>JAQPPZ010000380.1:5000000-7500000 GCA_028583015.1 Wollemia nobilis | reverse complement strand
CTCTAAATTTAGTATGTCAGGGCTTCATAAAAAGCCCTACACTTCCAAAGAACCAATGACCCCCTTGAAATATTTTCTCTCTATCTTCATTATCAGCAAATAAAACAAGAAAATAACCATTTGGATAAATAGACATTTGTAAATCACCTTTAGTTTTCTATATTTTTGCAACCCATACTATGAAAGCAGATAGGCTCGGATGAAAACCCAAGAAACGATAAATTATTCCTCTTTTTTCTAGATCTTCAATGCTAGTCTGAATGTCGCCCATATCAAGCTTAACAAAAGGAGTTACATCAACTGATCTAAGACATACTGACTCAATTTTCCTCAGATCAATATTAGGTATTCTTAGAGGTTTACAATAAGTCCTAAGATTAATGTTAGCATTAGGTTGAGGTTGTCCACCATTGAGGACATCCCTAAAATTTATTTTTAGGGCCGAGTCTTGGGAATCCTTACCCTTGAAAAGGGTTTCCATTGTGGATTTATTTTGTGGGTGCACCTTAGCACCAGATTCGCTTGAGATCTAAACTATTTTTTGATTAGTTGCTTGAAACTTGTTTCTTTATCTCTTTAATCCATACCCTAGACACCGAGGAAAGGTATGATTTTCACTTTTATTTTGTGCAGCAAATTGGAAGCCATTGTCAATCAAATTCACCACATGATGTGTTGAAAGAAAATTTTCTTACCCATATTGGATCCCCTGCAACATATCTTGCTAAAATATTGATCAAAAACCATAAATATGTTGGCCACTAGGGCTCGAAGACCCCGAAAAACAACCTCTGGAGCTGCTTGCACTCAACCCAGATGAAACCCTCGCATAGTCGCTTACCAAAAATATTGTTCAAACATAGGGATACGCTAGGATATTTGTTGCTCCAAATGATCTAAATATTGGTGGAGATGTTCTAGGGTTTGTCAAGCATCTACCCTCAAAATTTCAACTTAATCCAAGTTCGTATGAGTGAAATATGGCCGAAACAAGTTTGGTAGTTTGGGCAATCTTGCAAAAAATGTCTTCAATTTTTGATATGGAAACAGTGAACATGACTTATATCTACATTTAAAATTTCTATTGGTGCTAATAATCCTAATTATAATTCCAAAATACCTGTTGGCAGTTTGACTAGGTGGAAAAATATCAAATTTAAAAATTTGGAAAAAGTGACATCCCTTAGTTAGAAACAACACCAATGCTACTACCTTAGGCATAATAATTTTGATTTGGGTCATTAAATACCCCTTGGATGAGACTTTAGATTGCTTAATTTATTAATATGTTTGTTATGTCTGGTGAGGTAGATGTCATGTTTATATATTTTAATGACATTCAAAATTGGGTGTTTGTAGTATCAATCAAATGGAAATCTTTAAATCTAACTAAATAACTTTGGTTTGATCAAGTCTATGAATAACCTATAATAACAAATATAAAGGACTAATTGAATATGAGAGGACAAAGCTACATGAATAATACAACCACAAATCAAGATTTTAAAGGACATAACTAATCCATAGAAGTCATGCATAATATTTCCATTAATTATAGTTTGATATCAATGTACCATCTCACATCATAAGGACTAGCTCTAATTTTTTTTAAAACCCCAAAGGATTCTTGTTAATGAGCTCTTAAATATTAGTTATAGAAAATATTTAACTTGACTTTTGATTGAGGTAAAATAATTCTACTCATGGTAAATTAATGATTTGGCAGCATTTTTTAATAAAATTTATCCTTAGCCAACTAAAATTTCCTCTAAACTTATTCTACATGAATTTAATAGTCCAATTCATCCAATAGCACCAGTTGGAATTAAAAATTATTGCTTTTAAGGTCATCTACAAAATAAGTCCTCAATTTATATGCCCATGACTCCTTGTTTGTCAATTCACTAGATGTTTCAACAAATTGCTTGTGTGCAAGCAATTCACTTGCTTATAGGAAATTCAAAAGACTTATTTGGTGAATCACCAAATCTTTGAATTATTTAGTTTTGTGAATGAATTACACTTTTCAAAACAAGTCACACTTTCCAAACCCTTGTCAAAATTTGAGGTGATGTCTTATTATCTCCTTTTTTTTCTAAGATTACCTTCTAGTCTCTACTTTTGTTTGGGATCATTGCAAATTTTGTTTCTACCCTTGTTTGCATAACTATTTGTACTAGTAGATTGCAATTGAAGTAGTTAAAATACTATATTTCTAGTGACTCATAGGGATCTCAAGCTCAATTGGAAAAAAATATTAGATGATACCTTATTCTTGGGTATATAGTCTTTAAAATTATAATAGGTTTATATTACAAATCTATAAAATTGTGGGTTTGTTTCTGCTTTTATTTAGTAGTAATAATATCAATAATTCTTTCTAGTGAGCATCAAAAGGGATATTTACTTATTCACTATGATGATATCTAAAACCAGGTTCTCATATTAATCACTTAGAAGGTATTATTCATGATCTACTTTTTTTTCCTTCTCTAATAATCCTTCCAATTTGGATATTTTATTTTAAAAATCTCATGTAGTATGAGCATGTCTATCTTGATTTTCTCCACTTTGATGATTTTGACCATTTGCTAGAATGTGAGAATTTTCCCTTGATTAGAGAAGAGGCTAGGAAATCCATTATATAGTAGTTGTTGCATTTCCTTATTTATATCCTCTATGGATGCCTTAAGATCATTGTTGGTGGATTTGTATCATTATTTGTTGTTTAGGCACATTATTTAATTGAACTATCATTGCCCTCTTGTCATTCATACCTTTGAAGCAGTGGCTTTAGTTATTATTGATCCTTTCTTGGTGGAAAAACTTTCTTATATTTTGTATTCCTTCTCTTTAGGATTATTCCTCATTTCTCCTCTTATTTTTCTTATTCATTCCCTTTAATCTTTGAAGGTCTTGTGACTCAAACTTCCTATTTCTATACCACTATGGTATCTAAGAATAAATCATGTTCATCAAGTGATTTTTATTTCTACAATTGCATGGTCAACAAGACCTATCCTAGATTATGCCTTGTCCATTGGTCTATGGATTCATACTCACAATTAAAAGAAAAATTTTGCCTACACAAAATGGTTCAAATATTAGGTCCCATTGTGTTGTCATTACTTTCCCAAGTTGGCACCCTATCCAACCCAAAGTAGTCTCCTTACCAATGAATTAGTTCGTAATTTTATATTTCTTCAAATTTGACACTAGATGTGTTGACCTTTAAGAGACCTTCAACCAATCTTAGAAAAATAAATAAGAGAATCCAAGTGTTTCTTGCAAGATTTTTTCTCAAGCAAGATAGGATATTTATTTCTTGTGTGTTTTTTGTAGAAACCAAACAAAGGGGATTTATAGAAATAAACTATTATATAAGATATTTTTTAGCAATTATTCTATAAAGAGAAAAACAATTACATTTATAGGATCAATAAATTAGTTGCCTTCCCTTTTGATGCCAAAGTTCCAACTTAGGATCTCCCAACATCCATGTAAACATAGTGGATCATGGACAATAGTAGTGCATGAGGAGGGCTATTTCCAAGAAGTCTTTCCTAATTTATACTTTCATGGATGCACCTTGAAAAATAATGTATTCCCTTATTAAAAGAGTATGTAGGTCTATATTTATATGTCAATTTTTTTGAAGCGAAATCAAGCTTTTCTCTTTGCACTATTTTCTTGTTTAAAGCTTGATTCTAACCACCTTAAAAATGATAATCCTATTTAACCAAAAAGTGGTCAGGAGCATGTGTGGGTGCTATGATTTTTTCAAATGTGATAGCTTCCTCACCATTTAGTTAATTCTATGGTGAATCTTGATGTTGACAACTAGTTTGGACACTTGTCTTTACATAGTCAAGCAACGGGTCATTATCCAATGTTTGTGTTATTTTCTATTGTTGTTTTCTAATAACTCTCATATCATCCTTCAAAGCATAAAACTATTGGAATGCAAGTTTTATTTTGGATTTACTTCCCAAATTTATGGGAAAATATATTATCTTTAGGATAATATCCTCTCTACTATATAAGGTAGCCTTCTAATTTGAAATCACATGAATAATTTTAGGAGTTGCATATGATTTTTTTTTTGTATTTATAAAATGGTTTCCTCTTCTAGGATTTTATCTTTGTAGAAGTAAAATGCATCTATAATAGAAGGCTCCCATGTAAATCTCTTCAAATCTTGTAGTTTTTTATTTATGTTCATATTTTTGCTTAATTCCTTCTTCTAAAGCTTCTACCAGCTCTAATACAAATACTTCATATTCCTATTATAGACTTATTTATATTACTTCCATACATTATTATTCCTCTAAGGGGAAACCAAATTCCTTACATTCTTCTATAACGTCTAACTCCTCATCTACGAAAGAATTAAATTATGTGAAATATTATACAAGCTCTAACTCTTTCAAATCCTTTATTTTGGTGTCAACTCTTTTCTCAAATTGAGGAAAACATGAATCTTAATGAGAGGATAGAGAATTTTTCAAAAGGATTATTAATTCATCATTATTTGAACCTTCACTTTTGAGAGGATGGAAATCCAAATCTTACTAAGTAGGTAGAGACTTATCTAAAGGATTTATTGATCCATCAAAATGGGGATTATATATGACAACACCTTGGGTAGGAAGATAGCATTCACTAATTCTAGGTACTTCAAGTGTTTCATAGGCTTGTATTTTTCAAGATATTCTAGAATTTTGGTAGCTCTCTTCTTTAGATTCATAATCTTGTACCACATTCATATCCCCACCCATGTGATAGCTCTCTAAAGGATAAAAGTATGTACTTTAACTAGCCAGCGTCTTGTTAAGAATAGTGTGTATCCATTTGCTTAAGCAAAATGTTCTCCTATTTCTATAAAAATTGTTGATTTTGTAAATTTATTTTATTTTGAGTGAAATTTGATTTTTTTAGAACCTACTATTGACCTTGGGAAGGCTATGGATACTTGGAAAAATGTTGATTTTGGATGAAATCTTGCCATTGTAGAATTTGTTATGGATAGGTTTGAGTCATATATATTGCATAGTTTTGTGATACAATTACCATTAGATTTTATTGTTGAATCGATTAAGGTGCTTATTTGTATAGTATTTGTTGGCCATATTATCCTTACTCATGAAATTTGGTACATAGGTTATATCTTCGAGGTATATGTTGGTTTCTGCCAATCATATTGTATGATTTTATGATCATGTGCAACTTGATAATTTTGGGCAACCATCCATTGTTGTTGTGGATTTTGAATAGGTAGATCTCCAATAAGTAGGTGAATTACTAGTTTAATTAGTCATGTAAATTTTTTTAAGTTCCCATGATTTCTCATTAGATATACCTAGAGAGATATGTAAAACTTACATATCCAAGATTAAAACATAGAATTATCTAATTAAAGCAACTTTTTTTTATTCAATCACTAATAGAGTTTTCATTATATGAATTTCACTAAGTTTTTTAACATATTTAAAATTAAAATGCAAAAAATTATGATATATACAAAAGTATTAGGTATAGGAAAAATGTGCATAGATATAAAAAAAATTGTTTTTGATATATCATATTTGGTACCATGAACAAACCCTTTTTATATCTATATAAATTTAAAATAAATTTACATAAATCTAAAAAATAAGTTCGATTGGAGTAGTGATTTCATGCAAAAATTATCTATGTGTCATGTTACACATGCCAAAACTATTAATTTATAAAAATGTACACTTGCAATATTATAATTTAATAAAGTAAGAAAGGAGAGCAATCCTTTTATCCTCAAAATTCATATTGGATACCCACTAATCTTACTAATCTAAATAAATTTAAACAAGAAAAAAATTGTGAGAAAAGGAATATGAGGAGATAAAAATAGCATGATTGGGTTACTATAGCAATACTAGTATCAATCCAATGGGAATATTAAAAAGTGGTCAAATAACTTCAGTGTGATCATATTTTCCAATGTCCTACAATGATAAAAAGAATAATAATTGAAGGATAGAGCCAAAAGCAACATATAATCACAAATCAAGAGGTAAAATGACATAATCGATACATAAAAGTCATGCACAATCTTTCCAATAATTGTAGTTTGATGTCAATATATAATGTTGCATCATAAGGACTAGCTTTAGTATTCCAAGAACAGCCAAAGGATCTTTATAAATGTGTTGCTAGTTCTTGTTTTATAGAAAAAGAATAACATAACTATTAACTAAGGTAAAATAATGCTATTCCTAGAAAATTCCTAATTTGGAAGCATCTTTTAATAAAATTGATACTTAGACAAGTAAAATTGACTCTAAATTTATTCTACATGATTTTAGCACTCTAATTCCTCCACTAGAACCCCTTGAAAACAAAAATATCACTATTAAGGTCATTTTCTCAAAATCATGCCTCAAAGTCTATGTCCATGACCCTCCATTTGCCAGTTCATTGGATATTTTGGTGAATCACTTATGTAGCTGATTTTGTTACTTGCAAGCAATTTGAAGACTTTTCTAGAAAAAAATTGGATCCTAGGCTTGTTTAATTTTGTGAATGGATTACATTTTTTAGAACAATTTGCATTGGTGTCTAATTCTTCTTTTTTTCTAATGTTACCTTCTGGCCTCTACTTTTTATTAGGATTGTTGTAAATTTTTCCTCTACTTTTGAGTAGTATCATTGTAAATTTTACCTCTACCTTTGTCTACATATTTGTTCTTATTGTTGAAGTACAATATAGTAATTAAATTACTATAGGTTCTTAACAATACGGTTCTTGGTGATATTTGATGACCACATTTTTGAAATGATTCAATATTTTTTCTTAAGCAAGATGTTCCTTTGTTAGATACTATTGTTTCTCATCAAATATCACCAAGAACAGTAATTGTGCCAAAGGATAGGTCTTTCCTTCAAGGTCATCCAAAAGAAGGCCCAAAGCTAAAACAAATGATAATAAAAAACTAAAATCAAAGAAGAAGAAGAAACTGAAACAAGGAAGAACAAATCCTCTAAGAAGCCACTCAAGAAATTTGTATATGGAATTTATAAAAAATAGGTTCACAAGACTAAATTTTTCATATTAGGATCAAGAAGCTTGAGGAAGCATGTTGGTTTTTTAGCTAGATTATCATAAGTTCCAATGTGCAGGATCAAATATAAGATTAATATTTGAGCATTCAATATATATGGCCAATATTAAAGAACATAACATTCATATAAAATAATAATAATATAAAGTAAAATGACCAATGTCATTCATAAAAATACCATGAAGAAAACTTACAATAGAATTGCTCAAACTATATACAAGCTTCAATGTTATATATGTTTGCATAGATTCTTTAAATGTACAACATGGAGCTTTGTCTCCATAATACAACCTTTGAATGGTGACTCTTGGACTCTTTATCTATTTCTCTCCTCACATATCTAGGAGATGCATATTTTCCTATTCTACACATAAGGTAAGTCTGTCATGTCTTTTGGCTTCTCATCTTGACACTTGTATACTTGAATCTTGACTCCCTATTTACTCTTGCATAGTTTAACATCTACACACTTGCACACATTAATACATGACACCTATGCACATTATCATTCCTCATATTTACACACATATTTACATGACACTTGTGCACATCCTACACATAGACACATACATAAGGAGAAATATAAATCACACTTCTAAACTATAGACTCACACCCTAATATATTACATATTTACAAGTGTACCATTAAGGTATTGTGGGAGTACATTAGCATGTACCAAATAATGTAATATTCTCCAACACCCCCTGTATTACATTATTTTGTTATTGAAGAATTTAGCCTTCAATCTGCATGTGTTCTGGTATTTTTAAGCAATCTTGCATTGTTCTTGATCTTCTGTTTGAGATCCTTCTTCTTCTTCTTTCTTTAGTTCTTCTTTGCTATAATATTTTGAAAGTTTTTATTGGACTACTTGAAGTTCTTCTTTATGATATTTGGATTTTGGTTCATGTACTTTCTCTATTTTTGCTTCTTTGATTTTACTACAGTCTTGGATTTTATATTGTCTTGCAAACTCTAAATATTCACTTAGAGTATCATAATAAATTTTTGAATTTGATGAGATTTTATCATCACTATCATTTTTTCAATGTAGTAACACTTCACCAGTGTCTTTTATCACGGATTTTCCTTTTAGTGTTTTAATCAACTCTTCTTGCTTTAGTCTTTTATCTTTATAGATTTCAAGTGTAACCAATGTTATATACATTACATTACCTGTATCAATAGGTACTATAATAATAAAAATTAGAAACATCAATAGCTTCAACAAGATTTGAATGCAAATGATATCCAAAAGTTTCAAAATTTTCATCCATAGCTTCTTTGTAGATGAGTTTCATTGCTATGGATCATTTCTCATCAAATTTTTCAATCAATTGCTTCATGCCAATTTTCAAGACTTCCAATCTAGCCTTTAGATGATTTTATTCCATGAAGTAAAAATATTTCAAATTTTCAAATTCCTTTTTGGAAACCTTATGACCCCAAAATTTAAAAAACAATAAATTTTTAAAAATTCTTTTGAAGTAGACAACCTTATAGCTCCAAAGTTAAAATCAATCAATCAATTATCAAACAATGCAAAAATATTCAATTTTACATTTAATCTTCAATTCAACAACTTTTAAAAATATCAAATCTCAATTTATTTGAATTAGAAATCCTTATCTCTCCAAACTCTAATCAAATATCAAAAAAAAAATTTTCAATCTTAGAAAACTAGTTCCAATTTATAGTTTAAAAAAACACCTTATACCTCCTAAATTCTATTGTATCAATTTTCTTCTTTATAATATCCAAATATCATGCACTAATGTCTAATGTGCACCTAAATATAATGATGTCTCAAATATTATCCACCCAATGTATAATATTTGCACTAAGTATTAATCGAAGGCTTGTGTTTGATTCTTCCAATTTTAACTTGATGATACCAATGAAAACTACATGTTTTCCATGTTGTTGCAGTTTCCTACTCAATATTTCATGTAGTACATTACCCAAAGTAGCGCTCCAACTTTAAATAAACATTACTACTCACTATCCTCCTTCCTGCTTCACCAAAACATTACAGAGAATAATATTCACTTCTTTGGTGCAATAAAAAAAGATTATGTTTTTACCTTTCACAGGCTATTCAACTTGATTGGACTTTGTGGGTGATAGAAGGCTTCAAACTAACATTATTCAATGGATATTTTTAGGAGCTTAATCTAATTCAATAAAAATTTCTAAAGGCTTCAAATTTGTGCTTGATTTTTCTCTTTAATCTAGGTGTATATATTTTTTCCTTTTAATATACTCAGGTTTCACCCTAAGATCAGTAACATTGGTTGTGATGCTATTTGATGATAACAATATTTTTAAATGTTGGCTTCAATACTTTCAACATTGGTTGCAATCATTTTGACTGCAATACTATTATTCTAATATATTTTCCTTGAGATCTTAAATGGAGCTTACATTTCTCTTTCTTGGTGATTTTAACCACTCTATATCTGGTTTTTATTTTTCAAATAATCCAACTTGATCAGGGTGACTTTGAACGTCCCGTTATATCCAACTTCTTCAGAGTTGACTCTATTCAAATATACTTGTATTAACATCCTCTTGGACATTGTTATTTTCTAGGTATTTATTGACTTCAACGTCTTAAACTCCTTTAATACACTCCCTTTCTTCTACACTTCTTCTCAATCCTAAAGTTTTCTCCAAATTTTACTCTTGAGGTGATCATAAGGTCCTTTTTTGAATTCAATAATCCTTGAAAAAATTATGGCATTGCTCCTATATTTTGTCAAGCGCTCATCTCATGACTCTGACCATTGTAGATCTATAAGTCTATTTTCATTAAACAAACATTCACACCAAGGTCAAGCCTGATGATAGCATAAAAGGTTAACTCCTAATATTTGAATGGATTATGGTGGTAGCTTTGATACCATTATTGGTTGTTAAGATAGATTATTACATGTTCCAATGTGTAGGATCAAATATGATTTTAATATGTGAGCATTCAATATACGTGGTCAATATAAATAACAATACATTCATATAAGACGATAATAATATGAAGTAAAATGACCAATGTCATTCATGAAAATACCATGAAGAAAGTTGTAGACACCAAAATCCAGCCACTTGTAAGTCATCTATACCTTCCTGCCAGCCACGTGTCAGTCATCCATCCTTCCCGCCATTATTTGGCCCAAATCCACACCTTCCCGCCATTATTTGGCCCAAATCCACACTTTCCCACCATTATTTGGCCCAATTTCACTTTTCCCGCCATTTTTCATCCCCAAATTTATTTAAATTAATATTTATATATATTTTTTAATTTTTTAATATATTTTAATATATATATAAATAAAGTTTAAGTGATTTAATCTGAGCCGTCCATCCTTCATTTAATCTCATCCGTCCATCCATCTTAATCTGTTTCACAACCTAGATTTATTCTCTACCCTTGGATCCACTTTAATCTTAGCCACACGTTCAAAGTGTCGTTAAAACCCTAAAGTGTGCCCTAAGAGTAGATTATAAATTGAGTCACCTTGATGGCTCAAACCCTATCTATCTCTTCGGCTAAACCTACCTATCTTTCCTATCTAAGTTTGGAGTTGGCTATTGCTGTTAATCTTGAGTCTTTTGAGTCTTCTACGGCCCTAAGTCTGAACTAAACCCTTTCACCGCATCCATCGCCGCCGCCTGGTCTCGCCGCGTTAACAGGAAAAGATATAGATTCATCTAAAGAAAGTAATCTTTCTTTATGTATTAATCTCTTTGTTGAATTCTGCATTCTGTTTATTTTTATTTCATAAATCTAGGGTTTTAGACTGTTTCTGAGGGCTCACACAGTGGAGCCCTCTTATTAGTTTCTAACTCTTTGATAATTTTAATGTGTGTAGAATTCTAGTGGTAGATCTGATTTGTTGATAGCAGTTGCTTAAGCCGGAGTGGTCCGAGCCAAAGGATACAACGAAGCCCACTCATTCTGTTGAGGTTAAGGATACATTCTTCGGAGATGCCACCACATTGTGCCAGCTAGGGTTTCGAAGAACCCTAGCACAAATTGTAACTTTGTATCATGAAAAGGGTTACAGGCCCTGTTGTACTTAAAAGGAGTTTCTAAACTCCATTGATTAATAAAAATCATTCATTTTGTACAATTGTTCTGCATTATTTTATTGTGATTTCTTTATTTTTGTTTGGCGTTGTATCTTTAATCTACAAATGGCGATCACAGTGGGATCCCCTAGGGTTTCATGTTTTTAATACTTGCTTTACTGATCTATTCTTGTTTTTGTTTTATTTTGCAGGTTCCAAAATCGTGAAATTCGCTATTCCAGCGAACTAGGGTTTCTGAGGAGTTTGCAAAAAATGCAGCAGACGCAGAGCGGCATCTGGAAGTCCGATCCAAAATGCAGAGGTGCGTTTCAGCCTGCGCAGACTCCCTTGGGCGTTTGAAGGCAGTTTTATAGAAAAAGCGTAGGCTTCCGAGTAAGTGCGTTTTTTTTTTCTTTGTTAAACTGTACTTTTTACGTTTTTGATTTTTTTGTTGTATTATGTTTCTTTTTCAGATCATTGCTTTAAAATGAACAAAAACTAAGTAATCTGGAAAAGAATAGTTAAGCTGTATATACATTTTTTTTGTTACATTTTTAGTTACATTTTTTTGCATTGCATTATTGGTTGTTGCTTGCATAAAAAAAAAATTGCATACCTAGCTGCATATTAGAATAGCTACGAATTATCTGTTTTAGTTATCTAAGTAGGACTATTGATTGGATGTCAATAGTACTCCCGCCATTGGGTGATTCCGAGCGGAGAAGTGGACGAACCTTCCGGTTGCTCCTTTGATATCCGATATCATTGGTAGGCGGGGGGTTTTAAACGGTGTACTCCACTTCTTCAAAGGAAATGGCATATTTTCAGTGGCCTCTTGCTTAGATCATTAGAACTTTTGATTTATAGCTTTGTATGTATACATTAGACAACTAAAACACTTAAAATAAAATTCACCGCATTTCATATTGCATTTAAAACAATAATATCTGGATTTCATCACCAGGTATTTCTTGAAGTTTAGTGACGGTGGAATTCATCTCCATCCATTAAACTTCGCCTCGGACACCATAGGTCACCCCCGAGCAAACTTGCTTGGATTTCATCACCAGTAAGAATCTCGTTGTCCTTTCCTAGCCATAGTTTTTACCTTTTTGTGAATAATTCAAGATTAGATCACATGCAAAACTCATAAACCGGACACTTAAAATTTACTACAGATTAAGATCAAAAAATAAGTAATTAACCGTAGGTAAGACACATTGGTTGAAACCTAGGTTGTGATCTAGTTTCGATAATTTCTTTAGTGTAAATTTATCATTCAAGTTTTGCATTCTTCTTTTCTGAATTTGTTTAGATTTATTGCGTTATGGTCTTAACAAGGAATCAATCTAAAGTGTTAAATCTAAATAATCAAATGAATAATTCACAGAACATCCCCACCACCAACATGACCACTTATCCTAGTGAATTTCAGGCAGGTTCGCCTGCAGGTCTTTCACGTCCTTCTATCATCTATCGCATGGCCATGCCCATGGAGGAAGACAATTCCTGTCATATTACCCACATTGATATGGCCCAAGTGCAAACTCACTTAAGAGATGGCATTGGTTATGTCCTTGAGCCAATCCAAGATTCCCCTATGCAAGATTCTATTTTTCGGTAGGATATTGCATCAACCATACCCGCTGGTTTCACTCGAGTCTACACTAACCCTTTTTTTGAGGCTAATGTTGTATCTGCTTAGCCGGCTTCATCTCCAACATCTTCCCAGATGCTCAATTGTCCTCCTTTGGAGACAAATGTAGTGTCTTCCCGACCACTTTCTCCTCCATTTACCCGGGTGTACACCAATTCTCTCTATGAGGTTGGTGGAACCTCCTCTAGCCATGACCAATTTCAACCCTCTTCTTCCCAAACCATTTATGGTTTCACCCTACCTGGGGCACAGTCTACTGTTTCTTCCCAGGTATCGCCTACTTCAGCCACCTTCATTGCCCCTGCTACACAGTCTCCTGTGACTACCATGGCAGCTTGCCCTCCACCTTCATCCAATCGTCCCACATCCCTTGGGTTAGAAATTAATAAGGTTAGGGAGTACCTCGACAAGTTGCTTTAGCAACAATAGCAACAAAATGCCCAACCACCTATCGTAGTAAATCCTACACCCCAACCAATTTCTACCCAACCAGCTTTTCTTAGCTCAGGCCCCACCTGGGTACCCCAATCTTCGGTGGTGTCCATTCCTACCCCACCTTTCTCCCAACCCAATCCAGTTCATCATTCACCCCAATCACCTTCTTTTCGGTATCATCCATACCAACAACCTGTCCATTCCACACCGCCTAATCCAGGCAATTTCATCCCATCTCATCATTTTTCCACTCCTCCATTGCATCATCATAATCATCAAACGAATCAAAATTTTCATGAAGATTCTCGACTCCATGCTATGCAACAACATATTGACAACCTTACGCTCAACATTCCTGGCGCATCTAGTCAGAAACCTACGCTAAGGTCATTGATCAATCAACCAATTCATCCTTCGGTACCTTCACCGCCATATCCGACTAATTTCACATTACCGAAGTTTGACAAATTTCGAGGAACTGAGGATCCTCATGAACATGTGAGCTCATTCATGCATGCTCGCTTTAGAATCCAAAATAATGACGCTCTTATGCTCAAAACTTTTCCTCAGACATTAGGAGGAGATGCTGTACAATGGTACAATCATTTACCTCACCATAGCATTTATGCTTACGAGCAATTGATTAATCTATTTTTAGAACGATTCTCCCTAAATGTACAAAGGAAAGTCTCATTGTTCGACTTATACAAGCTCAAGCAACATGACGATGAGACTGTTTATGACTTTGGAAACCGTTGGAGGGCTATCATTAATAAATTGCCATTCTCCCTACCAATGGAGGAGTTAACCAAAATGTTCACCCAGAGTTGTCTAAAACCTATCTCTTGGTTACTCCAATTACAACAATACAGGACTTTTGAAGAGGCTTTGGCCCAAGAAAGTATCATAGAAGACATTAAAGTCCAAGAGGGTGTTTTAAAACCCCGTAGAAAAGAATGGCAACAAAAGGGCCAACAACGAAATAATAATTATGGCCAAAACAAACAAGCACAGGCTAGTACGACCTCAAATGTTAACCAAGTTAATAAAGTGGTGGCGAGCCAGCCCGTAATGGCTCAACAACAAGTAATGCAAAGTCAACCGCAACCAATTGCTTATCATGTGGTACCCACCCCTCCTCAACCAGCTCACAATACTGGGCCAACCATGGAAACTCGACCTTGGCAAACAAATCATCCCAAGCGATAGTTCACACCTTTAGATGAACCATATGCGGTCATATTCAACAAGTTATATAGCACAAATCAGTTAACTTTACCTGAGTTTAAACCTTTAGAACCATCTAGAAGGGGGAAGTATTACAAGGAGTACCTATTTTGTCCTTATCATAGGCAAAATGGACACGATATCAATAATTGTACGACTTTCAAACATGTGATCCAAGATCTTATTGAGATTGGAGCCATTAAATTGGATAGCCCCTTAGCCCAACAAAATCAAAATCTTGGTGTATTTCAAACACCCCTTCCACATAGGGAGGAAGCTCCAACAACTTCAGGGGGAGTAACTCAGGTAACTCCTCCTAATCAAGTCAACCATGTACAACAATACCAAGGTTTTGTAGGTACTATTAACGTAGTAACCCAGGGTCAAAGGGCAAACCAACCAAATCGAGGTCGAACCACGACCACTGTACAAACTCCCAGTCCACCTCAGGTAACGGTGACCCAACGACGTGCTAGTACTTCTCAACAACCGCTAAATCATTCTACTCAATGCCAACGACCCATCATGTCATTAAGTAGCCGATTAACTACCAGTTTAAAAATGGCTTTCGCCAAGTTATCGATCTATGACCTCATTCAACAATCTCCCCCACATAGAGAGGCATTAATGAAAATATTAAAGTCAATCGAGCTTCAAACTCAAGATACTAATGCCTTCAACAACTTTGTGGGGAGTATTCAAACATGCATGGAGCCCTCCATCACTTTCTATGATTTTGAAATCAAACCTTTGTCAACGAAAGTATAGATCCTCCACTTGCATATCATGGCCAAGATCGATCACAAGCCATTCAAGAGAGTCTTAATTGACACCGGTTCCTCAATCAATATCATTACAACATCGGCGTTGAGTCATCTAGAGCCGTCGCCATCCCTTATCACCAAGTCGACTTTTACTCTTAAAGCATTCAATGATGCTTTATCTTCCACGGTTGGCACGGTTATCTTGCCCATTGAGGTAGGGGCCCGAACTTTGCATACCTTGTTTCACATCTTGGAAGGGTCCATGGCATACAATGTATTGCTTGGATGGCCTTGGCTTATGGAGATGAGATGTGTCCCTTCTATACTGCATCAATGTCTAAAGTATGTATATGAGGGACAGGTTCATTGTGTACCTGCTGACACTGAACCCTTCAAACATTGCAACTATGTCTCAAATCCTTATGAGATTGTGTTGCCATCCACTCATCTTTTCTTGACCCCATTTACTTCTTCTATACCATATTCTTCTAAAGCTCCCATTCCTGAGGAGCTACCCATCATATCGCAACCATCTTCCTCTTCCGCTATTCCATCTCATTCACCACTTTCTTCATCTCCTAATCTTCCTTCTTCTTCATCAGTGACCACATGCACATGTGGCCATGACCAATCATCTCTTTCCACGTCATTACCCCCTTCTTCTACACCTTCTTCAACATCACCTATTATTCCTCCATCTTCCCAACCATCACCAGCTGATGTTTCACAAGTCAGTGAAGCATCAACCCAACCAAATCCTTCCAATTCTTCTATCCCACATTCTTCTATTCCATCATCTAGTCCATCTCTCTCCCAAGTCAAGGTCCATCTCACTGATGCAGGTATTGGTAGGGAGAATAATACTTCATCTTTGCTCTTAAGAAAGTAAATCCATGCATATCTTGAAAAATCATCAACAAAGGAAGCATAATACCATGATTTTCCAAGAGACGACATAGGAACAGGACCAAAAATATCACTGTGGATCAAATCTAGTACCCCACTAGATCTTGTGGCACCAGATGGAAAACTAACCCGATTCTGTTTACCATAAATACAATGTTCACAGAACTCGGAAGACATTGAGTAATTAGGGATACCATGAACCATACCTTTTGTGTACAGGGTACGCAATCCCTTTTCTCCAATATGTCCCATCCTTTGATGCCAGAGTGTTGAGCTTTTATCAGAATCAACCTCAGGAACAGTTGAGCTATTGCACTCATTTGTCATAGTGCTTCCCAATAGCTTATACAATGTTCCAATCCGAACTCCCCTTGCCAACACCATTGATCCATGAACCATTTTGCATGAATCCTTGCCAAAACTGACATTCACTGCTGCATCGGCCATTTTGCTTACCGAAATCAAATTTCTAGCAAGTCCCGAAATATGCATCACACCTGGTAGGGTCTTAACCCTACCATCCTGCAGCAAAATTTTCACTCTTCCACGACCCATGATTCTGAGTGGTGAATCATCTCCCAATAGTACCTCCCCTCCATCATATCTTTCATATTCATTGAACCACCCTCTATGAGGAGTCATATGAAAAGAGGCTCCAACATCAATCAACCAATCGTTTTTATCCGATCGTGTGGAGCACGATGAGCAGGATGCCAAATATACATCCCCTGCTTCATCAATGGATTTATTCATCTCTCGTGGAAGTTGATTCATCAGAATTTTTTCCAGACTCAGCTTTCTTTGATCTGCAATCCTTCTTCATATGACCAGGCTTGCCACAATTCCAACATTTTCTCTCAAACTTCCCCCGAGACTTGGATCTACCTTTAGACTTAGACCTATCACCATATCTAGATTTGTCCTTCTCCTTGGCACGCCCTCTCACCGTTAGGGCTTCCTTAGATGTGCCCTCCATGGCTTTTCTCCTCATATCCTCGGATAATAGAGATGCCACTATATCTTCAAACTTCAATGTGGATGAAGTTGTACTACCAATTGCTACTACTAAGTTATCCCATGAATCTGGTAAAGAGCATAACAAAGTAATGCATTTATCTTCCTCACTCAACTTAATTTCTACTAGATGTTAGTTGACTTACCACTGTATTGAATGCATTCAGATGATCTGCAACCGAATCCCCGTCATGCATCCTAAGATTGTACAGTTTCTTTCTGAGGAATAATTTGTTCACTAGGGACTTCGATTGATACAAAGCCCCTAACCTCTCCCGGAGATCCTTTGCTGTAGCTTCTCCCGAAACATTGATGAGCACCGAATCTGCAAGACACAGTCGAATCAGACTCCTTGCTTTTCGATTCATCTTCTCCCAATCTTCATCGGAAGTACCCGTAGGTTGTGTTGTTTCTGAAATAGCAGCCCACTGATCTCTGTCCACGAGCATATCTTCCATATTTAACTTCCATAGCTCAAAACTTTTGCCGTCAAATTTCTCGATCTCTATCCTTGAATGATTTCCTGACATTTTTCCTTCAAACTCCTTCTGCGTAACTCCCACTCCAGAATAGGTTTCCTCTCACTCCTAGAAACCCTAGATCTTCTTCAAACGGATTTAAACCCTAGCAATAAAGGCGTCCCCCTATGGCTAATGACTTGGCTCTGATACCAAATGAAGAGAATTACAGAAACATATTCTAGAAATAATGCAGAAATAATAACTAAGGAAATAATGACACCATTCAATGCACATATAACACACAAGATTTACCCTGGTTCACCCGATTTGGGCTAGTCCAACAAACAAGAGTCTATCCTCCTTGATATATTATTCTCTCTCTTGTCCCTCAAATGGGGCATTACAATAATTATATAAGGAAACTCATACAACCCTAAACCACCAAGTGGTATTAGGGTACCGTGGATACAACACCGTGGGCTAAACCACCCACACCCACTAACCACCCACCAACCGTGGGAATCCCGAGGGCCGCTCCAAAAGTAGCGATAAAAGTAGGTGAAAAGTAGCGATAAAAGTAGGTGAAAAATTTTAGGCGGCTCCGCCGCCTATTCTCAGCTGGTCTTCTCCAGCATCTTTCTCTTTCACCGCATCCGAGGGCGTCCCCCTACGCACCCCGAGCCATCACCTATTACGTAATCACCTTTACCGTAGCCGGGGGTCCTTGGGTGCCTCCGGCACCCCCGGACCCCCCCTACCCGTCGTCTTTTGCGCTGTAGTGCCTGTCATACAATTCTTTTCCGGCAAAGAATGAGACATATCCAACATTCTCCCACTTGTTGAATACTTTGCCAGACCCATTTCATTTGAACAGAATCTAAACTTTTCAGTGCTTACAACCTTGGTTAAAGCATCTGCAACATTTTCCTTGGTGTCTACCTTTTCCGGCAACACTTTCCTCTGTTCAAGCATGTCCCTACGAGAAATGGAACTTTGTATCAATGTGCTTCGTTCTTGAATGGTAAGCGGGGTTCTTTGCCAAAAATATGGCACTACGGTCATCACGGTTTATCTTCACGACTCCTTGAAAGAACCCAATTTCAGCACATAGTCTTTGCAGCCATACGACTTCCTTACTTGCATCAGTGGCAGCCATATACTCAGCTTCGGTAGTTGAAAGAGCAACAACAGTCTGCCTCTTGCTCATCCAACTAATGGCCCCTCCGAACAAATTGAATACATAAGCACTAGTAGATCTTCTCCTGTCCAGATCTCCAGCCTAATCTGCATCAACAAACCCTTCTATATCCAATTGTCTATTTTCTTTACCTGTACCCTCATAGCAGATTGTAAAATCAGAGGTGCCACGCAAATATCTAAACACCCTTTTCACGACGAGTCCAATGCTCTTTACCGAGGTTTAGACATATATCTACTCAAGACTCCCCCTTTGCATGGGCAATGTCTGCTCTAGTACAAACCATGGCATACATTAAACTACCTACGACATTTGCATAAGGAATATGTGACATTTCCTCTACCTCTTCTTCTGTTTTTGGACATTGTTCAGCAGACAATTTTTCACCTAAAGAAATAGGTACCTTCACCGGTTTGCAATCCTGCATATTGAACCTTTTCAACACTGTCTCAACATACTTTTTTGATCCAGCCACAACCTTCTGTTAGAGCGATCTCTTTTTATTTGCATACCCAATATAAAATTTGCAGGGCCAAGATCCTTCATGTCAAATTGTGATGCCAACTGAGACTTTACTTCCCTGACCAGTTTCTTGCTATTTCCAATTAGTAACATGTCATCAACATAAAGAACTATAATGACAATTACATTACCAATTTTCTTTGAATACACACAGTGATCAGCATTGCTACGAACAAAACCAATTCCTAAAACATAAGTATCAAATTTTTGGTACCACATTCTAGGTGATTGTTTCGAGTCCATACAATGATTTCTTTAACTTACATACCGAGATCCTCCTTTCTGCTAGCAGTGAAACCTTCGAGTTGCCTCATATAGATTTCTTCCTCCAAATCTCCATGAAGGAATGCGGTTTTCACATCCATCCTGTTCTATTTCAAGATCGAATGCGAGCAGCCACGACTAACATAAATCTAATTGATGTTAGCTTTGCAACGGGAGAAAAAACTTCACCATAATCAATTCCTTCAACTTGAGAAAAACCTTTAGCAACTAGGCGAGCTTTATATTTCTCCACTTTACCTTCAGCATTCTGCTTCTTCTTAAAGATCCACTTGCAACCTATTGCTTTCCTACCACTTGGTAATTTCACTAAATCCCATGTTCTATTCTTTTTCAGGGACATCATTTCCTCATCCATGGCCTCTTCCCAATGGTTTGCCTCTCCAGAATTAACAGCTTCTCTAACTGTTCTAGGATCTTCATCAATAACAGATAGTACAAAAGAAGTAGGAAAAGCGGATGGACTGTACCTTTCAGGTTGCCTCCTTTCCCGTGTTGATCTCCTTACCACAGGTGTATGAACCTCTTCTTCATCCTCTTCCAGATCCTCACCTGTATGCTCCTCTTCCATATCCTCATCTGTATGCTCCTCTTCCAGATCCTCTACTGTCTGATAGTTGTCCATGAGATCAAATTGGACCGTTCCAGGTTCCTCTTCTGTAACTACCTTCCTAGAATCATTGATCATCTCCCTAAACACCACATCTCTACTATACATTGTACTTTTAGTTTTTGGATTCCAAAGCTTATATCCTTTAACACCATCTTTATAACCAATAAAGATACATTTAACGACCTTATTATCTAGCTTACTTCTTTTCTCCTTTGGAATATGCATGTATGCATCACAGCCAAAAACTCTGAGATGTGAAATAGATGGTTTCTTACCAAATAGAGCTTCAAATGGAGTTTGATCTGGCAATGCTGATGTAGGTGACCGATTTCGCAAGTAACATGCTGCACTCACTGCTTCTGCCCAGAATTCCTGTGCCAAACCTGCACCACTGAGCATACTTCTAGCCTTCTCCATCAGTGATCTGTTCAACCTCTCTGCAACTCCATTCTGTTGAGGTGTATATGAAGTAGTCTTCTGTCTTGCAATACCACATTGCTTACAAAATTTCTCAAATATATTAGAACAATATTCCCCTCCATTATCAGACCTCAACACCTTAATCCTTTTATCAGTTTGATTCTCAACAAGTGCTTTAAATTCCTTAAATTTTTCAAACACTTCATCTTTGCTCTTAAGAAAGTAAATCCATGCATATCTTGAAAAATCATCAACAAAGGAAGCATAATACCGTGATTTTCCAAGAGACGGCATAGGAACAGGACCAAAAATATCACTTGTGGATCAAATCTAGTACCCCACTAGATCTTGTGGCATTAGATGGAAAACTAACCCGATTCTGTTTACCATAAATACAATGTTCACAGAACTCAGAAGTCATTGAGTAATTAGGGATACCATGAACCATACCTTTTGTGTACAGGGTACGCAATCCCTTTTCTCCAATATGTCCCATCCTTTGATGCCAGAGTGTTGAGCTTTTATCAGAATCAACCTCAGGAACAGTTGAGCTATTGCACTCATTTGTCATAGTGCTTCCCAATAGCTTATACAATGTTCCAATCCGAACTCCCCTTGCCAACACCATTGATCCACGAACCATTTTGCATGAATCCTTGCCAAAGCTGACATTCAACTGCCTGCATCAGCCATTTTGCTTACCGAAATCAAATTTCTAGCAAGTCCCGGAATATGCATCACCCCTGGTAGGGTCTTAACCCTACCATCCTGCGGCAAAATTTTCACTCTTCCACGACCCATGATTCTAAGTGGTGAATCATCTCCCAATAGTACCTCCCCTCCATCATATCTTTCATATTCATTGAACCACCCTCTATGAGGAGTCATATGAAAAGAGGCACCGGTATCAATCAACCAATCATTTTTATCTGATCGTGTGGAGCATGATGAGCAAGATGCCAAATATACATCCCCTGCTTCATCAATGGATTTATTCATCTCTGTGGAAGTCGATTCATCAGACTTTTTTCGGACTCGGCTTTCTTTGATCTGCAATCCTTCTTCATATGACCGGGCTTGCCACAATTCCGGCATTTTCTCTCAAACTTCCCCCGAGACTTGGATCTACCTTTAGACTTAGACCTATCACCATATCTAGATTTGTCCTTCTCCTTGGCACGCCCTCTCACTGTTAGGGCTTCCTTAGATGTGCCCTCCATGGCTTTTCTCCTCATATCCTCGGATAATAGAGATGCCACTATATCTTCAAACTTCAATGTGGATGAAGTTGTACTACCAATTGCTACTACTAAGTTATCCCATGAATGCGGTAAAGAGCATAACAAAGTAATGCATTTATCTTCCTCACTCAACTTAATTTCTATAGATGTTAGTTGACTTACCACTGTATTGAATGCATTCAGATGATCTGCAACCGAATCCCCGTCATGCATCCTAAGATTGTACAGTTTCTTTATGAGGAATAATTTGTTCACTAGGGACTTCGATTGATACAAAGCCCCTAACCTCTCCCAAAGATCCTTTGTTGTAGCTTCTCCCGAAACATTGATGAGCACCGAATCTGCAAGACACAGTCGAATCAGACTCCTTGCTTTTCGATTCATCTTCTCCCAATCTTCATCGAAAATACCCGTAGGTTGTGTTGTTTCTGAAATAGCAGCCCACTGATCTCTGTCCACGAGCATATCTTCCATCTTTAACTTCCATAGCTCAAAACTTTTGCCGTCAAACTTCTCGATCTCTATCCTTGAATGATTTCCTAACATTTTTCCTTCAAACTCCTTCTGCGTAACTCCCACTCCAGAATAGGTTTCCTCTCACTCCTAGAAACCCTAGATCTTCTTCAAACGGATTTAAACCCTAGCAATAAAGGCGTCCCCCTATGGCTAATGACTTGGCTCTGATACCAAATGAAGAGAATTACAGAAACATATTCTAGAAATAATGCAGAAATAATAACTAAGGAAATAATGACACCATTCAATGCACATATAACACACAAGATTTACCCTGGTTCACCCGATTTGGGCTAGTCCAACCAAACAAGAGTCTATCCTCCTTGATATATTATTCTCTCTCTTGTCCCTCAAATGGGGCATTACAATAATTATATAAGGAAACTCATACAACCCTAAACCACCAAGTGGTATTAGGGTACCGTGGATACAACACCGTGGGCTAAACCACCCACACCCACTAACCACCCACCAACCGTGGGAATCCCGAGGGCCGCTCCAAAAGTAGCGATAAAAGTAGGTGAAAAGTAGCGATAAAAGTAGGTGAAAAATTTTAGGCGGCTCCGTCGCCTATTCTCAGCTGGTCTTCTCCAGCATCTTTCTCTTTCACCGCATCCGAGGGCGTCCCCCTACGCACCCCGAGCCATCACCTATTACGTAATCACCTTTACCGTAGCCGGGGGTCCTTGGGTGCCTCCGGCACCCCCGGACCCCCCCTACCCGTCGTCTTTTGCGCTGTAGTGCCTGTCATACAATTCTTTTCCGGCAAAGAATGAGACATATCCAACAAGTATGCCATCCAAGATGTCCACATCACACCGTTCAATGTGCAAACAGTTAAAGATTTTGGTCATCCACATGACCAACATTTATCTATTGGATCGGTTTATAACATGGGTTCTATGCCAAATTCCATTAATTTTGTATATGGGGGAATAGAGTCATCTTCTAGTCCTATGACCATACTAGAACCCAAGCATCCAGTCCCTGCCAATATCGAAAGGATGGAGGGTTTTCCCTCTCGCTATTTCCATAGACATAATTGGCAACAATTTGGCCTAGGTCGATACGAGCAAGGGGTAACTGAACGCATCGATATGCCATACCAGAGACCCACTGAGTGTTTTGGTCTGGGCTACCAACCACTTCCATCCCTTTCTTCTTTTGAACAAGCTTTTCAAAGCATTAATCTTAATTCAGAAGAAGAAATCCTCCACCCCGACGAATCCGAAGATGAAGCCTATGAAGAATTTGACGTCATGTCAAATGGTGATGAATCTGAAGAAGAGTCGGCGCCCATTGTTCCCCTCACTGAACAAGACGATTTTTATCTCCAATTGTTCCCTCTCCAAGAGGCCATCTTTCGCTTGCTTCTTCCATAAGAACGAGGTGAACCACCCCCTCCGCCACATCCATAAGCCATAATCCAAACCTGTATTATATGTATATACTAAAATAGTGGTTTTCACCACTACCAAAAAAAAAAATCAGAAAATTCGCAAAAAAAAAAAAAACTCAAACTAAAAAAAAAAAAAAACTGAAAAATTATGTTGTTTTGCATTTCAGGTCTTCCGAGATCTTCATCGGTTCCATTCTGCCCATCCTTTCTTTCATAAGTCGACAATGAATTTTGAAGACTTATTCACCTCGCTCCATAATCCATATGATCCGGATAAGCCAATCCCGATCAACCCAAGCCTGATTGACATGGATCGGATTTCATCCTCTCCATCTATTTCAAAGTTCATCCTTTTCGAGGAATTGTTAAGGGCTTCCGCCAACTACATTCCTCCTTCACCTCCACATTCACCTTCATCTTCTAAGCCAGAGGTCTTCCAGGAAGACATAGACGAGAGCAAGGCATAGGAGCTTGATGACATTTTAGATGACATAAATCCGATCCCTACTCCCCATCAGCTTGAGGAAGGTTCCCACATGTCTATTGAAGAAACTATCGATGTAGACCTTAGTCCAGACC
The DNA here is from genome assembly GCA_028583015.1 of Wollemia nobilis. Classification (NCBI taxonomy): domain Eukaryota; kingdom Viridiplantae; phylum Streptophyta; class Pinopsida; order Araucariales; family Araucariaceae; genus Wollemia; species Wollemia nobilis. Next base: position 7,475,594 of record JAQPPZ010000380.1, on the reverse strand, counting down.
AAGATGGCACCCAAATTGTGAAACTAGCTAAAATTCTATCATCAGAGGAACAAGAGCAAATGATTGCTCTACTCAAGCGAAAGAAGGAGATATTTGCATGGTCTTACAAAGACATGCCAGGCCTAGACCCTAATTTGGTTGTCCATAACCTCACCTTACAAAAAGATGCTAAACTTGTCAAATAGAAACTTAGGAAAATGCATCCTACCGTGGCCCTCATAGTTAAATCGGAGATTCAGAAACTTTTGGATGTTAAATTTGTCGTCCCGATTGATTATCCTGAGTGGCTTTCTAACATGGTACCCGTTCGCAAGCCTAACGGGGGAATACGTGTTTGCATCGATTTTCGAGATCTAAATAAAGCGTGTCCTAAGGATGACTTTCCTCTTCCAAACATTGATACTCTTGTCGATACCTGCGCTGGTCATGAAATGCTTTCGTTCATGGATGGATTTTCAGGATACAACCAGATTCGAATAAACCACGAAGATCAACACAAAACAGACATTTACCACACCTTGGGGAAGTTTTTGTTACAGGGTGATGCCCTTTGGCATTAAGAATGCCAGGTGCAACCTATCAACGAGCCATGACTTATATTTTCCATGATTATATGCATAAGATTATCGAAGATTATGTGGATGATTTATTGGCAAAATCTAAAACTCGACAAGAGCATTTTGATGTATTGGAAAAAGTTTTTGATAGACTTCTAGAGCATAAAGTAAGGTTGAACCCTAAGAAATGTGTCTTTGGTGTTACCTCGGGCAAACTCCTAGGTTTTATTATCTCTAAACGAGGTATTGAGGTGGACCCAAACAAGGTCAAAGCCATTATGGAAATGTGTCCCCCAACTAATTTGAAGGAGTTGCGTAGTTTGCAAGGAAAGATTAATTCAATCCGTCACTTTATTGCACAACTTTATGATAAATGTAGGCCATTTTGCCACCTACTACAAAAGGGGGTACAATTTTCATGGACGAGATGAGTGTCGAGAAAGCCTTTGATGACATCAAGCGGTACTTAGCGTCTCCACCGGTCTTAGCTCCACCTCGTCCGGGGGTCCCTTTCAATATTTATATCTCGGCAACGGACTTTGCCTTAGGGACAATGCTTGCACAAAAGAATGAACAAAATCGTGAGCAAGCTGTCTATTATATTAGTCGAACATTGGTAAGCTATGAAACCCGATATGCTTATGTGGAAAGGTTGTGCTTAGCGGTGGTTTTTGCCACTAAGAAACTTCGTCATTATATGCTTAGCCATACAACATATGTCATAGCTAGAGAAAACCCTCTGCGTTATATGATGTCTCGCACTTATAATAACACTCGTACCGCTAAATGGATAATGTTGCTTACCAAATTCGATCTTGAATTCATTAGCCAAAAATGCTGTTAAAGGTCAAGTTATAGCCGATCAACTTGCGGAAGCTCCACTACCTAGTGATCATCCTTTGATTATTGAGCTCCGAGATGATTCGGTATTTGCTATCATCGAACAAGAAGAGGACATCATTCCGGAGGAAGATGTTGACATCACGCTATTCTTTGATGGCTCTAAGTGCGCGAAAGGTCAAGGTGCTGGAGTTGTGTTTCATACACCTCAAGGGATTCCCATCCCTTTATCATTCAAATTAGACTTCCAATGCACCAATAATACGGCAGAGTACGAAGCCTTAATTTTAGGTCTTCAATCAGCCATAGCTATGAGCATTAAGCGTATTCGGATATTTGGGGATTCTCAACTCGTGGTTAAACAAATTACGGGGAGAATACCAAGCCAAAGAACCTACCATTAAGCTTTATCATGATGTAGCAATGAAGTTGCTCTCTAAGTTTGATTGGTATGAGATCACTAGTTTGCCTCGTTCGACTAATAGATTTGCGGATGCCATGGCCTCTCTTGGATCATTGATTCCAAAGGACTCCCTTGGAGAGGTACGGCCCCTAATCATTTCCACAATCTCTAAGTCTGCAATTGTCCGTGCTTGAGTCTAAGGATGAAAAAGATGTTTGCTTTATCCATTCGGATCCATATGAGCCTTGGTCTAGTGAGATAGTAGCCTTCCTCAAGTTTGGAACACTCCCATCTGATTTGTCTCGAACTGCCCGCCACTGTTTTAAGCAAAAGGCAGCTCGTTTTGTTCTTTTGGGGGATGTGTTGTATAAACGTGGATATGATGGAGTACTCCTCCGTTGTCTAGAAGCGGGTGAAACACATAGAGCTATTGCTTGAAGCCCATGATGGTACTTGTGGTGGTCATTTTAGTGGAATGGCCATTGCGAAGCGTATTTTACGTATGGGGTATTATTGGCCCACTATGGAACAAGATTGTTGCAAATATGTTAAACAATGTAAAAAGTGTCAAGAACACGCTAATTTAACCCATATACCATCACAAGCTTTACAGCCCCATCCAAAGCCTTTGGCCCTTCTCACAATGGGGTCTCGATTTAATTGGCAAGATTTCACCTGCCTCTTCAGGACAGCATACTTTCATCATTACGACCATTTGAATACTTCACAAAGTGGGTTGAAGCTGTTCCTCTAGCCAGTACGACAGGTCCTAGAATTGTGGAGTTTATACTTCACCATATCATTTGTCGTTTTGGTATTCCCTCTAAAATTATTTTTGATAACGGCAAGTCTTTTAAGAATAAGGATGTTCGAGCTCTTTGCGAAAAGTATAATATCCAACATAGTTTCTCAACTCCTTACTACCCACAAGCCAATGGACAAGTTGAAGCTTCCAATAAGACCATAATTGCTATTCTTAAGAAACTTGTTAAAGAAAATCATAAAGATTGGCATACACAAATCCCCTTGGCATTATGGGCTTACGAGAACAAGCATCGAGAACTCCCATTGGGGCAACGCCATTTTCTTTGGTCTATGGAGCTGAAGCAATCATGCCTCTTGAGCTCGAGATCCCTTCCTTGCGAATTTCTTTGCAGGAATTTATCGATGATGATATTGCTAGACAAGCACGTCTTGATCAACTCACACTCATAGATGAAAAACGAATCAATGCTTTAGAGCATTTGCGAGTTTATCAAGACCGATTGAAACGTGCTTACAATGCCAAAGTTCATCTAAGAGAATTTCAAGTAGGGGATCTTGTCCTTAAAGAGAATCAACAAAACACCAATGCATTGCCGCATCTTCGAGATAAATTCGTGGCTAATTGGTTAGGTCCATATATGGTCGTTGAAAGAGTGGGTAATGGAACTTATAGACTTGCCAGTTTAGAGGGAGAGGAAGAACCCGAACCACTTAATGTTATACACTTGAGGGCATTCTACGCATAGTTTGAATTTTATATGTACATATATACATGGCTTGTACAACAAAAAAAAAAAAAAAAGAAAAAAAAAAAAACAAATAAAATAAAAAGAATTTGCATTTCATTGTTAGTTGCATACATCTCATTCAAAAACATTGCATTTCATGTGCATACATCTCATTGAAAACCATAACATTTCATTTTCAGCCATAGTTGCATATCATGTTAGAGACCATTCTATCTTTTGGATATAAAATTTGGTCAAGCAAAAGTCATGTTGCCTTAATCAGGGGCACCTTCATAAAATCCATCAAACCGAATTGTCATTCGTACACCCATTTTCCATTTGCACATATTTACATTGCCAAAATGTTTTGAGTCACTCAGCCATTCCTAGTGTTTTAAGCAAACTTCAAAATGCATGTCAAAGTTCTCTAGGGCCATATCACAAATTACACTAAATAAAATCTTGAGTATTGGGAAATGATTTCAAAAGCGGTCTTGAACCTATCACATTTTCACATCTTAAAAACATCTTGTGTAAAAGAGAAATAACACCATCCTTGGGTTGTGCCTTGAAGTGAAAAGGGTAATCCTCGTTTGTCCTATCATGCAAACATAGTCCATAAAACAGTGGTTCTTACCACTATCACAAGCAATCACAAAATATAAATATAAACAGAGTAGTAAGGATAGGGTAAAATTCTCATCATACTTCGGTTGAGAATCCGATTCCCCAAAGCTCTAAGGAAATGAACATTTTTCACACACCACTGATCCCAAATAAGTTGTAAGGATCGTACTACTTGTCCTATCAGACGGATAGGTAGTCATCCCCAAGGCTTACAAAGGTCAAAAACAACATGGACTATGGAGTTAACCTTCACCGGGGCTATAGACGCTTGAGTGGCAGTGGAGTATACTCATTGCGTGGCGACATGTCTCTCCTCAAAAAGAGACCTCTGAATGCTCATACGGACAAACTAGCTTCGGGGTCTTCTCCATAACAGGGTTACCTAATTTATGCAAGATGAGGTTAATGAACACACTTGCACACACACGGGTTTTTGATTGCCTAGAGTCACTACCATGCTTCTGATTTGGTTAATGAACTCGCATGCACACACATTTGGTCCTAGTTGAATTAGGCAGTGTTAGTAAGTTTGTTTGATACCACTAGCATGTTTGAGTCTTTGTAAAGCAGTCTTCCATATCAACCTCCATATCTTCCTCCATATCTTCTTCCATATCACCCTCCATATCTTCTTCCATATTCATGTCATTCCATACGTCATCCATTCACAAGCCACCAAGTTCGGTGCCCCTGATTAAACAATTATGATAACAGTTGGCTAAATCTAACTATCTAAAAGTATGAGTGCTTCTTAGTGCATATTTCATTTACTTAGTCTTGCATTAATCATCCATCGATTTACATATCATTTACTTAGTCTTGCATTAATCATCCATAGATTTGTATGTTATATACTTAGTCTCGCATTAATCATCTATAAGTTTGCATACCATTCCATCACATATGCATCAAAAACATTAAAACATATAAAAACATGCATCACAAAAACATAGGCATTCACACAAAAGAGAGTAAAACACCAAATAAATAAAAGCCATGTATATATATATGTATAAAGGTCAAGCTGTACAATGAATGCCAAAAGGCTACAATATACAATAGAGCACCAAGGCTCATAAAGAGTGCATCTAAGCACTAAGCTAACCATCAAAAGAGGACCCCTGAGACCTAGTAGGAGCCCTAGACCTAGTGGTGTGCCTAGACTCACTACGCCTAGAGAGAGAGGAGGATGGAGGATCAGGCAACACAATGTGATGCCTAAACAATGTGTCCTCCAGAGCCTCAATGTAACGAGTCCTAGACCTAAGCCTAGCTATGTCTATCCCGTGTCGTCGCTCCCGCTCCGCTAGCTCTGCTTGGAGTCTCGTCACCCTGTCATCCTGGGGCACCCTGGTCGCTCCATCCAAGTCCGCCTGCAGTTGGGCCATCCTCTCCTCCTGAGCAGCTAATAGGGCATCCCGCTCTGCCGCCTGTTGCTCCAGCTGAGCTATCCTCTCATCTCGGGCAGCTAGCATAGCATCGCGCTCTGCTATCTGCTGCTATAGCTGCGCCAGCTCATTCTCGTGCCCGCTAGGGGGTACCTCCCTAGCCTCTCCTACGGCCTCTCCTAGGCCCTCTCCGCCATCCTCCCCGTCATCTCCGCTCCCCGGAGCCTACCGTGCCATCTTCCCCTTTCGCCTTCGGTCGTCAGATCGAAGGCGGGGACCCTCCCTATGCTTGGGAACCTCCGCGGTTCCCTCGCCCTCTCCAGCCCCAGCCTCGGGCTCTTCGGCTCCACCAGCCACCAATGGTGGCTCCCACCTCGGCTCTGCGGCCATCCATGCTGCATACTCAGCTGTCACCCCGACGTCGTCCACGTCGGGGATCTCCATGTCCTCATCGTCCTCTGCCGCCTCCCTCCATGGCTCGGCACACGGCAAATCCCCCTCTGATCCGTGCCTCCGGTAGCGCACTGGCTCACCGGGGACATCCTGCCTCAATCCGACCTGGCGGAGTACTCGAGACATCCGTATGTACTCCGCCTCACCGTGGCTCCGCCCTACTACCCATATGGCCTGTCGCACCCATCTCAGGTGCTCTCCATCCCCGATCCACCTCGCCTCCCGCCAGGGCCTCCAAATGACTTGGGCATCTGTCAAGTCTGCCCATAGTCTCCTATACCATTGCCCCGATCTCACGGGGCGGCTCGGTTGTCTCTCCTCCGCCACTGGCCATCTCCTACCATAAGCCTGGCTCACGTCCCAGTGAGCCCATGGCAACCCCTCCGGTCGGGCCACTCTGAAGTGCTCCCAGCCCCAGCACTGGAGCACCACACTGCAACCCAGGCCCTTTCGGCCCCGTCTCCGAACCTCATACAACTCCCGGTACACCTACGCCAATAAAGCGGGCGCCCAGGCATACACTACCCTATTAGTGAGCATCTCGCTCACTACACCCATCAAGTTCCATGGGAACCTGCACCCGATGCTGTTCGGGGCCACAATGTTGGCCAACACGAACATCGTCAGAGCCTCCACCGCTCCCAACTCCTTGGCCGTATACATGGCCAAGTATGGGATCCCCCCGCTCTCCGTCCGGATCTCCCTCCAGTCATCCCCAAACACCTTGGCCATCTCCGTGGCCCTATCTCGTCCAACCTCCACCCGCGCCCCCTCCACGGGCACCTTGAGGATGCGGTATACATCCTCAAGCGTCACCGTCATCTCTGCGGTCGGGAGCTGGAACGTCCCCCGATCCGGATCCCACCTCTCGGCCAAAGCTGAGAGGTACCCCTCATCCGCCCGAACTACCTCCAACCGGGCTGCCTCCGCTAGCCCCACTGCCTCCAATATCTCCCAGTCTTCCTGGGACAACGACCTCCTCATCCCCGAAATGATAGGGGAGAATCGGTGTCGTGCCTCTAACACCCTAAGCTGCAAAACAACAAAACAAAAATTTGTTACAAATTTTTCCGAAAAAAAAAAAAAAAACACATAATAAGTACTTGCTTAAATGAACAAATACCTCAGCTGGCTGCACTGGCGCGTCCGCTCCCATCTCCGCCATAGCTCCCGCGTGCTTCACTCTCCCACACAACCTTTCACTCCACTTCACTCCACTCCCTCAGACGCACTTCTCTCAAGCTCGAACGCACAAATGAGCGAAATTCTCGCTGAAACTGTTTAAATAGCTGATTTTGGTGCCCTGAAACGCAGTAGGGCATTTCATGGCGGATTCAGACGCAGTCCTGCGTCTGCAGAGCGCCTAAACACCGACGGGCGTCTCTGCCAACCACAAACGCAGACCGGCGTTTGGTGTCAGTATTGAATAAAGGAACAAAACCTACAAAATTGAAGCTTACCTCCTCCAAATTTCATCAAATTGCATTCATCCATTCTTCTTATCATAATAAAACATTTTGTGAAGGTTACAACGAGTTTTGGACACAAATTTTGTCATTTCGCTCAAAAAGCGCATCATTCATCATTGTTTTACAAATTGGGTTAAAAATATTCAAAACCTTCACAAAATTAACCACATTCATCAATTCTTCTGATCTATCGTCAATTTCATTCATTCTTCTTTCATCATGCATATTTTTGCCAAATCAAATTAAAGTAAACCTCGTATCTAGTGGTATATTCTATCACCTTGGCGATTGCGGCGATTTGAATCCATGCAATTCGGTAAGAGGATTAAACCACCATAAGGACACTTACCATTTATCATCATCAATTATTTCACTTGTTTGAAAATTGGAAATCAATTTTGGGTATTCTACTTTTCAAGTGACCTCATACCAAGATTAATTTGCTCAACGAGTTGTCATTGATGGCCTAGTTCATGGGGCCTTAAACATGGACAATCTTTCATATCGTCATTATTTTAAGTCTTGCTAGAGATTGTGGCTACCTAGGTTGATTGGTTCCGACCCGAGGAATTATCCATACGGATCACTAGGAGCATCTCCGAGTTCTGGACTCTTTCATGCATCTTTCATCTCTGCATATCAATGGCGCCAACAAGGCAATTTCATCAACGAGTATGGATTCACACACGGGAGTTGGGGCATCCGTTATCAATTTCTAATTTTCCTATAGTGGAATTCATCTTACATGATCATGGAATTTACAGTTTGGCAAAAATCCCTTTATAACCGTTGGGGCGAAAAAGGTCCATCTTTCACATCACTCATATCGTCTTCAATCATATTCTTTTTTGGTTTGTACACCAACCCCTTTTCTGTTGGGACATAAACAGATGGTGCATGCACCAACCCTTTTTTTCACCGTTGGGGCAAAAACGGTTCATTATCTTCCGAATTTCTTCCAATTGGCTTGTGAGAACCATTCTCGCTCGCCAATTGAGGGGGTAAGCTGAAAAATTTTAAATATTCTTTTATTCTTTGGTCTTCAAAGTTGTGCTTTAGTCTTGAGAGAGAGTTGCGTCCGATCCGACTTTTCGGGTGTCTTAAGTTTTTGTGCTACATTGTGTCTTCACACAAAGCGGCTCAAAAAGGGGCATCTGTAGACACCAAAATCCAGCCACTTGTAAGTCATCTATACCTTCCTGCCAGCCACGTGTCGAGTCATCCATCCTTCCCGCCATTATTTGGCCCAAATCCACCTTCTTTGCCAAATCCACCTTTCCCACCATTATTTGGCCCAATTTCACTTTTCCCGCCATTTTTCATCCCCAAATTTATTTAAATTAATATTTATATATATTTTTTAATATTTTAATATATTTTAATATATATATATAAATAAAGTTTAAGTGATTTAATCTGAGCCGTCCATCCTTCATTTAATCTCATCCGTCCATCCATCTTAATCCGTTTCACAACCTAGATTTATTCTCTACCCTTGGATCCACTTTAATCTTAGCCACACGTTCAAAGTGTCGTTAAAACCCTAAAGTGTGCCCTAAGAGTAGATTATAAATTGAGTCACCTTGATGGCTCAAACCCTATCTATCTCTTCGGCTAAACCTACCTATCTTTCCTATCTAAGTCTGGAGTTGGCTATTGCTGTTAATCCTGAGTCTTTTGAGTCTTCTACGGCCCTAAGTCTGAACTAAACCCTTTCGCCGCATCCATCGCCGCCGCCTGGTCTCGCCGCGTTAACAGGAAAAGGTATAGATTCGTCTAAAGCAAGTAATCTTTCTTTATGTATTAATCTGTTGTTGAATTCTGCATTCTATTTATTTTTATTTCATAAATCTAGGGTTTTAGACTATTTACGAGGGCTCACACAGTGGAGCCCTCTTATTAGTTTCTAACTCTTTGATAATTTTAATGTGTGCAGGATTCTAGTGGTAGATCTGATTTGTTGATAGCAGTTGCTTAAGCTGGAGTGGTCCGAGCCAAAGGATACAACGAAGCCCACTCATTCCGTTGAGGTTAAGGATACATTCTTCGGAGACGCCACCACATTGTGCCGGCTAGGGTTTCGGAGAACCCTAGCACAAATTGTAACTTTGTATCACGAAAAGGGTTACGAGCCCTGTTGTACTTAAAAGGAGTTTCTAAACTCCATTGATTAATAAAAATCATTCATTTTGTACAACTGTTCTGCATTCCTTTATTGTGATTTCTTTATTTCTGTTTGGCGTTGTATCTTTAATCTACAAAAGCTTACAACATAATTGCTCAAAATATATACAAGCTTCACTATTATAGATGCTTGAATAGATTCTTCAATTGTACAACATGGAGCTTTGTATACATAATATAACCTTAGAAAGGTGACTCTTGGACTCTTTTTATATTGCGTTTTTCACATATCCATGAGATGCATATTTTCCTATTCCACATATAAGACAATCATCTCATTTCTTTTGGCTTCTCATCTTGCCATTTGTATACTTAACCCTTGACTCTCTATTTACTCTTACACACTTCTACATCTACACGTGTAAACATTAGTATATGAAATTTGTGCACATTATCACTCCTTACACTTACACACATATTTACATGACACTTGTGCACATCCTACACATAGACACATACATAAGGGAAATATAAATCACACTCCTAAACTATAGACTCACACCGTAGTTAATTACATAATTACAATTGTATTATTAAGGTACTATGGGGGTACATTAGCATGTACCAGATAATATAATATTTTCTAAGAAAGCCAATAATGGAAGAGGTGGTGCTTCTCTTTTATTTGCATAGAATTATGATAAGTGTAAGGGCTATAGCTTGCATGTACATATCATAGTTATTTCAACCTATTAGACCACCATATCTTCAAATGAATGGATTGTAAATTTTGGAGCACCATAGTATATGATGAAGCATCACGATATTTTTTATTAATTGTAGTAAACATCATTGTGGTGAGCATGTGGTCATTGGTGATGCTTCTTCTTTATGTGTGTCTATATGTCATGAATTGACTCTTGGGTTCTCATATTTTGTGGAAGTTCTTCATGTTCTAGTTATTAGACCTAACTTTTTTCTATTTATCACATTATTTCACAAACAAAATATGGAATTGTAGCTTGATAAAAGAATGATCAAGAATATTGATGATGGATTTAGTATTTTAGCTTTAGGATATTGTGATAAATCTAATTAGATATATAAGTTTTTTGTGTCCCTTGTCTTCCTCTTTTTATCTTTTCAAGAAAAAAATATGTGTTACTATGGTTGCTAAGGTACATGGCATCAACAAGCATTGGCATCATTGGCTTGGATAAATCAATTATGATTCCCTAAAATGCATATCATTTATTCTTATATGAAAGGTGTCTTCCATCCATTACTCCACCTAGTGGTATTTGTGATGGATGCATCTTGTGGAAGTACCATTGATAACTTTTCTTGAAAGGGAAAGTCACTCATATCTCCTAACCCTTGGATATCATTCATAATGGTATTTATGGTCCTATGGATGATCATTTTCTCTTTATTAATAGGTATTTTCTTAAATTTAATAATGATTTTTTACATATTTTTATGGATATATACTATTAAGACCAAGAATGAAGCCTTTGGACACTTCAATACATTCACATCTTTGGTAGACAATAAATATGAGAGAAAAATCAAGTTTCTTTGGACTAATGATAGTGGTGAGGTTGTGAATAATGTTTTTGGGTATTTTTTGGCACTTCATGGAATTCATTTGCAAAGGATAATTCACTAAAATCTCACTCATATAAGGTGGATAAGTGAAATAATAGATTTATTCTAGAGATAAATCAATGTATGCTACATCTCAAGAAAATGGAGACCAAGTTTTGGGGTAATATGGTGACTTGTGTTGCACATATCATCAATAAATTTATGGTACCTTTTGAGATATTGATAGGAGTTGAGCCTAATAATTCATTTTTTATTTATGGGTTTGTTGAATGGGATGATATCCCCAAATATAAATGGAATAATCTTTAGGATGAGAGTCATTAGTGCATCCATGTAGTTTATGCTAACAGTTCTAAGTATTATCTCCTATATAATATTATAACTTGGGATATTCTTATTTGACATGATGTGATGTTTTATGAGGTTCTTCATTCATATCCTTTGGGTCCATTTATGATCCTCTTGATATATTCTCTTATACTCCTCTTGATTCTCCCCCTTATAGATGTTTCTCTTCCAAATTCCTCTAGGGATTCCACATCGTTAACTTCTCAATTTTCTCTTAGAATGAAGTAATTGACTATCCATCCCCTTATATATTGTATGGATTATGTTTGAAAAATTCTTTCTATTTATACTTTGTATGCATGTGAAGTTTATTATATGAATGTGGAGATTGGTTTTGTTCATGGGGGGTCTAGGATAATGGTTTTATATTGTAGCCACCAAGATTTTCCTTAGATGGGTCTACTCTTATAGTTTGTAAATTGAAGAAGTTCTTGTATGGTCTTAAGCAAGTACCTCAATATTAGTATGAAAATATTGATTCCTTTGTTAAAAATTGTAGCTTTTAGTTATTAAATAAGCATTATTTTTAAATTAGATATCATGATGGATAGATTATTTTTAGTATGGTATATATTTATGATCCTTGGTCTTTATGAATATGTCATCTCAAAGGTGTATTGAGTCCCTAAAATATAATGAGGACCTAAATATGTCATCATCAAAGGTGTCTTGAAGCTACTACTTAGTACGGTATATATTTATGAATCAAGGACATCAAAGGGCAATTTGATGTCCTTGATTCAAGAGATAAATTAGTAGCTTCAAGACACCTTTGAGATGACATATTTAGGTCCTCACTATATTTTAGGGACTCAAATTGATTAGTAAATTTTATGATAACTATGTCATAATCTAAGTATATTTTGGATATTCTCTATAGTGATTTAGGATGGAATATAAATATACATGCCCTCAATTTGTTTTAGGTTCAAATATTTTAGTATACAACTTTACTCATTTGGTTGATGCCACCTTGTATTGGTATCTTATTAGAGGTCCCTTTTACCTCACATTCACCTTGTTTACTATAAATTATTGTCAATTATTGTTCATATTATATGAAAAAACCTTGTGAGATTCATTGGAAAATAGTTAAATAGATCTTATGGTATACTATAAATACCTATCATATGGGCATTAATTATTCTATTGGGTCTTCTCCTAGCATATAGGGTTACTTTAATGAAAATAAGGTTGGTAATCTTTATTAGTAGCAGTTTACTACCACCCTTGTGTTCTATCTTCGTTCTAGATTGGTCTCTTGGTGTTGTCATTGTCAATCCACCATATCTTGGATCGATATGAAAGTTGAATATCATGTTGCTGATAAGGTGATCAAAAACCTTCATTGAATGATATTTATTCTTGAGCATTTAGGTTTTCCTCAATATTTTCTTGTTTTTCTCTATCATAATAAGTACAGTTCCAATAAGCTTATTTCTAATATTATTTTTCACTAACAAATACAGCACATTGAGGTGTGAATGAACTATGTTCATTGGTTTTAGGCTTGTGGGATTCTCAATTCAATTTATGTCTTTAGAAAATAATTTTGATATCTTGACCAATGCTATGCGAAAAGTGACCTTTAGACAAGAATGGATTTGTGTAGGAGAGTATCCTTTAAAGAGGGTTGATAGATAAGAGAATATCTTTATGGTCCTTATTCAACTTAAATGGGAAAGTTAAAATAATTAGTATTAATCTTCATTTGAGCCAATGAATGCCCTTGTATTGTAATCATTTGTATATTACCTTATGAGCCTATGAGCATATTAACCGGTGACTTTATTCTATTATTATTATATCATCCATTAGATCATTTCCTTAACCTTAACCTTGGATAATTTCTATTATGGGAATTTATATCGTCTTTCCCAACCATTTTCATATAGGTTAAATATAATTATTTATTCATTAGTGATGTTTATTGATTGAAGTGTGCCTTTCATATATATATATATATATATATATATATATATATATATATATATATATATATATATATATATATATATATATTTATTTATTTATTTATTTATTTATTTATTTATTTATTTAATTGGTTATATGGGATTGAAATGGACCCCACCCATATTACATCACCACCACATAGTGGTATTACAATAAATATTGGATATTATCCATGTATCGCTTGGCAAGATTTGAACCTTAGTCTCCTATTTAAATATTAAGGAATCTAACTGATTGAGCTAATGCCACTTGATACCTTTCATATCTATGTTATGCTTGTGAGTGATTTACTTTTTCTTTACTAATTAATGTACTCATTATATCCATTTATGAATATATTCTAAAACTCAACAAGGTATGACTTCTTTTGAGAGGCAACCATGGGGGAGGCCTTTCATTTCATGTTTTTGTATCTTTAGATCAATTGCATGGGCCCAAATTTTTAGGAGTAAGTGAAATGAATTTCAAGCCACAATTCATTAGTGCATTCAAGTAGTTAACAATGAGAAATTAAATAACACTATCAGCCGATATATCCTTATTCGTCATGATATGGAATGTGAGTAGATTCCTTCTTCAAGTCTTATGGTCTTAATCCTCAACTCCTTGTAAATTTTCCCCTAGTTTAATCGATTAGTCTTTCATCCTAGGTGGTTCACCCCTTATTCTAAGTCTTTTGTGAGCATATATTTACCTTCTTCCATGGATATTGATGGATGGTATTCCAATCATGTGGTTCTTCCACCCATATTTCCTTGGTATCCTACCTTGGATACCTTTTTAAATGAGTATAGTTATCCTATACCTTGTGCTATTGTGTTGGTTGGATTCTCAAGTTTTGAGGATGAAGCAATATCTTTCGATCCTATTTTTACTATGTTTGTCTTCCTGTTAAGCCTTCTCCTTTAGTAGAATACCTTATGCCCAAATGTGTTCAATTTTTTTTAGGATATAGAGATCATCTTAGAGTAGGAACATCATCAAAACCCCTTGCACTATCATACCTTACTTTTTAAGATGAATGACTATGGATATCTACTCACTTATTCTTAAACCAAGGGATGCCTAGAGTGTGAAGATGCAATGCAAGTAAAGTAGTATTCTCTCTTGAAGAATTATACTTACGATTGGCTTACTTTGCTCAAGGGAAATAATGTGGTTGGATATAAATGGGTATATAAGACCAAGTTTGGTGTTTAAAGTAAGATTGACAAGCACAAGGCATGCCTTTTTGCTAATAGTTGCTCATAAGAACTCAACTATATAGAGTCTTTCACCCCCATGACTCATATTAAACATTTATGAATGATTATTTATATTATTTCCTTGCATCAATGGGAAGTATATTATATGGATGTTAAGATAATATTTCTTTATGGGAGATTCAAGAGAAAATTTATTTGAAATTAATACATGGAATTTTTTTAATGGTCCCACACCAATAGTTTCTAGGATTAAGAAGTCCTTGTATGGGATTAAGCAGACCTCTCATGCTTTGTATGAGAAGATCTATTTGTATTTCTTAGTTGTGACCTTCATTGGTGTAAAAAAAAGCATGATGTGTATATCAAACATTATGATCATGATATATTATTATTGTACTATATGTTGATGACATCATCATCATTGGAGTCTCAATATCCATGGTTTAGGAGATGAAGCTAAGGACTTAAGATACTTTTCAATAATAAATTTAGGTCTTCTTCAATACTTCTTGGGGATTTAGATTAATTACTTAACATCAAGGATCACTTTATCACAACTTAATTACGCCTTGGATCTTCTACAAATTTTCAATATGGAGTAATGTAAGCCAACTTATATGTCTTTGCATTGAGGTTGAAGATTTGAAATGAGTTTTTCCACCCCATTGGTTGATGCTACTTAGTATTAGTCTCTAATTTATGATTTCCCATACCTCCTATACACTTGATTATGCATGGCCTTTACTATCATTTATTACTTCAAGTACACTAAGACACAATATGAGAGTCATTGTGTGACAACCAAGTATATTTTGTTCTACATTAGAGAAATATAATATATTGATATTCATTTTCTATTTAAGCTCTTATTTTATTAAAAGGATATTCTAATGTGGATTGGACAAGTGATATTTACCAATGTAGATCCACTATTAGCTTTGTGTTATCTCTTATATTTGGATCAATATCATGGTGTTGTCAATGGTAGTCCACTATATCTTAACCTTTTTATCTAAGTTTAATAGTTTGATACTAATGATGGTACCAAACACCTTCACTAGATGTTATTGATTTTTAGGTAGATGAAGCTTTTTTCAAAATCTCTTATCACATTTTTGTGATAATAAGTGTATAATTAATCTTCTTTGCAATCTAATGGTACATCATTAGACCAAGAATATTGAGGTGTAGATGCAATATATTCAATGACTTTAAATACAAGGGATGGTTGAGTCAATATATTTACCTTCAATGGATAAGTCAATAGATATCATTCTAAGGTTATAGTCAAGATGATAGTCATTGGATTATAGGATTGTCTTAGAGTGGAAGAGCATCCCTTAAGTAGGATTAACTCGTAAGGTTCCCTATCTAAGTCTCTCATTCAATTTAACGAGATATTTTGAAATAAATGTTAATCTTCACTTTAGATCACACTAACTTTACATTATGATAATCATTATATATTTCTCTTTGGGATCATGTGCACTTGTAAGATGACCTTTTAAATAATTATATTATTATCCAATGGTATACCTTTATATCTGATATAGGGTAACCTATATTACTGATTAGTATTTATACCCTCATTTATCTAATCATTTTATCATTGACTAAAGATAATTATTTATTCATTGTTCAAATTATTGATCTAATTTTATTCTTATCTATGGGTGATGTGTTTGGTTATCAAGTAATTTACCTAATTTTGTTTATCTTTAGATATATTATAAATTTCAATATTTCATACATAATTTGGACCAAGTTGGAGGACAAATGGGCTACAAATTAATCTTGAATTTGCCCCAAAAGTTAATCAATATATTACCCTCATAATTGATAGATGAGCAAGACCTAAGTAGTGGGGAGAAATCCTACTATAGGTGGGGAAGTATCAAATTAATGGGGAGACCCTACAAGAGGGATAAATACCTTTAGATAAGGAAGGCTCATATGTTCAAGGACCATTTGAGCAATGGAAAAGTAACTGTCAATTAAAAAAAAGGACCCTCAAGAAATTTCAAATCACTATAAAAATATCAATAAGTCTGAATTTTAGATTTTGTTTTTCAGATTGTCAAAAGATAAACTTTTAAAAAAATAATTTTCATCATCAATATCTCTAATAGACCTCACTACATGTTGCTACAATATTTCAATTTAATGCCATCGAAGAATTAAATATTATAGGAAAAATAAAGCAAGAAAGGAGATCATTTATAGTGTATGTACAAAGTAAAGTAGTAAAAGAGAACTAAGGTTAAATTTCCATTAAAAAACTATTGTAAAAATTCCTTCAATTGCTTCAAGAATGCATAAAATTCTCTATATATCATAATAAGCTCATTATGCTAAATATCCACTCCCATATTGAAAATAAAAGCACTTTCAACAACCCAGGTGTTGTAGGTGAGTTGGATAGCAGAGGGCAATCCTCCAAGGGAGGTCCCAAGTTCAAATCTCCACCCTACCAAAAAATTGAATTGGGTATCCAAAATCCAATTGATAATGTTGGTGCGGGCAGGGTCGAGTGCGACCCCTGGGTGAATTTGACGGTGTAGAACCCCTTGTTCGTGGTCTCTCATACCAAGGCGACTCTGCAAGGTAATTTTCGCGTAAAAAAAAATAAAAAGCACTTTCAACATTATATTGTGGAGTGTTCTCCATGAAAATGGTTTCTAGACATAAATCCCACTATCTCTTTGTGCCAATGTTCATGTGATTGAATTATTTGATTTAGTTCCTTCCAATTTTATGTATGTATATTAATTTGATATCTATTTCATATAAAAAGTTGGGTTCTATTAGAAAATGGGGCTATGAGGATAAAAATCCACTTTACTTTGAAGATATGTTTGATGAATTTATTTGGGAACATTTGATCAAATTTAGTATCAAAGTATTATATTTCAAACTTTGAAAGTATATGATATTAATTAGAAAAGGAAAAGAATGAAATCAAGATAATTTAATCTATGAACATCCAAAAATAGATTAAATTGGAAAAAAAAATCATGGCAAGAAAAGGAAATTGATCCAATATTGTTGATTATAGAGCAACAATTAAATGGTCTAGGCCAAAATATTGATAATATATCCATAACTTAAATTGGATTCATAAAGTTCCAAATTTAATATTTTGAGAAGAATTGAGAATTACATATTTCATATTGGAAGAGATTGAAAAGAATTTTAGGGTGTATGAGAGCAAGGGGATGGTAATCAAAAGTTGATAGAATATAAATGAAATTTTAACTCTATTGCATCACATTTAAACAAGTAAAGTAGACATAAAGCATATAATAGACAAATAAATGTAAAAGATTTGAAAAGTTGTTTGATAAATTGGAAGTGTGCTTTGAAGTATGTGGTTAAAATGATGAGCAAATAATTTTATTTATAAGATGAAAACAACTAGCATGCTCTCGTGTGATGGATGTGCTAATGCAGAAACTCTTAGTATGATCAAGAAGACAAGGGTAACAAAGTGGAAATACTTAAGGAGCTATAAAAAATGATCAAATTCTATTCGATTGGATATGTTATGGAAAGGATCATCAATAGATACAATTAAGAGAAAAGTATAATCAAAGTGGTGATGATTAAACAAATGTTTTTGAAATTGTTATTGGAAGCTAATATATTTAGGAGTAGATGTCTTCATGAAAAAATGACTAAAATAGTAGTTGGATAAAGAGGGAAACCCATATATTATTTCTTCACATCAAGCCTAGCAATAGAATTCACTTATTTTTGCAAAATAAGTCACATGGTTGATAAATCCAAAGAATAACTTTGTTTCACTTCTCTTTGAAGCAAAACAAGAAGGGAAAAATGATTTGGAGTGTTTATAAGTAAATTCTAATATCAATGAAAACAATAGTTGCAACCATCATTAAAACTATTAAAAAATATGTTTGAAGAGCCTAAAGGAATGCCCACAAGCTATAAAGTAAACACAAATCATGAAATTTATGTGTAATTTGGTGTTCCTCTTCTTAATATGAGATTATGTAGGCAATCATTTTTATATAATAACTAAAGAAATAATTTGAAGCATTGTTGGATCGAGTGGTGATAAGATACATGGAGAATTTGCACATGTCATAAATCCTTGTGTTTAGATTAAATAGGCATAAATAGAGGGGTTTCTTATCCAAATAATTTTCTAATTGATTTGAGATTTAAAATATAATTCATCTATTATTGTGGAAAATATGATGTTCAACTACTCTTTGCACAATGATACTTTATTTATGCTACTTCTCAATTGAATTTAATGTTCCAAAATTCACATTGAATAATAATAAGATCTCATCATTTCATTACAATCAACCATGATATTAGATA
The DNA here is from genome assembly GCA_028583015.1 of Wollemia nobilis. Lineage (NCBI taxonomy): Eukaryota > Viridiplantae > Streptophyta > Pinopsida > Araucariales > Araucariaceae > Wollemia > Wollemia nobilis. The sequence continues at coordinate 7,456,755 of JAQPPZ010000380.1, read as the reverse complement.
GATTTATGGATTCAAAAGATATAATAAAATAATGATTTTTCTTCATATATAAGATTTGTATAATGAATATACACTAGACTTATTCAATGCTTTCTATATCTCAAAAGAGATAATAATAAAGATATTTAGGTTGAAGCATACAAAGTTTTCTTAAAATTATTATATGAATCCTTCCATACAATTGTCCCCCTCAAACTCTTAAGTTGATTCATTATATGTCTCAACACCAAAGGTAATTCTATATCTATTCAAGGTTGTATTTTTTTAATTTCCCTTGGTGTAACTCTAAATGTATCCTTACCAACTTTATGGAGAGAGAGAGAGAGAGAGAGAGATCATGACATCTAAATGGATTGGTGGATTATGGAACATATTAATGATAACAAAAAAATAGAGGGGAATTTACCATTCAATTTCTAGTTAGGTATGTGATTTGTGGTGTGTATCCTTATTTACAAGTTAGTAGATTTGTTTCAACAGTGGTTCATTATAGAAACTCTAAATACTTGGTTGTATTCATCATAAATAAAACAATCCCTTATCATTGTTCTCCCCCATCACATCCTTCTTTTAAATATTCTAACAAGAGAAAAATTATTTCTTCTTTTAGACTTCTCATCAAGGAAGTATAGCTTGTAGCTCTATGAGATTGTAACATTTAAAATTCAAATATTATAGGGTACCCTCAACCTTCCTTCTGATTACATCAATATTCCATATTATCTTACCTAGCAAGGCAAGTGCATGCCCCATTGTTAGCTTTTGATACAATATCCAAAGGGAGATAACAATCACGAGATGCAAAATAATATGAAAGAAAGTAAATCTTCTAGATGATTGAGATATGCAATAAACATAAATGATATATAAATGAATACAATGTAGCTATGGAGGAAATGAACACTCCATCAATAAAGCTACTGGACTACATTGCACCCATCACCAATGGATGGTGATCCACACAAAATTGTACTACCTACTAAGATCCCTAAGCTACTGTGTCACTAACACTCCCCTTGCTTATCTATACTAACAATGAGGCCTTCCTTATATAGGTAAAATAGGATACTTGGCCAACACTCTATCTAGTTGTACAAGTGACACCTTGCACATTTACAACTTGCACATTGACACTTGTGCATTTATTACATTGCATGAAGTAACTAGATAACTTCTCCCTAAAGTAATCTAATGTCCTAAGTATGTACCTTGGAAGATACATTTACATAACCCAAATGATGGAATATAATCTATTTCTAACACCCCTTGTATTACATTATTTGGGTATTGAAGACTTTTAGTCTTCAATATGGATCTTCATCTTCTTCTTGAGCTTTGTATTCTTCCTCTGCATTCTTTGTAACTTGTTCAAGCAAATAGTCAGTATTTTTGTAATATGTTACATTTGTTGATAGAGATTTCACTTCATAATCCTCTGTAGGTTCTTCCAGTTCTTCAATTTCTTCTATCCTCTGAACCAGGTGACCTCTCTGATTTCTCTTCTGATATTCTAGTTGAGGATAATTGGTTGGTCACTGAAATTACTGTTGATGAGGGTTCCTTTGGTATTGTCATGGTCGAAACTGATTCCCATTATTCATCTGATTTCCTTGGTTCCTATTCTTGGGATTGTATTTGCAATAGTTGGTACTATGGCCCTTCTTTCTGCATATCTAACAATACCATGTTTTCCATCCTCTTGTTGATGTAGCAATATTTCCCTATGGATTATCTTTTGATGCCAATGCAGTGTTAGTCATCTCATATTTCAAGGTGTTTTCTACTTCATATTCTTGAAGTATATTGACCAGGTCATCAAAAGATGTATCTTTACTTAAGACATGTAAATATGTGACCAAATGCTTATAGTTGTCTAGAAGTGCTCTCATGGTTACTTGAGTAAGAAGTTCATCCTTGATTGTTTCTCCTAAGGTCAACAATTTCCCTTTAATATCTGCTACCTTCCTTAGGAACAGTTCTATGCTTTCTCCACTATTCATTTTCAATGAGTGAAGTTGAGTTTGGAGATGAAGAATAGTTACCTTATTCTTTCCTTCAAATATTTTCTCTAGGCTTGTCCATGCATCTGAAGATGTTTTGGCTGAATTGATATAAGGTTGAATCTCATCAGTGATAGCAAACGTTATTATCATAAGAGCTTTTGAATCATTTTCTTCAAACTTTAGGATTTCAGTTTCACCTATGGTAGGCCTCTGTGTTTTCCCTTTTACAACATCCCAAAGTTTTTCATACACTAAGATTGCTTTCACTTTATTTTTCCAAGAGAAATAATTAGGACCCTTGAGTAGTTGAGATTCTGCTAGGAAGAATTTGTTAGATGCCATTTAGATCTTCCTAATATCAAACCTTAGATTTGTAGGCTACCTTATATCTCCCTAGTGTTTTTGGAGTATGATATAGTGCTTTTGTAAAAATAAAGTTCAATTTTATGATTGATTTTGTACAGTCAAAAATCAATTTTTCTAACACCTTATTTCTCCTAATTGAACTAAGCACTTTTCCAATTTTGAAGAGGTTTTAATGTTGGAATCCTTTTGTCCCTTTTGAGAAATTTAGAGACAAGAAAAATATAAATTTCCAACTTTAACAATAAATATTTAATAACCTCTTTTTATAACCCTTAGGTTTTAATTTCTAATTTCCAAAGACCTAGTTTGATGTTGTAACCCTTATCACTCCCAAATTTGGAAAATTAGAAAATTAATAATATTTGCAAAATATCAAAGAAATTAATCCAAGTTGAATTCCTTATTTCTCCTAGGTTGAGATGCAAATATTATTTTAATTTGGTAAGTTATCCCTTATAGCTTTTGCTTTCACTAAACTAAATTTTATACCTTAGTTTATAACCCTTATATCTCCAAAGTTGAAAGCAATAATAAAGTGGGATTTCACCCTTACCTTTTTTATGCTAGTCTCCTCACTCTTCGGTGCTCCCTTTGGCTGAATATAACAATGATGATAAGGTTCCCTTGGGTGTTGGAATCAATGGAGATGCTCGTCTTTAATGTTGGAACGTATACGCTATTGAATATGGAATATTTGACCTTCAAAGACCTGGAGACTTAAATGCTCCTTCTACCTTCCTTCCACGTTGTGCTTGACTAGCTTTGACTATGTTTCACTCTCTCTCTACCTACTGTAATATTTGGACTTTGGGTGCTTTTATTGGAGGAGCAAACTCAAGCCTTGTGACACATGTCACGTCCGTTACATATGGGCGCTCCTTCTTCGTAACTCTTTCTTGTTCAACATTGTTGGTCACTTTGTAATGCCTGCTCACTCATGTGGGACTTGAGGAGAATAACAAGTGTCACCACATATGCTAGTGCATTGAGAGACAAAGCTTCTAGTAATGTATGCTTGAGCAAAGTTCTTTGAAATGTATGCTTATGTTTGAGATGCAATGTTCTTGTAACGCTTGCTCTTTAGAAGATTGATGCCAAGTGGCATTCACGCTCTCTACATGTAGACCTTCACCGTAACGCCTTCCAAGGAGATTATTATAACTCCTTAGGTCTTTTAGTCTACCATTCCTTTGCTTTGCTACATTTCTTGAGCAGCAAGCAACCTTGTTTTCTATAGGTGGATTGATGAGGTGCTATGGAGCTTGAGTAGCGATTTCGATGCTTCGTTTGGTGGATGATATTCACCAAGAAAGTAGCTCCTTTGTTCTTTATCTTCTATGCCTCCAATGTATTAATACCTATGCATCTTTGTAGTGTAGATGTTTTTCATTTCTCTTTGGTAGAAGTAGATGCCTTTTAGATGTTGTCTGTCTTGTATTGTTGTCCGTCTTATGTTGGTAGGAGTAGATGCCTTCTTTTGTAGTGTAGATGTTGTTCATCCCATATTGTTGTCCATATCACATTGTTATCCATTGGTAAATGTGCACTCTTTTCTCTACGTAGATGTAGCTTTGATGATAGCCTCTTGTGGGCTTTGTTTTGCAGGTTTGATCCATCCAATATGAGCCCTTTGAGTGGCTCCTATTGCTTGGGAAGAAGAGTGCTTACGTTCAACCCTTCTTGGTTGCTTTTCCTATTGATATTGTGCCTTTTGGAGACACATCCAAATCTGCTCTTGGGCTGTAAAAAACTATATTAAAATGGTGCAATAAAATGTACTATAGATTGTACATAAACCTCCTTCTTTTGCACTCTTATTTCAGATCTGAAATTCTGGTTTCATGGCAGATTTTTCTTCCTGCAAATACAAGGGTTTTGAGGTTGTATTTTATGAGTAGACACCTTCCCATTTTTTCTTGGACACTTTTATATTAAATCCAAGCTTAGATAATAGTAGATAGAAGCTTTTTAGTTTATGCAATTTTCTACATTTTCTTTTCTTGCATTCAATCTTGTAATGCTTTGGATCTGAGACTCACCAAGTCTCAATCTTGAAGCTTCTATTTCTATTTTTAGTTAGTTATGTTCTTCTCCAAGTTTTTGGAGGATTCTAACCTTTTTGGGTGGCTTATTTTGGCCACTACAAGTTGCAGATTTCTGTGCTTCAATAGTGTCTTTAGACACTTGATACAAATCAGATTTTGTGCCCTTCAAGAACACAAAAGCTAATTTATTTTGAGAGTAGTATAATAGTGCATAATAAATCTAATAGACTTTTTTTTTAATGCACTAACAATTTCACCTTATCACTCCAATTAACTCTCAAGATAATGCACTTTAATCAATCTACTGCAACTAATCAAGAATAACCTAAAATGAATCTTTAAAAGTTATTCTGCAAATTCACTACAACTAATATTGTAGGACTTAGTCTTCTTTTCTATTTCCAAAGTAGATGATAGGTAGTTGATAGATATAATTCTGAAATCTAATCAACTCCTAATTAATGTGCAAATGAACCTTAAAATGAACCTTTTTCTATTTGCACTTTTGAAGACTGTAATCTACTTTTCTTCATGCAACTTTAATCCAGATAAGGTGCTCTAATGAATCTGATAAGAAGTCTAATTAATGAGTTAGTTAGCACCAGTAGTTGCATACCTTTTTGTAATCTTTTGTAGCTCCTTCTTTCACTTCTGTAGAGGATGTGGATCTTGGTGTCTAAGATCACCAAGTTGCTGCTTCGAGTAGGATTTTGCAGCTCTTTGTAGACTATTTTTGAACAGCTCCTTCTTCACCAAATGATGGTCTCAAACTTTCTTTCACGAGCCTAGGATTTGGTGGCTTGTTCTCCTCTTGTAATCTTCTCCTTCTGCTATAGATTTGGAGAAGTCTCTATCTCTGAAGCGGTGCCTTCTTGCTGTGAGAGGTAATCTTCAAATCTCCTAGATTTGATGAGCTTCTTCTATCTTCAAGTCTTCTTGTCAAATTCTAACTTCAAGCAGGATCTTCCTCTCAAGATTCTGAATATCTTGAGGTCTTTCACTAGATTCTTCTTCTGCAATTTGGCACTCCTTGCCAAATTCTCCTTCTCTTGGGCTTGTTGTCGGATGGCGACAATTGTCCCAAGTCCTTCACTATCAGGGGCTTCTCCTTGGTAGTGGATTTCTCCAGTGAGATCTCCTTTGATGATTTCTTTAGTAAGGCTTTCCTAGCCTTTTTTTGGATGCTCGATGAGACCTTCCCAAGGTCTTTGATCTTGCAACTTCTGATGGTCTTCACTTGAGACCTCTTCAACCTTCTGCTCCTGGAAGTGTTGGCAATGTGATCTACTCCTGGATCTCTGATTCTATTGCTTCTAGATTCGAGTAGGACTCTCCTAGTCCTTCTTCCAAGTCTAGAAGTCCTTCAATGAGATCTTCTCCTGATCTCCTTTGCTTCAGGTGTTGAATTGATTCTAAAGAAGATACCCTTCCTAACTTTCTTGTAGGAAGTTTCCCAACTCACTGAATCTTCTTTCCCTACAACAAAAATGTTAATACCAAAATCTTAATCTACTTCTGAATCAGATATTCCTTTTGAATTCTTCTTCAAGATCAAGGCTTTTATGGCCTATTTTAGTATCAAGGCTTATGTGGCCTTTTCAGTATCAAGGCTTTTGTGGCCTTTTTAGTATCAAGGCTCCTATGGCCTTTTCAGTATCAAGGCTTCTGTGGCCTTTTCAATATCAAGACTTCTATGGCTTCTGCTTCAAGGCTTCTATGGCCTTTTCTATCAAGGCTATTATGGCCTTTTATATTAGGCTTCTATGGCCTATTTTCCAAGGCTTCTATGGCCTTTTTGTATCAAGGCTTTTATGGCCTTTTATTCAAGGCTACTATGGCCTTTTTGCATCAAGGCTTCTATGGCCTATTCTTCAATCTGCAATGGAGATCTTCAGTCTCCTAGCTTCACCATGCCTTTTCTTCAGAAGTCTTCTTCCGCAGTGTTCTTCTCCTGCACAAGGAACTAATCTCTACACTATGAGGGCACATCGACCTTCGAGCAATGAAGTTGGAGTCTCCTAGCTTTCTATCATAGGAGGAGTACCAATCCTCTAAGAATTAATTATCTACAACAAAAGAAACTTTGGGAAATAGTTAGCAAATTCTAGATATCCTGGATCTTCACTAGATGATCTGTCAATCTAGTGGATTGAATGTTGAGTCCTGGTCTTCACGAGTTTTCCTATAACTCTATGGAAAGACTCTAGTCAAATGCAATCTCAGTATTTTTTGGGACTGAGATATCTTTCAGTCCTCACTTGTGACTCTCCCTGATTCTATCACCTAGATTCTTCTGAGATCTTTTGACAGTGACTGGTCCAATGGCGCATCAGGTTGACAAAACACTCAAGCTCAATAATGATGGTGATTTTCCTGTAGACCTGCATAGACTAGATCTACCGTAGCTCTAATACCACTGTTAGCTTTTGATATAATATCCAAAGGGAGATAACAATCACGAGATGCAGAATAATATGAAAGAAAGTAAATCTACTAGATGACTGAGATATGCAATAAACATAAATGATATATAAATGAATACAATGTAGCTATGGAGGAAATGAACACTCCATCAATAAAGCTACTGGACTACATTGCACCCATCACCAATGGATGGTGATCCACATAGAACTGTACTACCTACTAAGATCCCTAAGCTACTGTGTCACTGACACTCCCCTTGCTATCTATACTAACAATGAGGCCTTCCTTATATAGGTAAAATAGGATACTTGGCCAACACTCTATCTAGTTGTACAAGTGACACCTTGCATATTTACAACTTGCACATTGACACTTGTGCATTTATTACATTGCATGAAGTAACTAGATAACTTCCCCCTAAAGTAATCTAATGTCCTAAGTATGTACCTTGGAAGATACATTTACATAACCCAAATGATGGAATATAATCTATTTCTAACACTCATAGCTTTTGCAAACATTAAAATATTTAATGAATGACTCTTGAGCTAGTGAATAAGATTAGCCTAGTTCTAATTTACTATTATTTATTTTTGTTTTTTTTTTGTCTAAAATTGGACAAGCCTAGGACAACATTACACCTTGTAAGTGAAGGTACCACTAGTATTAGTCTAAATCAATAAAAATCTAAATATTTATATAAAAGTAGGGAAGGATAGGTCAAGCACTAGCATATGGATACCCTTAGTGGATAATCTAGGTATAAAGGCAAGTATGGCATAAGTATGTGCAAGGTAAAAACATAATTTAACTAGTGAAATCAAATGTAAAGTGTTATGAAACTTTATTCTCTAAAATATAAATCATTCATCAATATGCAAAAATATAAAAATCATTCATCCACAATAACAATCCACACAATGAGACAAAGATAGTTAATACTCTTAGGGGTAGGGTAAGACTAGTAATAATCCTTAAGCAAGGAAAAAATCCACAAGATCTCCCAAGATGAGAGCACCACTTAGAGAGGGCAAAGTCTCATAAGCCATTTCATAAGAAAACATGATTACAAGAGATATACCCATCTTCTAATGCTACTTTGGGGAGGGTATAATCCTAATGCTAGTTAGATCCTAAACCCTTGTCCCATCATTATTATAATAAAATATTATTTATATAATCAACCTTGGGTTATGTGTGGCCCATGGAAACTATCATTAATACTCATATACAATACAATATCATATCCCCATATACCTATCCTTAGGTACCATAGCATTCCACCCTCACAAATGTTTCATCCTCAAAACATGAGAAGAAACTAAATAATTTGATGTTCTAAGCATTGTTGATGACTGAAACTAATCTTGATCATCCATCCATCCAAGTGAAATATTTATTTGTAGTGGTCTTCCAAGAAACCAATTTTCCATTGTGCCACTTGAATATCTACAGTTGTTTTTTTGGTTCTATGCTCCCATTGCTCTGCTTTGATATTCAAAACAGTTGCTCTTGTGGTTCCATAATGTTGTTGCACCACTTTGAAATCTAAAATTACTATATTTTTTTCTGTCAATCATTGTCATAGTTGATTTCTTTCTTATTCCATGTAGGTCCATAACAATATTGATACCCTATGCCATGCCTCCATTATTATTGTTGCTCATGGTGATGTGGGTGATGATATGCTACAACCTTAACCTAATGTTTTTTTTCTTAACTCTTCAATATTTTTTTCTTTTGTTTTAATATTTTCCTCATGCTCTTTGCTTATGTGCATTTTATTTGGTGCATCCTTATGCTCTTCTAATAGAGCTTCCTTGGACTTTGTTGTTGCTTCTTCCTTGGAATTTTTTTTTGCTTCTTTGTTGGACTCTATTATTGCATTTATAGTAGACTCAACTTTTAATTCCTCTAGTAGTTATTTACCTTGTTCCCCTTCCATAATTGTTTTTGTCTTCTTCTTAGATACTTGCTCCTTAAGTTAATAAATATCCTATAGTGTTATCTTATTTTTCCTAAACTATAACTTTGTGAACTTCTTTTGCACATTAATTTTAATAATACTTGAAGAATCCAACCAAGGATAATGAAGAACAATATACATATCGTCCTTCTCAATAGCATGAAAAAATTAAATGTAAAACATATTTATTCATGGTGATCTCAAAATATTCAAAAAATTGAACATTCTCACCTTCAAGTTGTATGTCCTTAATTTTTGTTGCCTAAACCTACAACCTCTTAGCCAAAGGAATAGTAATAAAATTATACTTGCTACTAGGGTTTATGGAAATAATAACCTTTTCCTTTTGAATGCAACTTTGAATTTGCAAAATATAATTTTTGGAATTAAACAAATCCTTTTGACCAATCTTTGGCTTATCAAATACCAAAGGTGTAGTTTCCTCAACCTACATATTGTCAATATTATTTTTTCTCCTTTCTCTTCCTTGAGCCTCTTGATTTCTTCTTCAATTCCTTTGATAGTATCCTTCAACCAGAATTTCTCTTTTGCTTTTCAATTCCCACTTACTAAGAATGTTTGTTCTATTTCTTTCTAAGTCTAGTTATAAGTTGGGTCATAGCAAAACTATGATATCAAAACAAATATTTCCCACGTAAATGACCATAAAATTCATGCATCAAAAATAATTTCAATCGCTATCTGACATGAATATCATCTCTTCCAAAAAAGAGATTAACTGCATTTACGCACACCCTAACAAAAAAATATAATGCAAACTGGGGTTTTACAAAAAAATATATCTCCACTAATTTAACGATAAAATTTTACATAAACAATTAGACCCAAAATATATATATCCTTAAAACATAGAAATAGATGATTTTCTTACCTTAATTGAAAGATATCATAAATTTCATTTTCTGGAAAAAAATATGCAATTTGAAAAAATATCATTACCCCTATTTCAGATAGATGACTTCATAGGGCCATATCTCCCTCAATATTGCTTGGATTTCTTCATATGACCACTATTTTGAATCTCTTCAAACTTTGAACAAAATGGAATGAGAATCATTTGAACTAGACAACTTTGGATAAAATTATGGCTTCCAAAAATGAGATATTTTTTAGAAAATTTATCCAAATTCTGCAATACATAAAAAAATCCCCACATTGGTAGAATGATTGCTTGGATACCACTTGTTATAAAATTTTATTCTCTTAAATATAAATCATTCACCGATATGCATAAATATCAAATCATTCATCCATATTAACAATACACACAACAAGATAGAGATAGATAATACCCTTAGGGTAAGGCAATAACAATAACACTCCTTAAGGAAGGAATAACTCCATAAGGTCTCCCAAGATGAGAGCATCACTTAAAGAGGGAAAAGTATCATAAGCCACTTCATTGGAAAGGACAATCATAAGAGTTTACTCAATATGAATAGCAATTATTGCAATGACAATATTCCTTATTTATATACCCATATTCTAATGCTACTTTGAGGAGGGTATAACCCTAACCCTAGCTAAATACTCAACCCTTATCTCACTCATTATTATAATATAATATTATTAATACAATCAACCTTGGTTTATGTGTGGACCATGGCAACTATGAATATTACCCATATACAATTTGATATCTTCATCTACCAATCCCTAGGTATCATAGCATTCCACCCTCACAAATGTTGCATCCTCAAAACATGAGAAAAAACTAAATAATATGATCTTCTAAGCAATGTTGATAATTGGTACCAATCTAGATCATCCATCCATCCAAGTGAAATCTTGATTGGTGGTTGTCTTCCATGATGCCAAGTTGTCATTATGTCACTTAAATATTTATAAGTGTTCCATCGGTTCCATAATATTTTTGCTCTACTCTAATATTCTTAATGATTGCTCATGTGGTTCCATGCTATTGTTGCACCACTTGGAAATCCAAAATAACTACATTTTTTGCCCATCATTGACATAGTTTATGCCTTTCTAATTCCATGTAGATCCATAATAATATTGATGTCTTATGTCATACCTCCATGATTATTGTCACTCATGGTGGTGTAGGTGATGAGATGCTACAACCTTAACCAAATATTTTGATTCCCTTGACTCTTAAATATTTTGTTCTTTTGTTTTAAGCTCTTCCTCGTGCTCTTTGCTCATGTGTTTATTATTTGGTGCATTTTTATGATATTCTAATAGATACTCCTTGGAATTTGTAGCTACTTCTCCCTTGGACTCTATTACTACCTCTTTTGTAGATAACTTTTGATTCCTCTACTGGTTCTTTATCTTGTTCCCCTTCCATAACTTTTTTTACCTTATCCTAGGATCGTTGCTCCTTAAATTGAGAAATATCCTATAGTGTTATCTTCTTTTTCCTATACCATAACTTCATGAACTTCTTTTGCACATTAATGTTAACAGTACCCAAATAATCCAACCAAGGATAGCCAAGAACAATATCCATATCATCCATCTCAATAGCATGAAAATCTGAATGTAAAACATATTTATCCATGGTAATATTGAAATCTTCAAAAATTTGAACATTCTAACCTTCAAGCTGTATGTCCTTTATTTTTTTTGCTTGATCCTACAACCTCTTCGCCAAAGTAATATTAATAAAATTATCCTTGCTACTAGGGTTTATGGAAAAAATAACCTTTTCCTTCTGAATGCATCCACAAACCTACAAAATATAGTTTTTAGATTCCAATAAATCCATGTGATCACTCTTTGGCTTATTTAACACCCAAGGTGTGGTTCCCTTAGCCTACACATAGTCAACCTTATTTTTCCCTTTTTCTCTTCCTTAAGCACCTTGATTTCTTCTTCAAGGCCTATGATAGTATCCTTCAACCTGGATATATTATTATCCTTGCTTTTTAGTTCCTATTTAGTCAAAAGTGCTTATTTGATTTCTTCCCAAGTCTAGTTATAATTATAGATCATAGCAAAACTATGGTACTGAAATAAAGCTTCCCCACATAAATGACCATAAAACGCATGCATCAAAAATAATTTCAACCACTCTCTGATATTAATATCGTCTCTTTTAGAAAAAGGTATTAACTCCACCAACTCACACCTTCACAAGAAAAGATAATTCAAACAAGGGTTTTACAAAAATATACATCTCTCCACTAATTTGAAGCTAAAAATCCACATAAACAACTAGACTCAAAAACAAATCTTCTTCAAACACAATAATAGATGATTTGCTTACCCTAATTGGCACATATCTTAAATTTAATTTTTTGGAAAAAATGCAATTTGATAAAATGCCATTATCTCTATTCCAAAAAAATGACTTCACAAGATCATTTCTCCCTTAATACTACTCGGATTACTTCATATGACCACTCATTTTGATGCTCTTCAAATGTTGAACAAAATGGCATGAGAATCATTTGTTTTTAGACAACTTTGTATAAAATTATGGCTCCCAAAAATGAGATATTTTCTTTAGAAACAAATTCAAATTCTACAATCCACAAAAACAATCTCCACGTTACAAAAATCATTGCTCTAATACAACTTATTATGAAACTTTATTCTCTTAAAAATAAATCATTCACCAATATGCATAAATATCAAGTCATTCATCCAAAATAACAATCCACACAATGAAACATAGATACATAATACCATTAGGGTAGGGCAACACCAATAATAGTCCTTAAAGAAGGAATAACTCCATAATATCTCTTGAGGTAAGAGAACCACTTAGAAAAAAAAAGTCTCATAAGCTACTTTGTTGGTAAAGACAATTACAAGAGAATACTCGATATGAATGATGATTATTAAAATGACAATACCCATTATTAATATACACATGTTCTAATGACAATATTCTAAACACTTATCCCATAGTCAAATCCTAAACACTTATCCCACTCATTCTTATAATATAAAATTATTAATACAATCAACCTTGGATTATATGTGGTCTATGACAACAATCAATAACACTCATATATAATATAATATCATATTTCCATATACCTATCCGTAGGTACCATAGCATAAAGCAAGCAATCAATCGATGAAATAAACAATATAAATAAAATGCAAGAATGTAGAGAGAGAGAGAGAGAACTACCCTTTGAGGGTACCAACCTCTTACATGACTATTGTTTGATACATATGGTTGTCCTTGGATGTTTGTATGTTATTTAGTGCTTGAGTTTCCTTGATATTCTTCTTTACTTTCTCTCCTTCTTCATTGGCAAGAGGTTGATAGGAGCTCGATGATTGACCTTAAGATAAGGACTTCTTTGTACGATAAGATCTAATCTAGGGGATTACAAGAGCATTTTCTTCTTATAGATGATGAATATGGATGCTAGAATCTTCTTAGAGGGTTATTGTGAGGAATTGGAGGACTAACCTAGTGCATTATGCCAAATGAAGAACTAGAAGAAGACTATGCATCTATACCTTGTTTGACCTCATTTGACTTGGTCTACTACTATTTTGGAGATAACTCATTTGGAATTATTGTTGTAATGACAAAAAAAATTGGGTATTTATAAGATTTCTTTATTTGAATATTTCCTACAAGGGCATCAACCTTAATTTATGAAATTAAATATAGAATTAGATTCTACGAGACCTGGAAAGATGAAACTTGATGTCAATTTGATACTTGCACCCAATTTAGGAAATGTTGCTACTTTTAGAAAGTGACTACACTGCCTGTTATAAATAAACACTGATAATTAATATTGTAGCCAACTAATGTCGTCATTCAATGCAATAATAAATTAATCCACACAGTCGCCAAATTTTTAAAAATTTACAAATTTTAGATAGAAATGAATAGATAAAGATACAATATCCTCATTTACTTTAATTAATGTTATAAATACATATTTATAGGATGTTTGAGAGTTATTTCAAAATTATTGTATGTATAATGGAGAAAGTGGGTTTTGACATGCTTAGGATTTTTCCATCACTTAGCCAGTTTTAGGATTTCATGCTTTTAAACTTGATCAATTTTCAAGATTCTTTTAAGACATGTATAACTGATAAGAACCTATGGTCAAGGCCACTAACTGGAAACCATGTGAAACCCTAAAGGCAATCTAAGTGGCAAATCATGTGGTGGACCTTATCCTAGTTAACCACATCATAAAGGAAGGCACCTAAGGTATCTAAGGGTTTTTAACCTCAAGATATTTCATCCTCTTACCAAGGCATCCATCAACTAGGAACGAGTTAGAACACATACACCTAATATTGATGTTTTGAAACAGAAGAAGCCAGAGGAAGAAGTTGCATGCATTAGGGTTTCGAGTTCTTGGTGCCATACTGCCTCTCCACTCTGGAGTGTGTGCGGGACGCCTCTTAGGGCATTTTTTTGTTGCTTTCATCGACTTTACTCCGTCGTTTGGTGGATTGAACCTCTTTTTTTATGGATGGAGCTCAATCAACAACTCCAACTTCTGTTGAAGTTGCAGAAGGGAGCAATGGCGCTAAAGGTGAACAAGCAACCACGGAAGTTCATTCCCAAAGTTTATCACGAGGTAATATTTCTCCTCCGGATGTTGTTATCCCATTGAGTGAGTTTAATACTACTTGTTCTTGGCTGGAAAGCCATACGCTGGTAGGGTATTTTCTAGGTCGTATCCCTGGTGAGACCCTCCTTCGGAACTGGGTCCAACAAGCTTGGCATGGCGTCAAGGTTGATGGTATCCAGAACCTCACCAAAGGGTTTTTTTTGTTTCGTTTTGTTGACCCTGCTCAGGCCAAAGCGGTCCTCAGTCGTGGGCCTTGGTCTGTTCGTAGCTCCCTGTTGATTTTTCAGCCCTGGACCAAGGATTTTTTGGTCACTAATGATGTTTCCTTGCGGGTTCCGATTTGGGTTGAATTCCCTGGTCTTCCTCTACCGCTCTGGCCTTATTATCAAAACCTTGTGGCCCCCATTGGTGAATTTGTCTATTGTGAAACGGATAAATTTTATGCCTCACGCCCTCAAAAGCATTTTTGTGTCAAAGTCGATCTTTCTAAAGACCTCAGGGAGACTGTTGATGTCCAAGTTGGTGATTATAGGTTCAAGCAACGTGTTGTCTACATAAACCTGCCTAACACATGTTACCATTGCCAATCAACTGCCCATAAGATAAAATATTATCCTTTAATGGCGGACAAGATTAAAGTTAAGGAGACGATTGTGGCTCCTGTTACTACTAGCTCTGTCCCTGCTTCCAAAGGGGGGCAAGATGAATGGAAGGTAGTCCAAAAGAAGGGTAAGAATGGGAAAAATGTAAACCCTACGGTTGCTCCCAGCAGCTCACCTCAACCCCTTGTGTCTTCTGTGATAGTTGGGCATGGTGTGGTGATGGAGCAACATACCACGCAACCGGTGACACCCAGTGCTAGGGCTTCACAGATGGTTGCTAATGTACCACCGACTAGTGCTTCCTTTGCCAAAATTGTTACTTCTTCTGCTCCTACTCAGTCTTTAGATTCTCTAGTTCTGCATATCAATGGGCAGTCTTCATCAAGCTTCATGGAACTTGAACGGGCTTCTGTCAATGGCCGAAGATCCCGTAGCCCACCACGGGGAGAATCCTTGGTTCACCAGGACAAAAGGCATCAAACGAAGTTTTGGAAAGCAGGTCAAGAGCATTTTCTCAGTAATATTTATGATTCTCTTTCAAACCTCGGAGACGTTGAAGATGTAGCCGGACATATGAGTCTTGATCGATCTTCATGATTTTTTTATCATGGAATGTCAGAGGGCTGATGGACCCAGTCCGCAAATACTTGGTCCGAGATGAGATTGCTTCATGCTCCAGGTTTTATGGTAATCCTGACTTTCTTTGTCTTCAAGAGATTAAGATTTTTGACTTTATTCTGCAATGTACTTGCCCTTTTCTTTGGCCAGGTTGCTTTTTTTATGCCACCAATCATTCCCCTGGTAGAGGGGGAGTTGTCATTCTTTTGGCAGCTAGGTGGAAAGATAATTTTGTCTCGTGGGGTGTGGACCCTTCCAATCATGCAGTTTGGGTTTTACTTGAGGTTGGTGGGTTGTCTTTTGGCATTATTAATGTCTATGCCTCCAATGACGCTCAGGAGCATTGTAGCCTCTAGCGGTGGTGTGCTTTTTCTTTACCACCTATTGTTTGGGTTATGTGCGGAGATTTTAATATGACTGAAAAGCCTGCAGACAAGATAGGACAACTTCCCATGCGGTGGGCTACTGGGGAAAGAGAGGCCTGGTACTTCATGAAAAACAAATTGGGTTTGTCAGACCCCAATTCTTGTTTTTCTCCTCAAGATTTTCCTAAAAATTTGTGGTATACGTGGTCCAATTTCTAGGCTGGCCATGCAAGAATTCTGAGAAGGTTGGACAGAGCCATGCTTTCAGATCATGTGCAGTTTTTCTTTCATAGGAGAAATGCTTCAGCTCCATTTGTGGAAACCATTCCTGGTACTACTACTTCCGACCATTCACCCATCATGTTTAATGTGCTGATGAAATCCCTGCCTCAGAGACACTACAAGTCACAATTTTTTTCAATACTTCCTTTCTTCAACACCCTTCCATGGTTTGTCATATCCGTAGAGTCTGGAATCTAGTTCCTAGACCTACTGGAGAGTTGGGTTGGATAGAATGGTGGAATGATGCCATTTTTTGTACAACTGTCTTGCTCCGTACTTTGGGGAAAAAGGTGGCGCAGTTCAGAAGACATTCCAATGTTGTCCTTCATGATGAGCTTGCCAAAGCTTCTCTCAAGCTTGAGGCTTATCCGTTTAATCCTGAACTTCAGTCTCATGTTGCCCAACTGAGGCATGAACTTAAACTTGCTGAACTTTATGAGGCTCGGGGAGCTCGAATTAAAGCCCATCTTCATTGGCTTAAAGTTGGTGATAGGGTCACCAAAGAATTTTTTCAAAGGCTCCGCCCTCCCAGGCAAGCTACTCAATTCAAGGCCATTCAAGACAATGGAATAAGGCTTACCTCTCTTCTTGAGATGATTAATGCTTTTGTCAAGCACTATACTAATGTTTTTGCCACTCAAGCTTATTCCCCTGAGCGGGAGCAAGCACTGGCAACTTGTATGGCAATTGTACCAGTTAAGGTTTCAGAGTCTCAAAGAGCAGGGTGTGATAAACTACTCTCCCTTACAGATCTGGAGGATGCATTATCTCAAATGGCAAATGACAAAGCGCCAGGTCTGGATGGCTTTCCCTGTGAGTTCTACAAGGGTCTTTGGGACTTAGTTGGTCCTGATCTGCATAAATTTTATCTGGAGGCTCTTCGAGTAGGCTCTTTGGGAGCAATTATTAATAGGGGCAATATCAAATTCATACCCAAGCAAGGGGACCCAGAGTTGATTACTAATTGGAGGCCTATTACTTTGTTGAATGTTAGTTACAAGATCATTGCCAAAGCTTTGGCTCTTCGCCTTAGGCCTCTTCTTCCTTTGATAGTCAGATCAGAGCAAACTGGCTTTATTCAAGGAAGGTACATCCTCGACAATGTTCTGGTTGTCTGGGAGGGCATGGAATGGGCCCAGATGTCAAACCAGAACATGCTTTTTATTAAGATTGATTTTGAGAAAGCTTATGACCGCATTGAATGGAGATTCATTCTTGCTATGCTCAAAGCTTTAGGATTCGGGCCAATTTTCATTCAGACTATTGCTATGCTATTCAGAGATGCTTCGACTATTCTCAATCTGAACAATTCACAGTCTGAAGCAGTGGGTCTGTTTAGGTCTGTTCGACAAGGGTGTCCTATTGCTCCTTCTTTATATGTGCTTGTTGCTGAAGCCTTCGACTATCTTTTAGCTGCTCAAGCTTTTGCAGGTCTTATTAAAGGAATTGCTCTTCCGAATGATCAAGGACAACTTATTAATGGTCACTTTGTTGATGACTCCTTTCTTACTATAAGGGAAGAGGAGCAATCTATTTCTAATGCTCTATTTTGTCTAAACACCTTTTGCACAACCTCTGGTTCTAGCATACAATGGAGGAAGACCTCCTGCTTCAGACAGTCTCCCTTGCCTAAGCCACCTTGGCTTCAAGGGTATCATTGGAATTGGATCCCTCCTGGAGAAGTTTTTAAGTTTCTTGGTATTCCTTTTGCCTTTCAAGGCTCCCCTGCTCAGCTTTGGAATTATGTGCTTCAAAGAGTTGAAAAGAAACTTGATTTCTGGCTTACTAAGAAGTTGTCATTAGCAGGTAAATTTCAGATTTGCTCTAAAGTTTTAGCTGCAACTCATGTTTATTATTCCTCTTGTTGGGTTCCTTCACAGGCTTGCTATAAGAAGCTTGAGAAACTCCTTCGAGATTTTCTTTGGAATAATTCTTCTAAAACAAAGGGATTTCATAGAGTTGCCTGGGATATTTGTTGTCTTCCCAGAGAATCTGGCGGAATGGGTTTGCTGGACTGTAGACGACAAGGTATTGCTCTGTGTGCTAAGTGGGTGATCAGGGCTCTAAGGGGAGCTGAAGCTTGGAAAGTTCTGGTTCGACATTTCATTTCCTCTGGTCTTCCCTTAAACCGTAGAGCATGGAGAGGGTTGGATTTTCCCTCTCTCATTGTTGCTCCAGTTTTTGTTAAGATTTTTGGCTCCTTTGTTATTAAAAGTATATGGAAAGCTTAGCAGCTCACTCCTTGGATCTGTTGGAGAGGAGATGGCTTTCGTAAAGGCTTATCCATCAATTCTATGAATATTTGGTGGTCCCCCATGTTTCTTCATCAAGGTTCTCCCTTAGCTCGGGTGCAATGGATTCATGCTCAACGGTTTTTCAAAAAGGGTATTGTTACAATAGTTGATTTCTTTTCTCGCTAGACTAGGGATTGGATCCCATGGAATGAGTTCAAATGCACCTTCAGGCTAAATGGTGCGGACAAAGATACATATGATGTTGTTATTGCTCTCACCCCTTTTTCTATGTTGCATAAGATTGGTGTGCGCTCGCAGCGTCCTTGGTGGTCAGACTGGAGATGGCATGTTGACACTCCTTTGCTTAATTATAAGGCTCGTTTGGGGTATAAATGGTTATCTCCTCATCTTCCTTTGGTGCCTAAGCTCAATCAGCGTTGGGACTTATTTTCTACAAGGACTAGATGGAATTCTAGATTTCAGAATGTTTGGGCTACTTATGTTGAGCCCAAACAATCTTTTTTGCGTGGAGCTTGTTGTGTCAAGGCCTTCCCTTGGGGGAACGTTTGAAGCACCTTGGAATTCCTGATCCTAAATGTCCTTTTTGTGGTGTTCCCGAGTCTTGTATTCACCTCTTTTGGAATTGCAGAAGATCTAGGCAAGCTTGGGAATGGGTTCTTTCTTTTTTTCCCCATTTACAGCTGCAAGAGTTTCTTGGCCCCAAGCTCTTCTTGGGGACTCTTTTACTTTGTCTCTCCCACTTTTTGAAGTGTGGCAGGTTTTCAAGATTAGCCTACTCTTTCATATTTGGAAGGCCCGTAACATAATTGTTTTTAAATAGTGTACACCTTCTGTCACATTTACTCATGCTGACAAATTAGAAGTTTTTAATGACATGTGGCTACAGATATGTACTCAAGCCAACAAAGTTGCTATGGATTTGGATCATCTGCATGTTCTTCTGGCGCACTGGGCCAATGCTCCATGTACAGTCAATCGGATCCCCACAGAGCGCTCTTCTCAGGAGCATTTTCAATCCCGCTCTCACCGTCGGCCTCCGTCATATGCAAGAAGTGCTCTCGCAGACAGGCACTGGTCCCAGCCCTCACTAGTCAAGAAGCATCCTAATGTTGACATTGCTTGTTCGTCCCGCCAGGATGGGGGTGGGATGATGTTCAACCAGTTTCTCCTGGGCCAGTTGTTGGTTGGAGCGATGCGAGTACTGAAGGCCTTAATCGTGATGTAGAGGGGTGGATTCCCATCCCATAATCACTAGCAATTTATGCAGGACAACACGCCAGGGCACATTACTCCATATGATATGCTTTCTTTGATGTAATGATCATCAATGATCATGATTGGTAAACTTGTGTTTTGTTGGCGGCTTTGTTTACTAACCCTTGTCAATGAGGGTTAGTTTGATTCCCCATGGGGTGTGTTAACCCACCCACTTTTTTTATTTATTGTAAAGGCTGTTATCTTAAATTAATATAAATTTGCTTTTTTCATCAAAAAAAATATTGATGTTTTTTATTCAACTTGATACTAAAAATTTTCTAGTTCATTTATTTTTTTATTAACATATTGTTCTACAATATGTAGTTAAGAATCAAAAGAAGATAGAACCAACCCATTTTATTTGAGTAAAATGTTACATTACATAACTCCACATAATTAGAGGATAGGTTGCAAAAAATAAGGAGGATAAGTATGGCAAAATCTTGAAGATTTCTTCTAATGAGAAGAATATGTGTGGTATCATTTGCAACAATTTTATTTTAACCTAATTAATGTCCCTATTTATGATGAAGATTTAGCAAAGTATCAATAATAAAGTGCTAAGTAACAATGGATTCTAGATGAATTCAATTAGACAAAATTAGCTAGTATGTTAGTCTTAAAAGAATTATAAGAGTTGTAAATAGTAATGAAAAGTAAAGAATTTTACCATTCCAAGAAAAGATAGACACAAGAAAACAAACTTGCAAGATACAAGTCAACCTTCTATGGCTAGGATATTTAATCAAAAGAGAAAGATCGTATATTTTTACAAGAACTTTTAGTCCATTGATAAAGATGAACTCAACAGGACCCAATCCTTTAGGAATTGAACCAGGGCTATCAACCAGGAAAGCACTTGACCGCTACCAACCAACCTACTTTTTAGGCAAATATTGTTAAGATAAAGCACAAGTTTTATGAGGGGTCTTGATTCCCTTGAGGTTTGAACTTAGGTCTTCGAAATGAAAACCTAAAACTTACCACTATGATATCCATCCCCAAAAAATATTACTAAATTATTTATATAGAATATTACTAAATTAATATTCTATATAAATAATTTAGTAATATTTTTTTGGGGATGGATATCATAGTGGTAAGTTTTAGCTTTTCATTTTTTTTAAGTAATACTTCTTATACACATCCACCATGGGGATTGAACTCGGGTCACATCATCGATAATGCAAGTGGCGTCCTTTTCGGTAGACCACATAGAAGACTATATATAGAGAGAAAGAAGAGAACCAAAAGTTGTCAAGTCTCAAGTCAACTCACAAAAACAATTTTGTTTAATAAGTAGTCGCAGAGTTGTGGAAAAGGTGGTTAGACCTCTTTAAAGCTCACCTAAAATTTCAGTGACTTGCCAATATCTGGGAGATCTCGAAACAAAAAAGTTCAAGAATATCTAAGAGGTCTGGAAACAAAAAAAGTTCAAGAATATCTCCATTCAGTCAGCTAGTCCCTAGGCCCGAGTTTCATTTGGTGGCACATTTGGCTAGAAAGAAATTCCAAAAAATTTATAGAGGAGTTCGGTCCATTGGAGCTGGTTTTTGGTAAAAAATTGTTACCAAGGTTTTTGAAACTAAATTTTAAGAGGAGTTCGGTCTATTAGAGTTGGTTTGGTATAAAATTGTTACCAAGGTTTCTGAAACTGAATTTTTAGAGAAGAGTAGTCCATTGGAGCTGGTTTGGTATAAAATTGATACGAAGGTTTCTGAAATTGTTAGAGCTCAACAGAAAAACTAGGATAATTATTTAACTCCCAAGCCGCAAAAGTGTTAGGTACCAAGATAGGTATCTAATAAAAAGTTGCGATCATGGCAGCCCCCTCTCCCGTGTTGGGAAAAGATCAATTTTGATGGTGTAGTTAAGGATAACTCAGGGGTTGCAGGCATTGGTTTTCTCAAAAGAGATTTTAAGGGCAAGATCCTTCATTGGGAGTTGGAGGGTCTTGGAAGGGTTACTAACAATGAAGTTGAAGGGTTGGATATCACACAAGGTTCTCTCAATACTTGGAAGAATGGAGTTAGAAAGATCATATTTGAGTCTGATTCTCAAATTATGGTGAGGTTTCTAGATGTTATTAGAAATTTCAAACTGTTATTAGAAATTTCAAACCAAAGGCCTGGAGGATAAGGAACATTCTGAGCCAAATTAAGTCCATATGCCAGCAGTTCAAGGATGTCATTTTGGTCTATGTTGATAGGCAAAATAATGTAGTTCAAGGATGTCATTCGGTCTATGTTGATAGGCAAAATAATGCAGTGGCTGACTTTTTGGCTAAACATTGTAGTGAAAGTTCGGGCGGATGCATGCTGAATTCTAATCAGGATAGGGACACTTTTGTATGGCTGGAAGTGAACCAAATGGTTCTTCATTTGGCTAGCAAAGACGGTCTAGAGTCCACTGAGCCTTGTGGGTCAATGGAGGATGAAGAGTTATTGGTTGGGTTTTTGTTGCCTATTGTAGCACTCTTTGGCCCCTTTTGGGACAGCATTGGTAGTGTTTGTCAAGCCTGCTAGGTTACTTCAAATCAGCATAAAGCCGAAGTAGGATCAGGCTAAGAGTCTCTGCCCTTTAGATGGTACTTTGTTATTTTTAAAAATACTAATCTGAATTTTATTTAGATTTTAAAGCTTACCAAAAATGACAGACCTATAAAAAGTAATTTGATTCTTATCTTATGAATAAAAATTTTAACCTTTTCAAAAAAAAAAACTCAATGAGTAGTAACTAGGATCGTAATATCTTTCTTTTTGTTTGCCTTTCCTCGTCTTCACACCTAGATTCAAAAGAAGACCAAACAATTTAGTTTTATATTTTGCAGCCTTAATTCAAATTATTATGATTTTAAAAAATGTCTTATATTTTTTATGTCAGTCGCTTGTGAGTGCCAATTGAAATATGTTTAAGCACATCGATAAAGTGCAATAGCCTAATCCAGTAGTGGCCAAATTAGTATTCATACACTAGAACCTCTGTGTTCAACATAAACAATTGCAAGGATTAATTATAGGTGATTGATTTACATGCGATCAATTCATCATAAGGGGATAGTAGAGTACTAAGAGTCCCTCTTACATCGAAATCTCGGATGAACTAAAAAAATTAAAAGAGGTTTAGGTGCAAGAAGATTATATCGATAGATATATAGAATAGAATTTATTCATCAGTTCAGATTTTAGGATTCAATATAAAACTGATATCTGGTATTAAACTTTCATTATTTGATATGCAATTGTTCTTTGTCTTAGTTTAGATCATTAAATTTGTGTGTGCTTTATTTTATTTATTTTAAATTGCATTATTTTACATATTAATTTGTTCAGTTTAAGAAATAACCTTTAAGGAATCTTTGCTAAGCTGATATTAATGTTTGAAAGTGACCAAAGCAAGAACAATTTTAAATTTTAAAACTATACTTGTCTACACCACTCGGATGATTTAAAAAAAAAAGTGCTCCAGAGTCATTGCCTATTCCAAGTCTAGTGTTTGTGAGTAACCCAGGTTAATAGAGAACAATTTTAAATTTTAAATCTATACTTCGCTACAACAGATGGATGAGTTTAAAAATAAAAATTAAAATTAAAATTAAAAAGTGCACTTAAATTTACAAAATCCAGGTTAAAATTTGTAACTTTCAAGAAGGAGAAGGATGTTTAAATCTTATCAAATATAATACATGCATAATTGTTAAGTTGTAATACCATTATATAAGTAGAGTCCATTTCAATTCTCTAAAGTCAGTTTCAATTCTCTATACAAATCACAAAAAATAAAAAATTACAGTCCGGTAAGAAGGTAAACAATATCACCACATGCAGTTTATAGTATAATATGGTATAGCTACAGTACAACTGAACAGATAGTGATTACTTTTTCTAGAATAAAGCAGTACTTGTTATTTTACAACCACCGTTTTCAGTTGGGTATGTGTATTTTTTACCTGTGTCTGAGCCAAAAGCTACCTTCTACTTTTAAAAAAATCTTCAAGAACAGAAAAAGTTAGTGAACAGCATCTAGCCTACTTCCATTAGAACCCAAGGTCCAATATCTTTCTTCTTCTTTTTGCAATCTTTGTGCTATTCAAGCAACCTCTCATCAGTGTGCAGACTCAGAGTTGGCAAGTCTGTATTTTTTGACCTGGACTCGGGCTCAGCACAAAATTTGGGAGAAAACTCAGTAACAACTTGGTAAATTAAAAAAATATAATATGTGCTACATTTATAGAAAGAGAGTCACCTAGGGTCAAAATGACTCTTTCAAGGTTACTTCCAGGCTTGGGAGTTTTTACAGACTTGGGAAGAGTCTAAACATTATGCTTGCCATGATGCCAAGCACCTCATCTATGCATGTATGCATGTGTCTGACTTTTGCTGCTGTTTGAATGTTTCCAAACATGTGGTTAAAAAGAGCATGCTATGCATTTCACATGGAGGAATAAAATAAAGCAGTTGAAATTCAGAAAAAAAGCATCCTATGATGCAATGCAACGTAAGTTTAATTCTGCAGTAAAGAATTACACATAAGAAATGTTCAAACTGCGCTTTGAAGGCTTATATAGCTCTGGAGAAATCTTAAAGGCTTGGGCTACATAGCAATCTCAATAAGATTGCATCATCGTACATGGTGTTTACATACTGTATAACAAATCAGGCCAGTCCAACATCAACTTCCACCATCCCATATGCTTTCAACGACCTATTCACTTTTAACAGAAAGAAGGGAAACAAACAGATGCTAATTTCTCCTTAAACCATAAACACACATTTGATGGTCACTTCTCACAGTAGGTTCATGATTGACTGCCATTTCCTGATCATTATAACCTTTGGGAATAGGAAAATTTCACAGATTGCACAGTTTAACCTGCACTCTCCATGAGGTTCATCTTTCTGCAACATAATTCTAATACTAAAACTCCTATGGTTATGCATGATCTTAAATGCCTGGCAGTTTAGGTAAGAAACAACTACTCATAGAAGGCTCCTGTTTCAATGGCATCCTCATTAGCCTCTCCAAGAGCAGCTTCACTCATGTATTTGTCGGCCAATTGTACTCGTTTCACATTCTCTTGCTCTGCAACCAACATATTGCCATACTCAAGGAGCTTCTCAATTGTCATTTCAGGCTTTTCAAATGTTGGAGGCCCATCCCTTGAATTGACAAGACTTTTGCCGATGTTCTCAACTCCTGTGTCTCCAATCCACTTTCGCACTTCATCATCATATACCCTTGCCCTTAAGGCACCAAAGAAATCTGCAAAATCCAAGTTTCAATTATAATAGGCAGCTGTTCTTACCAACAATCAGATATATGTTTTTTTATGTAATCAAACCATGCCAATTCCAATCATAAACAGTAAAAGCAAATAACCACACACTTCAATCCTTGTGTTTCAAACAATAAGATACCCGTTTCTCTGTATGCTCTTCAACTAAACATTGTGGCAAAATTCCAACTGACTTATTCATGCCCTCATTGGTTTTTAAGTACGTGCATTATGCCATCATATCAAGTCACATGTTCCTTCGGTATAGTTTTGATTGATGATCCTTCATACTATTTGGTTTTGGTTGGAAGTACCTTTGTAATAAGAACAATTGTAATATGATAGGTCTGGTATAAAAGTCCCAAATTTATGGTTGGAAAATCATGTTGTACGTCTGTCAAACAAATGTTCTTCACATAGAGTGGAGTTTTAATTTTTTCATCAAATAACAAATAGAGCCACAGACAAAACCTCCATTTATTAGTAAGTAGAGAGGACTTCACCATCCTTGTAGTCCAAAACCAATTCATCAGTGAGTCACTGATGATCTACCCATTAAAATCTAATTGAAAATTCTAGCTGTGTCAAAATAATACTCCAGTGAATGAGTAAAGTTGATTAATGTTCATTTTCAGTTTCTTGTCATTTGGAAGACTGATTATTACCACTACTTCCAGGTTGCATGTCTCAGCCAAACAAAAGAAGATAGAGGCACTACCTCTTTTACCTAGTAATTGTTATCAGACCAAACCAAACTAACAGCAACACCCTCAAAAAACTCGATGATCCATTGGATGAGTAAAGTTAATTAATATTCTTTTTCAGTTTCATGTCATTTGGAAGACTGATTATTACCACTACTTCCAGGCTGCATATCTTAGCCAAACAAAAGAAGATAAGGCACTAACTCCTTTACCTAGTAATTGTATCAGACCAAACCAAACTAACAGCAAGACCCTAAGAAAACTTGTTGCATCCCTTATAAGTGTGATTATTCTGAATCCATCTCCAAAGGGTATGGATTTCATGGTATCAACCTAATTTGATAAAGGTGTCCTTTATTGTTCAATTGTGCAACTCTCTGTAACCCCTAACTCTTATCTATCCATCATTCATATGGTGTGAAGGCAAAGGAAAAGGAGGTTGGGTGACATAAAACCTAGTTTTGGATCCTCTTTGGTGTGCTTGGTTCATATCTCTAGTAAAAAGGAGGGCACGATGGTATGCTAAGCTGAAATTAAGTTGTAAACAACCTCTTCTACAATATGTCAAAAGTGGCTCAAAGTTTCTCTCAATTGGACTTTATATGAAACCTATGCAATCATAATATGCCCTTAAGAAAACTCGTAATGTATGTGAGTCATCTTCATTTCTACCACAGTCCAGTAAATGCATCATTTTAAGGAAATGACTAGCAATAACAATAGTAGTATAAAAGTATATTGTGTTTTGGGTTAGCTCCAATGCAAAATCCATGCATGTATTTTGTGATGGTCCATTTGGCACTTGTGAGGATTGCTATTTGCTGAGGTCTATTTCCATTTCTTGCTACTTCACAAATAGGATACTTGCAATATATTTGTCTTCCATAGGGCCCCTTCAGTCATCTTACATGTGTTTCATAGGTTGGAGACTGTCACTAATTCTTTGGAAATGCACAATTACTTTGCAGGGAAAGCTGTGATGTAATAGTCCAATAACAGTTCTGTCTTTCCAAATCCAAACCACAAAACCAGATTGAAATTAACTACTCTCTTCACTAGCTTCCTTATATTCATCTCTTCAATCCTATTTTTCATGGTTATAAGTACACTCTTGGTGAATTAAGTGCATCAGCCACATCATTAGACTTCCTGCCTTGTGCTTAGCTACAAAATGAAGCTTCATAGTTTATGCCTTTGACATGTCCAGCATTTAAATTTATTGTGATATAGTTTCTTTGTTAAGAATACCTATGTAAGTAATGTCTCCAATGGTATAACGACTATACAGCAGCATATAGATGCAGCAATTTTCGCTCACCTCTTTGAATTTCTCATTATAATCAGCCATAGGACACCCTTTTCGACTTAGAACTATACCAAAGTCAGTTTTGAAGCATTGTACTCAACCTAAAGGAATTATGGAAGCTCATGAGGGTTAAACATAGGGATTCACTGCCTATTTGGTTTAGGGATAGTAATGGGGAGCAAGAAGTTTCATACCATAAGCCAACGTTTCAATCCCATGGGTGAACCTTAATACTTGCCCATGGGACTTGGGAAAAGTGGTAGGAGGGATGAGTTTCACATCACAAACCATCCCATGGGTGAACCTCTGGAAGAAGTATGTTTCATTGGAAGAATATCCTTTTTAAATATCAAAATCTCTTAGGTGCCTCTTAAAGTTGCAAAACTATTTTCATTCTTCATTAACCTACATGATGACTTTAATCTAGAATTTCCTCCCATTGTTAAACTAGTTTTCTGAATTTGGATACTGGTTGGCCCCATTTGTTGCATTATTTTCATCACTAGTTTCAAAGCATCAACATTTTTTACCGCATATCTCTGTCTTTTGAAATCTTTCATGAGTGATAGCTTTGCTGAACTTGAACGAAAATCCTTGTGATGAGAAAGCTTTTTTCCACACTCAACAGTGAAAAGACCTTTCTAACAAAACAACCAGGCTCAGATAACATAAATGATGCACTAAAGCAGGAAGATTCCCAAAACAATAGCACGACGAACTATTTTAGAAAAATTAATTGACAGAAAATTTCACATACTATCTTCATCTCCTCCCTTACATATGCTCAAACGTTTGTATATAAATAGTTGGGAAAAGAACACTAATGTAAAATAGTTAGCTTAACATAAATTCCAAAGTCATGTACATGGTGGGTAGGGGTGGGGGGCAAGGGTATAAGAGGATTCATGATATTCTAACAAGATTCGAAATGTTCCTATACCAAATTTACCCTTCTTAAAGAGAAACTGTATCCTATGAATGGGATTAGTTAAACTATGGGGAAAAAACTGAGGAATTTTTGGGCAGGGAAATTTCATTACATCTGCAATGGATGGCAAGTAGCTAGCCAAGGTCTATTCCAAAGGACATGCCCGTGTTGTGTATTGTGTGTATGTTTTCCTACCCTGAAATATTTCATAAGAAAGAAATCAAGTTCTCAAGAAATTATTCCAATACATACCAATTGACTGGCCTGGGAAAGAATCAACGAGCTTTATTACGTTATCCCTTTCCACCTTGTCTTCTCTGAAAATGCCGGTGCAGACTCCTATTCTATCTTCTCTAGTTGGAGCCCAATAGAACTTCTCCATACGACCATCACGAATCAATGGAGCATATAAAGTTGAGAAATCATTTCCTGTCACAACAATTGGAACACGAGGATTATCTTCCTTGTTGTACATGCCAGGTAGTTGAACATTTGTTGGGCTATCAGCTATGTTCATGAGGGTGGCATTGACCATCTGGTTGTTTACAGTGTACTGAGTTGTACCACCCATTCTTCCAGCTCCTGCATCTAAATCATTAATGAACAAGACACACATCTTCCCTTTCTTGATAATGTCTGCTGCTTCACGATACCGTTGCCTGATCAATTTTGCTGGCTCTCCTGCATTTCCACTTTCCAATTCTCCAGCACTCATCATAATTGGGCTGTAAAAACATAATTCAAATGGAACCTCAGAAATCATTCTGGGGATAAACTTTTAAGAACAATCATAATCTTCAGGAACTACATTTTTGTTGTAAATATGAAAAGTCGTTGTTGTTACATTTTACAAAAATATGCAAGATTTATAAAGATTCAAACGTTTTTATATCTTATTCAAATATTGTCATCAAAACAATACTGATAAATAGCCAATTTTATAAATATTGGACTCCAAAATTTTCTATATTTTATAATTGTTTTCTTTTTATTAATGAAAAAGAACAAAATAAACATTGCTCTACGAAATTTCAATACAGATCAAAATTTTGCCTGCATCACAGCCATACCAACCTCGAATCAACTTTATCATAAATCCTGTGATTACAAACGTAAAACTTTAGTAGAATTAATAAGATGTTTCCAATCTTTGAGATCTTTGATCTTCCGATAATACTTGAATATCAATGATCCATAAACGGTAACTGATTATAAATGTATAGAACAGGCTAACAAGAAGCCAACTCTTCTCAAATTCCCTTGATTTCCACATGTTCTGACAGAAGATAGACAACTAACTTCAAATTGGAATCTCATCAAGTATTCACATCTCTAATAATATTCTGAACCCAAACATCAACAAGGGGTTCCAACTGTATCTTGATTTTAAAAAGAGTTTGTGACCTCATAAGTTAAAATTCAGTACTTGCCTTTGACCAGTTTGATGAACAACTCAGGCTTCCTTGAATACTTAGCTCAGATATTTCTTGATGTGGTATTAAATCAAATTAGTGATCTATATTGATACAGGAAATTTATTAGAAGGATAGATATTAAGGAGTTTACTCAAAGAAAAGAACATGATAACTTTCAAGTTTCAAAATTATAATACATATTACTAAAAATTAAGAGGACTACTGAGAAGTAACAGGAAGTGGCATCAAATACACAAAATGAACATATAGACCACAACCAAAAATAATTTGCCATTATGACCAAGTTAATGGAATAATAAAAGAGAAACTAAAGTCAAAATTCATGGTGACTACCGCACCCTCTCTGGGTGAGGAAGGAACAGAAAATGGGAATCTCAGAAAACCATAGAACCACCCATAATATCCTCCCTGCAATTACAATTGATTGAAATTATTGTGGGGTAGCTTTACTTTAACATAGATATACAAAGAGAGACCCCTATACCAGGAAAGGTGGAAATTGAAGCAAATGACATTTTACGTTGATCAGCGAGAAGTCATGTCAAGGATTTAACAAGATATATTTGCATAGGTTGATGAAAGGAAATGTTGGCACAAAAGGAATATATGATGTATTACTAGGCCACATTAGCAAAATTAATTACAATTTGTAAGCTTCCACATAGTGCAGACTCCAAAATATGGCTCCATAAAGCATATGCTAAAACTTAAAGGCAAAAAGGTTCGCATCAAAAGCATACATAAACTTTAAGAATTAATAGTTCCCGTGACAAAAGGAGAATGAGATGATAGCATATGATACCTTCCCTGCAGTCTCAAAAGGGTTGGATGTGATGGAAACTCTAAAAACTGTGAACAGTAGTTTAATATCCACTACAGAGAACACAATTACATATTGGCAAACCTGGCACCAAGAGGGACTCCATCACTGAACAAACCATTAAACATTTTTCTGGCTGCACTTTGTATGTGTTAAGTCATTTCAAATTGTTTAATGGAAGATCTAGGAAAGTTCCTTAAATGCCAAAAAATGTGCCAAACCTTGCTTGAATATTAACTGAAGGTAACAAGCAAGTACAATTTCCTGGTAGAAAAATAATGGAATGTTATATACAAATAAGACCAGTCTACATACCAATTGTGTGCACTGTGCACTAGCAGAATCCATCTTGTCTCTTACATTAAGGGGAGCAACCTGAAGCACTCTTGTATAACATGTCCAAAAATGAAAGGAAAACTGTACATACGACTTCAAGTTAAAGCAAGATAGCCAAGATCCCATACATCTCCAAAGTCTAATTTTAGTAATGTCGTTTCTCATATCATGGCATTTTATAGAAGCATAAGACACATAAATATTTCCCATCAATTATTAGCCCATATCTAAACATTTCTATGTTCCAAACTAAAAAGGATTTGCAATTGGTTCAAGCTCACCAAATGGGTTGATTAATTAGTGAACCACTGTATTGAAATCCATTGGACCTATAACCTATTCTGGAAACATACCTTTCTAATTATGAAGGCCAACAGTGCCTTATGTTATTCAAGCTTCAAAAAGCATTGTCATGCGTCAATACTCAAAATAAATCTCACCATAATGTGCAGGCCAACGTTGACCCTTGGTCCATGATATCAGGTTTTATCTATATTAATAGCTCACACCTTGGGTCTACAACAAACTTTCTAATTGGCTGTTTTGGAGTTCTACACCATACCAAGGAACTTGACCTTACAAAATCATGAAAAACATAATCAGTGCTTACATGCACTGTCAAAGACCAATGATAAAGGGGAGAAACGCACATTTCTTGCAGCCATTACTGTGTCAACCATAATAGATCAACAGGAAGCTAAAGGTCCCTGTGTATCCAGTAAGCAATATCTAATCATCTTAAAAAAATTGTTCACATTCCTCGAGTAGGTCTTAACTTACGACAACGTCATTAACTGCAACTTCAAGGTAATGGAGGATAGTCTGAAGACAAATACCAAGGAAGACATTTGAGTCATAACAAAAAGAGAGAACAGTGTTATAAATTGTTCACAACATCATGCTTGCACCTATTTATACAATATTTAACTTCGGTTACATGATCAAGTCAGCAGTAGTCAAGAGGGGTCATAAACCTCCTATTTTCTCTCGTAGCCAACTACATCAAATTCTCCAAATTTTTATAATTAGGGTCATAAGCCTCCTATTTTCTCTTTCCTATCCAACTCCGTTAAACTCTCCAATTTTTTATCATTAGTTTGCTAATATTAGCTAAATGGCATCATGTCAGCTCACTTTGACTTGCATTGTGTTGTCTATATAAGTCAACTAGCAACCAGGTGATCATGATGAGTTTATATTGAACTTCTCGATGTCCCTCATGTAATTATTCAAGGCAAAAAGGCAAGAGCATTTGTCTGTTGATATTAACTCACATTGGACAGCTCTTCTCAACATTGACTTCTTGTGATAGCATTGACTTTTGAGTAGGTGACCACCATAATCATCATCTTCTTTCAGAGTTGACCAAGTCCAAGTGAAGTTATCACTGCATTGACTTTTTGCAGTGATATTGACCATCTCTACATCCATGAGTTTTTGTAACCAACGTTGACTTTCTGGAACAGTTAACTAGTCACTGGAGTATAGATACTGATTTTAGTGGAGGTAATTCAAGTTGTTTCAGTCCACTTTTGAAGGTATGCTGACTTTAAAATATTAGTCATTTGTTGTTGAATAAGAAGTTACTGACTATTCAACTTTTGGGAATGACTTCGAAAATTCTATGGTTAAGTGAGCCAAAAGGATTGGGATCTATCCAAAGTTTTAAAAGACATCAGAGATGTCAGAAAACTTATCTGACTTGTTAAATGTTTAATGACGATCATGTAACTTCACATGACAAAGGTAAACTCTGAGGTATCAGCGGAAAACCACAGCAGGTAACTAATGAAGCAATACTTGGCACATGGAAAACCTTGTGATGAATAGCTGTCAATTGTATAGTTGTGGAATTTTGAACCATTAAGTTTTCAGGTCAATAGTCCTACAAGGGATGGTAGTTATTATGAGATTGATTGACCAATATTATTGAAGGAAATGGCTGAAAGGATGATTGACTTCTGTGATCCTACAGTCCTATGGATGGTTGCATATTGAGCATGATCCAAAATTCTCTCGGATGGTGGTATGATTTGATATGAGCCAATAGTCATGTGCATGGTAGTGTGATTAAATAGGAACCAATAGTTCCATGGCTGGTCATGTGATTGAATGTGAACCAATAGTTTTGGAAATAATGACAATGATTAAATATGATCCAATAATAGTGTGGATGATAGCAAGCTTGATACATGAAGGGTAAAAAAGAAAAAGACTAACACAAGAATCACCAACAGTTTGTGTTGTACACTTTTCATTAGCCCACATTTATTGAGTGCTAGAATGAGGATTGCTAGTTAGATAAGGCCAATACATGCGAATTGCTCAACAACTAAACATGCAATGACCTTAGTTATCATACATACAATCAATAATGGTTTTAGTGAAATGGGCCACATGGAAGAGAGGATAATTATAATGTGAAGCTATTTACAAGATATTATTATAATTTCCTCGTTGCTAAGAGGAAGTTGTCCCCAACCTCTATTGTAGATAAGGAAACTTTTTGGCAAAAGCCAATTCAGAGAACTTTTTGGACTCTCTCAATAGAGTGCCTTTGCAACCAACCAAATAACTAGTGGTTTGTCCTATTGGGTGCTAGGAGATGTGATAAAGTAGATTGAAAATATGGGAAAACGCCTTGAGGATGGCTGATTAGAACTTCCTCCAAGTAGGATGGATCATACAACTTGAGCTGGATTATATTGAAAACATCATGGATGCCAAGCAAAGCTAGGAGATCCAAGCGGAAGACATTGGGACTTATTACTTGGGTTATAGTATAGGGCCATAGGCACATATCAAGTTTGCTTAAGCTTGTGGTGTTGCTTGTTTTGAGACCATTGCTTATCAAAATGAATCCACACTTGATCCCAACTTTGAAAGAGTGAGTGAGCTTTGTCGATCATGAAGTCCCTTAAATTTGGCCCAAATTTACAGAACAACCTCCTAAAATTTGGCATGAAGCTTGGCCAAATTTTGTGCAAAGGATGAAGCTTCATACTTCTCCTATTGGTGGGATGTATCTGGTGATGGAAGAATACGTAGAATCTCATAAGGTGCTAAGGATTGGAATTCATAAGAATTTAACAAAGAAAGACATGTAAAAATGAGTTGGTCAATTATAACCAAAAAAAAAAAAAGGTGGATATGTATTCCACTGCTTATTTTGCTGGTGGTATGCAAAAGAAATAGACTAAGCTGCAACTCACTACCTTAGTTTGACCGTCAATATGCAAAGGGCAAGAACTACAAAAACATAACTAAAAACCAAGAAGCTTCAACAATGGTAACAAAAAGTGACTCGAGAAGCATACGTAACAATTTGAAACAATAGGGGCGTTGTGTTTGACGCTGCTACACCTGGTGTAAGGCGGGAGCACCCGGAAGAGAAGGATTTTGTGTTTGCTGGCATCAGAAGATTCTTTCTTCACGGAGAGAGGCGCGGGGAGAGGAAAGCCGACACTGTAGAAGCCTGCAAACTGTAGCAGCCACCACCGTAGCAGCCCGTGCACTGTAGCGGCCGCAAAAATTTTGGCCCTAAAAAAAAAAAAAAAAAAAAAAGGCAGATTTTGGAGGCAACAAGTTGTGACGGATGGAGCAGGAAGGAGGAGGAGCGGGAGGTCTAGGGGCAACAAACCCTAGGTGTGGGGCTTCGGAGGGCAGATCAGCAGACGCGGCAGGTGGGGGCTCTGGTGAGATAGCAGGCCCCCAGGCGGAGGATGTGGACAAGGAAGTTCTATTGGAACCGGTCCAAGGGCGTTGGGCGGATGCGGTTGAAGATATCTCTGAGGGGGACCAGGACTCTGTGCGTCAGGATCAAAGGAAGACCCAGGAAGGAGACAAAGAGAAACCTGGCAACTGGAGACCTTCATATCTTAATGCTCTTCGCGGTAAGCAAAAATTATCCGACTCTTGTTTTAATCTAAAATCTGTCAATGGTAGGTTGCACGTCCCGGATACCTTAGCTCAACATGTGGCTATGGAGGGCATAACATCTCTGGTGGCAAAATTTATGGGGGTGAGGCCGGACTTGGAAGTCATAAGGAGATGGGCCATCCAAAAATGGCAGCCAAGGGCCGGTATGATGATTAAGGCTTTACCCAAGAGTTTTCTTTTGGTGACATTTCAATGTGAACAGGACATGGAAAGGACTCTCCAAGGAGGTCCTTGGTTTTTTGGGAAAAGGGGCTTGTATCTGAAGCGTTGGTCCCCCGATTTCAACCCCCAGACTCAGGTGCTGGATTTGGCTCCTATTTGGGTTAAGATGCCGGGATTACCTCTACTTTTTTGGAATGAACAAATCTTGGTCGGGATAGCTACAGAGATTGGAGAACTAATAGCTATTGATCCTACAACCTTGAGCAAAACAAGACTCCTTTCTCGCTCGCATGTGTGTGTTGGCGGACCCGAGTAAAGAGCTCCCTAAATCCATTATATTGTCGTCTATGTTTGGCCTTCATACTCGTGTCTTTGAATATGAAAATATGTCTTTTAAGTGTAGTGTTTGCGGGAAGGTAGGGCACCAGTGGTATCCACCGCATTTCCAAGAACCAGCCCCCACTCCAAAATACCGCTCCTCAAACCTGCAATAATATCCCTCCCCCGCAGATCTCCATTCCTACCCAACATGGGCCTCAAGGACGTGGAGCTCGAAATCCGAATATCAAAGACCCCGTTCGCCCTATTGTAAGCAAGAGGCAACGTTATAACCCTCCTCCCAAAAATACCTATGCCCCGAAACCCTCTCACAGGGGAGCTGGTCCCTTTGATGGGAACCCTCAAGCTCAACCTGCTCCTAAGATGATACAGCAAGCCTCAGAGCCAAATCACAAAGGAAAGAACCCCATAGATCAACGCCCTGGGGCAAGTAAGTTTGATTGGGTAATACGGGAGGCCTATGGAGGCTCGGTGGAAGTGGTCCCATGTACTGCAGAGGAATTTATGGGAAGAAATTCCAAGGAGATCAACATCCCAGTGGAGAACAGTTTTGATGCATTAAATCATCTGAAGGGAGATCAGATGGATAGCCAAGAAGTGGAATCTGAGGTAGAGGAGACTCAAGAGAAGGATTTAGAGGAGAAAAATCAGAGGAAGGAGCAGGAAACTAATAATACAGGCAAGGATACTCAGGAGGAAGAGGTGAACCACCAAGATCAGTGTAACCCCAAAGCAGGGAAAAAAGAATCTACTAATCAAGAAGCTAAGAGCACGGAATCATCTCCACTGTCAGAAAGACCAGTTAACCTGGAAAGCCAGATTGTTACCCCAAAGACCAAGACTGACCTATCCAAGATGGTTACTAGAAGCCAAGTGAATCCCAAGGAACCCCAGCCTAGAGCGGATGTATGGGGATATGGTTCGGTAGGAAGAGGGAAACCTAGCAATGCTGCCTTAAGGCGTAAAGAAGCAGAGCGAGGAGTGGCTGATGGCACTCAAGCAATATTGCTCTTTGGGGCGAAGGCTCGAGGATCCAAAGCCCATAAATGAAGATTCTTTCATGGAATATTCACGGGAGTAATCCTGCAAAAATAAGAGCTTTGTATGCTCTTAGACAAGAACACAAACCGGATATGATTTTACTGCAAGAAACTAAAATGGAGGAGAGTAGAGTTATTCCTTTTAAGAATAGGACTTGGCGAGAAGTCGAAGTAGTAGGCCAAGAGGCCACCTGAAACAGCAGGAGGGTTGCCGGTTATGTGGAACAAGAATGTGATTGATAGTAGAGTGATTCTGATGTCTAGTTGGTTTATTTGTCTCTTATGTGTGGATAAAACCACGCAGGAAGAGTGGATCTTAACGAATGTATATGCTCCAGTTAGACAGGGACTGAGAAGGGTTCTTTGGAGTCAACTAGCTGAATTGAGGGAGACGGTCCCCAACTACCCTTGGATTGTGGCGGGGGATTTCAATTGCTACCTTAATCCTGCAGATAAATTGGGGGCTCTCAAAGAATAACTGCTGATATCTACGAGTTTAGAGATTTTGTTGAGCAACATGAGTTGATGGATGTGGACCTGCGTAGATTCTCCTATACATGGTCTAACAAAATATTGAAGGAAAACCAAATTCAGATCAGATTAGATAGGTTTCTTCTTTCTCAAGAATGCCTGGAGAGGTTTGGGGACTCTTCATTAACGACACTCCCAAGAATCGGGTCTGATCACAACCCAATTCTATGGGAAATAGGGGAGGACTCTAAGAAAAGATACATCAGACCCTTTCGATTCGAACTTATGTGGTTCCAACATCAGGATCTCAAGGATCTGGTTGCCCAATGGTGGGACAAAAAGTATAATGGTTCGAAATTGGCCCAAGTGGCATGTAAACTAAGGAATGTGAAGGCTAACATTAGAGAGTGGAACAAAACTTCCTTTGGCAATATTTTTGTTAAAAAGGCAAGAACTAAAAGACAAGATCAATGAACTACAGGAGAAGCCGAAGTCGTAGCAGCCTACGAGAGGATCTCGAGAAACCAGGAGAGGGAGTTGTTAGCCGAATACCACACGATGCTAGGATTTGAAGAAACCTTTTGGAGGCAGAAATCCAGACTGCGTTGGTTAAAGGAGGGTGACAGAAATACAAAGTTCTTCCATGTCTCTACTCTTCGCCACAGGAGTACTAACAAAATTAAGGAGATCAAGATGGCCGATGGGTCTAACACCAAAGATATGGAAGACATAAGGAGGGAAGCGGTTGAGTACTTTAAATCATTGCTAGAAGATGTAAATCCGACTATTGAAGAAGAGGACTCTCAGTTGGCAGCCATTCCACCCCTCGTAACCGAGAATCTTAATGGATTCTTACTTAGTCCTTTCACAAAGGAGGAAATCAAGAAGGTGGTTTTTGACATGGATGGTAACAGCTCCCCAGGACCGGATGGCTTCCCCGTAGCTTTCTTCCAGAAGTTTTGGGATATCCTAGGCAATGATGTAGTGGAAGCTATAATTGAGGCTCAAAAGGACATGGAAATCCCAGAAGGAGTTAATGCTACATTTTTAGTCCTCATCCCTAAACTAGTGGGAGCAATGGAATTTTCCAGTTTTCGCCCTATCGCTTTATGTAACACTCTGATGAAGATTCTCACAAAAACAATCGCCAATAGGTTGAAGGTTATCCTTCCTTTCATCATTGATATGAACCAAGGAGGCTTTGTGAAAGGGCGACAAATACTGGATGGTATCATCACAATTCATGAGGTTATTCATTCAATGGTGGCTAGTAAGGAAGCATGTATGTTACTAAAGCTTGATATGAATAAAGCCTACGACCGGGTCTCATGGCGGTTCCTCACCAAGATTTTGGGTAAGTTTGGTTTCTGTCCCAAGTGGATTAAGTTGATTTTTAGTTGTATCTCTACTACAAGATTTTCTGTCATGGTGAATGGGTCACCCTCCGGTTACTTTAAGAGTGAAAGGGGGTTGCGACAAGGAGATCCTTTGTCTCCATACTTGTTTATTATTTTAGCGGAAGCATTGGGTAGGAACATTTCAGCAGCAATGGCAGATGGTCGATTGGAAGGTTTCAAACCAGCCTCAACAACAGAGCCAGTGTCTCACCAATAGTTTGTGGATGATACAATCATTGTGTCCAAAGCCTCGGTGCCTCAGGCTAGGAAGCTGAAGAGAATTCTAACCAAGTATGAGACAGAAGCAGGAAAGTACATAAACTATAAGAAGAGTAGCATCTATTTCTTTAACACGCCTGGTGGGAGGGAGGAAAGAATAGCTAACCTCTTCGGTTGTGGAAAGGAGCTTCTACCAACGAACTTATCTAGGCATGCCTATGTTCGAAGGAAGAATGAAGGCTACATTGTGGAACTCACTCATTGACAGGATCTCCAAAAAGTTAGCAGGGTGGAAGGGCAGCCTTCTCAGCTCCATAGGAAAAGCCTTATTAGTTCAAACTACTTTACAGAGCATTCCAATTTATTGCATGTCTCTATTTAGAATGCCTGCAAAGGTCCGAGCTACATTGGAGCAAATTCAACGCAACTTCTTGTGGTCAGGTTCAGAGGAGAGAAAGAGAATTTCGTTGGTAGCATGGAATCAGGTGTGTGCAAGCAAGGATCAGGGGGGCCTGGGGCTAAAGAGAATGAAAGAAATGAATCAAGCTCTGATTGGCAAATAGGTATGGAGATTTATCAATAATGATCAATTGGGATGGGTAAAACTTCTTAAGGCAAAATATATCAAAAATAATCAGGACTTCCTGAAAGCTGATAATCTCCCTAGAGGATCCTATTTCTGGAATTGTTTGCTCGAATGTCGGGAGGTAGTCAGGAAAGGCATCGGATGGAGAATTGGTAATGGAAGACAAGTGGACTTTTGGCAAGACCCGTGGTTGGAAGAGGCCCCTCTGAAAGATAACTTAGACCTTCAGGTCCTCCAACATAAACTTTCGGAGGAAATGGGAGGAAAAGTAGGGGATTTTATTGTCGTAGCACAGAAACTTCCTCTTGGAAGAAAATCACAGTTCATAATCTGTCGTAGCAAGAGAAGGTGGCCCTAACCAAACTCAATGATGCTTTAAGGGTGTTCCCGATCATTCCTAGGGAAGGAAGAGACAAGGCGATTTGGGGCAAAACTACAAGTGGGATCTATTCAATAAAAACTGCCTATAAGTTAATCCACTCAGGATTCAATGGTTGGACTCTGACTTCTATTATTTGGTTAAATAATTTAACCCCAAAAATAGCTTTCTTCTTTTGGTTGGCGTTCAAAATAAGATTCTGACAACAGATAATCTGCAAAGGAGAGGTTTCCAATTCATCAATCGATGTATCTTGTGTGAGAAAGCGATAGAATCTGTAAGTCATATATTTCTAACTTGTGAATTTTCTTGTACAGTCTTCCAAATGATCCTGTCCAAATTTCATATAGATTGGGTCTGTCCAAATAGCATGTCCGACTTCGCATACAATGGGCTTCCCCTTCCGGCGAAACTTTTGACTTGGCTCGGAAGCTCACCTTACCCCATTTTTTATGGGGGATATGGAATGAGAGAAATAAGAGAGTATTTAAAGGACGTAAGAAAGATCCCAGGTTATGTGGTAATAAAATAATCATAGCTTTGAAAGAAAACTGGAAAACTTTCTTCTTCAAAAATGAGACCATGTCTCTAAGGGAAAGGAGGATTTTGCGGAACTAGGGAGAGGAACTTCCAGACCTAGACATTACAACCAACCCACGGGATGGTGTCAAGTGGATACCCCCCACACAAAAGTGGGTTAAGTTTAATTTTGACGGGGCAGCTAAAGGAAATCCGGGGGCTGCAGGAGCAGGAGGAGTTCTGAGAAATGAGGAAGGAAAAGTGGTCCTTGCCTTTGCAGAGCCTTTGGGAACTCAAACAAATCATTTTGCATAAGCCCGAGCCTGCATGCAGGCAATGAGAATTGCCAGACTTGAGGGTTATAAGGAAGTTATCTTTGAAGGGGATTCACTTAATATAATCAAGGTAATTAAGGAGGATAAAGACCCCACCTGGACCATCTTGGAGCTTATCCTAGAAGCAAAGATTCATAAATCTCATTTGGTTAATGCTCGAATCCAACACACCTTCACGAGAAGGGAACCAAGCGGCGGATCTAATGGCAAATATTGCAGTTTTCGTTGGGGAGATGCAAATTTGGAAGGATAACTTCCCTCAAGAACTATTGGTGTTGGCTTCTAGAGAAGAGCTAAGATCAAACCTGTTAGAGCATCAGGAGATCAGAGGGGTTGATGACGAGTAATCCGACGGATGGAATTAGGCAGAAAAGGGCATCCCATTTGTCGGGGCTCGGGAGGTGACAAGTGTACAATGACAACAACCTAGTGGTATTAGTAAGTGCTAGGTGTTGTTTGGTTTTTGTTTTATCCCGAATAGTCAAGCGACAAGTATAGGATTGTGGACTCTAAGTATGGCTTAATGTGGGTCTTAGAAAGATCCATTTTGTATTTTGATTATACGGGCTTGATGCTAGAACCAGCCCATTTTGACTATGTAAAAGGTTTGTGGACCTTATAACCACCTCTACCTTATACCAAAAAAAAAACAATTTGAAACAATAGTGTGAGGCAACTGAAATGTATCAGAATGCCACACAAAAATTCTATAACATGTGCAACATCAATGGACTTAGTACATGTAACGAAGATTCCATTTCTTGGAGAAGCAACTAACAGTCC
Organism: Wollemia nobilis; assembly: GCA_028583015.1. Taxonomy (NCBI): domain Eukaryota; kingdom Viridiplantae; phylum Streptophyta; class Pinopsida; order Araucariales; family Araucariaceae; genus Wollemia; species Wollemia nobilis. The sequence continues at coordinate 7,416,046 of JAQPPZ010000380.1, read as the reverse complement.
AATGTCCAAGAGATAGTAATGAGTTGGCATTGATTCAAGGGCAAACCACTAATGAAGTCCCTAAAAATGGATTCCCACGTACAATAAGGCATTAGTTGTGGCTAATACAATAGAAAGTTGGAAACATCTTTCAATTCAAGGTGTTAGACTGACTGCAAAGAGAGCAACAGTAGAAACAAAAATAGCATTGAAGATATTACAAAGCCTTTTGCACCATAAAAGGGCCACCATAGAAGGAAGAATGAGCCTCTAGAAGTAGAAAGATAGTTGCAAGAAAAACTGGAACAAGAAGCCAATTTAACTTATATGGTAATCTATCCCTTAAGTGGTAATCTAGAAGGGCACCGAGTTAACCACTACAGGTTGCTACAATGTAGTAAGATTCAGAGCAAAATCAAAATATTTCGAATAAAGATTCTTCCACTCATCACTAGTTAAGAATCAAGAATCCAAAATGCTTAAGTACTTTAGCAGGAGGACAACTAAGAAGGTCAACCACTTTTTTGGTGACACATTTCTTTTACTTGATCATCACATAGGACTTTTGGATATAGAAAGCCAATTTCAAGTGTCAGTGTTCCTAATTTTGAATTCAGAACTCAAGTACTTGAGAGACTAGTGATTGGTATGCAAGATAACCTCATTTTCCATAAGATCGTTCCTCCATTGCTTTAACGTTTGGACCAAGGAATAGAATTCCTTGTTATAACTAGTATAATTCAATTGCTCTTTTGATAAAGTCTTTGAATGATAGGCGACTAAATGTTCTCTTCGCATAAGTATGACATTTGTTACATATTCTTTTTAATTGATTATATGGGATTGAAATAGACCCCACCCATTACATCATGACCACATAGTGGTATTACGTCAGATTGGCAATTATGCATGTACCACATGGCAAAATTTAAACATAGGTATCCTTGTTGAAAGTCTAGGAATTTAACTGGTTGAGCTCATGCCATTTGATAAAATGTTAAGGTTCACCCATGAGATTGGAGCCTTGGTTTATGGTGTAAAATTCTTCACTCCCAGCTAGTTGCCCTAAATCCCACTGGCATGACATTTGTGACATATTGCAATGCATGAGACTCAAGATTCAAAGGATTTTGTAGAGTTGGAAGGGAAAGCACTGGAGAAAAACAAAGAGCATCTTTCAATCCACTAGAAGATTTATTAGTAATTGGAATCCAACTACAATCTTCTGATCTGCAAGATGACAAAGAATGCAGGCAATATGAAGGTAATTGTGAATGGACTCCTATAATAATTTCATGACCCCTAAAGATATCAAACAAGAGATGCTTGAAGGAATAGGCCACTCCTTGATAATTTTGACCTTTTCTAGATCCATGTGAAGGCCATATTTACTATGAGAAAGCCCACAAAAGTGATAGAAGTCTAACCAAAGGAAGACTCGTTCATTTTATCTTATTGAAGTAGATCCAAACACATGACCTAAGTGTTCCTCCTAGATCCTATTGTAGACCAAAATTTCATTAAGATATGCGACAATAAATACACATAGATTTGGTTGAAAAATGGCCTTAATCATCAACAACAAATAGACTTAAGTGCAGGAAAAGGTAGATTATTAGCATTATCTGCCTTGGCTTCCCAAATGATGGTCATGAAGTTGTTAAAACTAACTTGATGTATAGTTCGCTTTCCAAAAAGCAAGTACTATAGAAGAAGTAATTGCATATACTTTGTTGTCCTTATGAAGCTTCTAGTCCTTGTGATAGACATCAAAGGGTACTCTCTAATAGCTAGTAAGGAGTTCCACTAATCGTATTACAATCAAGTAGAGCAACACCATAGTCAAATGTATCTCGAGAAATGTCTACTCAAAATGCAATAGTACACTTACAAGAACCAAGTGTTTATTGTCCCTGCTTAACCCATTCCAACTAGTTTGAGTATGGATGTGCACTTGTGGGCAATTTAGGTTCTTTGACCAGCTTCACAAAAATGAGATTTATTTTGGCCTCCATTGTCAATGATATGCTCTACTAGTTGATCCTTGATTTGACAATTGTAGGTGAGAAGTGCATCTGAATTTGTTGCAAAGTAGTTACTAGTCATCAGGATGAGCTGAGAATTATTCTCTATGTGGTCAAACACCAGGATCTTAAAATCCTAAAATGTTGGCTACTATGTTGCGATACGAGCTTTGACTTTCTTGGATTGAAGAACTTCACATTTTTCATTAAGATGGCTAAAGCAATTATGATAAGAACAATATATTTTCTTTCTATTCCCCAAAGAAGCGTGTGGATCCTTACGGGACCAACTCTAAGAAGTGTTTCCGTTTTGGAGGTTGTATTAGACAACGTAGAGGAGGAAGTAGTAGTAGTTATGAAGGTACTCCCCTTCCCCAAGCCCCACCCACTCCTAAGAATACTACATAAATGAGGTAAGTTGTTAAAGCCCCTTCTACAACTGAGTCTCCACCTTTACTGCAAACTGAAATGCTTGCTCGAAAAAAGTAGTGGAAATTAATTGCAACTCCCTCCTAAAATAAGATAATAGGATTGAAAGAAACTTGATCTGCAAAGGCTCATTAGTGTCTTTGATCTTTGATAACAAGCCAACTGAATTGGTCAATGTATTGCTTGACAGGCTGCCCTAGCATTTCCTAAAGGTGAAGCCATTGAGTCCATATTGTCTTTTTATACCCAAGTGAGTAAAACTAAAATCTCTTTGAATTGGTCAATGTGCTGCTAGACAGGGTACCCTAGTATTTACTAAAGGTGAATCCATTAAGTTGATTCTGTCACTTTATATCCAAGTGCTTAAAGCTAAAATCTCTTCCTGATAGTAATATTGAATACATCAGAAGATTAACTTTGGCCTTTTGTGTGGTGTTCACAAATTGGACATGCAATTGCCACCAAGCATGGTTAGTCATGGATCTTAAAACTCATTGTCTATTCCTCCTTGATATGGCTGGATTGTATCTTGAAATATGCTTCCAAAATACAAAGACAAGCATCCACTTTATCTTTGTTAATTGTGCCATCAAAAGAAACAATCAAGATCTTTGTATCTATCTTAAATTATGATGGTTTGAATGTAGCTATCACAAGTTTACTAGTGCCTTGCTGTTGTTGTTGTGACATGAAACTACAAAATATGTTCAATCTTATTATTTGACAATTTAGTCTAAAACTCACTCTATGCTTGTCCTTCTTCTGAAAGTTCATTAGTTATCAATTGAATGGCATAGAAGCTTGAGAGGGTCTCAAAATGTGTCCATGAGCTAAGTAATAGAATTGCAAGACAAAAATACAAGATTCAAATCAAGGAAACATAGGACACCAATAAGGTGCTTTTTCCCCCTTTCCATTATACACTACAAAAAGTCCTTTTACAATAATAAAAAATGCAAGAAATAGAAAAATAGAGAGCTATAAAGCAAAAACATCAAATATTTACTTTCTAGAGAAAAAAGGGACAAATCACAGGTCTAATGGAGAAACTTTAGTTCCAATTACAATATAACTATGACTATAATTCAACTCCCAAATAATGTTGAGTCTTCCCAAGATATTGTTGTATTCTTATCAATTCTTGAACATAAGCCAATATTTTCCTGAGGGATGGTGGCAAGATGAACAAACAATCCTGCAAGGGATGGTAGCAAGAATTGAACCCAAATGTGTTGGGAAAGAAAAGATAAGATATGCCTTGAGTACTTGTTTGAGTTACATCAACATGCACTGTAATCTTGTTTTACGACAGAATGATACAGGCAAAGTTGGCTAAGTCTAGTGATGACTTACAGAAATAAACATCAAAGAGCACTCGTCCAGTATGGTGATAATTGCCACTCATATAACCAGTCATGTTTTGGTTGTTGGCATGTAGGAAATGTGTACAAATGCTTAGGTTGTAGCCTTCTATTTCTCTATTAGATGTAGGTATCTAGTGGGACAATATATAAAATTATTCTTAATAGCATCAGGCATGATGCCAGTAACACAAGCAAAGTGACCACAATGTAGTTATTAATTTTTCCCTGGGGGAATATTACCTATGAGTTGGTAGTGCATTTTACTATCTTCCAAGTTATAGCGAAGGGCTTACCTGGCAGTAGCATACAAAAGGGTGGGGTGAGAAATCAACATTGGTGAATAGAGTACAAACAAGTCTAGGCTTCTACTAACAATGAAGTTAGTAGCATTATAGCTAAAGAGAGTACAAACATTACAAAACCGGAAAAGAATTCCCAATTTGTGTAAGATGTCATTAGTAAATCATATTCAATTGTATAATATGCTTTGTAAAATGCTATCTTAATCAACACAAGTGTGTTGATTGGTCTCTTAAGGCCCCATAGAATGCCGGCACTATTAGAGTACAAACATTGATCTTTAGCAGTACACAATATCACATTATTATACTGTTAATAGGTGCATGAAAATCAAAAGAATAAGGTCTGCACATCATATTAAAGTTTAAACATTATGTTTTTGGTAACTAAAATACTAATTGGTTTGTAACCACACTCACTTTCTATGATCTTGGCAAAAGTTTGGTTTTCTGTGATCCTGGCAAAAGTTTGGCTTTCTGTGATCTTGGCAAAGGTTTGGCTTTCTGTGATCTTGGCAAAAGTTTGGCTGTTTGTGGTTGCGAGACATAGAGGGCATCTTTGTTGTACAAGGGACTGGGACCCTTTCAAAACCTGCTCTTTATCCTAATCAAAAACAAACTTTACTTTAAAAAAAAAAAAAAACAGGTGCATGAAACGGTGTTAAATTGTTGGCCCCCATAAACCTTCCATGACAAGTATTTATTACAGTTTTCATTATTATACATTATAGTAATTGATTCCTTGCGAAAATTTTAGGGGTATCTGTCTCGCTCAGCTCTTCTACTTGTACTAACCACAATAAGAAAACAGTATGCACATCAGCTTGTCAACGACATAGGGATATAGAAAGAGCTTAAGATAATGAGTAGTTTGATGTGAGATATCTGCAATCTTTAGTCCAAGAATTCCCAATCACTAACAGCTTTTTTTCCAGTATATACCTTGCCTTTGGGTTCAAAAGTTTGCATTAATTCAGCATAGAATGATTACATATGAATCAATTTTTGACGCATGGATAATTCCAAAGATCTGCCTTATTACCCCTTCTAACCATTTATTGTTTTATTATCCTATATCATGATTGGTTCTTAGGGCCAAATGATTATAAACCCTTTGCTCTGCTTGCGAAGAATATTGCACTCCACATGTAAGCATGTAAGCCATTTTCTAGGTTAATTCCTTTCAGATGGTCTTGTTGTACTTATAAAAATGAGGTTCTTTCCGTAAGCCATGAGCTAATTACAATTTGTGCACTAGAATTGTACAACATCACATATATTCATTCATCTTACACAGACACTGCACTTGACCTTGTTTAGCCTACACCGCACTGCTCTTCTTCGAATTGGCTTTTTTGTATTCAAATTGTTATAACTTGGAAAAGACAAAGCTATAGATCTAGTCATCCTTCTCCTTTCAATGAAGTTATGTTCTCCATCTTTTTGGTCCTTTTCCTAAACTAGTTGTCATGAAAAAATTGCATCCAAGCACACAAATAAAGGTTGAAAGAGCAAAGGATAATAACTTACTTGATTCCCATTTTTGAAAATACAAGCTCACATTGGAAGGATTTTCCTTGACCTTTGCCGCCCCAAATACCAAGAATCAGGGGAACCTATAAAGATGTAAGAAAATGACAACCAGAATATAGATATGCATGTTACAATGTTACTCCAAAAACCTACCAATGTAGTTTCACCTTTAAGATCGTTTACCTTAATATTAGGCAGATTCATAAAATTCTTTGAGATGTGAACCATAAGCTTGTCCATAAAAGCAGGGGCAATGTACAATCCATCCATACTGTTGTCGAATGCAAACCTGGTAGGAAAATTTTTATTCGATATCATTATGAAGGGGAGAAAAATCTTATTAATCCGTAGCTTAAGACAAATTCAAATTAAGAATCCCCAATCCAAAAAAAAAAAGAGTACCATAACTGATCTTCTAGGTCATTAAGAAGAGTACTAGATAATAAAGTGTAACTTGAATCCTGAGAGGAAAAAATTGGATCTATTAAAAGTTCAGCCAAGTTTCATGGAGCAAGGAACAGAGGTCAAAGAAGCTTACGTGCGCTGTGCAGTGCTGATATAGTCATAGGTATTCATAATAGCATTGTGTGTACCAGAACCCATGGGAGCTTGGAAAAGGGAATCTACCATGCCCTTTCCACGAGCAATGTCTTGTTGATCATCAGATATATCATAAGCAAGACCCTTCCATTTGTCTTTATCAGTCTGCTTGCTGTCATCAACTTCTGCAACAACTTTATACTTGTTTGCCTTTGCAGAACTAGAGGAGACACTGGGGTTGCTCTTCTTCAAACAGCATCCCAAAAATGCTGAGCTGGGTACAGTCTTTGGGCTTGATGCCTGCCCTATGGACAAAGGCAGAGTCTTCTAGCACAAAAATTCCAATTTTCAGTGCAACTATTATCAAAGGCAAACTATTCAGACAGAGAAGCAGCCATAATAGGTAGACAAAATGTCGAGAAAGTGAGGGTCCAAGATTAATAGAGAAAACACAGGGCAAGAATAGAAACCTGAATCAGGGTATGGAAATGGGATAATTTCATTTGGGATGTCATTGAATATAGATTGAAATATCCCAAAACTGAAAATGCCACAAAAGGATTCTTTTGGACATGTTTGAAAATTAATATATCCAGGTCAAAACCTTGATATTGATTTCGGCATTTTCAGGAACCCAAATTTTAAACTTAAATAAAATAAGCTCTTACAGCGTGTGCCTAACAATAGCCGAATTGCAAGTACATATTCAACACAGCGTTTCCTTAAGCATTGCTAACAATCCACACAACAAGCTCAAAACTCGAGCATATCTTATTTTGACATATTAAAAACTCTGATTTCAAGCTGAAAACTTCAAAATAATTTATTCAAGTACGGCCAGAAACACAAGTAGCAAAAATGAATTGCCAAAACAACATTCATTCAAGAATTATCAAAATTCCAATTTGGAAGCTCAAGACTCAAGATCATTCTTTTGGGTATGGCTAGAGATCCGATTGTAAGCCCAAAATTCAGAGGGGGCCCAAAAAATAAAATAAAAATAAAAAGAGCAATATTGTGAGATGTTAAGAACTCTAATTTCAAGCTCAAAATTTTAAATACTTCCTTCCAGTATGGCCAGAAACACAAGAGCAAACTTGAACGTTATCTATCACGTACACTGAATTGTTCTTGGGTATCTGGCTGTCCAAAACTAAACAACGTATAGTTACAACCTTTTTATGCCTGAATTAGAACTAACGACCTGGATATCACTAGCTTAAGGGCTTACGAGCATACCTGCATACATATTTTGCTACGATAGGAAAAGGGCTTCCATTCGCAAAAAGGCAAAAAAAAAAATGTACAGAATCAACATGTCAATTGTAGCTGCTTCTAATTCCCAGAAATTTTACTTGAAAATGTACGTGATTGATAAGCTCTGTTGTTCCATAATAGAAAAATTTAAAATTTTAAACAATACTTATTTGAAAGAATTCAGAAATCCGAATGCAAAGCCCACAATTAAAAAATTGTTCACTTAGGTCTATTGATCCATCAAACCTTAAAATTGGAAATTACAATACAAATCCCAACAAGTAGCCGAAAAGAAAAACATGACTCATGTGGGCTGTTTCGAGATAACCCACAGATAGGAAAATTATTCTAGCCTTGAAATCCAAGCAGCCATTTCTAACCTTTACATAAATATATAGACACATTGTAAGTTCCAAACATGCAGCAAGGGAAAAGAATTTAGTGAATGAGAAAAATGAAGAAAAGTCCACACTGCAGCTCTAAAACAAATGATTGAAAGAATATTATCATCTGGGTATAACAGAATACAGGCTTATGGACTAATAACTGCAAAAGAACTACACTCTATCTTAGACTCTAACAAAATTACATCATGAAGCGACAATATTGTACAACATTCAAGCTAACACTGAAAGTACATGGATTCTGTGTCAAATTTAAAATCTAATACACATCAAGTTCCAATTTTAAAAAACAAACATATTTTAGTTGAGCTCTCTACACCCATGATATAAAAATATATGCAGAGTAGTAGAAAATCAACTGTGATGGATCCAACTGCTGCAACAGCACCCGCCATGGTGGAACAGAGTGCTACAAAGAACGAAGATCTTTACACCAATGATGACCAACGGAATTATATTGTTTCCTATAGGATTGGATAGGATATCGAAGGACTGATAATAATAATAATAATAATAAAAATAAAAATAAAAGTGAGGTCCAAATTCAATTATTCCTTTGGATCCTGGATCACTTGTTCTGCCTTGCAATTCACTTCAATTATTCCACTTTGTTTGAATTGAAGGATAAGCTTGTGATTCTCATTGACCACATATCCTTTTTGGACATTCAATGTAGATAAACCGATCGACTTTGAATCGTTTTCAAGGATAAACCCATGGGTCGTCTGTGACCACATGTTGCATGGATTATAAGTACGGTAAGTTTTTTGTAATTGCACGTAAGGAGGCAGCAGGGAAACATCTAAATATCTTCTAAATCAATACAACTACTTTGGCCTTTTATAATGGGTTATTTTAGATTTTACTTATAATGAAGCGAGAGAACTCATTGAGAATTTATCATCCATTATTTAGTATTATATTATATAGGTTATGATTAGATGATGGTATTATAATTATCTAATAATTATGTATATATAGTTAGAATATTTTTTAATTTAATTTTTTTTTAATTAAGAAATTTAAGAGAATATAGTCCTGTTATTGTATAATATGGGATCACTATTGGATAGTGGTATTATAGTTACTTGATAACTATGTATATATAAATTCAAAATTAAATTTCTCTTTAACTAGATATTTAATTTATATGATTTAATAATTATAATTTATTTTAAATATATAATATAAAATTTAAGTTTGAATAAGTTGATAGTTATAATATAACACTCGTATTCTATGGTATTTTATAATTGAAGAAAAAGACAATAATGAATGACATGATACATGGCATTTTACCAAATATGAGATTAAAATATCATAACTAAAAATGGAATTAAAAAACAACAAATAACTTGTATTATGTTGAAACGAGCTGCATATTCATCTACAATAGCATTATACTTGTTCATAGGCACATGTAATTACATGTGCAACATAGTCATGTGCTTGAATAATGGTTGAATAGATGTTCTTCAATTATCTCTATGTATGCACATATAGGTATTTCTAAATAAATAATTTGAAATTGTGAGGGAGTTTATTTATACATCTTCTTAGGAAAGGGAAAGTAGTTTTGACTCTGAACTTCCTCGTAACCCTTAACTAACTAACCCAAAACTTGAAGATCTAATTACCTAAACGTTCTAATTACATGTATGCATATTTTGTAAACACTTTATGTATATACTACACATGACTCAAAATTATAAAATTATATATACAACTAAATTTTATTTGGGTACTTGATTCCATACATACTCCATCAAGCGTGAGGTGGTGCCATGTCAAAACTGGCTTTTGCATCTCCTTCCCCTTTAATTGGTCAATGTCCTCATCAACGGTTGTTGCTACTCTTAGAAGCTTTGACTCTATTGCAGTTGAGGGGTAGATGGAATATGAACAAGTGTTCCTTTGAATTGTTAAACTTGCAATTTGAGGACCTTGGTTTCACCTTTCAAGCGCTTGATATAGGTTTGGTACGTTACCCACTAGAAGCCATATTATTGTGACTTTTGCTTGGTTTCCACAAGCCTTGTGCATAATTCCACTTCCCTCTTTGTTAATTTTACTTTTCTCCTTGCTACCTTTGCAAGTTGATCATCTTGATCTACCATTAGTTGATCACAATAAGCCATCTCTTGCACCTTGACCTCAAGATCATACTTCCTTACAACACACTCTAACTTAAACTACTCAATCAATAAATTTTGCCCATCTCCTTACTTCCTTAACTAATCTACCTCCTACCACATCCTAGCATGTCTTGCTTTGGCCTCCAATTGCACTTGTCTAAGCTATCCCCATATCTCCTACAATTGGTTAAACTATTCCTCTTATTTCAACTTTAGGTTATTCACCATCTTCTAAAATATCTCCAAACCAAGTGCTAGTCATTCTATCAAATAAATAAATAAATAAAATCATTACGGCATGCGCTTTCTCTAATTTAGGTGTTAGCTTAACTTTTTTGATCCCCCATGATTTTAAAAACTTGTCAAATTTATCCTCATCAATGTACATTTGGGGTAGGTGTCGATACAACACTAGAGTCCCCTATAGGGGCTTCATCACTCCAATCAAAATTTGTATGTTGATATTGCTTGCATCAAGCTCCCATGGTTTAATTTGGTGGTTTTCTTCAATATTTGTTTCTACTCTTCATCGTGAGCCCAACTGAGCAATCTATCCAACTCGATGTCCATGCAACTACCACAACTGTCATTGGTTGAGGTAACTCACTTTGAATTCATTTCATATCTGATTAGATACCTCAAATAATCTATTGAAAAATCCATCAACTTATTCATTTATCCTTGCTCCATAAGAAGGGGTTGCCTCAAATTTGACACTTTGATGAGTATGTGTTCACTTGTCTTTCCTTCTTCCTCAACCTCAAGCTCATGCTCAATCTCATAATCTTCGATGGTGGATTCTTCATTCCCCTCCCCATCATGTCCTTACAAGTTGATTTTTTATTTGGTTGCTTTCTCTTCTTGAATCTATGGCTCCATCAAATTCTTTGCATCAACTTGTGACCTTGCATCAATTGTAGTATTCATTGTATATTTTTTTTTGCTGCCTCCTTTTCCTTCATTACGTCCTCTTCTAAAGCTACTACTCAATTGTTTTTTCCCTTCTACCACCACACATGCTTTGATGTAAGTAATTTTACTCTCTCTCCTTCTAACACTAATGAATTTTGTGTTGTTGATTGTATCATAGTAGACATAACTTCGATTGATCCCTCATAATCTAATGGTGGAGACCTACACCTCTCTACCTCCTGTGCAAATTATTGAAATGATATCATGACTAAACTTTATTATTGGGATGTTGGAGTGTCTACCACCACTTTTTTATCAGATTTTAAGCCAAACTATCTCAGGTCCCAATATAATTAAGCCACAATATCTTAGGTCTCAATATCAATAATCAAGAGTAGAATTATATATATGAGCAATCAAATATATATCTAGGCCAATATAAATAAAATAACATTCATTATAATATCAAATATGAATGTAAATGGCCAAAATCATTCATGTACAAGCATGAAAAATACTTACAATAAAATTGCTCAAAATTTGTATACAAGCTTTATTATTAATGCTTGTTATGTGATCTCTACATACCATTTTCCCACTTACATTGTATGGAGCTTTGTCTCCATAATATAGACATAAAAATGTGACTATTTAATACTTGACTATTGCACTCCTCACATATCCAGGAGTTGCAACCTTTCATATTCTTATCCTTTGGCTTCATATATTGTCACTTGTATATAGAACTCTTCACTCTCTTCTTACATGCATACTTAACTCTGACACTTTCATACTTCTACATGACTCTTACTCTTCTACATGCACTCCTAATACAAGATAATTGTGCACATCCATGATTTCATATAGTAAGAGGCTTTCCACCACCTTACCTTTTGGAGCTCTACTTTCCAACTCTCCATCTCTATGAATGTTTGAATAATTGGTTGAGATTAATTCCATGAATCCTCCCAAAAAAGAAAATCCTTTCCATTCTCTAATTATCGATAAAGGTATGGCTTTATTAACTCCTGGCCTAATTCCATTGTTCTCCATACTATAGATCCCTCTCCTTCCACTTTGAGTCTTGGGATGAATTTCTCAGCCTCTCCTGGGTAATATTTGGCTTGTAATAGTCTGCTCCATAAGCCTGCAGTAGTTGTAATCCATCTCCAATATAGCTTCATTGCTAGTACCTTGTTGCTTTGGGATGCTGATCTTATCCCCAATCCTCCTTGTTTTTTTGGTTGACATATCTTCTTCCACCCAACTAGTGCTAATTTTTGTTCTTCCCTTACACCTGACCACAAAAACTTTCTTGTGTATTTATCAATATTTTTTAGAATTTTCTTTGGAGCTTGAAGTATGGAAAAATTATAAACTGGGAGAGTTTGTAGCACAACTATAATCATTGTAAGCCTCCCTTCCAAGCTTAGCCATATGTGTGTCCTGTTGATCAACTTAGCTTGAAGTTTATCAAGCAACCCTGTCCACTCCTTGCTTTTTGTTTTCTTTATAGATAAAGGTACTCCTAAATACTGTATGGGTAAAGGAGTTTCCATGAAGTTCAACAATTGTATAATTTTATCTCTCACCCTCTTCGTTGTATTGAAAAAACTATTTGAGACTTTTTTCATTAAAAGTTTGCCTAGTAGCTTGAGTATACCCATCTAAAATTATTTTATATTTCTTGCTACTAGGAGATTGGCTTGACTAATAAGAGCAGTATCATCCACAAACTGGAGGTGATTTATCTCAATCTGAGAACTTATTTTTCAGACCCCTTAGCCTCCCCTCTTATCTCCCTTTTTTTAATAGCCTCCCTAAACTCTCTACATAAAGGATAAAAAGGTAAGGGGAAAGAGGGTCCCCTTGCCTCAACCCCCTTCCTGCTATGAACATGGGAGATGGACTGACATTTATCAAAACTGAGAAAGATGTAGTTTGTGTTCAAGCTTTTACCCAGTCTCTCCACTCCTCTATAAAGTCCATTTTTTCTAAAATCCTTTGCATAAAGGACCAGTCTACTCTATCATAAGCTTTAGACAGATCTAATTTAATAAACATAACTTGGTATTTTTTCTTGTACATTATGTGTATCACCTCCTATGCTATTCCATCTAGAATTTGTCTACCTTCAACAAAACCACCTTGCTCACTTGAAATCAGGTTTGGTAAAAAAGGTGTTAACCTCTCTACCATAAGCTTTGTTAATATCTTGTATAATACATTACATAGTGAAATTGGCCTATAGTTCTCAATTATCTCACTAAGTGGGCCCTTAGGAATTAAAGTGATAAAAATATGATTCAAGGCTTTTAACATTTGCTTACTTTGTTTGATTTCCTCTAGTGCCTCCACCACTGCTTAGCCCACAATTTCCCAAAAGGTATGATAAAATTCAATGGGGAATCCATTTGGTCCTGGGGTCTTTCTTGTTTGCATTTTTTGTATGATTTGCGATGTTTCTTCCAAAGAAATTTCCTCCATTAATAATTTATTGTGTTTAGGTTTGACTAATTGTGGAATTGCCTCTAGTATCTTCTCTTACCATGTAGCTTTCAAATTTTCATTTCTACTAAAAAAGTATGGAAGTATCGATTTGCTATAGTTTTTATTTCACTTCCACTGGTTTTAACCTGACCCATCATATATGTAAGACCTGTAATTCTATTATGTTGTCTTCTAGTTGTTGCTATCTTACAAAATAAAGTTATGTTTTGATCCCCCTCCTTTAACCATGTAACTTTGGTCCTTTGCCTCCAATAGATCTCTTCTTGTTCCTCCAAAGCTTCCTCTCTCCTAATAATTTTTGCCTCACGTTGCAACAAATCTTCCGTAATAGTTCCTTGTCTTATCTCTTGAGCAATCTTCTCCTTTTGATCCTTGATTTCGTTCTTTTGTATTCTAGTGAGTTCCTTCTTGTGTTTACTCCACTTATTTAGTTGGTTCCTCACATATTTTAGTTGTTTGTGGAGTTTGAATTGGGCTGTCCCAAATTTTGGTCTCCCTAATTCCCATCATTCCTTTATGTGGTCCTCCAACTCCTCATATTTCAGCCACCATAGCTCAAATTTAAAAGTTCCTGCAACTTTATGATTATTTTCTTCTATGGTAAGGCTTACTAGAAAATGATTTGAAGAAATCCTATCCATGACCCTCGCTTGATGCTTAGTATGCATAAATAATTCCTCCCCCATGAAGAAACAATCCAAGCAAGATTTGATTGTCTCCCCTTCCTTTCTTCTATTTGTCCAAGTCATGGAGTTGTCCACAATTGAGATATCTATTAGATTCATTTGACATTTCTTGCTGAAAATAACCTATATAATTATTGTCTTTCTTAAAAGGAATAATATTTTTGCATTTGGTTGTCAAGCCCCTCCCAAAATAAAAGTTTCTTCAAAATTTGAAGTTAATGGAGTCTTTTCTATAGTGGTACTGATTTTTTTAACTAATATTTTATAATAATTTTCACAAAATCAAAACAAAGATTTTCTAGTGAACTAAAATCATAAAAGTATTTTAGTTTTCTTTGTGACTAATACTTCTCCATGATAATTTTAACAGGTCAAAATTAAGTTTGAAGTTTCTCAATAATATATTAGTTATAATGAACATCAAATGGCCCCCAAGGGCTTGGTGGATTGGTAAAGGTGACTGGCCAAGTACTTGCCAAAAAGAGACCTAAGTTCAAACCTCGGGGGCATGCTGCTAACTTTAGCAAAGGTAGTATTCTATGCTGAATCCTTTGAGTGCGCGCTAGACCGATGACAACGGTACAAACCCTGAGCGATCAGTGCTTTTCATCTCACACTGGGTCAACAACAATGAGACAAAAAGGTTGTTGTGAGTAGTCCCTGTGGTTTGAACCCTCAGGTTGCCAGTTATTAAAAATAGTGGTTGTAACCAACTCCCCTATGTAATCAAAAAGAAAAATAATGAACATCAAGTACTCAATTTTTTCAATGAGTTTATATACATGTTTTTATGAGGGGTTTTGGTCCCCTCATAGTGAATGGGGTTTGAACCTTGAACCTTCCAAAAAGAGGCCAAAGCTCTTACCACTGTAGTAAGCTTGGGTTTCAATTGATTATATGAGATTTTAGTTATCATGTTCGAGTTCGTATTCGAGTTCGACACCCTTGAAGTTCGAAAGAAATTCGACATGTTTAAAAATTCGAAATAAAATTTGACATAAAATTCGATATATTATAAATATACATATAATTTTATGTAAATAAATTAGTAACAAAAAACTCAAATAAAGACTTAAACAAACATTAATAATTCCTTTGTCATATAATGGTGCCACATTAATATTTCCAAGCTTCTACATTAGATTTTAATGGTATCATTTTAAATATTTTTTCTAAAAAAAAATACCATTTCATTTTACTTTCAACATTTAAATATAGTTTTTTTAAATGTATTAAAAGAAATGTAAAACCTGCTTTATACATTTTTAATATAAAACTTTTAATTAAATGTATTAAATATATATTTTTCCTGTATGCATTTTTTCCTTCCTTCTTGAGTTCTTCAATTTTTTTCTATCGAATTTTGGGTTGAAAACACATGTGAAATATTTTCCGTATGCATTTTTCTCCTTCTTGCATGTATTCACCATCTATTTTTTTTGCCTAATTTTTTTCTTGCCGAATTTAAAGTTTATTCACCGAATAAGTTTATTCGCTAAGATTTTAAATTCTATTCGAATTTTATCTAAAAAATTTAACGAATTTGATAACTAAGTATGAGATTGAAATGGCCCCACTTGTTTTACATCGTCACCACATAATGGTACTATAACAAAACTTGGATATTATCCATGTGTTGTTGGGCAAAATTTGAACCTTAGCCTCTTTAAATGTTGAGAAATCTAGTTAACTAATATCACTTGATATCTAACACTCAATTTTAACATTCTAAATTTATTTTGATTGACAACTTTTTAAATTTTTTTGATTAAATTTTTAAATATAAAATTAAAATATTTTCAATCCCATATAATTTATTAAAATATGTTTTAAATAAAATAAAATCTATTGGTGTTTTGCATTGATTAATGTAATCTTTAGTTATTTTAACTGCATCTTAAAAAACAAGTTGATGATTACGAGGATGAGAAGCCAGGTTTGAGTTATGTGATTAATTCTTTTTTTTTAATGTTGAAACATTGTATAAGCACACTACAAAATAAGGAGTTGAGTTTTGAGTCTCGCGGTGAGGTCCAGGTGTGTCCATGGGACTACTCGATTCTGATCTATTGTACAAACTTCGGTGAGGTTTCATTACATGAGGAGTTGAGTTTTGAGTCTTGAGGTGTGTGAGATTGGGTCTCAAAAACATTTTTTTTTTTACGCTTGACCTACCTTTAGTATGCTACCTTGCTTTATAGAGGAGGTTTCATTACATGGGTAAAGGCGACTCCTAGTTGATGGTTGTGAGATGAGAAGATAGAGTTTTATAATTAGTTTTGATAAAAGAATTTTTAAAGTTTTGAGTTTTTAATATTTTATAATATTACTGTTGTTAAGATGAAAATTTGGGTTTTAATCTTTTAATTAAACTTAATTGTGTTTATAGAGTTATTTGATCTTGATTTCTTTCAACAAAATTTATAATTAGATTTTATAAATGTTCCATTTTAACTAGATTAGTACAATAAATCTTTACCACCAACACTTAAAGTTGAACAGTTTCTTTTTAATCATAATCCAACAATCAACTTAATTTAATTAATTATTACTCATACAAATTAGAGTTAATATTATGTTTATCTATTATATATATATATATATATATATATATATATATATATATATATATATATATATATATTTATTTATTTAAACAAGTTATGTGGTTTTTATTGGAGCCACTCCTATCAAAATATGTTACGTTAATTAGAACATATCCAACATGTTTTTTATTATAAATGTTTTTCATTTTTTTTTATTAAATATAATCTTCAACTATATTGATGGAGTGCTATGTTTTCACAACCATCTCATTGATATTATTTTTATTAAGAGATAAAATCTCACATGACCAATTGTCTTCCAAAATTTGAATTTCATTAGGATGAAGATCAACACCGCAATTGACTAAATTATTTGCTACCCGATTTCCTTCTCTATAAATATGCTTACACTTTCAAAAGATTGCCTCTAGTAATAGGCGATGAACATCAACAATAATATTGTTTGTTATTCAATCTCCACATTCATTTTTGTTAATAGCATTTTTTATAATTTGTGAATCCCCTTAATTGTAATATATTTCCATCATTTTTCTATTGTAATTTTAATCCTTGTAAAAAGTATCTTAGCCTATGCATAGTTGAAGTTCCATATGATTTTGAATAAGTGACGAGAGTTTTACCTTCACTATTTTTAAAAACACCACTTCCACCAACTTTTACCAAATTTCCTTTAGAAGCATTGTCAAAAATAATTTTGATAAACCTGTCTTGGTGGGGACAACGGAGGGTTTTGGCTTCTCTTTGGGAGGTCCAAAGTTTCCCAGATTTTCTTTAGAAGCATTGTCAAAATTAATTTTGATAAACCTGTTTTGGTGGGACAACGCAGGGCTTTGGCTTCTCTTTGGAAGGTCCAAAGTTCAAACCATGACGTGTGTGTAATGGTGTGCGTTGTGTGTGTTAAAAAAAAAATGATAAAGCTAATTTTTGACATTTCCATTTTACCTTAGATCGAAGTTGATCCCTTGTTTTAATTCCATTATTACAAATGACTCTTTCATGCATAGTTGAGAAAATCTAAAAAAAATCATGACTCAAGCCGATGTTTTTCGATTTCTACCACTTTTTTTCCAAAACAATTGTGATATGTATGAAAAAACTTTTTTTTCAATTCCCATGAGTGTGGTCTACCAGCAAGGACGCCACTTTCATTATCGGTGACATGAATCGGGTTCAATCCCCATGGTGGATGTGTATAAAAAGTATTAAAAAAAGTTTTTTTTCAATGAAAATTTGTATTTTCTTAGGTTTTTTCAATGGAAAATTGTTGACTTTTTTTGTCAATTTAGGATTTTTCTCGATTTTTTTTTTGTCAATTCTGTTTTGGTTTCGAATTTCTCAACTTTGCTTCCATGTATGTTCAAATCAAATCCTGTAGCCAAGTTATTAACACCTATTTTCTACACTTGAGACTTCCCATGATGAGCACCATATTTATAGATATTTTACAAGAGAGGCAATAATACGGTTCCAAACTTGGGCATGATTTTGAGATTTTTTTTTTTAATTCTATTATTCTTTTCATAAATTCTAACAAATAATGGTAGGGCCAATCCTCCATAGAATACATAATGCTTTAGTTTTGAAATAATTAATTCAACGTATATTAACTCTTTTAATGTTGAAGGAGCTACCCAATATTAATTTTATATTTTAAAAAAAGTAACCCCAAATAGTGTGAGCAAAGGGACAATGAAGTAAATGGTCAGATGTTTCTAAATCATTCTCACACAAGGCACATCTAAAACGTCCACAATATCCTCTTCTTTGTAGACTCTCTCCTCTAAGAATCTTATGTTGAATTGCTAACCAAAGAAAAGTTGAGGCCTTAGGGAGTCTTTAATGACCAAGCATTCTTTCAAGGAAAATATTTGGGAGGAGGAAATTTTGATTGCTCTATATCCTCATATCCCAATTGATTGAGTACCCACCATCCTTTGATAAATTCCAAACCAACTTATTCATTCCTATAAAAAACAACAAGTATAACTTTTGAAGCATCTTTTGAAGTCCATCTATAATTTGCTTGAGTTCCTCTCCTTCAATCAAATTACTAAAAGAAATTCGTGATTTGGAATTGTTGCTCATATTAATATAGTATTTGACCCTTGGACCTTTACAAGCTAAGCATGCTTGAACCAATGGTTGCCATTTTGAGTTAGAGATAAGAGGATAAGGCTTCAACCAATCATCAAATTTTGATTCATATACATACATGATTTTTCAAATTTTGACTCATCTCACCATAACATAACCATCTGAAAAAAATATAGGGTCTGGAAGCCACATAAATTGGAAACAAAATGGCTTTGGATGACCATTATTAAGTAAATCACACGTCAAAATAATGGGTTTGTAATGTGATCCTGCTCGCAATAAAAAATTTGAAGAGATTGTATACTTTGTTTGCGACCATTTACTAGATAACAATAATCTATCCAATCTTTCTGCTATGAGTTTGCCCAATGCGTCTATCATCCCATGTCTATTAAAAACTTGAACTAACATCTCAAAGGTCATTTGAACTAACAAATGAAGCAAAATCTTACATTAATTTAAACCATAATAGAATACCACCCTTTTCTCCCAAAGGAGATATATCAATGTTAAAATCACCCCCAAGAATCCATAGATCACAATGAATCATCATTATCTTTGACAAAAATATGGTAAGGTCCTTCTAACATCTTTCACGAGGAGTGATTATAGTTGGAGCATATATATTTATAACCCTAACTTTGATATATTTTTTTTCTTGCAAAATATTCCATCAACCCATTTACTTTTTGCTTTTAATAATTTCCCATCCCATTTGCATTTATCCCGTATTATTGCAATATCGCTTGAAGCTCCATATGAGAAACTACTAGACAATCGCCCATCTTCTTAAAAACATCCTCACATTCCTCACTATTTAATTTTATTTCTTGTATAAAAATAAACTCAAGACTATAAAAACCTATTAATTTCTTAACTATTTTTTTGAGGGTCTATGCATATCCCTAATATTCCATGATATTATTTTCATCAACACTTTTTATTTTTATTAGTGAGCTTAGCCCCACTTCTTGTTAACACATGTGATATTTTTATTTGGCTTCCCAAATCAATATCCTTTTAAGTTTCTTTTTCTCTTTGTTCCTGCTTTGATGGCCTTCCTCTCCTTTTTCCATTCCCACCAACACACTCATCTTCATCAATCTCTTCTATTTTTCCGTATTGTTCATAATGAGACTTATCTTCTAAAGATTTATGGTGCCCTGAAGAATCTAAAGTGCAAGGAATATCCTCATTAACATTATCTTATTTATGTTGCCTTGAAAATCCTAAAGTACATAAATGATCCTTCATAGTCATTACTTTCTTATGTTGGCCTAAAAACCCTAAATTTCCTGCGATATCCTCCATATGATTTTCTTTATTGCAATGCTCTTGAAACCTTGGATTAAGTTTGGCCTCCACTTCATTTGCTTTAAAATTTGCCTTCCCATCTTCATTTGCTTTAAAATTTGCCTTCCTTTCTTCCTTTGCACCTTTAGCTCCTATATTTGAATTTGTGCATTGTACTTCCTCATCCCTCATATCGTTTTTTCTTTTAATGGCTGATTCGAGTGAACTATAATAGCCTTTGCCATATAATGATTTAGAAGGGTTTTCCTTGCCACTTTCTTAAGAGTAGAAAATCCTTGATTTGATCCAACTTCTTCTATGATATGATCTCCTTGTTTCATATTGAAGCTACCTTCATGCCCAAAAATTTCCATCTCTTTCTCTATCATTTTCACTTTGTAGTCTCTTGCCATGTGCCCAGTTTCATGACATTTGTGACATTAGAATGCAATATTTTCATAAGTCACTTGTTGATCCCATTCTTTTGATTCAAATTTAATCTTAATGGATTATGGTAAAGGTTTTGAAATATCCATAGGAACACTTATTCGAGTGAATGAAAAATGCCTTCTCTACTTTGTAGTTGGTCCCTCATCGATGAATTCACCTAGAGTATACAAATATTCTTCGAAACCTCCTTATTAATGCGTTGATAAAGATGTCCAAAAAGCCTAATCCATACTAGAAGCCTTTAAATAGTCTCTGTCTCCACAAAAAAATTCTCACTTCAAGGACTTAAATATAGTGCATCTTTGCTCGTAAACCTCAAGGGCCTCCATCCATTATTTCATCCTTTATTTTTTAACGAGAGAAAATAATGAAGAAAAATTCTTTTGGAAGAAAAGCCATGGAATAATTTGAATTCAATTCCCACTTCCACTTGATCCAATTTTGAATCTCATAAAAACCTAGTCACTATCTATAGAACAAACTTATTAACCCTCTAGTTTTAAGAACCATTATATCATGCTCAATCATCTCATCCTTGATAATTACTTTTGGTGTAGTATCTACTACTTAGATATGGTTTGCCATAAATTCACTCTTCCTCTTATTGTTAACTAAGGCATCCATACTTTCAATTAGACAAACTTTACTTTTAGTAAGAATCTTTTTTAATGATTTTCTTCTTATGTTACCTAATTTTTTTTCAAAAAATTCCTAAAATTTTCTTTAAAAATATGAAACAAATAACGCGCTTTCTACTTCCTCTTTCTAATTATGCTTCTTCCTACTCATTCCTAACACGTACTCACTCCAAACTAAAATAAAGATAATATTTGAATAACAAGTATAATCTGCAAATTTTTTGTTTGAACTAGAAAACTGTGAAAAATATATACCTAAAGTTTTGCCTTGCCTATATTATTAAACAACTTTTAGCTTTCTAAAATGACGTTACAAAGAAAATTTAATTTCTTGTTAGTAACAGTCTCCTTTTAACCAATCCTTTTCCAACCATGACTTCTTGTAAAGTCGAGAGCTATGCTTATCAATAAAAAATTTAACACACAACCATAACACACTCACCCCTCACAGTCGCCCTCACACTCGCCTACACCGTGGTTTGAACCTTGGACCTCTCGAAGAAAAACCAAAACTCGTACCGTTACGCTGCCCCCTAAGACAAAATTTTAAATTTGTTCTAATAGAGTAAATACTTCGTATACATATACATATCCGCCGCCCTGGACATTGAACCCGGATCACATCATCGATAATGCAAGTAGCGCCCTTGTCAGGATTTTAAAATTTTAAACAAAAAAATAAATAAAAAATTAAATTATATATTATTGAAAACTGTGAAAAATACATACCTAAAGTTTTGCCTTGCATATACTTATTAAACAACTTTTAGCTTTCTAAAATGACGTTACAATTGAAATAGGTATGACAATTAAAGTCCGTTTAAGAATGAAAATGTTAAACTTTTCAACCAGAGATAAATAAAAAATTAAATTATATATTATATTTCAATAAATTAATAGAATTTGTAGAACACTATATGCCTTTAATTCTGTTTCACGGGGACAATGTTGGGCTTTGGCTTTTTTTTTTTGGAGCGGTCCAAGGTTTGAACGTGTGAACGAATGGGTGTGTATGAGTGTGTGTTTGGTCCTTATTAATAAGCTTAATTATGGTTTGAACGAATGTGTGAGGGGATGGGTGTGTATGGCGGTGTGTTTGCCCTTTATTGATAGCTCAACTCTCACCCTTATCAGAGGTTATGGTTGGGATGGAGATGTGTTTGGTCCTTATTGATAAGCTCAACTCTCACCCTTACTAGAGGTCATGGTTGGGATGGAGATGTCCAGTCGTGAACATCCGTCACAGTTTTTTATTTAATACATAAAGGAATCAACAACTACCTTTCCTTTTTGAACAACTGGTTACATAATCAAGTCACGTTGCCTCTGATTGTAACATCAAATCATGAAACTACCACTATAACCCGCATCAAATCATGAAACTACCACTATAACCCCTACTACCTTTGAACAACTGGTTACTGTTGACAATATTGTCACATTCCACCAAGGGGCAGAAAAATTGAAGCTTTGTATAATATTTGTTTTGTTGAAAGTTTTCTTTTGTTTATAAGTTATAGCAATTTTGGTTTTCCCTATCGCCCCTGGTGGACAAAATGAAAAGAAAAGAGTTTCGGGCCCGAAGCGCTTCAAATCATCACTTCGAGCGAGAACTTTGTCGAGAAAGCGAAAGAAACGCTTCGCACCCGAAGCATTCCCAGCGGCTACTTCGGGTGAAGAGTTTTGCGAAGCGGCATCCAAGCAACTTCGTCGAAGAAGAAAAGTAGTCCGAATCAGCTAAGGCAAAGAAATTACTTCGGACCCGAAGCATTTCTAAAATCCACTTCGGCCAATTTTCACCCGAAGCAGTAGAGGTCGAGAAAGTGCTTCGGCCAAAACTCCCCCGAACCACCGTTTCAAAAGAAGATCGGCCCGAAGCGTTAGCGAAGCAGTTTTTCCAGCGAAGCAACGAAGGATAAAGGAAGATCGGCTTCGGCACTCCACGCCCTCGAAGTAGTTCTGTGAAGCAAAAATCAGCGAGGGGTTTCCTAGGAACGCTTCCCAAGTTGGGCATTTTCCCGAGGCAGTCAGAGAGCCTCATAAATGCATATTTTCTTGCCCGATAAGCCCGCTGCTCATTTTTGGCAATTGGATGCGAAGTATCAACCCGAGAAGAAGAGCCCGGCAAGCATGGCCGCCACTCGAGCACCGCACCTGCAATCCAAGGACACCCAGGTGGCTCATTTAATTCGTCTTTCCTCGGCTGACTCGGTCACCCTTATCAGTTTTGGTAGCCGATTTGAGGGATCATCCGCAACATCAACGAGGAGCCGATTTCTCAGGGCCCGAGGGTGTACTCCGTCGTTTTTGTAATAATGATTCAGAGGGTCGGGTCCTCTATAAAAACCTAGGCTTTGCAATGTAAAGGGGGGAACTTTCTGCTAGAAAGCTACTGTAACTTGATGTCCTGCGTTTAATACTAAAGATCTTTTGTGCTCTATTTCTCTCTTTTATGTTGCCTTTTGTGCTTAATTCTTGTCTTTTCTCGTTCGCATATCGAGACTCGAATCCCGAATTCGGTGTGCGATCGGGGATCGAACCCCCGAAATTCGCCTTGAAGGATACATAGGAGAGGAAAAACGCCTTGTCGCTTTCTTTTATGCTACCTGGTGGATTGAGGTTTCTGTTATTCCCTTATCTCAATCGCTGTTACTCTGAACCCTGAATTCTAGCGAGAGAGAAAGGAGAACCCTGCGAGCCCGTCCAGAGGATACATAGGAAGTTCGACATTTCGTTTCCTTCGTGCTATTCTTGGTATTTCCTGTTGCTATTTGGGTTGTTAGCGAGTAATCGTGCTTCCTATTCTCTCCCACCTTAAATCATCATCTTCTAACCCTTACTCTTTTTATTTCTTTCTCTAACCCTTACCCTTTTTTATTTCTTTTCCTAACCCTTACCCTGTTTATTTCTTTCCTGCACTCTTGTCTCAAACCCCAAAAGTAGATTAGTATAGGAGCCAGCGTTTTTCCGGAGATCAGCACGAGGGGCATCTCTTCCTCTCGGCCTTTCAATGTTGGTCGCAGGTCCAGGGCGCGCAACAGTTACAAGGTCAAGTCCTTTCCTGTGCGGATTTGATGACCAACAGTTACAAGGTCAAGTCACATTGCCTCTCATTGTAGCATCAAATCATGAAACTACCACTATAACCCCTATCTCGTGTCGTTAAACACATCCTAGAGTGAGGGAGGCTCGGTGACTCAAGTCAGACTACTACCTTTATCCAAACTGGGCATGCTCCTAAGTTTAAACCTAGGTCTCCTCTTGATAAATGCCCAACCTCTTACCAATCTACTAACCCTTTGGAACCGAAAGTTTTTTACATTAACCTCAATAATAACAATAAATTTTTTTAAATAATTTAATTAAAAAAAAAAAAAAACACCGAACCAGCAAACCGCATCAAACACTACTTTACTTTTACGTTAAGACACCGAACCACCAAACCACAACCAAACCCGTCGAACATCTTCTACTATAGGACACCTGGCAAATTAGGTTTTAAAGTCCCGAAGAGGGGTTAGGGTTTCGACACAACAGGTTCGCTGCGGAAGATATAGATCGAAGGTCTGGTTGTATATGTCCTCATAGCTTGGAAAGTAATGCGTCCGGAGCTTTGTATATAGTTTGCGTTTGAATTGAACTGTTTGAATGGCTTCTATTCCTGTATGTTTGCAGATGAGGTAAATTATAGATTGTGCTCCTTTCCTGTTTTCTATTAAGGCATATAGGAGGTAAAACTCAACAAAAATTGTTTGGGTTCGTTCGGGAAGGTTGTAATATGCAGACGTTACTTTTTGGGGTTTATTTTGCGCCCCTTCCGTTTTACGTATTAAGTAGTTTCGCTAGGGTTAGGGTTTGATACTTGGGGTTTGAGCGGCTTGAGATGCAAAGTCTTTGGAGAATGACTAGTGTGTTGATTTGATTTCTGCTTTACTATTTACGTGCACGTATTAGTAATAACCTTGTGATAAAGAACACTGATATAAAAAGGGAAAACATAGATCTTTGTATGGATTCTTAAGTGTTGAGCACCAGGCCTCCTTATTGTACCCTACTTTGTAAATATTTGATAAGTTTTTACACTTTTTGCTTACGGTTATGAAATCCGAACGGATCCGCACAAAATACGGTCTCGTCCAGATTTTTTAGGCACGACGGATTTGTATGGAGTAGGTAGACTGTATTGATGTTTTGACAGTTTTTTTTTCATTTAAATAAGATATTTTCATTAGTTAAGAAGAGGATAGGTCATTATAAAAAGCATATATATTTTACATTTAAAAGAAGAAAACATAGAACATGAAAGTGTTCACACAAATATTAGTTTTAAATAAGATATTTTCATTAGTTAAGAAGAGGATAGGTCATTATAAAAAGCATATATATTTTACATTTAAAAGAAGAAAACATAGAACATGAAAGTGTTCACACAAATATTAGTTTTAAATAAGATATTTTCATTAGTTAGGAAGAGGATAGTCATTGTTTTTTAAGTAGTTGTTGTTTTTGTTTTTTATTTTTATTTTATGGATGTATTAGAATGCCTTGGCTTTATATGGATGTATTAGATATGGACCAAATAGGGCTGTATATTCCGCTATGTTTGGATTCGTTATAAATGTGATGTGTTTGGGTGAAATATATGTAAAACATTATAAATGTGATGTGTTTGGGTGAAATATATGTAAAACATTGCACCTGTATTCATATTTGATATCCAGATATGATTATCTGGGCAGGAGTACTAGTTATGGTAACTTACATAAAAAGGACTAAATTGAATTTTGTAGGTTTAAGAAAATGTTAAAATTGGATAGTTCTGTAAGAATGTTAAAATTGGTTCTCTGGGGTACATTCACCATGTAGCCTGTATTCACAATGCACAAAATGTAAGGATGGGCTTTGTCAATGCTAAACAGCCCTACAGCTGAGCATTTTTTTCACACCATTACTTAACCCACAGATTTGGAGATCTAGATGCACTGAGATTGAACTATGTTTAATGGACTGCATTTGTCTCTTAAAGTTTTAGAAGACAGCTTTTTACGCGGGAGTACAATAATTATTGGGAGTCTCAGTTCAGAAGCTATAAGTAATCTACAGTGCTAGATTTGAAAGAAAGATGTTTGTGAAAGTTTCTTGTTTCTTTGCTGAAGAAAAGATGTTTGGCCGCTAAACATTTGATCGAGTGTCTTAGTTAAGACTTTGAGAGACAAAGGCAATCCATTTACAAGCATTCAAGGACGGTTATTCTTCATCTTTAAATCTGTGTACTGATTAAGGTTTTAATATATTCCATTTGAGCAGCACTGTTTCTATTGTCATGGATACATCTTTAGACATGTCTAGGCTATATATGGATGTATTAGATATGCACCGAATAGGGCTGTATATTTGGGTATGTGTGGATTCGGTATGAATTAAACGTGTTTGGATACAATATATGAAAAACAGTGTATCTGTTTCCATATCTGATATAGAGACACTGTTATCATATGTGATATGCAGATATAGTTATCGGGGCAGCAGGAGTACCAGGTATGGTAACTAGCTTAAAAAAGATTACATTTTTACACTAATTATGATTTTTCACAATGTTACCTAGCCCATTTGGATTCGAATGTTGGACCTCATATTTAGAACGGAAAAAATGGATAGTCAGCAAAGGATAGTCGTTGTTTTTTAAGTTCAGTTTTTAATTTTTAATTTTTTTTTTTTAATTTTAATTTAAATTTGTGTCTTTCTTTTAATTCTCTCGTTATTGATACAATTTTAGACATGCCTAGGCTATATATGGATGTATCAGTTATGGACTAAATAGGGCTGCTGTATATTCGGATATGTTTGGATTTGTTATACATGTGATGTGTTTGGGTAAAGTATATAAAAAACATTGTACGTGTATCTTTGTTTTTATTTTTTTTAAATGCTTATTTCTTTTAATTCTCTTCTTATTGGATACAATTTTAGACATACGTAGGCTATTTATGGATGTATTAGATATGGACCAAATAGGGCAGTATAATCTGATATGTTTGGATTCGTTATACTTGTGATGTGTTTGGAGTAAGTATATGAAAAACATTGTATCTGTATCCATATCTGATATATGGATACGATTATCTGGGCAGGAGTACTAGTTACGGTAACTTGCATAAAAATGACTAAATTTTATTTTGTAGGATAAAAGAACTGTTGAAATTGTGTAGTTCAGTAAGAATGTTAAAATTGGTTCTGGGGGACGTTGACCACGTAGCCTGAATAAGTCACAATGCACAAAATGTAAGCATGGGCTTGGTCCATGCTAAACAGCCCTACAGCTGAGCATTATTGTTCACAAGATTATCTAACCCACAGATTTGGAGATCTAGATGCACTGGGAAAGAACTATCTATGCTTAATGGACTACCTATGTCTCTTAAAGTTTTAGAAGCAGCTTTGCGCCGAGTACGAAAATTATGGGGAGTCTCAGTTCAGAGGTTATAAGTAATCTACAGTTCTAAATTTGGGAGAAAGATGCCTGTGAAAGTTGCTTGTTTCTTCGCTGGAGAAAAGAAGTTTTGCCACTAAACATGTGATTTGAGTGTCTTTGTTAAGACTTTAAGGGATAAAGGCAGTCCATTACAAGCATTCAAGGACAGTTAATCTTCATCTTCAAATCTGTGGACTGATTAAGGTTTTAAGATATACCTTCTGAGCAGAATGTTTCTCTTGTTATGGATACAACTTTAGACATGTCTAGGCTGTATATGGATGCATTAGATATGGACCAAATAGGGCTGTATATTCGAGTATGATTGAATTTGACATGCATTGGATGTGTTTGGATACAATAGATGAAGATCTGTGTATCTGTCTCCATATCTTATATACAGAAACTGTTTATCATAACTGATATTGAGATACAGTTATCGGGGCAGGAGTACGAGCTATGGTAACTTGCATAAAAGAGTAAATTTTATTTTGTAGGTTACAAGGAATGTTAATATTTGGTAGTTTAGTAAGAGTGTTAAAATTGATTGTGGGTGACAATGATCATGTAGCCCGACTATAAAGTCACAATAGTCTCCATATCTTATATACAGAAACTGTTTATCATTACCGATATGCAGATACAGTTATCGGGGCAGGAGTACCAGCTATGGCAACTTGCATAAAAGAGTAAATTTTATTTTGTAGGTTACAAGGAATGTTAATATTTGGTAGTTTAGTAAGAATGTTAAAATTGATTGTGGGTGACTATGATCATGTCCCGACTATAAAGTCACAATACACAACATGTAAAATACACAACATGTAAAGATGGTCTTGGTTGACTATAAAGTCACAATACACAACATGTAAAATACACAACATGTAAAGATGGTCTTGGTTGATGCTAAACAGCCTTACAACTGAGCACATAACTCGGTGTGAGGAATTTTCCATCTTCATAAAGATTTTTCCTTTTTGGGAAGGTTTGTTTTTCCTTGAATAAAAATGCATCTTTTACAGTCGTTTATGATGTGGTGTAGTCATGCAAAACAAATATGGGATGAAGGTGTTGGATTCCATTGAAAATGCACCTTATTACAATGCAATTTTAAACTATATTTGGAGATATAGATGCACAAGAGAATGAACGATCTAATGTTTAATAGACCACCTATGTCTATTGAAGTTTTAGAAGACAGCTTTGTGCGGATTATAAGAATTATTGGGAATCTTAATTCAGAGGGTTCAAGTAAATAAGATACAAAGATGCTTATGAAAGTTGTTTGTTTCATTTTTAACCAGTAAAGTTGCTTGTTTCATTTTTAACCACTAAACATGTGATTGAGTGTCTTTGTGAAAGAATTTAAGATATAAAGACAGTCCATTACAAGCATTTCAGATTTTGTAGAAAGATACTTATGAAAGTTGCTTCTTTCATTCTTGGAGAAAAGAAGTTTGGCCACTAAACATGTAATTGAGTGTCCTTATTTCGTAGAAAGATGCTAATGAAAGTTGCTTGTTTAATTGCTGGAGAGAAGAAGTTTGGCCACTAAACATGGGATTGAGCATCTTTATTTCGTAGAAAGATGCTTTTGAAAGTTGCTCGTTTCATTGCTGGAGAAAAGAAGTTTGGCCTGAGTGTCTTTGTGAAAGACTAAGATATAAAGTCCAATGTTTAATCTTTTTGAGTGTCTTTGTGAAAGACTAAGATATAAAGACAGTCCAATGTTTAATTTGTTGTGGATTGATCAATGTTTAGAAGACAGCTTTGTGCAAATTACAAAATTTTTGGGATTCTTAATTTATATGATCATCAATTTCAAGCATTCAAGGAATGTTAATCTTCATCTCCAAATATGTGGATTGATTAAGGTTTTAAGATATATCACATGAGCAGAAAATCTATTGTCTTGTCTTGAATAAATCTTCTCCTTCGCCTATCATATATGGAGATTTAAAACAAGTAAGAATGGTATAAGATCTTCATGCCTCAACTTGTGAGATCTTAAAAACAAGTAAGAATGGTATAAGATCTTCATGCCTCAACTTGTGAGATCTTAAAAACAAGTAAGAATGGTATAAGATCTTCATGCCTCAACTTGTGAGATCTTAAAAACAAGTAAGAATGGTATAAGATCTTCATGCCTCAACTTGTGAGAATGTCTATATTTTGTGATGCATCCATAGTATTTAAGAGAGTTAGTCTGAAATCCATGGATTGGGTAAGAATCTAAGATATGCCATTAGAGCAGAAAATATGCTGCGTGTGAAATGAAATGATTTTAATTACATACATGAGACCAAGATAGTTTATGGAACCAGGAGCTTCAATACAAGATGGGTTATGGTGTGCGACTTTATACCCTTTCGCATTCAAACCTTCGACCTTTCAGTCAAAGTTCTAAATTTTAATAATATCCAAGAAAAATATTCTATAAAGTCAAAAGCTCAACATACATTTATCATTTTTTGGGGTGTGTTTCTTTGGTTGATTTTGATAAGATATTTTGTTTTTTTATTATTGTCAATTCTTCATAAAGTTTAATTAGTGAGTTTATTTTTAGGGAGTCCTCATATTCAATTTCAATTTTGATGACCTTGAAGGCTTCACATTTCATAACAAAATGTTTTTGCGTCTCCACTTTTCTTGTTGTGCAAAAGATGCATATTTGTTCTAACAAAGTTGTTTGAGGAATTGTCAATCTCCCAATTTTGCATTTGAGATGGTGTAAACTAGATCTTAATTGGCTTATTTCTTTACATTTGATCTTTGCATCTATGTACTTCTTTTGACTATGTCCACAGTATGGGTTGAACTCCTTAACATATAATTATCTTCTTTTCCCATTTTTTTTAGTTTTCAGTGAGTATATGAGGGGTCTTTGGCACCTCAGTGGGATTTGAACCTTGGACCTCTCAAAGAGAGGCCAAAGCCCTTACCATTGCAGTAAGCTTGCAACTATTATTTCTTTACATTTGGTCTTTTTATCTACACACTTCTTTTTGACTATGTTTGAGTTGAACTCTTTAAAGTATAATTGTCTTTTTTTTTAGTTAGTAGACATGTTTTTATGAGGAGTCTTGGGCTCCTCATACGTGTTAGAGTTAATGTAATGTGCACTATGCCAGTTTGACACTTGTCAGTTTCATTGACAAGTGTCATGTTCATCATATAGGCTTATGCCTATATATTGTAATCATTTATCAATAAAATAAATCCCCTTCAGTTTTACTCCTAACATTTGGTATCAGAGCTCCAGGCTTTCTCTGCCCTGTGAGCTTGAGGGGGGATTTCCCTCATGGAAATCCTCCCTCCCCCCTCATCTTTTTCAATTTTTCATTTCCCCCCATTTTTTTTCAAGATAGGGAGTATGCTCTTCATCCTTGATGGATGAATCAGAAACCAGATCTTTGAAATTAATGGCTGCCCCCAAATTTTTTTTAGGAATCATTGTTTTTTTTACAGGTTGCAGGCAGATCTGGCAGGTTGCATCAAGAACAAGATCGACTACTGCCGCATTAATGGGATCGAGATCTTTTACAATATGGCGTATTTGGATTCAGAGATGTCAGGGTTCCATGGCAACAACAGTATTAGCACAGGAATAACCCACGGCGTTCATGGTGGCCTGTACAGATGTGTAGAGAAAAGCCTTCTCTTCTGGAGCCGTGTGGACGTGTGCGCTCGACTTTGCAATTTTTTGATGCTTTCTATTTTAACAAATCATTGTTGTGTAATTATCAAAGATTCAAGGAGGAGCGAAAAGAAAAATAAGAGCCAGGGTATGGCAAGGAATTGCTCGACAGATTTTGGCAGCGTTTGGGATTCGATCGATCGACCACGGTTCGATCTCTTGGGGTCCGTTTTGATTTTGATTGACTGTAAAGCAATGGGGGGTCCTATACTGAGTGAGTTGCTGACGGAGATATTGATTCCGGTGGCTGCGGTTGAGGGGATAGGGTTCGCACTACTGCAATGGCCGCTCGTTTTCGCTTTGAGCGCGGTGGCTATGTTGCGTATCCATAAGTGGCATCGTCACGTGGTTGCTGGCAAAGAACAAGATGGCCTACATCCCCACAATTTCTATGGTTTTGAGAGCCATCATGTACAACACCCACGAGCACAATCAATCGAAGTTTCCAGCGGTGCCCGCGAGGCTTACAATTACATAGAGGACGTTGTCAAGAAGGTCGCGTCCGTTCCAGATTCAAACTTTCGTCGGCGTCCATGAAGTTCGACAGAGTAGCGATGGTCTGGTCGACGGGGGCCCGCTCCTGATGTTATTAATATAACATTTGTTCTTGTAACATCTATGTTGAATGGAGTTCCTGGAAAGGATCATTTTAAACGTGCTATTTCAACCACATTTGTTTGCAGGAACCCATTTCATTGATAAGTCGGAGGCCAAGGCGATGAAGAGAAGGAAGAGGGGGAAGACCTCTCAACAGACAATTTCATACAGCAGGACGATCTGCCATGATCTGGTCAGGTGTTGCTGTCAACAGGAAGCTTCCTGGTCTGTGGCTTTCTTTGCAACGGAATATGCCATCTCCTATCTGGTGTTTTTTAGAAAATACAAGCACCCCGAGATATCGGAGGCGTCGAGTTGCACAATGTCGATGGCGCACGGCACGTGGATCCGGACGGCCCTCGCACAAATCCATCTGTACTGCGAAGGTAGAGAAAGACAAAATGTTCTGGCAGGCGCTGGTGCTCTCAGCCACGACCAAGAGAGCCATGTGGGCGAGGGCGTCGTGCCCTCCGTAGTACATGCACGACGCCATTACGAACGTCATGGCCACGTGGTAGGCTATGAACAACACTCTACCCCGAGCGAAGAGGAGGTAATGGAGCGTGGATGTCTAATCATATTTTAGTGAGGGGGTATTATATGCCCATAAGGATAGTCAATGTGTTTTTCCATGTGAAGGTGGAAGTGAAAGAATCCGTCCATAATATCTTACTTTTCATAAGATTTGAAATGATGTAACTTTGCCTTTATTCCGCCACAGTGCGATGCCAGGAATATGATATTCCTGAGGTTTATTTTTGTTGCCTTAGATAGGCATGATGATTGTTCCACATGATGAAGGCCCCTTTGATAGTGCCCTATAGGGGTATTTATAGTCGTTGGAAACGTCTTTCCGCGACGGACACAATGGTGGTGTCAAATTGTAATTTTGAGGCTGTTTCAATTCAATTTTTTTAGCCTCAAATTTTTTACCTTGGAGTGCACTCTCGGTTGTACCCGACACTCCCAAGGTAATTTCATATGTGATCCTTGTACCTAGTGATCTTTTCTATACACTTGGCGAATGCAGTGGCTGGTTACCCATGCATTTCGGTGGGATGACATGGTCACCATAAGGACACTTATACTAGGGACTACAGACAAAGACACCCTAGAATCTATCCGAGGTTTTTTCGGATCTACTTTTGAAGACTACAGACAAAGACACTTCAAAAGATTCTCTTATTTTCTTCTTCTCTCCTATTTGGATCTATGACTCATTTTATTGTATTGAGTGCATTTTCGGCAGAGACCGACAATCTTATATGGCTCGTTTTTCCTTTAATTAGGTGCATTTTCGGCAGAGAC
Organism: Wollemia nobilis; assembly: GCA_028583015.1. NCBI lineage: Eukaryota > Viridiplantae > Streptophyta > Pinopsida > Araucariales > Araucariaceae > Wollemia > Wollemia nobilis. The sequence continues at coordinate 7,382,857 of JAQPPZ010000380.1, read as the reverse complement.
CGACAATCTTATATGGCTCGTTTTTCCTTTAATTAGGTGCATTTTCGGCAGAGACCGACACCTTCTAGATTGAGTTCACCATGAGGGGGGATTTCATACTCATGGTGAATCTAGTCAGTGACCTACGAGAGGCAACATCCTCATGGTGAATCTAGTCAGTGACCTACGAGAGGCAACATCCTCTGAGGATGACCTGCAGAGGCAACAGACCCAGAAGTGGTTGACCCTGAGGCACCCATGATGACCCCGAGGCACTTAGACGGTTGACCCAGTGGCAACAGACCCGTGGAAGTGGCTGACCCTGAGGCAATAGACCAAGATGTATACACAGTGAATCTAGCATTATTCACAGTTGGAGAGCCAAGCACAAAGAGCAAGAGCCTAAGACCAAATCAGCAATAAAGGAGGATGTAGATTTTTTGTTAGAGAAGTCAACATTAAGGGGGAATGTTACCTAATGTTGACTTGTTTTTTTCTTTAGTTAGGATAGTGCACATTAAGGGGGAATGTTAGAGTTAATGTAATGTGCACTATGCCAGTTTGACACTTGTCAGTTTCATTGACAAGTGTCATGTTCATCATATAGGCTTATGCCTATATATTGTAATCATTTATCAATAAAATAAATCTCCTTCAGTTTTACTCCTAACAATACGGATTGAGATTTGAACCTTGGACCTCTCAAAGAGAGGCCAAAGCTCTTACCGTTGCAGAAAGCTTGCAACTATATTTTCTTTCCTAAACTTTTAGTCCACAAACAAGGTTGAATTTTTTTTTCATACTATTTAATTTCTTTATTGGAGTTTGAGACCTCAAGAAATTTAATGCCTCCATTTTTTCATCTATTTGTTGTTTTTGTTTCATCCATATTTAGTATTTTTTTATTACTTATTTCCACAAGTAAAATCTCATGTGGGATTGATGATTTTGAAATTATTTTTAGAAAGTTGCTTTTGAATATTTTTGTTTTGTTTGTTTCCATTTAAAATTTGATATATTGTTAACCCACATCTCGCACCTAGATAGCACCAATGGAATAACTAATAATCCAAAAAAGACCCTACTGGTTTATCAATTACGCAACTTTGCTTTTGTATTTAATAATAAGTAGAGTGCCCCTAATTCTATTTATTGCCCTTATTTAGCAATAAGTAGGGTGCTGTCCATCTTGGTTGTATTTGTTTTATCTTATATATTCTCTAACTGAGTTTTTTTTTTTAAATCTAACTCAAGGTAATTGTATTTTATTACTACCTCTAAAAGTTTTTTTTCAAATAGAAAATATGGTTGCTTTTGCTCTCTTTTAAGTAGAGAAGACCATAATTTTAGTCTTAATGCTCTAAAGCTTTTAAATGTTCAAAATGTCCTCCAAGAGGTCATCGACATAGATAAGAAGTTTCACTACATAATTAGTCCATTGTATCCCCTCTCTTCCTATCCTTTCTACTCATTCGTCCAATTTGTCAATATAAAGACCAAATAAAGTAGGTGATAATATACAACTTTGTTTCACCTTGTTATCACTTCCAAAACACTTTGATATTCTTTTCGGAGTTTTGATTTTTGCTACCTCATGCTCATAAAGTCTATATATCTTTTTTAGGTTGGTACCCCAATTCCTTCCATTCTTTTCCAAAATTGACCTCTAGGTATTGTGTCAAAAGCCTTTTTAAAGTTCATAAAATAACAATAAACTTTTTTTCTTTAGGTGGCTTAAAGTAATGTAGTGATTTGTTGTTGAGTACTTTGGTTTAAACTTTGCCCTATTGTCCTATTTTTGGACTGATTTTACGTTCTATTATGTTGCTAAACAATTTTGTAAAAAGAGGATTAATCATGAGGATTTGGTAATTTGAAAGATTGTTGTTATCTCCATTTTTATGCAATGGTATGACTAAGCTTGCTACCCATTTTAATGGAAAGCCTTTTTTAATGATGCCATTAAAAATGTTTTGGATATGTAGTGTTAAAATCTCAACCCCACACTCGAGATGTTCAACTTTCAAACCATCTATATCTTAAGCTTTACTTACTGTTATTCTCTTAATGTCTTCCTTTACATCTTTTATAGAGAAAAATTTCTAAGACCTCTTAATTATAGGAGGGATATCTTTTTCTTGGTTTCACTCATATAATTGTTGAGCATATTGCAACCATTGTTCATTTGTGATATTGTTTTTGGTGTGCCTTTGCTTTGTTAGATCTCTTTCCAAAATTGTCTTGGGCTATGCTTTGCAAGATATATCAACTCTTTTTGTCTTGTCTTTGTGTATTCTTCCTTTGTTTTTCACTAGTTGTTTATATATCTTATTATTTATTTTCTCTTTGTTTGGTTCTTTCAAGGTTTTTCGTATTGTTTCACATTCTTCATCATACCATGGATTTATAAGGAAAATTTCATGTTTTGCTTTGTTACATCTCTTTCCAAAATTGTCTTGGGCTATGCTTTGCAAGATATAATCAACTCTTTTTGCCTTGTCGTTAAGTATTTTTTTTTTCACTAGTTGTTTATATATCTTGTTATTTATTTTCTCTTTGTCTGGTTCTTTCAAGGTTCTTCTTATTGTTTCACATTCTTCATCATACCATGGATTTATAGGGAAGCTTTAATTTTTTTCTTTTCTTGGGTTTAAATTTATTCCATGGTTCCAATGCTTCTTTCATTATATCCATTAGTTTATTGCTATCAAAAGTACAAGTTTGAAAAATATTTGCCTTGTTTCTTTCCTCTCTTTGTATAATTTTTTTGAGTGGTGTTCTAAAATTCTTCTAATTTTTCTTTCTCATAGAGATGATTCTTGTTGTCTTTGCTTCAGTTAATTGAAGATGTTTGTTGCCCACATTCTTGGTTTGGATATTTATTTACGAGAATTGCTTCAATTTTTAGATCTTATAATTTTTAGATCTTTTATCCTTGAAATGAAGTTTGGTGATTTTGTAACATGTTTATGCGAGTGCAAATGATCAATCCTTCTATGCTACATAGTTTAAGAAGTTTTTTTACCATAACATGTGATGGGTCTTAACCAATGGTGATCCACCTTTTCTTCTAGCTATATCAAATTAACATCTATGGCTTCATTGAACTTTAAAGAGCTTGCTTGTCTATTTGTTGTGCTGGCAGTGAAGTCACCCACTAAAACCACCTCTCCAAGCTTGTTATATTTTATGATGTCTTTTGCCAATGCCATATATGGATCCTCATGATCTAAGTCATGTTTCTTATAGAACTTTGATTGTTTTGGAGCAAAATAACAAGTTGCAATGCTAATTAATTTGTTATTAATTGTGATTCTAATCCACATATATTGTTCATCTAGGTTTTCTTTCTCAACTTGGACGAGTCTTACCCTAAGGCTATTTTATTAGTATTGTTATTCCATGTTCTTTTCCATTTTTTGCTTCTTAATTCCATACGGATATCTTTTTGTATCCTTTTGAATCTGAAATTTTGTATTAATCATGTTCATGTGTTTCTATTAGTATAATTACATCATTTGCTTTAGCTATGGGCTCTAGATTGAGATCTGTTCTCCATGGAATCTTCGACAATTCCAACTCAACAATGTTAAGTGTTCTCGATGGGTCCCAATTATTTATTTTGGTGTGTTCCATTTATAATGCATGCTTCCCCATTTTTCAACCATGTCGTTATACACTCACTCCTTGCTATCTTTACCTTTTCCCATTTCGTCCTCTTCTCTTCTTACTGCATAGAGTAAGATCATCGTTTAGGTAAGAACTTTTCTTTTATCTCCTATATTGAATATTGTGACTTGAATTGGTCTAGCTCTTATGTTTAATAAACTTATCAACTCACTCAATCCCTATTCTTGAAACAAAGAGCCTTGATAAACGGAGTTGTGTTTTCAAATGGAGTTACGATGTAGGGTACAATAAAAACAAATGGAATACGAAGAATATGAAGTGGAAACCATCGGAAGTGAAGTTGGTCAAATTGAATTATGATGGAGCACCTAAAGGAAATCCAAGATTAGTAGGAAAAACCATCGTTTAGGTAAGAACTTTTCTTTTATCTCCTATATTGAATATTGTGATTTGAATTGGTCTAGCTCTTATGTTTAATAAACTTATCAACTCACTCAATCTCTACTCTTGAAACAAAGAGCCTCGATAAACGGAGTTGTGTTTTCAAATGGAGTTAAGATGTAGGGTACAATAGAAACAAATGGAAGAAGAATATGAAGTGGAAACCATCGGAAGTGAAGTTGGTCAAATTGAATTATGATGGAGCACCTAAAGGAAATCCAAGACTAGTAGGAAAAATAATTAGAAATAATAAGGGTGAGATTTTGTCACATTATGCTTTCAATAGTGAATTTAAGACAAATAATGAAGTTGAAGCTTTTGGGTGGTTTTGGAAGGGTTAAAAATATGCAAACAAATGAAATGGAACAAAGTATGGATGGAAGGTGATTCATTAATAGTAATAAATGCAATTTTATAAGGAAAGCAAATGCTCTATGGAACATACAAGATTTCTTTGTGGAAATACAAGACCTTGTTATAGAGTTTGAAGAAATTAGGTTTACACATACTGCCATATTTTTCCAAAGGATATGGAAAGTCGGGAAAAAATGTTACCTATTGTATTCCATTTGTGAGAGAACATACTGTTTGCCCTATAATTGCTTGTCTGTAAGAATTAAATTTGTTATCAAGTATTCCAACATAACTTGATGCAGACAATCCTTTTCTAAACAAAGGAGTAACAATAATTTGTATAGCTCCAAAGTGGATATAATTATAGCCTTGTTTTTTCAAGTCTTTCATAGCTCTTATTTCTTCAGCGTTGAAAACATGTATAGATCTAGAGGCCTTATTTTGTCTGACTGTAATATTCTTCTTTGTTTGTTTAAAATTTGTTGAATCTTAGGCTTATATACTGAAAGTGGCATTTTCTTTTTCCACAAACTTTTTTCTGATTTTCTAAGATTTTTCTTCTGATCTTCTAATTTGTATATATTTTTTTCATCTAGCTTAGGAACTAACAAACTCGGAATGTTCCTAATTTAGCATTTTCTTCAGCTATTTCATCAATTTGAATAACATTGTTCACAAACGATTTAGATGCAGATGAAGTATCAAACACAGTGTCCATGATCCAATCTTCAAGATGTTCTTCAGTGCTTATGATGCAACAAGCTCCAAATTAACCCGAAGAGTACCAAAGCACAAAGTATAGCCGAAATTATTTTGCGTAAATACCAGAAAAGGGTTTCTAAAGACATTGATTTTTAGATTTTTTATTCACTCGATCAGATGAAACCGCAGGTGAAGAGCATACTTTCTTAGATCAATATTCCTTCAAGATAGAAACAGGGCTTTGATACTAGTTAAGGGGAAAGGATTTAAGGGATATGTCAAGAAAACTCCAGGGCTCTTTATGAGTTAGCAAATGCAGAGTAGCAGGGCCTTATCCTCATAACAACTCCTACAGAATGAAAGCTAAGCTTTTCTCCAGAGCTAGCTAAAGCAGAGCAGGCCTTGTCCTCTAGATACTTCACTTAACAACCAGATTTAACGAAAATTGTCTACTTGCAGACAGGGTGCATATGCAATGCATAAGAAAAATAAACTTTTCCATGACAAAAATGAGCATCAAGTCTCATATTTATAGATACAAATGAGGCGGTGGAAGCCTCTCGATATTTGCTATAGTAATTCTAGAAGCTTTTATGAAGTAGATCTACAGTAAATCTAGAAACACATAAAAGACTAGGAAGTTTTCTTATTCCTTTCACGTGGAACAATGTCTTCCACTAATACAACTGTACAAAATATTCAATGTTTATCCTAATCTATAATCATAATGGATTTGACAAATTCCTTGTGGTGACCGCCTGCATGCTTGACAATTTGAAATTTCTTCTTGTAACCACTCGATAAGCTCTTCAGGGTTTGTAACCTCTGGTTGATTGTCTGGCATCTTAGTATCTTGAACAGTGGATGATTCTGGTTCATTTCTTTGTGGTGGAAATGCGGGTTGAATAACTTCATCCACATATATTCTAATGGCAGGATATTCTGTCAAATTGATTCTGATTATACATGATCCCATTCTTTCCTGCCAAGATAAATTCCTACAAAGGTTAGCAAAGAAAGTTGTAAAACATGCACTTGGTTCTCCTAAGCGTCGAAGAAGGATAATGTCATCCAATTTCCCTTGGAGGAAGATGTGTTCAATCAATGCTTGTAGTAGCTTGGCTCCAAGAGGCTAAATTTACCAAAACATTAATTTTTTCTGCAAAATTATAAACAAAATCAAGATATGGAAAATAATTAAAAAGAATCTGAACAACAACAAGAAAATATTGTCTGATTCTTCTACAAAAAAAATTTCGATCTTTTGGTTCATTTAATTACCAGTATTTCCACCCAAATGCAGGTGATCAATACATTAGGAAGAGCATTTTCCTTGTCTGGGACATATTCCACTGTAAATTGATATTGTGTTAGAATTGCTTGCCACAAAGCATATCGTCCTCTCGCAAATGCAAAGCAGCGAGGCATTGTCTTCATAACTCTTACAGACTGAAAGCTAAGCTTTTCTCCAGAGTTAGCTAAAGCAGAGCAATGGGGCCTTGTCCTCTAGATACTTCATTCAACAACCATATTTAAGGGAAATTGTCTACTCGCAGACAGGGTGCATTCTATACTCGACACGAAGAGTTGTGCAATGCATAAGAAAAATAAACTTCTTAATGACAAGAATGAGCATCAAGTCTCATATTTATAGATACAAATGAGGCGGTGGAAGCCTCTCGAGTAGACATTTTTTCTTAAATCTGGTTGTTGAGTGAAGTATTTAGAGGACAAGGCCTTGCTGTTTTGCTTTAGCTAACTTTGGAGAACAACTTAGCTTTCAGTTTGTAGGAGTTGTTATGAGGACAAGGCCCGTTGCTCTACATTTGCTAACTCATAAAGAGCCCTACAGTTATTTTGCCATATCCCTTAAATCCTTTCCCCTTAACTAGTATCAGAGCCCTGTTTCTATCCTGAGGGAATACTGATCTAAGAAAGTATGCTCTTCACGTACATTTCATCTGATCGGGTGAATCAGAAATCTAAAAATCAGTGTCTTTAGAAACCCTTTTATGGTATTTACGCAAAATAACTTCGGCTATACTTTGTGCTTTGGTACTATTCGTGTTGATCTGGAACTTGTTGCATCATAAGCACTGAAGAATATCTTGAAGACCATAGCGAAATTACAGTAAGCAATCATGTACTCTATGTTTGATATTGCATCTGCATCTGAATCCTTTGTGAACAATGTTGTTCAAATTGACGAAATAGCTGAAGAAAATGTTGAATTAGGAACTTATGATCTGAGTTTGTTAGTTCTTAAGCTATATGAAAAAGAAATATACAACTTAGAAGATCAAAAGAAATTTTTTAGAAAATAAAAAAAAATCATGTGGAAAAAGAAAACGCCACTTTCAATATATAGGCCTAAGATTCAGCAAATTTTTAAACAAACAGAGAAGAATATTACAAGCAGACAAAATAAGGCATGTAGATCTATAAATGTTTTCATCCTTGAAGAAATAAGAGTCGTGAAAGACTTGAAAACGCAAGGCTATAATTATATCCACTTTGGTGCTATACAAATTGTTGTTACTCCTTTGTTTAGAAAAGGATTGCCTGCATCAAGTTATGTTGGAATACTTGATAACAAATTTAATTTTTACAGACAGGCAGTTATAGGGCAAACAATATGTTCTCTTGCAAATGGAATACAATATGTAACATTTTTTTTTCGATTTTCCATATCCTTTGGAAAAAGGAGAGTTTGGGAAAATATGGTAGTTGCTTATTGAACTCCAGGGCTAGATTTAAAACCAGACAATTTTGAATTGTCAATAACAGTCAAATTTCTCTATCAGATCTGCAATACTTTAAAGCTACCGTCCCAATAAGTCCTTTGTCTTCTGGAGCAGAAGCATATCCTGTAACTTTTGAGCATTTTGAAATGCCTAGGGAATGGGAATTATCTATATAAAAAAAAATTGCAGAAAGATTATTTTGTCAGAATGGTAGAAGATGGGTCTGGATCAGTTAGATTACAGTTTCCTCCATCAAGAACAAATTCCATGACAAATCCTGTAATTCTAAGACCACTTCCATTAATCTCTTCTTTACAGAGATCTACTTCTGTAAATTTTGTAAATTCATATCAACCTTTTGTACAGTCTTCTTCTGTTACTAAAGAAAAAGAATTGTAGTTGCCTTCTGAAGTGTCTAGTATAATTATCCAAACAACAGATTCTCGTCCATATGTTGATATTCAACACAAGTCTCAAATAAAAATGTTCCAAACTGGTTCATCATCGAAGCCTACTCCTGGTTCCTAAACACCTGTTTTTTTCTCAAAACAAGGGAAAACGTTCATACAAGGTGGATCTTGGCCTCCAAAATCCAAACATTACATTTCTATTGAAGATGATACAGAAAAAAATTGATTCTAGAGCAGATATTAGTTGTCATATAACATGATTTGTCTGATGTACAGGATCAGAAAGAAGAAATCAGACAGTTAAATTATATAAATAAGTAGACAAGGTATGCAAAAGCTCACATTGAAAATATTGTGTCATGCCTAGATGAAGTTACTACAGAAATAAAGAACATAAATGAAAATTTGGAAGCGGTAAAACAATTCATGCAAACACAACAAACAAACAAAACAAGAGCAAGCCAAGGAAGCCAAAAGGGATCAAAAACAAATTAATCTAGGTAGTATGGGGAAATCCATGAATATAGCTCCCACTGCATTTTAGAAAATTCAATAACAATTAGGAAAATCATGGGCAAAAATGTTTAGAATAGTTTTTAAGGGAGAATCAAGTAAGCAGAGATTTGAATCATTTAATATTAAAGAAGGTGCTTTATTACTAGACATTGATAATCTAGTAAATCCAAAATAAGTCATCACTATTTGGATAAATCATTATAAATCTTTGTAATCAATACATACTCTGGACAACCCCATTGTCATTGAATTAGTTGCAAGACATATGATAGGGATAGTTTTATGATATGTGGACTCATGCAAGCAATAAATAAAAAGTTGAAGTCTACACAAATGGATTGGATGATTTGTATATAGCATTGATTACAAAATTTATACCACAACATAAAAATTCTAATAAAGAAGACCAATTAGCCTTAGCCATCAGAAAGTTAGGGGATTTGGCTAGATTTGAAGAATATTCCAAACAATATATGCAGATTGTATATAGTTTGAATCTGCACAGAGAAATGTTTATCAAAGTCCAATATTTATCTTCTCTTCCTAAAGGCATTGGTCAGTTAGTTTTGGTAAAATTTATTGAACAAGGAATAGATTTGAATACTCTGTATTTTGCTGAAATAATTGAAGCAGTCAGGCAGAAAATCAGATATCTATGCCTTAAATAAAAGTGGTAAGAAAAAATCCCACTATAACCAAAAGTGAATGTGTTTGTAAAGAAAGAAAGAAAATAAAAACTTTTAGGAAAACAAATCCTAAAATTTTTAAGCCATATAGATATTTCAGGAGAAAGAAGAGACAGACAAAGCCGGCCAAGGATGTTACCTATTTTTCATGTAGACAAAAAGGCCATTATGCACAGTGATGCAATAAGAAAACTCCAAAACATGTTAAATTATGTTTTGCAAATCCGAAAATTTTAGATTATTGGGAAATGTGTGAAAATGAACACCATTTTCAGTTATGGCAAAAAAAGAATATTGAGATATTTGAAATAGATGAGCAGGAACATGATATTTTGTTCGATGAAGAATTATCTGATATCGATATTGAAGAAGTTGAAAGCATTAATCAGATTTTAATGTTCCAACCTTTTCCTGAAGATTATGATATGCTAGAATTAGAGGATATTATGGATGAAGAAGCATAATTACAACAAGGTGAAGAAGAAGCAATTCATAATAGAACCAAGTTTTCACAAGATTGTTATGATGATTCCAATCCTTCATCTTTTCAATTGTCTAATTTTGACATAGATATAGAAAAATTTTCTGATATAGAGGACTTGCCTAAGAAAGAAATTTTTTTACCATATCCTAAGGCATTGATTCCCTTCAAGAAAATGTAGACACCAAAATAGCACCAATCCGATTATGTGACTGCAAACACTGATCGAGTTGACACACACAACCCCAGGGCAGCCCCCAGAGGTTAAACAGTGGTCCTAACCACTCTCACAGTAGTTTTGGAAGGTCAGAGGTCAATTTGGCACCTTTCAGGCACTCTACTCCTTACTCGTTCCACCCTGGGATGATTACAAACTAGTATTCGTCCCACCCTGGGACGATTAGCAGTATTCGCTCCTGGGTGGGGCGAATAGCAGGTTTGACGGGAAAAAGGTCAAACCTTGACAAATGGCAGCTCAGATCCACCACTTAACTCCTCCTTCAATGCATGGAGTGCGAGTGAGCATTTTTGAGCTCAAAGAGGCAGTCATAGAGGCAGTCATGGAGTCCTTAATCAGGGAGGAATCTTCTCTCCCTTGAGAAGGCATGATCGCCAAGTGGTGCCTCTGCATGCTCATTCACAGAGACCCTCAAGTCTATAAAATGGTGAGTCTTCTCACCCCAAAAGGAGAACAGGTCAGGAGCATTTGGAGCAATGGAGTGCTGCCGATTTACATCCTCACCTTTTTGCTTGTGCCTTTCACATCCTTAATCTCTCTTTTGGAAGGGAGGTTATTGGGTGATTATTGGAAGCACAATCTAAACCGAAAACCCGACATTTGGCCACAATATCCCACCCAAATTTGTCGAAAATACCCCACAAGAGGTTTTGGACCCATCCCAAGTGGATTGGTGCCGAAACTGGGCCCCAAACGGTGGGCGTCCTGCCCTCGGCGCCCTCGCACTACTGCAGTCCTAATCGCCCCACCCCGGAGCGATTAGAAATTTGTAGCAGGTTTCATTTCTATTTTTCTTGCATTATATTCTAGGTTGTTTACATAGGTTGTCATTCAAATTTCATGCTATTCTGAGCAGTTTTGATCATGTTTTTGTTATTTCTCGCTTTCACTAACATGCAGGGAGCATCATCAGATTTCGGGTGATAGAGGCCGAATTGGAAAAATATGACCTTCTGGGTCTTTCCAAAATACCCCATTTTACCTAACCCCCAACTTTGCAAGAGATTTGGAGCCTCTCGGATGGGACATTTAGGACAGTACTTTCTGACGTTTTGTTGCAGGTCTAATCGTCCCACCCCGGAGCGATTAGAAATCCATGGCGAATTTCCTGACTGTTCCTTTTGCAGTGCCTTCCTGGTGATGTTCTCATGCCTCTGTCAAGTTTTTAGCTCATTTTGATATGTTTTAGTTATCATTTTATTTGTTTTACGCATGCACTAATCGTAGGCTTTGGGGATCGCATGTTTCATTTTATCCGTAGGTGCTACTAATCCTTTTCTGTTTCTCTGAATGTAGGATCTCGACATCGGAGGAGCAGCAAGGAATCAAAGACTCATCCATGCAAGCGGCGGTGATGTTTTGGCCCACCCATTTTACATGTGGGCACGCGGAAGAAAGCGGACCATCCATGGTGTGATAAAGTTATATTTAATGCTCCTAGCCCCTGAAAAGGGAGGAGACGTATTGTAACCGAGTTCCAAAGAAAATTAATAAAAAGGGTTGTATTCAACATTTGCTTTCTATCTTGTTTCAATTCGTTTGTGTTTCCCTCTTTTCATGCATTTCAGTTCGTAGGACTTAGCGTTATCTTTCGCTTTTGGCATACATCGCACTTGGGGTTTCCGTTTTGTTTCCGTATCCTCGTGCTTTCAGTGGCGATCACGGTGGGACCTTGTCCCCAGATTTTAAGATCAAATTTTTGATCAAAAGTGTTTGTTTTTGCTTGCAGGTACCAATTTTTCAAACGTTGGACTGCTGTTCGTTCCAGTCTGTGACGAGTACAGAGCTGGAATTCATCTTACCCAGGGACGAATGGGCATTCGTCCCACCCTGTGATGAATACAGTTCTGTTATTCATCCCACCCAGGGACGAATAGCTCTCTGTGCACTTTCAGGGCAGAAACTCAGAGGTATCCGATTTGGGCAGAGAAGAGGTAGGGGTTCCTTGCATCCTCTGTCATTTTTTGTTTTTTGTTTTTTGCTTTCTGTTTCTTTGCTTGCGTAGGAAAGTGTTGTTGCATGTTTAATTTCTTTGCATAAATAAAAATAACCCCACACACCACGTGGTAATTTAAACAACAAGGAGTTGGTCGTAAAACCCCAACCCTTGGTCAAGACCAACGGTGGATTTCATCACCACCTTGGCTTGAATTTTTGCATCCATAACCCCGATCGCTACTATTGCTAGACGTAAATCCTGATGAAAGCTGACCAAGTGTAGCTGGGGTGATTCCCAGTGCATGAGGATAAGTCTTCTATGGTAGGTGTCAAAAATAGGGCGATCCCCCTTTCGTACCGCCTATGTTCCACGTACCATTCTGCTCTCGCGTACCAATAGTTTCCCTCACGTAAGGGCGGGTATATTGAGAGGTTTGGTATAATGGCCTGGCAGTGGTATATTGAAGGGGCGACCATTTTGGGAGACATAAGAGCCATCATATTGCATATACAACCACACGTTCTTTACAAAGCTTTCAAAACAAAAATCAAAACACACTAAACCAGATTTAGGGCGCACCTTTAATCTATAAACGAGATAATCACTTCTTTGATTGTGTGGTTCCCTTTGTCTAGTGTAGCATAAAAAATCATAAAAAAGATAAAACCTGCACATATTTTAGAGAGACACCACCATGGTGTACACCCGTAGCCAAGCCCAATCACGGGCGGAAGCTACAGAGAGTGTACAAGGGGGCACAAGTCACCTCCGCTATAGCCCCAAGGACTTGGTCATACCACCTTGGTGGCCCGACCCACAAGATAGTCCACATCGTGCCATTTTAGAATGGGACTATAGAGGCACCCCTTCGAGGGGCACTCCCATTCAGCATAGACCCTTTCAGGAGGAGTCCCTACACGTGGCACTCAATATAAATGGGAAGGCTCCCTTAGACGCTCGGTATGAGTGGCCACCATGCAATGAAGTGCTAGAATAGCATAGGGTCCATAAGGAGAGGCCACATGATTATGTCATCCCTCCTCTACCCCTCATCACTGTTAGGAATAACAAGCCAAATCCAGAGCACAAGGCTCTTCAGACAGGGCGAGCCAACTCTGCCCGCCCCTTTCACATATACGAAAGGGAGCACGAGGAAGACCATTACATTCCTCAAGAGCAATACACAACATGGGAGCAATGCGCCTCCGCACCTGCTATCTATCAGAATCACCTACTGAGGCCAGAACCTCGGGTGAATGCCACCAACCTCGATAGAGGAAAGTGACCTATAGAGATCTCGGATCATCACGACCGAGATAAATACGTAGGAGAGGCATCTAGGCCCCCTAGACCTAAGACGGTGGAACAAATTGACTTGGCATTTGCCAAACATGCCGCCCGCCAAGCGCAAATCACGCAGCTTGAGCAAGACCAACAATAGTTAGAGCACCTGTATCGCCTTAGCAAAGAGCGCATTCGACGTCAAACAGATGAGCTGCTCCATAACACTGTGCCTGAGAGGGTTCCAACCCCTCGCACCCAAAAGGCAGAACTGTATGAGAGGCACAACCCCTTGGTGCAAGACAGGCCCCGCGACCTTACCAAGTGTTGCCTCCGAGACCTCCTAGACCTGAGCGGGAGGCCACTCCCAGGAACAACGATGGGCACCCTCCGCGGGGACCCACCCATGTTTATAGGTCTCACCCAGAAACTCCTCAAGAAGCCTATGAGGAGTATGAGCAAGAAGAAGAGCGGGCCGAAATGCCCTACCAAGGCAGAGGGGGTGCTATCCGGCCACCCCTCCATAGGCCTCAAGTTTCCCACAACCCACAGCGGGAACTAACCAAGGAGGAAGAGATCAAATCTTTCGATGCATATAAAGCGCTGCTAGAGCGCTTAGAGTCTATGGAGACCAAGACTTCTGGGCCCCAAAAGCCCACTTTACGCCAACTCCGTAGTCACCCTGTGCATCCGTCAGTGCCAGCACCCCCATACCCTGAACACTTTAAGCTACCCCAGTTGGCAATCTTTAGAGGGGAGGAGGATGCCCAAGAGCACGTGACTAGATTCCTGAGCCAATGCTTTGGCATTCAGGACAATGATGCTTTGCTGCTAAGAACATTTATAACCACATTCATAGGCCCTGCCTCGGATTGGTTCACTCAATTGCCAAAGCACAACATCAGTAACTTAGATCAGCTAGTGGACGCGTTCCTCGAGCGCTTCACCTTCAACACCAAGAAGAAGGCATCGCTAAGCGACCTAGCCAGCCTCAGGCAGTATGAGGAAGAAACCATGGTGGCCTATGGAAATCGATGGAGGACGTTGCTTTCAAAGCTGCCCTACCTCCCTCCTATGGCCGACCTTACCCAAATGTTCTCAAAGAGCTATTTGAGATCGATCTCCGTGCTATTGTAGCTGCAGCAATATGCCACTTTAGAGGAAGCTCTGGCGCAAGCCAGAATCATTGAGGAGATCAAGATTAAGGATGGCGAGATTGCCAAGCCAAAGAAGAAAGAATGGTCTAAGAATGCCAAGACAGGGACCACGCAACCAAAACCCATTGTGGTCAATCAGGTTGCTATAAACATACCTAAGCCTGCACAAGCAACACAGCCCCAAAAGGCTAACTATCAGGCGGTCCCTCTTGATAGTTATGAAAGAGAAAATCATCGGCAAGATCAAAATCAGCAGCGTCACCCTAGGCGACAATTCACACCCTTCACAGAGTCTAAAGACTCTTTGTTTGACCGTTTGACCGTGGTAAACTTGATGAACTTCCCGGAGAGTCGACCTGTAGACCCCAACGCGCCGAAACCCAAAGGTTATAGGGAAGACTTGTACTGTAAGTTTCATCGATAGAAGGGACATGACCTCTATGCATGTTGGAAGTTTAAAAGCTTCGTGCAAGACCTAATCGACAATAAGATGCTAGTGGTAGATAATCCAGTAGCGCCAAACAACCAACAGATGGAGGTCTTCAAAGACCCCCTGCCTGCCCATGATGCGTAGGCAAAGACCCTACAAGTCAATGAGGTGACACAGAACTACCCCATGTAGGGGTATGTAGGGATGATCAGTATAGTGACTCAAAACAAAAGGTACCCGAGCACAGCTGCCCCTATGACAGCTACAGGAGAGATGCCAACAACGTCACAACCGCAAAAACACCCTACGCAACCTCCTCCGCCTAGACCAGTGGCCACAATTCGGACCAAACTCACCCAGAGTTTGAGGACCACGTCGGCTAGGCTCTCCATCTATGAGCTCATACAACAATCATCGCCCCATCGGGAAGCCCTAATGGAGATACTTAAAGCCATCGAGCTGCAGCCCCATGAAGCAAATTCTTTCAACAACTTTGTGGGGCATGTCAAGCGATGCACCGAGCCAGTCATCACCTTTAGAGAAGACGAATTGAAGTCAGTGATTGGTGACATGGCGGATCCACCCCTGCACGTCATTGCATGGGTCAACGAGATTCCGTATAAGAGGGTGTTGGTGGACACTGGCTCATCCAGTAATATCATTACAACAATGGCATTGAAACATTTGAAGTTGCCAGCATCTCACATCGTGGCCTCCACCTACACTCTACGAGCATTCAATGATGCGATATGCTCGACAGTTGGCACGATTGTCCTACCCATCCAAGTGGGACAAAAGACTATTCCTACATTGTGCCACATCTTGGAGGGTGAGATGGCTTATAACATTTTGTTGGGCCGGCCATGGATCAGGGACATGAAGTGTGTCCCTTCAATAGCCCACCAATGCTTAAAGTATACATTCGAAGGGCAAGTGCATGTAGTCCCGGTGGACTTAGAACCCTTCAAGTATTGCAATGCGGTGCAGCTGATGCCGCAATCGACCCTTCCATCAACACATTTGGATTTTTAGTTGAATCCATCTAAATAGGGTCCGATTCCGCATGCATCCCCACTGTTAAGTCCATCAAATCCCCAGTCGGGTCCATCTTCATCATCTGGTCCTTCGCCAATGATGCCACCTACGGTGGCCACACCGAAGGACAATGGGAAGAAACCCCTGGAAGAGGCACCGCCATCAGTCTCAACCATCTCTACCGAAGAGATGCCTAGCCGAGTGGAAGTCGAGGTGCCTAGTTCACCTAACATGGAGTGGACTCAGGAAGAACTCCCATTCCCTCCCCCTCAACCACCAACAATCACTATTGAGATGGCCAACACGGGCCTGGGGGAGTATCTGGTGTGCAACATTGTAGCAACACCCGCACTGGAGTCCATGCAGGACATGGGGAGACCTCGCCTCCCCATAGGCACTATTGTTCCTCTAGGCTACCCGCCAAACCAGACAAACTTTGTATATGGGGGCCTTGATAATGGCATTGAACCTTACATGCAAGAAGAAGAAGATGAAGAGCCTTTCGCTGAGGACGTCAACTATTTGTCCAACCTAGACTTCACTTTAAGATATCTTGGCCAATGCAATTGGCATGGATATGGGTTAGGCAGATATGAGCAAGGAGTGCGCGTTCTTTGCCAACCAAGATATCAGATGCCATACGACAAATCAGGAGTAGGGTTCAACCACCCCCTGCCCTTGGACATCTTGGTAGAGAACATGCAAGGCCTAGGGATGGGCAACAAGGATGGGCTGGCATTAGATCCATATGCCAATCCTAACACAACATATACATTGGGGGATTACCTCCCATTGTTGATGACCAACCTTGTTGACCCCAACAACCCCTTCCCTTTAACCGAGAAAGGAGAAAGTTTGAGAACTCACCTACAAAGGGGAAATAGACAAGGTCAGGAAGGATCTTCGAAAGATGAGTCAGAGTATGAGGTAGCACCATGGGACCCTTTCGAATCGGATAGCAATCACTCACAAGTGACCCCCATGGATGACTATCAAGAAAGCCTCTTGGCAATGTTCCCTTTGGATGCTCCAATCGAGCAAGCGCCACCTCAAGAAAATTAGGTCCCCCCGTAGAGAGCGAAACAACCCCGATGGGACCATATCAATTTGCTCGAGCAAGACGAGCCTCACATGTCGCAAATAGTTGTTGGAACCAACGAAGGCCTTTGGATCTCCGATAGTGATTATGAGGATGAAACTGAGATGGCCTATCTCAATCATATGCGACAACAACAATACCCCATGGACATTGATGACATGTTTGAATAGCTACACATAGGGCCAAGGCATAGGTGGCACCTAAACCCAGCACAATTGGACCAAGTGTTGCATCCGCCACTGTGGGCATACAGAGAGCACCTTCCGCCCAGAGACCCTATAGCGATATCAGTGCCAAGGGTAGACCCTATCCTCCTCTCCGCACATAGGGCCGATCCATTCATGCCAATACCTCTAGAGCCAGATCCGAAGCACAAAAATCATCCAGGATGTCCGAGTCACCACACCCACGGTAATGGAGACCAAAATCATTTCATCAACATGATCTCCATTGACTTAACCGCCCCCATCCACAATCCAGTCGATCCAGCAAAGTCATTGTATCTAGACATAGATGCCATAGACTGGGATCACGTCAATTCACCACCATCCCCATCATAGTACTGGCCTTGCGGTGAGATGCTTCATTTCACCCCAGGACCAACTCAGGATATCTTTCATGCTGAAGAGGAACCCGACGTTCCCAATGTAGATTTAAATTCAGCAAATGATATCCACCTAATCCCAACTCCACACCAGTTGGAGGATGGATCCCACATGTCAGTCGAGGAGACGACTGACGTAGACATCGGCTCTGATCCAATGAATCCATAGATAATCAAGCTAGGGGTAAGCCTATCCCCCGAAGAGCAAGCCGACTACATTGCCCTTCTCAAAGAAAAGGAGGAGGTTTTTGCATGGTCCTACAAAGACATGTTGGGGCTAGATCCACAGCTAGTCATGCATAATCTAACGCTTGATCCGACAATCAAGCCAGTTAAGCAAAAACTATGCAAGATGCACCCAACAGTAGCCTTGATGGTCAAAGATAAATTGCAAAAGTTGTTGGATGCACAGTTTGTCATCTGCGTGGATTACCCACCATGGCTGTCCAACATGGTGCCCATCAAAAATCCTGACGGGAGGATTCGCATATGCACTGATTTTTGAGATCTAAACAAAGCGAGTCCTAAGGATGATTTCCCCTTGCCTAGCATCGACGCATTGGTAGATGCTACAATGGGCCACGAAATGCTTTCCCTCATGGATGGTTTCTTGGGATACAATCAGATTCGTATCAATCCCGAGGACCAACTAAAAATGGCGTTCACAATGCCTTGGGGGACATTTTGTTATAAGGTCATGCCCTTTGGCCTTAAAAATGCTGGCGCCACCTACCAACGTGCCATGACATACATCTTCCATGATCACATGCATAAAACTTTGGAAGATTACATGGATGATTTGTTGGCCAAATCTCTTTTGCGCCCAGATCATCTCGATGACTTAAGCAAGATCCTCGATCGCCTCATCGAACACAAAGTCAGACTAAACCCCAAGAAGTGCGTATTTGGCGTCACATCTAGAAAACTCTTGGGTTTCATAGTCTCAAAGCGTGGCATCGAGGTGGACCCAAACAAAGTCAAGGCAATCCTTGAAATGCTTCCCCCAACTACCATCAAGCAGCTCAGAAGCCTACAGGGAAAGGTCACGTCAATCAAGCGCTTCATAGCACAGCTATCTGACAAGTGCCGACCCATGAATAAATTACTGCACAAGGGGGTAGCATTTCACTGGGATGACGAGTGCCAATCAGCCTTCGACGATATTAAACAATACTTGGCTTCGCCGCCAGTATTGGCACCACCTAGACCAGGAGTGTCATTCTACTTATACATCTCAGCTACTAAGGTGGCACTGGGTGCCATGCTAGCCCAAAAAAATGAACTACACAAAGAACAAGCTACTTACTATCTTAGCCGCACCCTGGTCAGTTATGAACTTAACTATGCATACGTTGAGAAGCTCTGCTTGGCAGTGGTGTTTGCTACCAAAAAGCTATGCCATTACATGCTGAGCAACATGATGTATGTTGTGTCTAAGGAGAATCCATTGTGATACATGATGAGTCATACTTATCATAGTAGCCGCACGACGAAATGGATCATGTTGTTGACGGAGTTTGACATCGAGTTTATTGGACAAAAATCCATCAAAGGTCAAGTCATCACCGATCAACTAGCAGTGGCTCCTCTTGAAGACGATCAGCCTCTGACCATAGAGCTACCCGATGATGGGGTCTTCCATGTTTCAGAATCGCCAGATTCTAATGAGCCTGAGTCACGAGCCGACATAACCCTATTTTTTGATGGTTCTAAATGTGAGCAAGGGGGTGGCATGGGAATTGTATTCTTCACACCGCAAGGGGCTCCAATGCCTCTATCATTTAAACTAGATTTCCCGTGCACCAACAACAATGTCGAATACGAAGCCTTGCTCATAGGTCTTTAGACAACAATCACCATGAACATCAAATGCTTGAACATCTTTGGTGATTCACTGTTAATTGTCAACCAAGTCAAAGGGGTATTCCAATGTAAATGCCCAGTTCTGCAGGGCCTACAAAGCCCTTGTGGACAAATTCCTGGCAAATCTTGAATGGTACGACATCGAGGCACTCCCTCGATCATCGAATCATTTTGCGGACACTATGGCCTCCTTGGGGTCACTAATCCCGCAAGACATTTCTGGTGATATGACAACCATTCAAGTCAAAACACTATCGCAATCCATGATGGAGCGTGCAAGCTCTGACTTAACGCCAGGAATCCACCTGATCCAGATTGAACCATCCCCGGACAAGTTCTCTTGAATCCACGATTGTCTGAATCATGCCAACTGGGGGTCCTTGTTCTCCCCTACTCCCCTTAATAGCAACACAATGCTATTCTTACAAGTTCTTTCCCGCTCAGCTTTTGCTAGGGATGAACTTCAAGAGGGATTGGTTGTTCATACTGTCGAGGTTTTCGATCAGTAGGATTGGTACACACCCATAAGAGACTACCTCAAGCTAGGTACCCTCCCACTTGGATTGACGCATGCCACAAAATGATCATTCAAACAGAAAGCGGCTAAACATGTCTTGCTAGGAGACATTTTGTACCGTCGTAGCTACGAAGGAATCCTCCTTCGTTGCTTGGACCAGCAGGAGTCCACTTGGGCGATCACCCAAGCGCACGATGGTACATGCGGTGGCCACTTCAGCGGTATGGCCATCGCAAAGTGCATTCTTCGCATGGGCTATTATTGGCCATCTTTAGAGCAAGATTGTTGCGCATATGTAAGGAAGTGCGTGAAGTGTCAACACCATGCTAATTTGACACACGTACCTTCTCAGGCCTTGCAGCCGATCCAATCAGCTTGGCCATTTTCGTAGTGGGGCTTAGATCTAATCGGAAAGATCTCCCCTGCGTCGTCGGGTCATCACACGTTCATCATAATGGCCACAGAGTACTTCACCAAGTGGGTGGAAGCAATTCCGCTAACCTCTACGACTGGACCCCGCATTGCGGAGTTTATTTTACATAACATCATATGTCATTTTGGTATTCCATCCAAGATAATCTCGGATAATGGGACGTCATTCAAGAACAAAGACGTGCGTGCTTTGACCACAAAGTACAAAATTTAGCATAGTTTTTTGACACCCTATTATCCACAGGCAAATGGGCAAGCAAAGGCGTCAAACAAAATGCTAGTTGCCATCCTCAAAAATATAGTCACAGATAGTCATAAGGATTGGCACATTCAAATCCCACTTGCTCTATGGGCTTATCGCACTAGCATCCGGATGCCCACTAGGGCAACTCCATTTTCGTTGGTGTATGGCTCCGAGGCAGTCATGCCTCTCGAGTTGGAAATTCCTTCCCTGCGCATATCAATGCAAGAGTTCATCGATGATGACACTACGTGGCAGGCCCGGTTAGACCAGCTTACGTTACTCGATGAATGACGCGTTAATGCTCTCGAGCATTTACGTATCTATCAAGAGCGACTTAAGAAAGCATACAACATGAAAGTTCACCTGAGGGATTTTTAGGTCGGTGACCTGGTCTTAAAAGAGAACCAACAAAACTCTAACTTGCCGCCCCATCTAAGGGACAAGTTCATGGCAAACTGGTTAGGTCCGTATGTGATTGACAGTAAAATAGGACCTGGAACATACCGACTAGCCTCTCTTGATGGAATCAAGGAACTAGAACCCTTGAACATCAATCATTTGAGGCCATTCCATATTTAAAAGAGCCATAGCCCAAACCAAAAGCTCCAAGGATCCCCATTATCGCTTGGTCAATCCCAAAATGCCCCAAAGGTGCCCATTACCCCTTTGGTCAAACCAAAAATCTCCAAGGATCCCCATTATCGCTTGGTCAATCCCAAAATGCCCCAAAGGTGCCCATTACCCCTTTGGTCAAACCAAAAAGCTCCAAGGATCCCCATTATCGCTTGGTCAATCCCAAAATGCCCCAAAGGTGCCCATTACCCCTTTGGTCAAACCAAAAAGCTCCAAGGATCCCCATTATCGCTTGGTCAATCCCAAAATGCCCCAAAGGTGCCCATTACCCCTTTGGTCAAACCAAAAAGCTCCAAGGATTCTCGTAATCGCTTGGTCAATCCCAAAATGCCCCAAAGGTGCCCATTACCCCTTTGGTCAAACCAAAAAGCTCCAAGGATTCCAATTGCTTGGTCAACCCTAAAATGCCCCAAAGGTGCCCATAATCCCTTTGGTCAAAACCTCCATGGATCCGAAAGAATCACTTGGTCCGCCCTCATGCGGAATGAACCAACCATAAAGAACATTCAAAAACAAACAAAAACAAAAGATAATAAAAATAAATAAAAATAAAAAATAAAACTACATCTCACTTCAAAAAATACTTTTGATCAATGTTTGCATGTGGATGAGCTAGCTCATGGTATCCTAGATAGCACCGTATATTAATCTGACTAAATACAACAAAGGAGTTAGTGGAGCTAATTAGGTGATCCTCAGTACAAGTTTGGTTGACAACCTATCTGGCACTGGCGGTATCCTGACAAATACCACATAAACGAATTCAATTGCACACACAAGGATGTGAAATAACTTGGTCAAACTCAAGTCTGATTCGTACCTTGTTCAAAAAATCTTGTGAGATAAATGTACAGTCTTGGCTAGTTAGTTAACACATCTGAATCTCAGAAAACCTTAACTACATTTTAAAACAACTGGTACATTTCATTACTTACATCAACATCAAAAAATATGAAAAATACCAAAACAAAATCCATACATGCAAAGTCATTCCATAAAGCAAGTAAATCTTGTACAGTCTATGGTGCCATCAACGAGTTATCAACAACTCATTTCATTCATTCCATATGCATACATCATATAATTAGAAACATCGCATTCATAATACCACATGCATACATCATCATAAATAAATGTGCATAAACAGAAAAAATAAATCATGACAAGTGTATAACAAAAAGAAAAGTCATGTATATATCTATCATCAAAATGCCCGCAGGCTACAATAAACCGGTCCTCTGACCTCACAAAAAATCAAAAGTTCAAAAACCCCCAAGCCTAGGGCGTCGGCCACCATGATCACGCAGGATCGGTGCGATGGGAACTACCCCCCGTGGTGTGGGTCCTATGCGACCTCTCAAGGCGGCTGCTGCTAGCCCCCGCATCACGCCCACTAGCGCCCCCCTCATCCAGCCGCCTGCGACGAGATGATGTCGACTGCTCAGTATCATTGTCTCTCATCCGACGTGAAGACCCACCTCTAGGGAGCTCAGGTAACCGCCCACCGAGGTGGATAATCTCTCCCTCCAAATCCATCTAGTGCCAAAACCAATCCACCTCCCACCGACGGTACGCAACCACTACATCATCGCGCTGCGCCAACTGAGTTCGTAGGAGATCCCTCTCCCACGCAGCATCTGTGTCCCCATCCCATCGGTGGTACGTAGCAAATGCATTCTCCCGCTCAGCCAACTGAGTCCATAGGAGATCCCTCTCCTGCAAAGCCTCCCCAAGCTCCTCATCCCGTCTCCGAAGTAGCTCCTCCAATCGCGCTATCTCAGCGTGATCCCTCACCTCCACACCCTCCGGGATAGCCTGGTGCATAGGCGTATCCGGGACTATGGGCTGCTCCGGCTCCCACTGCTCTGGGATGTCCTGTGTATCCGGCTGCTCTGGAATCCCAAAATCATCCCCCCAAAGCTGTCAACCTCTACCATGTCCGCATCCTCTAGCGGAACCCCCCAACCCTCTCCTGGTGCCTCTCCACCCTCCCCGCCTACTTCTGCCCATCTGCCCCTCCTAGAGGCCCCTCTCCCCGCCACCGCCGTAGCGTCCACCACTGCTCGTACTCAGTAGTAGCCCCGACGTCGTCCACGTCCGGGACGTCAATCATGGTATCCGCCTCCTCCCCTAGCGGCGCGATGATCGGCCAGGCCAGAGTCCTCTCGTCGCCCCGACGTCGATAGATCAAGGGCTCACCAGGAAACCCCTGGTGCACCCCAAACTATCGCGTCACTCGAACGTACGAGAAATACTCCTGCTCGGTCCCATGTCACCCGATCAGCCATCTCCCCCTACGCACCCATCGGAGCCACTCTCCAGCCTCAGGCCAGGCTGGACAGTCCCGGTATGGGCGCCAGAACACCTCCCCTGGAGCAAGCCGAGCGAAGGCATCGGCATAGTGCCCTACGACACCTGCCCACCGCCGACTCTGCCCCTGCTCCTCAGACCGTCGCCATAGTGCCGCATACCCTATCTCTCTATCAACCATCTCCGCCCGAGTCATCCATGGCAACCCCACCGGCCTCTCCACAGCTATGTGCTGCCATCCCCAACACTGCAACAAATAGCTGCAACCAATACCCTTCCGCCTCTGGCAGCGGACCTCGTACAACTCATCATAGAGCTACGCCAGCAGTGTCTGACCCCATCTCATAATCAGGGGCTCTGAAGTCGGACACTCCACCAGTCTGAAGACCACCTCCAACAGGTTCCAAGGGAACCTCGCACCTGATGAGTCGGGCAACAGCATGTTGGAAATGAGGGTCATCAGTAATGCATGCCTCACTCCCAACACGCCCCTCTCTAGCCACCACCGCACCAAGATGCCACCAATATGGCAGTCGCCCTCTGCCCTCTCCACCGGGCTATCCACACCCACCTCCGTCCCATGCCCGAAGCATCGTGTCAGCACTGTCATCCGTTGATCACGTGGCGTAGTCCTAATCGATAGCCCGTCTATCGAAATCCGTAGAATCCGATAGACGTCCTCGAGAGTCACTGTCATCTCCCCTGTTGGGAGATGGAAGGTATTGGTGCGGGGATCCCACAAGTTGATCAGGGCCGTCAGATAGGCCCGATCCCCCACCACAGGCTCTAATCGCGTCACCTGCTTGAGCCCAAGGGCATCAAGCCACTCCCAGTCAGCCACAGTCAGCGCCTCCCGCGCTTCAGAGAACACCGTCGGCACACGGTACCGGCTCTTCACAACCTACCAAAGGACACAAAACAAAAACATTAAAACATGACAAAATAAAAACAAAAAAATAGTACAACACTAAAACAAACATACACAATGTCTAAATACAAAAACATTTCATAAATGTACAACATACACATTAGCAAAATGCAAGTACGTACATTAATAAATAAACAAAAAAAAAAAAAAATCACAAACATTTGTCAGTTCCTAGGGTTTTTAACTCTAAGTATCCAACTGATAAATAAAAACAAAAACAAAAAATTCAAATAAAACATTTGTCAGTTCCTAGGGTTTTTAACTCTAAGTTCAAACTGATAAATAAAAACAAAAACAAAAAATTCAAATAAAACATTTGTCAGTTCCTAGGGTTTTTAACTTTAGTATCAAACTGACAAATAACTACAAAAAAAAACAAAAAAAATTAAAAACAAAATTTTCAGTTAACCTAGGGTTTACCCTTAGTCTAAACTGATAAAAAAAAAATAAAAAATAAAATAAAAAATAAAATAATATAAGATAAACACAAGTTTTTAAGCTAAGTTTTTGATCTTTGTTAAACTAGGGTTTCTTTTAGTTTACAACAACAACAAAATAAACATGGTTTCCACTAGGGTTTCAATCTAAGTTCTAATGAAGCCATACAAAGCACAAATTCACACACATACAAAACAAAACAATTTTTTTTTAACTAGGGTTTCATTTTTAAAATCGAAAAACAAAATACAAAAGAAAAACATTGCGGCTTTAAACTGTCAAATAAAACAACAAAATAAAGAGGAAGAGCACTCACCGGTCTCGCTTCGGCTCCGCCACTGGATGATCCGGTTCGTGAACTCATGGTTTTCGAGAAAATCTGGCAGCGCTCCGCTTCGCAGACTCGACCTCCTCCTCCTCACAGCTCCAAATCGCCAGAAAAATCGAATGCAAATGAGCCCAAACCCTAGTTTTGGCCCTTAAATAGGCTTTTAGGCTTGTAATCGTTCCACCCTGGGATGAGCACTCTAGTTAGCACTCGTCCCACCCTAGGACGATTACAAAACTGGTATTCGTCCCACCCAGGGACGAGTACAGAGCAAAAATTTCAAAAACAACAAAAACTGCACCAAAATGCACAAAAACAAGCAATAAAATTGTCCAATAAGAGTGCTTTTGCACTGACATTCTTGGCATGCAAAATAGACGTTGGGGTCACAAATCCTCACTATCCTACTCCCTAAGAAGGCTACCATAGCTGGACCGCTCCACGGGAGGATGGATTGTCGAGAATTTCATCCCCAAATGACGTCCCAAAAAGGGTCCAAACCCACCCAAAAATAGCAATAACATTGTCGAACAAGGTGCCTTTGTGCCTCTGCTTCTTGGCATGCAAAACAGACGTCGGGGTCACAAATCCTCACTATCCTACTCCCTAAGAAGGCTACCATAGCCGGACCGCTCCACGGGAGGACGGATTTTCAAGAATTTCATCCCCAAACGACGTCCCAAAAAGGGTTAACACCCACCCAAAAATAGGTCAAAATGTTGGGAAACTGCATAAGCATTCAAGGCAAAACAACTGAAGGCACCCTTACCATAAGTCATCTTGGGTCAAGCGACTCGTCGCTTTTCTCATGTCGGTCATTCCCTCATCGATTCGTCGCTTGAGGGGGTAGTCACACTTAGTCACCAATCAACAAATACACACCCAATCAAGGAAATGGCATGCATTCAAAGAATCATTGACAAAGATAATCATGCCCCTGCTTGGGGCAGCAAACAAGCAATAATCACAAGTTGATCAAACACTTGGCATTTGTGAATCATGAGCTCAAGGTTCCCACAGACAAAAGGTTGCGCCCTTTGCCTATTCATGACTGAACAATGTCCAAGATCAAGTAACACCTCACCGAAAAAGGTTAACACTTGAATTAAGTTCCTTAGCTCGTCGAAGCAAGGATTCAAGAATGCATGCCCTTTCCATACTTGGGGCATCAAAATTTGGTTAGGTCACTGAGAAACCCTAATCATTAGTGCTTTGGTTATCTATTTTTGCTCAGCACTGCGCCACGCACAGCGCATCCCAAAAAGGGGCATCTATAGACACCAAAACAACACCAATCCGATTATGTGACTACAAACACTGATCGAGTTGACACACATAGCCCCAAGGGCAGCCCCCAGAGGTTAAACAGTGGTCCTAACCACTCTCACAGTAGTTTTGGAAGGTCAGAGGTCAATTTGGCACCTTTCAGGCACTCTGCTCCTTACTCGTTCCACCCTGGGACGATTACAAACTAGTATTCGTCCCACCCTAGGACGATTAGCAGTATTCGCTCCTGGGTGGGGCGAATAGCAGGTTTGACGGGCAAAAGGTCAAACCTTGACAAATGGTAGCTCAGATCCACCACTTAACTCCTCCTTCAATGCATGGAGTGCGAGTGAGCATTTTTGAGCTCAAAGAGGCATAGAGGCAGTCATGGAGTCCTTAATCAGGGAGGAATCTTCTCTCCCCTGAGAAGGCATGATCGCCAAGTGGCACCTCTGCATGCTCATTCACAGAGACCCTCAAGTCTATAAAATGGTGAGTCTTCTCACCCCAAAAGGAGAACAGGTCAGGAGCATTTGGAGCAACGGAGTGCTGCCGATTTACATCCTCACCTTTTTGCTTGTGCCTTTCACATCCTTAATCTCTCTTTTGGAAGGGAGGTTATTGGGTGATTATTGGAAGCACAATCTGAACCGAAAACCTGACATTTGGCCACAATATCCCACCCAAATTTTCCGACAATACCCCACAAGAGGTTTTGGACCCATCCCAAGTGGATTGGTGCCGAAACTGGGCCCCAAACGGTGGGCGTCCTGCCCCCGGGCGCCCCTCGCACTGTTGCAGTCCTAATCGCCCCACCCCGGAGCGATTAGAAATCTATAGCAGGTTTCATTTCTATTTTTCTTGCATTAGATTCTAGGTTGTTTACATAGGTTGTCATTCAAATTTCATGCTATTCTGAGCAGTTTTGATCATGTTTTTGTTATTTCTCGCTTTCACTAACATGCAGGGAGCATCATCAGATTTCGGGCGATAGAGGCCGAATTGGCAAAATATGACCTTCTGGGTCTTTCCAAAATACCCCATTTTACCTAACCCCCAACTTTGCAGGAGATTTGGAGCCTCCCGGATGGGACATTTAGGACAGTACTTTCTAACGTTTTGTTGTAGGTCTAATCGTCCCACCCCGGAGCGATTAGAAATCCATGGCGAATTTCTTGACTGTTCCTTTTGCAGTGCCTTCCTGGTGATGTTCTCATGCCTCTGTCAAGTTTTCAGCTCATTTTGATATGTTTTAGTTATCATTTTATTTGTTTTATGCATGCACTAATCGTAGGCTTTGGGGATCGCATGTTTCATTTTATCCGCAGGTGCTACTAATCCTTTTCTGTTTCTCTGAATGCAGGATCTCAACACCGGAGGAGCAGCAAGGAATCAAAGACTCATCCATGCAAGCGGCGGTGACGTTTTGGCCCACCCATTTTACATGTGGGCACGCGAAAGAAAGCGGACCATCCATGGTGTGATAAAGTTATATTTAACGCTCCTAGCCCCTGAAAAGGGAGGAGACGTATTGTAACCGAGTTCCAAAGCAAATTAATAAAAAGGGTTGTATTCGACATTTGCTTTCTATCTTGTTTCAATTCGTTTGTGTTTCCCTCTTTTCATGCATTTCAGTTCGTAGGACTTAGCGTTATCTTTCGCTTTTGGCATACATCGCACTTGGGGTTTCCGTTTTGTTTCCGTATCCTCGTGCTTTCAGAAAAATATCACATTGCTTCAAAATGATTTATTTTAGTTCCATAAATATCCTCTTGCTTTCAAAATTCAACAAGCACAAATAAAAAAATTGGTAGCAGATTATAGTTCAATATTATGTCCAATCAGAATAGCAGTTGATGGTAAACTTGCATTTAAAAAAGTTACTACTTTCATTGATAGAGGAGCTAATATAAATTTTGCAATAGAAAATCTCCTTCACCATTGGGTTTAATCTACAAAATTTTATCAAGTGTCTATAATGAATGGAGATGTGCAAATGAAATATTTTGCATTTGATATCCCTTAGCAAATTGACAACAAAATAGTCTATACAAATTTTGTGTAAATGAATGATGGAGGATATGATATGGGATTAGACAATCCTTTCTTGGATCAGTTTGGTCCATACACCATTGGAAGTCATTGCTTGGTTCTAAATATCAAAAATAAAAAAATTGTAGTTCCAAGAATACCTAATGTCTTCCATGCTTAAAAAATTAAAGCCAAATGGAAAAATCCTAGTATAGAAGACATTGTCATAAATGAAGCCAAGTTGGAAAAAGCCAAATTCCAACATAGAACAATGCAAAATTGTTCACAATTTTTTTTAACAATTAATCCTACATTAGTGGTTGATTTGGAACAATTGATGAGAAGATGTGTTGAACATCCATTAGACAAATGGTCTATGGATTCTCCACAAGCCCTAATTCCTACAATTCATTATCTCCATGTTCAAGGGAAAAATATTATTCTTAGTAAATATGATGATGAGGAAGCCCAAAAGCAGGTAAATGAACTTCTTCAAAAGGGATTAATCAGGCCTTCTGAATCTAGTTATTCATGTTCTGCATTTATTGTCAGAAAACATTTTGAATTAAAAAGAGGTAAGGCAATAATGGTCATAAACTACATTCCATTAAATGTTATTACACAAGATATAAAATGGCCTTTACCTCACAGAAACTAGTTAATTGACAGAGTTGGTGTAGGAAAGATATTTTCAAAATTTGATTGCATTTCAGGATACCATCAAATTAAAATTGCAGAAAAAGATATTTGCAAAACAACTTTCTTGACACCAGTTGGTTTGTTTGAATGGCTCGTAATTGCATTTGGTCTCAAAAATGCCCCAACACAATTCCAAATGAGGATGGACAAGATATTTTCTCCATTTCATGAATTCATTGCCAATTATATTGATGATTTTGTTGTCTATTATCAGACTTTGCAGGAACATCAATAACATCTGCAACAGTTCAATGAACTTGTTACAAAACATGGCATTGGTTTATCAGGTGATAGTAAAAAGTTTCAAATTGCAAAAACAAAAATATAAATTTTGGGGGTAAGTTTGAAAAATGGGCAAATTGTTATGCAACCACATGTCTTAGAAAAAATCAAGAACTTTCCTGATAAATTGAGTAATAAAGAACAAGCATAAAGGTTTTTGGGATGTTTGAATTATCTTCATGATTGTATTCCTAATCTGGAAAAAATTACAAAACCTATCAGGGAAGCAATAAAGGAGATAAGTTTAATTGGTCTTTAAATGCAACCGAGGTTGTTAAAGAGCTCAAAGTTTATTGTTTAGATTTACCACCTTTGGAGCTTGCTTTTGAAGGACCCTACATTTTACAAACATATGCAAGTAAGAAATTTTGGACTTGTATTCTCTTGGTCAAAAGAGAAAATGCAAAAAAACTCGTTGTATACAAATCAGGGGAGTTCAAAAAACATGAATTAAACTATTGGCCTGCAAAAAAAGAAATTCTTGCTATCATTAAAGGAGTGGAGAAATTCAGGACAATTTTGCTTCCTAAACAATTTTTAATTAGAACAATAGCAAAAATTTTAAATGGTTCATGTCAAAAAATATTTCAACACAACTTTGTAGAGGACTATATGCTTGGTCGCAAGCAATCCTGACACAACATCAATACATAGGGGAATATGTCCCAGGCAAGGAAAATGATCTTCCTGATGCATTGACTAGAGAAATGACTTAGATCAAAATGTTTGGATCACTTGCATTTGGGTGAAAATACTGGTCATTAAATGAACCAGAAGATTGCCAAAATTTTTGCAGAAGAATCAAGCAGTATTTTCCTGTTGCTTATCAGATTGCTTTTAATTATTTTACATATCTTGACTTTGTTTATAATTCTGCAGGTAGAATTAATGTTTGGGTAAATTCAACCTCTTGGAGCCAAGCTACTACAAGCACGATTGAACACATCTTCCTCCAAGGGAAATTGGATGACATTATCCTTCTTCGACGCTTAGGAGAACCAAGTGCATGTTTTACAACTTTCTTTTGTAACCTTTGTAGAAATCTGTCTTGGCAGGAAGGAATGAGATCATGTATAATCAAAATCAATTTGACAGAATATACCACCATTAGAACATATGTGGATGAAGTTATTCAACCCACATTTCCACCACGAAGGAATGAACCAGAATCATCCACTGTTCAAGATACTGAGATGTGAGACAGTTAGCTAAATGTTGCAAACCCTGAAGAGCTTATCACGTGGTTACAAGAAGAAATTTCAAACTGTCAAGCATGCAAGCGGTCACCACAAGGAATTTGTTAAATCCATTATCATTATGGATTAGGATAATATTGAATATTTTGTACAGTTGTATTAGTGGAAGACATTATTCCATGTGAAAGGAATAAGACCCCACTTAAAACTTCCTTGTCTTTTATGTGTTTCTAGATTTACTGTAGATCTACTTTATAGATGCTTCTACATTATTGTAGCAAAATATCGAGAGGCTTCCACCGCCTCATTTGTATCTATAAATATGAGACTTGATGCTCATTCTTGTCATCGAGAAGTTTATTTTTCTTATGTATTGCATAGCTCTTGGTGTCGAGTATAGAATGCACCTTGTCTGCAGGTAGACAATTTCCCTTAAATCTAGTTGTTGAGTGAAGTATCTAGAGGACAAGGCCATGTTGCTCTGCTTTAGCTAGCTCTGGAGAAAATCTTAGCTTTCAGTTTGTAGGAGTTGTTATGAGGACAAGGCCCCGTTGCTCTGCATTTGCTAACTCATAAAGAGCCCTGTAGTTTTCTTGTCATATCCCTTAAATTCTTTCCCCTTAACATAATTTCCCATATTCCTTAAAAAAAATGCAACTTCAAATCATTCCCATGTGTATGTAAGATTATAGGCATTAGCAAAGTTCATAAACCAAGATAAAACTTTCCCTTGTAAATACACATAAAGCTCACAACTCCATAAAAAATTAGAAGAATTTGAAGACAAAGGTTCCACCATCTGCGAATATTATTATCATCCTCTTTAGTGAATATTTTAATTTTTTTAAAACAACTAGGGTTCTAAAAAAAAAAAATTCTCAAATTAAAATTTATGAGATCTCGTCTATTTCTTTCTTCAAACAATTAATTCTGCATATTTTCATTTAAACAAAACAAACGACAATTGATTTGTTTACTAGGATTGAGAATTATGAAAATTTTCCATTTTTCCTAAAAACAACATCAAAAGCCCAACTTTCAACAACTTTAACTCTTTCAATACTTATCAAAATTATATAAGTAGTCATTTTTATAGTTCTCAAAATAATTTATATGTTGATGCTTTGAAAAAAAAATTGTGCAACCAAAAAACAGCCTCAACAACCCAACTTCAAAGAATTGTAACTCTCTCAATATGTTGGAGTATATTACATTATTTAGTACATGCTAATGTACCTCGTGGTATCTTCATGGTACGTATCTAAATACTAGATTAGGGTTGAGTCGTAGTTTAGAGTGTGAGTATTATTTCCCATTTCTATGTAAGTGTGTATGGGTAGGAAATGCACAAGCATCATGTGAGTAAGTGTGCAAGTGTGAGTTCAGTATATTTGCGCAAATATCTTGTATGAAAGAGATCAAATATGTGCACAAATGTCTTATGTTAGAGTGTGTATAGTGAAGATCACGAATCATGTTCAGGTGTGTGTACAATATAGAGTCATGTGTTCATCAAGTATGCAAGTGTCGAGTAGATAAGCCAAGAGTCATGAGACTTGGCATATGGAAAGGAATAATCAAATATCCAAAGAGTCATTCTACGATGGCTATATAGTACTCCATAGAGATGTATCAAGGATTATGTATCAAGAATAAAGTATAACATCAAGCATCAAGGACCGTATTTGTAAAAGAAAGAGGAGTAATAAAAATTGCATACATTTTGAACAATTAATATTGTAAGTTGTGCTAGATGCTTTGTATGTGTATGATTCAAGCTATTTACATTCATATTGTTGTTTATTAATAGATTTATTTGATATATTATAAGCTTTGATAAGCATATTAAATTGCTCATATTATTTTACTTACATCATTATCTTGATCTTATCGTATTGTGGCTATATTATATTTGATTATGTTATATTTATCTTATGAGTTTTATATTAGCATTAAGGCTTAAAAATGCATCATGGTCTTGGTCCCCTTCTACTAGGTATGAATTTGGGTCTCCTAAATGAAAATTCAAAGACATACCACTACGGTATCCCTTATGAGACAAAATATTTTGAATTAAAACACCAGTTTTTAGTTTTTATGAGGGGTCTTGGTCCCCTCGAGATCTAAATAAAAACCTAAAGACATACCACTATGGTATCCCTCATCAAACAAAATATTTTGAATTAAAACACAAGTTTTTATGAGGGTTTTGGTCCCCTCGAGATCCAAATAAAAACCTAAAGACATACCACTACGGTATCCCACATGACATTTTGAGTTAAAAACATGGGTTTTTGTCAAGAGTCCCAATAAAAATCTAAATACATACCACTACAGTATCCCCACTTGACATTTTGAGTTAAAAACATGGGTTTTTGTGAGGAGTCCTAGTACCCTCGTATCGTGGTTTGAACTTGGGTCTCCTAAATGAAAACCCAAAGACATACCACTATGGTATCTATCATGGGATACATTTTTGAGTTAAAAATACAGGTTTTAATGAGGGTTTTCGATCCCCTCATGCTAGAGTTTGAACTTGGGTCTCTCGAATGAAACCTAAAGACATACCACTATAGTATCCTTCACGAGTAAATTTTTAAGTAAAAAATACGAGTTTTTGAGAGGGGTCTCGATCCCCTAGTATTGGGGTTTGAACTTGGGTATCTTGAATGAAAACCTAAAAACATACCACTAAGGTATCTTTCACACAACAATTTTAAATAAAAAATACAGGTTTTTACAAGGGGTCCTAATCCCCTTCATACTGGGTTTAAACTTGAGTTTCTTGAATGAAAACCCAAAGATATGCCACTATGGAATCACTTGAGTTTCTTGAATGAAAACCCAAAGATATGCCACTATGAAATCTCTTATAGGACAATTTTTTTAAAAACATCAATTTTAATAAAGTGAATGGTAGTCCCCATTTCACACTAAGTCAACAAGAACGAGTTGGATAGGTTTGTTGGGAGCAGTCCTTATGTTTTGAATCCTGCGCTTGCAAGTTACTAAAAATAGTGGTTGTAACCAACTTTCCTATGTAAATAAAAAAAGTGTCTTGGTCTCCTTATACTAAGGTTTGAACTTGAGTCTCCAAAATAAAAATTCAAAGACATACCACTATAACGTGAAATTACATAAAATATTAATTTTAATCAACTAAAACATTTAAATTAATAGACAAATTAAACATCTAAAATAATAGACAATTTTTTTGGTTAAAAATATTAGTTTTAATTAAATGTTTGAAAATCTCCTTGAGGTTCCATTACATCTATAAAAACTACTTATAATTATTTTAATTACATGGATGGATGCAACTAACTCCTAGAGATAAGAAAATAGGTTTGAGTGTTTTAATGAAGTGTTTGAAGGTCTTCTTATATTAAATTTTTAATTAAAAATATCCGTTTTAATGAAGTGTTTGGAGGTCTTTTTATATTAAATTTTTAATTAAAAATATCGGTTTTAATGAAGTGTTTAGAGGTCTCCTTAGGTTCCATTACATCAATAAAAAAACTACTCTTACTTATTTTAATTACATGAATGCAACTAACTGCTAGCTACCTACTTGATGGTTGTGAGATAAGAAAATAGGTTTGAGTTTTATAATTAGTTTCTATTCAGTTAAGATGAAGAATTTAGTTCAAATTTCTACTTAATCTCATTACTTTATATAAAAATTATAATTAATAAAAAGTAATTTAAATATACTTTCTTTAAAAAAAATTAAAATATAATAAAATAATTTTTATAAAACCACATTTAAACAAAATAATAAATTTTAAATATAATAATATAAAAATCAATCTAATTTAATTAACAAATAAATAAATAACTACTTTACTTCTACTTAAATATACCAAACCATTAAACCCACCAAAACTACTTTATTTTTACTAACCTAAACACAAACCCCACCAAAAACTAACTTTTAGTACACCGAACCACCAAACCCCACCAAACTAATTTTACACACCGAACCACCAAACCCACCGAACATCTTCTATTATATTCTAATCGATGTTCTCCCTGGCAAACAGAGGCATGGCCTTGAAAGTCCCGAGGAGGGGTTAGGGTTTCGACACAATAGGTTCGTTGCGGAAGATATAGATCGAAGGCCTGGTTGTCTCGGCCCTCGTCGCGTTCGACGTAACGCTTCCGGCGTTTTGTATATCGTTTGCGTCTGATTTGAATGGTTTGAATGGATTTTGTTCCTGTAGCTCTGCAAATGAGGTAATTCATGAATTGTGCTCTTTTTCCTGTTTTTCCTTTAAAGGGATAGAGGAGGTGAAACTCGACAAAAATTGTTTGGGTTCGATCGGGAAGTCAGTAATATGCTTGCTTTATTTTTTCGGGTTTATTTTGCCCCACCCTTTTTACGTATTAAGTAGTTTCCCTAGGGTTAGGGTTTGAGCGGCTTGAGATGTGAAGTCCTTGGAAAATGACAAATGCGTTGATTTGTTTTTTGCTTTGTCATTTGCGCGCACGTATTAGTAATAAGCTTGTGATAAAGAACACTGATATAAAAAAGGGAAAACGTAAATCTTTGTAGGGATTCCTTCAGAGTTGATCACCATGATTGATACATTGAGGCCTCCTCATTGTACCCTATTTTGTTAATATTTGATATGGATCCAGACAAAATAAGGTCCCATCAAGATTTTTTCAGGCACACCGAATTTGTACGGAGTTTAGTTAGACTGTATTAGGCTTCACATTAAAATCCATACTTGGGTTTCACATTAAACTTGTATGGCTGAATTATTGTTTTTCTTATTTGTAATCTTGGGATACAAGAGGAGGTGAATCGTTAATGATTATTTCACTAGCATATTTTTATAGAGAAAACACAATTGCAAAGATTTGAGCTTATTATTCATGAGCAGATATTTGCACTTGCAATGGAAATAAATGAAAA
This sequence comes from Wollemia nobilis, assembly GCA_028583015.1. NCBI lineage: Eukaryota > Viridiplantae > Streptophyta > Pinopsida > Araucariales > Araucariaceae > Wollemia > Wollemia nobilis. The sequence continues at coordinate 7,347,043 of JAQPPZ010000380.1, read as the reverse complement.
CAAACTTGTGCTATTTTTACCGCAGTTGAATGTGCAATGAAGTCACAAGTGCGATCAATGTTAAGTGGATGTTAATATAGGTACTTGTATCATTCGTTTTGATTGAGAATCATATTAGGTATGGGCCAAATAGGGCTGTATATTCCGATATGTTTGAATTCGTTATGCATGTGATAAGGCTGTATATTCCGATATGTTTGGATTCGTTATACATGTGAAGTGTTTTGGATAAAGTATATGAAAAACATTGTATCTATATCCAAATCTGATATACGGATACGATTATCTGGGCAGGAGTACTGGTTCTGGTAACTTGCATAAAAAAGACTAAATTTTATTTTGTAGTATTGGGTAGTTCAGTAAGAATGTTAAAATTGGTTCTGGGGGACATTGACCATGTAGCCTGAATAAGTCACAATGCAGAAACTGTAAGGATGGGCTTGGTACACGCCAAACAGCCCTACGGCGGAGCATTATTTTTCACATCACTACCTAACCCACAGATTTGGAGATTTTGGAGATCTAGATGCAGTGTGAATGAACTATCTATGTTTAATGGACTGCCAATGTCTCTTAAAGTTTTAGAAGACAGCTTCTTGCGGAGAATATGAATTATTTGGAGTCTCAGTTCAGAGGCTATAAGTAATCTACAATGATAGATTTTGAAAAAAGATGTTCGTGAAAGTTGCTCGTTTCTTTGATGGAGAAAAGAAGTTTCACCACCAAACATGTGATTGAGTGTCTTTGTTAAGACTTTAAGGGATAATGGCAGCCCATTACAAGCATTCAAGGACTGTTAATCTTCATCTTCAGATCTCTGGACTGATTAAGGTTTTAAGATATACCATGTGAGCGGAATTGTTTCTCTTGTTATGGATAGAACTTTAGACATGTCTAGGCTGTATATGGACCAAATAGGGCTGTCTGTATATTTGGGTATGTTTGGATTTGACATGCATTGATTGTGTTTGGATATGATATATGAAAAGCAGTGTATCTGTCTCCATATTTGATTTACGGAAACTGTTATCATATGTGATATGCAGATACAATTATCTGGTAGGAGTACCAGCTATGGTAACTTGCATAAAAAAGATTAAGTTTTAGTATGTAGGTTAAAAGGAATGTTAAAATTGGGTAGTTCAGTAAGATTGTTAAAATCCCTTGTTCTTGGGGCCGCCTTGGTCATGTAGCCTGATTGAGACCACGAACAGGGGTTCTACACAGTCAAAGTCACCCGGGAGTCGCACCCAGCCCTGCCCGCACCAACATTATCAATTGGATTTTGGGTACCCAATTCAGCTTTTTGGTAGGGTGGAGATTCGAACCTGGGACCTCCCTTGGAGGATTGCCCTCTCCTCTCCAACTCACCTACAACACCTGGGTTACCAGCTATGTTAACTTGCATAAAAAAGACTAAATTTTATTATGTAGGTTAAAAGGAATGTTAAAATTGGGTAGTTCAGAAAAAATGTTAAAATTTTATCTGGGGGATATTGATCATGTAGCCTGATTAAAAGTCACAACACAACATGTGAGGATGGGCTTGGTCTTATCTAAACATTATTACAACTATGTATGACTTTTCACAATATTACCTAACCCATTAGGATTCAAAACTTGGACCTCCTATTTAGAGTTACAAAGTCGAAGAACATCTAAGAATTTTTTTTTTCAACAAATTTAAAAAGCTTAACATCCTTTTATGATCTTTTGAAGTGTGTTTCTTTTGTTGTTGATTTTGATGAGAAGTTTTCTTGTTTTGTCTATTGTCAATTCTTCAAAAAGTTCCATTAGTGAGTTTAGTTTTAGAGTGTCCTCTTGCAATCCCAAAGACCTTGTAGGTTTCATATTCCATAACAAAATGTTTTTGGTCTCCACTACTTCTGTTGTGCAAAAAACGTATTTGTTCTAACCATGCCTCTTGAGGAATTGTCCAGCTTCTAGTTTCGCATCTGAGATGGTGTAAATTGGATTGTAATTGGGTTATAAGCATGTTTTCCTTCCATTTGATCTTTTGCATCTATGTATTTGTTTTTTCTGTGTTCACAGTTTAGGTTGAACTTGCTGATGTATAACAGTTTTTCCTTCCTAAACTCTTTAGCCCACATGACAAGTCTGAATTTTTTTGGGGCATTGACTATTTAGCCTGAATAAGTCAAATACAGAAACTGCAAGGAAAGGCTTGGTCCATGCTAAACAGCCCTACAGCTGTGCATTATCTTTGATAACACTACCTAACCCACAGATTTGGAGATCTAGATGCAGTGGGAATGAACTATCTATGTTTAATGGACTGCCTATGTCTCTTAAAGCTTTAGAAGACAGATTTGTGCAGAGAACAAGTATTATTGGGAGTCTCAGTTCAGAGCCTATAAGTAATCAACAGTGCTAGATTTTGAAGAAAGATGCTCGTGAAAGTTGCTTGTTTCTTTGCTGGAGACAAGAAACTTCACTATCAAACATGTGATTGAGTGTCTTTGTTAAGACTTTTAGGGATAAAGGCAGTCCATTACAAGCATTCAAGGACTGTTAAACTTCATCTTCAAATCTGTGGACTTTTTGAAAGTCACAACAAAACATGTGAGGAAGGGCTTGGTCGTTGCTAAACAACCTTACAACTATGTATGATTTATCACAATTTTACCTAACCTAACCCATTTGGATTCAAAACTTGGACCTACTATTTAGAGTTCAACAAATTTAAAATTCTAAGTCTTAAAGTCTAAGAACATGTTGTGTCTTTTGCATCCAAGAACATCCAAGAAAAAAATTGTTCAACAAATTTAAAAAGCTTACCATCCTCTTATGTCTTTTGGAGTGTGTTTCTTCTGTCGTTGATTTTGATGAGAAGTTTCCATGTTTTGTCTATTGTCAATTCTTCAAACATTTACATTATTGACTTCAGTTTTAAAGTGTCCTCGTATCCAATCCTGAGGACCTTGTAGGTTTCACATTCCAAAACAAAATGATTTTGATCTCCACTACTCCTGTTGTGCAAAAAGCGTATTTGTTCTAACCATGCCACTTTAGCAATTTGTCCAGCTTCTAGTTTTGCATCTGAGATGGTATGAATTGGATCTTAATTGGGCTATAAGCATTTTTTCCTTCCATTTGATCTTCTGCATCCATGTACTTGTTTTGGCTGTGTTCACAGTTTGGGTTGAACTTGTTGATGTATATCTGTTTTTTACTTCCTCAATTCTTAGCCCACATGACAAGTCTGATTTTTTTTGGAGCATTGACCATGTAGCCTGAATAAGTCACAATGCAGAAACTGTAAGGATGGGCTAGGTCCTTGCCAAACAGCCCTACAGCTGATCATTATTTTTCACAACACTACCTAACCCACAGATTTGGAGATCTAGATGCAGTCCTATCCATGTTTGATGGACTGCCTATATCTCTTAAAGTTTTAGAAGACAGCTTGGTGCGGAGAACAAGAATTATTGGGAGTCTCAGTTCAGAGGTTAAAAGTAATCTACAGATCTAGATTTGCAAGAAAGATGCTCTTGAAAGTTGTTTGCTGGAGAATAGAAGTTTCACCACTTAAAGAATTATTGGGAGTCTCAGTTCAGAGGCTATAAGTAATCTAGAGTTCTAGATTTGGAAGAAAGATGCTCTTGAAAGTTGCTTGTTTCTTTGCTTGAGAATAGAAGATTCACCACCTAACATGTGATTGAGTGTCTTTGTTAAGACTTTAAGGGATAATGGCCGTCCATTACAAGCATTCAAGGACTGTTAATCTTCATCTTCAAATCTGTGGACTGATAAATGAATGTATTAATCTTGTTAGGATACAATTTTAGACATGCATAGGTTATAAATGGATGTATTAGATATGGACCAAAATGTGACATGCAGATACAGTTATGTGGGCAGTTGTACCAGCTATGGTAACTTGCATAAAAAAGACTAAATTTAATTTTGTAGGTTAAAAGGAATGTTAAAATTGGGTAGTTCAGTAAGAATTCTAAAATTTGTTCTGGGGGACATTGATCATGTAGCCTGATTAAAAGTCACAACACAAAATTGTGAGGATGGGTTTGGTCCTTGCTAAACAACCTTACAAGTATGTATGATTTTTCACAATATTACGTAAGACCATTTGGATTCAAAACTTGGACATCCTATTTAGAGTTCAAAAGTCTAAGAACATCCAAGAAAAAAATTGTTCAACAAATCTAAAAAGCTTAACATTCTTTTATCATTTTTTGGAGTGTGTTTCTTCTTTCGTTGATTTTGATGAGAAGTTTCCCTGTTTTGTTTATTGTCAATTCTTGAAAAAGTTCCATTAGTGAGTGAGTTTAGTTTTAGACTGTCCTCATATGCAATCTTGAGGACCTTGTAGGCTTCACATTCCATTACAAAATATTTTTGATCTCCACTACTTGTGTTGTGCAAAAAACGTATTTGTTCTAACCATGTCTCTTTTGGAATTGTCTATCTTCCAGTTTCACATCTGAGATGGTGTGAATTGGATCTTAGTTGGGCTTTAAGCATATTTTCCTTTCATTTGATCTTTGCATCTATGTACTTCTTTTAGCTGTGTTCACTGTTGGGGTTAAACTTGTTGATGTATTACTGTTTTTTCCTTCCTACATTTTTAGCTGACATTAAGTCTGAATTTTCTTGGGGCGTTGACCTTGTAGCCTGAATAAGTCACAATGCAGAAACTGTAAGGATGGGCTTGGTACATGCCAAACAGCCCTACAGCTGAGCATTATTTTTTACAACACTACCTAACCCACAGAATTGGAGATTTTGGAGATCTTGATGCAGTGGGAATGAACTATCTATGTTTAATGGACTGCCAATGTCTCTTAAAGTTTTAGAAGACAGCTTCGTGCGGAGAACATGAATTATTGGGAGTCTCAGTTCAGAGGCTATAAGTAATCTACAATGCTAGATTTTGAAGAAAGATGATCGTGAAAGTTGCTTGTTTCTTTGATGGAGAAAAGAAGTTTCACCACCAAACATGTGATTGAGTGTCTTTGTTAAGACTTTAAGGGATAATGGCAGTCCATTACAAGCATTCAAGGACTATTAATCTTCATCTTTAATTCTGTGGACTGATTATCTTCATCTTCAAATGTGTGGACTGATTAAGGTTTTAAGATATACCATGTGAGCAGAATTGTTTCTCTTGTTATGGATACAACTTTAGACGTGTCTAGGCTGTATATGGACCAAATAGGGCTGTTTATTTGGGTATGTTTTGATTTGGCATGCATTGATTGTGTTTGGATATGATATATGAAAAGCAGTGTATTGATTGTGTTTGGATATGATCATGAAAAGCAGTGTTTCTGGCTCCATATCTGATAAATGGAAATTGTTATCATATGTGATATGCAGATACAATTATCTCGTAGGAGTACCAGCTATGGTAACTTGCATAAAAAAGACTAAATTTTTTCTGGGGGACATTGATCATGTAACCTGATTAAAAGTCACAACACAACATGTGAGGATGGGCTTGGTCTTATCTAAGCAGCCTTTCAACTATGTATGACTTTTCACAAAATTACCTAACCCATTAGGATTTAAGACTTGGACCTCCTATTTAGAGTTACAAATTACAAAGTCTAAGAACATCTAAGATATTTTTTTATCAACAAATTTAATAAGCTTAACATCCTCTTATGATCTTTTGGAGTGTGTTTCTTTTGATGAGAAGTTTTCCTGTTTTGTCTATTGTCAATTCTTCAAAAAGTTCCATTAGTGAGTTTAGTTTTAGAGTGTCCTCATATGCAATCCTGAGGACCTTGTAGGTTTCACATTCCATAACAAAATGTTTTTGGTCTCCACTATTTCTGTTGTGCAAAAAACGTATCTGTTCTAACCATGCCTAGTAATTGTCCAGTTTCTAGTTTTGCATCTGAGATGGAGTAAATTGGATTGTAATTGGGCTATAAGCATTTTTTCCTTCCATTTGATCTTTTGCATCGATGTACTTGTTTTGTTGTGTTCACAGTTTAGGTTGAACTTGTTAATGTATAACTGTTTTTTTCCTTCTTAAATTCTTTAGCCTACATGACAAGTCTGAATTTTCTTGGGGCATCACAATACAGAAACTGCAAGGAAGGGCTTGGTCCATGCCAAACAGCCATACAGCTGAGCATTATCTTTGACAAAACTACCTAACCCACAGATTTGGAGATCTAGATGCAGTGGGAACGAACTATTAATGTTTAATGGACTGCCTATGTCTCTTAAAGTTTTAGAAGACAGCTTTGTGCGGAGAACAAGAATTATTGGGAGTCTCAGTTCAGAGCCTATAAGTAATCAACAATGCTAGATTTTGAAGAAAGATTCTTGTGAAAGTTGTTTGTTTCCTTGCTGGAGACAAGTAGTTTCACCATCAAACATGTGATTGAGTGTCTTTGTTAAAACTTTTAGGGATAAAGGCAGTCCATTACAAGCATTCAAGGACTGTTAAACTTCATCTTCAAAACTTTGGACTGTTTGAAAGTCACAACTAAACATGTGAGGATGGGCTTGGTATGATTTTTCACAATTTTACCTAACCTAACCCATTTGGATTCAAAACTTGGACCTACTATTTAGAGTTCCAAAGTCTAAGAACATCCAAGAAAAAAATTGTTCAACAAATTTAAAAAGCTTAACATCCTCTTATGATTTTTTGGAGTGTGTTCCTTTGTCATTGATTTTGATGAGAAGTTTCCATGTTTTGTCCATTGTCAAATTTTGAAAAAGTTCCATTATTGAATTTAGTTTTAAATCTATGTTACCGGTTTGGCACCCTAGACCCTCGGATCTCGGTACGAGACCGTACCCGGCACGCCTTTGGGTCCGTCCAGGGTTTTGCCAGGGGGATTCGGATGAGTCTGCTTTTGTCTAGACGAATGACTAATTTTTTGGGTCCCTTAAACCGTCGGTTTTGCAGAATATTCATTTATTTATCACGCCTCCCATCCATTTGCGTGCATAAAACGTTTTTGAAAACCTACACAAAAGAATAATCAACACGTAGAGCTCTTCGTCATTCTTCAGATCGTCAATTCCAACTAAGAAAGAAACTCATCCTTGAACAATGACAAGGGACCGTGTATTTATTTATCTATTTATATTTTAACTCTGAAAGTTACAATTTGCCCTTTTCCCTCTCCACTGCATCGAATCTAAGTCAACATAATTTTAGCTTATATTTATTAATAATAAGTTCATCTTTTCTAGGATTACCTTCTTTTCACAGTAATATATACGTCATCATTCCCTATATTTGTTTATTTATTTTAAAGATATATTTCTATATTTATATTTAAAGATATATCATCCTTGGGATGTTTTAGGCGTTGATACAATGGGGACATTAACCTAACTAGTTAACGAAAAGTGCGCCTAATAGTGTGGAAAATTAATTATATGATGTTCCATTAATATATCCAACGGTGAAAGTTGGTGTTATAAAATTATTTATAGCTGTTGTGAGAAACCTAACACTTGGGGCTGAGCATTTCTATTCCAGTCATGACTTCGAGAGCTAAACTTATCAATAGAGGATTAATACACAACCACACACATAGCGGTTTAAACCTTGGACTTCAGTCAAATCCCCTACATTTTTAAATTAAAGATAAAGATATTCAAATAAAAATAAATAAAAAAGATTAAAATTAAAATTAAATATAAGGTTTTGATTAAATCAAAATTTTTTAATCAAAATTTAATAAATAATAATTTATTTTTAATTATATATATATATTTTTTGGTAATTATTATAGTAGATTAAAAAAGGGTTTTTATAGAGGATCCCAAAACCTTATGTACAAAATCAGCCTTGCATCATGCCTCCTGGCTTTATGTATAAGCCTATTACAGAAAACGTAACCCCTAAAAAAACCCCGATTACATAAGCAATGGGCCTAGGGCATCAATCCCTTGAAACCGAACACCAAAACAGAAATCCCGCCTGGCGATAACGATAAGCATGAAACAATCCCTGTCGGCGGAAACAAACAAATAAGAAAGGAAGTAGTTTTGGAGATCCCGCCCGACGGGGAGTAGCCAAAAACCACCATCGAGAAGATCCCGCCCGGCGAGAAGCAAAGAAAAACCGTTACAATAAAATCCCGCCTCGCGGGAAGCGATCAAAACCACCACAAACGGTCCCGCCTAGCGGGAAGCAACGAGGAAATCCCGCCATCCGGGAAACCAACAAAAAAGAAAGGATCCCGCCTCACGGGAAAACTGGCGGATTTGGCGGATCCCGCCCTGTGGAGAAACCATCCCGCCCACCGGGAAAACATTCCGTTCAGCGAGAGCCATCCTGCAGGAAGCCGACAGCCGGCACAGAGAGGATCCGACCCATCGGGAAGTGACCAAAGAGTTGCACCACAAAGAACCCGCCTCGAGAAAACAGAAGAGGATCCCAACAGCAGGGACCAAGAATCCCGTCCAAGCACAGAGCCCGCCGAGGATTCACAAGAAAAAGGGGAAGCTGTCCAAACCCTAAACCATCACCTCCATCGCACCGAGAAACGCAAGGGACCAGATCCATGCGAATAACCTGCAAAAAACCCCGGGGGAAGCCTGAGGGAAAAAGGGAAGGGATCCCCAACCAAACAAGGATCCCCGGGAAGCACCGATCCGAAAAAACAACCAAGGAAACCCTAGCCGGTCGGGAGGGGCACGAGATAGTGGAGAAGGATCTCCCCCAGGAGATCATCTGCAAACAACCACTCCCCGGGAGGGATGACCTGGGTTGAGCCAGGAACTGGGCAGGAATCAGGAGCCATGGGAGGGGGAGTAGGGGAGGGACTAGAGCCCTCCCCTCTCTCTTTTTAATTATATATTTATGTTAGTGGAATTAGTATGTTTTTGGGTTTTCATCAAGGAAACCAAATTTGAATAATAGAAAATTCATTTTAGCCATTCTGCTTCCTCGAATTTCAATATGTAAGAAATCAAAAGCTTTTGATAACAAATAATTAACTAGTGGAATGTGAATACTCAAAATGACCTTTAGGATTAATAGATTAACTAGTGGAATATGCATTTCATATTAAATAGAACAATATTTAAGACACATTCTAACCATGCCTCTTGAGCAATTGTCCAACTTCCAATTTTGCATCTGAGATGGTATGAATTGGATCTTAATTGGGCTATAAGCATTTTTTCCTTCCATTTGATCTTTTGCATCCATGTACTTGTTTTGGCTGTGTTCACAGTTTGGGTTGAACTTGTTGATGTATAACTGTTTTTTCCTTCCTAAATTCTTAGCCCACATTTTTTTGGAGCATTGACCATGTAGCCTGAATAAGTCACAATGCAAAAACTGTAAGGATGGGCTAGGTCCTTGCCAAACAGCCCTACAACTGATCATTATTTTTCACAACAATACCTAACCCACCGATTTGGAGATCTAGATGCAGTCGGAATGAACTATCTATGTTTGATGGACTGCCTATATCTCTTAAAGTTTTAGAAGACAGCTTGGTGCGGAGAACAAGAATTATTGGGAGTCTCAGTTCAGAGGCTAAAAGTAATCGATAGCTCTAGATTTGGAAGAAAGATGCTCTTGAAAGTTGTTTGCTGGAGAATAGAAGTTTCACCACCTATAGAATTATTGGGAGTCTCAGTTCAGAGGCTTTTAAGGGATAATGGCCGTCCATTACAAGCATTCAAGGACCGTTAATCTTCATCTTCAAATCTGTGGACTGATAAATGGATGTATTAATCTTGTTAGGATACAATTTTAGACACGCCTAGAGCACACACCCCACGCTGACCATGGCGTTAATCAGAGGCTAGGGACGAATCAGCTTGGCCCTAACAGCCTATATGATATTCACAACCATGCAAGCAAGCACACGGTTGACACAAACAAAAGAAACAACCATCCCAAAAAGAAAACTCAGAATTCTTTTCTCAAAGACGTATGCAGTTCAATGCAGAGGTACGCACTCCAAGATATAGGAAACAAATCAACAAACCAGCATACAAAGTTTACCCATTTAAGCACAACAGAGAAAAATTGGTTTTAGAAAACGTTTCAGAATTTCTTCCAAAGGAAAATAAAAAGTGTAATTTCTTTGATTTTAGATACAGAAGGATTACACACTATTTTTTATAAAGAAGAGATGCCGTCTATCAGATGCAATTGAACAATCAAGCAAAAACGTTTTAATGGCATCCATACAATAAAGAACATGCTTTCACGTCAAATTATAAGAAAAACATACGCCATTCTCTTTTAAGACCATTCATTCATTCTTTTATTTATATTCTATTACTCAGCATAACGAACAGTAGGAATGATATAACCATTTAAAATGTAGTTCAGCCATTGCATAAGCCTAACCTGGATTTCTCTACTTCATTGCTAAGAAAATTTACCCGTCCCTTTGTTTGCCTTTGCCCAATCCGGAGTGAAGAACCGTACATCCTTCGGCCCAAATCGTTGCTATTAAATGGAGTCTTAATAATAAGAAATTGACACCTCAAATCGTTTTTGCCAGGTTTAATGCTACGAATGCCTCCTGGTGGTGGAATGCTTAAACATCCATTTGGGTGTTAATAGTGATTATTATTATTTAAGTAAACCTTAGAAAGTTTCCCCCTCCTTCATTCTTACTTTGGTTATTTAATATCTAAGTTTGTGGCCTTGTCTAAATTACATGTCGTAGGCCTTCCATTCACATTACCTTATGTAATAAATATCTTGAGCATGGCACTTAGTGCTTTTAGAAAAAGTGACGATTTCTTTTTTTTTATTTAAGTCAAAGTAATTCCTTTTAATATTTTTGTATCTTGTTTTATATATTTTACTTATTGTAATTCCTTTGGAAGAAATTCTGAAACGTTTTCTAAAACCAATTTTCCTCTGCTGTGCTTAAATGAGGAAACTTTGTATGCTGGTTTGTTGAGCGGTTTCCTATGTCTTGGAGTGCGTACCTCTGCATTGAACTGCATACGTCCTTGAGAAAAAAATTCTGAGTTTTCTTTTTGGGATGGCTGTTTCTTTTGTTTGTGTCAACCGTGTGCTTGCTTGCATGGTTGTGAATGTCATATAGGCTGTTAGGGCCAAGCTGATTCGTCCCTAGCCTCTGATTAACGCCATGGTCAGCGTGGGGTGTGTGCTCTGGTAGTGCCGGATATCTCATGTATTGAAGAAAATGTGGATGGTGCTGCTGGTTAATATTCTCTTCGTTGGTTTGTGCGGGTGACTTCAGGGTTGAACAAATATGTATATATGCCTAATGAATGCTTGATAGATGACAGGGAAAACTCATCTTTGGCTAGTCTGCATACTTTTAGCTGTAAATTTATCTCTGAAATGCAGAAAAGTACGTCACCATAGTTTAATTATGTTAAAGATATCTTGTATGGTTGTTTAAAATTGGAAGCACATCTTTATTTAGCCTTGTATTTAATGTTTGCTTATCTAAAGTTTTAGAATTCCATGTTGGTAAATCTCTAGGTTAAGAGATAAAACGTATTGGGTAATCAAGACTTAACATAGTAATGCGAAACCCTGGCTAACATAGCTAATTTGACAAAAAACATTTATGCTAGATATGGCAGGTACCTTGCGAAGGGCTAGCATAAATCTGCAAGAGGAGATTGCAGAGGTCCCAAGGAAGGGACCAAGACGACTCATAAAGGAGTTTGAAAGGGTGCAAACTGCTGAAACACCACGGCGTGTGGTAAGAAAAGAAAAAGAGCCTGTAGCGACAAGGGCTACCCACAATGATGAGAACATGGCTCGTATGATCCAGCTAATGCAAGATCAACTAAACCAATAGCGTGAGCAGATGGAGATCCAGAGGGCTCAGTTGAGTGAGCATATGGACCAATAGCGGGCACAAATGGCCCAACAACATGAACTCATCACCCAGCAAAAAAAGTTGTCATGTAGGATTCTGACTCCTCCCATGAGTCTATCTGGAATCTGGTGAAGGGTTGTCCTTTTAGGGCCCATTTCACCTGAAAGGGGACCGCTATCTCCCTTGTCCATAGCTTTAAGATTCTCAATCTTAAAGAGTTCCCCGACTCAATTGCTATGGAGCCAACATCAATATGCTAGTGCTAGCCCTTGACCCTCTGCTAAGGTTTGGCTAGAGTCCACCATCGCATGGTTTAAGGACTAGATATTCAAGACCTTTCTCAGGTTGACGGTAATGCTGCCCATACCATCTACCATTGGATCTTCCAACAACATGATTAGCTCTCTATTCATGCATCTCGTTGGCACCTCCCCAACCTGAGTGGAATGTTGAATACCTTCACTTTTTAACTGATTGACCACCTGGAGCGACGTCCCATACCACTGCTCTTTACACTCAACAACTTGGACCCCGGTCCTTGAGTAGCTGGAGTACGGTGGGTTTAGTCACACATAAGTCACCTCGTGACTAAGTGTAGTCGGGAAAAGTAAGTCCTTACTCGACGTACTCAATTCTAGCGCAAAGTAATTCCCAAGTCTCTTTTTCAAGTTTTATAAAAGAAATATTTAAAGGGTAAACATGTCAATCAAAGTTTCTTTTTAGAAGATTATAACCAAAAAAATATAAACCCTTTTCATAAGCTAATAAATAATGGAAAAGCTAAATAAATAAAGAAAAAGCTAAATAAGGTTATACTAATTTTTGCACATTATTTTTTTATAAGAATAAGATCTATAATAATAAAAGTACATGTATAGCAAGTTTCTGTAGCATTCTTTAATCTAAAGAGAAAATTAATAAGTCTTTTGTTAATTTCCAAATCTTTAGTTTAAGAATACAATCCATATGTACTTAAAGCTCTTAAGAATAGAAGATCAAACATGTTCTAATGAAGTCAATATGTCTTCTATATATATATAAGAATGCCAACCCTAAATTATTATTATTTTTAATCGCTTTGACTTCATGATATATATATATATTTTGGAAAACAAGAGCCGATGCTTACACAGAGATGCTCTCTCACATTCTTGTCTTTTCCCATTACTATGTTAAGTCTTGGTTACCCAATACATTTTATCTCTTAACCCAGAGATTTACCAACATGGAATTCTAAAACTTTAAATATCAAACATTAAATACAAGGCTAAATAAAGATGTGCTTCCAATTTTAAACAACCATAGAAGATATCTTTAACATAATTAAACTATGGTGACGTAATTTTCTGCATTTTAGAGATAAATTTACAGCTAAAAGTATGCAGACTAGCCAAAGACGAGTTTTCCCTATCATCTATCAAGCATTCATGAGGCATATATACATATTTGTTCAACCCTGAAGTCACTTGCACAAGCCAATGAAGAGAAAATTAACCAGCAGCGCCATCCACATTTTCTCCAATACGTGAGATATCCGGCACTACCAGAGCACACGGTTGACACAAACAAAATAAACAACCATCCCAAAAAGAAAACTCAAAATTCTTCTCTCAAGGACGTATGCGGTTCAATTCAGAGGTACGCACTCCAAGATATAGGAAACAACTCAACAAACCAGCATACAGAGTTTTCCCATTTATGCACAACAGAGAAAAATTGGGTTTAGAAAACGTTTCAGAATTTCTTAGCAAAACAAGAAAAAAAAAAGAAAAATACATAATTATAAAATTAAATATATATATAATAAATAAAATGCATTTATAAAAAAAAATATATATATAAATACAATAAGTAAAATATAGAAAACAAGATATAAAAATATAAAAGGAATTACTTTGACTTAAATAAAAAAAGCAATCATCATTTTTTCTAAAAGCACTAAGTGCCATGTTCAAGATATTTATTACATAAGGTAATGTGAATGGAAGGCCTATGACATGTAATTTAGACAAGGCCACAAACTTAGATATTAAAATAACCAAAGTAAGAATGAAGGAGGGGAAATTTTCTAAGGTTTACTTAAATAATAATAATCACTATTAACACCCAAATTGATGTTTAAGCATTCCACCACCTAGAGGCATTCGTAGCATTAAACCTGGCAAAAACTATTTGAGGTGTCAATTTCCTATTATTAAGACTCCATTTAATAGCAACGATTTGGGCTGAAGGATGTAGGGTTCTTGGGCAAAGGCAAACGAAGGGACGGGTAAATTTTCCTAGCAACGAAGAGGAAAAATCCAAGTTAGGCTTATGCAATGGCTAGACTACATTTTAAATGGGTATATCATTCCTGCTGTTCGTTCTGCTGGGTAATAGAAGCAAAGTAATATTACAAAAACAAGATTTTATGAGACTTTTGAGTTGTCAAAATTGGGTTGTGACAGTTGGTATCAGAGCCTAGGTTTGCGAAACCCTGGCTAACATAGCTAATCTGACAAAAACAATTTATGCCAGATATGGCAGGTACCTCGCGGAGGGTTAGCATAAATCTGCAAGAGGAGATTGCAGAGGTCCCAAGGAAGGGACCAAGACGACTCATAAAGGAGTCTGAAAGGGTGCAAACTGCTGAAATACCACGGCGTGTGGTAAGAAAAGAAAAAGAGCCTGTAGCGACAAGGGCTACCCACAATGATGAGAACATGGCTCGTATGATCCAACTCATGCAAGATCAACTAAACCAACAACGTGAGCAGATGGAGATCTAGAGGGCTCAGTTGAGTGAGGATATGGACCAACAACGGGCACAAATGGCCCAGCAGCAGGAACTTATCACCCAACAACAAAAAGTTATTGAAAACTTGACTCAGAAAAAGACAAACAGTAATACGAGTTAGTTTCCTGAAGGATCTTCCAGGAGAAAAGTGGGGGAAGAACTACAAAAAGAGTTAAAGAAATTGGATATTTCTAAGTTGGATGGGTGTGGTGATGGAGAGATCGTCGTTAATTGGCTTAGTGAGGCTGAAGGATATTTTGCCATCCAACCCCTTAGCTCTGAGGCAAAAACTACATGGGTAGTTGCTCACCTGGAAGGTCTTGCCAAAACCTGGTGGACCACCTACAAGAAAGCTACTCAGAGAGAAGCGACGACTATACCATGGGAAGAGTTTGTAAGGGAATTTAAAAGTCATTTCCTCACAGAGCAGTTTTATATTGAGAAGCATGGTGAATTTACAAATTTGCGTCAAGGCAACATGATGGTAGTTGAGTATTACCAAAAGTTTATGCAATTACTTAAGCATGCCCCAGAGTTTTATGGGCAAGAGAAGTCTAAGTCACACAAATTTGTCATGGGGTTGCATCCAAAGATTAGTCAGCCTGTAGGAGGAAAGTCACCCCAAACACTATCAGTTGCCTATGATGCTGCTCGTTATGAGGAATCAAGCCAAAAAGAGGTAAAAGCCTTCTACCAACAAGAAAGAGATAACTCAAAAAAAAGAAGGTACCTTGAGCAGAATCGTGGTATGGATCAGAAGCGCAAATACAGAGATAGGGGTCATAACAAAAATGATAATAGAAATAGGGGCAGAAACCAGGGGCACAAAGGCCAGTCAGACTGAAAGAATTTCCAGGAGAGGAAATATAATAATAAAGAGCAAGGCAAGAATGGGAACCACACCAAGGAGAATGACAAACAAAAGAATGATGGTCCCAATGCCTGTTTCACATGTGGAGCTCTGGACCACTTTGCTAGGCAGTGCCCAAAAAGAGCAGATCGTAGAAACCCCACAGAAGAAGCACCCCACTCAAAGAAAAGAAGGTACCCTGAGCAGAATCGTGGTATGGATCAGAACCGCAGATACAGAGATAGGGGTCATAACAGAAATGATAACAAAAACAGGGGCAGAAACCAGGGGCAGTCAGATCGAAAGCATTTCCAAGAGAGGAAATATAATAATAAAGAGCAAGGCAAGAATGGGAACCACACCAAGGAGAATGACAAACAAAAGAATGATGGTCCCACAGGATCTTTGCTGCCACAGGTAACCCTAACCTTATGGGTCAAACTACCCCATTCTTAATTAAAGGAAAAATGGGCAAAAGAGATTTGAATATCTTAATTGATAGTGGTGCTACTGATAGTTTTATTTCAAATAATGTTATAAGGGATATACTTGTTAAACCTGGGGTTTTGGCAAAAGGGTGGCAAGTTGAGTACGGGTCAGGAAAAACTTATGTAGTTAACCAATGTCTATTTGAGTCACCAATAGAAATACCCCAAGGAAAGATCAACTGGCATCTATATGTAGGCTCCCTTACATGCATTTAACATAATTTTAGGAATAGACTGGCTTAAGGTTCATAAGGCTATACTAAATTTTGAGGAGAGATGGATGGACTTATCCGATAATGCCAATCAAAGAATCCGCATTCAATGCAATAGAACATCTTTTGAACCCCATCTTATAAGTAGTATGCAAGCCAAGAGAGCCTGGAGAAAAGGATGTAAGTTTTATGTGATAAAGATGAACAAAAAGGAAGAAACAGACTCAAGTTAAATGGATGTATTAATCTTGTTAGGATACAATTTTAGACATGCCTAGGTTATAAATGGATGTATTAGATATGGACCAAATAGGCTTGTATAATCAGATATGTATGGATTTATTAAACATGTGATGTTTTTGGATAAAATCTATATGAAAAACATTGTATCTGTATCCATATCTGATTTAACCTGAGCAGGAGTGCTAGCTATGGTAACTTGGATAAAAAGGACTAAATTCTATTTTGTTGGTTAAAAAAATGTTAAAATTGAGTAGTTCTGTAAGAATGTTAAAATTGGTTCTGGGGGACATTGATCATGTAGCCTGAATAAGTCACAAAGCACAAAATGTAAGATGGGCTTGTTACATGCTAAACAGCCCTACAGCTGAGCATAGTTTTTCATAACATTACCTAACCTATAGATTTGGAGATCTAGATGCACTGGAAATGAACTAATGTTTAATGGACTACCTATGTCTCTTACAGTTTTAGAAGACAGCTTTTTGCGGAGTACAAGAATTATTGGGAGTCTCAGTTCAGAGGCAATAAGTAATCTACAGTGCTAGATTTGGCAGAAAGATGCACCTGAATGTCGCTTGTTTCTTTGCTGGAGAAAAGAAGTTTGGCCACTAAACATGTGATTGAGTGTCTTTGTTAAGACTTTAAGGGATAAAGGTAGTCCATTACAGGCATTCAAGGACCGTTAATCTTCATCTTCAAATCTGTGGACTGATAAATGTTTTAAGATATACCATGTGAGCAGAACTGTTTCTCTTGTTATGTATACAACTTTAGACATGTCTGGGCTATATATGGACCAAATAGGGCTGTATATTAGGGTATGTTTAGAATTGGCATGCATTGGAGATGTTTGGATATGATATATGAAAAGCAGTGTATCTGTCTCCATATCTGATATACATACAGAAACTGTTTTCATATGTACATTTACGTAGGCAGGCCGCATGAGTACCAGTTATGGTAACGTGCATATTAAAGATTAAATTTTATTTTGTATTGTAAAAGGAATGTTAAAATTAAGTATTTGAGTAAGAATGCTAAAATTTGTTCCCGCGGACATGGATCATGTAGCCTGATTAAAAGTCACAACACAACATTGTGAGGATGGGCTTGGTCCTTGCTAAACAACCTTACAACTAAGTGTGATTTTTCACAATTTTACCTAGTCCATTTGTATTCAAAACTTGGACCTTCTATTTAGAGTTATAAAAGTCTTAGAACAACGAAGAGAAAATTTGTTCTATAAATTTAAAAAGCTTAACACCTTCTTATGATCTTTTGGAGTGTGTTTCTTCTGTCGTTGATTTTGATGAGAAGTTTCCCTGTTTTGTCTATTGTCAATTCTTCAAAAAGTTCCATTAGTGAGTTCAGTTTTAGAGTGTCTTCATATGCAATCTTGAGGACCTTGTAGCTTTCACATTCCATTACAAAATGTTTTGATCGCCACTACTCCTGTCGTGCAAAATACATGTTTGTTCTAACCATGTCTCATTTGGAATTTTCCATCTTTCTGTTTCGCATCTGAGATGGTGTGAATTGGATCTTAGTTGGGCTATAAACATAGTTTCCTTTCATTTGATCTTTGTATCTATGTACTTCTTTTGGCTGTGTTCACTGTTTGGGTTAAACTTGTTGATATATATCTGTATTTTCCTTCTTAAATTTTTAGCCCATATGATAAGTCTGAATTTTCTTGGGGCATTGACCATGTAGCCTGAGTAAGTCACAATGCAGAAAATGTATGGATGGGCGTGGTCCATGCTAAACAGCTCCACAGCTGAGCATTTTTTTTCACAACATTACTAAGCCACGGATTTGGAGATCTAGATGCAGTGGGAATGAAATATCTATGTTTAATGGACTACCTATGACTCTTAAAGTTTTAGAAGACGTCTCAGTTCAGAGGGCATAAGTAATCTACAGTACTAGATTTTGAAGAATGATGCTCGTGAAAGTTGCTTGTTTCTTTGATGGAGAAAAGAAGTTTCATCATCAAACATGTGATTGAGTGTCTTTATTAAGACTTTAAGGGATAGAGGCAGTCCATTACAAGCATTCAAGGACTGTTAAACTTCCATCTTCAAATCTGTGGACTGATTAAGGTTTTAAGATATACTATGTGAGGAGAACTGTTTTTCAAGGACTGTTAAACTTCATCTTCAAATCTGTGGACTGATTAAGGTTTTAAAATATACTATGTGAGCAGAACTGTTTCTCTTGTTATGGATACAACTTTATACTATGTGAGGAGAACTGTTTTTCAAGGACTGTTAAACTTCATCTTCAAATCTGTGGACTGATTAAGGTTTTAAGATATACTATGTGAGCAGAACTGTTTCTCTTGTTATGGATACAACTTTAGACATGTCTAGGCTATATATGGACCAAATAGGGTTGTATATTCGGGTATGTTTGGATTTGGCATGCATTCAATGTGTTTGGATAAAATATTTATGGACCAAATAAGGGTTGAATGTGTTTGGATAAAATATTTATGGACCAAATAAGGGTTGAATGTGTTTGGATAAAATATTTATGGACCAAATAGGGTTGTATATTCGGGTATGTTAGGATGGCATGCATTGAATGTGTTTGGACAAGATATATGAAAGGCAATGTATCTGTCTCCGTATCTGATATACAGAAACTGTTATCATATGTGATATGCATATACAGTTTATCTGGGCAGGAGTACCAGTTATGATAACTTGCATAAAAAAGATTAAATTTTATTTTGTATTTTAAAAGGAAATTTAAAATTGGGTAGTTCAGGAAGAATGTTGGTTCTGGGGTACATGTTAAAATTGGTCATGGGGGACGTTGATCATGTAGCCTGATTAAAAGTCATATCACAACATTTGAGGATATGCTTGGTCCTTTCTAAACAGCCTTACTACAACTAAGTATGATTTTTCACAATATTACCTAACCCATTTGGATTCAGAACATGGACCTCTTATTCAGAGTTCCAAATTCTTAAGAAAATCCAAGAAAAAAATTGTTCAACAAATTTAAAAAGTTTCCCTGTTTTTGGAGTGTGTTTCTTTTGTCGTTGATTTTGATGAAAAGTTTCCCTGTTTTGTCTATTGTCAATTCTTCAAAAAGCTCCATTAGTGAGTTTAGTTTTAGAGTGTCCTCATTTGCAATCCTGAGGACCTTGTAGGTTTCACATTCCATAATAAAATGTTTTTGATCTCCCCTACTGTTGTGCAAAAAATGTATTTGTTCTAACAATGCCTCTTCAGGAATTGTTCATCTTCCTGTTTCGCATCTGAGATGGTGTGAATTGGATCTTAGTTGGGTTGTAAGCATTTTTTTCCTTCCATTTTTGATCTTTTGGATCTATGTACTTGTTTTGGGTGTGTTCACAGTTTGGGTTGAACTCGTTGATGTATAACTGTTTTTTCTTTCTCAAATTTTTAGCCTACATGACAAGTCTGATTTTTCTGCGGGCTTTGACCATGTATCCTGAATAGTTCACAATGCAGAAAATGTAAGGATGGGTTTGGTCCATGATAAACAGCCCTACAACTGAGCATTATTTTTCACAACACTACCTAACCCACAGATTTGGAGATCTAGATGTAGTGTGAATGAACTATCTATGTTTAATGGACTGCCTATGTCTCTTAAAGTTTTAGAAGACAGCTTTTTGCGGAGAACAAGAATTATTGGGAGTCCCAGCTCAGAAGCTATAAGTAATCTACAGTGCTAGATTTGAAAGAAAGATGCTTGTGAAAGTTGCTTGTTTTCTTTGCTGGAGAAAAGAAGTTTCACCACCAAACATGTGATTGAGTGTCTTTGTTAAGGCAAGGCAGTCCATTACAAGAATTCAAGGACTGTTAATCTTCATCTTCAAATCTGTGGACTTGTTAAGGTTTTAAGATCTACAATGTAACCAGAACTGTTTCTCTTGTTATAGACACAACTTCACACATGTCTAGGCTATATATGGACCAAATAGGTCTCTGTATATTTATGTATGTGTGCATTGGATGTATTTGGATATGATATATGAAAAGCAGTGTATCTGTTTCCTTATCTGATATACAGAAACTGTTATCATATGTGATATGCAGATACAATTATCACATTCCATAACAAAATTTTCATTGATCTCCACTACTCCTTTTGTAAAAAAAACGTATTTGTTCTAACCATGCCTTTTCAGGAATTGTTTATCTTTCAGTTTCGCATCTGAGATAGTGTGAATTGGATCTTAGTTGGGCTGTAAGCATTTTTTCCTTCCATTTGATCTTTGGATCTATGTACTTGTTTTGGCTGTGTTCACGGTTTGGGTTGAACTCGTCGATGTATAACTGTTTTTTCTTTCTCATTTTTTTAGCCCACATGACAAGTCTGAATTTTCTTGGGGCATTGACCATGTAATCGGAATAAGTCACAATGCAGAAATGTAAGGATGGACTTGATCAATGCTAAACAGCCCTACAGCTTTGCATTATTTTTCATAACATTACCTAACCCACAGATTTGGAGATCTAGATGCAGTGGGAATGAAATATCTATGTTTAATGGACTACTTGTGTCTCTTAAAGTTTTAGAAAACACCTTTGTGCGGACAATAAGAATTATTGGGAGTCTCAGTTCAGAGGCTAGAGATCTAGATGCAGTGGGAATGAACTATCTATGTTTAATGGACTACTTGTGTCTCTTAATGTT
The DNA here is from genome assembly GCA_028583015.1 of Wollemia nobilis. Classification (NCBI taxonomy): domain Eukaryota; kingdom Viridiplantae; phylum Streptophyta; class Pinopsida; order Araucariales; family Araucariaceae; genus Wollemia; species Wollemia nobilis. Next base: position 7,325,999 of record JAQPPZ010000380.1, on the reverse strand, counting down.
TTAGAAAACTCCTTTGTGCGGACAATAAGAATTATTGGGAGTCTCAGTTCAGAGGTTAGAAGTAATCTACAGTGTTAGATTTGGACGAAAGATGTTTGTGAAAGTTTCTTGTTTCTTTGCTGTAAAAAAGAAGTTTCACCACCAAAACAGAGTGTCTTTGTTAAGACTTGAAGGGATAACGGCAGTCCATTACAAGCATTCAAGATATACCATGTAAGCAGAACTGTTTATCTGGTTATGGATACAACTTTAGACATGTATAGGCTATATATGGACCAAATAGGGCTGTATATTCGGGTATGTTTGGATTTGGCATGCATTGGAGATGTTTGGATATGATAAATGAAAAGCAGTATATCTATCCCCATATCTGATATAAACTGTTTTCTTATGTGACATGCAGATACAGTTATGTGGGCAGGAGTACCAGCAATGGTAACTTGCATTAAAAAATTGTTCAATAAATTTAAAAAGCTTAACATCCTGTTGTATCTTTTGGAGTGTGTTTCTTCTGTTGTTTATTTTGATGAGAAGTTTCCCTGTTTTGTCTATTGTCAATTCTTCAAAAAGTTCCATTAGTGAGTTTAGCTTTAGAGTGTCAATCTTGAGGACCTTGGAGGCTTCACATTCCATAACAAAATGTTTTTTTTTTGATCTCCACTATTCCTGTTGTGCAAAAAAACATATTTGCTCTAAGTTCTAATCATGCCTTTTGAAGAATAGCCCATCTTTCGGTTTTGCATCTGAGATGGTGTAAATTGGATCTTAGTTGGGTTATAAGCATTTTTTCCTTCCATTTGATCTTTGCATCTATGTACTCGTTTTGGCTGTTCACAGTTTGGGTTAAACTTGTTGATATATAACTCTTTTTTCCATTCTAAATTTTAGATGGCGTTTATTCTAACCGTGGAGGTTTAGAAAAGTGAACCCCAGTGTTTACGGGAGGTTGGCCTATCCTGTCCACTTGACAACGACAAGATCTCAAATGTGGCTATGCCTTGTAATATTAAAAAGATTATTGAGACTTCTTTATGAACCTTATATGGTAATTTTTTTTTTTTTTTTCGCTCGGTTGTATGAGATTGTAAAAGGACGGTTTCGTTCTCCACAGTGGCTTTCAACCAATATTCTTAGCACCATAGGAGTGAAACAAGGTTGCACCCTTTTTGCAACGCTTTTTGGGATCTTCATTGATGAGCTTGAGTCATTTATCTAAGAGAACGCACAAGCGGAGGACGGTTGCCTTCTCCAATATGTGCTAATTTCTATCCTCCTTTTCGTTGATGACATTGTCCTTCTAGCTTCCTCACCTGAGGGACTTCAACGTCATCTAGATACTTTAGCCGCTTTTTGTAACTCGAGACAGTTGATAGTGAACCTTTCTAAGACCATGGTTATGGTGTTAATCACTACCAAAGAGGCTCTATCCCATCTCCACTTCTTTATTCAAGGGAAGGAGGTTGAGATCACCACCTCATATGTGTACTTAGGGGTTCTCTTCTCTGTAACCACCTTTGGTTTGAAACTTGTTGCCTAGGCCCAAGTGTGTAAGGGGTATGCAACTCTATCTTTGCTTGAGAGGAATTTGCTTCAGAGCACATTTCTAGGATATTCTTGTAACATTGGGAGTGTTTGACGTTTTGGTCAAGCCAACTATCACATATGGGTTAGTGGTCTAGGGTCCCAATCTTGGCCCGACTGAATGGTTTCATGTTGAACTAGTACAAACACTTTTTCTTCAAAGATTCATTCGTTGCAAGGGCACGGTCCCCCGTTCTATTATTTTGGTAGAGTTTGGGGTCTCTCCTCTTCAGCTTGAGATCATCTTTTTATTATCGCCTATTTTCACAGGGTCCGTACTTTGGGAGATACCCCATCGGGCTATAGATGGTACCTTTACCTTGCCCTTCGCTCATTGATGGACCTCTCTCCGAGTTCTTGAGGGGGGTTGGAGGAGCTAGTATTTTTAGGTCTCTACACTTTTGGCCAGCATTCAGGTATAGATCAATAGGCTTCTCCCTTATTCCTTGGGTGCTCTCCCCCCCTCTCGGACTAATAAGGAGAACGTGCTTCACAAGGTCCGAAAGGATATTAGTCTTCAGTATACCAGCTGCACATGGATCTCTCCCATTGCCCCTCTTTCCTCTAAATTGTTTTTTTATCACAAGCACTTCCTTTAGATTCAAGACAACAGGATAGCCCCCCCACAGTACCTTCAGCAACACACAATGCATAACATTCGAATCCCAATTGGGTAACTCAGGGTGCCCTCCCACCAACTTTGAGTTGAGTCAAATCATTATCTTTCGGGGGAGGAACGGGTTTGCCTTTTTTGTTCTTTGGGAGAAGTTGAAACCCTGCATTACTTTATTTTTGAATGCCCCATCTACTATGATATCCGAGGGAGATTTCATTGCTTTTTCAATGATAACTCTCGATCTCTATACACCTTTAGATACCCGGACCAATGATGTATTGCACTCTTTTTTAGGGAGACAACCTAGTTTTATCGAAAGAAAAGCTCTCCTCCAGATGGATCTTACCCCCCTCACCATTGATCCATCACAACCTACTTCACTAGCTTTGATGGACCGAGTGATACCAGACGGAAACACCATATTAGCCCAAACAAATAGATGTAGGTTCACTAGACAACGCACCCACAGTTCTTTGGGGCCTCGGATTAGTGATGGATATAGATAGATCGTGTGGATTTCGTTAACATCGATTCTTCAACCTTGGCTGTTAGGAGAGACTAGTTCCTAGGGGCATTGGAGTTTGCCCCTTAGGGCTGCCCCTCCCCCTCCCCCCTCCTCTCTCCCTCTCTCTCCCCTTTCATTCTTCTCGGTGTGCACTCCACTCTTTTGGACTGCAACGTCCTTTACCTCTTCTTTATCCCCATTCCCTTTGGTCTGCTTCTTAGGTTGTGTCTTTGTATTTATCTTAGTTTCTTTCTTTGTTGGGTGCTTTGGTCCGCTCGTTGGCAGTTATTGTTGTCCTTTTTACAGTCCCTTGGGTCTTTTTTGGCCCATCGTGGACATTAATAATATTTCATTTCATTTCTTGGGTTGGTTTAGTTGGTTTGTTACAGTTGGTATTAGAGCAAATATATGTTGCTCACTTTCTTGCATTTGGATATTTATGTATGTTGGTTTGTGAGCATATTTTAGCTCCACCCGCATTGCTTCAATTTTTAGATCTTTTATCCTTGAAAATCCTACTACTATAATCCCAATCCATGGGTGAGCAAATAGCATAATCAAGTACCATGTGTCCATTATGTGTTTGACAAGTATATCTTCTAGATTTTTGTGTCCATTATGTGGTTGGCAAGCATATCTTCCAGATTTTTGCCTATTGCAGATGATCAACCCCTCTATATCACGTAGGTTAAGATGTTCTTCACCATAATGTGTGATGGGTCCTTGACTGTCATTTGAGGACCTTAACCAATGGTGATTCACCTCTTCTTCCAGCCATAACAAATTATCATCTATGCCTTCATTGATCTTTAAAGAGCTTTCTTGTCTATTTGTTGTCTTGGCATTAAAGTCATCCACTAAAACCACCTCTCAAAGCTTGTTATATTTTGTGATGTCTTTTGCCAATGCCTTATATGGATTGTCATGATCTAAGCCATGTTTCTTATAAAACTTTGGTTGCTGTGGAGTAAAATAACAAGCTGCAATACTAATCAATTTGTCATTATCTATGATTCTAATCAATATATATTATTTATCTGGGTCTTCTTTCTCAACCTGTTATAGTCTACCCCAAGACTCTTTTATTAGTATTGCTACTCCATCTCCTTTTCCATTTTTTGTTTCTTTATTCCATATGGATCTTTTTGTATCCTTTGCAGTCTGGAATCTTGTATCCATCATGTTCATGTGTGTCTATTAGTACGATTACATCATTTGCTTTAGCTATGGGCCCTAGATCGGGACCTATTTTCCATGGATATCCACAATTCCAATTCACCAATGTTAAGTATTGTCGATGGGCCCCAATTTCCTAATTATTTTGGTGTGTTCCATTTATAACGTGTGCTTTCCCATTTTTCAACCATGCTTTCAACCATGCTTGCCCTCACTCCTTGCTATCTTTACCTTTTCTCTTCTTGTTGCATAGGAGTAAGATCATCATCTAGGTAAAAATGTGATCCTCGTAGCTATTCTCTATTTTGAAGAACCTGCGTTTTATCTTCTATATTGAACATTGTGACTTGGATTAGCCACATGCTTTTGATGAATTTGTCCATTCCAATGATGTTTATAAAAAAAAATTCCCTCATTAAATTGGTTGTGTTTTCTTGTTCTCCATGCTCTTTTATTACCTTAATGATGATGTTTATGGACCTATTTTGTCTTTTGTTTTCTTCTAATAGTAGCATTTTGATTTGTTTCTCTGTGTTTCTTTGGCTTAATTGTTGGATCTCTTACCACTTGTGCCATGATCTAGTTTTCTCTAATTTGTTTCGCAGTTGTTGTTCTTGTTCTTTTGTCATCATGTTTGTAATTGTTGCTTGAATTTATTTTATTTGTAATAGATTGTCTTCATTTTCTTTTACTTTGTTGATCTTTAACTTAGTTTGAAGATGAGATCCATTTATAGAAATATTACTATTACACAAGTCCATGGTAGTCCAGGATTTTAGTTCCACCAGTGATGTCTCCAACAGATTTGAACAACTTGTTTAGAAATATATTTTTTTTATTGTATGATGCTTTGTTGTTCCCTCATGACTTTATGGTATTTAGACCTATCCTTGCATTTTATAAATGGCAGTGTCAGATAAAGTAAGAACACCCATGTTTTGTATTGCGATTATGTTTAAGCCTAATGGTATTTAAGGTGTTACTTTGAGGACAACAAAAATTGATGTCATCCAAAATAATAAGTTTGAAAAATTATTTTAAACAATTTGTTTTTTATTTTAAATTGTTTATATGGGATTGAAACGGGCCCATGTGTATGCCATCTTGACCTTTGTGGTATTACGCCACCTTGGCAATTACACATGTATCACTGGGTAAGATTTTAATCTAGATGTACTTGAATGTTGAGGTATTTAACCAGTTGAGCTCATGTCATTTAATTAAAACTTTAAGGTTAACTATGGGATTAGAATTGTGGCCTAGAGCATGAAACTCCTTAGCTCCAATCCCTCTAAACCTGATGAGCATTTTAGACAAATATATTTTATTCTAGTGCCTTAAAATAATAATCACTTGTCTATCAATTACACATGTATCACTGGGTAAGATTCTAATCTAGATCTACTTGAATGTTGAGGTATTTAACAAGTTGAGCTCATGTCATTTAATTAAAACTTTAAGGTTCAACTATGGGATTAGAATTGTGGCGTAGAGCATGAATCTCCTTAGCTCCAATCCCACTAAACCTGATGAGCATTTTAAACAGATATATTTTATTCTTTTGCCTAAAAATAATAATCACTTGTCTATCAAGTGGCATTAGCTCAACCGGTTAGATTTCTCAACATTATAAGAGGAGAACCAGACATCTTTTTTAGAGGCTATTTTCTTCATTTTTTTTGCATATTCAAACTACTATTATATATTTTATTAAATGAATGCCTAATAAAATTACTAGTTTTGTTTTTCAATAGTCCTTTGTGACAGCATATTTGTCATTGCTTCAAATAAATCTTCTATGGATATATGCAAATATAGGACTTTTCCTTTAAAAAAATCACTTTATGGATATATGCAAATATAAGACTTCTCCTTTAAAAAAATCACTTTATCAATTGTAGACTCTACTTTTGTTTTCTAACATTCCTTTTTGATACCATAAATATCATTTGCTTATAGTGATTTAAAAGCAAAACCATAAATAATATTTGCTTATAGTGATTTAAAAGCAATTTTTGTATAGAGTAGTTGTAGGTGGGTGGTTAAAAGCTATGGATCTTATTGAACTTTACATAGATGCTTAGAGTCCATTTTATATAAGTATTTATTTTCCTTGATTTTTGGTTCTTTTAATTAGCCAAGCCCAATGGATTTGTTTGTCAAAGAATTCTAATATATTAGGTATAGAGGGTATATAATACTAATAATTAATGCTACCCATAAATCATTGATATATATATATATATATATATATATATATATATATATATATATATAATATATAAAAAAAAAAGTGTTTTTATCTATTTTGTTGTTATTCCAATGCTCTAAAATGTGTATATTTGTTTTTTCACAGAAATTCTTATCCTAGTGGTTTGTAATAATTGAGTTCAGTGTAATAGGAGGTTGCAGTGGCAAATTTAAATTTATTGTTAAAAATAATGGTTAATTACTAAAATTACTTTTTTTAGTTGAATCTTATTAGGTAAGCTAATTGAAACAATAACTTTCTTTAGAAGTATTTAAGTAGAACATTGGATAACAAAGGAATTATATTGGAATGGGTTACAATATTAAAAGAAAAGTATTGTACTAAAGATTTTTATTTATATTGACAGTATTAAATTGCAATTTAACATGTTTCAATTAATTTTGAAGGCAATAGACAAAATAAGTAATTTTATAGGAGTAGAGAGGAGAGGGCTCTGGTCCCTCCCTTGCTCCCCCTCCCATGGCTCCTGGTTCCTGCCCAGTCCCTGGCTTAACCCAGGTCATCCCTCCCGGGGAGTGGTTGTTTGCAGATGATCTCCTAGGGGGAGATCCTTCTCCACTATCTCGCGCCCCTCCCCGACCGGCTAGGGTTTCCTTGGTTGTTTTTTCGGATCGGTGCTTCCCGGGGATCCCTTGTTTGGTTGGGGATCCCTTCCCTTTTTCCCTCAGGCTTCCCCCTGGGGTTTTTTGCAGGTTATTCGCGTGGATCTGTTCCCTTGTGTTTCTCGGTGCGGTGGAGGTGACGGTTTAGGGTTTGGACAGCTTTCTGGCGTCTCCCTTGAGGTCCTCACAGCTTTGGGGGTGGTCTAGGGGGGCCTCTTTCCCCCTTTTTCTTGTGAATCCTCGACGGGCTCTGTGCTTGGATGGGATTCTTGGTCCCTGCTGCTGGGATCCTCTTTTGTTTTCCCGGGGCGGGTTCCTAGTGGTGCAACTCTCTGGTCGCTTCCTGATGGGCTGGATCCTTTTTGTGCTGGCTGTCGGCTTCCTGCAGGATGGCTCTCGCTGAACGGAATGTTTCTCCACAGGGCGGGATGGTTTCTCCACAGGGCGGGATCCGCCATATCCATCGGTTTTCCCGCGAGGCGGGATCCTTTCTTTTCTGCTGGTTTCCTGGATGGCGGGATTTCCCTGTTGCTTCCCGCTAGGCGGGACTGTTTGTGGTGGTTTTGACTGCTTTCCGCGAGGCGGGATTTTATTGTAACAATTTTTCTTTGCTTCCTGTTGGGCGGGATCTTCTCGATGGTGGTTTTTGGCTACTCCCCGCTGGGCGGGATCTCCAAAACTACTTTCTTTCTTATTTGTTTGTTTCCCGTTGAGAGGGATTGTTTCATGCTTACTGTTACCACTGGGCGGGGTTTCTGTTTTGGTGTTCAGTTTCAAGGGATTGATGCCCTAGGCCCATTGCTTATGTAATTAGGTTTTGGGATCCTTGTTAAAACCCACTGTAAATACAAATACTACTTACCAAAAAAAAAAAAGTAATTTTATTATTGAATGCAATTTTTATATGAATTGGTCTTGAATTCTATTGGCATAAAGTTTGGAAGAGGTAATAAATTAAACATGTTTCAACAAATTTTAAAGGTAATAGACAAAATACTCATTTTATTATTGAATGCAATTTTTACATGTTTTTTTTTTTAATAAGCTATGGATGGCTTCTATTGGGGGCCACTCTCATTACGAAAACAAAACATTACATTGCTCTCATTACATTTCTAACAAGTTAATTAGAGCATATCCAACTTTGTCTTTCTATAAGAGATTTTCTTCGTTTACCCCTCTATAAAAGATATTCTTCATCTTCCTCAAACTGCTAAGTTTCCACAATCAACCCCTTTTATATCAAATGCCTTCAAAATTTAAATTCTCGAATGGCTAAAATATTTGATGACCAACTTCTATATCCAAAAATATCTTGTCTATAACAACCTCACAATTTCTTAATACCTTTTTTTTAGGGTTCTTATTCATTCCCCTAATATTCCAAGATATTATTTTCATTGTTATTTTTTGATTTTATTTGTGGGTCTAGCCCCACTTCTTGTCGACACTCTGATATTTGCTTTTGTTTTCCTATATCAATATCTCTTTGTGTTTCTTTTTTCTTTGTTTTTGCTTATCTTCCTCTTTTTTTTTTTCATTCTCAACAATACTTTCATCTTCATCAATCTCTTCCATCTTCTCACACTACTCATAGTAAGACTTATCATCTTTAGGTTTGCCTAGTTATGAAGGATCTTAAGTGCAAGGAGTAACCTCAAAAGTACAATCTTCGTTATATTTCCTTGGAGACCCTAAATCGCAAGGATGCTCTTTTGTAGCAATTACCTTCTTATTCTGCCCTAAAATTCCTAACTTGTTATGCGTTTCCTCCAACCTCATTTCTATATTATTTTGCTCTTGAAACCTTAGAGTGCAAGGGATAACATCTTCACAACTTTCAATTTTATCACCTGAAAAGGATTCTATACTACTTGAGGAAAATGAAGATGATTTACTTGGAAAAAACTTTGACTATTTTGCTCTTTGTTTTGGGTTTTATCTTTACATCTTTTGCATCTTTAATTCTTTCTAAACTTGCCTATTGATATTGTCGATAGGATTTATTTGCCTCTTCTTTTGGAGTGGAATATCTTTGTTCAGATCTAGCTTCTATTATTGAATGATTTCTTTGCTTCGTCTTGAAGTTTATCTCATGGCTAGAATTTTTTCTCTTTCTTCATAGTTTTGACTTCGCAAACTCTATTCATGTGTCCAATCTCAAAACAATTGTGGCAACGAAATGTAATATTTTCATAATCTATTTGTTTTTTTTTATATGTTGGTAAAAATTTATTGAATCAATAAAACCTTACAAGAAACAGAGAATCCCAAAACAATGACCCTTTCAAGGGCCAGAAAAAAGAGACCCCAAAACCGCCGAGCACCCGACCAAAAGACACCCAACAAACAACAACCTCAACTAGGCATATCCGCAACAATCAAATTAGCAAGATGATGAGAACAATCCAATGGGAGCTGATCCCACTCCTTAACATTCCAGTCTTCTTGAAACTCAGAAGCCCATTTTGCCAAGCAATCAACCACACTATTACATTCTTTAGGAATATGAACAAAGGAAATAAACTCCTTGTCGATAAATTTGAATTATTTGTTGAGCCACTAACGTCAGTTGCCAATGAACATTAGAAAGATTATGAGTCTTCAACAAATTAATAATAATCTGAGAGTCCGACTTAGAGATTATCTTCTGCCATCCTAGAGCATAACCTTTTTCCAAAACAAAACTAATAGCAAGGACCTCCATATAATTATTAGTTTGTTTCCCCTTATAACAGGAGAAAATGAAAAGAGCTACACCACTACTATCTCTCCCAACACCACCAATACCTGCATACCCAAGATTCCCTTTGGAAGAGCCATCAATATTAATCTTAAACACCCCCCGAGGCGGAGGATGCCATCTGCCATCTCTCTACTTTTTTTGATTGAGGCCTCTCCTCCAGACCGATAAAGAAGGACGAGGGCCATTCTCCACTAAACGCAGGTCCTGCATCATCAAAATCTCAGACTGCTCCAAAGGAAGATTGATCTGACATTTAGAAGAACCAGTTTCTTGGATCATACAAATAATCCTCGGCCAAATCTGATAAACAATTAACTTTCTACCTTGAAAAATTCTTTGATTTCTTTCAACCAAATCTGCCATATAATACATGAGGACCCAATATTCTATGCAACTTGAAGAAAAAAAGCCTTAGCTGGAGGTTTTCTTAAACTCCTCCAAAACTCAACAAGAGAAGAGGCATGAGAACAAAACTGTTTCCACACCCTCCACCAAAGATGCCAAATTTCCTACGCAAATGAACTGCAAGAGCAAATGCCCTAAAGATTTGTCACTATTCTCACAAAGGAAAGAAAATGAAGGGCCCTAAAAATCTCTCTTTTGGATATTATCCCATGTAAGACATCTGTTCCTAGTAGCCAACCACAAATGGAAATTGCATTTGGGCCAGGAAAACTTATTCTAAACCTGTTTCCACCAAGGAACCCCCTCATCCCCAAAATGCTGCCTATCTAAAACACGGTAACCAGCAGCCACTGAGAAAACCTCTCATAATCTACTTGTTGATCCCATTCTCTTGATTCAGATTTAATCTTGATGGATTGTGGCAAAGGTTTTGAAATATCCATAACAACACATTCGAGTATGTATAATATGCTTTTGCTCCTTAGTTGTTGGTCATTCCCCTAGGGTATTTCTAATATTTTTCAAAACATCATTATTTATAAGTTGATATGGAAGTCCAAAAAGCCTAATCCACATTGGAAGCTTCTTAATAGTTTCTCAACGGAAAAATTTTCGTTCCATGGTCTCAAATAAAGTGCATCTCTTCCCCTAAACCATGGGCCACCAACCATTATTTTATCCTTAATTTCTGAACTGGAAAGTTACCAGGTGCACGGGAGCGGGTGTGGCCCTTGTCAAAACAGGGTTCGTCGGGTTCAGGTGCGGCTAGTTTTTAATTAATTAATTAATTATATATATATATATATATTAAAAAAAAAATAAAAAAAAAAATAAATATGCACATTGCAAAATAATTAAATAAAAGATAAATCATACACATTGTGAAATAAAATAAATCATTCATACACATTGCAAAACAATAAATATTTAAATATGGCATCATAAAAACATATTGATATAATGTTTTTTCATATTCATGTAAAAAAAAATGACAGAATGTCAAGTTATAAAGAGTCGAGATAATATATTATATAGTAGTGGACATGTACAAAGATAACATCAAATATTTGATATTTGACTCTCATTTGACATAATCCTCATCATCATCTTTTAGGCCCTCAAGAGATAATATATTATATAGTAGTGGACATGTACAAAGATAACATCAAATATCTGACTCTCATTCGTCATATTCCTCATCATCATCTTCTAGGCCCTCCTTCGTCAAGAGATAATATATTATATAGTAGTGAACATGTACAAAGATGATATTTGACTCTCATTCGTCATATTCCTCATCATCATCTTTTAGGCCCTCCTCCTGTGGATCTAGTGGTGGTAGATCTGAAAAGCCATCACACCTACTGTCATCTTTGGTGTCATCAGAAACTGCATCCCAACGTGCAAAAAACCCTTGTCCCTACGAGACATGAGTCAAAGAGTACTATGGACATACACGAGGTTCTCTAATTTTTTTTAATAATTTTTTTAGTCCGTATGGGCTAGGTGTGGTTGGGCCCACCTTAAAAAATAATAATAATAAAAAAAACGTTTTTTTTTTGTATGTTAATGCCCAAACTGGGTTGGGTTTGGCTGGATGAACCCTGATTGACGACAGGATCCAGATGGGGTTCGATCCAGCCGTACCCGATTGTGAACCCGCGAAACCGGTGCGGGTGTGCGTGTGCACACCTAGCCAACTGGGTGCGCGAACCCGGTTACACTGGGAAAAAACCTTTAGAAAGAAAAGTGCTCTAAAATGTGTGTATTTGTTTTTTTTTTTGGGACAGAAATTGTAATCACATTGGTTTGTAATAATTGAGTTCAGTGTAATGGGAGGTTGCAGTGGCAAATTTAAATCTACCATTAAAAATAATGGTTAATTGTTAAAATACTTTTTTAGTTGAATCTTATTAGGTAAACCAACTGAAACATTAACTTTCTTTAGAAGTATTTAAGTAGAGCATTGGATAACAAAGGAATTATACTGGAATGGACTACAATATTAAAAGAAGAGTATTGTACTCGTGATTTATATTTATATTGACAATTAGTATTTATATAGCAATTAAACATGTTTCAATTAATTTTGAAGGCAATACGTAATTTTATTATTGAATGCAATTTTTATATGAATTGGTCTTGATTTCTATTGGCATAAAGTTTGGAAGAGGTAAGAGTTTAAACATGTTTCAACAATTTTTAAAGGTAATAGACAAAATACTCGTTTTATTATTATTATTAAATGCAATTTTTACATGAATTGGTGTTGATATTTATTGGCATAAAATTTGGAAGAGGTAAGAAATGGTGATAAGCTATGTTTGAGGTATTCAAAATTAGATGAAGGCAGCAGTATTTTACTGTAGTAAATTAATAAGAAAACACATCCACTATGTGTCCATCGTGAAATGCCATCCATTGCATAAAAAGGGTTGCTTGAGAGGGACTACCTATTCTGATTGGTACTACAATTTTATTGTTGACGCTTCCACATATCTTGATCGATTGCTGGCATGCATTATCCAGAAAGCCATTTCACAGGGAAAGTGAATCCACTTTTCCATCAATGATTAGGGATTTGCTTTTCCCCCAAGTACAGTTATAAAAATATGATTATGAACATGTATGGTAAATACAGAAGGTAAATGTATTCTCACAAAAATTTCAACATGACTGAACCAGTTTCCACACTCTCAACTCTTTGAAGGCAGGTTTGTTCAAGAGGCATTGATAGTGTTGCTAATGCATTTCCATGTTCTCCCAGTATGCTCCAATCCATTAGCTATATATTGTCAGATGTTTTCATTTTGATGTTAGAGTGATTTATATCGTGATATATATGCAGAATATGTGGTGGCATATAGAGGCACACTGATTGTTTGACAAAAACTAAACTTGTGGCTATTGCAATCATTGGTGGCTCTTACGTGTAGAGTGGGCATGTTGGGAAGGCCTTTTGTAAGCAAATGCAATTATCTAGTGTGAAGCCAAACACACAAACCTTTGCTAGCATCTTTGTAAGAGGGCCAAAGAGTTTGAACAAGGCATGCAGATCCACCAAAAAGTTATCAATCAAAAGTTTATTGGAAGTAGACATTAGTCAGACGTAGCTGTGACTGCTGTGATAGCCATGTATGGGAACTGTGGAAGCATACACAACACAATTGAATTATGTTGACAATGTTTCCTAATTAATTGTAGTCTTATGGATTGCAATTACTGTTGGATTTTCAAATTTTTAAACAAGCTGTATTGACAGGTGTAATCCAAACTCATCGATCAACAGAGTAAGATGTGGAGGGGAAGGGATTTCATCTGCCATCTTAAATACAGTGTGGCACTAGAACAAGGTGGCAGAGCTCAACAGAATGAGGTCAAATCAGTCATCTTATTTCTTATGTAATGGGCTTCAACCACTGTTTAGCAGTTGCACGTGTTATTGGAGGTCAAAATACCACTTTGCCACATGCAGTTGAAAATTAAAAGAAAGATGGGCCAATTGGTGCTGGACGGGGATTGCAACTTCTTTCCTTCTGAATTTCATGTATTGTTGCTTGCAAACTCTAACCATACTAGTAAATTCCTTCGGTGTATCACAGGATTCATGTGTAACCTGAATCCAGCTATCACCAGTTGCCACTGTGTTGAAAGTCCAGCGTCATCTCCTTACCTTTGGATCTCGCTGGGTTCAGTTGATTCTGTGAAAATTTTGATTGTGATCCTGCAAATTGAAATCTCTGCCTCTTTTCTCTTCTTTACCTCATTGATTCCTTATGCAGAATATGTAATTGTCATTTTTAGGGGTGTTAGCCCTTGGTATTAGCGGAGGGGCAGAGAGTCATGGTTCTAATGTAGCCAGTATGAATCAGGAAGAAAATCTCTGTACATCAAGTCGGCTTCTTGTTAGCATGGATCAGTATGACAGAATATCATGCCATACATGTCATTCACCTGGTATCATAATACTTGGTCATACAATATTGTGCCAGACACATCTCTCTGACCTCGTTAGAACCATCAATTTTTTGGATTAAAATTGAATCTCTATGTGGCCATTTCAATTCGATGGTTACAGTTTTTGCCAAAATCTACATCTCCATGCACTAATATTGAATCTCTATGTGGCCATTTCAATTTGATGCTCATGATTGGATGGTAATTATGTTTGTAATATTTTTTTTTGTTTTGAGAAAAAAGTTGTACTCGGGTCTTCCATCTGTCTTGTTTGTAATGTTATTGGTGCTGCTTGAGAATCCAAAGATTGTTATTGGTGCTGCTTGAGAATCCAAAGATGAGTGCTAAATATGCATTTGTTTTTGTTGTTTCTAAAAATAGAAGAGCATACTGTTGCCCTTTGTTATGGTCCAGGTAATGCAAGTCTTTGTTTGATAATATTAAGTTCTTGAGCACATAGTTTCAGATTTAAGGCTGTGTGTGAATCAACTCGTCTTTACTTTAATCAGTCGAGATGACTTTTAGGCAAGATATTACTTAGTATATATTAAAGTACCTTTACTATTTTGGGCTTTTCTAGATTTTCAGGGACAAGATTGAAAGGCTCTTACAACTTGAACTGAGGAATTTTAAATGGAGTGGATTAATAGTTTTAACTATTTTTTTATTTTAAATTTCGATTTTTTATTAATAAATTATATGTGGTTTCTTATTATACCTTTGTTTTTGCTTTATGTTTTTGTTGTTGAGAAAGCTTTTCTTAATGTCTCAATAAGAATAATGAAGAGGAGATAGTGATCCACCATGACAAAGTCCATGTGATGGCTCAAATTTTTCGATGTAATATGCTTTGTTCAAAATATTATTTTGGAGTGCTCTAACATAGTGACATGTATTAATCAAAACTTAATATCTTGGAGTGCTTTAACATAGCTAATCTATTCACGACAACCTGAATTAAAACCAAAATTTATGAGGGTATCTTAAGTTTTTTAAACATATCTTATTATTCTGATTTCTTCACACGTGGCTTTTTCATTATGCCAAGGACTTTATGAGGTATCATAATATTTTTTTTCTATCAAACCCTATTATTTTACTTTCTTCGTGTCTTTTTCATTATGCCATCAAGGACTTCTTTAGTGCAAACCTTCTCTTGTTCCTTTGGGATAATACAATTTATAATGCTTTATAATCTATTTGCCCTTGTTTTTAAAACTATTTTATAAATCATATAACAAACACATATTTGAATCATATTATAAAGTTTCAAATTATAAAATGGGATATGCATTAATCAAAGTATAGTATCTTGGAGTTTATAGCATCATTAAATCCATTCATGATAACCTTAATTAAAACCAAAATTTATGAAGCTATTATATAGAAAATTCCAATCAACCCCTCATATGTTTTTTTTAATGAAATGTTGAGAATGTATGATCTTTTGTCTTAATTTGTTCCTTTAACTATTAATAAAATCCTACCTTATTCCATAATGATAACACAATTGATAATTCTTTGCTATAAAATAATCTTATAAATCATATTACAAAGGCTTATTTGATGAACATTATCAAAATATTTTGTGTTACCTTTTTTTAACTGTATTGTCTTTCTACAAATCCCATCTTTTTTGAAATAAATTTATATGAAATCCATTAGGGGCAAGACAATTTATATGAAATCCATGAGGGGCAGGACAATTGTTTTTGGCTTGTAACCTATAGCTGTTTTTGGTTTGTTGTCTATATGCTTTTTTTTTTTTTAGTTTGAAACTTTTTGAAGTGAATATTTTCAACTAGTTCTCATTGTTATTTTTTAGATCACTTAATATTTATTTGGGTTGAGTATTCTAAATAAATCACAGATTAGCGTTGTGTTTATAGTTTAGAAGTGTGATTTATATTTTCCTTTTTATGTAAGTTGCAATGTGCAGGAAATGTACACAAGTGTCATGTAAGAGTTGCACAATGTGCAGGAAATGCACACAAGTGTCATGTAAGAGTTGCAATGTGCAGGAAATGCACACAAGTGTCATGTAAATCACTGATTAGCGTTGTGTTTATAGTTTAGAAGTGTGATTTATATTTTCCTTTTTATGTAAGTTGCAATGTGCAGGAAATGCACACAAGTGTCATGTAAGAGTTGCAATGTGCAAGAAATGCACACAAGTGTCATGTAAGAGTTGCAATGTGCATTCATGTAAGAGTTGCACAATGTCAAGGAAATGCACACAAGTGTCATGTAAGAGTTGCAATGTGCAGGAAATGCACACAAGTGTCATGTAAATCACTGATTAGCGTTGTGTTTATAGTTTAGAAGTGTGATTTATATTTTCCTTTTTATGTAAGTTGCAATGTGCAGGAAATGCACACAAGTGTCATGTAAGAGTGCAATGTGCAGGAAATGCACAAGTGTCATGTAAGAGTGCAATGTGCAGGAAATGCACAAGTGTCATGTAAGTTAGAGTGCAAGTGTAGATTGAGAGAATGTGCACAAGTGTCATGTATGTAAGAGGTAAAATGTATAATGTGAGGATGTGCACAAGTGTCATGTATGTAAGAGGTAAAATGTGTAATGTGAGGATGTGCACAAGTGTATTAGATTAGGAATGCATTTAAAGTTTAAGAGTCATGTTTATGTGTCAAGTGTCCATGTAAGAAGAAAGTGAAGAGTCTAGTATGTAAGCAACAAGATGATAAACCAAGAGTATGAGACTTGTCATATGGAGAGCAATAGTACTTGAAAAGTCACATTACTATGGCTATATTATGGATACAATTCTCCATAAGAATGTAATCCAATTGTAATCAGAATATCAAATTACAAAGTTGTAACACAAAGGAAAGGAATAAAGCTTGTTTACAAATTTTGAGCAATTAATATTGTAAGTTTTCTAAATGCATAGTTCATGAATGACTTAGGCCATTAAATTCACATTTGATTATATAAATGTTTTTTTTTTTTAATTATATAGGACATACATATTAATTTTGCTCATATATTATTCTACTTATTATATGATTATATTAACTTGTAATATTGTGGTTATTTTATATTAGGACCTGTGATATTTTGTGGTAGTGAAACTTAAAAATCCAATAGAGTTGTCATCATGCATGCTGACATCATTATATTTATCAAAAAGGTTGAGGGGGGATTTTTAAACCTAAGACCTCCCATGGATAAAAGTTTTAAATCCTCCTTGCTAGTCATCTTTCCAAGTATCATTCTTGGGAGAGAAAAGACAAGCATGATAGCTATCATTTTGGTGTCATACGTTGATGCAAGCCTATATCATGCTAACATAGGTACATGCTCATTTTCCACCAAAATTTGCCACCTTCTCAAGGATTATTCTATAGAATACTCTCTTTTTGAAATTTGAAAATTAAAAAAAACAAGGGAAAAAGCAATTGTTTTGAATGAAATTTGGGGTACCTAGAGGAAAAAAATGGATGATAGTGCATAATTGGAATCCCTTTAAATTTTTATAAAGAATCCAAAAATGTTGATGCTTTGTCCATTTTATTATGTTTTTTCCTACATAAGCATTTTATTGAATGCAAGCAATTAGGACATCCTCTTATGTTCAAGAAGTAGAAAAGTTACTTTGTTAGGTGGACCATAGGTCTTTGCTAAACACAAAAGTTTGGCCGTGGATTCTTTGACACCAAGGGTCTATCCTAAGAAATTTAGCTTCATATTTTCTTCTTTTATGATGACCAAACAATCTATCCTCTCATTTGTACTACTATTGGACAAATAAAGCCAAAGCAAAAAAAGGAATGAATTTTTTAAAAAATCTATAAAAGACAAATGAGGTTTTTAAAAATCCTAAAAAAACCCAATTCTTAAACTAGGGCATCCATCTGGTCAAAATATTTAAAATAAAATAAGATTGAGTGCCAATGAGAGGAAAAATGAACTTATTGGTGAATATTTATCGTAGAGCAAATCTATTGTTTCTAATGAGATTCTTATAATCCAAGTCCACCTAGGGTTTTATAAAAAAACCCTTCTTCGGATTATGCCATCAACCTATCTTCTTAGATCCAACAAAAAATGCCCTTGAGTGAAGTTGGGAAAAACCTATCAACGAAAGCAATTGAGTAATGAATATTCACACTCACTCTAATACCATATTGGATTTCACAATAGTTTCTAAAAATGAATGGGATCAAACATTACTCGACATTGCTTAACAAAGGAATACATAGAATAAAAAAGAAAATAGAATATGATAGGGTGCCCATCGCCACCAATAATCTCACTAAAATGAAAATACACTCTAACCAATGGAGAAAAGGTTGGCATAAAGGGGTATTTATTTTCAAATACATGAAACCTTTAGGTATCAACCTCTTACCCAACTTGTACATTTGATCCAACTCATCACAATAATCTAAGACAACTATCTTGAATCCATCATCAATATTTTTGATCATCCACCAATCAAGCCAAAATAACACATTATTTGTATGGGTGATGTGATATATAGCTAATATATTGGGACCTATATTTATAAAATAACAAACCATATCAAATGAGGAAAAACCAGTATTATCATCACCATATCTAGATACTTGTAAGGAGGAATCATCCCTAATGATAACACACTCTTTATAGTATTGTGTATTATAGTCATGTAGAAGGTGATGATGCTTGGTCATCAGAAGAAGTGGATGTCCAAAATATTGAATAAAATAACTATATGTGCTTGTGAGGTTCTACCATCATGATCATCCTTACCTCGAGAATATAAGAGAGCAATATCAACACCCCATATTTTGATGCTACTTCAAGCTTCTTGATTTGTATCCAATAAAATTAAGCTTCGTGTCCTTATTAAAAATTCAAACTAACTTCTTGAAGGGCTTCTTAGTTTTCTTCTCACCTTGCTTTATTTTTTTAGCCTTAGTCTTGATCACTTATTTTGCACGAGCCTAGATGGTGAGAGGATGGATCTTACATAACTATATTTTAGCTTGATGGTGATTAAGGTAATTGCATAATTCATCAATCAAAGGTGGAGACTAATTTGGGAAGTACAAAAAGAATCTCAAATACAACAACTATCTCATATGTTTTAGAAATATTGTTGAACACAATTTTGAGAAGCTTAATATTTTTCTTGGTATCATCAACTTCCTTATTTGGTAATACTATAGGAGTCTAGATACTATCTTCTAACTTCTTGAACTAAGTGATATACTCATCAA
This sequence comes from Wollemia nobilis, assembly GCA_028583015.1. Classification (NCBI taxonomy): domain Eukaryota; kingdom Viridiplantae; phylum Streptophyta; class Pinopsida; order Araucariales; family Araucariaceae; genus Wollemia; species Wollemia nobilis. The sequence goes on along the minus strand of JAQPPZ010000380.1, from coordinate 7,306,914 downwards.
TGGTCTCAAAAGAATCCATAGTTAAGGTAGCAATATCTGCCTCCAATCTGTTGATTTGTGTGGAATCAATGTGGTCACACAATCCTTAAAATTTTTCAAGTCATTCCTTAGGATATTTAATGTTTCTAATATAAGTGTCACAAATATTGTCAACATGAAGAACTATCATTCAAAGAGCCTCATCGCGCTTATTCTTGAATGAATAATTTTGTTCTTTCGAATCAATGCTTAAAGGTTTCTCATTTACATATTAGCAACTCTTTACTTCATAGTAAAACATTAATCAACATAGTTTGGCCCATTCAACATGGTCACATGTTGATCCAATAATTTCCTACCCAAATACAAAGTGCTACATGTATTTATGGCCAAAAACAATACTACCAATATGGAGATCTCAACAAAATATACAATTTGAAAAAAATGGGTCCAAAATGCTTTCATATGTAAAAGTTATGGTCCACAAAATTTTGGCCTTAAATTCAAATAAAATTCCTTCAACACCTTTAAAATTAAAAAACATAATTTAGTACCTATAACAAATGGGAGGTTTCCATACGTTTTCATGTGAGTGGATGAGGGGGTGCCAATAGGGCACTAACTAGATAAAGAAACAATGAATGTGAAGCTTTCATATGTCATTATTCTATACAAGGTGGTGTCAATTGGGCGTAAAATATATTGCGACACTTGTCATGCTCTGATTCATTTTGAAATCTATACTTACGAAGTTTGTTGTTGATTGTATGACTAATCAATCAATAGGTTTGATGATTTGGTAAAATGTGATTGGTCTAACCTATATTTATACCATACACGTGGAATATTGTTATTCATCTCCCTATCATGTTAGCATCTACCATGTCATCACATGCCACATTATCACATGTTATGCCAGTGACTACCATGTTATCTATGATATCACCATGGGATACCACAACATTACAAGGGGTTACATAAATATATATGGAGCTAAAGAGGATGATGCCATCAAAAGGTGCCATATCATCACATAGTGCAATTTTATTCAAGGGTGCCACATCATCACATGATGCAATGTCAATGTTACTAACACCATCGATCAGAGAGATGACGTCATTATTTCTACCAAAAAGGTGGAGGGCATGAGATTCAAACCTTGGATATTCATGGTTCTAAGGACTAGGAGAGGTTCTCTAGCCACTCTATCTTGGACACCAATAAAAACAAAAAATGTGAAGGTTTTTATTTTAAGAAGTGACTTCTTTATAATGCCTTTGCCTTGCACATCAAGTGCCTAATCTACTTTCTATCTTCATGTGTTTGCATTCTAGATGATGTGTCAACATAACACATGCAAATTAAGCATGCACCCTTTTTGCATCTTCTTAGAATATTCCTTAGATTATTCTAAATTTTAGAAATTGGAGGGAAAGAGAGCAAAGTTTTAACACAACAAAATAGTTACCTAGAAGTATAATAGGAAAAAGTGCAAAACTGGGAGACCACATGAAATTTTTCAAAATATCTAAAATTGCTAACAATTTGTTATTATTTATCATTATTTCCCTACATATCCTTTTTCTCAAACATAACCAATCATACCATCCCCTCACTTCAATGCAACAAAAAGGTTATCAAAATATTTTAGCAACTTTTTCAAGTAACTTGGAGGCTTTTTCCATACATATAAATCTTTCCATGACTTCCTTGGCATTCATAGCAATTTCTAGAAATAAATGGAATTAGACATTACCTAGTATTGCTTAACAAAAGGAATACATAGAATGAAAGAACACATAATATGATGGGGTGTCTATGGACATCAAATAATATTCACTAAAGGAAATGGAATTACACTACAACTAATAGAAAAATGATCTATATGAAGAGGTATTTATACCCAAACATATGATACCTTTAGGTCAAGGTTGTGAGACTGACCCTTAGGACTAAAATATTACAAAAATTATAAAAGTGCCTTTTTAAGGTTGACATAGGCCCAAAGGGAAAATGTAATAAATATAAATACAAAATAGTTGATCATGACCCCAAGAGAAACTTAACCACCATATATTCTAACATTTCTCCTTAAGCTAAGTGGAATACATAGAAAGAGACCTTACTTTGCATCCTTCCTTAAGAGACTCTCCAATTCCAAGAATCTCTTGCATGCACACTGACCTCAGGCATGAAATTTAAATATTCAAATTTTGGAGGGAATGAAAATAAAATTTCAAATACAATTTGGGAATACCTGGAAGCAAAACAACAAAAATGCTAAATTGTGACTCCCCCTAAAATGTTGTATAGAATCCAAAAATGCTAATGGTTTTTTTATATCTATTACAATTTCTCAATGTAACCATTTTGTCAACCATAACCAATTAGGCCATACTCTCTTGCAACTTTTTCAAGTGGCTCAAAGGTCTTTTTTAAGCACAAAAGTGTACCTATGAATTCTCTAGGACCAGGGGTCTGTATAAAAAAATTTAGTCTCTTCTCTTCTTCTTTCATAGTGGCCAAGTAGTGTACCCTCTTAACAATACTACTATTGGAAAAAAGATTAAAGGAATTTTTTTTTTTGAAAAATTCATAAAAGACAAATGAGGTTTTCAAAAAACCTCAAAAAAACCTAATTTTAAAACTAGGGTACCCATTTGGTTAGAATAAATTGAAACAAAACAAGATTGAATTCCAATGAGAAGAAAGATGATCCCATTAGTGAATATATCTCCTAAGTAAATATGTTGATTCTAGTGAGATCCTTATGATCCAAGTCCACTTAGGGTTTTAATCAAATACCTTTTTTTAGATTACATTGTTAGCATTCAAAAAATCTTCATTAGCTCCTACAAAAAATACTCTTAAGAGAAGCTACAAGAAAAAATTCTATCAATGGAAGAAATCAGATAATGAAGATTCACACCCACCCTAATACCATGTCAAATTTTATAGTAGTTTCTAGAAATGAATGGAATCAATCATTACCCAATATAACACATAAAATAATGGGGTGTCTATGGAAAACAAATAATATGCACTAAAGAAAATGAAATTACACTCCAAATGATAACAAAATGTATAGTAAGAAGGGGTATGTATAACTAAGTACATGATGCCTTTAGGTCAAGGATATTATACTAACCCTCAAAAATAAAATATTATAAAAATTATAAAAGTAGTTTTTGTAAGGTTTACATGGTCCCAAAGGTCAAATATAACAAAAACAAGTTCAAATAGTTGGTTATGGTCTTAATTGAAGCTCAACCACCATATATTCTATTATAGCCCCTTAAGCTTGTAGAGGGAGAAAATTGCCCTGTCGCGTATGATTCTCGGTTGGATTTGTTGGGAGTCGAGGTGATTGTGAGGGTGTGTTATATTCTCTACACTTGGGAGCTTGGGGATTGAAGGGTTCACCATGAATGGTTTAAGGATTCGCTCCAAGTCTGGAGATGGAATGTTTGATATGTATATTGAACAAACACCTATGTTTGACCTTTCTAAAATCTAAGCTACGGGAAATGAAAGAATAATGCAAGATGAACAAAGATGCAAGAAGACAAGAGCTAAGCCTAGAATGATTCTTAATTTTCAATGATGACTAAACCCTAACTTGCAATAAAATAGATATTTTTCTTTTTCAGCAAGGGTTCAAGAGAATGCACAAACAAAGTTAACCCTAGGATGCAAACTATATGCTTTTACTCTTTCAAATGCCTAGAAATAAAATATCAAGTATTTTCTTTTTCTTTTATGATCAAAATCTAAAATATAAAAGAACACAAACACTCACCAAATAGCTTAAATATCTACAAGGGTACTTACCTAACTCGATGGTTTATCCTAGCTTTAACTTACATCCAAAATAGCCAAACTACTTTAAAACTTGTGAAACAACTTACAAAACCCTAGAAAAATTGATCAGCATTTGGGGTCCTGCTTAGGTCACTATATGACTGAGCTTGGAGGGAAAAATTCAATCCTCCTTGGTAATTTTAGCTGACCGTTCAAAAATAAAATGATACTTGACCTTTGGAACAAACAAAAGCAATATTAAATGAACATGCAACAATGAAATGGGATGAAATAGAATGTAGGTGACAGAAAGCTAAAATGCAAGCAATGAACTAGGGTTTTAGGAAGCAAAAAATTATCCCCAAGCCCTAATTGATCAAATTCATGTGCTATAATGAGGGGGCACAAATATGGCTTGCCAAATTCACACCCTGTATGGGTAGGGCATGAATTTGGTTCAAATGCACTTTTCAGGTCCCAAAATGTTAAAAATACAATGCAAAACAACAAAAAATAAAGCTAATGGCTAGTAATGCAAGTAAAGAACCTGGTTAGCTGATGGAGGAAGCAAGAAGCAATGAGAAGATGAAAGAAACACTCCATAATGGTAGACTTCTCCAACCATCAAGACTCCTCCACTTGATCCCCAAGGGCAGCCAACACTACAATAGAAAAGCATCAAAAATAACAAATCATAACATAAGAGCACTTGTTAGTGAAAAATAAGTGAGTTAAGTGGAGGCGGCAAATCCTCCTCCTAGAAGAAGAAGTGAAAAATGGATTTACCCAATTTTTATAGTTTTTACAAATTTAGTAAATCATACAGGTAGGAGTAAACCGTATAGCCGGGAAGGCAAACCGTACAAATCAAAGGTAAATCATACAAGGCATAATGAAATGAAGTGAAATGCATAGGAAATGTAATTTTAGGTTGTAATTATGCATGTATTTGGTTATAAGGTGTTAGACTTATTAAAAGTCTTAATTAATGCATTATGTTATGCATGGGTAGTTGTAAACAACTAATTGCCTCAAGAATCACTTTGGAACAACCTGGGCAATGTTATATAAGGCCCCATTTTTTATTTTGATGGTTTGGACATATATTGAATATAATCTGATAGAGTTGGATTCTTTTGGTTAATCTAGCAAGTGTTAGGAGTTAGACTATGCTCTGAGGAAAGGATTGTATGTCATTACTAAACATGAATGAATAATAATCAGAACTCATGGCTTCTTACATGTGTTGTACGATTTTGGAATGGTTGAATAACAATTGATGGTTTAGGTCTGTTGCATGTACTTTTGTTTGATTGTTTTGGTTACTTTATGCATTGTTGTGGAATAATGGATGAAACCAGAATTGGTGTAGCTTTGTGGAATTATTTGGAATGATGGTAATTCTAAGGGAGATGTATTGAACCTTACTGTACAATTTTTGGGCATCGTCATTTCGATTTGCAACTCTCTCAAGCCCTGTTGATATGTTTTACATGTTATTGGAAAAGGATTAATTACTACATTAAAACCTTACAAAAACTATCTAAGAGAGATTTTGCCAGTAGAGTACTCCATTTGGTACTTGGTTGTATCTTTGTTTCATACATATCGTACATATGAGTCCGTACAAATTGTACAGAAGGTAGTTACCCGATTTGGCAGTTTATGCGATTGGAAGGAACTTACCCGATTTGGAAATTTGGGAAATCCAACTTGTTGAGTTACAAAACTATATACGGTAGCCTGCAAAACTAAACCTGAAGGATTGGTTGAGTGTGGAATCATATAAGCTCCATCACTATACGATTTTAGACCGTACAGTGTTAGGAGTTAGACTATGCTCTAAGGAAAAGATTGCATGTCATTACTAAACATGAATGAATAATAATCAGAACTTATGGCTTCTCACATATGTTGTATAATTTTGGAATTATTGAATAGCAATTGATGGTTTAGCTCGGTTGCATGTACTTCTATTTGATTGTTTTTGGTTAATTTATGCATTGTTGTGGAATAATGGATGAAACCGACATTGGTGTAGCTTTATGGAATGATCTGGAATGATGGTAATCCTAAGGGAGATGTATTGAACCTTCTTGTATAATTTTTGGGCATCACCATTTGGATTTGCAACTCTGTCAAGCCCCGTTGATATGTTTTACATATTACTGGAAAAGGATTAATTACTACATTAAAACCTTACAAAACCTATCTAAGAGATATTGGTCCAGTAGAGTACTCCATTTGGTACTTTGTTGTATCTTTTTTTTATACAAATTGTATATATGAGTCCGTACAAATTGTACAAAAGGCAATTATCTGATTTGCCAGTTTATGCGATTGGAAGGAACTTACCCGATTTGGTAGTTTGGGAAATCTGACTTGTTGAGTTACAAAATTGTGTACGATAGCTTGCAAAACTGAACCTGAACGATTTTTTGAGTGTAGAATCATACAAACTCCATCACTATATGATTTTAGACCGTACAATGTGTCGATTTGGCTTTCGTACAAGCTGTTCATTAGGCGTAAACTAGTAGTTTTAGAGACCGTACGGTCGTACGATTTGGTAAACAAGTTGGGATTAGTAAATTGACCATATTAGGCATTAGAAATCACCTCCCCACTGGGAATAATGCACCCCTATGCTACATTTGGCTCCGTTGCCTTATCGAATCTGGAATTTTTGTTAAAATGGGTCAAATTGACAAAGAAAGAATACTACAAAACTAGAGGTGAATGACAGACACCAGTGTACAAATACGTAAGAGATGGGAAGTACGAGAAAAATTCCACTAAGAAGGATCATGAGGATTGCTCAAAGAGAGAATGCAAGTAACTCAGACCATAGTACACATGAACTAGAAATAGAACAAGTTTGGACATCGAAAAGGAGACTTTGAGGCATTGTTGATAGAAACAGAAGAGGAGGTACCAGAACCACCTAGTGTAGAGGTACGAGTTGAAAAAAAGGTAGTGCATGAGGATGAAGAGTGGATGGTGACACCTGAGAAAGTGATGTAAGGGTTGCAAGGTAGTGCAGAGGATGGGAGTCAAGCACCGGAGAAATAGAGCATGAGGTCTTAGGAGGAAGGACCAGGACCATCTCTCTCACATCCGCAAAGGAGGTCATGAAGTGAAGATGCACGTGATTTTGGTCAACGATTGGTTGGACAAAATAAGATATCTCATATAGAAACTTCTAACGATGACTGTAGCAAGACACCCCCAAGAAGGAATTAGATAGAGATTCCACAAGAGACCTTAAGTGACAGTGATGATTGTCCGAAGATGGATAATAAGGCAGCCAAGAAGAGATGTCCACCTTTTACAGGTGAGGGTAAGGAAGACCCCACAAGATATATCAAAACTTGTATAATTATTTGGAGGGAAAATGGTGTAGATCGACTAGATGACTGGGTAACTTTATTTCCTGCTACCTTGAGAGGATTGGCAATTGATTGGTATCTAAAAAGGGAAAATACGATATATTTTTAGACTTGGAATCAAGTGAAGGAGAAATTCATTAAAGAATTTTGCCCTTTGAAGGATGATGAAGATATTGTTACTGAGCTTTGCATGACAAAGAAAAAGCAGGATGAAGATGTAAAATCATACAACCGTAGACTAAAACAGTTAGTAGATGAGATGTAGATGCCTATGGTAGATGTCATGGTAAAGCAGTGGTTTGTTGATGGATTACTATGAAAATATAAGAAAAAGATGAAGGTAGTACCATCAAAAACGTATGAAGAAGCTATGAAGCATGTAAATAATTTTGAAAGTGAATCAAAACAGACATATACAAGAATTTTATCTTACCCCAAGTCTAATGATTCAGATAGTGGAGAATATGACACTATAAAGAGGACAATATCATCATTTCTTTAGGAGTTTGATAAGATCATGAAAGAGCAAAAGAAAAAACCATATAGGAATGAAATTTTGTGCACAAAATACAAAACTGAAGGGCATACAAATATAAAATGTCCATGAAATGACTATTATCACATCTATAATGTGATGGGACACGAGGTAATGCTATGTCCATATAACATAAGAGTACGTCCACAGATACTGACAATACAGGAGAAGAAAGAGAAGCAGAAGATCCTAGGAGGCGGGCAACATGCAATAAATGGTGATTATAGAAATAGCAAACGAGGTGGAAGGCCGAACCAGGGAAATCAACAATGAGGACAAAGTCATTTGTAGTTGGACTCAGAAGGGAGGCTCATCATACAGTGTCGCAATTGCCAAGAATGGGGGTATTTTGCAAAAAATGTCCTTCACCTCAGAGGCAGGAAACACCGCAAGCAAGCACTACACATATGTGTAGGTGGTGTGGTCCAAGGAACCACAAAGAAGAAAATTTCCCAAAACAGGTGAGTTCGAGTAACCTGCAGAATGTAAATTATTTAGACATTGAGGTTCATCAATTTAAGAAGGAAATACAAGAAGTTTTAGCCATGACAAGAAATCAGGCTAAAAAGCATAAATATCCAGAGCCAACAAAGGAAAAGCAACATTGGAAAGTAGCAAGGAAAATACTATAGGATGAAGCACAAAAAGCTAAACAAGGGAAGTTAGCTGAAGAAAAGAAACCAAGAAAGCCATCAGAGGAGAAGGTGATTGTGCAAAGTCTGGCAACACAGGTCTTGGAAACTACAGTAGAGATTAAAGTGTCAAACCTGTTGGAAGTTATTCCAGCGTTGCAGAAAGCAATGGTGAAAGAAATACAACCACATAAGGTGATGGAAGTGCAGAGCCAAACGATTCAGGAGAACGAAAGAAAATATCAGTTTATGGATCTGACTATATTAATGATTGATGTGGGAAAGAAATCTGTATTAGTTCATATGGAGATCCTAGGACACAAATTAACACAAGTTATTATGGACGGAGGATCCAACGTCAATGTGCTACCTAAAATATCCTGGCTAGAATTAAATGTTCCATCTCTATGAGCATCGAGATTTTGATTATGTGGTGCTGACCAGTATGGTATCGAGACAAAGGGAGTCTTGACAACACAACAAGTGGTGATAGATGACCAAGAATTTATCTTGGATTTCATTGTGATTACAATGCAGAAGCCTGCATACGATTCTCTACAGGAAGAGGGTGGCTACGAGTATCCAAAGTTAATCATAAATGGGGAAAGAATCAGATCACTTTCAAAAAGGTACAACAAAAATATATGATTAATCTAGCTAATCAAAAAGTTAGTGAGGATGTAGCTACGATGGATGAAAAAAAAATTCCTCAGGAGATGAAGGGTATGAACCTGATGGAGAAGGAATGTTGTACCTGGATGAATGTAGTGAAGACAAAGCTATATCTGATAGCAGACTTCTTCATTGGTAAATGGAGGAGTACAAAATTTTTCAGCCCAACTACCTTTGTATTGATTCAGAGGAGATCAAGGAAAAACAAGACGAACCAAAAGTCAGCGAGGAACCTAAGGAGGTAGAAGAGAAATGGACATTCCCAAAACATTTTGCAAAATATATAGTAGGAGATGCGGAGATTGATACAAGATCGACACATCCAAGAAATGTAGAGAAAGCAACAAGTGAGTTGGAGAATATCAAATATGAAGGACCTCAAATAGTGGACATCAATCTAAGAACAGAAGATGAACCTAGGATGATTCACTGCAGTGATGATTGGAACCCTATACTGAAAGCGGTGACTTTTAAGATATTATTGAAATATGTTGTGGCTGATCCACAACACACCCCAAAATTGGGGACCCACCTTTTTGCAAGCTTTCAAAGAAAATCTCAGTGACCCAGATGCTAAAAATCAAGAAAAAGGGGCAAAATTGCACAAGGAAGAAAAGTGTCGCGATATCGCGACATGTCGCTCCATCGCGACATGTCGCTCCATCGCGGCCAAAAATAGAAAAGTGTCGCGAAATTGTGACGTGTTGCATGGTCGCTGTCGAAAATAGAAAAGTGTCGCGAAATCGTGACATGTTGCTCCGTCGCGACCGAAAGAGGAGAGAGAAAGACAAAATGAAAGTGTCACGAAATCGCGACATGTTGCTCCGTCGCGGCCGAAAGAGGAGAGAGAAAGGAGAAGCAGAAAGGCGTAGCGAAATCATGACATGTCACAAAATCATGGGTCAAACCAGTCAAACAGGGCAAAGCAAAAAAAACATCGCGAAATCGTGACAAGAAGCAGTAAGCGGGGCACGAGGTAGAAAGGCGTAGCAATATCGCGACGCGTCGCAAAATCACGGGTCAAACTGGTCAAAGAGGCACGAAACGAAAAACATCGCGATATCACGACAAGTCGCGGTTTCGCGGCTTTGAAGCAGCAAAGTAGTACGGATGAAAATAGCATAGCGATTTCGTGACATGTCGCGTTTTCGCTGCCAAATACAGCAAGAAGAGCAGCCCGAAGCAGGATAGCGTAGCGATTTCACGATGGAAAGTTGGCAAAGTGTACGAAAGTGAAAAATGTCGCGAAATCATGACAGATTGCAGCCAAAGGAGTGCCTAGTGAAAAACGTCGCGAAATCGTGACAGATTGCGGGTGGAAGGCATGAAGTGTAAAAGCGTCACGAAATCGTGACAGAATTGAGCAAAAGGGTCCGAAGCACAAAAGCGTCATGAAATCGTGACAAAAACGAGCGAAAGGGCACAAAATGGAGAAGCGTAGCGAAATCGCGACAGGTTGCAGCAAAGCAGTCCGAAAGTGAAAATTGTCGTGATTTCGTGATGAAAAATGGGCAAAGGGTATGGAACAAAAAAGTGTCACGATTTCGCGATAGAAAGCTGCCAGAGGGAAATAATCGAAAGGCATAGCGATTTCACGACGGGTTATGGCCGAGAGTGTACGGAACAGAAAAGTGTCACGATTTCGCGACATGTCACGATTTCGCTGGGCAAGAAGGCAAGGAGGCTGTTGGCTGAAAAACATCACGATATCGCTACCTGTATCATTTTCGCTGTGTTGGCAGAGGAACAAGCTGCATGCAGAATAATGTCGCGATTTACAGGAGGCCGTTACAGAATGCGCAGAAGGCGCGAAACACGTGGCAGGCAGGTGTCAGAGTTGCAGAAGCATTACATGTAACAGAAAATTTCGGATGTTTCGACATCGAGCATGAATTAAAAGCATCAAAAATGCAGGGAACTTGAAACGACGCATTCTGGAAGGTGAAACGAAGCGACGCAGGGAGAACCGAAGAGCCGTTTTAGTTAATAAAATTAGAAGCGCAGATCGATAGAGGGGTTGGAAATTGCTTCTAGTAGAGTTGCAGAGACAAAGGCTGCATGCCATTCTGGACCTGCACTTGGAGCAATTTCCTGCATTTGTTCTGGATTTGCTTAACCTGGAACATTCTATCATTGTAACTATTATACCATTCTAATACAGAAATACAGAGAGTTGGCATCTCATTGATGAGAAAGGAGTTATTTTTGCATGCATGATTTAATGTTTATCTTCCCTTTTCAGATTTTTAGGTTTATATATGGAGTTTAATGCGAGTGCTCTCGGTTGCTTCATGTGAATGCCTAAAATCTAAAATTGTAGTAAAACCCTAGAAACCCGCACCTAGCTTATCAGGATTGTGCGAATGTGCAAATTCAATAGGTTAGGTTGCATGTAGAAAACCTCATTATCTTCAGTTTCCTCGAATTGAGATGGCAGCATTCTGGCCGTAGTTTAGTTTTCATTTTCTTATTTGCATTTTTTTATTTTAATCCTTTATTTTTATTCCTGCATTTTTCATTGTCATTTAAATAAATAACTGAAAATCCATCAAAATCTAGGATCAAATAGATTCATTACTCAGATTTATTCACTTTGAGTCCATGGCAAATTCAAATTAAATTAAACCATAGTGCCCCTTGTTAATATCCACTTGCAACCCTAAGGTATTCCTAGCATTTCATTTGAACAGTAATTAGCATAACAAGAACCTTGGAGAAATTAGTTTGTCATAATTTCTTTGCAAGCAGAGGATTTTGGGACTCAGATCCTACCGGAGAGTGTGCTTTCATAATTGGGTGAAAACACCACTCAACAGAATATAAGGATGTATTTGCATGGACATATAAGGACTTGAAGGGAGTACCACCTGAGTTATGTGTCCACAATCCTGGAGCACAACCCATAAGGAGGAGACCATATAGAATGAATCCAAAGTATGTTGCATTAGTGAACGTAGAGATATAAAATATGCTGGAGGCAAGAATCATCTTTAGGGTGACAACTAGTGAGTGGGTATCACTTATAGTGATCACCTTGAAGAAGGAAGTGGAAAAAATCATAATATACGTGGACTTTAGAAGTCTAAATGTAGTAACTATCAAGGATCCCTTCCCTATTTTCGTCACAGATTCTATCCTGGAGGAAGTCGTTGGATAAGAGATTTATTCATTTTTGGATGGATTTTTGGGTTATAATAAAATAAGTATAGGTAAGGAGGATAAGTTGAAGACCACATTTATTGTTGAGAATGACATCTACGTGTATAATAAAATACCATTTGGACTCTGTAATGCCCCAGCTATATTTCAGTGCATCATACTGTATATATTTGATCAATTGGTAACAGGGAACTTCAAAGCATTTTTGGATGTTTGGTCCATTTATGGGAAGATCAAGGAGCATCTTCCTACCCTTAGTGAATGTATGAGCAAGTGCAAAAATGCCCAGATATCATTAAATATGGGGAAATGCTACATGATGGTGCCATATGGGAAATTGTTAGGACACATAGTGTGTAGTGAAGGATTAAAAATAGACCTGATAAGATCCATGTGATATTACACATGGAAGAATCATATGATGTGAGTTCAATGAAAACCTTCTTGGGATCGATAGGATATTTTTGAAGGTTTATCAAGAACTATGCACATGTATCCTACCAATTAGATTCGTTGACAAAGAAGAATGTTCTCTTTAGATGGATAGATGAGCACCAAGGAGCCTTTGAGGAGTTGAAGACTAAGCTTGTGAGTAGCTTGATTTTGGTGTTCTCAAATTGGGATAAGGAATTCCATGTCTATATTGATGCTTCAAATTTTGCAATTGGTTGTGCTTTAGCACAAGAAGGAAAGTTTAGGTTAGATCAACCTATTTTCTTTGCTAGTTGCCTATTATCAAGGCCAGAGAGAAATTATAGTACAACAAAAAGAGAAGCTCTAGGAATGGTATATGCAGTCCAGAAGTTTAGGCATTACCTATTGGTAAATCCCTTCACTTTCTACGTTGATCACCAAGCTCTATTGTACTCGATAAATAAACTGGTGATACAAGGAAGAGTCAATAGATGAATCATCACCCTACAATAGTTTGTATTCTGAGTAGTAGTGAGACCTAGTAAGAAGCATGTCATTACAGACCAGTTATCTCGAACACGATCAGGAGAACCTGTAGGAACAAGAGGTTTGGATGAATTATCGAATGCACAATTATTCTCCATCAATGTTGTTCCATCGTGGTACAAGTTAATTTGCCAGTACCTATCCATGGGTAAGTTGCCACAAGAAATGATGATAACTAAGAAAAAAAAGTGATCATGAAGTCAACATCCTTCTAGTTGATAGTAGGATCACTGTATAATATGGGAAGCGATGGTATCTTACAAAGATGTGTGATGGAAGAAGAAGTCAAAGCAACATTGAAAGAAGCTCATTAAGGCTTAGTAGGAGGGCACATGGTACCAAATGCAATATATAGGAAAATATTACTAGCTGGACTATGGTGACCCACACTGTATAATGATGCAAAAGAGTATGTGAAAGCATGCAATACTTGTGAAAGAGTAGGAAAGACGGTAAAGAGGGACTTTATGCCATTGCATCCATCACAATCCTAGGAAATATTTGAAAGGTGGGGGTTAGACTTCATCGAACCATTGAAGACATCTCGAAGAAGGAAGTGTAGATACATCGTAGTAGCAACGAAATACTTGAAAAAATGGGTTGAAGCAAGAGTATTACCTGATAACTCGATGAAAAGTAAATCAAGATTCTTATATGAGCAGGTAATTACAAGATTTGGTATTCCTCTACAGATAACAAGTGATCAAGGAGGATACTTTATCAATGAAATCATCAAAATGCTGATGACAGAGTTCAATATTTTACACTCATTGTCTAGTCCATACTATCCCAGAGCAAATGGGTAGGAGAAAGCAACAAACAAAGTCCTGGTATCCACTTTGTATAAAACCTATGAAATAGAGGGAGCAGATTGAGAGGAAAGACTACCATCTATTTTGTTGGCATATAGAACAAATTTTTAACCAAAAATAGAGCATACACCTTTCTAATTGATGTATGGACAGGAGGCAATGGTGCCAGTAAAATTCTTGATACAAAGTTTGAGAGTTGTGGTACAACATCGCTTGGGTGATCAAGAAATTTTGGAAGAGCGACTGACAACACTGATCAAATTAGATGAAAGAAGAGTCATGTCACAATGGGCGATTGAGGTAGCTCAAAAAAGAAGGCATGGCATGACAAACATTTGAGGAAGTTAGAACTTAGTCTAGGTGACTTGTTTCTAAATTTTAACAGAAAGAGAGAAATCAAGCCCGACAAGTTGAAGATGTTATGGCTTGGTCCCTATAAAGTGGTTGAAGTAATGAATAATGGAGCAGTCAAGTTGTAAAGCTTGAATGGGATGGAGGTACCCGACACTGTAAATGACTCAAAGTTGAAGCCTTACAAGGTACAATGCTTATTCATTTCTTCAAAAGAGATTGAATAATGAATTCGAGCAGAAGCTCAACGAAGGATCCAAGAGGAGCTAGGGCAATCATAGGAGGAGCCTGATGCGGGACTCACAAACTTATTTGTAGAAGGGGATGAGACATGAACAACCATAGAACAACAAGATTTGGCACTTCGACCTGGATAAAGAAGATTGTGAGTGCATGTCAGATTTGTGGATGGGACCGAATGAGTAGAGGAAGATGAAGAATGAATTCCTCCAAATGAAAGAGGATATCAGGAGATAATACTATTACCTAAAAATAGGGGAAGGGAAGAAGAAGCACCCCAAGTAAGTAGAAATATGATGGATCCTCAGGTAGAATGGAGGGAACTACCCTAACAAGTGGAAGGACAAATAAGGATACAGTTGATAGTATAGTACGAGGATAAAGTGAACACTTTTGAAATGGAAGTTCCAGAAGAAGATAGGAATAAGACCATCGATGAAGAATTGGTTGGAATTACTCCATTGGCTTAGATAGGGCTATTACTGTAGAGAATGTGATTATAGACTCAGCAAATGCAAGAAGAATACCAGATGTTGCGAGGTCATAATGTAAGGTTGAGAGAATAAATATTACAATAATTGGATAGTACAATACAAATATTGGATGAACAAAGAACAAATAGGCTACAAGAGCTAGAATAAGAACCTAAAGATGATGGGGGGATAAATCCAAGAAGTAGTGTAAGAAATGAAGGAGCGAGAAAAAATTATTAAGTACCACCAAGTGATCCACCAATGAAGAATGAAGATGTAGAAATATTATGGTGAGACATTGAGGAAGCAACTACATCACAAAAATCACAGGGCCATGCACGACTGGAATTGAGTGACTCCAATAACAAAGGAATGCCTTGGGTAGTAAGGGAACCTAGCACATAAAGCAGTGATGAGGATGATTCCCTAAGGAACCCCCAGAATCCTCAATATGATCACGATCCCCCAACATGTACAACCACACAATGACAACTAGAGAGATCATAAGAATGCCAAACCAACCTGGATCTACAAGCATATATAATAGCCTATCAATAGTTGAGAAGACAAAGGAGAGAAGTACAAATATTGGAGAGACTGATGAATTTACCAATATATTAGGTGGAACAGAGAGAAGAAAATCATAATAACTCAAGTTTTGAGATAGACTTTTTTGACGTATATAGAGAGGTCTTGGCAACCCATCTCCACAAAGAATCTCCAAGGAAATAATATGGAGATGTCGCTTAGTACATGCAAATCATAGAATCAGAGCACTACGACAATTATCACCAAGCACAAGAAGAAGTAGAATTCCACTAGTCAACATTGAGTTGGTAGAGATAACTCCTGATAATCGAGTAATGGGAGGAAAGAACAAAGAAGGACCCCTAAGGCTTCAACCAGGAAGGGGAGGAGGTATTCAACTACAAAGTGAGTAAGGACAAGGTGATGTTACAATAAGAGAGGAAGAGTATGAGGAATGTTTCGACCCACTACTCCTAGATGGCCAAGAGATACACTATCTTGTATTAACTGGATAAGGAATATGCGAGGGTTACCAAGGATAAGATAAATCTTACCTAACCCTACAAGGCAGTATCCATTAGGACGACCACCACTAATCCAACGAGGACCTCAAAGAGTGGTAGCTGGCAAAAAATTCCTTTAAGAAAGGGAAGAATCACTATTGGTGCAGAGAAACCCAATATCAAGAGGAATAGGATGGGGGAGACACTCATGCAGGAGAGGCCTTGTTGGTAGGGGAAGAGTACATTTCGTAGATGAAAGAAACCTAGGCCAACAAAGGATCTGATCACCAAGTCTAGAGTCAAAATTGATCTAAGGAGATAGGTGAAGAAGTCGCTCAAATGATAGTAGAATAGTAAGGATACCACTACCAAGAGATAAATCACCTATATGACAAGATGGAAGGACACCAGGCAAAGATACTCCAACTTGCAATTGTACAATTTCAAATTGTACACATGGTAGGGGAAGACCAGGGAATTCAGTAAAATCACAAGTGGAGATGAATTGGCCTAGAGAGCAAGCACCTCTAGGTGATACAACAACTCAAAACATCACAGTCGAACCTCCAAGAGAAGAATCCGATGGGATCATACAAGTGAATGTCACTACACGATTTCCACGATGGTAAGTGTAAATAGGTTAGTAAAGAAAAAAAAGAAAAAGAAAAAGAAAAAGATAGAAAAAAATAAAATGCCTTAGTTGTGAAAATCCCTCGGGATGCAATTAGGAAGGAAGTGGGTTGAAAATTGAAAACATCACCCTCTTCAAGAGAGAAAATAGACAAAAATTTCTCTAAGTGATAGATTGTACAAATCAAAGATGAAAAAGCACAAGTAATAGATCGTACAAACAAATTTTTGAAATAAAAAAGCATAAAAGAGAGACCGTACAAGTGGACTTGGGAAAAATACATTGTAAATCGTACAAGAAGGCATGTTGTACAATTTAGGTCGTACAGTGTACGATTTCAAGCATAGTGTATGATTTTCAACCACCGCATTAAATGTTCACATGTGTGGATCAATGAGTTATTGGAAAAGAGTGGGAAAAAGTTAAAAATCGCATGGAAAGTGATGAGTTATCAATAATCCAGGTAGGGATGTAGCACCCTAAAATTGGCGCAGTGAAATTGTAATAATTACATTCACCTTAGTAAATAATTTAAATTCAAATTTAACCTCCCAAACCACCCGTTAACCATCGGGTAATCCGTTTCCCCCTTTTTTGTGCCATTTTTAGAGGTTGTTTTGACCGTTTGATGATATCATCGCCGATCAGACGATATCGCCCCAGATTTGACGATTTCATCTGGACTAGGACGTCCAGACGATCTTGTCGCAAAACTGATTTTGCAAAATTAGCTTCTGTTCCAACGGGTCTCCAATCCGGGCAGAAGCGTGTCTGCGCCGTTAGGGACCCTCCCCCATTGGAGATCTCCCAAATTGGGATGATCTCCAACCTCCTAACTACTCCCCTAAGCCTATTTAATCCTAAGCTATTCCCTTAGCACCCCCCTGGCTGAAATTCTCTGCAATTTAACTCCATCTACGTTAAATCATCCCAACTTTTCATTTGCACCAGTCCCATACCAATTTTGTTGCAGGTACATCACTGTTTTTCAGCCAGAGCTAGCACACATCATCGCCGACGAACCTGTTCAGATCAGAGGCAAACCTGTCGAATCCGAGACGATTTCGTATTGATGCGAGATGATCTCGACTGTAGTCCATATTGAGGCAATCAATGCCAAAAGTTTGCATTTTCCAACCTTTTCTCTGTTATTTTATTCTGCAAATTAGATAGTTTATTTAGTGTTTATGTTATTTTGCATTTGGAGTTCACCCATTTAGCTTAGATTGCATACTAAGATCATGATTTGTCATTAGAATATCATAATTTTCTTGAATTTTTGTTCATAACTATTATTCAGTATTCATACAGTCATTTGGTGTTGTTTCCCTCTGTTAGCACAGTAGTATTCGTTGTATTTTGTATCTATTTTTTTGCTTGCAGGTCTCTGATGAATTCATCTGACGAATTCGTCAGATCTCAGATGATTCTGTCAGATCTCAGACGATTCTATCGAATTCCAGATGATCTTGACTGCTTCAAACATCAGAATCATCACCAGACATCCGGATCAGGTATTCCTCATTTGTATTCTGTAAATTCTCTATTTTATGTCTTTAAATCTATTTTATGTACTCATTGAATTTGCATTTTCATGTAGATTAATCTAGATTCATTTGGCCAAACCTAGGATATGAATGCTTAAAGTTAAAAATGAACACATTAAAACACATTCCAAAACCTAGGCGTGGAAACTGCCCTTAAATGTTTCCTGGTGAACCCACCATCCGTCGAAAAATCATCAAAATACACCTCCCTTGAGAGGCGGGACCTTCGCAAAGTCCTCTCAGTCCGAGGTACCGCACCATCCTTTTCCCATCCTCCTTCCGGGCACGGATCCAATAGCCTGAAGGTAAGGATGCGAAAAATTTGGAGCGATACATTTTGGTGAACCCGACGTGAATGCATTGTAAAACCTTTTGAAAACAAAAAACAAAAAAAAACAAAAAATTATATATATATATATATATATATATATATGTATACAAGAAAAACAAAAACAAAATCATCATTTCAAGTTTGTATGTTTTAGATTCAATTCTAAATAATAGATGCTAAATATTACTTTTAGAAGTACTAAAGAAACCATGAGTTTTTACTCAAATCAATATGAGCCCATCAGTAATGTTGGAAGAATTCAGCCAAATACATTTGTTGATTATGACCAACCTCATCCCTATTCAACATCACCTCCATCACACTTTTCTCATTTTTCATCCATAACCCAACAGAACAATCCCTTTGCCAATCCTCTTCATAATGATATTATCTATTCTCCCATATATCCATATTATGTCTATCAATCCACATATAATCCTCCTCCACCTTTTCAATATTCTTCTTTCAATACAACACATCCATTTCAACAAGAAAATACTTATTCTTCCAATTCTACCATGCACTCACCTCATACTTTGCAATCTTCCTGTCATCATTCTACCCATAATAAAGAAAGTAGAGGTGAGAAACCATTAGGTCCTTTTATGACGAAATTCCTAAGGCATTTATCAAAAACCTCTCAAAAACCTTCATCACGTAAATTTACTAAGCTCAATCAACCAATGGATATAATTCTCAAGCATTTACTTGACACAAATAAGATTGAACTTCCTTCCATAAGACAACCTGATACCACATCAGATTGGTTTAAACCTGAGCTACATTGTGAATATCATAGAGTAGATGGACATATGACACAAAATTGTAAAGATTTAAGATGTGCAATTCAATATTTGATTGATAAGGGTCTTTTTAATATAAAGGAATTACAATCTACAACTGATTATAAATCTCCAAGTAAACAATCAAACTCCTACACAACAAATACCAATAATCAATCAAGACATGGGGATCTCCCAAGAACCCCTATTCAATTATCAAAAACAAGAAACCAATCAAATATTGCATGTTAATGTGTCCCATCATGATGATATTATTAATATTGTAACAAAAACTACAAATGAGCAACCTCAAGTTCAATCAACTCAATCCGATATTCAAGATATGGATTCCTCATTTGACCAACCTTCAAAACTATCTTTGGCTCTAGAGAATGATCCAAAATGGAATGTAAGCATAGAAAGCTCATATTTAGAATCAAAATCTCAATCTGAAATCCACTTTGATAGCCAACAACAAGTGATTAATCCTCAAGCAAAGATATCCCTTTTAGAAGTATTACAAATTTATCACAAGGAAATTTTGTTCAAAATACCTAGCCAACAATTTGTTCCTCATCATATTTTCTCTAAGAACATAATTAATGGTGTAAACCCTCTTGAGGTTAACCATATTTCATTCTATGATGAGGATATTCCTTCCTCTACTCCACAAGAAGACTCCTATCTTTACATTACAGGATCTAGTAAAGAAACACTTGTTAAAACTATCATGGTAGATAATGACTCCTCTCTTAATTTATGCACTTATCAATTATTCCAAAAATTCAAAATAAAGGAAGAAGATATTAATGAATCAAATGTTATTATAAAATATTTTAACAATGAAATTCAAGAAGCTCAAGGTACTATAATTTTTCCCCTTAATATTGGATCCAAGATCCTGGATACTTTGTTTTATGTAGCATATTGCCCTTCATATTACAACCTACTTCTCCAGAGTCCTTGGATTCATACGATGAGGGTTTTCCCTTCCACTCTTCACCAATGTTTGAAGTTTGAAATTGCAAATAAAATGGTTACCATACATGGTGACCCAAAACCATTTGAAGAATATTTAATGGTTGAAACATCAAGTTCTATACATTCTCTATTATCACAATTATCTTCTATCCATCACTTTTCTTCATCCATATATGATCATCCTTGTTTACCAAATAACATCCATGCATATCTTTCACATCTGCATCTGCTCCTTCCATCTTATCAAGACTTGGAATATAGTGATAAGAATGAAGAACTTTCTTATCCTTCTTACATTTTATTTTGTAACATGATCAATTTTACACATATAAAAGTCAAATCTTTTGCTACATTATTTTACATTATAACAAAGCTTTTGTTATCACTACCTTTTATTCATCATCTTTTATTCTTACCTTCACCTCAACTAGATTATCCTTCAAAACCTCCTTTGATTTTGAAGCAACCTTAGACATGCTATACTCAAATAACCTTGTATAGTGTATATAGATCATCTTGTATATACCACCAATTTCAATTCATAAATTAAAATCAAAATACAAAAAAATCAAAATCCTCAAAATCTTCAAAAAAATACAAATGCAACTAAGGACCTTAAAGGTAAATTTGAGCCCAACTGGCTTGGACCATACATTATTACTGCTAAATTTGAATCAGGAGCATACAAATTATCTACCTTAGATGGTAAAGAACTTAAAGAACCCATGAATATTTTGCATCTTAAACGTTACTATGCATAAATTTGGTCATTTCATCCTTGTATATAATTGTTTAAAATATTCTCAAAATGTTATCTTATATTTCTTTCAAATTTATAAAAATCCAAAAACATCAAAAATATTCAAAAACATTCAAAAATCTTCAAAAACTATTTATTGCATTTATTTATGGCACTTGTTAAATTTTTTGTTCAAAAACAAAAATAAAACCAAAAAACAAAATAATGATAAAAATATAAAAACAGCTATATGCTTGACTCTTTCGAAACCAAAACAAAATAAAGAAGAAAGAGAGAGTCAACATTCTCAAAACTTCTCAAAAAGTTATTTATATATATTTTCTTACAATTATTGCAGTTATATGTTTCAAATTATTTTGGATAAATTAGCATTTATTTGGAATCCCTCACTTGCACACTCACAAAAATAAATATCTTGATTTTATCTGGCATGATTACTAATCTCTCTTATATCAAAGTCCACAAAATTCAATTAAATAAAGTTTGAGCATAGAGAATTGATCTTGTTATTTACTTAAACCAAGCACATCTTTTCACAATAAAATGATTATATTTGTAATTTCCATGTTTTGCTACATAGTAGAAGTGATTTCTTGAGCGAAAAGTTTCCCCTGCTATCCTATCATGCACATGGTCTAGAATCTTTGAGAATTGGCAAAAGGACAAGCTCACCCCTACCCAGAATAAAAATCCCTTGCTCTACAGCTAATCCGAGCAAGTATCCCTAGCAAAGAAAAAGAAAAGAAAAGTTCAAGAAAAAAAAAGAGAAAAGAAAAATGTTCTTTTATATCATTACAGCAATGTTCCAAGCATTATCAAGCAAAAATACAAAAGAAATACAAAAAGAAAAATAAGCAAAGTTCAAAAGAAAGCAAGAAAGCAATAAAATCCCTTTCCCTACCCTTTGAAAAGAAAAGAAGGGTTGATGAGCTTGAATCCCTGGAATTCTCAATTATTCGAAAACTATGAGGTAAGCCCCATAACAGGTGGTTTGTGCCCAACCTGCTTGGCCTTGGGTAACTCCTAGCGTGGTGATATGTCTGTCACATTAGCGACCTTCTTTTGTACAGACCTATGTCTGCTTATGGATTAGCTAGCTCTTGATAATCCGACCTACATAGTAGTCTAGTATGGTTATATGCATCTACATCATGGTTAATGAACACTTATTTGGTTTCTTCAAATCACTTGTATCATATTATCTTGCTCAAAATTGGTAAATGAACAATGCAATTGCACACACATTTGTATTTGAGAGATTTTGTGTATCATTATGATAAATCAAGATTGGAAATGAATTCACATATGCACATGGGATTCCTTATAAATCTAACTTTTGTCTTCAAAATACTTTGAAATATTATTTTTGCAACTTGTTTGAAATAAATCAAGTACAGTTGTTTACCATAAAGACAACTATATAATAGAAAAATCAAAAATTTCTTTCAAAATATACAATCAAAACATATATATCTGGTTGAATTTCGCGACGATGGTATAGTTCCAAAACCAAAATTGGAATTTTATGCCTAGCGCAAGTCCTCATTTTCATATTTTTTGTTTCTTTTCAAAAATTACAAATCAACCATGCAATAAAATTATCTTTTTTTGGATTTTCGCGATGATGGTATAAGTCTATACCTACATATTCTATGCCTAGCGCAAATCATTGTAACAATTTTTATTCCCCATTTATTAAAAATCATAAAAACCATATGACTTAATTCATTATGTTACACAAATTATGCTTTAAAACAAACAAACACCTTTTCATTATTTCATGTCATTATGTCAACCTTCAATTTTGCAATGATGGTATAATTCCTAAAGAATTATCCAAAAATTTTATCACACTTAGGAATTTATGCCTAGCAAAAATCATTTTAAAATTATTTCATGCATAATATTTTCATGAAAATCTGAAAACAAACCATCATCATCACCTTCATTTTCATCATTGCACCAAAGTCTTAAGACAGTCTCTTAAGCACTCTTTTACTTTTAACAATATTTCTATACTGGGATTAGCTTGACGACCGAGTGAGCGGCGACTCCATGAAATGGTCTATAATAGCGACAATGTCCTTTGAAATTATTGTTAGAAGTCTCTTTTTATTTTTTATCACATTTCATCACAAACAATCAATTTGTTACATCAGATTATTTCATTTAAAATATTATAGCATGACATCAAAATTATAAATTTTCAAAACGACATAATTTCATGAATCCTCAATCCAATCATCAAATTAATCAATCAAACATAAAAGCATCATACAAACGCATACACAAGTCATATCACAAAAAATATCATAAATATATATCAAAATTATGTACATCATACCAAAAACCAGTAAAATGAACAGTAAAAATGAATTAGGGTTTTACCCTATTTTTCTTAATTTTATTCAAAAATAATTTTGCTTTTTCACGTTTTTACCTCAAACGTTCGATTTGGGTAAAAACACGGAGGGGGCACCATAGTAAGCTGTCGTACGATTCGACCAAGAATCGTCGCCTAAAAATGGGAATAATTTTTGCTTTCTCGTAGATCGAGAAGAACTCATCTTTAATGCATTTTCTTCGAAAAATTCGCTAAAGAGGGGGCAAAATGTAGCACCCTAAAATTGGCGCAGTGAAATAGTAATAATTACATTCACCTTAGTAAATAATTTAAATTCAAATTTAACCTCCCAAACCGCCCGTTAACCACTGGGTAATCCATTTCCCCCTTTTCCGTGCCATTTTTAGAGGTTGTTTTGACCGTTTGACGATATCGTCGCCGATCAGACGATATCGCCCCAGATTTGACGATTTCGTCTGGACTAGGATGTCCAGACGATCTTGTCGCAAAACTAATTTTGCAAAATTAGCTTCTGTTCCAACGGGTCTCCAATCCTGGGAAGAAGCGTGTCTGCACCGTTAGGGACCCTCCCTCGTTGGAGATCTCCCAAATTGGGATGATCTCCAACCTCCTAACTACTCCCCTAAGCCTATTTAATCCTAAGCTATTCCCTTAGCACCCCCCCTGGCTGAAATTCTCTGCAATTTAACTCCATCTACGTTAAAACATCCCAATTTTTCATTTGCACTGGTCCCATACCAATTTTGTTGTAGGTACATCACTGTTTTTCAGCCGGAGCCAGCACACATCGTCGCCGACGAACCTGTTTAGATCGGAGGCGAACCTGTCGAATCCGAGACGATTTCGTACTGATGCGAGACGATCTCGACTGTAGCCCATATTGAGGCAATCGATGCTCGAAGTTTGCATTTCTCAACCTTTTCTCTGTTGTTTTATTCTGCAAATTAGATAGTTTATTCAGTGTTTATGTTATTTTGCATTTGGAGTTCACCCATTTAGCTTAGATTGCATACTAAGATCATGATTTGTCATTAGAATATCATAATTTGCTTGAATTTCTGTTCATAACTATTATTCAGTATTCATACAGTCATTTGGTGTTGTTTCCTCTGTTAGCATAGTAGTATTCGTTGTATTTTGTATCTGTTTTTCTGCTTGTGTCTCTAACGAATTCGTCTGACGAATTCGTCAGATCTCAGACGATTCTGTCAGATCTCAAACGATTCTGTCGAATTCCAGATGATCCTGATCGCTTCAAACATCAGAATCATCACCAGACATCCGGATCAGGTATTCCTCATTTGTATTCTGTAAATTCTCTATTTTATGTCTTTAAATCTATTTTCTGTACTCATTGAATTTGCATTTTCATGTAGATTAATCTAGATTCATTTGGCCAAACCTAGGATATGAATGCTTAAAGTTAAAAACGAACACATTAAAACACATTCCAAAACCTAGGCGTGGAAACTTCCCTTAAATGTTTCCTGGTGAACCCACCATCCATCGAAAAATCATCAAAATACACCTCCCTTGAGAGGCGGGACCTTCGCAAAGTCCTCTCAGTCCGAGGTACCACACCATCCTTTTCCCATCCTCCTTCCGGGCACGGATCCAATAGCCTGAAGGTAAGGATGCGAAAAATTTGGAGCGATACAAGGGAAGACGAAGAGACATGCAAAATGGTACAATTTTAAAATTTGAGCAGTTAGGATTTGGAGATAGTTTAAATAGAAGGTTTACCTTAGCAATTTTAAAAAAACCGTACAAAGAAGAGTTTGAATTTTTTTAGGAGAACGAAGAAAATAAGCATGCAATTGAATGGAGGAAACTACATGGGCATTAAAATTTACCAGTAAGCTGCAATAAATTGTGACCCATTTTCAAATTCGCACTAGGGAGACTTCGCATTCCAAGAAATCAAACTAGAGAAGGAAAAAGGAGAAAAAGCGAGGGTTTGACTCCATTGAAGGAAGAATTTGAGCTCAGTCGAAAAGAAAGGAGGGTTTGTAGCAGACGACATCCAAAAATGAACTAGGTCATTGAAAAACATACATTAGGGTTCGAAGAAGTGGCAGATTGGAGCTAGAGCGAAGAAATTGCAAGGAAAAGAAGTTACAAACCCTAATTTGACAAAAGTGGCCAAAAATGAAAGGGAGAAGATGGAGGAAGGAAAGGAACAGATCGTACTACCGTAATTGATAGCCAATAATTTTTTATTTTTATGGATAAATTGTGCCAAGGGTGGAAAAATTACAAAATTTCTCTCGAAAAGCATTGAAAAGATAGATCGGGGCATTTTGGTAACTGGGTCGAAGAGAAATCATAGAAGGAAAGTGAAAAAAACATGATTTTATATCGAATAAGGGTTTGAAAATATGTATTGTATAATTTTGTGATAAAGTGTACGATCTCAGGAAGAAGATTATGCGATTTCAAGCAGTGTTTGGGCTATTTTTAGCCATTTAGAGCAAATCGTACGAAATCGTACATATTCGACGAAGGGGAGGAGCTAGAGAGGGATAATCTATGGAGTAGTACATCCTAGTACAATTTTAGGCTACAGTTGTATAATTTTTAGAAAATCAAACAGTTGAAGATCGAATAATGACATATTGAATGATTGTACGATCTAGAAGGGTTGCTCCTAAGGAAACCGTATAGGAGTAAGAAGAAGAGCAAATTGTATGATTTGTAGTAGATTGTACAATTTCCAAAACACTTACAATTACAAAATCTGTGATGTTCAAGTAGCAAGACAACCGAAGGTATGGTAAGAAAATGATTTCAGTTGAGGAGTTCAAATATCGATAGAGAAGAATTGTAGCCAATAGGGTAGAACGATCACCATGACCTCTACATGAGAGAGAGTCACGACCATGACAATACCAAGGGTGAAAATTTTAGTCCTATGATTGGCATGGTACTCGTCATTGGAGAAGATGAGGATACAGGCCGTGGAGAGGTCAGAGGTACTAGAGGGCTGATAGGACATTGTTGAGATATCGAGAGGATAGGATTGCACAAGAAAGACTTTTGAGGAGGGAATTGAGGAGTGAGGTACATGTTCTAGATATAGAAGAGGATATGAGTAGCGGACCTGAGGAAGGTCAGGTGGAAATAATGAATGTAACATTCGTACATCATGGAGGAGACACATGTATGAGGTAGTGGAATAATGAACAAAATAAGAACCACCCCTGGAGGAAATGGTTTGAGGAGGCTGGTGTAGCTATAATAATGTAAGTGCCACCACACCAGAAGATATTATTCTACAATTATCTATTTTAGATGGTTCAGGCATATAATACTGCAACCAAAAATACCTTTGTTAATGTGGGAAAGAGGTTTATGAGAATAGAATTTATAGTGGATGCATTCAGAAAAACATTTGGATTGCCAGCATACGGCATAGAGATAGTAAAGATTTTTTTTGATCCAATTGAGACATATTGAATCATCAATTCACTTACCGATGTGAAGTCACCAACTGATGCAAAGATCTCGGGTGTAGGGACTCAAGGAATTAAACAGATCCAGTTGAAAGGAAATGATTGACCATGTGTGATGAATATTGTGATGACTTAACTGTCAAGAGATACATGAGCTATAGAGATGCCAATATAGATGGCTCAATATGTAGAAGGTATTACCTAAGGAATCCAGTATGATTGGGGTACCTATCTAAAAAGAAATATGCACGAGGTACTAAAAAAAAGACTAAATACCTTTAGAATGACTTTCCATTCCATTGGATTGTTGTTAAATGTGGTTACGAAAATGGGAATCCCCTTTCTAGGTTTGAAATAACCTAGGAATTTGAGGGTAGGATAGCCAACTATTTTGAGATGGGTAAAGTCAGTACCATTTCAAAAAGAGACTCCAAAGAAGTCTCGAACAAAGGAGCAACATGCCATGGAGGTATAAGAGGATAATCCTTCAGATGATGAGGATGTACACTCCTAGAGAAAAATACCTAGGAGATTGGAACCTGAACTGGAGCAACAAGCAATGCAGTAATGATGGAAAGAGATACCATTAGTTTAGGAAAGGGAGGAAATTATGGGGAAGCAATCTATCCCAATACAAATAAGGACAAGGAGACAACATGAAAGAATGATGAAAAATCCTGCTCCAGAAAAACAAACCAAGATTGAACAGAAGGATTAGCAAGAGGAAAATAGACAGTTAGACTTAGAGAAGTTGGATCTGCACTAGTGGAACTGGGCAGAAGTAGAGAAGATAATGGAATCCCAAAAAATATTCCAGCATAACGAATTTGAAATTTTAGACTCTTCAAAATTATGGAAGGACACAAAGGTGGGGTAGATAGCACAGTAAGTGGTAGCCACCACTCAGGAGGAACTCAGTAATCACTTTGGAATAGCATAGGCAACATTATATAAGGCCCCATTTTTTATTTTGATGGTCTGGATATATATTGAATATAATCTGATAGAGTTGGATTCTTCTGGTTAATCTAGCAATTTTTAGGAGTTAGACTATGCTTTGAGGAAAGGATTGTATGTCATTACTAAATAGGAATGAATAATAATAATAACTCATGGCTTCTCACATGTGTTGCATGATTTTGGAATGGTTGAATAGAAATTTATGGTCTAGCTCTGTTGCATGTACTTCTATTTGATTATTTTTGGTTAACTTATGCATTGTTTTGGAATAATGGATGAAACTGACACTGGTGTATCTTTATGGAATGATATAGAATGATGGTAATCCTAAGGGAGATATATTTAACCCTAATGTATGATTTTTGGGTGTCACCATTTGGATTTGCATCTCTCTCAAGTCTCGTTTATATGTTTTGCATGTTACTGGAAAAGGGTTAATTACTACATTAAACTCTTAAAAAAACTATCTAAGAGATATTGTTCTAGTAGAGTACTCCATTTGGTACTTAGATTTATATTCGTTTCATATAAATCATACATATGATTCTATACAAATCATACAAAAGGTAGTTACCCAATTTGGTAGTTTATGCGATTGGAAGGAACTTACCCGATTTGGCAGTTTGGAAAATCTGTCTTGTTGAGTTACAAAACTGTGTATGACAGCCTATAAAACTGAACCTGAAATATTGGTTGAGTGTGGAATCATACGATATCCATCACTGTATGACTTTAGACCGTACAATGTGTCTATATGTCTTTCGTACAAGTTGTTCATTAGGCGTAAACTAGTAGTTTTAAAGATCGTACGATCGTACGATTTGGTAAACAAGTTGGGATTAGTAAATTGACCATATTAGGCATTAGAAATCACCTCTCCACTAGGAATAATAGACCCCTATGCTACATTAAGATCTAGGATTCTAAAATAAATTGATTAGTGCAAAAGAGGAGTCTAGGAAAAAGAAGAAGCCCCATTTAAAATTTATAATGGGAGGAAGTCCAAAATAAAATAACCCAAGTGATGTGCAAGAAGAGGCGAAAGCATCACAAGAACAAGAAGAACATATTTTTGAAAAATTCATAGCAATGGAGACACAATAGAATCAGGATGAAGAACAGGTGACTAAAGAGCAATATGTGGGCTCCATTGAATATAAAGAAGCCTAGGAACAGATAGAGCAGCAACAATCTCAGTAGGGTAATGTAAATACAGAAGATGATATGGAGGTGGGGAAGACAGTGGAACAAACTCCACCAAGAGAAAAGATAAACACAGAGATATTATTACTAGAGTTGGGGGGAATCTCTAGCCACCACATGGAAGAAGAGGACACACAAGCTCCTACAGAAGAGGAACTTCGAAGAATGTGAACAAGTTACATTTTGAAGGTACTGTAGTTTGGTAAGATAAAAACTAAGGATGCGATGCAGGGAGTAGAAGATTATATGGAATATTTCTTCTCACAGATAGGTGATACCATAACCAACACAAAATTACAATTTTGTATTGGATGCATGGGAGAATTGAAGTTGTTGGAGGAACAAGTATCTTTCGAATTAGAAAAGATAATGGAATGGGTGAGCAATGAGGAGCATACAAGGAGAATTGTAGATATTCATGTACAACACCCATGGAAGTTACCCAGGGAAGAGGTAACCATGGTGTTGGTAAGAGATGACTTGCCAGAGAGAGTGAGAACCAACTAGAGGCAATATCTGAGGTTTTACCTAGATAGAACCAATCATCCGATGTATCCAATGAATACAATATATTTGAAACACAAGAGGGTTACTGCAGGATTGGATATCACTTTGAGGAAGTTGAACTTCCTTACACATTGGATAGAGTGGTTGAGCATCGGATTGGAGCAGATTTATCAGCTCAAGAAAGCTCAAAAGGAGGATATGGAAGCCACTTAGAAGAAAATGATTGCAATGGAGGAATAATTGCAAAAGCGCAAGGCTACGATAGAGGAGAAAATAAAGAAATTAGAATAAGAAATGATAAGCACCAGAATGGATTTTGAGGCCAGACTTAGCTCGCTTGAAGAAGAGAAGTGACAGGTCTCGCAAATGGTAGAATATAGGATAAAGGAGTTGGAGGCTCAACTCAGAGCAAAGGATGAACAGGTGAAAACATAGTTGGCCAAAAAATATGAGCAAATGGTGGCATAGGCCAAGAAGATAGAAGAGCTTATGAAGGACAACAAAAGATATAATGATATGGTCCTAGAGAAGCAAGCACAACTGAAGGCCAAATAAGATACTATTCGTGCCTTAGACGCTTATGTTGATCACCACCTAAAGACCATTATAGAGAAGAATGAGGAGATTCAAGTGGCAACTTGAAAAAAAGCTCATTTTTTGAAAAATTTAAAGAAGAGTGCCATCGATCGTGAAAAGCAAATGAGGGAACTCTTGAATACTGTCGAAGAGAAAGTAAATTACCATGGGGTGAAAGTAGTGGAAATGGGAAACTATGTAGCTATGTTGAAGAACAAACGTGCAATTATTAAATCCCAAGTGAATTATTTGAAATAGGTGGTCACGAATTATGAAGCATAACTGAAACAAAAGGGTGAGTTGGTGAGGACACCGACCAAAGTAAAGGGGAGGGCAGATGTAGGTGGTAAATCCTTCCAGAAGAAGTGATAAATGGATTTGCCCAATTTTGATAGGAAATTTTTTGTAAATTGTATAGGTAGGAGTAAACCATACATATAGAAAGGTAAACCATACAAGTCAAAGGTAAATCATACAAGGCACAATGAAATGAAGTGAAATGCATAGAAAATGTAATTTTAGGTTGTAATTGCACATGTATTTGGTTATTAATATGTTAGACTTGGTAAAAGTTTTAATTAATGCATTTTGTTATGCATGGGTAGTTGTAAATAAATAATTGCCTCAATAGTCACTTTGGAATAGCCTAGGCAACATTATATAAGGCCCCATTTTTTATTTTGATGGTCTGGATATATATTGAATATAATCTGATAGAGTTGGATTCTTCTGGTTAATCTAGCAAGTTTTAGGAGTTAGACTATGCTTTGAGGAAAGGATTGTATGTAATTACTGAATAGGAATGGATAATAATAAGAAATCATGGCTTCTCACATGTGTTGTACTATTTTGGAATGGTTGAATAACAATTTATGGTTTAGCTCTGTTGCATGTACTTCTATTTGATTATTTTTGGTTAATTTATGCATTGTTGTGGAATAATGGATGAAACTGACACTGGTGTAGCTTTGTGGAATGATATAGAATTATGGTAATCCTAAGGGAGACATATTGAACCCTGATGTATGATTTATGGGTGTCACCATTTGGATTTGCAACTCTCTCAAGTCCCGTTGATATGTTTTGCATGTTATTGGAAAAGGATTAATTACTACATTAAACCCTTACAAAACCTATCTAAGAGATATTGGTATAGTAGAGTACTCCATTTGGTACTTAGCTATATCTTCATTTCATACAAATCGTACATCTGATTATATACAAATCATACAAAAGGTAGTTACCCGATTTGGCAGTTTATGCGATTAGAAGGAACTTACCCGATTTGGCAGTTTGGAAAATCTGACTTGTTGAGTACAAAACTGTGTACAACAGCCTGTAAAACTGAACCTGAAGGATTGGTTGAGTGTGCAATCGTACGATCTCAATCACTGTATGATTTTAGACCGTACAATGTGTCGATATGTCTTTCGTACAAGCTGCTCATTAGGCGTAAACTAGTAGTTTTAGAGACCGTACGATCGTACGATTTGGTAAACAAGTTGGGATTAGTAAATTGAAAATATTAGGCATTAGAAATTACCTCTCAACTAGGAATACTATACCCTACATTAAGATCTAGGATTCTAAAAAATATTGATTAGGGGAAAAGAGGGAATCCAATCCTCTATTTATAAGAGGTTTGGAGGGCTAAAAGAGGGCAGGAAAATGGGCCAACGAGGGGTGGAGTTTTTGAGAGAAAAACCCCTATAAAACCAAATTCATGCCCAATAATTACAAGGCATTAATATGGCACGCCAAATTCATGCCCCATATGGATTGGGCATGAATTTGGTAAAGCTAGGGAAAAAGGACAAAGGAAGAGGGGAAACAGGCCCCCAATTTTGTACTTAGTAAGCTTGGGTGGCTTCCTAGGGATCTAAGGAAAGATTGACTCATTTTAATGGGTCAATTTTCCATATCTAGATTTTCCCCCTCTTTGATGCATTTATGGCCAAATAAATGCGTCAAAGAAATATGTAGACTCCTATGGGTGAAGACAACGAACACACAAAAAGGGGTGGCTGGGTTTGGAAAAGGGGTGGTGCAAAAAGGGGTGTCATCCTGAACACCATAAATTTGCACACAAAATGACGTGTTACTACCATTAATGCCTCTAAGGTTGGGATGCTCCTTTGAGTTTTTGAAGGAATGCAAGATTCCTAAAAAAAACTCAAAAAAATACACAAAAAAAGGAAGCGAAAATGAGAAAGCAAAGAAAAACAAAGAAGATAGAGAAGAAAAAAGGAATAATAAGGCGAGAAGAGAGGAAAGGAAGAGAAAAAGGAAAAATAAGAGAGAGAAGAAAAGGAGGGAAAAGAAGGAAGGAAGAAAAGGAGGGAAAAGGAGCTCATTTTCATCACACGAGGAGGAGAAAAGAGCTCTGGAGAAGAAAAATTAAGAATGACGCTTCCAACTCACCGTGTTGCCATGGTGAGAGGTGATGCTAGCACTATTGCTAACTAGGTGAAGGTATGGATTGAAACCCACTTGGTAGAATTAGATGTTTCACTTGCACACAAAAACTTTAGCAATTTTTTTGATTTTTTTTTGACTTTTTAAGCAATTTTTTGTAAAATTCACTATGGAGCATGAATTTAGTTATGAAATGTGAATTTGGTCAAGTGCCCTTGCAAAATTTGTGCTCGGTAATTTAAGGGCATGAATTTGGTGAATTTTACAAAAAATGCACTTTTTTTGAATGAAGATGAAGCTGATGAAATGTGTGAATGTTGTTATTTTGATTGTGTAGCTAGATGTACTCGAGAGTAGAGAGTGGTGATCGAAGACACTCAAGGATGCTATGAGAGAGATCATAGTGGTAGAGAGAGAGACACTAGAGAACATGGGACTACTACATATAGTACAAATGCCCCACATTGAGGCTAACAAGGCACTACTAATGGCAGAGAGATGGTATCCAGAATGATCCACATTCTAGTTATCAATGGGGGAGATGACCATCACACTGGAGGATGTGTGGTGCATCTTGAGGATACCCATAAGGGGAGGTATGGTTTACATGGTATGGGAGTTGATGGTGGCATCGAAGATGATGTTAGGGGACCCAACATATGTGATCCATTAGAGTGGATTCCATGTCGATGAGATGCCATGTTGATATGGAGTTAAGACACTAATATATGTACTATGTGGGGTGTTCGAAGGGATGTTGGTGTGCCACGAGTAGGTGACACCTACCATGGACACTGGTGGAAGTAGTGGTAGAAACATGAGTTCATAGGCTTAGATTATTATGGGGACCATATGTGCTAGCTCGCTTATGCAGGATGCTACATGGAATCATGTATAAGTGGTAGACAAGGTTGATCTGTATGATGTTACTCTAGGTGTGGTGCTAGGAGCACATAGTGATCTAGAGGTTGAATGCACTACTAGGACCATTTCCTAACATGAAGTAACTAGCAGTATATAGGTGGACATGATACTACGACCATATATAGAAGGTATATGTTGGTGTCTCACCACTAGGGAGGTAGGTGATAGATGAGCTACAAGAGCACTAGATCATATGGAGATCATGGCATCTACACCTTGGTTGGATGAAGGATATGGAGGACCTAGCTTGGATGAGGAGGATTCGATGGATCTTAAATGAGAAGGGTGAGCAAGAGTTATACCGATTTGATTGAGTACAACTCTAGTTAGATATTTTATAAGAGATTTTAAACCTTGAAGACTATTGGTTTAGGTAGGTGAGGAGGGACCCACCAGGAGTTCAAGGCACTCTTGATGTGGGTAGATGGGTAGAGGATGACCTGGATGATCCACTCTATGTGGATCTAGGGGTGGATGATGTTGGGGTGGCCTTCGAGTATAGGATATGGTACGAGAGCATTACGCCCTTAAGGATCTCCCCACTAGTGCCCGTGTAGATATGCTAGGTTATGAGCTAGTGAGTGTAGCTATTGCTTCAAGAGGCCATTCGACACACCATAGAGTGATAACAGAGGGGTACAATCCCATCGAGACTAACCTGGTCATAGGTTTAAGTGGAGATAGTTATAGTCACAAGGGGATGATTGTCATATCTGGCTCAAGGGGAGGGGATCTACAGGAGTTACCCCCATAGGTACATAGGTAGGACATAACAAGCCTAGAGGTCTGAGGGAGATAAATGCACTATAGACCATGATGGCAGATATTGTGGATACCATCTGCAGAGTGTTGGACCAAACTCGAGTAGAGGGGGATAAGGTGAGGGCTAAGGTAGAGAACCTTAGAGAGGAGATGGGCTAGTTGTAGAGATAGCAACAATAGGATCGGGTCGAGAGGATGGCTATCATTACAAGAAACCAATAGAGAGAGGGAGGCCATCTTCTGCTAGAAAATATATAAAGGATGATGTAGTCATATGAGATGGCAGTGTGGAGGAAATCCTACTACTAAATGGTATACTTCCATATCATTCCAAAATATCAGAGGGTTCCTCTACCATCATCTATATGATCATAGAGTCTATCGTAGTTGTGGGTATGATCTGGTTCATGATCTATGAACATGGCTCCTCCACCACCTCTAGTAGGTGGAGTAGAGGGGATAAACTTACATGGCTAGGGATGGGATCAAGATGACATACCAATTTTTATTGTGGTATGCATCCCTAGGGATGGTGGAGTGTGTCAAGCTGTGTACTATGGCACATCGATTAACTAACACACACTTAGTGCTTTCGAGTAATACAAGCTACTTTAATTTTATTATGTGTTAAAATGTGTATGATGTTTTATTATGGTTTACTTTATTTTTGTATTTTTATTGATGCATGATGATCATAGACTTGATGAATGCAATGCATGATGAGCTTAAATAAATGAAATGTATGAATTAATATCACTAAATAAAATACAATCTAAAATGAATGCAAAATGAAATGCATGAGTGAGCGGACAAGAAGAAGAAAGAAATAAAAAGAAGGGAAGAAGGGAAAAAATGATGACATAAATAGTAAAGGTAGAAGAAGAAGAAAGCAAAGCTCCGAAAGGTCAAAAAGAAAGAAAAAAAATAGGAGTGAAACCCTTGTAAGGATGTGTGCTCGCAAATGACTGAGATGGAGGCTACCCCTTGCATGTGGCCATGAAGCTATCCTACAAGGGTGTTATGCTTGTAAATATGGATAGGTGTGGAGTGATACCCACTATGGGTGTAGTGCTCACTGATGGCTAGAGATGAAGAGATACCCGCTAGGATGTATGCTCATAAATGATCAGATGGAGGTTACCCTCACGTGTGGCCATGAAACTATCTTGTATGGGGTGAAAATATGTGATTGATATTTCCAAAATGAGTACTACCTAATAGGGGTGTGGTGTGTGCAAAAGATGTATGAGTAGAGCAAAGCATGACAAAAGTAGTGTGAGTGTGTGCATGTGTTAGAAGAAGATAGAAGAAAGTAAGAGAAGTAAGAAGCAAACGATAGTGTGTGTGTGCATCCCTAGTGGAGATATTGAGATTTAAGAGGTGTGCATAAGATAGTCAATGGTCGTATGAATACCATAAATGATATCCATGTGGTATCTACCCTATCTCACGAGGACCACTTAACACTCAAAATACCAATAGGTGTGAAAATAGAAGAAGGAACGTATATCCTTTGTCTTGGGGAGGATAAGAAATGATTAAAACTTTCAAGGAAAAAGGACATACAAGAGAGAAGAACTATATCCCTTGACTTGGAGAGAAATTGATGATCATTTTATACTTTCAAGGTCAAGGAATATAAGAGAAGAAAAGAGAAGAAGAAGAGATGGATGAAATGCAAATATGAAAATGCATGGAGATGGGCCCTAGGTTGGGGATTCGCTAGGCATCAGAGCCCTAGTATGAGTGCAATGCATGTGAGCTAAGACCTAACTAGGTGTCATCACTTGCCATCCTCATGAAGTCCCCAAAAATCTATATGATCAAGCAATCATGCAAATATGGTCAAGCAACAATGCAATTATATGACAAGCAAAATGCAAAGTGGAACAGAATGTCAGGAAAACCATGCAAAATATGATAGGAAATCATGCAGTATGAACAAGCAAACCAAATACAATATGAAAACTAATCTAAATGCAATATGAAAATGTAGAGTGCCAAGTTATGCATAGTATCTCTTTAGATGCATTATGTTCATTGGTTCTTTAAGTTCTTTACCATCTAAAGAAGCTAAATGATAGGCCCCTAAGCCAAAATTGGCCGTTATGACAAAGGGACCTAACCAATTGGGCTAAAACTTACCTTTAAGATCTGAATGAGCATTGGTGTTCTTCTAGTTTTCCTTGAGGATAAGGTCCCCAACCTCAAAAGAATGATTGTGAACTCTCTTGGAATAAGATTGCTTGAGCCTATTCTGATAGGCTCACAAATGCTCTAAGGCATGAATGTGCTTTTCATCCAATAACTCCAATTGGTGCAAATTATCAAAATGATACTCATCATCAACCGAGGCATCTTGCAACAAGATGCATAATGAAGGGACCTCTAACTCGAATGAAAAAACTACCTCATTCCCATAGACCAAGATGTACGGAGAAGCACTTGTAGGAGTTCACACACTAGTATGATAGGTCCATAAGGTAGGATAAAGTTGGATATGCCAGTCTTGATCGATCTTACTAACCAACTTCTTGAGGATCTTGATCAAAGACTTGTTGGATGCTTCGGCTTGACCATTACCTTAAGGGTAATACAGATTTGACCACCTGTGCTAAATATTGTACTTAGCACAAAGTTTATGGACATCCTTGTTCTTGAAAGGAGTACCATTGTAAAAAACAATCATCGAAGGAATCCCAAACCTATAGAGGATCTAGTTGAATATGAACTTGGAGACTTGAGCTCTAGTCATCATGGCTAGGGGCATGGATTCGACCCATTTAGTGAAGTACTCTATCACTGTTATGATAAACTTATGACCATCAGATGATGTTGGGTTAATCTTCCCTATGATGTCCAATCCCCACATGGAAAATGGCCAAGGAGAAGAAATAACCTGAAGGTTTTGAGAAGGAGCATGAACAAGGTTGTCATGGCATTGACACTTGTCACAACATTGAATATGATCACATGCATCTTTCTCCATGGAAGGCCAATAATACCCCATTTGAAGGAGCTTCTTGGTAATGGAATTACTATTGAAATAACCTCCACATGAACCTTCATGAGCCTCACTAAGAGCTAGTTGGGCTTCATCAGAGTTAAGGTATCACAAGAGGATGCCTTCAAAAGAACATTGATATAAAGTATTGCTAATTATAATGAATTGACACACTCTTTTGCACAAAATATTATGCTAATTACAATCTAAACCATCAGGAATCAAACCATATTTAAGGAAATTAAATATATCGGTATACCATGGCTCATATGGGGAAGCTTCGATGGTCAAAACATATAATAAAATAAGACTAGAACTAAGTGATGCGGGCTCCCAGAGTTGTCTAATGATAATAGATACTTGATCATCTTCCAACTCCAAGGGAAACAAGGATGCAACAATGGCCATGGCATCCACATGGTGGTTGGAGGATCTAGGGATATACTCTATGGTTACTCGATTGAACATGGACAAAAGCTTGGTGATAATCTCTTTGTAAGGTTTTAGCTTATCATCTTGAGTCTGATAAACATCATTAATTTAATTGACCACAAGTTGAGAGTCACCAAAGATTGAAAGAACACTAACCTTCAAGGCTAAGGCTACTCTAAGACCAAGGATCAAAGCTTCATACTCTATAGTGTTGTTCATGCAAGAGAAACAAAGTTTGAAGGACAAGGGGATGAGTTATTTTTGTGGTGTAACTAGAATAATTTCAGCACCATCACCCTTCATGCATTGAGCTCCATAAAAAAATAAAGTCC
This sequence comes from Wollemia nobilis, assembly GCA_028583015.1. Classification (NCBI taxonomy): domain Eukaryota; kingdom Viridiplantae; phylum Streptophyta; class Pinopsida; order Araucariales; family Araucariaceae; genus Wollemia; species Wollemia nobilis. The sequence goes on along the minus strand of JAQPPZ010000380.1, from coordinate 7,268,916 downwards.
AAGACTTTGGATCTTTAGCTTCTACACTAAGGCACTCATCAAGAAACTTGATGACCAAAGGATGGGCAACTTCTAGGGGAGTCGAGGCTAGTTTATTAACAATAACCTAATCCTTGATAGCCTTTTGACCTATGAAGGTTAGGTCAAACTCACTAAGGGCTAAAACCCACTTAGTAGCTCAACCTAAAAGGTGGGGCTTAGACATTAAGTAGTAAAAAGGATCAAACTTCACAATGACCAATATCTTATGGTTGAGCATGTAGTGTCTTAGCTTCTAGGAAGCAAACACCATAACAAGGCAAAGCTTCTCTAAGGGAGTATACCAAGTTTCATAGCTAACCAAGGTTCTACTAATATAGTAGATAGCTTGCTCTTTATTTTGATCATCATGTTGAGCCAATAAGGCTCCCAAAGCATGAGTTGTGGTTGCTATGTAAATCATCAATTGCTTATCTGGTCTAGGTGATACTAAGATAGTTGAGGAAGTGAGATACCTTTTGAGTTCATCAAAATCTTGTTGACACTCAAAATCCCACTAGAACACTACATATTTCTTAAGAAGCTTAAGAAAGGGCTAACACTTATCGACTAACTAAGCTATGAACCGATGAATAGATTGAAGCCTACCTTGCAAGCTACACAACTTGGTTAGGGTGTGGGGAGGAGGCATATTAATGATAGCCATTATCTTAGAGAGGTCCACTTCAATACCTCACCTAGAAATGATGAACCCTAGAAACTTGCTAGATGTGACTCCAAACACACACTTGGAGGGCTTAAGATGAACCCTAAACTATCAAAGCCTTTCAAAAATCCATCTTAGATCATGAACATGATCTTGTCGATGTATGGAATGATCCAAAAGATCATCCATATAGTCCTCTAGAATATCATGCATCATGTCATGAAAAATATAATTCATAGCCCTCTGATATGTGGCACCAATGTTCTTCAAGCTAAAAGGCATGACTTTATAATAGAAGGCACCCCATGGTGTGATGAAAGCTATCTTGGCCTGATCCTTAGGGGTAACCATGATCTGGTTGTATCCTGAATTACCATCCATGAGTGAAAGCATGCCACATTTGGTGATAAAATCTATGATCATATCTATGTTGTGGAGAGGAAAATCATCATCGGGATATGCTAAGTTAATGTCCCTAAAGTTGATACATATCTTGATTGCTCCTACCTTCTTAGCCATAGGAACGATGTTGGAGATCTAATCAGAATAGTTAATGGATTTTATGAAATTGACATCTAGGAGTTATTGGAGCTCCTCCTTGATCAAAAGGGTGACCTTAGGATGCATCTTCCTAAGTTTCTACTTAACAGGCTTAGCACTAGGATTCACTACCAAATGATGCATAACAAGGGAGGGATCAAGCCCTGGCATGTTGACATATGACCAAGAAAAAATATCATGAAACTCTTTCAACAAATTGGTCAATTGCTCTTACTCATCTATGGATAAGGATTTACCTAACTTAAGGATTCTAGGGCTCTCCTTAGAACCTATGTTAATATCTATGGTCTCCTCAATGAGAATCTGAGACTCATCCTCATAAGGAGGTAGGGCAGGGATCACTCCTAGTTGCTTAAGGTCCTCGGGAGACATAGAACCAAAGTCCTCTTGAGAACTAGAAGACTCGACATGTGCGACACAAGGTATTGACCCACTAAAGAAGAAGTTGTTCTAAAGGACATCCTTGTGATCCAAGTCACAAAGAGTATCCCTTGTAGCAAACTCCCCTAGGATCACAACTAACTTAGGATGCATCAAAGTTACCATATTATAAAACAGAATGTCAATGGGATAAGGTGGTCCCTCATCCTCATCACTCCACTCCAAGCCTTGATGACCTAAATATTTAGCATAAGGTGATCATCATTATCAAAGGGTAAAGGTTGGTTTTTATTAGGGATGTAGCCTACACCACATCTCCTAGGTAAAATCTCATCTTCTAAAGGCTCTTGAATACCTTTATGTTGTGGCCCCAAACCTTGACATATATATCCTAGGCTACATAGGATTTGCTTGGGAAGTGGGTAGTCATTGGATAGGTAACAATGGATAAAATTATGCTCTACAGGAAGAGGGTTTCTACTATGAATATTTTCTTTGATAGAGACTCCTACGAATATAAAGGTACATGTGCCAATGTGTACAAATTCACCTTTCTTATAGGGTAAACCCATAGTCCTTGGTGAAGGTGGTAGATTGGCAAGATCCAGAAGAGGTTCTTGAAGAAATGGATTGATTTGATCCTATGATGAAACTTTGATTAGAGGTTCTTCACTCACCTTCATATTTTTAAATTGCTTGGTGATGTGAGATGAAGAAATCGATGGACATAAATTGAGATCATATTGAGCTTGATAAACCATTGAACAATATTGAAATGGATGAGGGTCACCTAGAATAGTGACAAGTTGATCTTGGAATTTGAACTTCAAACATTGATGAAAAGTAAAAGGGATAGCTATTGAGCAAGGTGTTGCAAGAGTTTTGTCATTGTTGTCAACTCAGGCAGTTAGATCTAATAATGCAGTGGACAGGCAGTTCAGAAGTCATTCAATGCAGGCTGACAGATTTTAGGGTTTGCAATTGACCACATTTAGGGTTTGCAGTCGACCATGTTTAGGGTTTGCAGCCGACCAAGATTAGGGTTTGCATTTGCATAATCAATCGACTACTATTAGGGTTTTCATCTCAAAATCTCAAGTATATAAGCGGGGCTGTTTGGAGATTTAGGTATCCATCGGGTGAATGTTGAAGTGCGAGATGCGGTCGTAAAAGCGCAGATAGCATAGAATCGACGAGATGATAGCGAAGTGCATAATGTGAATGCACACAGAGAGCAGAGTGTGGAACGACACGGAGTGTGCGAAGCGTGTGAGCGAGAGAAAGCGAGAATGTGCCAGAGAGCGCAAAGGGCAAAGTTGATTGCAAAGTTTGGTTGTAGCAGTGCAGCAGATTGTGTGAAGAGATTACGCAAGAAAGAGCAGAGTGTGCAGAGATTGCAAAGGTGAAGTAGATCAGTTAGAGTCTTGCAATAACAAAGGTATTTGTCAAACATTTTCATTCAAAATTGAAGTCCAGTTGGTGCTTTGGAAAATTAGGGGTTGGTGCTCCTTTCTATTGGTGCAGATAAATAAGGGGTTGGTGCTCCTTCCGGTTGGTGTTGGTAAACAAATTGTAAAGTTGGTGCTTTGCAAGAGGCTGGATTTGGATGGTAGTCCAAGCAGCCGTTCTTTTTGAGGAGTAGCCATTTTGGTGAACCTCGTTAAAAATCTATGTTGTGTGATGTTCTCTTGCTGTACTTATTATATTTGTTTATAAGTTTTAATTGTTGTGGTTTTTAGAGCTGTTAATTCATGTTTTGGAATGCCACACTGATTCACCCCCCCTCTCAGTGCCATACTAAGTACAACAATTGGTATCAGAGCCAAGTTCCCTTTAAAGGCTAAATCAGCTAGGGTTGATCTTGGATTAATACTCTAATGGCAAAGAAAGGCAAGAATGGAACCATGAGACACAAGAAGAAAAGATCACACGGGGTCATAAAAGAAAATAAAGATAAATTCATTATTGCTGTAGATTCAAGAGATGAATCAAACAATGGAGAAAAGGCCAAGAGTCAACTCGGTCATAATGCAGGTTCTCAAGGTTCAGAATGTTTTGATCAACTCCGGCATAATGAACGTCAGTGTTATGGGTTTAGTAGCAGTGAAGATGAAGAAGAAATAGAATCAGAACAGGAATGTAATAAAGAAGAAATGAATGCAGAAGCAAATTGGAATGAAGATCAAATTACAGCTCCAAGTAAGAAGAATAGAACCTCCTTCAAAAGGACATCTCAGCCAGTTTCAGTTTACGTGGTAGAGGAAATTGAACCGAGAAAAGGCAGAAGGGGTGAACACTGAAGCGAGATAATAAAAACCTCAATGTTGAAGTAGACTGGGAAGGTGAGTTGATCTCTGCTCTTGAAGAGTTTAGTATAGAAAAGAAAAAGAACAAAAGACTGTCCAAGAAATTGGAAGAATATGGGGATGAGATTGAAAATCTGTTCTTACAATTCCAACAGGCCAAGAAAATAGAAGAAGACTTGAAGTCACAGTTGAATGATAAAGTCAATGTGTGTAACAAACATGAAGAGGATTCTAACAAAGTAGTTAGTAATCTAAAGTTGCAAGTAGAAGAGTCTAAAAGGATTGAGGAAACTCTCAAGTCGCGAGATCAATGAGAAAGAGATTATTTGCCGCAAACAAGAAGAAGAGATTGTTTCATTGAAGAAACAACTAGAAGAGGCCAATACAAATCTTAAATTCGAGAAGAGCACATAATTGCTAGATAAAATGATAAGTCATCAGAGAAGCTCCACGATTAAGCATGGTCTTGGATATGAAGCTGAACAACCTGTATCTTCCAATTCTGCAGAGAAGAAGTTCACTATTGAAGGGTCCGAGCAAGAAAAGGTTAAAGTTGTATCTTCAAAAGAAAGAAAATATCAAAGGAGATTTATGGCAAAGCAGCCACAACAAAATAGGTTCTACCACTCTCACTTTTTTCATACTAACACTTTTAATGGCTATTGTTTCAGATGTAACCGGTATGGTCACAAGGCAACTTATTGTGGATTAAATAATAAATCAAAGAGTTATTTTGGTCGAAATACATCTGCATATACGAGTGAACACTTTGTACAATGTTTTCAATGCAATGGTCATGGGCACATAGCAAGGTTTTGTCCAAGCGCTTATGTATCAAATCTAAGGCAAAACAGTAGATTTCATAAGACGCAAAGAACACAACACGAGACGGGAAATAAATCGGGTTCATAGAAGAAAGGAAAATAATCATTCATCATGGATGCATAAGAGACAACCACACGAGAGAGATATTCAAGTTCATGCAATGATGCAAAATAGGGACGCAGGTGAAAAATCCAAGCCCGAGGTCAAGAAAGTCTGGAGAAAGAAAGAAGAGAGGAAATCGTGTCTCCTTGAACTAAAGGAGACTGCTCTTCTACTGCACTAAGCAACTCCAGGTAACACATCCTCAGGGGGAGCATTTTGAAAAAGGTTTTATTTTAATGCTTATGTATATTTGTCTGGGTATCTGAGGATGAAAGACCAGCAGTTGGGCTTTTGTGGTATAATTGTCAAGTGTGTTGGCTGTTCATTTAGTTGTGTGTGGAAGTGCCATGAAGGGTAGTGTTTGCATTGAGAATCTTCACCATTGGTAGTATTGCTTATGTCATTGTTGTTTTGTTGATGGTTCTTACTGCCACTGATTATAGCTATGGATTATAACAGTTCAGATTGTTTTTGTTTATTGAAAGAATGCTTGCCCCAGCTGCGTATTTGTGTTTCGATAATAGCAGCATGTTTTTGTTCGACGCTTGATGTGAAGATTGTCAGATCTTTCATTACACCTTGGTGAATATATTTAATTCACAGACAGTTTTGTTTTAACTTTTAATATAATGCCAATTCAAGGATAAGAAGTTTGAGGTTGAGTAAGGTGCACTACGGTTGGCCATAAAGTGTTTGACAAAATGTCTTCTTTCGACATGCATAGTTGAAAGTAAGAGTTGGCGATAAAATTGCAGTCTTTGGACAAAAATTGGTACGAGATGTGAGTCACTTGTCAATTCTGTTGATAGAAGTGAAATCAGCATGTTGAATGGGAAGATTGAAGAAAAAGTTTATAATGTGCAGCCAGATGATTTCCAGCCTGGTGATGAATGTTTGAGGTGCTTTTATAAAGAATTGAGGTAGTCTGTTGGATTCTCACTACAGAGAAAGACAAACAGTTGTCAGTAGGTTCAAGTCTGTTGAGAATATTCAAGATGTATATGCAGATGTTGTTTGCATTACAGAGCAAAAAGTTGGATAGTTAAACGATCAGTGTATGCTTTCACTAAAATCAGTGGACAAGTTTGAGATTGCGAGAGCAACGAGAGGGTTGAGGCTCAAAAGACAGCGTGAATTGAAGTGGCCACATATTCCCAAGAATAGTCTAAAATTTGACTAGCCATTGGGATCAAATTCTCAAGAGGGGGCATTTGTGCATTTGTTCATCTTATTGATCATATCCATGATTTTTGCTAACTATTTCAATGTGGTTTTGAGAATGGTGTGTATGGACTCGGGGGAGTCTGTAACAGCCCTTTGGTATTATTGACAAAGGGGGAGAAGAGTTACGAGGAATGTACACAGGTGTTGCCAACAATTCCAAAGGGGAGATTGTTGAGCAAGGTGTTGCAAGAGTTTTGTCATTGTTGTCAACTCAGGTAGTTAGATCTAATAATGCAGTGGATAGGCAGTTCAGAAGTCATTCAATGCAGGGTGACAGATTTTAGGGTTTGCAATTGACCACATTTAGGGTTTGCAGCTGACCATGTTTAGGGTTTGCGGCCGACCAAGATTAGGGTTTGCATTTGCATAATCAGCCGACTACTATTAGGGTTTTCATCTCAAAATCTCAAGTATATAAGCGGGGTTGTTTGGAGATTTAGGTATCCATCGGGTGAATGTTGAAGTGCGAGATGCGGCCGTAAAAGCGTAGATAGCATAGAATCGGTGAGATGATAGCGAAGTGCATAATGTGAATGCACACAGAGAGCCGAGTGTGGAACGACACAGAGTGTGCGAAGCGTGTGAGCGAGAGAAAGCGAGAATGTGCCAGAGAGCGCAAAGGGCAAAGTTGATTGCAAAGTTTGGCTGTAGCAGTGCAGCAGATTGTGTGAAGAGATTGCGCAAGAAAGAGCGAGTGTGCGAGAGATTGCAAAGGTGAAGTAGATCAGTTAGAGTCTTGCAATAACAAAGGTATTTGTCAAACATTTTCATTCAAAATTGAAGTCCGGTTGGTGCTTGGCAAATTAGGGGTTGGTGCTCCTTTCTGTTGGTGCGAGATAAATAAGGGGTTGGTGCTCCTTCCGGTTGGTCTTTGGTAAACAAATTGTAAAGTTGGTGCTTTGCAAGAGGCTGGATTTGGATGGTAGTCCAAGCGGCCGTTCTTTTTGAGGAGTAGCCATTTTGGTGAACCTCGTTAAAAATCTATGTTGTGTGATGTTCTCTTGCTGTACTTATTATATTTGTTTATAAGTTTTAATTGTTGTGGTTTTTAGAGCTGTTAATTCATGTTTTGGAATGCCACACTGATTCACACCCCCTCTCAGTGCCATACTAAGTACAACAATAGCCCTCATTGCATGAATCCAAGGACTTCTAAGAAGAATATTAAAAGATGCAGGGCAATATACTATTAGAAATAGATTATATTACATCATTTGGATCATGTAAATGTACCTTTCTTGGTACATACTTAGGACATTAGATTACTTTAGGGGGAAGTTATCTAGTTACTTCATGCAATGTAATAAATGCACAAGTGTCAAAGTGCAAGTTGTATATGTGCAAGCTATCCCTTGCACAACTAGGTAGAGTGTTGGCCAAGGAACCTATTTCCTATATAAAGGGCCATAGACATAGAGCAAGATATAGTAGTAGGAAGTAGTGTAGAATAGTGTGGTATGATGTAGCAGTGTGATGTAATGTGATGGAGTGTAATATGCTCAATGCCCATTCTTGAGCAGTAGCTTTATTCATGGAGTGTTCATTTCCTCCATAGCTACTTTTGTAAACATCTCCATCATTTCTATTTATAGTATATTTTTAGTCATCTCGTAGATTTACTTTATTTCATATTATTCTGCATCTTGTGATTGCTATCTCCCATTACATGCTGCATCAAAAGCTAACAATGGTATCAGAGCCATGGTAGGTCAATAGGAAAACCACCATTATCATTGACCCTGAGTTTTTGTCAACCTGACGTGCCATTGGACCAGTCACTATAAAAAATTCTTAGAAGAGTCTAGGTGGTAGAATTAAGGAGAGCCACAAGTAAGGACTGAAAGAAATCTCAGTTTTTAGAATACTGAGATTGCATATGGCTAGAGTCTTTCCATAGAGTTTCAAGGGAAAACTTGTGAAGACTAGGACTCAACATTTGATCCACTAGTTTGATGAATCAACTAGTGAAGCTCATCTAAGAGATCTGGAGAAATTTACCTGAAGTTTCTTTTATTGTAGGGAATTAATTCTTAGATGATTGGGACACCTCCTACAATAGAAATCTAGGATATTTCAACTTTTTTCCTGAAGGTTAGAGTGCCTTCATAGTGTAGAGATTAGTTGTTGCAAGAGAAGAATACTATAGAAGAGACTTCTGGAGAAGAATTGTGGTGAAGTTGGGAGATAGGAGATCTCCATTTCTAGATTGGAAACTTCACAAGAAGAAAAGCCATAGAAGCCTTGATCTAGAAGAAAAGGCCATAGAAGCCTTGATCTAGAAGAAAAGGCCATAAAAGCCTTGATCTTGAAGAAGACTCTAGAAGAGAGTATCTAATTTAGAAGTAGATTTTAGTACTAATACTTTGTTGTAGGAATATGGAGATTCAGTGAGTTGGGAAAGCTTCCTACAAAAAGGTTAGGAAGAGTATCTTCTTCAGAATCAATCCAACACCTGAAGCAAAAGAGATCAGGAGAAGATCTCATTGATGAAGAAGGACTAGGAGAGTCCTTCTCGAATACAAAGGTAGCAAAATCAGAGATCTAGGAGAAGATCTCACCACCAACACTTCCAGAAGTAGAAGGTTGAAGATAAGGTCTCAAGGAAGACTAGAAGAAGCTACAAGGCCTTGGAGAGGCCTCTACGAGCATCCAGTAAAAGGCTTGGAGAGCCTTGCTGAAGAAATCATCAAAGGAGTTCCAAGGAGAACTCATTGGAGAAATTCACTATTGGAGATAGTGAAATATTTGGGACAATTATCACCATCCGACAACAAGCCCAAGAAGAAGAATTTGGCAAGGAGTGCCAAATCTCAGAAGACCTCAAGACATTCAGAATCTTGAGAAGAAGATCCTGTTTGAAGTCAGAATTTGATAAGAAGCTTGAAGGAAGATTCAGATAGAAGAAGCCTACCAAATCCAGGAGATTTGGAGATTACCTCTCATAGCAAGAAGGCACCACTTCAGAATCAAATATCTCTTCAAATCTACAACAAAAGGAGGAGACTACAAGAGGAGAACAAGCCACCAAAATCCTAGGCTCATGAAAGAGAGTTGGAGACCATATTTTGGTGAAGATGAAGTTGTTCAAGGCAGCCTACAGAGAGCTGCAAGATCTTACTCAAGGCAGCAACTTGGTGATCTTAGACACCAAGATCTACATCCTCTATAGAAGTGGTGAAAAGGGCTTTCAGAAAAAGGTAAGCAACTATTGGTGCAAGTAAATTCATTAAGTGGATTACTTATCAGATTTGTTTAAGCACCTTGATTGGAGTAAAGTTGCAAAAAGGAGAGTTGAATTAAGAGTCTTCAAAAGTGCAAAAAGAAAGGATTCTTTAAGGTTCATTTGCACTTTAGGATTTGATTAGATTTCAGAATCTCAAACTATCTATCAACTACCTATCATCTACTTTGGAAAGAAAAAGAAGACTAGCTCCTATTACCTTGCTTATAAAGAAATTGTAGAATAATTCTTGAAGATTCATTTCAGATTATTCTTGATTAGTTGCAGTAAATTGATTAAGTGCATTATTTTTTAGAGTTGATTGGAGTGATAAGGTGAAATTGTTAGTGCATTAGAAGTAAAATATTATTAGATTCATTTGCACTATTATATTGCTCTCAAATATTATTGTTTGTGTTCATTAGAAGGGCACAAAAATAGAATTTGTCAAAGTGTCTAAAGACACTATTAGTGCACTGAGATCTGCAACTTTGAAGTGGCCTAAGGAAGCCACAAAATCAGCTCAATCCTCCAAGCATTGGAGAAGAAAGTAACCACCAAAAGAGCATCAAAAGAAGCCTCGAATGAGACTTGGTGAGTCTCAAGTTCAAAGCACAAGAAATAGTGCAGAAAAATACAACAAAAAGAGAGCTTCTATCATGTGGTTACAAGCTTGGATCCATTTATAAAATATCCAAGCAAAAAGGGGAAGGTGTCTAATCAAAGAGACAACCTCAAAACCCCTATATTGCACTCAAGATTCTGCCTCAAAACCAGAAATTCAGATTTGAAAAGAGGAGTGCAAAAGAAGGTGCAATAAGGACATTTTGTATAAAAACTATTTTACATTATATTGCACTATCCTAATCTGGTTATACAGGGAGAGAAGGCAGATTTAAAGGTGCCTCAAAGGCACTATACTCGCTGGAAAAACTAGTCGAAAGCGGTCGTATGCTAGCAGCCATCCAAGCCTAGCTCAAGGAGCCATTCAAAGGGCTCATTCTCCTCACATCCTAGATGATCGAACCTGCAAGATACAATGTACAAAAGCAAGGGAGAAACAACATCATTCAAGAGCAACATCATCTATGGAAGGAGGATGTAAACAAGTAAGAAAGAAAGAGAAAATTGAAGCACCATTGGAGTGTCACTTACTCCACATCCACTCATTGAAAATGGTGCTCAAAGCCTCCATATTGTTGCTCCATATCCCAGTAAAAAATAGTGCAGGTGAATGAAAGAAGAGTTGGGGATTTTTGAAGCTAAAAATATCTCCAAAGGGTCCGTTCGAACCAACAATAGAGATGATATCCATGTAGAGAAGAAAGTGACACTTGTCACTAAAGGAAAAACCCTAATGCTCAAATCAAGAGAGCACTCATCTTCAAGAGAGGAGTTACATGAACAGGCTGGTGCATTGAGTGTATGGGATACACTTGTCAATTGGAAGACCAAATATTTTGCTAAAGAACATAATGTTCTTACATTACAAGAAGGTAGACAAATATTTCTTTGGCACCAAACTCTCCTCAAGTGCTCGAAGGGAAATGGACATGCCACTTGGCACTTCAGACAAGAATCTTCTCCATTTTAAGGATATCAATGATCAAAGTCAACAAGCAATCTTCATCTTCACATTTACTATCTCATCATCTGCATGAAAAGAGCCGAGTTGCAACATGTCAAGAAGGTGATAGAGCCTTTAATGCTCAAGGCAACCGAAGTCAAGGGAAGAGTCTAAATAGTGCCAGATTTGGAATACTTTAAGCTCCAAGCGATTCCATTGGAGGGTACAATCACAACATCCATGATGTCTACATCAATACTGCAGCCCAAGCTTCTCTAAAAATAATGTCGAATATTGCTTGGAGAAAGGTAAAATTTATTCCCATTTATAAGTGCTTTCTTTCCTTGGAGTTATAAGGTTTAAATTGAAGGAATTTAATTACATTGAAAGCCATACATCAAAGGGAATATTTTATCAAATAAATATAATATTTGCAATATAAAACCTAGGAGTAATAAGGGTTTCTACTTGGATAAATATTGAATATTTGCAAATATTATTGTGATCTAATTTATCCAAATATTAGGGAGTCATAAGGGCTACTACATCAAATTAATTAATTGGAAAATTAGATACACTTAACCTAATTCCCAAAGGGTTATTTATAAAGAGAGTTTTTTCAAAGGTTGGATATTCATAATATTATTGTCTCAAACTTCTCAAAAGGAGACAAAAGATCCAACATTATAACCTCTTTAAAATTTGGGAACAGTGCTTAGTTCAATAGGAGCAATAAGGGATAATAGGAATTGATTTTGGTATTCTACAAAACTTTACAAAATCAATCAAATATTGAACTATAATTTACAAAAGCACTATATCTTATCCATAGCATACTAGGGAGTCATAAGGCATTCTACAAAATCTAAGGATTGATATTAGGGATTTCAAATGGCTTCAAACAAATTCTTCCTAGCAGAATCTCAATTACTCAAGGGTCCTAATTATTTTTCCTGGAAGAATAAAGTGAAAGCTATCTTGGTATATGAAAAACTATGGGATATCATCAAAGGGAAAACACAAATACCTACCACAGATGATATTGAAATCCAAAAGTTCATAGAAAATGATTCAAAGGCTCTAATGATAATAACCTTTGCTATCACTGATGAAATACAACCCTATATCAGTTCAACAAAAACATCTTCAGATGCATGGACAAGCCTAGAGAAAATATTTGAAGGAAAGAATAAGGCAACTATTCTCCATCTTCAGACTCAACTTCATTCATTAAAAATGAATAATGGAGAAAGCATAGAACTATTCCTAAGGAAGGTAGCAGATATCAAAGGGAAATTATTTACCTTAGGGGAAATAGTCAAGGATGAACTTCTTACTCAAATAACTATGAGAGCACTTCCAGACAACTATAAACAGTTGGTAACATCTTTACAAGTTCTAAGTAAAGATACTTCTTTTGATGAATTAATCAATATTCTACAGGAATATGAAGTGGAAAATATAGGTAAAGATGAAATGTCTAACAATGCATTGTCATCTAAAGAAAATCCATAGGGAAACATTGCTACTTCATCAAAAGGATAGAAAGCATGGTACAACAGGTATTGTCAGATATGCAAGAGAAAAGGCCATAGCACCAACTACTACAGGTTCAATCCCAAAAATTAGAATCAAGGAAATTAGATGAACAATGGGAACCAATTTTAGGCACGACAATATCAAAATCCTCATCAACAACAATTTCAGCATCCAACCAATTACCCTCAATTGGAGTATCGAAAAAGAAATAAAAAAGGACATCTAGCTCAGAGGATAGAAGAAATTGAAGAACTGGAAGAATCGACAGATGATTATGAAATCAAAGCTCTCTCAGCAAGAATGATAGATTATGAAGACACTAATCACTTGCTTGAACAGGTTGCAAAAAATAGAGAAGAAGATTCAGAATCTCAAGGACTAGAAGAAGATCCACATTGAAGACTAAAGTCTTCAATATCCAAATAATGTAATACAAGGGGTGTTAGAAATAGATTATATTACATCATTTGGATCATGTAAATGTACCTTTCTTGGTACATACTTAGGACATTAGATTACTTTAGGGGAAGTTATCTAGTTACTTCATGCAATGTAATAAATGCACAAGTGTCAAAGTGCAAGTTGTATATGTGCAAGTTGTCCCTTGCACAACTAGGTAGAGTGTTGGCCAAGGAACCTATTTCCTATATAAAGGGCCATAGACATAGAGCAAGATATAGTAGTAGGAAGTAGTGTAGAACAGTGTGGTATGATGTAGCAGTGTGATGTAATGTGATGGAGTGTAATATGCTCAATGCCCATTCTTGAGCAGTAGCTTTATTCATGGAGTGTTCATTTCCTCCATAGCTACTTTTGTAAACATCTCCATCATTTCTATTTATAGTATATTTTCAGTCATCTCGTAGATTTACTTTATTTCATATTATTCTGCATCTTGTGATTGCTATCTCCCATTACATGTTGCATCAAAAGCTAATAGATACCCACATAGAACAAGGTATCTAAGATATTAGGTCCAACCCTAAGGGAGAGAGATATAACGTTGTAGGCCTCTTGGAACTCATTGTTGAAAGTTTTGATAATGATATCAGTTTTAGTTAAATCTTCATCTTTTAATCCAAAATTTTGGAAAATTTGATAAGTGCCTAGATTGAGGGAAGAACCATTGTCTATCAAAATCTACTTGATAAATGTTTCCCCAATAAATGTAGTAATATAGAAGGAATAAGTCACTTGCCTAATCAACATCTTAGAAACCTATCAACATTGGAGGGTAGCCAATGGAACAATGAATTACCATTTGATAGATCCCTGTGATGTATTTGAGAATCCTCTTAGCTATTATATAGTGATTATCCTATGGTGCCTACATGTATCTAAAATAATGGTTGACAACAAAGGCTATATTTGGTCTAATATGAGTAAGATAGAGCAATCCTCCCATGTGAGACTAATATAGAGTGGCATCAACCAAAGTGTAGACACCTAAAATTGGACCATCTAACTCAAACTAATTTTTAACATAAACACACAAAGAGGTCAACCCATCCATGACAACTGAATCAACCTTAGAATTTGTAGTCAAAACTTAGAAATATTTTTTTTTTGTCTTAGAGCAAATTTGCTATCAAGTGAATATGCTTTTTAGTTGGTGTATTTACAACTAATTCAAGAGTTTTAGCTCCCTATAAATTTTTACCTCTAATGGTCAAATTTGTGAATTTTCCTAGCTAGCAAAAATGCTTGCAACATATTTGTATAGGCGACATATTCACTTTTGATATTTATAATCTTTAATCCTTCTTGCACCAACTAGTCAGGGTGTAAATCTCTCCTGCCTACCCCTCTACCACTATAGGTGATCAACAGGGAGGAAGGTGACTAATTTTCCTCCATCTTCCTCCACTTGCCCAAATAGACCCTAATCAGGGAGGTAGCTAATTACAAGAAATCTTGTTAGCTTGTTAGCCTTATCAACAACCCATTTAGCCATCAATTAGCCACCTAATAGACCACCTTGTCCCTCCATTTTTGGGAAACCCTCAAGAGTGTCAATTTATATAAATTGGTCCCTTGGGGTGGTAAAAACAATAATGAATTTCTATGCTAAATCTTTGTTGAGATTTGACATCAAACTTGTGTATTGAATTGCTACCATAATTTTGCTACAAAGTTGTCAAAGTGATTTAATTTTCGAAGGAGGAAAGGGGACATCTTATACTATTGGAAATTTGATGATATATTTTTAATTCTACCATGCTCGCATTTCTATTTTAATTAATAAAATGAGGATTTAACCTTATGCATGCATTTAAAACATGTTTTGTTCTTGATCTAACTATTGTTTTGGTTAGTGGCCTCTTTAAATTATTTAGAAGGTATCCCATGAGGTCTACAAGGTAAATAACCACTTTTTAGATTCTTAAATTACCAATTAAGGTGATCAATGACTTTTTTTCCTATGATTTTAGTTTTCTACCAATGTGTACAAATTTACCATTTATACCTAAACTAGGTGGTGTATTTGCTACAAGTAGACAAAAAATTAGTTTCACAACCTTATAATTTATCTATTTTTTTATTATTAGAGTGTAAATATGCCACCTATGACTATTATAAGTGGTGTATTTCCTATCTATTTTTGAGGTTTTATATTTCCTTACCATTATAGCATTCAGACTGGTTAGTCTTGCCCTGTACATTATTTTATCAATCCTCATAGTCTATTACTCTATCCCTATCCTCAGATAATTTTATCTCAACATTGTAATGAATTTTCCAATCAAAGAGTATCTAGATGGCAAATTCGTCATAAGCATATCAAAATCAATTTCCAAGGTTTCTCGATTTCAACTTTACATATAAATAGGAGGCTTGACTATGACAATTAGAATGTTGCATGCTTCTTGATATTTGGAAGGCCCCCAAATTTAAACATATATTTTTCTATTTATTTTGCAAGGTTTAGCAAATAGGTATAGGATTTCCAAATGATGTATTCATCGAGAGGTATATTTGCACATAGACAGTGTATTCACACTAAGCATCAAAACAGGTCGGTACCCTAGATCCTCTAGTTTTTAGTCCTTAGCATAGGCTATATTTTGATTGTCTATTTTTGTATTTTCTAATTCATCATTTGAAACACTTGTAAAAAGAAAAAATCAAAGAACCATGGCATGGTATTTTTCTTCTCTTTCTTAGGATTTTGTTCAAACTATATGTAGAATCTGCATCTAGAGTAAATCGTGTCTTCTTACATATTCCTTTCACCCTTGCCTTTAAAAGTAAAAAAATAATTGTTTTCTCCATAACACAGCCAAAAATCATCAAAATCTAAATTTCATATAGGATAATATCTTGTATTTTGCATTTTGTATTCATAGTGCATTGTATTATCATATCATGCATTAGTTCCTAGGATAGAAATGAAACCTAGGTGTTTGTAAAATCAAAACATCCAAACTAGATTAGGGTAATTTATAAGCCATTAGTGAAACCAAAATATCCCACCAAAGATAAAACACTACACAAAAACATAGTTCCAATGATGGATTAGCAAAAACGCTCTCCTGCTTGAATGTGGACAACCCTTCAAGGAATACATTCAGGATCAATGCTCCCATGCGCCTTTTGGAATCCCACATATTTTGTGAACCTGATGTGAATACATCACATGGATCCCTATCCAAAAACCTGACTTAGGACATTATCCTTAATCAAGATAAAATTTACTACACATAATCAAGATCATATAACTTGTTTGCTTAGCATAAATCACATTAAATCAAGATAACAAGAACATAATAAAATTGTTAGTCCTATTTGGGGAAGGTTAACGACCCCTTGAGTAACCTAACATACAGACCTCGGGGGTTATCTCCCTTGGATAGTATATTATGAAGGACTAGTAGAAGTCATATGGTGGGCTACTTTTCCAAGGTGACATAAGGATATGAAACATTTTCTCTTCTTTGCTATGAAAAATCTTAAAACAAAACTTAATAAATTGAAATCCTTTCTTTGACCATGTTTTTTTTTTTTTTCATTTGTGGAAAACATCCCAAAAGGGATACCACTTTCGGGTAAGACCCAAGGAGGCAGGGGTATCCATTCCGCCAAAAATTCCTAGGACTCGGACCTGGCCTACCACCTTTGACACACTCAAGGAGAAAACAAACACACAAACCCAATTAAAAATAAGCAAATAACAACAAAAATAATAAAATAAAATAAAAAACATGCTCCTTGAGTGTGTCAAAAACAAAAGCACAACCAAACACGCACAATAAGATAAAATAAACCACAACACAAACCACATAGAAAAACACAAGAAACACATAACAAAACACAAACAAGACAAAAACAACAGAACACTACAAAGACAACCCAAAAAAAAAACAAGAAAAATAAACACAACCAAAACCTAAAAAATTAAAAAATAAAACAAAAATAAAAATAAAAAACAACCAACAATAGACAATAAAAAAAACAAAAAATATAGAAAACACTCACCCATAAAAACACTAAATAACACAAACAAAGAGAAACCCAAGAACAAGAACGAAAAAAAAACACAAGAACAATAACAAAAAACATAAAAAAAAAAAACAACAAAAACACAAGAACAACAAAAAACAACACAAAGAACACAAAAACAAAACAAAATAAAAAAACCCACCCACCTTAAAAAACTAAACAAAAAAAACAAAAAGGAAAAAAGAAATAAAAAATAAACAAAACAAAGACCTATCTAGACTAGAAGACTATTAAGGCAAGAATCAACAGAGGAAACAAAATAAAGAATAGAATGAGCTAGGGAACTAAAAAAAACTGAATGAACCAAAGAGAAGCAAAAAAAAAAAAAAAAAACAAGAAGAAACTAGGTACCTTCGAAACTGGAGCCATCCAAAGAAATGATAGAAAGAAGAGCTTCCCTAATTTGAGAAGCCCACCAAATAGGAGGGTGGCCATAACAAGTAATATCACCTTTGTCCAAAGCCCAATTAGCTAAAGCATCATCACTCTTGTTTTGATCTCTGACCACATGATTGTAATCAACTTTCAAAAATCCCATCTGGATTAACTGAATCTTCTCAATAATTATTTTTATTCTCCAATCCACCTTATGATTCTTAGAAGGATTCTTCAAGAGATTAATCATAAGTTGAGAGTCAGACTCAACTAACACCTTTTCCCATCCAAACTTAGTAGCCTCTTGAAGACCTCTAAGGATACCATACCCCTCAGCAAGGTTATTGGAAAGAATACCCAAATTCTCAACAAAAGTAAAAACCAGGGAGCCATCTGAAAGTCTACCAATTCCTCCCACACTGGCTTTTCCAGGGTTCCCTCTAGAGGCTCCATCAATATTGACTTTTCCAGAATCCTTAGGATGAGGTTGCAAATTTCTATTCTTATCGAAATTACTAATACTCACATTCCCTTTAAGATGGTTTCCCTTAGAAGGTTTAATATCCAATATTTGCATCACTTGATCCCATATTTGGTGGGAGTTTTGGGGGTGATTAAGGAGATGATGGACTGATTCAACTAAGTTGGCTATGGTATTATGCCAAATATAGTAAATATCCTTCCTATATTGATTAAAAATTTGGCTTTGACCATGTTTGAACCTCCTTATATTCCTTGAAACATATGAGAGCATTAGTGCAAAATCTGAGTGCTTCATTGTAGAGCGAGAAAATTGCTCTACCACATACGATTCTCGATTAGATCCATTGGGATTTGAGGTGGCCGCAAGGGTGTGTTATAACTCTACACTCAAGACAAAGAAATGGACTCACCAAAAATGGTTTGAGGGCTCACTCCAAGTACGAGGTGGAAATGTTTAATATGTGATTTAAACAAATACCTATGTTTAGCATTTTTAAACTAAACTATGAAAATGAAAGAACAATGCAAAGCACACAATATGCAAGAAGATAATGACTAATCCTAATATTATTCTTTAATTCAATGATATCTAACCCTAGGTTGCAATAAATGAAATATTTTTCTTTGAGCAAGGGACCAAGGGAATGCACAAACAAGACTAAACTCTAGATGCAAAACTATATGCTTTTTTCCTTTTAAATGCCTAGAAAGCAATCAAATGCTCTTTTACTTTTTATTTATAACCTAGGTTGTGAATATAAATAGTAAATAACAAAAAAATCAAACAACACACAACCTAACAACTTTACTTAGGGTACTTATCTGATTCGATGTTTGATCCAAGCTTTATCTTATGTCCAAAATATCCAATAGCTTCAAATCTGTAAAACAACTTCACAAAAACTCTAAAAAATATAATCAATGTTTGGGGGCCTGCTTAGGCCATTGTAATACTAAGCTTGGAGGTGTAGCTATCAATCCCCTTGGGTCCTTTTAGTTGATCATTTGAAATAAAATAAGATTTTCACCTTTGGAACAAACACAATGAAATATGATAGCATAGAATAGTAAATGAAATACAAATAGAATGGACACAATGCTTGAACAAGAATGCAACTTTGAAAACTAGGGTTTGAGAACAAGTGATTGCCCCCAAGCTAATGTAATATGAAATGCAAGCAAAATATAATGATAATAGTTAGAAAAAAATACAAACAAAGATGGAACAATATGTAGAAGGTATGCAAATCAAAACCCTAGGATTTGGGGATAAATTAACAAGCACAAATTTGATAATAGAGAAGAAGTGAATGCAGAATGCCTGTCAGGAAAAAATAATTTTTTACCAAATCTACACCCTATAGTATATGGGGCATGAATTCGCACAAAGGGTTCTAAAACCTAAAACAGAGACACAATATGTAACAAAATACAAACTAAAATGAATAAACAAACTAATGAATGTAAAGAAACAACCTGGTGATCTTGTGGAAGAAGCAAGAGCAAAGGTGGAAGACCTCTCATCCTTCAAGAAGACAAGCTATCATAAAGGATTTCTCCATTTGTAGATCACAACGAACACACCAACAGTAGAACACCAAAGCACCAAGAGCACCAAAAATTTTCACAAGAAGCCAAAAGGAATTCTTATTTTACATGAAATTTCTTAGATTGATTGCTTAGTAACTTAGAGTAACTAGAGTAGAAAGAGGGGATCCAATACCTTCATTTATAGAGGGTTTAGAGGGCTAAAAGGTGGGAAAATGAAAGTTAACCTTGATTAAGACGTTGCCCCAAAAGGATCCACTTAAAATTTAGGTTTTTTCAAAAAAATCCTAAATTTGCTCAAGTCGTGCCCTGGAATTTATTGGGTATGGATTCAATCAAGATTAAGAAAAGCAAGGAAAAACACAAGAAAAAGGGGCCAAACTTGATGCTAGAAAGTTTGAAAGCCTCCCAAAGAAACCTAAGGAAAAATGACTCATTTGGGTGGGTCAATTTTTGGTGTCTACATTTTAATCCCTCTTTGATGCATTTATGGTTTAATAAATGCATCAAAGAAATATGTAGACACCTATGGATAAAAAAATGGCAAATGCAAAGAAAAAAGGCTGGTCAATTTAGAAGAAAGGGGTGGTGCACAAATGGTGTCATTACAGACACTTTGAACATTTGGTTCATAAATCAATGTATTAGGAACATTAATGCGTCTTAGGCCAGGGTGCCCCCTCAAGTTTTGAAAGGAATATAAAATTCCTAAGGAAACTCAAACCGATGGAATCAAAAGAAAAGAGAGTAGCAAGCGACAAAAAATGTGCAAAAATGAGAGAAAGAGGAGAGAGAAAATGAAAAATGAGGAATAAAAATAAAAAGGGGTGAAAACCCTAATTCATTTTCACCACACGAGAAAACAAAAGAGAGCTCTAAAGAAAATGAGAGAATAACACTTCCCTCATATCGAGTGATAGTTGCGAGGGGTGAGGCTAGTGCAACAACATATCGAGAATGGGTAAGAGCCAAAATCCTAGCTAAAATTTAGATTTTAATTTATTTTAAGTCTTTTTAATTAAATTTTTACATTTTGAGCAAAACTTGTGTGCAGGACCCGAGCGTGAATTTGACGATTGTTAACGGATTCGATCGACCCTAGTAGTGACTGAATCTGTGCCTTGTACCGTACAAGGCATGAATTCATGAATCTATGTCTTAGAGGATATAGGGCATGGATTCAAAGAAGAAAGAAGATAGACAAAGAAAATATAAAAGGGAAAAAATAAGAAGGGATTATGTGCTCTTAGTGTGAAAAATGTATTAACATGTTTATGTTGATGATTATGATTATGTGATGAAATTACTTTTTTATTTTTGTTATTTTTATTGCATCATGATGTTCTTGAGAGTAGGAAATGGTGGTTGAGTACCCTTGAGGAGGCACTATAGGAGCTCACACTAGTAGAGAGATGCACACTAGGGGTAGTGGGGCTTTTACACTTGGTAGATATGCCTTGGGTGGAGGCTGATAGAGCACTACTAATGGCATTAACTGAGAGATGGTACCCAAAATAATCCATATTTTGGTTACTGATGGGGGAGATGAATATCACATTAGAGGACATGTGGTGGATCTTGAGGATTACATCAGTGGGAGGATAGTTTATAGGGCATAAATGCCTCCAATGATAGCATAGAGATTGATGGGTGACCCATCATATGAGATTTGTAAGAGCAAATTCCATGTTGATGATATGCCATGACAACGTAGGATTGGGGCACTAACAGATGTTGGTCACAAATCTGCCTAAGTACAAGATATTATCACTTGTGCGCCCTAGATTCGGCCAACATTGAAAGGCCGAGGGAAAGAGAAAATTCCTTTGAACCGATCTCTAGAGAGGGCTGAATCCCTTACTAAATCCTACATTGTTGAAGACTAGAGTTGCAGGAAAGAAACTGAAAATAACAGAAAGAAAGGGAAATATGGCCATAGGTCGAAGGTATAGGATTGGGGAAAGATTAACAATAGGAATTCCACTCAAGCATATAATTAGCATATAATAAAAGAGAGCAACATAATTTACTTACAACCTTGCATGGATAACCTCCAAGATTGCATTCCAAAACTCACTTCCTCACCAGCAATATTCAAACTCAGATGCAAAATTTAAATTTCAATAGCAGATAAGAAATACGAGCATAAAAGAGAAATGCATAAAATAGAAGGAAATCACACATAAAGTTGCTTGCAAAATCAGAAGCCAAATATCTCTTATTTACGTAGAGAACTTGATAAGTTTTTTTGCAAAATGTCTCTCCTCCTTTTACAATGAAAATCTACTTAGTATTTATAGAGGTTTTTGCCTCTTTCATTAAATACATATGGAGGCAAAATGTTTGTAGATCAAAGACATCAGCACGATAATTTCTCCTTGGAAATATTCCTTCAACAACGATGATCCAATTTTAATGGGAAACGACTCTGGATAATTAATTAGCCTAGGTACAAATGCATTGAATTCTAACCACCTTCGCGCTTTGAAAATTGACCATTGCTCCAACAATTTACTCCACATTAAATTTATCTTGGAGAGGGAGCGAAACTGTTAGGAGAACACCTTTGGAAATGACGAAAATCAAAGGAAATATCTTCTGGTTTGCCACAACCATTAAATTATGTCATTAAATTTTCCCTTTTCGAGCAACTTTCCATTTTCGAAAAGTTTCCATTTTTGGAGACTTTCCTTTTCGAAAAGTTTCTATTTTTAGAAACTATTTATTTTTGGAAAGTTTATATTTTTGGAGTGAAATGCCATTTTCGGGGCCGAAATGCCTTTTTCGAGTTTCGAAATATCCTTTTCGGAAACTTTCCTTTTTCAAAAAGTTTCCATTTTTGGAAACCTTCTATTTTTGGAAAGTTTTCTTTTTCGGGGTGAAATGCCATTTTCGGGGGCCGAAATGCCTTTTTCGAAAATTTTCTCTTTTCGCCCGAAAATGACTTTTGACTTTGAAATTGCATTTGCTTTCCCGAAATTGATTTTCTGCCCCGAAATTGATTTTTGGTGGTAAAGTTTCCCGGAGCCATAACTTTTGATCCGTTAACCCGATTGTCTATTGTAATATATCGTTGGAAAGCTTGAGAAAAGATCTATCACAATGAAATATCTAAATATCATTTTGTCCAATTTTCCTTTCACCATTGGATGTACTTCATACTTGGATGAATTTAAAAATTTATTTTTAGTGTGGCAAAAATACCAACACTTTTGGCGGCTCACGGGGTATTCAACTCGTCTGGATGCAATCGACCCCAGGGCCTTTATCCATTGGGTAACAGAGTCATAACTGTCGGTTGCATCAAACTATTTACTACTTGCATCAGCTTCTTCCTATACTTCTTGATATTATCTGGTCACCTATTGGTATTTTTCACCCAACACGAGGAACTTCACCGAGCTCGGATGATTTTCTCTGCTTTAGGGTGCTCTAACAAGACTTCGATCTCTGACGCCAATGACTCCTGTAATCCAAAAATAAAATGGGAAAAAATGAAATAGAGGCTTTTGAGGGTTTGGCTCAATGGAAGGAGCATAAATGGGTAAGGCCATAATTACGCTCACCCTTGATGGGGTTGGTGTACTTACAGTGACGATGGGATTAACGAGGGTGGAAGATGAGGTAGAGGATAGTAAACAAACTAAAATATGGAGGAATGAAAGAAATGAGAACAGTGGAAGGAGCATTGGTGACGAATGACTATGAAATGGGGAGGGGAACAAAAGTGGTGGGTACAACAAATAAAAGTGAAGTGGAAGGAGGTACTACAGAATGAAGGGAAACAATCACCAAATGCTCATGATCAAGAGAAGAGAAAATGCGTACCTGCGGGCTCCAACACCATTTGAGCCGATGACGTGGGTGATTGCAATCTTAGATTTTTTTTTAAAACTTGATCACACCATTTAGTGCCCTCAACACTTTATTTATCAACCGACCTATTTACAATATTTACATAAAATTTTACGACATGATTGGCATGCCACCACCACAAACCTGGCTTTGGGTGCTTATCCGATGAATCTACAGTGTCCGGACCAGATCTGATTATACTTCAAGCAATATTTGAAGTTTGGTTGTCCTCTTATCAAATTTTGCCAGGTTGCAAGCCAGCTACAATGTGGTAGGTTATCATGCATGCCAGTACTCATATAATCAATGAATAATATGGTGAAAATATTTACCATATGAGAGCCTTCTTCGAGTACCGATTATGGTGATGGTTGGCCCCAATATCGCCACTCTTGGGAGTCCACTAGCTACGGGATCTTGGGTACATGCTCCTCTGACTCCTTGATGTGATAGTAGGATTTTTTTGGTGATAGCCCTACTATGAGGATCTCCTTAGAACCAGTCTCCTAATGGGGTATGCTTATTGAGTCTCGATCGAGTATGTGCATGCTATGCTCAGGGATACAAAAAGGGTGTAAAATTGTGCCCTTTTTGCTCTCAGAATTGACCTCTTGAGTTTGTTCTTCTCCTTGGTCTAACTCCTGATAGAAACTGTAAGCAACCATATTGTTCATTGTTGGAGCAGTGCTTGCATATTCCCTTCGTTGGCCCTGGATGAGATTCACCTCTTGTGCTCCACACAATTGTGTTTTAGGTACTTGCATAGTTTGAGGGATCTACCATTGTGAATACTGCACGGGATGGATGGGGGCAACAACCACCGAAGAAAGTGATGGAAAGGCAACTTCTCCCCATCGTATTTTTCCTAATTGGAGCAGGAGCTGCTCTGCTTGTATCACTTCTTGAAATATTTGAGGGAATATTTGTTCTCCATATTGCAGTAGGAGGAGGTTTATGTTCAGGTGTAAAACTCAAATATAGTAGAGGTGGGCCTGATCGGGTGTCGATTGGATCTTCTCTAGAATTCTCCTCCAACTCCTCCAAAATCAAACATTGAAGTCCATGATGCTCTCTAGAGGTGCTCTCATGATGGTGGAAAGGTGCATCAAGAGTTGAAAGGGGTCCTGAGAGCCATCAAATGTGTCAACTAGTGCTCTCGCTAGGTCCGCCCATGAGTAGATGCTCTTACGCCCAAGCATTTTGTACCACTACAACACCCTTCCTTCTAGAGACAAGACCAAAAGTCTGATCATGACATCTTCATGGGCTATGCCATGGAGGGTCGCTAGAGCAACAACATCTTCAAGGTGCTCTCGGGCCATTCCCTCAGTGCCATTGTATTTCGTTAGGGTCTTCAGGGCACTTTTAGGAATCTCATGCTTACTTTGGAGATTTAGAGGGCTAGGATCATCCTAGCTGGGATAACATACATGTGCCATTATAGTAGTGGTCCTCAGAGATCACGGTCCTTACCACTGAGTTGGAGTCGCTAGATGAACATACTTTCTCTACTTGTGAGGTCAAGGCTACTCACCAAACCTTGATTCCTTCGAGGTGTCTTATTTTAGTATAAAAGGCATCCACGATCAAGAGATCTAGATCTTCAACTCAATAGAGTCACCAAGTGATTTTTCCAGATAAAAGTAAGCCAAAGATTCACCAAACTCGGGCTCCTTTAAAATACGAGAACTATCGATACAAAAATCGTGTGTCCCATCGGGCGTGCCAAAAACTGTTGGTCACAAATCTGCCTAAGTACAAGATATTATCACTTGTGTGCCCTAGACTCGACCAACATTGAAAGGCCGAGGGAAAGAGAAAATTCCTTCGGACCAATCTCTAGAGAGGGTTGGTTCCCTTACTAAATCCTACACTATTGAAGACTAGAGTTGTGGGAAAGAAATTGGAAATAACGGAAAGAAAGGGAAATATGGCCACAGGTCGAAGGTGTAAGATTGGGGAAAGATTAACAACAGGAATTCCACTCAAGCATATAATTAGCATATAATAAAAGAGAGCAACATAATTTACTTACAACCTTGCACAGATAACCTCCAGGATTGCATTCCAAAACTCACTTCCTCACCAACAATATTCAAACTCAAATGCAAAATTTAAATTTCAATAGCAGATAAGAAATACGAGCATAAAAGAGAAATGCATAAAATAGAAGGAAATCACACATAAAGTCGCTTGCAAAATTAGAAGCCAAATATCTCTTATTTACGCAAAGAACTTGATAAGTTTTTCTACAAGATGTCTCTCCTCCTTTTTACAATGAAAATCTACTTAGTATTTATAGAGGTTTTCACCTCTTTCATTAAATACATATGGAGGCAAAATGTTTGTAGATCAAAGACATCAACACAATAATTTCTCCTTGGAAATCTTCCTTCAGCAACGATGATCCAGTTTTAATGGGAAACGACTCTGGATAATTAATTATCCTGGGTACAAATGCATTGAATTCTAACCACCTTCACGCTTTGAAAATCGACCATTGCTCCAACAATTTACTCCACATTAAATTTATCTTGGAGAGGGAGTGAAACTGTTAGGAGAACACCTTTGGAAATGACGAAAATCAAAGGAAATATCTTCTGGTTTGCCACAACCATTAAATTATGTCATTAAATTTTCCCTTTTTGAGCAACTTTCCATTTTCGGAAAGTTTCCATTTTTGGTGACTTTCCTTTTTTCGAAAATTTTCTATTTTAAACTTTTTTGGCAAGTTTCTATTTTTAGAAAGTTTCCATTTTTGGAAAGTTTCCATTTCGGGGCGAAATGCCATTTTCGGGGGCCAAAATGCCTTTTTCGGGTTCCGAAATGCCCTTTTCGAAAACTTTCCTTTTTCGAAAAGTTTCCATTTTTGAAAACTTTCTATTTTTGGAAAGTTTCATTTTTAGAGTTTCCTTTTTCGGGGCGAAATGCCATTTTCGAGGGCTGAAATGCCTTTTTCGAAAAGTTTCTATTTTTAGAATCTTCAAATTTGTTCGTCATTTCATTTCCTTTCTCCCCAGAAAATTGACTTTTTGACTTTGAAATTGCATTTTCTTCCTCGAAATTGATTTTTTGTGGTAAAGTTTCCTGAGCCATAACTTTTGATCTGTTAACCCGATTGTCTATTGTAATATATCGTTGGAAAGCTTGAGAAAAGATATATCACAAAGAAATATCTAAATATCATTTTATCCAATTTTCATTTCACCATTGGATGTACTTCATACTTGGATGAATTTAAAAATTTATTTTTAGTGTGGCAAAAATGCCAACACAACCATGTTCTATGGAGTGGTGGTAGGATTGCTAGTGTGCCATATGAGTTAACAACACCTTCCATGGGTATTAATAGGGTTAGTGATAGATATGAGAGACCAATAGTTGTGATTCACATGGAGGCCATATGTGTTGGTCCATTTGTACAAGATGTTGTACAATGTCATGTACAAATGATATACATGTTTGGTATGCACAATTTTGCTCTAGTTGTGGTGCTAGAAGTACATAGCCATCAAGAGACTAGATGCACTACCAGGGCCACTACCTGATACAAAGTGACCAGCAAGATACAGGTGGTCTCGAGACCTTGAGTGTACATAGAGGTTGTACATAGGTATTCTTCCATTAGGGAGACAAATCATAGACGAGCTATAAGACTATCAAGTCATATGGTGATCGTGGCATCTACACCCTAGGTGGGATGAGGATGCAAAGGAGTTAGCTTAGATTAGGAGGGTTTTATGGGTTACCACAAAGAAGGATGAGCTGGAGCTTTATCGATTTGATCGAGTATAGTGGTAGTTCAAGATTCTCCAAGAGATACCAAACTTAGGGGATTATTGGTATAGAAGGGTGAGCTAAGCTCCATTAGGAGTTGAAGGGGACCTTGATGTGGTTAGGTTTGTGGAGGAGTACCATGGAGTGGATGATTTCAGGATAGCCCTTAGATATAGGAGATGATATAGAGGTATTATACCCCTAAGGAACTCCCCATCGATGCTAGTGCAAAGGCACCAAGTCATGGGTTGATGAGTGTAGCTGGAGCTCCAAGACACTAATTGATGTGTAGTGAAGTGATGAGAGTAGATGCCACAATCTCCTAGGCAAGCTAGGATACAGGTCAAGGTAGAAGTGGTGACAACCTCAAGGACCACCATCACTCTCTTTAGGTCAAAGATAGGGAGGATAGTTGGAGGTACCCCCATAGTGGCACAAGTAGGACCGAGTAGGACCATGGTTTAGGGAGACCTAGTGAGGGTGGTGGAGGGACCACTAGATAGGATGGCTACCATGCAAGGATAGAAAGAAAATATTCATGCACAACCGGGCCAAATCATGACAAAGTGAGACATAGGGAGGGCCAAGGTGAGCTACCTCAAAGAGGAGATGGGCTGACTAGAGAAAAAATGTTAGTGGACCTAGGTTTAGGGGATGGTTATTGTGATAAGAAACTAACCAGGTGAGGGGATATACCTACTATAGAAGTAACTATAGAGGATAGAGGAGAGGTCGGATGTAGCAGTATAAATGGAGACCTTCTACTAGGCTTTATACTTCCAAATAGTGCCAGTGGATCAAAGGGTGCTTCCACCAACCTCTCTTCAATCATATATTTAGTAATGATCTCGATCATATATAGCTACACAATATATGAACATGCCCCTAGTAGGACCACCACCAACAAGTGAATTAGAGGAGGTAGGTTCATAGAGCTAGGGCTAGGATCGAGTTGACATGCCAATTTTATATTATAGCATGCATCCCTAGGGAGGGTCAAGTACATCAGGCTTGGACTATGGTGCATCGACCTTGCTGACATGTATTCTATGGTAGCAATTAATATCATATTACAAGTTTTATTATTATGTCATGGTATAAAAAATGTATGTGCATTATATTAATTCTTGTTAAGTGATTTGTTATGTGTGGTAATGATAAACATAATGAATACAACTAAATTATCTAAATCTAATGAAGGTAAACATCTAAGTGCAAACCTAAATTAAATGCAACATGAAATTCATGGATAAATGGATGGAAAGAAGAATAGAGGAAAAGAAGAAGAAAAAATAAACAAATGATGAAGAAGAAGAAAGAGATGAAAACAAAGCTCTAAAGGTTAAGCAAAAGAAGAGAAAAAGGTGTGGAACCTTGTAAGGATGTATGCTCACAAATGGTTGAGATAGAGGCTTCCCATCACATGTGGCCATGAAGCTATCCTATAAGGGTACTATGCTTACAAAAAAATATGGACAAGTGTGGAGCAATACCAGCTATGGGTGTAGTGCTCGCTAAGATGGTTAAAAATACAGAGATATACCTGCTAGGATGTATGCTTGCAAATGGTTGAATGGAGGCTATCCCTTTCTTGTGACTCTGAAGATATTCTATATGGGGTGAAATTTTTGATTTATTTTCCAAAATTATTGCTACTTGATAGGGGTGTGGTGTGTGCAAGAAGGCGTATAGGAAAAGCCAATGGACCAAAATAAGATGTGAGTGTGTGCATGTGCTAGAAGAAAGAAAATTAGAATAAAGTTGGGAAAAAGGAACAAAGAATAGTGCATGTGTCTATCTATATTAAAGTTTTAATGGTTAAGAGGTATGCATAATATAGTCAGTGGCCGTATGAACACCATGAGTGATATTCATGTAGTATATATCCTATTCCATGAGGGCTGCTTAACCATAAAAAATCAAGAAGGAAGAAGTATGAAATCAAGAATGAGAATATAGAATAAGAATGTATATCCTTGTCTTGATGAAAGAAAGAAATGAAAACATTCACAGGATGACGATACAAAATAAGAACCATACC
The DNA here is from genome assembly GCA_028583015.1 of Wollemia nobilis. Classification (NCBI taxonomy): domain Eukaryota; kingdom Viridiplantae; phylum Streptophyta; class Pinopsida; order Araucariales; family Araucariaceae; genus Wollemia; species Wollemia nobilis. Next base: position 7,239,927 of record JAQPPZ010000380.1, on the reverse strand, counting down.
CATTGACTTGGAGAGATATTTGATGATCGTTTAAAACTTTCAAGGTCAAGGAATATAATAGAAGAATAAAGAAGAAGAGAGGAAGGGATGGGAAAATGCAATGATAAAAATGCATAGAAATGGGTCCTAGGTTGGGGATTCACTAGGCATAAGAGCCCTAGTATGAGTGCAATGCATGTAAGCTATGACTTATTTAGGTGTTATCACTTGCTATTGCCACAAAGTCCACAAAAATCTATATGATCAAGCAGTCATGTAAGTATGAACAAGAAGCAATGCAACTGTATGAAAAGCAAAATGCAAGTGGAATAGAATGCCAAAAAAAAACATGTAAAATATGATAGGTAGTCATGTAGTATGCATCAAGCAAACCGAAGGCAATATGAACAGTAAACTAGATGAATATGCAAATTCATGTGTAGTATTTTTGTTTTTATTGTTGGTTTTATTTGGCTTTAAGTTAATTGGTTAGTGCTTGAAATTCTTAAAGTCAACACAAACTCTGCTTGTGCCACCTATCTTAAAAAACAATATGGTAGTGCAAGGAAGTAACCCATCAAAGAAAGGGCTATTATGGAGGATACCTTCATGATTTTCAACATAAAGAGGATCATACACAACATATTATTTAGGATTCACTACACAAAAGTCATTGCAAACTATGACTATGCCATCCTTTTTGATGAAAGGGGGATAGATTCTAAATTTTGGAAGGTCTTAATGAGAAAGAGAAATAGAGTCCCCTTGAGAATGAAAAGACTCAACATGTGCAACACAAGGGATAGAACCATCAAAGGAGAAGTTTTTGCCAGAGGATATATTCATGAGCTTTATCGTAAGGGGTATCCCTTTTATCGCACTCCTCTGGGGTTACAACTAACTCAAGATGCACCAAAGTTACCATATTGCAAAAAAGAATATCTGAGGGATAAGGCATCTCCTCATCCTCATCACTCCACTCCAAGTCTTGATGATCCAAATATTTAGCATACGTAACAAGGTGATAATCATTATCAAAGGGTAAAGGTTGGTTTTTATTAGGGATGTAGCCTACACCACATCACCTAGGCGAAAACTCAACTTCCAAAGGCTCTTGAATACCTTTTTGTCATTACCCCAAATATTTACCTATATATCCCATATTAGACATGATCTGTTTAGAGAGTGGGTAATCATTGGACAGGTAAAAATGGATAAAAGAATGCTCTACAAGAAGAGGGTTGCTCCCACAAATATTTTCTTTGAGTGATACTCCTACAAAGATAAAGGTACACATGCCAATGTGTACAACTTCACCTTTCTTATAGGGTAATCCCATAGTCCTTGGTGAAGGTGGTAGCTTGGAAAGATCTATAAGAGGCTCTGAGAGAAAATGATTAACTTGATCCCATGATGAGATAGTGATGAGTGGTTCCTCATTCACCTTTAGATTTTCAAGTTGCTTAGTTATGTGATATGAGTAGACTAATGGACATAGTTTGAGATCAGATTGATCTTGCTCAACCATTGAACAATATTGGAATGGATGAGGGTCACCCGAAATGGTGACAATTTGATTCTTGAATTCAAAATTCAAACATTGATGAAAATTAGAAGGGCTTGACTTCATCGCAAGAATCCAAGGACATCCAAGAAGAAGATTAAAAAATGTAGGGCAAGACACCACATAGATCAAGGTATATATGATCTTGGGTCCAACCCTAAGGGGGAGGGATATAAAATCGTAAGTCTCTTGGAACACATTGTTGAAAGCTTTGATGATGATATCAGATTTAGTTAAGTCTTTCTCTTTTAATCCAAATTTTTAGAAAAATTGATAAGTGCATAAATTGAGGTAAGGACCATTGTCTATCAATTTTTTTTGATAAATGTTTTTCCAATAAACATAGTAATATAGAGGGAATAATCTCCTCATGGGTCTAAGGAAGGAATATCGTCTTCCAAAAATATGATATGATGTATCCCAAGAGAACCTACAACATTAGCTATAGCACTAGGAAAAATATCTTGAGGAATAGATTGTTGTCTTAGAAGTTTTAACAAAGCTTCCTTATGAATAGGAGAAGTTTACAAATTTTTTAAGAGAGAGATCTTGGTTGGGGTACTAGCTAATTACTATTGAATGTCAAAGGATACTTTAGGTGGTGGCTTCAACACTAAAGGTGGGTTTTCTAATATTGTTCTCCTTTTTTTGGTATTCTTAATAACTAAGGTGGGTTGGATGAAGAAATCATCTCTTAATGTAGTTATTTCTATCATACCAACCACATTATCATAAGGAGGTGGCACATTGTGATATAACACTTGATTAGCTACCTGCTGACCATGCTTAGGGAAGGGGTATTGGAATATCCCTTTGTATTGATTAGTTATGGGTACTCGTCGAGTAGGAGGTTGATTGTTTTTTGGAGGATTAGGATGAGAACCTTCTATAACAAGGCATCCTTCATCAATTAGGTCCTAAACCACATGTTTCAACATCTTGCATGAGTTTGTCATGTGTCCCTCCACTCTATTATACTCATAATGCTAACCATATTTATACCAATTAGTCGTGGTATCAGGTTGCCTTATGGGAGGTAACTCAATTATATGATCTTTCAAAAGCTACTATAGGACCACATTCATAGGTGTGTTGAGTCTTATAAAATTTCTTGGTGGGGGATTTGAGGATGGAAAAGCACCATCTTCTGTAGGGTGTTAACAAAATTTTTAATAGACCTATTATCCGTTACCCCATAACCTACTACATGCTTATTCTTATACTATGCTGTTGTGGTTCTATATTCTTTTATCTTAAGCTAACCTCTCGGGACAAGGGCTTGCTCTAAAAATCTTGCTAAATCTATTTCTTGGTCAAAAGAGGTGATAGTGGTGGTTTCTAATTCATAAGATATTTGCTCTTGTAAATTCCCAATAAATATTTCAAGAATGTCTCAAGGAGGTAAGGTATATTGCAAGCATCCAACTAGACTCCTCAAATGAGATAGAAACTCTAAAAAGCTTTCATACTTACCATGTTTTAACATATAAACATCTTTCATAGTCACATTATTTTCAACATAAGCTTCAAATTGTTGAACAAAATGTTTAGCTATCTCTTCAAAATTCCTCAAATAATTATTGGGCAATTGATAATACCATTCTAATGCAATACCACCAAGGCTCTTAGGGAACATATTTAGTAACATGTCATCATATATGATATCATGGCATGTTCTCCTAAATTTTATTAAATGCTTAATTGGATCTTATATTCCCTTATAGATAGGTAAAACCACATCATAAAATGCTTAAGGTAGGGCCTAGAGGCAACAATAGGGTCTAGGGGATGACCGCACATATCCACTCTTGAAACCAATTGTTTCACCACATTTGTTAAACTTTGCATTTTAGGATTTTTGCTATGAAATACCCCTAGGTTCCCTAGGGAAGGGGAATAGGAAGGTTGTTAAAAGGGAACTTGGCCAATGTTGGAGGTATTGACATTGTTTGGGATATGTGGTATCTTGCTATGGAGGACTGATATTTGGTGGAACAAAAGTATGAATATTGAGATGAGTAAAATGAGGAGAAAATTGAACATAATATTGAGTGGCACTACTAGTTGGAAGAACTTGTGAAATTATTCCAACATTGGTGGTCATAGTAGTAGCATATGTTGGTTGATGAGAAGGATTAACATGATGTGAAGATTCAAACAAGGGGTTGTTATGAACATTCCTAGGAGATATGATAGGAGGAGGAGGCATCCCAACCTTTTCGAGTTGGGATTCCTTTACCATAGCCTTAATCAAAGTCTCCTTGTGGAGCTTCATAAAACCCCATAGATGATTAAATAATGTAAAAGTGAAGCCATTATTAGGTCCTTCATAGGGATCATAGTTAATATCAGTTTCCACATATTCTTGCTCTTCTGCATCAAGATTAGGATTCTCCCTATCAATCTAATCATCTTATTGAGAAATTTTATTAGATTGTAATCACTTTCACTGACTCCTAAGGAATGAAGCCATTAGGAGAATTAAAGGATATAGGAGAAAACTAAGGAAATACACATAAGAAGATCTTTAAGATGTTTCTAAATGTTTTTCTATTTCTAAAATAAATAATATTTGTGGTCTTATTTAAATTTTAAAGAGAAAAGCAAAGGAAGAGGCTTCCTATCTTGGCCACTAAGACATGTGTTCACATTGGGTTCACCAAAGATGTAGAGGGGGAAAACTGCCCTATCATGTATGATTCTTGGCTGGATCTATTGGGAGACAAGGTGACTACGAGGATGTGTTATAACTCTACACTCAAGACAAAGAAACAGGTTCACCAAGAATAGTTTTAGGACTTGCTCCAACTCCAATATGGAAATTTTTAATGTGTGATTTAAACAAACGCCTTTATTTGGCCTTTTTAAAATGAAAAAACAATGCAAAGCGCACACGATGCAAGAAGATAATGACTAATCCTATTATGATTATTTAATTCAATGATATATAACCCTAGGTTGCAAGAAATGAAATATTTTTCTTTACAAAGGGAATGCATAAAAAAGACTAAACCCTAGATGTAAAACTATATGCCTTTTTCCTTTTAAATGCCTAGGATGTAATCAAATGTTCTTTTCCTTTTTATTTATAACCTAGGTTGTGAACAAAAATAACAAATAACAAAAAAACAAACACACAACCTAACATATTTACTTAGGGTACTTATTGGATCCAATGTTTTATCCAAGATTTATATTATGTCTAGAATATTTAATAGCTTCAAATATGTAAAAATAACTTCACAAAAACTCTTGAAAATATGGTCAACATTTGGGGGCCTGCTTAGGCCACTATAAGACTAAGCTTGGAGGCACAACAATCAAGCCCCTTAGGTCCTTTTAGTTAACAATTTAAAATAAAATAAGCTTTTGATATTTGGAACAAACCATCGAAATATGATAGTATGGAATAATAAATGAAATGCAAGTAGAATAGACACAATGTTTGAGCAAGAATGCAACTTTGAAAACTAGATTTTGGGACAAGTAATTGCCCCCAAGCTAATGTAATATGAAATGCAAGCAAAACAAAATGAAGACATAGATGAAACAATATGCAAAGGGTATGCAAATCAAATTCCTAGTATTTGGGGATAAATATCCACTCCAAAGTATACCTAGATTGAATCCACACCCTATAAATTATTGAGCATATATTTGGTAGCAAAGAAAAAATGGACGCAAAATGCCTAATGAAAAAAAAATGTTGGACATTTTGAGTCCCTAAGTGAAGTTGTCATTGATGTCACCGGATGAAGAAGTTGTCATCGATGTCAAGGAGCAAACCACCGTTGGTGCAAAAGGGTAAAAAAGGAGCAAGGCAAGAGGTGGTTGGCAAAAGAGTTTCATGAGATTAAAACCATGGTTAAAAATAATTAAAGGAGATTTAAATTATAAATTATTTAAATTAAGGATTTAATCATTAAGTTTTCCTTTTAAAAGTCTAAAGGATGGGCACAATGTTTATTAATGATATCGATGATTATTTAGCCTAAGTGGGCCAGCAACTATTCATTTTCATTCAACCCATGCGAAAGGGCCGATGAGGGTTCAATAAAGGTTTTAAACAATATTAAAGAAGATCGACCTGAATAAAGAAAGTAATATTCTCTGCTGACCTTGGTGTAAAAGCGCCAATGGCTAAGAGTATAGGAAAAACCTTAATGTATAAAAGGTAATAAGGTTGTTGCAATATAGATATACCACGAAGCACCAAAAATAAAGACCGAATGTGTTAAGATGTGAAATAGCGTGATTAGCATATGTTATGCTTGAATATTTTTTTTGTGCAAAGTTTGAAAACACGTGATAATGTGAAGTGCGCTCGCTCGTAGATAAATACGAAGAAAATTCCACGCATCTCGACGTGCCAGGTAAAAGGTGAACAACGACGCAAGAAACCTCAATTACACAAATAAAAAAGGACAATAGCAGCACATATATCGAGAACAGAGAGGAGTCATGTTATTGGCTGACCTGGCAGAGAGGAGTTGAGTCGCTGACCTGATAGAGAGGAGAAGAGTCACGTCATTGGCATCATGGTTTTTGGAGCGATAAAAGGTGAACTTTATGGGTGGTTGGTTTTATGAAACCACAATGTCATTTGTTAGAAAGTGAAGTGGGATACACGAAGGTCGTGCAGTCCTTGTGGTATCCGCAACATTGCAAAGATGCTTCGTTGAAGTGAAGCAAAGGTTCAAATATCTTGGAGATTTATTGAAGACAGTGATCACCAATTGTTTTTTGAGATATAAAAGGTATGTCTAGAATTCATCATTATTATTTTTGAAATTTAAAAATGGCTTGAGATTAGTCGGGAGATATAAGGGATTGCGTAAGTCTTTCTTTGAGTGTATTGTGTTATTTGGGAGTTATAATAATTGTTATAAGGTTTTGCCTTATTGAAATTAATAATTATTTTAGATGGTTGCCTTAAGGACTTTGGAGTTATAAGGAGTTGGTTTTATTATGTTTAACAAAGTCTTAAGGATTATATTTGCTTATTAAGGGTTAATACTTTTTGAGTGTTGTTTGATTTTTAATAAAGGGTTTGTGTTAAAGAAAATTATTGTGAGGGTATTTGAATGTTACTTGAGTTGGAGTGATAACGTGTTATTTTGGTATTATTTTGTATTGTGATTTGATTGAAGTATTCTAACCCTTATTGAGATTGGAAAAGAGAAATTTGTGAGTGTGGCAGATTCGTGAGATCAAATATTTGTCAAAAAAAAGGTATGGGAAAATTCTTCCTTGGTTGATTTGGTTGATTGGCTTACTTGAAAATTAAGTTTGGAGTGAAAAGGATTTGATTAGGGTTTCATTTTCAAAAGTGTTTGAGTTAATGCTTCAAGGTTTTATGAAATTGAGAGTTGTGTTTAAAACCTTGTTTGATAAGCATGGTTGTTGAAGTGAGTTGTTATACAAAGAACTTGAACTAGGGTTTGAAAAGATCATGAGTATAATTGTTATGTGAGATTTGTTGTTGAGCATTGTTGGAAATGTTTTGAGTTGGATGATACATGCTTGGACTAGGGTTTGTGAGCAAGAGTTGTTTCTTGAAGTGATTGAGTAGAGTTTATTGAGCCTAGTCAAGTGGATGTATGAAGTGATTGATCAAGTTCCATAAAAAAACTATTATATATTCTGATTTGAGTTGAGATTGAGTTTTGAGAATAGAACATATTGAGTCTCTAACAATTCTCTTTATGCTTCTATGAGATTGAGTTGAGAAAGTGATTTAGTTTTGACTATAGAACATATTGAGTCTCTAACAATTCTCTTTATATTTCTATGAGATTGATTTGAGTTGAGAAAGTGATTGAGCATTGAGTAAAGAACATATTGAGTCTCTAAAAATTCTCTTTATGTTTCTATGAGATTGGACAAGTTTTGTGTGAGCTTGTTGAGCTGATTTGAACAAGTTCTATGTGAGCTTGTTGAGCAAATTTGGACAAGTTCTGTGTGAGCTTGTTGAGCAGATTTGGACAAGTTCTATGTGAGATTGTTGAGCATATTTGGACAAGTTCTATGTGAGCTTGTTGAGTAGATTTGGACGAGGTTCTGAGTGGACCTATTGAGCAGATTTGAGCAGGTTCTGAGTGGACCTGTTGAGAAGATTCTGAGTGGACTTGTTGAGCATATTTGAGCAAGTTATGAGTGGACCTGTTGAGCAGATTTTAGCAGGTTCTAAGTGGAAATGTTGAGAATAAGAGTATGTTATAAGTGTACCTATTGAGCAGATTTGAGTAGGTTCTAAGTGGACCTATTGATAAGATTTGAGTAGGTTCTAAGTGGACCTATTGAGCATATTTGTTTTAGATCGACTGGACTGTGTTTAGTATATATTTGAGTGGACTTGTGCTAGACCGACTGGACTATATTTAGTGCAAGAGTTATCCAATTTTAATTTCACCACTGGATGTACTTCATACTTAGATGAATTTAAGAATTTATTTTTAGTGTGGCAAAAATGCCAACACAACCATGTTCTATGGAGTGGTGGTAGGATTGCTAGTGTGCCATATGAGTTAACAACACTTGCGATGGGTATTAATAGGGTTAGTGATAGAGATAAGAGACCAGTAGGTGTGATTCACATGGAGGCCATATGTGTTGGTCCATTTGTACAATATGTTGTATAATGTCGTGTACAAATGATATACATGTTTGGCATGCACAATTTTTCTCTAGGTGTGGTGTTAGAAGTACATAGCCATAAGGAGGCTAGATGCACTACTAGGACCACTACCTGATCCAAAGTGGTTAGCAAGATACAGGTGGTCTCAAGACCTTGAGCGTACACAAAGGTTGTACATAGGTATTCTTCCATTAGGGAGACAAATCATAGATGATTTATAAGACCATCAAGTCATATGGTGGCCGTGGCATCTACACCTTGGGTGGAATGAGGATGCGAAGGAGATAGCTTAGATTAGGAGGGTTTTATGGGTTACCACAAAGAAATATGAGCTGGAGCTTTATCGATTTGATCGAGTATAGTGGTAGTTCAAGATTCTCCAAGAGATACCAAACTTAGGGGATTATTGGTATAGAAGGGTGAGGTAAGATCCATTAGGAGCCTAAGGGGACCTTGATGTGGTTAGGTTTATGGAGGAGGATCAACGAGTGGATGATGTCAGGATAGACCTTAGATATAGGAGATGATATAGAGGTATTATGCCCCTAAGGAACTCCCCATCGATGCTAGTGCAATGGTACTAAGTCATGGGTTGATGAGTGTAGCTGGAGCTCCAATACACTAATTAATGTGTAGTGAAGTGATGAGAGTAGATGCCATAATATCCTAGGCAAGCTAGGGTACAGGTCAAGGTAAAAGTGGTGATAGCCTCAAGGACCACCATCACTCTCTTTAGGTCAAATATAGGGAGGATAGTTGGAGGTACCCCCATAGTGGCACAAGTAGGACCGAGTAGGACCATGGTTTAGGGAGACCTAGTGAGGGTGGTGGAGGGACCACCAGATAGGGTGGCCACCATGCAAGGATAGAAATAAACTCTTCATGCACAACCAGGCCAAGTCATGGCAGAGTGAGACATAGGGAGGGCCAAGGTGAGCTACCTCAAAAAGGAGATGGGCTGACTAGAGCAAAAGTGTTAGTGGACCTAGGTTTAGGGGATGGTTATTGTGATAAGAAACCAACCAGGTGAGGGGATCTACTTGTTATAGAAGTAACTATAGAGGATAGAGGAGAGGTCAGATTTAACAGTATTAATGGAGACCTTCTACTAGGCTTTATACTTCAAAACAGTGCAAGTGGATCAAAGGGTGCTTCCACCAACCTCTCTTCAATCATATATTCATTAATGATCTTGATAATATATAGCTACACAATATATGAACATACCCCTAGTAGGACCACCACCAACAAGTGAATTAGAGGAGGCAGGTTCATTGAGCTAGGGCTAGGATCGAGTTGACATGCCAATTTTAGATTATGGCATGCATCCCTAGGGAGGGTCAAGTACATCAAGCTTGAACTGTGGTGCATCGACCTTGCTAACATGTATTCTTTGGTAGCAATTAATATCATATTACAAGTTTTATTATTATTTTATGGTATAAAAAATGTATGTGCATTATGTTAATTTTTGTTAAGTGATTTGTTATGTGTGGTAATGATAAACATAATGAATGCAACTAAATGATATAAATCTAATGAATGCAAACATCTAAGTGCAAACCTAAATGAAATGCAACATGAAATGCATGGATAAATGGATGGAAAGAAGAATAGAGGAAAAGAAGAAGAAAAAATAAACAAATGATGAAGAAGAAGAAAGAGATGAAAACAAAGCTCTAACATGTTAAGAAAAAGAAGAAAAAAAGGAGTGGAACCTTGTAAGGATGTATGCTCACAAATGGTTGAGATAGAGGCTTCCCCTCACATGTGGCCATGAAGCTATCCTATAAGGGTACTATGCTTACAAAAAAATATGGACAAGTGTGGAGCAATACCCGCTATGGGTGTAGTGCTCGCTAAGATTGTTAGAAAGACAGAGATATACCCGCTAGGATGTATGCTTGCAAATGGTTGCATGGAGGCTATCCATTGCTCGTGACCATGAAGCTATTATATATCGGATGAAATTTTTGATTTATTTTCCAAAATTATTGCTACTTGATAGGGGTGTGGTGTGTGCGAGAAGGCGTATAGGAAAAGCCAATGAAGAAAAACAAGAGGTGAGTGTGTGCATGTGCTAGAAGAAAGAAAATTAGAATAAAGTTGGGAAAAAGGAACAAAGAATAGTGCATGTGTCTATCTATCTTAAAGTTTTAATGGTTAAGAGGTATGCATAATATAGTCAGTGGTCGTATAAACACCATGAGTGATATTCATGTAGTATATATATCCTATCCCATGAGGGCCACTTAACCATAAAAAATCAATAAGGAAGAAGTATGAAAGCAAGAATGAGAAAATAGAAGAAGAATGTATATCCTTATATTGATGAAAGGAAGAAATAAAAACATGCATAGGATGAGGATACAAAAGAAGAACCATACGCATTGAATTGGAGAGATATTTGATGATCATTTAAAACTTTCAAGGTCAAGGAATATAAGAGAAGAAGAAAGAAGAAGAGAGGAAGGGATTGGAAAATGCAATGATAAAAATGCATAGAAATGGGTCCTAGGTTGGGGATTCACTAGGCATAAGAGCCCTAGTATGAGTGCAATGCATGTGAGCTATGACTTATTTAGGTGTTATCACTTGCTATTGATACAAAGTCCCCAAAAATATATATGATCAAGCAGTCATGTAAGTATGAACAAGAAGCAATGCAATTGTATGAAAAGAAAAATGCAAGTGGAATAGAATGCCAAAAAAAACATGTAAAATATGATAGGTAGTCATGTAGTATGCATCAAGCAAACCAAAGGCAATATGAACAGTAAACTAGATGAATATGCAAATTCATGTGTAGTATTTTTGTTTTTATTGTTGGTTTTTTTTAGCTTTAAGTTTATTAGTTAGTGCTTGAAATTCTTAAAGTCAGCACAAACTCTGCTTGTGCCACCTATCTTAACAAACAAGATGGTAGTGCAAGGAAGTAACCCATGAAATAAAGGACTATTATGGAGGATACCTTCATGATTTTCAACATAAAAAGGATCATCCACAACATATTATTTAGGATTCACTACACAAAAGTCATTGCAAACTATGACTATGCCATCCTTTTGATGAAAAGGGGATAGATTCCAAATTTTGGAAGGTCTCTATGAGACAGAAAAATAGAGTCCCCTTGAGAACAAAAAGACTCAACATGTGCAACACAAGGGATAGAACCATCAAAGGAGAAGTTTTTTCCAGAGGATATCTTCATGAGCTATCTCGCAAGGGGTATCCCTTTTATCGTACTCCTCTGGGGTTACAACTAACTCAAGATGCACCAAAGTTACCATATTGCAAAAAAGAATATCTGAGGGATAAGGCGTCTCCTCATCCTCATCACTCCACTCCAAGCCTTGATGATCCAAATATTTGGCATAAGTAACAAGGTGATCATCATTATCAAAGGGTAAAGGTTGATTTTTATTAGGGATGTAGCCTACACCACATCACCCAGGAAAAAACTCAACTTCCAAAGGCTTTTGAATACCTTTTTGTCATGACCCAAAATCTTTACCTATATATCCCATATTAGACAGGATCTGTTTAGGGAGTGTGTAATCATTGGATAGGTAAAAATGGATAAAATAATGCTCTACAAGAAGAGGGTTGCTACCACAAATATTTTCTTTGAGTGATACTCCTACAAAGTTAAAGGTACAAATGCCAATGTGTACAACTTCACCTTTCTTATAGGGTAATCCCATAGTCATCGATGAAGGTGGTAGCTTGGAAAGATATAGAAGAGGCTCTAAAAGAAAATGATTAACTTGATCCCATGATGAGATATTGATGAGTGGTTCCTCACTCACCTTTATATTTTCAAGTTGCTTAGTTATGTGATTTGAGGAGACTAATGGACATAGATTGAGATCAGATTGATCTTGCTCAACCATTGAAAAATATTGGAATGGATGAGGGTCACCCAAAATGGTGACAAGTTGATTCTTGAATTCAAAATTCAAACATCGATGAAAAGTACAAGGGTATGCCTTCATCGCAAGAATCCAAGTACATCCAAGAAGAAGATTAAAAAATGTAGGGCAAGACACCGCATAGATCAAGGTATATATGATCTTGGGTCCAACCCTAAGGGGGAGGGATATAAAATCGTAAGTATCTTGGAACACATTGTTGAAAGCTTTGATGATGATATCAGATTTAGTTAAGTCTTCCTATTTTAATCCAAATTTTTAGAAAAATTGATAAGTACATAAATTGAGGTAAGGACCATTGTCTATCAATTTTTTTTTGATAAATATTTTTCCAATAAACATAGTAATATAGAGGGAATAATCCCCTCATGGGTCTAAGGAAGGAATATCGTCTTCCAAAAATATGATATGATGTATCCCAAGAGAACCTATAACATTAGCTATAACACTAGGAAAAATATCTTGAGGAATAGATTGTTGTCTTAGAAGTTTCAACAAAGCTTCCTTATGAATAGGAGAAGTTTACAAAAGTTTTAAGAGAGAGATCTTGGTTGGGGTACTAGCTAAAATTGTTGAATGTCAAAGGATACTTTAGGCAGTGGCTTCAACACTAAAGGTGGGTTTTCTAATATTGTGCTCCTTTTTTGGGTATTCTTAATAACTAAGGTGGGTTGGATGAAAAAATCATCTCTTAATGTAGTTATTGCTATCATACCAACCACATTATCATAAGGAGGTGGCACATTGTGATATAACACTAGATTAGCTACCTGCTAACCATGCTTAGGGAAGGGGTCTTGGAATATCCCTTTGTCTTGATTAGTTATGGGTACTTGTCGAGTAGGAGGTTGATTGTTTGTTGGAGGATTAGGTTGAGAACCTTCTATAACAAGGCATACTTCATCAATTAGGTCCTAAACCACATGTTTCAACATCTTGCATGAGTTTGTCATGTGTCCCTCCACTCTATGATACTCATAATGCTAACCATATTTATACCAATTAGTCGTGGTATCAGGTTGCCTTATGGGAGGCAACTCAATTATATGATATTTCAAAAGCTACTATAGGACCACATTCATAGGTGTGTTGAGTCTTCTAAAATTTCTTGGTGGGGGATTTGATGATGGAAAAACACCATCTTCTGTAGGGTGTTACCAATTTTTTTAATAGACCTACTATCCGTTACCCCATAAACTACTACATGCTTATTCTTATACTATGCTTTTGTGGTTCTATATTATTTTATCTTAAGCTAACCTCTCTGGACAAGGGCTTGCTCTAACAATCTTGCTATATATATTGCTTGGTCAAAAGAGGTGATAGTGGTGGTTTCCAATTCATAAGATATTCGCTCTTGTAAATTCCCAATAAATATTTCAAGCATGTCTCAAGGAGGTAAGGTATATTGCAAGCGTCCAACTAGACTCCTCAAATGAGATAGAAACTCTAAAAAGATTTCATACTTACCTTGTTTTAACATATAAACATCTTTCATAGTCACATTATTTTCAACATAAGCTTCAAATTATTGAACAAATTTTTTAGCTATCTCTTCAAAATTCCTCAAAGAATTATTGGGAAATTGATAATACCATTATAATGCCATACCACCAAGGCTCTTAGGGAACATATTTTGTAACATGTCATCATATATGATATCATGGCATGTTATCCTAAATTTTATTAAATGCTTAATTGGATCTTATATTCCCTTATAGATAGGCAAAACCAACATTAGAAAATGCTTAAGGTAGGGCCTAGAGGCAACAATAGGGTCTAGGGGATGATTGAACATTTCTCTATAGTTGTAGGTGAAACTAGGAGGTTGAATCATATCCACTCTTGAAACCAATTGTTTCATCACATTTGTTAAACTTTGCATTTTAGAATTTTTGCTATGAAATACCCCTAGGTTCCCTAGGGAAGGGGAATAGGTAGGTTGTTAAAAAGGAACTTGGCCAATGTTGGAGGTATTGACACTGTTATGATATATATTGTGATATGTGGTATCTTGCTATGGAGGATAACTGATATTTGGTGGAACAAAAGTATGAATGTTGAGATGAGTAAAATGAGGAGGAAATTGAACATAATATTGAGTGGCACTACTAGTTGGAAGAACTTGTGAAATTATTCCAACATTGGTGGTCATAGTAGTAGCATATGTTGGTTGATGAGAAGGATTAACATGATGTGAAGATTCAAACAAGGGGTTGTTATGAAAATTCCTAGGAGAGATGGTAGGAGGAGGAGGCATCCCAACCTTTTCGAGTTGGGATTCCTTTACCATAGCCTTAATCAAAGCCTCCTTGTGGAGCTTCATAAAACCCCATAGATGATCAAATAATGTAAAAGTGAAGTCATTATTAGGTCCCTCATAGGTATCATAGTTAGTATCAGTTTCCACATATTCTTGCTCTTCTACATCAAGATTAGGATTCTCCCTATCAATCTAATCATCTTCTTGAATTTTTTTATTAGATTGTAATCACATTCACTGACTCCTAAGGAATGAAGCCATTAGGATAAATGAAATGATAGAGGAGAAAACTAAGGAAAGACACATAAGAAGATCTTTAAGATGTTTCTAAATGTTTTTCTATTTCTAAAATAAATAAAATTAGTGGTCTTATTTAATTTCTAAAGAGAAAAGCAAATGAAGAGGCTTCCTATCTTGGACACTAAGACATGTGTTCACATTGGGTTCACCAAATATGTAGAGGGGGAATATTGACCTATCATGTATGATTCTTGGCTGGATTTATTGGTAGCCAAGGTGACTACGAGGATGTGTTATAAATCTACACTCAAGACAAAGAAACAAGTTTACAAAGAATAGTTTTAGGACTCGCTCCAAGTCCAAGATGGAAATGTTTAATGTGTGATTTAAAAAAATGCCTATGTTTGGCCTTTTTAAAATGAAAAAACAATGGAAAGCACATATGATGCAAGAAGATAATGTCTAATCCTAATATGATTATTTAATTCAATGATATATAACCCTAGGTTGCAATAAATGAAATATTTTTCTTTACCAAGGGAATGCACAAACAAGACTAAACCCTAGATGTAAAACTATATGCATTTTTCCTTTTAAATGCCTAGGATGTAATCAAATGTTATTTTCCTTTTTATTTATAACCTAGGTTGTGAACAAAAATAACAAATAACAAAACAAAAAAAAACACACAACCTAACATATTTACTTAGGGTACTTATTGGATCCAATGTTTGATCCAAGATTTATATTATGTCTAGAATATTTAATAGCTTCAAATATGCAAAAATAATTTCATAAAAGCTCTTGAAAATATGGTCAAAATTTGGGGGTCTGCTTAGGCCACTATAAGACTAAGCTTGGAGGCACAACAATCAAGCCCCTTATGTCCTTTTAGTTAACAATTTAAAATAAAATAAGCTTTTGATCTTTGGAACAAACCATCAAAATATGATTGCATGGAATAATAAATGAAATGCAAGTAGAATGGACACAATGTTTGAGCAAGAATGCAACTTTGAAAACTAGATTTTGGGACAAGTAATTGCCCCTAAGCTAATGTAATATGAAATGCAAGCAAAACAAAATGATAACAATCAAAACATAATGAAGAATTAGATGAAACAATATACAGAGGGCATGCAAATCAAATTCTTAGGATTTGGGGATAAATATCCACTCCAAAGTCTACCTAGATTGAATCCACACCCTATAAATTATTGAGGATAGATTTGGTAACAAAGAAAAAATGGACGCAAAATGCTTGATGAAAAAAAATGTTGGACATTTTGAGTCCCTAAGTCAAGTTGTCATTAATGTCACCAGATGAAGTCATCATTAATATAAAGTTGTCATCGATGTCAAGGAGAAAACCACCATTGGTGTAAAAGGGTCAAAAAGGAGCAAGGCAAGAGGTGTTTTTTTTTTTGAAAAAATTGAAAAAACTTGTATTAAAACATTGATCAGTTACAATTCAATTGGGATAAGATACATCCCAGCAGAAAACAATGAAAGCACATGATTACAAGAGAAGAGGAAGATTTGCACTGGATCGAAATCTTTTGAACCAATACCAAGCTAGCTGAGAGAGCTGATAGGTCAGTTACAACAAATTATCGTGAAAACACGCATCAAACACCAACTTCACCTCTGTCCGCAAAAAAGCTACAAGTTGTGAAATCGCGACACAAGACATCTCTGACCACAAAAAAGTCAACTTGGTGTGAAATCGTGACATGTCGCGAAATCGCGACAAAAATCTAGCAGTAGCCACAACGACGCAACACGTCACGAAATCGCGACAACTTTCCTCCAGCGGTCGCGATGGCGTAACATGTCGTGAAATCACAACAAATTTCCTCCTTTGGCCGCGATGGCGCAACATGTCACGAAATCGCGACAATTTTCCTCCCTTGGCCGCGCCAGGGCAACATGTCACGAAATCGTGACAACTTTCCCTCGGCGGCAGCGATGACGCAACATGTTGCAAAATTGTGACAACTTTCCATCCTTGGCTGCGATGACGCAACATGTCACGAAATTGTGACAACTTCTCCTTGATGGCAGCGACGGCGCAACATGTCGCGATATCGTGATAGTTTTCCTCCAATGGTCGCGATGGCGCAACAGGTCGTGAAATCACGACAAAAATCATACTTAGCTTTTTCATTGATCATTTGTCTTAAGGATCTTTCAACAACAACTTCCCCTCGACAGCAGCGACGGTGCAACATGTCATGATATCGCGACAACTTTCCCACATTGGCCACAACAGTGCAACATGTCGCGATATCGCGACAAGGCAAGAGGTGGTTGGCAAAAGAGTTTCATGAGATTAAAACCATGGTTAAAAATAATTAAAGGAGATTTAAATTATAAATTATTTAAATTAAGGATTTAAACATTAAGTTTTCCTTTTAAAAGTCTAAAGAATGGGCACAATGTTTATTAATGATATCGACGATTATTTAGCCTAAGTGGGCCAACCACTATTCATTTTCATGCAACCCATGCGAAAGGGCCATTGAGTGTTCAATAAAGGTTTTAAAAAATATTAAAGAAGATCGACCTGAATAAAGAAAGTAATATTCTCCACTGACCTTGGTGTAAAAGCGCCAACGCCTATGAGTATAGGAAAATACTTTATGTATAAAAGGTAATAAGGTTGTTGCAATACAGATATACCATGGAGCGCAAAAAATAAAGACCGAATGTGTTAAGATGCGTAATAGCGGTGATTAGCATATGTTATGCTTAAATATTTCTATTGTGCGAAGTTTGAAAATACGTGATAATGTGAAGTGCGCTCGCTCGGAGATAAATACGAAGAAAATTACATGCATCTCGATGCGCTAGGTAAAAGGTGAACAACGACGTGAGAAACCTCAATTACGCATAAATAAAAAAGGACAATAGCAGCACATATATCGAGAACAGAGAGGAGTCGTGTTATTAGCTGACCTGGCAGAGAGGAGTTGAGTCGCTGACCTAACATAGAGGAGAAGAGTCACGTCATTGGCATCATGGTTTTTGGAGCGATAAAAGGTGAACTTTATGGGTGGTTGGTTTTATATAACTATAGTGTCATTTGTTATAAAGTGAAGTGGGATACACGAAGGTCCTGCAGTCCTTGTGGTATCCGCGACATTGCAAATATGCTTCGTTGAAGTGAAGTAGAGGTTCGAATCTCTTGGAGATTCATTGAAGATAATGATCGCCAAATTTTTTTCAAGAAATAAAAGGTATGTCTAGAATTCGTTATTATTATTTTTGAAATTTAAAAAGGGCTTGAGATTAATCGGGAGATATAAGGGATTGCGTAAGTATTTCTTTGAGTGTATTGTGTTATTTGGAAGTTATAAGAATTGTTATAAGGTTTTGCCTTACTGAAATTAATAATTGTTTTAGATGGTTGCCTTAAGGACTTTGGAGTTATAAGGAGTTGGTTTTATTATTTTTAATAAAGTATTAAGGATTATATTTGCTTATTAAGGGTTAAGAATTTTTTAGTGTTGTTTGATTCTTAATAAAGGGTTTGTGTTAAAGAAAATTAGTGTGAGGGTATTTGAATTTTATTTGAGTTGGAGTGATAAGGTGTAATTTTGATATTATTTTTGTGATATGTTTTGTCGAAGAAAATTATCCTCTAACCCTTATTGAGATTGACAAAGAAGTATTTTTGAGTGTGGGGGTCTGTGGTCAACTCCTTGACATACAAAAAGGTATGGGTAAATTCTTCTTTGGTTGACTTGGTTGATTGGCTTTACTTGAAAATTAAGTTTGGAGTGAAAAGGATATGATTAGGGTTTCCTTTTCAAAAGTTGGTTTTTGGGGGTTTTTTGTTGTGGGGGGGTGTTTGAGTTAATGCTTCAAGGTTTTCTGAAATTGAGAGTTGTGATTAAAACCTTGTTTGATAAGCATGGTTGTTGAAGTGAGTTTTTATGCAAAGAACTTGAACTAGGGTTTGAAAAGATCATGAGTATCATTGTTATGTGATATTTGTTGTTGAGCATTGTTAGAAATATTTTGAGTTGGATGATACATGCTTGGGCTAGGGTTTGTGAGCAAGAGTTGTTTCTTGAAGTGATTGGTTGAGTAGAGTTGATTGAGCCTAGTCAAGTGGATGTATGAAGTGATTGATCAAGTTCCATAAAACAAACTATTCTATATTCTGATTTGAGTTGAGATTGAGTTTTAAGAATAGAACATATTGAGTCTCTAACAATTCTCTTTATGCTTCTATGAGATTGAGTTGAGAAAGTGATTTAGTTTTGACTATAGAACATATTGAGTCTCTAACAATTCTCTTTATATTTCTATGAATATTGAGTTGAGAAAGTGATTGAGCATTGAGTAAAGAACATATTGAGTCTCTAACAATTCTCTTTATGTTTCTATGAGATTGGACAAGTTCTGTATGGGCTTGTTAAGCATATTTGATCCAAGTCTTTGAAAAGACTTGTGGACTGATTTTACAAATTTGATCAAGTCCTAGAGAGGACTTATTGAGCAGATTTGGACAAGTTTTATGTGAGCTTGTTGAGCAAATTTGGACAAGTTTTGTGTGAGCTTGTTGAGTAGATTTGGATAGGTTATGTGTGGACCTATTGAGCAGATTTGAGCAGGTTCTAAGTGGACCTGATGGGCAGATTTGAGCAGATTATGAGTGGACCTGTTGAGCAGATTTGAGGAGGTTCTATGTGGACCTGTTGAGCAGATTTGAGTAGGTTCTATGTGGACATGTTGAGAATATTTGAGTAGGTTCTGAGTGGACCTATTGAGAAAATTTGAGTAGGTTATGAGTGGACCTATTGAGCAGATTTGAGTAGGTTCTGAGTGGACCTATTGAGTAGATTTGTGCTAGATCGACTGGACTGTGTTTAGTACAGATTTGAGTGGACTTGTGCTAGACCGATTGGACTGTGTTTAGTGCAAGAGTTGAGAAAATTTGTGCTAGACCGAATGGACTATTTTTAGTGCATATTTGAGTGAGCTTATTGAGAAAACTTATGCTAGACCGACTGGACTATGTTTAGTGCAAGATATTGAGCAGAGTTGTGCTAGACCGACTGGACTATGTTTAGTACAGAATTGAGATAGAGCTTTGGAGGTGACAGAGTAGAGAGGATAGTAGTCTCCAGTGGATAGAGATCCATAAGCCAGGGCAGTGAGGACAGGTCTTCTGAGTAGGGACAAGAGTCTTCAGTGGAGAGAGATCCCCACAGGTGTAGTGGAGGCAGTAGTCTTCTAGAGGATCACCAACCAGAGCAGAGGAGAAGGAGTTCTCCTATGGATAGAGATCCACAAACTAGATTTAGGGGATCAACATCTCCTTTGGATAGAGGTCCATAAACATTGTAATTGGGAAAGGATTCCCAAGAGATTTATTGAGAAAATATTAGTGAAATATTTTCTCCATGGAGTAGCCCACATTGGGTGAACCACGTTAAATTGTGGTGTCTCTATTGTGTGATGATTTGTGCATTGCTTTGGTTATTGCTATTGATATTGCCATTGATTATATTGATTAATATTGTTTGGGAAAGAAAAGTAAAAAGTGGTCTTATATTGTTCATCCCCCTCTCAGTATAAGCTTGTGTTCTTCAATTGGTATCATAGTTGGTTCCTTCGAAAAGGGTTTAACAACTTGAAGGAAGATATTGCAAGAACACAAATGACAAAGAAAGGCAAAGGCAAAACCATGAGACACAAGAAGAAAAGAACACACATGGTCATGAAAGAAAAGGAATATGAGTTTAATATTGTTGTGTTGGGAGGAAAAATGGAAATAGATTCAAGAGATGAATCAAGTAATGAAGAAAATATCCGGATTGATAAATTTTTGTACCAGATGTGGGAACACAGGTCACCATGCAACTTATTATCCACAAGAATGCTTTTTTTGTGGTCAACTCAACCATGATGTAGGTTATTGCAATGGGTTTAGTAGTAATGATGATGAAGATGATATTCTCGAAAATGAAACCCTAGAGGATGGTTCAAGAAAGGATAACAGGGAAAATAAAAATAGGTATGAAGAAGAAAATCTACTTTCAATAATAGAAGAAAAAGAAGATGCTTCAAAAAAAGAAAAAGAGAAAGCCACTCTTAAGGAACTCATTGAATTGAAAAGAGAGAATTTAGAATTGAAGGGTCAAATACAAGAAGATGAGAAATGTAAGACAAAGCTTCTACAAGATATTTCTGACTTGAGAGATAAGGTTGAAAAGGCAAGAAGAGTTGAAAAAGGTATGGTTGAACAGTCAAAGGTAAAAGAGATAGAATGTGAAAGGCTTATGGTTACTCTTGAAGAATTAAAAATGGAGAACTCAAGATTAAGGGTTCAAGCTCAAGAAGATGAAAAAGCAAAAGCAAGGTTTTTACAGGAACTCACCAACCTCAAAATCAAAATTGAAGAGACAAGAAAAATTGAAGAAGGTATGGCCAAAAAATTAAAGATAAAATATCTAGAGTGTGAAAGATTAGAGCATGAGATAGTCTCACTAAGGATGGAAGTAAAAGGTTCTAAGGACAAGCTACACAATTTTGAGTAAAATTCAAAGACTTTGGATAGTATTATCAATGCACAAAGGTCATCAATCACCATAACAAGACTTAGTTCTAAATAAGAACAAGGGAAACAAGAAGTAAAAAAAGGAGAGTCAAGCTCAAGCACTAGAAAATAAGAAGCATCAAAAGAAGTAAATAAAAAATAGAGTGAGACTTCCAAGGATAAGTTGGACGATAGAAATTTCAACAAGGAAAGGAATAATGCACAAGTAAGGAACAAATGGAACAGGAATCAAGTAGAAGAGACTAAGAGACCAATGGGGTCTAGGTAAGGTTTCTTCAATGGAAGATGTTTTTCATGTCACAGGTTTGGGCACATGGCTTCACAATGTAGGACAAATGAAATAAAGGAATATGGGAATGGACAACTTTTCCATGGGTATTGCTACTCATGCAATGAGTTTGGTCAAAAGGCAATGAATTGTAGGGTTCATGACAGAAGAGGATATGGTTTCACTAGGAGAAATCCTAAGACATTTTCACCTCCAAGGAATAATAACATTAAGTGTTATAAGTGCAATAATGATGGTCACACAAAAAAATGGTGTAGAGCAAATATTCCAGAAACATGTATGAACAGGAATAGGAACATGAACAGGGACATGAACAGAAATAGGAACATGGATAAGAACAGGAACAAGAACAAGAATGATGAACAAGAACATGACCATGAACAAGAATAGGAATATGAATAGGAACATGGATGAGAATAGGAACATTAAAAGGAATCAGAAGGATCATATAAGAAGGAAAGAGGACTTTCAAAAGGTTCAAAAAGGTATGATTTCAAAAGCATGGAAAAATAAAGCTGAAGAGGATATAGGAAGGAACAATGCATTATGGGAGTAGAAATACTCCCACCCCATAATTAACCACCTCAAAGGAGGTGGGGGAGGGGCTAAGCTAAGAGGCTCATTCTTAGCCCCGAGCCCCAAAGGTGACCCTTTGCCATTGATGTCAAAGGGGGAGATATTTGTTGGGTAGATATTTTAATGGGGAGAGATTTGATATTTGAGAGAGCATTGAGCTAGGGGGAGCAATGTCCCAGGGGGAGAAGATCAAAAGAAAGGTCAAGTTTTTGTAAAAATAATTTGGGTTGCCATCAATGACAAAGGGGAGATTTTTGGATATTTTGAGTCCCTAAGTCAAAGTTGTCATTGATGTCACCGGATGAAGTCATCATTAATGTCAAGTTGTCATCGATGTCAAGGAGCAAACCACCGTTGGTGCAAAAGGTCAAAAAGGAGCAAGGCAAGAGGTGGTTGGCAAAAGAGTTTCATGAGATTAAAACCATGGTTCAAAATAATTAAAGGAGATTTAAATTATAAATTATTTAAATTAAAGATTTAAATAATTTAAATTTAAACATTAAGTTTTCCTTTTAAAAGTCTAAAGGATGGGCACAATGTTTATTAACGATATCGATGATTATTTAGCCTAAGTGGGCCAACCACTATTCATTTTCATGCAACCCATGCGAAAGGGCCGACGAGGGTTCAATAAAGGTTTTAAGCAATATTAAAGAAGATCGACATGAATAAAGAAAGTAATATTCTCCATCGACCTTGGTGTAAAAGCACCGATGCCTATGAGTATAGGAAAAACCTTTATGTATAAAAGGTAATAAGGTTGTTGCAATACAAATATACCACGGAGCACCAAAAATAAATACCAAATGTGTTAAGATGCGAAATAGCGACGATTAGCATATGTTATGCTTGAATATTTTTTATATTTAAAATTATACGAAGTTTTAAAACACGTGATAATGTGAAGTGCGCTCGCTCGGAGATAAAGGAGGATAAAATTCCATGCATCTCAACGTGCTAGGTAAAATATGAACAATGATGCGAGAAACCACAATTGTGTGCAAATCAAAAAGGACAATAGCAGCACAAATATCGAGAACAGAGAGGAGTCGTGTTATTGGCTGACCTAGCAGAGAGGAGTTGAGTCGCTAACCTGACAGAGAGGAGAAGAGTCATGTCATTGGCATCACTAATTTTGGAGTGATAAAAGGTGAACTTTATGGGCAGTTGGTTTCATGAAACCACAGTGTCATTTGTTAGAAATTTAAGTGGGATAAACGAAGGTCATGCAATCCTTGTGGTATCCGCGACATTGCAAAGATGCTTTGTTGAAGTGAAGCGAAGGTTTGAATCTCTTGGAGATTCATTGAAGGCAGTGAGCGCAAATTTTTTTTGAGAAATAAAAGGTATGTCTAGAATTCATAATTATTATTTTTGAAATTTAAAAAGGGCTTGAGATTAATCGGGAGATATAAGGGATTGCCTAAGTCTTTCTTTGAGTGTATTGTGTTATTTGGGAGTTATAAGAATTTTTATAAGGTTTTGCCTTATTGAAATTAATAATTGTTTTAGATGGTTGCCTTAAGGACTTTGGAGTCATAAGGAGTTGGTTTTATTATTTTTAATAAAGTCTTAAGGATTATATTTGCTTATTAAGGGTTAAGTCTTTTTGAGTGTTGTTTAATTTTTAATAAAGGGTTTGTGTCAAAGAAAATTATTGTGAGGGTATTTGAATGTTATTTGAGTTGAAGTGATAAGGTGTTATTTTGGTATTATTTTGTATTGTGATTTGATTGAAGAAAATTATCCTCTAACCCTTATTGATATTAGAAAAGAGAAATTTGTGAGTGTGGTAGATTTGTGAGATCAACTTCTTGTCAAATAAAAGGTATGGGAAAATTCTTCCTTGGTTGATTTGGTTGATTGGATTACTTGAAAATTAAATTTGGAGTAAAAAGGATTTGATTAGGGTTTCCTTTTCGAAAGTGTATGAGTTAATGCTTCAAGGTTTTCTAAAATTGAGAGTTGTGTTTAAAACCTTGTTTGATAAGCATGGTTGTTGAAGTGAGTTGTTATGCAAAGAACTTGGAACTAGGGTTTGAAAATATCATGAGTATCATTGTTATGTGAGATTTGTTGTTGAGCATTGTTGGAAATATTTTGAGTTGGATGATACATGCTTGGACTAGGGTTTGTGAGCAAGAGTTGTTTATTGAAGTGATTGGTTGAGTAGATTTGATTGAGCTTAGTCAAGTGGATGTATGAAGTGATTGATCAAGTTCCATAAAACAAACTATTCTATATTCTGATTTGAGTTGAGATTGAGTTTTGAGAATAGAACATATTGAGTCTCCAACAATTCTCTTTATGCTTCTATGAGATTGAGTTGAGAAAGTGATTGAGTTTTGAGAATAGAACATATTGAGTCTCTAACAATTCTCTTTATGTTTCTATGAGATTGATTTGAGTTGAGAAAGTGATTGAGAATTGAGTAAATAACATATTGAGTCTCTAACAATTCTCTTTATGTTTCTATGAGATTGGACAAGTTCTATGTGAGCTTGTTGAGCAGATTTGAACAAGTTTTGTGTGAGATTGTTGAGTAAATTTGGACAAGTTCTATGTGAGATTGTTGAGAATATATGGACAAGTTCTATGTGAGCTTGTTGAGAATATTTGGACAAGTTTCGTGTGAGCTTGTTGAGCAGATTTGGACAGGTTTTGAGTGGACCTGTTGAGCAGATTTGAGTAGGTTCTGAGTGGACCTGGTTTTTGATAAATCCATGCCCTATAGCATACAGGGAATGGATTCACACAGAGGGTTATAAAGCCCAAAATAGAGTTAAAATTTGCAATAAAACATAAACTAAGATGAATAAGCAAACTAATGAATGTAAAGAAACAACCTGGTGATCTTGTGGAAGAAGCAAGAGCAAATGTGGAAGACCTTTCCTCCTTAAAAAAGATAAGCTGTCATCAAGGATTTCTCCACTTGCATATTGCAAGGAACACACCAACAACAGAACACCAAAGCACCAAGAGCACTAGAATACTGCACAAGAAGCCAAAATGAATTCTTATTTTGCATGAAATTTCTTAGATTGATCACTTAGTAACTTAGAGTAACTGGGGTATAAAAGAGGATTCAATACCTTTATTTATAGAGGGATTGGAGGACTAAAAGGTGGGAAAATGAAAGTTAACCTTGATATCCCAAAAGGGTTAGCTTAAAATATAGATGTTTCCAAAAAACCCCTAAATTTATCGAATTCATCCCTGTAATTTAACGAGCGTGGATTCAATCAATGTTAAGAAAAGCAAGGCAAAACACAAGAAAAAGGAGCCAAACTTGCTCCTAGTAAGTTTGAGAGCCTCCCAAAGGAATCTAAGGAAAATAACTCATTTGGGTGGGTCAATTGTTTGTGTCTACATTTATCTAAAATTATAGAGAAGCAACCTTGATAGAAAACCCAACATTTAAGGAAGAAGAGGAAGAAACTCCTTCTTTTGGAACCCTTTCTCTTGTTTATAATAAACAAGGAGAAGTAGTATTTAAATCCATGGATCATTTACTTGCTTTCCTATGAGGAAACAAAGAGACTATGGAATACATATTAAGGGTGGATGAAATTCCTACTTTTGTTGTAAAATAACTTCTTTTAGAACTTTCATAATAGTCTATACCAAATCCCATGAGTGCTCAACAATAATATTAAATCATTACCACAACCATAGGAGGAAGGCCATCAAACATCCCATCTTCTTCAAGAAATTTAGGGACTATGCCTCCCAACATAGATCCATTTAGACTAAACCTTCCTATATCTCATCATGTAATTCATCTACAAGTCCAAAATGTGGACATATTTTCTAATGTACCTAATGCTTCAAATATGATTACTTCTAATATATTATTTAGCATGCATGTTCTTTCTAACATCCCATATACTAACTTTCCTATAAAAAATAATATTAGAATTAATAACATGATGATCCCCTTTCAATCACCTCATACAAATGCTCAATATTATCCTTTAGTCAATCCTCAATTCTAATCCATAACACCATTGGTTCCTTATCCTAGATTCTAGGATATATACACTAGGCTAGAGAAATTAGCAAAAGAAAACTCTAATTTTAAACAATAGTTGGCCTTTATTCAAGGAGGCATGACAAAAAAGAATTTATATAAATATTGTTGTAATGAACCTGTAGATCCTACCTTAACATACACACCCTATCCTTTGGTATTTTTGTTACCAAATTTTTGGATGCATAGAGGATAATGTGACCTAATAGAGCACCTTTAAATATTCTGAGTTGCATGTCATGACATCGCCCAGGATGGGGCGTTGTTAAAGCTCTTCCCCACAAGCCTTGGTGGTGAGGATTTGGAATGGTTCTATCAATTGTTGTACCACTAAATAAAGATTTTTTTTGATATGGTTGAAATGTTCATTCAAATTCATCACCTATATTGTAAAAAAATGCATAATTGATGACTTATATCAACTAAAACAAGGCAAAAATGAACCCCTTAATAAATTATTACCCTGATGGTGGACATTGGTAAGGAAAATCTCTTTTTCTCTACCACCTAGAGACATTTTGTGTATTTTTGTATGCAATCTCCAAGAGCACCTTTCATATCCTCTAGATATGACCCATGTATTTTTTGATGATGTGGTCGATCAACAAATGGAAGTTGCCCTCCAATGTAGAGGGAAATTAAAAACTAAAAAGGAATATGAAAAGACATATTTTTCTAATACTTAAGGACAATAAAAAGAAAACATGTTATGGGTGATGATGTAAAAAAATCTCACCCCAATAACAATCCTAAAATAAGTAATGTTAATACCACTACAACATTACAAAAAATAATTCTAGCTAAAACTCAAGAAAAGCCCCCTAGGAAATTTACCAAGTAAAATCAATCTCTATATTCTAAGCTAACACAATTACTAGATGCTAAGATGATATAGCTATATCCTAAAGGAAACATAGCCCCAATAGGAAAAAGCTTCCTTGGTTCAAGGCTGACCAACAATGTGCTTTTCATCGCACAAACAAGAACAACATAAACAAAAGTATCACTCTTAAAAATGTGATACAAGATCTTATAGATGAAGGTTGTCTAGTGGTTAGTGGTCCTAAAAAGGTAACATTATCTAACCAAGATTTGGGGGTTTTTTAGGACCCTTTAACAAAACATGGACAAAATTTTACTAATCACATCCAATACAAGAATATCCTCCCACCAGATCAACACATGGTAGGGATGATTCAAGTTAGTACTAAGAATAGACAACAAGCCAAAGAAAAGGGTCAAACCTCTAAAGCACCCCTAAAAATATCTTGGTACTGTGATATAGATGTGCTACTAATCCTAAATAACCATCTTTGGTTCTTAAACCCCAAGATAAAGGTAGGAGAGCATTTAACCTCTAGCAACAATTGGAAGATGCACTAACTAAAATATTCATACTCGAGTTGTTGAAAACCTTTTCAAGCCATAGAGAAAACTTGTTCAAGATTCTAAGTGAGTAGACAATACCTAAAAATGTTAGCCATGATGATATGAATAATATGATAGGATCCTTTAGTGTGAACAATGCAACCATATCCTTATTTAAAGATGACGTTCCACTTTCCCATATGCTTAGAGAGATCCCTTTGTATACCACTTGTAACATCGATGAACAATCCATTAAAAGGATTATCATTAATAATTTCTCATAAATAAATGCTTGTAGCCTTAGATTCATCAATAGAATAGGGTTCAATAATGAAGACCTTCAAAAGTCATACATTATCATAAAGGCTTATGACAATAAAAAGCGAGAACCTGTTGAAACTATAGTTATTTCGATAAAAGTGGGGTCCAATATTTTAAACCCATTATTTTATGTGTTGCCCTATGAGCTGAAATATAATATTCTTCTAGGACAAATTTGGATCCATGCATTGTAGGATATCCCCTTAATTTACCATCAATGTGTTAAATTTGAATATTAGGGTAAGCTGTATAGCATAGAGGTTGATAAAAACCCTTTTGCTTATTATCAGAACATCTAGTCAAAACATTCAAAAGCTCGATTATGCCCTTGATTTAATTCTTCTTGTACTTTTGTAGATGATACCTTAAGGATTATCCCGCCTAAAAAAATAAACATCAACCAAGGAGAAGAGACCAATAGTCAATACATGACAAAAGGTAAAGAAAAGGTCAAGGATATTAACAATATAAATCTCAATAACTAGTATCATGAGTTATTAGTCTTATACTTGGTTAGATTACCCCCATCACCTCATGCTTTAGATTTGAATTCTAGATGAGAAATGATTGTGCAAATAGGAACTTGCACCTTCATTTCTATATGAACATATAATGAGGAGAGAATATGTGGACTAATATGTGACCAATAGAGTGGGAATATGCTTCATGTTATCTCTCTAATATTTACTCTATTTACAAGTAAATCATTTGTAAATTTGGATGCAAGGGAAAGGGTTTAGGACTTTTAGAACAAGGCATTAAGGAGCTTATAGAATCTAAAACTTTTTCTAAATATTATGTGTTGGGATATTTCCCTAACCATAATGAAAGGACATCTTACTCCTCTTCAAAAAGTAGTGACAATGAAGAGGTGTGCCTTTTATCATGTGAACCTAAAAAAGAAGTAAATTTAACAAAAGATCTAAAATGGGATGAAGAGGAGGATAATGAAACTTCCCCCTTCTCATTTTCTAATATATTTTCATAGTATGAACAAATCAATACCATAAATATTGAGCATATTAAGGGGATTATGCAAATATCCAATGATAGCCTTGAAAATAAGCATATATTAGTTTTATCACAAGAAGTAAATAGTATGGCATCTCAATCAATAGCAAACCTTGTATCAACATTACACATAAATGATTGTGAGGTGAGAATTTAACCCCACAACCCTCTTAGGGATGATAGTAATGATGTTCCTCATCAAGAATATATCCCTAATAAATGGCCTCTTTCTTTAGTCACACATTCCTCACAATCATCCAACATTGAAAAATGGACTTTAGATACCAATGAGCTACAAAGTCTAGGAGTCCTACCTATACCTCCACAATATTGAGATGAATCCAACATCTTAATAGAAGAGACCATAGATATTAACATAGAATGAAATGATAACCCAAGAATAATAAAGTTAGGAAAGTTTCTAACTTTGGAATAATGAGAAGAGTTTATGAGGCTCAACCAAATTTTAAAATATTTTCACATGGTCCTACATAGATATGCCTAGACTAGATCCATCCTTAGTTCTTCATAACTTAGTAGTTTAACCTGACACTAAGTTGATGAAGCAGTTGTTAAAAAAACACCCTAAGGTTGCTCTCCTAGTCAAAGAAGAACTCCAAAATCTTTTGGAGGTTAAATTCAAAAAAACTATTGATTAATCCAATTGGATCTCAAACATAGTTTTAGTAGCCAAGAAAGAAGGTGTTGTGCAAGTATGCATAAAATTATGAGACATCAACAAAGACTATCCTAAGGATAATTTTCCTTTGCATAATATAGACATCATAGTCAACTTTACCGCTAGTTGTAGAATGCTATCCTCAATGGATGAATTTTTTATTAAAACCAAATTTGCATAGCACAAGAAGATCAAACAAAATCAATGTTCACTACTCCTTGGGTAACCTTCTACTATGAAGTTATACCCTTTGGTTCAAATAATTCTAGCACAAATTACCAACATGCCTTGATATATATATATTCCATGATATGAGACATAATATCATGTAAGACTATGTTTATGATCTTCTTTGATGCTCTATGAAAAGATAAGACCATGTCAAAGACTTAAGGAAAATATTTGAACTTAGAGAATTTAATATAGGGTTATGCATAACAGTGAATATTCACCATTTGGGCTAGTATTGCATTTTTGAAAACTCAAATTGGCAAGTTTTGGGGACCCAAATGTTGGTCCTTTCACCCAAAATTTTCAGAATTTTTTTTAAGGTGTCAGTTCGTCGTTCATTGATAAAAGTATTACAGATTTTTATAAAACTTCACCATCAA
Organism: Wollemia nobilis; assembly: GCA_028583015.1. Taxonomy (NCBI): domain Eukaryota; kingdom Viridiplantae; phylum Streptophyta; class Pinopsida; order Araucariales; family Araucariaceae; genus Wollemia; species Wollemia nobilis. The sequence goes on along the minus strand of JAQPPZ010000380.1, from coordinate 7,209,856 downwards.
TTTTCACCAGAATGAGGACACTTTTCACCAATTTTTTTTAAAATTATCCCACGAAGTTCACCAAGTATACCACTATTTATAACTAACATACCAACGATAATTTTCACTTAAAACATTCAAACTATTACAAAATCAAGAATTCCATCAAACTTTATCTGTGTGCAGAAACCAATTGATCTGGAACAAAACTCTATGTGAACCCAAATCGGACCTTGATCTACATCAGACCAACATCTAGATTGTGTTCTACAATAGACCAGACCTAGTTATATAACAGATCGATATCCAAACCTAGTTTTGCAATAGACCGATATCCAAACCTTATTCTACAATAGACCAAATCTAGTTCTACAATATATCAATATTCAGACCCTATTCTAGAGAAGACCAATATTCAAACCCTATTTTATAGTAAATCAGACTCAGTAATAGACCGATAACAAAATCTAGTTATACAATAGACCGATATTTGGACCCTATTCTAGAGAAGCCCGATATCTGAACCCTATTCTACAGTAGACCAAATCCAATTTTACAATAGTTCAAACCCTGTTCTACAATAGTTCAGACCTTGTTATACAATAGTTTTGACCTTTTTCTGCAATAGATCATTGCATCAGACCAGATACAGTTTTACACAAGGCCGAACACCAGACCCTATTCTGCACCAGTCTGAACATAAAAATATTTTTTGCACAAGGTTGACATCAAACTCTGATTTGCATAAGGTCGACACAAGATCCTGATTTGCATAAGGTCAACATCGAATCTCGATTTGCACAAGGTTGACACCAGACTTCGATTTCCATAAGGCCAATTTTTAGACCCTGTTCTGCACTAGGATTGACTATCGAATCATGTTCTGCACTAGGTTCTCTATTTCTCTTAAAACATTCTGAATATAAGTTAAAGCACTTATAGTAATAAGATTTATTTTTATGTCAGCTAATTGCAAGTTTTTCTTCTGCTATTTTTCTATCATATATTGAAAATATGTCAATGCTCTATTTTTTTGCTATTTTTCTATATTATAATATGTCAATGCTTTATTTTTCTACTATTGCAAGTTTTCTTTTGCTATTTTTTTGTACTATAATAAGATATTGTTCTATATATGTATCTCTAGTTTTTCACATAGAGAACTTATTTTTTGAATTTAATTTGAATTTGTATATTGCATATTTTTGTGCTCTTATCAGTTACAAGTGTTATCACCAAAAAGCGCAATAGTGGCATACACTAACAAATTCACAATAAAACATGGTAGGAAATAGGTATTTAATTTCTAGTGATTGACCATCTGTTTATTTTAATTACAATATTATCTTGAGACTTAAGAGAAGTAACATCTCTTTAACATTTTATTACTTTTCTAAAATGAAAAACACTTTTTTTACAAGTAAAATGTCACCCACCGACAATGGAAAGAAGGCCAAATATTCTACTGTAAAGAGTATACTCAAATATTTTAACCATACACTGAAAACAAACAAGCCATCAACATCCGTAAAAATTCAAGGTACAAATGATTTTTGACTTATAAATAGTTAGTTGTATATTTTTTAATTATTTTCAATATTGCTTTCTTCTTCAAAAAGTTAGTTATTATATTTTGATATTATTTTCAATATGATTTTTTTTTTTCTGTCTGTAAGCTGGTTTTTTAAAATCCAAATATGATAAAGAATATTATTGTATGCTACTATGCAAAATACCTTGTTGACCGTCAAAAGCATTCACTTGAAGATATTCCTCACCAAGATATGCCTTATAAAGAAAATTCTCTTACAAATGACATTCAACAATCACTTGAAGATATTTCTAACCAAGATATGCAAGATGAAAATGAAAGCGATAAATCAAATACACTAAAAAATTCTTATGAATCTTCAAGAAAAAATTATAAAAAGAGGAAGATATATTCTAACTAGATTATTGGAAGATCATTTAAGAATAAATGGGCAAACAAATTTCCCTGGATTGAGGTTGTCTTGACTGCAAACAACCAAGTCAATAAAAAATAATGTAGATGTAAAATTTGTAGTTGGAAACTAGGTAAGGATCACAGGATGCAAACTAAGAAAGATACAATAGAAAAACATGCTATCAAAGTATATGTAAATGTTGTAGGAAGTGATGGTAAAATTACAAAATATGTTAGGTGGAAGGATGCATCAGAATGTATGCATGTCAAATATGCAATAGATTATGAGAATCACTTAAAGCAACAATAATTCCTTGTTGAGAAATATGGAACGATTGAAACCCAATTTTATAAAATGCAAAAAATCATTTTAACTTCAAAAAGTTTGTAGTTTGCTATTGTATTTAGTATTTTCAAAAAGGGTAGACCCATGTCCAATTTTACTGATTATAAACACCTTTATCAACTAGCTTATGTGAAAAACCTTCCTAGTTCCCATTGGTTAGATCAAAGTGGTTGGGAAATGGTAAAATGTCTATATTTAGTTGAGAAGGAGGACCTGAGGGAGAAAGTAAAACTTTCTAGATTCATTTCACTTTCTATTAATGAGGTGACAGTTGTGGTTAACACATCCTAGATTTACATGCATGTGTACACAATTTAAAATCATGTGAGGCAACCTAGTTTGCTAGGATTACATAAGATGGTGGAAATTTCAAATGCAAAAAACATCTATAATATTATTTTGACCAATTTAAATGAAATTGTGGGAATGAATGATATTGACATAGCCATAAAGTTAATTTGTGTTGGAGCTGATGGTGCTACTATAATGTAAAGAAATAGGGACGACCTGTGTGTTCGAATCCAAACCTCAATTGCCCCATATATGATACCCATTCATTGCATGGCTCATAGAGTGAATCTTGCATATAAAATCGTGAGCAATTTTGAAAATGTTGCTAGAGTGGAAGACCTCATATGTGAAATACATTCTTATTTTTATTGCAGTCCTAAGAGGTTTGCAGAGTTTCAATAGTTTTCACTAGGAGTTACAAAAGGAAAAAAAATAGTTGAGATATGTGGATACAAGGTGGATTTCACTGTAATAACCTACACTCAAAATTTTTACGGAATATAAATCTTTAACAGGATTTATGTATGCAAATAGTAGGGCAATTGATAAGGAAAACGATATGTTGTTCCATTTGAATAATGTGGAAATTTTTTTAACATTATGTGGTATTCTTCCAATGTTACAAGAAATGAACAGATTGAATAAAATTGCACAAGAGAGATTCATCTATATCATTGATTTCATGAGGATGAGAAAGTAACTATGTGTGATTATTGATAAGTTATATGTGTTCGAACCAGATTTTACAGATCCCTTATTTGAAAGTTGGAAAACATTAACAAACGTGAAAGATGCAAATAGTTTTTTGAGGTTTCACATTAATGATAATATTTGTAATAATGTTCATGAAAAGATGATACCTATATATTATTATGAAATATTGTCAAGGATAGTTACTAATGATGTTGAAAAATTATGTGTAACACACAATAGATACGAAGTTGTTATACACAATACAAAGAAAAAATTGTTCAACATAGCAAAATCATTGAGAAAAAGATAAGAGACCGGTTTCAAATATATGAGTTGCTTGAGGCCATGGGTATTGTTAACCCTTTGTTTTGGGGTTCTTGCAATGATAAAAAATCTACACAAGAGTTGTTTATTAAATATATGGGCAACCTTATTGAGCATTTCAGTAAAAGTGTGGAAGTCAATGGTGTTGAAATAAAAGGTGTACTCAATAAAGATGTTTTAAGACAATAGTCACAACATTTTAGAAGAACAATGGTTCATCAAGCATCACTTTTGAGTAATATCCATGAAACTGATTCCATTGCATGTTTGTGGTAAAAGTTGTATCCAAGTAGTATCTTACAAGATACAATTAGTGAATACTTTTTTTATATGAATTATGTCAAACAATGTTTTTAGGATCTGTGGAAGAAAAGAGAGTTTTTAGAGCACTATATTTTGTTAAATCTAAGCTTCACAATAGGCTGGACAAAAATCTAGAAAATTGTTTAAGAATTTGTGTCATCATATCAACTGGACAAATTTCCATATGACAGAGCATTAGCGTACTAGAATTCAATTATAGATAGAAGGGTTATCATGAATATGATCGATAAGGAGGATAATGATGCTTTTAGTGATCAAATGGTGGCTTCACAGATTGATTCTGGACAAGTTGAAAACTGTTCATTCTAGCTACCTGGATTCTGATTTTTCTAGTATTTCACAATAATGTAACATTTAACTTTATTTGTTATCAGATTTCACAATATTTGTTTCAAAATGCGCTTTGCTTAATATTTGTTTCACAAGTTGAGAAATGTTCATTCTAGATTTCACAATGTTGTTTCAGATGTACAAGATTTAAAAATTTTACTTTTTCATAAATTGTATGTTTTACATCACAATGTTTTTAAAAATTGTATGTTTTATATCACATTATACTTTTAAAAATTGTACGTTTTATATCACATTGTGCTTTTAAATATTGTATGTTTTATATCATACTGTTTCAACTACCTTGATAAATTGTTGTCTTATATTTTATATCACAATATTGGTATTGTATTGTTAATGTATAAATTTTGATCAACAAAAATATTATTTTATTATTTGAGATGAAGATAGTAAATTATATTGACGGGTAATAGAGTAATACTAGAAAAACAACACAAAATTATAAATGCAAAAAACCTTTGAATGACTGAAGACACAAATTTTGAAAATATAGTTTTCATTAATACGATCTTATTTTAGGATAGCTGTGTCAGATTCACTTGCAACAACAATTTCTTTTCCTTTATCTCCTTACTTGACACCTTGTTATGGTAGTGCACCAAGTCTAACTAGGTTTTATTGAACTTTCACAATACTCCCCAACAATGCACTTTCTTGCTGGTTTGGATCTTCGAGTATTTGTGAAAGTTTTTCTTTTTCTTTCTGGTGTTGTAGTGTTGGAGCCAAATTTGACTCAACTTTGAAACCCCCAAATTTAAATTTTTGGTTTCAATCAAACTGCTAATACTGTTGGTCATTGCTTAAGTTGTTGTGAGTAATTCGATTTTTCATTGGTTGGTTTGATAAAGTCTAACCTTAGCCTTTTTAATAATGTGGGCTTCATGGTATAAATCAAAGTACCTCAAATGGTTAGGGAAGAAATTTTCAAATTAAAAACCTAAAGCCAAAGTCCGACCTTCATAAATCTTTCCTTGGGCCTAAAATCGATTAATAAAGTCCTTAAATCATAAGTCGGTTAAACATTCACCATGGTCTCAAAATCTGAAAGGTCTAAGGTTAAAGCAAATATTAATTAATCAAAACCTAAGGGTATGCACCCCACCAAGCTAACAATCGAGCACCTTAGATTTAATCCAAGGGTCACGCTCGATCCGAAAGAAATCGAACGACAACGCTTTAATAAAATCGAACCAAAGGACAAGTCAAAAGTCAAGCCATGGTCAAAAAGTAAAAATATCGCACCTTAGGCTTAATCGAATGGTAGCGCATCATCATGAATAAATCTAACGGAAGCGCATTCAAAAATAAGTCCGAAATATAAGTCAAAGGGTCAATAAGGTTTAACCTAAGGTTTAAAAATCGAGCATCTCTCATTAAATCGGATGAAAGCGCATCGTCTTAAAAATCCGATGGACGCGCTTTCGCAATAAAACCTGAAGGTTAAGTCATGAACCAATAAATGAATGTGATTAAAGTCCTTGCACCTTCGACAAGATCGACAGACGTGTCGACCCCAAGATCAAATCAACGGTTGCGCACTGTCCAAAAAGTCAAAGCATTAAACATGAGCCATAATGGTCAAAGGTTCCGATTAAATAGTGAGTAAGTCTAAAGAATCGGATGACAACGCTCAATCATCTTTAAAATCAATGGTTGTGCATCCTCTAAGAGGTCAAAGGTTTAAGAAAAGTCGTCATGGGTCAAGGTCAAGTTAAAATCAAAGCAGGTCTGACAGATCGGACGATCGTGCCCATGCGATATCCAGATCAATGGCCATGCATGTTTCAAATTAATCACCTGTTAAAAGTCAATATTAAAAGAATGCACCCCCTTGATTAATCGTCGGGCAGGTTACCAAGATCAAACGGTTGCGCTCGATCGGTTTTTAATCTAACGGTGGTGCGCTAATTGAAAATACATTAAGGAGTGTTAAGATTCAAAAAATATTAATTAATGATAATCATGTTATTAGCAAGGGTTTAATACATCAGCTAATTCCCCCCTTTTGGCTTAAACATGATTAGTATTATACACCCTTGATTAAACTAACTTGCAGGTTGACTTAATCCGACGACAGTGCTTGTCTCCACTCAGATCCGACGGTCGCATCGAAATCGTGAATGGTAAGATGAAGACTAAGGTAAAGACAAATATTAATTGTGTTTAGCGAGGGTTTAATACGTTGACTAATCCCCCCTTTCGCCTTAATCATGATTAATAGAAAATCAAAAGTTTTTACATTGATTATATGGTGGGCATCTTATTGGCAATCTAACGATAGCGCCCAAACTAATCCAAAAATCGATGGTCGCGAAGGCTTGTAGTGGCGGAAAAGGATTGAAAGCTAAATGAAGATGTTTTAATGGTACACAAATTGGACGACGGTGCTCGTTTCTCCCCCAGATCCAATGGTGCACATACGGGAAGATAACCGAAGGTTAATCTAAGCATTATTATTTCAAAAGGTTGATTAATTGACCCAAGGTACGTAGGGACTCCTCTCATTTATTAAGAACTATGTACATCTACATGATCCAATGGTCATGCCTCACCACAGTAAGATCTAACGGTGATCACAAAAGAAAAATGCACGTATCATATGATTGCCATCAATTAATACGAGTTGTTAAGGTTTGAAAATATAAGGATTAAACATTGGATAACCATGATTAATTGAAGACCATAAAACATGTTATGTCAAGTGTTTATATGCAGCTAGGTACATTAACCATCATGCAGGTCTCGGGATATCAATGGTCACGCTAGCATCCTATCCAGATCGGATGACAACACATCAACCGACATTCCAAGGGCAAAACCAATCACTTGCATCCGACGGTTGCGATTAATCATGGTTGACTTAGGGAAAAAGGGGCATCATAGGAAATATAAAAACCAACGCTTACAAAAATCATGAAAGAGACATAATCGATCCCAAAGATCTAGTTATCACTCGGATCCGAGGTGGCACGAGGTTCAAAAAGGGACACTACCCCCGTGGCACATACCGTTCCATGTCAGATTAAAGATCCCCATTGACGAATGAATAGAAAGCATGAATGATTGCAGGCACACGAATCAAAGGGGCCCAAGGCATGTAAGTTAACAGACATCACCCATCATAAAACACAAAATTCCAGAAATGGCTGAGTTGGCACGATTTCATTGGCCAATTTTGAACAACGGTTGGTGGCATCGGGTCGATAACAAAACATGCAAATTTATTAAGTTCACTCCACCACCCTGTATATGAACTTACGAAACCAGTCAAGGCCACTCCACTGGTATACCAAGAATTAGAATTGATACATCAGAGGCACAGAGGGAAGAGAGTATTCAAATTCTGAAGAACTCAAAGAAGAGCTTGACCAACAATCATGAGAGCAATGGCATCATGGGGAGATGTGTTCATACCAGTAGATACATGAGAAGCCATGAAGTTTATCATAGATAAATCACCCTATTATGTGATCTCTGGGCCACCTATTCCTGGCACCACCATGTATGAGTTTACCCAAAAATGTGGGGCAGATAAAAAACCCAACCAGGCTCAACTGTACGAGATCGACAATGCCTGTATTAAGAGTTTCACCCAAGTGATGGAAGGCGATAACAGGACCCCATGGATAATGGTGGATTTATTCCATAAAGCTCATAGGTTACAGTACAAGGGTTTTCCCAGAGACAACAGATGGAACAGTAACCTTGGGAAGTTGATATGCCCAAAAGTGCACTTCTCCTTGGACTTGATGGCTTGGCTGGCAGTAGCATATGACGAAAGAACAAAGACCTTTCGAGATCACAAGAATCAGTCGGTGTTCAACATCAAAGTCGAACATATCCAGGAGGTGTTCAAATTGATGAATTATACCACGTATCTGGTAGACCAGGTAATCGAACACCAATCTCGTATGTTTACTGATATGGAAGTTTTTAAAAAATTATTCGATACACATGCAACGATAGAGAAAGAATTCCCCATTAAAAAAAATGCTTTTAAACCCTGGGTACAAGACTTTTGTGACATGATAAACATAGTATTAGGAGTACAGGATATGAATAGAATAACAAAAAGGGTTTTGTATTTAGCTGCACAATGTAATAGAGGATATAATACTCCAATCTATGCCTGGGAACTAGAATTAAGCACCCAAATACACAAAGAAATGGTAGAACTAAGAAGAGCAATTTTTGAACAAAGGCAGGAGATGCCTCACTTTTCACAGTATTCATTTCTCGTTCACTTAATAGCGGGCCAATTGGGGGAAGAAGCCCGTAAGAGAGTAAAAGCCATCAATAGCCCCTATGTTCAGAATAGCTTCTGGAGACTTCATGAGGGATGAACTCACATGGGCTGGTTTTGTGATCGGTTCCTGGTAGAAATCCATTGGGCCTTAACTGGGTTAGTTCCAGAAATATTAGGGCCAGGAGTAAAAGCCTTCATTAAAGAAAAGGAAATCAGAGATTACTTCTTCATAGAGGGTTTTACTTACATCAGATTGTATGGAGCTAATATCCCTCCTAAGGTACTACCACAATACTGCCCATTGTCCATAGCAGCCCTAGAATTATGCAGACAAGTGGCAGAAGAGGCTAAAATGAGACTGGTTAAGAAGCATGGAAAAGTCCCCTGGCTTGATGTTCCCTACCATTTTGGGGATTATGTATTTGTTGGATATCCTTCCCTACTCAAGGGAATGTTTGAATTGGACAATATGGGATTCGATGAAGTGTCATGGAGGTTTTATGACCCAAAAGGAACTTACAACAAGATGATGGAGAAGAGAGAGTATGCTCGTATACTACATCGGGGAGATGCTTTTGAAGAAAGCTTATTAGAGGCAATGGAAAAAGGATTAGATTTGCAAAAAGTATGGGATGAATTCCCTCCCAAAAAAAGGGTAGCACACAGGTTTATGAAGCCTATGATTACCCTACAGAACTAAGAAGGCTTCGAGAAATTTTAGTGGATACTACAACACCTGTTATGCCAAGGACAGACCCAACAATTAAAGAAGACCCTTTGCTAGAATTGATAGAGGAGCAGGACATAGACTTAATGGAGGTCACTGTTAGAGTTTTTGATGTAGTAGAACAATAGGTTAGACTCCCAGTGAATGACCAACTCAGAATAGAAGCAACACCAAAAGAAGTTCCTCAATAGACCTGTACAGACAAAGGCAAAGAAATAGTAACTTCATCTTCTCAGAAAGCATCACCTACAGAGCAAGCTGTAGTTCCCATATCTGATAATGTGCTAGTTGTAACCAGTGTGAAGAAATTGGCACCCATGGCCATCCCTACCTCTATAACCATAAAGGGATAGGAGATCAAAATCCCATCAGTGATACAAATGAATCCTAGAAAAACTGGTGGATTGGGTGGCCTTTTCCAAAGTTACTTAGTGAAGAGTCAAACATAAATAACTCCAGTAGAAGCAAAGAAGCCCATATTGTCTTTACCAGTTGCCAAGGTTATTTTGGAAAGAATAGATGAGCAGGCTACCTTCACTATTACAGATGAACAAGAGTTGCAGTTAGTAGCAAGGATGAGAAATACAGAAGAACAATCTTCAGAAAAAGCAGAGTTGAGGACAACTATGTCAGATATTGTTGAGATTAATCTCCCTCCTCTACAAGACCCACTAGTTCTCAGTACCAATGAGGAAATAGGAGGATCATAAGTACTGGGTAAAGATGCTGATATAGCAAAACTTGTCAAAATAAGTGAATGCTCAGGCCATTGATCAATTTGTTGAAAATATTGAAACACTCAAAAAACAATTGGACCAAGAAGAAAAGGAAAAGGCAGAATTAAAAGTTGTGATAAGTAAGCAACAAGAAGAATTAAATAAGAAAGATGCTTCAATTGCCCAACCCCCTGTAGTGACCAAGGTTCAAGATCATGTATATTATTTGAATGTAATGAAAAAGGACATGTACAGAAGAATAAAAGCTCAAGCCAAAGGTTTTACTGAAATGTTCAGGCAAATAAGGGTGATTCAAATAACTGCTCAAGAAATCATGACCTTGATGTAGGAAAGAGAAAAATATTTTAAATTCATTCACCCAACCCTGGACTACATAGGGGATCATTTTGAAGAACTGCAAGGACAATAAATAATGACACTTGAAGGCAATAAGATTCAAATCAATTTTGAATTTTTCAAAGCAGCCCTGTTTGGATCAAACCAAGAGAAATGGACAAATTTTATGACTGAGATGAATGACTTGATAAAGGATGCTACAGATAAACTGATAGATATTGGCCTATCCTTAGATCAATGCCTGGAAGCATCAGACATAGAAGGAATATTCAAAGAAACCCTTGAGAGATTTGACTGTGAACTAGGTGATGAGGAGGAAATGATTAAACAAACTACACTCATGGTGAATGCTACAGAAGCTTTACTACTTCAGTATGATAGAAACATGCCTGTTATTGTTATACAGAAAAATAGAATTTTGCAAGAAATGAATATGCTCAGGATTGCAGCCACTTTTGACACAGAAATATGGAGGTTGATTGATGAGCATATTAAAGGGTTGCAAAGGAGTTTAAAGGGGAAAAAGGTCAATACCTGCAAACAAAAAAAAGTAGATTCTGCACCACAGACAACTGCAATAACAGGAGACATATCTGGGGTAGTTAAAGGGTCAAAGGATCAAGGAAAGGCAACTCAAAAGAGGCCAGTTCGAAAAGCAGCAGCTAAACGCACCAAGAAGTAGCAGAATTAGATGAAAGTTCTCCTCATACTTAAATCACCAGTTTAGTGGGAATTTGTTTGAACAAGTCAAAGAAGGGAGCACAGTAAAAACCTCAAAGCCAGCTGGATAGCACCAATTTTGGAAATTCAATCAGATGATGCCAAGTGTACAACCAGAATTCAACCAAAAATAACAGAATCAAGAACCAGCAACTATAAAAGGAAGCAGACAGGTCTGGATTCTGCATCAAGCAATTAGAGAATAACATTTTTGCTAAGAGGTATACTTGAGTGCCCTATTAGTTGTGTTGTATTTCTTTGTGTCTATTTTCTTTTATTCATTCTTTCTTCCTCCCCTTGTTGTGCAGGATTGTATGATAGGAAAGCGTTCAAGAAGTTGAGAATATTTCTAGTCTTATTGAGCCTAGGATTCAGAGATTCTTCTATTACCAGATTGGAATAAGGAGAGTAGGAGAGACCTGTTACATCATTTGAACAGAGTCTTCTCCATTGTATTGTTGTATTCTTTTGAGAAAAATAGAGTTAAAAGGCATTCTACCCACTCTGCATGTAATTTTTCCATGAATCAATACAATTCTGAATCTTATTCCTGTCATTTCTTTGTCTCAGTATTGTGTGTATCTGTATAATGGGTTACATTATTTGAATGCATTATACACGTTTCTTTCGTTAGTTAACTTTTGGTTTTGTTATGACATTCGAATGAAATCAAGAACGCTAATTTCCTTTTCCCCTTCTCTCTGTTCATAATTAAAATTGTTGTTAAATTGCTATAACAACCCAATGAATCTAGGCACCGGTCTACATAAGGCATAATAGTTGGTTGTTTTCATGCTTGGTCATTTTAATAAGAATACTTATAGTTTAATATAAATCTGGAGCATGCAAATTAGAATTTTAATTAAAGAATTGTCGTTGGGGTTTCCTTACCCATTCTGCCATCTTCTTTAGCAATATTCGGGTTTAGCAGAACATGAGGCAAGTCGACCAGAGCCTGTAATAGCTCGTTGGTTTCAAACGGATTCTTGTAGCATGACAATTGATTTCCTACGGATGCAAGAATCGGTTCCAATAATTTTTTGGCACCGTTGTCAGGGAGGACTTCTTAGAAAGATTCAATTATCTTCTTAAAGTTTTCTTCAACGATTATTTTTAATTCAACGGACGACCAGTTAAAGTAAAGAACCAGCGTTTTAATTTTCACTTTGTTAGAAGTTCTTTATTTTTCCTATGTCCGTAGTTTATGTTTTGAAGTAAGTTTTTATGTTCTTGATTTTCTTGAAAATTCTCGTTTCTTGATTTTCTTGAAATTTCTCTTTCTTGATTTTCTTGAATTTCCCCAAGAACCCACTCCTGTGAGGATGAGAGATAATATCAAGCATTCTTGATAAGAGTATACATTGTTCTTTCTGCACCCTAGTGTTGGCGACTCTATTGGACGAACCCAGAAGAAAAATATAAAAAAGGAGAGAACAGAACGTGTTGGCGAACACCAGGAGAAGCGGTAAGGAGCTATTCCCGAAACTCAAAAATCTAGAGGTATTTATACATACCCAAAAATCACCATTTTTTAAGAATTCTACATATTATAGTAGATCTAATTCTAGCGGTAAAAAGTACGTAAAGAAAAATCAGAATATTATTACTACTGATATTACTGTTGATGAACGTTTAAATCTTGTTGTAGAAGATATATGCAATTGTTCTCATCATACAATAAATAGTAATACTACAGTAGATAATCAATCTGATTACATTCAGGCTACTCAAAACCATACCACCGTAGGTACTACATCTGTGAAATTAAATTCAACAGTAGCTATGGCTCAGGGTAATGTTCATTTGTGGAGAACTAACAGATATAGGCCTTTTGTATTACCAGTAAATTTAAATGCCTTACCCAGTAAAGCTCACAAATACCTCCCTAAGTTTTTAGGAAATAGTGCAGTAACTGGAGAGGATCATATCAAAAGTTTCTTATATGCAATGGACAGTCTGGAAGTTGAACATGAAGATGTAGTATTAAGACTATTTCTGCAGACTTTAGAAAAAGATGCTAGAGAATGGTTTAATTCCCTTCCTAACAATGATATCCCAGACTTCACCAAAATGGAAGAGGTGTTCCTAAAGAAGTATGGTGAAAGGAAAAATGAACAATCATTGTTAACTGAGCTAGCCACTATGAAGAAGAAAGAAAATGAGGTTGTTAGTGATTTTAACAAAAGATTTTCAAAAACAAGAAACAAAATCCCTGCCAACCTCAGGCCTAGTGATATTCAGTCTATTTGTTTTTATAAGAATGCTTTTCAAGGAGAGTTTAACTATGAATTAAGGCAAGAACAAGCCACTACCATTGATGGTTGTATGGAAAAAGCAATGGATATAGAAAGAAATATGCTTGATAGTGGTAAGATGAAGCCTTATTCTTTAGAGGTTAACATGCCTGAGAGAAAACCTAAGAGAGTGGCTTTTGATATACAAAGAAGAACTAAAATTGATCCTGTGGAGAAGTTGACTAGTCAAATGATAGAAATGTTCAACAACATGAGTAACAGGTTAGCGAGAATTGAAAGAAATGGAAATAGCGGTGAATCTTCACAGACAGAGCGACCACATGTTGACAATCGTCCCCCATTTAAGAAAAATTACAACAAGAATTGGGGAAACAACAATGGTTTTGAAGAAGGGAATAGGAATAGGGGTAATGGGAATAACAACTAGAAAAATAGATATTCTGATAGGGATCAAAACAATGTCCCTAACCCAATGCCATCTGCCAATGTAGCTGAAGGTTTTCCTTATTTTTGCTCTACTTGTGATGCACCCCATAACCCTGATGCATGTGGAATACACCTAAGTGATCAACGTAATGTAGATATGCATGCAGAATCAGAAGAGGATATAAGAATCAATGCATGTTGGTCCATTGAAGATGAATCCAGAGAAAGGTTGTTTGAAGAAGACATGGATAAATATGCTTCAAATCATCATCCTCAGATCTTAGTAATCGAAGGAACTAAAATCTTGCAGAAATCACATGAGTCAAGATATGATAAGATGAAGCAAGGGAAATTGATTCCCACTGCTCAAGAGGTTGAAGAATTAGAGGCAACCCATGTTTTAAATTTAAGGAATAGAACAGTCCTTGAAAGAATAGAGAAATTATCTACAAATGAAACAAGAAGATAAACTTTCACCAATAAAAATATCAGTAAAGAGAAAACCGATAGGAACCCTAACAAAATTACTCCTGAGGTAATAGAATCAATAGAAGAAGTTCCCAAAGAAGAAAGTAATAAACCATTGGATATAAAGAAGATAGAATTTGATGTTGGGTCAGAACTCAGTAAGCAAAAAGTTAATATCACATTTGGTGAACTTATGAAAGTTCAAACATACAGAGAACAAGTATGCAGAGCTTTTGGATTAGTAGAGCAGAAAGAAGACCCTACTTGTCATGTTGCTAGACAAAATCAACATGATACAAGATCACCATCTTCTATCGGACCCTTCTACGTGTCATTAAGATATAATTCAGATGAAGGGGAAAGATATGTGATTCATAATTGCATGCTTGATAGTGGAGCTTCACATAATATCATGCCTAAGTTAATAGCTGACCAAATGGGATTAATCTATACTAGAGATTCTGCTCCTTGTTTCTATAATGGACAGCAGACAAATTCCCTATGTAGGGGTGATAACTGGATTATTAGTTTTCCTAGACCAACACCCCAAAAAGGGCATTGTCATGGATGTAGCAGTAGTTGATGTTGACCCATTCTTCTCACTATTACTCAGTAGGCATTGGGCAGAACAACTAGGGGGATCAATACAACTAGACTGGTCTTATGCTACCATCCCCATATCAGATAAGGAGAATATAATTTTGAGAAGGGAACCATTCAACAAACACTCCGTAGAGTTAATTCAAACAGATGAAACCATGATTAACTTAGTTAACTCTATGGAAGAAAAAGGGATGGGAGTCTATTCAATATGGCACAACCCATTCCTGATGGAAGTACCAGATGCAAAGAACATGAATCCAGAAGATATGAGAATAATTGATGATGAATCAAATCGAGTATTAACCCAAGAAATGTGGACCATGTCATTTGATGGGGCTAAATCCCAATCTGGAGTAGGTGCAGGTGTAAATTTGACTGATATTAAAGGAAATTACCTTGGTATCCCTTACAGATTGCAATTTCCTTGCACAAACAATGTAGCTGAGTACGAAGCTTTACTATTAGGGCTAAGGAAAGCAAAAGAGTTAGGTATTAACTACTTAACTATAATAGGGGATGCATAACTTATTATACTACAAATAAAAGGTAAATATCGGACCAAGCATCCTAGACTTAAGCAATATAGAAATGCAGTACTGGAAGAAATTGATAAATTTTTGGCTTTCAATATTTCATATATTCCTAGAGAACAAAATCATGTTGCAGATCTCTTAGCTATGAATGCCTCAGGTCTAGATCACCCAGAAATAACTATAGAATATATGGACATATTTCCAACTATCTCAGTCTATAAACCTTCTGTGCCAGATAACATAGTCTATCTTCAGGTCTTTCAAGATGATATAGATATTAAGGATTTTATGACTTTGCAAAATCAGTATGCAGATGTCATCTGTGATGAAAAATATGAAGAAAAGCTAAAAGATCAAATAGGAGAACCAGTAGAAGTAATCCAGTTGAAAACTAATAGAATACCCAAAGGATTGGTGTCTCTTGAAAGCCTATTTGATGATTTTGACAAAGCCTATAAACCTATACGCAGAGAAGTGATATATGAGGATATTAATATTGGCTCAATGAAAGAACCCAGAATAGTGAAAGTAGACATGGCACTACCTGCTAAAGAAAAAGTTGGATATATCAATTTCCTAAAAAAGAACAAAGAACATTTTGCTTGGACCTATGAAGATCTCAAAACTTTCAAAATGGATGTGATGACACATATAATACCCTTGAAAGAAGAGGCCAAGCCATTTAGACAAAAATAGAGAAAGTACAATCCAACTCTGCACCCAGTAATGCAAAAAGAGGTTCAAAAATTGTTGGACTCCAAGATAATAAGAAAAGTCAGATTTTCCTCCTGGATATCCAACTTAGTACCAGTTAGGAAAAAGAATGGGGACATTAGACTATGCGTGGATTTTAGAAATTTAAACAAGAGCTCACTAAAAGACAATTACCCATTGCCTAACATGGAACAACTACTGCAAGCAGTAGTAGGTTCAACTAGATTGTCCCTGTTAGATGGATTTTTAGGGTACAATCAAATTTTGATAAATCCAGAAGATAGACACAAGGCAACATTCACCACACCCTAGGGCACATTTGAATATTTAAGAATACCTTTTGGATTGATGAATGCAGGTGCTACTTTCCAAAGAGCGATGGACTTTGCTTTCAAAGGACTAATGTTCAAAATTGTAGTAGTGTACTTAGATGATATCACAGTTTTTTCTAAAAATCCAAAAGATCATCTAGAACATTTGACTATAGTTTTTGCCCGATGCAAGGAATTTGGAATCTCTCTAAATCCAAAAAAATGCATATTTGGAACTACACAAGGAAAATTGCTAGGTCATATAGTTTCAGAAAAGGGAATAAGCATTGATCCAGAAAGGATAGAAGCCATTTCTAAAATTCCCCCACCCAAGAATCTAAAAGGGGTAAGGTCATTCTTTGGAAAAATAAATTTTATCAAAATATTTGTCCCAAATTTTGCAGAAATGACCAAACCCATAAATGATATGGTGAAGAAAACTGGAGAAATAAAATGGACATTAGAAAATATGGAAGCATTTAACAAGATTAAAGAAGCCATATCAACCACTCTAGCCCTAAGTTGCCCTGATTATACAAAGGATTTTAATATCTACTCCTATGCATCTGAACATTCTATTGCATCAGTTATTTCACAGAAAGATGAAGAAAATAATGAAAGGCCAATAGCCTTTATGAGTTCAGGTCTAAAAGGAGCACATATCAAATACACCCTACTAGAAAAACATGCCTATGCAATCATCCAATCTTTGGAACACTTCAAAGGTATATTTGGCTCAAACAAAGTTTACTACTGTATTCCCTTTATAGCAATAAAATATATCTTTTCTCAATCAGAGCCATTGGGAAGACCAACAAGATGGATGGTAAAAATTTTGCAATATGATGTTGAATTCAAAATAGTTAAAACAATCAAAGGGCAGGGTTTAGCTAAACTATTGGCTAACAAAGAAGAAGCAGGATCTGAAAATATTCTCACCATAGATCAGACATATGATGATAGAAGAATAAAAAATAAAGAATGTAAATGGTATGAAGAAATATTGTCATACTTACAAACGTTGTCTTTCCCCGGAGATATGACAATAAACAGAATGAGGTCAGTCAAACTTCAAGCTCAAAAGTATTATATACAAAATGGAGTATTATATTGGAAACATCTTGATGGAGTATTATTAGTCTGCTTATATGAAAGAGAAGTCCCCAAAATAATTAATGAATTTCATAATGGTTTCTGTGGAGGACACTTTGCTCCAAGAGCTACAACCAATAAAATCATGAGAGCAGGATATTATTGGCCATCCCTTTTTAAGGATGTATATAAATATGTTAGGAATTGTCATAACTACCAAGTTTTTATAGGGAAAAAGCATCTACCAGCCATGCCCCTCAAGCCAGTAATCATTGAAGCACCTTTTTCTCAATGGGGTATTGACCTGATTGGAGAGATCAAGCCTAATTCATCTGGCCAGCATAAGTGGATCATAACTACAACATATTACTTCACAAAGTGGGTGGAAGCTGCACCTTTGAGAACATCTACATCTATTGCAGTCATCATATTCATAGAGGAAAATATCTTGACCAGGTATGGAGTTCCTAAAAAGCTTGTAACTGATAATGCTCAATATTTTGTGTCATATGAAATGGTAGAATTTTGTGCTGAATATGGAATTGAATTATCTCATTCTGCTAATTATTATCCCCAAGGAAATGGTCTAGCTGAGTCATCAAATAAAAATGTAATAACAAGAATAAAAAGGTCATTAGGCAAAAACAAAAGGGGATGGGACAGTGAACTTAAATTTTCTTTATGGGTTGATAGGTTGTCTGTTAAAAGAAATACAGGAAGAACCCCCTATGAGATGGTTTATGGAGAAAAAGCCCTACTGCCTATTGTGACATCCCTCACAACGACCCCAAAATTGGGGACCCACCTTAAATTTTGTGATTTCGGGAAATTTTTGTTTATTTGATTTTGCTTGCATCAAGGTCTTGGAAAATTTGCTTTCACTTTGGAATTGCTGACATTTTTGCATTTTGAAGGTTTGAATGTAGTTGCAATGCTTCAAAACTGAATATTTTGATTATTTGCATATTAATTGCATTATTTCAAATCAAATAATTTGATTAAAATCATTTTCAAAGGTTTAAATGAAATAATTTTATTAAAATCATTTTCAAAGGTTTAAATGATTAATTTTCATTTAAATAATTAAATTTTATTTAAATAATTAAATTTCATTTAAATAATTAAATTTTATTTTAGGGTTAACCCTAAAATTAGTGCAAAATTGAAATGAACATATCTTGAGGTAGAGAACTCCGTTTGATCTCATTCAAAACTTGGTAAAAAAATATGGATTTTCTCTTTCTAATGATACCAAACTTGTAAGATTTCAAATGTCAATTTCACCAAAAAAATAGTGGGTTAATTTAGCAAAATGAGAACTTTGAAATACTTTTGAAAAAAAGGAAAGTTACGGGAAAGTAAAGTTTGGTTTTGTTTTGATATTATGATTATTGTTTCATTATGTAGGTAATACAAGGGCAAGGGTTTGAAGAAGTTCATTATAAGTGATGAAACTAAATAACTAAACTTTTCAAATTATAAATAAATCATTGAGATTCATGGAAAATGCAAGATATTTTATACAGAGAAGGAGAGGAATGATTGGAAGGAGCAAAGCTACACTTTCATTGGAGAAAAACAGAGAAGGCCATTTGCAGAACAATGGAAATTATTGTAAGATTTTATAAATTGTTTTAAGCATTTTGGATCCAAATTTGTGCACAGACTGTATTTGGAATTAATAAAGTGCTTATTGCAATTTCTTAATAGTTTGTATACCTTAGAATATTGCATCAATTTATTTGATTTCACTATGTGAATACTGGTGAACATTGGATTGGTTTTATAATTTTGTAAATGGAAATTTGTTTTGTTGAATTTTTTGAGACATTAGTTTAATTTCTAAAGCTTAAATATTTTATTATTTTATTTTCATTCTGAAAACTATATATTATAACTTAGTATAATTTTATAAAGTAAAATTATATGACTAAGTTATAATTAAATTTATAATTCGGATATTACATTAATTAATATTCAAATTAAGAAATGAATATTCTATTCCTCACCTTAAATTCATAAGGTTGAGGAACTCGGATTGATATCTCTAAAATTCAATTTGGATTTGATTTATAATATAGTTCTATCTATTTCAAAAATCCAAATTTCAAACCAGAGATCACATTTACTCTTTTGAATATTTAATTTTATAAATATTTCAAAAGATAAATATTATAAGCAAATATAATTTATAAACTTTATTTTATCATAAAATCCAAATTTTATAGATTAGTTTCATATTAAGCCTTAATATTTTATCATTGACAAGGTTTTGGAACCTTATAAATTGGGCAAGACATTATTTCATTTATTCACCTCTTTTGGGTTTGATTTATAATTTCATAAGGGAGTTTGAATAAATGATTGCTTTATCAAATAAACATTTGGGAAGTGAATTGATTATAAATCTATTATGTTCCAAAGGTTTATCAAGTTTATAAAGTTTCATTTACTTTGATTTTTATTAAAGTTAAATTGAAATTTAATATAAAATGCTAGATTCTTTTTATGCTAATTTCATTTAAAGCATTTTGAAACATTAAATTGAAGAGAGGAAATAAAATTTGGTATACTTTAACCTAAGATCATAAAACAAATTTTATCTTGTTGAATTGATATCAAAGCATGTTATACATGATAAACTTGAAATCATTTACCTAATTCAAGGCCCCTTGTAAACATTAGTTCATAAATCTAAGAGTTATTCAAGTACTCATTGATGTATATACATATGAAATGTTATATATAACATAAGAAACTTGGAGATATATAATATTATTTTCAAGAGAGAATCATAATTCTGAGTTTGTCGAGTGGTTTTGTGACTGGAAAAAATTACACTCAACACTGCCCCCAAAAATGGAAAAATGGTACTTTCCCTTTTATTGCAAGGTCACGAAAACCCTGATCCCATTTAGAGAAGGTTTGACCAAATTGTCTTGTTAGAAGAACAAAGAAGAGAGACCCTCAAAAGAATGATGGAACAAACCCAGAAAACTATAAAATTGTTTAATAAGAAATCCAAGGGTACTCCTTTTTCTCAAGGAGATATAGTCATCTATTGGGATCCTAAAAATGATAAGCATGGTGAAAAGGGTAAGTTTGAACCTAAATGGATTGGCCCATACCAAATTGCCCATGTTATCAGTCAGAATAATTACAAGCTACAGACTTTGTAGGGAGAAATAATGGCTATCCCTATTAATGGACAACACCTCAAAATGTACAATCCATGTTGAAGGTGTACTTACAAAAAAACATTAAAAAAAATAGAAAAAAAAATCCAAAAACAGAGTGGTGTATTTTGTTTATTAGTTAAGCTTCCCTTTTGTTCTTGAATAATTTTGAGTTTACTGTACACATGATATCTTAGTTTGATGAATATATCTAACTATTTATTCCACCAAAGACAGTAAAAAAAAGGAGAATTATTTTAGATGTTGATGAGCTTTACAATTCTGTCAAAAATGAGTGTTTATGCAATATTTGTTTGATATGAGATAAAATAGATAGAAAACAAAGTTGATTGAAACATCATGTCAAGCCTCACATTACAAATGATACTTAAAGTGACTTCAAAGGTCCAAAGAATTGAGTTATCTTTGAGAGGGTAGTCGAGCCAAAAATTATTACACTCATGTTTTATAGCCAAAAACTAATCATCAACTCAGGTATACTTATTGCACAATTTGCTTATATATCCAAACACTTCTCTCACAAGAAAGAAAAATAAAAAATAAAGTAAAATTGAGTCACTGCTTGAGACATCTTGGAAAACCTCTATCGGAGCTATAGACGATTAACTGGCAGTAGGATAAAACTAATATGGGATTAGAAGCAACTCCATCGAGGCTATAGATGCCTGATTGACAGTGGAGCCCTGCAGAATGGTAACATTTTTTAAAGAGTGAAATCACATATTAGGCTTGGCTATTTTGATTAGATATGGTAAAGTTCTGAAAGATTTAGAAATCCAAAAAAAGAATGCACAAACACACACATGGGCAAAAATGTTATGAAACAAATGGCCATGACAAAATCTGCGTAATCATATCTTATGAATTAGCTAAAACAAGCATTACAATATTTTAAAATAAAACTCATTGATTTCTAAAATTTCTAACCTTTGTTTCCAAATTGAATGAAAAGGGATCTACTATTTTTCATACTCTACTTGTTTTGATATCATGTTATTCATACAATTTTCAGTATATATATAAAAAAAATGATGAAGAAAAGAAAGAAAAAAAGGAAAGAAAGTTTTTCTGTTATGCATTTCAAGTTTTGCTTAGCAATCAAAATTTTGTTGTTTTTTGTTAAAATTTTTGCAAAATAAAACCAGGATATTTTGAGGTTCTCAAGTGCTTCATGTTTTCAACACATTTTCCCAGTCAAAGCCTATGTTAGAGCCAAATTTGACTCAACTTTGAAACCCCAAAATTTAAATTTTTGGTTTCAATCAAACTGCTAATACTGTTGGTCATTGCTTAAGTTGTTGTGAGTAATTCGATTTTTTTTTTCATTGGTTGGTTTGATAAAGTCTAACCTTAGAATTTTTAATAATGTGGGATTCATGGTATAAATCAAAGTACCTCAAATGGTTAGGGAAGAAATTTTCAAATTAAAAATCTAAAGCCAAAGTCCGACCTTCATAAATCTTTCCTTGGGCCTAAAACCGATTAATAAAGTCCTTAAATCATAAGTCGATTAAGCATTCACGTAGGTCTCAATATTTGAAAGGTCTAAGGTTAAAGCAAATATTAATTAATCAAAATCTAAGGGTATGCACCCTGCAAAGCTAACAATCGAGCACCTTAGATTTAATCCAAGGGTCGCGCTTGATCCGAAAAAAATAGGACATCGCTTTAATAAAATCGAACCAAAGGATAAGTCAAAAGTCAAGCCATGGTCAAAAAGTAAAAATATCACACCTTAGGCTTAATCGAACGATAGCGCATCGTCATGAATAAATATAACGAAGCGCATTCAAAAAGTAGTCTGAAAGATAAGTCAAAGGGTCAATAAGATTTGACCTAAGGTTTAAAAATTGAGCATCTTTGATTAAATCGGATGAAAGCGCATCGTCTTAAAATCCAACGGATGCACTTTCACAATAAAACCTGAAGGTTAAGTCATGAACCAATTAAATGAATGTGATTAAAGTCCTTGCACCTTCGACAAGATCGACAGACGCACCGACCCCAAGATCAAATCAATGGTTATGCACTATCCGAAAAGTCGAAGCATTAAACATGAGCTATAATGGTCAAAGGTTCTGATTAAATAGTAAGTAAATCTAAAGAATCAGACGACAGTGCTTAATAATATTTAAAATCAATGTCTGCGCGTCCTCTAAGAGGTCAAAGGTTTAAGAAAAGTCATCATGGATCAAGGTCAAGTTAAAATCAGAGCAAGTCTGATAGATCGGAAAATCGCGCCCATGCGATATCCAGATCAACGATCGTGCATGTTTCAAATTAATCACTTGTTAAAAGTTAATATTAAAAGAATGCACCCACTTTATTAATCGTTAGGAAGGTTACCAAGATAAAACAACTATGCTTGATCGGTTTTTAATCTAATGATGGCGTGCTAATTGAAAATGCATTAAGGAGTGTTAAGATTCGAAAAAATTTAATTAATGATAATCATGTTATTATCAAGGGTCTAATACATCAGCTAATTCCCCCATTTCAACTTAAACATGATTAGTATTATACACCCTTGATTAAACTAACTTGTAGGTTGACTTAATTCGACATTTGCGTTTGTCTCCACTCAGATCCGACGGTCGTGCCAAAATCACGAATAGTAAGATGAAGACTAAGGTAAAAACAAATATTAATTATGTTTAGCGAGGGTTTAATACATTGACTAATCCCCCCATTTCACCTTAATCATGATTAATAGAAAATCAAAAGTTTTTACA
This sequence comes from Wollemia nobilis, assembly GCA_028583015.1. Classification (NCBI taxonomy): domain Eukaryota; kingdom Viridiplantae; phylum Streptophyta; class Pinopsida; order Araucariales; family Araucariaceae; genus Wollemia; species Wollemia nobilis. The sequence continues at coordinate 7,186,506 of JAQPPZ010000380.1, read as the reverse complement.
TTGATTATATGGTGAGCATCTTATTGGCAATCTAACAATAGCGTCCAAACTAATCTAAAAATCGATAGTCACGAAGGCATGTAGTGGTGGCAAAGGATTGAAAGCTAATTGAAGATGTTTTAATGGTACACAAATTAGATGATGGCACTCGTTTCTCCCCTAGATATAACGGTGCACATACGGGAAGATAACCGAAGGTTAATCTAAGCATTATTATTTCAAAAGGTTGATTAATTGACCCAAGGTACATAGGGATTTTTATCATTTATTAAAAACTATGTGCATCTACATGATCCAACGATCGTGCCTCACCACAGTAAAATCTAACGGTGATCACAAATGAAAAATGCACATATCATATGATTGCCATAAATTAATACGAGTTGTTAAGGTTTGAAAATATAAGGATTAAACATTGGATAACCATGATTAATTGAAGACCATAAAACACATTATGTCAAGTGTTTATATGCAGCTAGGTACATTAACCATCATGCAGGTCTTGGGATATCAATGGTTGTGCTAGCATACCTATCCAGATTGGATGACAACACAAAAAATGATATTCCAAGGGAAAAACCAGTCACTTGCATATGAATTAATCACGATTAACTTAGGGAAAAAGGGGCATCATAGGAAATATAAAAAAAAATGCTCACACCAAGAATCAAATATCACAAAAATCTTGAAAGAGACATAATCGATCCCAAAGATCTAGTTATCACTTGGATCCGAGGTGGCACAAGGTTCAAGAAGGGACAATACCCCCGTGGCACATACCGTTCCACATCAGATTAAAGATCCCCATTGATGAATGAATAGAAAGCATGAATGATTACATGCACACGAATCAAAGGGGCCCAAGGCATGTAAGTTAACAGACATCGCCCATCATAAAATAGAAAATTCTAGAAATGGCTGAGTTGGCATGATTATGTTGGCCAATTTTGAACAGTGGTTGGTGGCATCGGGTCAATAACAAAATGTGTAAACTTATTAAGTTCACTCGACCACCCTGTATATGAACTTACGAAACCAGTCAAGGCCACTCCACTGATATGCAAAGAATTAGAATTGATACATTAGAGGCACAGAGGGAAGAGAGTATTCAAATTCTGAAGAACTCAAAGAAGAGCTTGACTAGAAATCACAAGAGAAATGGCATCATGGGAAGATGTGTTTGCACCAATAGATACACAAGAAGTCATGAAGTTTATCATAGATAAATCACCCTATTTTGTGATCTCTGGGTCGTCTGTTCTTGGCACCACCATGTATGAGTTTACCCAGAAATGTGGGGCAAATAAAAAACCCAACCAGGCTCAACTGTATGAAATCGACAATGCCTATATTAATAGTTTCGCCCAAGTGATTGAAGGTGATAACAGGACCCCATGGATAATGGCGGATTTATTCCATAAAGCTCATAGGTTACAGTACAAGGTTTTTCCTAGAGACAACAAATGGAACAGTAACCTTGGAAAGATGATATGCCTGAAAGTGCACTTCTCCTCAGACCTGATGGCTTGGCTGGCAGTAGCATACGATGAAAGAGCAAAGACCTTTCAAGATCACAAGAATCGATCGGTGTTCAACATCAAAGTCGAACATATCTAGGAGGTGTTCAAATTGATGAATTATACCATGTATCTGGTAGACTAGGTAATCGAACACCAATATCGTATGTTTACTGATATGGAAGTTTTTAAAAAATTGTTTGATACACATACAACGATAGAGAAAGAATTCCCCATTAACAAAAATTCTTTTAAACCTTGGATACAAGAATTTAGTGACATGATAAACATAGTATTAGGAGTACAGGATATGAATAGAATAACAAAAAGGGTTTTGTATTTAGCTACACAATGTAATAGAGGATATAATACTCCAATCTATGCCTGGGAACTGGAATTAAGCACCCAAATGCACAAAGAAATGGTAGAACTAAGAAGAGCAATTTTTGAACAGAGGTAGGAGATGCCTCACTTTTCACAGTATTCATTTCTCGTTCACCTAATAGCAGGCCAATTGGGGGAGGAAGCCCGTAAGAGAGTAAAAGCCATAAATAGCCCCTATGTTTAGAATAGTTTCTGGAGACTTCATGAGGGATGAACTCACATGGGCTGGTTCTATGATCGGTTCTTGGTAGAAATCCATTGGGCCTTAACTGGGTTAGTTCCAAAAATATTAGGGCCAAGAGTAAAAGCCTTCATTAAAGAAAAGGAAATCGAATATTACTTCTTCACAAAGGGTTTTACTTACATCGGATTGTATGGAGCTAAGATCCTTCCTAAGGTACTACCACAGTACTTCCCATTGTCCATAGTAGCCCTAGAATTATGTAGACAAGTGGCATAAGAGGCTAAAATGAGACTGGTTAAGAAGTATGGAAAAGTCCCCTGGATTGATGTTCCCTGTCATTTTAGGGATTATGTATTTTTTGGATATCCTTCCCTAATCAAGGGAATGTTTGAATTGGATAATATGGGATTCGATGAAGTGTCATGGAGGTTTTATGATCCAAAAGGAACTTACAACAAGATGATGGAGAAGAGAGAGTATTCTCGTATACTACACTAGGGAGATGCTTTTGAAGAAAGATTATTAGAGGCAATGGAAAAAGGATTAGATTTATAAAAAGTATGGGATGAATTCTCTCTTGAAAAAATGGGTAGCAAACAGGCTTATGAAGCCTATGATTACCCTACAGAACTGAGAAGGCTTCAAGAAATTTCAGTGGATACTACAACACCTGTTATGCCAAGGACAAACCTAGCAATTAAAGAAGACCCTTTACTGGAATTGATAGAGGAGCAGGACATAGACTTAATGGAGGTCACTGTTAGAGCTGTTGATGTAGTAGAACATGTTAGACTCCTAGTGAATGACCAACTTAGAATATAAGCAACACCAAAAGAAGTTCCTCAAAAGACATGTACAGACAAAGGCAAAGAAATAGTAAATTCATCTTCTCAGAAAGCGTCACCTACAGAGCAAGTTGTAGTTCCTATATCTGATAATGTGCTAGCTATAACTAGTGTGAAGAAATTGGCACCCATGACCATCCATACCTCTATAACCATAAAGGGGCAAGAGATCAAAATCCCATCAGTGATACAAATGAATCCCAAAAAAATTGGTGGATTGGATGGCCTTTTATGAAGTTACTTAGTGAAGAGTCAAACATAAATAACACCAATAGAAGCAAAGAGGCCCAAATTGTCTTTACCAGTTGTCAAGGTTGTTTTGGAAAGAATAGATGAGCAGGCTACCTTCACTGTTACAGATGAACAAGAGTTGTAGTTAGTAGCAAGGATGAGAAATACAGAAGAACAATCTTCAGAAAAAGTAGATTTGAGGGCAAATGTGTCAGATATTGCTGAGATTAATCTCCCTCCTCTGCAAGACCCACTAGTTCTTAGTACCAATAATGAAACAGGAGTATCATCAGTACTGGGTAAAGACACCGATATAGCAAAAATTATCAAAATAGTGAATGCTCAGGCCATTGATAAATTTGTTGAAAAGATTGAAACACTCAAAAAACAATTAGACCGAGAAGAAAAGGATAAGGTAGAATTAAAAGTTGTGATACGTAAGCAAAAAGAAGAATTAAATAAGAAAGATGCTTCAATTACCCAGCCCCAATATAGTAACCAAGGTTCAATATCATTTATATTATTTGAATGTAATGAAAAAGGACATGTACAAAAGAATAAAAGCTCAAGCCAAAGGTTTTACTGAAATGTTCAGGCAAATAAGGGTGATTCAAATAACTGCTCAAGAAATCATGACCTTGATGCAGGAAAGAGAAAAATATTTTAAATTCATTCACCCAACCCTAGACTACATAGGGGATCATTTTGAAGAACTGCAAGGACAAGAAATAATGACACTGAAGGCAATAAGATTCAAATCAATTTTAAAATTTTCAAAGCAGCCCTCTTTGGATCAAACCAAGAGAAATAGAAAAATTCTATGACTGAGATGAATGACCTGATAAAGGATGCTACAGATAAAATGATAGATATTGGCCTATCCTTAGATAAATGCTTGGAAGCATCAAACATAGAAGGAACATTCAAAGAAACCCTTAAGATATTTGACTATGAACAAGGTGATGAGGAGGAAATGATTAAACAAATTACACTCATGGTGAATTCTACAGAAGCGTTACTACTTAAGTATGATAGAAACATGTTTGTTATTGTTATACAAAAAAATAGAATTTTGCAACAAATGAATATGCTCAGGATTACAACCGCTTTTGACACAAAAATATGGAGGTTGATTGATGAGCATATTAAAGGGTTACAAAGGAGTTGAAAGGGGAAAAATGTCAATACTTGCAAACAACAAAAAGAAGATTATGCACCACATAAAACTGCAATAACATGAGACATCTTTGGGGTGGTTAAATGGTCAAAGGATCAAGGAAAAGAAACTCAAAAGAGGCCAGTTCGAAAAGCAGTAGCTAAACACACCAAGAGGTAGCAGAATCAGATGAAAGTTCTCCTCATACTTAAATCACCAGTTTAGTGGGAATTTGTTTGAATAAGTCAAATAAAGGAGCATAGTAAAAACATCAAAGCCAACTGGAAAGCACCAATTTTGGAAATTCAATCAGATGATGCCAAGTGTACAATCATAATTCAACCTGAAATAACATAATCAAGAACCATCAGCTATAAAAGGAAGCAGACAAGTCTAGATTCTGCATCAAGCAATTAGATAATAACATTTTTGCTAAGAGGTATACTTGAGTGCCTTGTTAGTTGTGTTGTATTTATTTGTTTCTATTTTCTTTTATTCATTCTTTCTTCCTCCCCTTGCTGTATAGGATTGTATGATAGGAAAGCGTTCAAGAAGCTAAGAATATTTCCATTCTTATTGAGCCTAGGATTCAAAGATTCTTCTATTACCAAATTGGAATAAGGAGAGTAGGAGAGACCTGTTACATCATTTGAATAGAGTCTTCTCCATTGTATTGTAGTATTCTTTTGAGAAAAATAGAGTTAAAAGGCATTTTTACCACTATGCATGTAATTTTTTCATAAATCAATACAATTTTGAATCTTATTCCTGTCATTCCTGTTTTGTTACGACATTCGAATGAAATCAAGAACGCTAATTTCCTTTTCCCTTTCTCTCTGTTCATAATTAAAATTGTTGTTAAATTGCTATAACAACCCAATGAATATAGGCACTAGTCTACATAAGGCATAATAGTTGGTTATTGTTATGCTTGGTCATTTTAATAAAAATACTTATAGTTTAATATAAATCTGGAGCGTGCAAATTACAAGTTTAATTAATTAAATTATTCAAGTTTAGCAGAACATGAGGCAGGTCGACCAGAGTCTGTAATAGCTCGTTGGTTTGAAACGGGTTCTTGTAGTGTGACAATTGATTTCCTATGGATGCAAGAATCAGTTCCAACATGTAGTACAATGTCCAAATATTCATGGATCTTCTCCCTGATATATCTTTGCAAATGATTATTATCCACCACTTTTAATTGTATTTTTTTCTTCATTTCCATTGCATTTTACAAAAATATTTTTTCCATATTGATATTAAGCTGCATTCTGTTAACTTGCATTTTTAGGTTTTCAAAATTTGACTGCAAAAAAAATGAAAACATCTTTCAAAATAGTTATATAAAAAATTAATACTTGTTTTAAATAAAATTGAAATATGTAAAATAAACTGCAAAAGAAAATTAAAACATAAATAAACATTTTTTTACCTCAACCACATCCCTGACATACTTAGCAAGTGTAACTTTTTCCTTATTGGAAGCCCATTTAAAAATCTTGGGATTCAGCATTAATATTCTCTAACCTACTGATAACAAGATTTAAAACATCATCATCATACACAATTTTATAATTCATTGTTCCTATTGTGGTCTGCTTCAGTAGGCCGCTAAGCTTTTTTGGTTCATACTAAACCAAAGAATAAATTGAATCTCTTTTTTTATAATTTTCATATCAGACATTTATTCACTTTATTAGGACCTTGGCCAAATATTCCCAGTCCTTCATTTTTTGCAAATCTTGAAGCATAATTTCCTTCATGGTTGCTTCGTATTTTCAACCATTAAAATATTCTCATCAAAATTAACAATGTCATCCTTAGTTTAAGGATGAGGGTCATTTCCTTCAGGAGTTGGGAATGATCTCTACTCAGGTGCAAGGGCTTCCTATTGTTGTGCTTGACCCAGTGGACAGTGAAGCATATCTGTTGCCTTAAAGCCTAAAATGTTGTCTTGCAATATAAAATCATCATCAAGTTGGATATTATCCAATCCAATGGATGAAAATTTTAGTGCATGCGAAGAAGTGTGAAATGAAAAAGATGAGTATCCAGGCTCGAAACTTCATGTTGGTTGTGATATCAGTGAATTTGTTTTTTTCCACCTCCAATCCACATTTGGCCTCTCATCTGTGTAGGCTATGCCTGTTGTTGTTGTTGTGAATGTAGATGCTACGGTGGAACCTTTTGCTACTATAGTGGAAACTATTGCTACTGTTGTGGAAACTATGGCTATGGTGGAAATGGTGGTTGTGGTGGAAGCGGTGGCACCATATGGTCTCTCATTCTTGTAGTTTGTCATCGAGAGGCAGATAAAAACATAAAAAAGTTTTATTAGCATTATTCTAAAAATTAAATAAAAAAACCATAATTCAAAGTAAATACACATTGTTTTACCTGAATATGATGATTTTTTTTTAATTTGGGTATCGATGGGGGACCGAGAGGGGGTGGCCACACTAGATTCAGCCTACACATTTTCTACATACCTAAGCATACGAGACCCACCAGGTGAAGGAGCTTGCCTCGAACATTTTTGTGGCCTCTATAATGGTGATATTTCTGATCTAGTGTCCTCAAAATCACTAGTTTAATCTGGCATATGAATCCTATTGGCAACATCTTGTTTAGTCCTTATTGTGGCTACCCAACCCTGCATTTAGATGAAAAGAAAAATTAAAAAATGAAAACATGCTAAAATATAAAATACTTTTTTATTTTCAAAGATGGACTGATTACCTTCAATTCCTATGGTGTCAAGGCAATGGCTTGTAGTGTTGCATGCACTATAGTAGGAACAAGAGTATCTTGCAAATCATGAATTTTTTTAAAATAAAGTGCTAAAATGTAATTAACAGTACCCACAATGGGTTGTGTCTTGCTGGTTTATAATTGTACCACATGCAGCTCGGCCCTGATGCGATATACAATATAGGTGCACCAATAGAACCTCTCATGATGCTCATACCGAAAACATACAATAGTGCCCAAAACATAATTTTTTATCTTCCAAGAAGAATTATTATTGCCTATAAAAACTCAATAATGACCTTCAGAGTTGTATTTTTAACATAGTGACGAAAGCTGCAAAAAAAAAATTAGATAACAATTTACAAATTTGAAATTTTTAGCATTAATAGATTCTAAGACACAAGAAATATACCTACCAAATATTTTTTGGTGAGTTGGTATGTTTTCTCATGATAGCCTTTCTCTTCTACAAAGAGCTGTCACTTCGCTTTAACTAAAGGACAATCATCGAAAGAAAGATTTATCAATATGTGAATGTCTGGAGTTGTCATGGTGAACGACAAATTTCTATTCTGTATTTTCATTTTGACAATGGCCTTGTCATGGTCATAAACAACAATAATATGTTGCAAGAGGACTTTATCATTTTTGAAATGTGGCATTGACACTAAGGTTGTCAAACCTACATCTTATAACCACGATCAGTCCATACCTGGGGTTATTAGTAAATTTGAAATTATAGTGGAAGAAGTATTATTAAACTTTAGAATAGGGGTGGAAGCAATAGCCATTGCTAGAAGCTGGAAACATGAAAATAGGAGAAATAGAAGAAATTGGTTGCTCGATAACGGTTCGCTCTAGTTGGGTGCAGTCACAAAAATAAACTCAAAAAATGATGGTTGATGCCCTTTTATAGATACAATGGATGGATTCAAAACATGGTAGAATTGTATTGGACATGCATTATGGGTGACCGATTGTGTGACATGTGAAATGTGGTCAATGGTGGACCATTTTCTGCATGCGAATCGTATTCTGCATCAAGCAAGGCACCAGATCATATTGTGCATCAGGCCAAATATCGAACCATTTTCTTCATCAAGTCATTTTTCAAACTATATTATACATTAGAACAGATCCCCCATACATTATTATGCATCATACACAACACCTAAACCTAATTATGCATCAGATCTAACACTCAAACCTTATTATTCATCAAACTCGATCCTTGAACCTTATTATGCATTAAACCCAATACCTAGACCTTATTATGCATCATACCCAACCCCCAAACCTTATTATGCATCAAAATTATTTCCTTGAACCTTATTATGCATCAGACCTAATGCTCAGATCTTATTATGCATCAAAATCGACCCTCAAATATTATTATGCATTAGATCGAATACCCAGACCTTATTATGCATCAAGCTAGATCCTCAGACCTTATTATGCATCAGACTAGACCCTAGAATTTATTATGCATTAGGCCAGATCCCTAGACCTTATTATGCATAATATCAAACCCATGATCCTTATTATACATCATATTAGACCCTTAAACCTTATTATACATCAGGCTAGATTCGCGAACCTTATTATGCATTAGACCAGACCTCGGACCTTATTATGCATCAGGGCATATCCTTGGACCTTATTATGAATCATACCGGAACTTGTACCTTAGTATGCATCATATAAAACCTCAAACATTAGTATACATTAGACCAAACCTCAGATCTTAGTATGCATTCGACTAGATCTGAAATGCGTTTTCCACTTGGTCCAACCAAAACTATCAAAGTCACCATTTTTTTCTATATTTTTTTTTAAAACCAAAGTAATTCAAAATTTTATTTGATGTGAGGTTGGCAAGGATTCATCGTAGCTTTAAAATGGATTCACCTATTTTTTACAAGTACGTTTCGCGTTCGACCCCTTATGCATAACCCTGATATAAGATTCAACTTAAACCCTCTAAATGTATATTTTTGGTAACATCCAATAAATTACTAGGCTTTATATTGTCTAAACATATAATTGAGGTAGATCCAAATAAAATAACTATCATTATTGACATGCCACCACCTCAAAACCTAACTGAGCTTCAAAGTTTGTAAGGAAGACTACAAGCCATTTGGAGATTCATATTTCAATTGGAAGATAAGTATCAACCATTTTCAAGACTATTGTGAAAAAGGATTGAGTTTAATTGGGATGAGGAATATCAAAATGCATTTGATGCTTTGAAAATATATCTTCTATCTCCACCAATTATTATACCAAAAAATCTTCTAAATCCATTATTGCTATATATTGTAGCAATGGTTCATGCCTTAGGTGCTATGTTAGCATAATATGATGAACAACATAGATAAAAGGATGTCTACTACACTAGTAGGACCCTTATCAGTTATGAAACTAGATATACCCCTTTGGAAAAAATGTGCCTAGTAGTGGTCTTTACCTTCCAAAAGCTGAGATATTATATGTTGAGCCAAAAAGTGTATGATATAAATAAGGTTGATTCATTACAATACCTTATGTTTAAACCATAATTTTTGAGTAGGATAGCTAAATGGGTTATGACCCTTAATGAATTCATTATTCAAAAATTGATAAAGGGACAAGCAATAGTTGATTAGCTAGCAATAACCCTTTGCCAACCAATCATCCCTTAGAGACTAAGTATCTTGATGAGATAGTGTGTACTCTTGAAGCATAACAATAGGATTATTGGACTCTCTTATTTTATGATGTGAGATATGTTAAAGATAAGGAATAGGAATTAATCTACTATCACCATAGCAAATTGTAATTCCTTTGTATTTCAAGCGTCAATTATTGTGTACTAATAACATGGTTGAATATGAAGTGCTCATCCTTAGGATTTTAATGGACCTAGATTTAAAAGTCACTATCCTATCCATATTTGGAGATTCTTAATCAATAGTCAACCAAATTAATGGAGTTTATCAGACTAAAGATGATAAACTAAAATTATACAAAGACATTATGGAATAATTGATGGATTATTTTGATAAGGTAACCATTGATACTATTCCATACTTTAGCAATAACCAAGTATATGCAATGGATATAGTTGCATCTCTTATTCTTTTAGAGTTAAAATACAAACAAGCAACAACTATTATTCATTAGATAAGACAACCTAGAACCTTGCAATCTAGTCAAGAACCATTAGCTATATTTACCATTAAAAACTCACCTATCCTTTACTCTTGGTATAAGGAAATATATGATTTCTTGTTAAGAACCTTCTAATTAAAATAAGCACATTCACATAAATATAGCAATAAAAATACAAATTCATGAAAGAAAAAAATATTGCAATACAAAATATAAATACAAAAAGTATTAATCTCATAAATCACAACAAACAATTGCAAGCCTCTTCGAGGGGGAAACCTACTTCAATAATTTTATTCAATATGAAAAAATATACATGAATTTATACACCCTTATCTTTTAAATATACACTTCATGCAACCCTAAACTAACACTCAAGAGTTGGCTTACATGTAAACTATCACTCAAGCTAGAATATTCTACCAAAATAATAATTACATTCTTTATAATGGTTACATGAAATGACTCCATTTGTTTAGGTACCTCAATTGCCACATACCATTAAAAAATATTACAAAATAACATTAGAATGGATCCCCACATTGGAAAGGGGTCATTACATAATAATGTTAGGATGGGGTCCTAACACATCCTTCCCCTTCAAAAATATTTATCCTCAAAGTTGGAGATGAGGTAAATACTATTGTAGTTGTTGGAGAGATTCCAAGTGGAATATTTAGGTTGTACTCCATTCCACTAAACAATAACTTCACTGATGACATAATTTCGAAGGTTGCATGATATCTAGTCTAAAATTTGTTTAGGCTCGAGCAGTATGCAATCCTCTTCATCTAGTTATGGTAAAGTGGATTAAACATATACCTTATTACCCATAAATTTCTTGAGAGAGGATACATGAAATACTAGATGAAGCTTTGATGTAGCCAAAAGCATAAATTTGTAGTCTATTGAACCAATCCTTTGTAATACCTGGTAGGGTCCATTGTATGTAGCAACTAGTTTTTGGTATATGTGGAGCAAGAGTGATGATTGTTTGTAGGGTTGTAGGTAGAGAAAAATCATATCTCCTAATTTAAAGCTATGATTAGAATATAATTTATTAGCCTATTGATGCATATAGTTTAGTATAAATTCAAGATTCATCTTAAGGGGTCGAAGGACTACTACATATTGGCTGAGTGTAGTGTTGACAACATGAACCTTGGAGCTTCCTAGAATGTAGGAGGAGTGTGTTGATGGAGGATGAATGTATACCACTTAAAAGGGGGTAACCTTGGTCATGGTATGATATGAAGTATTATACCACCATTAGGCCAAGGAAGTCACTTCACCCACTATGTAGGATGTTCAGAGGTAAAGCAACGAAAGTAGATCTCCAAATTTTTTTTTACAATTTTTGTTTGATCGTCTGTTTGTGGATGATAGGCTAAATTAATTTTGAGTTGAGTTCCCTATAACTTAAAAAATTCTTACCAAAAATGACTAGTAAAGGTAGGATCTCTATATGACACAATAGATTTGGGTATGCCATGAAGGTGAAATATGGAGTCTAAAACTATTTGGGCTACTATTGAGGCTATGTAGGGATGGGAGAGGGAGTAAAAATGAGCATACTTTGTGAGACGATCCACTACCACTAGAATAATTGATTTTCCTCCTGACTTGGGTAACCCTTCAATAAAATTTATGGAAATATCTATCCATACTTGTTCTAGAATTGGTAAGGGTTGAAGGGTTCCAGGGGAATACGACATTTCTTCTTTCATTCTTTGGAATATGTCACATTTAGTCACAAAGGTTTGAATATCCTTATCCATTACCTTATAGAAGAAAGTACACTTAATATTTTCATAAGTCTATAGGAACACAAAATGTCCTACTATTGGTAAGGCATGCATTTGCTTCAAGATGAATTCTTGCATTTGTGAAGTTTGGGGAGTAACAAATCAATCATGATATCTCAAATATTATCCATTCCAAGTGTATCCTAGGCATGAGTTAGGATCTATTTGAAGTTATGTGATTAAATTTTGCAAGCCTAAGTCCTTGACCATATTCTTTCTAAGAGAATTAATCCATTGAGGTATGGTGAAGAGATAGCATTTAACATAATTTGATCCTCAAACTATCAAGAGAGTACATCAGCCATGATGTTCTCCTTTACTTTTTTATATGTGATTTCATAATCATAGCCCATTAATTTAGAAACCCACTTTTGTTGTTTAGGTGTGGTTCCTATTATTACAAGAAGTACTTGAGACTTTGATGGTCTATTTTAATTGAAAAATGATGCCCAATGAGATATGGCCTCCAATGATTAACCACATGTAAAATAGCTAGCATCTCCTTTGCATGAGTAAATTTAACCAAAATTTTACCCAAAAGTGCCTTATTGGTGAAGGCCAATGGTCTTACCTCTTGCATAAACATGGCCCCTATGCCATTGCCCAAAGAATCATTTTCAATTATAAAGGATTTAGAAAAACTAGGCATTGCTAACATTGGGGTGGTTGTCATGGCTTGATTTAAGTCATTGAAAGCCTTCTACACTAGTTCACACCAAATAAAAGAATTCCTTTTTATCATGGTTGTTAAAGGAGTTGCTATATTTCCATAGTTTTGTAAAATTTTTTGGTAGCACCTTATGAGTCCCAAAAATCCTCAAAGTCGCTTAAGGATCAGAGGCTTTGGCTAATCTTGAACAACTTGATTTTTTTTAGGATTTACTTTAACTCCATATTTGGTGATAATGTAACCCAAACACTCCACTTTTGTCATTCTAAAAGAACACTTAGACCTCTTGGCATAAAATATATTCTTAGAAAAAATTTGCAGGGTCTAATCTAAATGTATGAGGTGCTCTTCCCAAGAGTGACTATAAATTAGAATATCATAAAAGAAAACTAGAAAAAATTTATGAATGAATTGGTGGAAGAAATTATTCATGAGGCTTTGAAATGTGGATGGTGCATTAGTTAGGCCAAATGGTATGACCAAAAATTCATAATGACCCTCATGAGTTTGAACTATTATTATGGGGATATCTTCCTCCTCGAGCCTTATTTGATGATAGCCCGAGCAAAGGTCCAACTCAAAGAAAAACCTTGCACCATGTAGCTCATCTAATAATTCATCAAATAATGGGATAGGAAATTTATTCTTAATGGTGAGCTTATTGAGATTACAAAATTCTATACGCAACCACCATAACCCATATTTATTTCTAACCAATAGTACTGAAGAAGAATAAGGACTGTTACTAGGTTGAATTACTCCTACTTGTAGCAATTCTTGTACCAACTTATCAATTTCTAACTTAAGGTTATATGGGTACTGGTAAGGTTTGATGTTAGGTGGCAAGCTACCTAGTACCAAAAATATTGCATGATCATGGGAAAAACATGGAGGTAATTTTATCGGTTCCACAAAAACTATATCATGTTTAGTTAGAATGAGTTGCAAATAATCTTGGGATTTGTATTCTTCTAAGTTTATGGTTGAGTTGCAAATATTTGAGCTACTATCCCACATGAGGATTTTTTTAACTTCTTCATACAACTTGAACTAATAATTTATGGAGATCCTATTGGTGAACCACATAGAGTGTAGGACTTACCATTCTATGAGAATTGCATCCATAATTTTATAAAGTTACAAGCTACTGTGCTCCTAACATAACATCACATCCTCCCAGCTGAATAGTAAACATATCAATTTTTAGTTCATAGTCCTTTATCTTTGACATAAAATTATGGTATTTTCCCTTAAAAGGTAATAGTTTATCATTTACTACCATTACTTAAAAGGAGTTACAAGCTTGTATGTAATAATTCACTTGCTTGGTTACCTGGGGATAAATAAAATTATGCGTATTGCATGAATCAATGGGAATTGTAATACATTTCCATTTGAAGAATTCTACTACTTTCATTGTCTCAGGGGGATAAATTGTTGCAAGTGCATGGATAAATATTTCTATTTTTGGTTCTTCTTGTGTTCTACCCTCATCCTTAGGTTGTTCCTCTGGTGGTTCTACTTCTTCATCAAGTTGTTTAGTACTTACGGACTCCTCTACATCTTAAAAAAACTTCTTTTGGGTGCATTTATGCCCTGGTGAATACTTCCCATCACAACTATAACATAATCCTTGTGATCAATAGGCATCCATTTCCTCCATAGTCAAATGCTTGAATAGGGTAGACTTATTTCCAATATTTGATATGAAATTGGAAGGAAATGTGGGTTTGGCTTGATAAAATTTAGATGGTCTCCCTTGAGACAATTTTTTTTCTACTAATATTTCCAATCCCATGGATTGCATCATAAACTATGGTTTGAACATTTTTACCTCAACCTTGATATCATCTTTCAATCCACTAATAAAATAACTTTAAAAAAATCCTTCATTCAACCCCTTTGTCCTATTAGCTAGTTTCTCAAATTGAGTTTGATATTCATGGATAGTAGAGGTTTGTTTCAATTTGATCAAGACTCTTTTAAAGTCCTCATACTCGCTAAGGTAAAAATGAGTAAGTAATTGGGATTCAAAATATTCCCAAGAAGGGTCCAAAGTTATGTTTTGTAACCATTGATACCATTGTAAATCTTCAAATTCAAAGTTGAAAGGTGCTATGGTGACCCACAAATTTTTTGGTACATTATGAAGTTTGAAGAATTTATCTGCTCGACATAGACAACCATCAACATTCTTTCCATTAAACTTAGGAAAGTCTAATTAGACATCTTAAATGGGGTATTTGTGTCAAAAAGAGAATGATAGCCTTCTTTCTCCTTATTGACTCCCTTCTCTTTATTGCTTGAATTGCCACCATTTTTTTGGTATTAATATGGTCAAACACCTTTGGGGATTCCATTAATAGATATTTAACCTCTAGGAATCTCTCTTCAAATTCAACTTTAGATCTAATTTGATCATTTCTTATAAGCACTACTTGATCCCTCATCTATTTAAATTCATTTCCAATATGGTTCATTTGAACTTGTAGGTTATTAAGTGTGAGACTCAATTGCTCCATATAGTTGCTTTGTTCTAACTCCTTTTGTGCTCCTCTAGTTCCTCTAGCAATTTATGTATGATTTGAACCACTCCCACTAAATTATTAAAAATTAAAGTTTTGTTCCAAGAGTTACCATTTTTAGTAATGGGCAAGAAAAAGTGTTGTGTGCTATATATAAAAATGATTATATCGAAAATATGAATACAATGGGCTAGATATCATAATGCAATTTTTTGGAACCATAGAAAAAGTGCATGGAGGCTATATACCAAAATTATCAGCTCGATAAGATGATCGGAATGAGCTATATCCTAGAACAATGTTTTTTTCTAGGAAAGTCTTCAAGTGTTGTCCATTTTTCTCCTAGTCTTAGTCCACTCAAAAAATAGACTTTTCTTAAACACCCCTAAAGCAAGCTCTACAATATCTATTATTGACAACTATTTTATCCGAATTTATCTCAATTATAATTGAATGGTAACTACCACCTTTGTTTGAACTATTCTAATTGATACCTGATTGTTATTGACAGACCCTATCTAGACTATTACTAACTTATAATTGATATTGTGCTACCAACTTTGTCTAGACTATTACTGATAGATCTTATTGTGACTATTATTCTTACCACTCATTTTTTGTCATCTATTTTGGTTTAGTTAATTCTATGATAGTGTAGTCTCCTCAGTATGCTCAATTTTTATGATGTAGTTTTTTAAATTCAGGATAAACAAAAATAGGGTATTCTAAGCTAGGTTGTGTGTATTTACCATAGCACTCTATTATACCATAGGGACAAATGATAGTGCTTGGACTAATATTTTAGACCACTACTTAAGAAGGATTCCACACATGCCCTTGAGAATACTACCCGCCTCTCTGATAGTATGAGAAGATGTTCTTCTTAGATGCTGTGTCTGATGCACTATGGAAAATACATGGCCAAAATATTCCTAGGGATAAAGGTTTCTCTTGTTAGGTTGTGGAGTCCGATCTCGGCTAAATATGGATAAAATAATTATCTGTTCCTTAACTAGACTGTTGATGACCAATCCCGAACTAGAGGTGGAAAAGGAAAAGTTAATTTTAGGATTGGCTAAAATTAACCTTTTTCTAATTGTAAACTTTCTAAGTTTGAAGTAGGCCTTAAGTGGGGATTGGGTTAATTATAGGATGTTTGTTTTAGCATGCATGTAACTGGTTTCCTTATTTATGTAATACCTCCGGTAGAGAGGATTGTAAGTTTGAACTAGGCCTTAAGTGGGGATTGGGTTAATTATAGGATGCTTGTTTTAGCATGCATGTAACTGGGTTTCCCTATTTATGTAATACCTCCGGTAGAGAGGATTGTATCTTGTTTATGGGAAGTGCATAGGATTGTGCATTCTTGTAGAGAGATCAGGAAGCTTGGTGTAGAGCTTGATGCAAGGGTGTTTGCATGTTGAATTACTATTAGAGTAATTGTGTGGAGATGTTGGTGTTTTGAAGAGGAATTTGCAACTGGTTGTGTTGCAGGATTACTCCCTTCAGAGATTGTATTGGTGTTAATGCAAAAGACTGGTGTTTCTTGGTGGATGTAACCCACACTGGGTGAACCACATTATATGCCATGTTTTCTCTTGTCTTGCTTGTTTATTATTGCTCTTTTGTATTTTATATTTATGTAGTGAATCCTAACAATTGGTATCAGAGCAAGTTTGGGATTCAGGATTGAGTGGGAGCTTGACTTGAGTGGGAGCTATGGTAGAAGAAGGGAAGTTCAAGGTGTTTGTTCCATTTGGCAGAAAGTAACTACGGAGCTCTTTCACGAAGGACTGTGATGGAGTTGTTCGGTGTGACGCCAAAGATGGTAAAGAATTTCTAGGTGTTATGCAACGAGAGTGGAAGGGCCCTGGTTTCTCACCATTGTGGCAAGAAGGGGCACCTGAAAAAGGATTGTTGGTCTCGGGATAGAGATGGAGGAGAAAGGTCAGATGTGAATCTAATGAGTGAAATTTTGACACTTTCTGATATGGTTGGTCTTGACATTGACGTTGGAGGACCAGAGAGTTCTCAAGCAGTGGGAACTGGGAGACATGTCCAAGAAGATGGACATGGCTCAGGATTTAATGTATGATTTTTCAGGATGGAACACATAATATGGTTATAGCTTTGGATCATTGCGACCCCAAGTCCCTAAGTTGGAAGGTAATTCCACACTCGAGGAGTGTGCTTTCAAAGCTAGTGGTAAAGCCATATTTTGTGTGTGCATGCTATGGGTCATCCATAGTATGTAGATCTTGCCATGGTGGTGATGTTTGATTCACCATGATACAAAGTAATTCTAAGGATGTTGTTATTATCACTGATTTGTGGTAGAGATATTGTGTGTTGCTTGTTGATCACAGGATAAAAGTGCGTGGATGACACTAGTCTGGTGTGATGGTTCAGAGCATGGTTACAACAATCTGGAGGAGTTGACATTCCTTGTTTGGCTTGAAGATATTCTTTGGCGGATGCAACAGCGGTAGAGTTGTTGTGGATCAGTCTCCAAGTGGGAGATTGTTAGGTTGTGGAGTCCGATCTCGGCTAAATATGGATAAAACAATTATCTATTCCTTAACTGGACTATTGATGACCAATCCCGAACTAGAGGTGGAAAAGGAAAAGTTAATTTTAGGATTGGCTAAAATTAACCTTTTTTCTAATTGTAAACTTTCTAAGTTTGAAGTAGGCCTTAAGTGGGGATTGGGTTAATTATAGGATGCTTGTTTTAGCATGCATGTAATTGGTTTCCTTATTTATGTAATACCTCCGGTAGAGAGGATTGTAAGTTTGAACTAGGCCTTAAGTGGGGATTGGGTTAATTATAGGATGCTTGTTTTAGCATGCATGTAACTGGGTTTCCCTATTTATGTAATACCTCCGGTAGAGAGGATTGTATCTTGTTTATGGGAAGTGCATAGGATTGTGCATTCTTGTAGAGAGATCAGGAAGCTTGGTGTAGAGCTTGATGCAAGGGTGTTTGCATGTTGAATTATTGTTAGAGTAATTGTGTGGAGATGTTGGTGTTTTGAAGAGGAATTTGCAATTGGTTGTGTTGCAGGATTACTCCCTTCAGAGATTGTATTGGTGTTAATGCAAAAGACTGGTGTTTCTTGGTGGATGTAACCCACACTGGGTGAACCACATTATATGTCGTGTTTTCTCTTGTCTTGCTTGTTTATTATTGCTCTTCTGTATTTTATATTTATGCAGTGAATCCTAACATCTCCTAATCCTAGGGGGCCTCAATATAATCAAAGATACATGAGAGCTCAATTCTATATAAAGGTGTTGTTTGAGGCTTGGGTATTGGAGTTTGATCACCCCTCACTTCATTAGATGCTTTACAGATAATATAGCTTAGCTAATAATAACTCTATAATATTTAAAACCCATGATATAGGGTTTCTAACCTAATAAACTAATACAAAAAAATGATGGATTTATTTATTTATTTTTTAATAAAGAAACATGCAAAAAATGAAAACATAAAAAAATTATACTTGTGAAGACAAAAACACAATACTTAAATAATGAAGAAATCAAACAACCCAAAGAAACATAAGATTGCACAAATAGATAAATTTATTCAATAAACGGGGGGGGAGCTAATAAACTCCTTTTGATACAATATGTACTCAATGAGTATTTGATACGAAGTTATACAAGATGCCAGGGTTCTTCGAAACCCTAGCTACAATAATGAAGTGTCTTCAACTAGTGTTTCGTCACTTCCAATAGAATGAGTGGGCTTCAGATATCCAATTTTGGACCACTCTAGCTTCAGCAGTCGTTCAACAACAGATCGAATCTGCATATCTGCATACATACAAAAAGAGAAAGAGATTAATAACACCTATGAGGGCTCCATAGCGTGAGGTCCTCAGATATCAATAAACCCTAAATAATACTGGATCAATTGGCATATGAAATATACAGATCATGTAATAGAATAATACAATAACGATATACCTTGCTTGTGATGATATTTTGTTTCGTTATTATAGTTTTGACAGTAGATGGTGTGACGCAGTAGGCTTTGATTTGTGCTTCAGTGATAACAATAGGCTCGGACGTGAGCTTCGTAGGCTCTGGAGCAAACCTACAATACAACAAGCGTAGGCATGTTATTGGAAAGCTTTGCAACGAGATTCACAAGCTCAAGAGGGCGCCTGCAATGAGGATAAAATTTGCAAAAGAAGATCGTGAGGGTTGCAAAAAATGCGGTGGATGGAAAATTATGGGGGTGACAGAAAATGGTGAGGGGATGAATATGGAGGATGATTGGAATAGTAGAAATCCTATTGGCTAGCTAGGGCTTTGGATTTTTATAACTCTATCTTTTTATGCTTCACTAGGGCTTTGCCAATGACTTCTACAAGATGCACGCGCCAATATCAAGGTTCTAGGGTTTGGGAATTTGTAAATGTCCTTACTTATAATCCAACCTTAGGGTTTCTTAGGGTTTTAGCTCAACACTTTAGATCGTTTAAATCACATCCTAGGGCTGAGATTATGCTTTAAGTTTGGCATGGATTAATGAAGATGGACGACGAAGATTAGATTGGATCGGACGATTGTGGTTAACTAGGTTTATAAATACATATTTTATAATAAATATATTATAATATAATATAAAATATTATATAAAATATAAAATAATATTAAAATAAGCCCAATTGGGTTATTAAATGGCATGAAAGGGCTAAATTGGGCCTTTTGAAGGTAGGAAAGGTGTATGGTGGACAAGTGGGTGGTGGGATGGTTAGGATGGAGGATTAGTGGCTGTGATTTGGTGCCTACAAATGGTGTATGGTGGACAAGTGGGTGTTGGGATGGTTAGGATGGAGGAATAGTGGCTATGATTTGGTGTCTACAATACCTAATAGTCAAAATAGCAGGGCAAGAACTATCATAGTCATAGTAAAACATGACCCTAGAAAGTCCTCTTATACCACTTGTTAAGAACCTTCTAATTAAAATAAGCACATTCACATAAATATTACAATAAAAGTAGAAATTCATAAAAGAACAAAATATTGCAATACATATTATAAATGCAAAAATATATTAATATCATAAATCACAATATATAATCATGGGCCTCTTTGAGGGGGCAACCTCCTTCAATACTTTCATTCAATATGCAAAAAAATATATCCATTTATGCCATCACTAAAAAATCTCATTCATATGGGGTATTACTAGCCGACTATAGAAAGGGACACTTGTAATCACGTGTGCAAGTGCAAAAAATACCAAAAGCATGATAACCTCATCCATGCACATTCCAAGTCATATAATGGACATAATTTCATAATTACTACAATAGAATCCTTTTCCAAGTGGGTAGAGGCCATACCCTTATCCTCTTGTACCAGAATTTAGGTTTTTAAGTTTATATTGAATTAATCTTATCATGCTATGGTATTCCTAATATGCTTATCTTAGATAATGGTACTCCTTTTAAAAAATAAGAATGTTTCCAAAATTTATCCTAAATTCAAAATCCAACATAGATAGTCAACACCATTTTACCCACAAGGTAATGATTAGGCCGAAGCTTCTAATAATTTTTTTATAAAAATATTAAAAAAACTTGTCAATAAAACTAGTAGAGATTAGAATTTACAACTATATCTTGCCTTATGGGCATCACACCAATGTAAGAAATCTAATTAGATCTATGCCCTATGCCTTGGTCTATGGGACTGAGGCTATATTTCCCTTCGAATTAGAACTTTCATCCCTAGTAATCCTTCTAAAGGATGTGTTGATTGATGATGAGTATCATCATGAATGCCTTAGCCAACTGGAGCTACTTGACAAAAGATAAACCCATGCCTTAGAGAATTTATGAGTTTACCATCCAAGAATTAATAAAGCCTATGGCAAGAAGGTATGACCCCATTCCTTTGAATTAGGAGACTTAGTTCTTAAAGAAAACAAAAAAAATACTAATACAAAAGAACACCTTAAGGGAAAATTTGAGTCTAATTGGTTAGGTTTGTTAATAGTAATAACTAAATATGGGTTAGGTGCATACCGCTTTGTCACATTAGATGGTAAGGAGTACAAGGAATATATCAACATAATGCACTTAAAAGGATACAATGCTTGAATCTGCATATTTTTTTGTTCATTTGCTTGATTACAAAGATGATTACATGCATGATTTCTTGTAAAAAAAATTTCTCACTTTCATATGCCTAACTACATGTTTGCTTGCATATGTCTGTTCATACCATAAATTTGTGAGGAGGTATCATGCAATGAAGCGATGATAATCCTAGCTAGAAAATAATATCACTTGCATTGCATTTTTAGTAGGTCATTGAGCTAAAAAACCTTCTCAATGACTCCCTAAAATCCTTTCTTGTCCTCTTGATATTTTAGACTCTACAAATAAATTGATGTCTTGATATTGTAGTTCTATAAATTAGTTTCCAGTCATAAGCTCAAATAAATTTTCAATGCCTTATATTCTCCTTCTAGATTCTAAAATATTAGGAGGATTGCATGCATTGTTTGCTTGATCATGTGTTTGCTTGCTACATAACCAAATGCTAATTTTAGTTGCTTGTTTTCATATGCTTGATGTTTGCATATGGAGTCAAGATAATTCACCATGACCTATGATGATCCTAGTTAGGATAGATCACATTATATATTTACATCTTAGTTAAGGACATGAGGTAGATAATCTCTCTAATGACTCTTTTGGGATGCACATCTTGTCACTTCTTCAACATATTCTCTATCTCATTTGCATCATCTTCTTCTCCAACTTGTTAGCACTTAATGATGATGTTTTTTTTTTTGGTAATTAAATATTTATCATTAAAACGAGTTTTTTAGGTTGACCCAAAACCTTTTTACAAAAAGCAGCCCGTGGCTGAGAAACTTAACCAGAGTCAGACTGAGGATCCTCCGTCCTCTTCCCCAACATTTCATCCTTACCTGGGAACCCTCAACCTGGGCATCCCTACCAAGATAGAACTTAAAACAAAAAAAGACAACCAGGGCCTTTGCATGGCCTGACCCATCCTGAGCATCCCACCTAAAACTCGGAAAAAACCCCTGAGCAAAAAGAAATCCTTAAGCTTTACATCCATTAGTTCATTTGAATTAGATTTTCCCTCACATTAAGGCCTCTCACATTCCATGAGAGGACCTTCATTTAGATTGCTTGGAGTTTTTCCCTCTCCCCCTACCCTGTGGTGGAGGAGATTTATTGGATTTGTTATCATCCAAGCTGGTGATAACTTGAGATAACAGAGTTCTTTGTTTTCCATTTGCAATTTCGTTCTCAATCCTAATCCTGTAGTGTTCAGCCTCTGAAATCCTTCCTCTCTTTTTTTCACTACCATAATCAATGGAGGATTTCGTTGAACTTCTTGTCTATTTTGGACTGAATTTTGGGGGAATTATTTGCTGAATAATGGGACTAGAGCACCCTTCGATCACTCTTCTCTCTAGAATATCTGTCCTAGACTCATCTTCCTCCATACTCTGCCTGTAATCTCCTGAGACTTGTGGCATGCCGTAGGGAAAGTTTGGAGGACGATCTGTGTGGATACCGTTCGAGGGTCCAAACCTTGATGGGGATCCTAGGTTTTCTGGAAGGCCCATCAGAGGTTCCTCTTCTTCTATCATTTCTGCCTCATCCTCATTGTTAGCAAGGGCTTCAAACTTATTAGAGTTGGGAATCGAAGGACTTACCAGGGCATCCTGATTCTTTTGGACTTGTTGCTTTCCTCTATCCTTACGCTGCTTAAATGATGATGTTGATACTACATACTAACTTAAATGTGGCATATAAAAGGGTAGTTTGAGCTAGAAATTTTTCCCCTATGTGAAATATTCTTCTCCTCTCTCACACAATATATTTTATCATAACATATTCTAATTCATATTTACACCTAGGAAAAGTAGGTGATATAATTATTCAATGACTGGAATGTGATTTTTTTCCCTCTATGTAGGGGTCTATTAGCAACTTAAATTTCATCAATATTCCAATCTATTCATCAAACACTGTTTCTCAAACATCATATTCATAAATTTGTAATTCATTCTTATATCCAGATAGAAGGTAGGGTATAATAATTTGATTCTTGGCAAGTGTTAACATCCCTATACACCCAAAAAGCGAGGAATTATTCTAGCAAACCTTCTTCCTTGATATAAAGGTCTATCACAAATTTATCAACTATCAAATATATCATTATACCTAAAATGGATGAATGAGATAAGATTACTTAATACTAGACAAGTGTTCAAAGAACCTAAAAATATTGGATAATTAGGTTAGATATCCTAACCTGGTATAAGCCTCTATCAATATTATCACATGACATTCTTCTTTTACTAAACTAAGGATAATATGATGAAGTGTGTTGCATAATCACTGACAACCCTATGCATCATCAATTTTTAAATTGTAAGCATAAAATAAATTTGTTCTAAATATTTCTAATCATTAATAATCTTATACTAATGCATCTATTGCATGATTTTGCATAATTTTATGTTGCACATATGTATAGTATATTTGTCATGTATCATGCCTTTTGTGGGTCGAAAGATGAGAATTATCCTTTCATTAAATAGTTTTTATTTAAAATATTTATAGGGAATAATTCTCCTATTTCCTCCCACAAAGCGCTGAGATATTCACAAATCATTTCAATTTTTGTTGCAATGATTTCATTTTGCATGATTGTTTGAGCATTTAGAATTAGGGGACTCTACAATGAAGTGATGATGACAACTAGTTAGGTTAGCTCATATGCATTATATTACACTAGGTCACTAATGCTAAGCGGGCACCTGCTCTTAGGAGTTTGAATTAATTTTTATGCATTACTTGTATTAATCCATCAGGAAGTAATGATTACCTTTTAAAATTATACGAGGAATTGTGTGCCAATAAACTTTGATTTCTTCCAAACTAATTGCTTGCATTGCATAAAACTTCTAGCCTAGGCTTCTAGAGAAAGGAACAGTGGAGGATATTCTTTGATTAATGACTTTTGGCATAGAGAATTGATTAGGGATAACCCCCTTGCTATAATCCTTCCATGAGAAGGCCTAAGATCATAGATTCTGAGGGATGGATAATGAGAATTATTTCTAGCTCAGCTAATTTTCATATTTATAGACACAACACCGAAAATTTTTACAAAGATTAATTTTGTCCTCTTTCACTTAGAAGCATTGAGCCATTAATTATATGTTCTTTATGCATAATTATTGCTATCATGATTGTATGCTTGTACAAATGTATAGACTATTTGTGCATGTAAAAATCAAGGGATTTTGTGATGAGGTGATGATGACCACTAATTAGGATAGCATACACTTAAATTGCATTCACACTAGGTCTTTGATGTTATAAAATCCCTACCCTTAGGATTATATGCATATTTTCAATGTTTCATCAATACTATCATTAAGCATGATCTATTTGTTTGCACTTTAGCATAATTGAGCAGCACAAATTGATTTACTTCATTGGATTTATCCCTTGAAACAACTTTAATAAACACTAGCACATATCCTAATAAGATGCTATTTCTTAGGCTAAATCATGATTTAAATCATCCTAATTCTACCCAATTTCCTCAAAGACTATATTTGTGGTAATAACTTGTTTGCTAAAATTGATGCAACCTTGTTATACTCACAAAAGAGCTTCCACAAGATGGAAATTGATAGAAAATCATCGGGGTACAAAAAAGAACTCAAACTATATATATAATTATAGATCTTGGGTCTTGAACACTAGTGATAAATCAATGAAATACATATTGATTTCCATGTTTGCATACTTGTATTAGCTATTTGATTTCTAGGATTGGTTTTGACCATTGACTAGCATGTGATAGACATACACCTATCATTAGTCAAAATCAATCCATAGTTCTCAAAGATAATAAATTGGCATGCTCCTATTCCCTAAAAATACTAATCAATCTCACTATTCTAAAAACTATCCCTTACTTGCCAAATGATGTCAATCCCTAATTAACATGAGTGAATGGATTTTGAATTCCTATAAACCCTGAATTAATTCTAATTTTTTTTTAGGTCTCTTATTAGTTCCCACTAGGTGATGAGTGAAGCATACTTTACTTCCTTACGATCCCTAATAAAGTCATGGAGCAACAAAACTTAAAAAAATCATTAATGGAGGTACGGGCAGGATAAGTCCACTTCCCTAAGAATCAACATAACATCTTGAAATTTCCTTATAGATAACATGTCAAATGACAAACATCGTATGAAATTAATATCACTGATGGAAAGGTCTCCACTAAAAGCTATTATCTAAATAAGCCTAGAAAATAGGGGTATTAAACTCAACATAATAGACATCAATTGTCCAAACATTGCAAAATGGACATCAACTGTCCAAACTCCAAAAAATGGACATCAACTATCCAAAACTCAGCAAAAAATACATCAACTATTCAAACTCAACAAAATAGACATCATTTATGCAAACTAAGCAAAATGAACATCAACTATCCAAACTCAACAAAATGGATGTCAACTATCCAAACTCAACAAAATGGACATCAACTACCCAAATATAGAAAAAATGGACATAGAATGTTCAAAATTATTGTATTATATGGACATAGACTATCCAAAACCATTGTATTATATAGACATAGATTGTCCAAAATTATTGTATTATATGGACATAGATTGTCCAAAATCATTGTATTATATGGACATAGACTGTCCAAGATCATTGTATTATATGGACATAAATTGTCCAAGATTGTTGTATTATATGGATATAAACTATCCAAAATTATTGTATTATATGGACATAGACTATCCAAAATCATTGTATTATATGGACATAAATTATCCAAGATCATTGTATTATATGGACATAGATTATCCAAAATCATTGTATTATATGGACATAGATTAGTTAAAACCATTGTATTATATGGACATAGACTGCCAAAAATTATTTTATTATATAGACATAAACTATCCAAGATTGTTGTATTATATGGATATAGACTGTCCAAAATCATTGTATTATATGAATATTGATTATCCTAAACATAAAAAGGTATTAACTACCTACAAAAATAATAGCTTGCTTAAGTGCTTTTCTATTAATTCGGCTAGAAGAGCCACCACTTAAGAGCAAGTAAAATATTTTATGGACATAAAATGTCCTATGACATGGAATACCTAAAAACACTATTAGTCATATTCTCCTAAGAACTTGTATATTAATTAAACTAAGAGGCCACTACTTAGGGTGTATTGATGCCACACATAAATAAAACATCAATTTGTAAAGCACCATTAACTTAGTCTTTCGAACTGATAATAATGTAAATAATTTGTTAAAATATGTTTGGATGCTAACACTAACCCTTATTTTTCACAAATAAAATAAATTTGTGAAAAATGCTTCTTCCTTTTCTAACCCATGACAAATCATGCTGAGGGTATCCATCAACATATTTTAATACAACACACATCTCAAAACTCAAAAATCAAGTCATACTCAAATTTTAGTCAATTTATTTTGAATTTTGACTTTAGCATTAATGCAACTAATCAAAAAATTTCAAATCATGTTTAACATTACTACCATTTTCTAAATCAATTATAGATCTCTTCATTAACTTCCATTCAATCAGTCATACCTATCTTTTGCATCATTACTTGGCAAAAATTCATTGTTAAAATTATGTCAAATTCATATCAATCTTTTGATACTTAGAATTTTTCAAATCAAATTAATTTGCCAAAAAATCCTAAATCAATCCCAAAATCAATTTTCTACTCACATATGTCTACAATATCTATCATACAATATCATCAACACATCACAATATCTATCTATTAATCCATTCAATTAATACAAATTTTCACATCACATCCACTCAACATTATAACATAACCATGAATCAATAAATAATCAACATATACATTTATACATCATCCTGGTATACCATAATCAATAAAATATTACACTCAGGCTATGTCATCTGGCTAAGGCACCTCATAAAAAATGGTGCCCTCACACCAATAACAACAACCAAAAAATCTACACTAAGTATAAAATTGGCCCTAGGTATTTGACCCACCATCAGCTAGCCAGGGAGGAAATTTAATCAACTGTTGGGATAATTGCATCACTAATCTAGTCCTAGAGAAGGAATGAGATCGAGTCCTTGAGGGAGAAGGCTACCTCTGGTCTGGAGGAACAACTACATAATAGAGAAATCTATAGTAAGTGCTCCTCACCATCTCCATGGTATACTAAGCTTGAATAGAGGCTATCTGATCAAATAAACCTCTAACATTCATATCACTACTTCTAGTTCTTGTTGTAACTACCTTGGTTATAACATCATACCCCTTAATCCATAGTTGATCTCTCTCAACTATCAACTGATCCCTCTTAGTTGAGACCTGATTCCTATCAGCTATGGTCTAGTCCCTCTTTGAAAGGGTGGTATCATGAACAATAATTTCCTAATATAATTATACCTGTAAAAGCTCTATCTTTCTCCTCATAACATTATTCTTCTACTATGATGCCTCCTCTATTGTCCTAATGATACCTACCTTAGTATCATGGGCTCTAGCAATAAATGGTATAGCTAATGCCTATGACGGTGTGGATCCATATTTGGGTATTTTTATTAGCCTCTCCTAAGATGCCTAGACATGACAATGAGCCCTCTTACTCAATATAGGTCTCATCTATGGATTTCTCATTATTGGAGTCACCTACACTATATAAATTTGATGGTACCACTAAAATAGATAGGAGTGACCCCTATGTTATCTATCCTGAGGTTAGCAATAGGAGGATCATCTACATCCTCCTAGAAAAAACTCTCTAGATATAGAAGGTTATAAAATCCTCTCTCTCTCCTGAGTAACTTGCTAAAACTAGAGATCTCCCATGACTAGAATTCCCTAAAAAATACTGAATTGCCTTAAAATCCTATATGGATGATAGAGCTCAAACTCTCCATGAGCTCCTCATAATTGCCTAATCCTTTGTACTTAGTACAAATAAAAACCATCCTTGGCCCATATAGGGTGCCCTCTCCATGGGTGCCATATCACTTTGTCAGCCTACAAGTCATCAATAACCCATCGAGTTACCATCACCACTCCTCTAAATGCCCTACTATCAATCTTGTGGGCATGATACCACATAAAGAATACCAAAACCAATGGGTCAATCATATCTATGGGAAATTCAACTAGTTGTCTAATTGCTAAGTGCTCCCATGCCTAGACCTTAGCAAAGTGTAACGAAATA
The DNA here is from genome assembly GCA_028583015.1 of Wollemia nobilis. Taxonomy (NCBI): domain Eukaryota; kingdom Viridiplantae; phylum Streptophyta; class Pinopsida; order Araucariales; family Araucariaceae; genus Wollemia; species Wollemia nobilis. Next base: position 7,157,955 of record JAQPPZ010000380.1, on the reverse strand, counting down.
AGATCTTCCCTTTTGTGTATGCAACCAATTTAAGGGTTTGATATAGTCTATGTAAAACAAATGGATCCCATGCAAACTACACCTGATCAAATCTCATGCGAGCAATGATATCGTCCCACACCCAATGCAATAATATCTTGTTGGTATCTCCAAACAACAAGCCTAAAACTACAATAATTAGTAGCATTGTAAGTTGATCTAATAACCCTACCTGATACATAACATTGATATCAATGTCGTATCATATTAGCTAGAATTGTGGGTATTGAGTTAGTCTCTAAATGACCTGCATATGGTCCTAACTCATCTATATTTTGACACCTCAAATAGGTACATGAAGGATATCCTTTGGATATTATTAATGTTATCGACATATCCCCTATCATTAAAAGAAAGGTGATATATTCTAAGTGCCACCTCTCTACCAAATAAATCAACAACACATGATCCAATTCAATATTGAGCATCATCATCACATATCCCAACACCACTACATCCAAAACCACTCAGGTAGCTAGTTTTATTGTCTCAACTATCAACCATAGGGTACATGAGCATCTATATAGATACTCTAAAATATCTAACACTTGCATACATAGGCACAAAAAAAACAAGAGTTAGATTTCTATATAAAAGACATTTATCTTTCTCTCCTCATCCCCTTGCAAATTTTCCAACCCAGAGCAAATTTTTGGGGAGTGAATTCACCGCCCAAAAGAAAATTCATGGACCCAATAAAAAATTATGAATATGCCACCTCTATGGTAAATTTGTGATGGCATATTCATACCACATGGAGTGAATACTCCGACTACGATGTCACACTCATGAAAAGTAATAAAATGGAAAAAGTAACATATGGAAAAAATTCGTACCTATCCCTGGGCCCCACCTGGGCCTATTCCACCATGTACTAGGTCTAGTCTATGCATATGATATATTTGATGAGTCATTTTTCAAAGCCCTAGGTTTTCTCTAGAGCCCTTTGCTCTCCTTGTGTATAGTGAAAATGACTTCTCCCTATGCTCCTTCACCCTATTTTATCCTATTTAGGTAATTTTTTCTATCTTTGAATTTTTACCTAGCCTATTAAAGTTCCTTTGGGACCCAATATTATCCCTCAAAATATTTATGGGGAACCTAGGCTAGGGGAAAAACTAGTCTGAACCCTTCTTAATCTAGACAAGAAAATTATCTAGTTAAGCCCCATAATTTTTTTTTGCTTTCCTTGTAAAAAATCTCTTGATATGTTTTGCCCCATATTGATTAATCAAAACTTAGTGACCATGTTTTTATGAAAACTAGATGTATCTACAACTATTTTTTACACATTTATTAATTTTAAGTGCATCAAAAAGAGGGCAAATGTAGACACTTAAAGTTGGACCATCTAACTCAACCCAATTTTTGACATAAATTCAAAAAGAGGTCAAATCATAAATGACAACTGAATCAACCTCAAAATTTGTAGTCAAAACTCAATAGTAATGAATTCATCATCTCAAAGCATATTTCCAACAAGCGATTATGCTTTCTAGTTGGCATATTCACAACTAGTTCAAAATTTTTAGGTCCCTACTATATTTTACCTCTAACAATTAAATTTGCAAATTCACCTAACTAGTGAACATGCTGGTGGTATATTTGTATAGGAAACGTATTAGATTTTGACATGCAAAAGCTTTAATCCCACTTACAAAAACCAGTCAGGGTGTCAATAACTCCTACCTACCCCTTTTCCACTATAGGTGATCAACATGTGGCTAACTTTCCTCCTCTTGCCTAAATCGACCCCAATCAAGGGGGAAAATAATTATAGGTAATATTTCAATCAGTAAGCCTTATAAAAAACCTAATAAACCATTAATTAGCCACCTTATAGGACACCTTGCCCCTCCCTTTTTGTGAAACCCTTAAGAGGACAAATTTCTATAACTTGGCCATTTGAGGTGGCATAAACAACAATGAATTCTTGCATAAAAGCTTTGTCAAAATTTGACATCAAAATTATGTATTGAACTGCTATAAAAACTATGCTACAAAGATATCAATGTGATTTAGGATTCGAAGGAGGAAAAAGGGAATCTTGTACTATTGGAAAATTGGTGATAGATTTTTTATTCTATAGTTCTCTTATTTCTATTTTCATTAATAAAATTAGGATTTAATCTTTATGCATGCACTTAAAACATATTTTATTCTTTATCTAACCATTGTGTTTGCCATTGGCATCTTTAACTCTCTTTAAAATGCATCCCAAGAAGTATGTAAGGTAGAAAACTGCATTTAGGATTTTTGGGATACCAGTAAAGGGGATAATGAATTTGTTTCCCTGTTATTTTAGTTTTCTGTTGGTGTATGTGAATTTTTCATATATACCTAAACTAGGTGGTGTATTTGAAATAAGTAGCTAAAACCTCAATTTCATAGCCTTAGAATTTATCTATTTTCTCTATCTCAAAGTGCGAATATGCCACCTATGACTATTACAGAAAGCATATTCACTACCTATTTTTAGGATTTATATCTCCTTGACATCCCAAGATCCAGATCAATTTGGCTTACCCTATGCATTATTTTATCAATCCTCATAGTCTATAATTTTTCTATCCTTAGATAGATTGATCTTAACATTGTAACAAATTTGCTAGTCATAGAGTCTCTAGACAAAGACTTCACCATAAGCACATCAACATTGATTTCTAAGGTTTTTTGATTTCAATTTTACATATAAATATGAGGCTTGATTGTGCCAATTAGGAAGTTGCATGCTTATAGCTATTTGGTAGACCCCCAAAATCTAACTCATATCTTTTTATCTTTATTTTGCAATTTTTTTTACTAGGTACAAGATTTCAAGATGGCGTATTCATCACAAGGCATATTCATGCACAAATGACATATTTACACTGAGCATAAAAATAAGTAGGTACCCTAGATCCTCTAGTTTTCAATCCTTATCATAGGTTATCTATTGATTTTCTATTTGTGTATCTTCTAATTCATATTTTTGAAATACGTGTAAAAAGAAAAAATCAAAGAACCATAGCATAGTATTTTGCTTCACTTTCTTAGGCATTTTGTTCAAACTACATGTATAATTTATATCTAGAATTAATTATTTTTCTTGCATATTCCTTGCGCCCTTGCACAACTAACAATAATCAATAGCTAAATTTCATATAGGGTAATATCTTGTATTTTATATTTTATATTCATAGTGCATTGCATTATTATATTGTACATTAGCTCCTAGGTTAGAAATAAAACCTAGGTGTTTGTCAACCAAACACATCCAAAATAGATTAGGAAAATCTATAAGCCCTTGGTGAACCTAAAATATCCCATCAAAGATAAAACATTGCATACCTTATGCTTCTCCACTTGATCGTTGTGGCACGTGAGTCTTGGAGCAAAATGGAAATAAGAAATATTATTCATTAACCTTACGAAACTTAGAAATTACAATGCTTGAATAGGGTTGATTTAACAACCTTAGGAAATATAGGAGAAGTTAGGAAATAAAGAAAAATAGGGAGCAGAGGAGGAAGGGAAATTGATGTTGAATGCCTTTGTTAGGATCCTCAATCCTCACATTATTAGTTAGTATTATTAATCATTTAATTATTATATTATTAACTTATAAAGTGAACCATCACAACCCTTCATAACGTGAACCATCACGTCTCTTCATACGTGAACCATCATGTCTCTTCACCAATGTAGCTTTAGGGTAGATATATATATTAGGTTGGCCATCCATATAAAATCATCCAAGAAGAAGAATAATAAGCATAGATTCTGAGGGAGCCCCCTATAGTGGCAAAGCAATTACAAGGGAGCCCCCTTTGAGTGGCCTGCGATTAAATTTACATTAATTTGTTAATAATTTTATAGTAAGACCTTGGGGTCTTACAATTTGGTATCAGAGCCATGTGGGACCCAACCATGTGGGAATTGCTCAAATATCTTCATCAAATCACTTCATGCATGAGTATCAAACTCGGTTTGAGGATATCACCAAACACAACACAATATTGGATGAATCAATTCTCATCAATGGCTTCATTAGGGGATTAAAAGAGAAAATTAGAATGGAGATGACAAGGTTCAATCCCTATACCATGATGCAGACCTATGGATTGGCAAAATTAGCTAAAGATAAAATCAATGCACAACAATGATTAGGGAAACCACTTATGGAAAAATCATCGACCACTTACATTGCTCCAAAACCTATGCATAATGGAAGGGCACAAAGCACTTACACAACCCCCAAATCTAACCAAACTTTATGAATTAAACATCTTAGCTTTGAGGATATGAATGAACGACGAGAAAAAGGACTCTGTGATAATTGTGATGAACAATTTGGACCACACCATAAATGTGCCACACTAACATTGTATTTATTGAAGGAAGTTGATCCTTATCTCTCCATAGAGCAAGCAGATGAGGTAGTTGTGTCCGAAGCGACTAGTGCACCTACTCACTGCAATGAAGACAATGAGGTCGATGTGTAAGAAGTGATTGATGTACCAAGAAAGGATGAGGTAGACATACCCAAAGTGATCAATGCTAGCCAAAAATGCACTCTACAAGACCTACACATACCTTCCTCACCAATAGTGAGTTCTTACCATATGACCAAACCTATTCGGAACCAATGTAGAGTGACTACACACTCCTTCTCTGTTGGCTCTACCAAGGAACCAAAAAAGGATATGAAATCATTACCATCACTTTTGATGCATCATTTCAAAGTATTTGAGGAACCCCAAGGGTTGCCCTACCATCCTTATCATGATTTTCCTAAGGAATATTCTACTATTGTTCTTGGCAACCCCCCGCTAATGCTTCATCCTTCTCGATATCCCTGCCTACGAAAGGATGCCATTAAAAGAGTCCAAGAACTTACACAAATCTTTCTTGGAAAACAAAGGACAAAGCTTCTCACTTTGAGCTTTGAGGACAAAGCTCTTTTTAAGGAGGGTGGCATGTTAGGATCCTCAATCCTAACATTATTATTTAGTATTATTAATCATTTAATTATTATATTATTAACTTATAAAGTGAACCATCACAACCCTTCAAAACGTGAACCATCACGTCTCTTCATACGTGAACCATCATGTCTCTTCACCTATGTAGCTTTAGGGTAGATATATATATTAGGTTGGCCATACATATCAAATCATCCAAGAAGAAGAATAATAAGCATAGATTCTAAGGAGGGAGCTCCCTATAGTGGCAAAGCGATTACAAGGGAGCCCCCTTTGAGTGGCCTGCAATTAAATTTACATTAATTCGTTAATAATTTTATAGTAAGACCTTGGGGTCTTACCACTTGATCATTGTGGCACGTGAGTCTTGGAGCAAAATGGAAATAAGAAATATTATTCATTAACCTTACGAAACTTAGAAATTACAATGCTTGAATAGGGTTGATTTAACAACCTTAGGAAATATAGGAGAAGTTAGGAAATGAAGAAAAATAGGGAGCAAAGGAGGAAGGGAAATTGATGTTGAATGCCTTGCCATCCATGTCATCCAATCTGCCCAGTCAGATACCGTCCAAGGAGGTAAAAGGGTAAGGTCCAAAGCTTACCGTTGTAAATAATTTTTTTACCTTTTTATACTGCTTTAATTTCCAACATTCTCCCCCTTAAAGTTGAGAGGACTAAATATACAATCTCTTAGCTTTATAAATTTATATTTAGCTATACCTTTGGTGAATATGTCTACAATATTATCCAAAGTGTTACAATATTGAAGCTCAACTATTTTCTATTCCACCATATCTCGAATGAAGTGATACTTCATATCGAAATGCTTTGATCTGCTATGGTGGACTGGATTGTATGCCAACTGAATGGCACTTATGTTATCACAATACAGTCGAGTTGGACCACTTTGAATTTCTCCTATCCCTTCAAGAACTTTTATCAACTATAGGGCTTGAGTACTAGCATGTGTGATGGCTATATACTCAGCCTCAGTCGATGACAATGCTACAACAGTTTGTTTCTTGGAACTCCATGTAATTAGTCTTGATCCTAGACTAAAACAATTTCCTAATGTAGATTTCCTGTCATCTATATTGTTGCCCCAATCACTGTCATTGAAGCCAACTAATTTCATATAATTACATTTTTTGTAATGGATTACAAAATCCAATGTACCTTTTACATATCTTAAGATTATTTTAATTGCTTGTAGATGCAGCTCAGATGGACTAGCCATAAACCTTGAAACTAGAGAAACAACATATTGAATATAGGGTCTTGTATTGGTGAGAAACATCAGAATACCAACCATGCTTCTGTAAGTGGTCATGTCAACCTTTGATGCTCCATCGTCCTTGCTCAATTGGATCCCATGTCCAGTTGGAGTTGCAACTGATTTGCACTGCTCCATGGAAAATTTCTTGATCATGTCTCGAGCATACTTGTGTTGACATATGAAGATCCCTTTATTTTATTGATGCACTTCCATCCCTAGGAAGTATCGCATTAAACCAATATATTTCATCTTGAACTATTTCATCATGGAGTTTTTGAACTCCATATTCATTTTATTGTTACTACCCATAAATATTAGATCATCCATATACAAACAAAATATGATAATGTCTACTCCATGCTTTAGGTAGTACAAAGTTGGTTCACTTTTGCTTCTTGTGAATCCATACTCACTGAAATAGCCATCAATGCATGAGTACCAAGCTCTTGGTGCTTTCTTGAGGCCATAAAGTTCTTTCTTCAATTTGTAAACAAGGTTATCCTTTCCCTGTTCTTGAAAACCTTGAGGTTGTTGAACATAAACCTCTTATGTCAAGTATCCATTCAAAAAATCACTTTTCACATCCATGTGTTGAACATTCCATCCTTTATGGGTTGCGAAGGAAAGAACTAATCTGATTATTTCTTGTTGTGCAACAGGAGCAAGGGTTTCCTCATAGTCAATGCCAAATTTTTGAGTAAAACCTTTTGCTACTAGTCTCACCTTATGCCTCTCAATGCTTCCATCAACATTGTACTTGGTCTTGTAGACCCATTTACACCCAACACATTTTTTTCCTTTGGGTAGCTTTACTAGCTCCCATGTATCATTAATGTTTATAGAGGTTATTTCCTCTTTCATGGCTTCTTGCCATACATTTTGAGTACATGCCTTCTCATAGTTAGATAGTTCTAGCTGTGTACTAGCCAATAAAGCATAATTGACTACATCTCTCCTAGGATCATGGGAGTCATCATCTCCATACAATTGTAAATTTTCAAGTTGCTGCAAAACTGTATTCATATCACTAGCTTGGCTTCTAGTGAATCTTCTCTAGAAATTCTGATCCAACATTTTAAAATATGGATGATGTTGTAATGTTATTTTGCCTATCGATGGAGAGTCCCTATCAATTTCCATCGGTGAAGAACTTATTGATATCTATGGAGAAGGACTTGGAGTGGTGGTTGAAGTACTTGATGTAGTACTCCTGTATGGGCTTGGAGGGGGTGGTGTGCCTTTGCTTTTCTTTGGAGACACCTGCTATACCTGTGAAGAACTTACATCTTGGGACTCATCATCAACAAAAATTCTTTGATGACCCCATTCTCCCCCTTCATAAAAAAATACATCCCTGGAGAGTATAACTTTATGAGTCTTGGGATTGTAGAGTCTATATGCCTTTGTAGACTCACAATACCCTACAAATATACAAGCTTGAATTTTTGGATCAAGCTTCTTCCTTTTCTCATCAAGAATGTGTGCATATGCTAAAGAACCAAACACTTTGAAGTGATTTACATTAGGTTTCTTTCCGTACCACCCATCATAAGGAGTGACACCATATAAACTAGAAGTAGGACTTCTATTTAGAATATATACATTGGTTCTTATAGCCTCTACCTAGTACATATGAATTAGATGCTTAGTTTGAAGCATCGATATCACCATTTCAACTATGGCGCGGTTCTTTCTCTCAGCCACACTGTTCATTGTGGGGTATAGGCAGTGGTGAATTGCCTTTTAATCCCACTTGCTTTACAATATTTCAAGAATGCTTTTGAGGAGTATTCACCTCCTCGATCTATCCTAAGATATTTTACATAATTCCCACTTTGATTCTCTACATTGTTTCTAAAATATATGAAGCAATCAAAAGCTTCATATTTATGTTTCAAAAAGTAAATCCAGCACATTCTAGAAAAGTCATCTATAAAAGTGAGAAAATAAGAATAGTTTTCGAGACTCTATGTTTGCATTGGTCCATATATTTCTAAATGTAATAACTGAAGTGGATAGCTGGATCTCCACGCTTGTCCTTTTGGAAACTTCGACCTTGAGTGCTTTCCCAAAGCACATCCTTCACATACCTCCTTTTGTTCATTGATTTTGGGAAGTCCTGTCACCATAGCTTGAGAAGTTAGAAGTTTCAAGCTAGTGGAATTAAGGTGACCATATCGCAAGTGCCAAAGCACACTTGGATTTGTTATAGCTACATTTGTAATTTGAGCTCCTCCTGGCTCATCAAATTTGAGAGGGAATAACCTATTCTTGGTCATGGGGACCTGTGTGATGACACAATTACAATTATTTTTATAAAAAATGATACATTGTCCTTCATCAAATACAAGCTTGTAATTGTTTTCCATCATTTATCCAACTCTTAGTAGATTGTGTTGGAGCTTTGGAGTGTAATAGATGTCATGCACTTTATTTAGTCCTTATTTGGTTGGAACCTCCATGGCTCCAATACCCTCTACTTGCAATATCTTATCATCCCCTAATTTGATTTGGGATTTATAAGTGGAATATAGAGTAGCAAATAAATTTTCTTTGCCACTCATGTGGTTTGAACAACCAATATCCAAAATCCATGTGTCATTTAGATTCTATTTTGATTGTCCATATGAAAAAAAAAGATTAGATGTATCATCGTCTTCTCCATAATTACCATATTGACTACTGCTGCCTTGTGAAGATTTTGACTAGTAGTCATGAGTGAAGTGACCTGGCTTGCCACGATTGAAACAAGCTAATTTTAACTTGTCACTTCCTCACCCTTGATTTCCACTTTGTACTTTATTTCCTCCTTGATTCTGATTTCCACCTCTTTGCTGATTGCCTCCTCTGTATGAGTTTCCTCCTCTATTGGAATTGCCTCCTCTGTTCTGGTTGCCTCCTCTATTTTTATTGCCTCATCTATAGTTGCCTCTACCTCTACCTATTTTCTTACCTCTACCTTGACCTCTTCCCCATCCTCTTCCATTGTTTTCATTGGAAGTGAAGGCCTTATCATCACCTCCATAGCTGGTTGAAGGAGTTTCAAGAAACCTCTCTTCATGTGGCATTAACGATCCGATTAATGCATCGAATGTTAAAAGGAAAAGATATTTGGATTATTCTATAATTATGGTAATATGGTTCCATTTTTGTGTAAGTGTTCGCAACACTTTTGTTACAATTATCTCAAGCTTGATTTCTTCGCCTAGTGTAACCATTTTATCCATAATTATTTTTACTCTAACACAATAATCATCGACTTTTTCATCATCTTTCATTCGAAGATTTTCAAAACCTCTCTTCAGTGTTTGAAGCCTTACCTGCTTCACTTGATTACTACCCTAGAATCCATCACTCAATGCTTTCCATGCATCTTGTGCAATTGTACAAGTGGCAATTCTAGGGAATATGCTTTTCTCCAATGCAGCTTGGAGATGATAAAGAGCAGAAGAGTTACTTTTTTCCTCTTCTTTTCATGTTTTCTTATCTGCAACACTTAGTGTTTTCTAGTCCGAGGGTTATGTGTAGCCCTATTCTATTATGTCCCACAAACCTCTTCATATGAGCAAGGTATTCATCTTTATAGACCAATACTTATAGTCATAACCGTTAAATTCTGGTATAGGTAAGCTATTGTGTGAGACCATAGTTACCAAAAAAATCTCTTTATTTCATGGTTACAATAAAGTACTTTGATGTTTGAAAGAAGGAAAGAAGAAGAAGGAAGAAAGAAAAGATTACAAATTTAAGTCAAATCTAAATTGTTCTAATCTATCATTCACTGCTTATTCCTCTTGATGAGGGGATGCTATCTCTTGATTCACAAAATTATCTGCTACTTCTTCGTCTTCACTTACCAATATTATTTTTGGTGATTCTGGTTCTAATATTTCCACTGAAATATTGTAGTGTGTATACTATGATTCTTGTGGTGCAGCTTGTACAGATTTTGATTGTTCAAATTTACTCCTAAATGAGTTGTATTCAAAGTCTGCCTCGTACCTTGAGTCAGGATGCCTCTGATGTGCTATCACTGCATTTTGAAGTTGGCTAAACACAATGTTGAGCCCATAACCTCTTACTTTTTCATCGAACCTCTCTGCACCTTCTCTTGCTAAAATTGCACATAAGGCATGATAACAACCATTTGGTCTTATCATCAATGCCTATTTACAATTTTACAATTTGATCCTTGGTATCTTTTACAAAAAAAAACTAAGCCTCTTAGGCTTATTACACAAGAGTTCTACAGTTTGTGATTCCTTGAATCAAGTAAAAAAATATGTACCCTTTGATTACAATAATTGTCTCTTAGACAATATTTTCCTTTATTTTATAATATTAAAAAACTATATTACTATTTAATAAGTTAAAAAATAATTGCCCTAATTTTTTTTAAAGAAGCAATTATATTTAATATATTAAATATAATATAAGTAGTTTTAATAATATAAAAAAATTAAAAGAACTTATATAAAAAAAATTATGGTCTGCAGGAATTGAACTTGCGACCTCTTGGCATCAACAAATCACACTAACCAACTTGGCCACCACTATCGATGATAACCAAAGGGAATGAATACAATTTAATGCTATTTTAGATCTGATTTTTAATAAAAAAACTTTCAAAGCTTTTTCGTCGCTAGGTTTCGAATCTGCGACTTGCAGGAAGGCGGGCGCCTTACGGCTGGCTCCTTGAGCCAGTCGAGTTGCGTGGCTTTATGGGAAGGCAAGGGAAGCTTGCCTTCCTTGTTCTTCTCATGACCGTGACAATTTTTTTTTGTTTTTTAGGGACTTTTAGTCCCACATCGACCATGCAAGAGCGTTTGAGGTGTTTAAAACCCTCAACGCTCGCATAGTCACTTGATTACATTCTGGAAATTAGTGACCATCCTTTTGCCTCCTTTAGCCTATTGCTTATTGCCACGTTGCTTGTCACCTCCTTCTACCATGTAACCCTTCATCCACCATGTTGTCGGTTCTCCTTCTACCACGTAATTGGATTTGTGTCGGTTCTGTGTCGTCCGATCTACGTCGGCCTTGCTCTCCTCTCGCCACATGGCACTCTCTGGTTGGTTTCTCCTAGGTTGCTCCTCCTCCTCATGTGCTCACTATGCAATCCTTCTCCAGACCTCACCTCGACTTGTGATTCACGGGCCTTCTTCAAACTCACCTCAGATCATGTGCTACGGGTCCCACTTGACCTCGCTTGCCTCGGTGCTCGTGCTTCTGGTTCCTCCACCTCGATCTTCGGGATATCTATGGCCTCGAATCTAATACCAGATGTGGCACGTGAGTCTTGGAGCAAAATGGAAATAAGAAATATTATTCATTAACCTTACGAAACTTAGAAATTATAATGCTTAAATAGGGTTGATTTAACAACATTAGAAAATATAGAAGTTAGAAAATGAAAAAAAAAAGGGAGGAAAGGAGGAAGGGAAATTGATGTCGAATGCCTTGCCACCCATGTCGTCCAATCTGCCCAGTCAGCTGCCATCCAAGGAGGTAAAAGGGTAAGGTCCAAAGCTTATCGTTGTAAACAATTTTTTTACCTTTTTATACTGCTTTAATTTCCAACAATCATCTAATGTGTATTTGATCCTAAAAAACTATTTGTATCAAATAACATTCTTTCCTTCTATAAGAGGGACCAACTACTAAGTCTTGTTCTTCCTTAGTGTCTCATACTCTATTACCATAACATCTTCCCATTATGGCTTACCCTTATCGTATGAATATGTGAAAGGATTCTTAGAGTGGGATACCTTCAAAAGTAATGCTCAAGAAGGAGCATTTTGATATCACTCAAGAGATATAATAGGTTGGGCATCCTTTAGAATCTTAATTTTCTTATGAACCAAAGAATCATGTGTATCCTATGCTATCTCAATATTAAAAATTAAAACTAAATAATCCAACTTATCACCACTTACCTCATCATGCAGTACTAAATAATTCTAGATTTATGTCCTACTCATACTAACCTGCTCCTAGAGAAGAGGAATTTGCCTAAGATGTTAATTGTGGAGGGGTCAAATCAATAGGCAAAGAACAACCACTCAACAAAGATGATGCAAAAAAAAAATATGCTCTAATGGTAATAGAGCCAACCAAAATTTATAAAGAACATGTTGATTATATAATAGAAAAAGAGTAAGATGAACCAATAGCCAAATGTTATAGTGGAGGGATAGAAGAAGTAGTTGGAATAATACCATCAAAGATGACATCTCTTCTAATAAAAAAACATCCCTCTAAGGATCATAAATATGATATGCCTTTGAGGTATTAAAATACCCCACAAAGATACACTTATGGATCTTTTGTGCATCCTTCTTTCAAAGATCCTTGGGTATATGATCCCATGTTGAAGATCCAAATATAAAGAATTGAAACACATTTAGCTTATCCATTGTTAATGTCTTAAGAGGTGTCATGCCTTAGACTACCCTAGTAGGAACCCTATTGATGATGTATGCTACACAAGTGAAAACCTCACCCTAGAACTTATGATACAACCCCTTTGCATGAATTACACAATGGCATATCCATGATTACTCTATTTTTTCTCTCATCCACACCATTCTATTCAAGAGTATCATGAATAATATTCTAATATGCAACCCCACGAGAAGCCAAAAATCATGAAAATCATATTTGACATATTCACAACCCCCATATTTTTTAGGTACCCAACATAGGTACTTAATAATATAATATTGTATATTGGATGAGCCATAAGAGAACTATTGAGTAAGGAAGGCCACATGTATAATTAGAAATAGGTAGGAGAATAATATCATATAATCATATATGTAACTATTAGGAATTATTTTCATGTGTAACCATAAAGGAATATTATCATATTATTGTGCACTTTGTAACTCATGGAAGGTGAACCACCGCATGGGTGAACTTGTAACTCATGGAAGGTGAACCATTGAATTATTGTATAAAGAGAGATGTACCCCCATTGTAAAGGGCCATATATAAAGTATTATTGTAGAAGTCTTGGCTCATGGATTTGGAGATCTTTTGGAGTGTATTCCTTACAATACAGATCATTGTACAGTGTTACTCTACCTCAAAGGGATTATCAATCTCTATTTTATTATGGAATTTAATTGTGGATGCATGTTGTATATTTTTGCATTTTGGTGAATGGTTTATGGTTATGAGAAGAGAGGTTCATAATAATATTTCTTAAGACATTTTATTATCATATATATATAATTTTAATAAGAGTCTTGAAGGTATTAATCCTCTCAAAAAATTCATCCTTAGTACAAATAGTGTACAACCATACATATATAGAGAAATCATCAATGAAAAGAAGGATGTACCTATTTCCTAAAAGAAAGGATCTACCCATTACACTAATATCACTATGTATGATCTCCAAAGGATGAGATGCTTGCTTAGCAACCCCTTTTAGAAATATCTCTTTATGATGTTTTTCCAAAATGCACCCCTTACATGAAACACTTGATGGAGATATGCATGGAAGCCTAATAGCCATTTGATATTGACTCATGTATCTCAAAGAACCATAGCTAAGATTCCCAAGCCTACGATACCACTTTTAACTCTCATTATCAGCCTATGAAACCATATCAACAAAGTTTTTCTTGCTAGAAAGAGTGACTAAAGGGGTATGTATTTAATCCAACTTATACATGTGGTCAGTATAATTACAATAACTACAAAAAGTAATTTTAATCCATTTTTTGTATCCTTAATTACCCATATATCAAACCAAACTTATACTTTATTATTTATAGGAGTAATACGATAAATAGATAAATGGTTAGGGCCAAAATTAGGAACATGATGTACCTCATAAAATGATGAAGATCCAATACTATTGTCTCTACTCCTTGCAGTCTACAATAAAAGGTCATCTCCAATCACAACCGTTTCCCCGCATGAGTTTTGTTATAGTTTTGAAGAAGATGCTTGTGCTTTGACATGTGCCTAGTAGCCCCTAAATCTACTATCCACTCATCTGAAGAGGTGATGTCCAATATGTAGAATGAAAAACAACATGAATCTATGAGGTTTATCCATAAAATCTACCCTCATCTTGTGCATATAATACAACAACATTAGCACCCTCCTTTCCTATTGCTTTATCAATTTTCTTGATTTGAATTTTATAAAATTTTGCCTTGTGAAATTCCTTTTTAAAAATTCATAAGTATAATTCTTGAAAGTTTTCTTGGGCTTCTTCTCATTTTGTTTGGGCTTTATATCATTATGAACTTTAGCAATAACTTCTTTTAGGTGAGCCTTACTAAAAGTAAAAATTTTCCTTATGCCTATTTCTTCTAGTCTGATGATACAAAAAACACTTAAATACCTCATCAATATGTGGTACACGAGAATCTATAAAGTACACACAAAGCATATAAAAAATAATAGCAACTATCAAATATGTTTTAAAAAAATTATTGAAGATAATATTCATAAGTTCAATATTCTTTTCTTTCTCCAATGCTTCATGTCCTTTTCTTTCCTTGGGTAGTCCTCTTGTAATTTGGACATCCTCTTATAGATTATTGAATTAACTAATATACTTATCAACTATATCAAACAATTCCATGGATAAGGTTGCAAACTTTACCTCTGATCTACTAATTTGTGTGGAATCAATTCAATCACATAGAGCCTAAAATTTCTCACGCAACACTTTAGGATTTGTGGTGTTGCTAACACGAGTGTCATATATATTGGCAACATGAAGAACAATGACACCTTGAGCTTTATTCTTATTATCCCTATAAATTTACTTCACCTTTTCATAATTAGTGTCATAAAGTTCCTTGTTCACATATTTGAATAATCCCTTTCTTTCGAGTAGATATTGAATAGTGATATTCAAGGTAGCATAGTTAGAACCTCTCAATAAGAGCACATGATGATCCATAAAAAATCTATAAAAATTCAAAAATATACATACAATTAGATAAGAAAAAATAATGTTAATGCAAAGAGCTCAAAACGCCATGCAATTTAAAAAAATGGTCTCACACCTGTGTATGCAAAAATTATGTCCCCTATAAGTTTTACCTTAAAATTATAATAAATACTTCCAAAACCTTTCAAAATATTTAAAAAAATCAATATTTGCAGTGAATGAGACTGCCATATATTATGATGTGATCGACTAAGAGGTGCCAAGTGTGTCTTGACTATGTATCATACCAATGAATCGTACGATGCCACTTATTACGATCTATATTTTTGCCTAATTTATGAACTACACTATGCCACTTGTCACTTGTATGAGCTACTTGTCAAGTTTGATGAGTTGACATAATGTAATTTCTCAAATCTATATTTATATATACTAAGTGGTATATGACCTACCATATCAAATGTCATATGTCCTACCACATTGGCCTAATTGGATCTTACCACATCTACATCTATATTAGCCCCTACCTCTACCACATGTTGCCTTGGTATTTTTTCCACATCACTAGCTACATAAGTGCATTCTCAAGCTACCAATATACTATCACATCATTTGTATATACTGCTATATCACTTATATGGACTACCATGTATTGTCTCAAGATTCATGCATCTACTACCAGTTTAGCTATGCAGACTATCATGTTAGATACCATGTGTCACCTTAGGATTCATGCACTGGCCATCATCATAGCTATATAAACTACCACATTAGCCATGCAAGCTTCCACATGGAATCTATATAGTCCTACCATGCTATTTTTGCTATGTAAAGTGGGTGCCATGTCATCGTTAGGTGACATATCATCAATAGGTGACACATTATCATAAAGTTCCACACAATCACGAGGGTTGTTGATGTCATAATTATTCAAAAGGAAATGATATGGGAGGGATTTAAACCTAGGACCTCCTATGTCCTAATGCCTTAAAAGGGTTATGCTAGCCAACTCTCTAATCAACAAACTTGGGAGGGAAAATCTAGCTAACAAATTTAAACAAACAACTACTTCTAGATGCACTCTTACGTGTCTTGCACAAGCCTACATCATGATACCATAGGTGCACATACACAACACTTCATATAAAACTGCCACTTTAGGAAATATTCCTTGAATATTCTAAATTGAATATTTGAATTTATGAAAAAGAGGGAAATAATTTTTTTTTTAAACTAAAATTTAGATTATCTAAAGGTAAATGAATGGAAGTTCTATACTAGGACCTCCTTTAAATTTTTTATAAAGAATCTAGAAATGCTAATGATTTATCCATTTATTATGGTTTTCCCTGCACAACCATTTTGTCGAACACAACCAATCAGACCATCCTCTCATGCGTATGTAGTAAAAAGTTATCAGACCAAATTTGCAACCTTGTCAAGTGGATAAAATATATTTGCTAAGCATGGAAACCTACCCATGACTTCTCTAGCACTATGGGTCTATCTAAAAAATTTAGCCTCTTATTTTTTTTCTTTTATGGCAACTAAGTGCTCTACCCTCTTAACAATACTGCTATTGGACAAAAAAATATGAAATAGAAATGGAAATACACTTTTTTTTAAATATCCATAGAAGACAAGTGAGGTTTTTAAAAGATAAAAATTCAATCCTAAAACTAAAATATCCATCTGGTCAATTTTTTTTAAACAAATAAATATTGAGTTCCAATGAGAGGAAAGAGGAACCAGTTGGTGAATATTTCTCCTAAAGCAAATATGTTGATTCTAATGAGAAACCCTTATTATTAAAGCATTAGCCTTCAACAAATATTCTTTTCTATATTCTAACATTAATTACCCTTAAGAGAAGATGGAAGAAAAATTCTTTCTAGTAGAGGGAATCGAGTAATTAAGATTCATATCCACTCTACTACCATTTTAGATTTCACAATAATTTCTAAAAGCAAATTGAATCAAACATTACCTAGTATTATTTACCAAAAGGAATACAAAAAATGAAAGAACATGGAAAATGATGGGGTGTTCATGGATGCCAAATAAACTTCACTAAAGAAAATAATATTACACTCCAAATAATAGAAATATGATTAGTATGAAGGGGTCTATATACCCAAATACATGATGCCTTTAGGTCAAATTTGTGAGACTAACCCTTAGGAATAAAATATTATAAAAATTTATAAAAGTACCTTTTTCAAGATTTACATGGGCCCAAAGGGCAAATATAAAAAATACAAGTACAAATAGTCATTCGTGGCTCCAAGAGAATCTTAACCACCACATATTCCAACACATGGAATCCAAGAACTATAACAAAGTGTTCAACCTCTCATTTTATTATTTGACAATCATGTAGACTATCCTCTCATCTATGCTGTGACTAGATTAAAAATGTTGGAAGAGAAAAAAATGATTTTTTTTCTAGGTTTTTAAGAATCCTTAGAAAACTTAATCTTGTGGTTAGGGAATCTATTTAATTAGAATAAAATAGGTTGAATTGAGTATTGAGAAAGGATATAAGAACCTATTGGTGAATATTTATCCTAGAGAAAAATTGTTGGAAAGTGGTGAGACCCTCATGGTACAAGTCCTCTTAGTGTTTCAGAAAAAACCTTTTTTACAAACTATCAATGACATAAAAAATCTTCTAACCACTCATAGGAACTGTTATCTTTAGAACACCGTATAGAAGAAAGATCTACTGATGATAATCATCCGTATAATGGAGATTCACACATGTTTTGATATCATATTATATTTCATAATACTTTCCACAATGAATGAAATCAACACATTATCCAAATATACAAAAATAATTCATAGAAAAGAAACACACAATAAAATGTGTTACCCAATTATAGCAATAATAGTAGCAATCTATTAATGTGCAAGTAATATTACCCAAACAAAAATAATAATTTAGATCTAATTTGTCATGACCCTCCTTGGTAGGACTTTTTGGCATGGAAGACTATGTGTTGATCAATGATAATTTGATACTTAGTTTTGATGCATTTGAATGATTATGCAATGTTTATATTGATTCATATTTGAAGAATATGGTACTAATGATGTATTTTTAATATATAGAATTGGGTACACTCATGGGTGGAAGAGGTAGAATCAACCACCGAGAATGGGGTACTTGAAAAGGAAAGTGATTATTTTGGCAGCTCACAATAACATGAATTAATACCCTCATATAGACGCATGCTTCTTGTTTTGGTGGTCATAGGTAATCCAATTGTCCAAAGCTTAAAGTTGGTAACCTAGAAGTTAACACAAGTCTTTAGTTGGGATAGACCATTGGATTTGCAAAAGATCACCCACCTTGTTTGATGCATTTGATACTTGTTTTTATATATGCATGTTTATGTGAAAATAGAGTGGGTGTATAACCTCCCTTTGGAAATGATTAATAGGCATAGAGGCCCTATTAAACCTAGGCCACTTGAATACCATACTAATGTTTAATATTAGTATTGGTATTTTATTTAATTTAATCAAAATTGAAAAATGATTAATGATCTATTTGATTTGAATTAAATACTAAGTATTAATGTTTGGAAAATTTTATTTAATTCTCTTTTACTCTTTTTATTTTTGTAAAATAATGAAAGAAAAAGGTTCATCTTGTTTAAATAAATTAAAAGAGGATAGCTTTTTATATCTCAAATCAAATAAATATTTTGAAAACCCTTTTTAATTTAAAGAAAATAATAACTTTTATTAATAAAGAATTGAATATTTATTTAAATAATGAAAAGTGGTTTTATTTGGGGGTGTGATATTTTGAAAGAAGGGAAGAATCATTTTAAATTTAAATACCTTCCCCTCTTTCCTCCATAGATAGGCATGTCTTTAATTTTGGTGGATGGCCATTATGTCCCAAGTGGACTTTGGGGTTGGGGCAATTGGGATGCCTTGTTAAGAGGGCCTAGGATGTAAAAGTTTGGGGGATCATCTTTTTTTGAAGGGATTTAAAGGGATTTGAAGGAGAAGCAAAAAGGGATTTTACAGGTAAGATGAGGATGAAGCAGTGAATAAATATCAAGCAACTCGATTTTAGGTTGGGTTTTAACTTGGAAACCTCATATTTTTCCTATTTATTAATTAAAAAGATGTTATTTATTTATGCCTCCAAACCCTATATTTGTTCCTCTTTCCTACATCCCTCAACCACCATGTGGACCTACACTAGGACCTAGTGCATCCTCCACCTCCACCGTTGGGGCACGAGGGGCTCCTCGAAGAATAGTTGATGGATGATAGACAAAGGATGCCCTATCACTTTTGAAGCACAAGGACACCAACCCAATGTGCATGTGGGATTATTCTACCCTATATTAAATAGTGTTCAAAAACAAATAACCTTCTTTCCATCCTATCGATGACCAAGAAGCATCATAGCTTAGACCCACTTCTACCATAGTTTAAAGCCTACTATGCCACCACTCGACCACTAGGTGGTGGTTATATTATTGCTAGAGCTTCATGGTATTTAAAGGTTTATGAAGCCCTCACACTATGCATGTGGGATAAAGCTTTGTAAGCCTAAAATGGCTTGTGCTTTATCCCACATACATAGTGGGAGGAGTACGAACTCTACTTAAATGGGCTAGTGTACCCTAAAGTCGGTAGCCAAGCACGAAGGCTTGGTAGAAACTGTGCTTAACCCTAGAATGGTCATCATCGTTGCTATGCTGGGCATGTTGCTAGGTGCCATATGGTAGCTTGGAAATGGTTGAATTTTTTTAGGGTTTGTTTCTCTTATGTGTGAAATTTTTCCTGAGTTTAAAGTTAAATTCCACATTCATGGGGAGAAGGATGAAGAATTGGGTATTTTACTATGGGTAACTTCCTTGTTCTCGATTATTCCCCAAGGCTAAGAACCTAAAATACTACCAAAATAACTAAGGATGGAGAATTGGGTATTTTACTAGCCTTGGGTGCAACCCAAAATATCACCCCAACAATAATGTGAATGTTAATTCAGGGTAAAAATTTGAGTCATGAGAAATCCTTTGATGCTACCAAAATCTGACCCAAGGAAACGTTTGAGGTGAGTGAAGAACCAAGCGGTAAAAGAATGAAAGAAACATCTCGAAAGCCCGTCCTAGACTAGGTGGAGGTTTGGGGTAAGTAATAGAGTCAGAGTGATCCCAAAATGTTTCCCAACTAGATAAGATTGGGTAGAGAAATCAACAACCAATGGTGAAAGTAGGTATCCCAAAATGTCACTTGAAGTCAATCAATTGTTGACTGAGTCAAAAAAATAGGATAAATTTAGGGCCATTTCGAGTCTCAAAACCTCGCTCGAATAGAATAATAAACAGAATAGGATGTAAAATAGAGGTGGGTTGGACTACAAGTTTGATCCAAAAAATTCACCCTACGTAGAAGCAAGCACCTAATAGAAAAGCAAGAATCAACCCATATTTATGAAGGATCCAAAAGCTTACCATTTAAAAATTAGCAATCTTGTTTGAAATCTCAAAGACTTAATTTCCTGCTAGTACTAGTAGAGCGTTGTGTTCAAGATGAGAGTGGGTAGACCAATTTAATACTTGGAAGTTCATCCATAGTTCATAAGAATACGTATGACATTTTGAATAATCAAGGGTGCTAATGTGGCTTCTCAAGTAGATTACAAAAGATATTAATGTCCCAACTATCCTGGTCCAAAGCATACATGTATGGTACAATGATATCATCAAATTTATAAGTGAATTGAGAAGTTGGGTAGATGCAATAAATGCACCTAGTCTTGATGTTGTAGAAATATTCTATCAAGGGCAGAAAATTTTATCAAGGGCATACAATATTTAGCTACCCACTGCTACAACTTCTCTCCATTAATTAAACTTTAATTCACTTGTAAGAGGAGTTTTACCTCATGACTATAAATATGTAATTGTAAGGTATTTCAAAGGGTTAGATCTCCAATCATTACAACTTACATGTATAATTTAAATCATATTGTAATACAAGTGGCTTATTGTCTGGACTTCAACTATTTTCATGTATGTATAGGTTTCACTCTATTGTTTATTTTTGTTAAGGTTAACTGAATGACTATACTTTAATTCTGCATCTGGATTTTATGTTGTTTATTTTCTAATCCTAAAATTCATGATAGAGCTATGTGTGGTAAATGGTTAATGAAATCAGTGGTTTGTCTGTTAGATAATGTATGAATGTTGTATGTTATGTTTTAGACTTATCAGGTGTATATTTTGATGTGATTGGATTTGGACCACTTTGATTTCTAGTTTTAAGTTATGTTTGTTGTTATCCTTTCTCCTTTTTTCTCAAGTGCTTTTAGCTAGGATTCACAAGGAACCAACCTACTCTAGAGATTGACCTCTATATTTCTAGTCTCAATACCATTCAATGTTGGTCAAGGTTTACGGGTGCACAACACTCATTCATTAGGTCAAATATTGCACCCATAATTTTTGGCATGCTCGATGGGACCTGAAGGTCCCCTATCCTGAGTAGTTTAGATTTTGGTGATTCCTCACTCTGCTTAATCATCTTCTAATAACCTGGAAACTCCACTGGTATAGTAGCCCATAAAAGCCTTTTTAACGTAATTGTTTCATGTTTAAATGGCATAGGATCAGTCTATTTGAAGAGCCTATTGAGTTATTTGAGTTACCATTCACAAGAAGGCAATCATATGCATCTATTGAATCTATTTCACTACCACATTTCTATAAGAATCAAGATGATAGTGATTCAGATTCTAAGGATCTTGTTACCCCTCCAAAAGCAATGGCTCAAAATAAAAATCAAAACCAAGGGTACCCCAGATGGGACCATATTGGCTCCCTCAACCTTACAGAACAAAATACCATTCCCTCGGTTACCTTGAAAGTCCTACCTACATATGATGGCATGGGAGAAACTATATATGATCACTTCCATGATGTGGTAGCATTGGTTGCTATTTAATATTTGAGAAGAAGATGTTATGATCAGGTTGCTAGTCATCTCCTTGAAGGGAAAAATGTTGTATTGGTATAGAACCTTACCCAATGGGACTATTACTTCATGGGTTGACCTAGTAAGAAAGTTGATAGCAAAATTTAATAAATATTCTGACCCTTTCTTCCTACTCACTCAGTTCACTATCGTACAAAAGCACCCTTGTGGGTGGTTTTTCCCACACCCACTTTATGCTTATGAAAAAATGAGACAGGTCCAAAAGTTATATTGTAAGAAAGAAGAAGAAATGCATCGAGCAGAGAAACAAGCATGGTTTTCCCTTGAAGAAATACCTAAGGTCCACCCAAAGTTATCAAAGGTTTAACTAAGTACTAAGACAAACGTGAAAATGAAAGCCCTTATTTCTTGAGCAGTTCCTAAAACTCCACCTCAATGAAATGAGAGGTGGAGAATAAATAATGCAACAAACTACTGGTACTCTTAAAACCTCACTGCAAGAGGAGAAAGATGAATAAAATGGAAGGTGAAAAAGCAAGATACTATTAAAACTTAGTAGTCTCCAAAAGCTCATCGTAGTTGATGCCCAAGGTTAATCAGACTATGAATCAGATGAAAAAGTGAGATGAGGCCAAGTGATGTGTGCACCCCAAAATATTACCTCAAATAAGAAGGAACTACAATAAGGCAGAATAATAGGAATTTATGATCCTAAGGGTGAGCCCAAATCTTTGTTGTAAGAAGAGAAAGGTGCGCTAGGTGAAAATCTAGGAAGTGACCTTGCTACAGGCTATCCCAAAATACCTTAAGTTGTGGTGAGATCAAGTGAAAAAATAGGAAATATTATATGACCATCAATGGACCAAATGTTCGTCCAACCAGAGGAGATGGACTAGAGTTTGAAGTGTTAGTAGTTTTCTACCAATAGTAATGAGGCACCATATCCTAGGCAAAAGAGGTGGGTAAGGAATTTAATACCTAGTTAGAAAAGACACCTGTGCACTATTGGCATGTATTAGAAGACCTATTGAATGAATCAAGGGTGATCCCAATGACTTTCCTGCCTTGAGCGCATGCAAGCATTGTGATTCCTAGGGTACTAGTGTAGTAATCATAGAAGACAATTGGATGCAACCGGTGAAGATTACTTTAATTAATGGGCATATGTAGGCTGCAAAATGTTGGTTGGTGCATACAACCTAAACTCCCCAAACTCGATTACCCTTCATTAATGTATGTATTAATTTCATGTAGTAGAGGTAGTTGGCCAACCTCGGTTCTTGGCATTGTATTCACTTGTAGAAGGGGCTCTTTTAGGGGCTATATATGCAAGGGTGTAAGGCATAAAAATGGTTGGCTCTTTGGCCATTACAACTTGCATGTAATATTTGAAATACTCATAATACAAGTGGATCATTGTCTAGCCTCCAAAAATTCTCATGTATGTATGTTTGTTTGGTTGTTTATTTCTATTAAAGTTAGATGAATGAATGTGTTTTAATTTTGCATTATAGATTTATGCTTTTCATTCTCTAATTCTAGAATTCATAATTAAACTTTGTGCGATGAATGTAAATGGGAAATATTTGATGGTATGTTATATGATCTATGCAAATTCATTGAGTATTAAGGTTTTGCATGTACTTTGATGTGGCTAAACCCATCCCTTGTAAGTTCTAGCTTTTTTATTTTTTTTCTCGTCATTCCCTTTTCCTTTAGTCATATTTAGCTAGGAGCCCTAAAGGAGCCAACCTTCTTTGAATATTGGCCTTAGAACCTCTAGTTCTAGTACCATTAAAAGTTGGTCGAGGTCTGTGGGTTCACAATCCTTACCATTAGATAGACTTCCAACCAATAATTTTTGGCACGCCCAGTGGGACAATGTCTCATATCTAGGATAAAATAGCTGGTTGGTGATATCCAGTTCTATCTAGATACCTTTAATCACTTGGTGACTTCATTAAAGATACACCTAGAAATCCATATGAGCCTTATGTTCTTTCATATTTACAATACATAGGTCTAACATCTTAAAATAACTAGTTGAGTTCTTGGAACTGTATTTTGGAAGAAAGCAGCCCATATTAGTTGCTGAGCCTTCTTCTCCTATTGAAAATCAAGAGGAAGATCAGATTGATACTTACCTAGTACTTCCACTTCAAGCATATAGTTCCTCAAATAGCAATGGCTTAAAATCAAAACTTAGGAGTCCCTACTTGGAATCATACAGGGCCTCTTGATCTTGCTAATCAACATGCTATTCCTCAGGAAGCCTTGAAGGCCCTACCAACATATGATGGCATGGGGAAAACAACATATGAACATTGTCAAGATGTTGCTTCATTAGCTATTATTCATAATATTCAAGAAGAAGACATCATGATCCACCTATTAGTCATTTCCTTGAAAGGAAATATGCTTTATTGGTATAGGACCCTACCTAATAGGAGTATAAGGTCCTGGGTAGACCTGGTAACCAAACTAATAGAAGAGTTATGAGCAAGAGAATCCATTTTCCTTTCTCACCTAGTTCATAGTGATATAAAGACATCAGCAAGAATAAAGAGTTAAGG
The DNA here is from genome assembly GCA_028583015.1 of Wollemia nobilis. Lineage (NCBI taxonomy): Eukaryota > Viridiplantae > Streptophyta > Pinopsida > Araucariales > Araucariaceae > Wollemia > Wollemia nobilis. The sequence continues at coordinate 7,133,208 of JAQPPZ010000380.1, read as the reverse complement.
GGGGAGAATTGGGGAGGGAAAAAAATAAAAAAGGATTTCGGAAAACCCCTCCTTTCGCTTCCCCCCGATATCATTTAGAGGGGTTATAAGAATTTGAAGGATACTAATGAAATCACTTTGATGAAAAGAAGGGAGGCTAAGAGAAATTTTCAGCCAAGGAGGTTTCCATATGTTACCAAGGATCAGTTCACCTCCACCAACAAGCCTCTTGAAAGAACCAATGTTGTCCTTATCAATGAAGAGGAGGAGCCCTCAACTTCTACATCTAAATCAGATTATTGGTGCTCTATATGTAATGATACCCATGGGGAAAGTACCTATATGATGCATCAACATTATGTGCAGAATATGGTATTTGAGAAGGAAAAAATAATCTAGAAGGGATAGATCAATATGATTAGAGATAATTTTCATAATTTCATGATGCCATTTGTTGAGCAAGTCTCTGTCTTGATAAGATCCAAGAAGAAACTACAACAGGTGAATCCTTAGGAGTTAAATCCCTTGAAGGTGTCCACTGATGCTAAAGAAAAAATGAGCCCAAAAAATAATTTCCCTTGAATATTCTTGTTCACAAGCCTTTTTAGTATCAAAGGAGGGAATCCAAACCCAATAAAGCTCAACAAAAGGGGGTTGAAACTCAAGCGAAGGCTAGAGACAAGCTAAAATACCCTTTATTGATGAAGTGCCAATGAATTGACTACCCATGAGTATAGGATAAAGTTTGAGCACCCTCCAAGAGATAAGGATAGGAAATTCAAAATCCTTACCTTTAAAATTATGGAGGAATTAAAGAAAACACCCTCAAAGGCTAGCATGTACGATGCTCTACTGATCCCTAGGCAGATTTATTCGCTCCAAGCTTCTCTCAAGCTAATCAAGAGCAAAAATAAAACTCAACCAGAGTATAATTTGGTCCAAGGTAGTTCTACTATTGATGGTGATAAGAAAAACCCCCCTCATTCTATCTATCTCTAGAAATGGAGGGTTGGATGGTGCACAACTACATGATTGATTCAGGCACCACCACTATGGTCATGCCTAAGGCAGTATGTGATATTATGGATATAGAATATATTAGAAATTGTTCTGGTGTGCTACAATTGGATGGTACTCCAATGAAAACCATGGGGTAATCAAGGGTGTACCCATGGTGCTTCATAGATTACCTTAGGTGACTGTGATCAAGGGGATTGTGGTAGTGGACCTAGAGCTTTACTTCAGGGTGTGCCTCTCAAGGGATTTCACTGCCAAGCTAGGAAGATACCTCTCTCTTGATTACTCTCACACAAAAATACCATGCAAGGTAAGGAGAGCAAAAATCCACTCAAAAAAACCATCCTCTTTTTATATTGATATATTTGAAGAGGTAGACCAGTAGGCAACCACAATGAATATGTTGACTGAAGAGGAGAACCTGATGGAAGAAGTTTTGGAGGAACTATAAATAAAGGATCAATTTTATCTCAAGGACTTCAATGCTATAATATATATGAGAATGGGTACCTACACTATTGCAAAACCAGAAAAAAAAGAAACCAATCACTTAGGAAGAGTTGTATCCCTCACCCAACTAGTTATGGAAGCTCTATTTTGATGGGACAAGATGCAAAAATGGTGCAGGTACTAGAGTAGTTATGATTTCACCTATAGGAGCTCAAAAGGCTTTCTCATATAGACTGACATGGAGTTGCACTAATAATGTAGTAGAATATGAAGCCCTGTGTCTGGGTCTAAAGAAGGTGGAGAAGCTTGGAGTCAAGCAACTCCAAATATTTGGAGATTCTAAGTTGGTGATCAACCAAATTACTGAGAAGTGTATCAGCAAGCAACACTACCTCAAGGCTTATAGAAATAGAGTCTAGGACCTGTTAGAAGTGTTTGAGGCCCTCAACATCAAGGCTATCCCAAGGGATTAGAATAGGCACTCCAATATACTAGCATCTATAGGAGTAAAATTTTACCCGATGTCTAACACCATTCACAAGGCAAAAATAGTCAAACTGGTATACATGGGATCTATCCTAGATAAGAATATTTTTTGGCAAGTCTTTGAAAGTGATGAACAGATAGTGGATTTTTTAGTCCATGAAATGAATTGCTCAGCTGATGGACCTCTAAAAAATAAATATGAAGAAGAAGAAGGGTTCATCCAGTTAAAAAATAACCACATACCAAAGGGATTAATCACCCTTGAAATTTTGTTTGATAACAGTGACCGACCAACAGGCCACATGATTAAAATAGATTCCAAAGGCTACAAGGAAGTTCAAGTTTCACCAGGAAAGAGCTTGAAAATAGGAGTGGATTGTTTAGATGAAGAAGTCTATTTAGATCCAAGAATTATGTAGAAAATATGATGATATCATTACCTGGACCTATGATGACCTCAAAGTATATAGTAAGGATGTTATCCAACATACCATTGAATTAGAACTTGATGCAAAGCCCTTTCAATGGTAGCAAAGACCAGTGAACCCAAAGATAGAGGCTCTAATGAAGCAGGAGCTACTGAAGCTATTGAATGCCAAGATAATATATCCCATTAAGCATTCTACCTGGGTGGCTAATCTAGTTCTAGTTAGAAAGAAGAATGGAGACATCAGGCTTTGTGTTGATTTCTGAAATCTGAATAAGGTTTCTTTGAAGGATCATTATCCTTTACCCCAAATAGATCAAATATTACACATGGTGGTAGGAGTAGAAATATTCTCCCTACTGGATGACTTTTTAGGATTCAACCAAGTCTAGGTTTAGGATGAAGACCAGTACAAGATGACATTCACCACTAAATGGGGAATATTTGCATATCAATGAATGCCATTTGGGCTATCTAATGTTGGTGCTACCTTCTAGAGGGCAATGGACTTGGCATTTGGTGAGTTGGTGAACAAGGTGATTGTTATTTACCTAGATGATATGACTATCTTCTCCCACAAAAAAGGAGAACCATGTGGAGCATCTCAGACAAGTCTTTGAAAAATGCAGAGAGTTTAGGATATCATTGAATCCAAAGAAATCCATCTTTGTTATACAAGAAGGAAAACTCCTAGGATATGTGGTGTCAAAAGTAGGGCTTTCCATAGACCCAGATAGGGTAAGAACCATCTTGGATCTACCATTGCCTATGAACAAGAAGGGACTTTAGTCATTCTTTGGATAGATCAACTTTGTGCAAAAATTTGTATCTGACTTTGCTCAGATAGTCAAACCCATGACACAGATGTTGAAGAAATATGTGGAGTTCAAATGGATAGATACTCAAAGGGATGCTTTCAAAAGCATCAAGGAAGCTATTTCACAAGCCCCAGTTCTCATCAATCCAGATTATTCTAGGGATTTTATTTTATATGCTTTTGGAGTAGAGGAGAGCTATGCAATAGTCCTCACACAGAAAGGAGATGATGGTAATGAAAGACCAATTACCTTTCTTAGTCAGACTCTACATGATCATGAAGAAAGATACAATTTCATTGAAAAATAGGTGTATGCCATTATGAAGTCTCTCAAGAAGTTCAGGTATTTTATCTCCCAAAGCAAAATTATTGTATATGTGGTGCACCCATATGTCAAAAATTTTGTCATTCAAGGAGAATGGGGTGACAAGAGAGCTGGTTGGATGATGAAGATTCAAGAGTTTGATGTAGAGATTCGACCAATAAAGTTAGTAAGAGGCTGAGCACTTTGTCAGTATTTGGTAGAGTCTATCATTGTGGATTCTAATTTATGCATAAAAGAAGTGGACACCATTGAGCCAGAAGAAGCGCAGGCACCACTTGACTCCTGGATCACCAATTTGACTCATTATTTTAACTCTGATAGATGTCCAAAGGGGTTGACAATATCTTAGAGGTGTAGATATAGGCTACAAGCCAGAAAATATGTATTAATCAATAATATTCTCTATTAAAGAAATTTTGATAGAATCTTACTATGATGCATACCTCTAAAGAAAGCCCAAGAAGGTCCTTGAAGAATTCCACTCTAGATTTTTTGGGGGCATTACTCAACACATACCACAACAACCAAAATCCTAAGAGCAGGATTCTATTGGCCTTCCATGTTCTCAGATGCATTCAAATTGGTCAGGGTATGCAATAAATTTTGGGAAAGAAAAACACCCTACCATGCCTTTATGACTGGTGATTGTAGAAGAGCCATTTCAACAATGGGGCTTGGATTTCATTGGAGTTATTAATCCAAATTCATTAGTTGATCACAAGTACATCCTAATGGCAACAGATTACTTCACAAAATGGACTGAGGTTGAAGCCACCAAGCATGCTGACCAACAAATGATCATTGATTTCCTAGAAATATTGATTACTAGATTTGGAATCCCTACCACCATTATCTCAGATAATGGCACATCCTTTATAGGTACCAAGACAATGGATTTTGCTAGAAGATATGGCATCTACTGGAATGCCACCTCAAACTACTATCCGTAGGGAAATGGTCTAGCTGAGTCTACAAATAAGAATTTTCTCAAGATAATAAAGTGAAGCATCGAGCATAACCCTAGAAGTTGGCACCTCTTGCTTGATCAAGCATTATGGGTGGATAGGATAACCCCCAAGAAGGCCTTAAAAACATCACCATACACTTTGGTCTATGGAAAAGAAGTGGTCCTTCCAATAAATCTGGAGCTCCTAGTACTAAAATTCATGAGTGAGATAGATGTGAAAGGATTCCCAATAGTGGAAAAGAGGATGGCATAGTTGATACAATTGGAAGAGAAAAGAGAATAAGTGTACAATAATTCATGCTAGCATCATAATACAATCAAGTGCTGGTTCAATAAAAGGACAAGGCCAAAGGAATTTTTTGAAGGTGATCTCATCCTAAAATGGGATGTGGAGTGCATAAATCCAGGGGTGCATGACAAATTTGACCCTATATGGTTTGGGCCTTACCTCATTGAAAATTGTAAAGATGCAAACTCTTATCAGTTACACAACCTTGATGGAAGGCTACTCCCAATCCTGGTGAATGGCCAACACCTTAAGCATTATGCTTAACCTTGCGAACAATAGGCATGTATATATGTATATAATTATTTTCTTTTTATCTTTATTTTCTCTGTACATACCCATGGTGGTGAATGATCCCCTAGTCTCTAGCATGCCAAATTTTGAGCCAACATTACCTTCCATACCTCAAGTTTCCCAAGATAGGGTAGATCACCAAGTTTTGCATCGGGTAGAAAATTGAGAGATAGTTTAGCACTCGTCCTTCCCAAAATTCTACCCTCCCTTGGGCAGATAATTGGGAGGACGATAGACCTCGCACACTCCCAAAAGTCCATCTTGAGTAAATTGAAGCGTAACCAGTGACTACTAGCTATTTGTTGATAGGTAATGAAGTTCCACTAAGTGTAAGCATGCAGGTATTCATGACACTTGTCCTTCATTTCAAGCACAAATATTGTTATCATTTCCTGACTGGTTGAGAAATATGTCATTAATATGATGCATGGGGAAAGCTAATCGTCACTCTAGTAAGATCTAGGGATCCAATCGGTACTCATTTTGAAAGCAATGCACATATCAAGAATTTTGCAACAAGGGTAATGGCCAAATCAACAAGACCTTCCAAATGGCAACTCCTTAATTGGACACATCATAGTAATGATAGAAATGGGTACACTATCCAAAGGATTATAAATAACCATCAAGGTCAGATCCTAGGTAAGATCTATCTAGAGCTTGTGGGACCATGACATATGGCAAAGACATGATGGTTAGAAGGTTCAAGAAAATGGTATGTTTTAAATTTTGGTCAGCCCAACTATCACAAATGGCCTACGTAGGAGTTTTGGTTGGCTAAGAATTTCACTTCCCAAGGAGACTGACAGGAGCTACCTATCAGAAGATTCATGCCTCGATGAGATTTTCCTCGTTTCAAGTAAATTCTCCAAATGGTCCTATCAGCTTCCTAGGTGGCACCCCCTTTTGAGCATTATAAGTAGAGTGTATACTATTGGTGGTTCAAATTTCATCCCCTCCCCACCCGTACTGTCATATTATCAAGGTTAAAGAGAAGGGTTTTTAGGATCAAGATCAAGGAGGATCACTGATCCTTAAAGGTAACATTATTCTGATAAGGAAATCATAGGGATTGAAAGCTAAAAGTGTTAGGATGATGAAGGCAAAACTAGAGAAGTAGCTAGAGGATGCGTATGGGAGTCTCTTTGATACTAGAATTACTCTTAGGGTGAAGCTTAAGATTCCCTTTGAATGTGCAGCCATTATGGTAGCAAACTAAATTCTAATAGCCTAGGGGCTCTTGCATGGAGAACTTAGCTCACCTCTTTCATGCCAGTATTTTTTCACCCATGCCTTGAGCTGGTTCATGCAGTCTCAAAGTTTTATAATGTAGCCACCAGTGCAGTATGAAATGAGAGGTTGTAAGTGCTATTCTACATAAATGCAGAGACCATCAAAGATGCATTTTTCATTGAGGATATCTAAAAATATCCTAGGAGGATGGTTGAATATTATAAGCCTAGAAGAACAAAGGGTAAAATTGAGCCAAGATGGCCCTAGGAGTTGGGCAACTAAAGTATTGGGTAAACTACCAATGGATTTCATGGAGAAGTCACGATAGGCATTGATGGATTTTAGGGATGGAGTCAACCCATTATTTCAATGTTGGTTGTGCTATTGGGTCTTCCATTTGATGATATTGTTCACCCCCATCAGATGGTGATGGCTCATGTTGTATTGAGAGCCCACAATGCTGTGAGACTAGATTGGATGGAGTTATTGGTCAAAAATATGAAGAAGCAACTAGTTGAATATCAGAGGAAGTTCAACATGGAGTTATGGTATGTATCCTATTTGGTCTAGTTATTCTTCTATCATATGCCTCATGAAAGGCATTGTGTGCCATACAAGGAAACTGATGAGTAGGGCAAGAAGCATCTTGTAGTAGATTAGACACACATGCTCAGGAGGAGCAATTCATATCTAGAATTCAATAAGAATTTTTTGGGACATGCACTTGCATGCATCTACGAGGTATGCCCATGCCTATCTAGCAAGGCACAATAGTTTCTAAGGGGTAATCGGTGGGAGACAAGGGACTGGTACTATTTGGAGGAAGGAACTTGCATACGGTTGTATGGGTTCTCAGGTTTCCCATATTTACTCCTATTTTATGTGATGGATTGGATTTTTTCCATGGAGGTATACCGATAGATTTACCCTATTGAAAAGAAATTGAGATTGGGGTAAAAAAGAAGGTAATATTTCCTAAGATGATATCATTTGGACCCATCATCATGCCTAAGAAGGAAAATGCCACATTCTAGAAGCTAGATGAAAGGCTATTAGCCCTAGGACTCCCTATGGTACCCCCTAGATGGCATTATGATCCAGATGATATCCTTAGAATAAAGCTTCATGACATTAATGTTAGACCATGTCAATTCAAGCATCAAGATAATGAAGCCAATAAAAATGTGTTGAGCTATAGAAACCTGGTGCATGACTAGATGGTGTCGTTCACATGCTTTTAGATGCATGAACGACTATCGTGGAGATCCCGTTACCCATATGAGTAGGTATTTAACACTAAAAGGAATCTTGATTAGGGCTTGAGTTCAAAGCTAGTTCAAAAAATAGTAAATAAGAAAAAATGGAAAGAAAACAAGATCAAATAGTGGTGGATAATGCATTGCAAGATGAATGAAATCAAATAAGCCTTTTTCAGGAAGGACTGATAGCACCTTTGGAACAAGGTTTGATACTGACTATGCAACCTGGAAGAAAAGAAAGTATGAGGATCTCACTCCTCAGTTTCTAAGAGAATCTGACATAGTGGATGTCAGGCAATATGTGGAGGTAGAAGAAGATGAAGAAGAATATGAAGAGGAGGAAGATGAATGAGGAGTAGGAATTTCAAATTCTATCGCAATTATAGGAGAGTCAAATCCATGAGCAGGTGGCCAAGCAAGAAACACACTCTGCACAACTTCTATAGGGCATTAGGAGGACTAGGTTAGCTAGAAATTTTGGAGTAGAAGCACATAAACCACTTGCACCTTCACCATAAGGATCAAAGATAGGTAGAAAGAGGAAATAATTTGCTAAATCTAATACCTCTCTTGAGGTGGGCGTAACATAGCACAAACAACTAAAAACCTAGCTAAGAATACCAAAGAAGGAGGAAGCAGGAGTGGTCACTCAATAATATAGAATAAAACAATATGTGAAACAAATCCTAAAGGTGATGCAGAAGTAGAGTGCAATATAAATTCATTCCTGCTCCCCATCCCCTAAATATACTCCATTTGAAACAATAGAGGATTCACCTACCCTATACCTGACTCAAGCCTTAAGGATAATTCCAATACTAGCGACTATGTATAAAAATAAGAATTTCAAGAGTAGTTATCTCTAGAGACCTATAGAGTCTTCTTTGCCACTACTCGTGTCTAATCCACAGGTCATTCCACCCCTTCCTCAATATCCTCCATTTTCACTTATACCATGATTGATTCCATCATCCCAAGCACAAATTCCATCTGAATAGCCACCACTACCCTCACACCAAGAGAGCCCAGATCCCACTTTGATATAATTGGTGTAACCCTAGCTCAGGTGATAATTCCTTACCCCTTAACCCCAATACCAACCTTTTTGACTACCCTTATTATGTCATAGGCAATGGATAAAAAACTACTAGAAGCCTTTGAGGTTGTAAGTTTTGCACAGGATAACTAGAAGCGATGGATGGATGAAAAAATGTAGTAATTACATGATAGAAAGGTAGAGGTCTATTGTGGTGATTTTTAATGTCCTTAAGAAATTGGGTTATCACACTACAAGAAAATCACTAGTTCACAAACAAAATGTGGACTTTGGTGGATTCATCTCTTTAACTCAGAAAAAGATTATCACAAAGACTCTAGATAGACCAAGTAAGATAAGAACACCATGGAGGTGAGCCTATAATACTTCACATATGCTCATGCTCATCCAGATTAAAAAAACAAAGTAAAACTGCAATATTAAAAATGACCAAGCCATGGGGGGAGATCCTTCTCCACTATCTACGCCCCTCCCGACCGGCTAGGGTTTCCTTGGTTGTTTTTTCGGACTGGTGCTTCCCAGGGATCCCTGTTTGGTTGGGGATCCCTTCCCTTTTTCCCTCAGGCTTCCCCTTGGGGTTTTTTGCAGGTTATTCACGTGGATCTGGTCCCCTGCATTTCTCGGTGTGGTGGAGGTGACGGTTTAGGGTTTGGACAGCTTCCCCCTTTTTCTTGTGAATCCTCGACGGGCTCTATGCTTGGATGGGATTCTTGGTCCCTACTGCTGGGATCCTCTTCTATTTTCTCGGGGCGGGTTCCTTGTGGTGCAACTCTCTGGTCACTTCCTGATGGGTTGGATCCTCTCTGTGCTGGCTGTCGGCTTCCTACAGGATGGCTCTCGCTGAACGGAATGTTTTCCCGTTGGGCGGCTGGTTTCTCCACAGGGTGGGATCTGCCAAATCCGCCAATTTTCCCGTGAGGCGGGATCCTTTCTTTTCTGCTGGTTTCTCGGATGGCGGGATTTCCCTGTTGCTTCCCGCTAGGCGGGACTGTTTGTGGTGGTTTTGACTGCTTCCCGCGAGGTAGGATTTTATTGTAACAATTTTTCTTTGCTTCCTGCTAGGCGGGATCTTCTCGATGGTGGTTTTTGGCTACTCCCCGCTGGGCGGGATCTCCAAAACTACTTTCTTTCTTATTTCTTTATTTCCCGCTGAGAGGGATTGTTTCATGCTTACTATTACCGTTGGGCGGGATTTCTATTTTGGTGTTCAGTTTCAAGGGATTGATGCCCTAGGCCCATTGCTTATGTAATCAAGTTTTGGGATCCTTGTTAAAACCCGCTGTAAATACAAACACTACTTACCAAAAAATGACCAAGCCACGAAGTAACTCCTAATTAATTCTTCAAGCTGTATATTGATGCCTTATCCATTGGGCAATTGTAGCTAGACTTAAATAATGCTAAATATAGAAGGAGAAGGAGATAAAACTAAGCCAATCACATCCATTCAAATAATGTAATAGAGATGATTAAGCATGCCAGCGAAAGAAGATTCCACTTATACATTCAAATAATGTAACATATAATTGGGACAACAAGAAAACTTGCACATGAAATTTCTAAAAGGAGGAAGCATTATAGCATTGATAAATGGATTATTATAATAGAGTATAGTTAGAGTAATCATAGCTCACTAAGAAATTATAAACAAATCCTCTGTTCAAATAATGTAACAAAGAACAACTCTTCATTCAAATGATTTAATGAAGAGCCTCCTAGCTTTCGGTCTTAGTCATGAGAAATGTTCTTAGAAAATTGGACACCTCCTTAGAAAAACCTGCATAGTGATAGGGAAGAAAATGGGGTGACTAGACAAGACACACAAAAGAAAATACAACTAACAAGGATGACACTCTGGTATACCTCTTGTAGAATTACTGCACAATTTTTTTTTTCTCCAAAGCTGTTACAACCACTCTATCATATAGCCTAAAATATAGTTCTCGTTCAAATATTGATTATGGCCCATAATTGTCAAAACTACAACTACTCCGATGATGACTCATAACTGCAACTATTAGTAAAACTGGGTGATGGCCCATAAAAAATGTAACTACCTTTGAAATTGATCCACCATATTGAAGAACACAAGCTTATACTGAGAGGGGAGGGTGAATAGTATAAGACCACTTTTTACTTTTTCCTTCAATTCAAATTTCAATTCAATATTATGTAGTGTATAGATAGCAGTATCAATAGCAGTAATCAAAGAAATGCACAAAATACCATCCACAATAGAGACACAACAATTTACGTGGTTCACCCAATGTGGATCACTCCATGGAGAAAATATTTTAATCTAAAACTTTCTCAATCAATCTCTTTGGGAATCCTTCCCAATTACAATGTTTATGGACCTCTATCCAAAGGAGATGTTGATACCCTAATTTCAAGTTCGTGGATCTCTTCCACAGGAGATATCTTTCCACTTCTGCTCTAGCTAGTGATCTTCTATAAGAATCTATCTCTTTGATACTTTGACTTATGGATATCTCTCTACTTGAAGACTCCTCACTCAAATATATCTTCAATTGTCTTGGCTACTGTATCTCTATCCACTGAGACTCTGTCCTCTGTACTTTGTCCCCTCCAAATATTTTTTAATAGGTTCAATTAGAACCTCCTCAAATATGCTCAATAGGTTCACTCAGAACCTTCTCAAATCTACTCAATAAGCTCACTCAAAACCTGCTCAAATTTTCTCAATAGGTTCACTTAGAACCTGCTCAAATTTTCTCAATAGGCTCACTCAGAACCTACTCAAATCTGCTCAATAGGCTCACTTAGAACCTACTAAAATCTGCTCAATAGGTTCACTCAGAACCTGCTCAACTCTGCTCAATAGGCTTATTCAAAACCTGCTCAAATATGCTCAATAGGTTCACTCAGAACTTGCTCAACTCTGCTCGATAGGCTCACTCAGAACCTATTCAAATTTGCTCAATAAGTCCTCTCTAGGACTTTCTCAAATCTGCATAGCAAGCTTTCACAAAAGCTTACTCAAAATCAGTCCACAAGCCTTCTCAAATACTTACCTCAAATCAGCTTAACAAGCTCACATAGAACTTGTCCAATAACATAGAATCATAAAGAGAATTGTTAGAGACTCAATATGTTCTAAACTCAATGCTCAATCAATATATCAATTCAACCTCATAGAAGCATAAAGAGAATTGTTAGAGACTCAATATGTTCTATACTCAAATCCCAATCTTAACTCAAATCAATCTCAACTCAAATCAAATCAACTCAGCTCAATATTATAGAAGCATAAAGAGAATTTTTAGAGACTAAATATGTTCTATTCACAAAATGAATTTCTTTCTCAACTCAATCTCAACTCAAATCAGAATATAGAATAGTTTGTTTTATGAAACTTGAAAAACCACTTCACACATTCATTTGACTAGGCTCAAACAACTCTACTCAACCAATAACCACAAGGAACAACTCTTTCTCACAAACCCTAGTCCAAGAATGTATCACTTAACTCAAAATGTTTCCAACAATGCGTAACCACAAATTTCACATAACAATGATACTTATGTTCTTTTCTAACTCAAGTTTAAGTTCTTTGTACAACCAATGGGCTTCAACAACAATGCTTATAAAACAAGGTTTAATCACGACTCTCAAACCAGAAAACATTGAAGCATTAAACCAACACTTTTGAAAAGGAAACCACAATCAATCCTTTTCTCTCTAATGATATTTCAGAAATCAACCACCATAAACAATCAATAGATAATATTACCCATACCTTATTGATGCCAATAAGTTGTCCACAAAATCTACCACACTCAACACAACTTTCCTTTCCAATCTCAATGAGGGTTAGTGGACTTCAAATAATAATCACAAAATAAAGCATAACCCAATTTACACATTTTTACTCCAACTCAATAATCACATCCACCAAAGATATATTCAATAACCATCAAGAAAAATATTTTTCTCAATAATGTTTCAATAATTAAAAACACTCTCCAAATAACATCTCAACAATGTGCCAAATAAGTAATAATCCTCATTACTCCTCAAACCACTTATAACCTAAAGAAATTAAAATCTATGCCTACCTACTTATCTCTCCAAAAACCACTTTTACTATGCACAGATTTTAAACCAACTTTTAGCACCCAATAAAATAAAAATTTGTTTTAATTTTCTTTTACAACTTTAATGCATACCTTGGCACAAATTTAGAAATATCAAACACAACATATAAACCTTAGCAACATGCGCACGAAAAAACCACAACCAGCGCACTATTTCCATTTTACATAGCAAAAGGGAGTTTGTAGGATTCAAACTTGAGTCCTGCGGCTCTTGCATCCTAACAGATGCTTGCACACCACGTGAGCTAGCGCTCCACACAAGACCAACGACGCCTCACTCTCCTTTATCCTCCATGCAACAATCAATGCAAAACAAATTTCTCATTTCTTAAACAAAACAAAGTGCATGTGATTCGAACACTCAACCACTTGCCTCCCAATGCCTTTGCACTGCTCGAGTTGCCAACAAGCCACACTGCCCAAGATGTCTTGGAATTCAACCACACCTTAATTTATTCGCTACCTCTACCTTTAAATATTTTTCACACAAGCTCTTTTCGCTTTTCAATAATCGCATTAACCACAAGAGCAAGGATGAGGAATAATAAACCTTAGTCATCCTTTTATAGTCTTCTCCCTCATATTCGACGACGTCGACGGATTACTTTTATTTTAATTTTAAAATTAAAATTAAAATTTTAAATAATTTAAAATTTAAACTAAATATTTAAAATTAAATATCTCCATCATCGGGGTACCTTTTTTGATGAAACGAAAAGCCAACTTGGGTTTTAAGAAAAACCCATTCCAAATTTGCCATCCATGGTTTTAAATAAAACCTTTTATTTTGCCTGCCTTGGTTTTCACAAAAAGACTTTCCTTGCACTTTTCACAAAACATAGTGCATGCCATCATAGATCCTTTTGACATCAAATGACCTTTTGACATCAATGACAACATTTTAGCTTAGGGACTCAAAATTTCCAACACATATTGCTTGCATTAAATGGCTTAGTAGTGGTAAAAAGGCCTCCATAATCATTTGTCACCATTTCTATTGAAAAATGGTTGAAAAACATATTTAGGAATTTTTTTGCCATTAAAACTCAGCCAGAAAAATGAGGCATGTCAAACGGCTAAAAAATATCTTTAGGAAATTTCCAACCATTAAAGCTCAGCCAAAAAAAATGAGACATATAACAATTTTTTTAATTATTTTTTTCAAGTTTTAATAAGGTTTTATCTTTATATAATTTTTTTTTATTGGTAAAATGGGTTTTGAAAGGATATCGTAACCTTTTACAAAGATAAGAAGGTTGGGATAAGAGTTCCCAACCAAAAAATAGCTAAAGAAACATACCCTCTGTGGGTTATTGGAGAAAAATAGCTAAACTGGTAAAATTTGAATCAGGGCCATCTTACCCAAAACCATACAAAGGATGGAAAATTTGAATCAAGGCCATTCCACCCAAAACCATACAAAGGATGGAAAATTTGAAATAGGGCCATCCCACCCAAAACCATACAAAGGATGGAAAATTTGAAACAGGGCCATCTCGCCCAAAATTTAAAATTGAAATTTGAAAATGAAGCAGGAAAAACAAAAAAAAATGAAATTTGAAAATCGTTCCCACCCATGGGCGGCTAGGGACACAACTATAGGACGTAGACCAGGAATCATCTACCATATGCAAACCAGGACACCAACTGGGATGCAATCCATGAAGCAACAATTGGCCAGGATGCCAATTAGGATGTAGTAGCAGGACATGGTCCAGGAAGCAGCAAGAACCCAGGGATGCCACAACACAAACCTAAAAAGTAGAACAACAATCCTGATGATCTCCTTAGGCTAGGAGATCCTCTTACACACAGAGGTGAACTTCAAGAAAGCCAAAATACTAGAGGAAATGAAGGCCTGCAAAACCCATGCAAAGAGTAGAGATGGGCAGGAATATTCTAAGGATCCACTGGAGGAGTCAGGATAAACCAAATCTACCAACAAAGCATAGGTCTACTTCCCAAAGACCGAAGGATGCAGTATGGAACCCTAAGCAACCAAAAAGGATCTAGAACCTCCATCCCTACAGATGAATAGCTTCAAGAACTGAACCTGGAAATCCAATGGATCCACTCAATAAAATTCAAAATGCAAGGTCACCCTCGAAGCCAAGAAGAAATATCTGAGTGCACACCAAAAGGATCAGGTCTAGCAGTAAGAAGCCCTCAAACAAGAGCCCAAAAATGAAGCCCACCAATGATAATGGAACACCAATGAGCACCCACCCAAAACCTCACCACTCCACATGAACCAAAGGGCCTCTAGCCTTTGGCACCAAGAAGAACACCACCTAGCAACAAAGCCAAAAAAACATAGAGCAACCACACAATCGAAGCTAAAGGCAGCCAAGAAAACACCATAAAAAAATCATAGCAAAACACCATACCATTGTATGTGTTATCACAAGATCACCCCAATGGGTTTGGATCAGTAGATGGCCCTTTCCCCTCCCTGGAAAGCTAAAAAAACAAGAAACTATCAAATCCAGAAGAAATGTTGCACCATCCAACCAAATTCCCAAAAATGACAATGACCCAAGAAATGCAGTTTCCCTACACACCTGTCAACCAGAGCGAGATCCAACCAGGGGATCAACAACCAAAAATTTACATGGAGTCAAAGGCAGCCAAGGGAACACCCTCAGATAGCTGCAACAAAACACCATACCACTGTATGTGTTCTCGCAAATTCACCCCAGCAAGTTTAGATCAGTAGATGGCCCTTTGCCCTCCTTGGAAAGCCAAAAAACATAAAACTACTGAACCCAGAAGAAGTTTTGCACCATCCAAGTCCCTAAAATTGACAATGACCCATGAAACACAACCAGCAAGACCTCCAACAAGTAAAACACCTTGGACACGAGCCACAACAGAGAACTAAGCATGACTAGCAACCAGATCTAAGATAATTTTTAATTATCATTAATAATAATATCAATAATAATAATAATATTATACTTAATTATTTACATGCATGTGTTAATTTATTTATTGAATTATATATAACATATAATATTATATAATATATTATAAAATATAATATATAATATAAGATACATAATTTATATTATATATAATTTATACTATAATATATAGTATAATATATATATATATATATATATATATATATATATATATATATATATATGGTCCAAATCATGGTGTGGGCAGGTGTGTGAGGGGTGGGTGTGTGGTGTCTTTGTGTTAAATTATTAATAGCTCTTGGATTTACGAGGGGTCATGGTTGGGAGGAGACTGCTCAACTTCGTACGTCGGTCGGGGGTTTCTCATAATAACCAAATCAAATAAATAAATAAATAAATAAATAAATAAATAAATAAATAAATATATATATATATATATATATATATATATATATATATATATATATATATATATATAGGATCAACGTGGTCCATGATGGAAAATGGCCCATGTGGCCTTTTATAAAGGGAATCGACATCCCTTTATATTATAAATGGATCGATCGATCTCTTTGAAAATAGGTCGATCGATAAAAAATTATTATTATTATTATATATATAAATTTTAAATTCACATGTTGATGAAGGTCAATTGATCGACTCCTTTTAGAAATCAACTGATCGACTTAAAAAATATATATATTTTTAATTAACTTTTTAATTAGTTTTTTAAGATTTTTAATTTCTTTATTTTTTTTTGTTAATTAAAAACGTATGCACGTGATTTTTTTTTTTGGTAAGTAAGAGAATATTATAATTAACACCGGGTTTTAACTGGTTGACCCAAAACCATTTTACAAAATAGGGTCCACTGACCAACTGGACAAAGGCCAAGCCCTAAAAGTTTAAACCGACAACAAAAAGGGCCAAGACCTACTCTTCCATCAGAATACGACCAAACTAAACTATGGAAGCCTAATATTATGGCCATCAGAAAAGAAATATGCAAAATAGAACTAACAAAGACAAAAACTAATCATGCAAGCACCATGCAGAGTAGCTTGTGCCCATATAAAAATAATAGAATATGGTCAAAAAAAAAAACATCCCATAGAATGGACAGCCAAGAGGCCAAGCAGTCTTCCTTGTAGTCCTCATCTAACTTCTTATCATCCTCCTTGCCATCATCTTTAGATTTTGCCTTCGACTCCTTGTGCCCCTGGAACTGCTGGCTATAAAACAGAAGATTTAGAGAATCACACAAATCAACAGGTGCACTGATGAGGCCAGACAGACTCTTCAAGCTGGTTGATACTTGTTGGAGGGTGATGAAATTGTCATCTTCTCCAAGACTATTATGGTGGGGTCTGGTACCTCATTGTCAGGGATCTCCAACACTTTGTTATTTCTTGCTAGGGCCTTTTTGCGACATCGAATCCAAACACACCTTGGGAAATACTTGAGGCCAAAGCAGATGTTTCCCATGCATGAATTTGTAGATAAAAAACCTATATCAGTGCCCCACCAGCTGCAAAAAACACTAGTCACATGAACAAAAAAAACAAATATGACAAAAGCCATTATAAGGTTCAAAAAAATATTTTTAAAAATGCCCCCATTTTCTGTCATTGATCCACTTTGAGCCTTCCAATCTAAAATTTTTCATTATCTATCACCATTGAGACTGCATGAGGAAGATTTTCAGTCCACGTGATCAAATTTGCTGCTACAATGCCTTCATTTGCCAGCCTATCAGCTGCCATGTTTGCTTCCCGAAAGGTATGCAAAATTATGGCCTCAGGTCGATCATGAATTAGAGCCCTTGCTTCGTGGATGTAGTCATAAAATCTCCAAGGAGCTCTCTTAGTGTTCTTTAGAAGATTTATAATAATAAGAGAATCACCTTCCACCAACAGTTTCCCTAGATAATTCTTTGCCACCTTGAGGCTCCTCCAAACTGCCCTCGCTTCAACCACATTGTTAGTTTGAGCTCCAAGATGTTCAGCAAAAGCTACAAGCACCTCACCCTTGTGGTCTCTAAGTAAGCCACCAGCCCCAGCTTCACCTGGGTTGCCCCTAGATGCCCCATCAAAATTTAACTTAATCCACCCTAGGGGGGGTGGGGTCCATGTGATCATGGTTCTAGGACAGACTTGAGGATGATTGAGGCCATCAGTGAGAGGTAAGTTTAATGACCGGCCTAATGAAGCTTCAAAAGGATTTGGAGGTCTAGATGCTACGAGGCACTAAACAAGCATTCTCATTAGCATATACTAAAATTTTTGACGGGACGAGAGGATGACTGAGAAACCTTATCCAAGAAGGCCCGACGATTCCTTTCCAACCATATCTGCCACAAGTAGTGATGAAGGCGGATCTTCCACATATACCTAAGATGCCTATTCAAAAAGGGAGAAGGCCACTGGACAAATAAGTCAAAAATAGACTGAGGATGGACCCAATAAATATGAAACACTTGTAACGAGACCTAACAAGATTGAGACGAGAAAAATTACAATACAGAAACAAATGATCAATAGACTCCCACTCAGACATACAGAGATAACACCTATTAACAACAATCACACCTCTTTTTATTAAGTTATCCATGGTGAGGATCTTATTTTGGATGGCCAGCCATGCAAAAAACCCAACCTTCGGAACAATGCTTTTGGGCCAAACTTCCAAGTGAGGGAAAGTAGGTTCATCATTATCAATAAGCATCAGATAAGCGGTCTTGACGAGAAAATTCCCCATTGTCCGAAGCTTCCCAGATAAGCTGGTCCTCAAGAATGCCAGAAGGGAGTAAAGACTGTCTTAATTCATTCTCCAGTATTATTGATGCCCCTGGTAGATCATTGTTCATTATTGGCTTCCATATCCTTCTATTGTTTGACAAAGTAATAAAATCTGCAACTTTGGTACCAAAAACTTCAATTGTCCAAGCTCTAAGGGTTGAAAGGATGGGGTCTGCAGAGAGGGGATAGTCCTTTAACCATTTGTGGTCCCAAAAATCAATGTTTCTTCCATTTCCTAGTTTCCAACGTAGCCCTTTTCTTAGCAGGTTTTTAGTTTGAAGGATTGATTTCCAAAAAATTGATCCCCTGGAAGGAAAGGAATAGCTTAAGAATTCAATTTCTTGCAAGTACTTTCTTCTGATTATAGTAATCCATTATGCATTTGCATTTGTCAAAAGATGCCATGCTTGTTTGGCCAAGAGGGCCATGTTTAAATGTTGTATTCTCCTTAGCCCAATACCTCCAAACTCCCTTGGTTTGCAAACCCTATCCCAAGACACCAAGTGAAAGCGCTGCTTAGATTCAGAACCAGTCCATAGGAACCTCTTCTGGATCTGTTCAATTTTAGTGTAGACACTTGTAGGAGCTTTAAAAATAGAGAGAAAGTAGACAGGGATGCTTTGAATGGAAAACCTAGTGAGAACTGCCTTGCCAGCTTGAGATAACAAATTCCCTTTCCATCCAGCCAGCTTCCTCTGAATTCTTTCAATTACATTAGTCCACATGGAATCAGTAGCTCTGCCTGTAAATAAAGGAAGGCCTAAGTATGTGGATGGAAGAGTAGACACTGAGCATTCAATAATCCTAGCAATCTTAATCTGCCTCTGAATGGGAGTGTTAAAGAAATAAATTTTACTCTTTGAAAAATTTACCTTTTGCCTCGCAGCATCCTCATATAGCTCTAGAATATGTTTTATGACCTTAGCCTCAAAAACTGATGCACGTGATGAAGGCTAATCGATTGAATCTTTTTAGGATTCAACCGATCAATTAATTTTTTTTTTGACTTTTCGATTCAACTTTTTAAATTTTAATATATATGCATATATGAAATAATATATAAAGTTTAATTAAACATTTAAATAAATTTAATTAAAAATAATCAAATTTAATTAAATATGTAATCAAACTTTATTTAAAAAAGGAAAACATTTAATTAAATATTTAAGACCTAAAAAAATAATAATAATAAATTAAATTTTTTATTAAGGATCAAAAAAGGTGACATGAGATCAAAACGACGATCGGACTTTAGCAACATAGAAAATTTTAAATATACTTTCGAAAGGCGAGACAGGCCTGGAAAAGACCCAAGGACCCAAAAATTTATTTAACAAAGATAGACTAAGGCAAAAAAAAAGCAAGGACTCATAGGATACCAAAATTTCAAAACTTGGGGTGATTTAAGTTGGATTTTTGAGGATCCAACACAAGCTATGATTGGGATAGGTGATGAAAAATACTTTTGGACAATGAATCACCTAAGAACTCTAGAATCTCCAGCAAACCAAAAAGACAAAACTTGCCTAATCACCTACAGAAAACACCTTAGTCACCTACAAGAACTCCTTAATCACCTACAGGAAACACCTTAGTCACCTACAAGAACTCCTTAATCACCTAGAGAGAACTCCTTAATCACCTAGAAAGGACTCCTTAATCACCTAAAGACTGAAACACAAATTTTTTTGTGTGTGTGGCTTCTCAAGCCCTTTGTACATAATGATATAATTTCAAATGATGACCATTGATAGAAATTAAAAAAATTTTCCATCCAAAGTTTGCAAGTTATATGTATGTTGACCTACCATTTGAAGGATTTGATAGGGACCAAGCCATTTTGGTTTCCACTTCTCTTTTTCTCCATGCTTGTCATTCTTAGGATCCCAATACAACACTATATCTCCTTCTTGAAAAGGTTTACCTCTAGCCTTCTTATTGAACAACTATGATGTTTTATGAGCCTACTCAATTATCTTCATTAATACATCTTTTATATCTTCCTGCAACTTTACAATTTGATCAAGTCTTCTTTGCAAGACATTTGGATTTTCATGATCCTGCAGTAGCAAAGACAAAGTATGACTTCCTACCTAAGGGGTAATAGAGCATCCTCACCATAAAATAGCTCATAATGAGATTTTTCTAAGCTTCTTTTGATAGATATTCTATCAACCCATAGAAAAAATTTCAATTCACTATCTCAACTTCTCTTGTTCTTACCCAATGCTCTTTTGATTCTTGTGATCAAATTCTTGTTTGAGGATTCTGCTAAACCATTCCCTTGAGGATAGTAGTTTGCCAAATGAGAAAGCTCTATGCCGTACCTAACACAAAATTCAATCATTTCAAAATAAGTGAAGTAGTTACCATTGTATGTGACTAACTTCTTAAGGACCCCAAATCTTGTCAATATTTGTTCTTCTAAAAATTTGATGACCACTACAGTAGTGTATTTCTTGAGAGGTTGCTTCTACTCACTTGGTAAAATAATTTGTTGCTATGATGATCCACATGTGACCTCTAGAAGAATTGGGGTTAATACCACCTATAATATCTATTCTCCATTGAGCAAAAGGAGCTTCAACAATCACTAGCTTCAAGGGCATGGCTGGCAAATTCTTCTTCCTTGTAAAAATCTGACAGTTATGACAACTAACAAAATTATAGACATATTTAAATAGGGAGAGACAATAATAACCAACTCTCATGATTTTGTGAGTAGTGGACTTTGGAGCAAAATGGCCTCCACAAAAACCAAAATGATATTCTTTTAGTACTTGAGGGACTTCTTTCTCAAACAAACAAAGAAGTAACACTCCATATGGATGCCTCCAATACAGTCTATCTTCCTGAATGTAATACCTTTGAGCCAATTGCTTGATAGAACTTCTTTTATTTTGGGACATGTATCTTGAAAATGATAAGTTCTTGAGGTAGTATATTATACCATCATACCATATACAATTAGAATTATCAATTGCTATAGCTTCTTGCTACTCATCTACTACAATAGTGTTATTCATATCTTCTCCATCTTTGTTGGCCAAGTACTTTACCAGTCCTTGTCCTTTGAGAATCTACACCATCTTGAACTCCACATCATACTACAGTAATTTGGCCATCCACCTTATAGGACTACCTAAGGGTTCAGTATGAGTGAAAATATATTTAATAGCAATGTAGGGGATACAAGCTATTACCTTATTGGACCCAAATATATACTTGAAATTATCCAATGCTCTGATTAATGCATAAGCCTATTTTTCCAAAATGGAAAATTTTAGTTGAGCACCCTTCAATATTGTACTCATAAAGGCTATGGGTATTTTATTTTCTCTTTATCTTGCTGAGCTAGAACTGTAGTAATAGTGTGTTTTGAAGCAAATGAGTATATTTTAAAATATTTGGAGTAATCAAGGTAGATCAATACTAGAGTCTTAGTAATTGCATCTTTGATATTTTGAAAATCTGAAGTATTTTCCTTTGTCCACCTTATTTCTCCAATTTTTTTATCATGTCATTTATTGTCTTGGTAATATGAGCAAAATCAGGGATAAACCTCCTAATAAAGTTAATCTTTCAAAAGAATGATCTAACTCCCTTAAGATTCTTAAGAGGGGAAATTTTAGTAATGGCTTCTACTCTTTGTGGATCAATGCTAATTCCATATTTTAAAACAATATGCCAAAGTAGTTTATCTTGTGTGGCACCAAACACATATTTTATAGGATTCAAAGATATGTCAAACTCCTTGCACCTGTCAAACACTTGAGTTAGATGTGCAAAGTGATCTTCAGGATTCTTTGAAAAATTATAATGTCATCAAGATATACTACCACTACTTGAACATCAATCCCTTTAAATGCAACATCCATTGCTCTCTGAAATGTTGCCTCTACATTCATCAATACAAAGGGCATCTTGAGATATTAAAATGTTCCCCATGGTGTAGTGAAAGTTGTTTTGTGCCTATATTTTGGATTCACTGCAATTTGATTGTAACCTAAAAAGCCATCCAAAAAAGATATTATTGATGATCCAATAACTGCTTGAAGCAACTGCTTCATGTTTAGAAGTGGATAGTTATCTTTGAGAGAGCTCTTATTCAAATTCTTGAAATCTATACAAATCTTGATCTCACCATTTTTTTTATAACTAGAACCAGGTTTGCCAACCAAGTAGAAAATCTCACCATCCTGATTATCTTGGTATCCAATAAATTTTACACTTCTTTCTACATAATTGGATGTAAAGTGGGATTGAAATTTCTTTGTTTTTGCTTGAAAGGCTTAGTATATTTTTTGAAGAGGTATTATGTGAGTCATTACCTGTCTTGAAGGTCTTCAGATCTTCATAACTCCAAGCATAAGCATCCATGTTTCTTTTCAATAATTTGATATACTATTGCTTATATTTTCTTGATAGGGTCTTATTGATCCTAATAATCTTGGGCTCTTCCTCTGTTCCAATATTAACTTCATCAATCTTAGATTATTGTACTAGAGGTTTATATGCCCTATAAAAATCATCAAACAAGCTCTCTAAAAATATCAATCCACTAGGGATCCTATTGGTCTTCAGGTGTATGACTTTTGTAGACTCTTCAATAATATCCTTTAGTTTTTCTTCATCATTTTCATCACAAATAACATTAGAAAACTCATTTGGCATAGTAATAAAATCATTAGTGTGTATATCATCATGAAAACATTGTAAATATACCACATTATCAAGAACATATGGATTATAAATAGATATGGTTGGGAACATTTCCATAAATCAAACATCTATCTCAAAGATTTTTGCTCCATAAGCATTAATGACCAACATATTAGCATTGTGATTTTGTGCTCTAGGAATAAATTGCAGATCAAAAGTCAAGAATCTATCTATTTCATTCAATACTCCTTGATTATATTGCTTTAGTGTAGGGTGCTTTGTTTGATACTTTCCTTTGATTTGTTGGATTATTAGTTCAACATCCCCACTATATTTGAGGTAATTAATGACCAATTCTTTGGCCTTCTTTAGCCCTAGTAATAAAGCTTCATATTCAACAACATTATTTGTACAAGAAAATTATAACCTATATGGTATGCCAAGATAGCTGCCATTGATGTCTATCAATAATACTCCAACTCTAGTTCATGCTTTAGAATTTTCCCCATAAAAGGTCATAGTCCATAACTTAGAAGTAATAATTCTATCAGTTTTTGCATCTACCTCAGCCTTCAATTTTTTATCCATATTTTCAAATCAGGTACTTCCAACAAGAAAGGGGAATGGCAGATAGAGTAAACCCCCATGTATTTTTCCTCAATCGAATTCATGATATTAACCATGTTATCATTAGGATCTCTGAATTTGACTGAATACTTATTAAAGGGTTATATTTTTAATATCACTTTCTCCTTACCCTACATTAGAATAGTGGCATATGACCAATCTAACTAAATAGTACCACCTAATTGCTCTACCCAATGCCTAGAGAGTAATATAGAAAAGAAAGGTTCCACATCTACAACTGCAACATCCATCACCACTCATTTCTTAGGATATTTTTCAATATGGAAAAATTGTCCAATTATAATACCTACACAAGGCACTCTCCTATTATCCATGACAAAAATAGGAGGGTGCTCTTTATGGAAAATCAAGACTAATAGATCAGCTACTTTTTTTGACATTACATTCATGGAAGCACCACTATCAAGCATGCAGTTATGAATAACATATTGATCCCCATAGCCTAATGTATACCTTAGTGATATGTAAAATGGTTTAACTAAATATGGGGCTCTAACTACATTATTCACAAGGCCTATGGGATTTTGAGGCTTTCCTCCTGATTGATCAATTAATTTGAAGGCTTTATATACCTGATAGTGGTACTTTGGAATAGTCATTAATTTCCTAAAAGTGATGCCAACCTTTTGCTTGGTAATCTCTATATCCAGATAAAACTGATATTTTTTATCATCAATTCCTTTTCTAGTTTTTTTATTAGCCAAGTCATTTTGTTGCTTTTGGATAATTTATTCTACATCAGGTTCTTCAAGAATCATTTGCAGCTTCATCTGATTTACCTTTTTCTATGAAATTACTCCTGTATCTTTCTCCTTTTGTGTAGGTCCTTCATCAAATTTGTCTTGCACTATTCTATTTTTTAGATTTATAACATGTATCTTTTCTAAATATTCAACCTCTTTTGTTGCAGGTACAAGCTTACCTCGCTTCATTCTATCAAATATGTTACTAGGAGTCTCACTTGAGGTTGATGCCTCAACAAATACTAAGGCTCTTTGCTCAAGATCACTGAAACATATGTCCATATCTGTTTAAAGTTTTTTTTCTTTGGTTTCATCCTCCTGAGTCCAACATACATTAATTCTAATTTCTTCATCTTCAAATTCAACATTTAAATCAACATTAGAATGCATACTTAGATAAATACCACAATCAACAAGGTTATGTGATGCATCACAAGAAGAGCAATATTTGATGGTATGAGATTTAGAACATAATCTAGATATCTTTCTACTTCTTTATTTTTCCAATTCCCATTCTGATTTTTGTTACCCTCTTCATTTTCGTTGTTATTCTAGTTTCTATTGAAATTCCTCCTAAAAGAAGGCTTATTATCTTCTTGTTGTCTATTATTTCCTAGTGAAATTTTTGTAGTGTTGTCTTTCCCTTTTTCAAGTCTAGCCAACTTGTTATTCAAAGTAGTGAACATCTCACTCAAATGATTAGCTATTTGATTCATTGGATCTTGTTTTGTTTTCTCAGGGACAAAGAACTCAACCTTCTTAGGATTTATTTTAGGTTGATTGGGCTCCAGAGAGTATGCTTTAATTTTATCACTATCAATCATATGTATCTCTATTTCAATAGCTCTTTCCATATATATATCAATGGTGCCAAAAACTATTGTGATTTTTCATGTCCTTAAGAAATTAAGTTGTCACATCACAAGAAATTAAGTTGTCACATCACAAGATCACTGGTTTATAAACAACACTGTGGACTCTAGTGGATCCACCTCTTTAATTCAAGAAAATATTATCATAAAGACTCTAGACAGATCGAGTAAGGTAAGGAAACCTTAGAGGTGAGCCTATAATACTTCACATATGCTCATGCTCATCCAGATTAACAAAAATAAAGTAAAACTATAATATTAAAAATGACCAAGCCTCAACGTAACTCCCAACTAGTGATTCAAGCTATAGACCGATGCCTTATCCATTGGGAAATTGTAGCCTTACTTAAAGGATGCTGAAGAAATAAGGGGAAGGAGATAAACCTGAGCCAATCACATCCATTCAAATAATGTAACAGAGATGATTAAGCATGAAAGCAAAAGAAGATGTCACTTACACATTCAAATAATGTAATATATAATTGGGACAACAAGAAAAACTACATATGAAATTACTAAAAGGAGGAAGCAAGATAGCATTTATCAATGGATTATTACAATAGAGTCTATTCAGTGTAACTAGATATCACTAAGCAATTACAATCAAATAATCCATTCAAATAATGTAAAAGAGAACTGCAACTCTTCATTCAAATGATGTAATGAAGAGCCTCCTAGCTTTCGGTCTTAGTCATTGGAAATGATCTTAGTAAACTGGACACCTCCTTAGTAAAACCTACACAGTGATAGGGAAGAAAATGGGGTGACTAGACAAGACACACAAAATAAAATACAACTGACAAGGACGACACTCTAGTATACCTCTTGTAGAATTACTGCACAAAAAACTTGATCCCAAAAGTTGTTGTAGCCACTCTATCATATAGCCTAAAATTTTGTTCTCATTCAAAGCTTGATGATGGCCCATAATTGTCAAAATTGCAACTGCTCTGATGATGGCTTATAACTGCAACTGTTACTAAAATTGGGTGATGGCCTATAAAAACTATAATTGCCTCTAAAATTGATCCACAATATTGCTTGCATTAAATTGCATGGTAGTGGTAAAAACACCTCCATAATCATTTGTCACCATTTATCTTGAAAAACGGATGAAAAATGTCTTCAGGAAATTTCTGACCATTAAAGCTCAGCTGGAAAAAATGAGGCATGTCAAACAGCTGAAAAATATCTTCAGGAAATTTCCAATAATTAAAGCTCAGCCAGAAAAATGAGACATGTCACAATTTTTTAATAATTTTTTTTCAAAATTTTATAAGGTTTTATCTTTAACCAAATTTTAATTTTTATTTCAAAAATTTAAATAACAATAATAATTTTTTTTTTTCTAGGTAAGTTAATGGAATTCATTAAAAAAGGGCATTTGAAAGGTGTCCTAATGCCTTGTACATCAGCAAAACCAAGAATAGAAAAGAGGAAACAACAGAGGAAGCAAAAGAGGAAACACCAGAGGAACAAAAGGCATTCAGCCAACAGAACCAAAAAGGACCTAAATCACCAAAAAATGGAGCATTACAACAAAGTGAAAGCTAATACTAAGCTTTCATCAACAGAAATAACAAACACACTAGTTGGTAACATTAGTATGCATTGGTGATGCAACCACAATCTCTAGGTCAACGTCCTTAACATCATCATTTGGGGCTTCCTTGCAAGCTTCCTTGGTGATCTCCACAATCGATCTCCATAACCTCCTCATCCTTGGCACTGTATTTTATATCAGAAAGTCCCCCCACAGTAGAAGTAACCTGAACATCCTCAAAATATTTGCATAAGAACAACAGGCTAAGTGCTTGACATTGCTCCTTAAGCTACGTAATAGCTTTCCGAATGGCAATATGAGCAGTTTCCAGGTGATTTATAGTAGCAGATGTGGCTTGGACAACAAGCTTATGAAGGTATTTTTCCACAATGTTAGGAGAATTAGAAAGTTCTTTCTTGGCCTTCTCAGAGGAAGGAGTGGGCGTTTTAGCAATCTCCTTAAATTTAAGCCTTTGGGAACAACAAACGGGTGTTTTTTCAATTTTGACTTTTTTCTTGATGTTGGATACAACCTGAGGCTTCTCAACATTGTTATTTCTCTTAGACCTAGAGCCCTTAATAATAATATTAAAAATAATAATAATATTATTATACTTAATTATTTACATGCATGTGTTAATTTATTTATTAAATTATATATAATATATTATAAAATATAATATATAATATATAATACTATATATATATTTGATACATAGAGGAATCGGCAACTACCTTTCCTTTTTGAACAACTGGTCACAAGGTCAAGTCACATTGCCTCCGATCGTAGCATCAAATCATGATGCTACCACTATAACCCCTACCTCACCTCGGTAAACACAACCCAAAGTGAGGGAGACCCCGGTGGCTTGGGGTTGGTACCACCATCATCAAGCTAGCACACACTCAATGAACTTAGGTTAGACTACTACCTTTGCCCTAGATTGGGCATGCCCACGAGGTTTGAACCTAGGTCTCTTCTTGGTAAGTGCCCAACTTCTTACCAATCCACCTAGCCCTCGCAAACATATAATACTATATATAGTATAATAAATATAGGGTGGAATGATCGCCGATCGCCCCACCCTATATATATTATACTATATATTATAGTATAATATATATAGAGTCTATGGACCATGATGAAAAATGGTCCACGTGGGCCTTTATAAAGGGAATCAACATCCCTGATCCCTTTGAGAATCGATTGATCGATCAAAAATTATTATTATTTTTTATATATAAATTTTAATTTCGCATGCCGATGAAGCTCAATCGACCGACTCCTTTTAGAAATTGACCGATCGGCTTAAAAATATGTGTATATATATATATTTTAATTAATTTTTTAAAGATTTTTAATTTTTTTTGACTTTTTTGTTTATTAATTAAAACGTATGCACGCGATGAAGGTCAATCGACCGACTTGGTTAAATTTTTTTTTGACCTTTTGATTCAACTTTTTAACTTTTTAATATATGTATATATGAAATAATATATAAAGTTTAATTAAAAATTTAAATAAATTTAATTAAATACTTAAAACCTAGAGGTAAAAAATAATTAATTAAATTTTTTATTAAAGATAAAAAAGGTGATATGAGATCAAAATGACGATTGGACTTCGACAACAAAAAAACTTAAAGACGATTTCGAAAGGCGAGACAGGCCTAGAAAAGACTCAAGGACCCAAAATTTTATTTAACAGAGATAGACTAAGGCAAAAAAAATGACTCTGGACACCAAAATTTCAATTATTGGGGCGATTTAAGTTGGATTTTTGAGTATCCAACAAGGCCATTCCGTATACATATTACGAAGTCGATCCAAAATAAGAGAAGAAGCACAAAATATCTCCTTGCCCTAAGGAAAAAAAATCCCTTGTAGATATGAGGCTAGAAGATTGACAATATAATATTCAATCTATAAATCTGGATGATATCACTCAAATGGAGGCTCTCAAGATACTTTATGTTGATGCTAACACATTATTTGTGAAATGAAAGGGTATCAAAAGGAAGATCAAAGGAGCAAAAAAAAGAATTCAATCGTTGGAAGCACAACTCTATAAGGCAGGGCTAAGTCAACGTGCTTTGGAAGATGAGGTAAAATCATTGAAGGATAACCTGGATAGGGCCCCTCCCTAACAAGTATTGAAGCAAAAGGATGAAGAAATCACCGCCTTGAGGAGTGATCTTGAGAAGAAGGAGGTCGAACTTAGAGGTGATTTGCAACAATGATAAAATGCCTTAGATGTTGCACTGGCCCAATTGCAGAAGGAGAAGAACAAGCCCTATGGAGCATTAATATCTAGAGAATGGGTTAAGAGCATCAAAAATACTTTTTGGGATAAAATAAGAGAAGCAATGTTGAAGGTGCTTCCATATTTTGTGTGAAAGTTAGAAGAGGGCTTGGAAACCTCTAATATGGTGGAAAAGGAGTTAGATGCTAAGGTAACTTTGGTGCAAAGCATGGGGAGGCCAACGCTAAGACTAAAGGCATTATTCTAAAAAGGAGATTCCTTCCTGTCCAAGTACTCGATAAGAGATCTTGAGTGCAATGGAACTATTATGTAGTAGGTATTAATTCTTGTAGACCTGTATTATGAAGGGAAAGAGCATCGTGTTGTAGTAAAGAAGGAGGTGAAAATATGAATAGAGACAACTCAAAACTCAAAGTGCTTGGCTCCCTAGGATTTTGAAACAACAAAGGAGAGCTTTACATAGAAGAGGACCTAAGTAGGCTATTTGAGGGCCTAAAGGAATATGAAGATGAAATTATGGTGTTACAAGAACCAATAGCAATGAACCAAATGCTTGACATGGTACTCAAATTTTCAAGTCTTCTTGCCAAGATAGAAGAGATAGTTGAGAAATATATTGACCCACCTTACAAGGATGTTTATCACTTGGACACCATTGTTTATAGCATTAGGATTGTTCCTCTCCCTATCGTAGAATATTGGAACTAGATTTATCAAAATTTTCAAATTTAGGCCATTCCAGCATCTGCCTTATAGTTCGAATCCTCAAGAGCTCAAGAGTAGTAGCAAAATGAGCCTAGAGGGGTAGCATAAATTTTATAATGGATAGGGTTTTGTAAATATTTTTGTGCAAATAATGGTTTCTTGAGTTAACTCTGTGACCCAATGGTTGTGGTCAAAGTATATTGTATTGGTGTAGGGTATTCTCTCTTCCCTGTTTTATCTAGGTTATATAATTTTAGCAAGTAAAAATCCTTGTAAATCACCAAAATTATGGGTGTTTTTTCCCACACCCACTTGATGCTCATGATAAATTAAGACGAGTCCAAAAGTTCTATTGTAAGAAAGAATAAGAAATATGCCAAGTAGAGAAATAAGCATGGTTTCCCCTTGCAGCAACCTCGAAGGTCCACCAAAAATTATCAAAGGTTTAACTAAGTACTAAGGTAGATAGCAAAACAAGAGTCCTTATTTCCTGAGAGGTTACCAAAAATCTACCTTGATGAAATAAGGAGCAAAAAATCGAAAAGGAGGTAAACTACTGGTGCTCTCAAAACCCTGCCACAAGAGGAGAAAGGTGAATAAAAGGGAAGGTAGAAAATCAGGATGCTATTGAAACTTAGAAAGCCCCAAAAGCCATCGTGGTTGATGCCTAAGATTAATCATATTATGAACCGAGCAAAAACATGAGATAAGGCCAAGAAATATGTGCACCCCAAAATACTACCTCAAATGAGGAGTTGTAGCAGGGTGGAAGAATCAAAATTGATGATCATAGGGGTAAGCCCAAATATCCACCATAATAAGAGAAAGGTGCATTAGGCAAAAATTTGGAAGTGATATTAAGTTGTGGTGAGATCAAGTGTAGAAATAGAAAATATCATATGGTCATAAATGGCCCAAATATTCACCTAGCTAGAGGAGATGGGCCAGAGTTTGAAGTGGCAACAATTTTACACCAATAGTAAGGAGGCACCATGCCCTAGGTAGAAGATGTGGATGAGGAATTTAATACCTAGTAAGAAAAGACACCTACGCACTGCTGAAATGTATCAAAAGGCCTACTAAAGGAATCAAAGGTGATCCGCCATGAGGTAAAATTTTTACAGTAGGACTGCAGGTTGCATTAATGACAATAACAAATTTCCTCCCTTGAGTGCACACAAGCATTATGAGTCCTAGGGTGCTAGTGCAATAATAATAGAAGACAATTGGATGTAACCAATGAAGAATACTTTAATTAATGGGAATTTGCAAGCTGTAGAATGCTAGTTGGTGCATACAGCATGAACTCCCCAAACTCAGCTGCTCTTCATTAATGTATGTATTAATTGCTTGCAACAAAGGTAGTTGGTCAACCTCAATTCTTGGCATTATATTCACTTGTAGAAGGGGCTTTTTCAGGGGCTATATACACAATAATGTAAGGCATAAAAATGGTTGGCTCTTTGGCCATTACAACTTGCATGTAATATTCATAATACCCATAATACAAGCAGATCATTTTTTGACCTCCAAGCACTTGCCATGTATGTATGCTTATTTGGTTGGTTATTTCTGTTAAAGTTAGATGAATGAATGTGCTTTAATTTTGCATTCTAGATTTCATGCTTTTAATTCTCTAATTTTGTAATTCATAACTAAACTTTATGAGATGAATATGAATGAAAATTATTTGTTGGTCTTTTAGATGATCTATGTAAATTCATCGAGTATTAAGGTTTTGCATCTACTTTGGTGTGACTAAACCCATCCCTTGTAAGTTCTAGCTTATGTTTTATTTATTTTCTCTTCACTCCCATTTCCTTCAGGCATAGTTAGCTAGGATCCCTAAAGGAACTAGCCTTCTCCAAATATTGGTCTCATAACCTCTAGTTATGGAACCATTCAAAGTTGGTTGAGGTCTATAGGTGCACAATCCTTACCATTAGATAAAATTTTGACCAACAACCCTCAAGAAGAAATAGTTGATTTCAACATCTGGTTTAATAGAACCTAGCAAAGAGTGCCAAAGGATCTTCATCCAACTAATGATCAAGCTGTATACTATTATCTAAGAGCTTTTAGCTCATATCTAAGTCTAATTATAAGGTATTCAAATGTCCTTACCTTCCCACAAATATTCCAAGAAGCCATTAAAGTTGAGAAAATTCTTATTGCTATTGGCTGATTGCCACATAAACCCATAATACCTATTTTATTGAACCATTTTTAGAGCCATCCACAACCAATATCCTCAGTACCATATTACCCTATAATAAATCCTCCATTAAATCTTCCATATTGGCCTACTACATCCACAATCTTGGCCCTAACAACAATACCCGTGTTGCCAGTCCTCCCTGCTCCTCCCGTAGTCCCTGTACTTTTGGCACCAGAGACACAGACTATCCTCCTACAAGAGATGCAAAATGCCATGAAGAACCTCACCAATGAGATCACATTAATGAAAAGAAGGGAAGAAAAAATGAACTTCCATCCCAAAAGGTTCCTATATGTCACCAAAGACCAGGCTGCATCTACAAGTAAGCTTTATGAAAGACCAAGTACCATCCTTGTGATTGAAGAAGTGAAGTCTTCCACTTCTATGTCTCAATAAAATTATTTGTGCTCTACATGTAATGATCCCCATGGGAAAAACACTTGTATGATGCATCAAACCAATCATAGCGTTTAATCAGAGATTCCAAAAGTGCTATAATAGAGCAGTTCGGCATTTTGCCATCGATCCCGCAGTAGCTTTGCAAATATATTTTAGGGCATTGGACCCCATGAAAGACATGTTTGCAATATGAAATCCTCAAGTCACCATGCTCGCTCTAGCCTATAATGAAGCCATGACCATCGAGCAGCAAATGACACCACAGGGCTATGGATTTCCCTAGATGCCTATGATGGGACAATATGCTCCATATGGTCAAGCTCCCTTGGCAAATCAGATCATGGCACTACAAATGCCAAGCATGAACGCCTTCCCATACCAGCAACCATATCCACCAGCACTTGCATATGCACCCATTCCAATCCAACCAATTACATCCATTCCACTGTTCCCGCATTTTTGTAGAATAGTCAATCGACTATGCAAGGAACCAACCAAGTTAATTCTTAGGCTATAGTTCCTTTCCCAAATCCAACTCCGATTCAAAGTGTCAATCCATACGGGAATCCAATTCCTCAAAACCTGACCCAAATGTTGAATCAAGACCCCACCAATTACGCAAATCCAACGGGGGTTAACAACAATGTGATTCCATCGAAGGAGATTTATTCAGAGGTCGAAGAGCTCAAGAAAATAGTTCATAAGCTGAGCAATGACATGGTTCAGAAGCAAAAGTATGAATCCCATGCCCCTCACTCAAATAAAAATTTTAACAATAGAGGGAGACATTAGAACACAAAGCCAAACAATGGGGGAGTACCCGCTCCCATTGCTAATCAACTAGACACTTCTGCAGGACCTAGTCAATCCAATTCCCTTTTGAATATTTCAGATTTGGCCTGGGAAAGGGGGTGTAGGTTGCACAACACAAAAGAACACAATGAGAGGAATTGCCCTGAAATTGCTAGATACACTCATTGTATTCAGGCACAAGTTGATGATTTGGAACTGGTATCAAATGAGGGTCCATCGCAACATCAAGATGATAACATTATGGTGATGGAAACTGTATATCATCAAGAAGGTGAGAGTGAGGAAGAAGAAGATGAAATTTTGGAATAGGAGGTGCAAGCTTTTCGAGATTTTAGAAAGGGGAATCATGGATACCATTTGAGAAGTAAATCTAAAGCCCCTAAAACCTCATCAACACCTCCAAACAACTCTATTCTTCCTCTGGATACTAAGGCAAATAATAATCCTCCTCCTCCACTCAGAAGAGAAATGTCTAATGACGTGCAGAAGACAGTCAAATTTGAAAAACCAAACTATGACATAGTGGAGGATCTGAAGAAGTACAAATCTAGCCTTTCGTTCTTGGACGTGACTATATTTCCTGGCCAAAAGGAGGCATTGATAAAAGCTCTGAACTCACCTGATCAAATGTGGAAGGAAAAAGGAGTTGAGTCCCATCTAATTTTACGAAAGGAGAGACGGGATGTCCCGCCATTCTTATTGACTCTGAGAATTGCAGGTAAGAATTTGTATAACTGTTTGGTGGACACGGGTGCCACGAGCAACCTCATGCCTTCGGAGATATGTCAAATGCTAGGTCTGCAACCTGTTTCATCCAAATGCAAGGTCCTACAATTGGACTGATTAGAGGTAAATATGGTAGGGACCCTATATGATGTTAAAATTCAATTAGATTCTGAACCCAGGGTCCAGCAGGTTGTCGACATTCTGGTTGTTAATATCCCAAGCGAGATATGGAATGCTACTTGCGAGGGATTGGATGAAAACTCTGAATGGCTATTTTTCAACAGACTGCTCACATATGTGGCTACCATGGAAAGGAATTGCAAACCAAATCATAGTGGAAAATGAACCGAGGCTCAAAGAAATCATAACAAAATTTAACAAGCCAAATGAAGTTTAGTTTTCTGAGCCAGAACTGGGGGTTTATGCACTTGATCTTGAGGAAGCTACTGAAGAGCCTAAAGAGGAAGCATGTCATGGTGGATCTTCTGAGGAAAATGATTGCACATGGTTGTTCAGGTTCGATGGATCAAAATCTAGACAGGGAGTAGGAGCTGGAGTCGAGCTCATTGGTCCAAGAGGTAAACCATTATTGGCTGCTTACAGATTGCAATTTCCTTGCATGAACAATGTGGCAAAATACGAAGCATTGATCTTTGGTTTACGTCTAGCATTGAGCAAGCAAGTTCAATGCTTGAAGGTATTGGGAGATTCTGAGCTGGTAGTCAAGCAGATCAAAGGACAGTATACATGTCGTGACAGGAGACTAAGCCTTTATAGAACTAGGGTTATGGACCTCATTGAGGAATTCGATGCGTTCAATATAGCCCTTATTTCTAGAAAAGGAAATCGAATAGCAGACTCTCTTGCAGTCGCCACGGGCATGTTAAACCCGGTTGATATAAAAAGGTGTAAAAAGTTTTCCATTGAATTAGTTCCTTGTCCATCAATACCCGATAATGTCAAGAATTTCTAGGTTTTTGAAAATGACAGACACATCTTCAAATTTGTCACGAACTCGGGTATTTTTGAAAATCAGGTGATTGATGAGGAGCAAAGGTGGCAAGATGAAACAGAAAACAAGAGTGAAACCGCGTGTCAATCCAACAAAATACCTAAAGATGTGGTTTCATTGGATAAAATGTTTGATATGGGATACAAGACCAAAAAAGGAAAAAGAGTCCCACTCCCCAAAGATGCATGTGATTCAATTAATCTAGGGAGTGCAGACAATCCAAAGGAGGTGTA
Organism: Wollemia nobilis; assembly: GCA_028583015.1. NCBI lineage: Eukaryota > Viridiplantae > Streptophyta > Pinopsida > Araucariales > Araucariaceae > Wollemia > Wollemia nobilis. The sequence continues at coordinate 7,097,935 of JAQPPZ010000380.1, read as the reverse complement.
CATTGTAAAGGCATGTACAGATGAAGAAAGGAGCAACATAATGCAAGCATTAAAGCATTACATAGATTGCATTTCTTGGAATTACAATGAGCTGAAGACGTACAACCAAGAAATTATCACACATACCATCCCTTTGAAGCCAGACTCCAAGCCTTTTAGGCAAAGACAACGAGTTGTTAACCCGCTATTGGAGCCTTTGATCGAAAAGGAGGTCAAAATATTATTGGAAGCGAAGATCATATTTCTTATTAGGCACTCAACCTGGGTTGCTAACCTCGTTCTAGTAAGAAAAAAGAGTGGAGAGATTAGGCTGTGCATAGATTTTCAAAATCTTAATAAAGCCTCTCAAAAGGATAATTCCATTGCCTTCAATTGATGAAATTATACAAACGGTAAATGGATCTGAAATGATATCCTTTCTTGATGGGTATTATGGATACAACCAAATTCTTATACATCCACATGACAGGATGAAAATAGCCTTCACCACCAAGTGGGGGACATTTTCATATAAGAGAATGTCGTTCGGATTGTTAAATGCTGGTGCAACTTTTCAACACACCATGGATTATGCATTCAAAGGGCTCATAGGCAAATGTATCATCGTTTATGTGGATGATATTCCAGTATTCTTGAAGAAGAGAGAGGACCATGTCAAATATTTAAAGAAAGTGCTTCAAAGATGCAGAGAACATGGAATTTCCTTAAATCCCAAAAAGTGCATTTTTGGAGTAACAGAAGGAAAATTGCTTGGTCACATCATTTCAAAAGAGGGCATATCCATCGACCCAGAAAGGATACAAGCTATCCAAAAATTACCTCTCCCGAGTAGTAAAAAATAATTGAGATCTTTCTTTGGGCAGGTTAATTTTGTGAGGAAGTTCATGTCAAGATTTGCTGAGATAGCTAAACCTCTGAAAAAGATGCTCAAGAAGGATGTAGAGGTCAAGTGGAACGAGGAAAGTAGAGTGGCCTTTTAGAACATCAAAGATGCCATTTCTAGGGCCCCGATCCTCATAAGTCTAGACTATTCCAAACCTTTCTATATTTATGCCTTCGCATCAGAACACTCTTTTGCGAGTGTCTTGACCCAAAAAGGTGAGGATAGTGCAGAAAACCCCATAGCATTTTTAAGTGCCCCTCTAAAATATGCTCAATTAAGGTATTCCATCCTTGATAAGCAGATGTACGCACTTTTTAAAACGATGAAAAAATTTAGGCATTACATTGTGCATAGCAAAGTTATTGCCATCGTGCCTGACTCTGCTATTAAGACCATGTTTTTACAAAAAAAACTAGGTGAGAAAAGAGGGAAATGGATTTCCACCATCCAAGAATTAGATCTCGAAATCCAACCTATGAAACTAGTTCGAGGACAGGGACTGGTGAAGGCGATCGCTGAAAATAATCCGCAAATAACATGCCAATACTCGAATATAGAATACATTGCTAAGGATGACTGGTATGTTGATATTGTGCAATTTTTATTGAATGGTAAGTGTCCTTCTAATCTGAATTCAACCCAGAGAAGAGCTTTAAGGCTTAAGTCTATCAATTATCTGATGAAATTTGGTGTTCTTTACAGGAAGAATCATGAAGGGATCTACCTGAGGTGCCTGAACAAAGAAGAAGCTGCCAGGGTGTTGCAAGAATTTCACGAGAAACATGGAACTGGTCATGGTGCGGCAAATGCTACAACGCATCAAATCCTAAGAGCAAGATACTACTGGCCCCACATTTTCAAATATGCACATGCCCATGTACGATCTTGTCATATCTGTCAAGTGGCTGCCAATAGAGAAAGAAATGCAGCCATGCCATTACAACTTGTAGTTGAAATGAGACCATTTGCACAGTGGGGACTAAATTTCATTGGGGTTATTAACCCAAATTATTATGATTCTCATAAATTCATATTGACAGCTACAGACTACTGTACAAGGTGGACATAAGCGATTCCTACTAAACATGCCACCACAGACGTTGTAATAAGATTCCTTGAGGACCATATTATAACAAGATTTGGAATGCCCGATTCTATTGTCAGTGACAATGGTAAAGCTTTTATTTCTACACAATTTGCATATTGGGAATATGAGAACAAAGTGAGCTTAAAGTTTGCATCTAATTATTATCCTCAAGGAAATGGTTTGGCCGAATCTTCAAATAAAAATTTGTTGAACACTATTAAGAAATTGTTGGAAAAGAACCCTCGGGATTGGCACAGCCAATTGAAGTTTTCCCTTTGGGCAGATAGGACCAGAGTAAAAGAATCCATAGGGAATACTCCCTATCATTTGGTCTATGGGCAAGACCCGATATTTCCTGCAAATTTGAAGTTGCAGACCTTACATTTTATACAAGAGTACTTGGGGACAGATGATCAAGTTGAAGCTAGGTTAAGTCATTTGTTGCACCTTGATGAAAAGAGAGAAGAAGCCATGAATCACATGAATAAACACCAGGAAGTTATCAAGAGATGGTTTGACAGAAGGGCCAAAATTAAGTCCTTCAAAATTTCAGATTTGGTATTACTATGGGACAAAAGACATGAGGAAAAAGGGAATCATCAAAAGTTTGATTGTCTTTGGTTAGGCCCATATCAGATTTCAGAAATTCTCGGGAAAAATACATTCAGGCTAAAAACTTTAGAGGGGAAGGATTTTATGTTACCGGTTAATGGGCAGATTTTAAAGCATTATTTTAGCCCCTAGGTTGTAAGAGTTTGATGTTATTCTTTCGGTTTTGGTGGGGATTTTCAGATTTTGTTTTCATTGTTTAGGATTGTTAGTCTAGCTAGGATTTTGGTTGTGGATTTGATTTCAATTGACATGTTTTGTTTATTTTGATAAAATTAAATAAAAAATAAAATAAAATATAAATAATTAAAAAAAAATAATAATAATAATAAAAAAAAATGAGATGTCAACTTATGCTTAAGATTAGGAGAATATGAAATATTGGAATTGTCTTGTAAAAGCTCCAAGTCACACAAACATTTTAAGTTATATCGTTTGATTTTGTGATGCATGAAGTAGTCAGTTTTGCATGACAAATATTTCATTTGCAATTCAAGAGATAATGCATTCATGTTACATCTCACTTTACATATACATTCCATCTTAGTTGCATATGCATCTTAGGTACAAATCATTAAAGTATGTCAAATCCTCTTAGGGTTGTGTTATAACATAAATATAAGAAAAATCCTAAGGTTGGAAACTGAGTCTTGAGATATCTAGAATCAAGCACATCTTATACATTAAAAAGGATCTTGAGCAAAATGATCAAAACGTAACTTGGAAGAAAAGGTTGGGCGAAAGAAGTTTTTCATGTCTATCCTATTATGCAACATGATCCTTAAAACAGTGGTTTTGACCACTTCCATAGAGCTTATAGCCTAAAATCATAGTAGTAAGGATAGGGTTAAATCCTCATCGAACTTAGGTTGAGGATCCAATTCCCCAAAGCTTTGATTTGACCTACATGGAGTAGTAAGGATAGGGCATAAATTCTCATCTTGCTTAGGTTGAGAATCTGATTCCCCAAAGCTCTTATGTCTCATTTCATAATAAGTCTTGGATTGGAAGGATCGTACTACTTGTCCTCTACAAAGGATGGGTAGTCATCCCCAAGGTCTAAGTAATAAATTAATATTTTCCATTTTTTATCCAAAGCTTGGATTGGAAGGATAGTACTACATGTCCCTAGCCAGGATGGGTAGTCATCCCCAAGGTCCAAGAAGTAAAAAAAAAAAAAAAAAATTAATTTTTCCCACCTCATCTTTATTTTGGATTGGAAGGATCATACTACTTGTCCTCTGCAAAGGATGGGTAGTCATCCCCAAGGTCCAAAGAAATGAAGATAAGTCTTGGATTATGGGGTTAGGTATGCCCATGCATGGCAACATGTATTGTCTAAAAAACAAGACCACTGATTGTCCAAAGGGTTAGACTAGCATGACCATTTCCTCCATAATTGGTTAAATTATTTTGCTCAAAGTGAGGTAATGAACTCTAAATCAGAATAGTAAGGATAGGGTTAAACTCCCATCTTAGTTGGGTTGGGAGTCTGATTCCCCAAAGTTATGATTTCACATTCACTTGCAATGGGTTCAAGATAGTAGGGACTCATAACCAACTTTGGGATATAATAAAACAATTCATTAGTGGATCCTAAGAGGGTTTGGCAATCTTGAATGTTTGTACATGATACTAGAAGAAAGACTATGCCTTGTATAAAAGCAAAATCTCCTAGCATATTCATTAGGTTACACAAATCATTCACAATCTCATATGCATTCATGCAAAACTGACAATGGAATGTTGATCAATTTCAAACGATAGGGAATGAAATTCATTGCACACACTGAGCTAATACTTGATGATTCTGATGATTCATGTACTTCTGATCTTTGGGCATTTGTTTATATTGCTTATGTGCTAACACATGTTTTTGAGTTTGTATATGTTTCAAGTTGGGTTCTCACTAAAATGCTCAAGAGCATTTGACAAATAGAGTCACCATTTGTTGTGGCTGATCCACAACACACCCCAAAATTGGGGACCCACATTTTTTGCATGCTTTCAAAGAAAATCTTAGTGACCCAGATGCTAAAAATCAAGAAAAAGGGGCAAAATTGCACAAGGAAGAAAAGTGTCGCGATATCACGACATGTCGCTCCATCGTTGCCAAAAAAATGAAAAGGTGTCACAAAATCACGACATGTTGCTCCGTCGCGGCCAAAACCAGAAAAGTGTCGCGAAATCGTGACGTGTTGCACGGTCACTGCCGAAAATAGAAAAGTATCACGAAATCGCGACATGTTGCTCCCTCACGGCCCGAAGAGGAGAGAGAAAGGCAAAATGGAAAGGCGTAGCGAAATCGCGACATGTCACAAAATCGCGGGTCAAACCGGTCAAACAGAACGAAGCAGAAAAGCATCGTGATATCGCGACAAAAATCAGCAAAGGTGCACAAAGCAAAAAAATGTCGCGATATCACGACAGAAAATGGCAAAGAGGCACGAAACAAAAAATGTCGTGATATCGCGACAGGTCGCGGTTTCACGGCTCCGAAGCAGCGAAGTAGTACGGATGAAAATAGCATAGCGATTACGCGACATGTCACGTTATCGATGCCAAATACAGCAAGAGCAGCCCGAAGCAAAATAGCGTAGCGATTTCGTGACGAAAAGTTGGCAAAGTGTACGGAAGTGAAAAACGTCGCAAAATCATGACAGATTGCGGGTGGAAGGCATGAAGTGTAAAATGGTCGCGAAATCGTGACAGCATTGAGCGAAAAGGCATGAAGTGTAAAATGGTCACGAAATCGCGACAGCATTGAGCGAAAAGGCATGAAGTGTAAAATGGTCGCGAAATCATGACAAAAATGAGCGAAAGGGCGCGAAGCGAAAAAACGTCGTGAAATCGCGATAGAAATGAGCGAAAGGGCACGAAACGAAGAAGCGTAGCGATTTCGTGATAGGTTGCGGCAAAAAGCATGTCAAATGAAAAGCGTCATGATTTTGAAACATGTTGCGGCCGAGAGTGTACGAAACAGAAAAGCATCTCGATTTCGTGACATGTCGTGATTTTGTGACATGTCGCGTTTTCGCTGGGCAAGAAGGAAAGAAGGCTGTTGTCCGAAAAATGTCACGATATCGCGACCTATCTCATTTTTGCTGTGCTGGCCGAGGAACAAGCTGCATGCCTAAGGACGTTGCGATTTACATGGGGCCGTTACAGAATGTGCTGGAAATGCAGAACACGTGGCATACAGGTGTCAGAGTTGCAGAAGCGTTACATGTAACAAAAAATTTTGGACGTTTTGACATCGAGCATGAAGTAAAAGCATCAAAAAGGTGGGGAATTTGAAACGACGCATTCTGGGAGGTGAAGCGAAGCGACGCAGGGAGAATCGAAGAGCCGCGCCAGATAGTATAAAATCAGAAGCACAGATTGAACACAGGGGTTGGAAATTGCTGCTAGCAGAGTTGCAGAGACAAGGGCTGCAAGCCATTCTGGGCTTGCACTTGGAGCAATTTCCTTCATTTGTTTTGGATTTACTAAGCCTGGAACATTCTGTCATTGTAACTGATATATTATTTTAATACAGAAATACAGAGAGTTGACATCTTATTGATAAGAAATAAGGAGTTGTTATGCATGCAAGATTTAATGTTTTATCTTCCCTTTCAGATTTCTAGGCTTCTAGGTGAAGTTTAATGCAAATGTTTTTTGGTTGCTTCATGCGAATGCCTAAAATCTGAAATTACAGTAAAAACCCTAGAAACCCGCACCTAGCTTATCAGGATTGTGCGAATTTGCAGATTCAATAGGTTAGGTTGCATGCAGAAAACCTCATTATCTTCGATTTTATCAAGTCGAGATGGCAGCATTCTGGACGTAGTTTAGTTGCATCTTCATTTGCATTTCTTTTATTTTTTCAAACCCTCATTTTAGTTTCTGCATTTTAATTATTCTCATTCAAGTTAATAACTGAAAATCCATCAAAGCCTAAGATCAAATAGATTTATTTCTTATATTTATTCAATTGGAGTCCATTGCAAATTCAAATTAAATAAACCACAGTGCCCCTTGTTAATATCCACTTGTAACCCTAAGGTATTCCCAGCATTCAAATTAAAACAACATCATTGATATACAAAGAGTTAGCATAACAAGAACCTTGGAGAAATTATCTATTGTAATTTCTTTGCAAGCAGAGGATTTTGGGACTCGGATCCTACCGGAGAGTGTGCTTTCACAATTGGGTGAAAACACCACTCAACAGTGGCTATAGAAAGAGTGGAGAGGACTCAGAAAGGGTAAATTTACATGATCAGGGAGGGTGGACACAAATTTTTTGATACCATCCATTTAGCAGGTATATGTTCTAACCAGATCTAAAATGAAATCACTGCAAGTAAATCTAGAAGAACTAAATACCCTAAATATCCCTTTTGATGCAAAAGATAATAAAGAGGCTAAAATGAATATTCCTTCAATAATCCCTATTCAAAATACGATCACTCGGAAGAGGAATGAGATCGAAACTAGTGGCATGCAACAAGGGAGTGGAATCCCAAGAAGAGATTAGGAAAAAACTAAAATATCCATCTCAGACAAAAAATTAGTGGATTGAGACCACACATGACTATAGGAGAAAGTTTGAACCACTCCCGAGAGATAAGGAAAGGTAAGCCAAAACTTCACCTTCAATATTGTTGAAGAGATGAATAAAAATCCTTCAAAGGTAAGCATGTATGCCTGGATAGATGGATTTGATCCAAGTAGCACTCAAACTAATAAAAAATCAAAACAAATCACCTCTTGGGAAAAATTTAGTCCAAGGAAATCCTGTTCTGGGGGTGGGTAATAACATGCCTTCTCATTTTTATCTTTCCCTAGATATAGAAGGGTGGATGGTTCACAACTGTATGATTGATTATGGAGCTGCCACTATAGTCATGCCTAAGGCTATATGTGATGTTATGGGTATGGAGTATACGAGAAGCTACCCTGGAATCCTACAGTTTTTATGGTATGCATGTCAAGACTATCAAAGTCATCAAATATGTGCCCATGGTTATGCATAGATTAACCCAAGTCACGATCATTCAAAAAATCATAGTAGTTGATCTGGAGCCATATTTTAGAATATGTCTCTCAATGGAATTCATTGCTAAACTGGGCGGTTACCTTTCCCTAGATTACTTCCATATGGAGATACATTTCAGGGGAAGAAGGGTGAAGATCTATTCAAAATAATCTTCCTCGTTTCATATAGAGAGATTAGAGGAAACAAAATATTAGGTTGGCACAGTGGGCATGATCACTGAAGAAGAAAACCTGATGGGAAAAGTTCTAGAAGAACTTTAGTCTGAGGATTAGTTTTATTTGAAGGACTTCAATGCTATGATAGAAATAGGGTTGGGGACTTACTCCATCCAGAAGCCAAAGACAAAAGAAATGGTGGAGTTAACACCCTCACCGAACCAACTTTGGAAGCTCTATTTTGATGGGGCAAGATGTAGAAATGGTGTAGGAGTAGGAGTAGTATTAATCTCACCCATAGGAGCTCAAAAAACCTTTTCCTATGGAATCACATGGAGTTGCACTAATAATGTGATGAAATATGAGGCCCTATGCCTAGGATTGAATAAGGCAACTTGGGGTCAAGCAACTCTAGATATTTGGATATTCAAAACTAGTGATCAATCAGATCACAAAGAAGTGTGTTAGTAAGCAACACTATCTCAAAGCATACATGAATAGAGTCTAGAATTTTCTAGAAGCTTATGAATCCCTGAACATAAAAATACACATGTTGACACCCTAACATCCATTGGAGTCAATTACTGCCCTGTGTCAAATGTCATAGATAAGTCCAACATAGTAAGGTTGATATATCAGCCTTTCATTTCAGACAAGAACATATTTTGGAAAGTATTTGAGAGTGATGAACAAATAATGGACTTTTTGGTTCATAAAATGAACTATTTAGCTAGGGCCTATTGGATATGAAGATAAAAATGAAGAAGAAGAGGAGTTTCTCCAACTAAAATATAACCACATACCCAAAGGCTTGATTACCTTGGAGATTATATTTGACAACAGTGATCCCCTAGTGGGTTGTATGATTAAAATTGATGCTAAGGGATCCAAAGAGATTTTTATTGCCCTAGAAAAGGGCTTGAAAGTAAGCATGAATTTTTTAGAAGAAGATCTAGGTCAAATCTAGGAGTTGTGTAGAAAATATGATGATATCATCACCTGGACATATGATAACCTCAAAGTCTATAGTAAGGATACCATTCAATATACTATTGAATTAGAATCAGATGCAAGACCTATTCAACAGAAATAGAGGCTAGTCAAGCCTATGATTGAATCTTCAATGAACCAAGAGCTCTTGAAGTTGCTTAATGCCAAAATAATATACCCCATCAAGCATTCTACCTAGGTGGTAAACCTGGTTCCAGTCTAGAAAAAATAATGGAGACATAAGGCTCTATGTTGATTTTTGAAACCTAAACAAGGTCTCCCTAAAGGATCATTACCCTCTATCATAAATTGATTAGATACTTCACATGGTGGTAGGAGTAGAGAGATTTTCCCTATTGGATGGCTTATTTGGGTTCAATCAGATATAGATCTGAGATGAATACCAATATAAAACAACCTTCACCACCAAATGGGAAACTTTCACTTATCAGTGGATGCCATTTGGGTTATCCAATGTTGGATCCACTTTCTAGAGGGTAATGGATATGGCATTTGGTGAACTAGTGAACAAGGTGATCATTATTTATTTGTATGACATGACTATCTTCTCTCATAAAAAGATGATCATATAGAGCACCTCAGACAGGTCTTTGAGAAGTGTAGAGAATTTGGGATATCACTCAATCTTAAAAACATTTATGTTCATTGTGCAAGATGGAAAGTTGTTTGGGTATTTTGTGTCTAAAACGAGGATTACTATTGACCTAGATAGGGTAAAATCCATCTTAGAATTACCCCTTCCCATGAATAAGAAGGGGCTTCTATCATTCTTTGGGAAAATTAACTTTGTACAAAAATTTATTTTTGGCTTTGCCCAAATAGTTAAGCCCATGACAAAGATGTTGAAGAAGAATATAGAGTTCAAATAGATTGATGCATGATAAGATACTTTAAAATACATTAAAGAAGCTATTTTGTGATCTCTGTTCCTTACCAATCTGGATTACTCCAAGGTTTCATTTTATACGCATTTGGAGTAGAGGAAAGTTATGCTACAGTTCTCACTCAAAAAGGAGAAGATGGTATGAAAGACCCATCGCTATCCTCATCCAAATTCTACAGGATCATGAAGAGAGATATAATTTCATTGAGAGGTTGGTTTATGCCATCATGAAGTCCTTGAAGAATTTTGAATATTTTATTTATCAAAGTTAAATCCTTGTATATGTGGTCCACCCAGATGTTTAAAGTTTCATTATCCAGAGAGAACTAGGTGAAAGAAGGGTGGGTTGAACTAAAAAAATTTAAGAATTTGATGTAGATATCAGACCAAAAAAATTAGTAAGACGATGGGTTCTCTATCAACAACTGGTCCAATATGTGATTGTAGAACCTAATACGTACATAGAGGAGGACAATCCCTTTGGGCAAGAAGAAAGACAGGTGTTGCTAGACACTTGGATTACTCATCTAACACATTACTTCAATTTTGGAAAATGTCCAAAAGGATTGAAGACTAACTAGAGGAGAAGATATAGGTTGCAAGCTATATATTATGCATTGATCAATAATATCCTGTACCGGAGGAACTTCGATGGGGTTCTCTTGAGATGTTTACCACAAGAAAAGGTTAGGATGATCTTGGAAGAGTTTCATACTAGATTCTTAGGAGGATACTATTTTGACCAAACCACGGTAGCCAAGATTTTGAGAGCTAGGTTTTATTGGCCATCTATTTTTCCATATGTATTCAAATTGATACAATCATGTGATAAATATCAAATATTAATTAGAAGAGCTAAGTATTTTTCCATGAATTTACAATCAATAGCAGTAGAGGAGCCATTCCATAAGTGGGACTTGGACTACATCGATGTAATTAATCTAAATTTGTTAGTCGATCACAAATATATACTTATGGTAATAGACTACTTCACAAAATGGACTAAAGTAGTAGCTACTAAGCATGTCGATCAAAAAATAATCATTGAATTTTTGGAAAGGTTGATAACCAAGTTTGGAGTCCCTGCCACCATTGTATCAGATAATGGCACACATTTCATAGGCGCAAAGACCATGGAATTTGCTAGAAAATATGGCATATACTAGAATTTATCTTCAAATTATTACCCATAGGGAAATGGCCTGGCAGAGTCTACTAATAATAATTAAGAAAGATATAGAACACAATCCTAGAACCTGGCACCTCCTTCTTGATCAAGCACTCTGGGTGAATAGAATCATACCTATGAAATAATTGAAAATGTCACCATATGCTCTCATCTATGGAAAGGAGGCAGTTCTCCCAATCAACCTAGAGATTCGAGCACTCAAATTTATGAGTAAGATAGAGGCAGAGGATTTATTGACCATGGAGAAAATACTGGTGTAACTAATCCGACTAAAGGAAGAGCGTGAAAAGGCATATAGTAACCTATGTCATCATCAAAATACTATTAAATAATGGTTTGATAAAAAAGCTACACCAAAGGCATTCTATGAAGGTGATCTTGTCCTTAAGTGGGATGCAGACCGAGCAAAACTAGGATTCCATGACAAGTTTGATTCTTTCTGGTCAGGCCCATATCTCATTCAAAGTTGTAGACATGTAAATGCATACCAATTGCAAGATCTAGAGGGGATACTACTCCCAATTCCTATAAATGGTCAGTACCTTAAGCACTATGCTTAGTCCCGACCATGATGTGGATTGTATATATGTATATATTCTTTTTCATGCTTTTTTGCTTTTATTATTTTTGTGTAAATATTTCAAAGCATGAAGACTCCCCAACTTTTTCCATGGTTGATTTTTTATCATAGCATGTTATTAACAAGAGAAGACAACCAAAATTGTGGAATGCTATTCCAACAAGAGATAGGTCGATGAAAATACCCTTAAACTTAGTAGACAAAAGTGTGGAGTTGTCAAAAGGGATAGGGCAAAGAAATAGGATGAGATTCCATAATCCACTCACCTCGAAACCCCACCCATATTGGGCAGAGAAGTGGGAAATCAAAGGTCCCAATATAGTTTAAAAAAAATGCCACCTAGGTAAATTGGTAGTCTAAGAGCTGGAAAAAAATGGGGTAGACTAGGTGTTGGAGGATTCCCAAAGATCCACCCTTATGTGAATTGGTGAAAAATTCAAAGGTGACATCAGGGTTAAATGATGGGTGAACATTTAAGATGTGGTCAACTTTTCAATGATCCCAAAACCCCACTATGAAGAATATCCATGCCTAAGCCTATAAGAGAGCTAGTTGTCTAAACGCCTCTAGGAATAGACATGCGAGCATGCGATACAATTGTGCCACATCCAAGGTGTTGTTATAAATACCACTAGTCTACCCAATCATGAAAATATATCATTAATGTGATGCATGGAAAGCACCAACCACTACTTCAGTAGAATTTGCATGATTCGACTATCACCTACTCAAAAAAATGGTCCACATATAAAGAACACTAGACGATCACATTAGTATTATTGCTAAAGCCAATGGAAATAAGGGGTATGTCATCCAAAGAAAATAGGCTATTATAAATGGTAAGTAAAACAAAATCCTGAACTAGAGTTATTTGTGGCCAATAATACTATGGAGGATTACAGTGTCACGATGGTCGAAGGGATTTTAATTGAAAGGAATGTTTTAATTTCACCGTGATTGACTAGCACAAAATATCATATGTAGATACTTCATTGGCTGGAGATCCACCCCCTAAAGGAAATATACAAGGGTTGATTGTCAAAATGATCATACTTCAAGAATATGATCCTCAGCTTGAGAAAATTTCCTTCAATGGCCTCAACAAATATGTTATAAAATGGGAATAGTGATATAGTTGATTCAATTCTTTCTTTTTATTTCTTTGATATGATGCTTGGGCTAATAGTAGAATTTGGTGAGATTCAAAATCAAGGAGGATATCTTACCCTCTATGGCTATCTATCTCTAGGAAAATATATGTGGAAGTAGAACAATTTGAGGAGTGAATATGATGAAGGTGAATCCAAAAAAGCACTTGGAAGACTCATATGAGAAGCTCAAAGATACGAGAATAACTATCAAAAGCAAGTTGAGGATTCCCTATGAGGCCACAAAAATCATGATGGTAAATTAATCTTCTAATATCTTGGGAGCTCTCTCATGGAGGTTTCAATTGAGTGCCTATATGCCAACTCTTGCACATCCATGCCCTTAAATGGTTCACGTTGTTGCAAAGTTTTATGATGCAACCACTAGAGTAATCCAAAATAAGAAAGGGCCTGTGTTGTTTTATAAATATGCTAGCACTATTAGAGAGGTATTTACTCCTAAAGTCCCTCTTTCACATGGGCTCCAGGGAGCACGTTTAAAAATCATACATATATATGAGCAATAAGAGGTGTTATATAAGGATGGCCCCAAAAAATGGGTAACTAAAGTCCTGGGCGGAGTGCTAGATGACTACACAAAGAGCACCCACGTAATAATAGATTTTAAAGATGATGTCCAACAAATTCTATCCATTTTTTCCATTATGTTGGGTCTCCCATCAGATGAAATTATTCACCCACACCAGATGGTGATGGCGCATGCTGTTATAAGAGCGTTCAACTCCATAAGGTTCAACTGGGTAAAATTTTTATCTATGAATAGAAGGAAGTAGCTAACGAACTATCAAAGCAAGTACAACCAAGGATTATGGTATATATCATATCTAGCATGGTTTTTCTTCTATAGTATACCTCATACTAGACACGTTCCATTCCAATACAAGGATCAAAAGGATCAAATGCATATGATTGTATATTGGACACATACATTCATGAGGAGTAACTCCAACCTAGATTTCAACAAGAATTTTTTGGGTCCTTTCCTAGCATACATTTATGAGGTCTTCTCACACTTGTCAAGCAAAGCATGTGAATTTTTGAGAACCAACTTGCAAGAAATTGGAGACTGGTACTACTTGGAGGAGGGAAAATGCATCCAATTATATGGATTCTCTGAATTCCCATATTTGCTTCCATTCTACATGACAAATTGGATTTTTGGTATGGAATTATATCAATAAATAAATGGAAACTTGGAGCCAAGAAGAAGGCAATTTTTCCACAGTCAATATTGTTTAAACCTATACTTTTGCCCAAAAAGAAGAATTCTTCATTCCAAAATCTAGATGATAGGTTGATCACCTTGGGTCTCCTTGTCATTCCTCCTAGATGGCATTATGACCCTGAAGATATTCTGAGAACTAAGCTTCATGGAGGCAATGCGAGGTCACGATAGTTCAAGCATCAAGATAATGAGGCTAATGAAGAGGTTTTGAAATACAAAAACTTGCTAGAAGATGAAGTGATGCCTTTTACCCATATTTAGATGCATAAATGACCATTATGGAGGATCTATTACCCATATAAAAAGGTATTCAATCCTAAAAAGGACCCTAAGCAATGGATAAAATCAACTCTAGTCCAAGAAATAATTTAGTAGAAGAAATGGGAGGAGAAAAAAATTGAACAATGGTGGATTATGCGATGTGAGCAAGATGATATCAAGAAAGCCTTCCCAAGAAGAATAGATGGAGAATTTATGGCCAATTTTGATGTCAATTATGAGACTTGGAAGAAGAAAGAAGGGGATGATCTCACTCCTAAAGTTTTGAGAAAATAAAAACAACAAGCCCCAAGCAAAGTGAGGAATATGAAGAAGAGGATGAAGAAGGAAAGAAGCAGAAGATCCAGAGTCACCTTCAAGTATTGGTAATCCTAATTAGAAAAGGAAGAATTGAGCGAGAAACCCCACTTGCAGAACCCCCACAGGAGGTTAGAAGAACTAGATCGACCAAACCTTTCAGGGTGGAAGTTCAGAGATCTCTCATACCCCTTCCTCAAAAGTCAAGATTGAGTAGAGAAATAAAAGGGTGCCCTATCCCAGATATTTCTCAAAATAAATAGGTAGTACCCGAAGGATGAAGGTTGTCACTCAAAGTTACAAAGATATAAGGGATGATGGCAACAAGAAAATTTAAGACAAAAAATCAAGTGGTAAAGAAATCTCCCAAGTTGATGCAAGAGCAAGACATAATTGAAATAGTAGATTTCCATTCACCCTCTCCTCACCTAACCCCATTAATAGAAGCCATAGAAGACTCCCCCACTCTGTCCCAAAATTAAACTACTGGGGTAATACTAGTCATGGCCCATATGTTTCCTTATTTCCCCTACCACAAAACTATGTCTTATAGGAAATCACTTGAGTTTTTGCTACCTCCACCCAACCTCAACCCTCTAGCCGTTGAGCCTAGTATGATCTAGCTCCCATATGTGACTGCACCTTTGTACAATACACCACTACAATATTCCAACCAAACATAACAATATCAACCGTTTGCAATGCCATTAGAGCCAGAGCACCTGGGTGAGACAACTGGTTCAATACAAATTCATGCCTCGAAATCTTGTGCAGCGACTCCTCTTTTAACCTTATTGACTACACCGCTTCTCTTGGAGGTCACAGAAGATGACTTACCATAATTTTATGTTGTAATAAAGAATATACAATATAATCAAATAAAGTGGGATGAGCAACAATGATAGGATATTTTAGATGAAAGAGCAGAGGCTATCCCCATGACTCACCTTGAACTTGATCCAATAGAGGGGAAGAGGCATGAAATAATTGCTCTACCTAAAGTAAACAAAGCCCTTGTAGAAATGAGGTAGGAGGATTGGAATTTATAGGTAAGCAATAGGGATATCTCATAGATACCTAGGGCCTAGACCATTTGAAAATTGCATGTTGAAACCCATACACTTTTATGGTAGGATGAAGAGAAACATATAAAACTTGCAAAGAAAAGGATTAGCACCATGGAGGATCAACTCAATCTAGAAAAATTGGAGCAACAATATCTAGAGTAAAATGTGAAGGAGCTTTAAGATACCCTAAATAAAGCACCCTCTAGGAAGATACTACAACAAAAAGATGAGGATATTGCTATACTAAAGAATGAGTTGCAAACTGCCCAGGGCACACTTGAGAAGCAAGATGTTGAAGCCAAGACTAAACTGTAACAGTTGGAAAAGTCCTTGAATGCCACTCTAACCGACCTATAGAAAGAAAGGGATACACATGATGAAGTGGTGATCTCAAAGGCCTAGATATTTGATATTAGGTGTTTCTATCTAGGAAAAATAAGAGAAGCAAAATTAAAGGTGCTACCCAATTTTACACGAAAATTAATTGATAGTTTGTTAATTTCTAGAGAAATGGAGATGGAATTAAACAACAAAATAAGGTGGTGCAAAGTAGAGATCCACAAGCATTGGAAGTAAAAGAAATGTTTATAAGGATGAATCCCCCATTTTTGAGATGTTCAAAAAGATAAATTGATCAAACTAGGACCTCCATGCAATAGATACTCTATGTTATGGACCTATATTATGAAGGAAAGGAAATCCAAGCTATGCTAAAAAGGGAAGTTGAGAAAATGAACAAAGTCAATGCTAGGCTTATAAAACTTGGTTCTTCAAGATTTTGGGATAGCAATAAGTTGTTTCATACAGAACAAGACATCATGAATCAATTTGAGGCCTTGAAAGAGAATTAAAATGAGAATGTTGCACTAGAAGAACCAATGGCAATTGATAAGATGCTTGAAATTGTTCTAAAGCTATCAGACCTTCATGCCAAATCAGAGGAAGTACCTAAAAATTATTGTAAATCGTCCCAAAAGGATTCATGTCATCTAGAGGCTATCATTGAGCAATCAGAGGTGTTTCTCTACCCCCTACTAAAACCTAGGAATATTTGTGTTAGGACCTTAGAATCCAGATCCATTTTTTTATTGTATCCCAAGCTGAATCCTCCATGGTCGAGAAAAAAAACAAGCTAAACTGAGAGGGGCAACAGGATATTGAAGAAAGTGATGAAGATAGAAAATTTTGTATAGTTTTATTAGTTTTATTTTCTTTAAGGTGACTCTATAGCCCAATGGATAAGGGCTAGGGTCAATTTTATATCTTTTTGATCAATGTAAGAAATTTATCCAGACTCTTTTGATCTAGGTTCTTTATTTATAAACAAGTTAAAAACCCCTAAAATTTGCCAAGAGTGTGGAACATCCTTGCTCCCACTTACTCCCCAATGCTAAGAACCTAAAAGACTAACAAAATTGCTAAGGATGGAGAACTAGGCATTTTCCTAGCCTTGGGCACAACCCAAAATGCCTCCCTAATGATAATGTGAAGGTTAATTCAAGGCAAAAAATTGGGTCACAAACATTCTATTTGTGACATTTCGCAAAATGCTATTATAAAAATTACCTTTTCCTCATGGTGGCATCAAAATTTTGGAGGATCAGCCACTTCTCGGTTGGCTCAGAAAATGAAGATGGTCAAAGAAAACTTGAAAATCTAGAATAGGGAGGTTTTTGGCAACCTTTTCACCAGTAAAAAGGCCATTACTAAGAAACTTCAGGAGATGGAAAGGAGAATCAAAGTTGGGGACCACACCAACCCCACTAAGGAGGAGGAAAGGAACCTCCTAGCAGAGTTCCATAACATCTTGGCTAGAGAGGAAACCTTCTGGAGGTAGAAGTTAAGAGACATGTGGGTAAAGAAAGGTGATGCTAACACCAGGTTCTTTCATGCCTCCACTATGCGGCATAGGGCATCCAACAAGATCAGGGAGATTATGTGCAACGATTTATCATCCACTAAGGACATAGTTGTTATCAATGCTGAAGTAGTGTCCTTTTTCCAAAACCTCTTGAGAAGTGCCCTGGAGGGTGATAGCCATGCTCAGGATACTCTCCTATCTAATATTCCTTTCATCGTTCCTCAGGATGCAAACCTCAGACTGGTGGAACCTTTCTCCCATGATGAGATTAAGGAGGCCTTATTTTCATTGCAACCTGATAAATTCCCTGGGTCGGATGGTTTCTCTTCGAGGTTTTTCCAAACCCTATGGGATGTGGTGGGGAATGATGTTTGTGAGGCCATTAGAGAGATCTAGTCAACCAAAGTTGTCCCTCGTAGTTTCAACTCCACCTTCTTGGCCCTTATCCCGAAAGCCTCTAACTGCAGACCCATATTTAATTATAGGTCTATCAGCCTATGCAACATCATCTAAAAAGTGTTGACCAAGGTTATGGCCAATAAACTAAAGCCCATTCTCCCTTTTATCATTGATCAGTCTCAAGGCAGTTAGGTGAAATGGAGGAACATCCTGGATGGGGTCATCTTGATCCATGAAGCCCTGCATTCTACCTCAATGACCAAGAAGGTTGCCCTTTTCCTCAAGCTTGATATGAACAAGACCTTCGATAGGGTTGACAAAGGTTTCATTCTAGAGATCCTCCTCAAGTTTAGCTTTCATCCCCTATGGGTTGACCTCATCCAGGGCTGCATTTACTCCCCCTGGTTATCTTTCTTAGTCAATGGATCTCCTGCTAGTTTCTTTCAGAGCTCAAGAGGTCTATGTCAAGGGGATCCTTTGTCCCCCATCCTTTTCATCATCCTCATAGAAGCTTTGGGAAAAGCCCTCAAGGATGCCCAATAATGGAATAAGATGATTGGCATCCTCCCTACCTTAGGGATTGAGATGATCATCCATCAAAATTTTGTGGATGACATGCTCCTCTCCACCATAGCATCAGTAGCTCAAGCCAGATCTATCAAATGAATCCTAGGACTCTATGAGAGTGCTGACAGTCAAAAAGTTAACTACATCAAAAGCAAGATATTTTTTCTTAACACCCCTGTCAGACATCAAGTTCAGATTGCAAGGATCCTAGGGTGCTCTATTGAATCCCTCTCCACTACCTATCTTGGCCTCCATCTCTTCTGTGGGTGTGTTAAGGAAGGGATGTGGAACATGGTGCTCGATAAAATCCATAAAAAGTTAGCATCGTGGAAAGGCAAGTTCTTATCCCAAGCTACCAAGGCAACCCTCACTATGGCATGCCTCCAAGGGATTCTGAAATTTTTCATGTATGTTTTTAGATTGCTTGCCTTGGTTCTTCACAAGATTGAATAGACCCAACAAAACTTTATTTGGTCAGGCAATGAAGACAAGTCTAGATTTCCTTTGGTGGCCTGGGATAAAGTTTGTATAAGCAAGAATAAAGGAGGATTAAGGTTCAGGAGAATGGCCAATATGAACCTAGCTCTCATTGCCAAACACACCTAGAGGTTCCTGGCAGATGAACCGATAAAATGGGTTAGAATTGTCAGGAGGAAATACCTCACTAACACTTCCTTTCTTGAGGATGGGATTCCAATTGGGGTGTCGACTTTCTGGAAAGCCATTGTCCAATCCAGGAAACTGATCCAATATGGCATCAGGTAGATCTTTGGGGATGTCCAGAGCATATATTTTTGGAAGGATATGTGGGCCCTAAATGACCCTCTCTCTGAGCAGATCAGGATGGTTCACCTTAAAACTTTTCTTTATAACAACATTGGGAAGAGGGTGGCCAATTTCATTGAATGGAGAAATGGCTCCCTACAGTGGAAATTCATTGATGCAGAGGGGCTAGAGACTGAGGCTAGATTCCTATCCTCCATCCTTAAGGACATCATCATACCCACCATCAGAGGTCTGTATCGAATTATTTTGAGGGGGAATGATGATCGTGGATTCTCTATAAAATTTGCCTATGAATTTCAATGCAAAGGGTTGAAATCAGACTTTCAGTGCAACATGGTCTAGAAGAAATGTTTTATCCCAAAGTTAAATTTCTTCTCATGGATTTCATTTCAGAATAAAGCTCTCACAATTTATAATCTTCACAAGAGGGAGTTTGCTATTCCCAATAGGTGCTATCTGTGTGTCTACCTGTGAGTCCTCTTACCACATGTTCCTACACTTTGTTTTCAATGGGTTGGTCCTTGGCTCCATCCTCTCTACCTTTTAAATCCAATGGATTCCCCCTA
Organism: Wollemia nobilis; assembly: GCA_028583015.1. Classification (NCBI taxonomy): domain Eukaryota; kingdom Viridiplantae; phylum Streptophyta; class Pinopsida; order Araucariales; family Araucariaceae; genus Wollemia; species Wollemia nobilis. The sequence continues at coordinate 7,078,278 of JAQPPZ010000380.1, read as the reverse complement.
AAGACCATTAAGGAGGCTTTCTTCCAATGGCCCAATCCTTTTAAAAATCCTAAGCTCTATTTCCTGTGGAATTCTTGCTTCCACAATTTTTTGTGGTAGATATGGTTGGAATGCAATGGTTGGGTCTTCAATAATACTCCTAGGGATCCTCCCTTAGTCACTCATAGGGCCATCACCTTTGCCATTGAGAACTCCAAGCTTATCCCCAGCCCATGGCCCAATCATGTGTTTGAAGAGGGTTTGTTCAAATAATTGAAGTTATCAAGGGAGATCAAGGAGCGGGAGGATTTGTGGTTATCCAGGAAGGATGTCAGGTGGGTCAGGCCTCCTCAAGGATGGTTGAAGTCAAATTTTTATGGGGACTCTCGGGGTAACCCAGGGGCAGCCACTACGAGTGAATCAATTAGATACCATAATGGACAACTCATCTTGGCATTTTATGAAAACTTTGGGTTTCAAACCAATCATGTTGTAGAGGCCAGAGGACTTTTGAGAGGACTCAAGCTCATTTTGGAGGATCCCCGAACCTTGGTAGTTGAAGGGGACTCACTGAACATTATTAATTACATGATGAATTCCCAGGATCCAATGTGGAAGGTTTTCAATGTCATTTTTGAGGCCAAGAACCTCCTCCTCCGGAGGAATCTAGTCCAAGTAAAGCACATCTACAGGGAGGGCAATGGTTTAGCTAACCACTTGGAAAATAAGGGATTACTATCCATATGTTTTGTGGTGTGGTGGTAGTTGTTTTCGGTGGATGTGGATAAGGTCGCCAACTAGGATATCACTAATGATTCCACATAATCAAGAAGAGATGATTGGGCTTAGGAGGACAGGCACGGGGAGCGGGGAGAGGATATTTGGGTTTTTAGAATGGATGCATCTATTTCTTTTTGTTGTTTTTTTAGCATGTTTTACCTCTAGTTTGAGGTTTCTGATGTAGCCCTCCTGGGCACTACTATATTTTTTTTTGGTAAGGTTTACTATGGTTTCTACTATACTAGCCCAAGGAGCTCTTTTTTTTACTAAGGGCTGTAGCCTCTCATGTTATAAGGTTTTGGGATCCTCTTAAAAAACCCATTTTGTATATAACATATCTACTTACCAAAAAATATTGGGTCACGAAAAATCCTTTGGCACTCCAAAAATCTTGCCCAGGAATTTGTTTAAAGTGGGTGGAGAACCGAGTAGTAAAAGAATTAAATAAACATCCTAAAACCCCTCCCTAGATTAGGTAGAAGTTTAGGGTAAGTAGTATAGTGGGAGCAATCCCAAAATGTCACCTGACTAGATAATACTGGGTGGAGAAATTAGCAGCCAATGATGAAAGAAGGCATCTCAAAATGTTGGCTTTATCTAGCATTGAGTGAGGTAAAAAATGGGGTAAATTTAGGGCCACTTTGGGTCTCAAAAACCCACTCGAATAGAATGATAAAAAAATGAGGCAAAAGATAGAGGTAGGAATGGACTGCAAGTTTGATCCAAAAAATATGCCCTACACATAAGTAATAACCTGATGGAAAAGTGAGAATCAACCCAGATTTATGAAGGATCCAAAAACTTGTTATTTAAAAATTAGTAGTCTTGTTTGAAATCTCAAAGACTCAAATTACCGCCAGTACTAGAAAAGTGTTGTGTTCAATATGAGAGTGGGTAGGTTAATTTAATGATTAAAAGTTTATTCACAGTAACTAATAAGGTGGATGACCTTTAGGATAATCAAGGGATGTTGATGCAACTTTTGAGGTAGATTTAAGAAGATATTAATGCCCTAACTACCCTGTCCCCAAGCATACATGTCTGGTATAACAATGCCATAAAATTCAAAAGAAAATTGAGAATTTGGGTAGATGTAATAAATGCACCTAGTACTAATGCTACAAATATGTTTCATCAAGGATAAAAATGTTTACCGAGGGCATACAGGAGCCAGCTACCCATTGCTACAACCGCTCTCCATTAATTAAACTTTAATTCACTTGTAAGAAGAGTTTTACCTCATGTGTTATAAATAGAGTCTATTCCATTATTTTGGTTATGTAAATGTATCTTCCAAGGTACATACTTATATTACTTTAGGGGTAAGTTATCTAGTTACTTCATGCAATTTAATAATGGATAAGTGTCAATGTGCAAGTTGTACATGTACAAGTTATCCCTTGCATAGCTAGATAGAGTGTTGTCCAAGTATCCTATTTTACCTATATAAGGATGGCATCATAGATAGATAGAGATAGAGTCATAGATACAAAGAGTCAAGGGACATAGTGTAGCTTAGTTCTATGTGTGTCACCATCCATTTTTGATGGGTGCAATGTAGTTCAGTAGCTTTATAGAGTTTTTTTGTCTCCATAGCTATATTGTAATATTTTATATCATTTATATTTATTGCATATTTTAGTCATCTAGCAGATTTACTTTCTTTCATATTATTTTGCATCTTGTGATTGCTATATCCTAGTGCTTGCTACATCAAAAGCTAAAAGTGGTATCAGATCTATGGTAGATCTAGTCTATGCAGGTCAATAGAAAAGCCACCATTATCATAGATCCTGAGTATTTTAATAAACTAACGCATCATTGGACCAACCACTGTCAAAATATCTCAAAAGAATCTAGGTGATAGAATTAGGGAGATTCATGAATGAGGACTAAAAGAAATTTCACTTCTAAGAAATACTGAGATTGCAATTGACTAGAGTCTTTCCACTGAGTTTCATGAAAAACTCATTAAGACCATGACTTAGCATTTAGACCACTAGATTGAAAAATCATCTAGTGAGGATCATCCAGAATATCTAGAATTTTCTAACTAGTGCCTAAAGTTTCTTTTGTTTGCAAAAAACTAATTCTTAGAGGATTGGGACTCCTTCGATGATAGAAAGCTAGGAGAATCCAACTTCATTTCACGAAGGTCAGCATTCCCTCATAGTGCAAATATTGGTTCCTTATGCAAGAGAAGAATACTATGGAAGAAGACTTCTTGTGAAGAGTTGTGGTGAAGTCAAGAGACTAAAGATCTTCATTTTTGAATCAAATAACTTCATAAGTTGAAGAACAAACCATAGAAGCCTTGACACAAAAATGCCATATAATCCTTGGATAAAATTCCATAGGAGCCTTGAAGGAGAAGCCTAGATGGCTTGATACCAAAAATGCCATAGAAGCCTTGGTACTAAAAAAATCCACAAAAGCCTTGATACTGAAAAGGCCACAAAAGCCTTGATACTGAAAAAGGCCATAGAAGCCTTGGTACTAAAAAAGGCCATAGAAGCCTTGATACTGAAAAAGGACATAGTAGCCTTGATCCTAAAGAATAATTTGAATAGAATATCTGATTCAGAAGTAGACTAAATATTTTAGTACTAATACTTTGTTGTAGGGAAAGAAGATTCAGTGAGTTGAGAAACTTCCTACAAGAAATTTAGGAAGGGTATCTTCTTCAAAATAAATTCAGCACCTGAAGCAAAATTAAAAATATCATGAGAAGATCTCATTACAAAAATTCCAATCAAGGAAGGATAAGGAGAATAAGGACTAGGCAAGTCCTGATCGAATCCATAAATAGTAGAATCAGATACCCATAAGTGGATCTCACCACCAATACTTCCAGGAGTAGAATGTTGAAGAAAATATCTCAAGGAATACCATAAGAAGCTATAATAGAGCCTTATTGAATATGTTCTCAAAGGATAACTCATTGGATAAATACACTACCAAGGAGAAGCCCCTGGTAGTGAAGGAATTGGAACAATTGTTACCATCCGACAACAAGCCCAAGAGAAGAAGAATTTGGCAAGGAGTTCCAAATCCATGAAGAAGAATTTTGCAAAGAGTGCCAAATATTAGAAGAATATCCTACTTGAAGTAAGAATTTGACAAGAAGACTTGAAGACATAATAAGCTCACAAAATTATAAATATTTGAATATTACCTCTCATAGCAATAAGGCATCACTTTAGATGCAAAGACTTCTCCAAATATACAGCAGAAGGAGGAGAACAAGCCACCAAATCCTAGGCTCGTGAAATAAAGTTTGAGACCATCATTTGGTGAATAAGGAGTTGCTTATGGCAGTCTACAAAAGAGCTACAAGGACATACTCATAGTAGAAACTTGGTGATCCTAGACACCAAGATCTACATCCTCTATAGAAGTGATAAAAAAGCTACTACAAAAAAAGGTATCAAATTTTTTGTGCAAGTAGGTTCATTAATTCATATACCTATCATATTTGTTAGAAGCACCTGAATTTGGATTAAAGTTGCAAATAGAAAATTGGATTACAATATTCGAAAGTGCAAAAAGGAAAATTTATTTTTAAGGTTCAATTGCACATTAATTAGGAGTTGATTATATTTTAAAATTGCTTCTATCAACTACCTATTATCTATTTTGAAAAAAGAAAAAGAAGACTAAGTCCTACAATACTAGTTGTAGTGAAATTGCAGAATAACTCTTAAATATTCATTTTAGGTTATTCTTGATTAGTTGCAGTAAATTCTTAGTGCATTAATTTGAGATTTTATTGGAGTGATAATGTGTAATATTAGTGCATTAAAAATTAAAGACTTGCACTATTATACTACTCTCAAAAGAAATTAGTTTTTGTGTTCTTGAAGGGCACAAAATATGATTTGTATCAAGTGTCTAAAGACACTATTGAATCATAGAAATATGCAACTCATAGTGGCATAAATAAACCATACATAAAAGGTTAAAATCCTATAAAAATTGGAGAAGAACACAACTAACCAAAAATAGAAATAGAAACTTCAAATATTGAGACTTAGTGAGTCTCAAATCCAAAGCATTACTATATTGGATGCAAGAAAAGAGAGTGCAAAAAATTGCATAAATTAAAAAGCTTCTATATACTCTTATCTAATATTGGATTTGTTATCAAAGTGTCCAAGAAAAAATGGGAAGGTGTCTACTCATAAAAGACAATATCAAAACCCTTGTATTGCAGGAGAAAAATCTGCCATAAAACCAAAATTTTTGATCTGAAATAAGAGTGCAAAAGAAGGTGCATCAAATGAGGTTTATGTACAATCTATAGTACATTTTATTGCACTAATTTAATCTATTTTTTTAAAGCCCAAGTGCATATTGGAATGTGCCCCAAAAAGGTACAATATCTATAGGAAAAAACATCCAAGAAAGACCGAACATAAGCACTCTTTTTCCCAAGCTATAGGAGCCAGTCAAAGGGCTTATATTGGATGGTCGAACCTGTAGAGAAAACAAGGCACGTGGGAAGATCAAGTAGTGAATAAAGTAAAAGAGGAAGCATACATAAAATCAAATGAGCACTCTTATCAAAGTAATCTTACGTTAAAGCAAAGAAGCACTCTAATCAAAGCAAGATACGAATAATTTCTACCATAAAGTGAAATCTAACAGTAAAGTGAAGCATAAAGGAGTCCTCATCCAAGCATTGTCATTCAGACTCCATTGAATGGCCACCAAAGCTCCTCCATATCTCCACCTGTAGCTCTAAAATTTTCTCACTCCTTTCCTTCAGGCTAATGGATCCGCACCTCGAAGGGGAATGGAAAAATGCTAGGTCTACACCTCAGAGGAGAGGCACTTGAGATTGTGCCCTCTTTGGTGATTTTTCAATGAATTGGGTGGGTTTACTAGGAAATATTTATTATGGTAGTTTCCACACCTAGGTTGGGAGTTTGTTTGATGTGTTCTTTTTATTTTACTCACAATCACCTAGTTTGGCCAAATGCAACTAAGCTATACTAAATGATTTCAATGAATATAGCAGACAATGAATTATAGAAGGTAAACTAATGCAATGCTTAATTATAAAGAAATTTGACACTCTTACTCAACCTGGATGTCTAATGTAGAGTCTATTTGTTTGTTGTAGGTTATATTGGACTTATTCTAGTGATATCAAATGTTCAATTAGTGATCAGCAGGTCCGATCTAAATATCATCTAATCTGATCTGATCAAAAACCTGTAGTTTCACAAAAAGAGAAAAAAATAGGAACTTACAATGCAATATCAATCTTGTTAAGCATGGATTAGGATAAATAAAAACTTATTGTATGCTACATGTGAATAAAATTCTATGAATATGAGTTATGATATGCAAATAACACAATTTAATGCAAGGATGGTGAACTCCAAGTATGATAAATGACAATTTCTATATTAAACACAATGATAGATGACAAATATAATGCTTGAAATGCAAATTTGGGATGAAAGAATGCAAACCAGAGTCTGAAGATACACCAAGTAACTTGCAGACAAGATCAGATGTAACAGATCCTGATCATATGCTTTTGAGCAAGATTGGATGTCCGATCCCTGATCGTACCCACCGATGCGTAGCTATCACACCTCTGAACCTGCAAATGCTTATAAAAAACAATAGGAACTATAATACAAATAACGTGAAAGTGATTACTAATCAACTAAGAAGTCAGGGATATATAGGGGCTAGGAGGAAATCAAGGGAAGGATGATTGATTAAATAATCTAGGTAGGTTAAAGGGGTTGGGCCAAAAATAGCAGGAGTTACAACCTCTTCCAATCTGGGTGAGATCAGGAAATTCGATCCTGTAACTACCATGTGGTTAGGCAGATAAAGACATAAGGAGTTGCAAAAAAATTGTCATTTTATTGTTCTGGGTAGTTTTCAGTTTTGGACGAGATCGAACATACGATCTCATACATTTTAGGTCTGATCTAGGATCGGACATCCGATATCGGTCAAATAGAGCCAATCACGTCAAGAAATTAAAAACTAAATGCGGGTGCAAAAATTGAGGCAGGAGGTTAGCAGGTTATTTTAATCAATTTTTGAATGTTTTTAACTTAGGGTAAATTAATGTGTCAATTTTAGGGTGTTACATTTTACCCCCTCTTTAGCGCATTTTTGAAAAAAATGCGTTAAAGAAAAGAATGGCACGCTTTTTGAGAAAGTAAAAATTTATTGCAAAATTTATTAATGTTTCAAGTTTTTACTGCAAACTGCATTAAATGTAATACCCCCTTTGAGTTTTATGCTAGAATTTGTGTTTTGTGGAAAACTCAAAATATCTAAATTGAAGGTAAAAGAAAATAAAAATAACAATTTAGGGTAAAACCCTAATTCATTTGCATTTGTTACTATTGCTGAAATTGTGCTCTAGAGATGGAGATGGAAGACGTTGTACATCAAGTAGATGAGGTGCGAGTGAGGGAGGGAAGCATACGGGTAAGTGTCTCAAACTTCTCTAGCTTAGGATTTCATGTTTTTACATTTAAATTTTTTATTTATTTTTTTGGATTTTTAGGGCACGGTTATCATTGCACTGTCGTGTTTGCAAGATCAAACCGATTTTAGAAATATCGGTCCTATTTTAGAGATATCAAAAATTCGATATTATCAAAATGGGTCCGATATTGTTAATATCGGGTAAATTTTGGCAATATCGAAAATTCCGATATCATCAAAATAAGTCTAATATTGCACAATTAGGTTGGATATTGCAGATTTAGATTTGATCATGCAAATTTAGGTTCGATCTAACTTTATTTTTTTATTTTTATTTATTTTATTATAGAAAGTAGTTTTAAAGAACAGGGAATGGAGATACAGTGGTCTCCAAGAAGACTTGGGTGCACTCTCAAATGATGAGAGGACCAACATTGAGTTGGTTGGGTTGAGGCATGTGGCGGAGATGCCACAAATACCAATTGACTTGAGGCTCCTTATAGCATTGGTCGAGAGATGGTATCCAGGATCATCTTTTTTTTGGTTACCAACAAGGGAGATGACCCCTACACTAGAGGATGTTTGGAGGATTCTTCAAGTATCTATTAGGGGTGCTTTCATAGCTTCATCTGACAATTAGGGCTAGGTGATGCGATGCTTTTATGAGGATCCTAGCTTCATCCTTAATAAGGGCATATTCAACATTGAGAGGCTAATTCAGATAAATGGGGTTTCCATACTGATAGTTGTGCTGAGTGGGATGGTGGTAGGACTATTATTGTGTCTCCTTAGCGGTTGTCATTTACCTTAGACCTTAGAAGAGGTCATTTGTGATATGCAGGATCAGATGATATGCTTTTCTTGGGGTCCCTATATCTTATGTCGATTGTATAGGACACTCTACAAGGTTGTCTACAAGAAGGGTAAGGCTTTAGTACTTACTTATTTTCTACAGGTATGATGCTAGGAGAACATGGTTATCAGGAGACCTACAAGATTACCTTTGACATGGGAAGAGGATGGGAGACCCATGGTGAAGGAGGAAAGACCCAAGGTATTCTATTGGCACCTTCACATAAGGCACCATGGGTGGATCAACCTTGACATAGGGAGGAGGCTGCTTGATGATCTGACAGTAGATTCTATCTGATGGAGACCCTAGAAGAAGCTTCCAGGGTGGGGAGAGGATGGTTATGAGCTGGATTGCATGAAGCGAGTCATTTTTTTGTAGATGGACTAGGGAGAGGTGGAGCTGCACCGTGTCAACCGATTTATGTGACAGTTCATGTTGTAGCAGGACATTCCTAGGACTAGAGATGTCACTTTTTCCAAGGTGACTCAGGATGCTACCACAATGAGTGGTGCTCCCAACATGACATAGTTTATGGATCCATAGCCAAATTATGATGTGGTCTCTATGGCTAATGGAGATGACGTTGGGGTAACATATAGATATAGAGAGTGGTATTCTAGGATTTTGCCTATGTGGATTACCAGGCCAAGGAGTGTAGTAGAGCAGGTAGTTGAGCGGGTCTAGCAACAATTATGTCCAACTATCCAACAACAACAATAGTAGTAGAGGACACAAGTACCTCTTAGGAGAGAGAGACCTCACACTAGGGGAGGACATCTGATCCAGGGGATATCCAAATTAGGGAGGACTACTAGGATAAGGGAGAGGTCCAGGGGTACTAGAGAGGAGATGAGAGCATCCTATCAGCAGGAGAGGAGATTTGAATTGCCTAGGAAGCGTATCATGATAGAGGGGGAGAGTAGTGATATGGAGGCTCTCCAGGAAGAGAAAGCTAGTTTTATGGAGGATAATGTGAGCAAGAAGACCAAGATTCAAAATCTAGAGAAGGAGGATGTAAGTCTTAAGACGAATATTTAGACTCTAGAGGCAGAGCTTGCACAAGTGCAGGCTCAGGTGGCTCAGGGAGTTGTGGCTCTTGCTCTGACATATTTCCAAATAACTCAATCTAGGAGGAGTGGTTCAAGGGATGAGCTTATGTGGGCTGTCAGGTGGGTGAGCTTCTATCAGGGCTTGTATTTTGTGGTAGTGCCTACAGATCATAGGTAGCCATATCCCAAGGCATTTGAGCCTTCCAGTTGCTCAAGATCAGTGTCTTGCTCGATTGATAGGATAGATACTACTACAAAGGTGATGGAGTTTTGTCCATCGCGACCACCTGGTGGGGATGATTATGCAAAAAGTTCTAGGGCATCGAAAGGATGACTAGAGACTTATGATGATTTTTGTTATATGTATATTATAGTGATTGAGTATGTCGATGTTGAGGATTGTGGCATATCATTTGACATCATTTTTGTATATAGACTTTGATATATATATATTGATCTTCTTTTTCTTTATGTGACTTTGTATGATTTATTGCATTTTATTATAATATTTTAATTTCTTGTAATATTGCTTTAAATATTTTTATCATGCTTAACATAAAATAAAATGCTTTTATTTTTATAAAGTGTGTTTTTGAAAAAGATGTTTTTGTGCGATAGTAAAATTGATGGATTAGAAAATAAACCTCAAAGTATGTTGTGCTATTATATAACCATTTGTGTAGATAAACGCTTGCTAGGTCATGAAGTGTATCATGTTATGAGGAAGTTTGTATTGCTAATACAAAACTATTGTTTGTAGGGCTCAAGATTGACTTTGAGGCTTATGATGATGAAAGAAGATGTCAATTTTAAAAGAAATTGATTTTGAAAAAATAGGTTGATAAAGATTGTTTTTGTGATGGATATAAAGTGATTTAAGCATGAAAATTTGGGAAGGGTGACTTGCGCTAGGCATTAAATTCCTAGTGTGAAATTTGAGAAAAATAATTACTAGGAAGTATACCATCATCGCGAAGTCAAAATGCAATGCATGATAAGATGATGTATGATTTTTAGAAATACAATTTCTTTTGCAATAAATTATGTTGTCACATATTTGAAGATTTGAAGATAATATATATGTAATTGCAAAAAGGAAATGATATGGATTAATATGAATAGTGATAAACTAATGTTGTCTAATAAATTTCAAAGAAATATTTTAAATTATTTCCAAGACAAAGTCAAATTTATCAAGAACCAGTGTTTGATGTGTGAGTTCATTATCCATATTGATTTGTCATAATGATACAAAATCTCTCAAGGATCAAATGTGTGTGCTCGTGAAATTGGTTTACCGATTTTGAGTGAGGTAATGGTACAAGCCAAATTTTATGAACCAATGTGTGTGAAAGTTAAAGATTCATTAACCATGATTTTGTGCATGCAATTGTACTAAACTAATGTGTAAGTCAAGTCACCAAAATCTAGATATTCCACAAGCGAACATTGGTCTTTACAAAATAAGGTCGCTAATGTGACAGACATGTCACCATGCATAAGGATACCGCCATTGCCAAGCAGTCTTGATGCCATCGAACCTGTAATGAGGATCACCCCATGGTGTTCGAATAACTAAGGAATTCTAGGGGAGTTTTGAAGAATTTATTTCTTGTTTATAAAATTCCCTAAGAGAAATTATTTCTCTTAGTTTTGAAAAATTCCCTATGAATAGGAGAGGTTTGCAAAAGTTCAAAAAAATATATCTTATGCGGATGATTGTCCCATTGTTGTTTGAGGGAGACTTTAGGTTGAGACTTCAACATTAAAGATGGGTTTTCTATGCTTGTGTCCCCTTTTGGATTATTCTTCAAAACTAAGATAGATCTTGAAGGTTGGTTCGATGAAGAATTTATTTCTTGTTTATAAAATTGATTTTATTGAGCTTGAGGTTGCTCACTTGTAGTTTTTGTTACATTATTAGTGATATCATTGTGATGGGACAAATTAGGATGTAATATTTGATTGGTTTTTATTGTTTATACCTGAATATAGATTTTTGGGAGATCCCCATGTCTTGATTGGTTATGGGTACTTTTTTTGTAGAATGTTGATTATGTCTAGAGATTTGTAGTGAATAGTAGATTGTAACTTCTCTATAGTAAAAATACCTTCATCAATCAAGTATTGAATTGCATATTTTAAAATTTTGTATGTTTGTGTCACATGTCCATCCACTCTATGATATTCACAATGTAGCTCAAGTTTGTACCCATATACTACATTACAAGGTTGCCTTATAGGAGGTAACTCAATACTATTTTTATCTATAAAATGCTATTATAGTCAATGGTTGTTTGAGTTTGATTAATTCTCTTAGGATTTTATCAATAAATGGTTCATTATCTCTTTCTTTTTTATTGTGAGTAGAATGATGATGAGAAAATTTTGAAGTATGATGTGATTGAATGGTAGGATTGGAAAAAGAAATATTTCCTTGTTGAGATGAATTTGTTGTGTTGAAAGAAGAAAGTTGAAATGATTGTGATTGCAATGATGATAAAGAATAATTACATGTGGATTGAATAGCTTGACATGAATGTGTAGTGGGAATAATACCACTATCATGAAGAGGTTGAGGTGAATAAGTGGTTTGTAGAGAAGAATATGGTGGTGATTGTGGATGACATTCTGATGGGAAATATTATGGAACAAAAAATCATGAAGGGATTGGTTGAGAGGAAGAGTGTGTAGTCACTATTCTAGGAAATGGTTATTTTGTAATCAATAGGTCTGTGAAAGGAAGAATTGGATCTGATTCATCTTCAAAACTATTTGAATTATTTGAAGTAATGTCCATTTCACTTTTTGTTTCACTTTCTATGTCACTTCTTGTATCTTCTGAAGATGAATTTTGAAAATATTGTATGGGCCTAATTGTAACTACAGATTGAGAAGGCACATATGAAGTTTGCAAATTTTGTTGTGGTAAAAAGTTGCTAATGGTCCCCACATATCAAGTTGGAGGAGGAACATTATGATGTTCTAGTTGATTTATAGCTTCCTTACCATGCTTGGGTAAAGGATGTTGGAAAATATCTAAAGTTTGATTTGCATTTTGATTTGGTTGTTTTTGGGTATTATTTTGAGGATTGTTGTTTGGAGGGAATTTTCTACTTCCATTTTACCCTTATCAATTAGATCGTGTATCATATGTTTCAATAATTTACAAGAATTAGTTGAATTTCCATCCACTTGGTGAAAATTACAATGTAGATCAGCCCTATATCCAGTTGTAGTAGTATCTAGTTGTCTTATCTCTAGTAATCATATTAAACCTTGTTCTAATAGTTGAGGTAAAATCAATGTTAAGGGATGATTTAGTATTGTGAATTCTCTTAGAGGTTTATCAAGAATATTTAACAAAAACTTCTTTACAGCTTCTGTAGTATTGATGTTTGAGGTATTTCTACTATCAGTAACTCCATCACCTACTACTTGTGTATTCTTATATTTATTTTTGGAAGTTTTATCGTCATCCTTTTTCTTGAACTGTCCTCTTCTGATGAGATAATATTCTACCCTTCTTTCTAAGTCTATAGCTTGATCAAAGGAAGTCATTGTGGTTGTAGCAAGTTCATAAGATAATTGTTCTTGTAAATTGACAATGAATATTTTCAACATCTATCGATGATGTAAGGCAAAATGCAATTTTCCTCAGAGTTATCTCCATTTAATCAAGAACTCAACAAAACTTTCATCTTTCCCTTGTTTTAAATTATATAAATCCTTAATAGTGACATGTATTTCTATGTATGCACTAAATTGGTGAATAAACATTTATATTGTCTCTTCAAAATTTCTCAAAGAATTTGTTGGTAATTGATAATACCATTCTAAGGCCATGCCTCTGATACTTTTAGGAAATATTTTTAGTAACAACCAGTCATCATAAGAAATATCATGACAGGTTATCCTAAACATATGCGAATATGCTCAATAGGATCTTTGGTTCCTTTATATATCGGAAGGACTAGCATAGGGAAATATTTGGGGTAAGGTTGAGCAACTACAATAGGATCCAAAGGTTGACTACACATCTCTCTATAACTATATGAGGGATGGTAAGGATCTATCTGATCTAGACGTGAAGCTAATTGTTTAACCAAGGCTTCAAGTCCTTGTGGTTGCTCACTAATTTGATTTTGTGGTATCATATTATTGTGTCTTTGATGATATGGTTGTGTTTTCACATAAGGATTTTAAGTAGAAATACTATTGTGTAAAGTATTTGTGGGAAGGGTGTTGTGAATTTTATATGGGATTGCATTTTGTTGAAATTTTTGTTGATAATGATTGGAATTTTGCATCTTCTTAGCCTTTTGTTGGTTAGGAGCTTGAGAGGAAGAAGAATGTTGTTTTTGCTTGGAATTTGGTTGTGTTGTTGGTTTTTGACTGTTTGAATCTATGTTTTTATGGGTGTTTTGAGATGGACCAGCTTGATCTTGATATGTATTATTTATGTATGTCATTGGATTTGCATTTAATTGGAGGGAAAATTCTATAGTAGCCTCCATTGAATAATATCCTGATGGGAGTAAATGTTCTATCTTTATTACATGATGAAGTTCATCTATATTATCTTTTAAAAGTTGACATTGCCTTGAGGATCTAAAAAAGGTTGGTTATGGTCTTCTTATTCTTCCCCATTATCATCCTCACCTTGTTCTGTGAGTTTATCATATTCAATAATTACCCTATCATCAAGATTCTCTTGATCTGGTTCATTAGATTCTATTTGTTTTCCATTTCTCAAAACTCTAGGTATTTTGTCTTAGGATGTTTTATCTTTTAGATATATATATATATATATATATATATATATATATATATATATATATATATATATATATATATATATATATATATATTTGTGTATATATATATATACTTTTAAGTTCTTGGGTATATATGTTATATATATACCTATATAATAATATATTATATTTTATTTTTGGTTTATTTTGAAAACAAAGTAGAAAATAAGAATTATAATTTTTTTAGATTATATTTAATTTTCTTGAAAAAGTTTATAAATATCGTTAATAGGCTCAAGTTCTTCAGGTGACATATAATGTTCTTCTTCAAATTGAAATTTTTATTTTAAGAATTTGATAAAATGAGCTATAGTGATACTATCAATTTTGGAGTCTTGAGCATAAAAATATATTTTGTGACAATACTCATGAAAATGGACTGCCCTAGGAGTTTTTTGATATCTTCTTTTGTTTTCCAAGACTATCTCTTGATCGTCTATGTGTGCTAGAAATTTGTGTATTGTTATAGCATTTTCAAGATAATCTTCAAAAGTATAAATAATTGAAGAAACACTTGCTCTCTTATCCGCTAACCACCTCTCACATGACCTTTGAATATCAAAGTAGTGAGAAGAGTTATCGGGCTCCAAGATTCTAGCTATGTCAAATCTCCTAATTTGGCTAAGTCTTGGTATGTTGGCTTTTATAATGTCTAGTCTCTTCCAAAGTTCAGTCCACTATTCTTGAGATGAAATACTAGAATTTTCAACTACTAGGGATATTTCCTATGTAGATAATAATGCTCTAACATCTATGATTGCAACCCTTATTATGTTGAAATATAGTATCTAAGAAATGATAGCTAAAGTATACAAGTTTGACTAATGATATTTTTGTTTCATTTTTGTTTTGAATTTTTTTATGTTCTTTTGTGTTTTTATGAATCAAAAAGATACCTATGTTATTCACGTCGGGTTCACCAAAGAATGTAGCTCTAAAATTTTCTCACTCCTTTCCTTCAGGATAATGTATCCATGATTCGAAGGGGAATGGGAAAATGCTAGGTCTACACCTCAGAGGAGAGGCACTTAAGATCATGCTCTCTTTGGTGATTTTTTTATGAATTGGGTGGGTTCACCAGGAAACATTTATTATGGTAGTTTCCACATATAGGTTGGGAGTTTATTTGATGTGTTATTTTTATTTTTCTCATAATCACCTAGATTGGCCAAATGAGACTAAGCTATACTAAATGCAATTTCAATTTCAATGAATACAACATATAGTGAATTACATAAGGTAAACTAATGCAATACTTAATTATAAAGAAATTTGACACTCTTACTCAACCCAGATGTCTGATGTAGAGTTTTTTTGTTTATTGTAGGTCATATCAGACTTATTATGGTGATATAAAATGTCCAATCAGTGATCAATAGGTCTTATATGAATATCATCTAATATGATCTGATCAGAAACCTATAGTTTCATAGATAGAGAACAAAACAGGAACTTGCAATGCAATATAAATCTTGTTAAGCATGGATTAGGATAAATAAAAACTTATTGTATGTTGTATGTAAAGAAAATGCTATGAATATGAGTTATGATATGCAAATAACACAATTGAATGCAAGGATGGTGAACTCCAAGTATGATAAATGATAATTTCTATATTAAATGCAATGATAGATGACAAATATGATGCTTGAAATGTAAATTTAAGATGAAAGAATGCAAACCAGAGTCTGAAGGTGCCCCCAAGAAACCTATAGAAAATATCATATGTAACATAACCTAATCATATGCTTCTGAGCAAGATCATATGTCCAATCCTAGATAGTACCCATCGATGCATAGCTATTGTACCTTTGAACCTGTAAATTCTTATGAAAAATAATAGGAAATAGAATACAAAGAACATGAAAGTGATTACTAATCAACTAGGAAGTTAGGGAGAGCTAGGGGCTAGGAGGAAATCAGGGGAAGGATGCCTGATTAAATAAGCTAGGTAGGTTAAAGGGGTTGGGCCAAAAACAATTGGAGTTACAACCTCTTCCAATCTAGGTGAGATCGGGAAATCTAATCTCGTAACCACCATGTGGTTAGGCAGATAAAGACAAAAGGAGTTGTAAAATAATTTTGTTTTACTATTCTGGGTAGTTTTCAATTTTGGATGATATCGGACATCCGATCTCGTGCAATTCAGGTCCGATCCAGGATCGAACATCGATATCAGTCAAATAGAGTCAATCTCATCAAGAAGTTAAAAACTAACTTAATGTGGGTGTGAAAATCAAGGTAGGAGGTTAGTAAGTTGTTTTAATAAATTTTTGAATATTTTTAACCTAGGGTAATTTAATATGTATGAATTTTAGGGTGTTACACCACAAAAGCTCCACCATATCTCCACCACAACTCACCCTTAAACATTTATTGGCTGAAGACATTTTAGCATCTACGTAAAATAGCAAAGAACAAGGTGGAAAACGCATTGGAGAGTCTTAAAGTAAGAGTTGATAAAGAGAAGGGTATGCAACTACCACTTGTCAATATTTGATAAATCCTCTATAATGCTCACAAAGAAGACATTACATTTTGTGGCACCCATACTTCATGCAAAAGAGGAGTTATGTACAGTCAATAGCTTGATATACGTTATAGCAAGGAGGTCTTGTAAATGTTGAAGAAGGAGCATTTCTTAGACAATGCTCAAAGGAGAATCAAAACATCTTGATCCAAAGGTAAAATTTGTCACAAATAGTGGAGTGATTTTGGCACCTCCACCAAATAGTTGAAGCTTCCATGAGCATTTAAACTTCTACCATGACACTTTTCACTCATCATATCACATATTAAATATGCCTTAGACCCTAGAAAGGTAGTGCAGTAGTTTGAAAGCAATACACGTAGTATTTTGGAAGCCACTCAATAGTGGACTGATGACACTTTGGCAGATCAACGACAGATGCTCGATGGTAGTTTGGGTGTGATTCGACAATGATCTAGAGCAATATGGGTGCAGTAGAAAATACTTTTGATCAACCAGTATTTAAGAAGAGCATTAAATTCATAGCTCACCTTGGGGAATTTATGCTCAAGAAGGGAGAGTTTACTACCATATTCATCCGATGTCATAAAGGTACATAGCCTTAATCAAATTTCCTCATACAATTTGCTTTCATTTTAAAAGGGAGTTATAAGGTTATAAGATAAGGTTGATGTATTAATTGAAATAAATATTTGTTTGAAAGCAAAACTTAGGGAAATTAATATTATATTTGTAAAATATAAATGAGGAGAAATAAGGGATACTATTTGGAATTAATCCATTTAATGTTTGCAAATATTAATGTGTTTTAGTTTTCCAAATTTGGGAGTGATAAGGGTTACAACTTCAAATTAGTTTTTTTGGAAATTAGAAAACACTTGAACAAAATCCTAAAGGTTACAAAAGGGGTTAGTAAAATATTTTATCAAAGTTAGAAATTTATATTATTGCCTTAAAAAATTTCTCAAAAGGCAAAAAAGAAATCCAACATTAAAACCTCTTCAAAATTTGAAAAGTGCTTAGTTCAATAGGAGTATTAAGGAGTTAAGAAGTTGATTTTTGATCTTTAAAAAACTTATGCAAAATCAACCAAAAATTAAAATTTATATTACAAAAGCACTATATCATACTCCAAACATTAGGGAGTCATAAGGGATTCTACAAAACTTGATAATAATATCCATAAAAAAAATTCAAGTTGGGAAGATATAAGCTTTCTTTAAAAAACCTAAAATTAGGTGTTCATACTCTCATTACTAGGGAGACATAAGGAAGCCTATAGGACTAATAAAGGTTTCATCAAATCAAGCTTATATACTTCAATAAGGAGGTAGTTATAAACTAAACTACTCTACCTCAAAGAATTCAGGTTATACAAATGACTACTAGCATGCTAAACAACACTCTTAGAAGTGGAATGAGAAAAATACCAATATGGATTAAAAACCTGATGAATTACAATGATGGAAAAGAAAAATAAGAATCAATACAATGTTAAATAAGTTCTGAAATAAACAACTATGTTAAGGAAGATTTATCTAGTGAATCTAATGACCAAAAATAGGGAAAGGTTGATCAACAAGTTTTTATTCAAAAAGGAATAGCTTCAATTTTGCACATATGGTTAGAAAGTCTTATCAAGGAAATAGACAAATATGATATTCCTAAAATAGATTGCAAAATTATCAGATCATCACTACTATGCACTTATTGTAATCAATATGGTCATGAAAATACTAATTGTTGGAGTTTCCATCCATGCAAATATTGTGATGGAATAAATCACTCATATTTCTCCTATCACTTTAAATATAGTTACTATAGAAATTATGAAAGAATTTTACTCAAAAAAATAAACTATTATCTTCAAAAACTTATTTCAGATGGATCTACTAACATTGAGCTCAAGGTTGATATTTATGAAGTATAAAGAAATAGATCTTACATAGATACAAAGGAAAGAAGAAGAACAAATTCATATCCACTCAAGACATGCAATATCATGAGAACAATGGTCTATCAAATACATCTAACATCAAGGAATTTAGAATGTAAAAGGATAAAAGGCCTTGACATGAAGACTGAAGTAGCAGACGAGGAACTAGATCAAGACTGCTTTGAACAAGAAAATAAAGGATAAATACAATGCAAAGTCGGATGAAAGAAGAAGCCTCAGCTCCAACTTACTCTGCATCATATGAAGACACATATTACCTACTGAACCTGAACACAAATAATACAGAGGAAGAATAGAAATTTCATGAAGAAGATTCATATTGAAGACTAAAGTCTTCAATACCAAAATAATGTAATACAGGGGTGTTAGAAATAGAGTCTATTCCATCATTTGGGTTATGTAAATGTATCTTCCAAGGTACATACTTAGATTAATTTAGGGGCAAGTTATCTAGTTACTTCATGCAATGTAATAAATGCACAAGTGTCCATGTGCAAGTTGTCCCTTGCACATCTAGATAGAGTGTTGGTCAAATATTCTATTTTACGTATATAAGGATGGTCTCATAGATAGATAGATATAGATTCATAGATATAGAGAGAGTCTAGGGACATAGTGTAGCTTAGTTCTATGTGTGTCACCATCCATTGGTGATGGGTGCAATGTAGTTTAGTAGCTTTATAATGGAGTGTTCATTTCCTCCATAGCTATATTGTAACCTTTTATATCATTTCTATTTATTGCATATTTCAGTCATCTAGCAGATTTACTTTCTTTCATATTATTTTGCATCTTGTGATTGCTATCTCCTAGTGCTCACTACATCAAAAGATAACAACATGACTAAATTTGTGATTGTAAGGCATTTTAAAGGGTCAAATTTTTTATCATTACAAATTACATGTCTAATTTGGCTCATATTGCAATACAAGTGGATTATTGTCTGGCCTTCAACTATTTTCATGTATGTATGGATTTTTATCTATTTTTTATTTTTGTTAAGGTTAGATGAATGAATATGTTTTATTTTGCTATCTATATTTTATGTTATTTATACTCTAATCTTGGAATTCATGATAGAGCTATGTGTGGTAAATGTTTAATAAAATTAATGGTTGGTCCATTAGATAATCTACAAATGTTGTATGTTATGTTTTAGACTTATCAGGCATGTATTTTTATGTGACTGGATCTGCACCACTTTGATTTCTAGTTTTAAGTTATTTTTGTTGTTCTCCTTTCCCTTTTTTCCTCAAGTGCTTTTAGCTAGGTTTCATAAGGAACTGACCTACTCGAGAGATTGGCCTCTATATTTCCAGTCTTGAGACCATTCAATGGTGGTCAGGGTTTGCGAGCATGCAACCCTCATTTGTTAGGTCAAATATTGTACCAATAGGGACCTTATTTTATTGAATAAATTGAGTGTTTTGAGTTTTTTTTAATTTAGGGTATGGGACCTTAGTTGATTGAAGAAATGGATTATTTTAAATATTTAATTAATTAAGGGTATGGGACCTTAATAAATTAAGGAAAATGACTTTGCATGATGAAAAGCATGAACCTTTGATTGACTAAAGGAAGAGTTGTGAATTACTTTGTATTTGATGAAATGACTCTCTTCTTCTATTGATAAAGATAAGAGTGAATATGTGGGATTTCTTCTAATGTTAACTAGATAATTTATGATTGAATGTATTGAGTAGTTTTGTATAGTTATTTAGTAGATGTATTTAGATAAATGCTTCATAAGAACCATGAGCTATCCTTATCCCTTACTAGATATGCACTTGCTTTAAGTTATTTAGTAGATGCATTTAGATGCATGCTTCATAAGAACCATGAGCTATCCTAATCCCTTACTACCATCAATTGAGTGATGGAAAGATAGGAAGAACTAAGGAGAACACTTGGGACTGAAGCATCGACCTTGACATTAATTGAAGTAATTAATTTATTTATTATATTATACACTAGTTGAGTAATCTACTAGATGTAAATTGATGTAATACCTTATTATTTTAAGTATGGAATTTTTACCATACTCGGGTTATGTAATGATTTAATAAATAAATGAAAAATATATCTCTAACTTGTGATTTATGAGAATTGTATTTTTTATGGTTTCATAATAATTCCTTTGCTTAAATGGTTTAGTTATATTTAAAGTGCTTTCTTGAGGCTTTTCTAGATATTATTCCATGTTTAAATTAATTAGAATGTTTTACTTTTTATCATAGTTCGGTGGTTGATTTGTTATCCAATTTTTTTGATGGATTATGACATACAAGAAATATGGGAACCTAAGGGATTAGGATCCCTTAGGACAAACCTAGAAAAATTAAACAATTATGAATGAATTTGAATATCTAAGAAATGAATAAGTAAGCTCATTATGGAGATGATATTGATAGCTTATTCACAATACACATAGTATACCTACATATATAGACTTTTTTACTGTATAGAGATGGGTATTCCTTTGACTAATAGAAGGAGATAAGTTAACTCATCAGAAAGATAATATGGATAACTTATTTGCGATACACATAGTATACCTACACAGATAAACTTGTGTATGGTATAGATATGGGCATATCCTTTAGTATATTTTGGAAGAGAAGGTTGATCAACTTAAATATTAGATTAGCTTATTTCTCTTAATATTAACGCATACACTAGTTAGGGATATGTGAATCCCTCTTAGTTTTATGCTTGTAAGCAAAAAATATTTAGTTAATCTAGTTAGATTTTGGGTCGTTATATTTGGTATCAGAGCTCTAGGTACAAGGGACTAGAAGCTTCATGGAATGTGCTAGGGATTTGGGTATCTTCCTATTCAGGCCCTTACTTAGTTCTTAAGATAAATTTGGGAAGACCTAGAAATCCCATATGCTAATAATTCTATAAGATATTAGCCCTAGGATGGGTAGCTTGTATTCTATGACACCTTACAAATGGTAAGTGTGGCCATTAGCATTGGAATTAAATAGTAGTTTAGAGTACCATCCCACATATAGTGAGGGTGATCTTAGCAAGAAAACTTTATGTTTAGTTTATGTGGATGTATTTAGCTAGAATTAGTCATACAATTCCAGGTGAAGTTGTAACCTAATCTACTACTCTTTCTTGGGTGTGACCAGGATAAATGGAACCAAAGACAAGGAGATAAATATATATTCCTTCAAATAGGTGAACTTGATAGAGCAATGTTGAGGAAGGAACCCAAGATGAACTTTTAGGCAATCCTAACAAGGAGGTAGAAAACCTCACTACAATGGTCACTACAATACAATATCAAATAAAGCAATTGCTAGAGACCTTAGAAAATCAAATCATAGTCTAGGAGCTAGAGGTTGGACAAGCTAATGAACCAACTGTGGAAGAGAAAGAGGTCAAAATATATTAGAAAAAGAACTGGAAAAGGACCTAAAGAGTGTTTGTACCTCCAAAATTTTATGGATAAATGGAAGGTGATGTAGACGAAGCTTGGCTAAGATAGCTAGAGATCTACTTTACAATGAATATCTACTCCTCAAAAACTTAAATAGTGTGGGAAATAATTCATCTAGATAGAGCTGGATTAGATTTGTGGGAAACCTACTAAGAAGAGTAGAATATCAAAGCCATTTATCTAAAGTGAAAGGACTTTATTACAACCTTCAAGAAAAGGTTTCTGTAGAGGGGGAAAACTACCCTACCGCATATGATTCTCAAGGTTGGATCCATAGGGAAGCCTTGAGGTGAACTGTAGGGGTACGTTGTTCTCTAAAATTAGTGTAAAATAGGGGGGAAGGGTTCACCAGGAATAGTTTAAGGACTCGCTCCAATTCCACTGGTTTTTAAGAATGTTTGATGTATTCAATTCAATATAATCACCTATGTTTGTATTTTCTAGATCTATACTATGAAAGACAAAGGACAATGCAAAAATATTGTATGCAAGAAGACAAGAGCTAACCCTAGAATTATTATTTCTTTAAATAATTTCTAACCCTATGGTTTTAAAATATAAAATTTTAAAGAAAGGGTTCAAGAGAGGATGCACAAATAGTATTAACCCTAAGTGCACACTATATGTTGTTTATCCTTTAAATACCTAGAAATAAATTAAATGTATTCCTTTTAAGATCATATCGAGGGATTATAATAGAAATAGAAGGCACTCAAAAAACAACCTAAAGACTAATCAGTGCACTTATCTTATCCGATGGTTGACCTAATATTTTATCCTTTGTCCACCGATATCAACAATTTCTATTCCTGCAAGATAACTTGGCAAACACTTAGACAATATAATCAGTATTAGGGGGCCTACGTAGGACATTGTACAATAATGCATGGAGGTACAACAATCAAGCATCTTAGGTCCTTTTATCTAAACTTTGAAAATAGAAGCAAAAATTGACCTTTGAAAAGTGAACAAGCATGACAGAATATAGCAGAACAAAATGATAAATTTTAATCCAAAACGTAGTAGTATGTCCTATATGTAGCTTATAATTTAGATATAGGGTCTAGGAACAACAAATTGTCCCCATAAATGGTTTGGGTGAAATCGTACCTCATAATAGGTGATCATGATTTTGCATTGATGAAATCATGCCCCATAGAGACTAGGCACGATTTTGCATAAGCTATGCGAAAAATAAAATACAAATGCAAGAACTCGATTATGTCACTTAGAAAATTAGTACATGCATAAAAAAGAGTGAAAATACCTAATAGATAGTGCAGAATAAAAAATTCAATCTCTCCTTAGGTCTCCAGAACAAATCCACCAAAGTGAGCAACAACAATAAATAATCCAATGCAGTAGAAAATAAATCACACTTCACAATTACGAGTTAGCTTACTTGCAGGAGAAGAAGAAGAATGCAGGTCACTTAGCAAGCATTTCAACATCACTTGAATAAGAGAGCTTGCATGAGATTGGTATTTCAAAATCACTTGTCTTCTCCTTCAAAATAATTTCAAACCTTCTTTATAAAGTGGATTTGAAAGCAGAATGGGTAGGAAAACCAAGGAGAGACAAAACCAAACATACAAACTTCAAGAAATTAGGATTTTTTTAGGATAATACCCTAGAATGCAAAATTATGTCATGTTAAGGTTGATCGTGATTTCACCTTATGCAAAATCATGCCCTGACAAGGGGGAGAAACAAAAGAAAAAGGGGGGAGAGACCTAGCCCTTACCCTAGGCAAGTCTAAGGGATCTCCCAGGATGACTTAGGGAATATTACCCACTAAAGTGGGTCAATTTTTTGTGTCGATATTTTACCCCCTCTTTGAGGCATTTAAGGAATATGTAGACTCCTATGGATAAAAATATGATGAACATAAAGAAGGGGTGTCTAGTTTTGGACAAAGGGGTGGTGCAAAAGGGGTATCATGAAGGACACTATAGAATTTTGCACATAATGTGAGGTATTACTTCCATTAATACCTCTATGGCTAGGGTGCCCCCTCGAGTTTCGAAAGGAATGAAAATTTCTTAAGAAACTCGAAAAGGCAACGACTAAAAAAGTAAAACACAAAAACATGGAGAACAAAGCAAGCAAATAGAGTAATAATTATTGGTACATCATGAATCTAATACAACTAGTATGGAATGCATGGATGAGTAGAAGAAAGAGAAAGAAAGAAGGGAAGAGAAGATAAAAATAAGAACAAGAAGATCAATATCATTTCCAAATAAGGTCAACAATAGAAAGAGAGAATTTTATAAAGAACCCTAAATGAAGGGTGTTATGCCCAAAATAAGGTCAATATGTGGAGTGAAAACCTGCTATGGGTGTAGTACTCACTAAGGTCGATATATGGGAAAAATTTGAAGCATAACCTACTATGGGTGAGTGCTAAAATGATCAAATGACAGAATGTAACCCGCTATGGATGATTGCTCGCTAGTAATTGCTATGGTGTGATTACCTACTAGGATGTATTTCAAGACCTGTTGAAATTGTCAAAGAACTTATCCTATAATGAGGTGTAGAGCCTGTTGATTCAAAAGAAGCATAACCCAATAGGTATTATATGTTATTATTGATATTAATGATGTATTAGCAAGTACTACCCAATAAGGATGTGTAATAATATGTATATATACCAATTCATATGAGTATAACACAATGTTCAAGTGCTAGAAGAAATAAGAGGAAGAAAATGAGTAACTACAAACTATATGTATGTGCCCCCTACTTGAAGTTTTAGCTAGTGAAAATTCAAGAGGGAGGAAATGTGCAAACAAAGGAGGGAAGAAGGTATATCCTTATATGAATTAAGAAAATAAAGAATAAACAAGAATCATTCAAAGGACAAGGACATACCAAAAGAGGATTATATTACTTGAATTTGGAGAGAAATGATTGTCCTTGTAACAAAATTTAAAGTCAAAGAATACAAGGAGAAGATAGAATAGAAGAAAAGAGTAAAGGAAGAAGAGAAGAAAGAATAAAAATGCATGAACCCTAGGTTGGGGATTTTCTAGGCATCAGAACCCTAGTGAGAGTGCAATGCATGTGAGCTATGACCTAACTAGGTATCATCACTTGCCATTATCATGAATACCAAAAAGCTATATGAAAAAGTAGTCATGAGCAAGAAGTAATGCGATTATGACCAAAAAATAGAATGTCAGGAAATCATGCAAAGTATGATAATTAGTCATGCAATATGAGTAGGCAAGCAAGTGCAGTATGATCTGAGCTAAATGTAAAATGCAATGCAAATGATGGATCAAGCATAATATATTTTTAAATGTATTATATTCATAGGTTCTTTAAGTTCTTTACCATCCATAGAAGCCAAACGGTAAGCACCCGATTCAAAATTTGGCCATTATGACAAAGGGCCCTAACCAATTGGGCTAAAAATTACCTTGAATATCAACATAAGCATTAGTGTTCTTCTAGTTTTCCTTGAGACCAAGGTCCCCAACCTCAAAATAACGATTACAAAATTTCTTAGAATTATATTATTGGAGCCTATCCTGGTAGGCTCACAAATGATCTAAGGCATGAATACACTTTTCATCCAACAAATCCAATTGGTGTAGATGGTCTACATGATATTCATCGTCTACTGAGGCATATTGCAATAGGATGCACAATGATGGAACCTCGAGCTCAAAAGGAAACACTGCTTTAGACCCATATACCAAGACATATGGTGAAGCACCTATAGGGGTACGCACACTAGTGTGATATGCCCACAAGGTAGGGTAAAGCTATATGTACTAGTCACGATCAGTATTACTAACTAACTTATTTAAGATCATGATCAAGGACTTGTTGTATGCTTTGTATAGAGGGGAAAAACTGCCCTACCATGTATGATTCTCAAGGTTGGATTTGTAAAGAGAGAAATCATTGAGGTGAACCATGGGGGCTACATTTTTCTCTATAATTAGTGCTAAAATGGGGGAAGGGTTCACCATGAATGGATTTAAGGACTCAATCCAACTCCATGGGATTTTTAGGAATGTTTGATGTATTCAATTGAATACAATCACCTAGATTTGGCCTTTCTAGATCTATGCTATAAAAGATAAAGGACAATGTAAGCATATAGAATGTAATAAGATAAGGGCTAAACCTAGTATTATTATTTTCTTTGAATGTTTTTTCTAACCCTATGGTTTCAAACAGAAAGTCTTTAAGCAAGGGCTCAAGAGAGAATGCACAAATAAAATTAACCCTAAGTGCACACTATATGTTGTTTATCCTTCAAATGCCTAGAAATCAATTAAATATATTCCTTTAAAATCATATCTAGGATGACCCACATGTTGTAGGTTATTTGGAGAGGATAGGGTAATCCTCCAAGGGAGGTCCCTGGTTCGAATCTCCACCCTACCAAATGCACATTGGGTACCCAAAATCTAGTTGATAATGTTGGTGCGATCAGGGTCGAGCATGACTCTTGGGTGATTTTAATGGTGTATAATCCCATGGTCATGTTTTCTAAGACCAAGGCAGCCCTGCAAGGTTTTTTTCACTAAATTAAAAAAAAAATCAGATCTAGTATTTATAATAGGAATAGAAGACACTCAAAAAACAACCTAAATATTAACTAGAAAACTTATCTTATCTGGTGGTTGATCCTTTATTTTTATCCTTTATCCAATGATATCAACAATTCCTATTATTGCAAGATAACTTGGAAAACACTTGGAAAATATAATAAATATTAGGTGCCTGCTTAGGTCATTGTATGATAATACTTGGAGGCATAGCATTCAATCCCCTTAGGTCTTTTTAGCTAACTTTTGAAAAATAGAAGCAAAAATTAACCTTTGGAAGAAATCAAGCATAACAGAATATAGTAGAACAAAATAGTAAAACAAAGTACAAAATGCCGTAATATGGCCTAAATGTAGTCTATAACATAGATCTAGGGTTTGGAGATAGCAATTTTCCCCCAAACATGGTCTATGCAAAATCATACCCTGTACAGAGCGATCACAATTTTGCATAAGCAAAAGCACACCCTGTAAACACCCGAACGTGATTTCATAGAATAAGAGATAAAAATCCAAAATAGGTTATTGAAGAAACTGATTGTCTTGATCCCATGATGAAATTTTGATTAGAGGTTACTCACTCAATTTTAGATTGTTGACTTGCTTAGATTTTTGAGATGAGGAACTTGGAGAAACAGATCATGAAACTGAAGGACAAACATTGAGATCAAACTGAGCTTGTTCAACCATTGAATAATATTTGAATGAATGAAGGTCACCTAGAATGATGACAAGTTGATCCTTAAATTTAAACTTCAAACACTTATGAAGAGTATAAGGGAAAACCTTCATCACATAGATCCAAGGACATCCGAGAAGTAGATTAAAATATGCAGGGCAAGGTACCACATAGAACAATGTATCTAAGATCTTGGGTCCAACTTTAAGGGGGAGGGATATAATTTTGCAAGCTTCTTGGGATTCATTGTTGAAAGTTTTGATGATTGCATTGGATTTAGTTAAATATTCCTCTTTTAATCAAAAATTTTGGATAAATTGATATGTGCATAAATTAGGGTAAGAACCATTATCAATTATAACCCTTTTGATAAAGGTTTTGCCAATAAATGCAATAATATAGATAGAATAATCCCTATGTAGGTTTGAGGAAGAAATATCATCATCCAAGAATGTGATGTGATATGTCCCAAGAGAGCTTACAACATTGGCCATATCACTAGGGAGAATATATGGAAGGATAGATTATTGTTTTAGAACAATTATCAAGGCTTCTCCATGAGTAGGAGAATTTTACAAAAGTTCTAAGAGGAAAATATTTACTGAAAAACTCATCTCCTATTGAGACCGTTGGATCTGTTGATTCTGCACTTGTTGCTTTGAAGTAGTTGTTATCATACCAACCATATTACCATGAGGAGGTGGCACATTCTTATAGGATACTTGATTAGCTACCTACTGATCATGCTTTGGTAATGGATCCTTGAATATTTCCATATCTTGATTTTTTGTTGGTATCTGTTGAGTAGACACTTGATTATTTGATGATTGAGAATTCCCTATATCAATACGTCCTGCATCGATCAAATCTTGTACTACACGTTTTAACTTCTTACAAGAATTTGTCTAATGTCCTTCCACTTTGTGATATGCACAATGTTGTCCTGCCTTATACAAATTAGTTTTAGTATTTAGTTTCTTTATTGGATGTAATTCAATCGCATTGGCTTTTAAAATTTGCTTTAGAACTTCTTCCATAGGTATGCCAAGTCTTGTGAAATTCCTTTGTGGAGGTTTTTGAAGTATTATCTTTTATAGGCTATTAACAATATTATTAACAGGCCTACTATCTGTTACACCATCGCCTACCACATCCTTATTCTTATACTATGACTTAATGGTTTTATTTTATTTCACTTTGAGTTGTCATATTTTGATAAGAGCTTGTTCCAACTTCCTTTCTAACTCAATTGCTTGATCAAAAGATGTGATAATAGTAGTTTGTAATGCATAAGATAACTATTGTTGCAAATTTTTAATAGATATCTCAAGCATATCTCTAGGAGGTATAGTATATCTCAAGCATCCAACTAGACTTCTCCAACGGGCCATAAATTCTGAGAAAATTTTTTCTTTACCTTGTTTCAAATTATAAACATCTTTCATGGTAACATCTTTCTCAATATAGGCACTAAACTATTGAACAAATAATTTTGATGTTTCCTCAAAATTCCTTAATGATTAATTAGGTAACCGATAGTACCATTCTAATGTCATACCATAAACACTCTTAGGAAATATTTTTAGCAACAACATGTCATCATATATGATATCATGGCATGTTTTTATAAACCTCCTTAAATGCTCTATTGGATATTATGTCCCTTTATATATAGGTAAAATTGGAATAGGAAAGTGCTTAGGATAGGGTTTGGTAGCAACAATAGGATCTATGGGTTGATTACACATCTCTTTATAGCTATAAATGAAACTAGAATTTGAATCATCTCCACTTTTGAAGCTAATTTTTTTACCATATTTGACAAACTTTGCACCTTTGGGTTATTGTTGTGCAATGCCCCTAGGTTCCCTAAGGGAGGGGTATAAGTAGGTTTTTGGATGGGTACTTGGCATATTTTGGAAGCATTGATACTATTGTGATATGTGATACCTTGTTGGAGAGGATAACTAACAATTGGTGGAACAAAAGTAGGAATATTGAGATTAGTAGATTGAGGAGGAAATTGAAAATAATCTTGAGTGACACTACTAGTTGGAGGAACTTGTGGACTCCTTCCAATGTTGGTGGTTACAATAGTGGCATAGGTTGGTTTATGGGCATGATTACCATGATTCAAATATTTAGATAAAGGGTTAGTATGAACGTGTCTAGGAGAGACTATTGGAGGAGGAGGAGTCTCACCTCTTTCGAGTTAAGCTTCTCACCTCATGGATTCAAGTCTTCCTTATAACATTTCATAAAATCTTGCATATGATCAAATGATTTAAATATGTAGCGCCCATTGGATACTTTAAGAGGATTATAGTTTATTTTAGTTTCTTT
Source organism: Wollemia nobilis (assembly GCA_028583015.1). Classification (NCBI taxonomy): domain Eukaryota; kingdom Viridiplantae; phylum Streptophyta; class Pinopsida; order Araucariales; family Araucariaceae; genus Wollemia; species Wollemia nobilis. The sequence goes on along the minus strand of JAQPPZ010000380.1, from coordinate 7,048,843 downwards.
ATTTTCTTGCTCTTATATATCAAGGTTAGGGTTATCTCTATCAATTTGATCATCTTCTTGGGGAACATGATTAGAATCAAGAAGCTTTAGCTAACTTCTATGAAAGGAAGCCATTAGAATAAGTGAAAGGATAGAAGAGAAAGGCTAAAAAAATACACAAGATAGTTTTTAAGATGTTACTAATGTTCTAAATCCCAAGAAAACAAATTAATGGTATTATTAATATTTTAAAATAAAAAGTAGGTGTTCACGTTGGGTTCACCAAATATGTAGAGGAGAAAAACTGCCCTACCATGTACGATTCTAAATATTGGATCCACAAATATAGAAATCTTGAGGTGAACCATGGGGGCTACATTGTTCTCTACACTCAATGCTAAAATGGGAGGAAGGGTTCACCAGGAATGGCTTTAAGGACTCACTCCAAGTGCACAGGATTTTCAAGAATGTTTGATGTATTCAATTCAAGAAAATCATCTAGATTTAGCCTTTCTAGATCTATGCTATAAAAGATAAAGTACAATGCAGGAATATAGAATTGAAGAAGACAAGGGCTTAGTATGATTCTTTTATTTGAATACTTTTTCTAACCCTGGGGTTTCAAATAGAAAGCCTTTAAGCAGGGGCTCAAGAGAGAATGCACAAACATAATTAGTCGTAAGTGCACACTATATGTTGTTTATCCTTCAAAGCCTAGAAATCAATTAAATATATTTCTTTAAAATAAGATCTAGGGTTTATAACAAAAATATAAGACACTCAAGAAACAACCTAAAGATTAATTAGAACACTTATCTTATCTGGTGGTTGATCCTTACTTTTTATCCTTTATCCAATGATATCAATAATTCCTGTTCTTGCAAGATAACTTGGCAAACACTTGGAAAATATAATCAGTATTAGAGGGTATACTTAGGTCTCAGTATGATAATACTTGGAGGCACAATATTCAATCCCCCTAGGCCCTTTTACAAAAGCAAAAATTGACCTTTGGAAGAAATCAAGCATAACATAATGTAGCAGAACAAAATAGTAAAATAGAGTACAGAATGCTCTAATATGGCCTAAATGTAGTATATAACACAAATATAGGTTTTAGGAATAGTAGCCTTCTCCCAAATATGGTCTATGCAAAATTGTGCCCCGTATAGAGTGATCACGATTTTGCACAAGTAAAATCGTGCTTCGTAAAGACTCGAGCGTGATTTTGTAGAAGAGATAAAACTCTAAAAAGTGTAAATTAAAAATAGTAAATAAGCTAATGTTCCAAAAAATTATTGAAAACAACCTGGTGGTAGCAAAAAAGCAAATCCAAGGAGGGAGACCTCCAAGTAACAGAATTCCTCCTTAGGGCTTCAACACTTTTCTACGAAGAGTAGAAATACACAATGCAATGCAGTAGAAAATAAATCTTCAATAGATCACACTTCACACTTGCGAGTTAGCTTACTTGCAAAAGAAGAAGAAGAAGAAAACCTCAATAAAATAGAAATTGAATCAAGAATTTTTGTTATGAACTTGCTTGATAAAACTTGATGGATTGGGAAAAATAATATTTCAAATACTCCTTATATAGTGGATTTGAAAGAAGAATGGGTGGGAAAAACTAAGCACAATCAACCTTTAAAAGATCAACTTTGAAAATTAGGGTTTTCTTAAGAGAAAACCCTAAAATGCAAAATCACACCCCATAAAAATGGATCACGATTTCACACCAGCTAGACCCCCATGCAATTTTAATGAATTTGGAAGATCAAATGGAGTCAAAATGGATCATATCATATACCATTAAAAAAAAAAAATTGAGCTTGATCTAATGGTATAGGATTTAGGAGGAAAGTAGAATATTTTCTAGGGAAATTTTTGGATCAAAGAGGACCCTTCTTTTGTAGGGAGAAAACAAGGGATCTAAGAAAAATTTCTCACCTTAGTGGGTCAATTTTTTGTGTCTACACTTTGGCTTATCCATTTCCCTAAGGATAATAATAATTTGACCACTTGTGATGAATATTGTACTTAGAACAAAGGTTATGAATATCCTTATTATTGAAAGGAGTGTCATTATCAAAAATAATCATCGAAGGAATCTCGAACCTACAAATAATATGGTTGAAGATGAACTTAGAAACTTGAGTTCCAGTCACCATAGCCAGGGGTATGGCTTTGATCCATTTAGTGAAGTAATCAATCATAGTAATGATAAAATTGTGACCATTAGATAACATAGGGTTAACCTTACCAATAATTTACAATCCCTAGATGGAAAATGGCAAAGGGGAAGAGATAACCTGAAGATCTTGAGAAGGAGCATGAACAAGATGATCATGACATTGAAACTTGTTGCAACACTGAATATAGTTGCATGCATATTTCTCCATGGAAGTCCAATAGTACCCCATTCAAAGAGATTTTTGGCAATAAAATTACCACTGAAATGGCCTCTACATGAACCTTTGCGAGTATCACTAAGAGCAAGTCGGACTTCATCAAAATCAAGACATCATAAGAGGATGCCTTCAAAAGAATTTTGATACATATTATTGTTGATTATGATGAATCAACACACTCTTTTATGTGAAATATTACGCTTATTATGATCTAAACCATAAAGTATCAAACCATACCTAAGAAAATTAAAGTATCAGTATACCATGGCTAATATGGGGAAGCTCTAATGGTCAAAAAATCTAATGGAACAAGGCAAGAACCAAGTAACATAGATTCTCAAAGTTGTCTAATAATAATCGATGCTTGATCATCTTCTAACTCCAAATGGAACAAGGATGTAGTAGCAGCCATGGCATCCACATGGCGATTTGAGGATCTAGGGATTGAATCTATGGCTACTCGATCAAACAAGGATAAAAACTTGGTAACAATATCCTTGTAAGGCTTAATTTTATCATTTTGATTCTGATAAACACCGTTGATCTTATTGACTACAAGTTGAGAGTCACCAAATACTGAAAGGACTCTAACCTACAAAGCTAAGGTTGATCTAAGACAAGGATCAAAGCTTCATACTCTATAGTATTTTTCATGCAAGAGAAGCAAATTTTGAATAACAAAGGGATGAGTTACTTTTTTGGGGTGACTAGAATAACTCTAGCACCAATGCCCTTCATGCATTGGACTCCATCAAAAAAAAAGTCCAAGACTCAAAATATTCAATTTCGACGTTGAAGCACTCATCGAGAAACTTAACAACTATAGGATGGGCAGCTTCTAGGGGAGCTAAGGCTAACCAATCAGTATTTACCTAATCCTTAATAGCCTTCTAAACTATGAAATTCAGGTCAAACTCACTAAGGGCCAACACCCACTTAGCAGCTCAACTTGAAAGGTGAGGCATAAACATCATATATCATAAAGGATCAAACTTTGCAACTACCAATATCTTATGGATGAGCATGTAGTGTCTTAACTTCTAGGAAGCAAACACTATGGCAAGGCAAAGCTTCTCTAAGGGAGTGTACCTGGTTTCATAGCTAACCAAGGTTCTACTAATATAGTAGATAGCTTCCTCTTTGTTTTGATCATCATGTTGGGTCAGCATCGCTCCCAAAGTGTGAGTAGTGGCTGCTATGTAAAGCATCAAATTCCTACCAAGAATAGGAGGCACTAAAATAGGTTGGTAAGTGAGATACTTCTTGAGATCATTAAAATATTTTTGACACTCATAATCCCACTATAAGACCACATATTTCTTAAGAAGCTTAAGAGAGGGTTGACACTTATCGACTAGTTGGGCAATGAACTGATGAATAGACTAAAGCTTACCTTCCAAGTTACGTAGTTCAATTTGGGTATGAAGAGGATGTATTTTAGTGATGACCGCTATCTTAGCAGGATCCACCTCAATACCTCACCTAGAAAGTATAAAGCCTAATAGCTTGTGAGATGTGACTCCAAACACACACTTAGCGGGTTTAATATGGACCTTGTACTACCAAATCCTTTTGAATATTTATCTTAAATCATGGACATGATCCTTTCTTTCTATGCAGTGAGCTAGAAGATCATCCACATAGTCCTGGAGAATATCATGCACCATGTCAAGGAAAATATAAATCATGACCCACTGATAGGTAGCTCCTACATTTTTGAAGCCAAAAGGTATGACTTTCCAGCAAAATATACCCCAAGTAGTAGTGAATGTTATCTTAGCCTTATCCTGAGGAGTAATCAAAATCTTATTGTAGCCTAAGAAACCATCCATGAGCAAAATAAGTCCACATTTGGTGGTGAAATCTACAATACGATCTATGTTGGGTAAGAGAAAATAATCCTTGGGACATGCTAAGTTAATGTCCCAAAGTTTGATACATATTCTGATTGTTCCTTCCTTCTTAGCCACAGGAACAACATTGGAGATCCAATCAGAATAGTTGATAGTTTTTTTTTTTAAATCGATTTCAAGGAGTTTTTGGAGCTCTTCATTGAATAAGAGGGTGACCTTAGGATGCATCTTCCTAAGTTTCAACTTAAGTGGCTTAGCACTAGGCTTAGCTACCAAATGATGCATAATAAGGGAGGGATCAAGCCCTGACATGTCGGCATATGACCAAGAAAAAATTTCTTAATATTCTCTTAAAAAATTGATCAATTTCTCTTGCTCATCCAAGGACAATGCTTTACCTAACTTAAGGATTATAGGAACTTCTTTAGGACCTATGTTCACATCTATGGTCTCCTCAATGAGGATGGACAACTCATCCTCAAGAGGAGGTAGGGTAGGAATCACTCCTAATTGCTCAAGGTCCTCAAGAGACATAGAACCAAAGTCCACTTGAGAACTAGAAGAGTCAACTTGCATAGCACAAGGGATAGACCTATAAAAATAGATTTCATTCTGAGGTACATCCTCATATTTGGCATACTACTCAGGGGATATGATCGAAAAATAAGGAGAGGGTGGTTCCTCATCCTCAATACTCCACTCTAAGCCTTGATGGGATTCCTATAAGAGAGATTCTTGACAATAAGAGTTGACTTGATCCTGTGATGAGATATTGATTGGTGATTCCTTATCAAAAAAATTGAGTTGTTTAGTTTTTTGATAAGGAATCTGATGAATGAAACTGATCTTAGATCATCTAGAAATAAAAATTTAAATGGATGAGGATCATCCAAGATAGAAAAAAGTTGGTTTTTAAATTCAAATTTTAAACATTGATGAAAGGTAGAAGGGACAACCTTCATTGCATGGATCCAAGGACATACAAGGAGCAGATTAAAATATGCAGGGCAAGATACCACATAGAACAATATATCTAAAATCTTAGGTCCAAATTTAAGGGAAAGTGATATGATACCACAAGCTTCTTGGGACTCATTACTGATAGTTTTAATGATATCATCGGATTTAGTTAAATCTTCCTCTTTTAATACAATTTTATGAAATAAATGATATGTGCATAAATTAATATAATAACCATTATAAATCACAACTCTCTTGATAAAAGTATCCCCAATAAATATGGTAATGTAAATAGAACAATCTTCTTGCAAGTTTGAGGAAGAGATATCGACATCCGAGAATGTGAAATGATGTGTCCTAAAAGAACTTATAATATTGACCATATCACTAGGGGAAATATATGGTGGGACAAATTTTTGTTTTAGAACATTTATCAAGGCTTCTCCATGATTAGGAGAATTTCATAAAATTTATAAAAGAGAAATATTTGCTGAGAAACATATCTCATGTTGAGATCATTGGATTTATCAATTCTATACATGTTGTTCTGAAGTAGTTGTTATCATACCAACCATATTGTTATCATAATAATGTGGTACATTTCTATAAGATACTTGATTTATTGTCTATTACCCTTGTTTAAGTGTATTCTGATTAATAGTGGAATTTTTTTTATTATTTGAATATTGAGAGTTTCCTATATCAAGACATCTTGCATCAATTTAATCTTGAACCACATATTTCAAATTCTTATAAGAGTTTGTCCAATTTCCTTCTACTCTATGATATGTGCAATGTTGTCCTACTTTGTACCAATGAGTTGTATTATCTGGTTGCCTTATGAGAGGTAATTCAATTGCATTGGCTTTTAAAAGTTGTTTTAAAATTGCTTCCATGGATATGTTAAGCCTTGTAAAATTCATTTGTAGAGGTTTTTGAAGTATTATCTTTTGTAGGTTGTTAGTATCATTATTAACAGGCCTACTATCCATTCCTATCATCACCTCCTATGTGCTTATTCTTATGTTGAGACCTAGTAGGTTTTTCTTATTTGACTTTGAGTTGGTCTCTTTTGATGAGAGCATGTTCTCCTTTTCTTGCTAAATCAATTGTTTGATCAAAGGATGTAATAGTAGTAGTTTCTAGTGCATAAGATAACTGTTCTTGTAAATTACCAATAAATATCTTAAGAATATCTTTGGGAGGTAAAGCATATCTCAGGTGTTCAACTAAAATTCTCCAACGAGCCAAGAATTCTAAAAAAAAAAATTCTCTTTACCTTGTTTTAAATTATAAACATCTTTCATTGTTACTTCCTTTTCAATATAGGCACCAAACTGTTGAAAAAATAATCTTTCTATTTCTTTGAAACTCTTCAAGGAATAATTATGAAACCGATAGTACCACTCTAATGCCATGCCACCAAGAATATTAGGAAGCTTTTTTAGCAATAACATGTCATCATATATGATATCATGGCATGCTATTCTAAATATTTTTAAATATTCAATCGGATATTTTGTTCCTTTATATATAGGTAAAATTGGCATAGAAAAATGCTTAGGATGAGGCCTTGTAGCAACAATTAGATCCAATGGTTGGTTACACATTTTCTTATAATTGTAAGTGAAATTTGAAGGCTGAATCATCTCAACTTTTGAAACCAATTGTTTTACCATATTTGTTAAATTTTGTACTTTTGTATTATTGTTATGTAATGTACCCAAATTAGGGAGAGGTGTTGGAAGTATTGATACTATTTTGGTATGTGGTATCTTGTTGAAGAGGGTAACTAATATTTGGTGTAATAGGGACAATAATGTTGAGACAAGCAGATTGAGGAGGAAATTGAAAACAATTTTGAATGACACTACTAGTTGGAAGGACTTGTATATTCATTCCAACGTTGGTGGTTATAGTAGTGGTATAAGTTGGATGATGAACATGATTACCATAATTCAAAGTTTCACTCAAGGAGTTATCATGGGATGGTATAACTTCCTCAAGTAGGACTTCTTCCTCTAAATCTGCATCCAAGGCATGCTTGTGATGCTTGTAAAATGTCCACACATGCTCAAAATATTTGAATATAAGGTTCCCATTGGGTCCCTTAATAGGATAAGGACTATTATCAACCTCTTCTTCTTCAAGATTATGATTTTTAGTATCAATTTAATCATTCTCTTCAAAAATCTCATCAAACCTTAAAATCCTTCTTCCATTCCCAAGGTTGCAAGACATTGGGAAAAAAGAGAGAAGAACTAAGTGTAGAAAATAACTAAGACCAATGGAAACAAGCAAAAGAAGATGTTATGTTTTTAATTTTTTCTTATCTAACACAGAAAATTAATGATCTTGATTAGAGTTTTTTTTTTTTAAAGGAGGTGTTCACGTCGAGTTCACTAAATATGTAGAGGGGCAAAACCACCCTACCACGTATGATTCTCAAGGTTGGATCCACAGGGAAGCCTTGAGGTGAACATTGGGGGTACGTTGTTCTCTACACTTAGTATAAAATATGGGGGAAGGGTTCACCAGGAATGTTTTAAGGACTCACTCCAAGTCCATTGGTTTTTAGGAATGTTTGATGAATTTGATTCAAGACAATCACCTATGTTTGGATTTTCTAGATATATACTATGAAATATAAAGGAAAATGCAAAAATATAGTATGCAAGAAGACAATATCTAACCCTAGAATGATTCTTTCTTTGAATTTTTTCTAAACCTCAGGTTTTAAAACAAAAAATATTCAAACAAGGGTTCAAGAGATGATGCACAAACAATATTAACTTTAAGTGCACACTATATGTTTTTTATCCTTTAAATACCTAGAAATCAATTAAATGTATTCCTTTTAAAATCATATGTAGGGCTTATAACAAAATAGAAGGCACTAAAAAAACAACCTAAATATTAATCAAGACACTTATCTTATCCGGTGGTTGATCCAAGCTTTTATTATTTATCCAGCGATATCAATAATTCTTGTTCATACAAGATAACTTGGCAAATACTTGTAAAATATAATTAGCATTAGGGGGCCTTCTTAGGCCATTGTACAATAATTCTTGGAGGTGCAGCAGTTAAGCCCCCTAGGTTATTTTATCTAACCTTTGAAAATAGAAATGAAAGTTGACCTCTGGAAAGTGAAAAAGCATGACAAAATATAGCAAAACATAATGATAAATTTTAATGCAGAGTGCATTAGTATGTCCTATATACAACCTATAATGCAGATCTAGGATCTAGGGATAGTAACTTACCCCTAGATATGGTCTAGGTGAAATCACATCCCATAACAGGAAACTGGGATTTCACACCAGTAAAATTATTCCCTGTAGAGACCAGGCACGATTTCGTAGAAGTTATGTGAAAAATAAAATACAGATGCAAGAACTCGATTACATCATACAAAAAATTAGTACATGCATGAAAAAAGTAAAAATACCTGATAGATAGTGTAGGAGCAAATATAAGGATTAAGACCTCCTGAATAGTTAATATCTCCTTAGGGTTCCAGCACAAATCCACCAAAGCGAGCAATAACAACAAATAATCCAATGCAGTAGAAAACAAATCACACTTCACAATTGTGAGTTAGCTTGCTTGCAAGAGAAGAAGAAGAATGCATATCACTTAGCGAGCACTTTAACATCACTTGAAGAAGAGATCTTGTGTGAGATTAGAATTTCAAAATCACTTGTTGTCTTCCCCTTCAAAATTATTTCAAACCCTCCTTATATAGTGGATTTGAAAGTGAAATGGATGGGAAAACCAAGGATATTTGATGCCAAACATGCCAACTTTGAGAAATTAGAATTTATTTAGGAGAAAAACCTAGAATAAAAAATCATGCCCCATTAGGGCCCACCATGATTTCACCTTATGTGAAATCGCACCCCATCAAGGGTGATTGTGATTTCGCATAAAGGGGAGAAACACAAGAAAATGGGGGAGAGACCTAGCCTTTGCCCAAGGTAAGTCTAAGAGGTCTCCCAAGAGGACTTAGGGAATATTTTCCACTAAAGTGGGTTAATTTTCTGTGTCTAAAGTTTCTTATAAAGCATTTTTATGTGATAAAATTTTAAGATTTTTCCAACCTTCGACAAGGGATCAAATCCGTGGAAGTATACTACAAGAAGTTGGTTAAGTTGCTGAAATATGTACCCGCTTATGATGAAAATATGAGAATCCATAAATTCATCCTAGGAAAAGAACCTAGGATAAGGCATGATGTAAATATGCATGAGCCAAAGTCACTACAAAAAGCTTATGATTTAGCTAAAAATATATAATCCCATATTCAATTTGATTATATTGTTCTATCTGAATGAGATCAACAAGAAAAAGAAATAGTGTTGGATTCATAAAGTGGGAGGAAGAACAGGAGCAAAAGGGCAAGAACTTTCCAAAACCCAAAAGGAGGAATGACAAGAAGTAGAGAAGGTTCAAAAGGAAATGTAGAAGAAGGAAATCACCATAAATAAGATGAAAATAAATACAAAGGAGAATATCATAAATATATAAATTTAAATATGAAATATAAACAATATGTGTGTGATCTATCGGCAAGGATGCCACTTGCATTATCGGTGATGTGACTCGGGTTCAATCCCCATGGTGGATGTTTATAATAAGTATTACTCCAAAAAATTATGAAATATAAACTTTACAATACAATATAGATATCCTTTGTCTTTTATAATAAAATGAAGCCACAATGGGATTTTACAAAATAAAATGGCTTAAGATTTCCTCTTCACAATAGAAATTTTGTGTAAGGTGTGTGTACTCCCTCTCCAAGGGCTGCTCCAATGTTCTTCTATTCCTGCATGCAACCACTCAAAGAGAAAATTAGTGATAAAATAAGCCCACCTTAGTTGGGCTTTTGCTCAACAATATAAAATTATGATAAAACAAAGAAGTTGTTAAAATGCAAATACAATATACCTAGAGATGACCAAATGGCTAAGGCAATATCCTAGGTAAATTTTGGTAGCATGTGGCTAGCACAACTTGGGCTCCCTTAATTTGGCTATGGGAAAGGATATTTGTAGGTAATTTAAGCAAGGATTATTGTGATACCATGTGTATGCCACATAGGCTCCACATGGGTGGGGTTAGGTGGGAGAAGGCTCTAGAGAAGATGAGGTGGAAAACCTTATTTAAGTGTCTTGGGAAAAGGGGGGGGTCTAGAAATATAGGAATGATTTTTAAATTAAGTTTCTAGATGCATGGGGGTGTTGGCATTTCTGCAACATTGTGTATATTTTGTTGTCCAGTAATTTTTGCTTCCCAGAAACTTTGTCCTTCTTGTTGAAGATGTTTTTCTCTTTCTTACATTTTACTATCAAGGTTCTTTTGACTACGCCTAAAGTGATGTTTAGTTGTTTCTATTTACTCATCATGCAGGGTACCCATATTTTGTAAGGTGAGGGTAGTTTGCATTGTCCCCCAGGCATGGATTGGGCTTGCAGTTTTAGAAGAGCACATGCCCTTTTCAAGCCAAAAAGCAGTAAACCCCAAATTCATGAAAAATGCTAAGTGAGCGCAAAGTGTTGTGCTCAAATTTCCAAGTGTAATATCTTTGTGCTCTTCCTAAGGATTGCAAAGCCCTCTTCACCTAATATAGGGAGTGTAAGGCCAATTCGTATCAAAAAAGAGTGCAACACCCTTTGACCAGTCAAAACACAACAATAGTTGTTGACAAAAATGGCTAAGTATAATTGGACCTATTTCGCTCTATTTGTGGAGTGCAAGGTAGATTCGGGGTTAGAAGGATTGTAACATACTTTGAATTTTCAAAGTGTAGCACAACTCCCAAGGAAGAATGCAAAGTGGGACAACAAATTATTTTGCTCCCATATCGGAGCGCCAAGTAATTTTGCACATGAGTAGAGTGCAATCCCATTTAACTTGTCAAAACATAGCATTGAATCTGAGGCACTGAGGTGTTACGCTCTATTTCTTGAGTGCAAGACAAATGCACAATAATTTGATGCACTTTGGTCATTGACTTTTCAATACTAACACACCTCCCAATGCTCCTAATGCTTGCGCTCTACTTTTTAGGTGTAAGGCATTTGTGCTTCATTCCTATGCACTTTGGTTGCTGAATTTTTAACACCAACACTCATCCTAAGACCCCAGGTAGCTACACGATCTCTCCTAGGTGTAAGGAATTTGTGCTCCATTTTAATACACTTTGGTCGTTGAATTTTCAATTCTAGCATTATCTTCAGAATACGAAGTACTTGCACTCCATTTTCAAGCACCACGTAGGTTTGTGACAAGTTAGCTTTGCTTCACTCTTTGAATATTCAATCTTAGCACCCCATTCAATGCAGCAATGTTTCACATCTTTTCCAAGTGCAATTGAATTTTGGCCTAAGGAAGCGATGCTTTGCACTTTGACTTTTCAAACACCTGCATTGTCTTCAAAACAACAATTTTTTCTGTTGTAGTTTTATGAAGCACAAGTTCGGTTCAGGCTGAGAAGTGGTAAAACATCTCAGATGGGGATATAGCTAGAACCTATTTCCCATATAGCCCCTTTTATTCAGCCCAAATTTTGTAGGAGCACTTCTCATATTTTGAACCAGATGCATCCTTATCCATCTAAACTCAGTCGATCTAGGAAGCTTCTAGACTTGACTTTTTGGGGATGCAAAATCCTATATTTTTCTAGGGTAGTTTCAAAAATCAAGGAGATAGTACCACCAGCTGAACCTATCAAAATATTGAATAGGTGCAACTAAATTTTGGAGGAGTCATCAGTTTCGGCCTATGCCTGGTTACTATTTCATGATTGTTTCTCCTTGCAAATCCTATCTTCTTTAACATTGCCATGTTTTGTAGGTGTGCATTTAATGTTTCAAGCAATAGAATTCTCTATATAATCCTACTCTTTTATTGTAAAATGATGGATATTTGCTAGAATCTTGTTGTAACTTGAATTCTACTATCAATACAAGATAATTTTTGGCTCTAACTCTGGACTTCTATTTGTGTGTATGTCTTCTTTTGCTTATTTTATATTAAATTATTTAGTTTATTTGTAGGCTTGAATTCTAATATCTGGATTTAGCTTCTGATAAATCATGAACCCTGGAATAACCCTAGAGATTATGCATGTGAGATTTCTAGTTTTAAATTCTTGTTAGTTTTCTATATTGAGTGTTATTTGATTCGATGTAAAATTAAGTTATCATGTTGTTAGTTCATCACCCCTGTTCTATCTGGCCTATGGCCATATTTCCCATTCCTTTCAATCATTTACTCTCTTTCATGTTCTCTATCCTCAAATATCCCTAGTTATAATAGTAAGGGAAGCAGTCCATCTCTAGATATTGGCATGGGAGGCATTTCTTCCTCTCGACCTTTCAATGTTGGCTAGGTCTAGGGTGCATGAATAGACCATTTCATACCTAAGGCAGATCTTTGACCAACAGTTTGGCATGCCCGATGGGACCCAAATGTTCCACTTTAGAAGTAGTATTAATAATTTGATGTTCATCCTATTGTTGTCAAATATGAACATCTGGTGACTCATATAAACTCAGACACCTCTAAATCTCGAAGACCAATTTAAAATCCCACCTTCATGCACACGATATGGAGGGCTATAAATACAGAGGAAAAAATCAAGTTCTTCAAGCTTGACATTGATGCTTTGGGAGAACATCCTAGAGTGGTCAGGTTGAATATCCTGTTAGACGGGACATATTCATAAGAGGTTGTTGTTGCTTCATAGACTCTAACTCCCAATAGCATGACAACTAGCTTGCCCCCAAATCCTCCAATTTATTTGGATCATAAGAATTCGTTGGTTCAACCGAACGTTCAACCAAGTTTTTTGAGTGTTCTAACTATTCCAGTCCAATAGGTTATACCCACTCCTCTGGCTCAGTCAACTATTAGCCTAAAATTCCAATGGTGCAAGCTCTACCCAGAAAATTTTTGGTCTGGAATCATTCAAGACTTCTTGCCCTACAATATCATAATTAAGTACCACCTGCGGTGTTGAAAGCTCTACCCACATTTGATGGCACAGGAAATACTGCCTACGAGCACATCCAAGACATCATTGTGTTGGTGACCATCCACTAAATCATGAAAGAAGATGTCATGGTGAAGTTGCTAGTTCTCTCACTCAGAGTCATCTACTGGTATTGATCACTTACGACTAGCACCATCAATTCCTAGGACCAATTAGTAAAACAACTTATTAAAGGGTTCAATGAAGTAGCAGATCCATTCTCATTGTTGCATCAATTCACAACAATTCAGAGGTACCCTCAAGAGGAGATAGTTGACTTCAACGTCAGGTTCGCTTGAACTTGGCAAAGATTCACTCTTGACCTTCAACCTACCCTAGAGCAAGTGGCCTTCTACTACTTGAGAGCTTTTCATTTGGATACAAGCATGAGCATCCGGTATGCTAATATCAATATTTCTCTAATTTCTATGAGCAGACCCATAAGGCTGAGGCTGATTTGTTAGCTATCGACAAGTTGCCTCTAAATATTACCATGTTTATTTACCTAGATTTCCTATAGAACGTGTATCCCAGTGCATCTTCTCCACCTACATCTCTAACGTACCACAATCAGCCATGAAACCCTAATCCATAGAATCAAGTGGTACCCACTCCACAATTTTAGGTACCTACTCCTCAATGTCAAGTGCCTACCACTCAGCTTACAAATCCTCCTCAATATCTGGTATTTCCTACACCCTTGGCGCTATTGCCCTTACCCGTGCCTGTAGCTCAGGCAGTTTTAAATGTAGATCAGGTCAAAGAGTTGCAGGATTTGCGTGCATATGTGAAAATAATTATGAATGATATGACCATTATGCGAAGGAGGTAGAATAACCAAGGCTATCAACCAAGGATATTTCCTCCATCGAACACTAGGGAGCAAGCTACTCCCACTGGTAGAGCTCACGAGAGAAACTTGATGATATTAGAAAGCAAAGAAGTTGGTTCATCCAACAAAGCTTACTAGTACTCCACCTGTAATGAACCGTATGGTTAAGATACTTGCATGGTTCATCTAAAATATGTGCATACACTAGAATAAAGTACACCTTGTGGATAGGTAAATATGATAAGGGAAATTGACCATAATTTCATGATTCCCCCTATTGAGCAGGTCTTTGTTCTGATGAGAACGATAAAGAAGCCAATTAAGGTTGATCCAGTTTAGATGGAGTTATTCAAGGTGTCTACAAATCCCAAAATACCAAGTGATAAGGCACCCCCACCACCATAAAATGAGCTAGTTCAAGTATTAGAGTCGACAGACACAGCCTAACTAAAGGACTACCTACCTTCAAGAGCAAGAGGGATGACCCCTCAGTTGCAAGCTTCAACCTCTCAACCCCTAACCGAAGTGAGAGATTAGGTGGGAGAAACATTATGGTATCCCTCACTGACCAAGCACTAGAGAGTGGAAGCAACGTAGTAGTATCGAACTCGATATAAAATTTCTAAGGAGAGACGTGAGTCTGGTATCAAAGCATACAACATCATTGAGGAACTAAGGAAAACTTTAGCTAAGGTAAGCCTCTTTAACACGCTTTAGCTTCCTAGTCAGGTAAAACTATTGCAGGAATATCTCAAGTCCATTAAGGGCAATGGGAGACCAAGTCAAACCATCTTAACATAATTGCTAACTACCTTCACCATCGGGAAGAATATGCCACCACCATTTTATCTATCCCTTAGGTTGGAGGGGTGGGTCGTGCATAATTGAATAGTTGGTTCTGGCGCTACCACCACTATGATGCCCAAAGTTGTATGTGATATCATGGGTATGGAAAACACCAGGAGTAGTGCTGGAGTGCTTAAACTAGACAAAACTCCAGTTAAGACAGTGGGGGTCATCAAATACATCTCGATCGTGTTGCAAAAGATACCGCAGATCACAGTGATTCAAGAAGTTGTGGTAGTATACTTGGAGCCCTATTTTAGTATGTGCTTATCAAGGGAATTCACTTCCAATATTGGAGGCTATCTGTCTCTTGATTATTCACACCTAGATATCCCTTTCAAATAAATGAGGATAAAATAATTTAATGAAAAGTCCTCTACCTTCCACATTGAAAGGATCTAAGATGCAGATAAACCCATGGAATCATTCAACATCATTGATGAAGTAGAGGAAGTAAAATAAAATGTGGAGCTAATGGAGGAAGCTCTTGATGAGCTACACATAGAGTACGAGTTCTCTATGCACAATTTTAATGCTATGATAGAATCAAACATTGGGTGTTACTCAATTACCAATCCTAAAAAGTCTAATACCCTGAGTGATGTAGACCCCATGGATGATCAATTATGGAATCTCTTCTTTGATGGCACTCGATACAACAATGACATTGGAATAGGAGTTGTCCTCGTCTTCCTTTCCAGAAATTAGAAGACTTACTCGTACAGGCTCGCATGGAGCTGTAAAAATAATTTCACCGATTATAAAGCCCTATGTTTGGGGTTATGAAAGGCGGAGAAACTTGGAATAAAGTAGTTGTATATCTTTGGTAATTTAGAGCTGATATATAACCAAGTAACGAATAAGTGTGTTGCCAAGTAACACTATTTAAAATCATATTATAATAAGGTATGGGATCTGCTTGAGTCCTTCTCGGCTCTCAACATTTAATCTATTTCATGGGAGCAGAATAAGCATGCTAATGTTTTAGCATCTATTGGAGCTAGGTGCTCCCCTATAGAGAATATAATACAAAATCCAAAGGTAGTAAGGGTTATCTATAGGCCCTTTGTGCCTGAAAAGAACATTCATTGGCAAGTTTTTTATAGTGACTGTTGGTCATCAAATCTGCACAGGAAAGGACTTTCGGTGGGTTTGCGCACCATGGACCTACAACCAACATTGAAATTCTGAGGAGAAGTGATGCCCCTCGTGCCAATATTCGGAGAAATGCCGGCTCCTATACTAATCTACTTTTGGGGTTTGAGACAAGAGAGCAGGAAAGAAATAAACAGAGTAAAGGTTAGGAAAATAAATAAAAAGGGGTAAGGGTTAGAGAAAGAAATAAAAAGAGTAAGGGTTAGAAGATGATGATTTAAGGTGGGAGAGAACAGGAAGCATGATTACTCACTAACAACTCAAATAGCAGCAAGAAATACCAAGAATAACATGAAAGAAATGAAATGCCGAACTTCCTATGTATCCTCTGGACGAGTTCGTAGGGTTCTCCTTTCTCTCTAGTTGGAATTTTGGATTCAGAGTAACAATGATTGAGATAAGGGAATAACAGAAACCTCAATCCACCAGGTAGCATAAAGGAAAGCGACAAGGCATTTTTCCTCTCCTATGTATCCTTCAGGGCAAATTTTAGGGGTTCAGTCCTCGATCGCACACCGGATTCAGGATTTAGAGTCTCAGTACGTGAATGAGAAAAGACAAAAGAATTAAGCACAAAAGGCAACATAAAAGAGAGAAATAGAGCACAAAAGGTCTTTAGTATTAAACGCAGGACATCAAGTTATAACAGCTTTCTAGCAGAAAGTTCCCCCCTTTTTACATTGCAAAGCCTGGGTTTTTATAGAGGACCCGACCCTCTGAATCATTATTACAAAAATGGAAAAGTACACCCTTGAGCCCTGAGAAATTGGCTCCTCGCTGCTGCTGCAGATGATCTCTCAAATTGGCTACCAAAACTGGTAATGGTGACCGAGTCAACCGAGGAAAGTCGCATTAAATGATCCACCTGGGTGTCCTTCGATTGTAGGTGCGGTGCTCGAGTGGTGGCCATGCTTGTTGGGCTCTTCTTCACGGACTGATACTTCGCATCCAATTGCCAAAAATGAGCAACGAGCTTACCGGGCAAGAAAATATGCATTTATGAGGCTCTATGATTGCCTCGGGAAAATGCCCAACTTGGGAAGCATTCCTGGGAAGCGCCTCGCTAATTTTTGCTTCACAAAACTACTTTGAGGGCGTGGAGTGCCGAAGCCGATCTCCCTCTATCCTTCGCTGCTTCGCTGGCAAAACTGCTTCGCTGATGGGTCGGGAAAAACGCTTTGGGACGATCTTCTTTTGAAATGGCGGTTCGGGGAGTTTTGGCCGAAGCACTTTCTCGACCTCTACTACTTCGAGTGAAAACTGGTCGAAGTGGATTTTAGAAATACTTCAGGCCCGAAGTAATTTCTTTGCCTTAGCTGATTCGGGCTATCTTTTCTTCTTCGACGAAGTTGCTTGGATGCGGCTTCGCAAAACTCTTCACCCAAAGTAGCCGCTGGGAATGCTTCGGGTGTGAAGTGTTTCCTTCGTACTTTTTTTGGCAAACTTCTCACCCAAAGTGATGATTTGAAGTGCTTCGGGCCCGAAGCTCTTTTCTTTTTCGTTTTGTCCACCAGGGGGCGATAGGAAAAACCAAAATTGCTATAACTTATAAACAAAAGAAAACTTTCAACAAAACAAATATCATACAAAGTTTTAATTTTTTTGCCCCTTGGTGGAATGTGACAATATTGTCAACATTCTTGGTGGCTCGCAGGGCAACGAGCTCGTCTCGGTGGTAGAACCCTCAAATTTTATCCATTGGTCCAGAGTTACCTCCCGACCCTTCTCTTTGTTCCTTTTCTGGGGGCACTTCCACAGCTTGTCCTTCCTCTTCCTCTTCCTCTTCTCTCTCCTCTTCTTCCACTACTATTTCTTCTCTTCCTATCGCCATTTCTTCTGCTATGTCTTTAGCCATTGGCAATGGGGCCAGGCTGGCACGAATGTCTCTTAAGGTTTGACGAACTTGAGACCAGACGCTTTTCATGAACAGCTCCTGATCCTCCAAGGATTTGACCAAAGCATGAAACCTATCGATCTGCCTGATTTTTGCATGCTCGAACCTGGTATACAGATCATTTAGGGAGGCGGTGATTCTACAATATTTCAATATGTAATCAGCAACCTGCTTCTCTGTTATTGGTTTGGCCCACTCGTCTATCTTCGAGACGTTGCCTTCAAACTGCTGCCACTTCGGCATGATTTCTTCCTTGGCTAAGGGCTTCCCATCATTATCCATGAAGCTCAGGAAGCCTAAGGAGGAGATGTCCTCGAAGTAGCCCATTGACGAGCACCTCTCGCTTTCGAATGCATCCAGTAGGATTTTTGCCTTTTATGCTTTCTTGGCTAAGGAGAGAAAAGCACGAACTATGGCCTGGGCTGTTGACCAATCCCTTGCTGTTTGACTCATCGCTGTGAGCTTCAAATCTTGATACCTTGCATCTTGGACCTTGAGGGCCAGCTTGAGTCGGGCTCTGACATTCTGAATGACCACTTCGATGATTGGCCCTCCTTTGGTGGTGGCAACCCGGGCTTCTATGGTGTAAGCTAAAACTGAAAGGGCACTGACAGCCCGAGACCTAAAATTCTTGAGCAGATGTGAGTGAATCTCCTTGATTTTGCTCTTGTCAAGTAGCCCTAGGCCTTCCTTCTCATGTAGCTAGATCTGAGCTTGCAAGATCTTACTTTCAAGCTCCTTGGCCCTCAAATAATTTTTGACCTGCCTTTGTGCTTGATTCTCAGCTGTGCACTCCAGCTGTGCTATCTACAGCTTTAGGGCATGTGCTTCTTTTTGCATTAGCTTGCACTACTCCTCGGCCTTTGCCAATTTGGAGTGAGCCCTTGCTAGCTCCTCCTCTAGCTTGATGTTAGCACTCTCGGCTTTGAACCTGCGCTTGTTGGCAATGTTGGCATGCACCTTGAAGGTCTCGATTCCAGTGTGCATAGAGGTAGACTCCTTGTCCACGTTCAGATGTTCCAAGTCCATTTCTTTATCCTGATATTCATAGTTTGTTGGAGTCATTTCATCCAGGGGCTTTTGGACTTTGGGTATCTTCTTTACTTTATGCAACTTTCTCGCCTCCAAATCGAAGATGGCACACCTCTCAACTTGAGTGAGCGAGCGCCCTTTCTTCTTTCTTGCCTCTTTTAACATTCTTTATGTGTTCTGTCAGGCTTGAAGGAGCTTTTGGCCAAGGGGGATTCCCGTATTGAGGACAGCTCGGAGTCGAATGCGGCTAGATCTCCAGCCGAGGGATTGAACAAATATAAAGAGTTGAAGGGGATAGCCTCACCCGAAGGTTCGGCAACAGGGGTGATGGGGGCTTCGACGAGTGGGAGCACGTTGTGTACAATAGAGGACTGAGCCTTAGGGTTCGGCATTGGACTATTAGCTTCACCCCGATTGATGACTGAAGGATTGGCGATGTGGCTGGGCAAAGTAACTTCGACAGGTTTGTCCTAGCCGGAAGACTCGAGGGGAGTAGTTAGGGACACGACGTAAGGAGACTAACCTTGTGGAGGTAGGGTGGACAGGTGAGAGCTTTCAGCCAGGGCCGAGATAGGCTTACGAGAAACCATAGCATAAGGTGAAGAAAACATACCTGCATGCCCTCTTGGCAGAGCGGCCATGGTGATCTCCTGGGTGATTGACCCTTGTTCCTTCTGGGCCTCGGTACTTTTGGCTTCCATGAGTTCCTCCATGTTAATGACATCTATGTTTGGGACCGTTTTAGCACTTGGTGGATTTCCTCTGTCATTTGCTTCGACCGAGCCCGATACTGATCTTTCGATAGGGGCGCTCAGAGTGCCTATACACGGTCACTTTGGGAAGTTCGGGGGTGCCTGTGTAGGTTCTCGCTCCTTTCTTTTCCTCCTCTTGAGGGGTTGTTCTAATTCCTCTATTATTGTCTCGAGAACTTCAAATGGCCTTTGTAGTAAAGATTTTGGTGTGGCCCTGGCTACTTTTTCCTTAGGGACATTATCAATCCTCCCGGGGCTTTCGTCTGAACTTGGGATGGTCGGTGGAACGAAGTCGACGAAGGACAAGGGTTCCCAAGACCCAATATTGGTCTGATATACAATTGCGAATTCCCTGTCCATTGTTAGAAGCCCATAAGAATTCATCTTTCAGTGATGGACTCTCATAATCCACCATTCTCTTAACTACTCCTCATCCCAGTATTTCAACTCCTCTTTTAAATTTTCCTTTGCTTTCCTCCAGAAAGTGGAGTTGGGAGTTGGGAATGGGTACTGGTCTGGATCGAATTCGACCTCCATAGGATAGAAGTCATGCCAAGGAGGCAACGTCCTCATCTCCTCTAAGTGCCACTCTAGGTCCGTACCATTGGGGTTATTCCTTTGCTCCAAAATTTCGGGGCGAGGACAGACATAGAAGTTTTTGCTTTTCAAGTGATCTCTCATCACCCCCAATGGGTCGTAGAGCCACCTCTATGGTATTTGAAGCAGACCAAAATCGGTGAGCTTCTCCTCCAGGTATATGATCTACTTCAGGGCAAAGACTTCGATCACTCCCATATTGAAGGATAATTCGTAGGTGTGTGCCCACTTTCGCCCGTGGCCGTAGGCTTAGTCGGTCGTGTCACTTTGTCGAGCAACTTCCATGGAAAATTGGTACTCTGAAAGGAAAAAAGGCAGTAGGAAGGGTTTCCTCGTGAAGCTGAAAAGGCGGATCACAAGCCCCTGTGTCAATTGAAACACATCCCCCCTTTTCTCCAGTACCACTTTATCTCTAAGGCAGAGAGGCACTCGGGGGCTAGACTTTGTTAGAACATGCATTGCAGGTCCCAAAAACTACTGATTGAAAGGGTAATAGGACTTCAACCTCAGTAGGATACGGGTCCACTGATATACAGGCAAAGGGATCTCATCCTCGCCGACTGGTGAAACATCACAATGGTGAAGGGCTTTATGTACATGAAAGAAGAAGAGCCAAACCAAGAAGGAACAAGGTTGGAAGTGTGGCTCCTTGCTAGCATCCTTCATGGATATCAACCGCATACGCAGATTTCAGGCCACCCATTCTGCCCAATCAAAGAAAACTGGGTTGGTGTTCGGCCATAAAGCATCGGGGGCATAGAACTCTCCTCTGGAAATGCATTCGGCTAGCGACACCTACCATGGGTATACCAAAGTATCGCTTGACAAGCCTGCCACCCATGCAATGATAGAGAATATATCCATGTTCTTGAAGGCCTCCAAGGGTAGGGGCATTTGGGGTCGCTTGCCGGAAGGAAGTCCGCTCTTGAGGTTTTCATGCAAAAAGCTCAAGATGAAGGGATTAGAGGTGAACTTCTCCATTTGTTCACTCAGGCTGACATTGCGAATGGTATAGCCTTTTGGTGGCCTTTGCTATGGTGCGAACGCTGCCTACACATCCTCCTTCAAAATGGAAAACAACTTTTGACCCGAGGCATCCAACACCTGTCTAGTTTGTGGTTGGTAGTTCTGAGCAATGGAGTGCATGAGCTCAGGGTAGTGATGTTTAGGAGGAACTAGATACCAGCATATGTGGGAATAATACACCGCAGCCCTCTTGTTCTCCGTCGAGAGCCTGCTTCACATGAAGTCGACGGTATACCAAAGCTTGACCACAGTTTTCGAGAGCTCTGGGTCTCTGATTTTCACCCACTTATCAATAGGTGGTTCTATGCTAGGCTCATCATTGGACTCTTCCCTTCCTTCCATCACTTGTTTTCCTGGGCGTGGGGGAGGATTGACCCTCCTAGGTCTCTGTTTCTTTTCTTTCGTGACTCTCGCCTTCTCTGGAACCGTCGTCTCTGGTTCTTTTCCCTTCTGAGTGGGGTTCTTTTTTCCCATTGTGAACGATTTTAGCAGAATAACTTGTAATGTAGAAGAGTTCAGCACCTCAAAACAAGGGACGGGATAATCATGGCGAACAACGAAATCTTAGATGCAAAAGCTCTTCCGAAGAGACAGAATGCAGACTCGACTCTCACACTTGCAAATGGTTTGTTCCTAACGGGCATCTGCATTTTATAGCTTCAGAGGGAAACCTCCTGCATTTATGGCAACTACCATAATTACTTCGTGGGCCTGTCCTGAAAGTATTATTATGGAATTTGATTGGTCATATGGCAGCATCGTACGCAGGGCCATGCAATTCAGTGATTGGATTTTGTATTGGGAATGCGAATCACTGCCACCTGGTACTTTAGCATGGCTTTTTGGTTAACTAACTACCTTGGGATGAGTGTCGTTTCTTTCATATTGAGTTCATCTAATTTGGCCCCCTTTTGAGGCTGTTGTCGGCACATTCCCTAAGGCACATCCTAAATGTGTCTGCCTCGTATGCAAGGTTCGACGATATGTATTTGGTGTAGAAAATACTTCACCACGAAGTTCTTCTTCGAGCTGATTTCCTTTATTTCAGGCCCGAAGATCCCCTTTGCCATGTTGTTGCTTTGGACAATGCCTTCGGAACATTTCTTTAGTGAAGCATTTTCCACATCCTTGATTTGCATTTGGTTTGGTTCTACGAGGATGAACTACTTCACGGCGAACTTCCCTTCGTCGGCTACTTCGGATCGAAACCCCCCGAAGGTGATTCCGATCATGCTTTGTGAAGCTGAAGCCAGGAATCTAGCTTTTGCGGTTGAAGTGGCGCTTGCTCTCCATGATATTTTGAATAGAGTATAGACAAAGTACTGAAACCCTATATACAAAAATACATGCAAGATTTTTTTTTCTTTTTTTTTTAGAGCATACATACCTCAGCGATTGAAGGTCTTCAGGTGGAGACCATTGACGAAGATTGGTAAAACTTGGCCATTCGCATCTTTGAGGATGAAGGAATTGGCCGAATTCACTTTTACTATTTCAAATGATCCGTCCCAGAACACATCCATTTTGTCATGATTCCCAGGCTTGGCCTTCCATGAATCCCACCTCCATACCAGGTCTCCTGCTTTGAATGTGCGATCGGATGATTTCCTTTTGAACCATTCTTGGGTGACCTTAGCATGTCGTGCAAAGTTCTGGTAGGCCTTTTCACATTCCTCTTCTAGTTGTAGAAGCTGAACCAGGTGTCTCTCCATCGAGTTAGCTTCATCTTCTTCTAGCAACTGTAATGCAGGGATCTCGATGTGAGTGGGCAGGATGGCCTCCTTTTCGTAGACCAGAGCATAAGGCGAAGTCTTGATTGACCTTTTGATAGAAACCCGATCGGACCACAAGGCCCGATCCATAAGGAGGTGCCAAGTTCTTTTGTTTTGATCGATCATCTTTCTCAGTATCCTCAACAAGGTTTTGTTGGTGGATTCTGCCAATCCATTGCCTTGGGGGTAGTAGTTGGAATACACATTGTGATATATCCCATACTTGTATAGGAACTCGTTGATCTTTGCACTCGTGAAACCAGGACCGTTATCTATAATAATTGCTTTGGGTATGTCGAAGCGGGTAATCAATCCTTCTAGGAAGGTGACGATAGTATCTTGATCTGCGTGTTTTATGGGGACTGCCTCGGCCCACCTAGTAAAGTAATCAGTCGCAATCAGAATGAATTTGTGCCCAATGGAGGGGTTTGGAAATATGGCCCCTATGTAATCTAGCCCCCATTGCTAAAAGGGTGTCTCCAACTGTATCGGTCGGAGGGGCATCAAAGCATTTTTGCTTCGATCGATGAATCTCTGGCATTGCTCGCACCTGCGACAAACAGAGAAGGCATCGGTAAAGAGTGTGGACCAATAGTAACCTGCCTTGATTATCTTCAGCGTCGTCACTCTTCCAGCAAAATGTCCTCTAGATAGTCTTGAATGAAATTTGCCCAGGATTCTCCTCTTATCATCATCCTTTATGCATCTCAAGAGGACGTCGTCGATGTTCCTAAAAAATAGGCCTTCTGGGCGCATAGTGTATCGGGCGGACCGCATCCTAAAATGTCTTCGCTGCAAAGCATTCAGATGTGAGGGGCATCTACTAGTTTTGAAATATTCCACTATTTCATCGACCTAATATTTCTTGGCCTCTTCCTGATTAGTGAGGCATTCTCCTATTGGCGAGTCATCCGATTGATAGTCTGTTATTTCGGCCGTTGCGCTCTTCGCCAGATCTTGACATAATGCATGACCACGAACTAGTTTGGTGGGCTTGATCTCAATATCAAACTCTTGGATTTTGCTTACCCAACCAGCTCTCTTGCTTCCTAGTTCCCCCTGAATAATGAAACTATGCACATCGGGGTGAATGACGAAGACTGTGGTTCGACTCTGAGAAATGAATTGTTTGAATTTCCTACGAGTTCTCATTACTGCATGCACTTGACGCTTGATGAAATTGTACTTTTCTTCATGGGGATTGATTATCTGACTGAGGAATGTGATGGGATGTTGCTCTCAATCTTTCCCCTTTTGCATCAAGACCACGACGTAACTTTCAGGTTCTCCTATTGCATACAGGATAAAATCTTGACTGTAGTCGGGGTTGATCAAGACCGGTGCCTGAACAATTTGGGCCTTGATTTCTTTGAATGCTTTTCTCCTCTCTTCTATCTAGACAAATTTTGTGCCCTTCTTTAAAAGCTCAAACATCGGCTTAACGACCTAGGCGAAGTCTGGGACAAACTTCCTTACAAAGTTAATCTGACCAAAGAAAGATTGAAGGCCCTTTTTATCTGCTAGGATTGGGAGCTTCATCAGAGCTTCAGCTCTGTCAGGATCCATGGTGAGACCCTTTTTTGAAATTGCGTGTCCCAGCAGCTTTCCTTTGCTGACTATGAAGATAAAAAAATTTGGATTGATTGAGATGCCAAATTCTCGGCATTTTTTGAAGATTTATTGAAGATGTTCTGGGTGGTTCTCTCTCCTTCGGTAGAAGACGGTCATGTCATCCAAATAGATAATGATAACCTTGTTCAGAAGCTCACCAAAAGCTAGGTCCATCACCCTCTAGAAAGTAGCTCCCACGTTCGAGAGGCCAAAAGGCATTCGCTGGTAGGCGAATGTGCCCCACTTGGTTGTGAACGCGGTCTTATGCTAGTCTTCGTCCCTGACCCAAATTTGATTATATCCGGAGAAACCATCAAGCAGGGAGAATCGTTGAGCTCCAGCCATCGAATGCAAGATCTGATCGATCTGTGGGAGAGGATAGTGGTCCTTGAGGGAAGCATGATTCAGGTTGCGGAAGTCCATGCATAACCGGATGTCTCCATTCTTTTTTCTAGTAGGGACCAAGTTTGCTACCCAGGAAGAATGCTTGATGGGATAAATGATCTTTGCTTCGAGCATTTTTAGCAATTCGGCCTTCATCAGGACCTCGATCTTTGGATTAAGCGGCCTTTGCTTATGTCGGAAAGGTTTGGCCCCTTCTTGTAATTTGATTGTATGTTGGATCAGCTGCCGATCATATCCCTTGAGGTCATGCTAAGACCAAGCCACGATATTTGGGTACATCTTACACAAACATCAGATTCACTCTATTTCTTTCGAAGTACAATCGATCCTGACCTTTATTACTTTTCCAGGTTCTAGTTCTAAATCTTGGTATTTTTGCATGCTGATCTGGATCCTGTGGGAGAGCGATCGATCATTCTGATCGAAAAGGCTCTCAAGCATGATCAATCCCTTAGGAACATGGTTGTTCTTCAACTAGACCAATCCTTCATATTCTTCCTCATCAGGGCTTCGGTCTTTTACTATAGCGGCTTCTTGGATCATGAAATTGACAATCTGCTTGTCGTTGTCAAAAACTTGC
This sequence comes from Wollemia nobilis, assembly GCA_028583015.1. Classification (NCBI taxonomy): domain Eukaryota; kingdom Viridiplantae; phylum Streptophyta; class Pinopsida; order Araucariales; family Araucariaceae; genus Wollemia; species Wollemia nobilis. The sequence goes on along the minus strand of JAQPPZ010000380.1, from coordinate 7,023,100 downwards.
TAGTGTAAATCTTTGTCTGGGACAGAGGGTTTATAGATCATCCTTACAGCCTTAGGCTTATGCACCATATCGTCCACTGGAGAATATCGGGCCGCTATGGATGCTAGGATATTTGCATGTCAATTCTTTTCTTGTGGAACAGACTATAGATTGAGGGATTCAAACTGGTCGAATAGGTCCCATACCCTATTGCGGTATGATTTAAGATAGTGCTTCTTTGAAGAGCATCTGTTGGTGACCTGGTTACAAACTAGTTCAGAATCTCTAAAGATTTGAAGATGCCTTATGCCTAACTTGTCAGCTTTCTTGAGTCCTAAGCACAAGGCTTCATAATCTGTTGCATTGTTGGTGCAGCTCCATGTCAATCGGTAGCAATATTCCTTTTGCTCATTGGACGACGACATCAGAAGGATTCCTGCCCTGATGTTGTTTTTGCATCAGGCATTGTCGAAGAACAATTTCCATAGTCCTTCTTGAGCAGAAACCTTCCCCTCCATTTTGGCTAGTTTCTCGAACTTGGCGATGGTGTAGCACCCCACATCAGTTTCTATCACGGCATTGAAATCTGCCAATGAAAATTCATCTTCACAACACAACTATGTGAGGGATTCCTAGACCAGATCCACTTGTCGTAGTTCCTTCGTGATCGTATGCACAGGGTCATTGCTCTCTTCCTCGGACATCTTCTAAACCAGAAACATAGAAGGCTTTTCATTAGAGATCTTCACCTTCTTCCCTTTGAAAGGGATCTCTAGATGAGTGTAGTCCATGGACAGATATCCGCCCAGCTTTTTTAGAAGTAGGGCTCAAGGTCCACGACTACCACCTCTTGTATGACTGTGATTTGAGGTGTCTTATGTAGCCGAATAGGAATGTCTTTGATGACACCTACAGTCTTCACTGGGGTAACATCCAACTGGAGGACTCCGTGACTGCTTTGTGTGTATTCCATGCCTATTTTCTTGCATACTACCTTTGGCATGACTATCATCACGGCTCCAGAATCTATCATACAGTTATGCACGATATACCCTTCCATTTGTAAGGATAATTAGAATGGTGGTGGTCTATTTTTTCCTGTGATGGACACGGACAGGGTTTGCACCAGGGCGAGTGGCTCTGCCTTCTTTGTATTAATCCTCTTCAATGATTCTTGCAGCAGGTCCACTTGTCTAGGAAGTTGCAGAGCATCATACAAACTAATTTTGGCTGGAATCCTCTTCAACTCTTCTACAATATTGTAGGCTGGGGAGCTATGCACCTCAGGTTCCTTTCTTGGTTCGTACTTGGTGCGATATTGCTTTGTTGCTTCGACCCTTTGTCACTTGGTGAGTGAGGGGAAATTGAGCTTCTCCTTAGCCTGTTCTTTGGTCTCCACCTAAGGTGGTTCGACAGTGGCCTTTTGGGCCTTTTCTTTGATTGGATCTGGCAGAGGAGCTTTGCTCAGGGCCAAAGAGGAGGGTTGTCCCTTCTCAAATTGAGCGTGTACCTTCAAATGAGCCATCTAAGTAGCATCCCCCTCTATCAACCTTTTACCTCCCCTGGTAAGGACTACGACTGGCTCTTCCTCATCGATTGACAAGTTCTGATCCAATTGTCTGATGACGTTGACTTGATCGCCTTGACCGCTGCTTGCTAGTGTCTGCATGTAGTGTTGATGCAACATGCATGTATTCTCCTTATGAGGATCATTACATGTAGAGCACCAATATACATGATCGAAAGTGCTTGGGGCTTCATCTATCGCAACATTTCTTGCTGAATCTTTTCCTTGATGGACCGCTTGATCTTTGGTAAGCGCATGTGTGGGATAAAACCTTCTTGGTAGAAACTCTTGTTGCACTTACTTCTTCTTGACAACGGTCATTTCGTTGGACAAGGTCTGCACTGTGGCATTTAACGATTGCATTTCTTGCAGTATCTTGGCCTGCATATCATTGACCTTGGGAACTGATGGTAAAGAAGCCATAATCGGTATCGGAGGTAGGGCAGAATGTTGGAGAGGTGCTGGCAACATTGGAAATGTTGGAGTGATGGTGGGGGGCATAGTTGAAAGTGTGGGGAAATGTATTTGTGGAACGGTGATCTGTGACACAACGGGATTCAGGTTCCAGGATGAGATCGAGTATGCAAGGATTGCAAAAATCTGCAGAGCGACTACGCTCGCATACTGGGCTTGAAGGAACTCAAGGAGTATGGTCATTGGCATTCTTTGAGGGATTTTACCCATGGCTATGAGGTTCGTTTCTACTTTCTTGGCTAACCAATACAACTCTGGAAAAGTATTAACATTTGAGTACCTTATCATAAGGTCGATATCAGGGTTGAAGGCCAAAAGTAAGTAGTATGTCGTGGCTTCGTCGTTTGGGAAAAGTCCAACTGGGACTCTTTGCCAGGTTTGAGCGAACCTAACATTGAATTTTGCAATCTCTTCTTGTGGATGTCTTTGGATTGAAGTGAATTGTTGTAGAAGAGAAGTTGGATCGGCGGACTCGTTGAAGCCTTGCATCAACTACCCGACTAACTGGTCCCATCTCGTAATAGTGCCATATGGTAGAGATCTGTACCAATAGAGGAGTTTTCCTCTAAGGGAGAGAACCAAGAGCTTCACCATAACTCACTCTTCTGTGATGTCATGGATTACTGCCAGGGAAATGATGTCCTGGATATGCTCTAAAGCAGTCTTTTCGGTTTCATCGAACATCGAGAGCTTTTTTATTATAGCAGGTGGAACTTGCCCTTGGCCCACGAGATTCAACGGTGATGAAGAATTCCATGCTAGAAATAATCTGGGCGGCAGTTGCTGCTGCATCATCTGCTGCTGTTGTTGTTGTTGTTGTTGCTGGGCCATATTTGTGCCTGGGTTCTATGGAACAAAGGTCCCTGAAGTCCATCTTGGGTTGCTCTTTCGGAGGCCAATGGGAACGGAGGCACTAGGATGCCTAGGTGAGTTGGGAGGATTCGGAGGAAGACTAGCTACTATGCTATCGAAAGTTAGGCCTTGCTCGTCAACAGTAGCCTCTTGCGAGGATGTCCTATGTAAGAGATATTCAAGGGTAACTAACCTAGAGCGTTCCCCAAAGGCGTCAATATCAAGCTCAAAGAACTCGGTTTCCTCTCCTCTATTCCTAACTCTCCATCTTGTTTGCATGAAGGCACAGGCTTTAGTACTGGTCTTTACGACTTGAAGATTCTCGAGTATTATAGAGTTGCCAGATGCTAAGAGTCTCTTAGTAATGAGAGCATCGATTCTCACTACTACTCAGGGGATGAGACTGATCGGATCTCACCAGGAACTTGTTGGGATTACTGGCTCCGATGAAGATGGGCTAGAAATTTTCTCAAATATGGGACCTTGTGTCCCATCGAGCGTGCCAAAAACTGTTGGTCATCAAATCTGCACAAGAAAGGACTTTCGGTGGGTTTGCACGCCTTGGACCTATGACCAACATTGAAAGGCTAAGGGGAAGAGATGCCCCTTGTGCCAATATTTGAAGAAAGGTCGGCTCCTATACTAATCTACTTTTGGGGTTTGAGACAAGAGTGCAGGAAAGAAATAAATAGAGTAAGGGTTAGGAAAAGAAATAAAAAGGGGTAAGGGTTAGAGAAAGAAATAAAAAGAGTAAGGGTTAGAAGATGATGATTTAAGGTGGGAGAGAATAGGAAGCACAATTACTCGCTAACAACTCGAATCGCAGCAAGAAATACCAAGAATAACATGAAAAAAATGAAATGCCAAAATTCCTATGTATCCTCTGGACGGGTTCGCAGGGTTCTCCTTTCTCTCTCGTTGGAATTTAGGATTCATAGTAACAACGATTGAGATAAGGGAATAACAGAAACCTCAATCCACCAGGCAGCATAAAGGAAAGCGATAAGGTGTTTTTCCTCTCCTATGTATCCTTCAGGGTGAATTTAGGGGTTCAGTCCCCGATCGCACACCGGATTCAAGATTTAGAGTCTCGATACGCGAACGAGAAAAGACAAAATAATTAAGCATAGAAGGCAGCATAAAAGAGAGAAATAGAGCACAAAAGGTCTTTAGTATTAAACACAGGACATCAAGTTACAACAGCTTTCTAGCATAAATTTTCCCCCCTTTTTACATTGCAAAGCCTGGGTTTTTATAGAGGACCCGACCCTTTGAATCGACTCCTCACTCGAGCCCTGAGAAATCGACTCCTCACTGCTGCTATGGATGATCTTTCAAATTGGCTACCAAAACTGGTAATGGTGACCGAGTCAGCCAGGGAAAGTCGCATTAAATGAGCCAACTAGGTGTCCTTGGATTATAGGTGCGGTGCTCGAGTGGCGGCCATGGTTGTCGGGCTCTTCTTCATGGACTGATACTTCGCATCCAATTGCCAAAAATGAGCAACGGGCTTATCGGGAAAGAAAATATGCATTTATGAGGCTCTATGATTGCCTCGGGAAAATTCCCAACTTGGGAAGCATTCCTAGGAAGCACCTCACTGATTTCCACTTCGCAAAACTACTTCGGGGGCGTGGAGTGCCGAAGCCGATCTCCCTCTATCCTTCGCTGCTTCGCTGGCAAAACTGCTTCGCTGATGGGTCGGGAAAAACGCTTCAGGCCGATCTTCTTTTGAAATGGCGATTCGAGGGAGTTTTGGCGGAAGCACTTTCTCAACCTCTACTGCTTCGGGTGAAAACTGGCTAAAGTGGATTTTAGAAATACTTCGGGCCCGAAGTAATTTCTTTGCCTTAGCTGATTCGGGCTATCTTTTCTTCTTCGACGAAGTTGCTTGGATGCCGCTTCGCAAAACTCTTCGCCCGAAGTAGCCGTTGGGAATGCTTCAGGTGCGAAGCATTTCCTTCATACTTTTTTCAACAAACTTCTCGCCCGAAGTGATGATTTGAAGCGCTTCGGGCCCGAAGCTCTTTTCTTTTTCATTTTGTCCACCAGGGGGTGATAGGGAAAACCAAAATTGCTATAACTTATAAAAAAAAGAAAACTTTCAACAAAACAAATATCATACAAAGTTTTAATTTTTCTGCCCCTTGGTGGAATGTGACAATATTGTCAACAGTGACAAGCAAATCATCATTTTTTGATCGATGAAGCAAGAAATATCAAAGAGAGAGCCCTCGACGATGAAGAATCTGAGGGTCTAATTCAGTTGAAGAATAACCACCTCCATAAGGGCTTGACCACCCTCAAAATTTTGTTCGACCAGGACGACAGGCCTCTCCCCCACAATATTAAGGTGGATGTGAGAGAGTATAAAGAGCTTGAACTAAAGTCCAAGAAGATGATTAAAGTGGGAACTGATTGCATGCCATTGGAGATAGAGCAAATCAAAACCCTCTATAAATAATATCCAGACATTGTCACCTAGAGCTACCATGACCTAAAGGGGTACAACAAGGATGTATTCCAACATACAATCAAGCACCAAGGAGTTAAGCCTATCAAGTTAAAGCAAAGGCCTGTTAATCTGAATATAGAGATGTTGATGAAGGATGAGCTCCTAAATATGCTCAAAGAAAAAAATTGTATATGCCATCAAGCACTCTTCTTTTGTGGTAAACCTTGTTCCAGTCCGGAAGAATAATGGAGACATTCACATCTGTGTAGACTTCCAAAACCTTAATTAGACTTCACTGAAGGATCGTTATCCGCTTCCCCAAATTGACCAAATACTTCATGTAGTGGCAGGAGCACAAAGATTCTCTCTGCTAGATGGCTTTTCAGGGTATAATTAGATCTAGGTCAAATATGAAGACCAATTCAAGATAGCCTTCACCACTAAGTGGGGCACCTTCACCTACCAGCACATGTCGTTTGGCATCTCAAACATTGGCACAACCTTCCAGAGAGCAATGGACTTAGCCTTTGGTGAGTTTCTCAATCACATCATTGTTATTTATCTCGATGACATGACTATTTTTTCCTACAAAAGGGAAGAACACGATCTACATTTGTGATAGGTGTTTGAGAAATACCAAGAATTTAGGATCTTGATAAAATTAAAAAATTCAATTTTTGTGGTTAAGGAAGGTAAGCTCTTGGGCCACATCATCTTAGAAATAGTACTAGCTATATATCCTACCAGGGTGGAAGCCCTCCTCAAGCTACCTCTACCAGCAAGTAAGAAGGGCCTCTAATCATTCTTCGGGTAGATAAATTTTATTTAAAAATTCATTTCTAACTTTGCCCAGGTAGTTAAGCCAATGATGGAACTCCTTAATAAGGATGTTGAGTTCCAATGGACTGAGGAGAGAAGACGGGCGTTCAAAGAGATAAAAGAGATAGTCGCCCAGGCCCCCATTCTAGTGAACATCGACTACTCCAATGATTTTATCCTCTATGTTGTTAGAGAGTTAGAGAGCTAAGCAATTGTCCTTACCCAAAAAATAAGGATGGGGATGAGCAACCAATCATGTTCCTGAGTCAAGTTATCCTCCTACATGAGGAAAAGTTTAATTTCATTGAAATGCGAGTCCATGCAGTGATGCGATCATTGAAGAAGTTTCGTCATTTCATCTCTCAGAGTAATATTATAGTGTAAGTGATACGCCCAAACATTAGAAACTTCACCATCCAAGGTGAGCTTGGCAAAAAAATGGTAGGTTGGATCTCCAAGATCTAAGAGTTTGATATAGAGTTCTGGCCCACTAAACTGGTCCATGGTCGAGCCTTATACCAACAGTTAGCCAAGAGTGTCACATCCGATGTGACAACTTACCAATGGGATGATCCAGCGTAAGAGGTCAATCTTGCAAATCATCTTGCATTCAACAGATATAGGACAGAAGACCTGGTAGAGTATTTTTAGCACCGATTTATGCCCTTCTAATCTCAACTCTTCACAAAGGAGGAGGTTCAGGCTTTAGACCTGCAGATACATATTTTTTCCCAGTAGATTGTTTCATTGAAACACTGATAATTTCCTCTTGAGATGTGTCAAGGGGACTGAAAAAGAGAAAATACTAGACGAATTCCATTTTAGAATGTCTAGGGGCCATTTTTCGGGAAGGCCTATGGCCTTTAAAATAATAAAAGTGGGCTATTATTGGCCCACCATTTTTGCTAATTCCTTCAGTGTTTTCTAGAAGTGCGACAAATGTCAAAGGTATGTCGGTCGCACTAGGAATGTTTCTCTGCCTATGCACCCGATTTAGGTTGAGGCTCCATTTTAGCAATTGGGCTTAGACCTCATTAGGATAATAGAGCCCAATTCTTCCATAGGGCACAAGTATATCTTGACAACCATGTACTATTTTACCTGGTGGACAAAAGAAGTGCCCACCAAATAGGCTAACTAGGATGTTGTCATTGTTTTCTTGGAAGGGTTGATAACTCATTTCAGAATCTTAGATGTGGTAGTAATAGACAATGGCACTCATTTTACTAGTACCAAAATGTGTGCATTCGCAAGTAAGCATGTTATCTACCTGAAAACTTCATCTAATTATTACTCTCAGGGCAATGATTTGGTAGAGTCTACAAATAAAAACTTGCTTAGAATCCTAAAGAGGATATTGGAAGACAATAAGAGGAGTTGGCATCTACTTTTGGACTTCATGTTATGGACCAACAAAATTTCCATTAAGAAATCCATCAAAACATCCCCATATTCCCTGGTGTACGAGAAAGAAGCAGTGCTCCCTGTGCATATTGAGTTACCCATGTTGTAGTCTCTTCTATCATTTAACGGTGGAGATGAATATTTTGATCCTATTAGCATTATGATCACCCAATTGTTGTAGTTGGAGGAGGAAAGAGAGAGAGCCTATGAGGCTTTCATGAAACATACTATCACCACAAAAAAATGGTTCAGCAAAAGGACCTCTGGTCGGACCTTCCAGGTTGGCGATTTGATGCTAAAATGGAATGAGAAAAAGTCCAATCATGATAAATTTGATGCATTTTGGGAAGGTTCGTTTCATATTTCTCAGGTCCATATGATGAACTCTTTCACACTGCAAGATCTAAATGGGTTTACTCTTTCGTTATTGGTTAATGGCCTTCATCTGAAGGCATACTACCAGTAAGAGGTAGTATGAGAGGTTTTATCAGGCCATATATTTTTTATTATCAATATTTACTTATGAGTATTTTTTTCCCAGAGTATAAGCCTCTTTGCCCCATTTGCGTTATCAATAGCATAGTTTTTTGGGCCAGATATCTACCTGGAAAAATGTGTCGAAGAGCCTGGGTCATTATTTTTAGGTTTATTTTGTGCACCCTTTTAGCACATCGAGTGTAGAATAGGAAATAGCAGGTTCATGAGGGCATTAGGCTACTCATTTAGTGTTTCTTGTTAAGAAAAATACCACAGTTGAAAAATGTCCCACTGTAGGGTAAGAGGGAATTTAGCTCTCTCATAAGATCAAAATAGTGTCTCAGAGCCCTAGGGAGCAAAGGTAAAAGAGCAGTCCCATTTGTGGCTAATAACCATAAAGTCCCACCTAAGGAAAGGATAATTTCAAGCGTGCCTTAGGTATTTTACCCCTAACAGTGAGTTCAATGCCTTTGTGCATTGCCAAGTAGCACAATCCCTTTGTACACTATCAGTGGGGTGTAACTCCTTTGCATCCTTCCTCAGGAGTGCAACGCACATTGACTGATCAAAGCACAACACCAAGTTTCAATGGAAAAATAGCTAGGTATAGCCAAAAGTGTTTTGCTCTGTATCCAAGCGTAAATTTGTTTCACTCTAGTTGAGGAGCGTAGAGCCAATTTAGGGTTAGAAAGTGTACCTCATCCTTTGAATTTTCAAGGTGTGGTGCAATTTCCAAGGAGGATGAGAGTGGAGCACCAAGGTTTTTCTCTCTTGTACTTGAGTGCAAGGTAAATTTGTAGCTAACAAGGAGCTTAGGGTCCATTGACTTTTCAAAAATGTGCACCCCTCCCAAGACTACAGCTTGTTATGCTCTACTTCCCAGCAAAAGGCACTTGCACTCCAAATTTGTAGTGCTTTGGTTGTTGAATTTTCAGCGTTGGTGCTCCTCCCAATGCCCTAGGTAGCATCACTCTATTTTTCAAGTGCAAGGAATTTGCGCTTAACTTCACTATGCTTTGGTCATTGACTTTTCAATCCTGGTGCCAATCTCAAGACTACCCAAGTTCTCTAGTTTGAGGGCACAACCCAGTTTCAAGATTTAAAAGGGCGAATGGGCTTTGTGCTCTCCCTTTGGAGCAAAAGCCATTTTATCCCTTAAGGAATAATGAAGGCATCATTGAAGTGAAAGGCTTGCACGCTCTCCAAAGCATAGGGAACTTTCTTCGATGCTCAAGCATGCAAATAAAGATAATTCTTGGTAATCCTGAAGTCTATTGGATTGCAAAAAAAGTTTTTAGGAAAGTAGTGTGTATCATATTTCAAAGAGGATTACAATCCACACAGTTAGTTGGCATTGGGATGTGCACCCTGTAATTGATCACCACACATAGGATCTTTCACACTTGCTCTTAAATCACTCCCTACATTTACTTTGCACCAATGCCATTGATACGATGGGTAAGATGCAACCCTATAAGAAAGCCATCACTATGCCTTAAGCAGACCTAGAGAAATATTTAAATGGTTACATTGTTTATCATCTCTAGAGTTCAGAGAGTGATTATTACTGGTGAGAGGTAGAGCGATTGATAAAGTGTTCAAGGTGCCACTATTTTCTCAATAGGCCACTGTGATTTTCTAAGTGAGCGCTTGGACAATTGGTCAGTGAATATGGGCAAGAAGAGTGCCAAACAAAAAAATGATAAGACTCCATAATCGGTAGGGGGTGAACAAGTATCCTCACTAAAAATGAGCAGCGGGCAAAAAAAATAAAATAAGGAAAAACCACTACCACCCCCACCTAAAGGCCGGTTGGCAAAGATCCGAGACTGTATCCTCACTAGGACAAGTATCGAGAAATTATGCAAGAATGCCAAACTTATTATGACTAAGGTATCTTTCGAGAGCAATCAGATAGTTGCCTACCACTCCTACCTATACTAGTACCTGTGTACGCATGTGCACCCCTGCCTGGAGCTAATTTGTGCAATCACTAAGTTTTACTACCCCAAGACTAGGTCAATTCAAAATGCAAAAAATAAAAGGTTGTTTTTCATATCTTCGAAGAATATTCATGAGGCTTTCGCCTATGGGTGAGGGCCTCTTGACGATTTTACTATCATAAAAATTAACAGCAATGAGTAAAATTATAGATACACCAACACGATGCAGATGAGGCATTTTATGAAAGCTCAGCTGACAGAGAAGCCAGCACCTGGAACTTTTCCAGAACTCCCTAAATCGTTGAGGAAGTTCAAAAATTATGACCTCTACTCCATGCTAGTATGGATCACCAAGATCTACATGGATGCCCAAGTGTATAACTGGCAGGTAGTGATTTTTGAATGTATATCTCATGGAGAGTTCTATTCTTCTGATGTTATGGTGCAGGGAGTGAAGCCTGTCTTTTTCGATTGGGCATACTGGGTGTTGTGGTAGTTGCACATCCAACTGTACGAAGTGAAAACTAGACATAGCATGGTATTCTAAAGTTGCTCTTTCATGGCATGGTACTTCTTCTACCACATGTACAATTGTTTCACCTTCATCACTAAGAACCGCACCAACAAGGAAGGTAATGTGATCCCTATTTATGGGTGGAATCAAATTCTATCAAGATGTGATTCATATTATAACTTCAATAGAGAATTCCTTGGCCTAGCATTAGAATTCATATATGGTTCCTGTGAGCGAGTTACAAGTGAAATGAGAGACTATGTATTACAAGGGCTACTTGGTGATGTTTTTTAGTTGGCGTAAGGTCTTGTTGTGTGAATATTAGAGTTTACTAGTAAACCCATATTATAGTCATACTACACAACTAAACACCTATTCGCCCTCCAAGTCACCCATCAATGTGACTTCACAGATACGTACGGTAAGGGATGAAAAATGCAACACACCTACCCTTGGCCTTTCGAGCTCGATGACATCAAAGTATTGATCAATGGGTAGAATAATTTTTTGGCCATAACGTTGTACGAGTTTGATCTGATAGACCTTCCTCAATGGTGGAGGTATGACCCGCTAAATATTTTTAGAGATAAGATTGGGACAAATATTTTTCACTACTACCCACACTCGGATATCCAGGTGCAACGCAATAACCCCTATGGGCTTGGCCTAGAATGGCATGTGGAAAGGATGGTGTCCTTCCCCTCGTGGCATGAGTTCTACACAATGGAGGTCGAGTTCAACCTTACATAGAACTTTGTGCATGACCCTAATGATGAAGTGTTCAAGGTGATAAAAAACAAAGTGCCAAAATTGTTAGATGATAAAATCAGGGATTAGTGGATCATGAGGGTCCACAATGGAAAGGGAGCATCTGACCCAATGCTTGTAATAGATCAAAACTTCTTTGATGTATTTGACAAGTATTATGAAACCTACTAGCCTGTCTTCTTCACCAATATTGTGCCTAGGATTACCCAAAGTACCAGTAGGGTTGAATATACGATGGCAATGCCAGAACAACATGTTAGCCAAGTGCCACTTATCAAGGTTAATAGAAGAGGAGTCCACTCCAAATAAGAGGAGCACTCTTGCTGCACATTTCCCCAAAATATTATGAAGAGGCCTCGAACTAGTTTGACCCACCCCTTTGGTACAAATCCTCTAATGAAATTAGTAGCCATGGGAGGAGGCACTTCAAAATTTTCCACTCAAACACAATAGCTATATAAAATGTAGTAGGTGTAGCCCGAAGTCTAGTTCATTGATTTGGAGAAAGAGACATCGACAAAGAAGGAGGAGCAAGCCCAACAATGCAGGAGTTCACCACTCTAGCTCAAGTGGATTTCGAGCCTATAGGTGCATCCTCAATCCCTTTATTTCTCTCTTCCACCCCTTTGATGACGTCTCCCCTTGGCATCAAAACCCTATTATCTACCTAAATTGCATTCGGTGTCCCTGTTGCAGTCATGCCTAACCCTATGTTTTAGTCACTGTATCTTTCTTCCCCCCTATTTCTCAATAATTTTATGCTTTCATGTTAGTATCCAATGCATTCACTTTCCTAGTGACATCCATCGTTGCCCCTTAGGTTTTAGTTTATTTAGTTACAGTGTTCGCTGCTACAGTAGGTTCTAATCTATCTTCACCCATAGCCACAAAAGTGACCTCCATGGAAATTTTACCCCTTGATCCTAACATCCCAGTCACAGTCGTACAAACCCCTATGTCTCCTAAGGTTGCTACAGTCGCCACCTTAGACACTCCAAACTCATATCTTGAATCCACCCCTCAGCAAGAGTCAATAGAAATGGATATGGATTTTTACGAAGAGGGCCCTATTATAGATATTATACATTGGGCACAATAAAACTCAACTTGTATTGAGGGAAAGAAGAGAAAGAATGCACTGGTGCTGGACCAAGTGGAAAAAGGGCCATGTTTAACCCTCAAAGTATGTAGCTCCACAATATGGAAAAATATAGAAAAAGTGCCCAAGGTCCAAAAGCCATTGGGGGAGATGATGATAGTATATTACTCCTACCATCATACAGTGGAATATATGAGGATGCTCGATCCTGCAAATAAAGTTAGAAACATCCATGTTGAAGCAACATCCCTCTACTTCCACATAGAGCACTTCAAAACGTGCTACTACAAGGTTGAGGTCAAAAATATACAATTTGAAGAGACCCTGCTAATCATGAGGGCATAGCTTGAAGAAACCCAATCCAAAATGGAGCAGTTACAGCAGTGGGTAATCAGTCTGGAACAAGAGGTGGAGAACTACAAGAAATAATTTGAAGATAAACTCAAGGTGTAGTAGGTAGCACAAAGCCAGCTACAAGTTTTAGATGCTCAGTTTTAGGAGCTATAGGCCTAGTTGTAATCAAAATTGGGGAAAGCAAAGGTCTTGTCAATGGATCATGTTAAGGAGGTGTACTTTTGCTTCTTGACCAACATCCGAGTTAGAGCAAGCAAGGCGGAAGCACTCCTAATGTTCATCTAGGAGGCCAAGTAGTTTGTCTCCCACGATGCTTTCATTGTAGATTATGTCGAGAGGGACACTAACCAATGGCTAGAGCTGGCCATGAGGGTATAAAACCTAGACAAAATGGGCATCAAGCTTGCTGTGATGTGCAATATTTCTAGGTCATGGACAACTCTGGGTATAACCCTAAAATATTTCTTCAAAAATGCGAAAGCATACCAAAAGGCCTGCGGTCTGATAGACATGTTTGAGAGAGAAAGGAAGATTTCTCTAATGTACTTCAAGACTCTAGCATAAATAAGTTTACCTAGATTTATTGATGAGGGAGACTATATTTTTGCAAAAGAAGAGCTACAATCAGTTTGGGACACTTTTGAAAATGATACCTCAGATATTGACACTACGAAGAGCCCCTTACTGAGCTTCAGGTGATGCGGTATAAGGTCAGGTTCGTGCGAATATAAGTTTGCCTAGTGGACCTTAGCGAGAGGTTTAATTATGCTAACATTTTCTAGTAGAAACCTTCAAATACCTAATTAGAGATCTCCAAAGGCATGACATGATCAATGAAGATGACTGGGCCCTGTTCTAGGCAAATTATGATTGAATTCAAGCACATCTCGCACCACCTAAACCTCCTCAATAGCATGGAGAATTCTAGGTGAAATAAGAAACTCAGGTGTAAGAGGAGGATCAGGCTCAGGAAGAGGATCAAGGTGAAAGACACGAGCCCCAGGAAGGCACAGGATAAGAGCCTCGAGATGAAGTTGATGAGCACTAAGATCAAGTACCTGGGTACGAGGAGGAGCAACATAGTATGCACCAAGAGGAAGATGAAATAAAAAGAGAGAAGTTGGAGGAAGAGTCTACTACTACAAACAAGCATTTAGAAAGTGATAGTGATGATGACTTTGATACCAATGGATAAGGCCTAGGATTTCAACATTGAGGTGAGCTCAATTTTCCTACGAGTCACCAAAGATGTTGGTATTTTTGCAACATTTTGTATATTTTGTCATCTAGTAATTTTTTCTTCCCAGAAACTTTGTCCTTGTTCAAAATGTTTTTCTCTTTTCTACGTTTTACTATCAAGGTTCTCTTGACTACACCTAAAGCGGTGTGCAGTTGTTTCTATTTACTCATCATGCAAGGTGCCCATATTTTTTAAGGTGACGGTAGTTTTCATTATGCCCCAGGAATGGGTCAGGTTTATAGTTTTAGAAGAGCGCAGGCCCATTTTGAGCTAGAAAGCAGTAAATCCTAGCTTCATAAAAAATTCTAAGTGAGTGCAAAGTGTTGTGCTCGAATTCCCAAGCATAATGCCTTTACACTTTGCCTGAGGATCACAAAGTCCTCTTCACCTAATCTAGGGAGTCCACGACCAATTCATAGCAAAAAAGAGTGTAACGCCATTTAACCAGTCAAAATGTAGCAACAGTTGTTGACAAAAATGGCTAAGTATAACTGGCCCTATTTCGCTCCAGTTGTGGAGCGTAAGGTAGATTCGGGGTTAGAAGGAGCACAACATACTTTGACTTTTCAAAGCACAGCACAAATCCTAAGGAAAGAATGTAAAGTGGGATAGCAAAGTATTTCCCTCCCATATTGGAGTGCCAAGCAATTTTTACCTGAGTAGAGTGCAATCCCATTTGACTTGTCAAAACTTAGCACTATTTTTGAGGCACCAAGGTGTTGCACTTTTTTTTTTAGTGCAATGCAAATGCACAACAAGTTGATGTGCTTTGGTCATTGAATTTTCAATGTCGGTGCACCTCCTAATGCCCCTGGTTCTTGCACTCTACTTTGCAAGGCATTTGCGCTTCATTCTTATGCACTTTGGTTGTTGACTTTTCAATGCCAGTACTCATCCCAAGGCCCCAGGCAGCTACATGCTCCCTTCCAAGTGCAAGGTATTTGTGCTCCACTCTGATGTGCTTTGGTCATTGACTTTTCAACTCCAGTGCTATCTTCAGAATGCTAGGTACTTGCACTCCATTTTTTAGCATTGGGTAGGTTCAAGACAAGTTAGTTGTGCTTCACTCTTTAACTATCAATCTTAGCATCCCATGCAATGTACCAATGTTTCATAGCTTTTCCAAGCGCAATGGAATTCCAGCCTGAGGAATTAATGCTTTGAGCTTTGACTTTTCAAAAACCTGTGTTGTCTTCAAAACAACGATCTATTTTGCTATAGTTTTCTAAATCACAAGTCCGGTTCAGGCCAGGAATCAATAAAACATCTCAGCTGGGGCTGTACCTAGTGCCTATTTCCCATATAGCCCCTTTACTTCAGCATGAATTCCACAAGAGCACTTCTCATATTTCAGACCAAATGCATCCTTATCCATATAAACTTAGTCAATATAGGAAGCTTCCAGACTTGACTTTTCAGGGATGCAAAATCCTATCTTTCGCCAAGGTGGTTCCAACAATCAAGTAGATGGTGCCACCAGCTGAACCTGTCAGAACATTGAAGAGGTGCAGCTACATTTTGAAATCATCAGTTTTTTCCCATGTTTGGTTACTATTTCATGATTGTTTCTCCTTGAAAATACTATCTTATTTGCCATCACTATGTTTTGTGGGTGTTCATTTAATGTAGAATTCTCTATATAAGCCTACTCTTTTATTGTAAAATGATGGATGTTTGCTAGAAGCTTGTTGTAACTTGAATTTTGCTATCAATACAGAGAATGTTTGGCTCTAACTCTGGACTTCTATTTGTGTGTGTCTTCTATTGCTTATTTTCTATTAAATTCTCTGGTTTAAATGTAGGCTTGAATTCTAATATCTGGATTTAGTTTCTGATAAATCATGAACCCTGGAATAGCCCTAGAGATTACGCATGTTAGATACCTAGTTTTAATTTCTGTTAGTTTTCTGTATTGAGTGCTATTTGATTCGACGTACAGTTAAGTTATCGTGTTGTTAGTTCATCACCCCTGTTCTATCTAGCCTGTGGCCATATTTCCCATTCCTTTTAGTCATTTAATCTCTTTTCTATTCTCTATCCTCAAATCTCCCCCCAGTTAGAATAGCAAGGGAACCAGCCCATCTCTGGAGATTGGCACAGGAGGCATTTCTTCCTCTTGATATTTCAATGTTGGCCAGGTCTAGGGTGCATGAATAAACCATTTCATACCTAATGCAAATCTCTGACCAACAGGGGAATTGTGGAGGAATTAAAAATTCCCAAAAAATGGTGAGGTGTCCTATGGCGAGGGTGGCACATTAAAAGGGCTTTGGGTAGATTGTCCTAGGGGGATGGGAAATAATTTTAAAATTAATTTCCAAAGGCCAAGGGGGCAAGGATTAATATTAAATTAGGGATAATTTTAAATTCTCAAAAAAGGGGGGATTTATAAGCTTCTAGATCTCTTATTTAATGTGGTGCCTAGAACATGACATAATCTACATTAAGGGGCTTTTAATATTGTATTTGATTAATGTTAATTTTACATTAGGATTATTTTATTTATTTTTATCATTTTCTTTGTAGGAGGGATAATTATTGGGGTTATGATGGAGATGTTAATTATATTTAGTTAACAAAATTGGGATTAATAACATATTTAATTGAATATTGGTGTTATGTGGGGATGTAAGAAATTTGTATAATATTTTATTATTTATCTTTTATTATTTTTATCATTTTGTGGGTGTAGGGGAGTGATTTATAATTTTTCATTTGTGTAAATGTAGAAAATGTGTCAAAAGTTGGATTAATTATTAATGTTTATTATTTATGGGGAATTACTAAGGTTTACTAAGGAAATATTAGGGATTTTAAATATTTGTGAATTAATTTTGATTTTGTAAGGCTTATTTAGGCATATTTATTTTAATTTATTATGTTACCAAAAATTGTTAATTTTAGATGTCTACAGATGCCCCTTTTTGCAATGTGTTGTTTGTAAGAACAACATAGTGCAAAAACATTTGTCAAAATTTTGGTGTTTGTTGCCCTAGTGAGATGGTTATCCTTGTGGGAGTATATTGAGCAACCCCCTCAAGTGGTGAGTGCATAGGTGAGGTTAGGAGGCCAAGGACAAGCCATTTGATAAAAGTGGAGAATGGGAAAGAATGAAAGGGGGGGGAAGATAAGGAATGGAAAATAAGGGAATGTGGTGATGGTTGGAAAGGGGGACCGTCTCCTCAGAGGTGGTTAGGTGAGACCACCTAGCCAAAGGGGAGGGGGAGGATGGTGGAAAAATTAAAATGGTGGGGAAGAGATGCACCCATGGTAGAGCATCAGACCTAGATAGTATCAAACCACATAGGCAGTGCGAAAGGAGAGGTGTATAGCCTAAGGAGGCTAGCCAAAAAAATGTGAAGCCCAAGGGGGTGAGTGTAAAAGGGGTACCCAAGGAGGTAATGTGAAAAGTGTATAGTCCAAGGGGATGAATGTAAAAGGGGTGTGAAAGGGGGTAAGTGTAAAAGAGGTGGCTAAGGAGGCAAGTGTAAAATAAAATACCCAAGGGGGCAAGTAAAAATGGTGGGTATAAGGAAGGATAGGAGGATATAGGGGGGAGGAAAGGGAGTTAGCTCTGAACTCTAGGGGAGAAGTATGAGGGTAGAAGGAGGTTGTCAAGGGGATGCAAGGAAGTATAATGCAACCATGAAAAATAGAAGACCTAGACAGGAAGGGACCACATGTGCATTGCGTAAAAAAATGGTACAAAGTAAAAAAGTGTATCCTAAGGAGGCTAGTGAAAAGTGCATAGCCCAATGAGGCAAGTGTAAAATATATGCCTTATGAGGCAAGTTTAAAAGGATGCCTAAGGAGGCAAGTGTAAAATAAAATACCCAAGAGGGCAAGTGAAAAAGGTGGGGGATAAGGAAGGATAGGAGGATATAGGGGGAGGAAAGAGAGGGGGTAAGGAAATGAGGGGTAAGGAAGGAGGTTGTCAAGGAGATGCAAGGAATTATAATGCAACCATGAAAAATAGCCAACCCAAACAAGAAGGTACCACATGTGCACTACGTAAAAAAAAATAAAAAGTAATGTTGTGGCTGCTCCACAACGTACCCCAAAATTGGGGACCCACCTTTTTGCATATTTTCCAAGAAGACCGAAGTGGCCCATATGCTAAAGATCAAAGAAAAAGCAAAACACCGCAAGGAGAAAAAAGTGTCGCGATATCGCGACATGTTGCATTTTCGCGGCCAAAAAGAGAAAAAGTGTCGCGATATCGCGACATGTTGCATTTTCACGGCCAAAAGAAAAAAAGTGTCACGATATCGCGACATGTTGCATTTTCGCGACCAAAAGATAAAAAGTGTCACGATATCGCGACATGTTGCATTTTCGCAGCCAAAAGAGAAAAAGTGTCACGATATCGTGACATGTTGCATTTTCGTGGCCAAAAGAGAAGAGAAAAAGTGTCACGATATCGCGACATGTTGCATTTTCATGGCCAAAAGAGAAGAGAAAGAACAAGAAAGAAAAGTGTCGCGATATCACGACATGTTGCATTTTCGCAGCCAAAAGAGAAGGAAAAAGTGTCGCGATATCGCGACATGTTGCATTTTCACGGCCCAAAGCAAATAGAAAGAGAAAGGAGAAAAAGTGTCACGATATCACGACATGTTGCATTTTTGCGGCCAAAGCAAAAAGAAAGAGAAGGAGAAAAAGTGTCGCGATATCGCGACATGTTGCATTTTCACGACTCAAAAGGAGCAGAGAGAAACAAAAGTGTCGCGATATCGCGACATGTTGCATTTTCACGACTCAAAAAGGGTAGGCAGGCAGAGAAACAAAAGTGTCATGATATCGCGACATGTTGCATTTTCGTGACTCAAAAAGGCGAGGCAGACAGAGAAACAAAAGTGTCA
The DNA here is from genome assembly GCA_028583015.1 of Wollemia nobilis. NCBI lineage: Eukaryota > Viridiplantae > Streptophyta > Pinopsida > Araucariales > Araucariaceae > Wollemia > Wollemia nobilis. Next base: position 7,004,293 of record JAQPPZ010000380.1, on the reverse strand, counting down.
CGATATCGCGACATGTTGCATTTTCGTGACTCAAAAAGGACACATAGACATGCAAAGAAAGAGGTGATTTCGTAACTTATTAGTGATGCTCACGAAGGTGTCAAGGCTTTATATAAAGCCAAGGAATAAATCGAAGATTGAATAAGGTAGTTTGTCACATAAGGACAAAATCCAATGAATAAGACAAAACGTTACATAAGGAATCTTTAATGATTTGAAATCATTTAAGATGGTCGTTACACATGGAAGGAAGCGGACGCATGCCCATGTGGAGAAAATGAAACATTTTTTGAAATCAAACAAAGTGAAGAAAACCAAAAGAGGAAGCCAAACCATGGGAATGAAATGAAGGGCCACAAAATAGAAACGAAAAGCCTTTTTGGAAACCAAAACACATGCATGCACAAGGGAAGGTGAAACGAACAGTCATTGGAAAATGAAACGAAAAGCTTCCTAAAAATTTTAAATACGCCGTGCAAGGATGTTTTGAGGGGTTGGAAACTGCTGCGAGCGAGTTGCAGATTTGAAGGCAAGAGGGCCATTCTGGACCTGTTTGGGCTGTTTTTCTTCCATGGACTGGTTTGGGAAAACCAAAATTTTTTGTTATTGTAAAATGACAAATTTTTAATACAGAAAGTTTCAGAAAGTTGCATCTTATGGACAAGAAAGGAGTCATTTTCTGCATGCAAGATTAAATGTCTATTTTTCCCCTTTTCAGATTTTAGGCTTGTAAATGGAGTTTATGCAAGTTTTCTTGGTTGCTTCATGCGAATGTTTAAATCTGAAAACCTCATTTAAAACCCTAGGAGCCAGCACTTAGCTTATCCGGATTGTGCTTGTTTTGCAAGTCCAATAGGTTAGGTTGCATGCATGAAAACCTCACATCTTCGGTTTTGTCGAAATAGGATAGCATCATATTGAATGCATTTTATTTTCAGTTTTCTGCATTTCATTTTCATTTTTCTGCATTTTATTTTTCCAAAAATTTTAATTTTTTTTAAATTTTCAGGCATTAAAATAAACATTTAAAAAATTTCAAAATCCAAAAATAATTTCACCATTGCGTAGGTTATACTTCAGACTTCCAATACGCACTTTGAAATTTCATTTTCGGAGTTGTTTAGTATTTTTAAAAATTCATCGAAGTTGTTTTATTACAGATTTTAAAAAATCCGAAAATAGAAAATTTCCATTTTAAGGTCAAATTTCATTTTTTTCAGTTTCATGTTTCATTCATGAGCCTATGATGACATTCCCTTCATGAAAATTCCAATTTCATTGAAGGAGTTATGTTTTATGGCATTTCACAAATTTCCATTTTTTGAGCCTAAAATTACCCTCTCTTCATAAAAATTCTGATTTTACGAAAGAGGGGTAATTTGAGCATCACATTGAAGGTCATATGAGGGCCAACTCACATTTGCTTTATTTTGGTTCAATGAACAATCACTAAAGTTTCATGGTAAAATAAACCAACATTGCCCCTTGTTTACAGTTACTTGCAATCACTAAGGTGTTCCAAGCATTTAAATTGAATATCTTTATTTGAGATTACTAATACACATATGCAAATGCTAATATAGCGGAGACCTTGGAGAAGTCGTTTGTTTAACTTCTTTGCAAGAGGGGATTTGGAACCCAAATCCTAAGGGAGAGTGTACTTTCACAATTGGGTGAAAATACCACTCAACATTTTGGCGCTAGAAGGAGGGCCTGAATTGGTTTATTTCAAGTGTGATTTAAATGCTATAGGGATTTAAATTTTGAATATTTCATGCCCTATTGATTATTATCTTTAGCCCTCTTTTAACAATACAACCTTGTAGTGTTAAAAGGAGGACATGAATTGCTATGCATTGTTCTAACGCTTTTGATTGTTCATACAGGAATAATGTGTTTTGATTTGATTTTGAAAATTTTTGGTCTTGACTAACGAGGTTGTCTCCATGCAATTACTTTCATTTGATTTTAATGGATACATCTCTTGGTTGATGCTAACATGATTATTCATACGTTACATGTTTGATATTTGCGAGTCATTTCATGCTTATTTGTAAGGAATTATTTTGTCTAAAATGTATTTGTTGTCGGTATTATGCTCTTCACTTGCGTGTAATGCGATCTTGTGAATCAGAAAGCCTACAACACTAGGAGTATGCTCTTCACTTGCGCATATGCGATCTGGTGAATCGGAAACTAATTTACATTTTTAGAATATTGCTTTGTCATGGTTCCTTCTTTTATTCATGACTAACAAATTGGTTTTGAAGTTATTCTTTGAGTTTCACTAATGGCAACATCCGAGGAGCAAATTGTATCCCTAAGAGAAGAAATGATGTCCCTAAGAGAAACGATGGTATCTGCATTAGGAAAGTATTATGAATGTCATTCTACCTTTGGAACACCTTATCAAATTCATGAAATGTTATTGGAGTTTCTACGACTTTTTAATCAAGAGGTGGCATCAGGATACCTACAAAATCTACATATCTATAAGTTCACATTATGTCAATTTCAAATATTTTGTGAGCCTATTGCTTGTAGGTTCTTCCCATACATTGTGGGTGATAGATCATTCTCGTGGTATTGCCATCTACCCATGGAGGTTAAGACTTCTTGGAGCCAATTAGAAGCAGCCTATCTTTATCACTTTGGTAATCAAGTTGACTTGGATAGGTTGCAAAATCAATTCACCTCTATGTGTAAAGAGCCTAATGAGTCATGAGTCAATTAAGTGTGAGGTTTCATGAATTGTACTCTCAAATGTGGGAAAGTTTGGGTACATCGGAAGAGGAAGCTATTGAAGTATACATGAGAGCCATACCCCCCACACTTGCTACACTCATTAAGGAAAACTTGGATGAATTGTCTCTAGAGATGATCTATGAGATCTTTGAAAAGGTAGAACAAGTTTTGGAAGAAGAAAAGGCACAACATGCTCCCACGAAAGATTGTTCTTTTGGGGTTAGTGATACCAACCTACATCAACCATTGAATATAGCACCCTCCAATCCAACAATACCTAAGGTGAATGATCAAGGGGATGAATTTGAGTGTCCAAATGTTACAACCACCTTAGATGTAGTCCAAGAGGAGGTGCAAGTTACCAATCCAACATCCACTAATGAGGATCATGCTGAGATGATTTCATTCATAGAGATGCATGATTATTCACATAATGGTGTCCTAAAGTCAACTCGGTTTGAGATATGTGATAGGACAAAAACTGCCATAGAATTGAATGAAGTGGTTGAAAGCGAAATCGGAAGAAAATCAATAAATGAATTTGAAGATATGATAGAATTGCACCACTTGTTCTTGGAAGACACACTCGATGAAATGATTGAAAATAATGATCAAGAAATTCTTCACCCTCCAAATTGTGATAAAATTGAATCATGGGTTACTAATTTGGACTATGATAGCCTTACCAATTTGAATTCAAGAAATAGCCCACTTTTGGAAATAATTGAACCATCTAAGGAAGGTGAAGGTGAATTTGATGAGATACACTTTGATCAATTAGAAGATGTTGAAGAAATAGTTGAGCATCATAACTTAATTTTGGAAGATGATCGCCATGATTCTTGGAAGAAATTGGATGAATATGCTCACTCTAAACCTTCTAATGAACTCTTTGTGTCAATTGATATGGAGGATAACATAATCACCTACTCAAAGGAAGATATTACAACTCCTGTACAATTTGAGGATGTTTTGGAAGAGGGTTTCAAATCTCATCAAATTTTGGAAGATTATAATGATCCTACTACCAAGGACAAAGAAGAAAAAGAATTGACAAATGAATCAAAAGATCATGTCACAAATACTATGGAATTTCATTCCATGAATTTGGATGACAATTTTTACAATGGTTGGGGGAGATATGATGATGTGTTATTTTCTCACACCCCTATTGATGAAATTCCTATTCCACTGGATATACAAGATGTTGAAACTTCTATCTCACATGAAGAGATGCCATGGATGGTGAATAAGGAATTGGAACCAAATGACAAAGAGATTGATCAATTGGAAGCAACTCAAATGAGTGATCATCAAGATAGATTACTTGACATACACTTTGACCAACAAAATTTGAGGATTGAGAAAGATGAACATGTTTTCGATTGGGTGTCATATTTTGGTATGTTTGATGAACAGGTAATAAATGAAGAAATTGTGATTTCTCACCAAGTGTTGGTAAATGAAAATGTGCAAAAGGTAGAATCTAACCTTTTGTGTTCAAACACCCAAGCTATAGGTGAAGATTTGCATGAACATGTTTTGAATTTGAAGGATGTTTATGATGAAATGTCGTTGAAGGTGAATGAAAAACAAGGATTGACTTCTAATCACACCTTTAATAAAATCACTTGCATGAATGAAAAAGAGGTTGAGGCACATGAATTGTTAAATCAAATTCATCAACAATTGATAATGGAGTCTAGGGTAAAAACTTTTACTGATCCTCATTTAGTAAATATCCTAGATTCTTGCAAATTGTTGCACAAGTTTGATTGGCCTAAGAACATGGAAAATGAATTGGCTTTAAAATTTTTGGAAATAGGCTCTTGCTTACAAAGTTTCATTTTGGATAAAGAAAGCCTAATTCTAAATCATGAATGGAAATATGAAATTTATACCTTAAAGAATAGACGAGATGAAATTGAAGATCAAATATTGTCTAATCAATTTGATGATTTGAATCTCACCTATGAGAGTACTAATGACACTAAATCAAATTGGTGGGGAGAGCGAGGCAAGTTGAATTTTTTTGCATTGCTTGGTTTGATCTTATTGTTGTTGGATTCCTACAACATTTGGCATACATATTGTGTCATATGTCTTTTGAAATGTTCTAATCATGTTTGGGATCCGGGAAAGTGATAGTCCAAGCTTTGCATCATCTTGTACCATATTGTACATTTGTATATAATTTTGGTTTTTGTTTTGGTTTGTGATGTTGGTTTTGCATTTCGGTTTTGGTTTTAAGTTTTGTGTGTTGGTCCTTTGGACACTTTTGGTTTGTTTTAAAAAAAAAAGAAAGAAAAGCGAGATGTCAACTTATGTCCTTATGAATGTTGACTAAGACTAAGAGAATATGAAACATCGGAATTGTATTGCAGAAAGCTCCACGAGTATCGCAAACACATTAAAGAATATCGTTTGGAACTTGTGATGCATGAAGTTGTCAGTTTTACAAATTATGGTAAAGTAGGTGGTATACTCCATCCGCATTTCAAAAAGAGCAATGCATTCATCCATATCTCATGTTACATTCGACATTGACATTGCATATACATTTCATCTCAGTTGCATCTACATTTCAAATACAATCATTGAAAAGGTGTCGAATCCTCTTAGGGTTATTATATAACATATATTAAAAGGATCCTAAGGTTGGGAACTGATGCCCGAACTATCTTGAACCAAGCACGTTCTACACATATTAAAGAGGATCTTGAGCAAAATGGTCAAAACCATACTTGGAAGAAAAGGTGAGGCGAAAGGAGTATTTCGTGTCTGTCCTATCATGCAACATAATCCTTAAAACAGTGGTTTTTACCACTCCCATAGTGCTTAAAGCCTAAAATCATAGTAGTAAGGATAGGGTTAAATCCTCATCGAACTTAGGTTGAGGATCCAATTCCCCAAAGCTCTGATTTGACCTTCATGGAGTAGTAAGGATAGGGTCTAATTCTCATCTCGCTTAGGTTGAGAATCCGATTCCCCAAAGCTTCTATTTTGCCCACTCAAGAACTTGAAATTCCAAAGCAAATATTTTTCATTCTACTTTTATTGCATCATTGATATTGGATTGGAAGGATCGTACTACATGTCCCTTGCAAGGATGGGTAGTCATCCCCAAGGTTCAAGAAATCAAAAGTAAAGTCAAATCCTGGATTATGGGGTTGATCTCCACCGGGGCTATAGACGCCTGATTGGCGAGTGGAGTATGCTCATGCGTGGCAACATGTCTTGTCTAAAAGCAAGACCACCGACTGCTCAAACGGATAGGCTAGCTCGACAGTTTCATCCATAACGAGGTTAAATCATTTTGTTCAAGATGAGGTAATGAACTCCAGATAGAGTAGTAAGGATAGGGTTAAATTCCCATCTCGCTTAGGTTGGGAATCCTATTCCCCAAAGCTCTGATTTCACTTACACTTGCACATGGGTTCAAGATGGTAGTGACACATAACCAACTTTGGGATCTAGTAAATTAATTCAATATACTCATATTTGGTCCTAAGAGGATTTGACAGTTTTAATATGTTTGTTCATGATACTAGAAAGTTTGAGCCTTTGCAAAGCAGGTTGTTATATCTCTAGCATATTCACCATACATTAAATCCTACAGGAATCATCCATAACTTCTCATATGCATGAATCATAAGTGAAACTGACAATGGAAAGTTGAACAAGTTTCAAACGATAGGGAATGAAGCACATTGCACACACCGAGCTGATGCTTAATAATTCTAATGCTTCATGTATTTCTCGTCTAGTTTCATTCTTGGGATATTTTTTGATGCTTGTGTTTGAGTTTTGAAGGTGTTCAGGTTGAGTTCTCATCGAAATGCTCAGGAGCATTTCCCAATAGAGTCACCATTTGTTGTGGCTGCTCCACAACGTACCCCAAAATTGGGGACCCACCTTTTTGCATATTTTCCAAGAAGACCGAAGTGGCCCATATGCTAAAGATCAAAGAAAAAGCAAAACACCGCAAGGAGAAAAAAGTGTCACGATATCGCGACATGTTGCATTTTCGCGGTCCAAAGAAAGAGAAAAAGTGTCGCGATATCGCGACATGTTGCATTTTCGCGGACAAAAGAGAAAAAGTGTCACGATATCGCGACATGTTGCATTTTCGCGGCCAAAAGAGAAAAAAGTGTCGCGATATCGCGACATGTTGCATTTTCACGGCCAAAAGAGAAAAAGTGTCACGATATCGCGACATGTTGCATTGTCACGGCCAAAAGAGAAAAAGTGTCGCGATATCGCGACATGTTGCATTTTCGCGGCCAAAAGAGAAAAAGTGTCGCGATATCGTGACATGTTGCATTTTCACGGCCAAAGAGAAAAAGTGTCACGATATCGCGACATGTTGCATTTTCGCGGCCAAAAGAGAAAAGTGTCGCGATATCGCGACATGTTGCATTTTCGGCCAAAGAAGAAAAAGTGTCGGATATCAGACATGTTGCATTTTCGTGGCCAAAAGAAAGAAAAAGTGTCGCGATATCGCGACATGTTGCATTTTCACGGCCAAAGAGAAAAGTGTCGTGATATCGTGACATGTTGCATTTTCGTGGCCAAAGAAAAAGAAAGTGTGATATAATTGTTTTATGGAAAGAGAAAAGTGTCGTGATATCGTGACATGTTGCATTTTCGTGGCTAAAAGAGAAAAAGTGTCGCGATATCGCGACATGTTGCATTTTCGCGACTCAAAAGGGAAGGAATGCAGAAAGAAAAAAAGTGTCACGATATCGCGACATGTTGCATTTTGCGACTCAAAAAGGGAGAGAGAGAAACAAAAGTGTCGCGATATCGCGACATGTTGCATTTTCGTGACTCAAAAGAGGTAGGAAGGCAGAGAAATAAAACATGTCGCGATATCGCGACATGTTGCATTTTGCGACTCAAAAGGAACATAGACATGCAAAGAAAGAGGTGATCGATATTATTAGTTGAACACGAAGGTGTCAAGGCTTTATGTAAAGCCAAGGAATAAATCAAAGATTGAATAAGGTAGTTTGTCACATAAGGACAAAATCCAATGAATAAGACAAAATGTTACATAAGGAATCTGTAATGATTTGAAATCATTTAAGATGGTCGTTACACATGGAAGGAAGCGGACGCATGCCCATGTGGAGAAAAGGAAACGTTTTTTGAAATCAAACGAAAAGTGAAGAAAACCAAGAGAGGAAGCCAAACCATGGGAATGAAACGAAGGGCCACAAAATAGAAACGAAAAGCTTTTTTGGAAACCAAAACACATGCATGCACAAGGGAAGGTGAAACGAACAACCATTGGAAAATGAAACGAAAAGCTTCCTAAAAATTTTAAATACGCCAGGCAAGGATGTTTTGAGGGGTTGGAAACTGCTGCGAGCAGAGTTGCAGATTTGAAGGCAAGAGGGCCATTCGGACCTGTTTGGGCTGTTTTTCTTCCATGGACTGGTTTGGGAAAACCAGAAATTTCTGTTATTGTAAAATGACAAATTTTTAATACAGAAAGTTTCAGAAAGTTGCATCTTATGGACAAGAAAGAAGGAGTCATTTTCTGCATGCAAGATTAAATGTCTATTTTTCCCCTTTTCAGATTTTAGGCTTGTAAATGGAGTTTATGCAAGTTTTCTTGGTTGCTTCATGCGAATGTTTAAATCTGAAAACCTCATTTAAAACCCTAGGAGCCAGCACTTAGCTTATCCGGATTGTGCTTGTTTTGCAAGTCCAATAGGTTAGGTTGCATGCATGAAAACCTCACATCTTCGGTTTTGTCGAAATAGGATAGCATCATACTGAATGCATTTTATTTTCAATTTTCTGCATTTCATTTTCATTTTTTTGCATTTTATTTTTCCAGAAATTTTAATTTTTTTTAAATTTTCAGGCATTAAAATAAACATTTAAAAAATTTCAAAATCCAAAAATAATTTCACCATTGCGTAGGTTATACTTCAGACTTCCAATACGCACTTTGAAATTTCATTTTCGGAGTTGTTTAGTATTTTTAAAAATTCATCGAAGTTGTTTTTATTACAGATTTTAAAAAATCCGAAAATAGAAAATTTCCATTTTGGGTCAGAATTTCATTTTTTTTCATTTCATGTTTCATTCATGAGCCTATGATGACATTCCCTTCATGAAAATTCCAATTTCATTGAAGGAGTTATGTTTTATGGCATTTCACAAATTTCCATTTTTTGAGCCTAAAATTACCCTCTCTTCATAAAAATTCTGATTTTACGAAAGAGGGGTAATTTGAAGCACTACATCATGGTCATATGAGGGCCAACTCACATTTGCTTTATTTTGGTCCAATGAACAATCACTAAAGTTTCATGGTAAAATAAACCAACATTGCCCCTTGTTTACAGTTACTTGCAATCACTAAGGTGTTCCAAGCATTTAAATTGAATATCTTTATTTGAGATTACTAATACACATATGCAAATGCTAATATAGCGGAGACCTTGGAGAAGTCGTTTGTTTAACTTCTTTGCAAGAGGGGATTTGGAACCCAAATCCTAAGGGAGAGTGTACTTTCACAATTGGGTGAAAATACCACTCAACAAGTAAAAAGTAAAAAAAGTGTGTAGCCTAAGGAGGTGAGCTAAAAGTTTAAAGCCCAAGGGGGTGAGTGTAAAAGTGGGTGCCCAAGGAGGCAAGTGTAAAAGGATGCATAAGGAGGCATTATGAAAAAGGGTGCCTAAGGAGGCATGTGTAAAAAAAAGGTGCCCAAGGAGGCAACGTAAAAAAAGGTGCCCAAGGAGGCAAAAAGAGAAGAACAGTGCAATGTGAAGATACAACCAGGTCTAAAAAGTATCATGGTGCATTACGTGTGGGAGAAATATGTGTAGCCTAAGGAGGCTAGTGATAAGTGCATAGCCCAAGGGGGTGAGTGTAAAAGAGGTGCCCAAGGAGGAAAGAAAAGAGAAAGTAGTGGGGCATCTACCGAGAGATGGAAGCTACAATATTGAGGAAGGTAGGATAACTCGAGGTTATAGAGTGAGATAGGCTATTAGCTTAGCATAAGGAGCTAGTAGTGATGCTATATCAGTGGATGCAAGAGTGATATTGGCTTATAGGAGGAGCGGGATGGCTTTTAATTCCAAGTGTGGAGGTTGCAAGAAGATCAAATGTAAGAGGTTGAGGGTTGGGAGTGCTATCTATCAGTGTATGGGTACCCCACTTTCATGAGGGGACAAGATCATAGGCTATTGAGGAGGATAGGAGTAATGATAGGCTAAGGGTAAAATGGATGAAAGGGGATAGGCTAAGGATAAGGTTGGGGATGGGGGTAAAAGAAAAGGGTAAAAGGGAAATTAAATGGTAGGTCAAGGAGGCGAGTGACAAGGGCATAGCCCAAGGGGATGAGTGTAAGAGGGGTGCCCAAAGGGGGTAATGTGAAAAGGGATGCCTAAGGAGACCTTGTGAAAAGGGGTGCCTAAGGAGGCAAGTGTAAGAATAAGCATAAGCAAGTATAGGATGGATAGCAATGATGCTAAAAGGATAATATAGGACAAGGAAAATGGATCAATAAAAGGGGAAAGTAAGATGCTTACCTTATTAATCAAAAATATTTTCCCTACATACACAAGGGTTTACAATGTTTGTGGGGAAAAGAGAAAAAAATGAGGGAGGATAGTATCCATAGGAGTTTTCGTGAGACTCAAACACCCTAGTATTCCTCTCAAGTGGTGAGATATCCATGCAAATGCCATTAATATTTAGAGGTCCCTTGAGATATATCAAAACATCCTAGAACCATTGTGTGTGCAGTGAGTTCATTAACCAAATTTTGAATAGGTTCAGACTTAACCAATCATAGTCCTATTGAGAAAAATAGAGCTCAATCGTGAAGGCATACTCCACTGCTAATCAAGCATCTATAGCCCTGGTGGAGTTAGCGCACGGTCCATAGGCATTGCTCCACTACCAACCAGGCATCTATAGCCCCAATGGAGTCATCTAATATGCCCAAGGATTTAGGCTATATTATTTTTTTTATTTTTTTCATCATTTTATTTTTTATCATTTTTTTAATCACAAAGCCTGAACCCTTGGGTTTTGGACCTCTAAAGGATGCACAATGAGCTAATATAAGAATTAGGACTAATCATGATATGATCCTTGCCTAATCAAAATAATATTAATATGTGTGTTATGTATGGGTCCTAGGATACCTCAATAGATCACAAAGAGAGGCTCCAAATCATCATGGCTTTGAATGGGATATATGTGCACTTGAGGAGGATACTAGGTATGGTTGAGTGATGGAAAGGTCCTTGGGATATGAAGAAAGGGATAAAAAGAAGAAAATAGATGCAAGAAGAAGGGGATTGTGAAAGACATGTATTTACCCTTGCATATGAAAGGAAAGGTGAATGGTTAATGAGGTAAGCACCTTTATTGAAGAGCAAAAGATCGTGGTGTGGATAAAAGTGATGGTGACAATAGGAATATGTGCAAAAAAAGGAGTGATGTAATGTACAACTAGGCATGTATTTATTCAACAATAGATAGAAAAGGTATGTACAAGGATTGTAGTGAATACATATATATTATGCACAAAATACCCATAAGCATGGAGGAGGATGCAAAGGCAAAGAAGTAGAGACAAAGGAAGGTATGATGCTCCCCAAACCAAGGGGAAGGTAGGAAGAAGACATACTAGAGGGTGAAATCCCCTAGCCAAAATTTGGGAATGGTGAACTAGTCCTCGAGCTAGTGGGGGAGGAAGGAGTGGGAAGGGTGAAATTGAGGAGCAATGGGACAAATGATGTGGTCAAGGATGGAAGTATAGGGATGAAGTGGAATTTGAGTGAGGGGGTCAAGGAGTACAAGGTGGATGAGGCTTATTGGAAGGAATTGTAGTGGAAATTGGATTATGAGCAAGGTGATAAGGATAAGGATAAGAATATGGAGGAAATGGAGGAAATAAATAGGATGAATTGGAAGGTTGTGAATATTAGGCCACACGAGGGGTATGGGATAGTGACTAAGGTGTTGGAAGAAGAGGTGGTAAAGAGGGTGTTGGAATAAGTGGAGGAAGAGAAGGGGTTGGAAGAAGAGGTGGTAGAGAAGGTGTTGGAAGAAGAGGTGGTATAGAGGGTGTTAAAATAAGTGGTGAAATATATGAGGAGGATTGGTGCAAGGATTTATACATGGTGTTTTTGTGACCACGTGTGGATACCCTAGATAGATGGGGTTAATGAGTTGGTCTATAAGATGAGTGCCTTGAAGAAGATTCCATATCATGAGAAGAAGGAGAATAGAGGGGTGTGTATGGGGTGTAGGGTGAGATAGGAGGAGTCTCCTTAAGACAAGGTATAGGGATTTTCAGTGAGTGAGGCATTTTCTTGTCATCAAGAATGTTAGAGGAAAGGAAATGAATGAGGGTGACTTGAGAATAGTAATTTTTTGAAGGTTGAGGGAATGGAGGGGCAAGAGTGATGAAAATTTGTTCGAAGTGTTGTTTGATGTGAAATAGTGGTGAAGGGGAGGTATTAGAGTGGTCTATCTCCTCCTCATTCTCTTTACCTATGGAAAGGGCTCTAGTTAAGGATGCAAAGGAATGGGCAAGTAGAAGGATGTGGTGGGGGAAAAGGGATATAATGCAACCATGGGAAAGGAGCGGACCCAGACAAGAAGGGACCACATGTGCACTATATAAAAAAGATAAAAAGGTAAACAAAAAGTGTGTAGCCTAAGGAGGCTAGTGAAAAGTGTATAGCCCAAGGGGGCAAGTGTAAAAGGGGTGCCCAAGGAGGCAATGTAAAAAAATAAAATGCCTAAGGAGGTGATGTGAAAAAGGGTGTCTAAGGAGGTAAATGTTAAAATAAAATGCCCCAAGAGGCGATGAAAATGCAAAACAGTACAATCTGGGATGGGAGCCAATTCTACGAAGTATCATGGTACATTGAGTTAAAGTACAAGAGGAAGGGTGGTTAAATAGGGTTTTGGGTGAGGTCGATAGAGCAAGAAACCAAATTGATCTACCTAGGCCTACTCAGGTGTTGGGTAGTTGACTTGGAAGGTCAATGGGGTTATGGATACCTTGCTCATGGTATCCTAAGACAAAACCTTTCCAATGGCATTTCTAAAAATAGTGCATGACAAAATATGGCTTGGGCAAGTAATAAATATTAGCACAAAAATGACCTTGAAAGGAAAATAAGGATGATGAGAATTTAGGTGTATCGAGTCTCCCATAAACAAAATTGGTGTGGTTAGGTGGTGAGCCTAAGGGTACAATAGTTCCTATGGCTAAAGGTATATTTTGGGATCTACCAAAATCTTTGATAGACTGTACATGTGGTAGGTTGTTAATAGTTACATTATGTACAAGGTATTCACATATAGCTAGATTAGTCATATGTAGAGTAATGTGTGGGAGTTTTGATGGTAGTGAATCCAAAATGATAGAAGTGGTAGGGGTATCCTCAGATGAGGAAATAGGATCATATGAGGTAGATTGAGGAATAGTGTTAGGGGAAGCATCTTGTGATGAAGATGAAGAGTCAATTGAAGTGTGGGGTAAGTCATGGGGATCCTCTTCTTCTTGAGAAGTAAGAGTGGTAGAACCTGGGGTAATATTAGTGATGGGATTAGGATGATGGTTTACGACTTTGAGTAATGGAAGGGGTGTTGGGGTAGGTGTGTGATTTTGGAATGAAGAAGAAGTGGAGGGTATGGTGATTATAAATTGGTCATGTAAGGCATCATTATCAATGGATGTGATATGGTAATGTACTAGTGGACTATGTGGTGAGGTAGGGGGAGTCACCTTTAAAGAAGTTGAAGGGACTTCAGGTGTGTGTGTGACTTGGGTGTCCACTAAGGTGTTAGAGGAAATGGGATGGAAGGTGATGATTTGAAGAAAGTCATCTGGCAAAGGCTGAGGGGGTGGAGAATCAATAAATTTATCATCACTTTCCTCCTCAAAATCAATAAGGTCAGGAAAAGGAACTTTGAGGAGGTTGATTTAGTGATATGGGGAGGACGAGCATGATGGTGTATATTGTGAGGATGATGACCTATCCAAAAAGCATGCACCTAACTAATACATCAATCAAAATCAACATCAAAGCATGAAATGATAAACAAGATTGCAAATAACAATAAAATAGATGTTTCTTTTATTAATATTGGAAACGAATCTCGATTACAATCATGCCCCTCTTAGGGTCACCCAAATTTTGATACAATTGATACAATTCGAAAGCCCCAATGGGGTAGGCACAATACTAAGGCTCTCTAAATAGTCACAAACTACTCCAAGGTGTCGATGACCTTCTTCTCTATGCTTAGAGGTATTTGCTACATTGAATGACATGATCTTGTTAATCCTGCATTCAAGAAACAACAAGAAACATTAAAAACAAATGAGGCCTCTCTTGATGAGGCTTTAAAAGGATATTTCACAAGAAAATATCATAACAAGCATGTGATCAAGAAAAAAAATAAAACGTGATAAACCTATGTTAATCATGAAATGTTGTCCTCAAACATGTATAAGAACACAAATACTATCTATCTATTGGGTTAGTTTACCAAATAAAAGACATGAAAGCATGAAATAAACCACAATTGCACTAATTATGAAATTGACATAATGAAGGAAAATCTACTTTAATTAATCAATTCCACCAGTAAAATGTCTCTAAAATGTCAAATAATCTACAAGAAAGAAAACAAGGGGATCCATAGCCATTTGCTCACCGTGGGTCTGATGTGCGGTCAGCACTATAGACTACAGCTGACAACCACGGTGGAGCTTTGAGTAGATTTGCCCTCAAAATTAGGGCTTCCTCTCCAATCCTCCTTGCCAAATTGATGGTCAAGGGTCACCTCTATGTCCTCTAATAGGTTTGGCGATTGAATTGTCTGAATTGTGCATCGATTGCATGGATTTGTGTTTCTTGGCTCTCCTAGGCTCCTAGGGCTTCCATAGCGATTTGATCTCCAATTGGGTAGCAAAAGTGTCCCTCTCAATGTATGCAAATGAGTATGCAATTCGATAGGGCTTTGCTTCTCAATTGATCACACTTCGTCCAGACTTATCCCCAATTTGAAGGGGGATATTATAGCACTTCCCAAGGGCTAGGGATGGCGTCCTCATGAAGCTAATATCAATATTGGGCAGTTGATTCTGTTGGATGGAAGGTTATGGATTATTCCTCGCTCAAACCACTCCAATATATAATTAATTGGCCATTGCAACCAACTTTGGGTCAGATGAAGGCCAACTAACTCTGAGTGCTAACCGTGGCTAACATGCGCAGTGAGCACTACTAACCGTGGGTGTCAGCAGGGGCTAGCACTGACTAGGCAAAGATACCCCAAATGAGTGGTAAAAACCAATGCTATACCTTGGATCTATCCAAAGGTCTTCCATATGGTCTTCTAGCATGTCCCATATGAGTAGTCACCTCGACATGATGCATTTTAGGTGTCTACATATGCCCCTTTTGAGATGTGTTGTGAGATCGAACAACGCTGAGCAAAACTAGACCTCCTAAAATGATGTCATAGGTTGCATGATGATCATTTGTCTGATCAACATTAGATGCCCCAAGTCCAGCAAAAGGATGCACATCCTAGAATCATTGCTTCTAACTCGGTAGAAGGCTTAAATTTGAAAGGGTTTGCACTCATCATCAGGCATTCGAGTAGCTTTGGTGCTACAATAGGAGTTAGGCCTATATAACCGAAAGGAGGAGAGCTACAAAAAAACTGTCATATATGCTATTTTCCCCAAGCAGAAGGGTAATATTATGATAGTCTTTGGTAATGATTCATAAGACGAACGTAATTTTGACAAGATCTAGGGATATACGATCAAGGGATCTTCTGTTGACTTTGATTATGATTTAATATTATGACTACCCCCTCAAGCGACGATTCGATGAGGGTAATGACAATGAATGAAGCAACGAGGTCGCTTGACCATTATGAATGATCTTGAACACATTTAGATTTAGCATTTGAAATTCTTGGCAAGGCCTAATCAGCTATTATTACAACTATTAATAGTAATCGCCTATTTCTATCCCATGGAGAGGTCCAGCCATGAAGGCCTTCTTAGGTAATCGAAATGAAAGCAATCACGATTAGGCATAGGTTGAATCATATTGTCGATGATATGCTGAAAATATCATAGGAGAATTGTGATGAATATCTCGTTCCCATGGAGCAGTCCGGTTGTGTAGGCCTTATTAGGGATTGAAATGAAGCATAGCAATTCTACAATGATGAATTTACCCAAAATTTCCTTATGGTAATTTACTCATCTTGTTGAATTGCATGGAGCGCAAATTGCTGCAACCGCCAAGTGTATAGGGTAAATAATTGAATACGAGGTGCATTTGGCTTTTGATTTATTTAATTTTTTTTGTTTATTTTGATGAATTTTAAATTGCATGTTTTATTGGCTGGGAGGTGTGGCACTCTAAGGAAGTATTTCCATGGCGACGACCTCGGTTGAATGTACTTTATAATCTCAGCCAATTATTTTATTTTTACCTTATGATGACATTTTCTGGTGTCATTGTGCCATGTTCACTTATTTGGAGTGTTTAAATTGTCATTTAGCAGCTTTCCTTAAGGTAAATTAAGGGAATTATATGCAATTTTCTAACCATGGATTTTAAATATGGGCATTTTTTTCTCACCATAGCTAGGACATTTGGTCGCAAAACCCTAACTCGGGGACCGCGGGTGTCAGCCGCGACCCAACCTAAATAGGAAAAATTATAAAAAGGGTTTGCTCTTTAAAAAAATTTCATTTTCACCTGACTTTAACAGCTAACCTGAGAGCTCTAGAGGTGAAACAATAAACTTTAACCCAGAACGCTATTAAAACCAAACCAAATTATCTAGACTTCACACCTATGGCTAACCCAGGAGAGGCATCAACCAGTAGGAGAGTCGGGGGCTCAAAGGTAACTCATAAATCGAGACCTCACTTGTGATTACCGGGTTTAAAATTAACCTCATTAATTAATCGGTAATTGAACCACACTAAATCACAGGCAATGAACCTCACTGTAGATTAGGATTTACCATAGGTTAGTTAGCTAGGGGGGTTTAATTTTGAGTTTCATGATGCTTTCTGGCAAGAGCGGACCCATTTAGGGTTTCACTCGCTAGCTGCGGGTGGTAGTCGTAGTCCCTAATTGGTAGATTGGTGGCTGCATTTGTCATCCACAACGAGGTTTAAATCCCAACGGTCGATTTTTTGATCGTTGGGCTGGTCGCGGATCTGACCTATGATGCCCAAATTTAGAAAAAATTTCAATTTTTTTGTATTTTTTGAGTTTTTATGGGCAATTAATGCCACTTTTTGTTGCTTTGAAGCACTCCTTTGATATTATTTAAAAAAATTTCTCATATGTGTGCATATTATTGTGTTTTTATGAGATTTTATAATTTTTTTATCAATTTTAGAGTGATTTTAATTGTTTTTTTCGCTTTTTTTTCTTTTATTAAGTCTTTGACTAATAGGGCAAGGGAGACTGATATCCTTCACACTCTACATCCCTTATTGACTGATGTAGAGTGGAAGTGGTTTACCACTGTTGGCTTTGGATACATCCTAGATGTCCCTCCCATCCAAGTAGACCAGGCCTATTTGACTACTTTGGCCCATCGCTGGGACGTGTGAACCAACACGTTTCACCTGCCCACAGGTGAAATGATGGGCACACTAGAGGACATGTACCACATATTTTGGTTTCCCAATGATGGTGAGCCTATCATCACCTCCCTATTTATAGTGAAGAGAGCTATTTTTGATGTTGTCTTTGGAGATCGAAGCATGGAGGAACAAGGCCACATTGACCATGGGAGCATCCATATCGACGAGTGGTATGAGGTCGACATCTTCTCAAAGTAGAAGGCTATGTTCATGCATCTGGTTATTTGAATAACCCTACCTAATTCTTCTGGTGTGAGGTTTCCTTGGAACCTCCTAGCTTGCATTCACCCTGTTATGACCTACTCCGTGGAGGAGCCCGTTATCCTATCCTAGAGGAGCACTCTACTAGCACAGTTGTATCATGATTTGTATCAGATAACCCATCAGAGCAAAGTGGGCATTGGTTGCATCCTTTTATTATAAATATTGGGTTGGCAGCACATCTAGATAGAGCACCCTACGGAGCTACCCCTAGAGATCACCATTATTGTAGATGCTTGCTAGTGTTATGTTGTCTACTAGCCCTAGGAGCAGGAGGGATTTAGGAGAAGGCCTCATGCAGGAGACTTGAATCACTATATTTATTGGTTTGCCCAGCTTCACTCTGGGGACATTGAGTGGCACCCTTACATGGACTGCCTGGCCTGGACCAAGGCAGCTAGATACCTACATCGATTACACAAGGACAGATGGATCATCAGCCACAAGACCGAGTGGTATGAGTACCACTACTTTTATTGCATCCTATAGTAGTTCGAGATTCAATAAGATGTCCTGGATATTCCTACTATCTACAAATGCTTGTTCCTAGAGAGGGACCTCACTTGGCCTCATATTACTCCTCTGGGGGAGGAGGATGATGAATTCTAGGATTCGAGCCAGAGGGATGTAGGTACCACTCCTGATTATATCGTATGGTGGGCTAACATCTAGTGGCATGGGAGGGGACATCTTAGTTGCCCAGCTGGTGGATTTGTTGTAGAGGGTTTTGATGACACAAAGGTGGATCCCCATGGGCACCACACTCAAAATAGGATAGAGGGTCACTAGGGTACAATAGGGGAGGCCCCCCAGGTGGATGCAGAGGATGAGGGTCTCGAGGAGGGTGAGGTAGCACCAGATAGTGAGATTGGATAGTTGCGGGCATAGGTAGTTGACTTGCAAAGTTAGGTGGGTAGGCTATGTACCCAAATTTTACATCGAAATACATCTATCACCACTCTATAGGTAAATTTTTCTCATAGCGAGAGGTAGGTACAGTAGGCTCAGAAGGAGAGGATAGCTCTCCAGGTACAGGTAGATTTAGTAGGTATGAGGATCACATAGCTCATAGGTGAGTGAGATGTGGTACAGGCACTGCTAAGTGCCATAACTACTGAGAGGGACCTACTGATGACAGTGATGGGGTGCCCCTCTACTACACAGGTTGTGATTCCACCTTCGACAACACCATATTCTCTATTGCTAATAGGTTGTGACCCCATGGCAGATATCAGGAGGTTGCATTCCCTCATGGAGGAGGGAAACAAGTGAGATACAGGTCATATAGCTCGCATCTCCCAGTTGGAGGGATACATCAGGTTGATAGGTGGGGAGGTTCTAGTGGATACACCTACTACAAGGACCCACCAGAGCCGATTCTAGACCAGAGAGATAGGGTAGTCCACTACCAGCTCCAACCGTAGGACTCATATGACCAAGAGGAAACATTAGTCTTCTAGAACTCACGGAGCCAACTCGTAGAGGAGCCACAGGGATGGTAGGGGTGATGGTGGTGACTCACAGGCTAGGGGCATAGGCCCTTAGTACAAATATCAGATACACTTTGTTGTACTATTTTTGAGTGTAAGGTCGAGGACCTACACAGTTGTAGCCTACGGGCATTTTGATGTACCTCTATGTATCTATGGACACACATTTATATATGATATTGATCATTTTGGCTCATTATGTGTACTTGTATTTTTTTATTTTATGTTTATGTTATGCACATGGATGCAGATGTTCATATTGATGCTATGCTAATATGATGTGATGTATGGATGACATGCACTAGATAGCTATTTAATTTGTGATGATGATGATATGCAGTGATCTAGATGCTTAGATGTGCTATTTATGATGGATGCATATGGATGCGATGTTTTACTTTTAAATGCATATTTAATTTTACTTTATTGTATGCATTTAATTTATGATGATGTCACGATGTGTTGGTGCAATGAATGTAATGCATTATTTACATGATGGTAATCTAATGTAAATGAACTTGTATGCTTTAATCACTTAAAACATAAGGAATGAATGTGATATGTGTTTAACAATCTAATGGACGACACCACAGAATGTGTAAAAATCATGAATGTAATTGAAAATCCTCATTACAAGAATTTAATCAATTAATCACCCATATATGAAATGCAATGATATGAAGCGGTATGATGTGAATGATATAATATGTCACTCTATATTTCTTTTTACAATTTTGAAAGATATGCACAATATAGTCAGTGGTCGTCTAAATATCATTTCTAATATCCATCCGGTATCTATCCTATATCTTGATTGTGCCTCATGTAATGATGTATCATGGATTTGATACTTTACAATTTGATGAATGAATGACTTTTGTTTTTGATGGTTTGTGATCTTTGGTATTTGTTGCTATTAGAGAAATTTTTGAGGTTTTCCATGAGACTCAAACACCCTAGTAGACTTATCAAAAGTTGTATACTGACCAAACTAGACTTTTGAAATGTAAGGCTTTTTCTAGGATAGGCCCTAACTGTTCATTATCCCTATGTGTGTAAATGAGTATATTAAGATAAAGCATAAGCATACCTCGATGTCAGGTGGGATTCTTTCAGCCCATTGCTAAGATTGAGGGTCCGCAAATGTTTATCCAATCCTAGGTTTAGATTTTAGTTGGACTAGACCACTAGGCGATACAGGACACCTAAAGCTAGATCTTCCACATTCAAACATTGGTTTGTACATAAGCGAGGTGCTAATGCATCAGACATATCATCATGCGTAAGGTACAGTAGTGCTGGAAATTCCATGGATTCAAGTTCACTCCCTTCTTTTCTTCAATTTTTTGGGATACTTGCTCATATAAAGTGATAAAAATCATTGTTTATTTTTGTACTTTAGTGACAATAATCATTGTTTATTTTTGTACTTTAGTGACTTTTGTACTTTAGTGACAATAATCATTTTTTATTGTGTACTTTCTTTTCTTTTCCTTGATCAAGGGATTTGATACTAATTTTTCTTCCTTTGTACAATTTATCTTCATTTGACTTGACTTTTTGGAATTTATATTTAGGGATTGAAACTTCCTTTGGGGATTTTACTTTGAAAAATTATTTCTGGGATATAGATCTAGGATATCGATCTTATGATATCAATATGGGATATCAATCTAGGATGTCAATCTATGATATCGATTGGGGGTATCAATCTTGAGGATTGATGTGGGATATCATTCTGGGATATTGCTCATTTTATCGTAAGCAAGGGATTCTGGGTAGGGAATGAACTTGTCCTTTTTCCAATTACCAATATTTTCCATATCGTTCGCATAGGGGGATAAGCAAGAATAACTCTTTTCACCTCAGGATACCTGGTCCTACTTCGTGGCTTTCATCTATCCCTAGTACTTATTAGGATTGTTTAATTTGTTGATTAGTGATAGGATTATGATATGCTAAGGGCTATACTAACTAGACCTCAACTACAAAAGCAAAGCAAGATTTCTATCAACTCTTGAGAAGACCTCTAGGTATGGTTGAATAACCGAAAAACCCTAGTATATTCTTCATAGCAACATTATGGTTTGTGTTGAAAAACATAATTACTCACATGAATGATGGATTATGATAAATGCAGAGGTGCATGATTGAAACACAATGTGGTGTCATTTGTAATACTGACAAACACAATCCATCCTACTACGAAATGCAATGGATGCAGAATGCCTACATGCAATGCAATGAAGTGAATGCATGTGTAAATGAAAATGCATAATGCAAATGCAAATGTTTTTGGATTTCATGCTTTACCCATTTTTTTGGATTTATTGATTTTTTTTAATGGATTTTGAGCCTTTATATTTGACCAAACGGTGATTACATGCCTTTGGAGCCTTTTGGATTTGACCAAGCAATTTTAAGAACCCTTGGAGCCTTTTTGGATTGACCAAAGAGCTAATAGACGCTTTTGGAGCCTTTTAATTGACCAAGCGATTTTTTAGAAAATCCTTAGGACTTTTAGGTTGACTAAAGGGATTATGAGAACCTTTGGAGCTTTTAAGGATGATCAAGTGATTCTTAGGGACCCTTGGAGCCTTTTGGGATGACCGAGCGGTTTTAAGGAAACCCTCAGAACCTTTTGGGATTGATCGAGCAATTTTAAGCAAACCCTCAGGGCCTTTTACTGACATGACCAAATTGTTTTTGGAACCCTTGGTGTCTTTTGGGATGACCGGGCAGTTTTAAGCAAACCCTCAAGGTCTTTACCTAACATGACCAAGCAGTTTTTGGAACTCTTTATACCTTTTGTTACACTCTCAAGCATAGAATGCCTTAATATGGATGATGTTGAGAGGTTCAGGCTCTTCAACACCCCCTAGCAATGTTAGGTGATAGGTACCTGGACCAATATTTTTAGATATGATATAAGGCCCTAGCCAATTACCCGTAAATTTGTATCGCATATCAGGCGAAAAAATAGAGTTATGTTGGTTCTCTTTCAGCATAAGATCCCCAACTTCAAATTCTCTCTGATGGAATTTTTTATTATAAGCTCGTTTTAATCACTCTTGATAAACGTGGAGATGATCAAGGGCATTCACGCGATGTTCATCAAGCAACATAAATTGATCCAGTCGAGCTTACCGCATGGTGTCATCATCAATGAACTCCTTTAATACAACATGTAGCATTGTAATTTCCAACTCTAAGGGCATAATGGCCTTAGTGCCATATACTAGTGAAAACAGCGTTGCCCAAGTGGGCGTCCGAATGCTAGTCTTGTAAGCCCATAATGCAAGGGGCATCTGGATATGCCAATATTTATGGTTTTCATGGACCATGTTTTCAATATAGCCACCACTATCTTGTTTGAGGCCTCAACTTACCTGTTTACCTGCGGATAATATGGAGTCGCAAAACCGTGTTTGATTCTATACTTAGAAGTCAAAGCTCTCATTGTTTTATTTTTAAATGATGTTTCATTATTTGAAATTATCTTGGATGGAATCCCAAAACAACATATGATATGCTCGAGTATAAACTCTACTATGCGAGCTCCAGTCATCGTTGTTAAGGGTATTTCTTCCACCCATTTGGTAAAGTACTTAGTAGCCATAATAATAAAAGTATGTTGGCCTGATGATGGAGGAGAGATCTTACTAATAAGATCTAATCCCCACTAGGCAAATGGCCAAGCTGCTTGAATGGGTTGTAAGACCTGTGATGGCAAGTACATAAGATTAGCATGATGCTGACATTTGATGTATTTCTTGACATACACATTGCACTCCTTCTCCATAGTGGACCAATAGTAACTGTTGACAATTTTGTCACATTGCACAATGGGGTAGAAAGATCAAATTTTTTGTAAAGTATTTCTTTTAATTTCATGAATTTGTTCCCTTGTTTTTTAGAAACAACATTTTCAAGTGTTGCAGCAATTTTGGCTTTCCATGCCACCCCCTTGTACATAAAATAAAGAAGAAAGAGCTTCGCTGCCGAACAAGCTAAGGAAGATAGCTTCACCGAAGGAAATCACTAAGGATGGAATCTACTTCGGCCCCGAAGCACTTCAAGAAGCTACTTCGGGCAAAAGTTTTATGAAGTGGCGTCGCCAAAGAAGAATTCAAAAAAAGAGCTTCGCACCCGAAGCATTTCAAGAAGCTACTTCGGGCAAAATTTTTGCGAAGCGGCATTCAAGCGGCAGCTTCGCCGAAGGAAAATCGCGGTCCGAATTGGCTAAGGCAAGAAAACTACTTCGGCCCCGAAGTCCCTCAAACAGTTACTTCGGGCGAAAGTTTTGCGAAGCGATGTTGCCGAAGCAAAATGCAAAGGTAGAGGGATGAAAACTACTTCGGGTCCGAAGCACTTCAAAATGATACTTCGGGCAAGAAACTTGCGAAGCAAAAATTGAAAAGGGCAAACATTGAAAATACTTCGCCAAAAGGCCATCGAAGCACTCACTTCGGGCCTTCCCGCCAGCGAACCATTTCTACTTCGCCAAAAGTCATTGCGAAGCATCTACTTCGGCAAACCTTCGTGCGAAGTACTTTCACCCGAAGTAGAAGCAGTCGAAACATTTTGAAGGCAAGAATGAGCTTCGGCCAAAATACCCCCAAATCGTAGTTTTGAAGAAGGATCACCGCGAAGCATTTTTAAGCTCATCAATGAAGTATCTACTTCGGGCGAAGGCCTCACCGAAGCAGTTTTGGCACAGCGAAGTAGCGAGAAGTGAAGACCCCATCTTGAGGAAGAAATCTACTTCGGCTCTCACCACCCCCGAAGCTGTTTTGTGAAGCTCCACCATGCGAAGTGCAAATAAAGGAGAATCCGTGAAGCGCTTCAAAAGGCACGCGCTCCAAGTCGGGTATTTTCCCGAGGTGATCAAGTGCCTCATAAATGCATTTTTTCATGCCCGGTAAGCTCGCTCATTTTTAGCAATTGGAAATGAAGTATCAGTCCATGATGAAGATCCCGACGAGCATGGCGGCCACTCGAGCACTGTGCCAAGAAGCCAAGGATGCTCAGACGGCTCATTAATGCATGTTTCCATGGCTGACCCGATCGTAGTTTCTAGTTTTGGTAACGGATTTGAGAGCTCGATCACGAGAGCCGCGAGGAGCCGACTTCTCAACTTTCGAGGATGTACTCCTCCATTTTGTGTAATTATGGCTCAGAGGGTCGGGTCCTCTATAAAAACCTAGGCATTGTAATGAAATGGAGGGGGAACTTTTTGCTAGAAAGTTGCTGTAACTTGATGTCCTGCGATTAATACTAAAGAGCTTTGGGCTCAATTTCTCTCTTGTATGCTGCCTTCTATGTTTATTTCTTTTGTCTTTCTTCATTTGCATACTGTAACTCTGAATCCTGAATTCGGTGTGCGATTGGGGACTGTACCCTAAAATTTTCCCGAAGGATACATAGGAGAGGAAAAATGCTATATTGGTTTTCTTTTATGTTGCCTGGTGGGTTGTGGTTTCTATTATATTCGCTTGTCCTAATCGTCGTTACTCTGAACCCTAAATTTTGATGAAAGGGAGAAGGAGAATCCTGGAGCTCACCCAGAGGATACATAGGAAGGTTAATGTGGCATTTCTTTCATTTATTCTTGGTGTTCTTTGCTGCTATTCAAGTTGTTAGTTAGTGATCGTGCTTCCTATTCTCTCCCACTTTAAATCATTGATCTCTCTTCCCTTACCCCTTTTTTATTTCTTTCTCTAACCCTTACTCTTTTTATCTCTTTCCTGCATCCCTTATCTCAAAACACCAAAGTAGTTTAGCATAGGAGCCGGCCTTTCTCCGAAGATTGGCACGAGGGGCATCTCTTCCCTTTGGCCTTTCAATGTTGGTCCAGGTCTAGGGCGCATACACTTACCCAAATCCTTTCCTGGGCAGATTTGATGACCAACAGTTTCTAGCACGCCCGGTGGGACCAAGGTCCCATATTTTAAGAACGCGAATCTCAAACCCATCTCCATCGGGGCCAATAGTTCTAACCAGTTCCCGGTGTGACCCGATCAGTCTCACCTGACTAGTGGTAGTGAGAACCGATGCTCTCATTACCGAAAGACTCTTAGCATCTGGCGACTCTGTTTACCCAAGAATCTTTAAGTCGTAAAGACCAGTACCAAAGTCTGTGCCTTCATGCAAATGAGATGGAGAGTTAGGAATAGAGGAGAGGAAACCGAGTTCTTTGAGCTAGATATCGACGCCTTTGGGGAGCGATCAAGGTTGGTCACCCCCAAGTCACTATTACGTGGAACATCCTCGCAAGAGGCTATTGTTGATGAACAAGGCCTAACTTCTGATAGCACAACATCTAGTTTTCCTCCCAATCCTCCCAACTCATCGAAGCATCCTAGTGCCTCCATTCCTATTAGTCGTCCTATTAGCAATCAAGGAGGAGCTTCGGGGATTCCTGTTTCTCAAAATCCAGGAGCAAGTATGGCACAGCAGTAGCAATAGCAACAACAACAACAACAACAGCAAATGCAGCAGCAACCACCACCCAGGTTGTTCCCAGCATGGGATTCTTTGTCATCGCTAAATCTAGCGGGACAAGGGCAAGTGCCGCTTGCTACTATAAAGAAGATCCCAACGTTCGATGGAACTAGGAAGACTGCTCTGGAGCACATCCAGGACATAATCTCTCTGGCGGTGATCCACGACATCATAGAGGAGCGAGTTATGGTAAAGCTTCTGGTTCTTTCCCTTAGAGGAAAACTCCTCTACTGGTATAGATCTTTACCACCCGGTACTATTACGGGATGGGACCAGTTAGCCGGGAAGTTGATGCGAAGCTTCAATGAGTCCTCCGATCCTACCTCTCTCCCGCATTAGTTCACTTCAATCCAGAGACATCCACAAGAAGAGATCATGAACTTCAATGTTAGGTTCGCTCAAACCTGGCAGAGAGTACCAGTTGGACTTCGGCCAATCGACGAAGCTACAACATACTATTTCCTTCGGGCTTTCAACCCTGATATCAGTATCATGGTAAGATATTCTAACATCAATACTTTTCTCGAGTTGTATGAGTTAGCCAAGAGGGCAAAAATGGATTTGATAGCTATGGGAAAGCTCCCCCAAAGGATGTCGATGCCCATACTTCTTGAATTCCCTCAATCCCAGTATGCGAGCACGACCGCTTCACAGATCTCTGTAACCCCTACATACCCGATCTCATCTTGGAACCCGAATCCTATTGTGTCTCAAATCACCGCTCCACAAATTCATTTTCCCACATTTTCAACTCCGTAGCCCACTGTCACTTCGGCATTCCCTATACTGCCAGCACCACCTCAACACCCCGCCCTACCTCCAATATCGACGATGGCTTCATTGCCACTCATTCCAAAAGTCGATGATATGCAAGCTAAAATTTTGCAAGAGATGCAGTCTCTGAACTCCACAGTTCAGACGTTGTCCAACGACATGACCATTGTGAAGAAGAAGCAAGCACAACAAGAATTTCTACCGAGAAGGTCTTATCCTACGCCTGGGCTTACCAAAGACCAAGCAGTCCAGCAAGGGAAGGCTTCGACGAGAAATGCTACGATTGGTGAAGCTCCAAGCACTTTCGATTGTGTATATTGGTGCTCTACGTGCAATGATCCGCATGAAGAGAATACCTGCATGCTGCACCAACACTATGTACAAATGCTGGCGAGTAGTAGTCATGGCGGTCAAGTCAACGTCATCAGGCAAATGAGTCAGAACCTGGCGATTGGCGAAGAAGAGCCGGTTGCGGTGCTTACCAGAGGAGGAAAGAAGGCGATAGAAGTGGATGCTACTCAGATGGCTCCCTTAAAAGTGCATGCTCGACCCGAGAAGGGACAATCATCTTCTTCGGCCCCGAACGAAGCTCCTCCACCCGCATCGATCAAAGAAAAAGCTCAAAAGGCCTCTACCGAACCACCTCGGTAGAAACCAAAGAGCAGGCTAGGGAAAAGCTCAAGTTTCCTTCACTGACTAAGCGACAAAGAGTTGAAGCTACGAAGTAGTATCACACCAGATATGAGCCAAGAAAGGAACCCGAGGTGCTCGGTTCCCTGGCGTACAACATTGTAGAGGAGTTAAAGAGGATTCCAGCCAAGATCAGCTTGTACGATGCACTGCAACTACCTGGACAAGTGGACCTACTGCAAGAATCATTGAAGATGACTAAAGCAAAAAAGGTAGCACCACTTGCTCTTGTGCAGACCCTATCCACATCTATTATGGGGAAGAATAGACCACCTCCGTTCTACCTGTCTCTACAGATGGAAGGGTATATTGTACATAACTGTATGATCGACTCTGGGGCTGTGACAACAGTCATGCCGAAAGCAGTCTACGAAGAAATAGGGATGGAATATACGTGAAGTAGCCAAGGCGTACTCCAGTTGGATGGTACCCCAGTGAAGACTATAGGAGTGATCAAAGACATTCCTATTCGACTACATAAGATGCCTCAGATCACGGTCATACAAGAGGTAGTGGTCGTCGACCTGGAGCCATACTTCAGTATGTGCTTGTCAAGGGAATTCACAGCAAAGCTAGGTGGATATCTGTCTATGGATTACTCTCATCTGGAGATTCCATTCAAAGGAAAGAAGGTGAAGATCTACAATGAAAAGCCTTCTTCCTTCCTTGTGCAAAAGATGTCCGAAGAAGAGAGCAGCGATCCAGTGAATGCAATAGTGGAGCAAGTAGAGCAGGTGGACCTGGTCGAGGAATCTCTTGTGCAACTAAGTTATGAAGATGAGTTCTCATTGGCAGACTTTAATGCCATGATAGAGACCGAGATAGGATGTTATGCGATCGCCAAGCCTGAGAAACACACCCAACTAGAGAATAGAACAAGTGCCCAAGAAGGACTATGGAAGTTGTTCTTCGATGGCGCCCGATGTAAAAATGGTGCTAGGGTAGGGATTCTTCTAGTTTCACCATCCAGAGAGCAAAAGGAGTATTGCTACCGGTTGATATGGAGCTGCACCAACAATGCAGCAGAATATGAAGCATTATGCCTAGGACTCAAGAAAGCTGACAAGTTAGGCATAAAGCACCTCCAAATCTTTGAAGATTCTGAACTGGTATGCAACCAGGTCACAAACAGGTGCACTTCAAAGAAGCATTATCTAAAGTCATACCGCAATAGGGTATGGGACCTGTGTGACCAGTTCGAGTCTCTCAATCTGCAGTCTATCCCACGAGAAAAGAATCGACATGCTGATGTTCTAGCATCCATCGCAGCCAAGTACTCTCCAGCAGAAGACATGGTGCACAAGCCCAAAGCTGTGAGGATGATCTACAGACCCTCTATCCCGGACAGAGACCTACATTGGCAAGTCTTTGACAATGATGAGCAGATTGTAAATTTCATGATTCAAGAAGCCGCCACAGTCGAAGATAGAAGCCCTGACGAAGAAGAATATGAAGGGTTGGTTCAATTGAAGAATAACCATGTTCCCAAGGGACTGATCACTCTTGAAAGCCTCTTTGATCAGAATGATCGAGCACTCTCTCACAGGATCAAAGTTAATGAAAAGCAGTATCAAGATTTAGAGCTTGAACCTGGAAAAGCAATAAAAGTTGGAACCGATTGCACTTCGAAAGAGATAGAACAGATCCAGACTCTATGCAGGAAGTATCCCGACATAGTTGCTTGGTCTTATCAAGACCTCAAGGGATACGATCGGCAGCTGATCCAGCATACAATTGAATTGCAGGAGGGGGTCAAACCCTTTCGACAAAAGCAAAGGCCGGTTAACCCGAAGATCGAGGTCCTGATGAAGGCCGAACTCCTAAAAATGCTCGAGGCAAAGATAATTTATCCCATCAAGCATTCTTCTTGGGTAGCGAACCTAGTCCCTGTCAGAAAAAAGAACGAAGATATACGGTTATGCGTGGACTTTCGCAACCTGAACCAGGCTTCTCTCAAGGACCACTATCCTCTTCCACAAATCGATCAAATTTTGCACTCGGTGGCTGGAGCTCAACGCTTCTCCCTGCTCGATGGTTTCTCCGGATACAATCAGATCTGGGTCAGGAACGAAGACCAACATAAAACAACGTTCACCACCAAGTGGGGGACATTTGCTTACCAACGAATGCCATTTGGCCTTTCGAATGTTGGTGCCACTTTCCAGAGGGTGATGGATCTAGCTTTTGGTGAGCTTCTGAATAAGGTTATCATCATCTATCTAGATGACATGACCATTTTCTCCCGAAGAAGGGAGGATCACCCCGTACACCTACAACAAATTTTCGAAAAATGTCGAGAGTTTGGCATCTCAATCAATCCAAAGAAGTCCATATTCGTAGTCAGCGAAGGAAAGTTGTTGGGACATGCGATATCATAAAAGGGCCTCATTGTAGATCCCGACAGAGTCGAGGCTCTAACGAAGCTCCCACTCCTAGCAGACAAGAAAGGACTTCAATATTTCTTCGGCTAGATCAACTTCATGAGGAAGTTTGTCCCCGATTTTGCCCAAGTCATCAAGCCGATGTCCGAAATTTTGAAGAAGGGCACCGAATTCATCTGGATGGAAGAGAGAAAGGAGGCATTCGAAGATATTAAGGCCCGAATCGCTCAGGCACCGGTCCTGATCAACCCTGACTACAGTCGGGATTTTATCTTGTATGCCATAGGGGAACCCGAGAGCTATGTTGCGGTCCTGACACAAAAGGGGGAAGACGGTGAAGAGCGTCCCATCATGTTTCTAAGCCAGGTGATCAATCCCCATGAAGAGAAATACAATTTCATAGAACGTCAGGTGCATGCAGTAATGAAGTCTCTCAGGAAGTTCAAGCAGTTCATCTCCCAAAGTCGGGTTACAGTCTTTGTCATTCATCCCGATGTGCGCAATTTCATCATCCAAGGAGAATTGGGTAGTAAGAGAGCCGGTTGGGTCAACAAGATACAAGAATTTGACATCGAGATCAAACCCACAAAACTGGTTCACGATCATGCATTATGTCAAGAACTGGCGAAGAGCGTAGTGGTCGAAACTATCGAATCTCAGTGGGATGACTCACCAGCAGAAGGATGCTTCGTAAACCAGGAAGAGGATGAGCAGGACTGGGTCAGTGAGATAATCGAGTACTTCAACACCGACAGATGTCCTTCACATCTGAACGCTTCATAGCGAAGGCATTTTAGGATGCGGTCCTCCCGATATACTTTGCGCCCTGAAGGCCTATTTTTTAGAAACATTGATGGCATCCTTCTCAAGTGCATAAAAGATGATGATAAAAGAAGAGTCCTGGGAGAATTCCATTTAGGATTATCTGGAGGTCACTTCACGGGAAGAATGATGGCATTAAAGATCATCAAAGCTGGATATTATTGGCCTACACTCTTCGTCGATGCCTTCACCGTTTGTCGTAGATGTGAGCAGTGTCAGAAGTTCATCGGCCAAAGTAGAAATGCTTCGATGCCTCTCCAACCGATACAAGTTGAATCACCCTTTCAACAATGGGGGCTGGATTTCATAGGGGTCATATCACCGAACTCCTCCGCTGGGCATAAGTTCGTCCTGACTGCAACCGACTACTTCACCAGATGGGCCGAAGCAGTTCCCATGAAGCATGCCGATCAGGAGACTGTCATAGCCTTCCTTGAAGGATTGATCACCCGGTTCGGCATCCCCGAAGCAATCATCACTGACAATGGTCCTGGCTTCACAGGCGCCAAAATCAATGAATTCCTCTACAAATATGGGATATATCATAAAGTATCCTCCAATTACTATCCATAGGGCAACGACTTGGCGGAATCAACCAACAAGACTCTATTGAGGGTGTTGAGAAAGCTCATAGAGATGAACAAAAGGACTTGGCATCTTCTGCTAGATCGGGCCTTGTGGGCCGATCGAATTTTAGTCAAGAAGTCAATCAAGACTTCACCCTATGCCCTGGTCTACGGTAAGGAGGCCATCTTACCTACCCATATAGAGATCCTTGCATTGCAGCTGTTAGAAGAAGAAGGAGTCAATCCATTGGAAAATAGACTGGCTCAACTGTTGTAGCTGGAGGAAGATCATGAAAAAGCCTACCAGAGCTTCGCTAGGCATGCTCAGATCACCCGAGATTGGTTCAAAAGGAAATCATCCGATCGCACGTTCAAAGTGGGAGATCTGGTATGGAAGTGGGACTCCTGGAAGGCCAAGCCTGGGAATCACGACAAGCTGGACGCCTTCTGGGATGGGCCATTCAAAATTGTGAAGGTGAACTCGGCCAACTCTTTCATCCTCAAAGATGCAGATGGCCAGGTTTTGCCGATCTCTGTCAATGGTCTTCATCTGAAGACTTTTCATCGCTGAGGTAAAACTCTTGTAAAAATATATATATATATATATATATATATATATATATGTGTGTGTGTGTGTGTATCTACTTTTGTATATAATTTTTTATTTGTACAGCTAAGTATTACACTCAAAAATCTCCTTCGGGGACTTTCGATGCGAAGTAGTGGTTGCGAGGAGGTTCGCAGCGAAGCACTTTACCCTCAAAAGGGCCGAACCAAAATTCAAACGAAGGCACGAAAAGAGCTTCGCACCCGAAGCATTTCAAGAGGCGACTTTGGGCAGGAGTTTTGCGAAGTAGATTTTAAAAGAGCCCTGGCGAAGCAGTTTTCGAAGCAAGGTTGGCGAAGCAATTTCCAAATAAGGCAAGCTTCGGTAGGCGGTCTTCATGAAGCAAAGCGGCAACGCGGCGATGGAGAAATACTTCGGGCCCGAAGCGTCAAAAAATAGCCCGTACCAAAGGTTCATCGCGAAGCATTTTCAATGCTGATTTCAACTTCGCCGAACCAACAACGCGCGAGGTGGAGAATTTAAAATGTGCCTCGAAGAACGTGCTGACAACAACCTTGAAAAGAGTTCGAAGTGGATGAATTTAAGGCAAAGGTGGCGGAGCACATCCCGAGGTGATTCGGTTAAGATAAAATCCCGTGCCGAGGTACGAGGTGGTAGTAGTTTGCATTTCATGATCACAAAAGCGCGTGGCCCTACGTACTACGCCGCTGCAGAGCCAATCAAAGGGCACGACAACTTCCTCCATCCGAAGCATTAATTTAATTATGGTAGGTGCCATAAATTGAGGTAGTTACTTTTTTAGGCTATAAAATGCGAAGCTCTAGCAAGGAGGAGGTTATTTATCCATCAGTTCATGCAAGACTAAGAGCCTTCGGTTACTCTACAATTCTCCTACCCTTTGCATCTAAGCCCTTCACATCAAAGCCCTCTGTATCAAGGACTCTACCGCCATCATTTTCAACATGGGGAAGAAAAACTCCAAAGAGAAGGGGAAGGAGCCTGAAGTTGCAGGCCCTAAAAAAACAAAGAAGGGCAAGGAAGAGAAAAAGCATACTCCTAAGAAGATCAATCTCACCCCTCGCCCAAAAAAATAGCCAATGGAAGAAGTAGACGATTCGAAAGAAGAACAGCTTGAAGAACCACCAATTGATGGGTGGGAGAAGATTAGAGACACAGAGCTCTCTAAGGGTGTGTCCGACCTCCGACGCACCATAGAGTTTATGATGAGCAGACTCACCCCAGAGAATAAGAGAGTTGCTGCATATTACTCTCAAATTTATTGGTATTTGACCCCGCCTGCTCACCACTATCCCGAATTGATCTATGCTATCGTGCAAAATTACCAGCCTACCTCTAGGCAAGTGTTGGATGCTTTAGGCCATAAGTTGTTTTCAATTCTGAAGGAAGATGTGCAAGCAGCCTTCGCACCACAACAAGGGCCGCCCAAGGGCTATTCAGTTCACAATGTCATTCTGAGCGAACAGATGGAGAGGTTCACCTCCAACAACTACATACTGAAATTCTTGCGTGAGAACCTCAAAAGTGGGCTCCCTTCAAGCAAGCTACCCCAGATGCCTCTACCCTTGGCGGCCTTTAAGAACACCGATATTTTCTCTATCATTGCATGGGTGGCAGGCCTATCTACAGATGCTTTGGTGCAACCCTGGCAGGTGTCTTTGGTCGAATGTATTTCGAGAGGGGAATTCTATGCCCCTGATGCTTCAAGACCAAGCACCAACCCAGTTTTCTTTGATTGGGCAGAATGGGTGGCCCGAACCTTGCACACGAGGCTCACCAGCATGAAGAATTTAGCGACGGGCCAGTATTTCTCACCCTGTTCTTTCCTGGTTTGGTTGTTTTTCTATCATGTTCATAAGCGATTCCCCCATATCACCATTTCCCCAAGCGGCGAGGATGGAAATCCTCTGCCTGTCTACCAGTGGACTCCCCTCCTATTGAGGACAGAGTCCTATTATTCTTTTAATCAACAATTTTTGGGACCCGCCATGCATTTGTTGAAGGGTTCTTGCCCTCGGGTCCCCCTCAGTTTGAGAGACAGAGTGGTGCAAGAGAAAAGGGGAGACATGTTTCAACTGACATAGGGGCTCGTAATTCGTATGTTCGGCTTCATTGGGAAGCCCTTCCTACTACCAGTCTACCCCTCCGAGTACCAGTTCATGTTGGAGGTCGCTCGACAGAGCGACGCAACTAACGTCGTCTATGGCCATGGTCAAAAATGGGCACATACCTGTGACTTCCCCTTCAGGATGGGGGTAATTGAAGTATTTGCCTTAAAACAGAACATTTTCCTGGAGGAAAAGCTTGCCAATTTTGGCCTACTCCAGATTCCTCAACAATGGCTCTATGATCCCTTGGGAGTGATGAGGGATCACTTAAAATTCAAGAATTTTCATGTCTGCCCCCATCCCAAAATTGTGGAACAAAGAAATAATCCCAATGGGAAGGATCTAGAATGGCATTTAGAGAGGGTGAGGACATTGCCTCCCTGGCATGAGTTCTACCCCATGGAGGTCGAGTATGACCCTGACCAACACCCCCTCCCAACTCCAAGCTCCACGTTTTGGAGAAAAGCGAAGGATGATTTAAAGGAAGAAGTGAAGAATTGGAGCGAGGAAAAATTAAGGGAGTGGTGGGTAATGAGAGTCCATCGCCAAAAGATGAATTCCTACGGACTCTTGGCATCGGATAAGGACTTTGCAGTTGTTTATGAAGCCAATGTTGGGACTTGGAAGTCCATATCCTTCGCTGACTTTGTTCCTCCAGCTACCCCAGGATCGGGCGAAAGCCCAAGAGGAGCTGATGATGCCTCGGAGCAAGAAGAAGAGGAAGAAGCCGAAGCTGCACCAGAGGCACTACCACAGGGCCCATTGGAAATCCATGACACAAGTGTCGAAGAGGTAGAGCAACCATTGGAGAGGAAGAAAAGAAAGAGGCAAGAGCAAATTCAAGTGCCTCCGAGCCACCCAAAGCGACCCCGCACTAAGCTCCCAAGTGCTCCTGTTGGACAACCTACATCAGGCCCGGCTGAAGCAAATGTTGAAGATACAGTGCCACCAAGTGTCGAGACAGTCCCAGACATAGATGTCATTGATGTGGAGGAACTCCTCCAACAAGAGGGAGGCCCCGAAGTAGAAGTTGTGGAAGTTGGGAGTGCCGAAGCCCAAAAGGAGCAAGAGCCAATCACACAAGAAGTCACCACGACCGCTCTGCCAGGAGGGCACTCAGGTATGCACTCTCCACCCTTCGCCTTGGTCTCTGACATGTCCACCGTGGTCTCGTCTGAGAGTCCCCATCAATCTCTCCCTCCCCTACATGGTCAATCACCCACTCAGGTATTGCCCGTTGCTATTCCAACTCTGCCTAGCCCCACTCCACCCGAGTCATCCGACCGGGACAAGCCTGTTGAAACTACTTCACCCGCCCATGCCGTCGTTCCTTCAGTCCTTAGTCAAGGTGAAGGCAGTGCTCCAACGTCGAGCCCCGTAGCCCATTCTCCCATCGCACACAGCATAGTCCCGCTTGCCGAAGCTCCTGCTACACCCGTCGCCGAACCTTCTGGTGAGGCATCCCCCATTGATTCTTTATATTTGTTTACCCCTTCGGCTGGAGATCCAACCTTTTTTGAATCAGATCTATCCATAATAAAGGAACGCCCCTTAGCCGAGAAGCTACTCCTAGCTCGAAAAAACATAGAAAAAATGTTGAAGGAGGCGAGGAAGAAAAGAGGGCGATCTCTGGCCCAGGTTGAAAAATGCGTTGTCTTCGACTTAAAGGGCGGAAAGCTACATAAAGTGAAGAAGGTCCCTAAGGTCCAGAAGCCTCTGGATGAAATGACTCTGGCTGATTATGATTATCAGGAGAAGACCAAGGACCTGGAGCATTTAAATATAGATAATGAATCTGCATCCATGCACGTCGGAATCGAGACTTTTCGAGCGCATGCGAATATTGCTAATCAACGCAGGTTTGAAGCAGAGAGCGCCAACATCAAGTTGGAGGAAGAGCTGGCTAGAATCCGCTCCAAGCTGGAGGATTCAGAGGAGCAGTGTAAGCTAATGAAGAAGGAAACACATGCCCTAAAATAGCAGATACTACAACTGCAGTATTCGGCTGAGCACCAAGCACAGAAATAGGCCAAAAATGAGCTAAAGGCCAAGGAGCTCGAAAGCAAAATCTTGCAGACTCAACAATAGTTGTTCGAAAAAGCAAACCTGGAGCTGTTCGACAGAGGCAGAATCAAGGAAATTCGCTCACACTTGCTCAAAGGTTTCAGATCGTGGGCCTCCAGTGCCCTGTCAACTTTAATCTATGTCACCGAAGCTCAGTATGTCATTGCTAAGAAAGGGCCAATAGTAGATGAGGTCATCCAAAAAATCAAAAGGTGACTCAAGCTGGCTTTTGAGGTCCAAAGTATTAGATATCAGGACCTGCAGGTTGCTGCTATGAGTCGAACGGCTAGGGATTGGTCTACAGCCCAAGCCACTGTTCGTGCCTTCTTCTCCAAGGTGAAGAAAGCACAGAAGGTGAAGGACCTCCTAGACATATTTGAGCAGGAGCAGCGCACATCAATGGGTTACTTCAAAGATCTTTCTTCCTTAGGTTTCTCGAGTTTCATAGATGATGATGGGAACCTTCTCACCAGGGAAGAACTCAAGCCGGCGTGGCTCCATTTCGAAAGTGACGTCTCAAAAATAGATGGGTGGGAAGAGCCGATCACAGAAGGACAAGTCATCGACTTCATTCTGAGACACTGCAAAATCGTGGCTTGCCTGAATGACCTAAGTGTAAGAGCCAAACATGCTGACATTGGGCAGATTGATCGGTTCCATGTTTTGGTCAAGGCACTCGAAGACCAAGAGCCATTTTAGAAAGGTGTCTGGGCTCACGTCCGTCGAACCATGAAGCGAATCCGTGACCGCCTCGCCCCATCGCCGCAACAGGATGCCACGCCAGAGGAAGAAGAAGAAGAAGAAGAAGAAGAAGACCAGGCTGTGGAAGCACCCTAGGAGATAGAAAAGGGAGAAGGGTCTGGAGGTAACTCTGGCCCAATGGATCAAGGCTAAAGGGTTCTCCCACCGAGACGAGCTCGTTGCCCCATGAGCCGCCAAGAATGTTGACAATTTTGTCACATTGCACAATGGGGTAGAAAGATCAAATTTTTGTAAAGTATTTCTTTTAATTTCATGAATTTGTTCCCTTGTTTTTTTAGAAACAACATTTTCAAGTGTTGCAGCAATTTTGGCTTTCCCTGCCACCCCCTTGTACATAAAATAAAGAAGAAAGAGCTTCACTGTCGAACAAGCTAAGGAAGATAGCTTCATCGAAGGAAATCACTAAGGATGGAATCTACTTCGGCCCCGAAGCACTTCAAGAAGCTACTTCGGGCAAAATTTTTGTGAAGTGGCGTCGCCAAAGAAGAATTCAGAAAAAGAGCTTTGCACCCGAAGCATTTCAAGAAGCTACTTCGGGCAAAAGTTTTGCGAAGCGACATTCAAGCGACAGCTTCGTCGAAGGAAAATCACGGTCCGAATTGGCTAAGGCAAGAAAACTACTTCGGCCCCGAAGTCCCTCAAACAGTTACTTCGGGTGAAAGTTTTGCGAAGCGGTGTTACCAAAGCAAAATGCAAAGGAAGAAGGATGAAAACTACTTCGGGCCCGAAGCACTTCAAAATGATACTTCGGGCAAGAAACTTGCGAAGCAAAAATTGAAAAGGGCAAACATTGAAAATACTTCACCAAAAGGCCGCCGAAGCACTCACTTCGGGCCTTCCCGCCAGCGAACCATTTCTACTTCGCCAAAAGTCATTGCGAAGCATCTACTTCGGCAAACCTTCGTGCGAAGTACTTTCACCCGAAGTAGAAGCAGTCAAAACATTTTGAAGGCAAGAATGAGCTTCGGCCAAAATACCCCCGAACCATAGTTTTGAAGAAGGATCACCGCGAAGCATTTTTAAGCTCATCAATGAAGTATCTACTTCGGGTGAAGGCCTCATCGAAGCAGTTTTGGCATAACGAAGTAGCGAGAAGTGAAGACCCCATTTTGAGGAAGAAATCTACTTCGGCTCTCACCACCCCCGAAGCTGTTTTGCGAAGCTCCACCATGCGAAGTGCAAATCAAGGAGAATCCACGAAGCGCTTCAAAAGGCACGCGCTCCAAGCCAGGTATTTTCCCGAGGTGATCAAGTGCCTCATAAATGCATTTTTTCATGCCCGGTAAGCCCGCTGCTCTTTTTTAGCAATTGGAAATGAAGTATCAGTCCATGATGAAGATCTCGGTGAGCATGGCGGCCACTCGAGCACTACGCCAAGAAGCCAAGGACGCTCAGACGGCTCATTAATGCAGGTTTCCATGGCTGACCCGGTCGTAGTTTCCAGTTTTGGTAACGGATTTGAGAGCTCGATCACGAGAGCCGCGAGGAGCCGACTTCTCAACTTTCGAGGATGTACTCCTCCATTTTGTGTAATTATGGCTCAGAGGGTCGGGTCCTCTATAAAAACCTAGGCATTGTAATGAAAAAGGGGGGAACTTTTTGCTAGAAAGTTGCTGTAACTTG
Organism: Wollemia nobilis; assembly: GCA_028583015.1. Classification (NCBI taxonomy): domain Eukaryota; kingdom Viridiplantae; phylum Streptophyta; class Pinopsida; order Araucariales; family Araucariaceae; genus Wollemia; species Wollemia nobilis. Next base: position 6,966,231 of record JAQPPZ010000380.1, on the reverse strand, counting down.
ATGTCCTACGATTAATACTAAAGAGCTTTGGGCTCAATTTCTCTCTTGTATGTTGCCTTCTGTGTTTATTTCTTTTGTCTTTCTTCATTTGCATACTGTAACTCTGAATCCTGAATTCGGTGTGCGATTGGGGACTGTACCCTAAAATTTTCCCGAAGGATACATAGGAGAGGAAAAATGCTATATTGGTTTTCTTTTATGCTGCCTGGTGGGTTGTGGTTTCTGTTATATTCGCTTGTCCTAATCGTCGTTACTCTGAACCCTGAATTTCGATGAAAGGGAGAAGGAGAATCCTGGAGCTCGCCCAGAGGATACATAGGAAGGTTAATGTGGCATTTCTTTCATTTATTCTTGGTGTTCTTTGCTGCTATTCAAGTTGTTAGTTAGTGATCGTGCTTCCTGTTCTCTCCCACTTTAAATCATTGATCTCTCTTCCCTTACCCCTTTTTATTTCTTTCTCTGCACCCTTACTCTTTTTATCTCTTTCCTGCATCCCTTATCTCAAAACACCAAAGTAGTTTAGCATAGGAGCCGGCCTTTCTCCGAAGATTGGCACGAGGGGCATCTCTTCCCTTCGGCCTTTCAATGTTGGTCCAGGTCTAGGGCGCATACACTTACCCAAATCCTTTCCTAGGCAGATTTTATGACCAACAGTGACCCATTTGAAGGATGTTTTTGACGATGGCCATGTCGTTGAAATGGCCACTACACGTACCATCATGAGCTTGTAAAATTACCTAATATTTCTCTTAAGGATCTAGACAATGAAGGATAACTCCATCATAGCCTCATTGATACAAAATATCTCCTAGGAAGACATATTTAATCATTTTTTGCTTGAATGTGCACTTTGCGGCATGTGACAATTCCTCTAGGATCAAACCAAGTTTTAAGAAGTCTTGGATTTGATACATCCATCTTTGGTAAGCCTCAGCTTCGACTGCCAATATGACTTGCTCCCCCTACGTATCTATATGTGTAAATGCAAACTGGGAAACAACCTTATGGTGAATGGTGGTACCACTCCCCGTTGGACTCTAAGAGGTTAATGACCCCCAGGGTGCCTTCTTAAGAAAGTCTTCAGCTCTGAAGAACCATTCAGCTTTAGGCTCCATTCTAATCATGTTGATTGACTCTTTATTATCAAAGGCCTCGCACTCCATCATAGGATGCGAAAGCATTTTAACATGGATGGTAGTAAAATCGACAAACAAATTTTGAGGGATTAAGGATCCTAAATATGCCATGGTGCCTGCAAACCTATTTGATGAACGAGGGATTGCCTCGATGTCATACCATTCCAACTTAGCCAAATATGTAACAATAAAATATTTATAAGCTTTTAACATGGGACATCGATATTGAAAGAGACCCTTAACTTGGTTGACTATGAGCAAGGAGTCACCAAAGATGTTTAATCTTTTAATGTTCATGGCGACAGCTATATGGAGTCCCAAAAGTAGGGCTTCGTATTCAGGGTTGTTGTTGGTGCAAAGAAAGTCTAATTTGAATGACAAGGGCATTGGAGCTCCTTGCGGTGTGAAAAACACTATTCTTGCACCACCCCCTTGCTCATACTTTGAACCGTCAAAGAACAAGGTCATATCAACATTATTTTCTGGTTCTTCAGGTTCTGGAGCTTCGGATACGACGAAGACCACATCATCTGGAAGCTCAATGGTCAAAGATCTATTGTTTGACAATGGTGCCTCCGCCAGTTGATCAGCTATGACTTATCCCTTAATGGACTTTTGGCTTATGAATTCCAAGTCAAATTTCGTTAGTAGCATGATCCACTTTGCGGTATGTGTATTATGATATATCTTGCTCATCATATAGTGTAAAGGATTTTTTTTTATATTACATATGTCGTATGACTTAGCATATAGTGCCACAATTTCTTTGTAGCGAACACTACTACTAAACACAAATTCTCCACATATGCATATCCTAGCTCATAACTTACCAAGGTTCATCTAATATAATATATGACTTGTTCTTTACCTTACACATTATTTTGGGCTAACATGGTCCCTAATGCAAATTCGGTTGCTGATATATAGCATAAATTGCACATTTTGCCTTGGTGGAGCTAGCATTGGCGACGTCGTTAGGTATTGCTTGATTTTAGCAAAGGCTGCTCAAAATTCCTCATCCGAGTTGAATGGGACCCCCTTGTGCAGCAATCGATTTATGGGTCAACATTTATTCGATAATTGAGTGATAAATCACTTTATGTATGCTACTTTGCCCTGAAGGCTTCTTAATTCTTTGATGTTAGTGGGAGGACGAATCTCTAGAATAGCCTTGAACTTTGTTGGGTCAACTTTGATGCCTTGTTTTGAAATGATGAATCCTAAGAGCTTTCTTGAAGTTACACCAAATACGTACTTCTTAGGATTCAACCTGACATTATGCTCTATCAAGTGATTGAAGACCTTCATTAAGACCTCCGCATGCTCAAAACGTAGTAATGACTTTGCCAACAATTCATCAATATAATCCTCTAGGATCTTATGCATTTAGTCATGAAAGATATATGTCATGGCCCGATGATATGTGGCACCAGTATTTTTAAGGTCAAATGGCATAAATTTAGAGAAGAATGTTCCCCATGGCATTATAAACATGATTTTATGCTGGTCTTCGGGCTTAATCTGAATTTGATTGTATCCAAAAAAATTGTCTATTAAGGAGAGCATCTCATGACCTACGGTTGCGTCTACAAGAGCATCGATATTCAGCAATGGAAATGAATCCTTTGGTGCTGCCTTATTTAGGTCTCTGAAATCCATATAAATACAGATCCTTCCATCAGGTTTTCCTACAAGCACCATATTGGATACCCATTTCGGATAGTCGATGGAGATTACAAACTCTACGTCCAACAAATTTTGCAATTTGTCCTTCACCATTAAGGCTACTATTGGATGCATCTTTCTAAGCTTCTGCTTGACTGGATTCTTTGATAGATCTAGCAAAATATTATGGGTAACCAATTTCGGATCTAGACCTGGCATATCTTTGTAAGTCCAAGTGAAAATATTAGGTCTCTCTTTTAGTAGAGGGATGAGGGTGGCACGCTCATCGGGAGTGAGACTCTCTCCAAATTTGACCTTCCTTGGATTGGTGGGATCATTATTGATATCCACATCAAATTTTTCCTCTACTAACATGTGTGATCCCTCCTCAAGCTGATGAGGCGTAGGGATCAAATGGATGTCATCGGTTGGTTTTATAGGTTCTACATTGGAAGCATCCTTAGCATGATAGATATCATAAGCACAGCCTAGCACAAAATTAAATGGTTGTAGCATTTATTTGTTAGGTAATAAATCTTTAGGCTCAATAGGTGAGTCAACGCGATCCCAGTCGATAGCATCTATATTTAAATGCAATAGTTTGGATGAATCGACTAGATTGTGGAGTGGAGTGGTTAAATCAATGGATACCATATTGATGGAATAGAACTGATCTCTAGGACCACATGAACAAACATCTACATCACCTATGTAGCTCCCATACCCTAGATCTGGCTCTATCAGCACGAGCACAAATGGGTCCTCTCTATGTGGGATATGGATGATTGGGTTCTCTCTATGCACTGATTTCAATATTGGATCATTTGGCTCAACGAGCTCTATGTACATAGACATGTCGGGAAACACCATGTGATAGATCACATCAAAGTTTGGTGGTCTTACCCTGAGGCGATGATGGATATTAATCTCTCTACACATGCCCTCAGTAGTATAAGGTGCATTGTGATAACCTAAGTAGGGAGGTCCTAAGTAGGCTCTCTCCATCTCATCTTCTTCATCGTTATCATAATACAATCCTTTATTTACCCCCACTGGAATGGGACATTCCAGAAAATGTGGCCCCATATAGGCTATTTCTTGATCACTATTGTCGTTGTTCGGTAAAATCAGATATAAGAATTGTAAATACGATACTACCTCATAAACTAGCTCAGCCACATTCCCTGACTAATTTTTGGGTGAGGATTTACTGTCCACCAAGATGTTCTCATGATACATCTCGGGTTGTGTTATGGTGACATAAGACACCATTCGGTTATCCCTCTGGAACACAGAAGGATCAGGGTGATATGGGTTTAAATCCACATTGTCCCCCAGACTAAGGTACAGGTGATCTAAATCTGTTGTAAGCAAATCATCCTATCCTCGTATTTGCAACCCTAGTCCTAACCTATCAGTTGCCAACTGATAATGCAGCTCAAGCGGAGTCCTACGTCCTTGCTCAAAAATACCAAGGCCATACTCATTCCAATGATATAATTCAAAAATGCACATGGAATATTCAGGGTTGTATAGGTAACAAACATTTACTGTGAACGTTTCGTCATCATTTTCATCCATGGGCGTCCAAGTAGGAATTTTATCTAGCCCAACATAGATGAAGTTCATTTGATTGGGTGGCTCTCCCAATGGCACTATTGATCCAATTGGAAAATGATGAGCATATGGTCGGACCATCGCTTGTGCAGTCTCTAGGATTGGTCCAAAGGTGACATTCTTCACAATATATTCACCTAACCCTATGTTGGCTAGATGAATAGTTACCCACGGTGTGGATGACCCTATTGATGATGTAGGTGAGGTAGGATGAGGTACCTCCTCAACTTTGTCCTGGGCTTATTCCACTTCCATGGAAAGGGAGCCTCATTGGTGACTAGTTTGGGCACGTGCTTCTTTTCCTTTTTGCATATTTTTACCTTTAGCTTCCTTTCATCCTGAAGCATTACTGATAAAGTCGGTTTTAAGTAAGTTGATGTAGTGTGCTCGGATCTGTGTGATACAGATGTCGACGGTTGACCACACACTTTTTGTTTACCTCCTGGATTCTTAATTGGTGACATTGTCTGGACATCCATTTGCATTGATGGGAGTATGAAACCCCACAAAAAATCAGTTAGGTTCATAAATTTGAAGGGCTTTTCATCTGACGGCACCACATGAACCTGTCTCTTATGAATGTATTTTACACAATGATGTAGTATAGAGGGAATGCAATGTATTTCTTGAATCCAAGGCCTTCTAAGAAGGATGTTACATTGCAGGGTGCCTTCTATCATGTGACACATCATGGGGATGGTCTTTAGGCCCACCTGGATAGGTAGGACAATTATGCCAACTATCGAGCATAGCGCATCATTAAACGCTCTGAATGTGAATACGATGGTAACAATATGTGACTTGGTCAGCTTTAAAGGACTTAATGCCTTGGATGTTATAATATTTATTTATGAACTAGTGTCTATCAAAATCCTCTTGAATGGTATGTGATTTACACACACGATGATATGTAATGGTGGGTCAGATGTATCTATATGAACCATCCTGATTTCATGATTATAGAATTGGATCATAGGTTCTTGGCACTATTATACGTGTCCCACAAAATTAGTGAATGCTTGAGCATCCTAGGATTGTAAATTGATGGACCTAAAAATATCCATGAGTCTCCTTGTGCTTAGCGGACTACTGTATCAGCTCATAAATAGACAACTTCGTAGGAGTTGTCTACAGGCTTTGAACCAACCTGCTTTGTATAGTCACCATCGATCTGGTTAGTGGGCCTGGAATATTCTGAACTAGTCATTGATTTGATGTAGCTTGTATCCTTATGGGAGCATGAGGTTGATTTGGTTGCTCATACCTCCTATGTCTAGTAACAACATTAACCATACCTACGAACCCCTGGGTAGGTGGTTCAATGCACAATTGGTTGACCTAACTAGCATTGTTGCATGGTGCCTCATGGTTTGGCAATGGATTTTTATAAATCCCCATGTTTTGGTTATCGGGTGCCAATGGATTATTCGACACTATAAGCTTACCTTTATTTATCATGTTTTACACAATATGTTTAAAGGACCAACACACCTTGATGTCGTGGTCCTTCACATGATGGAAGATGCAAAATAGATCATCCTGATACCCCTTTGACTTTGGCTGGTTAGGATTGACCAATTTAATATCAAGCAACCTAATTGCCTTAGCCTTGCATAATAGATGGAATATCGATGTCAAAAAAAATTTCAAAGGCATGAATTGGCGAGGTGGCCTTGTTCCTTATTTTTACCTCTGTAATTATTCTTGTGTTGCTCGTATTGCGCAGGAGGAGGTTGGGCCTGATAATTTTGCTTTTGTTACCCCTTATCCTCTCTTTGGAGGTTTAACCTCACCTGATTGACATGAGCCTACTTTCCTTTATGCTTTGTGGAGCTCTTCTTGTGCTCCTCCTTCCTATTTTTGAGCTTCAAGTTGCCCTTTTGTAACTTGATATCCTCAATTACTTTGGCTTGCGCCAAATCTTCCTCGAATGTCTGGTATTGTTGTAGTTACAACAATAATGAGATGTGTTTGGCACAACTCTTCATGAAAATATGGCTCAGTTATGTAGCAAGAATGGGGAATGGCAACTTTACCATTAATCTTCTCCACCTATTTTCGTATTCTAGGATTGGCTCATCATCGCATTGAGCTAGCGCAGCCAGATCGTAAAGATTAGCTTACTTCCTGACACCAAAAGAAAAGCGTTCAAGAAAGGTGTTATCCAGTTGCTCAAAACTAGTGATAATGTTCTTCTTTAGTTGATTAAACCACTCCTAGGCTGGGCCTGAGAGGGTTGTGATGAATGTATGCAAAAGCAAGGCATCGTTGCTTGCAATCTGAAATCATATGTCCAAAAATCTTGTGACATGCTCCTGCATGTCTTCGTCACCTTTGAATTTATCTAGCCTGGGTATGTCAAAATGCTCAAGATATGCTGGAGTAGGCATCGAGGGGTCCAAAGTCTCATTATGAATCTTGCTCAATGTCAACTTTTTAAAAGTCGTGCCTTGCCTCTTGATTGCTTTCACTTTCTCCACTAAGGTCTAATAGGCCTGCGAGGATAGAAAATCCTCCTCCCTAAGCTGACATGGGGGCAATATTGGAGGTACATTCTTCCTCTATCGAGGTGGAGGATGTTGATCTTCCTCCTCCTCAATGTGGGAGCTTTCAGGATATCCTTGATCGGCTCCATATCCCTCTTCTTCCTCATATTGTTGTTGCCCTTTATCTTCGAACAGTGGTGGTTGTTCTCTTTGTTGGGCACTAACATGAGTGTGAGCATCTTTGCACTCCTGATGCATGTCGGCTTGTGAAAAATCCCTCCTATGAATGTGCTCTCCATGCTCAGCATGAGTGAATAAACTAGCCCTGGCTAGCCTATCCTCTTATTCCACACACTCCTTTTGGGAAAGGATGTGTTCCTCATGCATACGCTGCTCATATAATATTTTTCTAATGAGCCTTTGCAATTGAATATTCTCATCTTCAATGCACTGCCTTTCTACACAAGCATCCTCCAATTGATCTTGAAGGAGTTGTCGTCTCTACTCAGATACCAGTCTATGTGATCTATCAATATGATCGACCATGAGAGACCTCTGGTATGTGTGCTCCGTGCGAGCGACCTTATGGGTTTTCTACCCATATGGTAGATTCACTATGCTTTTGCCTTTGTCCTTGAATATGGCATTGGCATTATGCTAAGTCATGTGTTGTGTGCCACCATGCATAGATGATGGATGCAAACCATGAGGGCACTTGGAAGCCTCCCCATGTTCTCTGGTAGTCCCAATAATGCTCTCCCCATGCTCACTTAGAGCATGAGTGGGTGGATTTTAAGGCTTGTAGCCTAACTTCTCGAAGACACCACCTAAACCATCCAACTATATGGATTGCCACGGATCATGAGGCGGCGTACCATTGGCTTCCACCTTTGATATGTCAATAGTGATCTTGTGAGGTTCACTACGTGTGGGAGTGTGAACAAACCTATGCTCAAAAGTGGACCTGTCTTCATGCCCCTGAATGGGTGGATCTCAATCTCTTCTATACTTTGAATTTGGAGGTATGGAACCTCTTGTAGACCTAGTACGTAGGGGTACCAACTTGGCTCCTTGTATGACATACTCATTGATCGATCCCATGGATGCACATGTACTACGATCTCAATAATGGATTTTGATTGGATCACCCTCATGTTGAGAGGCTCCATGCTCTATCCTATGTCTAGAAGAGTGTATAGAAGCTCCTCTATCGGGGGTACGCTCAATGGTGTCCTCTCATGTCGAATTGTCTCCTTTGAAGCTCATCGAATGACATTTGGAAAGTGCATGTGGGTGAGGGTTCGACACATTTTGTTGTGAATTTGGTGGGGCTTGGTCATTGACATTAGGATTAATCCTTTGGGGAGCTCCCCATGTCTCCACCATAGTGTACCTAGTGTCTATATTTATATTTTATTATGCAAAAAAGGTATACAATGGTGATTATCTCTTTTACAATTTAAAATGAGACCTAGACTGTTTGATGTGTTTTCAATTTGTTGTATCAATATTAGAAACTCTTATCATGTTTGAAAGCTTGTTGGATGATAATCTCAATTTAATTGGATTTCACCTGTATACTCGTAGCTTGAAAACTTGGCTATGAACTCCAAGTCACGTAATCCAACCTATAATGTGTGGTAATGAAGCCCACACACGGTCAGGGAGCACAGGTCCTCCCAGATCCTCACTCATTTTCACCCAGTCAACGTCATACCCTCTAAAGAGGAGTATATACAAATTTTCCAGGCTACGAAAGGTTCTTGGATTCGGTATTGGTCTAGAACATAGGGTACGTGGGAGTTGGACCAACGGATGGAAATCACCTCCATCATCATTGAAACCCTACTAGTGGTTGGATGTCACTTCCAACTCACTAGCGTTTAATTGAAATGTGGTGTGTGTGGTTCTTTTTAGATTGCATAAAAGGAAAGATGCATAATACAACACTCACATGATCATTTCCTAAATGATATGCATAAAAAGAATGTTTTATATTCAAAAAGTATGCATGCTACATCCTACATGACCTTTTGACAATGCAAGTTACGATGATAAATGGTCTTTGATTAGGCCTTAAGCATACAAAACCACCACATGAAATATTCTAGCACACTGGAGTCTAGGGCAGACTACGCTCAGAGGTCCGTTTTCCCTAGCAGCGCCTAGCTAAAGCGTAACGAAATGAAATCCTAGGACCTAATTCATTTTCCTCTTTTCTTTAAGGTGTCCTAATTAAATTCCATTTTATGCATTCTAGAAAAACACAGGCAGTGAAAATAGAGACAAAAGTTGAAAATAGGACCTACCTCAAGTCCTCATTTGATATAGCTTTAACTCCCAGTTGTCTACTATGTCAGATTCTAACTATGGCTCTAATGCACGGTTGCCACTGTAGACCACGACTGTCAACCGCGGGCCAACTTTTTAACCATGGCTATCAACCGTAGTGAGCACCTGTCATGAAAAACCAAACCACAGTCAATAAAATATGGCAAAATTTGCATAGTTTGTTGTGATCACCTTCTGGCCTATCCAAAAAGCATTCACCTAACTAATACATCAATCGAAATCAACATCAAAGCATGAAATGATAAACAAGATTGTAAATAACAAGAAAATGGATGTTTCTTTTATTAATATTGGAAACGAATCTCAATTACAATCATGTCCCTCTTAGTGTCACCTAAATATTGATACAATTGATACAATTTGAAAGCCCCAATGGGGTAGGCACAATACTAAGGCTCTCTAAATAGTCACAAACTGCTCCAAGGTGTAGATGACCTTCTTCTCCATGCTTAGAGGCATTTGTTGTGTTGAAGGGCATGATCCTGTTAATCCTGATTTCAAGAAACAACAAGAAACATTAAAACAAAGGAGGTCTCTCTTTATGAGGCTTTAAAAGGATATTTCACAAGAAAATGTCATAACAAGCATGTGATCAAGAAAACAAATAAAATGTGATAAACCTATGTTAATCATGAAATGTTGTCCTCAAACATGTATAAGAACACAAATACTATCTATCTATTGGGTTAGTTTACCAAATAAAAGACATGAAAGCATGAAACAAACCACAATTGCACTAATTATGAAATTGACATAATGAAGGCAAATCTACTTTAATTGATCAATTCCATCGGTCAAATGTCTCTAAAATGTCAAATAAACCTATACTAAGCATACTATGATCTAATCAAATAATATACAAGAAAGAAAACAAGGGGATCCATAGTCGTTTGCTCATCGTGGGTCTGATGTGCGGTTAGCACTGTAGACCGATGCTGACAGTCGTGGAAAAGCTCTAAGTAGTTTTACCCTCAGAATTAGGGCTTCCTCTCCAATTCTCCTTGCCAAATTGATGGTCAAGGGTCGCCTATGTGTCCTCTAACATTTTTAGCATTTGAATCTAAATTGTATACTAATTGCATGGATTCATGTTTCTTGGCTCTCCTAGGCTCCTAGGGCTCCCATAGCGATTTTATCTCCAATTGGATAGCAAAAGTGTCCCTCTTAATGTATACAAATGAGTATTTAATTTTATAGGGCTTCGCTACTCAATTTATCACACTTTGTTCAGACTTATCCCCAATTCGGAGGGGGATATTATAGCACTTGCCAAGGGCTAGGGATGGCTTCCTCATAAAGCCAATATCAAGATTGGGCAGTTGAGTCTGTTGGATGGAAGGTTCTGGATTCTTCCTCGCTCAAACTACTCCAATCTAAAACTAATTGGCCTTTACAACCAACTTTGGGTCGGATGAAGGCCAACTAACTCTGAGTGCTAATCGCGACTAACATGCACGGTGAGCACTATTAACCACAGGTGTCAGTAGCAGCTAGCACTGACTAGGCAAATATGGCCCAAATGAGTGATAAAAAATATTGCTATACCTTGGATCTATCCAAAGGTCTTCCATATGGTCTTATAGCATGTCCCATATGAGTAGTCGCCTCGACATGACATGTTTTAGGTGTCTACAGATGAAAAAAGGGAAGGGTGGTTGGATGGAATAGCTAGAGAAGGTGATGGTTGGATGGAATATGAAGATGAAGGAGAAAGGGTGGAACAACTTGGGCAGTGGTGGATGCAACTGGTAATAGAGGCTCTTGTGGTGTGGTAGAAAGGGTGGATGAGGTAGGAGTAATGTGGTCATGATGGATCAAGCCCACAAAACCTTGGTGAGATGGAGTTTGAGGATTTGCAAGATTTTGTTGAGTAGGGGTTCAAGTATGTTTGACAAGAATGACCCCTTGGTCAATCAGATCCTGTACAATATTTTGAAATGATTGACAATGATTGATATCATGACCACGTTGGCGATGGTAGACACAAAATTGATCGGTAAGAGACCCTAGAGATGTGGGGTTATGTATGTCATGCAGCCCTAGGTGGGGTAAGGAGAGTACTCACACCTCAAGAAGTTTCCAAAATATAGATGATAAAGGTTCAACAAGAGGCATGAAGTGACGTTGGGGTCGAGGAGGGATGTGTGTGGTAGGGAAAGTGGGTTGGTTTTGACATTGAGTGGGAGGAGGTGTAGCTTGATATGTTGGAGGTTGGGGTAGATATGAAGGTTGTTGTAAAGGAGGGTGAGGTTGCTGAGGTTGGTGTGAGGGATATGAATGTTGCAATGGAGATGGTTGATGTTGGGAACATGGGTAATATTGGTGTGAAGTGGTGAGAGGTGCTTGGGAGGCTTGTGGTAGAATGTGATGTGTGTGATATGATGTGGTAGGGGTGTAGTCAGGAGCGTAATATGGTTGAAGAGTGGATTGTGTATAATATGGTGGGGATGGTTGTGATGGATTAGGGGTATGTGGGTATGGATGAGATGGTGGGAGTTGATATGAAGGGGCACTGTGATGATAGGCAACCAAGTTTTGATTATAAGTGGGAGACGATTGAGTGTAATTAGGTGGTGGGTGTGATGGATACGGTTGGGTGGGTGATTAAGTATGATTGGATGAGTGTGGAGGTTGATGAGTTGGTGAAGAGCTTTTATGATACTGTTGAATTGGTGGTTGATGATAGGTGGGTTGAGAATGATGATATGGTGGAGTTGATGGTTGGGGATATTGAGGGGAGGGTTGATGATGGATAGGATATTGGTGATATTGCGAGTTTGGGGGTGATTGATAAGTGGGAGGTGGCTGATAGGGTTGATGGTATGTCAAGGTTGGTTGTTGGTATTGGATGAAATGAGCCATGGGTGTATGGAATGTTGGTGAAATGGTGAGGTTTGGCAAGGTTTTCAAAAATAAGGTCGCTATCTAATTAAAGTCGATAAATGCAAGTAAACAAAGCAATCAAACAATCAATATAATTTTTTGTTGTTTTCAATCAACAAAATGTAAAATAGTGCGGAATGGTAGATCATGCAAAAGTGTGTGCAAAAATATGTTATGATATGTTGGTGTTTTGGTTTGTGGGTTTGATAATTGTGTTGATAATTTATGTGATAATATATATATATATATATATATATATATATATATATATATATATATAAATTAAAGGTGTTTTTTTTTAACGTGGGGAAGAGGGGAATGCATGCTTTTTTTAAAATTTATTTATTTATTTATTATTAATGTTTTTTTCTTTTCTATTAATTATTTTTATTATTTTTTATTATTAGTATTATTTTGTTGTATTAGTTCGGAGAGAAATGGAGGGAAGAGGGAGTGAGGAAGTGAGTAAGGGAAGGGTGGGGTTACAGGGAAGAGTGAGGCGAGGGGTATAAGACAGGAAACAGGGGGTGAAGGGGGTAGAGGGCAACAAAAAGTGGCCCATGAGGTGAGCCAGGTGGATGCGCAAGGTGGAGGAGTTGGGTGCTCACAATAGGGGGTAGGAATATTTTTTTAATTTTTAAAAACAATTTTTTGCAGGGAAGTGAGGGGGAGTCGGGCGGAGTTGTCGATAGGATGCGTAGGGAGGAGCTGGGTGCCCACGATAGGGGGCAGGAATTTTTTTTATGTTAAAATTTTTTTTAAACAATTTTTGCAGGGAATTGAGGGGGGAGTCGGGTAGCAAACGAGAGTGGGATCAAGGTCTACGGAGGATGAGAGCATCGAGGCAATAATGGTGGTAGTTATGGCTAGGGGGTACAGGGAGAAGGGAAAGAGGAGGGCGAGCAGGTGTGCCATTTTGTAGAAGAAGGAAATCACCATAAACAAGATGTAAATAAAGACAAAGGAGAATATCACAAATATACAAATTTGATTATGAAATATAAACTTTACAATACAATATAGATATCCTTTGTCTTTTATAATAAAAATGAAGCCACAATGGGCTTTTACAGAATAAAATGGCTTAATATTTCCTCTTCACAATAGAAATTTTATGTGGGGTGTGTGTACTCCCTCTCCAAGGGCTGCTCCAATGTTCTTCTATTCCTGCATGCAACCACTCAAAGAGAAAATTAGTGATAAAATAAGCCCACCTTGGTTGGGCTTTTGCTCAACAATATAAAATTATGATAAAACAAAGAAGTTGTTGTTGTTAAAATGCAAATACAATATACCTGTAGATGACCAAATGGCTAAGGCAAGATCCTAGGTAAATTTTGGCAACATGTGGCTGGCTAGCACAACTTGGGCTCCCTTAATTTGGCTATGGGAAGGGATATTTATAGGTAATTTAAGCAAGGATGAGTGGGATGCCATGTGTATGCCACATAGGCTCCACATGGGTGGGGTTAGGTGGGAGAAGGCTCTAGAGAAGATGAGGTGGAAAACCTCATTTAAGTGTCTTGGGAAAAGGGGGGGTCTAGAAGGATGGGAATTATTTTTAAATTAAGTTTCTAGATGCATGGGGGATCGTGGAGGAATTAAAAATTCCCAAAAAATGGTGAGGTGTCCTATGGGGAGGGTGGCACATTAAAAGGGCTTTGGGTAGAGTGTCCTGGGGGGATGGGAAATAATTTTAAAATTAATTTCCAAAGGCCAAGGGGGCAAGGATTAATATTTTAAATTACAAAGTGTAATAAAATGGCATGTCTTGGGCCATGTGGCTTTAATGCATTTTTTAATTTTAAATTCAAATTTACCTTTAATGGCATGGAGGGTGGTACCATATGAGATGTCATATTAAATTAGGGATAATTTTAAATTCTTAAAATATGGGGGATTTCTAGGCTTCCAGATTTCTTATTTAATGTGGTGCCTAGAACATGACATAATTTGCATTAAGGGGCTTTTAATATTGCATTTGATTAATGTTAATTTTACCTTAGGATTATTTTATTTATTTTTATCATTTTCTTTGTAGGAGGGATAATCATTGGGGTTATGATGGAGATGTTAATTATATTTAGTTAACAAAATTGGGATTATCATTGGGGTTATGATGGAGATGTTAATTATATTCAGTTAACAAAATTGGGATTAATAACATATTTAATTGAATTTGGTGTTATGTGGGGATGTAGGAAATTTGTATAATATTTTATTATTTGTTTTTTATTATTTTTATCATTTTGTGGGTGTAGGGGAGTGATTTATAATTTTTCATTTGTGTAAATGTAGAAAATATGTCAAAAGTTGGATTAATTATTAATGTTTATTATTTATGGGGAATTACTAAGGTTTACTAAGGAAATATTAGGGATTTTAAATATTTGTGAATTAATTTTGATTTTGTAAGGCTTATTTAGGCATATTTATTTTAATTTATTATGTTACCAAAATTTGTTAATTTTAGATGTCTACAGGAACTTTCAAAAGAAAAATAACAACCCTAACAACACTAAAACCCAACCACAGAAACAACTGAATTTAGCCCAGTGGATAAAACAAGGGAGCAAAAACCAGAAAAGAGTCAAGGACCCAAGGAAGGGTGCTATAATTATAGAGGCCCACATTATGCTAGCCAGTGTCCACACCAACTAGGGCCAAGTACATCCAATGCAAAGGGAAAGGAACCCACCCACCAAATTTTTGCTGCAATCAAAAACCAAAATTTAGAAGGGCAAGCCACCCCATTGCTCATAAAGGGTAATATTTTCAATAAGGAAGTAAATATTTTAATTGATAGTGGAGCCACAAATAGTTTTATTTCTTCTAGCATAGTCAGGGATATGCCAAAAAGCCAGGATATTTGGCCCAAGGGTGGAAGATCGAGTATGGTTCTGGGAAAATGTACTCAGTGGATCAATATTTTCCAATGGTGAAAATTACCCTAACTAGTGGTTCTATCAAAGGATGTTTGTATGTAGCTCCACTACATGCTTTTGATATTATCCTGGGGATGGATTGGTTGTAGGCTCATAAAGCCTTGATCAATTTCTAAGATAGATGGATAGAGTATTCTGAAGAAGGCAAGGGAAGAATAAGGATCCATAGTGAGCAAGGGTCATTCAAACCCCAGTTGCTATCTTTTATGCGGCTAAATAAAGCCCTCAAAAAATGAGGAATGGTTTATGTCGTAAAGCTCAATGAAGTCGAAGAGGATCAAAAGAGAGAGGTGTTGGAGAAACACCCAATCTTGCAGGAATTTAGGTATGTGTTTCTTGAAGAACTACCCAGACTTCCTCTTGTGTGAGAATTTGATTTTACTATTGATCTAATGCTAGAAGCAAAACCTATCCACAAATATCCATATAGAATGAACCCTATAGATATGCAGGATTTGAAGGTGCAACTGTAGGAACTATTGGAAAAGGGACTGATAAAGTTGAGTGTGTCACCATGGGGTGCACTGGTGCTATTTATTAAGAAGAAATATGGATCATTAAAGTTATGTATTGACTAAATAAATTTTAAAAAAGCTACTATCAATAATCGATACCCTTTACCAAGGATTAAAGACATGTTCGACCAACTAAAGGATACCACAATATTCATGAAGATTGATTTGAAATCAAGGTACCATCAATTAAGAATACGTGAGGAGGATACTCACAAAATGACATTCAAGACCAGGTACATGCATTATGAATTTATAGTCTTGCCCTTTGGGCTGACTAATGCCCTAGCTGCATTTATGAATTTGATGAATAATGTGTTCAAGAGGCATCTAGATCAGTTTGTCCTCATTTTTTTAGATGATATCCTAATATACTCCTAATATAGGAAGGAACACGATAGACACCTTAGAATCATGTTAGAGTTGTTAAGAAGGAATCAACTCTATGGAAATCTATCAAAAAGTGATTTCTATGTCTCAAAAGTATGATATCTTGGACACATAATATCTGCAAAGGGAATTATAGTGGATCCAAAAAATATTGAGGTCATTTTGAACTAGCCACCACCTACCAATGTGATAGAAGTACGAAGCTTCATGGGTATGATAGGCTATTATAGATGTTATGTAAAGGATTACTCCAAGATAGCAGCTACAATAACCAATATCCAAAATAAAGGAAAGGAATTTAAGTGGACAAAAAAGTGTGAGATTGCTTTTGCGTTGCTTAAACAGAAACTCACTACGACACCAATATTAAAAATTCTAGATCCTCAAGGGAACTTCTTAGTGTGCACTGATGCATCACTAGAAGGGTTAGGAGGAGTGCTCTCCCAAGATGAGTTAGTAGTAGCATATGCATCAAGGAAACTTAAGAAGCATGAAATTAACTATGCTACGCATGATTTAGAGCTAGCAGTAGTTGTGCATGCTCTAAAAATCTAGTGTCATTACTTGGTAGGGAGACCCTTTGAGTTGAGAATCGACCATCAAAGTCTGAGGTATATATTTACCCAACCTATGCTTAATGCGAGACAAAGAATATGGGTCAAGTTTCTAGCTGAATATGACTTTGAAATTGAGTATATCAAAGGGAAAGAAAATAAGGTTATCGATACCTTAAGTAGAGGAAGGCATATAGCAGCCATAACCTAGAGTCATGTGGATTTAGTAGATCAAGTTAGGAAGATGCAATCTCAAGATGAGTATTGCAGGGAAATTTGGGTCAAAATGAGTAGAGATCTTGAGGGAAATAAGGATTTTAGCATGAAATATGGCCTTTTGTGCTATAAAGATAGGATCTTCATACCATAAATAAGTGATTTAAGGAGACTAATCATGCAAGAAGCACACATATCTCCTTACTTTGCTCATCTTGGAGGGGCCAAGATGAGAGAAAATATGAAAAGACCTTCTTTTGGATAGGAATGAAGAAGGATATCACTAATTTTATCACTTGGTGCCTTGAATTCTAGAAGGTAAAGGTTGAACGCAAACATCCTGCAAGACAATTGTATCCACATGATATACCTATGCAAAAATGGTAGGTTATATCTATGGACTTCATAGTAGGTTTACCCAAGACCAGGTATCAACATGATGCAATCCTTGTAATAGTCAATAGATTGACTAAGGTTACACATTTTATACCAGGAAACATCAAGGACGATGCTCAAGTTGTGGCTAACAGATTTTCCAAAGAGATATTCAGGTTGCATGGGTTTCCTAAAATGATTATTTTAGATAGGGATTCCAGATTCACTTCTAAATTTTGGAAAGCCCTACATCATGCAGTAGGCATGAAACTAAATATAAGCTCAGCATATCACCCTAAGACTAATGGTCAAACTGAAAGGGTAAACCAAGTACTAGAAGATATGCTTTGCATGTATTGCATGGATCAAAAGTCTCAATGGGAAGACTACCTACACCTTGTAGAGTTCACCTACAATAATGGACATCACTCTTCTTTGGGAATGGTCCCATTTGATGCCTTGTATGGCCAAAGGTGTAGAACACCATTGTCTTGGGATAATTTGGAGGATCGGGTTGTGATCGGGCCAAATATGGTCAAAGAAATGGAAGGTCAACTAAATGTGATCAGGCAAAGGTTTAAGGAAGTTGTCAATCGATAGAAAAGCTATGCTGATCTAAAAATAACACCAAGAGAATACTTCGTAGGAAATAGAGTGTTCTTAAGGGTTAAACCAATAAAAAGTGCCATCAAATCCATGAATTTGGATCCTCGATTTGTTGGACCCTTTGAGATCATTGAGAAGATCAGTCCAGTTGCGTATAGACTTGCCTTACCACCTAACTTGTCAAAGATCCATGACACCTTCCACATATCCCTGCTTAGGAAATATGTTGTTGACCCTAAACATGTGTGGGATGTTTCTAAATTGCAAATGGCAAACCCCAAGGCTATTGAAGTGATGTCGGTAAGGATTCTAGAGTTTCATTCCAAGTCAATGCAAAATTAGACTCTAGAACAATGTAAGGTCCAATGGGACCATTTTTATGAATGAAATACCACTTGGGAGAAAGTGGAGGACATGAAGAAATATTTTCCTTTCTTATTTGAAAATGTATTGTAATAACTTTTATTTAAAAAATAGGAAACACACAAGACTATGTTTAGCCCAAGGGGGGTAGTATGTCATGACCCTCCTTGGTAGGACTTTTTGGCATGGAAGACTATGTGTTGATCAATGATAATTTGATACTTAGTTTTGATGCATTTGAATTATTATGCAATGGTTATATTGATTCATATTTGAATAATATGGTACTACTAATGTATTGTTAATACGCAGGACCAAGTACACTCGTGGGTGGAAGAGGTAGAATCGACCACCAAGAATGGGGTACTTGAAAAGGGAAATGATGATTTTGATAGCTCAGGGTAACATGAATGACTACCCTCATATAGATGCATGCTTCTTGTTTTGGTGGTCATAAGCAATCCAATTATCCAAAGCTTGAAGTTGGTAACCTAGAAGTTATCGTAAGTCTTTAGTTGGGATAGGCCATTGGACTTGCAAAAGATCACCCACCTTGTTTGATGCATCTCGTACTTATTTTTATATATGCATGTTTATGTGAAAATAGAGTGGGTGTATAACCCCCTTTGGAAAGGATTAATAGGCATAGAGGCCCTATTAAACCTAGGCCACTTGAATACCATACTAATGTTTAATATTAGTATTGGTATTTTATTTAAATTAATCAAAATTGAAAAATGATTAATGATCTATTTGATTTGAATTAAATACTAAGTATTAATGCTTAGAAAAATTTATTTAATTCTCTTGTACATTTTTTATTTTTGTAAAAGAAGGAAATAAAAAGCTTCATCTTGTTTAAATAAATTAAAAGAGGATACCTTTTTATATCTCAAATCAAATAAATGTTTTGAAAACCTTTTTTAATTTAAAGAAAATAATAACTTTTTGTTACTAAAGAATTGAATCTTTATTTAAATAATGAAAAGTGATTTTATTTGAGGGTGTGATATTTTGAAAGAAAAGAAGAATCATTTTAAATTTAAATCTCTTTCCTCCATAGATAGGCATGTCTTTAATTTTGGTAGATGGTCATTATGTCCAAGTGGACTTTGGAATTGGGGAAGTTGGGATGCCTTGTTAAGAGGGCCTAAGATGGAAAATTTGGGGGATCATCATTTTTTGAAGGGATTCAAAGGAGAAGCAATCGAAGGTATTTTACAGGTGAGAGGAGGACGAAGCTATTGGAAATTTTGAGTAGTTGATTTGTCATTGATTTCAAGAGTCAGTTTCAGTGAGTAGTGCAAGAAGAAGCGGTTCCGCAAGTAGTTGAGTTGTCATTAATATCAAGAAGCAGTTTTGCAATCAGTGCAAAAGGAAATTTTGTCTCCAGTTGGTCAAATCTGATTCCAGGTGGTTAGATGAGGTTCAAAGAGCAATGAAGAGTCCCAAGCAAAATATTATAATATTTTATTATAATATTAAAATGGGAGATTTAAATTAATTATAAATTAATTTAAATAATTTTATTATAAATTAATTTAAATAATTTCATTATAAATTAATTTAATTAACTTCTAAATTTATTAAGTTAATTATAGATTAATTATAATTTAATTATAAAATTAATTTATATTAATTAAATAACCCTAAGGTTGGGTTATAAAGGTTATTAATTAATTCGAATTCGAAATTCGAATATGGCACCAATGTTCCTAAGACATGGGCCTTCGTGTATAAAAAGAGGGCAAGAACCTTAGTCTTAACCCCCATGCTATTATCGATTAATAAAACCCCAAAGATTTGTGCGCAAAGAAGAGTGTAAGGTTTTGCATATTTTGAAAGCTTTCAACGATAGAAGAGATAATAAATAGGAGTGGGGCTCCTTTCACTATGCACAGTGTTGTATAGCACAGTTGGCAACAGCGGGTGGCACTAAGATGTTTGGCAAGCAAGGAGTGCAGGGTTCGAAACCCATCGAGTTTATTTTGCAAGAGAAGAGGGTGTTTTGTTTTGCGCTGCACTGATCGAAAAGGGATAAGAGGAAGGCTTGAGCCTTCCTCTTCATGTGGAGGATCATAGCCCACATGGTGGGCTAGCACATCAATAAGGTGCTCGACTGGGAGTGGTCTTGCGTTTGAAACCCTATGAAGCCTTTTTATTGAGATAAAAGGTATGCACTATTGTATTGCCAAGATTGCATGAAATATTTCAAATTTGCTAAGGTTGGTTGAAAAATAAATTTTTGGAGGTTGATAAAGTTTATTTTTTAAATTGGTTATTGAGTATTTGAGGGAGATAAAAGGGTAGGCAGTATTATTTTTAAGGGTTTGATTTTTGGAGGTTGTTAATTAAAATATTTGAGATTATAGGGAGTAATTGAGCAATTAATTTTTATGTATGCTTTGATGATTGCTAATTTCAAAGGAGTAATAAGGTGTATTTGAGTTTGATTATTTTTGTAATTGAGAAATACTTCTGAGAGTGTTAGTGTGATATTTGATCATCTAACCATTGAAATTGACAAAGAAGAAAATTGTGTTTAAGACAGGTTTTAAAGGTACTTCTTCATCAAACAAAAATTTATGGGCACATCTTCCTAGTGAGTAATTGTTGGATGTTGTCAATGCTAATTTGGAGTGAAAAGGACTGTTTGATAAGCATTGTTGAGTTTGATTGTTGAATGAGAGTTGATGATAAAAACCTTGTTTGATAAGCATTTTTGAAAATATTGAACGATTAGGGTTTGTGAAAGAACATGAGTGTCATTGTTATGTGAATTTATGAACTATCTTGAACTACGGTTTGTGAAATAATATGAGTATCATTGTTATGTGATATTATTTGGAAATAATTGAGTGAGTGTTCATATGCTTGGACTAGGATTTGTAAGCAAGGAATGTTTTGTTGAGTGATTGATTGAGTGAAGTTGGTTGAGCCTAGTCAAGTGGAAGTGTTGAAGTGATAGTTCTAGTTCTGTAAAACAAATTGTTCTAAATTTTGAATTGATTTAAGAAAGAGGTTGGAAGTGATTGAGCATTATTGTGAGTAAGAAGCATATTGAGTCTCTAACAATTCTCTATATGTTTCTATGGTAAAAAGAGATTGAAAGTGTTTGAGCATTATTGTAAGAAGCATATTGAGTCTCTAAAAATTCTCTATATATTTTTGTGAGATTGAACAAGATTTTGTGTGAAGCTTGTTAGTGTGATTGAAGAGGTTTTTTGTGATAGATTGAATTGAGTAAGATTTTTTAGAAGCTTACAATGTAGATTTGAGGTAATTCTTGGTGAAGGCTTGTTGAGCAGATTGGACAAGTTCTAGTGAGGACTTGTTGAGAAGATTTGAGGTAAGAGGACTTATGGATAGAGTTGAGGTAATTCTTTAAGAAGACTTGAGAGCAGAATTGATTGATTGATTTGTTCAAACCTTGAGTTAAGGTTTGGGGTATATCTAGCAGAACTGATTTGTGATTAAGTCAAGCTTTGTGTTAAATCTTGAGGACAGATATTGAGGACATATTTGTGCTAGACCGAAGGACTGTGTTTAGTACATATTTGAGGACAGAGTTTGGTGCAAATTTGAGGATAGGTTTGTGCCAGACTAGAGATAGAGATTGAGCATATTTGTGCTAGACCAAAGGACTATTTTTAGTACATATTTGAGACAAAGTTGAGAGGAAGCTTTGTAGGTGACAGATTATAGAGGACAATAGTCTCTAATGGATAAAGATCCATTAGCCAGGGCAGTGATGATAGGTCTTCTGAGTGAGGACGTGAGTCTTCAGTAGAGATAGATCCATTAGCTAGTGCAGTGGAGGTAGCAGTTCTTCTAGAAGATCACCAGCCAGAGCAAAGTAGAAGGAGTTCTCATGTGGATAGAGATCCATGAACCTAATTAGGTTATTGGTGTCTCCTTTGGACAGAGGTCTATAAACATTGTAATAGGGAAAGGATTCCCAAGAGATTTGTTGAGAAAAGTTTAGTGAAATATTTTCTCCGTGGAGTAGCCCACATTGGGTGAACCACTTTAAATTACTATCTCTATTGTGTGTGGTGATTTATGCATTGATTTAATTACTGTTTTTGATATTGCTATTGATACATTGCATAATATTTATTGGAAAGAAAAGTAAAAAGTGATCTTATATTGTTCACCCCCTCTCAATATAATCTTGTGTTCTTCAGAAGCAGCAAATAAAGATCAAGTAGCTCGATTTTAGGTTAGGTTTAAACCTAGAAATATCATTTTTTCCTATTTATTAATTAAAAATATGTTATTCATTTATGTATCAAAACCCTATATTTGTTCCTCTTTCCTACATCCCTCAGCCACCACGTGGACCCGCACT
This sequence comes from Wollemia nobilis, assembly GCA_028583015.1. Taxonomy (NCBI): domain Eukaryota; kingdom Viridiplantae; phylum Streptophyta; class Pinopsida; order Araucariales; family Araucariaceae; genus Wollemia; species Wollemia nobilis. The sequence goes on along the minus strand of JAQPPZ010000380.1, from coordinate 6,943,780 downwards.
AGGACCTGGTGCATCCTCCACCTCCACTGTTGGGGTGCAGGGGACCTCGACCACCAATTGGTGGTCGATAGACAATAGGCCACCCTATCGCTTTTGAAGCATAGGGGTTCCAACCCACTATGCATGTGGGATTATTCTACCCTATGTTAAATATTTTTTGACAAAAATTTAACCTTCTTTCCATCCTATTAATGATCAGGAAATGTCGTAGCTTAGACCCGCTTCCACCACAGTTTAAATCTCGCTTCGCCATCACCCAACTATTTTATGGTGGTCAAATTAATGATAGAGCTTTGTGGCCTTTAAAGGCTTATGAAGCCCCCACACTTTACATATGGGATAAAGCTTTGCAAGCCTAAAAAGGCCTACACTTTATCCTGCATACATAGTGGAAGGGGTGCAAGCTTTGCTTAAAGGGGATAGCACTCCCTAAAGCATGGAGGCTTGGAAAAAATTATTTTTAACCCTTGAACGATCATCGTTATCATCATGATGGACCTTTTGCTATGTGTCACATGATATCTTGGAAATGGTTGAATTTTGTTAGGGTTTCTTCCATCTGTGTGTGAACTTTTACTTGAGTTTAAATTTAAATCCTACATTCATGGGGATAAGGGGTGTAGGGCTTCTTAAACAACCCCACGTGCCCTATGATGGTAGCCAAGCATGTAGGCTAGGCACTCTTGGTAATGGCTAGTTGGTTGGGCTTGTGGTTTTTTTGACCTGTATGTTGGGTTGGGTTTGGATGGTTGATTCTCTAGCCTATTGGCCCTTCTTTTTTATTTATATGTTTAATAAATACCCTTTTCAAAAATTAGGTTATGACTTAGATGATCGATTAAAAAGGATGAAACTTTTAGTTGAATAATGAAAGATAGATTGTATGTTTGGAAATAATAAAAGAGAAACCTTTTTAAAATATAGGTGATTATGTTTGGGATATATTAAAGGAAAGACCCCTTTTAGAACATCGATAGATTATGTTGGAAATAATAAAAGGGCCTTACTTGATTGAATAAATGGATTTTTTAAGGTATTAGATTAATTAAGGGTATGGGACCTAGTTGATTGAAGAAATGGATTGTTTTGAGTATTTTATTAATTAAGGGTATGGGAACTTAGTTGATTGAAGAAATGGATTGTTTTGATTATTTGACTAATTAAGAGTATGGGACCTTAGTTGATTGAATAAATGGATTGTTTTGAGTATTTTATTAATTAAGGGTATGGGACCTTAGTTGATTGAATAAATGGATTGTTTTGAGTATTTGATTAATTAAGGGTATGGGACCTTAGTTTATTGAAGAAATGGATTGTTTTGAATATTTGATTAATTAAGGGTATGGGACCTTAATAAATTAATAAAAATAACTTTACATGATGAAAAGCATGAACCTTTGATTAACTAAAGGAATAGTTGTGAATTACTTTGTATTTGATGAAATGACTCTTTTCTTCTATTGATAAAGATAAAAGTGAATATGTGGGACTTCTTCTGATGTTGACTAGATGATTTATGATTGAATGCATTGAGTAGTTTTGTATAGTTGCAATTTGACAACCAAACTATATATGCACTTGCTTCAAGTTATTTAGTAGATGAATTTAGAAATATGCTTCATAAGAACCATGAGCTATCACGATCCCTTACTACCATAAATTGAGTGATGGAAAGACAGGAAGAACCAAGGAGGACACTTGGAACCAAAACATTGACCTTGACATTGGTTGTAGTAATGAATTTATTTATTAGATTATACACTAGTTGAGTAATCTCCTAGATGGACATTGATGTAATACCTTATTCTTTAAAGTATGGAAGTTTTACCATACTTGGGTTATGTAACTATTTAATATATAAATGAAGAATGTATCCCTAACTTCTGATTTATGAGAATTGCAGTTGTTATGGTTTCATAGTAATTATTTTGCCTAAATGATTTAGTTATATGGTGATGTTTTATTTAAAGTACTTTCTTGATGCTTTTGTAGATATTATTCCATGTTTAAATTAATTAGAAGGTTTTACTTTTTATCATAGTTAGATGGTTGATTTGTTATCCAAAAATGATTATGGATTATGTGATACAAGAAAGAAAGGAACCTAAGTACACATGTGCTATAAATTATCCTTACATAATACCATCATCACTAGAGAGGAGTGCATATAGATGGTTCCTTGCTCCAACATTTCTTGAAACAAATTCTCATTTTTTTACTTTTGGGGCTAGGGATAATGGTAAGGACACACCTTAGGAGGTTGACGTTCTAGAACAAGATAGATGTCATGATCATGTGTGCATTTAATAGGAATATACATGGGCTCACTAAAGACCTACTCATAGGAATCCATAAAGCTTTATAAAGTCAAAGAAACAACTAGAATAAATGATTCCAAAGACTGAATCTCCATACAATAGACTTGGGCAACAAACCCACAATCACCTTTCTTCAATATCTTTTTCATGTCATGTGAACTAACCATCTTGGAGGGAGATATTTGAATTCCTTGGATACAAATGAGTCTTCCTTTCTTCATCCACTTGATATATAATTTTTATAGACTAATAGTAACATCACCAAGTTGAGATGGCCATTGTGCATCTGAGATGACATATGAACTACATAGGTTTGTGGCAAAGATATTTCCCAACCAAGTATAATCCCCTATTTAAATGTTAACTTTGGTCGTTCGACCCACACATTGAGCAGTACCCTTATTTTTAATTAAGAATTGAAATTTATCTTGATTTGAAGTATTGATATACAAGCCCAAATACTTCACTATCTTATTATCTATAAAGTTATGTACACTATTTGAATCAATCAACACATTGATGTACTATTATTTAATAAATATTTGTACCTTGATAGGATGATGATATCGGTGCCCCATAAGAGGATGAGCAGAGAGTTCCATGGTATCATTCTCATATTTTATCTTATCTACATTTATTGGTTGTTCCTACTATAATGAATCTTTATCTTCATATAGTATTGTGTCTTCAGCTTCTAGTTGAAAGTTATAATATTCTTCATAGGCATGATCTTAGGGATGGTGAGAATGGCATTTGAAATAGAATAATCCTTAGTAACACTCATTATTTTAGTAAGAATGACAATAGTTGAAGTCATATTTATGTTGGTGACTTGAATCTTGAAGTTTTTATTTTGTTGCTAAAGTTATACGTTGAGCATCATTGAGGGTATAGGGATCAAGCATACCAATTTTCCACCAAATTTTATCCTTAATACCATGGTGAAATTTTGAGACCACAACCATTAGATTCATTGGTGGATGTAGGTGAGAAATCTAGCGAACCTAAAACAATGCTCCTCCACTATTCATGTTTGCTTTGTTTTCATAAGATAAACCACATATGGTGTGGAATATTCTTTGTCAAATCTTTAGAGAATTTATTCTTTGAATTTAGGACACAAAATAGAACCCCCATGTTGGTGAAGCTTCTATAACAACCAATAATAAGCTTGATTTCCTAACTTAGAAGCTTCTAATATGACATGACCTACTTTAGGAACATGATGCAAGTAGATAAGGCTATCCATATTGGCCAACCATCCTCGTGGATTGAAACCTTCAAAGGTGGACATATAAATGGAAGGAAAAGGAACTTCATGAGGTAAATCAAGGAAATTAGAAGAACCTCCTACCATGGAATCCAAATCAAAAGCAAAACCTAGGTTAGAAGCACCCATAACTAAAGGAAAACCTTAGGTTGCATAAGGAGTTGACTTACTTCCATAGGAATTTGAAGGACTATTACTAGGTGGCAGTTGTGGAAGAACGCGGGTATTTGGTACCTGAAAAATAATCATAGGTTGTTGCCTCATGGATTTTTGTGTTCCTTGGACAAAAGGAGGTCTAGTAGCAGATTTTTGTAACTCTTTGAATGCTATCCAAGAACTTGGAAATAAAAGTAATTGTTTAGTCTTGAATTGTTTATTCTTGATTCAAAATATATGCACATATATTAGGGTTAATAGGAATGGGAAGAGGATTACCAATTTGAGGTGTAGTGGGAGTGACCAAGGGAGGGTTATTGGGAGAAGAGAAATAACCCAAGGTATTGGAAGAAGGCAAAGCCATGGCATTTAAGGAAGAAAGAATACGTTGGTAAAAACTATTGATATTTGAAAAAGTGTTATGATGCTTACCAGGATTTCTATGTTGGCAGTTCTTTTTACTCATACACACATACTCTAAATGAACAATATACTATAATAGACTATGCCCAACTAGTTAGTTGAAAAACCAAAAAATTACTTAGAATGCTACTAAAAAAAGTGTTGTAAAAATACTTCTTACTTTGATAAGCATGAAGAGACAATCATAAAGAAATAAATCTCTTGCAAGGGTCCTAGGATACTCACCTTCTAAAAACATAATTTTGGAGATACCCCTTGTTTTGACCATCTTGAAGAGACAATTACAATGGTATAGGTCTATCACAAGGGTTCGATGACACCCGATAGATGGACCAACAAAATTAAAAAATGTTACCAAGAAATAGGCAACAACAATATTCGACAAATGTATCAAATGACATTAGCTCAATTGGTTAGATTCCTCAACATTCAAGGAGGATACTAAGGTTCAAATATTGCCAAGTGATGTATGGATAATATCCAAGCTTTTTTGTAATACCACTATGTGGTGATGATGTAATACAGGTGGAACCTTTTTCAATCCCATATAACCAATTGAAAAAATAATATTTGATAGAGGTTCTAGAATGGTTTGTATGCCCTTATATTAGAAATTCATACCCCATAAGGAGCCAAGATCGATAGCACTTGTTACAAAATAACTTTAAGAACTATAGCAATAGTAATGACAATCCAATAATGCACAAATAACACTACTAAAATTATAATAATAATTCAAATCCAATTGTTAGAAAATTTAATATGCAATAATTAAATTATAAATTTAAATCAATGCAAATCCTTAGCCACTTGGAGAGGGTGATTCTTATAGTCACTTAGAGAAGGCAAAGTCTCATATACACAGTAGATGCGACTAAGATTCAAATATGAAGATAATCACAACTACCACCTAACTATTCCTATTTATAGATTAGATCAATCATGAACCCTAACCCTAATCCTCAAGGGTTTACTATCTAAACCTTGGACCCAAGCTAACAAAAATAAATATAGTCGATATGGCTATATTGGAGTCGTTACAAACACACACACTATCTATCTATATAGTGACAAGTAATGATCTACTCATTTTTCTATAAACCTCTATGATCAAGGATACACTTAACCAGTCAAGCATATGATACTTTACTTGTTAACAAGGACACATATATATAACCATTCATAAAATAATATGCAAATAGGGACACACTCTACTTTTCATAAAATACAAGGTCTCCACTTCTTTTAAATGAAGCATTATCTCTAGTAGATAATGAATTCTAATTCGATCTTTAAAATGTATCATAGCTAGGTCAACCATTTGACACCCCTCTCATGATGAACAAAGATTTTTAAACATGTGGTCTTCAAAATTCCTCAACATCTTTCTTCAATAATATGGTTGTAATCCCCATGAGTGTGGTCTACCGGTAAGGATACCACTTGCATTATCAATGATGTGACCCGGGTTCAATCCCCATGATAGATGTGTATAAGAAGTATTACTCAAAAAAAAATACTAAGATGGTTGTATTAAACTCGAAAAATTGTAACCCTAATCCTCAAGGGATGATATCTATACCTAGGGTCCGAGCTAACAAAAATAAATATAGTTGATGTGGCTATATTGGAGCCGTTACAAAAACATACACTATCCATCTACATAGTGACAAACAAGGATCTACTCATTTGTCTATAAACCTCTATGATTAGGGACACACTCAACCAATCACATGTACAATACTTTGCTTGTGAATAAAGACACATACAATCATTCATAAAATAATATATGAATAGGGACACACTCTACTATTCATGAAACATGGGGTCTCCATTTCCTTCAAATGAAGCATTATCTCCAATAGATAATGAAGTTTAATTTGATCTCCAAAATGAATCAAGGTCACACACATTATCCATCTACATAGTGATAAATAAGGATCTATTCATTTGTCTATGAACCTCTATGATCAAAAACACATTCAACCAATCATATGTATAATACTTTGCTTGTGAAGACATATACAACCATTCATACATTAATATGCAAATAGAGGCATACTCTACATTATCTCCAATAAATAATGAAGTTTAATTCGGTTTTCAAAATGGATCACAACTAGGTCCACAATATGGCATGTCTCTCATGCTAAACAAAACATTTTGAACATATGATCTTCAAAATTTCTCAACATAAGATAGCTGTATCGAACTCGAAAAATATTTCGATAAATATAATTATACCTAAAATTCTTTCAATCAAATATAAATATAAGTAATGAAATCTAATTCAACCTTCAACTAGATCACAACTAGATCAACCATATAACCACCCTCTTTTCCTATGAATATAAATATACCTAAATAATTCTTTCGATCGAGTACAAATATTAACACCGTTCGCGCAACGATATAAATTGACTTGAACACTTGCTAACTGCAGATGTCAACATGCAACACGTAATTCAAACTGGTGCGAGCGTCAATTACATTCTTCTCGTGGATATGGAAACGTTGTTCTAATACCTTCAGATTAAAACATTCTTCTTGTGCATATTTCTTCTAGACGGCAACTGTATTTCCCTGCATGTCTTCAAACTACTTCATGTACGCTTCTTTTAGACGGACTAAGTCTTCTTACTCCTCAGCAATTCATGATGGCATTTGCCTTCTCGCCTGCAACATCTACAATCAGCGTCATAACTGAAAAGAAATAAAATAAATAACCAAAGGCAAAAAAAAAATCTCTAATATAGGCGCTTTTCTCTACTCCACAAACTGCAGCAATCTTTCAATATTTTGAGTCTGTAACTTCTCTCAACTATGACGGAATTTCTATAACTTGACCTGTTCTTCCTCCAAGAAACACCTTAGAGTCTTTGTTGACAAGCACTTCACAAAATTTTATCTTTTCTTTTGCATGCTCGAATCAAGAGAGCTGTGATACCACGTGTTGGACTTGGAAAGAGTTTTATGAATATAAGTGAGAATATATATAATGAAAAGTGAAGTGGTTGGTTTAGGTACCTTAACTATATTACAATAAATTGATGTGAATCATGTCTATAGATAATAATATAGTATAATAATAGAGTGATTATTTATGGTGTTTATGGGTGATCCAAATTTAATTGTCTTTTCATTTGTATGTTTTTTTTAATAACATTTAAGTGATGGATTGTTTCTGTCGGTTTCTAAAAATATATTGTCAATTATTTTTTCTTTGTGAAGCCTTACTCAAAGTTTTATAAACACCAATAGCATAAGAAAAAAAACGTTTTCTTTTTTATTTTTTCATCTAATTTTTTTAAATTTTTAAAGTTTTTTTTTTACTTTAGTATTTTGATCCTTTGATCTTTTGATTGAAAATTCAAGTTTGAATAATGGCGGTGTCCTTCCTCATTAGATATGTTTCAGTAGGACAATTAAAAGGAGAAATGGAGGGCGTAAATCAAATTCAAATTTAAATGGCGTTTTTCAAAGTAGTAGTGTGCCTCACAAGTAACATCTTCAAAATGCTACAATGGTTAGTCGGAGGTTGTTGAAGGTGTTCATTATAGAGGGTTGCAGGTTTGAGCCCGCACTTTGCTTCTTGAACTACGATGTATAGGATAATAAAAAAGGTATTCATTTTTATTTCACGCTTATCGCGTCACACAGTGGTTAGATGGAATGTCTCTTGGGTATAGGAGGAAGGAGGCTCTAACTCAAACTATTGTGCCTTCCTTTTTGTGTGAGCTTGGTAAAAGCACTAGGTAACATAAGGTATGACAATGTTGAAAATGTCTAATCACCAACCAAATGCCTGGTTAGGTGTCTATGCAGAGTGTGTAGGGCCTTTAATATGATGTGCATCTTAGGTTTGATTCACCTCTTTTGCCAAGTGTTACTTTATTTTTTATTCTTGGCATTCCTTTTGTAAGTAAAGGTGTGACATGCATCATAGTAGACACATTACTCTCTTGGCTAGCACAAATATCTTGGGGAGCTTAGATCTCAGGATCACATCTCTTAGACCCTCTTTTTGGTATTTTTAATAAAATGGATATCTTGGCCAAGGCGGCAAACGACATGGATGCAATTGGCACCACATAACAAGATTTGTTTTATTTAAAATATAGTAAGCTAATCAAATTATAGCAAGTGATAAGATTTCATTAAATCAGAGGCAAGTAGTGACAAAAAAGAGTGTTAATGACCAGTGAATGAGTGTATAGCAAATGGTGGGTAAAATTTGTAGTGATCTTCAAAGGTTTTGAGGTATTAACTTTCATTTATAGGATTATTTGGAAAAAAAAATGGAGGGCATAAATTTTGCATATGGAAGTATTTTGAGTTCATTTTTTTCAAATTGTATTTTTTCAAGCTCTACACATTGGTGGCATTTGTTTAAGGACCTCTTTTAGTGTCAAAAGTCGAATTATATTGAATAGTCCTCAAGAATTTTTGCCCTATTTTAAAATAAAAAAATTATAATATTCTTTGCAACAAGAATCGTTGACCTGCTCTTTTGGAAGATATAGATAGATTTATGATAGTCACAGCAAATTTTGAGTCTTTTAGAGGCTTACATGAAAAGAATCTAGGATGTGGTTTAGTAGACCATCCATTATGAGGGGTAATATTATTGTCACTAGTATCTCCTCTCCTTGGCCCCCTGTTTCAAATTATGAAGGGGTATTGCAAGTGTAATTTGATTGATTGCCAAAGCCAACAATGTACGATGTAATATTGGATAGGCCTAATGACATTCATAGTACAATGTATTGAATTTATTCTAATATTTAATTATGTCAGCCTTATGGGCCACATATAACCTTGTTATGTTTAAATCTACCTTATAACTTGTAATTAACCTTAATCCCTATTGTTACGGTGGTTTAAATTAAACTCTTTTATGTAATTGGAGCTTTGGTATTGGTACAAATACCCACCACATCTTATTTTATTATCAAAGTGATGTGAATCTTACCTATGGATAACACAATGATTATTTATGGTGTCTACAAATGCCCTCAAATCTATGTGTCTCTTTCTTTTATCCTTTTACACTTTATATATAATATTTGATCAGGTGGATTGCTTTTGTTTATTTCTAGAAAATATTATAATTTATGACAAAGGATTATGACAAATTACTTGCTATGGATAATGCAATAGTAAACTATACACATAAAAATCTCATCATCAATATAAAACATATAAAAATATTGTGTTACACATCCAAAGTATCAGACTAACAACTTTAGTAATTTGACATCCAAGATAAGAAGACGATGCAAGTATCGTTATTGAATATACCTATTAAGAAACCTATATTAAAGACCTACAAATCATCTTATAATACATTGAAATAATCTCTATAGGAGTTGAAAGAGGTAGTATTTAAATGATAAGTAGTGGGTTGCCTAGACTCCTCACAAATCAAGGAGAACTTATTGGAAGTGTCCAATGTCATATAATCAAAGAAGAGAAAGAGAATATTACTTAGGCATAGAAATAATATTTTAGAAAAATGATAAAAGAGGCTTCAAACACTATTTATAATTTGGAGGTAATGCTAGAAAGAATCTACCAAGTCCTCAAGATAGAGGAAGACCTTCTCAAGGAGCAAAACAATGAATTAGAAGAACTAATCACAAGTATGATTGACATCAAATAACTTTGAGATGATGAATAAAATATGATTTAGAATCTATCACCATGCTAAAAAAAATCTCGTATACAAAAAGGGATCCCCTCAATTTTATAATTTTGTATTTTTGGATGACATAATTTTGAAGACTTTGAGTCCAATAAAATAAGATATAGTTTAGGATCTATTGCAAATAAACATAAATGCTCAAAAAAAAAACTATTGCAATATGAAAATTAAATGTAAAATTAAAGCAATATCATGAATTAACACAAAATCGTGGGCCTCTTCGAGGGGGAAACATCCTTCAATACTTTCATTAATTTGCAAAAAGATACATTCATTCATAGATCCATGTCTTGTAAAGATACACTTCATGCAACCCTAACATAATTCTCAAGAGTTGGCTTACATGCAAAATTTCACTCAAGCTAGAATCTTCTACCAAACATTAGTTACATTCTTGATAAGGGTTACATGAAATGGACCCACTTGTCTAGGCACCTTACATGCCATATACCATTATAAACTATGACAAAAACAATATTTTAAATGGGTCCCCATGTTGGAAGGGGGTCATTATATAATCATATGAGTATTACAAAAATAGTGTTAGGATGGGGTCCTAACATGCCCTCCCCCTTCGAAAAGTTTTTTCCTCAAAGCTATAGATGAGAAAACTAGTGTTGTAGTTGATGGAGAGACTCCCAAGTGGTATCTTCTATTTGCAATCAATGCCATTGAACAAGAACCTCAGTAATTACCCAGTCACAAAGTGTGTGTTATCTATGGTCCAACAAGTGTTTTGGTTCGAGCAAGATAGAACCTTCTTCATCTAGTTTGGGTAAAACAGATTGAACTTGTACCTAGTTTTTCATAACCTTATTTAGAGAGGACACATGAAATACAGAATGGAGCTTAGATGTTTATGGGAGGGCCAATTTGTAGGCCATTACACCAATTTGTTGTAATACTTGGTAGGGACCATAGTACTTGGTAACAAGTTTTTAACACCTGCAAAGCTAGAGTGACGACTATTTATATAGCTATAAATAGAGGAAATCTATATGAATAACTTCAAAGCTACACTTAGAACAATGTTGATTAGATTATTGACTAGTTTTGGACCAATTCCATATTCATCTTTAGTTGATGGAGGACTGTGGCATGTTGGCAAAGAGTAGTATCAAAAACATGGACCTTGGAACTACTTGGAATGTAGGAGGAAGGTGTTGATGGAGGTCATCCATAAACTACTTCAAAGGGGTAACCTTGGTCATAGAGTGATAGGAAGTGTTAAACCACTATTCGGCTAAGGGAATCCACTTCATCCACTATACAAAATGATAAGAGGTAAAGCAACAAAGGTAGGTATTCAAATATTTGTTGACAATTTTTTTTTGACAATTTATTTATGGATGATAAGCTAAACTCATTTTGAGTTGAATTCCCTACAACTTAAATAATTCTTGCCAAATAATACTAGTGAAGGTAGGGTCTCGATTGGATAGAATAGATGTGGGTATGTCGTGAAGGTGAAAAATAGAATCTAGAAAATTTTGGAAAATGACAGAGGCTGTGTAGAGATGGGTGAGAGAACAAAAATGAGAATTCTTCCTGAGATGATCCATTACCACCAAAATAATCAATTTACCTCCAAACTTAGGTAAGCCTTCAACAAAGTCCATGGAAATATTTGTCCAAGTTTGTTCTAGAATAGGCAAGGGTTGAAGAGTTCTTGGGGAAGGCACCATTTCTCCCTTCATCCTCTAGCATATGTCACACTCTACCACAAAATTTTGAATGTCCTTCTTCATACCCTTCTAGAAGAAAGTATGCTTAATCTATTCAAATGTCTTGAGGAACCCAGAATGGCCTGCAGTAGGTGAAGCATGTAGCTCTTTCAAGAAAAATTATCATAATTGAGAAGTATGGGTAATAATAAGGCATTGTAGATACCTTAAATATTTTCCATCCCAAGTGTAACATGGACACGAGGTAGGGATTTTTTGAATTGTGGCAATCAAAGTTTGTAATCCTGGATCTTTGATAATGTCATTGCAAAGAGAAGTTATCCACTGAGGAATGGGTGAAGATATGGCACATAGCATACTTTGAGTCTCAAATTGATGAGAGATTGCATCCACCACAAGGTTCTCCTTGCTTTTTTATAGGTAATCTCATAATCATAGCCCATGAGTTTTGAGACTCACTTCTATTGTTCTAGGGTGGTGACCCACTACTCTAGAAAATACTTGAGACTTTGGTGGTCTATTTTTATGGAGAAATGATGCCCAATGAGATAGGGTCACCAATTAGTAACCACATACAATATTGCAAGCATATAATTTTCATAATTTTATTTACCCAAATTATGACTAGAAAGCACTTTGCTAGTGAAGGCTTGTGGTCATCCTGCATCAACATGGTTCCAATATCATTGCCTAAAGCATCACTTTCAATTAGAAATGATTTGGAATATTTGGCATTGCTAATACTAGAGTGGTTTTTGTAGCATGATTTAGATCAAGAAAATCCTATTCAGTTGGGTCTATCTAGGTAAAATAATTTTTCTTTAAAATGGTCATTAAAGGAGCAGTGATCTTGCCATAGTTGTGAATAAATTTGTGATAATAGCCTATGAGTCCCAAAAATCCATGAAAACCCTTAAGAGTGAGGATTTGGCCATATTGAATGGCTTGAATCTTATTAGGGTTAACTTTAACTCCATATTTGGTGATAATGTGTCCCAAATACTCTACTTAGGTCAACCCAAAATAACACTTGGACTGCTTAGCATAAAGTTGATGCTAAGCAAAAAGCTCAAATTTTGATCCACATGGATGATATGTTCTTCCCAAGAGCAACTATAAACCAATATATCATTAAATAAGACTAAAATGAATTTATGAAGGAATGGGCAAAAAATGTTCATGAGGCTCTGGAATGTGGAAGAGGTATTTATCAAGTTAAATGACATAACCAAAAATTCATAATGACCCTCATGAGTGCAAAATTTTATTTTTGGAATGTCCTCCTCCTTAAGTTGTATCTGATGGTAACCTAAGCAAAGATCTAATTTGGAGATAAACATAGCACCATGCAATTCACCCAATAATTCATATACCACAAAAATAGGAAATAGATCCTTAATGGTGAGCTTATTAAGCTCACAAAAATCTACGCACAACCCCCAATATCAATATTCTTATGAACCAATAATATTGGAGAATAATAAGGATTGTTACTAGGTCGAATGACTCCAGCTTTTAACAATTCATGTACTAATTTATCTATTTCTAATTTAAGTGCATGGGGGTAGCGGTAAAGTCTGATGTTATTTGGCACACTACCAGGTACCAATGGAATTGCATGATCATGGGAGCAACATGGTGGTAATTCTATTGGTTCCACAAAGGCTATATCATGCTTGGTCAGAACAAGTTGCAAATTTATTGGAAGTTTATTCTCAATTGAAGGGGGTGGTTGTATGGAAAATATCTAAGTGATTATCCCATGAGAATATATTTTTAACAGCTTCTCCATATGGTTTGAAATGATAATATGAGGAGATACTACTTGTGAGACACAAAGAGTATAGGACCTACCATTCTATGAAAATTGCATTCATAACTCTACAAAATTCTAGGTGATGGTTCCCAAAGTACCTAACCATTGAATTCCTAGCACAATATTACATCCCCCTAGTTCAAGAGTAAACATATCCATTTTAATCTCATGTTCCCTAGCTTTAACTTAATATTACAAAATTTACCTTTACAAGGCAAGGTTCCTCCATTTGCCACCATAACCTCAAAGGAGTTGCATGTATGTATGTAACAATTGGCTTTCTTGGTGACTTGGGTACCTCCTGAATCAATGAGGACTGTAAGATTTTGACATTTTAAAAAGCCTACTACTTTAATTTTTTGTGGGGTAGTAATCCCTGCAAGGGCATGGACAAAAATTTTAGGTTATGGCTCTTCTTATGTGTCACCCTCATCTTGAGGTGGTTCCTCTGATGTTTTTACTTCATCCTCAAGTTGTTCACTACTTGCTGACTCCTCTACATCGATCAAGAATAGCTTCTTTTGGATGCACTTATGCCCTTGTGTATATTTTTCATCATAATTATAATATAAACCTTGGGTGTGTCATTCATCCATATCTTCGGTAGTCAAGCAATTGTAGGGGGTAGATTTACTTTCAGTATTGGATATGAACTTAGAATTAAAGGATGGTTTTACCTATGGAAATTAGGTGGCCTCCTTTGAGCTGAAGATTTTTATTTGGCCAATCACACCAATCCTATGGCCTACTTCATAGTTTACGGCACAAACATATTGAACTTAGGCTTTAGATCATCTTTCAAACCATTGATGAAACAACTCAAAAAAACCCTTCATTCAAATCCTTGGTCTTGTTAGCCAGTTTCTCAAATTGGATCTTGTGGTCCTAAATTGTAGAGGTTTATCTTAGTTTGGTTAATTCTCCCATGAAGTCCTCATGCTCACTGAGGCTAAAACGAGTGAGTAATTGGGACTCAAAAACTTTCCAAGGGTCAGGAATTGTGTGTTGTAGATACGGATACCACTATATAGCTTTGGATTCAAATTTGAAAGATGCTATAGTGATCCAAAAATATTTAGGAACATTGTGAAGTTTAAAAATTTGATCTGCATGACATTTTCACCCATATGCATCCTTTCCGTTGAACTTAGGAAAGTCAAATTTAGGCATATTAAAGGGAGCATCATGGTCAAAAAGAGTGTGAGAGCCTTCCATGTCTCTATGTATTTATTTTACTTGATCGACATGGTCAATGTCACGATGCCCAAACATCGTTGTGCTCTCCTTGAGTTTTTCTTTGACCTCAATGAAGTGTTCTTCAAAGGTGAATTTGGAGGTTACATAGTCATTTCCCAAACTTTGTATTTCATCCCTCATTAGGTTAGTATCATTGAGAAGAGTATTAATTGCATTGTGTATTTGCTCTAGAGAGGTAAGTGTGGTTTTTTTTACCTCTCTTTGGTGTCCTTGAGTACCACTAGCCATTTTGGTGTGATTTGAACCACTATCACTGACTTACTAAAATAGCATGGTTCCAAGAGTTAACTATATATCACAACACTGGTTTTAGGCACCTCAAAAAAAAATTATTTGTTTTCTTGTTGAGGTTGCTGGTGTGGTCAGGTTTCCTTAAAAGTTAGATTTTTTTTGGCCAACCCCTTGTGATACTATACCTGCACTATCTGTTACTAACATTATTCAGTTACTGACACTGTGGTTCCATGTACTAACAATTGTATTTTCTAACTTTGTCACTGATAATTCTCTACTTGCTATAAATTCAAACTATCATAAACAACTAATACTAAAATTGACAGCTGATAATCCTGACCTAACTATTATTGTTCTCAACCTGAAGTAATACCCAACTATTAATAACACTATAAAATGATATATTGACTATTTTTGTTATGGTTTTCCACTCTTTCAACCATTGCAAGCAATATTATGGTGATAGGGAAGTCTCCTTTGTATACTCAATTTTTGTGGTAGTGTTTTTGGTGGTTAAACATTCACAGACAAGAATTTTTTTGTAGAGTAAACTTTTAATAGAACCAAGGTATGCTAAACCAAGGTGTATGTAATACCCATAGGTCCTCTATTATACCGCAATAACGAATGATAATGTTTGGACCAATATTGTAGGTAACTACTCAAGGAGGATTCCACGCATACCCTTGAGAACACTACATGCCTCTCTAACAGTACAAGAGGGTAATATTTTTAGATGTTGTGTTCGGTGTATTATGGATAATACAAGGTCAAAAAAAATTCCTAGGGCTAAAGGTTTCTCCTAATCCTAAGTGGTTTCCCGCTATACCCAAAGATATGTGGGAGCTCAATTCCATAGATGGGTGTTGTCTAAGGCCTTGGTATTGGATCTTAATCATATTTCACTTCACCAGATTATTTACAGGTAATCTATCTTAGCCAATAACGACAACTTTTTCATGATATTTTAAAACCCTTGGTACAGGATTTCTAACCTAAGAAACTATTGCAAAAAAAAAAATTGTGTTTTTTTTTGTTTTCTCCTCTCTTTTTTTAATAAAAGGACAAGCAAAAAATGGAAAACACAAGAAATTTATACCTAACAGTCATAATGGAAGGGCAAGAACTATCGCAATCACAATGAAACTCGACCCTAAAAAATGCTCTAATACTATTTGTTAGGAACCTACTATTAAAAATAACTCACACAAATATTGTAAATAAACATAAGTTCTCAAAACATAAACTATTGCAATACAAAAAGTAAATGCAAAACTAAAGCAATCTCATGAATTAACACAAAATTGTAGGCCTCTTCAAGGGGGAAACCTCCTTCAATACTTTCATTAATTTATCAAAATATACATTTGTTCATAGATCTATGTCTTTTAAATATACTCTTAATGCAACCCTAACTTAATGTTCAAGAGTTTGCCTACATGCAAAATGCCACTCGAGTTAGAATATTCTACCAAACATTGGTTGCATTCTTGATAATGGTTACATGAAATGGACCCCCTTGTCTAGGTGTCTTACGTGCCATATACCATTACAAATTATTACAAAAATAACATTATAAATGGGTGCCCACATTGGAAAAGGTTCATTACATAATCATATGAGTATTACAAAAATAGTGTTAAGATGAGGTCCTAATAGTTTTGTGGAAGCACACTACTAAAAAAATACTTGATTGACACTACAATGTATCATTGCCATAACAACTCATTGGAATATAGGGTGGACCACATGAAGGAAAATGTTGGTTTCTTGAGGCAATGATGTAGCTAGTGAGGTCAAACTAAAGTGTGTCAATTATTGGTTGAAATTTATTCCAAACTAAGGGTTGTTGAGAATTTTTAGAGGGTCAACTACTTTCTTGGGCCCATAGTGTCATTTACCTCCTAGCCACGTAGAAGAGGGGAGATACACACAAATAGGTGACTAGTTGGTTTGGCATCAAGGCAACCTTGAATATGTTCAAGGTGGAGGTCTCAGGTTCAACTCCCTAATTTTAAGTTTTGCTTTCAAATTATTTTAGTTTTTAAAAAATGGGTTAAAAGTAAACTTTCCCTTTTCCATGCATGAAGCACTAAGTAAGGGAGTTGGAAAGTTAAAAAAAAGTATGATTTTTTAAGTAGAGGTCAAAATGTCAAAATCCACCAAGTCCAAAAATTTCTTTTTACTACCCTAGAAAATAGTTTATTTTAATTTTATAACTTTTAAAGTTATTTGTGGGTAAATAAATGCAAAATTGGCTATATTGAATATTTTGTAAAATTAAGGGGAGGTAGTAAAAAAATAAATAAAAGGTGCATTATCGATGGTGAGAGGCACCTTCAAATTTTCAAATATTTGCTTAAAAATTTTGCATACTTTGTATACCAATTAATCATGGGCTTAAGCACACAAGTAATGTTTGGTATCAACAACACCCTTGGATCATATTTGTAAGTAAAGTTGTTGTATTGAGCTACTATGTCTATAGCCTAACAAAGCTTCCATAATGACATATGGGAATTGATCCTTTAAGTCATCAAGGAGATGTAAGGTATCTTTTCTTAATACTTTCACTCCATCATTCTACCTATTCATCATTGTCGCTAAAAATAAGCCCTAAAATTTAGAAATTTTGAGTATATAGGGAAGTTATGCATGTGTACAAGGATTTATTCTTAAAAATGTGTCATTAAAATGGTGAGTCTCTTTTTGTATTTCCTTGATATCTTGTATTATTGTCTTTCACGTACCTTAAATTTCCTCTCACGTACGACTACATATGTCAAGAGCACTAGCTTCTTTTATGTATCGATGGGTATATAAGAAGCACATGTATATAGAAAGGTTTGATATATCAGACTAGAAATATATTGAAATGGGGACCATTTGGAAGTTATAAGGAACACTCACCATGCAAATATCAAAAGTTCTTAAAAATTCCCAACTACTCAAAGGTTCAAAATTTAGACTTTGAAAGACTAAGATGAAAACTTTCTTGGTAGTTGAGAAACTCTATAATATTTTCACCAATAAAGTCACTCAACCTAAAAAGTATGAATATGACTAATAGAAATATGATGATGCAAATGGTAAAGCATTGATGATCATCACCCTTACCACAACAAATGTTATTTAGCCAAATGTTTGGAAAGCATAAACATCCAAGGAGGCATGGGACACACTTTCTACCATCTATGAAGGGAAGAAAGAATCAACATTACTTTACCTTTAATCTCAACTCCACACATTGAGAGTTCACAATGGAGAAAAAATTAAAGTTTTTCTTCATTGAGTTGCAGAGTTGAAATCTAGATTGAATGCCATGGGTAAAATAGTGAAATATAAGCTCTTAGTACCCATCATACTTCAAGCTCCACCTAATTCATTTTGAGTGTTCATTACTTCCTTACAAGTATCAAATAGGAAGGTGTCCTTTGATGAGTTGGTGAATATACTTCAACAGGAAGAAGCAATCAATAATTTGAGGGTCAGTTGATAAACAATGCACTTATTTCCAAGAATTTTGAGAAAAATAATCCACAAAAGGATCCTTCCCATCATCATAAAAATAACCTTCAAAATAAGAGAGGTATTGTCATATCTTTGATAAATAAGTACATGACATGAAGAATTGCTGGTATAACTCAATGACTCAAGGATATCAAGTCTAACAATCACATCAAAATAAAATATAGTACAAACTATATCCCAAGCAGAAGCAACAACAAGGGTATGTTACACCTGAAAAATCAGGTTCAAACTCAGAACAGGTACATAAGGTGCTAATGTCCAAGTCAAATACAAGACTAAAGGATGATATTTGGTATAATGATTCAAGTTCTAGCAAGCACATGATAGGGAAGAAGTCATGGTTTGACTCATTACAAGTCAAATATGGGAAACCTCTCACCATTGAAAATGATAAAACCTATCATGTCAAAGGAGTGGGAGATGTTCCTCTCAATATTCCTAGAGATGTATTATATATCCTTGGATTGAAAAAAACTTATCTATACCAAAAATTCTAGATTACAACATGGTGGTCAAATTTTGAGTTGTTAATGGCAATAAGAAGTTTTTTATCACCAAATATGACAAGATTGTGGTAATAGAATTCTATAAGAATGGTTTGCTTGTACTTGATGTCATATCCTCTCCTAATATCGTATATGGTAGGCACTACCTCTTTTTGGTATAGGAGATATGGTCATTTGAGTTCTAGAAACTTACTCTAGCTTAGTAAGCATTACCTGGTGTCAAGTTTGTCAAACCTTTCACCCATATTACTAGTATGCTTGGGTTGTTTGGCAAGGAAGCAACACCGAGTATCTTTTGAGTTGATCACTCAAAGAGCCAAAGGACCGTTGGATGTGATACACACTGATATGTGCAAACCCATGCTAGCTAGTTTCAGTGGATGAAGGTACTTTTAGATGTTGGTAGATTACTACTAAAGGAATATGTGGATGTATTTCTTGCAACTAAAGTAAGATGCACTCAAGCATTTCCTACGCTTCAAGAAGCATGTAGAAACAAAAACTAGGTACTCTATTCAAGGTTCTGCTCTAATCAAGGGGGAAATATATATCCAATAAAATATCAAGGTTTCTCATGCAAAATGGGATCAAGCAATAGATCACTATAGCATACACTCCATAATAGAATGGTGTTCTTATAATGAGAAATAATTCCATCATGGAAATGGTTTGGTGCATGCTCATAGGAGTCAATCTAGAGTAGCAGTTTTGGGTTAAAGCAATCTCCATTGTAGTGTATCTTATATAAAGAGCACCCATAAAGGCACTAAAAGAAGTTACACTTGAAAAATCCTTATTTGGGAGGAAGCCTTCTATTGCACATCTTAAAGTCTTTGGAAACAATACATACATGCATATACAAAAGTGATAGAGGACTAAGTTGAAATTGAAGATCCTATCATGCATATTTCTTGGGTATGACGATGATTTAAAATTCTATCGATTGTTAGATAGAGTCATAAAAAAATTACATATAAGTAGAGATGTGGTGTTTGATAAAGAATTTTAAATTAAGTCAAATACTAAGGATTCTAAGGAGTCTAAAGATGTCATATCTCTAGTTATGATTATGGAGTTAGATAAGGAAGTTCTAGAATTTTTTGATGAACATATATTAGTTGGTGTACCTATAGCTTCATTTTAATGTAGAATTACTCCAAAATGGATCACTAATACTATTAGAGATACTAAATTTGATGCATCCTAACCTCACTTCCACACAACCATGTACTTGCAGTGGTACTCATCAGAAAGTGAATTTGGGCTTGATGGCTTCAGTGATGAAGAACTCAAAATAAACATTAATGAAGGATGCACTTAGTTTGCCATAATAGAATCTAGCTATGGATGCAAAATATAGATCTCTAATTAAGAACACATTGAATCTTGTTGATCTATGAAAAGAAAATAAGCCCATAGGTTATAAGTGGGTCTTCAAAATTAAATACAAGGTAGATAGATTTATTGATAAGGCATGGCTTGTTGCAAAGGGCTATGTACAAAAGGAAGCAATTGATTATAAAGAGATATTTACACCCACGAAAAATATTAAAACCATCCATGTACTCTATGCACTAGTAGCATAGTTTGGTTGAAAACTTCAACAAATGGATGTCAAGAGTGTCTTTCTTAATGGTGATCTTGAAGAAGAAGTGTACATGACATAACCTAAAGGCTTTGTTGTCCATGGGTAACATCAAAATGTCTGTAGACTAAATAATCACTATGTGGATTGAAGTAAGCTCTTGGAGCTTGGTACATCAAAATTAATGATCACCTATTGCAACATGGTCTCACCAAAAGTCCCTTTGATGCGAATATAGATATTAAACAAGTTGGATCTAAGATAGTGATACGTGTTCTCTATGTTGATAATCTGGTCATAATTTCCAACTTATATCATCTAGTAAATGGTATGAAGAATGACTTGAAAAAGTCATTTGACATGATAGGTCTGGGACTTTTGCATTATTGTCTTGGCTTGGAAGTATGAAAAAGAAAGAATCACATAGTGGTCTCACAAATGAAACTACTAGAAAAGTATCGGATGATAGATTGTAAACCTAAAACAACACCAATAGAGCAAGGGTTACAATTGTCCCAATATGATAAGTCACCTCAGGCATCTTGTAGTCTTTATCGTCAGTTGATTGGAAGTTTCATATACCTGAAAAATACCAAGCTTGATATCAGGTTTTGATGAGGATCAAGCTTACTCAAATTTGCATGAAAGCTTACCTAAAAAATTTACTAATCAAATACATACTTATACACATTATAAAACCGCTTGATGGGCAAAACCAAAGGCCCAAAAAATCAGAGAGATAAACATGACAAAAGGACTGACAAATAAGCCTAATAGATAAGGCTGACAAAACTTTATAAAAAGCCTAACAAACAACTTTTTAGGACTTACAAATCAAAATATCAAAGTCATAGTCCTATTTGATAACTTTTAATAAAAACCTAATTAATTTTATTAATTAATTAATTAAACCTAAAGTTTAATTAATTAATATTACTTAAATCCCTAACACTCCTCCCAACCACAAAAGCATTAGACTCCAATGTGTACAAACAAGGAGGAAAAAAAGCTTGAAGCATATAAAAATTGGAAGACAAACGACCCAAACTTTGTTACTTTTGAAATAGATTAGGTCTTCACAAAACTCAATAAAAACAAGTCCATTGGGTCGGGCTCAAAAAGATCTTTTTAATGACTATAAATACATCTATATTTGCAGACATATAGATGCCTCAATTTGTGTGACAACCAGAGACTCTCCCGACAGCTAAAAAGAAAAAACCTAATTAATAACTTTTAATAAAAACCTAATTATTTTGATTAATTAATTAAACCTAATGTTTATTTAATTAATATTATTTAAACCCCTAATTCTCCTCCCAACTACAAAAGCATTAAACTTCAATGCGTACAAACAGGAAGGAAAAAAAAACTTGAAGCATATAAAAATTGGAAGACAGAGGATCCAAACTTTATTACTTTTGAAATTAGATCAGGTTTTCACAAAAATAAAAAATGACAAAGTCCATTGAATCAAGCTCAAAAAAATATTTTTGATAACTATAAATACGTCTATATTTGCAGACATATAGATGCCTCAATTTATGTGACAAGCAAAGACTATCCAAACAACAAAAAAGGAAAAGGGCTAAGGCCTTTTCCAACTCAACAGAGAATATTCTTTGGAATATTTTGTATAATATGCTCTTGCTTTAAAATTTAACTGGGCACCTTTCATTTTACTAAATATTCCAAAACAGAATAAGAACAATTATAAGGGCATATCTCTACCCGTCGGTGATCAATGTGGGATAAGAACTATCAGAAAGATAATAAGTCTACGAAACAAGGACAACCAGAGAGCACGGTGAAGTCGGGTGCGATGTGAGGACACGTAGCACAAATGGCATTAGCAAGGAAATGTTCATTGTAATTTATCCTATAACAATAGAATGATGGCGCGCAAGAGTTTTTGTTGTCTAAGGTGGCTCACAAACGCAAATCAGGTGGTATTTTTCCAGTGTAGATGGAAACTATAACTGTGGTCATGCTCGAAATGGGAGGTGATGTAGCACACAGTAAAAGGTCATGACAAAGGCCATGGAAGAGGTCACACCGTTGGGACGTGCAGGTAGCAAAATTAGGTAATCAATTATGCAGCAATAGAAAGGCTCCAGTGAGCAAGGCATATAAGATTGTGCATCGGTGGAACAATCACCATAGGCAAAAAATTATAACTAATATTTGTAGGACTGCGGAATGCGGTGGCAGTAATTGAAGTGCAAACAGAACCAGGTAGAAAATAGGTAGACTATGCCAGACTATTTGGAGGAATGGTCTGCAAAAGAAATGTTGCAAGATTGGACAAACAGGTATAGGCAGTATTTTTTGGTGAATCCTCCTCTTTCAGAGCAGAACTATGAGAAGGTGGACTATGAGAAAGTGGAACCGATGGAAGAGCTGGTACAACCTCCACCACTATAGCAATGGCAGCACTAACTTCTTCAACTTCAGAGCTTCATCTTCATCAGAAAGATCTTTGTCAAGGAGGTCTTCAACTTTAACAACACCTTTTGAGTCTTTATCAAAGTCTTTCTCAGAAAGGCTTTCAATTTCTTCCTCAACAGTGAGATATTAGTACCATCGTATAAAGGAAGACAATGGGCTGTTCAAATCCAGATGTTGCTAACACATCAAATTGTTCCATTTCAGGTAAATTTTATTTTTTTTTAATAGCAGTAAGAATTTGTTCTTCAATTGTAAGAATTTATTCTTCAATGGTGTGAATTCCATTCCAATCAAGCCATCCAAGGACATGATGGTCATGGTGATTATCTGAACACAAAGCTCCTTAGTTGATTGTGCTAATTTTTTAAAATTCTTCAAAAAAAATCTTGATCTAGCAGCGCAGTGCCTTGAACAAAAACTATCATCTGACCACATATCTCTTTGGCTCATTGTATTTATTCTTTGAGACAAAGATCCTTCGAAGAGTCTTGATTAGGCAGCATGGCTCCCGAAGCAGGAACGACCTGCTAGCTAATGAGGATCAAGCTTACTCAAATTTGCATGAGAGCTTGCGTAAAAATTTTATTAATCAAATGTATACTTATACACATCACAAAACTGCTTGATGGGCAATATCAAAGACCCAAAACCATAAGCGGAGAGATAAACTGACAGATAAGGTTATTAAAGAAAAAAAAATACCTAAAATGGAACAATTTTATTGTAAATTTTATTGTTCCTATTCACAACTTTACCTAGCACATCAGGTAAAATTTACCTAACACATCAAGTTAGGTTTGATAGCAGTAACAATAAATCGTTCAAATCTAGATGTTGCTAACACATCAAATTGTTCCATAAGTGAAGAGATAAACCTGACAAATAAGGTTGGAAAAAAAATTTATTGACAAACAACTTTTTAGGACCTAACAAATCAGAAGATTAGGGTTGCAGGCCTATCTTTTAATATAAACCTAATTATTTTGATTAATTAATTAAATTTAAGGTTTATTTAATTAATATTATTTAAATCCTTAACAAGTTTGTTGTGAGTTATCTAAACCTAAGGTGAGTCATTAGAAGGCAACAAAGAGGATGTTGTATTATGTTTGTGGTATAGTGGAATATGACCTAGAGTAAAAGAAAGAAATTATTTCAACAAGGATACATGGACTTAGATTATGCTAGATCTATAAATGATAGAAGGTCAACATTTTGATATTTTTTCATCTATGATCTAGACCTATCTCATGGTACAAGAAGAAACAATAGGCAGTAGCATTGTCATCCATAGAGAGAGAATATCACACTACATGAGGAGATGAGTGAAAAGCGATATGGTTATATCACATACTATCAAATATGGGTGTACAAAAAAATTGACTAATAGTATTAAATTGCTATAACCAAGGTATTCTAAAATTGGTCAAGAATCCAATATTTCATGTAATAACAAATCACCTTGAATTTTAGTCTCACTTCATTTGAGAACAAGTTTAGAATCATAAAATTCAGCTCTAGTACATTTCCATTGAATAATGGCTTGCAGATATTTTCACAAACGTGTCAAATTTTAATTGTTTTGCAACTCTCTTTGTATACTAAATAATGTAATAAAGGGGGATGCTAGGTAATTATTACATTATTTTCAAACCTCACTTGAGGTTACACCATTTACATCAAATATCTTGATTGTAACATTTATCTTAATAATTAATTTGTTGTATCTTAAATATGAGACATTGAAGTAATAACAAAAATGGCTTTTTTGCTCGATCCAACATGATGTACTTTTGTATGAGCATTCATTGTACAATGTAGTTAATTATTATCTATATAATCCCTATGGGATATGGTTAACTTTGTGATGGTTAAACCTAACTTGTAACTTGTAATTAACTTAAATCTCACTTTTTATGTCAACTTAGGTTTATTTATGTATTTGAGGGTTTTGGTATTGGTATAAATAGCCCTCATCCACTCCATTCATTGCATTAGAGTGTTGTGATTTTTATCTATGGATAATATATTAATTATTTGATACTCAAGGGTATCCATCATCTATTTCTCTCTTTTGCCTTTTTTATGCGTTCTATATAAGATGAGAGAATGAATTGCTTATGTATGTTACTAGAAATATATGTGAAATCTAACAAATAACTCATGCTTTTGTTATATACAAATATTTCAACTACAAATGGAAGAAGTGTGAAGAAATAAGAGACCTGAAATGAAGAAATAAAAATTTCAAATATACAAAATTGTTAGGAGTTGCATAATAGGAGGCTTGATGTGATATTTGATAAAATGTTTCATCTATTATTACATGAAGTCATTTAATGAAAATATGATTAAATAGATCTCAAATGAGGAGGTATAGGAGGCAAATTATTTTTTTCATCGTAACAATGTGCCTATCTAAAAAATTTCTTCAAAAATTTGGAATATTTTAAAAAGTGATATGCTGGATACAACTAATGAGGCTAGCAAAAAATCCTAAAATAAAGAAGATTAATTTCACCTTGATTGCATTGGTTCCCAAGAAAGGTGAGACAAAATATTTTAACAATTTTCATCCAATAAGGCTTTATTACATGATTTATAAGGTAATTTCATATATTATGAAAAATATTTTTAAAAAAATTGTAGATGTCTTATCTTAGAGGGAAAATATGATTTTCTTCATGGCAAAAATATTGTTTATGGCATAATCATTGTATAGTAGTTCACGCATTCTCTTAAATCTATGAGAAAGTTAAATATACATGTAAAATTGGATACAAACAAGCATACAATAGGGTTTTCTAAAGTTTTTCATATGATAATCTTTAAAAAAGAATTTTTTGATTAATGTTTGTATGATGGATTACATGTTAAAATTATCCAAAAGCATTCTATTTTAGTTAATAAATATCCTATTAAATACTTTGAATTATCTCATGGTCTAAATCAGGGTGACCCATCATCTCTTTATCTTTTCATTATTCTTGTTGATCCACCATGAAGAGCTCATCATAAAACAAAATTGGAAGCTTAAATCAAAGGTATTTAGGTTGTGAAAATGGCATATTCATATATTATCTCTAATTTGTTGACAACACTCTTCTTTTAGGTCATACATTGAATAGTGAGGCCATAAAATTTAAGTCAATACTATCATCCTATGAGAAGACTATGGGATGATTGGTTAATTAGATAAAATCTAAGATCTTTTTAAAATTAATACTAGCATTGATTTACAATGAATGATCATAGATATTTTAGGGTTTAAAGTTAAAAATTTACCATTAGCATATTTGTGTACTCCTCCATTCGAATAAAATAGAGAAGGAGCTTTGGAACCCAATTTTGGATAGAATTAAATCTTTTTTTATTGTTTGTAAAGGTAAGTTCTCAACCATGGATGAAACAATACAACCATATGCTCAAACTCTTAATTTAAAAAAAAATTGGTTATATCGGATTGAAACGGGTACCACCAATATTACATCATGACCACATAGTGGTATTACAATAATTTGACAATTATGCAAGTATCATTTTGCAAGATTTGAATCTGGATATCCTCCTTGAAAATTATGAAATATATCCCTTTAAACTAATTCCATTTTATCTAAATGTCAAGGGTCACCCATGGGATTTGAACCTTGGTCTATGTTATGGATTCCATTGTTTTTGACCAATTTCCCTAAACCCCATGTGCATGCTAGATCTTTTAAAATTACAAATAGGTATAACATTTAAATTTGACAAAATTAAAAAAAATGAAAAATATGGAGAAATGTAGTTTTTTTCTTTGTAATTGAAATAATGTTTATACAAGAAAGAATTGCAAAATTATAGATTTATGAGTTTTGCATTGTGGATAAAATTCATTAGAGAGTATTCAATTATAAATAAAATATCTTAACAAAATTGGTTGAATCCTTGTCCTCTTATTTTTCATTCAAAATGCCCACCATTAGGTCTGGCATCTTTGGCATGTAAAAGTGAAATTAAAATAAATTGATGTGAGTAAAAATTCCAAATCTTCGATTTCTATTAACAATCTTGTTGAGTGAGAGGACCTTAAACAAGTAGGGAACAAGCTCCAAAATATGATTCAAGATATTTATTTTTCTATTTTTGTGGAAGGGTAAGTTGGTTTAGAATCTATTATAATATGGTGGATACTCGATTGATTTAGGATATAAGGATTTGAAGAAATAAAAACTTCTTAATCATAAGGATTAATATTTGAAGAATATTTGGTCACTTGAGGCCCTTCCTAAGACCTCAACATTTCTTTTGTTAGTAGTCTAAAGTAAAATATGTATAAGTAATAGTTTATACATACAAGTATGTCATGGACCTTTTAGGTGTGCTATACATAAGAAGAAATTAGAAATATTAGACCATATATTGGGTTGCTCCATTAACATTTGGGTTGCTCCATTAACATTAGAAGAAGATTAATTTCTAGATTAATTGTTTGAAAGTTAAATCCATTAAGCATTATGTGGAGGGTTGGTCCTATTATTATCTATAGGAATTGTGGATTGAAAGAAATAATAAGATTTTTCAAAAATAATTCTACACTCATTCATTTTTTAATCCATATTGTTGTCCCTCTTGAAAATTAGTTGGAAGTATGTCTTGTATGCAAAAAAATATTTGTTAACCTCTTAGTTATAGAATTTGAATACACATACATGGGTGGTTTGAGATTAGAGTTAATGTAAAGGATCTATATTGATCCATGGTAGAATAAAAATGTGAAAATATTGGATTCATGAAAATTTATTTGATGGTGTTTTGAAAGGGAGCCCCAAGAAAGTTAGCAAGAGTGGTGTTTTTCAAATAATTAAAGCAAATTTCTCTTCACCTACTTTAAATCATATGTAATTTCAACAAACAACTATATGGAGATAGGTTACATCTTAAAGGGATTATCATTGCCATTGAAACTAGGATAGAAATATCTTGAGATTCACATATTATTATTAATGTCCTCAAGAAATATGTGATCAATAGGAGCACTAATTTATATCTATCAATTATTGATGGAGGCGGTGTCTTGAAAATGCCAATATACCTTCAAGAAAGGAAAGAGGATGGTAGATAATTTAGCCAATTGTAATTTTTATCTCTACCTTAATAAAATTCAAACATCAAAAACTAACTAGTCAAGAGAGGTTTTATCTCTTAATGAAAACGATATCAAAGATTTGATAGAGAAAAAGTAGTGATTTGACATAAATGAAATATCTTTAATAGAAATGCAAGTTAGATATTGTCTAATTAACCTCATGAGAGATTTAACATTTTGATATTTTTATAACAGTAACCCCAATTAAAATCCACATATAACTTATTTAAAAAGGGATAATATATTAGAGTTAAAATTTTAACAATTTAATTATACTATAGTTATATTCTACCAACCTTATTGTCAAAATATAAAAGACAATTAGTTTATATAGTTTATTTTTAATTGGTTATATGGTTTCCATCTATATTACATATCATAATATTTAATGAAACCACATTATCAAGATACTATAACAAAACCATATTATCAAGGTACTACAACAAACTATATTATCATGGACCACCTTATCACAAGAATACCCATCATAATACAAGAATTTGTATTTAAACTATTTGTATACAATTTCATCTCATTTACCATTACTCTATATAATGCTTTGGATAATTATGTAAAATTATTATTCTATAATATTTTATACATAGTCTATATATTTTTAAGTAATAATTGATACTTTATGACAACTATACATAGTTGTAGCTAAGCCAGTGATTCAATAGGCCCAATCAAGTTATATATATATATATATATATTAGGCAAAAAAATATTTTATAATTTAGAAATAACCTATAAATAACTTATTGTGATGACAATTTTGAAATGAAATTAAATGAAAATACATATCTACAAATATCTACTTATATGGAAGACACATGTTTTAATTAGTCTTATTGAAAATAATAAATGAAAATGTTTTTATGTAAGTTATAATTAATATTTACCCAGGTGTTGCAGGTGAGTTGGAGAGGAGAGGGAAATCCTCAAGAGAGGTCCTAGGTTCAAATCTTCACCCTACCAAAAAGTTGAATTGGGTATCCAAAATCCAATTGATAATGTTGGTGCGGGCAGGGTCGAGTGCGACTCCCGGGTGACTTTGACGGTGTAGAACCCCCTATTCGTGGTCTCTCAAACCAAGGCGGCCCCACAAGGGGTTTTTTGCTTTATATATATATATATATATATATATATATATATATGGATTCCAATTGATAATGTTGGTGCGGGCAGGGTCGGGTGCGACTCCCAGGTGACTTTGATGGTGTAGAACCCCCTGTTTGTGGTCTCTCAAACCAAGGCGGCCCCATAAGGGATTTTTTTGCTTTATATATATATATATATATATATATATATATATATATATATATATATATATTATATTAATACTTCAATGTTAACTTTACATGTAAAATTATGCAAACCTTGTCATAAATCTCATCATCTAAAAAAATACCTAATTAAATAAGTTATATGAGTTTAATTGAAAATAATCTATCAATTTTTTTGCAGCACAATTGCAATATGAAATTTATTATATTAATTTTAGAAATATGATTAATATTACAATATCAAATTCATGCAAAATATAATATCAATTCACAATTTTGTAACAAAAATTAGAAAAATTAAGTACTATATAATCCTTGTTATATTAGGTTTTGAGTAGATAACATTCTCTATGTTTGAATATTTTTATCCATTGTAAAATCAATAAATTGCTACAATTGACATATTAATTTGATTTTTTTCTCTATGATGCAAGAAATCAAAAACAAGTCAAAATATAATGATGATCGTCAAATTATTTTTTTAATGGGTTATCATGGGGTTAAGATAACTCACCTAAAATTTACGCACCCATCATACCTGCATATAGGATATTTACATAATTTATCAAAACTTAAATCTAAGCCTTTCTTATAAAATTTGATCCATATCAATCATTTAAATTCAACCAAAAAATAAATAAATAGTTCTACAATAATTATTCAAATATTAAAAATTAAACGTTGTCATTACTTTTTCATTATGTTGCATTATTTTCATACAAATTAAAAAAATAGAAATAATTAATGGCGGGATATTTACATAGAGTGGTGAATAATTAGTTCAAGTATGAATGTAAAGGATTGACTAGATCCAATAAATAAAAATAATCTCTATATTATTTTATTACATTTCATTTTGTTTGAGACGATGGGAAGTTTACTTGATGGCAAATAAAAATATATATACGTTGACAATAAAAATATAAATTAGGTGCTTGAAATTTGATACCTAGTTTGGATTAATATACAAACATATACATAATTTTTAGTTTTTAATTTTTGTTTTTGAGGTTAATTATGTTGGAATGTTTGTAACTTGACCTTATTAGGCCAAGACCAGTAGTGATGAAGTGCCTATAGATGCTCCTGATGTAGCCTACGAGAAAGTACAATGTAAGCCTAAGGGCATTCTTATTTGTAACATGTTGGCCATTTTGCATTTTGCCACATTGGGGATTTTTTTGGGAAGTTTTTATGTAGTTTTGTTGTATATGACGGCACTTTTGAAAACAATTTTATATGCTCCTAATTTGTTTTCATATATATTGTTTTTATGTTTTCGCATTTGAAAAATTGTGAAGTATTTTATAAACTTCCTTTGTAAAACTTTGTTACATCATGAATTCATTCGAAAGGAAGGTTTTTGTAAAAATCTGAAAAAGGATGAAAGGCCTAAGTAAAACTTTGAAAAGTGTCTAATTGTATTTACGTTCACCCCAAAGGAGGGGTGAACGCCCCATTCACCCTTTGGAAGGGTGAACGAAGTTCCAAAAATCCGACGCGAGCAAGTTCAAAGTGTATTCGCATTCGCCCTTTCAATGGGGTGAACGCGTCATTCGCCCTTCCCAGGGGCGAACGCGCCCCAAAGAAGAACACGCTCGTGCACGCCCGAAGATGGTGTCGATTCAGGTTCACCCTGGTTGAGGGGCGAACATCCCGTTCGCCCCTCCCATGGGTGAACGAACTTTCAAGGCAAGGTGTTGTCGCATTCGCCCTTTCTATGGGGTGAACGCGTCGTTCGCCCCTTCCAAGGGTGAACGTGTTTTGAATGAAGATTGTGCACATAGATACAAGAATGATGGGGTGAAGCAGATTTTGAGGTGAACGTGATTTCGGGGTGAAAGGAATTATGGTCAAGAGTTTTGAAGATGCCAAGATCATGAATATTAAATAATGGTGGCATCGAAGTAACTCATGTTGTGAATCTCGAGTAGGGGAGAAGTTGAATGGGAAGGATGAACGAATATTTTTAATTTCCAAAGCATTGGAACACTTCCCAGATATTCAATAATGTTTTAATTATCTATGCACCGACGCCTAAGTCACTGATTTTATGGAGATTGTTCCTCAAGAAAGATAGATTTTCAATATTTTCGAGGAGGGATTTCCTTGTTTTTGTCCCTGATCCCTGGACATTCTGTTCTCTGATGCATTAAATGAAAGAGGTGAAAACCTCTATAAATACTAATCAAATTTCTATTGTAAGAGGAGGTTAGACACTTTGCGAGAATACTCTCCAAGTTCTCTGCATTAATACAAGGCATCAAGCTTCTGAATTTGCAAGTGATTTTGTGTGTAATTTCTTTCTGTACTATGCACTTCTTTTTCACATTCATCTTTCTTGTTTGTTGTTAGATTTAAATTCTACAATTGGATTTAAATATTGCTAGTAAGAGAGTGAATGCTGGAGTGATTATTTTGAAAGTTATTTCTACAATATTACAGGTTTATTCTACAGTTTTTCCTTTTGTAAATGCTATTCTATGCTTGGGTGTTTTCCTGCTATTAGTCTGCCCTAAATCCTGTACTTCGGCCTATGGCCATATTTCCCATCTCTTTCGGTTATTTTCAATTTCTTTCTTGCATCCCTAGTATTTTACCAGTATAGGATTTAGTTCGGGAACCAACCCTCTCTGGAGATTGGCATGGAGGACATCTCTTTCCTTCGACCTTTCAATGTTGGTCGTATCTAGGGTGCATAAACGTAGTGTTTATTGATTAGGCATATATTTGACCAATAGTTTTTGGCATGCCTGGTGGGACCTCAAAAGTTCCACTTTTAGTAGTATTTAGGTTTGGTGTTTGCCTTTCTATAGGATAATTAGAACATCTGGCGACTCGATTATACCCAAAAATCTTCGAATGTGAGAGCAATGAAAGTTGTGTCTCATGAATACAAGATCGCAAGCCAAAAATCCAAATCATCAAATTGAGTTCTACGAACTTGATATCCAAAGGTTAGGAGAACATCCTCAGTTAGCCACTTTTTGGCGTACCTCTTCATTACCTCATATATCCCACATACCATCTGTTACATCCTCATGGTTAGCTAACGTATTTTTTGCTCCTATAAGTCCAGTTAGTACCACCACCAGTTTCCCTCCACCTCATACTACCACTAGCGTTCCTCAACCTACACCTCATATACCAGTCCATATGGCTCAAAATCCTCTACCCCATCAACAATAGCCACCAAGGTAGTTCCCAGCATGGAATAGCTCAGGGGCCTTGAATTTGCAAGCACAAAATCTAGTACCTCAAGCTGCTTTGAAAGCCTTGCCAACTTATGATGGTACTGGAAAAATTGCATATGAGCATATCCAAGATGTGGCCTCTTTGGCGACTATTCATGACATAATGTATGAAGATGTAATGATAAAGTTGCTAGTATTGTCTTTGAGAGGAAAATTGTTGTATTGGTATCGATCGTTACAACTAGGTACTATTACTTCATGGGATCAGTTGGCGGAGTTACTAATAAAAAATTTTCATGAACAAGTTGATCCATACTCTTTGTTGCACCAGTTCACGATGATTTAGAGACATCCACAAGAGGAGATCATGGATTTTAATGTCAGATTCATGTGAAGCTGGCAGAGAGTCCCTAACGGTTTGTGACCTACGCATGAGCAAGCTATATTTTATTATCTCAGAGTGCTTAGCACTGATATTGGTATGGTTGTATGATAGGCCAATGTGACCACCTTTCTAGACCTGTACACATAGGCTCAAAAGGTTGAATCTGATTTGATTATTGTAGGTAGACTTCCTCTAAAACAACTATGCCAATCCTCCCTGATCTTCCTCAATATCTATATTCTAGTGCATTTTTGCAACCTATGCCATCTATGTACCCAGTTCCCTCATGGAACTCTAGCCCACCTCATATTGCTTTGATTCCTCTCCCATAATAGTCAGCTCTAAGTTTTACACAGTTACCTGCCCCATCAGTTCCTCAACTACCGACATCTGTTCCCTTCCCCACATTGTCGATGCCTTCGACTCCTTTGCCATTACCAGCACATCGCAAGCACCCTTACCTTTTCTAACACCCATTCCATCATCTAATCCTGACCCTTTCATGATATTATTGTAGGAAGTGAAGTCCAATAATGCAACATTGAGGACAATTTCTAATGAGCTCACGATGGTGAGAAAGAAGCAAGTAAAAGCTGAGTTCAGGTCCCAAAGGTTCCAAACTCCACCAATTACCTGAGAGCAAGCTTCTACTAGTAGGGGACCTAAAAAGAGTACTACAGTGCTAGCAAATGAGGAGGCTAGTGCGATAGAAAAAGGCGTATTGGTGCTCTACATGTAATGATCCCCATGGAGAAGACACTTGTATGGTACATATGAACTATGTCCAAACGTTGGCAGAAAGCTCGCAGGTGGGAAAATTAATATGATTCGAGAAGTTGATCACAATTGCATGATGCCATCCTTGGAGCAAGTATCAGTCCTCACGAGGTCTAGGAAAAAGTCGATGATGGTGGATCCAGCGGAGCTCGAACCCTTGAAGGTACCTGTAGAACCAAAGGTGCAAGATGAGAAGCAGTTACCTCTAGCGAAAGCACCTACCATGAAGGCTAAGGAGCAATATTCTATTAAATTGAAGGATTTATTGCCCAAGTCAACTCAAGAGAGGGTACAGACCAAGCCACCAGCTCCACAACCTGCAACAGCTGCTCAAACACACGGTGAAACAAGAGAACAAGCCAAGGAGCGACTTAAGTATCCATCATTGATGAAGAGGCAAAGAGTGGAAGCCACTCAACAATATCGGGATAGATATGAATGAGCTCCAGAAGAGAAGGTTTTGGCTACCTCAAGTTACAACATCGTAGAGGAAATGAAGAAGATCCCAACAAAAGTTAGCTTGTATGATGCACTACAATTGCTAGGATAGATTGATTTGTTACAAGAATCTTTGAAAACCGCTAAGGATCAGAAGAAAGATCATTCCCAAATAGTCCTAGCGTAGGCACTACCGACTTCTACAATAGGTAAAAATAGGCCTCCCCATTTTATTTATCTTTAAGAATGGAAGGATGGATTGTACATAATTGTATGATCGACTCTGGAGCTACAACTACTATCATGCCAAAGGCAGTATGCGAGGTGATGGGGATGGAATATACAAGGAGTAGCCCAGGAGTGTTGCAGTTGGATGGAACTCTAGTTAAGATAGTGGGAGTTATCAAAGATATCCCTATTGTCCTTCATAGTATGCCACAAATTATCGTCATCCAAGAAGTGGTTGTAGTTGACCTGGAGCCATACTTTAGCATGTGTCTCTCAAGGGAATTCATGGCTAAACTAGGGGGATACCTCTCCTTGGACTATTCACATTTGGAGATACCATTCAAGGGAAAGTGAATTCATATCCATAATGAAAAACCTTCACCTTTTCATATTGAGAGGTTTGAAGAGGAAGAACAGTCTCCAAGCATAGTGAACATGATGACTGAAGAGCTAGAGGAAGTTGATTTGGTGAAGGAAGCTTTGAGTGAGTTTCATTTGGAGGATGAGTTTTTGCTCATATATTTTAATGCAATGATCGAAACTGACATTGGATGTTACACCATAACTAAACCCGAGCAGGTTGAGAAGCAAGTTCTTGATTCATAGAGTTCAGATACGGATCAGTTATGGAAATTGTATTTTGATGGTGCCAGATGTAAGAATGGTGCAGGAGCTGGTGTTGTATTGATTTCTCCTGAAGGTATACAAAAGACTTACTCTTATAGATTGACTTGGAGTTGTACAAATAATGCAGCTGAGTATGAAGCATTGTGCCTTGGTTTAAGAAAAGCTAAGAAATTAGGCATTAAACAACTATAAATTTTTGGTGACTCTGAGCTTATTGTCAACCAGACTACTAATAAATGTGTATCAAAACAACATTATCTGAAAGCTTATCGCAATAGGGTCTGGGATTTATTTGAAGCTTTCATCACTTTAAATATTCAAGCGATTCCTCAGGAGCAGAATAGACATGCTGATATTTTAGCTTCCCTTGGTGCAAATTATTCCCCCATCGAGCAAGTGGTCCGAAGGCCCAAAATAGTCAGAGTGATCTATAGACCTTCAGTCCCAGATAAGAATCTCTATTGGCAAGTATTTGACAATGATGAACAAATAGTGAACTTTCTGCTCAGAGAAGTTGTTGGTGTAGATGACAGAACACTGGCTGAGGAAGAAAAGGAGGGAATGATTCAGTTAAAAAATAATCATATTCCTAGAGGTTTGATCTCATTGGAAAGTTTATTTGACCAGAATGACAGAGCTGATAAGCACAGGATTAAGGTAGATGCCAAAGAATACAAAGAGTTGCAGTTGGAATCAAGAAATATTATCAAGATCGGGATCGATTGTATGTCAGAGGAGCTTGAAGGCATTAAGAACCTGTGCTATGAATACCCCGATATTGTAGCATGGAGCTATCAAGATTTAAAAGGATATGACAAGAATGTAATCCAACATACTATAGAGCTGCAAGAAGGAGTCAAGCCTTTTCGACAAAAGCAGCGTCCTGTCAATCCCAAGATTGAAGTCCTCATGAAAGCAGAATTGTTGAAGATGCTCGAGGCAAAAATTATATACCCGATTAAGCACTCAACCTGGGTAGCGAACCTGGTCCCTATGAGAAAAAATAATGGAGATATACGATTGTGCATTGATTTCCACAATCTGAACCAGGCATCGCTCAAGGATCATTATCCTTTGCCCCAGATAGATCAAATTCTTCATGTGGTCATTGGCGCTCAGAGATTCTCACTATTGGATGGCTTCTCTGGGTATAATCAAATTTGGGTGAAGGATGAGGATCAATATAAAATGACATTCACTACCA
This sequence comes from Wollemia nobilis, assembly GCA_028583015.1. Classification (NCBI taxonomy): domain Eukaryota; kingdom Viridiplantae; phylum Streptophyta; class Pinopsida; order Araucariales; family Araucariaceae; genus Wollemia; species Wollemia nobilis. Next base: position 6,907,580 of record JAQPPZ010000380.1, on the reverse strand, counting down.
AGTGGGGCACATTTGCCTATCAATGAATGCCCTTTGGGCTTTCAAATGTCGGTGCTACCTTCCAGAGAGCTATGGACGTTGCCTTCGGTGAGTTGTTGAATAGGATTATCGTGATATATCTTGATGATATGACCATGTTTTCACATTGCAGAAAAGATCATGTTACTCATCTAAGGCAAGTATTTGAGAAGTGTCATGAATTTAAGATTTCTATAAATCCAAAGAAGTCAATATTTGTGGTTAAGTAAGGGAAGTTGTTGGGTCATGTGATCTCACAAGAAGGATTGGTGATTGATCCTGCGAGAGTTGAGGTGCTCATGAAATTGCCACTACCTGCTAATAAGAAAGACTTACAATCTTTCTTCGATCAAATAAATTTCATCTGCAAGTTTTTTCAGTTATTTTGTCCAATTTGTTAAGCCTATGACCGAGATTTTGAAAAATAATGTTGAATTCAAATGGACAGAGGTCAGGAAATGAGCTTTTCAGGAAATCAAAGAGAGAATCACTCAAGCGCCAGTTCTAATTAACCCAGACTATTCAAAGGACTTCATCCTTTATGCAGTAGGTGAGCAAGAGAGTTATGTTGTTGTGTTGACACAAAAATAGGATGATGGTGAAGAGAAGCCCATTGCTTTTTTAAGCCAAGTTATTGCACCGCATCAGGAGAAGTACAATTTTATAGAGAAATAGGTCTATGCAGTGATGAAAGCGCTCAAAAAGTTTTGGCATTTTGTTTCTCAAAGTAATACTGTTGTTTATGTCATCCATCTTGATGTTCGAAACTTCATAATTCAGGGTGAACTAGGTGATAAAAGGGTAGGATGGGTCTCAAAGATCCAGGAATATGACGTGGAGATCCGACCGACAAAGTTGGTTCGTGGGCGCGCTCTATGCCAAGAGTTGGCCAGGAGTGATGTCGTTGAGACATTGAATATGATTCATGAAGAAGACATTGATGAAATAATTTGCGTAAATCATACTACAAGCGATAAGGATTGGATAGAAGAATTGATTGACTATTTTACTTTTGGGAGATGTCCAACCCGCCTTGACCCCTCACAACGTCGAAGGTTCAGACTACAGGTGCTCAGATATGTATTGTTGCCTAATGGGTTATATCATAAAAATATTGACGGCGTACTCCTCAGGTGTGTAAAAGCATCCGAAAAGGAGAATATTTTGGAGGAATTCCATTCTGGGCTATCTGGAGGCCATTATGCAGGCAGACCCATGGCTTTGAAAATTATCCGAGTAGGTTACTATTGGCCTACTCTGTTCATCGATGCTCATAGAATAAGTCAGCAATGCGATAGTTGCCAATGATATGTGGGCAGGATTAGAAAAGGAGCATTGCCCTTACATCCAATCCAAGTGGAAGCACCTTTTTAGTAGTGGGGTCTTGATTTTATTGGTGTTATTGATCCACACTCTTCCATAGAACACAAGTATATCCTGACAGTGATAAATTATTTTACCAGATGGGTGGAGGCTATACCCACTAAGAAGGTTGACCAAGCGACCGTTATCTCCTTTCTGGAGGGGCTTATCACTCGATTTGGCATACCAGATTCTCTAGTCACTGACAATGGCACTCCCTTCATCGGAGCTAAGATCACTGAATTCACTAGCAAATATGGTATTTACTTGAAAACATCCTCCAATTATTACCCGTAGGGGAATGGGTTGGCTGAATCGACTAACAAGAATTTGCTATGAATCTTGAAGAGGATAATGGGCAGTAACAAAAGGAGTTGGCATTTGCTATTAAATCAAGCACTTTGGGCCGATCGCATCTCAGTGAAGAAATCAATTAAAACTTCCTCGTATGCTTTGGTTTATGGAAAAGAAGTTGTTCTCCCTACACATATTGAACTTCCAGTGCTTCAAACTTTGCAGTTGTTCCAAGATGAAGATGAAGAGTATGATCCTATGGGTGCAAGGCTGGCACAATTGCTGCAATTAGAGGAGGACAGGGAGCAGGCCTACCAAGTCTTTTCCGAACATGCCATAGATATGAGAAAGTGGTTTGGAAAAAATATGATTGACCGAGGTTTTTAGGTGGGAGATTTAGTCTTAAAATGGAATGAGAAGAAATCCAAGCCAGGAAATCACCATAAGTTTGATGCCATATGGGAGGGACCCTTTCAAATTTTCATGGTAAATTCTACAAATGCTTATCATCTGCGTGATATGGAGGGTTATGAGCTTCCCATTCCAGTGAATGGTCTTCATTTGAAGGCCTATATTTCATGATTTTATTTTGATAAGGTATGACTTTGTATATATGTAAATATTTTTTTTTGAAATATTTGTAAAAGTAAAAAAAAGTAAAAAAAAAAAATGTATTGAAAGTCTTTTCGCCATAAGGATGAGGCGATCAAAATTTCCTTTTCGCCTAAAAAGGGAGTGTTTTAACAAAGCAATATTTTCGTTCACCTCCAAAAGACTAAATGAGCGAACATATTTTTATCCACTTCGACCACAATGAAGGTAACAACACGTTTGCCCAAGGGAAGGGGTGAACGGGATGTTCGCCCACATTTTAGGTGAATGTGTTTTGAAGGGTGAAAAGATGTCAATATCAAAAACATGCACGTCACCTTCTTCGCATATGAAAAAAAAAAAGCAAAAAAGAAAAACAGGCTTTAAATAAAAGGGGAAAAGTAACCCAAGTTTTTTAGAAGGAAGTTTAATTTTTAAAAGGAGATATGTGCCATGGAATTTTCAAATGAAGTCACCTGAATTCAAAGGATTGATATTTTTGCGCGAAATCAAAATCGTCAATAAGGGGGTTAAGTTGCCAAGCGCCTAAAGAATCTACCGAAGGAGAAAATGTTAGCAACAGTTTCGGAGGCACGTTGTGAAATCAATGCGCCCTTGGGTTACGTGTCAGCAATCGAAAGGCAAAAGCGCTCGAAAAAGGGCATTGATTTTAAAAATGTGAGAGGTGCTGATTTTTAGATTTCCAAGAGGGCCTCAAATATTAAATGATTGGCTGATGAGCGGTAAAATTAGCTTCCCCAGCAAGCTTCAAGCGCCAGGGCACATCGTACGACGAGATTGCGTAGCATCAGGGCATAGTTTTCTAGGAGGATCCAATAGCAAATCATAGAAGAAACCATTTGTACTTCAGAAATGGTGCCAGGATAGCAGCTCGAGGATAATCCCCTCCCGAAGGTGCTTGCATTTAATTTTGCATTTACTACAGTAGGTGTCAGAGCGCTCTATAAAAATCGAAGAGGTAAATTGCCCAAAATTTATCATTCTTTCTTATTTTTAAAATTCCTCTCTGTTGCGTTCTGCATTTCAGTTGCAGAGAATTTGTAGAAGCTTCCTCAGAGCAAAAAAGTTGCAGAAGTTTATTCAGAATATTTGTCAGAGGAAAAATAAAAATATGGGGAAGAGAAGTAAAGAGCCCAAGGATGTCAAAGAGGCCGAAGAGCCTAAGAAAGCAAAAAAGAGGGAAAGGAGTTCGAGAGCTAAAAAGGCTCGTAAAAATGATTACGTAGATCTAGACCCCTACGAAGACGTTGTGGTAGAGGTGAGAGATTGCCTAATTACACATAAGGGGGTCAAAAATTTGAGGCAAGACGTGGAGGCGGTAGTGAGTCAGGGTGTTTCATACAATAGTTGGCTCATAGTCCCTTATAATTCGTAGCTCTCCTGGTATTTGTGTTCACCCGTCCACCCGTGCCCTGAGCTGGTGCAACTTATTGCACGATTTTATGATCCTTTCACCAAGGCCGTGCGGAATGCCAGGAGAGAAATCCTGTTCACAATTACTCCAGATGAAATCAGGGAAGCCTTTGCATGTGGGTTGAAGCCTCCTTCCTATGCAGTTCATAAGAAGATCCACACAGATGAACAGGAAGACAGATACGTCTCCACTGTAGCCATGCGCCAGTTTATGGAGACCCAACTCGTTAAGGAGCCGCAGATGGGGCAGCTGCCGAATTTTTCGAAGCCGCTCTCTGAATTTAAGAGCCAAGATATTTATTCTATGTTGTCTTGGGTTGTTGGGATGCCTTCGGATGAGACAGTGCATAAGTGGCAGGCAGCTATCGCTCAATGCATTTGCAAAGTTGAGTTTTACTCCCCTTCCACCATGAGACAAGGGGGAAACCCCATTTACTTTGATTGGGCGGACTTCATTTCCTGAAGAATTAATTCCCAGTTGGAAAAAATGCAAACCGGGGAGTCTCAATCATTTTGGCATACATCATTTTTGGTATGGTTCTTTTTCTTTCAGTTGTAGCAGTGTTTTTCATTTATTGCAGTCTCAACATTGGGTGAAAAGAATGAGCCCTTGCCTGTATATATGTGGACCTCAATTTTGTTAAGAAAGGAGTCAGTGTATAGTTTTAACAACTGGTTTTTAGGGCCAATGATTGAATTGTTGTGCGGTACCTATGATAGAGTGTCACGGGAATTGAAAGATGCAGTCATCACAGAAGAAAAGGGTGACATTTTTTTGCTTACCCAGGGCGTTGTTGTCCAAATTTTTGGATACACTGGTAAGCCATTTTTACTACCGTATTTTGCTACAGCGCACATGTTTGCAATGGAGGTCGTGCACCAAATGGACCATGTGAATGACATATATGGCGCTGGGCATGGAAAGAAGACTACCTGCACCATGCCTTTCAAGTTTGAGGGCATAGAGGTGAATCAGGTTGGGCAAAATAGATTGTTAACAGTAGCGCTCCAGGACTTGGGCTTGATTGAATTACCACAACGTTGGCGGTACGACCCTCTGGGGAAGTTTTTAGAGTTTTTAAAAGCAAATTCATTCCATTGCTGTCCTCACCCTGACATTCAGAAGTGAAGGAATAATTTTGATGGGCCAGACATGAACTGGCATATTGAAAAAATGACTTCCCTCCCACCATGGCATGACTATTATGAGCAGGAGGTGGAATATAATCCAGCCAAGAACACGGCTCATATTCCTCCACCAGGTTTATTTGGAACTGTCAAACAAGCAGAACCTGAATGGACTGAGGAAAATATTATGAACTGGTGGATTATGCACATTCATCGTAGGAAGTCGCACGCTCCTTATGGGTTGAAATTAGATGAGCAGTTTTCTCATGCTTACGATGATTTTGTAGACTCATATCAACCCATCACCTTCATGAATATTTTGCCACAAAGTTTCCAGCATTCTGATAGTGGCGAAGGTAAAACCGAATAGGAGCACCCTATTATTGAAAATGAGACCTCCGAGGAGGAGGAGCAGTAGTATAGGTTCCAAAGAAGGTCTCAAAGGATGAAGCACCCACCGAAAGAAGCGTCCACGCCCAAAAAGCTAAAAATATCACTGGCGCCTCCATTCTCGAAAGTGGAAAAGCGGCCTCGAACCAATGCAGCTATGACTTCCACCATTGAGGCACCCACGACTTCAGTTGCTATGATTTCTGTAGCATCGACTGTAATAGTTTTGGTAGTTGCTTGTGCACCAGCCTTGAACCCTTCACCTGCTGAGGAACTCCCACCTTCAGTTGCACAAATTTTTTTGATGATCCAACAAGAGGAAGAGGAACAACCATCGAAGAGTTCCCATGTGGAGATTATGGATGAAGAAGAGGTTCTTGATGTCAGTGAAAGGGTCGAAGAACAAGAAGAGGAGGTAGTTTCACAGCCGCCTCCATCTCCTCAGCACATGGCGCCCATGCCCGAAGGTACGTCTCCTTTTCCTTCTTCTTCTTCTTCCCCTAGAGCAAGCAGTGGTTTCCATTTTAGTTCCATCTGTTACATTTTTGTCTCCTCCACTTTCCATTTCTCCACCTTTTGGTATACCTTCCACTTCGGTTTCTATATCATCCTCTTCTATACCATCTTCTTTCACTCCCGAAATCACTGTTGCTCCTTCTTCTATTCCCGCTCCTTCGTCCTCCGCTTCTTTTAGTTCTTTTGCATCAGGTTCGAATCCTTTTTCGTGCCCTACCCCTTCAGTCATCACCACCTCCACCATTGAGGTTGTAATTACATAGGCTCCTCCTAGGGTTAGTGTAACTGCAGTGGAGCCCATGTCCACTACCAAATCCGCCATCTCCCTTCCACCTTTGTTTCCATCCCCCCACTTTTTTTAGTGTCGTCCACTTCTACTGGGCCTAGTCGCTCAGAAATTTTGGTCCCTTTTACCCCATTTTTGGAGTTGCAGCCAGTTCTTGATGTATAGGTGGCCCGTAAATAGCTCGACATAGAAAAAATTAATCGGGTGCACCTGAGCTCTTCACAATGGTTGAAGAGCATGCACCGCAAGGAGGCCTCGGCTCCAGCTCGGCCGATAAAGAAAGTAGCCTTTGACCCTATTGCCAAGGAGGCTCACATAACAATGATCACTCCTTTGGTCCAGAAGCCTCAGGGAGAATTGTTGTCGGGTGACCTCATTTTTGAAACTATTACAGAAGATCTTACATGGATTGATCCGATCGAGAAAATGGGCAATATTTAGGTCGACATGAGCTCAGTGTACCTGCATGGTGAGCACTACAAGGAGAAGTATTTTGAAAGTCAGAACAAGATAATTGAGCTTAAAAATGCCCTGGCAAAAAGTAGAGCCATAGAAGAAAAGATAGCCATAGAGAATGATTACTTGCACAACCAGGTCAAAGTGCACTTAAAGGAGCGTGATGCTACCAGGATTGAAATGCATAAGCTTTAGCAGCAGGTTGAAGACATGAAGAAGTAGTTGGAGGAGAAGGTAGTGCAGGCCACAGGATTTTCATATGATAGCGTTAAAGGCGCCCGACTTCGCTCTGCTCAAAACTCTAAAAAATTAGCTGCACATGTTGTTAAGGTACTACAGTATTTGTGGGAGGCACGGATACAGATTCAGCTCGGGAAACAGTTAATTGACACCATGGAGGAGATGCTTTCACCCTACATGGAGATGGCCATAAAAATACAAGCTTTGTTGAACACTAATTTGTACATTCGCCCTCTCAGTGAAATGGATTACGCTTGGTCCAAGGCATGAATAACACTGCATAGCTACTTTCAACGCATGGACCTAGTGAGGGAGGGGCGGGCCATCCTCAACGTTATTGAGCATGAGCATAATATTTCTATGACTCATTTTGAGACTATTGATGGGTTGGGCTTCCCAAATTTTGTGGATAATTGGGGAGAACCTCTTCCCATGGAAGAACTGGAAGCACTCTGGAAAAAATTCATTGAGGATACTTCCAAAATTGATGCCCTGGAAGAACCTCTCACTGAAGCGCAAGTGTTGCCCTTGATGTAGAAGTATACACGCTTGGAGCTATCACTATATGAGTTGGCTCAATGATCGAAGCATCTCAGTTTGATGGATGTGCAGAATATTCACTTTGTCTATGAGTCACTCAGTGTCCCATGCCTATTCACCACTCATGCTTGGGATGAGGCCATTCATGCTTATGAGGTTCTTACCAAAATAATCCAAGAGCAAGAGGAGCAGGTAGGGGTAGAGCACATGACAGCATATACTAAAGTAGTAGAAGAAGCAGAGCAGGCTGAAGTGCTCCGAGTAGCGAAAGAGGCCGAGCAAAAGGAGCGAGCAGAGGAAGAAGTGGCCCGAAGGAAGACATCTACAGTAAAGGTAGCGATGCCCACTAAAATGGCTGGAAAAAAGGACTCTGCAACCCAATGAATCAAGGCCTGGGATCACTTGCATCCATGCGAGTTGGATACCCCGTGAGTCGCCAAAAATGTTGGCCATTTTGCATTTTGCCACATTGGGGATTTTGTTGGGAAGTTTTTATGTAGTATATGGCGGCACTTTTGAAAATAATTTTATATGCTCCTAATTTGTTTTCATATATATTGTTTTTATGTTTTTGCATTTGAAAAATTGTGAAGTATTTTATAAACTTCCTTTGTAAAACTTTGTTACATCATGAATTCATTCGAAAGGAAGGTTTTTGTAAAAATTTGAAAAAGGATGAAAGGCCTAAGTAAAACTTTGAAAAGTTTCTAATTGTATTTACGTTCACCCCAAAGGAGGGGTGAATGCCCCATTCACCCTTTGGAAGGGTGAATGAAGTTCCAAAAATCTGATGCGAGCAAAAGTTCAAAGTGTATTCGCATTCACCCTTTCTATGGGGTGAACGCGTCGTTTGCCCTTCTCAGGGGTGAACACGCCCCAAAGAAGAACATGCTCGTGTGCGCCCAAATATGGTGTCAATTCAGGTTCACCCTGGTTGAGGGGTGAACATCCCGTTCACCCCTCCCATGGGTGAACAAACTTTCAAGGCAAGGTGATGTCGCGTTCGCCCTTTCTTTGGGGTGAACGCGTCGTTCGCCCCTTCCAAAGGTGAACATGTTTTGAATGAAGATCGTGCATGCAAGATACAAGAATGATGGGGTGAAGCAGATTTTGAGGTGAACGTGATTTCGGGGCGAAAGGAATTATGGTCAAGAGTTTTGAAGATGCCAAGATCATGAATATTAAATAATGGTGGTGTCGAGTAACTCATGTTGTGAATCTCGAGCAGGGGAGAAGCTGAATGGGAAGGATGAATGAATATTTTTAATTTCCAAAGCATTGAGATGCTTCCCAGATATTCAATGATGTTTTAATTATCTATGCACCGATGCCTAAGTCACTGATTTTATGGAGATTGTTCCTCAAGAAAGATAGATTTTCAATATTTTTGAGGAGGGATTTCCTTGTTTTTGTCCCTGATCCCTGGACATTCTGTTCTCTGATGCATTAAATGAAAGAGGTGAAAACCTCTATAAATACTAATCAAATTTCTATTGTAAAGGGAGGTTAGACACTTTGCGAGAATACTCTCCAAGTTCTCTGCATTAATACAAGGCATCAGGCTTCTGAATTTGCAAGTGATTTTGTGTGTAATTTCTTTCTGTATTGTGCACTTATTTTTCACATTCGTCTTTCTTGTTTGTTGTTAGATTTAAATTCTGCGATTGGATTTAAATATTGCTGGTAAGAGAGTGAATGCCGGAGTGATTATTTTGAAAGTTATTTCTGCAAGATTACAGGTTTATTCTGCAGTTTTTCCTTTTGTAAATGCTATTCTGTGCTTGGGTGTTTTCCTGCTATTAGTCTGCCCCGAATCTTGTACTTCGGCCTGTGGCCATATTTCCCATCTCTTTCGGTTATTTTCAATTTCTTTCTTGCATCCCTAGTCTTTTACCAGTATAGGATTTAGTTCGGGAACCAACCCTCTCTGGAGATTGGCATGGAGGACATCTCTTTCCTCTGGCCTTTCAATGTTGGTCGTATCTAGGGTGCATAAACGTAGTGTTTATTGATTAGGCAGATATTTGACCAACATAACCCTATGAGAAGTTTTTATATATTCACCCTTTGTAATATTGGTTAAAGTATCTTTATGGTTAACCTTGATTAAAGGGTTTAAAACGCTTATATATTGTAATTTAACCTTCAAGTTTATAAGTTATAAAATTTTGAGGTTAAGATTTAATTTTGTTCGAATTCACAATATTATATAGGAACGTTTCAAAACATGCATTCACCACAATCATATTCAAAATATGTACAAGTGAATTAAATATAGCATAGAAAAGACGAAAGGAATAAATAAAGAGATATATGACAAGAATTAGAAGGTGGGTGCTTGTGGGCACTCTAATATATCATATTTTATTCATTCTTATGATTAAAATGGATCCTCATTGAGGGGTATCTATAGTGATACCAAATCCTCAATGAGAGATTAACCTTAGACCAATATTAACTTAACCTTGAGGTTAACCTTACAATAAAATAATAATAAATTATCCTTTAAGTAAGGTTATCCATAAAGGTGGATTAACCAATACCACTAAGGGTGAAATATGAAATGGGTCCATAGGCTTACATGAATATATTGTTATAATATATTACATGATTTTGTACATGCTAATGTACCCTCATGGTACATCTTGTAAATATTATATTAGGGTTGTGTCATTTATTAGAGTGAGTAAATATTTTATATAATGTAATAATGTGTAGGAAATGCACAAGTGTCATGTGTGCAAGTGTGAAAGTGTTATGTGTGTATATGTGCACAAGTATCTTATATGTAAGTGTGCACATGTGTTATTAGATTATGAAGTGTTATGTGAAGATTCATGTCCAAGTGTGCATACACGATAGAGTCATATGTATATAAGTCTCAAGTAGAGAAGCAAATATTTATGAGACTTGAAATAAGGAAAGGAAGATTCAACTAACCAAAGAGACATTCTATAATGGCTATATATTACTCCATAGGAGATGACGTCTACATAGCCTACAATATTTTCATAGTGAGAATAGAAATCATTGTTATTGTATGAGATTTTTATGATACATTTATCAGATAAAGAGGAGTAATAAATATTACATACATTTGAGCAACTAATATTGTAAGTTGTGCTACATGCTTTGTACATGTATGATTCAGGCTATTACATTCATATTGTTACTTATTAATGAATGTTATTTGATATATTATTAGCCTTGATATTTATATATTAGTTAGCTCATATTACTCTAGTTATATTATTATTTGATCTTGTTATATTGTGGCTATCATATATTTTATCATGTAAATATTATCCTGTGAGTTTACATTAATAGTAAGGCTTCAAAATCCATCACATACATTTAGTCTTACATAAAATATGAATGCTTGTAGGCTTACATAATAATGTGCCTATAGGCTACATAAATGGTACTCATAAGCACCTCTTCACACTATTGGCCTTTGTCTAAACGATGTTATATTACACAAATTTCAACACCCCACATAATCTAAGTTGAGAGGGCCAAGGAGAGAAAGTATTGGAGGTAAAACCTCCCCTCATCAAGGATGCTCTAATGGTCTTCTAGTCTTCCTCATTCATCCTTATCTTCAACATTAGAAAGCTTGTGTCTAACCCTTAGTAATTTTGACTCAAAAGTCTTGTAATGTAATTCTTGATGAAGTGTCCTTTCCTTTTCCAATACTCACAAATATTTAATTTCTTTGAAACCTTAGACTTACCCTTAAGCACTTGAGACTTAGATTTCATTGGCTTGAATTCTTTTGGATGAGCTTGTGTATAATAAAAAGCTCCAAAAATTTTCATTGCCACTTCATAATGGATTAGAAGCTTGAAAAGTCCTTCAAGAGAGATGGGTTGTGGCTCTTTGATAGTCATCTCATTCATATAAAGAATCAATCCAACTTTATGAAAAGAAGAAGAAATATTAGAAGTAATAGATTTGAAACATTCCTCATTACTCTTTACCTTACCTCTTGTCATAACAAGATCAACTTTTAAAACTTTGAAGTGAGATATATAGTTTTCAATATTGGAGGGTTTTATCTATATCTTGTTAACTATACTAGAACCTAATTTTCCATAGAGATAGTTCAAAGTAGTCCATACGTCAATAGGATCATTATTCTCTCTTATATGGAAAAGTACATGTAGTTCCACTAACATGAAGAAGAGTCCAAGAGCTTCCTCTTTTCTCTTACTAAGTTCATGATCACTAAGACCTAGTTCATTATTAAACATGAACCAAATATTTTTACTTGTGAATAATCATGTCATTTGAACTAACCAAGTGTTATAATTTCATCCACTGAGATGAGTAACATACCCTAAGGAATCCATTTTTACAAAAACCTAAATAGATCTATAATATGTCCATAAATAGATGTCACCACTACATAAAGCTCAAAAAATTATGCAATCTAAAAAAATGGGCTCCAAATAATTTTGTATGCAAAAGTTATGGCCTCAAAAATATTTGGTTAAATTAGAACTCAAATCATAAGAAAATAAAATACTAAACCTTAGAAAACTTTTTCTTAAGTCAACAACTACCACTAGATTAGGTGTTGCATCAATGAATCTTGACTTGATATGATTGACAAATTAACCGTTCTCATATTTGTGTGTGTGTTTGATTTTATTGGGTTTGGAGTTGATGAGATCGAAATCCAAGACCCCTTACCAATAAATAAGGGCACTAACCAGTGCACCACATGCATGTATTCAAACCAAAGGGAGATGAAGATAATTTTAATTTTGTTGCACACCTTAAAGAAGTGATAAAAGGACAATGTCAAGGCTTGACCTCAAAACCTAACACCCACAAGCCAATCAACAAATTGCTACGCCATAGCTTCTAGGTAAGAAAGAGAACATATTTACTCTTAACGCATACACCATCACCAAATACTTACCTCTCAATAAAAATTGCCTATGGGTTTCAAATTGTCATCCTTGCTGTTGTAAGTGAACAAATTGACCATTGTTCCATAGGCCATAGGATACAAAGAGAAGGAACTCACCACTTTTTTTAAATAAATATTTCCAAATATAGAAGCCTAAGGATCAAATCAATGATCTATGTCGAGTAGACAGGAGATCCAACCAATACACCACATGATCGAATGGAGAGCAAGAGTTGATATCCTTGTGTTAGGCTAAGGGGGAATGTGTACACCACCCTAATGTCACTCGTGAATGACATCCTAGAAACCAACTATTGCAAAATAGGTCCTTCCCTAGATTTGAATAGGATATGTTGTTTGAAATGACCATCTTCCATACCATCATGCCATCATGCTACTCTCTTTGTCACAGAGGGGAAACAAGGTAGTAATGACAAACGAAATACGAACAAAAGGAGAAAAAATAATTCTTTAAACCTGCAACATCCACATAGACAAATAGTATCATCATTGGTGCGCTACTATCTCCACCAAGTCACTCTTTTGTCGATATCAAATAGGCAACCCCATGGATCATGTGCAAAAAAAATAAAAATTGGCATGTGAGGCATATGGCACCAAATTTGAATTTTTAAATTCAAATTTTTTGAAGTTACCTCCTAAATGAATTTCAATTTATTATACTTCTTTACTCATCAATATATGTCTTTTCAATAATTGAGTGATGTAGCCTTGGTCTTTGCTCTGATACCATGTTCGTGTTCTGTTGACTGGTAATTTTTCCCAATTGCAAAATCACACTTTCCCTTCGGATTTTGATCCCAAAACCCTCTCTTGCAAAGAAGTTAGAAATCAAAAAAACTTCTCCAAGGTTCCTCTATATTAGCATTGCACATGTGTATTAGTAATCTCAATGAAGATATATCAATTCAATGCTAGGAACACCTTAGTGATTGCAAGTAACTATTAACAAGGGGCATGTGTTGGTTTATTTTATTATGCAAATATGAATTGGCCCTCATATGACCACGATGTATCCTTAATTCCTTTTATCTTGAATATTATTAGGTAGATTTTATCTTCCTTTATTAATTATATTTTAAGCAAGTTTTATCTTGTATTAAATCCTACTTTAAGCATAGAGTAGAAGATTAAAACCTATATATGAATGTGAATCTGAAATGATGAAAATATCCATTAAATGTAGCTTCTATCATGAAGATAAATATTACCTTTAATATAATTAATAAATTGTCCTCTTTGATGAAATTAATTTTCATAAAGAGACACCAATTTATTGCTTTAAAATAATGGCCTCAAAATGTCATTATAAATTATCCTTTTTTAATGAAATCAGAATTTTCATAAAGAAAGAATAATTTAATGCTATAAAATTTGATGTAATGTATAAATTACCTCTCTTTAATAAACTCGGAATTTTCATAAAGAAAGGTGAATTTATTGCTCCAAAAATGATGGCTTATGAATGTCATTAAAATCACCCCCCTTTAATAAAATTAAAATTTTCATTAAGGGAAGTTCATTTATGCTTGCAAATGAAAACATAAAGCAGAAAAAATCTGATTTACCTCCAAAATGTGAAAATAAAATTCTGAAATTATAAAAATCTGCATAAAACAGTCATTTTCAACAATTTTTATAAAATCGACATGACTTCGGAATGAGTTCGAATTTGTTTCGTATGATAGATTGTATCTCTTTCTTCACACCCATGTAATTATTTTTATCATTTTATTTTTTTCCGATTTTTATTTTAATCTTCAAAGTTTTTAAAAAATCTGCAAAATGAAAGTTAAAAAAAATAAAAAATAAAAATGAAAATCTGAAATAAATTGAATGCTAAAAACGTATACATGCAAAGCTTTATCAGTTTGATGGTATCTCGTCCTGCAAAATCGAAGATGTGAGAAACTCTTGCATTCAACCTAGTCTATTCAAACTTGTATTTGCACAATCGAAATAAACTAAGTGCTAGCTCCTAGGACACAAAAAATAAATTTCAGACTCCAAACATTCAATGATGTGACCATTAAAATGCATCAAACATCATTTATAAATCCAAAACCTGAAAAAGGGAAAGATAAAAATTTAAATTCAAGCATGCAGAAAATTCTCCTATTTTACTAACAAAATCCAGATTTCTGAAAAAGCTCTTGCATTAAAATAAATATTTCCTTGTACATTCATTTCAGCAGCATTTCTGGTCTTTGCAAAAAAAACCAGCCCTCCTTTCTATGTGTTTCCATGCAGGTTTTAATGTTGTAGATAACTTTTCGTTTCTTCTCCTCCAAGTGTTTCGTTTCCATTTCCCTTCCGTCCTTTTTCTTTTGGTTTGGTCTTTGTTCTAAAATCTTTGTAACCAACATCTGTTTATTTTTCACATTGTAACTTTCCCCATTTAGCTTTGTTTTAATCGCAATGTTAAATAACATATTCTCTTTTAAAATGGTTAAATATGACCTTATGGAAAATATTATTGCATGAGATGTCATGGCTTCGATGTGTTGCCCATAAATGGTTGCTTTCTCTATGCTTCGGTGGACGCGGGCACTGCCTAATGCCAGATATCTTGCCATATCATCTACCTAGCGTCTCCTAGGTATTAAGTTGTCGTCCACTATGTATCTCTGGAAATCAACGCTATGTCCCACGCAGTCAACTATCTGCATTGTTCCATATCTGGCTACTGCCTCGTATTCTGCTGATCAACCTAACCAAATTTACCTTCGAACACAGGTAAACACTTCCGTTCATCATGGTATCTCATTATGGTTCAACATGACATCTCTCTGCCTTCCTATATTTTTGTTACATACACATGTGCAAGTAACAAAAATTTGGTCGATCTTCGCTCGATCTTGATCCTCCTACTACTGCCTGTTTAACGCCTACGACGTCATTTTTCCAGATCTGCAATTATTGCTATCTAAACTATCCTTGTGTGGCACGGTTTTACTGCACCCATGATTCCCATTGACTCTGACGTTTCATCTATGGACCAATTAGGGCTCTACGGTGAAAATACCCTCACTACTCGCTATCACATATCTGACGTCATCCACATTGTCGATTCCATGCTCGTTGTGCACTAATTCACTGATGATTTCCTCTACCTCGATGTCTTTGACACCTGTGCTGACCCCGTGCATAATGTCATGTATAGCCACTTCACCATTGAGTGCACCCTAGACCCGCGTCGCTGCATTCTTAGCTTCCATTCGCGTCAACATCCTTGTCATAACCGCCCTCACGATCCTAGTTATCCCAAATCATTGCAACAGTCTCTGTATCCGCTTACCATGGAGGTCTCAAAACTAACATCGATTAGCGGTTTTTACTACCACGGCTCCAAAAGGAATGTATTGCCATAAATTCCTTCACGTTTTGCTCGGACCATACACCACGAGGACGATGAGAACCCCTAATTTTTTTATATTTCCCTGCTTGTTGTACATCCAATTGGTCTTTCAATCTGCCATGCTATTCTGTGATAATTCAACTGATGACGTTGTTTTAATTATGTGCTCGTAATTATCCTTGATGTATTCTTTTATGCATACATTCCTCCGTTGGTGGATTGCGATACTCCTATTTTACATTGAAGTCTTATCCCCATTACCGCCAACACACAACTTTTTTGTGTCCACTGCACCCACGAACGTAACCTCCCACTGCCATTGGCCCACCTTGGTAAAAATTCATCCTGTAGATCCGACTTGTACACCGTGGTGTTCATCTGTGTTATCTGCTTATCATGGTGGGTAGCTTTGACACCACACCCACTACACATGTGCTACCGAGATCCCCGCAGGTTCCATGCAAGACACTCTACCGATCAACGCTCATTCATCGAATTTGTTGTATTTTGCATCGTCTAGTCTATTTCACAGTGTCATTTTGTTCAGCCTTGTTCTGTTCATCTCATCAAAATGGTGAAATTCGTCCTATCATGATCATAAGCATCATCTTTGCTTGCCCAAGGTAATGTCATCATTCGTTTATCTTTCCTAGACTATTGAACGGTTGCCTTCACTGGTCATGAATTCTACGATCACCGATCCATGGAGACTTCAAACATATTCGGCTACAGATCTTGCGTTGTGTCATGACCCATAATCTGATAATGCAAGCTTCAAGAGATCCGTAGCATAGCTTCTTCGTGTCTTTCACCATGAAACCTGAATGTCATCTATAACCACCTCATTAATCCCTTCTTCAATCATCACCAGGTCAGCATGCGAACACGTCTGTACTCACCGCGTATGGCTCCCTGTCGGCCATGTCAATATTTCCTTATCCGAAAATGCCATGTAAGCTCCATCCCTAATCATCCGTCATGTCAATAATCAACTCAACCCCCTCAGTGAACAATATTGTATGCTATCGCTTCGTCCATCGATGGTCTTCAATGAAAATCTTGTTGCCAGCCGCGTTGTCATCCGCGTTGGCCATGATAGTTGTGCCGAGAACCCATCCATATTTGGTAGCTCGTTAATCGGTGGTCTCGTCGTTGTCTCTATGGGTGATCTCAAACCCTAGCAGCCCCGATCTGTCAGCTCCTCATGGATTCCATCAAGTTATTCGCCTTGTAGACGTTGTCACGCCAACATCAACCTGCAAATTAAAACAAACAATACATTAGATCAAACGATGCACATTGTCATATTTCCAAAACACATATAAGCTTTATATATATATTTTGATACATATAGCTTATTCATTTAGTGACATAACCACTTTTATTTTTATTATTTTTAATATTATTATCATATACATAATATATATATGTGTTATATATATAATACTTATTTACTTATATTTTTTTTCTTTTTTATTTATATATAAATATATATAGAAGAAGTATTAAAGTGGAGCGAAATTCCAACATTGGAACATTTTATTTTACTTTCATCTTCTTTTATATATATATATATATGTTTATTTATTTATTTATTTATTATTTTTTTATTTTGTTTCGATTTAATGTATTATTATTTGAAACAAGCATAAAAGAACACAAAATTTAACAACAAAATTGCTAACAATAAACTTGACCATAAATATCGTTAGTAAAAAAAATGACAATAAAAATCATTAATAATAAAATGACGATAAAAATATCATCGACAATAAATTGATGATAAAAATATCGTTGACAACAAACTGATGATAAAAATATCGTCGACAATGAATTGATGATAAAGAATCGTCGACAACAAATTGACGATAAAAATATCATTGACAAGAAATTAATGATAACTGCAAACCCAAAACAAAGCAAAGCATTAGACACTTAAAACAAAATGCAAACACCCAAATACCAAAACAAAAGGTGGGTCCCCAATTTTGGGGCGAGTTGTGCGACAGTCACAACAAATGGCGACTCTGCTAGGAAATGCTCTTGAGCATTTCGAGTGAAGAACCCAACCTAAAATGAGAACACGCCAGATCAGCGAAACATAAATTATTTAGCAATGTCCCAAGAAGGTGGAGGGTAAACAACTTCAAACCGAACAACTAATCCATTTTCCTATGCTCAGTGTGTGTAAAAATGATTTATTCTTGCATCTCTAAAAATCCTCCAGATTCCATCATCCCTTTCTGCATTAGGCTATGAAATGTCGCTCATAACTAAACGGCTATAGATAGAACCGCACTGCTAGTCAATCATCTATAGCCCCGATGGAGTCTATCTAACTCA
This sequence comes from Wollemia nobilis, assembly GCA_028583015.1. Classification (NCBI taxonomy): domain Eukaryota; kingdom Viridiplantae; phylum Streptophyta; class Pinopsida; order Araucariales; family Araucariaceae; genus Wollemia; species Wollemia nobilis. The sequence goes on along the minus strand of JAQPPZ010000380.1, from coordinate 6,889,685 downwards.
CCATTGTGGCTGCTTAATGCTTTGCAAAGCCTTTCCTTTTACTTGAGCTATGTATAGATAGAGCCCTACTGTCGATCAGGCGTCCATAGCCTCGATAGAGTTTATCTAGATCTTGTGACTGATTTGATCAAGCTTTTCAATGCTCATTTTTTTTTCAAAAGAAAAACCTTGCAAAGCTCCAAGCATCACAAGGGTTAGGCAACCTACAAGTGGAGCGTGTTGGATTTTCGTCTAGGATTGTAAATCAAGATAACTTCATCCTTCATAATCCCATAAATACCACTTAATATATGTGAGTTACATGTGGAGCTCTAGCGAAATCTTTCATTGTTCCACTCTCCACCATCTTAGCCCTAAAATTTGAGCATGATCACCAAATAACTCATCCCCCTTTTCTCGGGTTCACCTATTTTCAGATTAGGTATTCCAACCTACTTAAAAAATAAATGCAAAAATGGGCCAGAGACCATAAGTTAGTGACCACAAAACATTTCCTCAAAATAAGGGAACAACCTAATGCATAAAACTAAAAACACAAACCAAAACTTAAACTTAATGCAACCTAACAAGAACGCAAAACCAAAACCACTAAGGGCAAAGCCCAAAAATAGAAAACCAAAACCGAAACATGAAAACCAAAACTATATACAAATGTACAATATGGTACAGGATGGTGCAAAGCTTGAACTATCACTTCCCTAGATCCCAAACATGACTAGCACATTTCAAAAGATATATAACATGATATGCAAGCCAAGTTTTACAAAAATCCAACGAAAATAAGATTAGGCCAAACAATACAACAATCTTCATCTTGTCTCTCTCACCCCACCAATTAGATTTAGTTCTATCAATGTTCCCATAGGTGAGCTTCAAATCGTTAAATTGATTAGACAATATTTGATTTTCAATTACTTCTTGTTTGTTCCTTAACATGTAGATTTCACAATTTAAATCATGATGCAGAATTAGGCTATCCATATCAAGTATGAAGTTTTGCAAACAAGAGCCTATTTCTAAAAAATTTAAAGCTAATTCATTATTCATGTTTTTAGGCCAATCAAATTTATGTAAAAAATTTCAAGCATCTAGGATATCTACTAAATGAGAATCACTATAAGTTTTTATCCTAGATTCTATTATCAACTTTTGATGAATTTGATTTAACAATTCAAGCACATCAACTTCTTTTTCATTAACCAAAGCAATCTTATTAGAGGTGTGAGTAGAAATCAATTCTAATTCCTTATTAACCTCCAATGGCACTTCATCATAAGTAACATTTGAATCCAATGAGTGATTATACAAATCTTCACCTAAAGCTTGGATGCTTGGACACAAAAGGTTAGATTCTACCTCTTGTAGATTTTCATTTACCAAGGCTTGGTGAGGATTTGCAATTCCCTCTTTTACCTCATGGTCTTTATCATTTTCATCATCTTGTAGTCTTTCATCTTCATTGATTACCTGTTCATCAAACATACCAAAATTAGGCACCCAATCAAAAGTATGCCCATCCTTTTCAAACCATAAGTCTTGTCTATCTAAGGATGTATCAAATAACACATCTTCTTGATCAATCATTTGAGTTGTTTCAAACAAAGCCATATTTTCATCACTTGAAGGAGTAGAAGTGAATTCTTCTTCCTTGCTAACCACCCATGGTATTTCTTCATTCGAATCTTCAAAATAATCATGTGAATCTGTATTCAAATGTTTAGAATCCCGAAATGAAAGAGCAGATTTTACCTCTTCCTCATCCAACACAGATGAGTCATAAGAAACCTTTACCATTTCTTCCCTTTAAATTTCAAAAAAAATCTTCAATGAAATCATATTCAACATGATCAAATTTTGTAACATTATTTAATCTTATAAATTTAAGATCTTTATGTGAAGTAGAAGTTTCAACATCCTACATATCAAGAGGAATAGGCATTTCATCAATAGGAGTGTGAGAAAACAAGACATCTTCATATCTTCCCCAACCATTGTAAAAATTGTCATTCAAATTCATGGGATGAAACTCCATTGTATCTTTTGTATGATATTTTGATTCTTCTATCAATTATTTTTCTTCTTTATGCATGGTAGTAGGATCATCATCGTTTTCCAACACTTGATGAGATTCCAACCCTTTTTCCAAAACATCCTTAGATTGTACAGGACTTGTAATATCTTCCTGCAAGAAAGCAATTGTGTTATCCTACATATTAATTGACATAAAGGGTTCATTAGAAGGTTTAGAGTGAGCATATTCATCCAATTTCTTCCAAGAATCATAGTAATCATCTTCCAATATCGAGTTGTGATGCTCAACTACTTCTTCAACATCTTCCAATTCATCAAGGTGTTTTTCATCAAATTCACCTTCACCTTCCTTAGATGATTTAATTATTTCTAAAAGTGGGTCATTTCTTGTATTCAAATACGTAAGGCTATAATAATCCATATTTTTAACCCATGATTCAATTTAGTCATAATTTGGAAGGTGTGGGTCTTCTTGACCATTGGTTTCAATAATCTCATCCAAATTGTCTTTCGAGAACAAGTGGTGAAATTCTATTATGTCTTCGAATTCATTTATTGATTCTCTTTCAATTTCACTTTCAACCACTTTATTCAATTCCATGGAAGGTTTTGTCCTATCACATATCTCAAAACTAATTAAATTTAGGAAACCTCCATTATCTGCATACTCATGCATTTCTAGAAATGAACCCATGTCTACACAATCCTCATTGGTGGATGTTGGATTGGCAACTTGCACCTTCTCTTGGACGATATCTAAGGTGGTTATAAAATTTGGACATTCAAATTCATCCCCTTGATCATTCACCTTAGGTATCATTGGAGTGGAGGGTGCTATATTCGATGGTTGGTGTAGGTTGGCATCAATAACTCCAGAATAACAATCTCTAATGGGAACATATTGTGCCTCCACTTGCCTTTGTTCTACCATCATTGTGATCTCATAGATTCTATGCAAAGATGGGTCATCAAGATTTTCCCTTAACAATGTAGCAAGTATGGGAGGTATGGCTCCCATGTATACTTGAATAGCCTCCTTTTCTGTTGTGTCATAAATTTTCCACACTTGAGCATACAACTCATGGAACCTCTCATGAATTCATTAGGCTCTTTACGAATAGAGGTAAAATAATTTCACAACATATCTAAGTCAACCTGATTACCAAAATGATAAAGATATGTTGTTTCTAGTTAGACCCAAGAAGTCCTAAGCTTCATGGGTAATTTGCCATACCAACAGAATTATCTGTCATCCAAAATGCATGAGAATAACCTACAAGCAACATCCTCATGGAAAATTTTCCATTGAAATAATATGATCTTGTAGATATGCAATTTTTGTATGTATCCTAATGTCTCATTTTGACTAAACTATCATAGAAACTCCAATACAATTTCAGGAATTTGATGGGGTATTCCAAGTATTTCGAACAAACTATAATAGTCCCCTAACATAGATATCATTCTTGCTCTTAGTTCATCAAATGTCACCATTAGTGAAACTCAAAGAATAGCTTCAAAATCAACTTTGTTAGTCAAATAAAGATATCTTGCAAAGAAGCATAAAATGACTAACAATTTTCAAATGAGTAAACCACAAAGATCATCATGTTAGTATCGATAACAAGATATGCCTCAATTAAACCATGACATGAAATAACATTCTCAAATTGCATAAATATTAGCATTAGTGCATCATCAAAATAGAGAATGTTAGAATCAATGAAAGTGATCATATGGAAACAAAACCTCGTTAGTCAAGACCAATGTCTCTGAATAAATATTTCAAGTACCATGAACAATTTACCATCTGTATAGTAATAAGATAAATCAATTTAGGCCCTCTTAGCTGCCAAAGTGTTAAGTGTTAAAAGAGGCCAAAGATGCTAATCAAACGGACTTGAAATATTTAGCAATTCAAAACTCATAAAGTTACATCAAAATCATATTATTCATTGCATGAACAATTCAAAAGCATTTATAAAACAATAATGAACAATTTTAGCATAAATAAAACAACACAAATTCAGGCCCTCCTTCTAGACCCAAAATGTTGAGTGCTAAAGTAGGCCTAAAGATAACAGTCAATAGGACATGAAACATTTAACCATTCACACCCTTATGGTTATATCAAATCATGTTCTTTCTTGTATGAACAGTCCAAAAGCGTTAGATCAATGAATACCAATTCATGCCCTCCTTAAGCACTAAAATATTGAGTGGTAATCATGCTTCTATCATGAAGATAAAGATAGCATTTAATATAATTTTTAAATTTTCCCTCTTTGATGAAATTAATTTTCATAAAGAGACACCAATTTATTATTTTAAAATAATGACCTCAAAATGTCATTATAAATTATCCCTCTTTAATGAAATCAGAATTTACATAAAGAAGGAATAATTTAATGCTTTAAACGATAAACTTTGATGTAATGTATAAATTGCCTCTTTTTAATGAAAACAGAATTTTCATAAAGAAATGTGAATTTATTGCTCCGAAAATGATGGCTTATGGAATGTCATTAAAATCACCCCCCTTTAATGAAATTAAAATTTTCATTAAGGGAAGTTCATTTATGCTTGCAAATGAAAACATAAAGCAGAAAAATTTTGATTTGCCTCCAAAATGTGAAAAAATAAAATTCCAAATTATAAAAATCTGCATAAAACAGTCATTTTCAACAATTTTTATAAAATCGAAATGACTTCGGAATGAGTTCGAATTTGTTTTGTATGATAGATTGTATCTCATTCTTCACACCCATGTAATTATTTTTATCATTTTATTGTTTTTCGATTTTTATTTTAATCCTCAAAGTTTTAAAAATATATTCAAAATTAAAGTTAAAAATAAATAAATAAATAAAAATGAAAATCTAAAATAAATTGAATGCTAAAAACGTAGACATTCAAAGATTTATCAGTTTGATGGTATCCCGTCTTGCAAAACCGAAGATGTGAGAAACTCTTGCATGCAACCTAGTTTATTCAAACCTGCATTTGCACAATCGAAATAAACTAAGTGCTAGCTCCTAGAACACAAAAAATAAATTTCAAACTCCAAACATTCAATGATGTGACCATTAAAATGCATCAAACATCATTTAAATTCAAAAATGCAATAGATTCTCCTCCTATTTTACTAACAAAATCCATATTTTGCATTAAAATAAATATTTCCTTACATTCATTTCAACAACATTTCCGGTCTTTGCAAAAAAAAACGGCCCTCTTTTCTGTGTGTTTCCATGCAGGTTTTAACGTTGTAGATAACTTTTCGTTTCTTCTCTTCCAAGTGTTTTGTTTCCATTTCCCTTTCGTCCTTTTTCTTTTGGTTTGGTCTTTGTTCTAATATCTTCGTAACCAACATCCGTTTCTTTTTCATATTGTAACGTTTCCCGTTTCCCATTTAGCTTTGTTTTAATCATAATGTTAAATAACATATTCCCTTTTAAAACGGTTGACTATGATCTTATGGAGAATATTATTGCATGAGATGCCATGGCTTCGGTGTGTTGCCAATAAATGGTTGTTTTCTATGTGCTTTAGTGGTCGCCAGCACTACCTAATGCCAAGTATCTTGCCATATCATACGCATGTGGTACTGAGATCCCCGCGGGCACCACGCAAGACAGTCTGTCGATCAACGCCTATTCTTCGAATTTGTCATATTTCACATCGTCTAGTCCATTTCACAGTGTCGTCCTGTTCGACCTTGTTTTGTTCATCTCGTAAAAATGGTGAAATACATCCTATCACGGTCATCAGCATCATCTTCGCTTGCCCGAGGTAATGCCATCATCCCTGTATCTTCCCTGGACTATCGAATGGCCGCCTTCACTGGTCACAAATTCTACGATCACCGGTCTATGGAGACTTCAAACATATCCAGATACGGCTCTTGCGTTGTGTCGTGACCCATCATTCGCTAATCCAGACTTCGAGAGATCCGTAGCACAGCTTCTTCGTACCTTTCGCCATGAAACCTGAATGATGTCTATAACCACCTCGCTAATCCCTTCTTCAATCGCCACCAGGTCAGCATGCGGAAACGTCCACACTCACCGCGTATCACTCCCTGCCAGCCACCTCAACATTTCCTCGTCCGACAATGCCATGTAAGCTTCGTCCCTAATCGTTCGTCGTGTCAATAATCAACTCGTCCCCCTCAGTGAACAATATTGTATGCTATCGCGTCATCCATCGGCGGTCTTCAATGAAAATCTCGTTGCCAGTTACGTCGTCATCCATACTGGCCATGATAGTTGTGTCGAGAACCCATCCGTCTCTGGTAGCTCGTTAATTGGTGGTCTCGTCGTTGTCTCTATGGGTGATCTCAAACCCTGGTGGCCCCGATCTGTCAGCTCCTCGTGGATTCTGTCAAGTTATTCGCCTTTTAGACGTTGTCACGCCAACATCAACCTACAAAGCAAAACGAACAATACATTAGAGCAAACGATGCACATTGTCATATTTCCAAAACACATATAAGATTTATATATATTTTTCCATACATATAGCTTATTCATTTAGTGACATAACCACCTTTATTTTAATTATTTTTTTTTTATTTTTAATATTATTATCACATACATACATTTTATATATATATATATATATATATATATATATATATATATATATATATATATATAAATACTTATTTACTTATTTATATATAAATATATATAGAAGAAGTATTAAAGTGAAGCAAACTTTCAACATTGAAACATCTTATTTTACTTTCACTTTCTTTTATATATATCTATATATTTATTTTTATTTTTTATAATTTTTTAATTTTATTTCGATTTAATGTATTATTATTTGAAACACATAAAAGAACGCAAAATTTAACAACAAAATTGCTAACAATAAACTTGACGATAAATATCGTTAGCAAAAAAATGATGATACAAATCGTCGACAATAAAATGATGATAAAAATATCGTCGACAACAAATTGATGATAAAAATATTATTGATAACAAACTAATGATAAAAATATCGTCGACAACAAATTGACGATAAAAAATCATCGACAACAAATTGACGATAAAAATATCGTCGACAAGAAATTAACGATAAATGCAAACCCAAAACAAAGCAAAGCATTAGACACTTAAAACAAAATGCAAACACCCAAATACCAAAACAAAATGTGGGTCCCCAATTTTGGGGTGATTTGTGCGATAGTCACAACATGTTCATAATATTTTCTATAAATATTCCAAAACATGCATTCACCACGATCATATCCAAAAATATGTACATGTGAATTAAAGATAATATAGAAAAATGAAGGAAATAAAAAAACAGAGAGAGATGGCAAGAATTGGAAGGTGGGTGCCCATGGGCACTCCAAGATCTCACATTTTATTCACCCTTATGATTAAAACGGATACTCACTAAGGGGTATTTATTGTGATACCAAATCCTCAATGAGAGGTTAACCTCAGGATGTCATTCATTTAACCTTGAGGTTAACCGTACAATAAATTAGTAATAAATTGCCCTTTAATAAAGGTTATTCATAAATGTGGATTAACCAATACCACTAAGGGTAAAATATAAAAGGGGGCCATAAGCTTACATGAGCATGCCTATAGGCTTATATAAATGATTAATGCCTATATTCTTACATAATCACATGCTCATAGGCTACATATATGGTTCTCATAAGCACCTCTTCACATTTTTGGCCTTGGCCTAAACAAGATCGAATTACAAAAATTTCAACACCCCCCATAATTTTAGTTAAGAGGGCCAAGGAGAGAAGGCATTAGAGGTAACACCCCCTCCCATCATAATGGATGCTCTAATAGGCCTCTATTGTTCCTTCTTCATCCCTATCTTCATCATCAAAAAGCTTGTGTTCAACCCTCAAGAATTATGTCTTAATCTTCTTCAACTTTGTAATGCAATTCTTAGAGTGTCCTTCCTTTTTGCAATACTCACAAATATTTGACTTCTTTAAAACCTTGGCCTTTACCTTAGGCACTTGAGCCTTAGATTCCATTGGCTTGAAGTCTTTTGGATGAGCTTGTGTATGAGAAAGAGCTCCATAATTCTTCATTGCCACTTCATAATGGATTATAAGCTTGAAAAGTCCTTCAAGAGAGATGGGTTGTGGCTCTTTGATAGTCATAGCATTCACATAAAGAATCAATCTAATTTTATAAAAATGAGAAATATTGGAAGTAATATATTTGGCATACTCTTCATCACTCTTTACCTTTACCTCCTATCATATTTGGATCATATTTTAGAGCTTTGAAGTGAGATATATAGTCTTCAACATTACTAAAATCTAAAATTTTGAGACTAGAGAGGTCTATTTATATCTTGTTTAACTTAACTATAACTTACTTTTCCATAGAGATATTTGAAAGCAATCCATATCTCAATAGATCAATTTTCTCTCTAATGTAGAAAAGTACATATGGTTCCACTAAAATCAAGAAGAGTCAAAGAGCTTCCTCCTTTCTCTTACTGAGTTCATGATCACTAAGACCTTTTAGTGCATTATTGAATATGAACTAGATATTTTTACTTATGAGTTATCTTACGATTTGAAATAACCAAGTGCTTTAATTTCACTCATTGAGAAGAGTAACATACCCTAAGGAATCTATTTTGAACAAAAACTTAAAACAAATCTATAATAGGTTCATAAATTGATGCCACCACTACCTAGAGCTCAAAAAATCATGCAATATAGAAAAAATGGGCTCCAAACACTTATGTATGCAAAATTTATGGCCTCTAAAATATTTGGTTAAATTAGCACTCAAATTTTTTTTTTAAAATGTCAAACATTAGAAAAAAATTGCCGAATCAACAACTACCACTTGTCACCACTAGATTGTGTGTTGCACAAGTGAACAAGAGTCTCCCACTTGACTTGATATGATTGGTGAATTAACCATCCTTATATATACTAATTATTTTATTTATTTATTTATATTTTATTTGAGTAGGTTTCGAGTAGATAGGGCTCAAACCCAAGAGTCCTTGTCAACAAAGAATGGCACTAACCAGTGCACCACATGCATGCGTTAAAACCAAAGTGAGATGAAGATAAATTTAAGCTTGTTGTGTACCTTAAAGAAGTGAGAAAAGAGCAACATCAAGGCTCAACCTTAGAACCTGCCACCCATAAGCCATTCAACCAACCACTATGCCATAGCTATTGCTAGGTAAGAAAAGTAACATAGCTACTCTTGGCACATTTACCATTATCAAACATTTATCCCTCAATAAAAAATTACCTATGGATTTCAAACCATTCTCCTTGTTGTTGCAAATGAACAAATTAATTGTTGTGCTATAGAGCATAGGAGAAAAAGAGAAGGAACTCACCACTATTTTTAGAGAAAGCATGTCCAAAGAGAGAATCCCAAGGATCAAATCTTTGTCTTTTGTCAAGCATAGGAGCGTGCAACCAATACACCGCTTGACCAAATGAAGAACATGTTAAGGAATATTACATTATTCGTTACATGCTAATGTACCCCCATGGTACCTTCATGGTATAATTGTAAATATGTAATAGATTAGGGTTGAGTCTTAGTTTATATGTGTGATTTATATTTCTCCTTTTATGTAAGTATCAATGTGTAGGAAATGCACAAGTGTCATGTAAGAGTGCAATGTGCAAGAAATGCACAAGTGTCATGTAAGTTAGAGTGCAAGTGTAGATTGAGAGAATGTGCACAAGTGTCATGTATGTAAGTGTGCAAATATGTAATGTGAGGATGTGCACAAGTGTCTTAGATTAGGAGTGCATGTAGAAGTGTAAGAGTCTTGTAGAAGTGTGCAAGTGTCTTAGATTAGGTGTGCATGAAAGAAGATAGTGAAGAGTCTAGTATGAAAGTGGCAAGATGATAAGCCAAAGGTCATGAAACTTGTCATATGGAGAGCAATAGTTAAGTACTTGAAGAGTCACATTACTATGGCTATATTATGGAGACAATTCTCCATAAGTGTATCAAGTCATATCCAATGAGTATCTAAATATACGATTGTAAGAGGAAGAAAGTGAATAAAGCTTGTATACAAATTTGAGCAATTAATATTGTAAGTTTTTTTCATGCATATTTGTATTCATATTTGATTATATAAGTGAATGTTATTTTCAATATTATATTGGCCTTGATATACATATTAATTTACTCATATATTATTCTACTCTTTATTATTGATATTTTGACCTTTAATATTGTGGTTATTTTATATTGGGACTTGTGATATTCTGTGGTAGTAAAACTTAAAAATCCAATCGAGCAAGATTTTATATCCCTGTGTTAGGTTAAGGTGGAGTGTGTACACCACCCCCAATGTTGCTCGTGGATGATGCCCTAGCACCAACCACTATAAAATAGATCCTTCCCTAGATTTGAACAAGATATGTTGCTTGAGATAACAACCTGTCATGCAATCATGCTACTTTCTCTAGCACAAACAAGAAGCAATGTAGCAATGGCAAGCAAAATACGACCAAAAGGAGAACAATTATTGCTTCTAACCTACAAATTCAATGCAAACAAACAATATTGTCACCAATGTGTTGTCTCTGGCAGGTTTTACCAACATCAAACAAGCAACCCCAAGAGGCATTGTGCGCATGAAGGGTGCAAAAAGTACAAGGTTAGCGTGTGAGGGATGTGGCACCAAATTTGATTTTCTAAAATCAAATTTTTTGAAGTTTCCTCCAAAATGAATTTAAACTTATATAGTTCCCTTATTTACCAAAAATAAGTATTAATAAGAATCAAGCTATGTAGTCTTAGTCGTTGCTTTATTACATATTTGAATTCACAATATTTTCCATAAATATTCCAAAATATGCATTCACCACAATCATATCCAAAAAGATATACAAGTGAATTAAAAATAGCATAAAAGAGACAACATGAATAAATAAAGAGAGAGGCAAAAAAAATTAGGTGGGCGCTTGTGGGCACCCTAATTATTCGCTCTTATGTTTAAAATTGATCCTCATTGTGAGGTATTTATATTGATACTAAATCCTCAATGAGAGGTTAACCTCAAGCCCACATTAACTTAACCTTAAGGTTAACCTTACAATAAACAATAAAAAATTACCCTTTAAGCAAGATTATCCATAAATTTGGATTAACTAATACCACTAAGGGTGAAATTTAAAAGGGGCCTATAGGATTACATGAACAAGCCTTTAGGATTTACAATGCCCATAGTTTTACAAAATTACATGCCTATAGGCTACATAAGCGATGCTCATAAGCACCTCTTCACACTTTTGGCCTTGGCCTAAAAAAAATCAAATTTCAACAAATTGGGGATTAGGCATCACTAGAACTACCCTTAATGACTAATCCATTGTATCATTGAGTGATATGTTATCGTGGGGGTGCTTATAGGTATTCACCCCTTATTCCTTCTATTTTGGTTCTCTCTCTATTTTCATCTACATGCTCACTTTAATGTTTTCTATTACTCTACATATGATTGAGATGAATATATGTTTCAAAATATTTTTTAAAAATGTTGTAAATTCAAATATGGTATTGGAGGCAATACAGAGCAACTTTTCTCAATCGCACAAAAATTTTGTGTAGGGAAAAACATGGTATATATGGATGAATAATCAGTTTTGTTGGATTTCTTGCAAAATTTTAAGGGGTCCTAATTCAACACTTTTGATGACTTTATCATCCACACACCTATTTTTGAACTTCGATATTTCCTTCTTTTTAAAAATTTGAAGTTGAATTTTGTAATATTCCATCACATAGTGGAAAATATCATATAGGTACAATAAGTTTATGGCAAGAGGATGTAAATTTGGCACCTTTAGAATTTGAAAATTGAAATCCACATTTAATTGTGTTGCATCCATTACTACAATGGTAGGGCACTTTCTCTTCAATAAAGACATCCCAAGTTTGAATTAAGGGGTTATCTCTTTTGCATATTTTTTAGATGCAGCACAAAGTTTGACACTTAGGAACAAGGGATTTGAATGGTTATGGGGCATCACTATTCTCAATGCAAGTCGATAGTATAGCAATAAAGGTAATTTATTATTAATATTTTGGTCCCAAGTTTGATACTTCACAACTTCAGTTTTAACCTTTTGCTAGGTGATGCAAGCAAGGAAATAGATCTCTTTTCTCATGGGATTCTACATGTAAGTTGATGGGAAATAGTGATGTATTCACCCTTAGCGATATTGGTTGAGCCACCAATATGGTTAACCTCAATTTAGGGTTTAATATATTTAATACATTATAATTTAACCTTTAGACTAGGTTATGTCAATTTGAGGTTTGCAATAAATTGGGCATTAGGTATCTTTATAAATACCCTTGGTGAATGGTCCATTGAACTGGTCATGTGATATGATATGATGGAGGTGTGGTAGCAAAACTATGATACCAAAACAAAGCTTCCCACATAAATAACCATAAAATACATGCATTAAAAAAATTCACTCTAACATCCTCTCTTCCAAAAAAGGTATTAACTCCATGAGCTCACACCCCAACAAGAAAATATAATGCAAACTAGGGTTATATATATTTCCAACCACTAACCAGTTAGCTTCTCTCTTAGGGGGTTTCTCCCTAAGGGGCCTGGCAAATGGTCTGGTGTTTTAACGATCAACAAATCTGAAGGTTGAAGAAGCGTGAAAGGTTGGAGGTTGAAGGAGCATAGAAGGCTAGAGGCTAAAGGAGCGTGGAAGGTTGAATGATAAGTTGATATTTGGAGTATCAAGGCTAAAGGAGCGTGGAAGGTTGGGTTGGTTGAAGGAGCGTGGAAGGTTGGATTGCTTGAATGAGCTATAGCGAAAGAGTAGGATGTTGGGTGGAAGTCTGGGATGGTTGAAGGAACGTGCAAGGCTGATGAGGCTGAAGGAGCATGGAAGGCTAGGCCAGTTGAAGGAGTTGCAACGGAAGACTGGGATGCTGAGTGGAAGGCTGCGAAGGCAGGCTGCTTACAATGAGAAAAATAAAATTGCAAAGTGCGAAGGATTAGGATTTTTTATGAAAACATCTCATATTTTAGGAGCCATATCTTCGCAAAGAGTTATTTGATTCAGTTGATTCTTGGACCAACTCATGCATAATTTGAATAGCTTTAAAATGAGTTGTCATATGCAAAAATTCGAGCAATATTTAGGGATATAAGATCATGTGAAGTCAAACATTCAAAATAAGGGTAGTGATGATTTTTCAATTCATGAAAAATGAAATTGCAAAGTGCGAAGGATTAGGGTTTTTTCCTGAAAACTATCTCATGTTTTAGGAGCCATATCTTCATGAAGAGTTATCCAATTCAGTTGATTCTTGGACCAACTTGTGCAAATTTTGAATAGCTTTAAAATGAGTGGTCATATGCAAAACTATAAGCAATATTGAGGGAGATACGACCCTGTGAATTCAACCATTCGAAACAAGGGTAGTGACGATTTTTCAAGCCACAAAAAATGAAATTGCAAATATTTTCCAACTAGGGTTCAAACGATGGGAAGAGCAATGAAGGGCTATGACTTCAGCGAGGAAGGAAACTAGCAATTTAGATTTGGTAAAGCGGACTATGATAGTGCAATGTTTTGGAAATATTACTCTACTAAGATGCAAGGCATAGATAGTAGAGGTGAAGTTTTGGCATTATGAAGGCTGCTATAGGAAAATGTCAAGAAAGATGCTAAATTCTAGAGTAATTGTATTCATATAGAAATTTTAAAAGATCCAAAAAATCAAAATAAAAAATTCAGACATTTTATATAAAACTGATGTACGTTTCTAGCTATAGCACCTCAATTGAGATGAGAAGTGTATCTATTTGTAAACTATCAAGCTCTAAATAAGAGAGATGTCATTTGTCAAGGGTGGGAAACCCGAGTACAACCCCTTATTACCAATAAAATATATATATTCCTACACATTTGAAGCTAAAATTCCACATAAACAATGAGACCAAAAAAATAAACTCCTTCCAACACAATAACAGATGATTTGCTTACCCCAATTGACAAATATCTCAAATTTCATTTTCTTGAAAAAACATGATTTAAAAAAAATGTCACTACCCCTACTCCAAATAGTTGAATTCATAAGGTCATATCTCATTATTCCTTGAACTCCACATAACCACTCATTATGAAGCTCTTTAAATTTTGAACAAATCAATATAAGAATCATTTAAATCAAACAACTTTGTGCAAAGATATGGCTTCTAAAAAATGATATGTTTCTTGAAAACAATTACCCAAATTTTACAATCCACAAAAAAACAATCCCAACTTTGCCAAAATCATTGTTCCAATACCACTTACAAAATTTTATTCTCATTAACATAAATTTTTCACCAATATACAAAAATATCAAATCCTTCATCCACAAATAATATTTTATAATGATAATCCACACAAGTGACACACAAATGAGACAAACATAGATAATATCCTTAAGGAATAACTCCACAAGATCTCTCAAGACAAGAGTGCCACTTAGAGAGTGCAAAGTCTCATAAGCCACTTTGTGGGCAAAGACGATTACATTATTCCTTATTTATATACCCATCGTTTATTGCTACTTCGAGGAGTTGACTACTAAACCTTTATCTAGCTCATTATAATATAATATTGTAATATAATCCTTGGATTATGTATGGTCCATGTCAAATATCCATAATACCCATATGCAATATAATCCCTAGGTACCGAAGCATCCTGTGGATGTCATGTCATAATAATATGGTTTGTTGTAACACCTTGGTTCTTTAAAATAGCAAATAACCCGTTTATAATGTAACAAAGGTAGGACCTAATTCAAAACTATTGGGTAAAGATGATTACAATATTCCTTATTTATATACCCATCTTTTAATGCTACTTTGAAGAGTCCACTACTAAACCCTTATACAACTCATTATAATATAATATTGTAATATAATCAACCTTGGGTTATGTATGGTCCATGTCAACTATCCATAATACCCATATACAATATAATCCCTAGGTACTGAAGCATCTTGTGGGTGTCATGTCATAATAATATTGTTTGTTGTAACACCTTGGTAATGCAGGAGCATCCAGTGGTGTAAGGGAAATCTTGCATCACCAAAAAAAATTTGCATTTTCTCTTTCGGTTGTAGGTTTCTTTAGTTGTTTTGAAGTCCATGATGACACTTGAGAGGTGTAAGTCAGTCAGAAGTCCAAAAAGGCAAAAAACAATCACTTGTTTTTTTTAGTAAGTCAGCCTAAATGGGTACGTATGGACTTGAAATTTTACCCCAAGGAGCGGAATTGAAAAATGTATCCAATGGTGAAATAATCACCCCAATATCCTGAACAATTTGAGAGATATTAAAGTTTTCGTCCAGAGAAATATTGCCAATAAAGTATAAAATTAATATCTGAAGACCTTAGAGGCCTCGAAAAATGATGAATTTTCTTTGTAGATCTCTTCGCAAGCTATCCAACGATATATTATAATAGCCAATCGAACAACCGAGTCAAAAGTTATGACCCCGGGAAGCTATGCCACCAAAATTCAAATGAATATCTTCCTGGGCGGGAAAATGAAAATTCAAATTTCAATTGAATATCTTCCTGGGTGGGAAAAATGAAAATTCAAATTTCAAATGAATATCTTCCTGGGCGGGAAAATGAACAGCGAAAAAAGGGGAGTTACGTTTTCCAGAATATTCTATGGAAGTTATTAAAGGGGGAACAGAGATTTACCGAAGGTAGTCCAGTATTAGATATCGTGGCTCCAACTTGTAGATTTCCAGTAGATTTTCTTTGTAATAAAATTGGCCTTGTGGTCGTAACATTGTAATTTCTGATTCTATAAATCCATTTCATTGAAATAAATATTAGATGTTGGGTTTCTTTTGAAATTTGTTGTGATATTGAAATAAATATTAGAGGAGCTAAGTTTGGTCAGAATGACTACCATAGAAGATGCTTATCAGTTTGCCCTGAAGGTAGAAGAGAAGTTGAATAGAAGATTTGAAAGCAAGCAGAGAGAAAGAGGTCATGGTGGAAGGACTAGCGGAAGACCATATGGAGGACGAAATGAAGACCAAAAGAAGAATGGAGAAGTTAGCAGTAGTCAGAACCAAAAAGGGGATAATGCCTACCGCCCCCGTGAGAAAAATAATGGGGAGCAAAGAGGAAGAGGAAGGTTTGGACGAGGACTTGGAAGAGGAGGATTTTGTGGAACCTATTTTCAATGTGGAGAAGGACATCAAGCATACGAGTGTCCACAACATAAAGAAAGGACAAATAAGAGACCTTAAGGTAATGCACGAGTTGCTTATATAGATGAAGGTGCTAAATCTGAGCATTCCGAAGAGGCGAAAAGAGAAGTTCTTGTCATAAGGAGAGCCTTGCTAATTGAAGATAAAGATCCAATTCAGAGGAAGAGTTTATTTCATGTGAAGGTAAAGTTTGTAATGTTATCATTGGTAATGGTAGCACTAATAATCTAGTTTCAAAGGGGACGGTTAACAAATTATAGTTGGAGAGGAGACATTTGCATCCATATCGAACTGCATAGTTGCAGAAGGACCATAGAGCTTTGGTCAATGAGCAATGTTTAGTGAAGTTCAATATTGGTAATTACCATGATGAGGTACTGTGTGACATCATGCCTATGGATGCTTGCCATTTGCTATTGGGGAGGTCGTGGCAATTTGATCGATGTGTAGTACATGATGGGCATGCCAATACTTATTCCTTGACAAAGGATGGAGTTTGCCACAAGTTGAAGCCCCTGAAGGTGGTGGAATAAAAGGTATGTAGTAGTGCAAAAATTTGTTTAGTTGATGGTAGAAATTTTTTGGATGGTATGAAGCACGAGCATATGTGCTATGCATTGATTTCTAGAGTTGATGAAGAAATTTGTGAAGATATACTACTAGAAGTCTCAGATCTGCTAGGATAATTCCAAGATAATGTATTGAAGGTTTGCCACCAGTGAGGAAGATTAGTCACCAGATGGATTTGATACGAGGAGCCAGTTTACCAAATAAAGCCTTGCAATATCTTAATAGTCAAGGAAAGTTAAATCAAAGGCACTTAAAATGGGTTGATTTTTTGCAGAGTTGTATTTTTGTGTTGAAGCACGGGAGTGGAAGGTCAAACAGAGTTGTAGATGCCTTAAGTAGAATGTAAAATTTGTTGATAGAGATGAAGGTGGAGGTTGTTGGGTTTGACGAACTCAAGAGTTTGTACCCTAAAGATCTAGATTTTGTAGAAGCTTGGAGAGCTTGATTGAAACCTGTTACTTTGGACAAAACAAAATGGTTGGATTTCTTAATCCAATATGGGATGTTGTTTAGAGGAAACCAGTTGTGCATTCCAAAGGAGTTCTATGAGAACCTGATCAAGGAGAAGCATAGTGGAGGGTTGGCTGGACACTTTGGTCGAGATAAGACCATTGCCCTTGTTAGTGAAACTATTATTGGCGACAGTTACAGCAAGATGTGAAAAAGTTTGTACAAATTTGTAGAGTATGCCAAATGGCCAAAGGTATAAGACAAAACACCAAGCTATATCAGCCATTACCTATACCAGAGAAACCATGGGAAGATATTAGCATGGATTTTGTTCTTGGCTTACCAAGGACACAGAGAGGACATGACTCAATATTTGTGGTGGTTGACAGGTTTTTTAATATGGCACATTTCATTCCCTATCAGAAAACTAATGATGCAGTTCACATTGTAGAGTTGTTTTTCAGAGAGGTGGTACGACTACATGGTCTACCAAAGAGTATAGTTTCAAACATAGATACCAAATTTGTTGGTTATTTTTGGAGGACCTTATGGAAGAAGTTGAAGACATATTTGAAGTTCAGTTCTCCACACCATCAACGTACTGATGGACAAACAGAGGTGGTGAATAGGAGTTTGGGCAACCTGCTGAGATGCTTAGTAGGAGATAAGCCCAAGGGATGGGATTTGATTTTACCACAGGCAAAATTTGCTTACAAGAATTCTGTCAACAGGAGTACTAGTAAATCCCTATTCCAGATTATATATGAGAGCAGCCCAAGGAATGCTTCTGAGTTGAGGAAGATGGACAAAGGAGAAAGGAATAGTGTCGATGTCGAGGACTTTGTAGAGCACCTGAAGAACTTGCATGAAGAGGTAAGGAAGCATATTAATAAGATGAATACTCAATACAAGGTAAAGGCAAACTAGAAGCGAAGGTTTAAGGAATTCCAGGTTGGCGATGAAGTTATGGTTCACATGAGAAAAGAAAGATTTCCTATTAGAACATATAACAAGTTGAAAATGAAGAAGTTTGGACCATGCAGGATCATAAAGAAACATGATTCAGGAAATGCATGAGGTGGAATTACCAAGTGGAATTAACATATCACCTGTGTTCAACATTTTTAACTTGACAGAGTATCATGAAGGAGACTGAGGATGGACCGGTACGAGTACGATAGAATATTCCAGCATCTACTCCAGAGAAAGAAGAGATAGAAGAAATCTTGGATAGTCGTATGGGTAGAAGTACAAGAAACAGAGAATATGAAGAATATCTGGTTAAGTAGAAAGGAAGGCCTGTTGAAGATTCATCATGGTTGTCTAAGGCAAAAGTTGACCGTCTTGGTTTTCCTCCAAATACTAGAGAAGTGAAGGTCACTTCTCAATTTACCCTGGATGTCTGATGCAGGAGCATCTAGTGGTGTAAGGGCAATCTAGCATCACCAAAAAAAAAATTATTCTCTTTCAGTTGTAGGTTTGTTTAGTCGTTTTGAATTCCATGATGACACTTGAGAGGTGTAAGTCAAAAGTCCAAAAAGGCGAAAAATGGTCACCTGCTATTTTTAGTAAGTCAACCTAAACGGATGTGTGGACTTGAAAATTTACCCCAAGGAGTGGAATTGAAAAATGTATCTAATGGCGAAAGAATCACCCCAACATCCTAAACGGTTTGAGATATATTAAAGTTTTCGTTCCAAAAAATCTCGCCAATAAAGTTTAAATGTAAAATTTTTAGACCTTAGAGGCTCTAAAAAATGATGAGATTTTGACTAAGACCTCTTCGCAAGCTTTCCAACAATATATTATAGTAGGCAATCGGACAATTGAATCAAAAGTTATGACCTCGAGAAGCTGTGCCACCAAAATTCAAATAAATATCTTCTTAGGCGAGAAAATGAAAATTCAAATTTCAATTGAATTTCTTGGGCGGGAAAAATGAAAATTCAAATTTCAAATGAATATCTTTCTGGACAAGAAAATGAATGGCGAAAAAAGGGAGTTACGTTTTCCAAAGTATTCTATGGAAGTTATTAAAGGGGAACAAAGATTGACCAAAGGCAGTCCAGTATTATAGATCATGGCTCCAACTTGCAAATCTCCATTAAAGGTTCTTTGTAATAAAAGCGGCCTTGTGATCGTAACATTGAAATTTATGATTATGTAATTCCATTTCATTGAACTAATATTAGATGTTGGGTTTCTTTTGAAATTTTTTGTGATATTGAGTATTGTGTGAGCGTTGGATGGAGTAGCCCTTCACTACCTGGTTCTTTAAAATAGCAAATAACTCGTTTATAATGTAAAAAATGTAGGACATGATTCAATACCATATAACCAAATTTTAAAAATGTTAATATTATCATTGTTAGGCATTGTGGCTTGTTGAAATACTCCGAAGGAGTCTATCTCAAGCCTATATGATCAATTTTTAAGAAAATGTTATTTTGAAGATATAATTGATTGGCAATGAAAAGCATAATATATAGCCTACATCCAAAATTTGGCACCTAGGTATCCCAACACAATGGGACCAATCAAATTTTAAGACATTATAGATAGGCTACCCTCTTTGGCACCTAGGTATCTCACCACAATGGGACCAATCAATTTAAAGCACAATAGTTAGCTGATCCTCGTCCAAATTTGGCATCTAAAATGTCACAATGAGACCAACCAGATTTTAACAATATATCACTGAATATAAAAAGAATCATTGACCAATCAAATTTTAAGACATTATACATAGACTACCCTCTTTGGCACCTAGGTATCTCACCACAATGGGACCAATCAAATTTAAAGCACAATAGTTAGCCGATCCTCGTCCAAATTTGCAATCTAAAATGTCACAATGAGACCAACCAGATTTTTACAATATATCACTGAATATAAAAAGAATCATTGTATGCATAGTAATCACCTACCATCCAAAAAATAAATATCTAAAACAATTCTTAAGCAATACCAAAGAAAGATTTTGAACCTCTATAAACCGTGAAGTGCAGAAACCATGAGATGAAAATAACCACAATCACTGCAGCATAATCAAAAATCCAGTATAATAAATTTTTAAACATATAATGATTCCAACCCTTTTGATCTATTAATCCAAAATTTCTTGAAACTCAGAAAAGTTGGTCTTAACAAGAAGATACATCCCAAAACACATGCTTAGTCTTGTGCAAATAAGGACAAGACAACTGAGATTTCTCTATGTCAGCATCCAAATAACTGCAAGTAAAAATGGAATAATATTGCTTCCAAGGAAGCACATTTTTTTATTGTACGAGTCTACACCAAGCAATGTCATTTTGTTAACAGGATACTATTGAGGTCCTTTTCCCTTCACTGGTTGTGGTTTCATGTCTATGTCTTGCCTGTCCTAGCACACAAGGTAAAAGAAAATACCACGGCTTGATTTTCTTTCAAGATGCATAAATAGAATAACTTTCAGCCTTCGATAAAAGGCTTGAACTAGTTGTCAAATTCTTTCTTGATTATGAATCACCACCATCGCTTCACTCCAGTTATTATTGATACACACTAGTTTCTCTCATTTTGTCAAAGCATCCACAAGAAATATTATGAGAAGTAGATAGTTCTTATTGTATTTATGACCAACACAAATATGCTTAGATATTTTTCTCATTAAGGCTTTGAGAGAATCACTGGCTTGGCCATAACCTAAAAAAACACTTCATATTAGCAGAGTAAATTATGCACACTAATAAACTATATTGTTGCGTTGTTGCAAAAATTTGACAACAGTACAAATCATTAGTTATAATTTCTTTGCTCTTATCTAAGCGAGCTAATATGTTACATAAATCCATAACACTGTTAGCATAAATCTCTCTGCTTTGTCATTGTAATCAGAGCAATATTGACCCTAAACCTTGCATCATTTGATTATAAACATCTGAGTTCCAGTACAAGGCATCAAATTGACTGTTACCAGATCACCGTTTATCCATTCCCATTTAAAATTTGTCTATAACCGTCATACCCCTAGAAGTGCTTGTGTGCGCTGTGTCAACTGCAATGTCTTGAAGCTGTAATGGGAAGGAATGTGAGGACTTCCATATCAAGCACATCACCTTTGTGGTAGATTTGAAGTGTCATTATAAATATAAATATAATGTATTACATAAACCATACTAATAGCTATGATAATGAGGTAACAAGCATAGAGTTACAACGGTACAAGCCTCGTTGAATGGTAGCCTAGTCTCAAACTACAACGTAAACCGTGCCACTAGCCACAACTGTGCCAACATGCAAAGTTGCATAATTCTCTTTTTCTTGCAACAAAACTAACAAAGTCACACACATGATATCATCTTAGGTGGTTAACTGCGCATGCTAGAAAATTCCACCTGCATAAAAAGAGAATGCTGATAAGGAATATCTTTTCCCTTACATACATTTCTGTAATTGGCAAAATCCTCACATTGGTTGATCAGCCTAAATTCTTTGTCAGCCAGGGGGTCGTAACCTTTATTCCTAATATAATACTAAGATGCACTTATGCCTTGCCACATAAGTGGCCTTGTGAAGAAGAGTGAATGTCATGTAATCTGACTGTCTTTAGCACACAATGGCATCCGGCTAACTAAAGAGCAATGCATTCCAAAGACTGGCACATTCATTCCCTTCCCTGATTGAAGCACCCAAATCCATGACAAATGGATCGCTGTGCAGAACATAGTCTTGAAAGCAACAGACTTCGCTTTTTCATCACTCCACTTCATCACAAGATTCAAGACCAAAGAATGATAAATCATCTGAAACGTATCCAGGCTCTTCCAAAAGCACAACAAGCTCTTTTACATACCAAGTTGCCGTTCAATTGTGTATTCCAATGCAATTGCAAAGAAACTTCTAACAAAGTGAATACCAATGTCAATCCGATGTTACATCCAAGAAACAAGTTGTGCAAATGGTCATTTGGGAAATTAGTTCTTTATGCGACTCAATATGAATGAAGGGCATACTGAAGAAGTGCGCATAACATTTTACATGTAGCAAGTGTTATTGACAAGCTTTACAGGCACTATAGATCAAATAACCAAATACGAATGTTTTAGGGAAAATCATTAACTATTCATACTCACGACATGGTGACATGTTATATATGTATTGTGGCATATTTTATTGTGAGATAATAAAACGTCCCATAGACACATAATACACTGCAAGAAGAACTAATGTTAAAGAACATGGAATAATGCCATATTTAAAAAACATTGAGGTTACATTTTTCGTAAAATTATGAAAAGAGATGAAAATCTGATGCAAGAAAAAAAGTCATGGCCACAGATAGATGTCATTCTTATGCCAAAAAGAATGAAAGGAAACTAGTCAAAGTGTGCAACACATAAAAATACTCCATAAAGAAGGTCAGAGAAAAGAAGAAAAGGAAATTAATTACCAAATTGATTGGGGTGAAGCTAAGGAACTGAAATAAATATTGAATTTGAAAAGCAATGACAAACATGCAGTGTCTAAAAGTTACGAAAAATGAATGCATCAATACACACCAGCAAAAGTCACGCAATGTAAATTTTTTTTCTTTTTGCCCCTAAGTATACATGTATCGGTTATAAGTTGTACAATTTCAGTTAAAGGTGACAACATACGTCACACTATTATTTTACAATCTTGCTTCCACATATGGCCCACCTGTCTTTATGAACTCATGTTTTGGTGCAAGGAAGAGAGTCCTCTACAGTTATGTAGAAAATCTACAATTGGAATAATAATGAAGGATTAACATAATTATATTGAAGGAATCAAGTTATGTTACTATCTTGATATAATTACAATTTAAGTAAATCAATGCTAACCATCAGCTGATATTACTGCTTTTTCCCTAGATACAACAGAAAAAAAGCAACCAATCATGTGTGCCATATGCACAAACTGGTTATACCAGCATCCCCAGCTCTGATAACAATACTCATATTCTCTATGGAGTAGCAACTTCCCTTCTGTACAGAATGTAAGCATTTGAGGCAGCAACAGAAATTCTATTAATGTATAACTGCATTAAAGCTTTACCACCCACTTATCAACTGAAAAAAGATAAGACACAAATATAGGGTGACGAGCTACCATGGAGCCCTCTTGCTGACAAATTCTGTCCACGATCCCTACAAAACATTTTACCATTATACATATTAAAAACCCTATGACACATGCGTTAAACTTTCTATTAGCAAGGGTTAAATTCCATTACAGGAAAACTTCTAACATGTAAAGAATGGTCAAATCAGAAAACAGACACTCTACCAAATATTACAAATGTGAATCAGACTTAAAATGGATAAAACCATATGGACCTGTCAAGCAAACTTGAAAAGAATAATAATGCAAATTAAGAAATTTACGTAAATATCTATAAATTACCCAATTTTAGACAACCTTCAATCGCTCAATGTAAATTTGCAGCTAACGAAATATGTCTTAGTAAAATGGACAGACATGAGACATATACTTGGGAACTGTAGTGAGTCAATAGGAATAAGAAAATAGATCAACCAACTCTCATAAAATGTAGATACCAAATACAGATGCCAGTGTTTTTTTATATAAGAATGCAATGCAATGCAATGATAATTTTTACAGTGTATATGACAATTATCAGCTACAGAATATTTATGAAACTATGCACCATTTAAAATAACCTACAATTCTAGGAGTAGGGAAAGAACAAAAAGGGCAGGACAAAATACCTTTGCAATTTCACCAATACACATTACAATCACTATAAAGTTCCCTCCAACATGGTGTATTTCACTTTCTCAAGAACTATACCATCTGCCTTCCCATGACTCACCGAATCAACATTTTCTAGAGGCATATATGAATCCTTGATAAAGTTGGCCAACTCTACAGGAGCAACAACCAACTTCAACCATTCTTGTAATGCCTCACCTTCAACTTTCTCATTTGCTGTCAGTTAAAATAAGGACTATCAGTGACAGTGGAAAGGGCATTGCAAGATTAGAGCAACACAAGTGGCAGTATGGGAACACACATATTGTGGGCATAACCACATGCATGGTGTAATGTTTCATGAAAGCCAATTAACCATAGTTAGGAGGTTCCATCAAACCTAGCAAATGTTCAATTTAGTCTGAGCATTTTTCAAAAGGTCCACATGGGTCCAGTCCCTTTCTTTTAATGCTTTATTAATGCTATTTGCATATAGTTTTAATGAAATTAAAAGAGGAAGGAGAAGCCGCCCCTGTTAAGGAGGCTTTCATGCGAGGAGGGTCTTTTCAATATTTTCCATACATAATTTTAAAAATAATTTAAATGACTTCGCATTTTTATAATGTGTGCAAAATATTATTTATTTTTATTTTTCTGAATCGAATCATACCTTTTCCAAAATATCAAACCCATGAAAATTTTCCCCTTTCTATTTAGACAGAATTTCCTACAACACCTTGTAACAATGCAAGAAATAACTTACTAGTAAGAATTCAAGGCAGAGGATTCAACTTATAAATACCTTCCAGGTGTGCACCAAGACCCTCAAGTACAGTGGGATTGGAGCGTATCACCAGAAGTGCCGTTGCCAAAGCTGATTGTAGCAAGGCTTTAACCTCTTTTTGAACAAGGTCTACCATGTGTCCCTGCTACATGCTATGTCAATTATAATATAACTTTGCACAACAATTGAAACATGAAACTGACCCCTCACCAAAAAAAAAAAAAAAAATTAATAGAGAGAGAACTAGAGAAGAAATGGTAACATATGCTTACCTGATCCTTTGCCCATGGAACTGTTCCTCCAGACTCATCAAGGCCCCCACCAGACAAAGTTGCCAATGAAATTGGGCCAATGGACTGATTCAAACCATATTCTGCAATAGCTTTGTATGCCATATCTGTAGCACGCTTTATATCATCAAGTGCACCAGTAGACACACGACCAGAATAAACCACCTCCTCTGCTGCACGGCCCCCAAGAAGAGTCACTAAGCGACCACGCAACTCATCAACAAAGAGTAAGTAACGATCTTCACTGCCAGGTGGAGTGTATGTAAAACCTAGAGCCCCTCCTGACCTAGGCAAGATGCTCAGTTTCTGGGGATAAATAAAGGGATTGTGCAATAAAAGATTAGATCTTCAATGTTCAATCCTAAAACCATCCATCAAAATAAGAAACCCACATGACCTTACCAGAGAAAACTATATAAAACATTGTTGTGAATGGATTGGAACTTGTACCTCCACCCGAGGCTGTCCAGGAAGAAGATTTGCAACAGCTGTACCTACAACAGCATGGCCAGCTTCATGACGAGCCACAACTGCCTTCTCACTGCTTTGCAATGTTGAATGCTTCTTTTCTATGCCCTAAAGCAGTAAGAGCACAAACTTAAAATGGCATTTGTAGTTTTGATGTTTATTTTGACAAGTTTTAATAGAAGTATACAATACCAAAAATATAATTCAGGGAGCAAAGAAAGGCAACGTTCAAAAATTTACCAATTATATAACAATTCTGAGCTTCTAATCTAGAATGCAACTCACATATAATATCTAACATGCCGGTCAATAACAGCAGAGTATTGACCCTTAGAAAATTGGCAGTACAGTATACCATGACTGGGCTATGACTTAGCAAAGTTAGCACTGCTAAACCAATATGAATTGCTAAAATGATATAAACTCATCTATGCATTATTGTAAACAAAGCTATCAGAATTCAGTACGTAAGTGAATACAAAGCCAAAATTTATATTTTATGTAGATAAGTACAACTAGAATCTGGGCTTTCTTCAGGATTCAAATGTTTGGAAGTGCAAAGTGAATATCATACACTCGTATGATTACTAAATCTAATTATTGATTAACTCAGCTGACACAAGATACAAACGCTCGTGTAAAAGGTATTATACATTTCACAAATGCCCACTTTCTATATAAGCCTAATTGTTTAATCCACATCAATTGACACTGAAAACAAAAAACATGAAAGCATTGAATACTTTAAAGCAAACTACTCTAATAAATTGTTATAAATAACAATATACATGCCCCTAAAAAATGTTGCTTTATTTATAGAATCTGCAACTTGAGGCTAAATCTGATTGATGTGAAGCTAACCAAAAACAAATATTATCTATCCACATAACCAGTATGTGGGAGGATATATTTGATGAGTTTGGAATCATTAAGAATATATTAATAATCAACTAGAGCTTAAATACACTTTACAAAGCCTATAAATAGCCTTAGGATATTATAAAATTAATATCCTTAATCATAGCTAACTACAACAAATAATAGGTAGCTTCACCCTAAGGTAGCTAACTAATTAGCAAATAATGCTAACTTACTAACAACTAAGTAGTCAATTTGACTACGATGACTAACCTACTAACCAAGATAACATCAAGGTTAATAGTAAGAAGTAAATACTAGTGGTAAAAAGTAACAAGCTACTTTTTACCATGCGGTAAATCAACTCTACTTAGGTGAATATTACAAATTACCTAAATGAGGTAATAATCATAGTTACCAACATAGTAACTCTAACATCCCCCCTTATTACATTATTTGGGTAATGTATATAACTGTCCCAATACAGTGAAATATGTTGATCTGCTGGTTCTTTCTTTTATCACAATGCTCTAGCTGCTCCTAAGCAAAAAGTGGGTCATTCCTCACTTTGTCTTCACATCAACGAATGTCCTTATTGTAATCTTGTCATCCAACCGAATTGCATAGGTAACCAGCCGCTGCAATAGCTAGGTGTAGTAGAATAGATCACTGCATACGAGGTTCATTTGGTTACAAAATGAGTTTGCAAAAGATAAGGTAGCTAAGGTGTCAATCTCGGGATTCGTACTAGCAGGTCGGCTGCCAAATAGCGTCAACGTCGACTTTGGCAGTTTGTCAGATCACGCCAGTCTGATGCCAGGGCGGTCAACTTTGGAGTGGGCCGCATCAGGTAGTCCACACCATGGAGTTTGCCAGGCCGTGGGCCGCATCAGGTAGTCCGCACCATGGAGTTTGCAGGCCGTGGGCCGCCCCACATGGGAAACTAACAGTGCACAGGGGAGCTGCAGGTTCAGGTAGGGTTGCTGCCTGGTCAGAGGTCGGCTTCGTCGCCACGTCAAGGCGGTCGCTTCGTCAGGGCGGTCAATGACCTCAAAAAACGATCCAGTGTCAGTCGTGTCGTCCAGATCAGCCGCCTCGGGTCAGATCCGCCAGACGCAGTCAGCGTGTCAAACTGTCAAATTCACCTCGAGATCCGTGTGGCAGGTGTCCAACTGTCGCCTCGATCTGCGTGCAGGTCAGTTGCAGGCCGCCTTGGGATCCATGCCAAGTCAGATGCGGGTAACCTCGGGATGCGTGCTAGTCTGATGATTTTTGTGCTGGATCCAACTCGGGATCCGTGCAGGTCCAATGATGCTGCCTCGAAATACGGGTCCTGTCCAAGGGGTCCCGTGTCAGGATTTGAGCCCCTAGTCCAGCTGGAACGGGACGTTGCCCGCCTTGTCCAGGTCCGCTCCGAGTGCTTCTCTCTGTGGCTCTGATGCCAATGATGAGTTTGGAAGCATTAGGAATATATTAATAATCAACTAGTGCTTAAATACACTTTACAAAGGCTATAAATAGCCTTAGGATATTATAAAAATAATATCCTTAATCATAGCTAACTACAACAAATAATAGGTAGCTTCACCCTAAAGGTAGCTAACTAATTAGCAAATAATGCTAACTTACTAACAACTAACTAAGTAGTCAATTTGACTACGATGACTAACCTACTAACCAAGATAACATCAAGGTTAATAGTAAGAAGTAAATACTAGTGGTAAAAAGTAACAAGCTACTTTTTACCATGCGGTAAATCAACTCTACTTAGGTGAATATTACAACTTACCTAAATGAGGTAATAATCATAGTTACCAACATAGTAACTCTAACAATATTCTCTGAAATAATGCTTTATCATTATCTAAGTATAGATATGGCAAGATACCTTCTTGAAGTAACTTAATGATTGTAAAGGCAAATCAGAATACAAGGGAATGCATACGATGATTGTGGATGGTTGCTGCTATTACCCTTACGATGATTTTTTAGCTTTACTCTGTTTTGTTTTGTGCTAGGGCCCTGAACAAATGAAGACATAAATGGCAGATTCCACTGAGCAAACAAGTGGTTGTTGTCCACTTTTCCTGCATAACTAGGAGAGTACAAACAATCCATTATGGATCTTGTGTAGTGATTAGGGAGATTGCCCCCACCAAAAATATATAATATGTATAGATATATGTATGTATATTCCACGGGGACTCCCAGGATGTGGAGGTTGTCCCCAAGACATGTCCCACCATCCAAGAAACACATCCAAGCCATCGTGCTGTTCTAGTCCTGAAACTTCATGGAACATAGAAAAAAAATCATTGCAAAATTTTTGACATATTTACTCAGCTTCCCTTCATATCCAGAATTTGGACAATGTTAAAACATCAGAATAAGAATATTACATTCTACTGCGGCTCATTCCTCTTACCCATATCTATGAGGCATTCACAACATTTTACCATGCTCAAGAAACCTCCCAGGATTTTGGTGTTAACAAGATTCAGAGAAAATTTAATGAGAAAGAAATAAAAAAAAAATGCCTATAAAAAATATTGTGATTTATCTAGAGGTAATATATAATTTCTTTCAATGTGCTTTGTATGTACTGTCAAGCAAACTGCGGGAATATGGCCTCAACAAGTTTGTTTGAGTGCACAGGTGCAGGTGGGTACCAGTGTGAAACCCCCAAAACCTGAGTATGCAGGTGAGAGAGTGCAGGACACACAGCATTCAGAGCTCCAAAACTTGAGTACGCTATAATAGAACTGGAAAATTGAAACCTATGAACATCAGAACTTAATAATAGTAACTGAATTCAACTATGAGAGTTGTCAAGGTGTGAAGCAGAAAAGCAGAATTTGCAAGCAAAGAGGAGAGAAGCCAGTAATAAGTTTTCCCTTTACCTTTCTCTTTCTTGGTGTTTTTTTTTTCAGTGGGATTTGGCCAGGTGCATGCCTTGATGAGAGTGCACCAGGTACACAATGGGTGTACTGCACCCACAAGGTGCAGCTTTGAGTGCACAAACAGATGCATTTTGCACACTGCCCACATACCCAATAGACATGCCTCTAGGGTGCAAACCAAAAAGGGTCGGATTTCCATAGGGCCTGACTATTTGCTGCCATTTACTGTCAACAACCAATTGTTAATGGTCATATTGATATATCACCATGTATGTCTTTTGTAATTGTCTTTTTGGATAAAGATCAATTGGAAGATAGCATAGGGTAATCATAATGCCAACAGGTTCTGTTAGAACTTAGTACTAATGTCCATATTAATGGCAAATTATATCACAATAGTGGTTGGTGAGAACTAAAGATATGAATGTAAGTATCTTACAAATCACTCAATGTATATATTTATTCTGTTGTTGTTGACATGCATTCTACCTTCTACAGTCAAGACTATGCATCAACAAGCAGTCAGCAAAGGTGAGGAAGAGGTTGAGAAATTTAAGATGAAATGTCATAAAGGGTTTCTTTCTGTGAAGAAGTTTATTGAAAGGCTATTTAAGATTCACTTGGGTGTTGAGAATGACTCAATTTTAGCGTAGCAAGAGTATATTAAGATACAACCAGTTGAAGGACTTCTGAAGCTACACAAGGCAAATAGAACACCTAAGCGGCTGACTTTGTTCCAAAAGTATCGCACGATGTTAGTGAGTATATTAACATACAACCAGTTGAAGGACTTCTGAAGCTACACAAGGCAAATAGAACACCTAAGCGGCTGACTTTGTTCCAAAAGTATCGCACGATGTTAGTGTTTTAGAAGCATTTTAATAAAAGCCTACATTCAGCAGTGAATTTTAGTTCTATGCAATTTTTATATGATTTTGGGTTTCTTTCTTTTATTATTCTTATGAAGGCCATAGACAACATCCAAAAGTCCTCCATCAGAAGGATAATTCCAAATGGTCCCCGACCTGCTATCCTTTTTCCAGGAGATACTGTCCTTGACCACTCCCAAACATGGGGACCTCCAGAGGGAATTTCCTAGGCATCCACCCAACCCAATTTTATATTTGGAAGGGAATGCCATCCCCCAATCCAATTTTCTATTTGACCCTGAACACCACCCCCATCCCAATTTTCTATTTGACACAAAACACCATTCCCCATCCCAATGGACACATCCAACAAAAACATTGAAGCTTACAGCCAATGCCTAGGTCTCTCTAAATTTTTCTGCCTTGCACATACAGTGTGTAACAGTTTGAGAAATTAAATTTTAAGACATTTTCTATCCTTGATGGAATGACAAATATATGAAGAATACAGTTTCTGCATCAATATAGAAGATTCCAAATGCCCCAAGATCCTTACGGAGGTTAAATACATAGCTGTATGGCTCTTACAATGAATTAGTAGCGCTCTTTGGAGCAAAACCACCTTAGGTATCAACAAAGGGTTCAAATGTAGGCAAATAATAGTCATGAGTATGCCAAGTACGTGTATGCTGAATATAACAAGAACACAAATCACCTGGCTTGGCAAGTAGAAGCCAAGTTCAAGTAGTGTAACTTCAATTCAGTGTCATGTATGTTTGAAGACATAAATCCAATATCATAACTCAGAACTAAAATATAATAAAGGTGCAATGCTAATTGTGTTTGTACAAATATAAGTCTCAAGCTTCAACTTCAACGCTTTACAAGGAAATGCATAAGCAGCACCATGAATGATAATCCACTATTGTGGTATGTAAAATCTTCCAGAAACTTACAGCAATGGAACGCTCAACAGCCTGTATAAAATCTTCTTTTTCCACCACCAGTTTGTTTGCTCGCCCAGCCAACAAAGCAGCTTCATTTACTAGATTTGCTAGGTCTGCCCTGCATTAGATTCCATTCAGTTATAATATATTTTCCATTATAGAAAACATGGTCCATAAGCAAACCAAAGGTAAATATCATATGCAACATACCCAGTGAAGCCAGTGGTAGCTGTAGCAATTGCAGTCAAGTTCACATCTGCAGCCAAGGGGAGTTGCTTTTTGGAAATATGTACCTTTAAAATAGCTTCCCTTCCATGCCTATCAGGAGGCTCCACCTGCAAAAACAGGTAGTAATATTGGAATTCTAAGCAACTTTGACAGAGTTTGACAATGAACAATATTCTTGGCATAGTTCTCATATATGGCAATTTTTCGTTTCCAATGTATATAATCAAGCAGGTATACCAAAACAATCCGATCAAATCGTCCAGGCCGTCGAAGTGCAGGGTCCAGAACATCTGCCCTGTTGGTTGCTCCAAGCACAATCACTGCTGAGTTGCTCTCAAAACCATCCATCTCCTTAAATTACAAATAGGGAAATGTCAAGAAAATGACCTCTCATGAAAGTAGGACTCATGAGTTATAACAAATATAGAGTAAAAGGAAGAAAAATAAATAAGTAAAAGCTTACAGTGAGCAACTGATTCAATGTTTGCTCTCTTTCATCATTGCTGACCATCCGTACACGGCCATCACGGCTTTTTGCTACAGCATCAATCTGCACCACAGCCATAGCTATATGAACTCCTGTCGGTTGTTAATATGCCAACACTTACAAAACAGTCATGATTGAACCCACAGAACTAACTCCAGTCATGCAAGTTTTGAAATGAACCTCGTCAATGAAAATAATTGAAGGTGCGTCTTTCTTGGCTTTTGCAAAGAGATCACGAACACGAGAAGCACCCATGCCAACATAAAGCTCAACAAACTCACTAGCTGAACAACTTATGAAGGGAACATCAGCTTCACCAGCTACTGCCTTTGCTAGAAGAGTCTTCCCAGTTCCAGGAAGCCCAACCTGCAAGTTAATGATCCCTTTGGTTAAGATAGGAATGCACCAATGCAAACAAAAATAGTCATCCTTGCATATATTGTTTGAAAAGAACTAAACCAGAGATATAGCTACATACGCAATAAAGCCTCCCTTAACTGGCTAAGAAGGCAAACTTACCAAAAGGACACCTCGTGGAGGGCGAGCACCAAGTCGAGCATACCTATCTGGATTCCGCAGAAATTCCTGGCCCATAAGATAGTTAAAACAATGCTCAGAAGTGGGGGGGACTTTTAAAAGCTTGAATTTAACAATATTTTCCATTTTTATATGCCAATCTTCTATTCAGAATACGCATGAAAGCAAAAGTTTCTATAAAATACCAAATTCCATTCAACATTCTAATTCAGTTATGCAAGCAGAAACTATAAACCACAGATGAATCTTTGGGACATACAACTATTTCTTCAAGCTCTTCCTTAGCTTCATCAACTCCCGCAACATCCCCAAACATTATAGTATCTCCATTGTCACCAGTTTTGGAGCTGCCAGAACCTCGAGCTTTACGGCTTCTCAACTAACCAGTTGAAAGTTAAAATGTTACATTAACCAAACATCAAAAATGAGAAATTTAACGTTTTACTATCAAGATTGTTTTTACATTCAAACCTCAGAAACAATCGAGTATACATGCACCTGAGAAAATTTCAGTGGAAACCTGTTAAGAAGCCCAGCAATTAAAGCTATGTAGAGAAGTGTAACCTGTGAAAGGAAGAAATAAGTTTCAGCAACATGATACCTCAACAACGTAAATTAGTATATCCATGAAACACATAGCAACTACCAGAACACAAAGGATTTACAAAAGCATGCTACCCAATAGGTCTGTGTAAAGTATGTATTTGATAAACAAAACCACGGAAAAGTATTAATCTAGAAAAAAATTGTTATCAGTGGAATGCTCTCACTTGAAAGAGGAAAAATATAAAGGGTTTTGTAACTACCTTATTCAATTTTTTGAAAAGAACCAGCAACAGACAGCATTTTCAGAAATATATTAAATATCAGGAATAAAAATAATTTATGAAAAAGTAAAATAGACTTATACAACTATTCAAACATGGGAATCAAATGGCATGAGCTTAACTGGTTAAATACGGCTTTCAAAGTGGACACCATGGTTTAAATCTTGCCAACGATATATGCATAATTACCAAAATGTGTTGTAATCACACTATGTGATCATAATGTACTACAGGTGAGGCCCATTTCAATCCCATATAGCCCATTTAAATTCAAACATAGAAGGTAACGTGAGTGCATATTCATAAGTGGACACCATGGTTTGAATCTTGCCAACAATATATGCATAATTACCAAAATGTGTTGTAAGCACACTATGTGATCATAATATAATACAGGTGAGGCCCATTTCAATCCCATATAGCCCATTTAAAAAAAATATATCAAACATGAAAGGTAACATAAGTGCATATTCAAAAGCTTTCTTGATATATTAGTGTTCAGAAAGTATTATATCAATAATCAAAACTCATAGATTATGGCTTAGCCACTTAGGCCATACAATCAAAAAAGAAAAAAGAAATCAACAAGCTCAAGACTGTCATACTTCTGGTAGCCAGTACTATCACAGGTGCAAGAGCTAGTTGGCATTATATACCATGTAGAATAACCACCAATTCCGAGACTTCATGATGCATATCTTAGTCTTTTATAGCTCCTGATGAAAACAAAGATGAGGCAAACATTCAACTGAACAAAACGGATTTTTTGCCTTTTTAGAACATGACCTACCGTATTATATTGACTAGGTATAGTGGATGTGAAAATAAGGGGTGTAAGAGTCATCAGACTGAGCATTTTTTCCTTTTTCTTTCATGTTATCTTTTATGGTTTGTTGGGTGGTTCCCATTGAATAAAAACTAAAACTAAGGTTCCTTTTTTTCTTCTTTCTTCCCTCTTTATAGCACCTTTTTGCATTGGGAATATCATTTTCAGGCTGAAAGAGCTGGAAAACATTTCCCTGTCATTCCAAGGTGTCAACACAACCTGATGGGCCTAAAGGTGAAGACTTTGGAACTCTAAAGAGAGGGTTCAAATCCTGTGGGCGGTTGGGTTGGGTTGTACACAATGCTTTGGCAACCAGAGTATGGTGGATAACCATATATTGGATAAACATCCTCCATGAGGATCGTCCCATATGACATATGGCCTCATGGACGTTAAAAAATCTACTTTACTTTAGTACAACTTGAGTGGGCCTAATAGTAAGACTTTGGAATTCTGGATAGAATGTTCAAGGTTCAAATCCAATAGGGGGTAGAGTTGTACACCATACTTCGGTAACCGAGGTTTGGTTAGATAAACACATATCGAGTAAACAACATCCTCTATGAGGATCATCTCGTATGGCCTATGGTCTCATGGAAGTTAACCTACTTTACTTTTTTACCTTTATACTTTCAGTCATATGCTGTCAAGCTACATCACAATAACCAGTGAATATAAAAAATTGTCATGATCCCCTATCATTACCTGTCCGTGCACAAACATCCTAAACAACAGGAATATACAGCAAAGACTCGTAATAAAACTGTACTGCCATGATCTGATATAATAAAAGGGGAAAATTCAAGAGAATGTATCTGTGGCACTACAATAGTCCATTTGGTTGGTACATTTATAGACCTTGCAGGCCTGCTTCTCATTGTAAAATACTCTTCTAGCTAAAGCCTATCAGTAAAATTCTAAAGCATCCAAGCTAAAAATGTTCAAGATGAATGGTAATCATTTAACAGAGAAGTATATAATATATAACAGTAAGGAGGATAAGTATTTGTCTTCCTCCCCTCACAACATGCTCAAAAGTTTTAGGACAATTGTTATGCTGATTGGGAAAAATGTAAGCATATGGTAGGCAGAGTAAATTAATTCCAGAATTTGAAGGAAAACAACCACAGCACAAGTTGTCTTACTTCACCATATGGCAGTAAACAAGAGATATAAGGATAGAAAAGTTCCAATGAAATGAATAGAACAGAATATTTTTACAAAGGACAGAAACTTTACAAAGAACCGTGGTTGCCAACCCCAAAATCTGACCCAATCATTTTTCTTTCTGCAACATTGATCTTTTGCTACTGATTTTGATGATAAATTCTCCTAATTTTATCTACTTTCTCTTCTTCATACATTTCTTGCAATGATTCTACTACTAGAGTATCAACATAGCTAGTTCAAATATCACTATATGCCTCGCATTCCAAAATAAAATGCTTCTCTATCTCAACTGCCCCTGAAGTACAAAAGGTACATATCCTCTCCTCCCATTCCTCTTTTGGTCTCTTCCATCTGTCTGTTTCACATCTAAGTTGGTGTGAGCTGGTCCTTTTGGGCCATGAGCATCTTTGCTCTCCAATTGATGTTTGCCCCTATATAGGCCTTTTGGTGGTGATCATATGTAGGGTTAAATTCAACAAGATAATGTTCTCTCTTTCTTCCTAACTTCTTTTCCCACATAGCTGCTCTGAATTTTTCTTTAACAAATGCCTTTATGTCTTTGTTATTATTTGGGCATTCATCCAAGTTGATATTCCATTTGTTCATCCACTTGTTGTTTTGCTTCATCCATGTTTTCTTTCTTTTGTTTAGATCTTCTTCTATTAAACTTTAGGTCATCTATTTGATTTTTTTCAGATATCCTAGAAGATGAACCATAGCAGCTGCCTCTATAGGGAAGGTACCTATTTCTGCTAGAAGAATCTCATATGGAACTGACTCTTTTATTTTGAATTTGTTTGTAATCAGACATTTTTGAATCCTCTCTATTTGCCTCCATTTTGAGTCTGATGTGCTGCTAGCCCACACTTCACACCCATACAACATCACTGGTACCACTAGTAGCCCAAATAAAACCCGTATAGTCTTCCAGTCCCATAATTCAGCCTCTCTACTTCTATTTTGTAATGCAAAATGTGCTCTCCATCCTCCCAATGTTCTCTTCATTCTATATGTTTCCCAACTGAGCTTATTATTGAAGTCTATCCCAAGATATTTGTACTCTGTTACTTCTTCTAGAAGACTCCCTTCAAAATAAAAATTTAACTGATTCTTTTTCTTTTGATTGGAAAAGATCATGATTTTGGTTTTGCTGGTATTTACTTGCATGCCTACCTCCTTGCAAAAGTGCTCTAAGGCCTTTAAATGCTCTCTCAAACCTTGTGCTGACCTTCCAACCAGAATGAGATCATCTGCATACAAAAGAAGCCTCACCACATATCTTCCCAAATGAACACTGTCCCCTCCATTCAGATTTAGCCATTCTTCTAATTTGTCAATATAAACCAAATAAGGTGTGGGATAATGGGTATCCTTGTTTAACCCCTATGTCACTTCTAAAGCATTCTGACAGCCTTGCTTGCGTTATGATTTTAACGCGAACCTCCTCATAGAGTCTATGCACTATTCATCTATACTTTTCTGGTATGCCTAAGTCTTCCATTCTACTCCATAGTTTACTTCTAAGTGATGGATACAGAGAGCAGAGAACAGCAAATAGAACAGAATCCACTAGCACACATAAAAACAGCAGAATTGGTCTGCAATGAAACAGATGTGAATTGCTCACAAAAGATAGATATTACATGGAGACTAAGGCTGTATAAATAGCCTTATGCATACATAAATAAACCTACCTAACAGGCCTGATCGGCACCTACTTCATCTGTGTTGGATGGGTGCCTTTAATACAGGCTTGACTTTGCATATGTGCACATGGGAGTAAAATAGTCAACATAGACGGCTAACATGAAGTAAATATTATAATCTAATATTCTAACACCCCCCCTTAAGATTTACTTCATTTATTCTTAGCCCAAGTTCAGTTCTGAAGTACTGAAATTTCTGAATGCTGAGGGGCTTGGTGAATATATCAGCCAACTGCTCATTTGTTGGCTTATAGATCAGCTCTACTTGTCCATTCTGAATTTGCTCCCTGATATAATGATGGTGCACCTCAATGTGTTTGGTGCGAGCATGGAACACTGGATTCTTTGCAATCTTCAAGACACTTTGGTTGTCACAATAGATCGTGGTTGGTTCTGCTTGTTGAAGACCAAGATCGCACATGAATTGTCGAAGCCAAATGGCTTCCCTGGTTGCTTCTACAGCTGCTTTGTACTCTGCTTCTGTGGATGAGAGTGCAACTGTGGGCTGTTTCTTACTGCTCCATGAAACTGATGCTGAACCAAGATGGAAGCAGTATCCTGATGTGGATTTTCTGCTGTCTGGACAACCAGCCCAATCAGAGTCTGAGTATCCTTCAAGTTTGAAGTTTGCATTGTGCACAAACTTTAAGCCATATGGTAGAGTGCCTTGTAAGTACCTTAGCACTCTCTTTCCTGCTTTCCAATGACTCTGTTTAGGACAATTCATGAACCTAGATAGCATACCTACTGAATACAACAAATCTGGCCTAGTTGTAGTCAAATAGATTAGACTACCAACTAGTTGTCTAAATAATGTGCTATCTACTGGTTTTCCTTTCTCATCAGCAACCAATTTTGTGCCAGTTTCCATGGGAGTTGGAGCTGATTTACAATCTTGCATTTTGAACTTTTGCAAGATTTCCTTGGCATACTTAGCTTGAGAAATGAAAATTTCTCCAGGCTTTTGCCAAACTTCTACTCCAAGACAATAATGGAGTAGGCCTAAATCTGTCATCTCAAAGTTCTTCTTCAGATCCTTTTTGAGATTATCAATCTCTTCTTCATCATCACCTGTAATTATTAAGTCATCCACATAAACAATTACAAGAGAGGTGATAATACCACTTCGAACCTTCAAGTAGAGATTCGAATCAGCAGAAGACTTCTGGTATCCAGTTTGGAGTAGGTACTTGTCAATCTTGGCATACCAAGCTCTAGGAGCTTGTTTTAAGCCATAAAGTGCCTTCTTGAGGCGGCATACAAGCTGCTCTTTACCTTCTTCTGCATAACCAGGTGGCTGGTCCATGTACACTTCTTCAATTAGATCTCCATTTAGGAAGGCATTCTTTACATCAAGTTGATGTAGTTTCCACTTGTATTGAGCTGCTAAGGCAAGAATAACTCTGATGGTGATCATCTTGGCTACTGGTGCAAATGTCTCCTCATAGTCTATGCCATGTTTTTGACTGAAACCTTTGACTACCAATCTTGCCTTATGCTTGTCAATAGTACCATCTGATTTGAATTTGGTCTTGTAGACCCATTTGCAGCCAATGGTTTCTTTACCAGGAGGTATGTTAACAAGATCCCATGTCTTGTTTTTCTTGATGGCTGCCATCTCAACATCCATTGCAGCTCTCCATTTCTGATCTTGGCAGGCTGCTTCATATGTGGAGGGCTCATGGGTATTCAGCACTTGTGACATAAGTGCAAAATTTACTGAATCTGTTCTCATCTTGGACTTTCTTTTGCCCTCTTCATCTGGCAACTGTGCTTCAGTTACAGTTTTAAGATACCATTTGGGCAGCTTCTTTGAAGTTGAAGAGGATTCATGAGAGACTTCTTCTTGTGCTTCACTATCACTTGTCAAGGTACTTTCAGGATCACTGGGTGTGGGTGTGCTTGATTCTGGCTGTTCTCCAGCTACTCTATGTTGAAGAAGTTCCAACTCCTTAACACAAGAGTCTTTGATGCCTTCATCAAAGATTACATCCCTAGATACATGAACCTTTTTGGTTTTGATCTCATAGACCCTATATGCTTTACTTACATCACTGTAACCAACAAATATACATCTGCTACTCTTATCATCTAATTTCTGCCTTTTTTCTTTTGGAACATGCATATAGGCAGTACAACCAAAAATTCTTAAATGAGTAACAGTGGGCTTTTTACCTGTCCAAACTTCTTCTGGTGTCATGTTTTGAACAGCTTTTGTGGTGCTTCTATTAGTCAAGTAACAGGCTGTCCTCACTGCTTCTGCCCAAAGTGTGTTAGACAGCTGCTTTGCCTTCAGCATTGATCTGCCCTTCTCAACCAAGGTGCGGTTCATCCTTTCCGCAACTCCATTTTGCTGAGGAGTATAAGGCGCTGAAAGTTGCCTTTTAATACCATGTTGTTTGCAAAATGCAGTGAAGGCATTTGAGGTAAATTCTCCTCCATTGTCAGTTCTGAGAATTTTGACCTTCTGGTTGCTTTCATTCTCAGCTTCTGCTTTGAATTCTTTGAATGCATCAAAAGCTTGTGATTTGTACTTGAGAAAATAAATCCAAGTACGTCTTGAGAAATCATCAATGAATGTGATGAAATACTTTGCACCACCAAGAGATGCAGTCTTCATTGGGCCACACAAGTCAGAGTGTACCAACTCTAACTTTGATTTGGCTCTCCAAGCTTTGTCCTTTTCAAACTTGTCTCTATGTTGCTTGCCCATGATGCAAGCTTCACACAAGCTTTTATCTGTTGAGATCTTTGGTAAACCATGTACCATATTCAACCTATTCATGTCTTTAAGACTAGAGTAGTTCAAATGACCTAGGCATTCATGCCATAATTGGTCTTTTGATGATCCTTCAGAAATCAAGGCTTTGTCACTATGAGTGACAAGTTTATATAAGCCTGATTCCTCTTTGCCTACACCAATTACATTGTTTTGACTATCCTGTATCATACATTTGTCTTGTCTAAACAGGATTTTCATGTTTTGCTGTCCTATCTGACTAACTGAAATCAGATTTTTCTTCATTCCAGGTACATACAAAACATCTTTGATGTAAGTCATCTTACCATTAGGCATCTTGATGGAAGCTTTGCCAACTCCTTTCACTTGCAACGTTGAGTTGTTGCCAAAGGTGACATTTCCTCCTTCCATCGCTTGGATGTCATGGAGCCAATCTTCTTTTCCCGTCATGTGCCTTGTAGCACCAGAATCGATGTACCACACTTGGTCATCATCATCATGTTTTGACTGGTATGCAGCAACAAATATGTTGTCATCCTGTTTGGATGCATAATGGCCACCTTGATTCTTCTGATTATCAGCTTGCCTCTTTCTGCAATCCTTTGACATGTGGCCTAGCTTGCCACAATAGAAACAAGTGACAACCTTCTTCTGCTTTTGAGGCTGTCTTTGATTGCGAGGCTCCTCAACCTTTTTCACAAAAGGCTTCTTTTGCTTGAACTTCTTGAACTTTGCTGCATAAGCTCCAGAAGAATCTTCTTCTTCATTGTTCAAGAGAAGTTGTTCATGTTGCAACAGGATTCCCTCCAATTCATTGAATGTGAGGGTACCAAGTTTCCCACTATGCGTGAGACTTGTAATCAAACTTTGATAATCCTTTGTCAAACTCTTGAAGGTGGCTGAAACTAGCTCCTTGTTGGTGACTGTTTCACCAAGTGACTTCAACTGGTTTGTGATGCCTTTGATGGATTGCATGTGTTCTGCTATGGCACCACTTAGCTTCACACTGTAAAGTTGTTGTCTCAGTGTGAGAGCACGAGCTTCATTCTTGTGCTCATACAAAGTCATGATGGAATCCCATGCTTCCTTTGGAGTAGTAGCATCTGCCACATTCTCAATAATGCCTCCATTGATTGACAGATTAATTAAGGCAAGAGCGACACGTTGTTTTGTGTCATATTCAGCTTGTGCTGCAACATCTGTCTGATGGCGTACTGCAGTGCCTTCTACATGGCTCCACAAGTCATGAAGCATCATCAAATTCTTCATTTGATGCTTCCATACCCCGAAGTTTTCAGCTCCGAGGAGCTTCTCGGTCAATGCATTCAACATGGTGCCTGGATTGGCCATCTGACACCTGATTTTGAAGAAAACAAAGGACTACAAGAAGTGGGGTCCACTAACACAATTTAACAATTACAAACGAATTGACTCAACTTTTAAAATAACCCCTTTTTTTAATTAAATAATCTCTCAATTAATGAAAGATTATAGACTAAAAAAATAATCCTCTTTTTTTTTAAATAAAGACTCCTTTTTCTTTTAATTAATAAAATATTATTAATTAAAAAAAAATAACTTATTAAAAAATAAATAAATCCCACTAACAAAAGAAACTTCTAAAACGGACTTATAGAAAAATAAATCCTACTTTAAAACAACTACCAAGTAGACTTTTTTTTTAACTTATAAAAAAACGTCTCGCTTGAACATGGGGCCACTAGGGCCGAAGACTTTAAAACTTATAAATCCCACTTATCTGTCTCTCGCTCAAACACAGGACCGCTAGTGCCAAAGCTACAGAATCATGGCACAAAAGCGACACCACACACGGAAGATTGAGATGAAAGACGAGCAGGCCCGGTTGTCGCCTCCGGAACACAATTTGTTGGAAATGTTCGGACATGGAATTTACTTGCCACCACAATTTGGTTCTATGTTGTAATACCATGTAATTGAAAAGTTACTCCCATGCATCTATGCATACCAAGATATCCTTTATTATACCTTCAGGTTTTTTTTGTTGGTCAATCCTCCATTTTGAGTATTATAGAGGTTAGACATATGTCAAGAAAATATATTTTATCCATGGTTTCTTTTATCATAACATTTATTAAGACTACTAGATCAAGTAATAAGTTTGATATATTGGTAATTCTTATAGAAACTACCTACTGAACTACATGGATCACCATACTTGGATGGAATTAGCTTACTGGTAAAAAGATCTACTAGTTTTTCATCAACTTGTATGGTCTTAGGGTATGCCTTTTCCTTCCTTCTAATTTCCTTAACATATAATTCCCTTGTTAGAAATAGATTATATTACATCATTTGGGTCATGTAAATGTACCTTCCTAGGTACATACTTAGGATATTAAATTACTTTAGGGGGAAGTTATCTAGTTACTTCATGCAATGTAATAAATGCACAAGTGTCAATGTGCAAGTTATATATATACAAGCTATCCCTTATACATCTAGGTAGAGTTTTGGTCAATGAACCTATCTTCCTCTATAAAAATAACTCATTGTAACAAGCAAATATACAAAAACATATAGATGCAACGAGGCCACGAGGCACTCTCTTCTGCAACGAGGCCACGAGGCACGGCCGTTCACGTTGGCGGAGAGTTGTAAGTATTGTTGCACCGACAAATAAGATGCCCACAACACGTGTTTGCCAAACGTGTACTACACAATGTTCAAGACCACCTACCCTCTGTGGTTCAAGTCTCCCATGTTCGCAAATGACGAAGGACGCGACATAGAGCCTGAAGAGTTGCTTTCGTAAGCAACAGCCACGGGATTTCGTCAAAATATGGCTCTCGGTGGCGGGGATTTCACAACAGCACCCTGTACTCCGAACAAAACACAAATAGATAGCCGTCATCGCCGTTGGAAATCAGTGATAGCAAACCCTAGGGTGGAAGTTAGGGTTTCGCAATACAGGGAGTGCCAGTGGAATTACGTAGAGAGCACGGCCATGCCCTAAACGGCTTCAAATGCACAGCCTACGGTTGCCACTGGAATTTTCACCAATCGAGAGGTGGTCTTCCTTGGAGAATTCCATGCTCTCTACAACCTAGGAGCTCTGATACCAACTGATTGATTCAGAGAGCAGAGAACAACAAATAGAACATAATACACTAGCACACATAAAACAGCAGAATTAGTCTGCAATGAAAAAAATGTCAATTGCTCACAAAAGATAGATCGTACATGGAGACTAAGGCTGTATAAAGAGCCTTATGCATACATAAATAAACCTACCTAACAAGCCTGATTGGCACCTACTTCATCTGTGGTTGATGGGAGCCTTTTAATACAAGCTTGACTTTGCATATACTCACATGGGAGTAATATAGTCAACATAGATGGCTAACTTGAAGTAAATATTAATCTAATATTCTAACACTTAGCGCTGTGTCAAAAGCTTTC
This sequence comes from Wollemia nobilis, assembly GCA_028583015.1. Lineage (NCBI taxonomy): Eukaryota > Viridiplantae > Streptophyta > Pinopsida > Araucariales > Araucariaceae > Wollemia > Wollemia nobilis. Next base: position 6,846,577 of record JAQPPZ010000380.1, on the reverse strand, counting down.
TTGAAGTCCATAAAACAACAATAGGCTTCTCCTTTTTCATTCCATATTTTTTCAATGATATGTCTCAAAGTGATGATGTGGTCTATTGTCAAGTGTTTTGGTCTGAAACCTGCTTGTCCTTTTGCCCTCTTTCCTTTTTCTTCTACCCACTTGCTGATTCTACTCTCAACCATGCTTCCAAACAGCTTTGCAAAGAGGGGATTGACCATAATGGTTTAGTAATTTAAGGGATTGTCTATGTCTCCACTCTTGAAGAGAAGTATTGTTAGACTTGTTGTCCAATCCCTTCAAAAACCATGCTGGAGGATGCTGTTGAATATCCTCTTTGTTTTAAGTCCTTTACTCTCCATTTTAAGTATTCTGCCTGTAGCCCATCCATGTCACAAGCCTTACCTGTTCCTAGCTTTTTAATACCTTCCTTGAGCTCCCTTAAATACATGATATTTTGTAAGTTCCCAAACTCAGAAGGCATCGTCAATTGAAGAATTAACGAAGGCTGGTCGAATTTCATGAGGAACGTAGCACCAAAACTGAGAAGGGGACATTATGTCACCAATAGATCCAGAGTAATTGCATTGTACAAAGCTGGTACATCTCCAAAGGGACAAACAGGTGGTGCAGAAGAAATGGACAATAAACATAATGACATGACATATTTGTGTTATAATGATAATGAAGGCAGCTGACTTCAAACTTGTAAAGAAAAGGGAATAGGAAAATAAATTAGAAGGAATTAAAACTACAATTCTAAAAAGATGTGGCCATCCATATTAAATGGTAATCATATTAAGCTAAAGGACAGTAAAGAACAAGAAGAGATGGTGTTCTTTACCACATAATACAGTCAAAAAGTTTTAGGACACTTTGTATGTTGATTCGGGAGGAAGTACACATAACCTAAATTGAAAATTTTGAGGATAAATGAAGGCAATGCAGAAGTTGTCTTGCTTCATCATTGCGAGATGAATGAGATATAGAAACATAAAAGTCCTGATGATATTATCAAGCATGGAATAAATGAAATAAAAGATGTCCTGTACATTCAACATACCAGAAATGATTATCAAATGGCAAGAGCTCAATTGGTCAAATGCTTTGACTTTCAAGAAGGAGACCCTGATTTAAATCTTGCCAGGCACGATACATGCATAATTGTCAAGCTATTGTGATACCACTATGTGGTCATGATGCAATACAGGTGGGACCCGTTTCCATCCCATATAACTAATTAAAAAAATAACTAAAACGAAAAAACATCTCGGAAATAAATCAGGCTGTATAATGTAAGCAGAAGACAACAGTATAGCACTGAATCCAGATAAACAAGTATTTTCAAAGTTGCCTTGCTTCATCATTGCGAGATGAATGAGACATAGAAACATAAAAGTCCTGATGATATTATCAAGCATGGAATAAATGAAATACAAGATGTCCTGTACATTCAACATACCAGAAATGATTATCAAATGGCATGAGCTCAATTGGTCAAATACTTTGACTTTCAAGAAGGAGACCCTGATTTAAATCTTGCCAAGCACGATACATGCATAATTGTCAAGCTGTTGTGATACCACTATGTGGTCATGATGCAATACAGGTGGGACCCGTTTCCATCCCATATAACTAATTAAAAAAAGAACTAAAAAGAAAGTCAAGAAAGTCAAGATGCACCAAGCACTGAATCCAGATAAACAAGTATTTTCAAAGAAAGGCATTGGTTAAGATGCAACAAGTGTAAAACAATATGATTAAGGGGAGCATCTGAACAATCAGACGGCTTACAATTTTGAATATACTGTATGCCGTATTGGCAATTTAATACATGGGTTATACATGTGATTAAGTGACATCTTTTACTAGGTAATGCTTTTAGGTGCCATGTAAAGTTGGATGTACGGAGCAGATGAATGTATAGAGTCAATACAGAAAGCAAATTGTCACAATTTTGTATATCCTGCCAAGAATGGTCAAAATACACTATAAATCACATTATACACGGCATTTCTTTAAAAGCACAATAAAGTTCAGTTAAAATATATTTTTGTTACCCTGTGTTTGTGTAGTGGACCTAGTCCCTACCTTGTTAAATCTATGAATGTACATATCCTACTTTATTTTTTTTCACTAGGTTATATAGGATTGAAATGGACACCAGTTGTATTAAATAAATGAAAATATGCATGTATCAATTGGCAAGATTCGAACCTTGGTCTCCTCCTTTAAAGTTGAGGAATCTAACTGGTTGAACTAATGCCATTTAATTACATATCCTACTTTATTAATAACCTATTAAAATATTATTTATTAAGGGGTGGGTAGAAGAGGTCACAATTCTCTGAGTTAAATCCTTTTGGATTCTACCATTTGGTGGAGAGGAAATCCATCCATCTCTCTCAGATGTTTTATATTATATATTGAATCCTCATGGGTGTAGGCAACTTGGTCGGGTCCAATTGAACATACACTTGTTTGAATCCTATAGGGTAGGGTGGGTGCATCCCTTCAAGGGGTCTCATACCCCAAACCAAGAGTGTTGGGCTAGGCTTGTGACCTAAAAAAATACTTTACCCTTTTATAAGAGAACTATTGGTCCATTACAAGAGGCATCAAAGCCACAATCTTGAACTGGTGATTTACCAAACCATACCTCTATGACCAAGAATTTCTGGGAGCTCGTAGACTATAATTGTTTTGGCTTGTGGCCAAAGTATATTTTGGCCTGTGGTCCTATACTTTTCCAAGTGTCCATTTTCAACTAATGCTTATCTATATTCATCTCACCAGCCCAATATTTAATTGACATTTGTCTACCCAAGGCACAAAAAGGTGCGACTCAAGGCAAAAGGGTGCAACCTTTACATATGCAAAGATGCAACCTCAGATGTGAAAGGGTATAATCTAAGAAACAAAAGGGTGTCACTTGATATATGAAAGTATGTGATTTGAACTTGAAAGGGTGTGATACTATTAGGACCCTTACATCCTAACCTATTATTATTATTTTAAAAGCATTCTAATGGTCATAGTTTAGTTATTTAGCTCGAGTGCCTATTTTGAAAGCATTCTAATGGTCATAGTTTAGTTATTTAGCTCGAGTGCCTATTTTGTATGTGAGTCCGACCCTTCAGCATAGGGTTAGCATTTGTGATACGTATATACTTATCTTGAATCTAATTTTGTATCAAAGCACTCTTCTTAAGGAAGTTGCCCCCTAGAAGAGGTTCACGATACTTCGTAAACAGTTCATGACATATTAGTATGTTTTGCAATTATTCTTGTGGTTCATTGATCATTCTGTCTTTTTGCATATTGGTGTTTTCTGTTTTGATTATATTTGCATATAAGATCGTACCAACTACTATCAGAGCTCTTTCCAGAGCCATGTTCCACTGCTTCAGAAAAAAAATTTGGCCGCAATATTTTTACCCACGTAGTAGATCTCTAGGTTAGAAACCCTGTACCAGGTGTTTTATAGCATCACAGAGAGCTGTAGTTATTGGCTAAGCATGTTCTGGAATGTGAAGCGAGGTGGGACAAGACCCACCAATACCCAAGCCTCAGACAGCATCTGCATACAGACTTGAGCTTCCACATACCTTCGTGTAAATCAAAATACACTCTAGGGTTTACGAGAAATTTGGCCATAGGAAGCTATTGGTCGTCTGAATATGCAGTGCATGAGTAAGCAGTTAGCCCCGGGAAGTTACTCTCTTCATACCTCAGAGATGGGATAGTGCGGCTACGGGTATGGTGGAACCTTCCATATTTAGAGCTCTGAAATATTGGGCCAATTCATTATTTACAAATGGGATGAATATATCTAAGACCCCACTGACCAGACACACCCCAACCTAAAAATTCCCTGCATAAACCCTTGCTGTGAACAAATATGGGCATATTTAGTCAGAGACTGGCAGATCTGAGCAGACTTGCACAATTCCAAACAGATCCAAGCAGAATTACACAATACCAAACGGATCCAAGCAAAGCCAACAAAATCAAGGCAGAAAAGAGCAGAGAAGGCCAAATTAGTACAGTGAGACAGTGGGTCAGCAAACCGCGGAATTCAGAACTGAGGTACTGTGACAATTGAATACCAAGTTTCCAGCTCCTATACAGTTTGGAAATCTGAAACTTTGACGGCAATTATCTCATAAACCGTGAAGATTTTGGTTGTTCTAACAATACAAACCATGAAGAATTTGGTCGTTCTAACAATACAAACCATAAAAAATTTGGTCGTTCTAACAATACAAACCCCCTTAAGGTTGAGGAACAGAGTACAGAGGGCAGAAAACAATTTTGCGCCTAAATATTTTGTCATTTTGCCGCCTTTCCCAATTTGATCCTCTTGTCATACTGATCATTTTGGTATAACTCTCCAGCAACCCCTCCCATAGACCCCGCATGACCAATATGTCTGGCGGTTGAAAATCTTAGGACCTTTCCTTATAGAAGCTGGATGAGGAAATCAAAAACATACAGTCAATGCAGTCAGATATACTCCAGCAATTATCCAAGTTCGACAAGTTAGTTAAAATTAATGATATTGACAGCTGATTGACCAGACTTAATGCCAAATACAATACCATAAGCAATACCCTAAGCCAGCAAATACAACAGAGTGGACAGTCACCTATGGGACATAGTTCTAGCATAGGACAGCAATTTTTGAGAGGACAGCATACTCTTGGAGGTACACAATGCACACCTAAACTAGATTTCCCCAAATTTCATGGTGATGACCCCACAAGTTGGTTGTATCGAGCAGAATAGTAATTCCCCCTAAATCAAACTCCAATAGATCTAAACTTTCCATAGCTTTGTTCAACCTGGCACATGAAGCTATTCGGTGGTATCAAAGATTGGAGAAAACAAATGGTCCATTCACATGGCATCAATTTTCAAAAAACCTACTCGTCCAATTTAGCCCACGTCAATATGTGGACTTTCTAGGGCATTGAATAAATCAAGACAAACTCACTATGTCCGTGACTGCCAAACACAGTTTGAAAAATTGGCAAACATGACAGAAGGGCTAGATGGTGCTTTTTTCAAAAGTTGCTTTATCAGTAGCTTGAAGGCAGACCTTCATGCTAAAGTCAAAATGTTTAAACCCACCACCATCATGGAAGAAATTGGGTTGGCTAAATTAGTTGATGGTAAATATGCAGCCCAACGTCGTACACATAGACCACTGCAAGTCAAAAAATCATAGCCATTCCAACCAATACCAAATCAAGGCATGGGACCTATGCCAATCAAGCGCCTAAATCATGAGAAGATGGAGGCTTGCAAAGCTAAAAGGCTGTGCTACAAAAGTGATGCAAAATACACACCGGGTCATAATTGTGCAAAACATAAACTATATTTACTAGATGTCGAAGCACCTTGTACACCTAACACATTGGATGCCCCAAACAACAATTCAATTGAGGAACACCCCAAAGAGACTGCTGAGGGTTTACTCTACCCTTGAAATTTATGTACATGCATTAGCAAGGATCAGAACGCCCCAAACTATGAAGGTGTTGAGATACTTCAAGAGACATCAAGTAACCATCCTCACAAACTATGGTAGCACTCATAACTTCATTGACCCTTGAGTGGCCAAATAGGCAAACTGTTATGTGTATCCATGCAACAATTTTGAGGTGATGGTAGCTAATAGAAGGTACATTGGCTTGCAAAGGCAAATGTCAAAATGTCAAGGTTTCAATGGGTGATTACAATTTGAAATCCAACATGATCAAACTTTTGTTAGGTGGTTATGAAATAGTTTTGGGAGCTCAGTGGCTTTACACATTGGTAACCATCAAGTAACCAAACTATGAAGGTGTTGAGATACTTCAAGAGACATCAAGTAACCATCCTCACTGACTATGTAGCACTCATAACTTCATTGACCCTTGAGTGGCCAAATAGGCAAATTGTTATGTGTATCCATGAAACAATTTTGAGGTGATGGTAACTAATAGGAGGTACATTGGCTTGCAAAGGCAAATGTCAAAATGTCAAGGTTTCAATGGGTGATTACATTTTGAAATCCAACATGATCGAACTTTTGTTAGGTGGTTATGAAATAGTTTTGGGAGCTCAGTGGCTTTACACATTGGGACCCATCTGTGGGAATTCAATGAAATGTGGATGCAATTCACAACTAATGAGCAGCAATATACCCTAAAGGGAATGAAGCAGGACCCACCCAAACTATTAGTTCATATTGCATGGACAAGTTAATGAAAAGGATTCTAATGGGGTCGTGGCTCAACTCTGTGCTATGCAACTAACTGAAACAATGGACTCATCTGAATCCCTAGACTTGCAATTAATCCTTGAAAAGCATGTAGCACAACGGTTTGTACTCCACTCTTGGAGGAACAATTTGATATGACAAATTTAGCAATCAACAATGATTGCAATCAAGTCAATCTCAACACTTCAATATGCAAACTTATCTCTCCAACTAATGACAACTAAATTCAGCACTTGTACAAAAATAACTTGAATGGTGTGTCACTTGTACGGCAAATGACTTGAACAGTATCACACGTCGGGAACAACTCGTACAACACTCTTCTGAATAATACTTCAATCCTACATCCAAAACTTAAGAGGAAGAATCTACATATCTCCTTTGCTACATCAATCCACAATAACATTACACAAAATGCATAATCACAACACATGAAGAATGGAATGAGTAGATATTGCATTCACTATTGCCTGTACGGCACTCATGTTACATCACAGTCTGTGCAAACATATCTACTCTCTCTTCTTGACACAATATGCTATGAATGGATTGATACAAAGTACTTACATACAGATCTCCATGTATTACGTATACGAATACCCGCTCAAATGAATGAGGGGGGCTATTTATTCTTGAGGGTTGGTAGTTAACAACAACTACCACCCAGGAGACATCACCTCTAACTGGGTGATAACTACCCTATGTACGCACACAATTACATGTATTATGCCATACACATTACAACCATTAAAATTTTAAATTATCAAAATTGCTTACGTCATCACTTGTGACGTCATACAAACATTACAAAATTACATTCCATTTACATTTGTGCACATTGCACTTATTCTACTTCTTTGGTTGAAGCTCGTAAGAACTAGCTCCTACATCTTCCCTCCCCTTTAAATTGGTCGATGTCCTTGTTGACAACTATCTCTACTCCTAGGGACTCGGATTTTGTTGAGGTTGAGGTGTGGGAATAGGTAAACCTCCTAGTTCCTGGATCTGCAATTTCAAGGCCTCGGTCTCTCCCTTCAACCATTTCACGTAGGCTTGGTATTAAGCCCACTGTAAGCCATAATGATTCTTCTTCTGCTCAAACTCTGCCTCCCTCTTTGTAGCTTCAATCTTCCTCTTGGCTGCTTCAACCTCTCTCCTTGTTGCAATCACCAATTGCTCATCCCTTTCCGTTATCGGTTGAACCCGGTGAGCATCGTCTTAGCTTTCAACAACTACTCTCTCACCGCACACTCAGACTTCAACTACCTGATCAACTGATCTTGCTCCTCTTGTGCCTTCTTCTTTTCCTCCATCTCCGTCCTTAGCTTTGTTAGTTATGCTTCAGCATCCTCCTACACCTACCAAAGTCATGCCTCCACCATCTAAACTTGGTTAGCTAGCTCTTCTTCTTTCAACTTTTGGTTGCAAATCGTCTGCTAGAACTTCTCCAACCCTGTAGCTAACTGTTGAATCAAATATGTCAAAAAATACATCCTAGCATATGTCTTCACTAATTCAAGTGCAAGTTTGACATACTTAACACCTACCTCCTCTCCAGGATGGGCTACCAAACGTCCTTCATCCACATATACATGCATTGGATGTCGATAGAGTACTTGAGTGCTTCCTGGCAAGTTCTTCATTCCAATATCGACTTAACACTGCCAGTCTCCAACTCCCATGGTTATGTGTGATGAATCTCGGCAAGTTTCTTCATCCACTCATCATCACAAGCCCAATGTACCAATTTTCTTGATTCATTTTCCACCTTCAACTACCATAGTCACCAGTCTCCTATACAACCAACTTTGAACACAATATGCACTCTCTCCAACACTCCAATCAACCTATCAAAAAATGTTTCAACCTACTCATTTATCTTCTCTCCTAGAACTGTGGTCTCATCAAATTTGGCACTGCAAGAATGAAACGCTCATGCATCTTGTTTACCCTTATTTTTCCTTTCTTCCGACACAATTGCACTTGGTGTCGTCTCGTGTGCTATAGATGTGATTTCAATATGTGCTTCCACATCCAATGGAGGTGATCCACATGGATCCACCTGTTGCACAAACTGTATGGGTGTAGCCTCAAAGCTATCAAGTGAGTTGACATTCTCCACCTGCACTGGAGGCTCTTCATCAAAATATCCTCTCTCCACTGGTGAGGATGCTCGCACCACATCCACTGCAGTCTGGACCTCTTCATCCACATCTACAACAATTACCAATTCCTACGCCTACTATTGTGCAGTCCTCTCGTCTAGTTGTTGTGCTCTCCTCTCATCTCTTGTTGTATTCCTACGCAACATGTTCTTTCGACTACTGTCTACCCACTCCATCCATATCTGAAGTCAATCTCCTGATACCTACACTAGTACCTACATTGCCTCCTTGCATAGCCTGACTCCCTAATTGTGCAGGACCTTCCTTCTTCACTGCCTCCTATAGTATTCCACACATTTTGCTCTGACCCTTCATTGCCTAATGTGCACTACCACCTTCTCTCTCTATTGAGCTGCTATTGTGGCCTTCTTTCGTACAACCTTTCTACTTGTACGGTGTCAACATCACACTGCTTGTACGACGATGAATTGTACAACATTGCCCTATCGTACACACCACAACTTGTACAACACTATCCTGTTGTCTCCTTCTAATCTGTACAGCGACCTTGGCGTCTGCTCCTTCCTTTATGTACCTATTGTACACCTAAACTCTGTACACCCCTCTCTTGCCATATGGCCTTTTCCAAATGGGACAATCAACTAACAAGAAAGCCTATCCTATTCCAGATTGCTACCACCCACAAGACAACACTTGTTTGTACGACGTCTGGAACAACACCCCACCATACGGCCTCTCCGACAACCAACTTCCATACAATGTGTTCATACAACCCGTAACTTGCAATTTTTCTTACACACTCCTATCCACAACAATTCGTACTATATATATGGTCCGTACACTTAAGAAAATTCTTCAACAGTATGTAAAAACCTTCTCTATCTGCAATGTTGTCCTCCTTGATGTCTTCTACTTCCAACACTACATCCTCTTTAGAGCTCATCCATATAGTTCTCCTCGCACATTGGTTCCTCTTGCTCTCTAGTAGGCACAAAGCATTGGAATGCTCTTGGCCTCCCCTCAGTCTGTATTTATAAGATGATGGAGTGGAGAGGACAGTTGGTTTTCCTTATTGCCACTTCGCCACTTTTGCATGTAACTGTACGTCATGCTTTTTTCTCCTTCTTTAAACAAACTGAGCTATTCCTGACAGATCAGATCGTTCTTCCTATTGAGAACTCTTTATTTTCCTCTTGACAACATTCATTATCATTCCTTGGCGTTGTATGGCCTTCTACTGCACATGCCTCATTTGTATGGTGATCCACCATACGTCTTTGCCTCGCTTGTACAACACCCTATCATACATGCTTCACCTATACGGCGATTTGTCGTACATGTTTCAATTGTATGGTACCTTTCACTTGTACAGTAGACCCCATTTGTACAACAGTTTGTCGTCCTTTGCTCACTTGTACAACAGTTTGTTGTCCTTCGCTCACTTGTACAACCTACCATACCTTCATGTCTGCCTTCTTGCCATTGTCATTTGTTATTTTCTTGTGTAGAGCCTAGGTGGTCTGATTGTTCATCACCCCTCCTCATGGTCGTCTTCAACATCGTTGTCTTCTCCATGACAGTCCTCCAAATTCAGATGCATTTATTTCTCTACTTGCTCCTCTCGAACAATCTTCAATGGCTTGTAACTGTCTGTTCCTCACTTTCGACTGTAAAAAATCCACTCGAGGCCTCCTTTCTCTTCGATAGCCAAGGGGTGGTCCTCAAGGGCCATCCTACTGACTACATAGCCTAGAGGCAATTTGAGGGAAAAATCCTTACCTCATGCAGCCAAGAAAGAGGCCAACCACCTCCTCCCTTGGACGGGCAAACTCAGACAGCCCAAGAATCTGGAAGTCCTCCTAGACTACCTGAATTGCCTAATTCATGCATATGCCTTGGGATGTCTGGTAGTCCTTGCGGACCGCTTTGACTCCCCAAGGAACCGTTCAACTTTGGTGGCGGACTATGACTCCAACCAGTCATCTGCCTTACTTTCTCAAAAATATTTTGGTTCTGAATTTCTTGTTGAAGTTCATCCATCCGTTGGGGAACTTGCAGTCTCCTTGATGTTTCTCTTCTCCCAAATTCCAAGCCTAAGCAGTTAGAGCTCCAGTCTTCTTCTTCACTACTTGAACTTGTTAAGGATGTACTATTGGATTATTCTCTCAAGTTCCCAACTTCTTCAAATGATAATATTTCAAATATATTTGTCCATAATATTTCATTTACTACAGTCTTCTTTCTTGAATTCTTGCTTGAATATCATCCCACAACCTCACGATCTCTTGTGCACATTGTCTTCTCAACTCTTTGTTTCTTCTTTGCAGTTGCTCACTTTGCTCCTGCACCTGCTTTGTTTCTTTGCGCATTCTTTGTTGTGCACATCCAGTAGCTACCAACAAAGTCATTTCCTCATACTCATTGCCTTCATTCCGAGGTTCATATTCTGGTGATTCTTGTCTATCATCCATTATCAACATTTTATGTGTTTCTTCTTCTAGTGATCTCAAACTTTCTTCTTCATCAAACACATCATTAGGTACATCCCACTACAATTGCTCTCGTGCCAAACTCTTGTCCAACGCACCATGAAACGTGCCAACCTGCAGTTGCTTTGATAATGGACTTCCATCCCACTCACCATCAAGCACACCAAACCTGTAGTTCTCTTAGTGTCAGACTTCCATCTCACGCACTGTTGGTCACGCCATATTTTATTTGCACCAATGTTGAACTCCCATCCCTCTCACCATTGAACACATCAACTTGCAATTGCTCTAGTGCCATACATTCTTCATCATCAATATGCAACTTATTGCTGCCATTACACAACTCTCCGCGCATAAACCCTTGCAAGCCTCCTTTATGTGTGTCTACTAGCATGTCTGATTGCACATCCGCTCCTTTTCTACTTACGTTTTCCTCTTCATACAACCATGCTAGTTGTTCCACAATTTCTAAATCAATGTTACTTGCTACAACATCCTCCTCCTTGGCCCGACTCAACTCTCCAACTTCTTGGACCAAGATTCCCACAAACAACTCCGAAGGCTAATTCGATGCCACGATCAGCCTTCCTCTGCTTGCTTCTTCTCTAGCAACAATCCGCTTCTTTTCATCCTTATGTGCAAACGTAATACCTTGACTACATTCGCTGATCTCATGCTCACTCTGTGTTCGTTCATCATGGTTGTCTTCTTTTGCATGAATACACATGCAAATTGGATGGAAGCCTTCATAGTCTTCCATCTACTGATGAAGAAGTCCACTTTCTGAGTGTTCCTCGTCTTCTACACAATCCTCCAGCTCTAGCATGTCATCTTCATACTCTTATCCGTTATCATCTTCTACTGATGAGCTTCTCGATTCGTCCGATATCACGAGATATTCAACTATTCTTCAAAATTATCATATATTTGTGCTAGCCCTTCTTAAGAATCAAACAATCCTTCTCCCAGTTGTGGTTCACCTTTGTCGTGCACAACCATCCTCAGCCCAACAGTGCATCATATGTAGGTTTTTGCATGGCAAAAATAAAAAAAATCTATGATAAATTCTTGATCAGCAATCCTCGCTTTCTATGCAGTTAAACTCCCTTCATTTCAATACCATACTGGTCTACATCATATAGTCTGAAATGTGGAGACCATTAAACTGGTGCCTCCAAATCTCTCCATGTCTTCTCTGGCAACACGTTCACACTGGATCCTCCATCAACAATGACTTGCGTCAACTTGTGGTTCAACAACTCAATATGAATCAATGTCGGCTTCTTTCTAGCATCAATCATCAACATTGTTGGATCAATGAACTAATCCCTTCTTATCCTAGTTGCTTCTTGTTGGCATCGTGGCTCCACCACTTTCCTTGTCCACATCATTTCTCCTACCATTGCATAAAGCTCCGATATTGCACATAGTAAACTAGATACCTTTACTTCCACACTTGTATTCAGTACTTGTGCCACCAACTGTCGTGTTGACGTCTCCTCTTCTTCTGCACTTGTGATGAGTCTTCCAAATGTTTTCTCTTGTAGCAGCTTCTCTTGATTGGTCCTTTGCATTTCTTCCTCCACTTGAACATGTACTTCCTACCATCTCTCCTTCTCTACATCAAGATTCAAATATTGCTCAGCTTTCCTTGTTTGAGCCCATGCTATTGCTAGCACATGCTTTTGGTTGTTTTGTTGGTCTTTTGGAGGCTCTTTGATGTCAATAAAATTGACATTTTGCGAGTTACTTGAACTCGTCTTCTTTGGGCAATTAGCCTCGCTATGATTGCCCAATCCACACCATTGGCACATTAATCCATTGTTTCTAGAATTACCTAGAACTAGTGCATTCTAACAATTTCTCGTGGAGGCCCTCCACTCTTGGCATCTATAACATTGTATGATCGATCTTTCATCCAAATCATACAGTAATCGACCTTGCCCACCTTGTGGTCGATTCCCTTGTTGCAGTTGATGTCTTCCTTGGTGGTTGTTCCTATACCTTCCACTTGTTGCTCCTTGCCCGCTTTTCAAATTATTAGGCTTCACTTCTTTCTCCTCTTTCTGTATTGTTAAAGTTTGATGTTTGTTGCTTCTCAGATTAAACAGACAATCTGCAACATGTACTGCAACTTCAAAAAAGTAGCAAAACGCATTCTTCGAACAGATTTGTGCATCCCTTTGACTTGCAATTGGAACACCAAATGTCTTTCTTCTCTTTCTTCTTTTCTCCCTTCACGTCATTAATCATCCTTTCCAGGTCCTTCCTCATGGCCTGGATGGCAACATGCAAGTCATCTCGGTCACTATCTAAATCATCATCTCTATAGTGACCTACTCCTACCGCTATCTGCTTCATCTCACTCTCCAAGTTGAGAGCTCTGTCAAAAGCTTCTTGATAGGTAGTCGGTGGTACTACCTTCACCTTCTTTTATATCTTTGCAATAGCCCATCTACCAACCATCGTTTTTGTAAGCCATGTGTTGGTTTTACTTCCATAATATAGATGAGTTCCTTTAATTGTCTGTTATACGACTTGATGCCTTCATGTTTCTTTTGTTTCATGGACTATATTTCTCCAATGATCTCAGTATCATCACAGAGTATTCTGAATTCCTTGGTGAATTCAGCCTTTAATTTTTCCCATGTCATGAAGGGTTTGCTTTCTTCAAATGCCATTCCATTGCTATTCCCCATAATGTAGCTAGAAACAATCTCAACCAGGATCCTTCATCGTCAACTCCATTAGCTTGCCATATTGTTTCACACATACCAATATGGCGTTTTGGGTCCTCCTTCCCATCACCCAGAAATTGCGGACATTTATGTTTGCCCACTGCTACAGCAATATTTGCCATAGGTGGTCAATCTTTGTCACTTGACGAATCAACACTGGCAAACAATCTTTGACCATTCACTATGCACCTACACTTTACGACCTTCACAAATACATGAGTGTTGATTCTGGTCTCCACACACTCTCGTGGTTGCCCTTGCACTTGACTCTCGTCCTCTGCACCTCTAGGCACTCTCCCCTACACTTGTGTCGACATTACAAGTTGTTCCTCCTTGTCTCCTCATGCACACTCCACGTTGGCGCCTTCCTCACTACTTTTATGAACGTCTTCCTCGATCAAATCCGCAATTTCCCAATGCACCTCAACTTGTGCTTCCTCCTCTATTAAAAGCAATGGTTGCCACCTTTCGCTTTCGACACTCAAATTGTCTTCCATTTGAGGACTCCACACACATTCCACTTCTGGTTTTGCAAGTTTTGTCAATTGTGTTTGTTGTCGTTCATCAACAACATTTTGCGCAACACTCTGAAGTTGTTGTGCAATCCTTTGACTCCTTGTTGGTTGATTGTCAACTCTTCCGCATCTACGTCTCCCACATCCTCATGGCAAGTTATTTGTCATTCACCTCTCCAAAACTCACGTGGTGCTGGTTCGTTCTTCAAAACAACAATTGCACCAAATGTAGCATAGTGGTTTGTACTCCACTCTTGGAGGAACAATTTGATATGACAGGTTTAGAAATCAACACTGACTAAAATCAAGTTAACCCTCAACACTTCAGTATGTAAACTTCTCTCTCTCGTTGATGATATCTCAATTCAGCACTTGTACAGAAATGACTTGTACAACATGTCACTTGTATGGCAAAGACTTGAATGACAATGACTTGAACGGCATCACACATCAGGAACTCGTATGGTACTTGTACAACACTCTTCCGACCGATACTTCAATCCTGCATACAGAACTTAAGAGAAACAATCTACAAATATACTTTGCTACAGCAATCCACAATGACATTACACACAATGCATAATCGCAATAGATGAAGAATGGAATGAATAGACATTGCATTCACACCTGCCTGCATGGCACTTGTGTTACATCACAGTCTGTGCAAATGTATCTACTCTCTCTTCCTAACACAATATGCTATGAATGGATTGATACAAAGCGCTTACATACAGATACAAATACCCACTCAAATGAATGAGGGATCCAATTTATTCTTATGGGTTGGTAGTTAACAGCAACTACCACTTGGGACACGTCACCTCTAACTAGGTGATAACTATCCTATGTTTGCACACACTTAATTACATGCATTACGTCATACGCATCACAAACTTTAAATTATCAAAATTGCTTACGTCATCACTTGTGACATCATACAAACATTACAAAATTACATTTCATTTACATTTACATTTGTGCACATTGCACATATTCTACTTATTTGGTTAAGACTCATCAGAACTAGCTCTTACATAGCACTCTCAAGTATTTGCAGAGCCTCAAGGACTACCACCTCAATGCTCACAAGATCATACGATAAGATTAATTTCTATTCAGCCACCAAATATTTGACCATATCGATACCCCTATATACAGAAAATAGAAATTGAGAAGATGCAGGAATTGCTTGACGCAGGGATCATTCAGCCAAGTGTCAGCCCTTATTCTTCCCCCATACTCCTAGTTTGAAAGAAAGATGGGTCATGGCGGTTGTATGTCGATTTTTTAGAGCTCAACAAAATTACTATCAAGGACAAGTTCCCTATTCCTGTGATTGATAAATGATTAGATATATTGCATGGAGCATGTTTCTTCTCCAAATTTAGATTTGAGTTCCAACCACCCCCAAATTCACTTACAATAAGATGTCCCTAAGTCAGCTTTCTTAACTCACAAGGGCCACTATGAGTTCTTGGTGATGCCATATGGCCTTTACAAATGCACCATCACATTTCAAAGTCTAATGAATCAACTTTTTTGGCCAGTCCTTTAGATATTCATCTCGGTCTTCTTTGATGACATTCTCCTTTACAGCAAGACATGGGAAGATTATCTAATACACTTGGACCAAAACTCCTATTAAAAAATAAATTATGTGCGAAGTATTCCAAGTGTTCTTTTGGTAAAACAAAAGGTTGAATATCTTGGCCATACTGACTCGGTAGAAGGTGATAAGGTGGATCCCAAGATAATTTAGGATATGCAAAATTGGCCAGAACCAAAAACTCTAAAAACCCTTCGGAATTAGGTCCGAGGTGTAGACCAATTGGTTCGACCAAACCCCGTAAGGGGGGCGGAGGTCCAAGGTTCAAATCTCGGACCTCGCCGGACTGAACGCTTGTCCCTTTCCTAATGCTTTCAGCAGCGTAAAAGGTTTAAAATGATTGTGGCATGGTGGTTATAGGGGCGGACTGCGTGAAGATCTGTGTGGCAGCTTCCGGGGCGGACTGCGCAAAATACTGTGGCGGCCATAAAAGCCGGACAGCCTGCCCGGATTCGTGGCGACTACTGATTCCACCATGTAAATTCAATAAATAAAACCTTCGGAATTGTATTATCGCAGATTCATCGGAGAATATGGTTAAATAACAGCTCCTTTGACAGCAATGTTAAAAAAGAATGAATTCATGTGGTCTAAATCAGCAAAACATACCTTTAGACCTTCTCAAACATACCATGTGCACCACACCTCTGCTTGCCATACCAGCTTTCTCCAAACCTTTTTTCATTGAAAGTAATGCATCAGGGAAAGGAATTGGCACAGTGTTGATGCAAGAAAAGAAAACCCTTGGCTTTCACTAGCAAGGCACTTGTGGGCAAGAATCTGGTAAAATCTACCTATGAGAAGGAAATGTTAGCCATTCTTCATGAGGTAACTCATTAGCGGTTGTACCTTGTGCAGCGACATTTCTACATCAAGACAGATCATCATAGCCCTAAATATTTCTTGGAACAGCGACTCTTTGCCAAAACAAAAAAAATGGGTCACCAAATTATTGGCTTATGATTATGAAATTATCTACAAGAAGGGAAAGAAGAATGTCGTGGCAGATGCCCTATCTCGTAAATTTAAAGCCATGCAACATTATGCAGCTTATCTTTACTAACTCCAGATTGGCTGCAGTACCTCAAACAAGAGTGGCAACAGGATGCACAAATTCAGCAGCTCCTTCATCAGCTAACAATTGATCCTACAACTAAGCCAGGGAACTCTTGGGATGGCCAATACTTGCGCTATAAAGGGCATATTGTGCTTTCTGCAAATTCTGCTCTTCAAGACAAATTGTTAAAAAAAATACATGCATCACCATCCTCAAGGCATCCCGGCTTCTTAAAGAGGTACAAAAGAGCTATAAGAATCTTATTATGGACTGGCATGAAACAGGATGTAAAAAAATTGTTGAGGAATGTGATATTTGTCAACAACACAAGGCTGAGCACTCTACAATCATTACCTATTCTGACTGCAATATGGACTGACATCTCCATGGATTTTATTGAGCAGTTGCCTAAGTCAGATGCAAATTGGTTATTTTTGTGGTGGTTGATTGTCTCTCTAAGTATGCCCATTTTTGTTCATTGGCCCACCCTTATAAAGCCTCTATAGTTGCATAAGCCTTCATTGACCAAATCTTCTACCTCCATGGTATGCCCACTATCATTGTCTGTGACCGTGATCCCACCTTCACAAGTCACAAGAATTGTTTGATCTGCAAGGAACATGCCTGAAAATGAGCTTGACATATCACCTGCAAATTGATAGTTAGACAGTAGTCAATAAATGCTTCAAGACCTATTTACATCGCTTTGCTTCAGAGCAATAGACTCACTAAAATGGCTAACTCGTCTTGAATGGTGGCACAACACCTCTTATCCCTCTTGGACCAAGATGACACCATATGAAGTCCTTTTATAGCCAACCTCCGCAATCTCTCAAATCCTACCTTCTAGGAAGTTCTAAGGTACAATCCATCGAATCCATTCTTAGCCATCAAGAAAATCTACTCCAAACTCTCAATGACAACTTGGTTTTGGCTTAATAAAATAATATGAAACAACAGGCAGATCAACACTGTTCAGAGTGCACATTCATCCAAGGGGACATGGTCTTTCTCCGCCTACAACCACATAAGCAGACATCCTTGAAACTTAGAGGTAGTCAAAAGTTAGCACAAAAATTCTATGGACCTTATCGAGTACTACAGAAAATTGGCCAAGTTGCATACAAATTGGACTTACCTCCATGTATCCCATTTAAAGAAGGTCCTTGTACAATGCATTCATGCATAATCAGCACTTCCCAAAGTGGATAACGAAGGACCCATCATCCTCAAACCTAAGGCTATTGTGGAAAAATGTTCGCGCCAAGTTTATAACTGCAACATCACAGATGTTTTTGTCTAGTGGCAAGGTTTGCAAGTGGAAGATGCAACTTGGGAACCTCTCCACAAGCTCCAATAGCAATTTCCACAACTAAAGATTTGAGGACAAAGCATTCCGAAGGAAGACGGCATCTTAGGACCCCTAAGTCCTAACCTTTTATTATTATTTTACGAGCTTTGTAATAGTCATAGTTTAGTTATTTAGCTCAAACACCTATTTTGTATGTGAAGTTGATCATTTTGTATGTTAAGTCGATCCTTGAGTAGGATCAAGGTTGGTTAGCTCAAGCAACTATTTTGTGTCTTTCGCCGACCCTTGAGCATTAGGGTTAGTGTTTGTGATGCTTATATATTGGAGTCGTAATGAAGGGATCATTATCGTGAATTTTATTTTGTATCAAAGCACTGATCTTTAGGAGTTTGCCCCGTCAAAGAGGCCCACAATACTTTATATCCGATTCATGAAATAAAAGTATATTTTGCAGTTATTCTTGTGGTTCACTAAGCATTATGTCTTTTTGCCTATTGTTGTTTTCTGTTTTGATCATGTTCGTAGGTAAGATCGTATGAGACACCAAACATACAATGGTGCAACCAGAGACAGAATGACATGACCTAGACGAGGTATGACCTAAACTTTGAAAAGAACGAAACAAATAAAATATAAATGATCCTCTACCTAGTTTTTAGTTAGGGATGATGCCAACACTTGGTAGAATATCTACAATCAGCTTTTGGTTTTATTTTATGCGTGACAAAAAAAATGTCAAACAACCTTGATTCTGAGCTAAGAAATGATCTAAGATGGGCCAGAATTTAAAAGTTTTTCTAAGGCAAATGATCTAGGAAAGTCTCAGATAACAAATGGCTAGCAAATGATGTTAGATCATTAAAGCATAAAATGAAAGATCAAAATGATGAAATTTGTAGATCCAATTAAATGAGCCAATATTCAGAGTATTTACAACAATCATATTTTCATGTGACTTTATGTGCTTTGAAGACAAATCAATGTGTTGTGAACTCATTTTTTATGGAAACATGGAACAAATCAGATTTAAAGAAAATAAGGGGAGAAATTAAAAGGTTGTCTATTAAGGGATGGGTAGGAGAAGTCATGAGCATCCAAGTTATACACCTTAGATAAGATATATACTCATCGACAATTTAGAGGAAAGCAACATCCATTCATCTCGCTTATACATTTTATAGTATGTATTGACTCGTTTATGAATTTCACTTAGAGAAGAGGTATTGAAGACACACCAACAGTTTATGAGATCCACCCACTTATTTGCTGGCATAGGTTGTGCTAATGCAAATAATAGTTATCAAATGCCTCCTTCCTCAATACTTTATCTTCATTGAAATCCAACATTAACTGTCAAAGTCTCTAAAGATTGCTTCAACTATGATGGGTCCCATGAACCTGCTTTGGACATCTGCAGACATTATGTAATTTCTATCTTTGCATATGACCACTAATCCTCCCAACATCCATGACTTCAACCATACAATGACCATCATCCAACCCAATGTTACATACTAGTCTCTTAAGATCTTCTTCTCTTACTTTGATTTCTTGAATAACTAAAAGGTCTGAGCCCAAAGACTTAATCTTCCTTTTTAAGGCTCTATGTTTTGAGGAAAATCTCAAACCCTTGTAATCTATGATAAAATATCTTCATGCTTTTCCCTTTATGTTAAAGGACTCAAAATTGTGGTTTTGATTCCCAATTCACTGACTTGTTTTTCATATTTTGATAATTTAAGATTTTTAAGTTTTCCACCTTTTTCATTGCTGTTTTAGAGGTTTATGACCCTTTGTAATATATGCACCTTAACTCCAAACTTAGCCTAATCCCAGTTTGTTCAGAACTGTCTTCTTCTATCCAGAAAGTTCACTTCTCTTTCTTCTATTATATTCACACCACCCTTGTCTTCTCATCTCTTTTCACCAATTCCCATTGAGAAACCTTCCTCCACCACTTGGAGTGCATTTGTCTTACAAAAAGGTTGTGCGATGGTAGTATCTATTGTAGTTTTGTTTGCAGAAGGTGCAAATGTTTCTTTATCTTTGTAACATGTTTTATTTTCCCAATTTTCTTTTATATCCTTTTGCTCATGGTTGTTCTTTTGATTTTGAAAAGACTTCTTAAAGAACATGAGGTTTTAGGTTTGGTTGCTGTTATTAACAGATTGTTTCTTATTTTTCCTTCTGTTATTTGATTTCGGTGTCTCAGATGAGGCCCAAAAAACCCTTGGGTCCACGCATCAACAAAGCACTGATCTGGAAGCACTGGCAATCTAAAACAGAATCGGATCAATCTATCTCACTCAAGGTGAAAGTTGGACATGTAAATTTGATTCGTGAGTATGTTTATACTGACGTGATCTCAACTCAGTTTCCTCTACAGCAAAACTAAAAGTTGGAGAGAGAATATTCAGAAGTACTGAAGACCCTAACCTTAAGGTTAACCACTAATCAGATGAGCTGACAAAAGCAAGCATGAGTGTCTATCTTTGCAATTCCTTAGGAGAATGAACTGAAGGACCACATCATCAGCAAAAGGCAGCACAGCAATCAACCTGCAATGTAAGGTACAGCCATCCTCAAATGAATGTTATTTTCCCTCCTAAGAACATAAATCAAGACAGCTGTAAAAGATTCAGCGGTAGAACTATGTAATTACTTGGCCATCCCTCCACATTCTATACAAATTTCAAAAACATTGCACATTTTCTTTCTCCGACTTCTGAGAGACAAGTTTTACATAATCGACAGGTAAAAGTTATATCTCCTTGGCAAATCCTCCAAATGTCTGTATTTGTCTGTACTTTGCAAGGTAGATGTATATTACATTCATGATTTAGTGTGCATGTGTTTGGATGCATAGAGGGTAATATTAGATGCCAAAATCTCTGTTTCTCTACTTTTAAATGCATAATCGATGATACAATCATATATATGCATGACGTATCAGGTTGCTCGCTTGAAGGTACATAGTATGGGAGTAACAGAGAGGAAAATTCTCCAAGGCAGCTAGCCTGGTTTTTAATATGAGGCAAGAATGGAACTAGGAGTATGCAACTGACATATTGAAGGATATACTCTTCCACCACATACCCAAATACAACATACAGTTTTAATTGAGTTGGATATGTGCATTGCTTAACGGAAATTAGACAAAAGTCAGAGCGGAAAACCAAAAAGTAACCTACCAACTTCGGTGTTATGAACCCAAATTGTTACATCTAACAAACCAGCTTTAAATGCGATGATAATAGAAAAAATAAATTGCTTACTAAAAATAGGACTAAAATTGAAAATAATAACAAATGGCTGTGTGTTTCAAGATGCTTGCGTAATTTTAGATCTCTGATTTCGAAGTATTTTAAAAAAAATTGCTTAGACTCACAATTTTCTGACTTCAGTCCTATCTCCAATTACGTATCAGCAGAATTTTCAGCTGGCTTCTTAGCTGTAAGAGTTTGCACCCATAACTTACGCACAGCTCCTATTCATAAATTTGGTGGTAGGGGGTTTAGTTGTATTTGATAACTGAACCTGAATCAAGCTTAGAAAGAGCTCGGTCACATAAAAATGTTTTTTTGGCTTATACTGCATGATATGTATCACAGTGCCTTGAGCTTACACTACGGTCAGAGGATTATGGCAGCTAGGAGTAATTTGGTATCAGCCTATCAGTAATCTTGAATAGCTCAAAATTTCATAAAAAATAAAATATTCTATGTCAATCTTTTCTGTCAGAGCAAAAAGAAAAAGTGAGCATAGATATAAATTTTAACGTAATCAACAAAAAAAGGTAACTGAAACATACCATTGCAGAATTAAGAAAACCACCAGACCGCTTATCAGGGGCACCAAATTCCACCTGATTTTCTAGCATCTTCTCGTACGGCGTCTTCATATCGGTCGGACGAGTTGTGGTATACAAAGTTCGCTTTGACGTCCGATCCAAAACCGCCACATTTTCCGGATGATTTTCGACTTCTGGCTTCAAACGGAACGTAAAATGCACGCCATCCACTTCCACTTTTCGTACCTGATTACCATTAATTCTGCTCAGAAACTCGCTGAACGGAACGCTGACGTAGCTCGTCGAAACCCTGGGGTCCGATCCTGGCAACGGAAAACCGGGCCGCAAAACCCTCATCAAGAAGAAAACCACACCCAACTGCAGCAGCAGCGCCCCGATTTCCCGTACGTTGTTTGCTAGGGTTTCTTTCCAATTCCACTTCCGGTTTCTCCACCACCCCCGGCTCTGCTTTTCGTGCGGGGGAGACGATGAGCTCTTACGGCCGGTTTCACCAATATTGCCGTTGGCGTCCCCGGGAGCAGTTTTCGAGCTCCGAGGGAGGTTATCCTCATTGCCTTCGCTAGAGGCGGTTTTCGAATTCCCATCCTGCTCCCGTGAACCGCTCGCGGAAGTCTGCAATCTCCTGCGTCGAAATCCGGCGCCGGGAAACCTCGATTCTCCAATGTCCCGCTGCAACAGAATTTCATGTCTCCCAAAGCTCGCGTGAAAACCGCCCGGAATCGTCCTGGGCGCCGGAATCCCGAGCCGGCAGCATACAACCCTGGTTTTCGTGACGACTAAACGCAAACTCGGGATGGGCGAGAGCGTAAAATGCCTATACTGGGAAACCGTGGCACTTCCGGGCAGTACCCCGGCCATCCTCTACGAACAGAACTCCGAGCTAAAATTCAGAAACCCTCGCATCCGCTTAGTCCAAAACAAACAAAAAAATAAATAAATAAATAATAGAATTCGAAGCCGCAAAATGAAGTCAATTAATTCGGACGGAGTTTTCTGGAGGACATTCTGCAACTTCCACACTTCTAAATTTAGCAAACAAAGCTCAGAATTTTGCCGAATGTAGCCGTAAATAACAGCAATTTTGACATGAAATCGAAAGTTTCAAAGAGCGATGCGAAGGGATTTCTTCTCCGGCTCAGAATTCCGGCCTTGTGAGCTTTATTTTAAGCACGTTGAACTTTTCGGGATAAGGACGCAGAGATAATACTACCGTGGGAATACTTACTGCCAAATAACGTTCCGTCGTCAGATTATCCGCCATACGTTTGGCGGTTTCGCGTAATGGTTTTGTGCGAAATTTTCTTACTGCTTTTGTGGGCAAGGAGTTGTAGATATAAACAGCCGCTAAATTTGGAGGTGAATATCGAACCGCGTGGCCTGCCTTCGGTCATATGTAGCCAAAATGCGTTGGAATATCTGCGCAATGCCGGTTTTATATTCATTTCTATACCAACAAACCGTTTTCCTTTTACTAATAAAAAGCTTACGTACACAGTCACTCGTATATATCTCTGCTCGTAATTAAAATCTAAACTTTTAGAAAACTCAAAACTTTAATCAGATAAAAAATATCAACAAAGGGAAGGAGTTAGTTTGATAGTGTTTAATAATAATGAAATGTATAAGCTTCAAGGTAGATTGGTAAGTATTATTTTTGATGGGCATTTACCAAAAAGAGATTTAGGTTCAAAGTTTGATCTGAATCTTTTGAGTACACGTTAAAAATGATATGATGGTATGAACTTTGAGCGACGACTCGCGGTCTTTATTTCACGCCATTGAGTGTCATTGATGACAACAGTACAAACCTCGATGATGACAGGTTGAACCCCGAGTGATTGGCGGTCCTTATCTTATGCCATTGAATGCATACCAAATACGATGACGACAGTACAAACCCTAATGACGACAAGACGAACCCCGAATGCACATCAGATATAATGACGACAGTACAAACCCCGATGACGACAAGACGAACCCCGAGCGATTGACGGTCCCTATCTCACGCCATTGAGTGTCATTGAGTGCATGTCAAATATGATGACGATAGTACAAACCTCAATAATGATAGGACGAACCTCGAGTGATTGATAGTCCCTATCTCACGCCATTAAGTGCACGCCAGATATGATGACGATAGCACAAACCCCGATGACAATAAAACGAACCCCGAGTGATTGGTTGTCCCTATCTCATGCCATTAAGTGCATGCCAGATATGATAACGACAAGACGAACCCCGAGCGATTGGCAGTCCCTATCTCACGTCATTGAGTGCACATCGGATGTGATGACGACGACTGTACAAACCTTGATGACGATAGAACGAACCCTTGAACGATTGGCGGACCTTATCTCACGCCATTAAGTGCATGCCAAATACAATGATGACGGTACAAACTCTGAACAAGCGACGGTTCTCATCTCACACCAAATCAACAAAAAAATGAGACTCATAAATTTAATAGATGGAGTCCCTTAGTAACTCTAGCGCTCTATTAAACAATAATGAAATGTATCGCAGGGGAACACATAAACATTAGCTTTTCCTTTTTCTTGTTCTTTTTTTCATGATGAATTGGATGGCGTGTGGACATGTTTTATTGATTCGTGTAGATCAAATTGATAACTAATTGTTGGCGACAAAGTGTACTTTATGGACATATTATAAATTTTTATAGACCAATTTGATAATTAAAGGTTGATGATAAGGTTTATGTAGTTATGATGGATGTCAACTTTGTTTGTATCTATGAATCTGGACGGATGTCCCTTTTTTTTAAGATTTTAAGCATCTTCTATCTACTATGAGGGGTAAAAAAGATCTTAAGCATATTCTAGGAGTATTTTTTTTGAGTATGAAGACTCGGAACTTCGAAAACTTTGAATTATAAAAAATATATTTAAGTAGTGAGAAGTACAAGTTTTCCTTTAACACTTTTGTGGTCTAATCCTTAAACTCGTATTGGTGAATCTATTTTCTTTTTTTTAGATTTTTTTTATAGTTTCTCCCGAAGTTCATAGAGATTGTCTTATTGTGTATTTTTTAAATATTAAGATTTTAGGTATTTTTTTTAAATATTATAATATTTAATTAATTGAAATATTACAATATTTTGGTGTTAGTATTGTTCATTAAAATTGAAAAACAAGATGAAAACAAACAGTACATCTAGATAAAGATCTTAGAAAATAAGTCAGTTATTAGCATAGCAGCATGTTATTTTGCTCCCAAGAATTCTAAATTCTATAAGAAACATGACCTTGACAAAGAAGACCCATACTCCTCCCTAAAAAGAGACATTTCAATATACAGTAAGTTGGGGGAGATTATATTAATTGGAGATTTCAATGCAAGGACAGCAAATAAGCAAGCTAACATTCTAGAAGGTAACGAAGATATTGAGATTAATCCTCTTTGGATGCCAGAAGAGGAAAATCAACAGTGGTCCAGGACTTCAGAAGATGAGCATGGGGCTATCACGCAATATTGAGAAGAGTTGTTAGGTCTCTGCAAAGATATACAATTTGATTATTTGCAATGGGATGAATAAATGGAAAAATTCAAGAAAGTATACATGCAAAACATATAAGGGACAAAGTGTAATAGACTATGTAATATGCTCACGTGAATTACATACCAAAAATAGAGGAGCTAGAAGTGGAAGATTCTCCAGTGGAACTTAAGTCGATCACAACCCAATTGTTATGAAACTTCGAATGCATGGAGACAAACCAAGGGAAAAACACTTGCAAGGCAATCAAAATAAATATCCTCACAAGGGAAACATTCTCTTAACAGATGAAAATCGACAGAATTTTAGAGCAGTATTAAATAATAAGTTACAGGAAAGGGAAGAACTACATCATAGTAGTAGAGATTACAGTAAGAGTGAATGGTTAATGCATGTTATTCAAGAAGCTCTAAACAAATGCAAGAGAGCTAAACCTAAAAAGAAAGAAAGGAATAGCTTCCCAACCAACCCATGGTTCGATGAAGATTGCAAAAAAATGCGAAGATTACTAAAGGAACCAACGGGTAAAACAAGAGCAAACAAAAAAGCATATGAGAAACTAGTAAGGGCAAAAAAAGAAGAATACACTAGAACAAGGAGGAAAGAATTGATTTATTTAGGGAAGCATGAACCAAAGAAATTTTGGAAGGAACTAAGCGTGAAAAGGATGCAAACTAAAAATAACATAACAGTTAATCAGTGGTTGGAGTATTCAAAACAACTGTATCAGCGTAGTAACCAGCAGGAGACACCCCCTACTATCATTGTCAAGAAAGAAATTTTCACAATTGAAGACATTATTCAAGGGATAAAAAAGTTAGCAACTGGTAAAGCCCATGACATAGACAATCTTCAAGCAGAGCATATAAAATGGGGGGTAGATATCTTGGCACCGCAAATCAAAGAAATTTCCAATGAGGTCATACAAAATGGCTTCCCTACTGAGTGGACAACTAGCTTGACCATTCCTTTGTTTAAAAGTGGAGATGTAAATAATCCCTCAAACTATCGAACTATCATGATCAACCCTCTCTTTGCAAAGTTGTTTGGGAGTATGATAGAGCGTAGGATCAGCATATGGGCAGAAGAAAAGGGAAAGAGAGCAAAGGGGCAAGCACTCAACTATTGATCACTGTATCACGCTCAGACACAGTGGAAAAAATATGGGACAAAAAAGAGGAGGCTTTTTGTTGTTTTGTAGACTTCAAAAAGGCATTTGATATAGTGCCAAGGAAAAAATTATGGAGCATAATGGAAGAGCTAGAGGTTCCAATTCACTATAGGGCAGCAGTTCACAGACTATATGAGCATGTAAAGGCTATAATCAAAACACAAGAAGGGTTATCTGAATGTTTTGGTAGTGACATAGGTGTCAAACAAGGTTGCCCTCTATCTCCGACCTTATTTGGGTTGTACATTGACAAGTTCGAAGAATGAATAAACAACTTTGGGGGAGAGGGTGTGCATTTAGCCAAATATGTGGTAAAACTCCTCATGTATGCAGATGATGTAATTCTTGTGGTCAAAATAACCAAAGATCTAGAAGATCACCTTCAAGCTCTAGAACTCTTTTGTAAAGAAGTTGGGATGCAGGTGAACACGAGCAAAACAAAAATTATGATTTTTTCAACAAAAAAGAAGAAGCAACAACTCAAATTTCAGTTTGCAGGAGAACCGCTTGATGTAGTAGTAGAATACAAATACCGGGCATAGATTTTCATGACAAACTTAATTGGAATACATGTAGGATGAAAAGAAGTCAAAGTGGCTGGAGAGCACTATATGCACTTCAAAACAGGTGTAGGAATGCCGATTTGTGGGACTGGAAGACCACCGAGGTCTTATTTGGCCTACTTGTTACATCGGTTCTATTGTATGGTTGTGAGGTGTGGGCTAGTGGCACAACAAATGCAAAATGGAGGCAAATAGAAAGGATTCAAAAATATTTAATCACAAACTTTCTCAAAATTAAGGCCATAACCCCTTATGAAATTATTCTTACTGAAACTGGAATGTTTCTTTTAGAAGCAATTGAAAAAAACAGAAAACATGACAAATGATAGATGGCCTAGGGCAGCGAGGGACGAAGAGTTGCATAGGCGAAAGAATACGTGGATGAAACAAAATTAGAAATGGATGAAACGTTGGGAAATCAACATAAATGAATGCCCAAATGTCAAAAAAGACATAAAAATTTATGTGAATGAAAAGTTCAGAAGTGGAATGTGGAAAAATGCAAGTAGGAAAAGACAATATTATATTGCAAATTTTAACCCAACGTATGACCACAAGGAAAAAGCGTATATAGGCGCTGAAATCAAGTGGAAGGAAAAAATACTCATTGCTCAGATAAGGACTAGCTCTCGTAGGCTTAGATGTGAAACAAGGAGATGGACAACGCCCAAAGAACAATGGGAAGAAAGGATATGTACTCTATGCAGCACAAGGGCAGTAGAGACAAAGGAACACTTCATCTATAAATGCCCGAGTTTTTCAGATAGCTGAAACAAATACAAAGAAACACTTGGGAACGAGTTTATGACAGATTTATTTGAAGACAGTAAAATAAAAAAAGTTGGAGAATTTCTAACACAAATTAGTAGGAGAAGGAACAACCTTCTCAAAGATATTAAAGATCATATGATATGATTTGAGTAATTGTACTTCCATATTTGAGGTCCCATAAACCATATTTGGGTATATTTGGGTCTCGCGGACGTAATTAAAATCTTTCATTCATTAGTTAAAAATGTGTTTTTTTTAAATATTAAGATTTTAAGTATTTTTTTTAAATATTATAATATTTCATTAATCGAAACATTACAATATTTTGGTGTTAGTATTGTTCATTAGTTAAAAATGTGTATTTTTTAAATATTAAGGTTTTAGGTTTTTTTTTTTTAAATATTATAATATTTCATTAATCGAAACATTACAATATTTTGGTGTTAGTATTGTTTAGTAGTTAAAAATAAAATGAGGTGGATCATGAGTAAAACATTCATAACTGAATACACATATGAATATGAGCTAATATCAACAAAAAGATTATAGCTATATCTTGTTGCAATGTACCAGATATTAGCATTCATTTGTAGGAGAGTCTGTTAGATGAAGGAATTATGGGCATGTCTTCCGTGATATCTTTTGAAATTATGGGCATGTCTTACATGATATCTTTTGAAGTCTTCAGAGAATAAAAAGAAGTTATCAAAACATAAAACTTTTTTTCATTGTTAACTGCCTTCTTCTTAAATTTATGTTAGGCCTTCTGAAGATCTTAAATCATATGAGAAATTTGATGAAGTATGTCAATAACATCTCGAGGTGTGTTGGAAGGTCCATAGACTTGGAAATGAATGTGTCCCACATGTAACAAAAGATCAAAGGTCAAGTTTGCTAAAACTATATCCCATGGAGGAGCAGATCCAATAAACACCTTTTTGCATCTACACTTCCAAATGTGCTTGAGAAGGATAAGTCTACAAACATCCCAGAGTTTGGGGCATTGATCTAGCTAAGAAAAACCAAGTAGAGAAAGCTTCCAAGATTTAGTGAAAGAGGGAAAAAGAAAAAGTATAAGACATCCCAAAATTGTTTAGCCATTCCACAAAACCAAAATAAGTGAATAAGAGTTTCTAAAGCATTACAAAAATTGCATTTAGTGGGAATGTGTAAAATCACAACCAAAATTTCAGTTGTTGGCAGTTTTTGATGCAAAATCCACCAACCAAGAAGTTGAGTTTTTTATTCAACGAAAGCTTTCCAAATTTGAGTAGTAAGAAATTTCCATTGGGCATTGGTAAAATTCACTTGCCACTTGACATTGACCTTAGAGTCTAAAGAAGGGGGACACAGAATATTTTTGTATAACCAACTAGAAGTAATGGAAGAGATTCTATGACCATTAAGCCATCTCTAGTCATTTCAAATATTATGGGTAGTTGTTCCCAACTTCATAAGGACCTCACAAGGGATGGAAGCCACAACTAAACCATAAGACTCTTTGAACCTAGAGGGAAGGGAGCAATTATTGTAGATTTGGTTCCAGGTAAGAATTAAGCAGCTACTCGGATCCCAGATATCTCTAATTCTATTAATTTCTTTATTCAAAAAAGCTAGCCCATGAATAGTATTGCATAAAGCTAAAGGTTTATCATTATGGAGTATAAGTTTATTCCACCAAAAACTATTTTGATCGATGCTCAGACCATGTATCAAGGAGTTAGACTTCCAAGTCAATAAATGAGAAATTGATTGCCAATCTTTCCATTTTTGGGTAACTGGAATAGAACCTTTAACTGTAAAATAAGGTGCATTAAGGACCTTATCCTCCCAAGGGGTTTCTTTCCATTTACCTTTGTGAGTAGCTAGAGAGATTTTGTAACGAAATAGGTGTTTCCAATTTTCATCACCAATAATGGCTCTAGCAACCCATTTTACAGCCAAACTTTTCTCTGGATAAGAGGATCAATGATGTTTAGATCTCCTAAAGTCCTAGGTTGAGTACAAATTTTCAAAGAGATGGGTGTCATACCCACCTCTCCATCCCATTTAGTCCATAAAAATTTATGAATGGCCTAAGTTAATTTATTATAGGCTACCTTGGGGGCCATCCAACAAGAGGAGTAATAAACATGAGAGGCTGCCATAATTTTATTCGCAACTTGAATTCTTCCTACTAGGAAAGAAACCGAGCTGGCCAAGCATTAAATTTTTTATTAAGTCTTTCCATAATCTAGTTCCACATATCCTTAGGAGAGATATTAATCCCAAAGAGAATTCCCAAATAATGCACAATCATACCATGAGGGAGGATCTTCCACTCAATTAAGGAGTTGCATCCACAAGGAGAGGAAGAGATATAGAAAACTTTAGTTTTAGAGTCGTTAATATGAGAACCAGAGATATCACAAAACAATTGAACAATCTCTTTAGTTGTTTCCACCTCTTGTTGGGTATTTTAAAGAAAAATAAGGGAATCATCAACAAAATGAGAGTTAAGAGCATGCTTATCCCCAAGAAGCTTAATACCCTGGAGGAGGCCATCATAATAAGCCTTATGAAGAAGATAACCAAGAGCATTGACAACCAAAACATACAAAAAAGGAGCAAAGGGGCAACCTTGTCTAATAGACCGTTGAAGAGGGATGGAGGGGGACAAAGCTCCATTAACCTGAACATAAGCTAAAGCATCACCAAAGAGTATACCAATTTGACTAGAGAATTTTGGACCAAAACCAAGCCAAGAAAAGAATACTCAAAATAAAATCCCATCTAATTCTATCATAAGCTTTGTTAAAATCTAACTTAACTAAGAGGGCATCTTGATTAGAATCAATAGTCCATTGCGAAGTTTCCTAGGCCATCATAAGATTATCTAAAATATAACGACCTTTAAGAAAAGCAGATTGTTCAGGGCAAACAATTGCTTGAGCAACAGTTTTGATTTTTAAAGTTATAGCTTTAGCCATGATATTGTAAGAAACATTGAGGGTAATAGGTCTCCAATTGGAGATTTGGTTATGAGTCATACCTTTAGGAATAAACTTGATAAGCCCTTCATTGATATAAGCTCCAAGGGAAATGTTATGAAGAACTTCCAGGTAAACGTAATGAAGATCAGAGAAAAGAATATGCTATTTTTTTTTTTAAAACTCCACTGGAAGACCATCCAAGCAAGAAGCTTTGTCATTCTTCATAGAAAAAAGAGCAGTTTGCATATCATTCACAGAAAGAAAATATTCAAGTTGATCTTGAATAATAGGGTCTACTAGGGTGGGAATATGTTCCTGCACGTATTCCATTAAGATACATTGGATTTCATCCGTAGACTCCACTGTAAAAAGTTGAGAGAAATGAGATACAAAAAGATTCATGATCTATTTAGAGTCGAAATTAAAATGACCTGAAGGGTCCTCCAACTCATTAATCCTTTTTGAAACATTCTTATGTCTAAGGTAGTTAAAAAAAAAATAGTTCCCTTGTCTCCTTGGGAGATCCAATTGAGGCGAGACCTAACATGTGCCCCTCTAGCCCCGTAAGACTCATAATCTCTAGCCTGATTTTCAACATTAGCTAGATCACATTGAATAACAGAGTTAGTAGGGTCTTTCAGAAGCATGGAACAAATATGAGAGATCTCCTTATGAAGGCGACTCTCTTGAATCTTCTTCCTCTTGGCAACATAGCGTCCATACCATCTAAGGATGAAACCGTAGTGGAAATCGTTGTTTCAAACCTTTTGATCCAGCCAATAGTACTAGTTGTTCTAGGAAATCTATTCCAGACATGCTCTACAAGGCGACAACAGGAAAGATTGTCAAGGTGGGACACATTTAATTTGAAAGGAAGTGGCAAGGAATTAAGAGAGATTGAGTAAGTTTGGATAGAAGTCATGGTTTTAGGTACTTTAGTGCAAGTAATTTAAAATCTATATCCTTGGGAGAATAGGAAACATAGCATAGGAATGACTCGTTCTAATATTTCAAGCTAATGAAATAATTTTAAGCAATCTTTATTTTTCAAGAGTATATAATTGAAAAAGGAAGACCTTTAAGGGATATTGTAGTGGTAAGTTTTTGGATATTTATCTAGGAGACCTAAGTTCAAATCCTCATATGAGGAGGCAAGGACCTCTCATAAAAATTCTTGTAAATTTAAAATTTGTTCGACAAGGACCATATAGTAGTTAGGTTTTGGCCTTTCTTTAGGGAGGTCTAAGGTTCAAACCACAACATACCTAGATGAGGATAGATTTGATGGTAGCGATCGAGTGTTTGTTAGTTGGTTACTCGAGTTCAATGCTCCCAAGGGTCAAGGTCTCGTTAACTTCGTCTAATCCAATGAACTAGAGTTTATAATGACAACACCCAATGGCATTATTGATTCTTCTATATATTAAAATAATAATAATTAACCCTGTACTTGACAATTACTAAAAATAGTGAGATTGTAACCAACTTTCCTATGAATCAAAAAATAAATAAATATATAAAAAAACAAAATAAATAAATAAATAAATAAAATAATTGAAAAAGTTTTTTAATGGAGTAAACCCTGTAAAAAAATAAGATATGTAATTAAAAAATTATTTATAGCGAATGGAGTTATAATTTTTTTAATTATTTCTAGTTAATGGAGTTATAATTTTTATTTTTTTATTTTTGTTAGTGTGAGAAACCCCTACGACCAACGCTCACAGGGCTAATCAGTCTCCTTCCAACCATGACCCCCGTAAAGTTGAGAGCTATGCTTATCAATAGGGAATTTAACATAGAGCCACCACACACCCACCCCCTCACACACTCGTCCACATCGTGGTTTGAACCTTGGACCTCTTGATTTTTTTTTATTTGGGTAGTGTGAGAAACCCCTATGACCAACACACAGGGGTCGAGTAGTCTCCTCCCAACCATGACCCCCCGTAAAGTTGAGAGTTATGTTTATCGATAGGGAATTTAACACATACCCACCTCCTCACACATTCGCCCACGCTGCGGTTTGAACCTTGGACCTTCCGAAGAAGAGCAAAAAATATATATAATTATATAAAAAATATAATGAAGAGTTATAATTATTATTATTTTTAATTATAAAAAATATATATTAAAATTAAATTAATTTTTTTTTTTGAAGAACAAGGGGTTGTACTTGGTTCTCACCCTTGACAAATCACAATTCTCTTATTTAGAGCTCGAGAGTTTACAAAGAGACTCGAATCTTATTTCAATTGAGTTGTTATAGCTAGAAGACTGCATATAAATTGTTTAGAGTTTACAAAGAGACTCAATTCTCATCTTAATCGAGTTGTTATAGCTGGAAACCTGCATAATTTTACATAAAATGTTTGAATTCTTGCTTTATCTTTTTCAATTTTTGTGTGAATATAAATATTTTAGATTTTAGCATTTAAAATTAAATTACTAAAATTTGGTTTTTTAATGAATAAAATTAGTTTTGAATATAATAAGTAAGGCATAGCCTCCAAGGGCTAGGTGGATTGGCAAGTGCTAGTGTGGTTGGACATTTACCAAGAAGATACCTAGGTTCAAACCTTGGGAGTGCCATTTAGCAAAGGAAATAGTCTAATATGAATTATTTGAGTGTGTGTCAAATTGATGATGACAATACAAACCTTGAGCGATCGGTGGTCTCCATCTCACGTCGGGTCAACAACAACGAGACAACTAGGCTTGTTGGGAGCAGTCCCTATGGTTTGAACCTTGCACTTACCAGTTACTAAAAATAGTGGTTGTAACCAACTTCCGTATGTATTAAAAAAAAATAAGTATGACATAAAAATTAACTAGTCATTAATTATGAAGGTTTATGTGAGGAAGGTTCCATTTGCAAATGTCATGCTACTTTAGATGCTCTAGATTGATTTCTTATAAATATTAGAGGCTTAATATCTCTAAGCCTGGTTAAAGATGTGTTGTACTTATGTTTTTATAGGTGGAATAGTATTATCTAGATTTTCCATCAAAAAGAAAAAGGAAAATAAGAACAAAAAAAGGGATTCATGCAAAGCAAGGGTTTGTTCTTGCACAATTGGTGTAAAGTGAGGGTTTGTTCTTGCATGGTTGGTAGAGCGACAATTTGTGAAAAAAAAGGGTTTGTTCTTGCACGGTTGGCAAAGTAAGGGTTTGTTCTTACATGGGTGGCAAAGTTTATGTAGAACGAGGGTTTGTGTAGAGCAAGTGTTTAATTTTTTGAGTCATGTTGGTTTTAGACACTGCAGATTAATTTTTTATAATTATTAGAGAAAGATTAGTACCATGATCAAGCTGCAGAACGATGCAAATGGGAAGGTAGATGGATCTAGGGGAGTGAAAGATCCTGGGTCTAGTTGTGAGATCAATTAGGCGAATGTGGAAGGTGTGGGCAAGA
Source organism: Wollemia nobilis (assembly GCA_028583015.1). NCBI lineage: Eukaryota > Viridiplantae > Streptophyta > Pinopsida > Araucariales > Araucariaceae > Wollemia > Wollemia nobilis. The sequence goes on along the minus strand of JAQPPZ010000380.1, from coordinate 6,812,261 downwards.
AAGATGCAAAGGTAGATGATTTTTCTAAGGAAGGCAAGAACTTGATAAGGTCAAGATAGAAAGAGAACATAAGTTGGGCATATTGCACTTGAGGTAGGAAGAAAATGTTGGAGGATAAAGATCAACATCTAGTAATCTCGTATGAGTCTAACTTTGAGGGAGTTTTTTTTTTATTTCTAGATAAAATATTTGAAAAGGTGAAACAAAAGCTTCATAATAATCTGATAAGATATCTAGAACAAATAAAAAATGGAAGTCTACCTGTTGGAAAATCAGAGGACCTGTTGATTTATCCTTTATGCCAAAAAGGTATTTCGTAGCTTCTTTTATAGTAGAAGAGGATTGTCAAAAGATTTTATTAGGAAGTCGTTGGTTTTTGGGTCGAGTGGGGTAGTTTCTAAAGAAAAGGACCCTCAGATTCAATCCCATAATAGAAAAATAGATGTAGCCCCTTTATGGGTCAGGCTCCCTAGTCTATCCCTTGAATTTTAGGAAGAGGAGGTATTCAAAAGTATAGCCAACACTTTCAAAAGATTCATGGCTATTTTTTATGTTATGAAGAAAATAGAAAGATTTATTTTTTTGTTAGAATTTGTGTATTAGTTAAGTTGAGGAGGGAGCTTTCAGATCACATAAAATTGGTTTTCAAGTGGGAAACTTGGTCTCAAGCCCTTATTTTTTAAAATAATTCCTTTATCTGCAAAATTTGTGCTAAAACATGTCATATAGCAAGGGACTATCAAAATAAAGCAAAGAGAAATCCTAGGGGAAGATAAAAAGTTAGTTTCAAATCTAAAGAGGGTATTGGTGGTAAGGTGTGGAAGATGAAGGTTGACAATTGATCGTCTTAAAGTAAATATCCCTATAAATATTATCGAGAGTAGGCAAGATGAAGTGTACAAAGTGGAGGTATACCATGTTGTTGACAAAATGTACTTTCTGGACATATTATGGACCGATTTGATAATTAAAGGTTGGTTATAAGTTTTGTGTAGTGATTATGGATGTCAATTTTGTTTGTATTTATTATTCTTCCCTGTTATCAAAGGTGGATGTTTGTCCTTCATTTTTAAGATCTTAAGCATATTCTATTGTGAGGAGAATTTTTGAGTATTTAGAAGACTTGAACCTTCTAAAACTTTGAATTATAAAAAAATATTTAAAAAAAAATGAGAAGTACAAGTGTTCCTTTAACACTCTTTGGTCTAATCCTTGTAAACTCTTATTGGCAAACCTATTCTTTTAAGTTAGGGATTGTCTTATTTTATCGATATTTTTCAAATATTATGGTTTTAGGTACTTAGTGCAAGTAATTTAAAATGTATACCCTATCTCAGGAGAATAGGAAACAAAGCATTGGAATTACTTGTTCTAATATTTCAAGCTAATGAAATAATTTTAATCAATCTAATAGTTTTTAGAGGTTCAAAATAACTTTAAAAGTTCTATTTCTATTTAATGGAGCCATAATTTTTTTATATTCATTGCAAAGAGTACAATTTTAATTTATGAATCAAAAATCCAACCCAAAAGACAAATATAACATAAATGTAACATTTTGAAATGTAAAGCAGTTTGTAACAAACTCTAAATTAACCTTTTATATCCAATAATGTTAATATTTAATTTATTTTTCTTTTGTTGGAGAACAAGGGGTTGTACTCAGGTCCCCTACCCTTGAAAAATTACAACTCTCTTCTTTAGAGAATGAGAGTTTATCATGTCAACTCAGTTGCTATGTCATTTTACATAAAATGTTTGAGTTATTGATTTTCATTTCTATAACTTTTTCAATTTTTTGTGCGAATACAAAAATTTCAGAATTCAACATCCTTCTTGACATTTTTCTACAACAACCTTCACAAAACCATTATGCATTGCATCTTAATAAAGTACTATTTCCAAAACATCGCGCTATCTTAGCCCGCTTTACTAAATTTGAAATGTTGGTTTCCTTCCTAAAGCAGAAGTGCAACCATAAAAATTATAATAAATAGTTTATATGAAAGCAAATTGATATTATAAAATAAAGTAAATATTACAAATGAAAAACATTAAAGTAAATCTTAATTATTATTTGATTCAGGAAATCATTTTATTGTCAACTTCAACTAAACTTACTACTTCCTCTAACCAATGAAAGGATAATTTAACTTCATGATCCTCAATTAAAACCCCTCTATTGGCTAGCCTATCTACACATTTGTTTCCTTCCCTTAATGTATGTATCAACTTGATTTCTTCAAACTCTATAAAAAGGTTTAGAAATTCTACAATTATATCTTATGTTCTATGGAGCCTTTGCTTTCCTCAAAATAACATTTATTAGTATGAGAGAATCACCTTCCATCCATACTTTATTCCATTTCATTTGTTTGCATATTTTTAACACTTTGAAAGTCGCCCAAGCTTCAGCTTCATTATTTGTCATAAATCCACTATTGAAAGCATGATGAGATAAAATTTATCCTCTGTATTTCTAATTATTCCTTCTCCTATTGGTCCTGGATTTCCTTTAAATGTTCCATCAAAATTAAATTTGGCTAACTCCACATCTAGTGGTTTCCACTTATATTCTTTGCCTTCTTTTTATTTTTTTTGTCCCCAACATCATAATTCCATTTGATGACTTGAGTCCATCTATCAAGGCTCTATACTTCTAGATCAGATTTTAGGTGAGTTGATAGGGTTGGTTTAGAATCCTTTATAGCTAAACAAATCTTCCTTTTTATTACCTCTAAACCGCTTTTCTTTTCTTTAAATATTCTTCTATTCCTTTTTAGCCATACAATCCAAAGTGTTATATCTTTTGATATATCCCATATTGTCTCTAAAGCGTCACTTTTAAAAGTGTTCTATCATTGCTTTAACCATTCTTCAATTTTGTCATTCATCACGATGCATTTACCAAACATATTAAAAATCTGTTGCCATAGTTTCCAATAATATTTATTTTATTTTATTTCCAAGCTAATACAATTTTATATAATAGGTAATTGTAGACATGGAAAATTGACCCATCAAAATGAGTCATTTTTCCTTAGAATCCCTAAGAAGTCATTCAAAAATACCAAAAGTAAATTTGGGCTTCTTGTTCCCCTTTGTTTTTGCATTTTTTCCTAGCCTAGCCTAATTCACGTCTGAACAATACAAAGCACAAATTCAACAATTTTGGATTTTTTGTCATAAAAACCCTAATTTTGTGTTGGCTCTTACCCAAGGTTATTTTTAATTTTCCCACCTTTTTGACCCCCTGCAAAACTCCTATAAAAGGAAGGATTGGACTCCCTCTTTCCCCTAGTTCTAATAATCTTGATGATCATCTTCATCCTTGATTCATGACATATTTTTGACACTCTCAAGACTTAATTCGATGCTCTTCCTTTGGTGTGTTTTGGTGATTTTGTTGTAGAAAATAAGTGAGTGAAGAGCCTTGAAGACAAATTGTCTTCGAAAAGGAGGAGAGGTCTTCTACCTTTGCTCTTGCTTCCTTTATAGGCTTATCAGGTTTTTCTTTGCATTAATAACTTTTAGATCATTAATTTTAGTATTAAATTGCATTTTATACTTTTGTTCTTGGATTTAGACACTCTTGTGCAAATTTGTGTTCCATAATGGGCGAGGCACAAATTCGACGAAAACCTTGTTTTCGTCGACTTTTCTTTCATTTCCAAAATCGTGACCTATAATTTATAGGACACAAATTCAATATTTATAGCTTGGAGGCAAATTTCTACCTCCAAAACTCTAGAATTTTAACTGCATACTTGTTTTTCATTGCATTATGTTTGTTAGTGTTATGTTTAATATTTCATGTTGTCACCTCCAGTTATGTTTGTTCCCAAAGATCAATAATCATTTTTACTTTCAAACGGTTAGATAAAAGGACCAATGGGGCTTGACTGATGTGCCTCCAAGCTTAGTCATATAACAACCTAAGCAGGTCCCAAAATACTAATCAAATTTTCCAAGGTTTAAAGTTGTTTTGCAAGGTTTTGACTAAATTCGTGGTTGGGATTTTATAGGGCACGAATTCGATTAGGATCATCCATAGGGTCAAGTAAGTGATCTGATGGATCTTTTTAGGTTGTTTGTTGCTTGTGCTTCATTTCTATTTTTGTATTTAAAATAAAAGAAAAAGAAAAATATTTATTTCTAGTTCTAGATATTAAAATATTTATTTAGGGTCAAGTATATAGTTTGCATCTAGGTAAAGTTATGTTCGTGCATTCTCTTGAACCCTTGTTAAAAATAAAAGATTTACTTTCTTGCAAATTAGGTTTAGTCTTCATTGAAATAAAGAATCATTCTAGGAATAGTTCCTTGTTTGCTTGCATCATTGCTTGCCCTGCATTATTCTTTCATTCTTCATAGCATAGATCTAGAAAGACCAAACATAGGTGCTTGTTTAATAAACACATCAAAAATTCCATCTAGAACTTGAAGCGAGTCTTTAAACCATTCTTGGTGAACCTTTTGATCCTCTAAGCTCTCGAGTGTAAGAGAACAACGTACCCTTGTAGTCACCTAGGCTCTCAATGGATCCAATCGAGAATCGTATGGAGTGGACAATTTTCCCTCTCTTACATATTTGGTGAACTTGACGTGAAATACATCCTTAGTGGCTTTTTAGGAAACCTTTTACTTTTTACCCATTTTGTTTTGATTTTTTTTTTTTTGGTAATTATTATAATAAATTAACAATGGGTTTTTATAGAGGATCCCAAAACCTTATGTACAAAATTAGCCAACTTTCTAATGATGCATCACACCTCTTGGCTGTAACAATAAACCTAAATGAAAATGAAACCATCCTAATGTTGCAGACTTGAAAACAACAAAAAAGGCTTTTAGGCCTGGAGACCCAACAAAAAAGAAAATAGGACAGACCCGAGAGAAACCCAAAAAGAGGTCGAAAACAAGGAGACAGACACCATGGACTGCTAATCACGATCCTCCTGTCCTCCCGAATTTGGGCACTTCTAGTTCTGCTTCAGGATAGAAATCATGGAGTTGACAAAAGTAAGAATGGAAGCAACCAAGTCCAGGAGAGAATTACCGTGACTCTCCTTATCGCTCTCCATGTCCGACGGGATGTGCTGCGGATGGACATCCTTCTCCACCTTTCTAACTTTCCATAGGCGATGGGAAGATCTGCCAAGAACGGATAGTAGCTTCTTTGCCACGCCACCCCAAAACACGTCGAAATGGGCCTTCCAAAAATTGTGCAAGGAAAACATCAGGAAGGGATGTCTGCCCTAGCCAACCTTTCCACCTCGGATGGGAAGCGAGACCGCCACACAACCGGGCACGTGGTCGCAAGCCCTTTATTGGCCATGTGGGCAGCCACGCGATTTTCTTCTCTCAAAATATGATTTGCTTCCCATCTACATCGATAGAAGAGAAGAGATCTAGCCTCGAGGATGATGTTGTAGACTTTCCAAGACAGATTTTTGGTACCAAGAAGGTAATTCATGATGTTGAGCGAGTCACCCTCAATGATAAGAGGTCGAGGATCCTCAGAGAGAATTCAAATACCATTCAGAGCGCCTCGAGCTTCAGCATAGTGATTCGTCTTGAAGCCCAAATCTTCACAATAGGCCATCACAATATTCCCGTCATGATCACGAACAACCCCACCAACGCCAGCGGGCCCAGGATTCCCCTTAGCCGCTCCATCAAAGTTTAATTTAATCCACCCCACGGGGGGTTTGGTCCACACAACATTCCTTCGATAGGGCCCTTTAACAACCTCCAAAAATGGCTAGAGATTCATCATTTTGAGAATAGCTTCTTCGCTTGGAATATGGGGACGGGGACTGGGAACCGTAATAGAATTCTCAATGGCATAAGATAATGCCCTTTGAACGACAGAAGGGGGCCCTCTAGGAGCTCTGCCAAAGATTTTGACATTCCTCTCTAACCAAATTTGCCAAATTAAATGGTGGAAGGAGGCCTCGAGGAGGAAGCAGAGCTTGGGATTCTTGAAAGGATTAGGCCATTGGTGAAAAGCATCTCTAAGGGATCGAGGAGAGCACCAAAGGATATGGAAGGAGGATAGGACAATGCTTAGAACATAGTGGGAAAACGGACAATGCAAGAATAAATGATCCCTCGTCTCATAATCTGCTAAACACAAGTAACACCTGTTGGGGAAGGCAAAACCTCTCTTGTGAAGGTTGTCAATAGTTAAGACTTTATTGTGGAAAGCAATCCATGTGAAGAAGTTGATTTTAGGAATAACTCCTTTCCTCCAAATAGTATTCCACTTATAGTCCAGAGCAGCCTTGGTGGTGAGAGGCTCATAAGCTGATTTAACAGAGAAACACCCATCCTCCATACCACTCCAGATGATCCTGTCATTCCTCCTGGTAGAAGGAATTAAAACCGACTGAAGGATATTATCAAGGAAGGTAATCTCATTATTAAACCCCTCCACAACAGGAAGCTTCCATCGAGGGAAACGGGTGCTTTGATCAATGAGATCCGCCACCCTGAGCTGGGCGTTAGGGTTGGTCAAGCTTCTTAGTCTAGCGAGGTCCTCCCTCGACCCAAGGGCTTCTTCAGTTGCCCACCTATCATTCCAAAAGGAAATGCAGTTGCCATCACCCAAAATCCAGCGGGCTCCCAGACTGATCAGATGCCAGGTTTGGAGCATAGATTTCCAAAAGATCGATGCCACAGAGGATATTTCAGCATCCAAGAAGGGGGTGGGGCCAAGATACTTAATTTTAACTAGCGTAACCCCCTCCACCGGGTCACTAGACATAATCCTCCAAGCGTGCTTCGCGATTAGAGCCAGATTCATAAGTCTTGATCTTCTCAACCCCAGACCGCCTTGATCTATCCTCGAACACACCTTGTCCCAGGCTACAAGGGGAAGTCTAGATTTCTCTTCGTTACCAGACCAAATAAAGGTCCTCTGAATCTTCTCAATCTTGGAGTGGACTGCACTCGAAAGCATGAACACCGACATGAAGTAGGTCGGGATCCCTTGAAGACAGGCTTTAGTAAGGGTGGCTTTCCCAGCTTGCGATAGGAGTTTGCCCTTCCAAGTGCCGAGTTTCCTGTGAAGGTGCTCAAGAATCGTGTTCCACATGTCCCCATTGGCCCGTCCGCTATAAGATAGAGGCAACCCCAGATAGGACGTAGGCAGGGAATCAATAGTGCATTCAAGAATTCTAGCAATCCGAATTTGTCTATGCAAAGGAGTGTTAATAAAGTAAATTTTGCTCTTGATGTAATTGACCTTTTGTCCAGCAGCTTGCTCATAACGGGACAAGATCCTCTTGAGCGACTTGGCTTGAGCAACGGATGCCCCAATGGAAATGAGGATGTCGTCCACAAATTGCTGATGAGTGACAAGATTAATTCTAGAAGTCAACAAGATGCCAGAAATATTGTTCTATCGAAGAGCCTCTTTCATTGATCAACTCAAAACCTCCGCCAGAAGAATGAACAGGATGGGAGAAAGAGGATCGCCCTGTCTGAGGCCTTTGGAGCTTTGGAAATACCCAGCTGGGGACCCATTGACCAAGACAAAAAAAAAAGAGTGGATATACAACTGTAGACAAGGTCAATCCAGTGGGGATGAAAGTCGAACTTGAGGAGGACTGCACACAAAAAATTTCGGTCGACACGGTTGAAGGCTTTGTTCATGTCGAGCTTAAGAAAAAGAGCAGCATTCTTAGAGCGGTAAGCAAAATGAAGGGTCTCATGGACAATGATAACACCATCAAGAATTTTTTTTCCTTTGACAGTGCTTCCCTGACAAGGATCAATCAGGAGGGGGAGGACTGTTTTGAGTCTATTGGCTATAGACTTGGTAAGGATCTTGTAAAAAACATTGCACAGGCTAATGGGCCGATAGTTAGAGAAACTTTTGCAAGAAGGAGACTTAGGAATGAGGGCAAGAAAGGTGGAATTGAGTTTTGGGTGGATAGATCTGGACGCTTGGATAACCCGAATAACATCACACACATCCGGGCCCACGACCTCCCACATGACTTGGAAGAATTGGGGAGGGAAACCATCGGGCCCAGGGGCCTTATCTGGTTGCATGGAGAACAATGCTTCCTTAATCTCAGACGAGGAAAAAGGTTCCAAAAGTTTCATGCTTACCTCATGGGGAACTTTAGTCAAAAAATTGGCGAGCATAGATTTTTGGACCTGGAGGTTGCTATCCGGAGGAGTGCCAAGCAAATCCTAAAAGAAATTAACCGCTTCGCTCTTGATTTCCTCAATCTCCCTGGTAATGTGCCCATCCTTACAAGTCACTTCTCTGATCTTGTTGGCCCCTTTGTGCCTCATAGTAGATGCATGAAAAAATCTTGTGTTGGAGTCTCCATTCTTCAACCACAGGTCACGAGATTTCTGGTGCCAAAATGTTTCCTCCCTAGCGAGAATAGAATGAAAGTCCACCAAAAGGCTCTGATCTTCCTCCCTGAGACCCTCAGTGCAACCTTCGATAGCCATCCTTTCCTCCACAACCTTCAAGTTCTCAACGATGGATTTTTTGGACTAAAAAATGTTGTCGAAAACCACTTTGTTCCAAATCTTCAATTTTTATTTGACCATTTTAAGCTTTAAAGCCACCCTCTTAGGAGCGCTTCCTTCCACCTTTGATTGCCACCACGCTAAAACCAATCCTTTGAAGTCTTTGTGGGAAATCCACATGGATTCGAATCTGAAAGGGGTCATAAAAATAGGCCCATCGTTTGCCTCCAAGAAAATAGGGTTATGGTCCAACCCAATCCTTGGAAGAGCCAAAAGGATAGCCCTGCCAAGGATGGGAATGGTTTCTAGGGAAATGAAGAATCTATCAAGTTTGAATTGAATCAAACTGCCCCTAATCCTTCTATTACTCCATGTGAAGGAAGCCCCTTTGAGTTCGATGTCAAGCAGGCCATTAGCAAAGACAAAATCTCTGAAATCTTCCAAGCTGTGGCTGGAGTGGTCAGACCCTCCTTTTTTCTTTGAAGGATGAAGGGGACAATTGAAGTCACCCCCTAAAACCCAAGGAAAGTTGCTAAAGTTCTTCCTCATCAGAGAGATAGCTTTCCACATTTCTGCTCTCTCTGTGGTAGAATTGGAAGCATAAACGTTGGATAGAATCCAGGAAAAATTGGAAGTTTTGGACTGGAATAGTACATTGATGATTATGTTGGAAGTTGACAGTGAGCTGCCCTCAAACCTCGAAGGGTCCCACAGAACCATGAGTCCTCCCGCTGTTCCCACTGCAGGGATGGATAAACAATTTGCCCTGGCCCAAATGGCCTTCACCACTTTGTCAGAGGAGATAGCATCAAGCTTGGTCTCTTGCAAAATAATGATAGAAGGGTTAATCCTCCTACGAATATCAGCCACTAACCTTCTCTTGGCTGCACTGTTCAGTCCTCTCACATTCCATAAGAGGACTTTCATCTGGACAGTTTGAAGTTTTTCTTGCCTCCCCTTCCTTGATGAGGGGGAGGTTTTGATGCATGAGCTTCGTTCGACTGTGTGTCACAGTTATCCAGAACCAATAAACGTTGGGTTCCATTTGCAACGTCAGTTGTAGTCTCTTTGTATTGCCTTTCCTTGTTAGGAGGATGACCCTGCTTCCTCTCATTACCAAAATCCACACTTTGCTTTTGGCTCCTCATATTTTGGGGGCTAATGTGACCGGATTGGTCATCCCTCTTTCCTAAGAGGTAATCTTCTAGCAGTATCTACGACTGACTAAAATCGGGATGACTCGTATCTTGGAGCAAAGGAACAGCCTGAGTCAAAACTTGGGAAGGGGTCCGTTCCATCTCTTCCTGTGATTCGCTTTCCAAGTGGGAGTCTGCTCCTTGTTGGTTGTTAGCCTCAAGATGCTCAGGGTTCGATTGGAGAGAGGGATTCTCTTCAGGCTGAGAGAGTCTGCCACAGTATCTAGAGGGGCTTGGGGATACATGGCCCTTCGCGTCTGGAAGATTTGGTTGCTTTTCCTGATCTTCCTTGTGCTCCAGGGGGTTGCCATTTTCACGTTTCTATTTTCCCAGTTTTTGAAGAGGACACTAGGACTGGAGGTGCCCTTGGGACCGACACTGGGTGCAGAAAGCTAGTCTATTTTCATAGACAATAGCTTGTTTATGAAGAATGGTGCCTCTAGACCGAAGAGTGATGGAAGTTGGGAGTTCTGCCTCCAAATCTGCCAGAACGCAAAATCGGGCCTGGACGAACCTTGTTCGAGCTCGGGTGGGAGGGTCAATGGTGACCAACTCCCCAATGGAATGCACAATACCTCTTATGACATTTTCATGCCAGCCAAAGAGGGGAAGATTCAGGAGCCTAACCCATATTGGGGCAATGTTGATGTTCTAGGTCTCAGGACTGAAATCCATGTCCCACTTCCTGAGAAATAAACTTTTACGACCCAAAAACCATGGCCCGCCAGCCAAAATTTTACAGTAATCCTCCTTATTGTTCAATCTAATGGCACCTCGGGATAGGGCCGCCAGCTCCAAATGCCCAGAAGTCCTCCATTTGCTTGCTGCCCATTTTTGGATAGTTTCCATGTCGGGATGACCTCCAATGAATTTACCTATTAGGGTAAATTTCTCAAACTCCATGAAGCTTGAAAGAACTTTCGTCGGGATGTCCAGCTCATCCCCAATCGAAAACAACTCTTTGGTAAAAAACCCGTTTAGGGTTTTTGAGGCCACTGCCTGGGCATAAGACTTTTGAGCCCCACCACCCCCTTTGTCTGGTGGGTCCTTACCTCGACCAAAACCATTGCCAGCCCGATCATCTTCAATGGGCTCGGGCATTTTCGCTCCCCTGGAATCATGATGCCCTCCAATTGCTTCGCTGCATCTAAGAATCGAACCACCACCGCTCTCGATCTCCCCTGCAGGCTTCCCGCCCATCGACATCCTTCCGCCTCCCTTATCGGTTGTCTCGTAAACCTGCTCTGAGTGAGAGTGATGATTTCTTCATTCTCCACTTTCGAGAAATCAGCTCTGATGCCATGTTATGAAAGTGAACCCCTTTTGTTTTGATTTTAAACTATAACAAGACCATGTAATTGAAGAACACAAGCTTATACTGAGAGGGGGGGTGAATAGTATAAGACCACTTTTTACTTTTCTTTCCCAAGCAATATTATGCAATGTAAATATAGCAATATCAATAGTAGTAATCAAAGCAATACACAAATCACCACACACAATAGAGACATCAATTTTACGTGGTTCACCCAATGTGGGCTACTCCACGGAGAAAATATTTCACTAAAGCTTTCTCAATCAATATCTTGGGAAGTCTTTCCCTATTACAATGTTTATGGACCTTTGTTCAAAGGAGACACCAATCCCCTAATCAAGTTTGTGTATCTCTATCCATAGGAGAACTCCTTTCTCCTTAGCTTTGACTGGTGATCTTCTAGATGAACTGTTGCCCCCACTACTCTAGCTAATGGATCTCTATCCATTGGATATTGTCGTCCTCTATACTCTGTCATGTTCAAAGCTTTGTCTCAAATCTGCAATAAACACAGTCCTTCGGTCTAGTTGATGAGTGGTTATTTGACACATATTTTTGTATCAGAATTGTTTTATTGTTATAATTATTTAGTGATTATGATATGTTTTATGTGAATTACTATTGAATATTGTGTGAATTATTAGTAAATATGATTAATTGCAGTAATCTAACAAATGTGTTTGATTTATACAAAATTCATCCGAGTCTTGAGAAAAATGCAGGAAAAAGTGTTGATGATCGATGAAGAGATTGCAGAGCTTTGGAGTGCACCTCGGATGAGAAGAAGGATGAATAAAAGGACCCAGGATAAAAGTAGAGCTCGATGACAACAGTAGTTGACCTGTTACAAAAGCATGTTACAGATGTATATTACTGAAGTATGTTACTGAAGTATATTACTGAAGTATATTACTGAAGCATGTTACTGAAGGTAACTACCGAAGAAAGTTACTGAAGAATATTTTACCAAGCAGTTACCGAAGGATAATAAAGGTTGTTGACTTACGTAGCATGCCACATCAGTGACGACACGTCAAGTTTGGACGACAACAAATATTTTCACTTAGCAAAATATTTCATTTATCGCATACTATCCACGAGAATATTTCAGTTGATAAAAGTTGTTATTTTCTTAATAAAGTTTGTAATCAGATTATTATGAGAAGTTTTAGATATAGACGCAAGACTGTTAGACCTTTCCTGGAATATAGGACATGAGGTCCTAATGTATATCTTGCGAATCATTCAAAATAGTATTGTCTTGTTAGGTTTGTTTGTAGGATGCCACTTGGACCAGTCAAAATATTTATCAAGTCCAAATAGGAATATGTATTATGTTAGGTTTAGATTATTTTGGTTGATGCATAGTTATCGCATCAGGAAGTCCACAAAATCCGCATGGCAAAATATGTGGAGAAATACTGTTTGGAATTGTATTAGTTACAATATAAATTACATAGGAGAGACCTTGAAAGAGGTCTGCAGAAAAAATACAAGAAATTATTGTCTGTTCTAAGTTTACAATTCTGAAGAAATGTGCCAACATGTACAACTGAATCTCCAGTAATAAAAGTAGCATTTTGTTCTTCAAAAATGGTAATTTGTATCAATTTCATGTGTTGTTTAATTTTTGTTATGTAAATTGTGTTTATCTATTACCTACATTTATAAAATATAAACATTATTTTAATATTATAAAAAAAATATAAATAAGATAAAGTAAATCGGGGGGAGAAAGACTCCCCTCCCCCCTCTGGGGGTGGGGCCCACCCTTATAATATAGCTCCTCCTTTTTCCCTTCTAAATAGGTTAGGATTAGTTAGCCTTAAATTAAACTGCATTTCAATTTACATAAAATAAGATAGATTGCACGAGGATCCTCACAAATAAATTAAATCATTTCATAAATAAATTAGTTTACAAATAATTAGGTGCATCAGTAAATCAATTCATCAGTAAAAGTAAATTATCATTGCATCAGTTATTTATTATACTCTGCATCATTTATTTCTGCACAAGTTTTATTCTGTTTATTACTTTCCTGTACACGTGAAACCTGAAAAAGAAACTTGAGCTAAGCTTAGTATTAATCCCCATGGTACAATCTATACGGGATTCCTACTCTTTAAATCTAACCTTGATTTCCCTCGGATTGATAAAATTAAATGTAAGCTCTACAACCGATCATTTTGGCATCGTTGTCGGGGAGAGTAGCGTCGTAGTGGTTAGTCAGAAAAGTTGTTTGGCAGTGCAAAGAGAGAGGCTTACTTGTATGTGAAAAGGGGTACGTACGAGACCTTGGTGTGCATACGAGTCAGAGTGGCCCAAATATGGTTCCAACAAGTTCCTCCGTTCGACGTTGCCAGGTTCATTTTTCTTAAAGGATTCATTTTTACTGCTTTCATAGATTAAAAATTTATTTTCTACAAATTTCAATTTCAACAAATTTTATTTTCTGCAATTTCCTTGTTTTGGGTGATTACTATTGTTAATTTGATTTAGGACCTATGAAAAAGAATAGGAAGTAGGTGAACGCTGAAAACAACCTAAACTTTGCTTAGGACCCTATTTTTTTAGTAGGAAGTAGTTACGTTGAGTGACACAACTGTAATGAAATCCCTCCTAATAGTCAAAGAACAAGTAGTAATTTACCTTTTACTTCAGCAATTTTACTTCCAGTAAAAATTTACTTTCCAAGCATTTTTACTTTTTCCTAAGTATGCTGAAATTAGTTGTATAAACGCATCTAATTTTAGTAGCATTAGGACTGTTTAGTAATTTTAAATTTATTTCTTTTCTATTGTGTTAAGAGTATTTATAAGTTCTGAAATTTATATTTAAACTTGGCAGACAGTAGGATTGAAACAGAAAAATCAAAACCCAAACAGAAAATAAAAAATAATAATAATATAAAATCAAAGAGAGAAAATAAAATAAAACAAATGGTGGAAAATAGTCAAACTGAATTTATAGACCTTAGAAAATTATTAATACAACAGGAGGTTAATCTTCTTTTTGAACAAGGGAACAAAACAACCAAACCAGAGTGGGAAGAACTGTGTGAACGCATTGACACTATCAATAAAAGATCAGACGAACTAAAGAAAATCAAGAGGATAAATATAGCAAAAACTCTAAGGGTAAACCATTCTTCACCTTATCAAGATCTTGGAAGAAGTTGTGAGAATTGGCTTTGGGATAGGAGAACAATAGTAAATCCAGTAATTTATCCTTGGAATCAATACCTTGAGGATTCCCTCACCATTCACAACTTCCTTGCAGACATAGAAAGGAAAGAATTAGCCCTACAATACAATAAGAGATACTACAAGATTCCTAGAGTTGTACATTTTAGAGAATTGTGCCAAGAGTTGCGTTACGAGCTACAATTTGGAATTCTTGATCCTATTGCAACCAAAGATTTCCTTGTTCAGTTGATTCAATTGTTGGTAGACTACTTCAACTTTGAAGAGGAACATTTTATGACACCAGAACAACTTGATCCAATCAACGATATTCATAAATTATTCAAAGAAGATTAGACATATTGCAAAAACAAGAAGTTTAGAACATTCATGAGCAGACCTAGAGACTCTAAAGGAAGATTCATAAAAATTAACAAAATAGAAGGAAATTCCCAAAGAGACTTTAGAGAGCCTAGAATTTATAAATTAGTAGACACCAAGGCTACAACATCAACCAATCAAGCTGAAATCCTAGATCAAGATCCCAATTCATATTTATTGCCCGATCCAAAATTTGACAACTACGTAGATCCTTCTTCTATATTTTTCGAACCTATACCTGATCCAATTCTTGAAATCCTATATTCAGGTATGGCTGATGAGCAAAGTGGTTTGGGAGAGGAAGGAGAAAACCATGGAAATAGGAGACAAAGGCAAGAGAGAGATCAGGGAGAGAACAGACAAAGAAAAATGTTCGCTTTCCCAATATTACATACAGAAGGAACAACAAGAGAACCTAAATCAATCTCTGTTTCTATATTGCCTACCTTTCATGGAAAACCCCATGAAGATCCTGATGCTTTTCTTTTTGAATTTGAAGTAGTATGTCAAGCTTACTTTTACACCACCAATGAGCAAAAGCTAAGGTTGTTTCCATCTACTCTTAAAGATGCAGCTTTAAGATGGTTTATGGGTCTAGGAGAAGGAGTTTGTAATCGTTGGGATGGAGAAAATGGATTAAAAGAGCTATTCCTTGAAAGATATCAAGATTATTGTAGAGTTAGGGATAAGAAAGCTGAGATTTTTCGTATGAATAAAAAAGAAGAAGAATATTTGGAGGATTATCTAGAAAGATTTCAATTTGTAGGGTCTAGAGTAAATATAGACCTTGATGAAGAAATCCTAAAAGAACTTTTCCTGAAAGGGTTGAAGGAAGATGTTCTTGAGATTTTAAATCTTATGGCAAAAGGAGACATTCATCTTATGTCATTTGAGGAGATTATCAATATTTGCAGAAATTATTCAAGAAACAAACCTCTAAGAAGCAATAAATATACATCCACAGGAGGAGTGACAAGAGTAGAAATTGGAAATATGTTGGAAGGCTTAAAAACTGATTTGTTGAGTACTTTGACCTCATCCTTGGACTTAATGGATAAAAAATCAAAGGACACTGAAGAAATTTACTGCCATAGGTGTAGGAAAAAGCACAATTTGAGAGAATGTCCTCTAAACATAACAAATATATCCAATATCTCCGCTTGTTGTCAAATTTGTGATAAGAATCATAAAACTAAAAACTGCAAGTATATCTCCATTGTTAAAGCTGCCATAAAAGAACCTGAAGTGGAACAAGCAGAAGATGTTTATTTTATCACTCAAATATGAAATGGTCCATTTAATGGCCCACCAAATTGGTCAAACCCTAGTTATTCTAACCAACAAAGGCCTAATCAATGGTCTAATGCACCGAATTGGACAAATTGGAACTCTTACAATCAAGATTGGAACATACCCCCATGGGCTCAATTTATGGCTAATTCTTATGGAGGACCACCTCCATGGAATCAAGGGACACCAAGTCAGAACATGCCTAGTTGGAATAATAGTGGCCAATATAATCAAGGTGGCACCAATTGGTCCCCAAATACAACACAACAACAAAACCTTCAAACTCAATTTAGGGGACAAAACACTCAAAACCCACCTCAAAATAGACTTCTACCACCTCCGACCAATAATAATAATCCTCCTAAGCAACCACCTCTTCCAGCTCAACCAATTCCTAACCCTAACAACAATAAGAATGTCCAACAAGTTTATGAGGCTAGTGAGACATGTTCTATATCCGTAGCACCATGTCAACAGATTCAATTAAGATCAGGAAAGGTGTTGGAAAATAATGTTACTCTCACAGAACTTGATGACTCTATCAAAAATTTGTTTGAAAAAGAGGATAACAACAAAAAGGAAACAGAAAATCCACCAGAAAATATTCCAACAAAGCAACAAGAAATCCAAATAAGGAAGGAAGTAGAAGTACCATTCCCTCAAAGACTGGCAATACCAAAAGAACCATCTAAGCCAACCTTTAACTTCCTTCAAGAAATAGAAGGCATTATTATTAAAATTCCTTTATTACAAGCTATCAAGGATATACCCATCTATTCCAAGCTTATTAAAAATATATGTTCAAATTCAGGGAAGAAAAAGAAGAATGAATTCCAAACTATTCAAGTCATTGGACAATTATCTGAGATAATGATAAGAGATAGGTTATTACCAAAATACACAGATCCTGGAATACCTATACTCATAGTACATATTGGAGACATAACCTTACAAAATGTTTTGATTGATTTAGGAGCCGCTATTAATGTCATGACCAAAGAAACAACAGAATCCTTAGGGATGCATAAACTACAATCAACTTCTATTGTGCTTCAACTCGTCGATAGGTCTACTATTAAGCCAGAAGGAAAACTAGAAGATATTATGGTCTATGTAAGTTCATGGGAATATCCTATAGACTTTATAGTCTTACAACCCAAAAAGAAGTTAGGGGGACATCCCTTAATCCTAGGACACCCATGGCTTGCAACAACTGATGCTTACATTAGTTGTAGATCAGGAAATATGACTATTTCTAATGGCAAGAATACTAAAGACCTTAGTTTATTCCCTAGATCAGCAATAGAAGAAGAATTTCCAAAGCAATTGTGGTATGATTTCCCTCATGAGTATGATGATATCCAAACCTTATCAATTAATGTTCTACATGAACAACTTCAACAAGAAGTCGAGGGGCCCCTACCATTATTGTTAGGAAATCAACAAGAGAATCAAGATCAAGATAGTAGTTGTTCATCTCAATTTTCCATTGATGAGGCAAGCACAAGTCAATCTCAAATAGAACCATATGGCTATGATTTAAACATTCTTGGATATGAGGTAAATGGGATAGATGCAAATACAAAAAAGTGTAAACAAATAGATATTATACCAGGAAAAACTCTTAACATTAGTAATGAATTCACAAGCATGCAAGAATCACAGTTGGTAGATGTGCTTAGAAAGCATCAATCAACATTCGCATGGAACTATGAGGATATGATGGGTATCCACCCAAATGTTTGTACCCATCACATATTTATTCAAGAAGGTTGTAATCCAGTAAGACAACCCCAAAGACGATTGAATCCAACTATGAAAGAAGTAGTTCAAGAGGAAATCATTAAACTCTTAAAGGCAGGATTTATATACCCAATTTTTGATAGCCAATGGGTGTCACCTTTGGTGATAGTCCCTAAAAAAAATGGTAAATGGAGAATTTGCATTGATTATAGAGAATTAAACAAAGTAACCAAGAAAGATTATTTTCCCTTGCCATTCATTGATCAAGTCTTAGATACATTGGCTGGAAAGAAATATTTCTACTTTTTAGATGGTTTTAGTGGATATAATCAAATCTCCATAGCTGAGGAAGATCAAGAAAAAACAACTTTCACATGTCCCGTAGGAACCTATGCTTATAACGTTCTACCTTTTGGACTATGCAATGCACCTGCAACTTTTCAAAGAGTTGTATTGGCTATCTTTGCTGACTTAACTAATGAATGTGTGGAAATTTATATGGATGACTTCACAGTATATGGTACTACCTTTGAAGAAACATTATCAAGCTTGCAAAAAGTTTTGGTAAGATGCCAAGAGCAAAACCTCTCTCTAAGTCATGAAAAGTGCTTTATGATGATGAAAGGAGGTATTGTTCTAGGACATTATATATCAGAAGAAGGTGTTAAAGTAGACCCTACAAAGATACAAATTATTCAAACCCTTCAACCTCCAAAAACACAAACAGAGGTGAGAAGTTTCTTAGGACACGTAGGATACTACCGTAGGTTCATTAAAGACTTCAGTAAAGTTGCTACTCCCATGTTTAAGCTCTTAACTAAAGATAGTGAATTCAATTGGACAAACGCATGTCAAGAAGCCTTTGAAGAAATAAAAGAAAAATTGACTACTGCTCCAATCTTGAGAGGACCAAATTGGGAATTACCATTCCACATTCATTGTGATGCTTCAGGTTATGCAATAGGAGCAGTATTGCAACAAATAGAAAACAAAATACCTTATGCTATCTATTATGTAAGTAAAAACTTGCATGGAGCTGAGCTTAACTACACTATTACAGAAAAAGAATTTTTAGTTGTAATTCATGCTCTCAATAAATTTAAACATTACATAATAGGGTATGAAGTATTTGTTCACACTGATCACTCTGCCATTAGATACTTAATGAACAAAGCAACAATGGGTGGTAGAGTGATTAGATGGCTTCTCTTACTACAAGAGTTCAATGTCACAATTATAGATAAGGCAGGAAAAGATAATGTTATTGCAGATCACTTATCTCGCATGCAAATCTTTGATGATAACGAGTTAATTCTTGATAATTTTCCAGACGAACATTTGTTTGCTCTTTCTATTTTTACCCCTTGGTACGCTGATATTGTAAATTATTTAGTAACAGGAAAAATACCTCAAAATTATACACCGCATGAGCATAGGAAATTAATACATCAAAGTATTCATTTTATGTGGATTCATGGAATTCTGTTTAAAAAATGTCCTGATCAAATCATTAGGAGATGTGTGCAAGAAAATGATGTATATGACATTATTAGGGCAGCACATGAAGAACCTTGTGGAGGTCATTATGCCACCCAAAGAATGGTTAATAAAATACTTCAAACTGGGTACTTTTGGCCTACTATGACTAAAGATGTTCATCAATTTATTGATAGATGTGATGCTTGTCAAAGAGCTAGCAAGCCTACACCATCTATGGAAATGCCTTTGGTTCCACAGATAGTACTTGAACCATTTGAAAAATGGGGAATTGACTTTGTTGGACCTATAGACCCTCCAAGTGATGGTAATAAACACATACTTGTATGTACAGATTATGTTACCAAGTGGGCTGAAGTTAGAGCTCTCCCACGAGCTCAAGCTGAACCAATGGCCGATTTTCTTTATGAAAGCATAATGCAACGCTTTGGAGCACCAAGAGAATTAGTTTCAGATCATGGACCTCAATTCACCTCCAATGTGATTGATCATTTTGTTAACATCTATCAAATAAAACACAAGAAAACCTCACCATATCACCCTCAGGCTAATGGACAAGTAGAAGTTACAAATAGAGAACTTGAAAAGATTATTACAAAAACTGTAACTGTTAATAGGGGTGATTGGGCTGAGAGATTAAAAGAAGTTGTATGGGCATATAATACAACTTGGAAAACTACCACAAGATTATCACCGTATGAAATGGTCTATGGAAAACAAGCCATCATGCCCATTGAATTCGAGATAGAAACCCTTCGCACAATGGTACAACTTGACATGAATTTGGATAACGCACAAAAATAAAGGTTGGAAAAGTTAAATATTTTGGATGAGAGAAGATTAGAAGCATTGCATAGAACTGAAATAACCCAACAACAATGAAATAAATGGCATGATAAACACATTGTACCACGTACATTTCAATCAGGAGATTGGGCCTTGTTATTTGACTCTCGTTATCAATATTTTCAAGGTAAATTAAGAACAAGATGGCTAGGACCCTATGAAATTGAGGAAATATTTGGAAATGGTACAGTCAAGCTTAAGCCCATAGATGATTCAACAAGGAAACTACTAGTAAATGGACATAGGCTTAAAATTTATAAGAAGCCATTATCTAAGGAAGAATTCATACACCAGTTTAGACAACAAACTGATTTGTAGTGTATTTCTGAACTGCAACCAACTACTATCCAATAAACTCTCTTTGAAAAGAAAATAATAATAATAAATATATATATATATATATATATCAAAATTGAAAAAATTAATTTATAAAAATAAAAATGATTATGCTTCCTTTATTTCATCATGAAGTATCTGTATTCCCTTCCATTTTTAGTCTTAATGTTTTAAAGATAGCTCAAGGAAGATGATTACCACATGATGCATAGTACCTTGTAGGAATATGATTACCACATGATGCATAGTACCTTGTTGCTAGATGAAATCTAGGTATTCTTCAAATACTCAAATTATATCTGGTATCCTGAGCAAAATTTTCATTGAAAATCAAGCAAATATTTTAAAATGTTATAAGTTACTCCTAGTTGATCAAGTTTTTCTTTTGACCACGCACAATTGCACATCTAAAAACATTGTGAAATATTGGAGAAATTAACTCATGTGTTATTTTTGCCATAAGTGAATAGTTTCCCTTGCTTATCTATTTATACACATGGTCTAGAATACTAACAAATTGGCAAAAGGACAAGCTCGCCCTTCACCCTTCAAAAAAAAAATCCCTTGCTCCTCATCTAATCGAGCAAGTATCCCCATAAAAATCTTCTTGCTTCTCCTCAAAATAAGCAAGAACCCCAAAAAAATATTCCAATACAATTCTTCTTGCTTCTCTTCAAAATAAGCAAGAACCCCAAAAAAGCACTAAAAATCCCTTGCTCCTCCCAAAATGAGCAAGTATCCCACATATAACAAAAGTAAATAAAGGGCAAAAGAGCTTGAATCCCTAGAATTTTTAGTATCTCAAACACCATGGGATACTCTTTATTGAAGTATCCTTACGTATTAGCACTAAGTCTGGATAAGACCTCTAGATGCTCATAAGATCAGCTAGCTTTTTGGCATACATAACCCTTGTTGTTTTTCAATCCTTACTCATAATGGGGAATGAATCCTCACTACACACACAGTTGGTCTTGAAAGAGGCTTGAAAATACTAGGACAACTTTGACATTAAATTGGTTTGTGAGAGGAGTAAATGAAGTTGTTTCAAAATTGCTAGAATGTTTGAAGTCCTTGAAGAATAACCCTAGAAACATCACATGCAGATAAAAGCCCAAAGACAATCCTCATGAAAGTACTATGGTTTCAATTTTTTCTACAAAAGCATGGCTTGTGTCCATCACATTTTCATCCTTTAAAAGCCATCTTAATAACTATTTCACTTTTTCCCATGATTGAAGATATCCTAGAAGGCTGAAATCAGATTTTATATAAATTATTTTTCTATCCTAGAAACTTCTTCATGACATACAGGAAGCATACTCACCAAAATTATAATAAAACCCCATTCATAAAATTATCCTTATATTATCCATAAATATAAATAAACACCCTTCCTTTTTTGTTTTGGCTATATAGCCAAAATTATAGTTTGGGGGGGATAAATAAAGGCATATACAACTCATAATATAGTTTGGGGGAAGAAAACAGGTAAAGTATTTTCTTGACTCTAAATAGTGGTTTTGGTAAGTGTCTTCCGTAAGTACCTTCCGTAAGTGTCTTCCGTAAGTACCTTTCGTAAGTGTCTTCCATAAGTACCTTCCGTAAGTATTTTTCGTAAGTATCTTTCGTAGGTGTCTTTTGTAGATATATTCCATAGATACCTTCTGTAAAAGTTTTTCGTAACACCATCATCAGTAACACTATTCAATAACACCCTTCTGTAGCTGTCATCCATACTCGTAGCGCTAAAAATCATAAGTCTAAAAAATTATATATTATTTAAATTAAGAACACATGGCAACCTAGGAAGTAATAGGGCAAATAAAGGAATATTAGCGTCGTAAACTATAAGGCATTAAATTTTTTATTTTTTATATGATATACGAAAAAAATTAATAAAAAAAACAACTCTACTATATACCCACATAAGCTGATGGGCCTTATAATATTAAAATAAAAACATAATACAATATATAAAATTAAAATAAAATAATAATAAATTATAAAATTAAAATAAAAGTCATATTATGCCACGGGCCTTTTTCATAAGACACAAAGTGCAACCGTCATAAGAGCCAATTCTAACATGCCATGTGGCAAGGCAAGGAACACCTATCACGTGAGGTGGCAGACAACTCACCAGCCAATTGCCATGGGGATCACATAGGTAGCATGTGTAATTGATCAAGCCAACCACATGCATGTACGCGGATCACGGTTCTTTGTCATTGATTTCAAGCACCATCGACGGATATAAAAGGTAGAAAAGAAACACAAACTACCATGCCAACCTCAGTAAGGGGGAAATTAATATTGACGCGTGTCTGTTCACAGATCAATCATATAACAAGGCACAAATTAGGGATGATAGCCATCGATCAAAGCACATCAACGACCAACATTTGCATTACGGTTAAAGCTTGTTTATCACCATAGATTTTAGGGTAAAAACCACCATCGTATATAGGTTTTCAAAGCATATCCATCGTAATAACCACTTGTAAAAATATTCTCAACAAGTCCTCATTGAACTTGTCTAAATATGCTCTCAATATGTATTGTAAGCTTCCACAAAAGCTCACATAAATCTGTCCACAAGTCCTCTTAAAGAATTACCTCAAATCTGCTAAACAGGTCCACACTAGAAATTGTCCAATCTTATAGAAACATAAAGAGAATTGTTAGAGACTCAATATGCTTCACATTCATCACAATGCTCAATTACTTTCAATCAATCTTTTAGAAACATACTGAGAATTTTTAGAGACTCAATATGCTTCACATTCTCCTCAATGCTCAATCACTTTCTCAAATTCAGAATATAAAATATTTTGTTTCGTAGAACTTGAAATATCACTTCACACATCCACTTGACTAGGCTCAACCAAATCTACTCAACCAATCACTCAATGAAATAATCCTTGCTCACAAATCCTAGTCCAAGCATATGAACACTCACTCAAATGTTTTCAACAATGCTTATCAACCAATCTCACATAACAATGATACTCATGTTCTTTGCAAACCCTAGTTCAAGTTCTTCACTCAATTACTCACTTCAACAACAATGCTTATAACAATATTCACATAACAATGATACTCATGATCTTTGCAAACCCTAGTTCAAGTTCTTCACTCAACTATTCACTTCAACAACAATGCTTATCAAACTAGATGCATAGCATTCACTTCACAATGGCTCAACAACTCAATAAGGAAACCTAATCAAATCCTTTTCACTCCAAAGTTGTTTTCCAAAAAACCAACCAATCAACTCAATCAAAGAAGAATGTGCCCATACCTTTTTGCTTGATGAGAAGTAGACCACACAAATCTACTACAATCATAAACACTTCTTTGCCAAACTCAAGGAGGTTAGATGTCAAAATATTACTCTCTCAAAAAAAATCCTTGGACACAAAAATAATCAATGCTCAAATATACCTTATTTCTCCCTTTTAAAATTAACACTCCTCAAACCATACATAAAAACAATTACTTGGATACACCTTATCAACTCCAACTTAAAATAATATCCAACACCACAAAAATCACAACCAATATTTCTAAAACACCTTTATTTCTTTTTCAAACCCTAAAACAAATAATATCAAAAAATTATTTTGCAATATCCTTATAACTCCCTAAAACCTCAAATACCACATGAAATATGCAAAAATTAATTTGTAATACCTCAACAACCTTTTTCAACAAATTTGATGCTCAAACTTTAATGCATACCTTATTATCCCTCAAAAGGGTTTTCGACGTGATTCAATCCACTGTCTCCCCAAGCGCTAAGCACCTTAGAACCTTGGAGCCCACCGCATGGGCTAGAAGCACCCACGTGAAGGAAGCAAAGATTCCTCCCCTTTCTACCAATGTCCATCGCGATTTCCAACAAAAATACAAAATGAAAGATCCTCCGCGGGGATTCGAACCTGTGCCTATCGCTGCCCTAATGACTTGCCACTATCGCGCTTGCCAACTGCGCTATCAGTAGTTGGTGACCAAGGCTCCCTCCTTGGTGTATGATGTAATCTCACCTTCTCTTAGCACTTTAAACAAAACACAAAGCTCTCTATTGCACCCACGATTCGCATAAACACATAGCATAAGGTTTAATTCAAAAATGTTCGAGGGCTTATGGTAAGGTGGGTAATCCTCCTTTTATACACATGGTAAATGTTATTCCCATGTTGATGCTTAGAAATTCAATTTCGAATTTTGAATTAATTTTAATAACCCTCCTTAGGGTTAGTTAAAGATTAATATAAATTAATCTTATAATTAATATCAAAATTAATTAATAATTAATTTAAATAACTTTAAGTTAAGTAAATTAAATTATAAATTAATTTATAATAAAAATTATATTAATTAATTTATAATAAATTTAAAAATTCCCTTTATAATATTATAAAAGATATTATAATATTATTCACTTGGGCTTTTTGCACTTTAGACCATATCTGATGTCCTGAAATCGGGTCTTGAACAACTAAAATTGGAGAACCTGAAATCGATGCTGCCCACTGAAACTGCCACTGACTGGTGCTGAAATCTTGACATCAATGACCACTCACTCTTGACATTAATAACAACTTATCTACTCAAAATTTCCAACAATATCCCCCTTTGTCATTGATGACAACCCAAATTATTTTTACCAAAATTTGACCTTTTTCCTGTTTTGCTCCCCCTAACTGAATGCTCTCTCCCTAAACCAAATCTCTCCCCCTTATTCAAATCTCTCCCCCTTCGACACCAATGGCAAAGGGTCACATTTGGGGCTTAGGACTAAGAATGAATCTCTTAGCTTAGCCCCTCCCCCACCTCCTCTTGAGGTGGTTAATTCTAGGGTGGGAGTATTTCTACTCCCAACAAGCACTGGTATTTACCTTTATCCTCTTTCCTTCTCATCTGATCCTTCTGATTTCTTTGACTATTATTGTTCCTGTTCCTATCCATGTCCACATTCTTGTTCCTGTTTATATCCATATTCCTGTTCCTGTTCCTGTTCCTATCCATGTTCATATTCTTATTCATGTTCCTGTTCATGTTCATTCTTGATTCTGGAATATATGCTCTACATCATTTTTCTGTATGTCCATCATTATCGCACTTATAACACTTAATGTTAGTATTCCTTGGAGGTGCAAATGTCTTGGAATTTCTCTTGGTGAAGTCATATTATTTTTTGTTATGAACCTTGCAATTCATTGCCTTGTGACCAAACTGATTATATGAGTAGCAATACCCATGGAAAAGTTGTTTGTTCCTAAAATTCCCATATTCCTATCTTTCATGTGTCCTGCACTGTGAAGCCATGTGCCCAAATCTGTGACATGAGAAACATCTTCCATTGAAGTTTCCTTGTATTGACCTCATTGGTCTCTTAGTCTCTCTTAACCTATTCTGATTATTGTTCCATCTATTTCTTCTTTGTGAATTGTTCCTTTCCTTGTTGAACTTTCTGTTGTCCAACTCATCCTCAGAAGTCTCCTTTCTCTTATATTGTATTCTTCTGAATTTTCTTCTTCTTCAAAAATTGAGGTTGAATCTTCTTCTTGTTTCTTTTGAGCTTGTTCAAAACTAAGACATAGTTTGTTTGTTGACCTTCTTTGTACCTTTATCATCTTATCTACAATCTTTGAACTCTTTCCAAACTTGTGTAGCTTATCCTTGGATTTCTCTAAATCTTCCCTTAGTAGAGCTACTTCTTGTTCTAGTTGTTCACATTCTAAGACCTTTGCTTCTAGCTTATCCTTGAAATTCTTTGTCTTAGCCATTGACTTGTTTAGATCCTCTATAAGCTTTCCTCTTTCTTCATCACATTATTGAAACTAAATTTCAAGTTGGGAGTTTTTCTTTCTTACCTTATTTAAAGTTTTAAGAGCATAAATAAGCTCTCCCTCAAGATCAACTCCTTTTTCTGATTCTTCCTCTATTTGTTTGCCTTTGTCAACATCTTCATTCTTTTTTGACTTGTCTTCTATAGGATCACCTTCTTCTTCTTCTAGTGCCATTAGAAGATTCTCTTCTGGTCCTTCTAGTGCATCCTCATATTCATCATCACTAAAAGTAAAACCATCCCTTGTACAACCATCTTCAAGATGTCAAAAATTACCACATCTAAAACTCTTGAGAATTATTGGTGGCCTTTTCTTGACTTCTTTTTTTCTTCAATCAGAAATAGGACTTCATCTTTATCATTATTTGAAAAACTATTATCACTATCACTTGAGTACTTACTTGCCTTGTCTGCATAGTAGCTCTTATTTTATCTTTGAAAGAACTTCTTCCCTTGTCTTTTTTGTCCATCCTTACCTTTCTTTTGGTACCTATATTTTTTTGATTCCTTGTTCCTGTAATCCTGTTTTTCTTCATCATTGTTATTTTTAGATTCTCGACAATTAGTTGCATAATGACCATAATTTCCACAATTGAAGCATCTAACAAATTTTGCATCTTTAAATCTTCTTGAATCCTTATTCCTTATGCCATAATTAGCTTTTTCATCACTGGATGACTCATTGCTCGATTCTGACTTCTTACCCTTTATTTTCTTAATTGCTTTAAAGGTTGCTTCCTTTCGGATGATTAGGTTCCTCTTTTGTTCTTAACTCAAAAGATGTAAGAATACCAAGTAACATATCTCTTGTCAAAGAATCACTATACTTTGATTCTTCTATAGCAGAAATATTTTCACTAAATCTCTTTGGAAGAGATGTTAAGATCTTATCACAAATATCTGATTCTTCAACATTAAGTCCAAGTCCTTGCATGGCATTAATAACCTCATCTACTCAAAGTAGATAAGTACTAATGTTTTCCTCATCCTTCATTCTTAATTCTTCAAATTATCCTTTGAGATTTTGAATATTTGCCTTTTTGACACTTTTATCTTCTTCATATATGCTTTGCAACTTATCCCAAATTCATTTTGCATCTCTACAATGCATAAACTTTATTGATTTTGTTCTATGCAAACCTCTCAAAATTGCATTCATTGCTTTTGAATTGTAATGCTATAGAATCTTACCTTCCTTATATGTAGATGGATCAAGTGGTGGTATGTATCCATTTTTAATTGCTTCCCAAATTTCATTACCAAGTTCCATAAAGTGAATCTTCATTCTCATACTCCAAAACATATAATCACTTCCATCAAAGATCGATGTTGAATTATTTGAGGACACATTCTTAGAATACATTGTGTTCTTGAAAGTTTTTCCTTCAAGCTGTTAAAATCTTCCGAAGGAACTCGCTCTGATACCAATTGGAGAACACACGCTTATACTAAGAGGGGGGTGAACAATATAAGATCACTTTTTACTTTTCTTTCCCAATCAATATTATGAAATGTAATTATAGAAATATCAATAGTAGTAATAAAATTAATGCTCAATCACTTTCAATCACTCTTTTAGAAATATAAAAAGAATTGTTAGAGACTAAATATGCTTCACATTCACCTCAATGCTCAATCACTTTCTCAAATACAGAATATAAAATAATTTTTTTTGTAGAACTTGAACTATCACTTCACACATCTACTTGACTAGGCTCAACCAACTCTACTCAACCAATCACTCAATAGAATAATCCTTGCTCACAAATCCTAGTCCAAGCATATGAACACTCACTCAAATATTTTCAACAATTCTTATCAACCAATATCACATAACAATGATACTCATGTTCTTTGCAAACCCTAGTTCAAGTTCTTCACTCAATTACTCACTTCAAAAACAATGCTTATAATAATCTTCACATAACAATGATACTCATGATCTTTGCAAACCCTAGTTCAAGTTCTTCACTTAAATATTCACTTCAACAACAATGCTTGTCAAACTAGATGCATAGCATTCACTTCACAATGGCTCAAAAAATTAATAAGGAAACCTAATCAAATCCTTTTCACTCTAAAGTTGTTTTCAGAAAACCAACCAATCAACTCAATCAAGGAAGAATGTGCCCATACCTTTTTGTTTGATGAGAAGTAGACCACACAAATCTGCCATGATCATAAAAACTTCTTTGTCAATCTCAAGGAGGTTAGATGTCAAAATATTACTCCAATATTCTCTCAAAAATAATCCTTGGACACAAAAATAATCAATGCTCAAATATACCTTATTTCTCCCTTTTAAAATTAACACTCCTCAAACCATACATAAAAAAAATTACTTGGATACACCTTATCAACTCCAACTTAAAATAATATCCAACACCACAAAAATCACAACCAATCTTTCTAAAACACCTTTATTTCTTTTTCAAACCCTAAAACAAATAATATCAAAAATTTATTTTGCAATATCCTTATAACTCCCTAAAACCTCATACCACATGAAATATGTAAAAATAAATTTATAATACCTCAACAACATTTTTTGACAAATTCGGTGCTCAAACTTTAATGCATACCTTATTATCCCTCAAAAAGGGTTTCCAACGTGATTCGATCCGCCATCTCCCCAAGCGGTAAGAACCTTAGTGCCTTGGAGCCCACCACGTGGGCTAGAAGCACCCATGTGAATGAAGCAAAGCTTCCTCCCCTTTCTACCAATGTCCATCACGATTTCCAACCAAAATGCAAAATGAAAGATCCTCCATGGGGGATTCAAACTTGTGCCTGTCGCTGCCCTAACGACTTGCCACTGCCACGCTTGCCAACTACGCTACCGGTAGTTGGTGACCAAGGCTCCCTCCTTGGTGTATGATGTAATATCGCCTTCTCTTAGCACTTTAAACAAAACACAAAGCTCTCTGTTGCACCCATGATTCGCATAAACACATAGCATCAAATTCAAAAATATTCGGGAGCTTATGGTAAGGTGGGTAATCCTCCTTTTATACACATGGTAAATGTTCTTCCCACGTCGTTGCTTAGAAATTCGATTTTGAATTAATTTTAATAACCCTCATTAGGGTTAGTTAAATATTAATATAAATTAATCTTATAATTAATATCAAAATTAATTAATAATTAATTTAAATAACTTTAAGTTAAGTAAATTAAATTATAAATTAATTTATAATAAAAATTATATTAATTAATTTATAATTAATTTAAAAATTCCATTTATAATATTATAAAAGATATTATAATATTATTCACTTGGGCTTTTTGCACTTTAGACCATATCTGACGTCCTAAAATCGGGTCTTGAACAACTAAAACTAGAGAACCTGAAATTGATGCTGCCCACTGAAAATGCCACTGACTGGTGCTGAAATCTTGACATCAATGACCACTCACTCTTGACATCAATGACCACTCACTCTTGACATCAATGACAACTTATCTACTCAAAATTTCCAACACTAATTTGTTTGCATAGATTATAAAAAAATTAAAAAATAAAATAAAAATAAATTCCTTTTTATGTCTTTTGCATTTTTGTGTTAGTTTTATATTTCCTCTCCCTTTCTCTTTCTCATTTTTATGGCCCTAAACCTTACAAATAAGAGAATAATGATAGAACCAGAAGAGAATCCTCTATGCCATGCAGATGATCAAGTTGTTAGGGAGAATCTCAATCTAAAGGAAGAAGAGTACATAGAGATCGATAATGATCTTAAGCCTATTGAAGGACCTCGTGGTAAAATCACATTTAGAACTTATGATCAATTCTTTAATTTCTTTAGAAAACACAAGAATGTTTTGAATGAGTCTTTGGGAATAGATACCCACTTCAATGGAGTTGAAACATCTCATCATTAAAACATCTTTCCTCAAAATGTTCATGTCAATCCTTTGTTTCAATCTTCTCCTAATGTTAATCCGCTTCATAAACCCACATATGCTACTATAACAACCACCAACATTGGGGGAATTTTGCAACCTCCTCCAACTAGTAGTGCATCCAAAAATAATGTTCAATTTCCTTCTTATCATGTTCCTTATTTTGTTCCATCAAATAGGAGTTATATCCCACAACAAGATACCACATAAAACATCCCATATCGTAACAATATTGATGTTTCTAATATTAACCAAGTCCCTTTTCAACAATCCACCTATAATCCTCTAGGAAATTCTGGGGTATTGCACAATAACAATCTTGATATACAATGTTTGACAAGTATAGTGAAAAAATTGGCATTAAGAATGGATACACTTCAACCTCCAAGTTTGACCTTCAACTATAAAGAAATGTGCAATCAACCCCTAGATCCTATGGTCATCGTTAGGCCCTACCCTAAGAATTTTCCAATGTCGGTTTTACCTATTTCTAAGGGAAGAAAGGAACTGATTGAACATTTAAGGATGTTTAGAACAACATGCCATGATATTATATATGATTACAAGTTGCTAAAAGTGTTTTCTAAAAGCCTTGGTGGTATGGCATTGTAATGGCATTATCAAATACCCCGAGATTCTTTAAGAAACTTTGAAGAGACAACTGAGTTGTTTGTTTAGCAATTTGGAGCTTATGTCGAGAAAAGAGTAACCATTCAAGATTCGTATCTCCTAAAGCAAGGTAAATATGAAAGTTTTTCAGAGTTTTTGTCTCATTGAAGAAGTTTAGTCGAACGATTGAGATATACCTTACCTCCTCAAGACATGCTAGAGATCTTTATTAGAAACTTACAAAAGAAGATCTCATATGAGTTGGAAACAACAACCATTACCTCTTTTGAACAAGCAATAGATTTGGAAAGAAGAGTAGAGAAGGCTCTTATTTGAACAGGTCAACTCAAGATCAGGATATAAGAGGATAGGACTACGAAAACCCAATATAAGAACAAGCATGTAATTGGTGATGGGGTTATAGATAACAAGAAGACAAATAATGTTAATGTTGCTAGTACCTTGCAGAAGTTAGTACTAGGAAAACCTCAAAAAACCTCACCAAGGAACTTTACAAGACTCAACTAACCTATTTCATTGGTACTTAAGCAACTTTTGTAAGCTAAGATGATTGAGTTACCTCTTATAAAGCAACCCAATACCATGATATTGTGGTATAAGCTTGGTCAACATTTTTAGTATCATAGGGTGGAAGGGCATATGATGCATTCATATAAGAGGTTAAAACATGTGGTTTAGGATATAATAGATGAGGGTCATCATGTAAGGGATGACTCTAAACCCCCCCCCCCTAACCATAATCTTCTAACTAATCAACCTCCTCCTCAACAACCACCCACAACTAATCAAGAACGGGGATCTTCTAAAACCGCCTATCCAATCATGGGTGACATACAACTAATCAAAAATCATATCATAATGTGCCACCATACTACAACAACATGGTTGGTATAATTACGACTACAACAATCCAACAAGCTCAAGCTCAATTGACTCAATAATCTCAGTAAGAGATAAGTTCTACATCCAACCAACCCTCTAGACCACCCTTAGTTCTCAAGAGTACTCAAAAAGGAGCACAAGTATAGAAAACCCAACCTTAGTGTTAAAAGCACAACCCAAAGTCTCCTTCGATATTCAAAAATAGTTAAGCAACATATCAGCCAAGATTTACCTCTTAGATTTTACAGACTTATCCTATTCATAGGGAAACCTTGTTGAAGATTCTAAGTCAAAAATCCATCCCATAAGATCTCCCCCCTAGCAACCTAGCCAATGATGTAGGTGTTCTTAGGATAAATCATATATTATTTTATGATGACGAGCTTTCTTCCTCAAATTTGCAAGGGGATTCTTGTATTTACATCACTGGATATATTGGAAAAAAGTTTATCAAGAGAATCTTGGTAGACAATGGTTCCTCCCTCAATATATGCACTTATAATTTCTTCCAAAATTTTGGATTAAGGGAGGAAGACTTAACCAAATATGATGTCATCATAAAGACTTTCAACAATGAGTCCCACGAGGCCTATGGCATTTTATCCCTTCCCCTTAGGGTAGGATCCAAGATATTAAATACCTTGTTTTATGTGGTATCTTGTCTCACATATTTTAATCTTCTTCTTGGATGCTCATGGATTTATGCTATGAGGGTTGTCCCTTCTACTCTTCATCAATGTTTAAAATATGAATTTAAAAATCAACTTATCGTTATTATAAGTAACCCTCATTCATTTCAATATTATTCAATGGTTGAGCAAGCTCAATATGACATCAATTTTTATCCATCTGTTTCTCTTTCTTCTATTTCTAATTCTTCTTTTCATCACCCTTCATCATCTCAAATCACCAAGAAATTTGAAAATCTTAAGATAATTAAGGAACCATCAATCATATTATCATGACAAGATCAGATCAATCTGCTCGATGAAAGTTCTCTTCTCAACCTCGTAAAGTTGCCACCTTCACCCTAAACAATGGGTTTACCTCATAAAAAGGGTGAAGTAGTACACATTGATATGTGTACCTTTGTCTATGCAAGTACATCTCCTGAAGAAAAGATCTATGGTAGCAACCCCTTACCAGTAGAGTGAACCTTTGTCCATTGTTATCTATCTAATGATTACCCAGTTTCTAAACAAATCTTATCTAGTACGAGATATGTAGGTAAGGGTTTGGGGCCACAATAGAAAGGTATTCAAGAGCCTTTAGAAGTTGAGATTTATCCTGGGATATGTGGCATAGGTTACATCCCCAAAAAAAACTAACCCTTACCAATTATTGATGATCAAGTCATTACTTATGTTGAATTCATGGATTGTCATTTCTTAGAGTGGAGTAATAAGGATGAGGGACCACCTTCTTCCTCTAACATTTTATTATGCAATGTGATAACTTTGGTGCGCCTTGAGTTAGTTACAATCCCAAAGGATTATGTTGAAGGGGAAACTCTTTGTGATATGGATCATGAAGATATCCTCCAAAATATCTTCTTCTTTGATGGATTAGTTCATTGTATCACCCATGTCGAGTCTTCTAGTTTTCAAGTGGATTTTATTCCTATGTCTTCTAAATGCCTTGAGCAACTAGGTGTTATCTCAAACCCTTCTCACTATGAGGATGAATCTCAAATTCTCACAAAGGAGACCATAGATGTTAACACAGGTTTCAAGGAAAGCCTTGTCCATGGATAAGCAGAAGCAATTGACCAATTTACTTTAATTTCAAGATATTTTTTCTTGGTCATATGTCAACATACCAGGGATTGATCCCTCTGTCGTTATACATCATTTGGTAGTTAATATTGTTAAGCAAAAACTTAGGAAGATGCATCCTAAGGTCATCCTTTTAGTTAAGGAGGATCTCCATAAACTCCTTGATGTTGGTTTTATCAAAGCTATCGACTATTCTGATTGGATCTCCAACATCATTCCTATAGCTAAGAAGGAAGGAATAATCAAAACATGTACCGAATTTCAGGATATTAACTTAGAATATCCCAAGCATGATTTTCCCCTTTCCAACATAGATTAGATCATAGATGTTTTAGTCTAATGTGGAATGTTATCACTCATGGATGGCTTCTCGAGATACAAACAAATCATGATTGCTCCTGAGGACCAAACCAAGACAACTTTCATAACTCCATGGGGCACCTTCTATTATAAAGTCATGCCTTTTGGCTTGAAGAATGTTGGTTCCACATACCAAAGGGCCATGAAATATATTTTTCATGACATTATGTATGACATTATTGAAGACTATGTGGACGATCTTCTTCGTCGCTCCATACATTGAGAAACTCAAGCTTAAGATTTAAGATGGATTTTTGAAAGGCTTTGGTAATTCAAGGTTTGTATTAAGCCATCCAGGTGTGTGATTAGAGTAATATTTGGTAAGATTTTAGGTTTCATAGTGTCTAGGCAAGGCATCAAAGTGCATTCCACTAAGATAGCTATTATCTTTGACATACCTCCTCATCGTAATCTAACCAGGTTGCATAGCTTGCAAGGTAAACTTCAAGTTATTAATTGGTGCATAGCCTAGTTAGTCGATAAGTGTCAACCCTTTATTAATCTTCTTAAGAAATATATAGTATTCAAGCGGGATAATGAGTGTCAAAGAGACTTTAATGGACTCAAGAAGTATCTCACTTCTGTGCATGTGTTAATTTCCCCTAGACCAGATAAGCATCTGATGCTTTACATAGCATCCATAACCCAAGATTTGGAGGCTATGATTGGTCAACATGATGATCAAAACAAAGAGTGAGCTATCAACTATATTAGTAGAACTTTGGTTAGCTATGAAACTAGATATACCCCTTTGGAGAAGCTTTACCTTGACGTAGTGTTTGCTTCTCATAAGTTAAGACATTGCATGCTTAGCCATAAGACGTTGGTAATGGCAGGGTTTGATCCTCTTTGCTACTTAATATCGAAGCCCCATATTTTGGATTGAGCTCCTAAGTGGGTTCTAGCTCTTAGCGAGTTTGACTTAACCTTTATAGACTAGAAGTCTATAAAAGGTGAGTTTATTATTGAACAACTAGTCGTTGCTCCCTTAGAGTTTGCCCATCCCTTAGTCATAGAGTTTCCCGATGAGTGCCTTAGATTAGAAGTAGAAGAACCTAAGTATTGGACTTTATTTTTTTATGGAACCCGATGCTTAAAGGGCATTAGTGCTGGAATTATTCTAGTCACCCCACAAAAACAACTCATCCCCCTTTTCTTCAAGCTCATTTTCTCTTGCACTAATAATGCTATAGAGTACAAAGCTCCGATCCTCGATCTTAGAGCAACCTTAGCCTTAAAGGCTAGAGTCCTTTATGTCTTTGGTGACTCTCAACTTGTGGTTAATCATATTAACAACATTTATCAAACTAGAAACCTTATAAGGAGATTGTCACTAAGATTTTGTCAATCTTCAATAAGGTAACCATAGAGTCTATCCCTAGATCTTCCAACTACCATGTGGATGCCATGGTCTTTGTTACATTCTTGATCCCCTTGGAGTTAGAAAGTGATCAAGCGTCGATTATCATTTGCAAAATCTAAGAGCCTACTTTGCTTAGTTCTAGTCTCATTACATTAGATGTCCTAAACATTGGAGTTTCTCAATCCGAGCCTTAGCACACAAACATCTTTAACTTTCTTAAAGATGGTTCAATGCCTAATGGCTTAGATCGCAACCAAAAAAAGCTTTTACAAAAAAGAGTGTGTCAATTTATCATAATTGACAATACTTTATATTGAAGTTCTTTTGAGGACATCTTCTTATGATTTCTTAACTCCAATGAAGCCTGACTAGCCCTCAACGAAGCTCATGAAGGATCATGTGGAGGTTATTTTAGTGGCAATGCTATTGCCAAGAAGCTCCTTCAGATTGGTTATTATTAGACTTCCATGGATAAATATGCATGTGATTATGTTTGATGTTGCGATAAATATCAACGACATGACAACCTTGTTCATTCTCCTTAAAACCTTCAGGTTATTTCTTCTCCTTGGTCATTCTCCATGTGGTTATTGGACATTATCAAAAATATTAACCCAACATCATCATATGGTCATAAGTTTATCATCACAAAAATAAATTACTTTACTAAATGGGTCGAAGCCATACCCATGGCTATGATGACTGGAGCTCAAGTCTCTAAGTTCATCTTCAATCAAATCCTTTGTAGGTACAATATTTCTTCGATGATCATTTTTGACAATGACACTCCTTTTAAGAATAATGATGTATATAAGTTTTGTGCTAAGTACAAGATTCAACACAAATGATCAACTTCATATTACCCTCAAGGTAACGATCAAGCCAAATCATCTAAAAAATATTTAGTTAAGATCCTTAAGAATTTGGTTAGTAAGATTGATCATGACTGACATGTCCAAGATCCTGCCTTGTGGGCCTATCGTACTAGTGTACAAACTCTTAGAGATGCAACCCTTTATGTCTTAGTCTATGGCACTAAGGTAATTTTTTTGTTTGAATTAAAGATATTGTCCTTGCGTATATTGTTACAAGATGTCTAGGTTGGTGATGAGTATCATTTAGATCATTTACACCAATTAGAGTTGTTGGATGAGAACCAAATCCATGTCTTAGAGCATCTTCAAGCCTATAACAATAGGCTCAAGCAATATTACTCTAAGAAAGTTCACAATTAGTCTTTTGGGGACCTTGTTGCCAAAGAAAAACTGAAGAACACTAATGCTCGAACATATCTAAAAGGTAAATTTTAGCCCAATTGGCTAGGCCCCTTTGTCATAGTGGCCAATTTTGGCTTAGGAGCCTATCATTTAGAATCTTAGATGGTAAATAATTAAAATAACCAATGAATATAATACACTTAAAATGATATTTTGCATGAATTCACATCACTTTTTATCTTCTTTTGTTGTTGCTCTTCTATATTATTCTCCCTTATTCCATCTATTTTCTTCTTTTGTGTCACCTTGCATCAGTTTGCTTGCTCATACTACATGATTTCCTATCACACGTTGCATGGACTGCTTGACATATTTCCTTTCTTCTGCATCTTCTACTTCTCATATAGTTACTCTTGATTACTTGCTCATATTGCATGGTTTCTTGATCATATAGATTTTTTAGGACTTTGCCATGAGGTAAGTGATGAAACCTAGTTAGGTTTAGCTCATCTGCATTGCACTCATACTAGGTAATTGATGCTTAGCAAATCCTCAACCTAGGGAATATTACTTGACCTTGAAAGTATAAATAATTATCAAATTTCTCCAAGTCAAGGGCTATTGTTCTTCATCTCTTGTATTATATTTTTTTCCTTTGAAAGTTTTAAATCATTCTTATTTTCCTTCAAGACAAAGGATATACATTCTTTCTTCTATTTACGTATCACATTTTTGTTCACACTATCCCTTGTTTGATATTTTGATTGTTAAGGGGTCCTCGTAGGATTGATAGATACTGCATGAATATCATTTGTGGTGTTCATATGACTACCTTCTATTCTATGCTCGCCTCTTAGATCTAAAAATTTAGTAAGGACATACACACATTACTTTGTTCTCTCTAGCACATGCACACACAATATCTTCTTGCTTTGCCTTGATTGATTCTTCAACCTTCTCTTCTTCAGAGAGCTAACACCCCTATCAGGTTATATTTCTTTTGACCATCTGCATGTATGACACACCTATAGGGTTACACTCATTTTGGCTTAGTCAGCACACACCTATTACAAAAATAACTTCATGACCTCCATCAAGGAGCAAACCCCACTTAGGACATTTGTAAATACACATCCATAACGGGTTCTTCGCTCCATCTTTGGTCATTAGTGAGCACACACCCATAGCAGGAAACACTCTACTATGATTTTGTTCTTTTTAGTAAGAATTACACCCTCACATGATATCTTCATGGCCACTCATGAGCACTACACCCTTGACAGGTTTCGCTCCATCCCCAACCATTTGCGAGTATACATCCTCATAGGGTTTTGCTCCACCTTTTTTATCTTTTTACTTTGTTTATGTTTATTTGGTTACACTGATCCCTTGCATTCTATGCTGACTCAAATGTCATAATCTAAGCACCTTTTATTTTATTTGGCTTTTTTTGACCTTCTTTTTCTTCTTCTCTTCTCTTTTCTCTAATTTGCGCACTGTCCATATGGGGTGTGAATTTGCTCTACAAAAAATTCAAGATTAGTTTTTATGGGGCACAAATTTAGATAGAGCTTTGTTTTTCTTTTTATTTTTATTTCATCCATCACCTTTTTTATTTTCATCTCCTCATCTTCTTATGCATTTCATTCATTGCATTCAGTTGTATCCATTCATTCATCATGCATCTCATTTAGTTTCATTTTCCATCCATGGATTTCATTAGTTCAGCTCATTTCATTTTCATTTTAAGTTCATTAATACATAAATAAAAATCAACAATCCCTTCTTTATGTATATATTCAAATTTTAAAGATGTTGCTTCCATTAATAATTTATGGACATAAAATTAATACTATTTTGATTTGATTTGCATATCCATTTGTTTCCTAAATATGGATAAATATATGCAAATCCCCTTAATTGAAATATATCACCATATTTTTTAATGACGATTTTGAACTTTGTAAAAAGTGTCATAGCCTTGGTATAGTTTGTCCATTTTAATGATTTTTAGGAGTTGATAATTTTGTGTTTATTATTCTCAATAATATAATTGAAACTCACATAAATATATAAAATGCAACATGCATTACTCCAAAAGTAAATAATACACATCAACATGGTCAGTGTGCCATAGTCCAAGCCTGACACACTTGACCATCCCCAGGATTGCATGGCACATTCAAAATTGGCATGTCATCCTGATACTAACCCTAGCCTGTGAGCCTATATCCTTAGCCTTGCTTGTTGGAGGTGGTCTTGGTGGGGGTATATTCATGGATTATGATACCATCCATATGTGTGATCGACTCCATGAATGTAGGGAGGACTTTGGAGGTACTCTCTAGTATGCTTGCACAACCTAGAAGTATATCATTTGGTAAAATAGCTCCCTTCACACTGTCACCTCGTACACTTACCTCATCCTCTAATCAGATCCCATCACCCGGTTGACTACTAGTAATGATAACCATCCCCTTCACTCGAGCCTATTGGTACTCCTACTATAGTTAGCTCATCTCTCCCCTAAGGTGTTATGACTCAAACCTTGTTATCTTACTCTATAAGTATCGTGCTCAAGGCACTCTATAACTCCTCTAGAATCTTGGACCTATCCTCTTTGAGTAGGTCCATATTCCTCTACAAGGCCACCTCCTCCCAACCCACCATCTTGTTAGGTCCCATCATTTTCGATGTCAAGGCCTCTCCTGCAAGTCTGCTTTGTCCAGCCTCTATTATGGGGACACCCTGTTGGAAATTTGAGTTATTTTATATTGTCATTGATGTCACATGAATCATTGATGTCATATGGATCACATTGAGTTTTGATGGGCAAATGATATTTTGGAAAGCATGGATAAAATCAGGGTTTTTGTGAAAACCAAGGCAGGCAAAATAAAAGGTTTTATTTAAAACCATGGATGGTATATTTGAAATGGGTTTTTCTTAAAACCCAGGTTGGCCTTTCGTTTCATCGAAAAATGTGCCCCGGTGATGGAGATATTTAATTTTAAATATTTAGTTTAAATTTTAATTATTTAAAATTTAAATTTAAATTTTAAAATTAAAATTAAAGTTAGCGCCGACGTCTAAAGAAAGAGGGAAAATCAATAATGCACCGACGTCATCGAAAATAAGGAGAAGACTATATAAAGGGGGATCCTAAGGTTCATTTGAAATTAATCCTTGCTCATGTTAAATCATTGGCTAAGCATCCGAAGAGAGCTCGTGCAAAAATCATTTTGAAAAGGGAGACAACGAATAAATCCAAGGTTGGTCGAAAGCCCAAGACATTGTGGGCAGAGTGGCGCATTGGCAATTGGATTTTTGTTAAGGTGTGTGGCAACACTTTACATCAAGGTTTGAATCTCCTTGATTGCATTCGAAGGCATTGGAAGGAAAGCGCTCGAAGCACTTTTGGTTTGCGTGGAAGGGAGGAAGGACTTAAGGCACGTCGTGCCTTTTCCTTTTGAATGAGCGGCTAGCTCATGTGGCAACCTTAGCCATGGCTAAGGTGCTCGTGGTGTGTGCAAGTTGGGGGTTCGAATCCCCTTGAGGAGGTAATTACGTTTTGCTCTAATTAATTTCATTGATGCCCTAGGATAGGAGTTATAAGGTGGTTAAGGAATAATTAAAGTTTTTAATTAAACTTTATTTTTATAAGGGCTGTGATTATTATTTCAGAGGTGGATGAGTTGTTGATTTATTTTGATATTCATGAAATTGAAAAATTAAGATTTAGGAGAAATAAGGAGTTGTTATAAAATATTTTTGAGAGCCTTATTGATTATTATTTTTGATAAGGGTTTTTATTAAAAAGGACTTTGGTGGATGTGTTTATTAAGTTGGAGTAAAAAGGTGTAAATTGAGTTATGCTTATCTTGTGATTATTATTTGAAGTCCACTAACCCTTATTGAGATTGGAAAGGAAAGTTGTGTTTAGTGTGGCAGATTTTGTGGACAACTTCTTGGCATCAAAAAGGTATGGGCACATTCTCCTATTGATTGTTTATGGTGGTTGATTTCTGAAATATCATTGGAGTGAAAAGGATTGATTGTGGTTTCCTTTTTGAAAGTGGTTGGTTGAATGCTTCAAGGTTTTCTGGTTTGAGAGTTGTGTTTAAACCTTGTTTTATAAGCATAGTTGTTGAAGCCCATTGGTTGTGAAAGAACTTGAAAAGAACATGAGTATCATTGTTATGTGAGATTTGTGGTTGAGCATTGTTGGAAACATTTGAGTTGGTTGATACATGCTTGGACTAGGGTTTTTGTGAGAAAGAGTAGTCCCTTGTGGTGATTGGTTGAGTTGAGTTGATTGAGCCTAGTCAAGTGATTGTGTGAGGTGATTGGTCAAGTTCCATGAAACAAACTATTCCATAATTCTGATTTGAGTTGAGATTGAGATTAGAACATATTGAGTCTCTAACAATTCTCTTTATGCTTCTATGAGTTGACTTGAGTTGAGTTGAGATTGATTTGAGTTGAGTTGAGTTGATATTGAGCTTAGAACATATTGAGTCTCTAACAATTCTCTTTATGCTTCTATGAGTTGATTTGAGTTGAGATCATTATGGATCATTGTTGTCATCCATTGAAGAGTACATTGCCATTCATTGTTGAGTTCATATTTGAGCTTTGCCTTGATAGATTTGTGGATGAGATTTGAGTGCTACTTGAGCATGATTGATTGAGCCTTTGAGAAGGCTTTTGGACAAATTTGTGGATAGTTTTGGGATAACTTTATGGATAGTTTTGGGATAACTTTGTGGAAAGTTTTAGGACAGCTTTGTGGACAGTTTTGGGACATATTTGTGGAAATATTTGAGCAAGTTCTTGGTGAGCTTGCTAGAGTAGATTTGGGCAAGTTCTTGGTGAGCTTGCTAGAGCAGATTTGGACAAGTTCTTGGTGAGCTTGCTAGAGCAGATTTTGGACAAGTTCTTGGTGAGCTTGCTAGAGCAGTTTTGGACAAGTTCTTGTGTGAGCTTGTTATTTAGATTTGGACAAGTTCTGTGTGAACTTGTTATTCAGTTTTGGACAAGTTCTGTGTGAGCTTGTTATTCAGATTTGGACAAGTTCTATGTGAACTTGTTATTGCCTAGCTTTGAGCAGATCAAAGAAATCATTGTATTGGATAAGGATCCTTATTTTTGTGTGAAATATTATAAGGAGATTATCTGGTGGAGTACCCCACATTGGGGGAACCACGTTAAATCTTGTGTCTCAATTATGTGTGGTGACTTGTGCTCTTGCTTACTATTGCTATCTAAGTTATTAATGCACACTACTATATTTGGTTATTGCAATTAAGGACATTAATTGATATTGATTTGGAAAGAAAGTAAAAAGTGGTCTTATACTGTTCACCCTCCCTCTCAATATAAGCTTGTGTTCTTCAATTGGTATCAGAGCGGGTTCCTTCGAAAAGGCTAACAACTTGAGGGTAGATTCTACAAGAACACAGATGGCTTCATAGAATGGATCATCTACAAATAAGGCTCCATTATTTGATGGTAACAATTATGCTTTCTGGAGCATGAGGATGAATAACTACTTGATATCACAAGGATATGAGGTATGGCAAATGGTTGAAAAAGAGTATAGGGTTGAAGGTGATCCCGAGGAAGATAAGACTATCAAGAAATTGGTTGAGATCAATGCAAGAGCAATGAATTATATTTTGAGTGGGCTTCATGAGACAAATTTTGCAAAGGTCATGGTATGTAATTCAGCTAATGAAATGTGGACCAAGTTGCAAAATACTTATGAAGGAGATTCCAAGGTAAAGTTGGCAAAACTACAAACTCATAGAAAAATATTTGAGGAATTGAAAATGGAAGATTCTAAATATATTGCAAAGTTTTTACTTTGTGTTGATGAGATTACTAACACCATGAGAGGCCTAGGTTTTGAGATGAAAGAATTAGAAGTTACTCAAAAGGTTTTGAGATCACTTTCCATGAAATATGATTCTAAGGTTTCAACAATAGAAGAGACAATGGATATCAACAAGCTAACAATGGAAGAATTGCAAGGTACTCTCACAACTTATGAGATGAGGGTAAGTAAGCATCAGGTTCCAATAAAAGAGATTGCATTCAAGGCTTTAGAGAAAGAGAAAGGGAAAGTTTCAGAGACAAGTAGAGGTTTAGATAATGATGAGGAAGCTAACTTCATCAAAAGGAATAAGGACTCAAGGAATTTTAGAGATATAAGGAAAGTCAGATGCTACAAGTGTGGTGATATTGGTCACTATGCATACAAGTGTCCACATGAAGAAAACAGTGATGATGAAAAATAGGGTCAAAAAAGAAAAGAATATGGAAAGCATAAGCATGACAAAGATGACAAATACAAGCAAAACATGTATGAGAAGAAGAAAATTTTTCGTAAGGCAAAGAAATCTTACTACATTGTAGAAGCAAGTGATAGCTCAAATCATAGTGATAGAGACAAATCAGATGATGAAAAGAAAGAACATCTATTCCTAGGAATAGAAGGTGAAAGAGAGCAGTGCTTTGTGTGTGGTCAAAGAGATCACAGATCAGGATATTGCAATGGTTTCAATGATAGTGAAGATGAGATGACACATCAAGGAAATAAGCATGGTCAAAGAAATCTTGAGAGTTTGTTTGCTATAGAAGATTATAATAGTATCAATGACAGTGAAGATAAAGAAGTCTCACTTTTGGTAATAGAAAAGGAAGAGGATGAGCCAAGTAAAACAAAAATCAGAAGTCAAAAGGCTAAAAGAAGAATATAGGAATCTTGAAAACAAGATTCAAACAAATGTCAAAATCAGAGAAGAACTACTTCAAACAATCAATAATCTCAGATAAGAGCTTCAAAATGCAAAAAGGATAGAAGAAAGGATGAATGAAGAACTAAGGGTAACAATGACAAGACATGACACATTAGATGAAAAGGTTAAAAAAGGAGTGGAA
The DNA here is from genome assembly GCA_028583015.1 of Wollemia nobilis. Lineage (NCBI taxonomy): Eukaryota > Viridiplantae > Streptophyta > Pinopsida > Araucariales > Araucariaceae > Wollemia > Wollemia nobilis. Next base: position 6,769,047 of record JAQPPZ010000380.1, on the reverse strand, counting down.
ACTTATTTTAAAGTTGTATCCTATTTCCAAGAAAAGTCACACTCAAAAGGAAAGGAAGTTCTAAAAGATGAAAGCAAGGAAGCATCCTAAGTTTTATGAAGAAATTTCCAAAGTTCCTATGGCTCCAAATATTTAGTTTGGATCTTGTTTTGAGATAGGTGAATCAAGTTCAAAAGGAAAAGAAATTCTTGAAGAGGAAAGCAAGGAAGAAACTAAGGAAGAGGATTTAGATGCTACAAAGAAGGTTCAAGGATGCAATGCACAAGTTGAAAATGATCATAAGGATAATGGTCAAGAAAGGTATGAGGAACCAAGGCATGAACAAAGGGATTTTCAAGGACATTTTTTTTCTTGTAATGGATTTGGACACAGGGCTATACACTACAGGATCCATGGATCAAAGAAGTTTGATTTTGCTAGAAGAAACTTCAAAGGAAGAAGGTATAGTTTTTAGGGACATTGCTTCTCATGTAACAGGATTGGTCATAGATATTTTCAGTGCAAAGGAAATGAGCAACATGGTTTTGGTTTTAGAGCTTCACAATTCAAAAGTCATGGTCATAATGGTCATGAAAACAGAGCTTCACAATACAGGGTTCAGGAAAGGAATGGATATGGAAATTATTTTAAGAATAAATTCAGGACATGGGCACCATCCAAAGGCTACAATATCAAGTGTTTTAATTGCAATAACTTTGGTCATATTGCAAAATGGTGTAGGACTCAATTCCAAATAGGTTCAAGGCAAGAAGGTCAAACAAGTTCAAGGCAAGAAGGTCAAACATGTTCAAGACAAGAAGATCAAGTAATTCATCAAGAGAATGATATCACAAAAAATGGAAGGAAGTTGATAGAGGAAAGAAACAATGTAATATGGGAGTAAAAGTACTCCCACCCCAAAATTAATCACCTCAAGAGAGAAGGTGGTGAGGGGGCTAAGCTTAAGAGTCATATATTTTAGCCCCATAGGTGTCCCTTTTGCCATTGATGTCAAAGGGGGAGAGATTTGAGTAAGGGGGAGAGCATTGAGTTAGGGGGAGCAACCTCCAAAGAGAGTATTGAGTTAGGGGAGCAAGCCTCCATAGAGATTATTGAGTCAGGGGGAGCAACTTTGATTCTCAGAGATGGTTTTTGTAGTGATTGTGGTTTTTGCATTAGAGGTGTTGCCATCAATGAAAAAGGGGGAGATTTTTGGCAATTTGAGTTATTTTATGTTGTCATTTATGTCACATGAATCATTGATGTCATATGGATCACATTGAGTTTTGATGGGCAAATGATATTTTGGAAAGCATGGATAAATTTAGGGTTTTTGTGAAAACCAAGGTAGGAAAAATAAAAGGTTTTATTTAAAACCATGGATGGTAGATTTGAAATGGGTTTTTCTTAAAACCTAGGTTGGCCTTTCGTTTCATCGAAAAAGGTGCCCCGATGATGGAGATATTTAATTTTAAATATTTAGTTTAAATTTTAAATTATTTAAAATTAAAATTAAAATTTTAAAATTAAAATTAAAGTTAGCACCGACGTCTAAAGAAAGAGGGAAAATCAATAATGCACCGACGTCATAAAAAATGAGGAGAAGACTATATAAAGAGGGATCCTAAGGTTCATTTGAAATTAATCCTTGCTCATGTTAAATCGTTGGCTAAGCATCCAAAGAGAGCTCGTGCGAAAATCATTTTGAAAAGGAAGACAATAAATCTAAGGTTGGTCGAAAGCCCAAGACATTGTGGGTAGAGTGGCACATTGGAAATTGAATTTTTACTAAGGTGTGTGGAAACACTTTACGTCAAGGTTCGAATCTCCTTGACTGCATTCGAAGGCATTGGAAGGAGAGCGCTCGAAGCGCTTTTGGTTTGCACGGTGTTGAGCAAGGTGCAACGATAATATTGTCATTGTTGTCAACACACTCAGATGGATAGGTTGATGTAGTGGATAGTTGTTCGAAGGTTTTTTGGAGTATGTATAGTGATTTTCAATGCTTATGAGGATGTTTTTGATGTTCGGGTGAAGTTGTTATAGGTTGTTCGTGCAAATTTGCAAAAGTTGAAAAAATCATCAAGAAGTTGTCAAAAAATTGCAAAAGTCATCATGGGCATAGTTGGATAGGATGGATCAGTTTGGAACATGCCAACATGTCAGGAAATAGTCTATAATAGTGTTGGAGGTGTCATCATAGTGTTTGGATTGATCGGTGACGTTTCTGGTATCTTGGCGGATGATTTGGCAAGTGGTTGTACAGGCCAAAAAGGGTAGTTTTGTCAGAAGCACTGCGAGCAAACCAAGAAGAATTTGATAGCAAAATTTGAACTGGAGGTGGTCGTTATCTTCAAGAACATGTGTTCCAAATTTCCACCAAAATGGAGAAACGAGGCGAATGTTACAAGCGTTGCAAGACTGTCACAAAAATGCTCTTTTTGGAAAAAGTGTGTCAGTAGTAGTTTTCATGGAGGTGGTATAGGTGAACCGTAAGGATTTATGTAGTGATATTTAGATTGGATGTATTCAGAATTGTAGATATTCTACGTTTCAAATTTTAGAGAAAATAGAGTTACGAGGTGAGAGTTATGATTGTTGCAAAAATGGTATAGGTCACTTTTATGTCAATTTGTTCCACTTGTGCAAAATCCTTCAGTTGGCCGTTTCGACCTTGCAGAGTCGCTAGAGTTTTGGTTTCAGTGTTGTTACACCTTCAAGGCATCAAATAGAGCATATTTCATTTTTGGTTTGAGGTGTCACGTGGCTCCGAAGTAAGAGAACGAGTAAGGTGTCAATTCTTTGCATGTGACGTGTTTGACGAAATGCCTTCTCAAAATAAAAAAAGGAAGTTATATTGTTTTAAGAAGCTTCATTAAAGAAAATATTTTTAAAATTGAAAAGGGAAAAATAATGCAAGTGTGTGCTTTTTAAGTGACAAGGGATTTTATTGAAAAGTGGGGACTTTATTTTGTGAAGAGAGAAGTGTGTGTGGAGAAAAATAAAGAGTGAAAATCCATGATTTTTGGAGAGTGGTGAAAAATGTCACTTCAGTATTTTGGGCATAAATTTCTCATATGATATCCATTTTGGCTAAAATTTTGAGAGGAGTTCGTAGACAAAGTGTTGCACAATACCTAAAAAGTATTTAGCAATTGGTAGAACGAGCTAAGAGAAAAATCAGTTTTTTTTTGAGAAGAGAAGATTCAAATTCTGAGTAATGCAGAGAGAAGGATGTTATACTGGGTGAAATAGAAAGTTTTAGATTTTGAGCTTATAGACCATAGAGGGTTCTGGTTTTAGTGAAGACATTCATATATGTCATTTTATTATCAATATCAAAATCAAGTGGGTGCTTGGTAGAGGGGTTGGTGCTCCTTTTGTTGGTGTAGATAAATCAGGGGTTGGTGCTCCTTTCTGTTGGTGTAGATAAATTAGGGGTTGGTGCTCCTTCCAGTGGGTGCTGGTAAATTGATTGTAAATTTGGTGCTTTGCAAAGGCTAGATTTGGATGGGAGTCCAAATAGTCATTTTTGAGGATGTAGCCAAATCGGTGAACCTCGGTACATCTTGTGTTGTGTGATGTTCTCTTGTTATACTTGCTTTATTTGGTTTTATGTTTTCATTGTTTTGGCTTTGAGTGTTGAAGATTTAAGTTTTAAAGAGCTACATTGATTCACCCCCCTCTCAGTGTCATTGTGAGACTAACAATTGGTATCAGAGCGAGGTTCCTGAATAGGCTTAACCGGCTAGGGTGATCTTGGAAGTGACACAATGGTAGGTGGTGAAGGCTTCTCATCAAACAAAGCACCATTGTTTGATGGAACTAATTACGCATTTTGGAGACTCAGGATGCAGACATATCTTTGTGCTTTGGGATACGACATTTGGGATTCAGTAGATAGTGGATACACAATACCCACCACTTCTCCAATCGATGTTGTCGGTAAGAAACTATTTGAGAATGACTCAAAAGCAAAGAATGCTATCATGTGTGGATTAGTGGACAACGAATTGGTAAAGATTATGGGTTGTAAAATGATAAAGGAAATATGGGACAAACTGAAGAGCATTCATGAAGGAGACGTTAAGATCAAGGAGGCCAAGTTACAAACACATCGAGCTCAGTTCAAAGTATTAAATATGAATGACGATGAGAATATAGAGGCATATATGCTGAGAGTTAATGAAGTCATTAATGCGATTAGAGGACTCGACGAGGAAATCAAAGATTCTATCATCATGAAAAAGGTATTAAGATCCCTTCCCCAAAGATTTGATTCTAAAGTTTCAGCTATAGAAGAAGCTAAAGATCTAAATTATTTTAGTATGGATGAGATGCATGGTTCTTTGACTGCATATGAGATGAGAATAGGAAAATCTAAACCCACAGATAGAGAAGCTACTTTTAAAGCCCATAAAAATATGAAAGCAAAACAAGAATCCGAGGAAGAAGAGACATCAGATGAAATGGAAGCAAACTTTGTTCGAAAACTAAAAAGGGGAAAAGGAAAATATAGAGGAAAGTTACCATTTAAATGTTTCAACTATGGAGGCATTGGGCATTTTGCAGCTAAATGTCCACTTAATGAGAAGAACAGAAGTGATGAAGGATCGCACGAAGAAAGAAGTGACTGGAAGAAAAAACAAATTTTAGAAAAGGCAACTTCAAGAAGAAAAGTTTCATCTCCAAGAATGTCAGTTCATCAGAAGATAGCTCCAGTGAGGATTCTGAAAAGGAAATAGGTGAAGCTCTTTTCATGGCACTCAAAGAAGAAAAACTAGAAAAAGAATAGGAATGTGATGAAGAAGAAATTGATGCAGAAGTGAATTTGGAAGAGGAACTAATTGCAGCTCTAGATGAATTGAAGATAGAAAGAAAAAAGAATAAGAAAATTTCAAGAAAGCTTGAGGATGCAAATGAAATCATAACAAATTTGAAAGTACAGATAGAAGAATCCAAGAAAATCTTCGAAGATCTCGAAGTGCAAATAACCATGAAAATAGATTATTGCAGCAAGCTAGAAGAAGAGATTGTTGGTTTAAGAATGCAGCTAGAAGAGATGAATCAGAAAATTAGTTGTTATCACAAATGTGAAGAAAGTTCTATGAAGTTGGATAAGATCATAAATAACCAAAAGACTACAGGCATCAAATTTGGTTTGGGTTTTGATGAAGGAGAATCGTCAAATGGATCAAAGGCCATAAATGAAGAATCCACAAAGAATGAAGAGAAGAAACAGGTTGATCAAGCAAAAATGAATCATGCAAAGGAAAGCAATAATGCAAGGCATGAAAGGAGAATTGACAATGATGGCTTCACCAATGTCACACATCAAAGAAGAAGAAGATTTATGGCTCCTACGACAACATGGCAAAGACCACCACCTAGGTTCAATCATCTCTTTTCTGGTTACTATTTTAAATGCAATGGTTATGGACATAAGATCTCAGATTGCAAGTATAATGTAGGACCAAGGAATTTTACCAATAGAAATGCTTTTTCACCTTTGATGGATTATGCAGTAGAATGTTATAACTGTCATAATTTTGGGCATATTGCAAGAAATTGTCGAAGTACATTTGCATCAAATCAATTTCAGGGAAGAAAATTTCAGCCAAATGGAATAAGACAAAATAGAAAATTTCTCGAAAAACATGCACAAGCTACTGAAAAAGAAAAGCCAAAACAAGAGCCCAAAATTGTAATCAAACCTGAGTGGAAAGAAAAAGAGTGACCTAAGGAAGAAAAGGAATCCTTGATCGTACATACGACATTTAAAGCATAGAATAAATCCGCACCATGGATACTTGATAGTGGATGCTCCAATCATATGACAGGTGACAAACAAAAATTTGAGAAGTTGCAACAATATGAAGGTGGTTCAATAAAGTTTGGAAACAATGATGGAGCTAAGATAGTTGGCAGAGGTTCAGTTAAGATTAGTGATGGAAAAATCAGGTCAAAAGAAGTCTTGTTTGTGGTTGGTCTGAAGCATAACTTGTTGAGCGTAAGTCAGATTTGTGATAGAGGTCATGAAGTGATCTTTAAGAAGCAAGGTTGTGAAGTCAGAAAGGCAAACAATGGGAAGTTGATAGCAACTGGATCAAGGACATCTGGCAACCTGTACACTCTCTCAAAGACTTCAGAAGGAGCTTGCTTGATTGGACAGGAAGAAGAGAATTGGTTGTGGCACAAGAGGCTCGGTCATATCAGTTTTGACAATCTAGTAAAAATCAGCTCAAAGAAAGTAGTGAGAGATATTCCCACCATTGGCAAACCATCAAATAGCATTTGTGCTTCATGTCAAAAGGGGAAGCAAACTAGAGTCTCATTTAAAACAAAAGAGTACTACACAAGCAAACCTTTGGAACTAGTACATACTGATTTATGTGGACCCATGAGAATGCAAAGCATAAACGGTGACAAATATTTCATGTTGTGTATAGATGACTATTCCAGGATGACATGGGTACTATTTTTGAAGCATAAATCAGAAGCTTTTGAGATGTTCAAGGTTTTCAAAAACCAAGTTGAGAATCAAATAGGAAAAAGGATTAAATGTTTAAGGTCAGATAGAGGAGGAGAGTTCATTTTAGAGGATTTCATAGAGTATTGTGAAAAATATGGCATTAGGAGATAATTTTTAGCAGCCAGGACACCTCAGTAGAATGGTGTGGTAGAAAGAAAGAATAGGATAATGCAGGAAATGGCATGGACTATGTTGATTGAGAGCAAAGTAGTAGATATATTTTGGAAAGAGGTAGTCCATACTATGGTATACATCCAAAATAGGTGCATGTTGAGGATGCATGAAAGCAAAACTCCTTATGAGTTGTGGTTCGGTAAAAAGGCAACAACAAGATACTTTAAAGTTTTTGGCAGCAAGTGTTACATCAAAAGAACTGAAGAAAACCTTGGTAAGTTTGAAGATAGAGCGGATGAAGGTATTTTTCTTGGCTATTCATCAAAAAGCAAAGCTTACAAATGCTACAACAAGAGGCTAAGGAAAATTGTGGATAGTGTCGATGTTAAAGTTGATGAAGGAAGGGAACGAGTAATTAGCTATGAAGAGAACTACCCAATTTATGAAGAGGTCATTGAAGGAGATGAGGAAAAGGAAATGAAAAAGAAACCAAAAATTGACTCAGAGGATTCAAATAGTGATTCAAAAGTGGAAGAAAACAAGAAATTCAAAATAGGCAGCTGGCAGAAAGATCATCCTAGAGAGCAAATAATTGGAGACCCCATAGTTGGTGTTCAGACAAGAAGAAGATTAGTAAGTAACTACTCTTTATTATCCAACATTGAGCCCAAAAATGTTGTTGATGCAAGCAAAGATGAAAGTTGGGTAAAGGCAATAAATGAAGAATTAGATCAGATCGAGAAAAATAAGACTTGGGAGTTAGTACCAAGACCCACAAATAAAAATGTAATCGGTACTAAATGGGTCTTTCGAAACAAATTGAATGAAGATGGACAGGTAGTCAGGAACAAAGCAAGATTGGTATGCAAAGGCTATGCACAAGTTGAAGGTATTGACTTTGAGGAAACCTTTGCACCTATGGCCAGACTAGAGGCAATTAGAATGTTTCTGGCTTTAGCAGTTTACAAGAATTTCAAAGTTTATCAAATGGATGTGAAATCAACATTTTTGAATGGGAAACTTGAAGAAGAGGTTTATATTGAGCAGCCAGATGGTTTCCAGCTTGGTGATGATCCCAACTTGGTTTGCAAGTTGAAGAAAGCGTTATATGGCTTAAAACAGGCACCCCGAGCATGGTATGCAAGGCTAGACAATTATCTTACTCAACAAGGGTTCAAGAAAGGTATGGTGGATAGTAATTTGTATGTCAAAATAGAAAATGGTCATCATATTGTTCTTGTTGTATACGTAGATGATATCATATTTGGTAGCAACAAAGATGAGTTGTGTAAAGATTTAGCAAATAAGATGCAAAAAGAATTTGAAATGTCAATGATTGGTGAACTTTCGTATTTCCTCGGATTGCAAGTTAATCAAAAGGAGAAGGGCATATTTATTTCTCAAATTAAATATGTGAAAGAGATGCTGAAAAAGTTCACAATGGAGGATTGTAAGCCAGTTAGCACTCCCATGACGATAGGTTGCAAGTTGAGCAAGGATGAAAAATCTCCACATGTTGATCAAACTATGTATAGATCTATGATTGGGAGCTTACTGTACTTGATAGCTACTAGACTAGATATTTTGTAGGTAGTATGCATGGTAGCATGATTTTAGGCTAGTCCCAAGGAGACTCATGTGACAGCAGTGAAGAGGATTCTTCGGTACCTCAAGGGTACTATGGAGTATGGGTTATGGTATCCGAAAGGTAAGGACTTCACCCTTATTGCGTATTTAGATGCAGATTGGGTAGGATGTGTAGATGATAGGAAGAGTACCAGTGGAGGTGCATTCTATCTTGGAGATAGGTTGGTCACGTGGCATAGTAAGAAACAGGAGTCAGTCTCCTTATCCACAGTAGAGGCAGAATACATTGCAGCGACAACGTGTTGTACGCAGGTGTTATGGATGAAACAAACTCTGAAGGATCTTGGCATTAATTTTAGTGAGCCAATTTTAGTTAAGTGCGATAACACCAGTGCCATTAACATCTCAAAGAATCTGGTTATGCATTCTCGCACAAAACATATTGCTATCCGGTATCATTTTTTGAAGGAGAAAGTTGCGGAAGGTGAGGTTAAGTTGGATTTTGTTCCAACAATAGAGCAAGTAGCGGATATCTTCACCAAACCATTGCCCAAGGAAGTCTTTGAGTACCTTCACAAGAAATTGGGAGTGGTCACACTTCCCAAGAATTGACTAGCTATTGGGGCCACATTCTCATGGGGAGCATTTGTGTATTTGTTTATCTTTTTGCTCATGTTTGTGATTTTTGCTAAGTGTAATAATTTTTGCCTAAGAATGTTGTGCATGGACTCAGGGGGAGTTTGTAGTAGCCCTTTGGTCTTGTTGTCAAAGGGGGAGAAGAGTTATAGGAAATTGTGCGTGTGTTGCCAACAATTCCAAAGGGGAGATTGTTGAGCAAGGTGCAACGATAATATTGTCATTGTTGTCAACACACTCAGATGGATAGGTTGATGTAGTGGATAGTTGTTCAGAGGTTGTTTGGAGTATGTACAGTGATTTTCAATGCTTATGAGGATGTTTTTGATGTTCGGGTGAAGTTGTTATAGGTTGTTCATGCAAATTTGCAAAAGTTGAAAAAATCGTCAAGAAGTTGTCAAAAAATTGCAAAAGTCATCATGGGCATAGTTGGATAGGATGGATCAGTTTGGAACATGCCAGCATGTCAGGAAATAGTCTATAATAGTGTTGGAGGTGTCAACAGTGTTTGGATTGATCGGTGACGTTTTTGGTATCTTGGCGGATGATTTGGCAAGTGGTTGTATAGGCCAAAAAAGGGTAGTTTTGTCAGAAGCACTACGAGCAAACCGAGAAGAATTTGATAGTAAAATTCGAACTGGAGGTGGTCGTTATCTTCAAGAACATGTGTTCCAAATTTCCACCAAAATGGAGAAACGAGGTGAATGTTACAAGCGTTGCAAGACTGTCACAAAAATGCTCTTTTTGGAAAAAGTGTGTCAATAATAGTTTTCGTGGAGGTGGTACAGGTGAACCGTAAGGATTTATGTAGTGATATTTATACTGGATGTATTCAGCATTGTAGATATTCTACGTTTCAAATTTTAGAGAAAATAGAGTTACGAGGTGAGAGTTATGATTGTTGCAAAAATGGTACAAGTCACTTTTATGTCAATTTGTTCCACTTGTGCAAAATCCTTCAGTTGGTCATTTCGACCTTGCAGAGTCGTCATAGTTTTGGTTTCAGTGTTGTTACACCTTCAAGGCATCAAATAGAGCATCTTTCATTTTTGGTTTGAGGTGTCACGTGGCTCCAAAGTAAGAGAACGAGTAAGGTGTCAATTCTTTGCATGTGACGTGTTTGACGAAATGCCTTCTCAAAATAAAAAAAGGAAGTTATATTGTTTTAAGAAGCTTCATTAAAGAAAATATTTTTAAAATTGAAAAGGGAAAAATAATGCAAGTGTGTGCTTTTTAAGTGACAAGGGATTTTATTGAAAAGTGGGGACTTTATTTTGTGAAGAGAGAAGTGTGTGTGGAGAAAAATAAAGAGTGAAAATCCGTGATTTTTGGAGAGTGGTGAAAAATGTCACTTCAGTATTTTGGGCATAAATTTCTCATATGATATCCATTTTGGCTGAAATTTTGAGAGGAGTTCGTAGACAAAGTGTTGCACAATACCTATAAAGCGTTTAGCAATTGGCAGAATGAGCTAAGAGAACAATCAGTTTTTTTTTTGAGAAGAGAAGATTCAAATTCTGAGTAATGCAGAGAGAGGGATGTTATACTGGGTGAAATAGAAAGTTTTAGATTTTGAGCTTACAGACCATAGAGGGTTCTGGTTTTAGTGAAGACATTCATATATGTCATTTTATTATCAATATCAAAATCAAGTGGGTGCTTGGTAGAGGGGTTGGTGCTCCTTTCTGTTGGTGCAGATAAATCAGGGGTTGGTGCTCCTTTCTGTTGGTGCAGATAAATCAGGGGTTGGTGCTCCTTCCAGTGGGTGTTGGTAAATTGATTGTAAATTTGGTGCTTTGCAAAGGCTAGATTTGGATGGGAGTCCAAATAGTCATTTTTGAGGATGTAGCCAAATCGGTGAACCTCGGTACATCTTGTGTTGTGTGATGTTCTCTTGTTATACTTGCTTTATTTGGTTTTATGTTTTCATTGTTTTGGCTTTGAGTGTTGAAGATTTAAGTTTTAAAGAGCTACACTGATTCACCCCCCTCTCGGTGTCATTGTGAGACTAACATGTGGAATGGAGGAAGGACTTAATGCACGTTGTGCCTTTTCCTTTCGAACGAGTGACTAGCTCATGTGGCAACCTTAGCCATGGCTAAGGCGTTCGCTGTGTGGGCAAGTTGGGGGTTCGAATCCCCTTGAGGAGGTAATTACGTTTTGCTCTAATTAATTTTATTGATGCCCTAGGATAGGAGTTATAAGGTGGTTAAGGAATAATTAAATTTTTTAATTAAACTTTATTTTTATAAGGGCTGTGATTATTATTTCAAAGGTGGATGAGTTGTTGATTTAATTTGATATTCATGAAAATTGAGAAATTAAGATTTTAGGAGAAATAAGGAGTTGTTATAAAATATTTTTGAGTAGTTTGGTTAGACTTTGGTGGATGTGTTTATTAATTTGGAGTAAAAAGGTGTAAATGAGTTATGCTTATCTTGTGATTATTATTTGAAGTCCACTAACCCTTATTGATATTGTAAAGGAAAGTTGTGTTTAGTGTGGCAGATTTTGTGGACAACTTCTTGGCATCAAAAAGGTATGGGAACATTCTCCTATTGATTGTTTATGGTGGTTGATTTTTGAAATATCATTGGAGTGAAAAGGATTGATTGTGGTTTCCTTTTTGAAAGTGGTTGGTTGAATGCTTCAAGGTTTTTTGGTTTGAGAGTTGTGTTTAAATCTTGTTTTATAAGCATAGTTGTTGAAGCCCATTGGTTATGTAAAGAACTTGAAAAGAACATGAGTATCATTGTTATGTGAGATTTGTGGTTGAGCATTGTTGGAAACATTTGAGTTGGTTGATACATGCTTGGACTAGGGTTTTTGTGAGAAAGAGTTGTCCCTTGTGGTGATTGGTTGAGTTGAGTTGATTGAGCCTAGTCAAGTGATTGTGTGAGGTGATTGTTCAAGTCCCATGAAACAAAATATTCTATAATTTTGATTTGAGTTGAGATTGAGCTTAGAACATATTGAGTCTCTAAAAATTCTCTTTATGCTTCTATGAGTTGACTTGAGTTGAGTTGAGATTGATTTGAGTTGAGTTGAGTTGAGATTGGTTGGACCTTTTTGGTCCCCTACCATTCCCCTTTTTGCTTCTATGAGTTGATTTGAGTTGAGTTGAGTTGAGATCATTGTGGATCATTGTTGTCATCCATTGAAGAGTACATTGCCATTCATTGTTGAGTTCATCTTTGAGCTTTGCCTTCATAGATTTGTGGATGAGATTTGAGTACTACTTGAGCATGATTGGTTGAGCCTTTGAGAAGACTTTATGGACAACTTTGTGGACAGTTTTGGGATAACTTTTTGGACAGTTTTGGGACAACTTTATGGACATTTTTAGATAGCTTTGTGGAAAACTTTATGGATAGTTTTGGGACAGATTTGGGGATAAATTTGAGCAAGTTCTTGGTGAGCTTGCTAGAGCAGATTTTGAGCAAGTTCTTGGTGAGCTTGCTAGAGCAGATTTGGACAAGTTCTTGGTGAGCTTGTTAGAGCAGATTTGGGAAAGTTCTTGGTGAGCTTGCTAGAGAAGTTTTGGACAAGTTCTTAGTGAGCTTGTTATTCAGTTTTGGACAAGTTCTATGTGAGCTTATTATTCATATTTGGACAAGTTCTGTGTGAGCTTGTTATTCAATTTTGGAAAAGTTATGTATGAGCTTGTTATTCAGTTTTGGACAAGTTCTGTGTGAACTTGTTATTGCCTAGCTTTGAGAAGATCAAAGAAATAATTGTATTGGATAAGGATCCTTATTTCTGTGTGAAATATTATAAGGAGATTATCTTGTGGAGTACCCCACATTGGGGGAACCACGTTAAATATTGTGTCTCAATTGTGTGTGGTGACTTGTGCTCTTGCTTACTATTGTTATCTGAGTTATTAATGCACACTGCTATATTTGGTTATTGCAATTAAGGACATTAATTGATATTGGTTTGGAAAGAAAGTAAAAAGTGGTCTTATACTGTTCACCCCCCCTCTCAGTATAAGATTGTGTTCTTCACACCCCTGGATGCACCTCTCTCCCTATGTTAGGAATAATGATGGTCATCCTCTAGGATTCCATTATATCTAGTAAAACATGGACCCATGCCTACCTGGGTGGCTTTGGTCCTCTTTATCATTGCTTCGTCATTTATTGAGTTGCCTCTCTAAGCACCAAATACACTCGCCAATCCATGGCCTAGCATTTTTGCATTGGAACTAGTGGGAGATCCTCAAGGGTACAATGCTCCTATACCATATTTTGTATCCAAGAGCTACCCTGACATCGTTCATGCGTAGATCGATGTAAAATAGGTCATCCAGGTCCTTTCTGCAAATTTGATTACATCGGGGTCCCCTATGATCCTTGGTGGGTTCCTTTGTACTTGTATGTACCAATAGTCCTCCAGCTCTAGTATCTCCTAAAGGATGCCAAACTATCATTGCACTCGATAAAATCAATACAACTCCAACTCATCCCTCTTAATGGTGACCCATCAAATCCTCCTAACCTGAGCCAACTCCTCAACATCCTCATCCCAACTAGGGTGTTGATGCCACGGTTTCCATATGAGCATATCGTTTGTCAGTTCAGATATCATTCACCTCCCTAGTGATAGGATATTGACATATGTCCTTTAGTACTCCTCATAATGTCGATCCTAACTATATATTATTGGACACTCTAGGTCAGGCAATGGTCCTGGTAGTGTATTAGGTATTTGAACTACAATGTACTCCCAACATCACACATGGAACAAAGTTGTGCACACTAGCCCTGTATGTCGCTTGTACACGATATTGTATAATATCCTATACAAATAGGCCAACACATATAGACCCTATGTGAATCTAGTTTACATGTTTGCCACTACCCCTACTAGTTTCCATGGCAGGTATCACCTAATAGCACACCACAAACCCAACCACAGGCCCATAGAGTACAATCATCAAGGCATCTGCTCCATATTGCTCTATCAACTCATCAACATGAATTTTGCTCTACTACATCTTGTGGGTCTAATATTTTGACAATCTCTATAGTGCTGCCTGTTGCACTTGTGCTCTATAAACAACTCTTCCTTTTATGGGGATGCATAAGATCCACCACACAACCTCTAGTGTGATGGTCATCTCCCTTGTTGATAACCAAAAGGTTGAAAACTCTAGGTACCACCTCTCTGCTAGCGTTGTCAATAACACTCTGTCTGCCTCCACTTGGGGCATCTAGTAGCCCCACTACCCATAGTGTCATCTTCTTTGTTGTTGTGATCTCCACCAATGCCTCGTCTAAGGTGCTCGACCACCACTCTCTACTTTTGAGAACATCATGTTGCAACCGAAAACATTAATAAAATATTAATCAGTTTTACCATCGTTTAAAAATAAAACTCAAAATATAATCAAGATTAATAAAAAAATAGGTTTGTTTTTTTTTTCTCTCCTATTTTTTTCTATTTTTTCTTCTCCTGCTTATTTGTCTAATTTGTGCCCTATTTTTCTAAGGCATAAATTTATAAATTCGTGCATTATATTTATGAGACACAAATTTAGTCGCCATCATGTTTCAACCAAATTTATGGTCCGACCCTAAATTTGTTTTGGGTTGTGCATGACAATTTCTTCTAAAAAAGATAAATAAATTACAAAAAACACTTAAATCCTAGTCTAGCCTAGTCTAGAAGATGGATTTTGATCCTTACACATACTCGCTCTACTGTTGCATCGGATTCACCCCTTGCAATGGCTGAATGGTGTGTGGAAAGTGTCATTTGTATTTTTTCTCTAGAGCTCCTTTTCTTCTTCTTGCGCGATGAAAATGAATTCATTTTCACCCTCCCTCTTCTTTTTCCCTTATTTTCTCTCTCTTCTTTTCTTTTTCCCTATATTTTCTACTTTATTTTCTTCTACATCTACCATTTTGAGTTTCTTCAAGAATATTGCATTCCTTTTGAAACTTAAGGGGACACCCTGACCTGAGGGGCATTAAAGTCATTAATGTCTTGTTTTGCATGTAAAGTTTTATAGTGTCCAAAATGACACCATTTTTTGCACCATCCTTTCTTCTAAACTTACCACCACTTTTTTTGTATTTGTTGTTACTTGTCCATAGGTGTCTACATATTTATTTAATGCATTTATTAGGGCATAGATTCATCAAAGAGGGGGCAAAATGTAGATATGTAAAATGGGCCCATCAAAATGAGTCATTTTTTTGTAGAATCCTTAATAAGTCATTCAAAATTACCAACAGTAAATTTGGGCTTCTTGTTCCCATTTATTTTTACCTTTTTTTCCTAGCCTAGCCTAATTTGCGCCTGATCCAATACGGGGCATGAATTCTAAAATTTTGGGTTTTTCCTCATAAAAATCCTATTTTTGGGTTGGATCTTTATGATGTAGGCTCTTTCCCAAGGTTGTTTTTCATTTTCCTACCTTTTGACCCCCTCCAAACCTCCTATAAAAGGAAGAATTGGACTCCCTCTTTACTCTAGTTCTAAGAATCTTGATGATCATGTTCATTCTTGTTTCATGACATATTTTTGACACTCTTAAGACTTAATGCTTTTTGGAAAGCTTTGGTGCTCTTACTTTGGTGTATTTTGGTGATTTTGTTGTTGAAGATAAGTGAGTGGAGAAGCCTTGATGACAAATTATCTTCTAGAAGGAGGAGAGGTCTTCTACCTTTGCTCTTGCTTCTTTTATAAGCTTATCAAGTTTTTCTTTGCATTAATAACTTTTAGATCATTGATTTTTAGTATTAAATTATATTTTGTACTTTTTTTCTTGGATTTAGGCACTCTTGTATGAATTTGTGTCCCATAATAGGCGGGGCACAAATTTGGTGAAAACCCTATTTTCATCAACTTTTCTTTTGTTCCCAAATTTATGACTTGTAATTTATCGGGCATGAATTCAATTATAATAGCTTGGGGGTAAATTTATATCCCCAAAA
Organism: Wollemia nobilis; assembly: GCA_028583015.1. NCBI lineage: Eukaryota > Viridiplantae > Streptophyta > Pinopsida > Araucariales > Araucariaceae > Wollemia > Wollemia nobilis. Next base: position 6,753,255 of record JAQPPZ010000380.1, on the reverse strand, counting down.
CTCTAAAATTTAAGTTGCATACTTGTTTGTCATTGCATTCATTCTATTAGTGCTCTATTTACTATTTCATGTTGTCACCTCTTGTTGTGTTTATTCCCAAGGGTCAACAATAATTTTAACTTTTGAATAGTCAGCTAAAAATACCAAGGGGGCTTGACTGATGTGCCTCCAATCTCATTCACATAGAGACCTAAGAAGACCCCCAAACACTTATCAAATTTTCTAAGATTTAAAGTTGTTTTGCAAGGTTTTGATCGAATTCACGATCGAGATTTTACAAGGCATGAATTTGACTAGGATTAGCCATAAGGTCAAGTGTTATGATAAATATTTTTAAGTTGTTTGTTGCTTGTACTTTATATATATTTTTTGTATTTATAATATATGTTATATTTTTGTTTCCAGTTCTAGATATTGAAAGAAGAAAAACATATAGTTTGCATCTAGGTTAAGTTATGTTTGTGCATTCTCTTGAACCCTTATTGAAAATAAAAGGATTTTATTTCATTGCAAATTAGGTTGTCTTCATTGAAATAAAGAATCATTATATGAATAGCTCCTTATTTGCTTGCATCATTGTTTATCTAGCATTATTCTTTTGTTCTTCATAATCTAGATCTAGAAAGACCAAACATAGGTGCTTGCTCAATAAACACATCAAATATTCCATATTGAACTTGGAGCAAGTCCTTAAACTATTCTTGGTGAACCCTTCGATCCCCCAAGCCCTTGAGTGTAAGAGAACAATGTATTCCATGATCACGTCGGCTCCCAACAGATCCAACTGAGAATCATACGTGGTGGGTGATTTTTCCCCTCTTACAGTAATAATACCATTACAAGCCTTTTTCAAAACCTTCCTTTTACCTTTTACTTATGAAGTAGATATTATCTTAATTACGAGTTTAAATTTCCTTTAAGGTCATTAAATTTTGTCAAACTAACCAACATGATTGTAACTTATATTTTATTTATACATAAATTTAAAATCCAAGGTCCATTCCTATCGGGACATTGCAATGGTAAGTGAAGAACCTAGTTCAATTCATAAAGAGGATGCCCCAACTCTGTATGTTTCAATTGTTGTTGTATGTTTCAAAAAATAAAATCTAAGGTTCAATAAGCTTGTATGATACAAATTGAGTGGGCCTACGCTAAAGTCTTAGGTGCTCTAATAAAAAATGCAAGGCTTAGATCAAAGAAGGTAAATAACACATGCAATTGACTTAGAATAATCTAGGTAATCTAATATATGTAATGTTCATGGGTTGTAAAAACTGCTTTACTTAATTAACTTGAAAGATTCTTAATTTTGAATATAATTGTTATTATTTTTATAAAAATAAATACCCAAAAATATATAAAAAGGATAATATAAATTTATTTTTATTACTTTTTAAACTAAAGTATGCCATCATACCTCATATTATATTAAGAAAAAAACCTAAATTAAACCAAAATTTTTAAATTAAAATGAAAATAAAGTAATATATTTACAAGTAAAAAGTTCATATTTTTCAAGTAGTTAAAATAAATTATATATATATATATATATATATATATAGATAAAATTAGTTTTTATTTATTAAAAAACTATCTATCACCTGCCTTTTTTTTCATTGAGTTTACACAGGTTTTTATTAGAGGTATTGATCCCCTCATATCGAGTGGGGTTTGAACCTTGGACCTCTCAAAGAGAGGCCAAAGCCCTTACCACTGCAATAAGATTGCAACTCTATCTATTACATGCCTTTACTCATACGAGTTTTTGGGAATAATCACCAAATTCTAGACAAGTAGGAGTTGAGTAACTCATTGTGAGTTGGAAATTTACTTGGTACTAATATTTAAAAAGAAAAACCGCCAAGGATTTTCACTTGAGAGTTTCCTAATTTCTCGTGGGTACTCTACTAGTTTTAAAACACTACTTACTATCTATTTAAAAAGTAATTTATTTTTTATAGAAAAAAAATTTAAAGTTAACTTAATAGGATTTAGTTTTTTACTATAGATTTTACATTTACATTATAAAATTTAACAAATTGAAATTTTAATAAAATAAGTAAGACATAGTAGGTTGTGGAGTGTTAGTTGAGAGCAAGTAGGAGGAAGTGTGAGCAAGAAGCAGGAAGTAGAAAGGAAAGTGCAATCAAGGAACAATTACCATTTCTTGTTCTAAATCTTAGGAGAAACTTTGAAAGATTCATGTGAAGAAATTCTAGGTAACAAGGCAAGAAATTTATTTTTGAAAGTCCTTATTGAAACTAAAGATGACCTCGTTGGAAGTAAGGATGACTTAGTTGGAAATATGGATGCCCTAGTTAGTGATAAGAGAACAAGTGAATCTATGGAAAACCCTATCTACGTAGTAGATAATACATTAGAAGTGATTATCAAGGATAAGATGATTGAACTTGATATAATGGTTCTTAAAACCAGAGGGTTAATATGTAAGTTCAATGTATATTGGTTAGGTTTTTATGAGATTTAAAATTAAATCAAATAGAAGTGAAGATTGAATTCAAATCATTCCATGACATTTCTTCCAAAAGGATATTTTCTCAAATTTTCTCTAGTTCATAAATAAGGGATAAAATAATGGATGGATGCCCTTAGTTTAATGGTAAAGATACATTATATATAAGACCTTGGAGTGAGAATTTTTTGTGGAGACATAGAATTTTAAAAGGATTTTGGTATGGATTAGAATTTTTAGACTTCTTTATCAACTCATCAATAAGGTTTTGAATAATATCATTAATACTCTAGGTGAATTCATCCAGGAGGGACCAACTACTAACGAGAGAAGACATGATGTATACACTCTAATACGTGTTACCATAGATATTTTAGAACCTATACTACAATTCATTAGGATTAAATCTAAATCAAGATAATAGGATCAACAAGCAGATTATGAAAATATTGTATTCAGATATCACAAATATCATGAAACCAAACATATGGCAAGAGACTACAAAGTACAAATGATGGAGAAAAAGATAGAAATTTTTGGGCATGAGGACAACTTCAATATGAAACAAGGAGATGATATCATAGGAGAATCTAGGTCAAATTAAGTATTTTCCACTCCTAAGAAAGTGGCAAGAAAAACCTCTCTACTACATCATATGGCAAAGGCTATTACAATTCACTCAAATCAACCATTAGAAAAAAATGACATGAGGGATGAGGAAGTACAATGTGCAAGTTTAAATATAGAAGGAACTAAATGTGTGAAGGAAGAATAAAAGGGAAATTTTAAAGCAAAGCAATATGGGAAGGGAAATTTTAAAGCAAAGGAAGATGGGAAGGTAACATTTAAAGTAAATGAGGTGAAGGAGGTCAAGCTTAATCCAAGTAAATCATCTTTATTTTCCTCAAGTAGCATAAAATCTTCTCCTTACAATAAAAATGAAAGTAGTTCATAGTGTATTTGTTGCACTTTAGGATTTCAAAAGTAGTATAACAGAGAAAATTATATGGAGGATATCCAAGGAAATTTAGGGTTTTTGTGTCAACATAAGAAATTTATGATTGTGGAGGATCATTTGTATACTTTAGGATTTTTAGGGCAACATAAATAGGCAAATTTTAACAAGGCTATTCACTTTAGATTATATAGGGAGTCTCATTATACATGAAAAATGGAAGAGTGTGATGAAGATAAGTGTTGGTGGGAATGAAAAAAGAGAGAAAGGCCATCAAAGCAAGAACAAAGAGAAAAAAAAACTCAATAGGATATTGATATAGGAACCCAAAAAAAAATACCACAGGTGTTAACAAGAAGTGGGATTCGCCCATTAATAAAAATAAAAAAGTGTTGACGATGAAAATGATATCGTGGAATATTAGGGGTATGAATAAGATCCCTAAAAAAAGAGTTATTAGGGAATTAATAGGTTATAGTCTTGAGTTTATTTTAATTAGAGAAAAAAAATTAAGTAGTGAGGAGTGTAAGGATGCTTTTAGGAAGATTTGGAATATGAGTGATTGTCTAGTAGTTTCTTCTATAGGAGCTTCAAGTAGTATTGCAATAATATGGGATAAATGCAAATGGGATGGGTAAATGTTAGAAGCAAAAAGTAATTGGGTTGGTGGATTATTTTACAAGAAAGAGAAACACATCAAAGTTGGGGTTATAAATGGAGATGCTCCAACTACGGTTAATCATTGTGGAAGATATTGGAAGGACATTAGAATAATTTTTTCAAATACAATGATAGTTCATTGCGATCTATGGATTCTTGGGGTGATTTTAACATTGTTCTATCTCCTTTAGAGAAGGAGGGTGGTATTCTAGGATGGTCTAAATCAATGTAAAATTTTACTTCATTTGTCAATTCAAATGACCTTTGGGATGTTAGTCCTTCAAGTTTTCAATAGACATGGGATAATAGACACACAAGGCAAACTCATACAATATAAAGATTGGATAGATTCTTGTTTTCCAACATATGGTTGCAAACAAAATATACAATCTCTTCATATATTTTATTGTGAGTAGGATTAGATCATAAAACTAATATTTTGACTTGTGATTTATCTAATAATGGTCATCTAAATCATTTATCTTCCAGTCTATATGGCTCCAAGACCTTGATTTTTTCCAATCTATGTGAATCCAAATTTAAAGGATCATGTATGTATAGGTTTATCCAAAGGATGAAATATTTAAAGGAGCAAATAAATATTTGGGATTCTAAATATTTTCGTAATATTTATAAAGAAAAGAAATAAATTGAATCTAAGCTAAAAAATTTACAAGAGATTATAGAAATTAATGGAATGGATCAATATTCTTAGGTGAAAGAAAAATAATTACTTTTTTATTATCATAATATATTGAAAAATGAGGATCATATTGGTTCAAAAAATCTAGAGAGAAATGGATCAAGGAAGGAGATAAAATTACAAAAAAAATCAATGCTAAAGGGAAACCATATTTTTTTGTCATATCAAAAATATTTTAACTCCAAATGGAAGAATTATCCAAGACGAAGAATACATAAGGAAGAAAGCAGTTAATTATTTCAAAACTATTTTGTCAGATACTAGGCAAGATAAGGAGGCACAAGATAACCTTTTGCAAAATATTCCATCAATTATCACATAGGGACAAAATGAAATCTTGATGAAGAGGATATCTATGGAGGAGCTCCATGAAGAAGTTTTCTCTTTCTATTCTAAAAAAGCACCTAGCCCCAATGGATTTCTTGTAATTTTCTTCCAAATATTTTGGGATTTATAGAAGAGTGATATGTTGTGGTTGAAGAGGCCCAAAAAAGAAAGGCTATAATAAGTGAGATCAATGTCATTTTTATTTTATTGGTTACCAAGAAATACAAAAATATTTTGATAATTTTCGTCCAATAAGCCTTTGTAATATGATTTATAAGATCATTTCATAAATTATGGTAAACATATTGAAGGGCATTCTAATTTGTGTTATCTCATACGAACAAGGTGGCTATGTTCATGGTAAAGAAATTCTTGACAGTATAATTATTGCATAGGATACCACACATTCTCTTTATTGTATGAAAAAACAAGCAGGCTTATGAAATTAGATATGAACAAAGCATATGATAGGGTTTTATGGAATTTTTTGTATGCCATTCTTAGAAATATTGGCTTTGATTATAGTTGGTGTGAATGGATTAAATATTCTTATAGCACTACAAAATTTCCTATTTTGACCAATGGTTCTCAAGTTGGTTACTTTAATCATCTTGTGACTTCATCAAGGTGATCCACTATCTCCTTATCTATATATTATTCTTGTAGAAGCATTAGGGAGGGTTTTCTCAAAGGTAAAAATGGAAGAAAAAATCAAAGGTATTCAAGTTGTAAAAAATGGTCCCTCCAAATCTTATCTCCAATTTGTTGATGATACTTTTCTTTTGGACCATACCTTAGTTAGTGAGGCCATGGAGTTTAAATAAATATTATCATGCTATGAGAAGGCTATTGGACAGTTGGTTAATACTACAAAATATAGAATTTTTCATTAATATTGCCCTAGATTTACAATAAATTATTGTGAATATTTTAGGGTTTAAAATTGAAAACATTCGTCAACCTACTTTGGTATTCCTTTGTCTCATAAAGGAAATAAAAAGGAGCTTTAAATCTCTTTTTGGATAGAATTAAAGATTGTTTGGTAGGTTGGAAAGGTAAATTCTTAACCATGGCAAGAAGGCTACAACTCATAAAGACTACACTGCAATCAATTCTTATTTATATGATGTCACTTTCAAGATTGCCAACAATTATAGCACCAAAAATTGATAAGACTCAAAGAGACTTTCTATGAAAAGTTTGTGAGGAAAAATTTAGGTGTCATCTTTGTAAGTGGGATAGGTTTTATCAAATTGCTTTGCAAAATTGTTGACTTATGAATTTGGCATCAGGAATAAAGCTTGAGTGGGGATTATTTAGAGATGAAAGAAAGGATTGGGTAAAAGTAGTACTTCAAAAATATACAGGTTCTCTTTATGCAATAAAATTATTTAGAAAAATAACCCTACCTAAAGGATCGTGAACATGGAACTTCGTATCAAATAATTTATAATTGATAAAGAAATATATTAGATGGTAAATTAATGAGGGGAGTTATGCAAATTTTTGGTTTGATGCTTAGTTGAAGCCTTATCGTCTTATCTCTGACTCAAATGACAACTATTGGCTCAAGCATACCTAGCATGTAAAGGTCCAAAGGTCAAAGACTATACTAATATGAGCAAAAACTCTAGATCAGGGATTTATTTTAGTAACATGGTTTAAGGAGAGGACACAAATAAATTGTAGATGAACTTCAAAAGATGCTTCAAGAATTTTCTTTTTTGATTTTTACACAAAAGGAAGAGTTGGTTTGTGTTACGAACTTGATTCTTATTAACATAAATCATTCACCAATATGCACAAATATTAAATCATTCATCCACAATAAAAATCCACACGAGAGGTTTGAGGTGTAGACCAATTGGTTCGACCAACCCCGTAAGGGGGACGAAGGTCCAAGGTTAAAATCTTGAGCTTTGCTGAACTGATTGCTTGTCCCTTTCCTAGTGCTTTCAACGATGTAAAAGGTTTAAAATTATTATGGCATGGTGGTTATAGGGGTGGACTATGTGAAGAACTATGTGGTGGATTCTGGGGTGGACAACGCAGAATACTATGATGGCCATAAAAGCTAGAAAACCTGCTCAGATTCATGGTGGCTACCGATTCCACCATGTAAATTAAAAAAAACAATCCACACAAGATATAGAGATAGATAATAACCTTAAGGTAGAGCAACACCAATAATACTCCTTAAGGAAGGAGTAACTCCATAAGTTCTCTCAAGATGAGAGTGCCACATAGAGAAGGAAAATTCCCATAAGCCACTTCATGAACAAAGATAATTACATATGATTGATCTCCATGATGATTACAATGACAAATATCCCTTTATTTATATATCCATCTTCTAATTCTACTTTGGGGAACCAACTATTGATATATTATTACATAATAATATAATGTAATATTATAATATAATCAACATTGGGTTATGTGTGGCCAATGCCAACCCTTATACAATATAATATCATATCCCCATATATCTATTCCTATGTACCCTAACATTCTACCTTCCTTACAAATGTTTCATCCTCAAAACATATGAAGAAATAAGATAATATGATTTGCTAAGCAATGTTAGCAATTGGTACCAATCTCGATCATCCATCCATACTAGTGAGACATTGATTGATGGTGGTCTTCGTTGATGCTAGTATGTCATTTTTTTGCTTTTTTGGCTCAATGCTTATGCTAATTTATTTTTGATAATTCGAATGATGGATCTACTTATTCCTTTATGCTGATGCACCACTCTAAAATATAGGATCACTATGCTTTCTCTATGAAACACTACCATACTTGGTGCCCTTTTGATTTTATGTACAACCATAATATTGTTGCCTTGATTCATACCTCCAAGATTGTTGCCACTCATGGTGGTGTGTATGGCGATTTGCTACAATCTTAACTTGATGCTCTACCTTATTTGACTCCTCAACATTTGGCTCAACCATTTTAAATTTTTCTACATGTTCTTTCATACTCCCTTTGTTGGGCGTGTCCTTGTGCTCTTCAATCAAAGCTTTCTTGGACTCTGCTACTGTTATTTCCACAAACTCTATTTTTATTGCTTCTTCCATGGATTCTGTTGCTACTACTTCCTTCTTGGATTCTATTTTAGGTTCTTCTATTTGTTCTTCAATTTTTTTCTCTACAACCACTTCTTATTTTTCTTTGGATCCTTGCTCCTTATGTTGAGAAATATCATGTAGTGTTATCTTCTTTTTCCTGTACCATAACTTCATAAACTTCTTTTGAACATTAATGTTAACAGTATCTAAAGAATCCAACCAAGGATAACCTAGAATAATATCCACATCATCCATATCAATAGCATGAAAATATGAATGTACAACATATTTATCCACAATGATCTTCAAATATTCAAAAATTTAAATCTTCTCACCCTCAAGATGTATGTCCTTTATTTTTGTTGCTTGAACCTGCAACCTCTTAGCCAAAGCAATATTAATAAAATTATATATGCTACTAGGGTTAATGGAAATAATAACCTTTTCCTTTTGAATGCTTCCATGAACCTACAAAATAGATTTTTTAGATGAATTTAGACCCTTTTGATCCTTCTTTTGCTTTTGTAAATCCCAATATGTGGCTTTATTCTTCTCATTGTATTCCTTAAAATTTCCCTCTTTCTCCTTCTTTAGTAATTTTATTTCTTTTTCATAGTCTTCATTTTGTTTCTTGAAAAAATCTCACTCTTCTTTTATTTCATTTCTCTCATTTTTAATTGTAGAGGTATCGTTACACCAAAACCTTCAGACATTAGTGTTCGATACAATCTCTATATTTAAACACCTCATAGGGTGGTTAGTCCATGGGCCTAGGGTGGCGGTTAGTCCACTAAGTCAATCCTCAATGTGCAATAATTAGTCCAACACCTTGTATTCGATGTGACTCAGGGCCACTCTTATTTTATTTTATTTTGAAGAACACAAGCTTATACTGAGAGGGGGGGTGAACAGTATAAGACCTCTTTTTACTTTTTCATTTATAGTTCAAAATAGTAAAGCAATATATCCAAAGCAATATCAAAATAATGCACAAAATAATCCACAAAGTTACACAACAATTTACGTGGTTCACCCAAAGTGGGCTACTCCATGGATAAAACTTTTCTCTAAAAGTTCTATCACAGTTCTTTGGGAAACCTTCCCAATTACAATGTTTATGAGCCACTGCTCAAAGGGGATACCTTCCCCTAACTCTGATTTGGCTGGTGATCCTCTAGAAGACCTCTGCCTCTGCTGCCCTTAGCAAATGAATCTCTATCCACAAAAGACACCTGTCTTCCCTGCTCTGGCTGGAGACCTCTATCATCAACTCTATCACCTCAAAGCTGGTCCTCGAATTTGCACCAAACACAGTCCTTCAGTCTTGGCACAAATGTCCTCTTCCTCTTTCTTTGATATGCACCAAACACAGTCCTTCGGTCAGGCACAAATCTGTCCTCAACTCTTCATCAATCTCTATCCTCAACTGGTCCTCAAATTTGGTTCACAAAAATGGTTCACCAGCTTGCACTAATGCTGGCTTGATCTTCACCCAAGTCTTCAAGACTTGTTTCAGATCTGCTTTGCAAGTTATCACTTAGAACCTACCCAAACAGCTCCACAAGATTCAACAAAATCTTGCTCAATGCTGTCCAACAAGCCCTCTCAATGACTTGTCGAAAACCTGCTCTCAAATCCCCACCTGTACCTGTCCAAAACCTCAGCAAGCTTACAAAGAAAACTTGCTTAGCATGAACTCACAAAGAGAATTGTTAGAGACCCAATGTGATTCATCAACCTCATAGAAGCATAAAGAGAATTGTTAGAGACTCAATATGTTCTATACTTAATTCCCAATCTCAATCTCAAATCTCAAAAGAATAAGATAGATGTAATATGCTTTTCTTAAGAATATGAAACACAAATCTGTCTATGCAAACACAGCTGCAATCACAGCCGCCCTTGATTGAATTCCAACCTTTGCACTATCTTCGCAAATACAGCAGCACTTCAACACTTTGCAATCGAACTCCTCATTCTGCACATCAACAAGCCACTTCTATGCTATCTGCGCTGTTATGGCTACATCTTGCACACTTTGCCCGAATTGATTTGACTCGGTCTCTGCACACTACAAAATTTACTTGTGCAAGTTCGATCCACACATTCGATACCTTGAAACTTGAAAACAGTCCTTTTATAGCATTAATTCATGATCAAAAACTTAATCTTTAGTCGGTTGATACCCTAAATATCGTTAGCTGCAAAACCCTAATCTTTGTCGACCCAGATTTAACTTTTTTAGCTTCAACTGCCTCTATTGCCTCTGTCACTTCCCTGTAGCTTCCGTCGCAAAACTACATGTCATGATATCATGACACTTTTACAGCCATACACTTTCTATAGCCTGCTGTCGTGAAATCGTGACATCTTGGCCTTTGTCGACTTCATTTGTGCTTCTGTCGTGAAATCGTGACACCTTTGCCTCTTGCTGACGTCATCTCACTTCTATCGCGAAATCACGACACTTTAGTCTTCATGGCCTTCCTCTCAGCTTTTGTCGCAAAATTGTGACACTTATGATTTTTGCTGATGTCATCTTCACTCTGTCACGAAATCGTGGTGGAGAACAGATCTTGCGTAATACAGAAAAACCAGAGAAACAAGAGCCCAAGATTTTGTATTCAATACTTTGGAAGAATTTTACAAGAATATACAGCCCAAACTGCCGTTTGCCAACCCCCACTCATTACAATCCATGGGTTTTTATTGAGGTCCCGATCCTCTGTGCTTTTACACTTCCCACGATCTACCATTGCCACTTGGAACAATTCTGGAAAGTTGCATTGATGAGACTCTGGGTGAGGTGCGCGACTGGCTGCCATATCCAATGGAATCTTCTTCTCGATCTGCTGCTTGTTGTTAGTTGCTTTAAACGCGTCTTCCAGATACTCTGCACGAGTGGCCAACATGCCCATTGGAATCCTTCTTTGGAACAGCTGCTTCACTGCCTCTAACTTGCCGTGCATGAAGGGATGTCTTTATGAAAGTTGGAGTGCGTGTTTTTCTATTTGGTCATGATATCGCGACATGTCGCGATATCGTGACCATTTACCTCCTGTGCTTTCTCTCTCCAGCTTTCGTCGCGATATCGCGACATGTCGCGATATCGCGACATTTCCTCCGCCAAGCCCTTTCCCTCCGTTTTGGCCGCGATATCGCGACCTGTCGTGATATCGCGCCGTTTTCGTCTGTCGGCCTCCGTTCTCCTGCTCTGGTCGCAAAATCGTGACATGTCACGATTTCACGACCATTTGGCTTCCGTTCCTCGCCTTCCCTGCTTTGGTCGTGAAATCGTGACACGTCGCGATTTCGTGACCTTGTGCCTTCCGCGCCTTGGCTTCCCTGTAGTGGCCATGATTTCGTGACATGTCATGATTTCGTGACCCTTTGTCCCTCGGCCTTGCCTTTTTTGCCTTGGGTCATGATTTCGTGACATGTCATGAAATCGTGACATGTCATGATTTCATGACCCTTTGTCCCTCGGCTTCGCTTTCTCCGCCTTGGGTCGTGATTTCATGACCCTTTGTCTCTCGGCTTCGCTTTCTCTGCCTTGGGTCGCGATTTTGCGACATGTCACGATTTCGTGACCCTTTGTCCCTCGGCTTCGCTTTCTCCGCCTTGGGTCACGATTTCGTGACCCTGTGCAACACTTAGAAAACAAACAAGAAAATAACTTTGCCACTTAGAAAGAAATAACAACAAAAGTTTGGTTGATGCTCGATTGCTTTGCTGCCCTCGGATGCTCCTGCATCAGACACCCGGGGTGGATTGAGAAGTGATCCTCACTTCTGATCTTTGGGAGGAAGACCCAGGCGGTCAACCTCTGTTTTTGATAACCAAGTTGCATCTTCTATAGGTCTGCCCTTCCACTTGATCAAATACTTAGAATATTGTTTGTTCCTTGTGCTTCTGCCTTCACGAGTATCTAATATTTCCTCTATCTCTTCTTTGGTTGGGCTAGACGCTGGAATGCTCCACAATTCTATGCTTGGTGCCTCTGTACTATCTCCTTCATGGTATTCCACTAAATCAGATATGTTAAAAATAGGTGAAATGTCAAGCCCACTTGGCAATTCCACTTCATATGCATTGCTTGAATCCCGTTTTTCCAGTATTCTGCATGGCCCAAACTTCTTCATCTTCAACTTGTTGTAAGTTTTGGCTGGAAATATTTCTTTTCCGAGATGGACCATGACTTCATCTCCCACTTCGAACTCTTTGAACCGCCGCTTTTGGTCTGCTCTTGCTTTATACTTGAGTATTCATTTTTGCAATTTGTTTCTTCACTTCTTCATGCAGGCTTCTCATCTGTTTCGCGAATTCCTCAGCCTCACTACTTGCACTTTTCTCCTTTATCTAATTTTCTCAGCTCGGAAACGTTTCTCGGATTGTTTCCATATATGATTTGGAATGGAGATTTGTTTGTACTCTTATTGACAGAATTGTTGTATGCAAATTCCGCCTATGGCAAAACTAAATCCCATCCCTTGGGTTTATCTGCTATCAAGCATCTTAGCAAATTACCCAGACTTCTATTTACCACCTCTGTCTGTCCATCAGTTTGTGGGTGGTATGCAGAACTGAACTTCAGATCTGTCTTTAGCTTCTTCCACAATGTTCTCCAGAAATACCCAACAAACTTTGTATCTCTGTCATAAACTATGCTTCTTGGTAGATCGTGAAGTCGTACCACTTCCTTGAAAAATAACCCCTGCAATGTGAACTGCATCACTTATCTTCTGGCAGGGAATAAAATGTGTCATTTTGGAGAATCGGTCAACCACCACAAATACTAAGTCATTTCCCCTCCGTGTTCTCGGCAATCCAAGAATAAAATCCATGCTTATGTCCTCCCATGGCCTCTCGAGTACAGTGTAACGGCTGGTATAATCCTGTGTTTTGCCTTACGCCTTTTGCCATCTGGCATATTCTGCAACTTTGCACAAACTTTCTCACATCTTGCTGAAGTTGCGGCCAGTAGTAATTTTCATTCACCAGGGCAATGGTCTTATCCCGACCAAAATGCCTAGCCAGTCCCCCGCTGTGCTTTTCCTTGATTAAGTTCTCCCGCATGGAACTCCTTGGAATGCATAATTTACTTCCCTTGAACAACATTCCATCTTGGATTAGGAAATCTAACCATTTTGTCCTGTCCACAGTCATAGGTGCCAAGCAAGCCGTCCAGGCTGTTGCAAAATCAGGATCTTCAGGATAAAGACCCTTCAGTTCTTCGAATCCTACTACTTCCATTGTCATTTCAATCAGCAGATTCTGCCTTCTACTTAAAGCATCTGCAACTCTGTTTGATTTCCCGCTCCTGTGCTTTAACACAAAGGTATAGCTTTGGAGAAACTCAACCCACTTCATGTGCCGCTGATTCAGTTTTGTCTGGTTGTTGATGTCTTGCAATGCCTGATGATCGGTAAATAGAACAAACTCTTTTGGCAACAAGTAATGCCTCCACTTCTTTAGAGCCTGAACTATAGCATAAAATTCTTGGTCATAAACTGAATACTTTTTCGAGCATCATTGAGCTTTTCACTGAAATAAGCTACAGGTCTGCCTTCTTGGCTCAGTACAGCCCCTATTGCACTGCCACTGGCATCACAGTCGACCTGAAATACTTTGTTAAAGTCTGGAAGTGCCAAAACAGGCTGTTCTGTGACCTTTTTCTTTAATGCATCAAAGCTCCTTTCAGCCCCTAAGGTCCACTTGAACTCTTTCTTATCCCCTCTCATTGTTTCTGTGAGGGGTGCACAAATGTTGCTGAAGTTTCTTATAAACTTCCTGTAAAAGCTGGCTAGACCATGAAATGATCTTACCTCTATTGTGCTTCTTGGGGTAGGCCATTCGATGATAGCTCTCACCTTCTCTGGGTCCATTTTCAGACCTTCTACTGAGATTACAAATCCCAGGTATACTAACTCTTTCTTGACAAAATTACACTTTTTCAGATTTATTAATAATTGCTCCTCCCACAGCTTTTCAAAAACCCTCCTGATGTGCATCAGGTGTTCCTCCAGGGTTCTGCTGAATATTAATATATCATCTAAATAAACAATGACAAACTTTCCTAGAAACTCTTTCAGTACCTCATTCATCAGCCGCATGAAGGTACTTGGTGCATTGGACAACCCAAATGGCATGACCAACCACTCATACAAGCCCTCTCTTGTCTTGAAGGCTGTCTTCCACTCATCTCCTTCCCTGACATGGATCTGGTGGTAACCACTCTTGAGGTCAATTTTGGTGAAGTACTTGGCTCCACTCAAACAGTCCATTATGTCATCCATCCTTGGCAGTGGAAATCTATATTTTATTGTGATCTTGTTGATGGCTCGAGAGTCTGTGCACATTCTCCACTCTCCATCCTTCTTGGGTGCTAGTACTACAGGTACTGCACACGGGCTAAGACTCTCCCTAATCAATCCCTTCTCTAGCAACTCCTGGACCTGCTTGTTTAGTTCTTCAGTTTCTATAGGTGTCATTCTATGTGCAGCCTTATTGGGCAAGCTTGACCCTGGCACCAAATCAATATGGTGACTGATTTTTCTTACTGGGGGTAAACCCTCAGGCACATTATCAGATATGATATCTGGAAATTCCTTCAACAACTCTTGGACTTCTGCTTGGTGCATCTTTGCATTCTGTATCCCTGACTCTAGGAACTAATGCATAACACATATGCTCATGCTTCAAATCATCTAAAAATTTTCTTTCGTCAACCAAGCAAATTCTTGCACTGCCACATACCTTTTCTTCCACCTCCTTCAGGGGCTTCAACTTATGACGCATTCCATTCTTGGTCATGGAATAGGTGTTGGCTCGGCCATCATGAACCGCACACCTGTCAAACTACCATGGCCTTCCCAGTAGCAAATGGCACGCATCCATGGGCAGAATGTCGCACAGAACCTCATCACGGTAATTTCCAATGCTAAATTTTACCAGGCATTGTTCATTGACCAAAACCTTATGGTCTTTCTGCAACCACGCGATCCGATATGGATGCGGGTGTTTCTTTCTCTCCAGTTGTAGCTTTGTAACCATTCCCTCTGAAACTAGGTTATCCGTGCTACCGTTGTCAATGATAATGTTGCAAATCTTACCCGCGCATTTGCACCTTGTGCGGAATAAGCTTTTCCTCTGATCTGCAGCTCCCTCTTCATTCAGCAGGACTCTCCTTGCAATCATTACTTCTCCTCTCTCAGCTTCTTCTGAATGCTCAGACCCAGCATCTTCATCCACGACTGCTACTCTGGCATTTCCTTTCGGCCTACGATTATTTCTTTCTCACTGCTGTGGGCACTCATATTGGTGATGTCCCTCTTCACCACACTGGAAGCAAGTCCCTCGAAATCTTCCTCTTCCTTGACCTCGTCCAGCTCGGCCTCTTCCCCCTCGGTAACCATTATTCTGATTACGGGGGCGGTCTGCATTTTCCCTCCTTTGTTCTTGATTGCTGCTACTTTCTCCATTTTTTTGAGATTCTTCATTTCTTCTTCCACTGTTCCTTCCGTCGGTCCTTCCGCCATGACCTCTTCCTCTTTGCTTGTTTTCAAACCTCCTATTGAGCTTCTCTTCAACCTTTAAAGCAAATTGGTAGGCGTCCTCTATGGTGGTCATCCGGACTAGACTTAGTTCCTCTTGAATGCTTGCTCGTAACCCATTAATGTAACGGGCTACCTTCTCCTTGTTGGCCTCTGAGTGGCCTGTTCTAATCATTATTTTATGAAACTCTTCTATGTATTCTTTCACAGACTTGCTTGATTGCCTCAATCCTTGCATTTTCTTTAGCAGGTCTAACTCATAATCACCAGGGATGAACTGCCTCTTTAGCTTTTCTGCCATCCATTCCCACTTAGTTATTCTCTCTTTCCCTCTTTTATTTCGCTCCAGCTGCACTCCTTTCCACCAAATGCTGGCATGACCTTTCGGTTTGGTCTTTGCGAATTTGACCCTATCAGGGTCCTCAACCTCTTCGTACTCAAAGTACTCTTCCAGATCGTTGATCCAGTCGATCAATTCCTCTGGCTCAAGGTTCCCAGAATATGTGGAAACCTCCATCTTTGGCCTCTTCCCAATCTGGGATATGGCTTTGTATAGTCTGGCCTGAGCCGGATCTACTGCTTCTTCTTCTTCCTCAGGTTGGTCTTCTTCTTCATCATCTTCCTCTTCACTACCTTCATCTCTTCTTGGCTCCAATATTCTGTGCATTTCTTCTTGTAGAGCTTGCATTTGCCGCTGCAAAGCTCGAACATCTTCTACTGCTGCCATGCCTCTCCCACCAACAGGATTTCTCCTTGGAGGCATTCTGCTCACCCAATTCCAAGCCCTTCCATAGATCCTGGTGTAACTGCCTCTCCTTCGGCGATCTGCTACACACTCAGGAACTACTGGCTCTGATACCACTTGGTGGAGAACTGATCTTACGTAATACAAAAAAACCAGAGAAATAAGAGAGAAACCAGAGAAACAAGAGCCCAAGATTTTGTATTCAATACTTTGGAAGAATTTTACAAGAATATACAGCCCAAACTGCCATTTGCCAACCCCCCACTCATTACAATCCATGGGTTTTTATTGAGGTCCCGATCCTCTGTGCTTTTACACTTCCCACGATCTACCATTGCCACTTGGAACAATTCTGGAAAGTTGCATTGATGAGACTCTGGGTGAGGTGCACGACTAGCTGCCATATCCAACGGAATCTTCTTCTCGATCTGCTGCTTGCTGTTAGTTGCTTTAAATGCGTCTTCCAGATACTCTGCACGAGTGGCCAACATGCCCATTGGAATCCTTCTTTGGAACAACTGCTTCACTGCCTCTAACTTGCCGCGCACGAAGGGATGTCTTTATGAAAGTTGGAGTGCGTGTTTTTCTGTTTGGTCACCATGTCACGATATCGCGACCATTTCCCTCCTATGCTTTCTCTCTCCAGCTTCCATCGCGATATCGTGACATGTCGTGATATCACGACATTTCCTCCGCCAAGCCCTTTCCCTCTGTTTTGGCCGTGATATCGTGACCTGTCGCGATATCGCGCCGTTTTCATCTGTCGGCCTCCGTTCTCCTGCTCTGGTCACGAAATCGTGACATGTCACGATTTCGCGACCATTTGGCTTCCGCTCCTTGCCTTCCCTACTTTGGTCACGAAATCGTGACACGTCGCGATTTCGCGACCTTGCGCCTTTCGCGCCTTGGCTTCCCTGTAGTGGCCGTGATTTCGCGACATGTCACGAAATCGTGACATGTCACGATTTCGCGACCCTTTGTCCCTCGGCCTTGCCTTTTCCGCCTTGGGTCACGATTTCGTGACATGTCACGATTTCGTGACCCTTTGTCCCTCGGCTTCGCTTTCTCCGCCTTGGGTCGCGATTTCGCGACATGTCGCGAAATCGTGACATGTCACGATTTCGCGACCCTTTGTCCCTCGGCTTCGCTTTCTCCGCCTTGGGTCGCGATTTTGTGACCCTGTGCAACACTTAGAAAACAAACAAAAAAATAACTTTGCCACTTAGAAAGAAATAACAACAAAAGTTTGGTTGATGCTCGATTGCTTTGCTGCCCTCGGATGCTCCTGCATCAAATCGTGACGCTTTAGACTACAAAGCCTTCTTCTTTGATTTTGTCATGAAATCATGACACATCTGCTTCTGCTGACGTCATCTGCAACTCTGTCATGAAATTGCGACGCTTTCACTGCCTTAAGCTCTTTTCTGCCATATGCCTGTGAAACTGGAACATGTCACGAAATCGTGACGCTTTCACCTTTGAGCTGTTCCTTCTTCAATTCGTCACAAAATCATGATGCTTCTTTTGTTTAAGAATTGCTAACTATTTCTATCATGAAATCGTGACACCTTCTCCAATTGCAAGCTGCCATCTCAACCTGTCGCAAAATCGTGATACTTTCTGCATCCGTACAACTTCTTTGTAGCCTGTCATGAAATCGTGACACTTACAACTTCTAAAAGCTTTTCTTGCAACCTATCGCAAAATCATGACACTTTTGGTTTCTGTACGCTTTTTCTACTGCCTGTTGTGAAATTACGATGCTTCTCCTTTTAGGATCTTCCCTTTGCTGCATGTCACAAAATCGTGACAGTTCTCACTTCGAGCTTTTCAGTATGCCATAAAATCACAACAGTCCTCAACTTGACCTCTACAGCATGTCGCGAAATCGTGACATTTTACATGTAACTTTCTCTCTCTTCGAACTTGTCGTGAAATCACGACAGTTCTTTTTCGAACTCTCTCTTCAGCATCATGTCGCGAAATCGTGACACTTTTTCGTCTGAACAACTTACTTTGCAGAATGTCACGAAATCGCGACACTTTTCCTTCTCTACCTTCCTGCACTTTTCGAGTCGCGAAAATGCAACATATTGCGAAATCGCGACACATTTGCCCAAATTTTCTCTCTCCTCAAACATGTCACGAAATCATGACAGTTTTGCTAGCACTTTCTCTCTCCTCAAACATGTCGCGAAATCATGATAGTTTTGTCAACGCTTTCTCTCTCCTGAAACATGTCGCAAAATTGCGATAGTTTTTCCAGCCGCCTGCATACTTTTTCTTACTTGTCTTTTTCTTGATCTTTTGCAACTGGGCTACCCTGATATTCTTGGAAACTCACTGTCCATGTTGAAACCTTCATCAAGAAACATTCTTTGACATCAAACCAAATTGCTTCAAGACCTTCTTGACATCAATGACAACATCTACACTTAGAGCAAAGGCAATGTATCCAAGGTACCTAAAATTGCCAACATATTTATCTCATTTTGAATCTCTTGTAGTTTCTTTTCATGGTCTTTGACGACATCCATTAGGCTATATATCCTTTTATCCCTTCCCTAAAGATCTCTCTTACAAATATCTAACTTACTTTGTAATTGAAGAGATTTTTATTTACTCAAGAATATTGGTTCCATTTCTTTCCAAGTGCCCAAGGGATTATCCCTAACAAAACTTTATACCCATTGTAAAGCTTCTCCCATAAAAAACCATGAAATCAAAAGCGTAACATGCTTTCACCATATTGAGATTTTACTATTTTCAACCCCTCTATCACATCAATATATTTTTCTCCGAAAAATGCCCCAACAAAAGGAAATGCAAACTAGGGTTTTATGAAAATATATATCTCCCCACTGATTTGAAGATAAAATTCCATATAAATATTCAGATTTGATTACCTCAACTAACAAATTTTTTCTCCCTAAAAAAGTGCTATTTGAAAATTTATCACTGCCCTTATTTCAGATGATTGACTTTATAGGATCATCTCCCTCAATACTACTAATATTCCTTCACATGGCCATTCTTATTAAAGCTCTTAAAATTTCACAAAGAATCTAAATCAGACAAACCTTCATAGAGATATGGATCTTGAAAGATGAGATATTTTTCCAAAAAAATTACCCTAATTCTACAATCCACAAAAAAACAATCCCCACTTTGCTAGAATCATTGCTCTAATACCACTTGTTATGAACTTTATTCTTATTAACATAAATTATTCACCAATATGTATAAATATTAAATCATTCATTCACAATAACAATCCAATAGGAAACAACTGTGCAGATAGACTAGCCCAATAGAGAGGTTTTGATTGAGGATCATGAAGTTAAATTTTCTTTTCCATTGTTAGAGAAAGTAGTAAGTTTAGTTGAAGCTAAGAAAAAAATGTTGACTGCCTGTATCAAATAATGATTAAGATTTACTTTAATGTTTTTCAATGGTAAGATTTGATTTTTTATCACGTTACTGTATTTTTATATAACTATTTATTATAATTTTTGTGGTTGCACTTGTGTTTCAGGAAGGAAACTAACAATCTATATTTGGTAAAGCAAACTATGATAGTGTGATGTTTGTAAAATATTACTCTACTAAGATGAAATGCATAAACAATAGAGACGAAGTTTTGGTTTTGTAAAGGTTGCTATAGAAAAATGTCAAAAAGGATGTTGAATTCTAGAATATTTGTATTCATACAGAAAATTGAAAAAATCCAAAAAATAAAAATCAAGAATTCAGATATTTAATGTAAAATGATGTAGGTTTCTAGCTATAGCATCTTATTTTAGATGATAAGTGTATCTATTTGTAAAATCTCAAGCTCTAATGAAGAGAGTTGTAATTTATCAAGGGTGGGGGACCCGAGTACAACCCCTTATTATCCAACAAAAAAAAATATGCACAAGATACAAAGATAGATAATACCCTTAAGATAGGGCAACACCAATAATACTCCTTAAGGCATGGATAACTCCACAAGATATCCCAAGATGAGAGCGCTACTTAGAGAGGGTAAATTTCTATAAGCCACTTTATGGGAAAATACAATTACATATTATTGATCTCCATGATGATTACAATGACAAATATCCATTCTTTATATATCCATATTCTAATTCCACTTTGGGGAGCTGACTACTAATATAATATAATATTTTATTATAATATAGTCAACCTTGGGTTATGTGTCCATGTCAACCCTTATACAATATAATATCATATCCCATAAGTTCCAAAGGTCAAAGACTATATTAATATGAGCAAAAACTCTAGATCATGGATTTATTTTAGTAACATGGTTGAAGGAGAGGACTAAAACAAATTAGAGATGAACTTCAAAATATGCTTCAAGAGTTTTATTTGTCAATTTTTACACAAAAGGAAAAGTTGGTTTAGAATTTATCGAAGGATGGTGGATACTCGATCAAGTTGGGATATGAGGATTTAGAGCAATCAAAATTTTCTTCTCCCAAAGATTTTCTTTGGAAGAATGTTTGGTCATTAAAGGCTCTCCCTAAGGCCCCAAAATTCCTTTGGTTAGTAGTGTAAAGTAATATTATTACAGGAGAGAGTCTGCAAAGAAGAGGATATTATGGACCTTTTAGATGTGCCTTGTGTGAGAAGTATTTAAAAACACCAAACCATTTACTTCTTCATTGTCCTTTTGCTCACACCATTTGGGTTTATTTTATTAAAATAAAAAATTATATTGGGTAGCCCCCTCAACATTGAAAGAGTTGATGAAATGTTGGACTAATTATTTCAAAGCTATAAAATTATGTATTATATGGAAGATTGTTCTTATCGTTATTTGTTAAAATTTATTGCTTGAAAAGAATAATAGAATTTTTAAAAATAAATCTCAAAATCATGCCCAATTTTGTAACTGTATTGTTGCCTCTCTTGCAATATATCTACAAATACGGTGCTCATCGTGGGAAGTCTCAAGCGCAAAAAAAGAGGTGCTAGTAACTTGGCTACAATATTTGAACATACATGGAAGAGTCATATGCAATAATGGAATTAAAACAAAGGATATTTGATCTTAAGGTGAAATGGAAATGTCTAGAAATTGGGATCATCAAAATTAATTTTGATGGTGCTTTGAAAGAAAATTGAGGAAAAGCTGGTGGAGGTGGTGCTTTTAAAAATAGTGAAGGCAAAATTATCCTTACTTATTGAGAATCATATGGAACTTTAGCTAACAACTATGTACAAATTAGGGCACTTCTTACAAGGATTAAAATTGCAATAGAGAAAATATGAAAATATATTTCAATTGGGGGGATTCATAAATTATCATCAATGCTATTAACAAAAATGGATATGGAGACTGGATAAAAAATAATAATATTATTGATGTTCATCACCTCGAGGTAATATTTTGAAAGTGTGAACATATTTATAGATAATGAAATTAGGTAGCAAATAATTTAACCAATTGCAACGTTGATCTTTATCTTGGTGAAATTCAAATTTTAGAAGATAACTAGCCAAGTGAGATTTTATCTCTTAATAAAAATGATGTCAAGGAGCTGATTGTGGAAACAAAGCACTTTGAGGAAGTTGAAGAATATATTTAATAGAAAAAAATGTAATAAAAGCATGCTAGATATTGTTTAATTGACATAACAACGAATGCAATATTTTGTTATTTTGGCCTTGACAAGGGCATCTCAATGGTAAAATACATTGGGCTCTCCTAACGGATATCCAATTTCAATTCACAGGGAGGGTGGTCCCTGATGTGCCCAAAATTTTCAACCTATTCAAAAAAATATATTTTGGTATTTTAATGGGAGTAGCCTCCAATAGAAGCCACCTATAAATTAATAAAAATAAATAAATAAAATAATTAAGACAAAAATTAACTAATAATTAATTATGAAGATTTATGTGAGCAAGGGTTCCATCTATTGACATCATATTGGTTTTAGACACTGCAAATTAATGTCTGATAATTATTAGAGGTGTGATATATTTATTTTCAAATTTGGTTAAAGATGTGTTGTGTTTATATTTTTTATTGATGAAATGGTATTATTTGTATTTTCCATCACCAAAGAGAATAAAATAATAGAAAAAAGGGGTTTGTGCAAAGCAAAGGTTTGTTTATGCATAATTGGTGCAAAACAAGGGTTTGTTCTTGCATAGTTGTAGCCACAATTTGTGCAAAGCGAGGATTTATTATTTCATGGTTGGCAGAGTAAGGGTTTGTGTAGAGTGAGGGTTTATGGAGAGCAAAGGTTTGATCTATCAACATCATACTAGTTTTAGATGTCGTAAATTGATTTTTGATAATTATTAGAGAAATATTAGTACAATGATTGAGTTGTAGAATGATGCAAATGGAAAGGTAGATGAATCTAGACAAGCGAAAGATCTTGGGACTAGTGGTGAAATCAATTAGGGGGTGTGAGAGGTGTGGCAAGGAATATGTAAAGGTATATGATTTTTCTAAGGTAAGAACTTGGTAAGGGTAGTAAGAAAAGAGAACATAAGCTAGGAAAATCACACTTGAAGTAAGAATAAATTGGTGGAGAAAGATCAACATCTAGTTATACCATCCAAGTCCAAATCTAAGATAGTTTATTTAATATTTCAGATAAGATCTTCAAAGAAAGCAACAAAAGCTTCATAATAGCCTAATAGAAAAATTTATAGGCTTCCACCCAAATTTGAAATGGATCAAAAAATGGGTATCTATGCATTGGAAAATCGAAGGACCATTTGATTTCTCCTTTATGCCAAAAGGGTTTTTCTTAGCTTCTTCCATAGAAGAAGATGATTATCTAAAGGTTTTATTAGGAGGTCCTTAGTTCCTAGGTCAAGTGGGGTTGTTCTTAAAGAAATGGGCCTTGGGATTCAGCCTTGTAATAGAGAAAATAGATGTAGCCCCTTTATGGATTAGGCTTCCTCGTCTATCCCTTGAATTTCGAGAAGATGAGATATTTGAAACTATAACCAACACTTTTAAAATATTCTTGACTATTGATTATGTTACAAAGGAAAGAAAAATAGTTTTTTTTACTAGAATATGTGTATTGGTTGAGTCAAGGAGGGAGCTCCTAGATCACATAAAACTAGTTTCCAAGTGGGAAACTTGGTCTTAGGCCCTTATTTTTGAAAATGATACCTTTAGTTACAAAATTTGTGTTAAAATAGGCCATATAACAAGGAAAGATCACAATAAAACAAAGAGAAATCCAAAAGGAAGATAGAAAGTTAATTCTAAATTTAAATAGGGTATTGGTGTCAAGGTGTGGATGATGAAGGTTGAAAACTTTGATTGACTTGAAGCAAATATCCCTATAAATATTGTCGAGAGTAGGCAATATGAAGTGTGTAAACTAAAGGTATATCATGTTGCTAATAAAGAAAAAAATTCTCATCCAAGATGGTAAGAAGCATATGGAAGGTAGTCAAATGTGGAATAAAATGGTAGAGGATGAAATTTACGAAATGCAATCAAATCCTATGGGTGATAGTAGAGATTTACAAGGGAGCATTCTAGAAGGGAGTGTTTCAAAAAAATAAATGAAGGCAATGATTTGGATGTAGAACCAATAGAGAGATGTCAAAATCAAGTTGCAACGAAAAATTAATCTGTAGTAGATCCAAAGAATAAGAAAGAATGGGGGAAGGGAGTTGAGATCCAAGGTGATGTAGAGTTAGAGGTTCTACCATGCACCTTAAGTTTTACTCTAAGATTGAAGAAGATGGAGGTGGAGAGTTCTCCTCTCAAGGGGACTATTTTAGAGGAAGTTGATGGATCTAATGTGTGATTAACTTAGAGTGCTAAAATGAATTATAATTTAGGTGCAAAATCTATGAAGAATATAGGCAAACTATCTTCCATAGAGAAATAGATAAAAGAAATAGAAAAGGACATCATCTCAAGGAAATAAAAGATCTTAGATGCTGATTGGCACAAGTCCACCAGGAGAAGCCATAAATAAATTTATTATCTTGGAATGTTAGGGGAATGAATACCCATAATAAATAAAGGTAGGCTAGATATTTGATAAAAGATAACCAACTAGATGTACTTCTTAAAGAAACAAAACAAAACTTATCAACTTGGGAAGGTGTTAAAATAGGAACTTGGAAAAATGCTCTAAATTTTCAGGTAGAAGCCATAGGAGATTCAGGTGGAATTTTAATCTTATGGAGCTAAACATTCTTTGATGATAAAGAAATTTCTAAAGAAGGATATCAATTATCTATCATGGTAACTTCTAAATCCTCAAACTTTTCTTGTCTAATTACAAATATCTATGCTCCAAATTTGATTAAAGGGAGGAAGGAGTTATGGATGGATTGGAAATAGATTGGTCAATATGCTAAAGGGTCTATATGGGTAGTGGGTGGAGATTTTAACACACCTCTAATGCTAGGAAAAAATAAAGAAGGTTCTCAAGGCTTTTCGTATAGTATGAAAAACCTTAGTACTTTTATTTCAAGATCTAGTATTTTTGATATGGAGTTGAATGAGAAGAAATTTACCTGGACTAATATAAGATTAGGGGATAGTTTGAACAATTGAGGTTGGGTAGAGTGCTTATTTGACTAGAATGGTTTTATGGCAACTATAAGCATTCATTAGTTTCTCTACCAAGGACAAGCTCAAACTATAACCCTTTATTGTTCTATTGCAACCTAAAGGTGATAGTACCTTTAAATTTTAATTCATGTGGTTGTAGCATCTCAATATCTATAAGGAAATGGAAAAATGGTGGAATCACTCTGTTTAAGACTCCAAGATGTTCATTGTGGCAAGAAATCTTAAGCACGTGAATAAGGAGATCAAAGTTTAGAATAAGCTTATTTTTGGAAATATTTTTAGAAAAATATAAATCTTAAGGTAGGAACTTATCCAACTAGGGAAGGAAAGAAACATAATGGAGTGAATGCTCAACATTTTAAAAAAGAACAAGAACTTCAATATGAATTACATAGTGTGATAGCAAGGCAAAAAACATTTTGAAATAAAAAATCTAGAAATAAATGTCTCACAAAGGGGATAGAAACACAAGTTTTTTTCATGTTTTTACTCTCAAGCATAGAAGTGCAGCTAAAATAATTGAATCTTACAGGATAATAGGGATGTAGATAGTAGTGAGGACTTCCTAAGACAAGGTAATGATAATTTTAGTGGGAGAGGAACTGGAAATACATGCTAAGAAACATGTGAATGTAGCTTGATACTACATGTGTTAATGTTGCTCAGATGGCAAATCCTTGGTGGCTTAGTCTATGATGAATTTATCTATGACTAATTAGTTCATGATGAATTAATTTTTAAGATGGATCTAATCATGATGACAATGTATGACAAATTTCTCCAAGATGGAACTAATCATGATGACAATGACAGATGTCGAATGGGCTATAGACATGACATATGTCAACACCTAAAGATGACATGACAATGATGACAAGATGTATGTCGAATGTTGATACTTTAGCAAGACAAATATTAATACCTCATGTCAACATAGTTTATGTCATCTCCCACTATGATTACTAATTGCATGTTAACTCTAGGTGTAATAGCAAGCTTGTGTCGACAGTAGGATGATGACTTGTCTCTGGTGGCTAGCTTATATCAACAAGTCTGTGTTAGCTCTCTTGGATAATTAGGCAACATCATCCTTGCAGCTACTACATTCTGTTTGAGTGCTCCTTCCTGCAACACTATAAAAAAACATAGATTCTAACATATAAAATCATTTAAAGAGATATATTTGGCACAAAATGGTAACCTTACATTATCATGAAGACAATTATATCCCAGTCATGTGACTACAACAATCTCATGTACAACATTATCTCTTTATAGTGGTTGCTCTCCTATGCAATGGATATGGATGATCAATGGATTATTTGCAAAATGAAATATGAGATCTATATATAGGGTGGCTCTGGTAGTTACTGTAACCAACCAAGCCTCAACTACCAAAACTACTTTACGTTTCATCCTTAACAACATGATTAACAAATTAATTAACCTTTTACAATTGATGGCTGATTACATACGTTTTATTACATTGCATTTATCAGTACGAATTTAATAAATAATATTGCATTTGACTAATTTGACTATTTTGCATGTCATTCCTATGTAAATACAATGGATAACATATGAATGCATAGACATTTCCTCAATATACTTTATTTCTTTTTGGAACTGATGTCTACATCTATCCGGTCCTTTACATTGGTCGATGTCCTCAGTGACTTTTGATGTTGTTCTATTGGGGTCTCGACCTCTTTTGGATCTACTATTTGAAGTCCTAATTTTTGCACATAAATTTTGAAGGCTTCTCGTTCATCGCAAAGCTTCTTTGCATAGTTGTAGTACTTGGTCCATTCTACTCCATATGCATTGAATTTATCCTCCATTTCCTATAACTATTTCAAAATATCTTCTTCACATATAACAAAGATGTCCTTCATTCTTTGCTTTGTCAAAGTAGAGGAAGGTGGTTTCCTCTGTTCCAATTCAATCTTAAGATCTACTTCATATTGTTGTGTCTAAGCCAACTCTTTGAGCAATACTGTTAGCGTAGTTATACTGTTATTTCATTATTTGTCCTATTATATGCATTTGTTATTTCGTTATAACAATATGCTAATGTAGCTGGTTGGTTTGGCAACCTCCGGCAATTCTTGTTATTGCAGTCTTATTTAAACTGCATAATATTCAATAAATCTTTGGTTCGTTTCCTAACATGGCATCAGAGCCAGATTGCTACGGCAATTTTTTTTGCAGTGAAGCGTGAGAAGAGAGGCTGGAGGAGGACGCATTTTTTTTCTTCTGTGCTGGGGAGGAATTTAAAAAAAAAAAAAAAATCACGCCGCGCGCAATCGCGCGACGTCCCGTGCAGTTGTTTTTTATTAAAAAAAAAAAAAAAATTTATCGTGCGCAGACGCGCGATAGTCGTCGCGCATCCACGCGCGACTGAGGGAGGGGAGGCCCCCCCCTCGCAGACAGCGGACGTCGCATAGGCGCGTCCAGCCGCCCCCCCCGCTGGAACGCGCGCAGGCGCATCCACCCCCCCTGATGGAACACAGCCACGTCCAGCACCCCCCCCGCTGGAACGCAACCGTGCGCAGGTGTGTCCAGCCCCCATCGCTGGAACGCAGCTGCGCGCAGGCAGCGAACCTACGCCGCGACACGAAAGTGCATCCAGCCAACCCGCTGGAACTGCTGCGGGCGCAGCCGCGCGCAAGCAGCGGAGCTGCGCCGCGCCCGCCTCCCGTTGGTTGATTAAAAAAAAAAACAACAGAAAAGTTTTTTTTTAAATCTTAAAAAAAAAAAAAAAAATTCTGCGGACGTGGCCGCCTTCCCCCGCGCTGTGTCGTGTTGCGTGTGCAGCGAGTTGCAGCCAGCGACCAAGGAGCAGAGGACTGGGGACCAGCAGCAGAGGCTGCACTCGGGCAGCAGACTGAGGACCCTCCTCAAATACAAGGGGGCCCTTGATCCTTTCGGATCAGCCCACTGGCTCACGTGGTCGTGAGCCATGCGGTAAGGCTCTGGGAGCCTGCAAGTCGAGGGTTCAAATCCCATCGACTCCCCCCCTTTCAAAGGTAATTTTTTTTTTTTCTCAAAGTTTTTTTTAATTATTATTTTTTAAGTTAAAATTTTAATTTTAATTTATTTTCTATAGTTTTAAAGCTTTATAAATTAAAATTTAATTTTAATTTATTTTTTCATAAGTTTTTAAAACTATATAAATTAAAATTATTTATTTTAACTTTAAAATACATAATGATTATTAAAATGCTTTTTTAAAGAGAATTTTTTTTAGGGGGGATATTTTTTTTCAAAAAATCAAAGGGGGAATGTGAGTAATTTTCTGAAAAAAAAAAAAAAAAACAAATTTTTGGCATTATTGTAAAGGTGCATTTTCGGCTGTGTCCGACACCTGAAGGGTTAATTCTTGTGGGTACTTTTTATGTTGTATGTTGCATATTTCATTTTTGCACTACTTCATTAAAAGTTAAAAAAAATCAAATACACTCCCTAAGTCCCCGGAATAATTAAAACCCATCCGTGCAATTTATTGCCTTTACGGCGTTGGTATTTGTGATACCTCTGGCCAGCACTTACAGGTAAAGCTGTCGTGATTGCGCTATTGTATCCACCACCTAATATAGCTGCTACAGCGACGTCTGAGCTTGTTCTCTATAAATCGTCGAGGAGAGATAAGTTTGCCATTTTTGCATTTTTTTACTCCATCCACTACCCTTAATCGCTCTTGTGTTTAGGCGTAAATCCTGACGAAGTATTCTTCATAGTGTTTATGGGAAGTTACGCCCCACGCATGAGAAGAATCTTCTATGGTAGGTGCCATCAACAAGGCGATTCCCTTTCAGTACTGCTTAAGTTCCACGTATCGTATGATCTCTAAAACTCACCTATAGTCTCCCTCACATAAGGGCGGGTGATTTTTGTTGATCTTTATAAATACCTATAGTTTCCCTCACATAAGGGCGGGTATTTTGTACGGTATAACGGCCTAGCAAAAGGTATATCGAAAGGGGGACCAATTGGTGTTATAAGGAACCTTCACTATGGCCGTTGTTGCAAAGTTGATGACTGATCCTCATCAGTTATTGAAAGGTCCAAATTATACACCATGGAAACATAAGATGAAGGCAATTCTCCAAATGGAAGATTTATGGGATATTGTTACTGAAGTAACACCTAGGCCTTCACCAGCATCAGGATCCATAGCTCCTACTGCTGATCAGATAGCTTTTGACAAGAAAGACAGTCGAGCAAAGGTGCTCATTTTGTTTGCTGTTTCAGATGAAGTGCAACCTCATATAGCGACAAAGCAAGTGGTAAAGAGGCAGGGGATGCCCTTAAAACCATCTATGAGGGAAAGAATGATTCCACCATTCTTCATCTTCAACAACAACTTCATAACCTGAGTTTGAGACAGGGTGAAACAATTGAACTCTTTCTGTGCAGAGTGTCTGAATTGAAAGAGAAATTGAATTCTTTGGGAGATCCTGTGGACGACAAGCTTATCATTTCAATTGTGATGAGAGCTTTGCCTTCTTCATTTGATATGTTGATCACCTCCATCCAGGTGTCTCAATGACAAATTATCTACATCGATTTGGTCAATCTGCTTCAACAAAAGGAGGCACGCCAACTTCACAAGGATGATTCTTCCAATACAACCCTATACACCAACAGGCAGGGTTCTAGGAAGAAAGGTAATGGGAAAAAAGGAGGCAACTTTCAGAAAGGAGGAAATTATCAACAGGATATGAAAGGAAAAGGAAAAAAACCTCAACAGAAGAAGAGGTGATGCAAGATCTATGAGAAAGACAACCATGACACCAACAGGTGTTGGCATAAGAACAAGCAGAGAGGCCAAAACAAACCACAAAATAAAAACAAACAACCCCAAGTGAATGTTGCTGTTGAAGAATCTGACTCAAATTCTGAATGGGCACACAAGGTGCTCATGACTACCACAGATTCCACACAGAGGGATCCTATTTGGTATGTCGATTCTAGAGCTAGCAAACATATGACTGGTGACAGATCGTGGTTTGAATCATTCATGGCCAAAGAGGGCAAACCTGTCACCATTATTGATGATAAAACCTATAGGGTTCAGGGAGAGGGTATAGTTTCAGTTACTCTTCCTGATGGCAAGTGTCAGATTGACAAAGTCATCTATGTTTCGGGATTGGCTAACAATTTGTTGTCAGTCACACAAATCCTGGATAGAAATATGGTTGTCAACTTTCATGTTGAGAATGGCAAGAAGTATTGTACTATTACCAGGAATGGTAAGCAGATTGCAATAGCTTCATATAAGCACAACTTATTTGCCCTAGATGCTATCTCTACTCCACATGTTTCCATGACTGTCTCTACCAAAGGAGGCAACTTCCCTATGGCACAAGAGATATGGGCATCTTAGTTCTGGCTACTTACTTGAGCTCAGTAAGTATGAGATGGTAAAGGGTCTTCCTTCCCTTTCTGCCACATTGCCAGTGTGCTCTGACTGCTTGGCAGGAAAGTAGCATAGAGTACCATTTGAGAAGAGCTCAACAAGAGCACAAAAACCTCTGGAGTTAATTCACACCGATCTGTGCGGTCCTTTCACACCCAATAGTTGTGGAGGGAAGAGGTACTTTCAGTTATTCGTAGATGACTACTCATGAAAGATGTGGGTTTTCTTTCTCCAACTAAAATCCGAAGCTTTCGCATTCTTCCAGCAGTTCAAGAAATCTATTGAGGAGTCAGGAGCTTCTATTAAAACCCTCCGCTCAGATCGAGGGGGGGAGTTTACCTCTAAAGAATTTTTTGCATTCTTAGATAAGCATGGAATCAAGAGACAGTTAACAACTGCCTATACTCCTCAGCAAAATGGAGTTGCTGAGAGAAGGAACCATTCTATCATGGAAATGGTTCGTTGTATGCTCACAGGAGCTACTCTTGGGAAACAATATTGGGCAGAAGCTGTCACCATTGCAGTATATATGTTGAATAGGGCACCCACAAAGGCCCTAAAAGGAATGACTCCACAGGAAGCATGGAGTGGTCGAAAACCCTCCATATCTCATCTACGTATTTTCGAATGTCACGCTTTCATGCACATACCAAAAGAGAAAAGGAAGAAGCTAGATGAGAAAACACTGAGATGTATTTTTCTTGGTTATGATGAGCAATCTAAAGGATATCGTTTGATAGATCCTTTGACCAAGAAAATTCATGTCAGTAGAGATGTTGTATTTGATGAAGCTTTCACATCACAGAGCACATCTAAAGTACACCTAGATCTTGTGGAATCTAAGGAAGAGAAGATTCCTTCGTCAACACAGACAGGAGGTCCTTCTACATCTTCTTTAAAACCACCGAAGAAGAATCCAAAATGGTGAACAAATACAATCAGAGACGCAAATTTATCCACTCCTCCCAATTTGAACTTGGATAGACCTTGTACACGTAGTATGGCTCAAAAGGAAAAAGAAGCCAAAGAAACTGGTGAGGTTGATGATCTTTGTCAATCTTTTGAGGAACTTTCTGTAACTCCACGTACAGAAGTAGAGGATATGGATATTGATTATGACAGGGTGTTCATGTCTACCATAGACGATCTTGAACTCGCATCGGTGCAAGATGCTCTTAGTGAGCCTCGGTGGAAGGCCGCTATGGATACGGAGTATGAGTCTTTGATGAAAAATAAAACTTGGAAGCTTGTTGATCCGTCGCATGGAAAGAAACCCATTGGCTACAAATGGGTATATAAAGTCAAGTACAAGGCAGATGGAAAAATTGATAAGCATAAGGCCCGTCTTGTTGCAAAGGGCTATGCTCAAAAGGAAGGCATTGACTACGAGGAAACTTTTGCACCTACTGCTCGGATGACCACAATTCGAGTTATGTGTGCTATGGCAGCACAATATGGGTGGAAAGTTCACCAGATGGATGTCAAAAGTGCCTTTCTAAATGGTGATCTCCAAGAAGAAGTCTACATGACTCAGCCAGAAGGATTTGAAGTGGAAGGCCAAGAGCGAGAAGGTTTGCAAATTGGTCAAATCCTTGTATGGTCTGAAACAAGCTCCTTGAGCTTGGTATATAAAAATGGACAATCACCTTATGCGGCATGGATTTAAGAGATGTCCGTCAGATGCAAACCTCTATTTCAAGAAACAAGGTTCTGAGATAGTGTTGCTTGTACTCTATGTTGATGATCTGCTCATTACAGGGAGTTCAAAAACTATGATCTCTACTGTCAAAAGAAACTTGTGTAAATATTTTGAGATGACAGATCTCGGACTTCTCCATTATTGTCTTGGTCTGGAAGTCAGATAGAAGGAGCACTACATCAAAGTGTCTCAGAAAAAATATGCCAAGACATTGCTAGAAAAATATCGCATGACTGATTGCAAGCCAATGGCAACTCCGATGGAGACGGGACTTCAATTATCGCGATATGATGATTCACCTCAGGTAGATGGTACTCTCTATCGATAGTTGATTGGGAGTCTCATATATCTGACCAATACTAGGCCAGATCTCGTATTTGCTGTCAACTATCTTTCGAGGTTCATGCAGGAGCCTAAGAACACTCATTGGAAAGCAGCAAAACGTGTTCTTCACTATGTCCGTGGTACTATGGAATATGGCCTAGAATACAAGAAGAATGACAAATTCTTCTTGCAAGGATACACGGACTCTGACTATGCCGGATCATTTGATGATCGCAAGTCAACTTTTGGATACATTTTTCATCTGGGATCCGATCCTGTCTCTTGGCACAGCAAGAAGCAACAGGTGGTTGCTATTTCATCAACAAAGGTAGAGTATCGCATCGCACGTGAAGCTATGTGCGAAGTGATATGGTTGCATCGCATTCTGACAAGTATGGGCCATCCATCAAAATATCCAATACACTTGTTTTGCGATAATCAGGGTGTTCTGAACCTTTTCAAGAATCCAGTCCATCATGAAAGAACAAAGCACATTGACACATAATGTCATTTCATTCGAGATGAAGTTCCAAAGCACCGAATTCAGCTTCAGCACATTCCCACCGATGCTCAAGTTGCAGACATTTTCACTAAGGCACTTGCACGTGTCAAATTTGAATTGTTTCGCAGCTCTCTTTGTATTGCAAAATGATGTAATCAGGGGGGATGTTAGTATAGCTAGTAGTTCTCCTATTACCCAAATAATGTAATAAGGGGGGATGTTAGCATAGTTATACTGTTATTTCATTATTTGTCCTATTATATGCATTTGTTATTTCGTTATAACAATATGCTAATGTAGCTGGTTGGTTTGGCAACCTCCGGCAATTCTTGTTATTGTAGTCTTATTTAAACTGCATAATATTCAATAAATATTTGGTTCATTTCCTAACAAATACCTCATTTCATTGCTTAGCCTTCTCTAGATCCTTCAATAAGACATCCTCACTTTGATTTTTTTGAGCCACTAGCTGTACATTCTGTTGCAGTAGTAATACCTTCCGTGATTGTTGTTGCAACAACTTATCTTCCATTCCCACAATTATTTTCTCCCCGTCATTAAGTTGAGCATGAAGATCCTATAATTCCTTGTGCTTCACCTAAATTTGTTTCATAGCCTCTTGTAGCTAAATTACATAATTATCCAATTTTTGTTTGGTTTTCTATATTTTTCCTTTGTTACCTATAATTGCTCTTCTATAACTTGCAATTATTGGGCCAAATTCATTTTAGTTATGTTAATTTGCTTGATCCCCTTATCTAGACAATACAAAAAATATGCTATAGAGTTGATATGGTTGTACAGTTGGAGTAATTCGGATACCATTTCCACCAGTGACCTCTTTTCTATCATGTTATAGGAAGATGGATGAGTACCATGTCCAACCACATACACTTGAGCCAGTTCAAGATAAAGTGTTGGTGTCCCATTAGGTAGTTTCTTAAATCCCTCCATGGTCTTGATATTTTTAGTGGATAAATCCTATGACTGTTCTTGGTAAATACTAGAAATATTTGCTTGCTAGCTACTTTTCCAGCCCATTATACCAATTTATCTAGCTCCTCTTACACCATAAATTTCCATTGTTTCCACTGTCCAACACAACTCACTTTAAATTATAGCCTCATTATATCCATTACTTGGGTTAGCTTGGTAAAACAAATAATCACTTGTTGGTTAATGCATGCACCTAGTTTTGCTGGATCTTGAAATTTAGCACTCACAACATTATGTGGTCTAACAAATTCTTATCAAATTCCTCTTCTTCAAAGACTACCTCTAGCTCCTTCCCTTTCCCTAAAATGTCAATTGACTTCTTAGTCACTTTTATTTCTGTGATTATCTATTGATCCAAAGGTAAATATGATTAACTACTTTATTCCATAGTTAGTACTGCTTCCCTTTGATGTATGCTCAACTGTAAATTCTCTTTGTGTGTTTTTGTCACTTCTTATTGCATATTGGTCAATTTTTCCTCCACTAAAATATGGTTTTGTTGCGTTCCCATTAGCTGACCTCCTTCGACCTTGTCAATTAGTGTCGATCCTTCATTCTTCTTCCCTAATTGTACCTCCTTTATTGTGCTTAGGTCTATAGTTCAAACCACTTCCTCCACTTCTATAGCAATGAGCATTTCTTCAAATGAAAATGCTCGTAAGGTCTATGTTACTGTAGTCCTCTCGTACCAAAATTTAGAGGGTACAATAGATGATGCCAAGGATTCTCGAATTTGGGATTTCACAAAAACATTTGTAGGCCCAACATGAATGACACTACTTGTGTAACACCCCTCTGTGGTGGGACTTATTCTTGAAAAAAACTTATGTATTGTTGTATGGAAATTTAATGCATAGTCTCATTTTTATGATGTCAATAAAAGTAGTCACACTTTGTGATTAATTTCTACTCTTGGAATATGGTACTACTTATGCATTTGTGGTTGCAGTACGAGGTCCTCTCAGTGGTGTGTTGAAAAGGGACAACCACCTGTGTTGAGAGAAAATTTGGGGAAATGATGGTTGATGACTTTTTCATTGACATCTCCAAGGTAAAGTATACCCTTCATATAGTTGCATTGTATTTTCTTACTATTTGAATACCTTTTTGGACCATGAGCTTGCTATCGATAAAGGAGTCATTATTAATAGATAGAGCTTAATGTATGGTTTTCTTAAAAAGTCACCTAATAACAAGATGTATTATAGACTCGATTAAGCCTTGTTTTATTTAAGCCATGAGATCAATTAATCTAAATAAGTATTATTATAACTAGCATTATTAATATATATATATATATTTTACTAAGGTTAATAATTTGATATTAATCCTTGGTATTAACTAACAAAGCCATTGATTGAATTACTGCATAGTTATAACAATAATAATAATAAGGGCTAAGGTTGGGTAAGCCTTTTAATCAATGAAAACACCATGCCTAGTGGCACTTTAATAAAATTGAGGTGGTAAGAATTACCAACGTTACCTTGAAAAATGCTTATGTTACTTTGGCCATGCAAGAGGTCATGCTCCAAACCTATTTGAGAACTGGTTGATGAGTTTCTTGGGAGGTTGGAGAAAGGTAATTCTTGGCTTGTAGAGAAAGGGGGATTATAGTACATTTCCAAAGAAGAGGATATTAGATAGCTTGAAAAATAGGTAATTTTATTGTTTGATGTTTTTAATACTTCCCTGCTTGCTATGATTGGAGGCACTTTGGTTTATGTTTTGGTGCTATAACCAATTGCCTTGTGGGTGGATCTTCGTAAGGGATTTTCTTATAGTGTCACCGTAGACCTATGATATCTTGTTGTTGTCATGTCAACCTTGCATTGATCATTCCCTTGTGTGTGAATAGGTTTAGTAATAGTTTCTCTTTCAGCCTATGTTTCATCTTGATTTGTTGCTTGAGTTGGCTAGGTGTTCTAGACGTTTAACTATAGCTGGTGTAGACTTAACACCATCCTAGATTTATTAAGTTTGATAGAGAAGCTCTAGTTACTTTTGTGTTTTGCTATAGACCACCTTATTTTCCCCAAGAAGCCTAAAAATATTGTGTTAGTATAGTTCCTAAACATCCCTGATTATGTGTTGGAGTAACGCTTCCCTATTGCTTGGATAGGTTCTGTTATGACACTCTTATCTAGATTGCTATGGCCGATCCTGTGTTTGTTTGTTGTCTAATTTTTTGATTTATCCTTTCTTGGGATATCAGATGCATTTATCTAGGTTAAATTCATATAAATAAGGTTGTAGGTTGATAGATATAGCTAAATTATTATTATTATTATTATTATGCCATTTAATGGAGAATAGAATCACGATCATTCCTTAAGGGTAAAAATGACATTACAAAATGCATTAGTGAAAGAATGTTACTATGTTTCTTTTCTTCTTTTAAAATAGTGCATTAGCAAAAGAGCATTGTCATTTTAATTTTAAAGAATGCATTAGTGAAAGAGCATTATTCGGTTTTGATTCTTATTTTAAAAAGTGCATTAGTGAAAGAATATTGGCATTCTACTTTAAAGGAATGCATTAGTGAAAGAGCGTTATTATGTTTCTATTCTTCTTTCAAAAAATGCATTAGTAAAAGAGTATTAATATATTTCTATTCTTATTTTAAAATAATGCATTAGTGAAGGAAAATTACAATGTCTCTAATCTTCTTTTAAAAGAGTGCATTAGTGAAAGAACTTTGCTATGTTTCCATTCTACCTTCAAAGAGTTCATTAGTGAAATGGTATTGTTATGTTATCTATATTTTTCTTAAAAGATAAAGATGAATATATCTTAGTCTTATTTAATTTGAAGAACACAAGCTTATACTGAGAGGGGGGGTGAACAGTATAAGACCTCTTTTTACTTTTTCCTTTATACTTTAAAATAGTAAAGCAATATACCCAAAGCAATATCAAAGCAATGCACAATATCATTCACAAAGTGACACCAATTTTAACATGGTTCACCCAGAATGGCTGGGCTACGTCCACAAAACTTTTCTCTAAAATTTATCTCATAGTTCTTTGGGAATCCTTCCCAATTACAATGTTTATGAGCCTCGGCCCAAAGGAGATACCTTCCCCCAATCAGAATTTATGAGCCTCTGCTCAAAGGAGATACCTTCCCCCAATCAAAATTTATGAGCCTCTTCTCAAAGGAGATACCTTCCCCTTTGCTCTGGAAATGATCTCTCGAGAAGATCAACTGCCTCTACCTCTTGCCAGCACGTGGAACTCCTTTCCATCGAAGACCTCCTATCCTCAATGCTTAGCCTAAGATACCTCTGCCTTATATGATCATGTCCACAATAGCTCAACAACCTGTACCAAACATAGTCAGTCGATCTAGTACAAGTCTTCCTCTGTCTGTCAGATCTATCCAATTCTTGAACAAATCAATCCTCTGCATACAAGCCTTCTCAAAGACTTGCCAAATTTGTCCTCAGGTTATTCTCATAGAACCAATGCACCTCTGTCCTCAAGTTCTCTGATAGAACTATCAAAATTAGCTCACAAGTCCTCTGCTAGGACCTGTCCAAATCTGCTCACAAGTCCCCACCGGAACCTATCCAAAACTGCTCACAAGTCCCCACCGGAACCTGTCCAAAATTGCTCACAAGTCCCCACCGGAACCTGTCCAAAAACTGCTCACAAGTCCCCACTGGAACCTATCCAAAAACTCAGCAAGCTCACAAAGAAAAACTTTCTTAGTAGGAAATCACAAAGTGAATTGTTAGAGACCCAATGTGATTTGTCAAACTCATATAAGCATAAAGAGAATTGTTAGAGACTCAATATGTTCTATACTCAAATCCCAATCTCAAAACTCAACTCAAATCAACTCAGCTCAATCTCAATCTCAAATCTGAAAACTCAACTCAATATCTGAAATGGATAGGATAGAATGTTTTCTTTCAAGAACATGAAACCCCAACAATTGCCAACTATGTAAAGAATCACATAACAATGATACTCATGTTCTTTTCACCATAAATTAGGGTTTCAACAACAATGCTCATCAAACAAGGTTTAGTCAACCAACACCATTCAACTCAACATCAACCTTGAAGCATTCAACCAATCATCACAAGAAAAGGAAACAAGTAGAAATCCTTTTCCCTCCAAAGATATTTGAACAAAACAGCCACCAACACAATATCACCAAATGCAAAGAATAACTTGCTCAAATCAACTCAATGGAGTAAGCCCAATATCATGAATCAAGTAAAGCAATAACTTGATCAAACAACCTCTCCGGAAGCAACTCAACCATCAAACTCAAAACAACCAACCAAGGGTTCCACCAACTCAATGCAAGTAGCTAGACTCACAAATATAAACCCTAGTGCACAAAGCTTCCACTATCTCAAACCAAAAATTATGCATTCACCAAAAACTTTCCTTAAGGATAACAATGCATAAGTAGTCTTCAACAAACCAAAAAATAGGATTTACACCCAACTAAAAGAAACCTAGTTGAAAACCTTTTCACTCCAACCTTATTTCAGAAAAATATACACCAATCATACTCATAAGAAAAATGTGCCCATACCTTTTTGGAGTAGAAGAAAATTGATCCTTAAAGCTGTCACCACACACAACCCTCAAACTTCCAACCAAGTTAGGGTTAGAATAAAAAAGAAATGAGCAATAATATAAACTTCCTTTATTACACCTTTTAGCTCCTCTTCTTTAAAAACAACCACCAAAGAAGCCAAAAACACAACAACCAAAACTTACACCTTATATCTCCATTTTTAAATTTAGCATAGCAAAAGACTAATCTCAAAAATACAACCAAAGAAATATCCCCTTATTTCTCCTATGTCTTTTAAACAATGCTAAATAATGCCAAAAATCATATCAAGAAAATAATCACACCTTATAATGGTTGCCCTTGAAGAATCCAAAATTCGTGGCACAAAACATGTTTTAATAAAAACGTGACTAATCCATGCACAGCTCCCTCCACGGGGATCGAAATGCAGACCTCCGTATACGCAAGGCCCAAATGCAGCCTTCGCTGCCACTAGCCCACAAGAGGCTTACGAAGTCCAAGATGGACTTCCTTCCACATGAACGGTCAAGCTTTTCGAAAGATTTTCAAACCACAAGCTCTCCTCTTTCGTAGCGTAAACAAAACATTCGATCGCAGCCAAACCAATTAATTGCCTTTGATTTTCCAAGTCCGTTTAACCTTAGGAACCTTCTCATATTTATAGTCCATACGCGGACTTTAGAACACATCGACTGCAAAGAAAAGTAATTTCAAATTTAATCGAAATTTGCTTTCTAAAGGGTTTAAAAACCCTTAAGTATTTTTAATAAATTAAAAATAATTTCTCCCTTAATTAATTAAATAAATAATTAATTAAAACCTTGAAGGGTTTTAAATAATAATTAAATAAATAATAAAGAGAACCTCCATTGGTTTTAATAAAAACCATTGTTTTAATGAAAAACCCTTGCCAATGGATTCTCTTGGAATCTTCCACCTTTGAAGCCAACACATCCTCTTAACATTAATGCCATTTCCTTTTGACATCAATGACAACTCATAGACAAGAAGCTAGGATCTCAAACCCAAAATTGCCAACATAATTACTATTGGAAATAATATGGTTATAGAAAGGTTTAATTTATTTTTATCTTATTGATGCAATGATAGTTGAAGCTTGTGCTAGTAATATTAGTACTCTTGTTTTCATAAGAAATTAGGCTATGGATGAATGTTTTGGGATGAAACTTTATTTAAAAGGTTGGAATAAGTATAATTATTTTTGAGACTTAAGTAGGTAAGGGAATCATTATAGAGAGAAGTGTGAGATTCTCTCTTTGAGTGTTGTATATAATGTTTACATGTCCGCTTGATGGAAAAAAAATTATCTTGGAATTAATATAATAGTTTCCTGAGACTTGAGTAGGTAAGGGAACCATTATTGAGAGAAGTATTGGATTCTCTCCTTGTTGTTTGGTTATCAATATTTATATGCATGGTTTCTTGCATTATTTAGAGCATGTTTGAATGCATTGCATGTGGAGCTATCCTTATCCCTAAGTAAATCTCAAGCTCACAGGTGATCCCTTTCATGAAGAATATCGTGGTACAAGGTGGCATAGAGATCTTTTAGTTGGATGGCTTTAATGTAGTCTAGAATTGTTTAAGTATTGTTTAGATGAAGCTTGTAAATTAGTCAAGTTTGCAAGACAATGAGAGCTTGATCATTGTATAAATTTATGGATTGATTTATTTTCTTATTCTCTTATTTTTGGAAAGGTTAAATATTATCTTCTTATGGAATATATACCTTGTAATGGATAACATTGTAATTATATTTCACACTTCTAGAATAATATTTCTTACATAGTTTTATGATGGCATGTGGATCAATAAATCATGTTTTTTTAAAATGGATGAAATGTTATATTTAACTTATGTTATTGCAAGTTATGTTATATTCTTAGTTATCAAGTTTGAGTTCATGTTCGAGTTCAACACTCTTGAAGTTCGAAATAAATTCGACATGTTTAAAAATTCGAAATAAAATTTGACATAAAATTTGATATATTATAAATATACATATTCTATATATCATAACCAATGTCTAATTAATGTCATTCGGTTAGTTACAACACCCAATTAGTTTGGGTTGTTCTTCTATCAATCCAATTACCGGGAGTTATATTCATTTACTAATTTACTTAGACAAGAACCAGTATAAATTTGCGATCGATATGTTTCTTTCCTAATTGTGGCATTTAATCTGTCATAATATTTTGCTTGAAATTTGGTGTCAATTTGTGAATCAAATTTATCACTTTAATCTGATTTTTCATAATAATTAAATCAAAAAAATTATTATTTTAACCTTATTTTATATTTAAAAAGTAATAACGGTTTAGTTTTAAGTATCCAAACTACCAATACACAAATTAAAGTAAACTTTTTTAATTTTTTTTTAATAATATTAAATATTATTTATATATAAAAATTAAGGTTGAGAATTTTTTTTAACGAGACTCGTAAAAAAATATGTATATGTATGGGATTCGAGGTCCTGCATTCTGGATCATTGTACATACCTACATTCAAAATAATTAAATAAAACGACTCACCTTGCGCCAATGCTAAAAACGACCCACCCTGTGCCAATGCTAAACTGAATATGGCCGCATGTAGAGCTAGAAAAAGGAGAATGCATAAATATCAAACCTGTTTTCTGCCACTTTTTTTGCCAAATTTAAAGTTTGTTCGTCGAATTTATTCGTGAGGGTTTTAAATTCGATGAATTTCAAAATTTATCTCGAAAATTCGATGAATTTGATAACTAAGGTTATATCATCCATTTATTTCCATGCTCAATATTGTGTTATAAAGTAAAGCATGTTGTTTTCA
The DNA here is from genome assembly GCA_028583015.1 of Wollemia nobilis. Classification (NCBI taxonomy): domain Eukaryota; kingdom Viridiplantae; phylum Streptophyta; class Pinopsida; order Araucariales; family Araucariaceae; genus Wollemia; species Wollemia nobilis. The sequence continues at coordinate 6,711,840 of JAQPPZ010000380.1, read as the reverse complement.
ATTAATTATTTTGTTATAGAGAGTGGATTTTTATTCCTTGAATGTTATATTAGATTTCATAGGGATCTTGGATATGGATTTAGATTTGTTTATAGGACTTGAGTCAAAAGGAATAGCCCAATCCTAGGAGGAGTTGCGAAGATGCAATAACTAGGTAGATACAAGTCCTAGAAGGAGTTGCGAGAATGCAATAGCTAGGAACTCATGAATATGAAAGGAGTTGCATTAATGCAATAGCTAGATTCTTGTGAATCAATGCACCTTGAACATTGAGGATAGAGTGTACCGCAACTAATAGTTGTGGGATCATTCATAAGATAATAGTGGTGATTCCTCAAACATGTAGATTCGAGTGATCATGTTCATTTTCAATTGAGTGGTAATGACCTTAGTTAGCCTGCGAAGGTGTGGTAACTAAGCACCAAGGCTTTACATATGATTAACCTACCTAGATGGACTTAGGACAAGGTTAGGGAATACATATTATCCTTTAAGTGTTATAAGCCTTAAAGGATAATTCATATGTTGTGGTTACATTATCCTGTGTCGTTGAGGGTATGGAAAATTTGGGGGGACCACTTTGGTGTCATTCTAAAAAATGAGGTATAGTAAGGTGAAACCCATAAAATACGAGATGTTGGTAACTCCTATCCATTAAGTATCATATGCAGCGATATAGAACTCAAATATGGTGAAGCCATGAGAATGCTAAAAAATAAATATATTGGGATCTATTTTGTGAACCTTACTTGACAAAAAAATCTCTCTCGGGTTGGTTTTTTTGGGCTGTTACAACTTGTTCCTTTCGATGGTACTATTATAAGGGGTTATGGGATTGTAAAATCTTCCTCTTGTATCCCCATCACCTTGGTTAGTGGTACAATTTATGTTTGTTGCAATGTTTGCTCAATCTCATGCACCACAAATAAACTTTTTGCAATCTTCTCTACTATCACCCTTTGCACAAATTTTAATGACTATGATGGTGATGGTGGTAAAAAATTCCTCTTACTAGAGGTAAAACTTCCTTTTTTGATGGTATAACTTCCTTTGATAGTGGTGCAAATTCATTTTCTGGTGGTGTAACTTCCTTTGATGGTGGTGTCACATCCCGTACTCTTGGTACAACTTTCTTCCTTTTGAATTCCTCAATTGGACCTTCTTTAAGTGAAGCTTTGTTAAATTATTGTTTTACCCATTGATTTTTGCTTGGATTATTTTTATTTAACTGTGGTTTAGCATCCATCCACCTCAAAATTGATGGTGCTAATTTTGGTAAATATTTGACAGGGTTCAATCTTGAAACTTGTACACCTGCTCTGTATACTTCATCGAAAAACAAGTTAAATGTGTGGAAGACCATTGAGAAGTTCTTAGTGGTCAACATAATTTTTTTTTTGGATTCATATCATCAAATAGGTTGCAAAATCATAAGCCACTTCCTTATTAATGCATTGTAAATATGGTATCAACCACATTAGAAATTTCGAGGCTCATTGCTCCCTAGATAGCCTAGCCATTAGTACATTCATAATGCACTAAAGGTCCTTATTTAGTAATTGATTCAACTTGATCCTTTGAATTCCATGGTACAACAAAGTATAAAGCTCCTTCTTTAGTGTCATGATGCTTTAGATCAATTATCAACTCTTCTCTTTTGAATTCCTAGGCTAAAAATCCAACTCATATCTCCTTGTCTCCATTTGCACTTTATTGGTATGCTTGAATGGATTGTACATACATCTACAATATATACTCTTTATAAAAATCCTTATCAAAATTAGGGACTTGTAATATGAAATGGACAATGAACTCCTTGATATTTTATTTGGTTGCATCCTTGGGTGGTGTTTGCTCCCACCACTACCTATAGCAGTCTTAAGTGATATGAATCCACATAATCTCCTTAAGTGGTATATGATATTTCTTTGGTTTACAAACCTCATTTTCTTTCACTTTAGGCCTTACTACTTATGAGCACATTTCATTTTCCTGAGTCCTTCCCTGCTCAGGATCATGTACTTATCCATGTGCCTCCATTCTAATGTAGGAGTGTTCTTGATGGTGTCATAGTTTTTTTTCAGACACTAACTTTGACAATGCTTCTTATTACATAATTTTTTATACTTGTTCTCCTCTATAATGTTCAAAATCACTCATCTTGATCTTACCTGAGTTAATTTGACTCATCCTTCACTAATGATGACAATCCTCCTTGTCCAGATCTTATAACAATGGTGGCACTGATTATTCTTCTCCCTATGATGGTTGATTGTACGATGACTATCGACTTATGACAACTTCTTTCCTTGTGTTATTTTTGATAAATGATGGTACTAAAAGCCTAACAACAACTTTATAATTGAATTGTGTCATGACAAACTTCAATTGACTTGTGTGATAGTAGCTTCCTAGTCGATTTGTGTGATGGTAGCCTCCCAAATGACTTATGTGATGACAACCTCCCTGTTAACTTGTATGATGATAAATTTTCTACAATTTGTATAACAATAACTTGCTTGTTGACAAAAGGAAAAATATAACGATGACTAAGATTCCTCACAGTCACGAATGAGTAATTTGTTCCTTTGTCTTTCTTTATTGCATCCTATTTGTAATTCTTGCTAAGTGTGTTCGATTGCAAATATTATAGCAACAATATCCTACAAATACATATTTATCTAGAATTTTTCATGAAGCCTTGATATTTGTCGAGTGTATGTATCTTATGGAATCCTTTATTTTGCCTAAAAATCTTGATGCATAGATTATCCTTGCTCACAAATCTTTAGCTTTGGATTCACTCGTGTGAATGCTTCAATCTACTCTTCAAACAATGAACATTCCTTCTCTTGGTCATACTATTTATAACCTTCCAACCGTTGTTGTTGCCGATGCAACCATTCGAAAACTGCCACTTCTTGCTTCAACTACCACATGTGTGCTACCTCACCACCTTTGCATGTAATTGTCATATTTTTTCTTATTTTATTTTTTTCTTCACTCCTTTTCTCTTATGCCATCAACATCACATGAAGTGCATAACAATGCCTATGCAAAAATTCTAATATTTTTGTTGATGCTCCTTCCTATTGATGACTCTAAATTTTCTCCCTTATTGAGTCCTTTTAATCATAGATTGATTATTTTTGCTATATATTATGATGATTCCCTCAACTTCAAGATGTATTTGACTATTGATCCTACCTTTGATTATGTTCAGTCCTCATGATATGCCAATCCATCCTAGCCTCTTTCCCCTATAGACATCTTATTTCCATCGATAGGTGATGAAAATACTAATGATATACTCTATTATCATCATCATGATAGATCTCTTGCCTACCATCATCATGATGAAATTACTACTTGTCATCCTCATGATAGATCACTCGCCTTTTGTCATCATGACAAATTATTTGTCTATCATCATCATGACAAAATACTATTATATCATTGACATAACATATTTTTGTTCTATCACCTGCATGATAGCTACCTGCCCTATTCTCCAGATGATGGTTGTTATGTCTCTCATCATTCTAATGGATCACTACCATTTTATGTGCAGGTTGTCTTTTGCCTCTGATTATGTCGTCGTATATTCAAAATTTTGCTTCTCCTTAGTGTATCAAATTTTGAACTAGATTCCTTGGAGGTGCTTGATCCCTATTCCAAAATCCTTGTCTTCCTTGAAATCATTTGAAACGTCATATTTTTATTTTTGATCAAATATCCCTTGCATTAGACTACTAAACTCCTAGTTGTTCGAGATTTGTTTAGTTTCTTAGTTTTTCATGATGACATCTTCAGTTTCCACAGGCTCTATGAGGTAGGACTAATGGCCCCTCCCCATGAGTTCGTGGTTGTTGGTTGGTTTGTACTACATTTGTGAATAGTCCTTGCCACCTATTCTACTAACTAATTAACCTATGGGTAGCAAGGAGAATTTCTTCTCCTTAAGCTACCAAGAAGGAGACCAACCAAACTCCCCCTTGGTCAAGTAGACTTGAGTTACCCAAAATTCCTATCAAACTCTCTGGATTACTCAAGTTACCTAAGTTTCTTGCTTTATCAATTGATTATGCTCTTTTAGGTTGTCCTTCATGATTTTGGGTTCTAGGTGAAAATTACTGTAGGATTTTTAACCTCATATCTACTTGTAGAAATATTCTTCATCATCTTACCTCTTCTAAGTGTCTTTGTGGTTCACATTGTCCTAATGCATTCCTATACTGATATGATAAGGTAGAGTTAGTTTTTGAATCATTACCTTCACCTCCTGGGTGCATATGCCACCTAGATATCTCCTACACTCTTCTTTGAAGTCTCCTCACTTCTCTCCTATATATTTTTAATTATCATGCAATGAATCGATATTCTTGTACCTTTAGTCTTCTTGGAGGTTCTCTTATTGGTTCATCATCACTACTTCGATTATATTTCATTATTTCTTCCTCCTCCTCTTGAGGCATTAGTGGTTAATTATTTTCAATGACTTGAACCATATCAAGGAATCATGCCTGACTTGCTAACTTATAACTTCATCCCTTTATCTTCGTCATTCCAAATTGGAACTTGGGTATGGAGTGTTAGGATCCCTAGGAAGGTTTTAATCACTGCTTAATTCTTTTATCCATCCTCCATTCCTAGGTTGTTCAGACACTTCTCTAACATCTCTCCATAAGATTACAGTAGTTTTTCTTTGCTCACCCAATGTCCTATACAATCAGTAAGACCTTGTTAAGGTCTATCCTCTGTTCTTCTTTGAAATTCCATTGTTTCTTCTTGCTTTGGCAACATCATATTTTTGTCTTCTAGAACATCTTGTCAATGGGGAGGTAGTACCATAAGAATTGTTAGTATTCAATTGGATTCTCAATACCTCTAAAGAGGAGCTAATAGAGTCTTAGGAGAATAAGCTAATCTTCAATGTATTTCCTCATTGTCATTCACGCTTTCACTTAACTCCTCCCTTTGTATTTCCAGTTATTGATCAAATTCATCCAACTCTTCTCTTCATAACTCTTCTCTTTCATTTATTCATTGTATTGTTTCATCTAGATCATGAACCACTTGTTCTCTTAGTCACACATTATGCATTCTCAAGGTTTTATATTCTTCCTATAACTAATGCATCTCCTTGATCATTTTTTACAGAATCATTGATTCTTCATTCTATATATCATCCCCTTTTCTTCTATTGCAGGTTATTGTTCTTATAATGCGACATACGTGAGTGTTCGAAGTCATTATTTTCCTTCATTATTCAAAAATATTACATGAACTTGTAATTGTCTACACTCCCTATCTCAAGGTTCCAACTCCCTCTACTTGATTACATGTTGTCTTTCTGCTATAAATAGCCACTCTAGGTTCATTCATCTTCTTATCTAGTAGTTCCACTTGGTTCTTCATGTTCATAAGATTGCATCCACGATTAAGGTTATTCTATCATTCTTCTAGAAGTTTCTCCTAATGATTACAAGTTAATTACATTCACTTGCGTTTGTGCCTTACACACCTTCAACTTAGAACCTTTTATAGTATCAAGTTAAATTGTACCATCCAAATTCCTTAACTAGACAACCTCGTTGTCTAGTACTTATTCCACCTAGAAGGGTACAAGCTATAAGATCTTCAATTTTATCGGCTTGATCTCTTGTTTCCCATTATATTTGAGCACTAGATCACCAACCTTCAAGTCCATTTTTCATAAATGTTTGTCATAGCAAAATTTATGTTGTCATTGGGCAACCTCCATCGTCCATTCTGTCATCACCTTCTTTTCTACCAGTTGTATAAGTGTTGTGAGCCTTTCTTCTGTTCTCTCCTCGTCACCTAGGTGATTCTCCATTGCTACTCTCAAACAAAGTACCAAGAATTCAACGGGTACAACCATCACCTTTTCGTACATTAATTGGAAGGGTGTATGATTTTTTGTTGGCTTGAATATTATCATGTATGCCCATAGGACTAATGGTAATCACTCTTTCCAATCAATGCCTTTCACTTTGTATGTTTTGTACATGATGGAAACCATGACTTTATTTGTTGCTTTTGCTTACCCATTCACCTTGGGATAGTATCGGTTAGACAAAGAATAAAATATCCTAAATTCCATAGCTAGGTTTTGAATCATTTCATTAACAAAATGATATTCCTAATCACTTGCCAACTGACAAGGAATTACAAACCTGGTGATAACCTGTTCATATAAGAAACAAGCAGTGCTTCTTGCAGGGTTATTTGGTAGATCCCTTGCTTCTACCCATTTCATCAAATATTCTACTACAACTACAATATATCAATATTTCCCTCTTTGGATTGTTCGTAATGGTCCCACAAAATCCAATCCCCATATTTTAAAACATTCCTAGGATTGAGAAATATGTAATGGCATGAACTCCCTTATTAGTGGCTTCCCTGTTCTTTGACATATTTCACAGGCCTTCATGTACTCCTTGAAATCATGATAAAGTGTGGGCCACAATAGTACTACCAACAACACTTTTCTTGTTGTTGCATCTAGTCCCATATGGCCTCCAACCAATCCCTTATGTGTATCCTTTAGTATTTTTTGTACTTTGTCTTCCATAATACACCTTCTCAAGATGTGGTCTTCTCCCATATTATATACAAAGCCTAAAATCAACATAAATGGTGTCGATTTTGTAATGATTTTTCTCTATTTAGCTGTTTTAATCTTCTTTTGTAACTCTCTTTTTGATAGATATTCCTCAATACATTCATACCATGTTGGTACTGTACTTATCATAAATAAATATGCATTAGGGAATTCATCTTGTATTACTCCTACAAGTTCTCCAGAGTGAATCATCGATAGTTGGTCTACTATTACGTGCTTCTTTTTTGGTCTTATTACCACTAAAAAACATGAATTTCTATAGTGTGATGAGCCATCTGCTCACTTATCCATATATTGTCAGTTTGTTAATCACGTATAACAATTCTTGATGGTCTACATAAAAAGCAAACGGGTTGGCTAGTAGGTAGTTTTTAAACTTTTGTATTGCATAAACCATCCCCAATGCTTCTCATTCCATTACGCTATAGTTATTTTATACCCTTGACAACAATTTATTCATGAAATAAATGTGCTAGTCCAATCTAAAATATCCTTCTTGAGCCTAGGCACAACCGATTGCAAAGTTTGAGGTATCTACATGAACATGAAACTCCTCCCAATTTGGATAAACCAAGATAGGTGCTTTCACCAAATGTGCCTTCAATCCTTCAAAATCCTCTTGGTGTTCCTTTGCCCACTTGAAAGGAACACTCTTACATGTGAGAGCATCTAGTGGATAGGAAATTTGTGCATAGTTCCTAATAAACCTCCTATAATAACCCATAATTCCTAAGAAGGTAAACTCACATCATGTGGTTCTTCCATAAATAATATCACCCATATCTTATCTGGGTATAGCTTAAAACCTTTATGATATGCAATATGTCCTATTAGTTTCCCATATGGCACCATCAACACACACTTCCTTGGATTTAGTGTGATCTCAGCTCTTCTACACAAGTTCATGGATTCCTTTAATGTATTAAAGTGTTCCTATGCTTGGCCATATAAGGACCAATCATCAAAAAATGATTTAAAATTTCCTATGTACATTTTATCAAAAATGTACAAGATGATTCATTGGAAGGTAGTCGATGCATTACATAATCCAAAACATGATTATACACATATATGCCATTTTACACTACGAAATTGCTCTTCAATTTATCTTCCTGTGCAATGCGCATTTGGCTATAGCCTAAAAATCCATCAAAAAATGAATAGATCTCATGCCCAACTACTTACTCCAATATGGAGTCTATGAATGAAATTGGGAAGGGATCTTTTATAGTCACAATATTTAGACTTCAAAAATCCACACAAATCTGGATCTTATTTGCTTCTCTTTTTAGGGTAATCACTATAGGTGACACCCATTCACTTGTTGTAACTTTGACGATAATGCATGCATTCAACATTTTATCTATCTCAACATTCACCAAAGTTGCATACTTTGGATTCATTCAATATGATATTCTCCTTACGAGTTGTACACCTCCGATCAAAGGAATATTATGTGCACATAGTTTTGGTGGTATTCCCTTTAAATCCTTATACATCCATGCAACAACATATTTATATTCCATAAAGATCTTGAATATTTTTATTTTAAGCACAATATCCCAATCGTCTTTGCAATTTATCATATTCTCCTTGCCTTCCTCACCAAGGTTAACCTGCACCATTCTTGATCTTTTGTATTTAATGAATTCAAGTTCTTCTATTTCATTTAGAACATCAATGGGATGAGTTTTTTGTCTTCAGTTACTACATCACCCATAGTATATTCTACAATTTTTTTTGAAAATTTCAAATTTTCATTTTTGTGGTCTTTCTCTATTGATAATTTCTTTTTGCTACTCTCACCTTTTTTCAGTTCCTTCTTTTCTTCATCTTGAATTTTGTCATTTGTGTGGATGCATAAGCACTGAGGTGTGAATACCTCATAGTCTTCAATTTTCCAATGAACTAATCCTTTTTTTCATCCTTCTCATATTTCATGCACTCCAATTGCAACACTCCTTCATTAGGCTCATATCCTATTTCTCTATTTGATGAACTTCATAATTCATCTAAGGTTGCGATGTCTTGGCTTACAAATTGATTCTTCAGGTTAATCATGTATTTATGCCAACCTTTCTTGAAATTAAGGTGTTCTTTATCCTAGTTATGGTTTACTTTTTCTATTCTCAGCCATCCACATCCAAGTAATGCATCATACATAGGTTTTTGCATGATAATCACTATGAAATCCAAGGTAAAATCTTGCTTCATTATCTGCACTTTTTGATTCATCAATATACCTCTTATCTCTATCCCATATTGATCTGCTCCATATAATCTAAATTTTGAGGATCTCAATGTGGATTGATCGATGCTTTTCCATGTCTTTTTGGCATCACGTTTGCACTTGATCCTCCATCTACAATGACTTGAGTCAGCTTATGGTCCAATATATCCATGTGAACCAAGATTGGTTTCTTTTCAGCTTCGATCATCAATATTGTGGTATCAATGAATTGCTCTTGTTTAACGTTGGTCACTTCTCAAACTTCTCTTTTTCTTGTCTTTATCATTTCATCGATCGTAATGTACAATTTGAGTACTATACTAAGCATATTTGATACCTTCACTTCCATGGTAATGCTCATTACTTGTGTTTCCAAGTGTTCCATTGATGCTTGCTTACTCATTATTATCTATGATTTTTAGAGCTTTCTCTTGGAGTAGTCTTTCTTGCTTCTCCTTATATAACTCTTCCTTTACCATCTTGCAGGCTTCTTGCCATCACTTATTTTCATTAGAAGGGTTTGGATACTATTTCATATTTCTAGCATGAGCTCTTGTCACTGCTAGAACTTACTTTATTTTTCTATATTGTCACTTACTTCCCCAATGTCAATTAAATTGATATTTTGCATGCTACTGGTACTTGTTTTTTTTGGACATTTTACTTCCATGTGGTTACCTGATCCACACCATTGAAACATGAGTAATATTATTCCTATTTTATATTTTCTCTAGTCTACAAATTGTGGTAGCTTTTCACTAAGTATCTCCATTCCTAGAAATTTCAACATTGTATGATAGGTCTTCCATCTGAATCATACTGCAGTTTACTTTGTCCTCCCTACCTTCCAACTCAGTGGTTATTACTATATCCATCGCTTATTATGCCTTACCCATTTATTTAAGTATTTATTTGTTCCTCCTATTGTACCATCATGGTTTGGTTCCTTCCTCCCTTAAAATTGAATGAGAAATCTGAAACTAGGTATCCTGCCACTTCGCATATGTTGCAATATGTGTTCTTAGAACAATTATTATTTGTGTGACCTTTTGATTTGCAATCCAAATACCAAATGTTTTTTTATTCATTTCATGCTTCTCCCTTGAATTCATAATTTTGTCAAACTATTTTTTAAAGGAGTAGATAGCGCTTTGCACCTTATCTTCTGTGTTGCTATATGAATCGTCATTCCTCAAATGCCCATGATTTTGGTTATTGTTTGATTCACTTTGCTCTTGAAATTCTTTGCTTTTTCAAGAGCTTCAACATATGTAGAGGATATCACAACCTTCATATTCTACCTATACTTAGGTATAAGTCCATTTATGAACTAGCATTTTACTAGTCCATCTACGGGTGGCATATGAATTTTATCTACCAATTTATTTAGTCTATTATTATAATTCTTGACATCTTCATCCAGTATTTGTTTCATGACATAAAGTTTTGTTATTATCATCTCGATGGCTAAAATTCATTTATGAATTCTTCCTACATGGTATCCCATTGCCAAAATAGTTGTCTAATTTGTCTATTCAAGTACCAATCTATCAACTTTTATCACAAAGTTGCAGGAAACTATTACAACAATTCAACAAGTTGTGTTACTCCATTTGCTTTCAAAATTATAGTACAATATGGCATGTTGGGTCTTCTTTCCCTTCCCTTGTGAAGGGTGGGCACTTTTGTTTGCCCTATCTATTGGAAATGTGTACCATTGGGTATCTATTGACCTCATCGTCACTTAATAATGATGCTTGTTGAGTTCTATTACACTCCATTTCAACTATAGGTGGTTCAATTTCTTATTCAAGTGCTTTTTGTTCAAATAGTCTTCTCCTAAACTCTTGTGCATAACTACTTCATGAAATCATTTGCTAATAAACAATATGTGATTTTGATATTCCTACCCAAGTATCCTCATATGGTTTCTACAATACCAAGCTTTTATATTTTACACCCATTGGTAAAATCCTCTTCGTTAGCTCAAGTGTTACCATTCGCTCTTCGTTCACTGGTATACCACTATCCTCGACTATTTGATTTTGCACCTTGTTCTTTGTTGTTAATAAAAATGTTTGCCACATTTATCTCTTAGATCTTGGAATTTAATTATCTAAGGGGTTCCACACCCTCTTAAATTTTAGTTGTGTAACTTCATCTCTACTTTGTGTTCCTTGGTTCACTAGTCTCACACTTCTCCTAACTAGTTTCTCCACTATTTATATTTTATTCCTCCGTTGTTGGCCTTACAACCTTAATTTTGTTATTCACCTCCTTGTCTTATCACACTTCTTGTCTCAACCCAAACTTGATCTAGGAAATAATGTCAAATATATAGCTACGGAAGAATTCTAAATTAAGTAAGCAAAAATTAATTATTTTTTGTCTCTATTGTCTAAAGATGGAGAGGATGATGATGAAGCTATGTGCAGTATATTATAACACATACCAAAATTAATGAATAGGGAAATAAAATAATTATGAAGGAAGTTAGTGAGGAAGAAGTCAAAGATGTTTTCTCTTTGAAAAATAAAAAGGCATCATGACCAAATGGATTCTAGGTAGGCTTTTTACAATTTTCTTGACATATAGTTAGAGATGATGTGGTGGCTATGGTTCAAGAGTCTCATATTTTAGAAAATATTCTTAAGAAGTACACTAACATCTTTCTATTTTCAATTCCTAAGAAATAGGGCTTGAAAAGATTCAAGTAATTTATGGTAATTAGCCTTTGTAATGCCATTTATAAAATTATTTCAAAGGTAACTGTGTTAAGATTGAAGATCATCCTTCCAAAAATAATAGCAAAGCAACAAAGAGATAAAATGTGAGATAGTTTTTATATGGGGTTATAACTTTGCATAAAATGTTGTATTTTATGGACAAAGGTGAAAGAGAAGGTATGGTTCTCAAGTAAGATATGAATCAAACTTATGATAGGGTTTCTTGAAGCTTCCTAGAGAGAGTGCTTAATAACTTTAACTTTAGTAGAAGATGGAGAAGGTGGGTTGGTAATTATTATTATTGTTTAAGATTTTTAGTTATACTTAATAGTACTCTAATGGTATTCCTTAGGAGCAATAGAAGATTTAGGCAAGGGTATCCCTTATCACCTTACCATTTTGCTCTTATGGCAAAATCTTTGGGAAGATGCATTGAAATGATCCAAAAATTAGATGAGATAAGTGGATTGAAATATTTTGCATCTATAAGAGCCATTGCCCACCAGTAATTTGTTAATGACCCAATTATCCTTGGTAAATCCTTTGTAGTAGAAGCTATAATGTTGAGAAGGATTCTCAACCTCTATGAGAAGGTGTCTCACTAAATTATTAACTTGGAAAATGCAAATTGTTTTTTGTGAACATGTGTGAGGATAGACAAAGGAGAATAGCTAGAGTGCTATGATGCAATATTTTAGTTCTTCATTCAATTTATCTTGGTATGCAAATGTTTATTGGTATATGTAAGGCTAATGTTTGGGAGCCATTATAGACCAAATTCAATAAAATTTGGCAGGATGGAAGGGTAATCTTCTAATTTAGGCTAGGAGACTTTAGTTGTTGAAGAGCACTCTTTAAGCCATCCTCATGTATCTTCTCTCAGTGTTTAAAATTCTTAAGAATATTGTAAACATAGTAGAGAGTATTTAGAAAAGGTTTATATGGTCAAGATCATAATAAAATAATAGAATACCTCTTATGGTATAAGACAAAGTCTATAGGCCTAAATCAAGTGGGGTATTAGGTCTAAGAAATATCCAAAAACTGAACAAGGTTGTAGTTGCAAAAATAGGATGGAAAATCATCAAGGGGATTCATCATGGGCAATAATTCTAAACAATAAGTATTTAAACAAACATGTAGAAATATTTTTGACTGCCTTAGACCCTTGCAAAGGCTCATGCTTATAGAATCATTATGTAAGAAGTAGATATGTGCTTTGGAAGGATGTTATATGGAAAGTAGGTAAAGGAACACAAGTTCAATTTTGGAATGATTATTGGTTGGAAAATCATATGCTTTGTAAGGATCATGAAATGTTCAGTATTTGGAATGAATTGGAGAATGAATATGGCAGTTTGGCTTGTGATTACATATAAAGGAAGGGAGGGGTAAAATGGAAGAAATTAACAAGAAATTTATAGAGTGTAGAGGATTTTGATAAATTCAATGATAAATTATGTGTGCTCATCCTTAGAGGAAGATTTCATTGTTTGGGGTCATACCTCTAAGGGTATTTTTATTGTCAAATTAGCCTATAATTTACTCTTGGTAGAATCGAGTGGAGGATTTTCATGGAATAGAGTATGGGGTAAGAAATCTATTCCAAAGATAGTTATTTTTCTTTGTTTAGAATCTCAAAATAAAAATTTGAATATGGACAACCTATAAAAGAAAAAAGAGGTTTCTACTTCTCTAATAGATGTTACTTATGTGAGGCTAAAAAAGAATCTATGAAACATATTATGTTAGAATGTAAATACTCATTAAAGGTTATTAATGAATTATTTTTGGAAATGAGAATAAGTTAGATCCTATCGGATAACATCTTAGGTTGGATACAACAATGGGAAAGACCATTCAAGAGTATTGGAATTAAACATGATATGGGATCTCATTTATTTTCACCATCTTTGGGGTATTTGGTTAGAGAGAAATAGAAGGATATTCAAATAGGAGAAAATACCTATGATGGCTTTTGAATCCTTAATATTAATGTAAACTCATAGGATCAAATATATGATAGCTATAATATAGTAAGATCAAGATAATGATGTAAATAAGAATAATACGAGCCAAATAATATATAAATAAAGGCTTATAATATATCAACTAAAATTCATTAATAAACTAAAATATATGAATGTAATAGCCTGAATCATACATGTTAAAAGCATGTAGCACAACTTACAATATTAGTTTCTCAAATGTATGCAAACTTTATTACTCCTCTTTCACTTAAAAATGTATCATAAAACTCTATTACAATGATAAGAACTCTTTATGCTCACTATGCTTACATATTATATATGCTATCTATGCTATACTCACTATATTCAATATGCTCCTCCATGGAGTAATATATAGTTGTAGCACCCTAAAATTGGCACAGTTAAACCTTAGTAAAAGATAAAAATTCAAATTTTAACCTCAAATTGCCCGTTAACCGCCCGTTACCCGCTTTCCTCGTTTTTTGTGCCATTTTAAGGATTTTTTTGACCGTTGGACAATATCGTCACAGATTAGACGAAATCGTCCCAGATCTGACAAATTCTTCTAGAATAGAACGTCCAAACGATTTTGTCCCAAAACCAAATTTTCATACTTAGCTTCTATTTCAATAGCCTCTCCAACCTGGGCAGAAGCGCGTCTATGCAGTTGGAGATTCCCCCATTGGAGATCTCCCAGACTGGGATGATTTCCAACCTCCTAACCTCTCCCTAATCCTATATAAACTAAAATTTTCTCAGTTTATCCCCCCTGACCCCCCTGACTCTTTGCATGAAACTTTTCTTAAACCCCCTAAAATTTCATGCACCTCAGAGCATCCTCACACCATCATTTGCATTATGTATTTCATGTTTTCTTGTAGGAACTTTACTATTTTTCAGTCGAAGCTAGATCGGATCGTCGCAAGCGATTTTGGACGATTTCGGACGATCCTGTCGAGGAGCGCAGATGATCTCATACGATTGGAGGTGATCCCAACTATAGTCTAGATTGGGGGCAATCAAAGTCTAGAGTTTGCATATCTTTATCATTTTTTTTGCATTTCTTTATACATTATCTTAGTTATTATGTTTATGCATCTTGGAGTTCACATCATTTAGCATAACTGCATGATAAAGTTAAAATCAATCATTAAATCTACTGCATCTTCTTATTTGTTATTTGAATCTATTATTTAGGCATGTTTGCTATTATTTCTATCATTCTCCTTTACTTCTACAGTTGCATATTTGGTATTTTGTATCTGTTTTTGTGATTGTAGGTTTCTGACAAATTCGTCAGATCTCAGACGATTCTGTCTGATCTCAGATGATCGATTGTGATTTGAGATGATTCTATGAAATTTTAGACGATTACGTACGAGTTGAGATGATCTAGACTACTACAAAACTTAGAATCTTCATCAAACATCCAAAATCAGGTATGTTCTGTCCCATTCGGCACATTCTCTATGTTTAGCATTTATTCATATTTTTTGTATCCATAAAAATCAACATTGACATATAGAATAGTTTAGATTCATCTTGGCCAAACCTAGGAATTGAATGATTAAAGTACAAAATGAACACATCAAACCCACTATCAACCTAGGTGTGGAAACTGCCACTCAAAATTTTCCTGGTGAACCCACCATCCGTAAAAAATTCACCCTTATACCCCTCCCTCGAGAGGTGGGACCTTCAAAGGGCCTATCAGTTCGAGGTATTGTCCCATCCTTCTCGCATCCTCCTTCTGGGCGAGGATCCTATAGCCTGAGGGTAAGGATGCAAAAAATTTAGAGCAATACATTTTGGTGAACCTGACGTGAAAAACTAAAAACCTTTTGAAAATAATCCCAAAAAAAAATCAAAACATAAATGCATTTAGAATCAAATATTGCATATCATATTTAGATGGTAGATTATAATAAAAGACGAGTTGTCACTATTAATGTTGAAAATCAATTAGCATCCATAGAGATTAATTCTTTGCTTAGAGTATCTCAAACATATAGAGTCCCACCTTTATGGGATGAGCTTAATAGGAGATTGAATCTCATTTCATCTAGAGCAACCAAACTTAGGCAAATCAAGAGGTTTGTCCTAGATAGAATCCTGGATCCCGATCAAGTGACCTTGTATCATGAGCTTCAGAGAGCTTGCCATAGGTGGTTAGCAGATAAAAGAGCCCTTGTGTCTTCTAAGTTGTATACCTTTGAGGAATACCTCGATAATGTAGTTGTAGTACATAAATTTCTATCTTGTATAGAGGACCAAGAGGTTGTTCTTACAGATAGACAAAGATAGAATAGAGTTCCTAGAGCTGTGTTATATCGAGAGTATTGCCATGAGATCTATTTTTACAAGACAGAGTCTGAAACAAATAATATCACTATAGCACACTTTATCAAGTTCTTGAAAAACCATTTCCAATTTGAAGAGGAGCATTTCATGACTCCTGATGAACTTGATCCTATCAATGACATCTATAAACTATTTATAGAAAACTAAGCTATTCTTTTATTATTGTTATTTCTTGCATTTAGTGTGTTGTTTATTGTCTTTATAAGCATAAAAAAAAAATATAAAATAAAAAACAAAACAAAATCATAACAAAAATCAAAACATTTTCTTTTAAGCATCATAGTAGGTATATAATTAAAATATATACCTCCCAAATCTGTTGCAAATATATTAATATATATTTGCTAAAATCTAAATTTAAACATAATGACTAGACTCGGGAATGGAAAACAGATCGAAGTAGAAGAAGATTGGTTAATAAAACCAAAAAATAACCCGAGATGTCCTTCCCGAAGACCCAATTCGGGAAGAAGGAACCTTCGACCAACAAGAAGAAGAATTTGTTGTAGGAAATGAACAAAAAGAAAATGATAGAGAGGAAGGATCCTCATCCCCTAAAATATCTCCAGAAGGAGCTGTTACTTTTGAGAACATGGAACATTTCTGGAAGTTCCTCAATACTAATATTGGCACCCTTAATAGAGCAGTCCATATGGACAAATATCAAATTAGTGACACTCAAGAAACCCTAGAAGACATATATCACACATGCACTAATCCCTTGTCCTTCGTTGATCAAGAAAGTGATCAAGCTAGGCCATCCAATTTGGATATGGCTACTATAATTCAAAACATGCAACAAAAATAGGTTACCTGACCACCTAGAGTGCCTGTTACTAAGCCTAGGGTTATTCCCACAAAAAGAAACCTTCATTCACTGCTCTATTTTGCCAAGCTATTGATCAATATACCTCAAATCAACAAAAGCCTAAAACAAAACCAAATACCAATTTCCAACAATCTAGGATACATCATAATGCTACAACAAATATTTTTCATAATACTCTTCCTACCAACCATTTGCATAACAACAATATAGCATCTAATCCTTACGTCACGCCATCCTACGCTCACAAATCCAATACTCATGTACCACTGAACCAATATGGTGGAAAAAATGGTAATTTGGAAGACATGGTGAAACATTTAGTCTCCCTCATGGACCAGATAGATCCCTACTGTCCCTCCTACAATTATCGAGAGATGTGTAGTCAGCCTCTAGATGCTATAGTTGTAGCACAACCATATCCCAAACACTTTCCTATGCCTGTCCTACCTATATATAAAGGAACTGAAGATCCCATAGAGCATCTTCATATGTTTAGGATAGCATGTCATGATATATCACATGATGACTTGTTATTACTAAAGATGTTCTCGAAAAGTTTAGGAGGGATGGCATTGGAGTGGTATTATCAACTACCCACTCATTCTTTGAGAAATTTTGAAGAAACCGTCGAATATTTTGTGCATAAATTTAGTGCCTATATCGAAAGACATGTAACCATTAAATATTTGTACAACCTAAAACAAGACAAAGATGAGTGTTTTGTTGACTTCTTAGCTCGATGGAGGCAGTTGATAGGAAAATTAGACTTTGTGTTACCTTATCGAGAAATGTTGGATATCTTTATCAATAATTTACAAGAACAACTATCCTATGAATTATCAACTGCTACCTTGACCACCTTCGATCAAGCTATAGATTTAGCTCGAAGAGTGGAAGATGCTATTTTTAGGAGAGGTCAACTAAAAAAGAAAGATGATGAGAAAACATCCAAAAATCAATATAAAAATAAACAAGTTGTGTGTGATGGAGTCACTGATAACATAAACATTGCCAATGTTAATACTATGAAAACAACAAAGAAGTTCATATTGAAACCTCCTGATAAACCACCCCAAGAATTTACTAGGTTAAATCAACCTTTATCAACCATTCTCCCGCAACTATTAGCACGAGGTTTGATTCAATTACCAAATATTTGGGAACCTGATCCAACTATACCCGGATACAAAGCTGATTTACATTGTGATTTCCATAGAGGGCCTGGACACACTACCAAATCTTGTAAAATATTAAAACATAAATTACAAGACCTGATTGATAATGATGAGATGGAGGTGCAAGCCTTTCAACCTAAACAAAATCCTTCTAATAATGCTCAAAAGAACATCCCCCAAAATTAGAATCAGAATGCCAATCAATCATTGGACATATTTCAACATCCTTTACCAAAGCATGGTCAAGAGGTGGCTAATCAAATTGAGCATCATAATGTTCCCCCTCCTACCCGATATGTAGGAACTATTAGTGGACATTCACCTACTCATGATGTGGAAGTATTTGATACAACTTTATCCATGGTTACGACCAGACCTCTACATAATATTCGAACACTTGATCTTTGTGATACCAAATATGAGACTGAAAGTGACATGGAAATCACTTCAAATCAATCAAATAGTTCTGAAGATGAATCAGATGTTGTTCAACCTATCACAAGTTCTATGGTTCTAGAAGAACCATTTCCTAGAAGAGTCACTACTAGACCATCTTCTCACAAAATACTTTCTAATGCACAAGTCATAAACACTAGACCAAGACCTATTCATCATCCGTAAAATAATATTGTAGGTACCATCGAAGTCGTTACCAGACAACAGGCTCAAAAATCTCAATAGGATCAAACTCAGAACAATGGATCAGCTCCATTTGTTTTGAAAAATCCCAATAAAGGGAATTGTGCCCCTAATGTTCAACCTAAGCCTCCTTATAATATTAATGAACAATTATCAAATACTACAACTAGAATTTCCATTTTGGACCTTTTAAGATCTTCTCCTACCCATAGGGATGAATTAATGCTCACATTAAGCCAAATGATGGTACCACAAAATATTCAACCTAAAGCCATGTCCAATACTATCATAACTCGAGAAGTCGATTGTATTGACTTCCAAGATAGAGATATACCGCAACATAGTCTACATAAGGATAACCCCTTATATATTATTGCCCTAATTGGGGATGTAGCAGTTAAACGAGTCTTGATTGATAATGGTTCATCTTTAAACATATGCACTTTTGAATTCTACCAAAGATTTGGGTTTAGAAGTGACGAAATGAAAAGAACTGATATGATCATAAAAGCCTTCAATGATGAAACACAAAAAATGTGTGGAGTTATTACTATCCCATTGCAAGTTGGTCCTAGAACCTTAGACACGATCGTGTTTATTGTACATTGCCCTGCATCGTATAATATACTTTTGGTTTACCCTTGGATCAACGCAATGCGAGCTGTTCCCTCCACTTTACATTAGTGTGTTAAATTTGAATTTAAAAATTAGTTGATTACCATTCATGGTGATCCTAGAGCCTTTGATATGTGTGCTTTAGCAGAACCTGTTGGAGTTCAATTTTGCCTTGCTTTGTCATCCACACATCCTAATTCTTATCACCCACCCAAACGTGTGAAACACACACCCATAACATCATCTACTCTTTCAACTACACCTCTACATATAGCTCAACCATATTTCAAACAAACCACATTAGGACCTCAAAAAGATCCTAAAACTACAACCAATGCTTCTTGTTTTACTCCTATAACTTCCATACCTATAGACTCATCCATCGATATCTCTACAACATCTACATCCACTACATGCATCCTTTCCACATTCGCCGATGTAGGAAATGATCCTTCTACCTCTTACGCTCTTATTGATGAGCTCTTACCCGATTTATCTAAAATTCTTATATCAGAAAAACAAACACTGCCATGCAAGATTCCCTTATTTTAAATAAACTCCCACCCTCTCCTCGTACCTTGGGCCTCCAAAATCCTATGATAAGTGTCTACCAAGTCAGGAGTTGTGCTTTTATTTATAAGGGATATGACTGGGGAAGAATTCCTAGAAACATCAAGACACATTATGATGGATATGCTAGATGCTATTTTGCTAATGAGTATGTTAAAGCTAAGCCTATAATCCTTAAATTGGGCTATAAAGGGAAAGGTTTGGGACCTTCCAAAAATGGTATGAAAGAACCTTTTGAGGTAGAACCATGGCCTGCCCGATGTGGTGTGGGCCTATTTCCTAGTAAAGGTTAGCCCTTCCCATTTGAGGATGATGACCATATTATATGTTACCAAGATTATTTGAATAAACAGGATGTATTGCATTTAATAAATAAGCCTCTTACATGCAATATGCTATCCATAGCTTACCTTGAGATGATTATCGAATCCGACGACGAGTTGGAGGGGGATATCTTTCATGATGTCTCCATTGAGGAATTGTTACATAACGGATTTTATTTTGATGGCTCTATATCTAGTATAGCCCAGATTGAGGCCACGACTCCTCAAGATGAATTATCCAAGCTAACCTTGGAAGAATTACAAGAATTAGGCGTTTCACCCACACCATCTAATTTTGAGAGAGATCTACATATGGAAGTAGAAAACATCATAAAAATTAACATTGGAACCAAAGATAACCCTCACATAATCAACATTGGCTCAGAATTGGGTTAAGAAAAACAAGATAAATACATTGCATTCCTTAAACAATATGAATATGTCTTTTATTGGACATATGAAGATATGCCAGGATTAGACCCTTCTGTAGTTATGCATCACCTAGTAGTCCATCCGGATGCTAAACCTGTTAAACATAAACTTAGAAAAATACATCCCAAAGTGGCCTTACTAGTCAAAGGAGAATTAGAAAAACTCTTAAATGTTATTTTTATACAAGCCATTGATTATGCTGAATGGATCTCAAATGTAGTTCCAGTAACTAAGAAAGAAGCCACTAAAGTTAGGGTTTGCATAGACTTCAAAGATATTAATGATGCATGCCCTAAAGACGATTTTCCTCTTCTCAACATGGATCAGATCATTGATTTTACTGCTGGGAGTGGAATAATATCCCTAATGGATGGATTCTTTGATTATAATCAGATCAGGATAGCTCGTGAAGATTAGGCTAAAACAACCTTTATTACCCCTTGGGGAACCTTTTGTTGGAAAGTGATGCCATTCGGTTTAAAGAATGCAGGTGCAACATATCAAGGAGCCATGACTTATATCTTTCATGATATGATGCATGATATTCTACATGATTATGTAGATGATATTATATCTCATTCCATCAAAGAAGATGATCATTTAAATGACTTGAGAAAAGTATTTGATCGGTTAAGGGAATATCTTATCCGACTAAATCCAACCAAATGTATATTCGGAGTTAAGTCCGGTAAATTATTGGGGGTTATCATTTCTTTTCGTGTCATTGAAATTGACCCTCTCAAGATTGTGACTATCACTGATATGCCCACACCCACAAATATATCAAAATTACGAAGTTTACAAGGTAAGCTTCAAGCTATTCACCGCTTCATCGATAAGTTGGCAGACAAAACCGGACCTTTTCTTAAGCTTCTTAAGAAAGATGTCTCTTTTCATTGGGATGATGAATGTCAGGAAGCATTTGAACTCCTTAAGCAATATCTCCTTAAACCATCGGTGCTTTCCCCACCTAAATCTGATCATCCATTTATTTTGTACATTTCTGCTTTCGATTTTGCCTTAGGAGCTATGTTAGCTCAACTTGACGATGAGAAGAAAGAACGTGCTAATTATTACATTAGCAGGACCTTCATCAGTTATGAAAATTGCTATACTGTATTAGAGAAGTTATGTCTAGCAGTCATATTTTCTACACAAAAACTACGACATTATATGCTCAGTCAGAAAACGTATGTTATTTCCAAATTCGACCCTTTGCGATATCTTATGAGTCGACCGTACTTATCTGGTCGCACAACAAAGTGGGTTCTTGTGCTAAGCGAGTTTGAACTCATGTTTATAGGACAAAATTCCGTTAAAGGTCAAATCATAGCAGATCAATTAGTCGTTGCACCCTTAGAGTCTACCCATCCCCTCATCATTGAGTTTCCTAATGAATACCTTAAACTAGAGGCAGATCATCTAGAGCAATGGTCCCTATACTTTGACGGAGCCCGATGCATGAGTGGGGCTGGTGTAGGTATTATTTTAATATATTTGCAGAAACATTTTATACCTCTATCGTTCAAACTAAAATTTTCTTGCACCAATAACACTGCTGAATATTAAGCTCTTATCCTTGGATTATGAGCTGCCTTGGCACTAAAAATTAAAAATTTATTGGTTTTCGATGATTCTCAACTTGTCATAAATCAAATCAATGATGTTTATCAGACCAGAGATGATAAATTACGCCCATATAAAGCATGTCTTACAATTATTATCTTTGTTTTATCAAGTTACCTTGGAAGCTATTCCTCAAACTAGCAATCGTGCGACTGATGCTATGGCTGTAGCTGCATCTCTTTTGCCCTTGGAGTTAGATGATGAATATGCTACCATCATTATTCGTCGACTCTAGTAACTTGCTTTAAGAAAATCATGCTTAGAAACTTTGGATGTGTTTCTAATCAACGAAACTACTCCTAAACATTGGTACACTGATATATTTAATTTTCTTCAAAATGGGACCTTTCCTGAAGGTTGTAATAGCAACCAACGCAGGTTATTACGTAGAAGAGCAAGTCACTTCGTGATTATTGGTAATACCTTGTATAGATCTTTTGAAGGCATCTTACTAAGATGTTTGAATCTAGTAGAATCTAAATTAGCTTTGAATGAATCCCACAATGGATCTTGTGGGGGACATTTTAGTGGTAGCGCGATTGCTAAGAAGCTCCTTAGGATAGGATATTTTTGGCCTACCATGGAAAATTATGCACATAATTATGTGCGACATTGCGACAAGTGCTAGAAACATGCTGACCTTGTCCATGTGCCTGCACAAGAACTGTAGGCTATTTCATCTCCTTGGCCCTTTTCAAAATGGGGCTTAGACATCATTGGAAAAATCAACCCTATGTCATCTGATGGACAAAAATTTATCATAACCGCCACTGAGTATTTCACGAAGTGGGTTGAATCTATGCCATTAGCTTCTTGCACTAGAACCCAAGTTTCCAAGTTTATTTTTAATCAAATTATTTGTAGGTTCGAAATTCCTACAAATCTCATCTCTGATAATGGAACTTGTTTCAAAAATAAATATGTCAAAAAATTATGTAAAAAATATAAAATTCAACATCGTTGGTCCAATCCCTATTATCCTTAGGGTAATGGCCAAGAAAAAGCATCTAATAAAACACTAATTAAAATCCTTAAAAGACTGGTCAATAAATCTGGTTAAGATTGGCACATTCAATTATATTTGGCTTTGTGGGCTTATCGAACTAGCGTTCGTACCTCCACAGACACTTCACCTTTTGTTTTGGTTTATGGTGCTGAAGCCGTTTTTCCCTTTGAATTAGAAGTTCCTTCTTTAGCTCTACTACTTCAAGATACTGAAGTAGGAGATGAATATCGTGCTGGCAGATTTAGTCAGCTCGAACTCCTAGATGAAAAGTGCATCAATGCTTTGGAGCATCTTTGTGCCTACCAAAACAAGCTTAAACGAGCATACCTCAAGAAAGTTCATCAGCGATCCTTTGAGATCGATGACCTTGTCTTAAAAGAAAATCAAAAAAATACTAATGCAACTAAAGACCTTAAAGGTAAATTTGAGCCCAACTGGCTTGGACCATATGTCATCACTGCTAAATTTGGATCAGGAGCATATCGATTACCTACCTTAGACGGTAAAGATCTTAAAGAACCTATGAACATTATGCATCTTAAGCATTATTATGCATAACATTGGGTCATTTCATCATTTGTATATATTGTATTTTGCATATTGTTTCATTTTAGCCATTTCTATCAAAATATTTTTCAAAAACAGTAATAGTATTTCTTCTTGCAATTCATCAATCAAAATCAAAATATAAAAATATAAAAACATCAAAATCGTCAAAATATTCAAAAACATATTTTATTTTCATACCTGTCAATTCTTGAAGTATTGCAATTATATTTTCAATTATTTTGGATAAATTAGCATTTATTTGGAATCCTGCACTTTCACATTCACATGAATAAATATCTTGATTTTATTTTGTATGATTATTAATCTCTCTTATATCAAAGTCCACAGTTGAATTAAATAAAGTTTTGAGCATAGAGAACTGATCTTGTTATTTAATTGAACCAAATATATCTTTTCACATTAAAATGATTTCATTGCAAATTCAATATGATACTACATAGTAGAAGTGGTTTCTTGAGCGAAAAGTTTCCCCTGCTATCCTATCATGCACATGGTCTAGAATCTTTGAGAATTGACAAAAGGACAAGCTCACCCCTACCCGGAATAAAAATCCCTTGCTCTATAGCTAATCCGAGCAAGTATCCCTAGCATAGGAAGAAAAGAAAAGTTCAAGAAAAAGAGAAAAAGAAAATTTTTATTTTGTATCATCACAACAATATTTCAGCATTATCTCAATATCAAGAAAAAATACAAAAAAAAAAAATACAAAAAAAAAGAGAAAAGAGAAAAGCAAAAGAAAAATGCAATAAATCCCTTTCCCTACCCCTTGAAAAGAAAAGAAGGGTGAATGAGCTTGAATCCCTAGAATTCTCAATTATTCAAAAACTATGAGGTAAGCCCCATAACAGGTGGTTTGTGCCCAACCCGCTTGGCCTTGGGTAATCCCTAGCGTGGTGATATGTTTGTCACATTAGCGACCTTATTTTGTACAGACCTATGTTGGCTTATGGATTAGCTAGCTCTTGATAACCTAACTTACATAGTAGTCTGGTACGGTTACATGCATATAAATCATGGTCAACGAACATTCATTTGTTGAGCAAGGTGCAGCAACAGTATTGTCATTGTTGTCAACACAGTCAGACAAATCGGTTGATGCAGTGGACAAGAGTTAAGAGGTTCTTCAGAGTATGTACAGTGATTATCCAAAAGATCGAAGTGGCCCATATGCTAAAAATCAAAAGAAAATCACAAGGAAGAAAACTGTCACGATATCGTGACATGTTGAGCAAGGAAAAAAATTGTCGTGATATCACGACATGTTGAGCAAGGAAGAAAACTATCATGATATCGCGACATGTTGAGCAAGGAAAAAAACTATTGCGATATCGTGACATGTTGAGAAGAAACATAAACTGTCATGATTTTGTGACATGTTTGAAGAGAAAGCGCAAGCAAGATAAACTGTCACGATTTCGTGACATGTTCGAAGAGAAAGTGCAAGCAAGCAAAACTGTCGTGATTTCATGAAATGTTCGGAGAGAAAGCACAAGCAAACAAAACTATCATGATTTCATGACATGTTCGAAGAGAAAGCGCAAGCAAGCAAAACTGTCGCGATTTCATGACATGTTCAGAGAGAGCGCAAGCAAGCAAAACTATCGCAATTTTGTGACATGTTCGAGAGAAAAAGGCAAGTAGAAAAAGTGTCGTGATTTCACGACATATTGCAAGAGAGATAGTATGGAAGAAAAAGTGTTATGATTTCGTGACATGTTGGAAGAGAAAAAGACAAGTAGAAAAAGTGTCACGATTTCGTGACATATTGCAAGAGAGAGAGTCCGAAAGAAAAAGTGTCATGATTTCACGACATGTATTTTCGTGGGCCAAAGCAAAGAGAAAGAGGAGAGAGAAAAAGGTGTCGTGATTTCGTGACATGTTTCATTTTTGCGGGCCAAAGAAAATAGAAAGAGGAGAGAGAAAAATGTGTCGCAATTTTGTGACATGTTTCATTTTTGCGAGCCAAAGCAAAGAGAAAGAGGAGAGAGAAAAAGTGTCGCAATTTCGTGACATGTTGCATTTTCACGGTCTAAAGCAAAGAGAAAATGCGAGGAAAAAGTATCATGATTTTGCGACATGCTTCATTTTTGTGGTCCGAAGCGAAGAGAAAATGCAAGGAGGAAAAAGTTTCGCGATATCGCGACATGTAGCATTTTCACGGTCCAAAGCGAAGAGGAAGGCAAATAAGAAAAAGTGTCGCGATATCGTGACATGTAGCATTTCGCTGTCCAAAGCGAAGAGGAAGGCAGAGAAGGAAAAGTTTCGCAATATCACGACATGTCGCATTTTAACGTTTTGAAAAGAGCAGGAAGTCCAAGAAGGAAAAGTGTCGCGAATTGCGACATGTCGCATTTTTGTGACTTGAAAAGAGCAGGAATGCTGAGAAGGAAAAATGTTGCAATATCGCGACATGTCGCATTTTCGTGACTAAAGGATGAGAGAGAAAGTAAGAAGGTAGAAGTGTCGCGATATCGCGACAAAAGTAAAGAGGAAGAGTACAAAGGCGAAAGTGTCACGATATCGTGACATGTTATGTTTTCGCGAGCTAAGAAGAGAACCCAGCCAAAATAAGATATGTGACCGTTAACTAAAGTTATACAACAGTTCAGAGAAAAATCATGCAGCTAAAATAAGAAGAGTTAACTAAAGTTGGTACGACAGTTACAGGTGTAGTTACAGAAGAATATCATGTAGCTAAAATAAGAATAGTGAACTAAAGTCAGTACGATAGTTACAGGGGCAGTTACGGGTTGCATGCGTAAATATGGAAGTTAAAAATAGAGTCAAAACTTTGTTATAAAAGGAGGTCTGTGTGGAGAATTAAATTGCTGCTAAAAAAAAGTGAAAGCGCTCGGGATTAAAATGAGGTGGATTTAATCTTGTGAAGGAAGCAAGAGGAGTTCAAGTAGGGTGCGTGCTGTGTGAAGAGTGGGCAATGTTGAGAAAGCAATAGACCAGTCAGGGTCTTGTAAAAGTGAAGGCATCTTTATGTCAATCTTCTAGTTTCAGAATAGAAGTCCAAGTTGGTGCTTGGCATCAGGGGTTGGTGTTCCTTCCAGTTGGTGCTGGTAAATCAGGGGTTGGTGCTCCTTCTAGTTGGTGCTGGTAAATTAGGGGTTGGTACTCCTTTCTATTGGTGCAGATAAATTAGGGGTTGGTGCTCCTTTCTGTTGTTGCAGATAAATCAGGGGTTGGTGCTCCTTCCAGTGGGTGCTGGTAAATTGATTATAAAATTGCTATTTTGCAAAGGCTGGATTTGGATGGGAGTCCAAACAGTTAATTTTGAGGAGTAGCCAAAATTGGTGAACCTCGGTACATCTTGTGTTGTGTGATGCTCTTTTGGTATATTTACTTTATTGAGTTTTAAGCTTTCATTGTTTAGGCATTAAGAATTGAAGATTTAAGTTTTTAAGAGCTACACTGATTCACCCCCCCTCTCAGTGTCATTATGAGACTAACATCATTTGGTTAAGTCAAAATTACTTGTATCAAATTATCTTGCTCAAAATTGGTGAATGAACAATACAATTGCACACACATTTGTATTTGAGATATTCTCTATCATTATGATAAATCAAGATTGACAATGAACTCACATATGCACATGAGGGTTCCTTACAAATCTACATTTGTCTTTGAGATAATTTAAAATATTTCTGCAACTCTTTTGGAATAAATTTTATTCTTATTTTAGAACATCTGTTTAGTATAAACACAATTACATACATTGTTTTAAAAAATCCAAACTTATTTTAAACAACCTATTACAAAATCTAGCAAATAAAATCATGTTCATATTATTATTTTCTATTTATCAAAAATCAAAAATCAATCATGCAATAAAACCAAAATATCAATTTCTTCTTTGGATTTCGCGATGATGGTATAAGTCTATACCTATAATTCTATGCCTAGCGCAAACCATTGTTCTAATTTTATTTTCCATTTATTTTAAACAAAATCATACAAACATATGGCTTACATCATTATGTTACACAATTGTGCTTTAAAATGAACGAACACTTATTCTATTTCATGTCATTATGTCAAACATTCAATTTTGCAACCATGGTATAATTTCTAAGGAATTGTTCAAAATTTTATCACACTTAGGAATTTATGCCTAGCAAAATCATATTTCTTTTAGTATCTCACACATACTATTTTTATGAAAATCTAAAAACAAATCACAAACCATCATCATTTCCATCATCACAACACAAAAGTCTTAAGACAGTCTCTTAAGCATTCTTTTACTTTTAGCAATATTTCTATACTAGGATTAGCTTGATGACCGAGTGAGCGACGACTCCATGAAATGGTCTATAATAGCGATAATGTCCTTTGAAATTATTTTTAGAAGTCCCTTTTATTTTTCATCAAATCACACCAAAACAACCAATTGTTTACATCAGATTATTTCATTTAAATTTTACAACATGACATAAAATTATAATATTTCTAAAACGACATAATTACATGAATCATCAATAATCAAATTGCAAAATTCAATATTAAAGCATCATACAACATATACACAAGTCATATCATCAAAAAGACCATATATATATCAACAAAATATGTACATCATATCAAAACTAGACTGGTATACCACAATCAATGGCCTGACATACTCAATCCTCTGAAAAAAAATATAATAACAAATACAATCTCTGTGCAGTGAGCGTCTAGTCTCGAGAAGCCCTCGAGATCTCAGCCTCATCTCCTCTCCCGCCCTGAGGTGGAGGAGGAGGCCCCATCAGAGTCTGCCTTGTGTCATGGGTCCTCAACATTGATCATGATGATGTCCTCAATTACCCCATCTTGATCGGCCCCGCAATGTCAGCTGGCAGCTGTAACCTCTAGCTCTCTGAAAACATCTGGTAGTATGCTCCCCGATAGAATGTAGTCTGAGCCATAGACCATGCCAACTCCTGCATGCTCGCTCCTCCACCTTGAGCTCTGAGCCATGTAGCCTCATCTTGTAGTGTCTGCACTTGAGCCCGGAGGCATGCAACCTCAGCTCATAGAGCCACCGTCTCACTGCTCTCCCCTACCTCGACACCCTTGTCATTATCGAGCGATGGTGGTCTCTCCCTCTACTAAGAAGGAAGTCCCTCCTCCCTCCTCCTTGGCTACTGTGGTCTCTACGGAGCCCGTGCCATCCTCTGACGTCTCCCCTACGAAGACCGTCATTGATCTCTCCCACCATGACCCCGTGCTGCCTCAATAGCAGCCTAGAATTGCCTCCCCATCTAATGCACCACAACATGCACTAGACCCTACGCCCTCATCATCTGATGAGGGTGGATGCCTGCATACCAGGCATCATATCCATCGATAACCCCAACATCGTCACCATCCACTGGCTGGATGGGGGCATCGTCCATATCTTGACTCCAAAATCATTGCATATCTAGAGCCCCACTCAGTGTAGTACTATCTTGAATAGTTCAAGAGTACTCATAATCCCTGAGAGAAGGGATCCCCTACTAAAGACCGAACTATCATAAAACCCGATCGTAATGGTGGAGCTCTACCTCTCCCTGCTCCATCCTCAGCTAGCAGACTTGCCTAATGTGAGCCAACTCCTGCCCATCCTCTGCCCACCTAGGGTGCTCTCACCATGGCCTCCAGGTGATCTGGTCTAGGATGAGGTCGTCCAACAACCTCCGTGACATCAGTAGATCTATCTATCACTGTGACCCCCTCTGTAGCCACCAGTAGAATACTCGGGGCCTCTATCGATCAACCCCTATCAGTGGGAGCCCTATCGGCCTCTGCACCGTGATGTGCTCCTAGCACCAAACTTGTAGCAACGATGTCAAGACCAGACATTGACCTCCCTTGTATACAACCCCATGCAGGATCCTATACAAGCGGCATAGTACAAAGTTGCCCCATGCAAACATGTAACTGTGGTATCTCATGTTGCAAACTATATCTGAGAGGAGCCATGGTAATCTGCACCCGCTATGGTGGCATAGTAGTAAACCACCTACAACCCCTGCCAAAACCCGAGTCAGCCTAGATGCCCTAGGCATCTGCCTCAGAGACTCGATGTTCACTCTGCCCTTCTCTAGGGCAAAGCTCGGGTCTTCGATCAATCTCATCATCGCCTGGCCCTGATTGGTCATAAGCATCATCAACCATCCTTGTATGGGGATCCTCATGATCCTACATACGTCCTTTATAGTGGGAGCCATCTACCTTATCAGTAGCCAGAAACATGATGACCTCGGATACCACCTCTCTACTAGGGTTGTTAGTAGCCCCATGTTCGTCGATACTTATGGCATCTTTGCCACATGCTGTAAACTGACCTGTGCCAATCGGTCACACTTCGCCTGATCAAGAGCGGCCAAGTCATATCTAAGCCCGCCATATTTCCATTCCTGAATCTTTAGTAATCCTTTCTGCAAAACAAACAATAAAACAATAAAATTTATTAATAAATCAATCATTGCAATCAAATTAAACACATTTTAATCAAGCTTAAAAGATGATATCGTCCACCATTGGATGATATCATCCCAAATTGGGCACAATCATCCTTTGTTAGGATGCAATCATCTCCTATTTTGCAACTTGGGGATCGCCCCTTATTGGACATATCAACCCTAGTTCGTCGATTTTTCCCTCGAACGAAATCAACGATTTAGGGATGATTTTGATGAAATAGGGATGATTTCGTCCCGACATGGTCGACGGCCTAAAAATGGCCACAATGCCCCAAAAAATCAAAATTTAAAACAAAAAAAATACACAAATTAAATTCAAACCTAATTTACTAGGATTAGATCCTTACCCGTAGCCCACACCGGACCTCTGTCGCTCTGTGCACTATCTCCACCATTTTTTTCTCTATGCAGAGCTCTGGAACAGTAAAAATGAATTAGGGTTTTACCTTATTTTTCTTAATTTTATTCAAAACCAACAACATTTTAATTTTGCTTTTACGTGTTTTTACCTCAAACGTTCGATTTGGGTAAAAACACGAAGGGGGCACCATAGTAAGCAGTCATATGATTCGACCTAGAATCGTCATCTAGAAAGTTGAGTACATTTTTGCTTTCTTGTAAAATGAGAAAAACTCATCTTTAACATATTTTCTTTGGAAAATTCGCTAAAGAGGGGGCAAAATGTAGCACCCTAAAATTGGCACAGTTAAACCTTAGTAAAAGATAAAAATTCAAATTTTAACCTCAAACTGCTCGTTAACCGCCCGTTACCCACTTTCCTCATTTTTCACACCATTTTTAGGATTTGTTTTGATCATCGGACAATATCATCACAGATTAGACGAAATCGTCCCAGATCTGACGAATTCATCTGGAATAGAACGTCCAAACGATTTTGTTCCAAAATTAAATTTTCATACTTAGCTTCTATTTCAACAACCTCTCCAACTTAGATAGAAGCGCGTCTGCATAGTTGGAGATTCCCCCGTTGGAGATCTCCTAGATTGGGATGATTTCCAACCTCCTAACCTCTCCCTAATCCTATATAAACTGAGATTTTATTAGTTTATTCCCCCTGATCCCCCTGAATCTTTGCCTAAAACTCTGTTTAAACCCCCCGAACTTCCACACACCTCAGAGCATCCTCACACCATCATTTGCATTATGTATTTCATGTTTTCTTGCAGGAACTTTACTATTTTTTAGTTGAATCTAGCTCGGATCGTCGCAAGCAATTCCGAACAATTTCAGACGATCCTGTTGAGGAGCACAGACGATATCGTACAATTGGAGGTGATCTCGACTATAGTCTATATTGGGGGCAATCAGAGTCTAGAGTTTGCATCTCTTTATCATTTTTTTTGCATTTATTTATACATTATCTTAGTTATTATGTTTATGCATCTTGGAGTTCACCTCATTTAGCATAACCGCATGATAAAGTTAAAATCAATCATTAAATCTATTGCATTTTCTTATTTGTTATTTGAATATATTATTTAGGCATGTTTGCTGTTATTTCTATCATTATCCTTTGCTTTTGCAGTTGCATATTTGGTATTTTGTATCTATTTTTGTGATTGTAGGTTTCTGACAAATTTGTCTGACGAATTCATCAGATCTCAGACGATTTCGTATGATATCAAATAACTGATTATGATTTGAGATGATTCTATGAAATTTCAGATGATTGCATATGAGTTGAGACGATCTAGACTGCTACAAAACTCAGAATCTTCATCAAACATCCGAAATCAGGTATGTTCTGTCCCATTTGGCACATTCTCTGTGTTTAGCATTTATTCATATTTTTTGTATCCATTAAAATCAGCATTGGCATATAGAATAGTTTAGATTCATCTTGGCCAAACCTAGGAATTAAATGATTAAAGTACAAAATGAACACATCAAACCCACTATCAACCTAGGTGTGGAAACTGCCACTCAAAAATTTCCTGGTGAACCCACCATTCATCAAAAATTCACCCTTATACCCCTCCCCCGAGAGGCGGGACCTTCAAAGGGCCTCTCAGTTCGAGGTATTTTCCCATCCTTCTCGCATCCTCCTTCCGGGCGTGGATCCTATAGCCTGAGGGTAAGGATGCAAAAAATTTGGAGCGATACAATAGTCAATGTAGTATGACTTGTTGTATACTTGACTCTTTCTTTCCTTATGCCAAGTCTAATGACTATTGGTTTATCTTCTTGATATTTGCATACACATAACTCTATCTTGTGTGCACACCTAGACATGACTCTACACTTACAACTCTTTAATATAAGAACACATGTGCACACTCACATATGGGACACTTGTACACATCTACACACAACAACACTTGCACACTCATTTACATGATACTTGTGCATTTCCTATATGCTATTATATTACATAAAATATTTACTCATACTCTAATCTAAGACTTGATCCTAGTCTAATATTTACAAGGTGTACCATGAAGGTACCATGGGGGAACATTACAATGTACCAAATAATGTAATATTCTTCAACATCCCCTTATATTATATTATTTGGTTATTGAAGACTTTAGTCTTCAATTTATGATATTTGTCTTCAAGTGATCTTCAATCTATAAGTGACCTTGTAGTACATGTGATCTTATTACCTCATAGGGTAGAGTTGGACCATTTGATCCATTTTATTTTTCCTTGTTCTTTGAATGATTTTTCTTCCTATACTTCAAAAATTCCACACTTGAATCCATTGTTAGAAGATGCTTCAAAAATGAGTATTTGAAAAAGATAATCTAATTTGAATATTAATGCTCTTTCAAATCTTCTACAATACTTCTCTTTGTAGTAGTAGGAAGTAGATGAATGCCATTTTCTTCCACAATATTTACATGGATGAAGACTCCAATAGTTTTATTTTTCATGACCAATTCTATTGCAATAAACACATCTTGAAGATATTTTTACTACTTTATTCATCCTTCTTAGAATTTCAAGTTCATCTGTTTTCTTGATAAAATAGCATAACCACTTATGTACAACCAAAGCTATTCTATCTTTATTTTCCATGTAGATAAATTGTAGATGATGAAGATCTTCAACATTTTTAGTAGATTTTATTTTTGAGATTGATGAACTACTAGAATAAGGTTTTGTAGTAACAAGATCCAATTATGTATCCTCTTGACTATATTTGATGTATCCTATTGACTATTCTGTAATCTTGTTGGTTCCTCATCATTATCAAAACATCTACCATTATTTTAAACTAACTTTTACTTTTGTTTACTATATCTTCATTATATAATGTATTCTTAACAGTTTTATCCATGATATGCAAATAGTATCAAGAATATATTTCCTTTGATGTAGACTACCTTATGTCTCCCTAGGTTTAAGGAATTTAAAGTTTCTAAATTACAAAACCTATGAAGTAGAATTCCTTATGTCTCCATAATGTTTAGAAACTAAGAAAATAAGATTTGTAAATTGATAGCTTTTGATGAGTGAATACTCAAAATAATATTACCTCAAGATCAATAATACAATTGCAATATGAAAGATATGATAATGCTAAGCAATCAAGCATATAAACTCTGAATCTATTATATAATAACTCAAATATTGCCAATGACAAATGCTAAAAAATTACTAAGAAATATTATTAAATGAAGACCTCAAAATACATCATATTACATCACCTTCCATTGCTTCCAAGGATGACTCTTTTTTTTTTCTATATTCTTTTACATCAATACATCCATATATAGAATGGAATGTGACTCTTCATATGGAGGATTCTTGGCCCTCACTCTTCCTATGACTCTTCATCTTCCTACTCTATTGACACATGTACATAGGGATAACTATGCATATTTACATTACCAAAATATCACTACACACTTGTGCATTTATTACATTGCATAAGGTAAATTATTTCATCCTAATCTAAGACACTCTTTCCTAATCTATAGATGTACCCATGTTGGTACATTGGCATGTACCAAATAATGTAATATATTCCAACACAAATTTAAGTTTTTCTAAATTTGAATGTTGAAATCCTTTTGACTCCCAAATAACTAAATTTATAGATATTTGTTTTTCAATCATTTCAAGAATATAAAACCAAATTCAAACTTTAAATTTAATAAACTTCAAATTAACTTATCACTCCAATTTTTTTTATAAAACCTTATTACTTCTAAAAATATTAAAGCTTTCAAATAAATTAAAGCTTTACTATTTTTATCACTCTTATACTTAAAAAATCTAAATAGATTCACTATTCTTCTAACCTTATTGCTCCTATAAATTTTATCATTCAAAAAATCAAATTAAACCCTAAAAACAAACTTCGAAAATCGCTACGCTTAAACCTTAAATGAACCTTGAATATCACCACGTGCTCTTATCTTTGACTTTATTTTGACTACATGAAATACTTCCAAAGTTAGGTTGGCAGACTCATTTAACTTGCATGCTTTAATTCAGCATGGATGAATAGAAATTTCTAGCTTTCGACTATTAGTTGTTCACTTCCAACATTTACGTTACTCCAAACGTTACATTGGAAATTTTCTTCCTTTGGATGCTTACCTTACTCTTCAATGTAACATTCTTCAACTGATCAACGTTGCTCAATGTGTCTAACCTTACATAGATCAACTAACACTTAAACTTGCATGGCATTGAAGGAAAAACTATTGATACCTTTCTCAAGAGATATTTGAAAATTATTTGATGTTCCTTATCAACCACTTCACCTATTCATGTTTCGAAGCTTAAGATATATTATATATATCGTTTTGACTCTCATCAGATGAATGTGATGTTCTGAATACCTTTAGAAATGTGTAGAATGGTGCACTATAAACACTCTTTTCTTGGATAGCTCGATGGATAGTGCTTGCACTCTGGTTTCACATTATTTTCTCTAAGATGGTGATATTGAAGTAGTCATATTTTGTTTGAAGATTTGTGCACTCAAACCTCAATGTATTTTACACTAAACTTCTCAAATATTATGCACTATGGCCTCAATATTTTTTGCACTAAAGATGATCCTCTTCACTACCCAAACAAAGATATTCTTCCTTTTAAAAAAATCCTCTATCCTGCATGAATAGCAGGTGCTTTCCCCCATATTACTATGCTCTTAGCTCTTTCTCTTTTAAGCTCATAGCTCTTTCTCCTTTTTTAAAATCTACACTAATATATTCTATACTTAGCTTCTATGTGCAGGCTAAATAATCGACTAGAAGACATGATTGCTTGGCATTATTTGAATTACCTTAAAGTTATTCGAATAATCTTTATTCTACTTACTGTTCAAATAGATTCTTATAGAATATTCTATTTGTACTCCTTCCTTATGTAGTTGGTAGAATGGATTTTATTTCAATATGGACCATTTTATTTTATCATGAGCCTTTCTTATTTTATCATGGGCCTTTCTCTAATGGTTGATTACATAAGATTCTTGTTGCTTGAAGCTTTACCTCTTGATGCACTTATATTCTTAATACTTTATTCTTCTATACTTTGTCTTTAACTCTTCTCTACATGGATGCCAATGTCAAGCCTATTTTCAATATTAATAATCTTGCTTCTCTAATATCTTTGAAAAAAATTCTTTGAATCAAATCATACATGGCCGCCTCTTTATATCTTTGTCAAGGTTAGTATGAATTGAATCTTCCATATTTCTAATACTTATTTGGTGAAAATTTTATCAAGGCTTTTTCTTCAATATCTCTATCAACTATATCAATGTCAAGGTTAGTCTTCAAGACACGAATATTTCTCTATCCAGGTTTACCTTCAAGACCTGAATATTTCTCTATCAAGGTATACCTTCAATACTTGAATATTTCTTTTTCAAGGTTTACCTTCAATACTTGAATCTTTATCTATCAAGGTTTATCTTCAAGAGATGCATTTTTATCTATCAAGGTCTCACTTCAAGACCTAAAAATTTCAATATTTTACAACTTAAATCAATCTATGCTTGATGAAAGCTTTCTGCCTTCTTCTTGCACTTGAAGATTCTTCTCTATATGTTTTAGGAAGCTTCTAACTCTTCTGACAATTAATATTTGCTACATATGTCTTAGGTTTCACCTAATAACTCCAATGATACCAAGATGATGCATATTTCATTGATGCTTCAATAAAAATAAAAATGACTTGATTGTACCATAATCCTCCAACTTCCTTATGAGTTTTTAGAAAACAGTGTCAAGGAATTTCTATGTCCCTAAAATATCTGTATTTTTGAAATAAATATCAAGGGTTGGCTATTTTCCTATAATGATCAACTATATCAAAGTTTATTCACCTCCAATATGAGTCCTTGTATTCACTATTTATCCTTCAACCTAGTGGAAGGACTCTATAGCTAAGTCCTAGTCTTCACTAGTTATCCTTCAACCTAGTGGAAATACTTTAGTCTTTCTACTTTCATTGATATTACAATAGAGTCTAGGTTTAACTCCCTTTAAAGTAGATAGACTTTAATTAATTTTTCAAGCTAGAAAAAAATCAATTTTATATACAACTTAAAATAAGTTCAACATGTGCAAGAAACTAGTCCTTGTAGATTTGATACCACTGATGGATGTTGAAGCCTTAATATTAATGTAAACTTATAGGATCAAATATATGATAGCCAAAAAATAGGAATATAAATATAATTATGTAATTAATAATAATATGAGCCAACTAATATGTAATAAAAATATATGAATGTAATAGACTAAATTATACATGTATAAAGCATGTAGCACAAATGACAATATTAGTTTCTCAAATGTATGTAAACTTTATTTTTCCTATTTCACTTACAAATGTATCATAAAACTCTATTACAATGATGAGCACTCTCTATGCTCTCTATACACGTTATATATGCTATATATGCTATACTTGCTATATTCAATATGCTCCTCCATAGAGTAATGTATAGCCAATGTAGTATGACTTTTTGTATACTTAACTCTTCCTTTCCTTATGCCAACTCTCATGACTATTGGTTTCTCTTCTTAACACTTGCATACACATGACTCTATCTTGTATGCATACCTAGACATGACTATTCACTTACCACTCCCTTATCTAAGAACACATGTGTACACTCACATATGGGACACTTGTGTACATCTACACACATTACACTTGCACACTCATTTACATGACACTTGCTCATTTCCTATACATTATTACATCACATAAAATATTTAATCACACTCTAATCTAATACTTGATCCTAGTATAATATTTACAAGGTGTACCATGAAGGTACCATAGGGGTACATTAGCATGTACCAAATAATGTAATATTCTACAATAACCTATGGCTAGAAATACTCCAACTATTAAAGGATCTATTCTATATAATTTATCAATTATGAAGCTAAAGGAGAACCTAAATTTGGTGAGCAGGCAAGTATAGTCTTAAAGCGGAATGTTAAACCTTTAGAAAAAATATGATATTTTCCTAATATATTTGAGAGGTCAAGTAAGTTAGCACCCCCCTAAAGAGGAATAGATGTAACTAAATTTTTATGGATCTTGCAAAGGTAACCCAGGTAAAGTTGGTGGAGGGTAAGTTATCAAGAACAATAATGGTGTTATAGTAGGGACAAGTACTAAATATCTAGGAACTATGACCAACAAGCACACTAAGGCTAAAGCAACCCTTGTTAGAGTAAATATAGCCATAGGTATATGAGTGAATAAGCTAGTGGTAGAGAGAGACTATCTAAATATTATTAATCTTATAGTTTTAGTATATTCTTGTTCATGGCATACCACAAATATTTTTTGATCAAATACTAATTGGATATTGAATTTCCATGTATAGAAGTCTCATCCTTTGAAATTTTTAATAAAAAATACTTTATCCATGTGTCCTAAAATTTTCTTCCCTCCCCAATCAAAGCATTTAAATATGTTATGTTTGAAAAGTGCTTTATCATGAGTATATATAATCCTATACTTGCAAGAAACAATGCATTGTTGAACATAAAATAAATGTTCTTCAAGTTCTTCATAATGCACCTTTAAGTCATTACTAATTCACTTCATTGTTACTTTAGGTATTATACCTTTAGAACATGTAAAGTTATTTTTCCAACAACATATATAGGATAAATGATTGTTCCTTTTTTCAAGAAATAGCTGAAAGTGCTTCCCTCTAATTTTTAACTTTTTTCAATAAAAAATGTGCCTAGATATCTCCACCATTGGTTTACACGATCAAATGATTCTTGTCTCTAGGAATTCACAATATTTTTCAAAAATGAATAGAAGCAATCCATCCACTCAAATATATACAAAAAATGTAAAAGCACAAAAAATAAAAAAAGAAAAATTGCGAGGTTCCCATAGGCACCATAAATAATCATTGTATTATCCATCGGTAAGAATCACTACACTTTGATGCAATGGATGGAGTGGTTGGGATAAGCATGTAATTTTTGTTATAACACTTTCATTCTTTTCATGGAATAGATGTTATAATATTTTATGTAAATATTGGATTTGGTAGGGGTTCTTGGGTATGGATCTAGAACCTTATTAATAAACCTGAGTCAAAAGATAACCCAATCCTAGGAGGAGTTGTGATGATGTAGTAACTAGGTAGTTGTGAGTCATAGGAGTTGCAATGATGCAATACATAGATACTCATGATTGATATACCTTAAATGGTCAGGATTGGGTGTTTCCTAACTATATAATTAATGGAACCATCCAAAGACAACAATGGTGGTACCTTGGATGGTGAGGTTCAAATGACATGCTCATTACTAGGTGACTGGTAATGGAGGTGTGGTAACTAAGCACCAAGGCTTTATGTATTAATAATCTACATAGACATAATTATGGTTAGGCTGGGGAATAGGCATCCCCATTTAAGTGTTATGGGCTTAAAGAATAATCCCTACACTATGGTCACATTGTCATATGTTGATGAGAATATGGGAAAGGTGGGGGGATCACTTTGACATCCTTCTAAATGGCGAGGTGAACCCAAAAAATATGGGATGTTGGCCACTCCTATCCACTTGAGTGTCATCTACAGTGAAATTGAACTCAAATGTGGTGAAGCCTTGAGAATGCTAAAAATAATATTGGGACTCCTTTGTGAACCTTGCATGTCAAATATATATATATATATATATATATATATATATATATATATATATATATATATATATATATATATCTTAGGTTGGTTTTAGTGGGTTGTTACAATACCACCCCAAAAAAAAGGGTTACAACCTAATGGGAATTTCTATCTCAAAAGCACAAAATATTTTTTAGAGTTCATGGATTCTTTAGAAGGCCATATAAGTTGCCCAAATTTATGCCAAACCACCTTTTAAATATTGAATACATACCACAAGTAGATTGGATAGATAAAAAATAATTCAAGGTCCAAAAGAAGACCATGTCCTACAAGGTC
The DNA here is from genome assembly GCA_028583015.1 of Wollemia nobilis. Classification (NCBI taxonomy): domain Eukaryota; kingdom Viridiplantae; phylum Streptophyta; class Pinopsida; order Araucariales; family Araucariaceae; genus Wollemia; species Wollemia nobilis. Next base: position 6,672,195 of record JAQPPZ010000380.1, on the reverse strand, counting down.
AATGAAGAAATCATGATGATCACGATACTTATGAGGGGATGCAATACAACAATGAATAAGAGGTTCAAAGAAATGGGGATGAAAGTTCTATAAGATAGTCTATCTTATGATAAGTATCCTTTTCTATGCATATTAATGGGAAATAATTTTAAGATAATGTATGTTTATAAGAGCAAGTCCAATATGTAAAGGAATCTTACATGAGAGAATATATTCATATGGTCTCTCCACATAAATATGAGCATGTGCTACAATAGTGGAAGATAAATCCTCCTCATGGTTTTCCTTATATATGAATCTAAGGGTAGAAATAAACTTTGGTTCAAATACTAAGATCAATCATCAAAGTATAGATACCCTTTGGTGTGATTTACCACCAAAGAAAATAATGTTATTGAGGAAAATAGTATGAAACCAATACCAAGGAAAATATAGCATGCAAGTGCCATTTGATGAGGATTTTTCTATAACATAGGATAAAGGGAATGAGAAGAACAAGTTAAAAATATCCCAAGTAGATGTCCTATACAATTATCCTATCTCACCCATAGTTTCCACTCCAAAAACATTGACATTACTACTTAGCATCACCAAGGAGATGGCTCAAATTGGATTAAATCCATAAGGATAAATTATAGAAAATATGAAAACATAAAAGGATGTGATAGGTACCTCTCCATCTCAAGGTATCAAATGAACAAAGAAAATAGAAATAGTTGAGGAAAGTGCCATGATAGAAAGTCTCACCTACCAAGGATGGGATCATGATTATGGAAGTTGTTACATTAGAGGTAGCAACAACTTCCACACTCACTCCAATCATTGCTCTCATCTCTCATTCATCCCTTTTTTCTTCCATTTTTATCCTCTCTCCTAATTATTCTTCTTTTATTTCTTTTTAGATTCCCTTTACTTATTTTGCTACACCCATTTTCCCCATATAAACACAACCTTAACATCATTAACTAGATCACTTGCCCAAATGTTAGGGCTATCACACATGTCCCATCACCTTCATCTACACCACCCCTCCCAACAACAACCACCATTCCATTAGTCCTATATATTATAATTCTTGTCATGTCTTCCTAGTGTCTTTAACCACACCCACTTCACCATACACTAACACTAATTTGTCCTCACCTCCACCCTTTTCACTATTCATAATTTATAACAACCCTCCTTGGCAGGACTTATTCTTGATAATGAACTATGTATTGAAATATAAATATCTAATGCAGTCTTATTTTATGGAAATAAGAATGAGTATTTGTACTTTATGTTTTTATTATATTCTTGGAATATGGTATTGCTAATGTATATGTGGTTACATGACTAGGTACTCTCACCGATGGATTAATATGGAATAACCACCTAAAATGAGATAAATTTTGGAAAATGATGGTGATGACTTGGTTCATCAAAAAATATAAGATAAATATTACCTTCACATAGATGCATTGAATTTGTGCTTGTTGATAAATACAATGTGGGTTGAGAGATCACTTTGGTGAAGGAATCATATTTAGTATGATGGGGATAATGTTCTAGTTATCTTACAAAACCATTTGCTTAAAGATAAAGCAATGCTGTATGGATCCTTGTGATTTCTTGTATTGGAGATTTTGGTTTGGATAATGTGCCAATAAAAGTATTAATAGTATAACATCATTAATACTTAAATATCAATGCCATTGCTAATAATTCATATTGACATATGGTATTGATTACCGAATAATTGATCCCTTAATTTTATCAGAAGTAATGGTATCTTAGTTTTATTATTTTGAATTATGTTTTGTTTACATTTATAATCTTGAATAATAAAAATAATTCATAAGGTTGGAATTAAATATTATATGGAGTAAATAATTCCTAAGGTTGGAATTATAATATTATATCGATTAAATAATTCCTAAGGTTGCAATTATAATATTATATAGAGTAACTAGTTCCTAAGGTTGAAATTGTCATATTATATGGAGTAAATAATTACAAAGGATAGAATTATAATATCAAATGGAGTAATTATCCTTGCATTTTTAAACACATGTCGGGTAGCCTCCACCATGGCCTCAACATGCTTAGGCGGTTCCACCAAACATTACCCATTGAAGCTGGATCTTGTTGGAAAGTATGACCAACGAATCCATAGAGGGAGAAGAACATACTCCCACCTGTTACAAGGAATGGAAAGGCTATTTGATGAGCGGGGATGGATTGTTTTGAGGGTCACTAGTGAGAAGAGGAAAGGAGGGAGCTTTGGAAGCAAAATAAATATCAATGGTCTACATGTTAAGAGGTAGTTTTTTGTTATGATGTAGTGTTGTGCTTATTTTTTGCCTTGCTTTCCTTATTGATTGCTCATTGATGATTGCTTCCTTGCCTATTTGTTGGATAATTTTCTTTCTCCTTGATGTTAGCTTTGTGGATTTTTATATTTATTTTCCCTCTATTCTCTGGGTGGGTGGTTTTATTTTGGGCTAGTCCATAACTTGTAGATAAAGTTTAGAATCCCTTCTTCTATAGGCAAGTTGTTGGTAGCCAACTCACCTCGGTTGGTGTCCCTCTGGGCACCTAGTTTTTGGGTTAAGCTTAATGTTGGGTGGGTTTTGGATAACATTTGGGTCGCATTCCTTTCCTTCTCCTTGTATGGGCATATATGTTTGCCTTGTATATTGTTTGTAGATCAGTGTAAGCATATGCATTTGGAGGTTAGTCTTGTGCCCTTGAAATGCTTTTGCTTGGTCCTTGGTAGCAATCAATCACCTTTATGTTTGACCCAAGTTAGCATGGGATTGATTTTATTTTCAAATATTTTATCTTCCTATGTTGGTTGGTGCATTCAATTATTGCTTGTAGTTTTATTAGCTTAGTAGAGGTAGTTTAGGAAGCCTTGTTAGTGGAGTCATTCTATAACCATTTCCTATGTTGCTTGTTAAGTGTGCAGTTGGTTTTGGCTATTATGCACTTTTATTGGTTTCATGATAGAGAGGAGTGCTAGATTAAGGGAACCATTGATTAATGTAAGTGCTTAGTTGATAGTATATTAATCTTTGATTAAATCATTATTATGTTAGAATAATGATTAATGTAAATGAATAGTTGATTTATTATTTTGATCTTTGATTAAATCATGATTATGTTAGAATAATGATTAAGGTAAAATAATAGTTGATTTAGTATATTGATATTTTTATTCAAACATTATTATGTTAGAATAATGATTACAATAAATTAATAGATGTTGTGGAGAAATTAATATTTTGTTAGAATTGTGATTGTCTATAAATGTTAAAACACAACATTCTTTTGGTAGGCATGTTTTAGAGATGTGAGTAATGCAAATTAAGGAAATTATGGATGTATTATTTGGAATTCATTATTGTGCTAGGATAATGATCATATAGTGGTCTCCTAAGATTTGTGTAGGTAAAGGGGGTCATTATAAAGATAAGTATGGGATTATCTCCTTGATATTTTTAGTGTATGCTTGTAGCTTGTATAAGTTTAGATTTTGAAAAGATTATAGTGGACTCTTGAGACTTGAGTAGGTAAAGGAGCCACTATAGAGAGAAGTATGGGATTCCCTTATTATTGCTTGTTTTCAATGATTAATTGCATACGACTTGTATTATACTTAGAGCATAGTAATTTTCATTGCATAAAAGAGTTATCCTAATCCCTAAAAGTCCCTCAAGTTCACGGGAGAACTACATCATGAAGATGATCATGAAAAGAATATGGTGTAGAAAGCATTTAGTTGGAATGGTCTTGATATATCTTGGATTGAAAAGTTATGTAAATGAGAAATTGCTTTGTGTTCCTTAGATAACATTCCAAGTGACTTCTCTTGACAAGAAAGTAAATATGGTAGTTTTTGCAAGATAAATAAATGTAGATTGATTAAAGCTTAAGCAGGAAATGATTTGGATTGTGATATTGTCTTGTAAGACGTTTCCTTTTGGAATAGAATGAAAGACACCTTGTAATTTATTTAATGATGGAATTATTTATGTAATATTTAGCATTATAAATATTTGATTTCATTTATAGAATAATGCTTCTTTTGCTTAGTTTTTACTTTAGGATTTTATCAATTTAATGATGGTAGTAAAATTTTTGAAATGCTTTTAGTGGTAACTCATGCTAAATTTGCGATGTAATGTTTCAGTTAAGATTCAATATTGTGCTATATTTTAGACATGTTGTTTTCAATTGAAGCATTTATATCTAGAGAGTTGTTTATATTGCTTTTATGTTATATCAAGTTAGGGAAGAGTTCATGGGATGGATCTAGAATTTATTTTAGGACCCGAGTCAAGAAGAATAGCCCAATCCTAGGAGGAGTTACATTGATGCAATAACCATAATGGGTCCTAGAAGGAGTTACAAGAATGCAATAGCTAGGAACTCACAAAATCTAGGAGTTGCGTTGATGCAATAGCCAAAATATTGTGAAATGATACACCTTGAACATTGAGGATAGGGTGTTCCATATATATGAAGTGTTAGAATCATTCATAAGATAACAATGATTCTCCCTTGAATGTTTAGGTTTGAGTGATCATGTTCATTGTTAGTTGAGTGGTAATGACCTTAGTTAGCCCACGGAGGTGTGGTAACTAAGCACCAAGGATTTACACCTAATTAACCTACCTAGATGGAATTAGGATAAGGTTAGGGAATAAGCATTCTCCTTTAAGTGTTATGGGCCTTAAAGGATAATCCCTACTTGTGGTTATATTATCCTATGCCAATGAGGGTATAGGAAAGGTGGAGGGACCACTTTGGCATCCTTCTAAATGATGAGGTTTAGTAAGATGAACCCCAAAAAATATAGGATGTTGACCACTCTTGTCCATTGAGTGTCATATGCAGTGATGTTGAAATCAAATGTGGTGAAGCCTTAAGAATTCTCTCTCTCTCTCTCTCTCTCTATATATATATATATATATATATATATATATATATGAAACTTCTTTGTGAACCTTTAAAAAAATATGTATCTCTCTATTGGATTGTTTTGGTGGGATGTTATAGTTGGTATTAGAGCCCTAGGTCGTAGGACTAGTAGCTTCCATGCAGTGCACCCAGGATGGGCCTTGACTTGATGTGCTACTTTGAGGAGACTTACGTTTATAGGGACCTTAATGTGATATGGGATACAACAGGTATTGCATGCTATTGGGATCAGTTAGACCAAGGTGTAAAAATCTTAGAGGGTATAGTTTCTTATTGGGAAAGTGACCTTATGGGGAAGCAAACATGACCCTGATCATAATCAATTGAGTGATAATATTCTATGTTAGTTCATTAGGAGAATGAAACTAACTAATTGTAGGTACAATTGAGGGAATTATAACTTACCCAACTCTTGTGTGTGGTTAGGATATGACACATTATTTAAGAGAAGGATCATCCAAGAAATTTGGATTAGTTGCACAAGAGGAAACTGTAGTGCATAACCAAGAGAATTTTGGATGGTTTGTGGACTCTAGCAAGAAAACTAGGAGAACAACGAATCCTAGTAAAAATTATGGGAGAGGTAATGAACCTCGACCAAGATACCAGAGAACTAGCAGGTTCCAATGATGGAGGGGAATACATCTCTTCCATGGTAAATTTGCTTTAGTAATGGATGGAAAAACAACAAAAATTAATAGAAAGATTGCTCAATAAGGAAATTGGTGCTCAAAATTTAGAAGGCAGATAGGAAGATAATATTGTTAGAAGAAGATATGAGGGTAAATTTTGGATACAAGTTGAGTTAGATAAAGACCTTAAGAATATTAAAGTAGCTAGATTTAATGGTAAGGAAGGAGGTGATATAGTAGAGTCATGGCTGAATGAATTGGAAATCTTCTTTTCCATGAAAAATTACTCTTCTAAGATGCAAATGGTGTGGGCTACTCTTCACCTTTAGGATGCAACTTTGAAATAGTGGAACACTCATATCTAGAAAAATGATCTAAGGTACATATCTTAATTGGGATATTTTCATGAGGTATTTTAATAAAATATTTCTTTTTGATCAATTTTACATAGAGAAGTTTGAGGAATTCTCTACACTTCAACAAGGTTCACTCTCGATAGAGGTATACTTTCAAACATATGTGAAACTTCTAATGTTTTAGAGTATGAGAATAATGAAAAAATTAAGGTGCATAAGTTCATATTAGGTGTAGACCCTAAGATTAAGATAGTAATTAATATGCTAAAACTTAAAACTTTGTAAAAGGCTTATGATTTGACTCAACAAAAAAATATTAATCTCCAAACCAAAAAGTATTTCTTCAATTATTCAAGGCTTATAGAGACAAAGAGGCAGGAGCTCAAGAAAATAAAAAGTATAGGGTTCATGAAATGGGATAAGGAAAAAAAAAATAACAAAGAAAACCCAAAGTTCAGTAACATGAACAATGGAAACCAAGGAAAAAATAAGAAAAATTATAGAAAAATGATAGTTCTAACCATTATCCATCAAAGAAAATTGAGTCAACATAAAAAGAGGAAACTAAGGAGAAAAGGCAAGAAATATCCTAGGCAACAGCTTAGGTTACTATATATGTGGGGGTCCTCATTATGCCAAAAAGTGCCCTCAACGATCAGAGTCGAGTAATAGAGCAAAAGAGCAAACACATCGAATATATGCCACTACCAAGAAAAATAACTTGTATAGACAAACAACATCGATGTTACTAAATGGTAAATTGTTTGACAAGAATGTTAAATTTTTAACAGATAGAGGAGCTACTAGAATATTTTATTTCCATTAATATTATTGAGGATGTCGAAAAGACCTAGATTTTTGGCACAAGGGTGGAAATTCCAATATGGTTTTGGATAGACCTACTCAGTGGATCAATGTTTTCTTACAACTGAGATAACTTTACCCAATGGATCCACCATGTGGAACTTGTATGTAGCACCACTTCATGCTTTTGATATTATCCTAGGTATAGATAGGTTAAAGGCTCATGGAGCCTTAATCAAATTCCAAGAGAGGTATATGGAGTACACTAAAAAGGATAAGATGAGAGTAAGAGTTCAAAGTAGGCAAGAGTATTTTCAACCCCATTTTTTATCAACCATGTAGTTAAAGAAAGCCATTAAAAGAGATGGTATATTGTATGTGGTCAATATTAATAGAAAATCTAGAGAAAAGGGAGGAGAAAATATTTAAGAAACATCCAATTTATATGATTTTAGGGGTGTGTTTCTAGAAGATCTCATGGATCTATCACCTTGGAAGGAATTTTACTTCACTATTAAGTTAATTCTAGGGGATAAACCTATTGCAAGGATATCTTATAGAATAAGCCCAACTGAGTTGCAATAACTAAAGGTGCAACTTCAAGACTTGTTAGAAAAGGGTCTGATAAAACCTAGTGTGTTGCCTTGGGGTGCTCCAATATTATTTATGAAAAATAAGGATGGTTCTTTGAGGTTATGCATACTTATAGAATGATGAATAATATAACCATTAAGAATAAGTATCCTTTACCGAGGATTGATGACCTATTCGACCAACTAAAGGATGCTACTATATTTTCAAAAATATGTTTGAGATCTAGATATCATCAGTTAAGGATTTGGGAAGATAAATTCATAAAATAACCTTTAAGACCATAGATGAACACTATGATTTCATAGTGTTACCATTTGGGTTGATGAATGCACCAAAAACCTTTATCAATATGATGAACAACGTATTTAGGGAATACCAAGATTGGTTTTTTGGTATTCTTAGATAATATCTTGATACACTCTCACACTAAAGAAGAACATGACCATCATTTAAGGTTAGTTTTGGATGTGTTGAGGAAGAATCAATTATATGGAAAATTGTCCAAGTGTGAGTTTTATGCCTCACAGGTGTAGTATTTAGGACATATCATATTGGCAAAGAGAAATTTTGTGGATCCAAAGAAAATTGAGGATATATTAAAGTGGCTTGCTCCAATGAATGTGTCAAAATTTTGAAGTTTTATGGGAATCACTGGTTATTTTAGGTGTTTTATGAAAGATTATTCAAATTTTTCTTATTCAATCACCAACCTTCAAAGAAAATAAAAAGAGTTCAAATGGATGGGTAAGTGTGAGGTCACATTTGAGGCTATGAAGAATAATCTAACTGTGACATCAATTATCAAGATACCATATTCTCTTTAGACTTTTACCATGTGTAAAAATTCTTATTTAAAAGATTTGGGTGGGGTATTGTCCTAGGAAGAGGCTACAATAGCCTATGATTCTAGAAAGCTCAAAAAGCATGAGGTAAAATGTGCTATGCATGACCTAGAGTTGGCAATAGTTGTGCATGCCCTAAAATTCTAGAGACATTATTTTTTGGGGAGACCATTTGAGCTAAGTACAAACCATCAAAGTCAAAGGTATAATTTTACTTAGCCTATGCTAAATGCAATATAAAGAAGATGGATATAGTTCTTAGCAGAATACAACTTTGGTATTGAGTATATCAAAGGAAAAAATAAGGTTGTAGATATCATGAGTAGAATAAGATACATAGTAGAACTAACACAGAGTCATATAGAATTGATGGATAAAGTCAGAGAAATGCAATTACAGGATTCATATTGCATAGACATCTAATCCAAAAGAGAATAAGGATTTCAACATAAAATATGTACTTTTTTGCTTTAAGGATATGGTTGTTATACCCAAAACTAGTGAGTTAAGGAGATTGATTATGAAATAGGTACATAATTATCCATATTCTGCTCATCCATGAGGATCAAAGATGAGGGAAAACATGAAGAAAACCTTCTATTGGGTAGGAATGAAGCAAGATATCACTAGTTTTTTTGTAATATTTTTAGAGTGCTAAAAAGTTAAGGTAGAACATTGGCACCCAACAAGAAAATAATATCTATATGATATAGCTACACAGATGGCAAGTGATATCTATGGATTTTATTGTGGGTTTACCTAAGACTAGGAACTGACATGATGCCATCTTGATAGTAGTTGATAAATTTACCAAGGTTGCACATTTAATTTTTAGGAACATCAAGGATGATGCACTAGTGGTGGAAAATAAGTTTACCAATTTTTTTTTTAGGTTACATGGATTTCCTGAGGTGATCACATCTAACAAGGATTCTAGGTTCACATCAAAATTATGGCAGGCTCTTCACTATGCAATGGGCACTAAGTTGAATATAAGTTATGCATATCATCCAAAAATAGATGGTCAAACAGAGAGGGTAAACCAAGTTTTAGAGGACATGCTCTGCATGTACTACATGGACCAAAATTCCAAATGGGAGGACTTTTTACATCTTATAGAATTTGCATATAGTAATGGTTACCATGCATCTGTGGGAATGGCCCCATTTAAAGCCTTGTATGGAAGAAGGTGCAAAACACCTCTATCATGGGATAATCTGAAGTATTGAGTGGTGATCAGATTTAACACTATTAAGGAGATGGAGGAGCAGATCAGAGCAATCCAACTTAGGTTCAAGGAAGTGGCCAATTGCCAAAAGTGCTATGCTGATATAAAAAGATCACCAAGAGAATTATTTGTAGGAGATAGAGTCTTCCTGAGAGTTAGACCCATGAAAAGTTCCATTAAGTCAAATAAGTTGACTTATTTCTATGTTGGATCCTTTGAGATCATTGATAAGATTAATCCAGTAGCCTATAGGATCGCCTTGTTGCCCAACCTATCAAATATCCATAACTATCATTACTTAGGAAATATGTTGCTGATCCTACTCACATTTGGAATATTTCTAAATTACAAATGGTAGATCCCTCAACCATTGAGGTGAGACTAGTAAAGATTCTAGGGTTTCATTCCAAGATATTGAGGAAACAAACCCTAGATCAATGTAAGGTCCAATGGAACTAGTATTTTGAAAGTTGTGCAACATGAGAAGAAGCTAATGAAATGAAAAAGCAATTATCATTTTTATTTGAATAAAAATATATGTTTTCTCACTTGTAGGAAAGCATAAAGGATTGTGTTTATCCCAATTAGGGATTATGTAACAACCCTCCTTGGTAGGACTTATTCTTGACAACAAACTATGTATTGAAATATGGATGTCTAATGCATAGTCTTATTTTATGGAAGTAAGAATAAGTAGTTGTAATTTATGCTTTGATTATATTATTGGAATATAGTACTACTAATGTATCAGCGGTTGCAGGACCAGGTACTCTCATCAATAGATTAATATGAAATAACCACCTGAGATGAGAGAATTTTTGGGAAATGATAGTGATGTCTTGGTTCATCGACAACTCTAAGGTGAATATTACCTTTATGTAGATGCATTGTATTTGTGCTTGTTGATAAATACAACATGAGCCAAGAGATTGCTTTGGCGAAGGATTCATATTTAGTATGATGGGGATAACATTCTAGTTATCTTAAAGAGCCATCTGCTTAAAGATAAAGCAACATTGTATTGATCCTTATGATTGCTTGTATTGGAGATTTTGTTGGATAATGTACCAATAAAAGTATTAATAGGATAATACCATTAATACTTAAATATTAACGCTAATGTTAATAATTCATATTGACATATGGTATTTATTAGTGAATAATTAATCCCTCCACTTTATTAGAAGCAATGGTATCTTGGTTTTATTATTTTGACTTATGTTTTGTTGACCTTTATAATATTGCTTAATAATAATGATTCCCAAAGTTGGAATTATAATATTATATGGAGTAAATAATTCTTAAGGTTGTAATTATAATATTATATGGAGTAAATAATTCATAAGGTTGGAATAATTATACTTTATGGAGTAGATAATTCCTAAGGATGAAATTATAATATCAAAGGGAGCAATTATCTTTGCATTTTCAAATGCATGTCGGGTAGCCTCCACCTTGGCCTCAACGTGCCTAAGCGATACCACCAAATATTACCAATTGGAGCTAGATCTTGTTGGCAAGTATGGTCAGTGAATCCAAGAAGTGAGAAGAACGAACTCCCACATATTACAAATATTTTCAAGGCTATTTGATGAGCAAGGATGGGTTGTTTTGGGGGTCACTAGAGAGAAGAGGAAAGGAGGGAGCTTTGGAAGCAAAATCAACATCAATGAACTGCATGTTAAGAGGTAGTTTCTGGTTATTATGTAGTGTTGTGCTTGTTTTTTGCCTTGCTTTCATTACTAATTGGTCATGGATGATTTCTTTCTTGCCTGTTGCTTGGATAGTTTTCTATGTCCTTGATGTTAGTTTGGTGGCTCCTTTTATATTTTTTTCCTCTATTCATTGGGTGGGCAATTTTACTTTGGGTTAGTCCATCACCTATAGACAAAGTTTAGAACCCCTTTTTCTATAGGCAAGTTGTTGGTAATTTTCTCACCTAGTTGGTGTCCCTTCGGGTGCCTAGTTGTTGGGTTAAGCTCAATGCTAGGTGGGCAATGGATAACATCTGGGTTGCATTCCTTCCTTTTACTTGGATGGGCATAGATGTTTAGGTTGTATTTTTTTTCAAATAGTGTGGGCAAACATATTTAGAGGTTAGTATTTCTCCCTTGAAATTCTTTTGCTTGGTCCTTGGTAGCAATCAATCACCTTTATGTTTGACCCAAGTAGGTATGGGATCGACTTTATTTTCAATTTTTTTTATCTCCATGTGTTGCTTGGTGTATTCAGTCATTACTTGTAGCTTGCTTAGCTTAGTAGAGGTAGTTCGGAAAGTCTTGTTAGTTGAGGCATAATATAATCATTCTCTATTTTTCTTGCTAGGCATACGATTGGTTTTGGTTGTTTTATGTTTTGACTAGTTTCATGGTAGAGAGGAACACTAAATTAAGGGAACCATTGATTAATGTAAATAATTAGTTGATAGTATATCGATATTTGATTAAATAATTATTATGTTGGAATAATGATTAATGTAAATGAATAGTTGATTTATTATTCTGATCTTTGATTAAATCATTAATATGTTAGAATAATGATTAAGTTAAAAGAATAATTATTTAATATATTTATATTTTCATTAAAACATTATTATGTTAGAATAATGATTACAGTAAATTAATAAATGTTGTGGAGAAATCATTATTATGTTAGAATTTTATTTTCTATAGATGTTATAGCACAACATTCTTTTGGTAGGCATGTGTTAGAGACATAGGTAATGAAAATTAAGGAAATTATGGATGTATTATTTGGAAATCACTATTGTGCTAGGATAATGATGATATAGTGGTCTCCTAAGATTTGTGTAGGTAAAGGGGGTCATTATAAATATAAGAATAGGATTCTATTCTTAATATTTTTAGTGTATGCTTGTAGCTTGTGTAAGTTTAGATTTTGGAAATATTATAGTGGACTCTTGAGACTTGAGTAGGTAAAGGACTACTATATAGAGAAGTATGGGATTGCCTTCTTGTTTCTTGTTTTCAATGATTAATTGCATAGCTACTTGCAACATACTTAGATCATATTAATTTACATTGCATAAAAGAGTTGTCCTAATTCCTAAATGTCCCTCAAGTTCATGGGAGAACAACATCATGAAGATGATCATGAAACGGGTGTAGAAAGTATTTAGCTGGAATGATATTGATATATCTTGGATTGAAAAGCTATTATGTAAATGAGAAATTGCTTTGCATTCCTTAAATAACTTTCCAAGTGACTTCTCTTGACAAGAAAGCAAATATGGTAGTTTTTGCAAGATAGAGAAATGTAGATTGATTAAAGCTTAAGCAGGAAATGATTTGGATTGTGATATTGTCTTGTAAGATGTTTCCCTTTGGAATAGAATGAAACAAAACTTGTGAATTATTTAATGATGAAATTATTTATGTAATCTTTAACATTACGATATTTGATTTCTTTTCTAGAAGAATGCTTATTTTTCATAGTTTTTACTTTAGCACTTTATCAATTTTATGATGGTAGTAAAAATTGTTAAAATGCTTTTAGTGGAAACTCATACTAAATTTGATATGTAATGTTTTAGTTAAAATTTAATATTGTGTTATACTCTAGATATGTTGTTTTCAATTGAAGCATTTATATCTAGAGAGAGTTGTTTATATTGCTTTTATATTATCTCGAGTTAGGAAATAGTTCTTGGGATGGATCTAGAACTTATTTTAGGACCTAAGTCAAGAAAAATAACCCAATCTTCGGAGGATTTGTGTTGATGCAATAACCAAGAATATGTGGATCCTACAAGGAGTTGCAAGAATGTAATGGCTAGGAACTAAAGTAATGATGAAAAAAATGCAAAATACCAAAACAAACCACAAGGATCAAGGGGTTGAAGCAACACCACATTAGCCAAAACAAAGATACTGAAAAATAGAAATAAGATAATGGATGCTATATAAAAACTACAATATTGGTGGTAATATAGGGTGTGACAGTCCTTCAAACACCCCCATCCCAAGAACAACATAAGTATTTTGGCATCCACTAATGTAGCTACAGTGATAAAATACATTTATTAAAATCTCACAGGCTGATAAAACATTAAAGGTTGTGGTAGCTAGAAGGAGACATAAGTTGCGATGACCAGAAGCTAGAATGACTGCAAATAATGAAAGGAAGCATTGCAGTGTCAAACCTCTTTATGAATATTCAAGATACTATCAACTTGCGAGTATTCCAACACTGGATTATGTAGTGTTGGTGATCAGATCGAACGATGCTTGCTCGCACGGACCTGCTTGGAAGGGACTTCTAGATTTAATTCAAGTTATTCATGAAGAAGGTGTGGCAAAATTATCTCTCTTTGAAACCCTAAGCCTAGTGCTAGGTGCTTATTATTTGTTTTGGTATAGGTTCAATTTTTCCTATTATCCTTGGCTTTTAAAAATGAACAAGTTATTCACGAAGAAGGTGTGGCAAGATTGTGTAAGGTTTTTATAGTTGGATTTTTGGATTTTTGAGTCTAAAATTGAAAAAATAGGATTTACAAGGGGGATAATTTAATGGGAGAATCCTCAGTAGGAGGGTTCACACAAGGGGCTTATGCAAGAAGGAATCAGAGTCCCAAGATATCTACTATGCAATCCTTTGTGGAAGTGATAAGAGGCAGTAACAAAAAGAGATATGATATAGGAGAACAGGCTCAAAAAATCCTACAAGCCATAGGTAAAAGCGAGGAGACTAAAGCTGAACAAGCCAAAAGAAATTGATATTTACCTTAGAAAGAAATAATCCTAGTGCTAGAAATTGTAGAAGAACTCATAGTAGATGAGATTGTGTATAAATCTAAGCAATCCTTAATATGCAAGTTTGTGGGACTTCGAACTTCTACAAGATTCTTGTAATCCTGGGCTAGAAAGCATTGGGAACCATAAGAGAAATTGGATATCTTCACATTATCAAATGTATACTTCGTAGCTAAATTCATAATGATATATAATAAGGATAGAGCTTTCGAGGGAGGTCCATATAACATAGGCCCTACAAGTCTATTCATGCAACTGTGGTGACCCACTTTTGATCTTAGAAATGAACCCTCGACAACTCCAATTTGGATAAAATTATTTGCACTTCTTTTAGAATATTGGAAAGAGAAAATTTTGGAGTTGATAGATAATCTATTGGGCAAATACATAGGCAGATCAAGAGAATTAGTAGAAGGAGGATTAGCAGCATGTGCCATAATTTGTGTGGAGATGGACTTGGGAAAACCATTGCCAACAAAAATTAACCTCAAATTCAAAAGGAATATATGGAGACAACAAATAGACTATGAATCTGTGCCTTTTAGATGTAGAGCATGTCATGAATACATACATTTGGTGAGAGGCTACCCCAATCTAGATAAAGGAGAGACAAATATAGTAAATCCAAATCCTCAACAAAAAGAAAATTAATAAGGATTTCAGACGGTTATGAGAAAATTAACAAAAAATAATAACTAGAAAAGAGGAAGAAATCAACAGAAGGGAGGAAATACAAATCAATGCCAAGAAGGAAGGGCTCCATCCAAAAAATATGAGATCCTTAGGCTAGATGATCTAATGGAAGGAGAGGAACTACCACACTCAAATCAAATAGAAAATCTAGAGAAATTGGTAGCAAAAGAGGTTCATCATCCACAACATACAAATACATAAAAACAATAATACCTAAAAGTAATGAGAGGGGTAGAAGAAGGAAAATCTATACAGGTACAAGTTGCATCAACAAAAGAACAACAAATAGAATATAAAGAGAAACCATAACCAAATACAAAAGGATCTCTAATACTATATGATAAAGAGCCACATACATCTAAGGAGGTAATTATGGGAATAGCAGAGAAAAACAAAGAAAAACAAACTCTTGGGATAAGCCAAATGGAGAAAAGGCTGAAAAATATAAACTCTTAAGGAGTAGGTAGAAAGAAAAACAAAAAAAAAATACAAGGAGAACAATTGAGAGAGGCAGGTGTGGTTAAAACCATAGCCAACTTCTACATCATGGGTTCCAAATGATTATACACATATAGAATGTAAGGGGATTAAACGACCACCCTATACAATTAACTGTTAAACGTATGATAGAAGACAACCACCAAGATGTGGTTTTATTACAAGAAACTAGAGCATCATTGGAAGCAATGCAAACAATATCCAAGATATGCTAGAGGAATGAAGATTATGAGGCCTAATCTTCCCATGGTTTTTTGGGGAATGGAAATTTTGTGGAATAGAGACACTCTTCAGTAGGTAGGAGTGGCATCAGATAGAGGGATATTCATGACCATATTGAG
Organism: Wollemia nobilis; assembly: GCA_028583015.1. Taxonomy (NCBI): domain Eukaryota; kingdom Viridiplantae; phylum Streptophyta; class Pinopsida; order Araucariales; family Araucariaceae; genus Wollemia; species Wollemia nobilis. Next base: position 6,656,470 of record JAQPPZ010000380.1, on the reverse strand, counting down.
ATATAGAGAATAAGACTCAGTCTGGATGATTATTAACTTTTATGGGATGAAGTGTAGGAACAAAAACCCAATGGAAGTCAATCCAGGCTATTAAAGAAGCTTACCCATAAGATAGGTTCCTGGTGGGTGGAGACTTCAATGCTAAGATGTCAGTGAATGACCAAGAGGGAGGTCTTAATCATCTGAGTGAGAAGGACAAAATCTTGAATGTCTAAGCTAATAATTTAAATCTGATTGACATTCCAACTCCAGGATATAGTACTATTTGGACCAATAAAAGGAAAGGAGACCAAGCAATAAAATCAAGATTAGATAGGATATTGATAAAGGAAGAAATTAAAAAGTTATGGAGTTGTCATTCAAAAATCATAAATCTGTTATCTTTTAGACCATTTCCCAGTACATCTAAATATCACAAACAGAATACCCCAGTCCAAAAACTGCCCCTTCAAATTTGAGAAATTTTGGCTTCTAAATGAGAAATTACCAGAGTTAGTTTAACAATGGTGGCAACAAGGGAAACCAAGATTTGGAAAGGTACAATTTCAACTACACTCCAAATTGAAATATAAATTAAAAAACTAGAGTAAATTCTAAAGATCATATTTTTAGCAACAAAGAGCAGAGCTAGTTGAGATAATGCAAGGAGTTGTAGAAAGAATTTGTTCATAACCCATTTCAGAGGAATTACTCTTCTATGAAAAGATCTTAGTGTAGGATGAAGAGGAGCTAGACAAGAAAGAAGAAACCTATTGGAAGTAGAGATCTAGAATTACTTGGCTTCAAGAAGGAGATAAGAATACAAATTTCTTTTACCAGTTGACCACAACTAGAAAATACTATAATCGGATTGATGCTTTCAAAAATATAGGACTCCTAGAAATCACCACTTCAGGTATGCAAAAAGTAGGTAATGATTTTTTCTCCACTTTGTTTACTACAAATTCACATATGTCAAAAGAATCCCAGGAGGAAATATTAGGAAGTATCCCCAGATTAGTCTCTCAAGAGTAAAATGAGGAGTTTATGAAAAATATCAAAGAAGAAGAGGTGAAAGAAACAATCTTCTCCATGCAATGAGGAAAGGCCAAGGTCTTGATGGATTACCAATAGAATTCTACAAATCCTTTTGGGATATTATAGGAGAAGATATAACTAGAGCAGTATAAGAAGCCAGATCCAATGGTAGGATTCTCAAATACCTCAAAAATACGTTTTTAGTTTTGATTCCAAAGGGAGGAGAGATGAAGAATCTAACCAATTATAGACCAATAGCCCTCTGCAATGTGATCTACAAGATCATCACCAAGGTAATAGCCAATATACTAAAAGCTATTTTACCAAATATCATATCCTAAACAAGGGCGATTTGTGCAGGGCAGACAAATGTTAGATGGGATTGTAATAGCATAAGAAACTATACATCATATGGGCCAAATAAAGAACAAAGAAATGTTCCTGAAGTTAGATCTATCCAAGGCCTATGATAAAGTGAGTTGGGAATTTCTTGATCAAATTTTGCAAAGATTTGGATTCCAAAAATATTGGATCAACTAGATACTTGAATGCATCTCTACAGTCTCCTTTTTAGTGCTCATCAATGGAACCCCATCCCCACTGTTCAAGGCTAATAGAGGAAATAGACAAGGAGATCCTCTCTCTATATTTGGTCATTATTTTTATAGAAGGACTAGTAAGACTCATACAAAAGAAAAAATTAGAGAACAACATTAAATGAATTCAAATAAACAGAGATATAGCTATCACTCATCTATAATTCATAGATGATACATGATTATGGGGGAAAGCAGCAATAAAAGAAGCAACCAGTATCAGAGAAATATTAGACTACTACACTATAGTCACTGGCCAACTTCTAAATGAAGAAAAATCCAAAGTTGTCTTCTATAATGTACATTATAGAATAAAATATCGAATAACAATCATTCTTAGGTTCTCAATAGCCTCGTGTCCATTAGATTACTTGGGAATTCCATTAAAAAAAATCCTAAAAAAGAAATATTGGAAATCCATAAAAGATAAAATTTTCTCAAAGTCGTCACACTGGTTTCATAGATGGTTAAGCTTTGGAGGCTGAGTCACACTTTTGAATTCAGTGTTACAAGAAATTCCATTTACAATTTTTCCATTTTAGCAACCCCAAAGAGCATACTCAAAGATTTGTATAAACTGATGAAAAAATTCTTATGGTCAAGAGCATAAGAAAATCAGAAAAATGCTTTGGTAAGCTGGCAGAAAGTCTGACAACCAAAGGAAGAGGGAGGTATTAGAATTAGAGCTGCAACAACAAACAACCTAGCACTAATAGGGAAGTTATACTCGCAGTGTATCATAAACCCATATCAGTTATGGAGTCAAGTTCTAAGAGTTAAATATTACCCTGCACACAAAATGGAGGATATCCCATAGTTTCCAGTTACAGGTGTGGGATTAGAGATATGGAAAACACTCAAAAGAGGTGCCTCACTAATTAAGGAATAATTACATTGGAAAGTAGGTGATGGGAGAAAAGTTAGTTTGTGTGATGATTCTTGGGAATTCCCCCCCCATTATTAAACAATACCCTCATCTTAGTGGCATCACAGAGACTCTTCATAATCATGGCAAAAATATTATATCTTAGTATCTCATCCCCCCAAACCAACAACTAGAAACTTCAAGAAGATGGCAAAATTTGGACCAGTGGTTAGGTGAAGAATGGGAAGCCAAAAAATGTGAACTAAAAAAAATCCTAGAAAAAAGAACATGGCTATGAAAAGATGGACTTGACCAACTAGCATGGGGATATGGAAACAAGACACTTAGACAATGAAAGCAGGCTATCGAAAGGCTCACCAAAGAAGCAAGAACTAATCCCAACAACAACATACCCGAAAAGAAATATGGCAACCAAAAGGTTGGTCGAATGTTAATTGGTTTATATGGCAAGCTACTCACAAAAGCATTATGACTTAGAATAATATGAGGATAAAGGGGTTCATTGGATCCAATAGATGTGTAATGTGCTTCCAAGAGGTAGAAACTATAAACCACCTCATTTTTGATTGCTCCTATGCTTACGCAATCTAGAATTGGTGTTACTCCATCTTTAGCCAAACATAATAGTATCCCCCTAATGGTAGTAATTTTTGGGACTATTGGTCACATAACACCTTCAAATCCAAAACTCTAAGCACAACTTGGAATTTAGGGATTGGTTTCATCTGCTAGAAAATATGGTTGGAACGAACCAATAATTTTTTTAAAGAGAAATTTGGTTTAGAAGAGAGGACCTAGGAGATTATGTTAAAGAAGTTATTAGAAACAGTGCAGACCAAAGTACATGAAGAATATCTGATGACAGAGGTAGAACAAGATATTTGGGCACAACTATGGAATCAAATGCAACATGAAAGCTATCAGGAATAGAAAAAGAACAAAGAGGGCTTCAGTAATTTTTTTGAAGAGGACATATATAGTTAAGAAGGAGGTGAAGTTTAAAGAACAGGGGATTCAAATATCCCAGGAAGATAAAAAATATAGAAAATTTACTTTTTAAGCCTTTCTAGGAAAGGCATATATCAAAATGGATTTGTATAAGTTAATATGTTTTTTTGAATATTTTTTTTTACCTTTTATGCAAAAAACACAAAAACTATAATATCATATCATATATCAAAATTGTGAAGAACACAAGCTTATACTGAGAGGGGGGTGAATAATATAAGACCAATTTTTACTTTTCTTTCCAAATCAATATTATGCAATGTATAGATAACAATATCAATAAAAGTAATCAAAGCAATACAAAATCACCACACACAATAGAGACACCAATTTAACGTGGTTCACCCAATGTGGGTTACATCCATTGAGAAAATATTTTACTAAATTTTCTCAATCAATATCTTGGAATAATTTCCCTATTATAATGTTTATGGACCTATGTCCAAAGGATATGTTGATACCCTAAATCAGGTTTGTGGATCTCTATCCATAGGAGAACTCATTATCCTCTGCTCTGGTTGGTGCCCCTCTAGAATACTACTACCTCCACTGCACTGGATTGTGGATCCCTCTCCACTGAAGACTCTTGTACCCAATCAGAAGACCTATCCTCACTGCCCTGGTTGATGGATATCTATCCATTGGAGACTAATGTCCTCTCTACTCTGTCACCTCCAAATTTTTGTCTCAAATCTGCACTAAACTTAGTCCTTCGGTCTAGAACAAAATTGCTCAACAAGTCCACTCAAAATGTGCTCAACTCTGCTCAACAAGTCCACTCAGAACTTGTTCAAATCTACTCAAAAAGTCCACTCAAAAATTTCTCAAATATGCTCAACAAGTCCACTTAGAACTTGCTCAAATATGCTCAACAAGTCCACTCAGAACTTGCTCAAATCTGCTCAACAAGTCCACTCAAAACTTGCTCAAATATGCTCAACAAGTCCACTCAAAACTTGCTCAAATATTCTCAACAAGTCCACCCAGAAATTGCTCAACAATCTCACTCATAACTTGTCCAAATTTTCTCAATAAGTCCACACAAAACTTACCCAAATTTGCTCAACAAGCTCACTTAGAACTTGTCCAAATATGCTCAACAAGCTCACTTAGAACTTGTCCAAATCTGCTCAATAAGTCCACACAAAACTTATCCAAATCTGCTCAAAAAGCCCACTTAGAACTTTTCCAATGTCATAGAAGCATAAAGAGAATTTTTAGAGACTCAATATGTTCTAAAATCAATGCTTAATCAATTTCTCAACTCAAAACATAATATAGAATAGTTTTTTTTAAGGAACTTGAACAATCACTTCACACAACCACTTGACTAGGCTCAATCAACTTTACTCAACCAATCACTCAATGAAACACTTCTTTCTCACAAAACCTAGTCCAAGCATATAACCACCAACTTAAAATATTTCCAACAATGCTTAACAACATATCTCACATAACAATGATACTCATGTTCTCTTCAAACCCTAGTTCAAGTTCTTTGTACAAAAACTCACTTCAACAACAATGCTTATAAAATAATCTTCACATAACAATGATACTCATGTTCTTTTTAAAGCCTAGTTCAAGTTCTTTGTACAACAACTCACTTCAACAACAATGCTTATAAAACAATCTTCACATAACAATGATACTCATGATCTTTGTAAAACTCTAACTCAAGTTCTTCACACAACCAATGGATTCAATAACAATGCTTATCAAACAAGATTTTAACAACTCTTTATTCTAGAAAAACTTGAAGCATTAACTCAAACACTCTCAAAAGGAAACCCTAATCAAGTCCTTTTCACTCTAAACTTATTTTCCTGAAAACCAATCAATCAACTCAACTTATGGAAGAATGTGCTCATACCTTTTTATTGAAGATGAAGGGAATTTGTCACAACCACAAACACTTCTATGCCAATATCAAAGAGGTTAGAAGATAAATATTTCTCACAATATAATGTAAATACTTAATTACACCTTATCACTCCACCTTTCAAAAACAACCATCAACATACATAAAATATTTATCCAATAACAACTTATAAACTCCCAACTAAAATAGACTTAACATCCACCAAAAATTAACTCAAACCTCTTTAATTTAATTTAATGGCAAGAGAAACTTTGATAAAAATCAAATCAAATTTCTTTATAATTCCAATAATATAAATCACTCATCAATAAAACAACCTCTCGTTAATCCTTATTCCCCACAATAATAAAAATAAATTATCAGATCAACAACTTTTCTCAAACCCTTATAACCCCAAAAATAATATAAATCAAACACACAACTTTTCACAAACCCTTATTACTCCACATTATCCTTTAGAAAATCCTTAGGTAAAATTTAATTATCAAAAAGGACCTTTACCTCTTTTTGGGTTTTGAACCCACAATCTCTGCCTCCATGAGCACTCTAGCCGTGACTTTGACCGACGCGTGCACTAGACGCACGGTGAAGAGCCTAAGCGCTCTTTATCCTCTTTGTCCTCAGTTGGCATACAAAAACCAAGGCACATGCAAAAGGAACTTACCTTGGCGCTCAAGACACACCACTCCATGCGCATGTCTCTCAACTCCCAATGACTTTGCAAAATGTGCGCTGCCAATGGACTACCATGTCCCTTATGTTTCAAACAATCTGCACTCTCCCTTATCTCTTCTACCTGGCGCTAAAGACAAGCAAAATTCTTGTCTTCTTCCTCAAAAATAACAAATACACAAAAACGTTTCATTTTGTCGCATGAAAAATAATGTCGAGGGGTAAGTTTTGAATGCCTCTTTGGCATTTATTTATACACGAAAATTCCTTTGCTTCTTAGACGTCGGCGCTCCCACTTTTGATGATGTTGGCACTCCCACATTTATAATTTATAAATTATTTAAATTCTAAGGAATTTAAATTTTATAAATTATATTTATAAACTTTAGCTTTAAAGAGATTAAAGCCTTCCTTGGGTTTAAACTTAAATCTTTAACTTGTAAAATATTCTGCCACCATGGGTATTTTAAAAACTTAACTGCCATCTCAATGTGTGAGGAGATTTTTATATCCTCATAATGATTTTAATAAAACCATTTAATCTTCCACCATGGGTTTACCATAAACCCTCATAAAATATTATTTTGCCAATTTTCTCTTCAACTCTTCACATTGTTCTTGGTGGTATTGATGGTGTGCTCCATGGTATTAATGATGACTTTTCACATTGACATCAATGACAACTAAATGAACTCAAAATTTCCAACAATATCCCCCTTTGTCATTGATGGCAACCCAATTTTATTTTACTAAAAAATTGACCTTTCCTTTGTTCTGCTCCCCCTGGGACATTGCTCCCCCTAGCTCAATGCTCTCTCAAATATCAAATCTCTCCCATTTTTAAATCAATGGCAAAGGGTCACCTTTGGGGCTCGGGTCTATGATGAGCCTCTTAGCTTAGACCCTCCCCCACATTATTTGAGGTGGTTAATTTTGGGGTGGGCATATTTCTACTCCTAGAAAGAATTGTTCTTCACCTTTATCCTCTTTCCTTCTTATCTGATCCTTCTGATTCCTATGACTATTTCTTTCCATATCCATGTTCCTATCCATGTCTACATTCCCATCCATGTCTTTGTTCCTGTTCCTATTCCTGTTCATATCCATGTTCTTGTTCCTGTTCCTGTCTTCATTCATATCCATGTTCCTATTCCTATTTTTGTTCATATTCATGTTATTGTTTATGTTCATATCTATTTCTGGAATGTCTACTCTACACCACTTTGTTGTGTGACCATAATTATTTCACTTATAAAAATTAATGTTATTATTCCTTGGAGGTGCAAATATCTTAGGATTTCTTTTAGTGAAGCCATATCCTCTTCTATCATGAACCCTACAATTAATTACCTTATGACCAAACTAATTACATGAGTAGCAATACCCATGGAAAATTTATCTATTCTCATATTCCTGTCTTTCATGTATCTAGCATTGTGAAGCCATGTGCCCAAACTTGTGATATGAAAAGAATCTTCCATTAAAATTTCCTTGTCTTGACCTCATTGGTCTCTTGGTCTCTCTTGACCTATTTTGATTGTTGTTCCATCTGTATCTTCTTTGTGCATTGTTCTTGTTTTTGTTGAACTCTCTATTGTCCAACTCATCCTCATATGTCTCACTATGTTTTACGCTATATTTTTATGAAGTATCTTCATCTGAAGTTTCTTCTCCTCCAAAACTTGAAATTGACTCTCCTTCCCATTTCTTTTGAACCTGTTCAAATCCAAGACCTGTTTTTCTTGATGTAGGCTTTTGTATATTGATGAACTTATCCAAGTTATTTGAGCTATTTTTGAACCCTTTCATCTTGACCTTGGAGTCTTCTAAATCTTATCTTAGTAGTTCCACTTCTTGTGCTAAATTCTCACATTCAAAGATCTTTGCTTCTAACTTATCTTTGAACCTCTTTGCCTTAGCCTTTGATTTTTCTAAATCCTTTATAAGCAATCTTCTCTCTTCATCACATTATTGAAACTAAATTTCAAGTTTAGAGTGTTGCTTTATTACCTTATTTACCGTGTCAAGGGCATAAATAAGTTCTCCCTTGAGATCATAACCATTATTTTCTGAATATTCCTCTATTTGTTTGCCTTTGTCCTCATATTTATTTTCTATTGGATTGTCTTCTATAGGATCACTTTCTATTTTCATCTGGTCTTTCAAGTGCATCTTCATATTCATCATCACTAAAACTATAACCATCCCTTGTACAATCATCTTCAAGATGTCCAAAGTTACCACATCTAAAAAACTTGAGAATTACTGGAGTCCTTTTCTTAACTTGCTCTTTTTATTCTATCATAAATAAGACTTCATAGCTATCATTGTTAGAAAAACTAGCATCACTATCACTTGAGTACTTACTTGCCTTATCCGCATAGTAGCTCCTCTTTTGCCTTTGGAATAACTTCTTTCCTTATCTGTTTTTTCCATCCTTGATTTTATTTTGATGCCTGTATCTTTCTGATTCCTTGTTCCTGTGATCCTATTTTTCTTCACCATTATTTTCTTGGGTTCTTGAAAATCTATTGCAAAATGTCCATACTTTCCACAATTGAAATACTTAACAGTTCTTAGATCTCTGGATCTTCTGAAATCTTTATCCTTTCTACCATAATTAGCTTCTTCATCACTGGATGACTCATTGCTTGATTATGAATTCTTACCGTTTATCTTTTTGATTACTTTGAAGGTTGCTTTCTTCTAGGTAATGGAATATTTTATTATTATCTCAAAATTTGTAAGCATAAAAAGAAAATTATCTCTTGTCAAAGTATCACCATCCATTGATACTTCTATAGAAAAAACCTGTTCACTGAATATTTTTGGAAGAGTTTTTAAGAATTTATCACAAACATCTGATTCATCAATCTTCATTCCAATACTTGCATATCATTAACAACCTCATCAATTCGAATTAGATAAACACTAATATTTTCCTCTTTTTTCATTCTTAATGCTTCAAGTTGTACTTTGAGATTTTGCATCTTTTCTTTCTTGACACTTTTATCTCCATATATATTTTACAATTTATCCCACATTTCTTTTGCAGTTTTACAATGCATAACTTTCATAGACTCTGTTCTATGCAAACCTCTCAAAAGTGTATTCATTTCTTTTGAAATGTAGTGCAGTAGGAGCTTACCTTCCTTCTCTATAGGAGGATTGATTAAGGGATCATAACCAAGATCATCTACTTCCCAAATTTCATTGCCAAGTGTCATTAGGTAGATCTTCATTCTCATGCTCCAATACATATAGTCACTTCCATAAAATACTGGTGCTAAATTATCTGAGGACCCATTCTTAGAATTTATTGTGTTCTTGTTAGATTTTCCTTTAAGTTGTTAAACTCTTCTTAAGAAACCAGATCTGATACCAATTGAATAACACAAGCTTATACTAAGAGGGGGGTAAACAGTATAAGACCACCTTTTACTTTTCTTTCCAAATCAATATTATGTAATGTATAAATACCAATATCAACAACAATAATCAAAGCAATGCACAAATCACCACACACAATAGAGACACTAATTTAACATGGTTCACCTAATGTGGGTTACATCCATAGAAAAATTTTTTCACTAAATTTTCTCAATCAATATCTTGGAAATATTTTCCCTATTACAATGTTTATGGACATCTGTCCAAAGGAGATGCTAATACCCTAAATCAGGTTCATGGATCTCTATCCACAGGAGAAATCCCCCTCTACTTTGGATGGTACTCCTCTAGAAGACTACTACCTCCACTACACTGGCTTGTGGATATCTCTCTACTGAAGACTGTTGTCCTCACTTAGAAGACTTGTACTCACTACCCTGGCTAATGGATATCTATCCATTGGAGACTACTATTTTCTCTACTCTATCACCTCTAAATTTTTGTCTCTATATACACTAAACTCAGTCCTTCGATCTAGCACAAATTTTATCAACAAGTCCACTCAGAACTTGCTCAAATATACTTAACAAGTCCACTAAGAACTTGCTCAAATCCTCTAAACAATTCCACTCAAAACTTGCTCAAAGCTGCTCAACAAGTCCACTAAGAAATTTCTCAAAGCTGCTCAACAAGTCCACTCAAAAATTTCTCATATCTGCTCAACAAGTCCACTCAAAACTTGCTCAACAAGCTCACTCAGAACTTGTCCAAATCTTCTCAATATGTCCATACAGAACTTATCCAAATTTGCTCAACAAGCTCATTTAGAACTTGTCTAAATATGCTCAACAAGCTCACTCAGAACTTGTCCAAATATGCTCAATAAGTCCACACAGAACTTATCCAAATCTACTCAAAAAGCTCACTTAGAACTTATCCAATCTCATAGAAGCATAAAGAGAATTTTTAGAGACTCAATATGTTCTAAACTCAATGCTCAATCACTTTCTCAAATCAAAACAGAATATATAATAGTTTATTTTAAGGAACTTGAACAATCACTTCACACAACCACTTGACTAGGCTCAATCAACTCTACTCAACGAATCACTCAATGAAATACTTCTTTCTCACAAACCCTAGTCCAAGCGTATAACCACCAAATAAAAATATTTCCAAAAATGCTCAACAACAAATCTCACATAACAATGATACTAATGTTCTCTTCAAACCCTAGTTCAAGTTCTTTGTACAAAAACTCACTTCAACAACAATGCTTATAAAACAATCTTCACATAACAATGATACTCATGTTCTTTTCAAACCCTAGTTCAAGTTCTTTTTACAACTCACTTCAACAACTATGCTTTTAAAAAAATATTCACATAAAAATGATACTCATGATCTTTGTAAAACTCTAACTCAAGTTCTTCACGCAAACAATGGATTCAACAACAATGCTTATCAAACAAATTTTTAACAATAACTCTTTATTATAGAAAACCTTGAAGCATTAACTGAAACACTCTCAAAAGAAAACCCTAATCAAGTCCTTTTCACTCCAAACTTATTTTCTAGAAAATCAATCAATCAACTCAACTTATGGAAGAACGTGCTCATACATTTTTATTGAAGATGAAGGATTCTCATAAATTTGTTGCAACCACAAACACTTCTATGCCAATCTCAAAGAGGTTAGAAGATAATATTTGTCACAATATAATGTAAATACTTAATTACACCTTATCACTCTACCTTTCAAAAACAACCATCAACATATATAAAATATTTATCCAATAACACCTTATAAACTCCCAACTAAAATAAACTTACATCCACCAAAAATTAACTCAAACCTCTTTAATTTAATTTAATTTAATGGCAAGAGAAAATTTGATAAAAATCAAATCAACTTTCTTTATAATTCCAATGATATAAATAACTCATCAATAAAACAACCTCTCATTAATCCTTATTAATCCACAATAATAAAAATTAATTATCAATTCAACAACCTTTTTCAAACCCTTATAACTCCAACAATAATATAAATCAAACACACAACTTTTCACAAACCCTTATTACTCCACATTATCCTTTAGAAAAACCTTAAGCAAAATTTAATTATCAAAAAGTACCTTTACCTCTTTGTGGGTTTAGAACCCATGATCTCTGCCTTCGCAAGCACTCTAGCCACCACTTTGACCACCGTGTGCGCTAGATGCACGGTTAAGAGCCTAAGCACTCTTTGTACCCTTTTTCCTCGATTGGCGTGCAAACACCAAGGCACGTGCAAAAGGAAATTCCCTTGGAGCTCAAGACACACTGCTCCACATGAATCGATCATGTGCCTCTCAACTCCCAACACCTTTGCAAAATGTGCACTGCCAATGGACCACCATGTCCTTTACGTTTCAAACAATCTACACTTTACCTTATCTCTTCTACCTGGCGTTAAGGACAAGCAAAATTCTTTTCTTCTTCCTCGACGAATAACAAATGCACGAAAACGTTTCACTCTGTCACATGAAAAATAATGTCGGGGGTAAGTTTCGAATGCCTCTTTGGCATTTATTTATACATGAAAATCCCTTTGCTTCTTAGACGTCGGTGCTCCCACTTTTGATGACATCGGCGCTCCCACCTTTATAATTTATAAATTATTTAAATTCTAAGGAATTTAAATTTTATAAATTATATCTATAAACTTTAGCTTTAAAGAGATTAAAGCCTTCCTTGGGTTTAAACTTAAACCTTTAACTTGTAAAATATTTTGCCATCGTGGGTCTTTTAAAAATTTAATTGCCATCTCAATGTGTGAGGATATTTTTATATCCTCATAATGATTTTAATAAAATCATTTAATCTTCCACCATGTGTTTACCATAAACCCTCATAAAATATTATTTTGTCAAATTTCTCTTAAACTCTTCACATTGTCCCTGGTGCTATTGATGGTGTGCTCCATGGTATTAATGATGACTTTTCACCTTGACATCAATGACAACTAAATGAACTCAAAATGTATAACAAATTGATTATTATTACAATGGAGAAGCCTTACTTAAATAGGCAAGGAAGATCCACCACAGCCATAAGATGAACAAAGAGATAAGGATCAATATCCATTGTACAAATAGGGAGATGTGATATGGTCCATGGAGAAAAGATCTAACCCCTTCAAATGTAATCAATTAATGTATTTCCTTAGGAATGCCAAATATCCCCAGAATATCTAAATAACATAAAAAAAATATCCACATATAAAGTGGGTGGGAAAAAATAAACTAAACTATTATAAAAATAAAGTACCTAGGTGAGCATGAGCTAGATTCTAAACACATACTCTAACATAAACTCATGAAATGTGGAAGGAGTTGCATTGAGGCAATAACCAAAATCTTGTGAAGTGATACACCTTGAACGTTGAGGATTAGGTGTTCCATAACTAGGAAGTGTTAGAATCATTCACAAGACAACATTAATAGTGCCTTGAACATGTAGGTTCGGTTGATAATATTCATTACCATGACCTTAGTTATCCAATGGAGTTATGGTAACTAATCACCAAGGATTTACATCTGATTAACCTACCTAGGTGGAATTAGGGTAAGGTTAGGGAATAAAAATTCCCCTTTAAGTGTTATGGGTCTTAAAGGATAATCCCTATGCTATGGTCATATTGTCCTTTGTTGATGGAGAGCCAAATTTTCTCAATACCACTTGATGGAGATCCAAACTTTATCAAACCAATTCTCATTCAAAAACTTGGAAAGATTACCTCACAAACCCTCATTCTGTGGCTATATAGCCAAAAAACCCTAAAAATTGAAATGAGTCATATGGGGCCCAAAATTGGGGTGCACATCCCTCTTACAATAGACAAGCCAAAAATAAAGTTTCAAGTCCTAAATCTAAATACATTAGGAGATATTAACCTCCGAACAACTCAAAAAGCATAAAAAACTAGGTAAGTAATTTTAAAACCTAATTTCAAGGCACTAGATGATGGAATTTGGCCCCAAAAATTAGATTTTTTGGACAAATAGGACTCTAAGAAGTCGTATTTGTTTAAAACTCTCCCAACTAGCTCCCTGTCAAATTTCACATCAATCGAAGCTATAGTTGAGAAGTTATGGCCCCAAAAATTTCGTTGGATGCTCCTGCATCATTTGTTGATGAGGGTATAGGAAAGGTGGGGGGATAAATTTGGTGTCCTTCTAAATTATGAGGTTTAGTAAGGTGAAATCCAAAAAGTATGGGATGTTTTCCACTCATATCCATTGACTATCGTCTATAGTGACATTGAGCTCAAATGTGGTGAAGCCTTGAGAATGCTGAAAAATTATATATATACATATGGGACTCCTTTATGAACCTTACTTCAAAAAATGTATCTATCTCTTGGGTTGTTTTGGTAGGATATTACTTAATCACCCTATTCACATTGCCTACCATATTTCCATGACCCTCTATCATTATTATGCAACAATAAATCATAATTTCCACGGAATCATCCTTGAAAACATCACCAAGAATGACCAATTCAACCCACATTGCCTAGTAGAGGCAACCCATCATAAAGGTTAGCCAAGTATTATTCTATAAAATAAAAAAAATCTATTGGAAGAATGCCATAAATAATATTACAAGTATAATAAAAGAGGATAATAAATAAATAAAGTAGGATATCATTGATATAAAAGTCTCAAATTCTATAATGTTTGTGGTCCTATGGTCTTAATTGGTAGAAGGTGGAAAGAAATTATTGGTTGTTGAAGCACTCCCCATAGATCTATCAAACTACAACATGCACACAACACTTTCCCGAGACCTCATCATACTATGATCATTTTGATAGATGCATAGTATTAATATGGTGATAGTATGTTACCATACAACTCTTATGCATAAGAAAATATTATCACATTGTTGAGCAAGGTGCAGTGACATTATTGTCATTGTTGTCAACACACTCAGATGGACAGGTTGATGTAGTGGATAGTTTTTTGGAGGTTGTTCGAAGTATGTACAGTGGTGTTCAATGCTTATGAGGATATTTTTGATGTTCGGATCAGGTTGTTACAGGTTGTTCGTGCAAATTTACAAAAGTTGCAAAAATCGTCAGGAAGTTAAAGTAGCAAAATTGCCAAAGTTGGAAAAATCATCAAAGTTGCAACAATGTCAATGGAATATGTTGGACAGCCCAAGATACCATTTGGAGTTTTTTTATCATTATAAAGTGTGGTTGTAGTGTTGGAAATATCGGTTGCTTTGTTGGTGCATTGTTGGTCAGTTTCATGCTTTATGTGACAGGTGTAAAATATGCATCGGAGGTCACTTTATGGGAGGAATATTAAGCAATCCGTGAGGAATTGGACCTCAAATTTTTTACTGGAGGTATCTGGATATACTGAGAGCTTAAGTTTTAAATTTCAGCTCAAAAAGAATCTTTAAGATGAAACAGTGAGCGTTGCAAAATGGCTCTAGAGCACTTTTTCCAGTTTATGTGACGTGTAAAATCAGCATCAGAGGCCACTTTGTTGGAGGTACTGCGAATAATCCGTGAAGAGATAAAATCTTAATTTTAAATTGAAGGTAGTCGATGTATCCAAGAATATATATTTCAATTTTTAGCCCGTTTGGAAATTTGAGGAGGAAGTTATGACTATTACAAAAAGCCCTGTCAGCTCTTTTTGGTAATTTTGGCAATTTCTAAGAATATAACGGTTGTGGTAATTTTGTGTAATTGAAACAAAAAAGAGCTGTGTTTTTTCAATGTGAAGCATATATATGTTTTAAAAGAAAAGGGAGAATTGGGTTTTTTGGAGAAAGGACTATCAATGCATGTTGTGAATAATTTTTTTCTTTGGAATTTTGATTGAAAAATGTGCAAGGTGTGAGATAATCAATGTGCAGAGTTGAGAAGATTGAAAAGGTTAGACATAAGATTTTCGAGGAGAATATTTGTAAGATAGACCACTCAGTGTCTTTTGATGAGATTTAAAACCTTTTTTAGAGATTTTTAAATTTGTCAGGTTGGTGCTTGACAATAAGGATCAGTGCTCCTTGCAGTTGGTGCTACTAAATTATGGGTTGGTTGGTGCTATTCCCTATAGTTGGTGCTGCAAAAATATTGTAAATACCAAACATTTTTGAGGCTGGAATTGGATGGGAGTCCAAACAATCCATAGGCACAGTGGTTTTCCCACATCGAGTTTCCACTATAAATCTGGTGTTATGTGATGCATATTTATGCGATTGCTTATTTTGATTTGATTTCATAGTTGGAATAAATTTTTAATACACACTGATTCACCCCCCATCTCAGTGTCATGCTTATTTCAAAATTGGTATAAGATCCAAGTTCTTGAATAGGCTTAACCGGCTAGGGTGATCTTGGAAGTGACACAATGGTAGGTGGTGAAGGTTTCTCATCAAACAAAGCACCATTGTTTGACAAAACTAATTACGCATTTTGAAGAATTAGGATGTAGATATATCTTTGTGCTTTGGGATACAACATTTGAGATTCAGTAAACAGTGGATACACAATACCCACCACTTCTCCAACCGATGTTGCTGGTAAGAAATTGTTTGAGAGTGACTCAAAAGTAAATAATGATATCATGTGTGGATTAGTGGAAAACGAACTGGTAAATATTATGGGTTGTAAAAAGGTAAAGGAAGTATGGGAAAAACTAAAGAGCATTCATGAAGGAGATGTTAAGATCAAGAAGTTCAAGTTACAAACACACTGATCTCAGTTCAAAAGATTAATATGAATGAGGATGAGAATATAGAGGCATATATGCTGAGAATTAATGAAGTCATTAATGCGATTAGAGGACTTGGCAAGGAAATCGAAGATTTTGTCATTGTGAAAAAGGCATTAAGGTCCCTTCCCCAAATATTTTATTCTAAAGTTTCAGCTATAGAAGAAGTTAAAGATCTGAATTCTTTTAGTATGGATGAGATGCATGGTTCTTTGACTGCATATGAGATGAGAATAGGAAAATCTAAACCCACAAATAGAGAAGCTAATTTTAAAGCCCAAAAAAATATGAAAGCAAAACAAGAATCCGAGGAAGAAGAGACATCAGATGAAATGGAAGTAAATTATGTTCAAAAACTAAAAAGGAGAAAAGAAAAATACAGAGGAAAGTTATCATTTAAATGTTTCAACTGTGGAGGTGTTGGACATTTTGCAAATAAATGTCCACTTAATGAGAAGAATAGAAGTGATGAAGGATCACATGGAGAAAGAAGTGACTAGAAGAAAAAATCAAATTTCAAAAAAGACAACTTCAAGAAGAAAAGTTTCATCTCCAAGAAAATTAGTTCATCAGAAGATAGCTGAGGATTCTGAAAAAGAAATAGGTGAAGCTCTTTTCATGGCATTCGAAGAAAAAAAACTATAAAAATAACAGGAATATGATGAAGAAGAAATTGACGAAGAAGTGAATTTGGAAGAGGAACTAATTGCAACTCTGGATGAATTGAAGATATAAAGAAAAATGAATAAGAAAATTTCAAGAAATCTTGAGGATGCAAATGAAATCATAACAAGTTTGAAAGTGTAGATAGAAGAATCCAAGAAGATCTCCAAAGATCTTGAAGTGCAAATAACCATGAAAATAGATTATTGCAGCAAGTTAGAAGAAGAGATTGTTGGTTTAAGGATGTAACTAGAAGAGATGAATAAGAAAATTAGCTTTTATCACAAATGTGAAGAGAGTTCTATGAAGGTGGATAAGATCATAAAGAACCAAAAGACTACATGCATCAAATTTAGTTTAGATTTTGACGAAGGAGAATAATCAAATGGATCAAAGGCCACAAATGAAGAATCCACAAAGAATGAAGAAAAGAAACAGGTTAATCAAGAGAAAACGAATCATGCAATGGAAAACAATAATGCAAGGCACAAAAGGAGAATTGACAATGATGATTTCACCAATGTCATGCATTAAAGAAGAAGAATATTTATGGCTCCTAAAACAACATGGCAAAGACCACCACCCAAGTTCAATCATATTTTTTTTGGTTACTGTTTTAAATGCAATGGTTATGGACATAAGATTTCAGATTGCAATTATAAGGACCAAATAATTTTTCTAGTAGAAATACTTTTTCACCTTTGATGGATTATGCAGTAGAATGTTATAATTGTCATAACTTTGGGTAATTGCAAGAAATTATAGAAGTACATTTGCATCAAATCAATTTTAGGGAAGAAAATTTCAGCCAAATGGAATAAGACAAAATAGAAAATTTCTCGAAAAACATGCACAAGATATTGAAAAAGAAAAGCCAAAAGAAGAGCCCAAAACTGTAATCAAACCAAAGTGGAAAGAAAAAGAGCAACCTAAGGAATAAAAAATCCTTGATCGTATAGACAAAATTTAAAGCGTAGAATAAATCCACACCATGGATACTTGATAGTGGATGCTCCAGTCATATGACACGTGACAAAAAAAAATTTGAGAAGTTGCAGCAATATGAAGGTGGTTCAATGAAATTCGAAAAAAATGATGGAGCTAAGATAGTTGGTAGAGGTTCAGTTAAGATCAGTGACAAAAAAATCAGGTCAAAAGAAGTCTTGTTTGTGGTTGGTTTGAAGCATAACTTGTTGAGCGTAAGTCATATTTGTGATAGAGGTCATGATGTTATCTTTAAGAAGTAGGGTTGTGAAATAAGAAAGGAAAACAGTGGGAAGTTGATAGCATTTGGATCAAGGACATCTGACAACCTGTACACTCTCTCGGAGACTTCAAAAGGAGCTTTCTTGATTGGACATGAAGAAGAGAATTGGTTGTGGCACAAGAGGCTCGGTCATATCAGTTTTGACAACTTAGTAAAAATTAGTTCATAGAAAGCAATGAGAGATATTCCCACCATTAAAAAAACATCAAATAACATTTGTGCTTCATGTCAAAAAGGGAATCAAACCAGAGTCTCATTTAAAACAAAAGAGTACTACACAAGCAAACCTTTGGAACTAGTACATACTGATTTATGTGGATCCATGAGAACGTAAAGCATAAACGGTGACAAATATTTCATGTTGTGTATAGATGACTATTCCAAAATGACATGGATATTATTTTTGAAGCATAAATTAAAAACTTTTGAGATGTTCAAGGTTTTCAAAAACCAAGTTGAGAATCAAACAGGAAAAATGATTAAATGTTTAAGGTCAGATAGAGGATGAGAGTTCATTTCAGAGGATTTCATAGAGTATTGTGAAAAATATGGCATCAGGAGATAGTTTTTAGCAGCCAGGACACCTCAATAGAATGATGTGGTAGAAAGAAAGAACACGATAATGCAAAAAATGGCACGGACTATGTTGAATGAGAGTAAAGTAGTAGATAGATTTTGGAAAGAGGCAGTCCATACTGCAGTATACATCCAAAATAGGTGCATGTTGTGGATGCATGAAAGCAAAACTTCTTATGAGTTGTGGTTCGGTAAAAAGGAAACAACAAGATATTATAAAGTTTTTGGCAACAAGTGTTACATCAAAAGAACTGAAGAAAACCTTGGTAAGTTTGAATATAGAGTGGATGAAGGTATTTTTCTTGGCTATTCATCAAAAAGCAAAGCTTACAAATTTTACAACAAGAGGCTAAGAAAAATTATGGAAAGTGTTGATGTTAAATTTGATGAAAGAAGGGAATGAGTAATTAGCTATGAAGAGAACTACACATTTTATGAAGAGGTGATTGAAGGAGATGAGGAAGAGGAAATGGAAAAGAAATGAAGAATTGACTTAGAGGATTCAGAAAGTGATTCAGAATAGGAAGAAAATAAGAAATTCAAAACAAGTAGCTGGTAGAAAGATCATCCTAGAGAGCAAATAATTGGAGACCCTACAATTGGTGTTTAGGCAAGAAGAAGATTAGTAAGTAACTACTCTTTACTATCCAACATTGAGCCCAAAAATGTTGTCGAAGCAAGCAAAGATGAAAGTTGAGTGAAGGCAATAAATGAAGAATTAGATCAAATTTAGAAAAACAAGACTTGGGATTTAGTACCAATACCCACAAATAAAAATGTAATCGATACTAAATAGATCTTTCAGAACAAATTGAATGAATATGGACAGGTAGTCAGGAACAAAGCAAGATTGGTATGCAAAGGGTATGCGCAAGTTGAAGGTATTGACTTCGAGGAAACCTTTGCACCTATGGCCAAACTAGAGGCAATTAGAATGTTTCTTGCTTTAGCAGTTTACAAGAATTTCAAAGTTTATCAAATGGATGTAAAATCAGCATTTTTGAATGGAAAACTTGAGGAAGAGGTTTATATTGAGCATCCAAACGATTTTTGGCTTGGTGATTATCCTAAATTGGTTTGCAAGTTGAAGAAAGCATTATATGGCTTAAAACAGGCACCCCGGGCATGGTATGCAAGGCTAGACAATTATCTTACTTAGCAAGGGTTCAAGAAAGGTATGGTGGACAGTAATTTATATGTCAAAATAGAAAATTGTCATCATATTGTTGTTGTTGTATACATAGATGATATCATATTTGGCAGCAGCAAAGATGAGTTGTGTAAATATTTAGCAAATAAGATGCAGAAAGAGTTTGAAATGTCAATGATTGGTGAAATTTCGTATTTTCTCGAATCACAAGTTAATCAAAAGGATAAGGGCATGTTTATTTCTCAAATTAAATATGTGAAAGAGATGCTAAAAAAGTTCACAATGGAGGATTGCAATCCAGTTAGCACTCCCATGATGACAGGTTGCAAGTTGAGCAAGGATAACAAATCTCCACCTGTTGATTAAACTATGTACAGATCCATGATTGGAAGCTTACTGTACTTGATAGCTACTAGACCAAATATTTTATAGGTAGTATGTATGATAGCATGATTTTAGGCTAGTCCCAAGGAGACTCATGTGACATCAATGAAGAGGATTTTTTGGCACCTCAAGGGTACTATGGAGTATGGGTTATGGTATTTGAAAGGTAAGGACTTCACACTTATTGTGTATTTAGATATAGATTGGTAAGGATGTGTAGATGACAGGAAGAGTACCAGTGGAGGTGAATTATATCTTGGTGATAATCTTGTTGCATGGCATAGAAAAAAGTAGGAGTCAGTCTCATTATCCACAATAGAGGCAAAGTATACTGCATCAACATCATGTTGTGCACATGTACTTTGGATGAAACAAACTTTGAAGGATCTTGGAGTAAATTTTAGTGAGCACATCTTGATCATGTGTGACAGTACAAGTGTAATCAATATCTCAAAGAATTCGGTTATGCATTCTTGCACAAAACATACTGCTATCCAGTACCATTTTTTTAAGAAGAAAGTTGTGGAAGGTGAGGTTAAGTTGTATTTTGTTCCAAAAACAAAGCAAGTAGTAGATATCTTCACCAAACCATTGCCCAAGGAAGTCTTTGAGTACCTTCACAAGAAATTGGAAGTGGTCACTGTTGACAATTTAATCACATTGCACAAGGGGTAGAAAAAAAATCAAAAAATCAAAATTTTGTATAGTCTTTCCTTTTGCAAAAGTATTTCTTTTTGTTGCTTCGAAAGTATTTGTAAGTTTTGCAGCAATTTTGGATTTCAATGCCACCCCATTGTACACAAAATGAAGAATAAAAAGCTTCGCTGCCAAACAAGCCAAAGAAGATAGCTTCGTTGCAAGAAAGGAAAAAGTGTCATGATATCGCGACATGTTGCATTTTTGCGACCAAAAGCGATAAGGAAGCACAAGAAGGAAAATGTGTCGTGATATCGCGACATGTTGCATTTTCATGAACGAAAGCAAGGAGAAAGAGCAAGAAATGAAAAAGTGTCACAATATCACGACATGTTGCATTTTTGCGGCCGAAAGCGACAAGGAAGCACAAGAAGAAAAAAGTGTAGCGATATCGCGACATGTTGCATTTTCGTGGCCGAGAGCGTCAAGAGGGAGCGAGAAAGAGAAAGTGTCACGATTTCACGACATGTCATATTTTCACGATGCAGGAAGAACCAAGATGAAGACATAGAAATGTCATGATATCGCGACATGTTGCTTTTTAGCGACTCAAAAGAGGCACACGCTCCAAGCCGGGTATTTTCCTGAGACGATCAAGTGCCTCATAAATGCATTTTTACTTGCCCAATAAGGTCGTTGCTCATTTTTGGCAATTGGAACCAAAGTTTCAGTCCCTGAAGGAGAGCCTGGAAAGCATGGCGGCCACTCGAGCATTGCACCCAGAAACCAAGGACACTCAGATGGCTCATCAATGCATATTTCTATGGTTGACTCGGTCAGTTGCCAATTTTGGTAATGGATTTGAGAGCTCAGTCATGAGGGCCACGAGGAGCCGACTTCATCGATCTCAAGAGTATACTTTGCCATTCTATGTAATAATGACTCAAAGGGTCGGGTCCTCTATAAAAACCTAGGCATTGTAATGTAAGAGGGGGGAACTTTCTGCTAGAAAGTTGTTGTAACTTGATGTCCTACGATTAATACTAAAGAACTTTGGGCTCAATTTCTCTCTTGTATGCTGCATTTTGTGTTTATTTCTTTTGTCTTTCTTCATTTGCATACTGTAACTCTGAATCTTGAATTCGATGTGCGATTGGGGATAGTACCCTAAAATTTGTCTAAAGGATACATAGGAGAGGAAAAACGCTATATTGGTTTTCTTTTATTTTGCTTGGTGGGTTGTGGTTTCTGTTATATTTGCTTGTCCTAATCATCGTTACTTTGAACCCTAAATTTTGATGAAAGGGAGAAGGAGAATCCTGGAGCTCGCCCAGAGGATACATAGAAAGGTTAATGTGGCGTTTCTTTCATTTATTTTTAGTGTTCTTTGCTGCTATTCAAGTTGTTAGTTAGTGATCATGCTTCCTGTTCTCTCCCACTTTAAATCATTGATCTCTCTTCCCTTACCCATTTTTTATTTCTTTCTCTAACCCTAACTCTTTTTATCTCTTTCCTGCATCCTTACTCTGTTTATCTCTTTCCTGCATCCCTTATCTCAAAACACCAAAGTAGTTTAGCATAGGAGCTGACCTTTCTCTAGATATTGGCACAAGGGGCATCTCTTCCCTTTGTCCTTTCAATGTTGGTCTAGTTCTAGGGCACATACACTTACCCAAATCCTTTCCTAGGTATATTTGATGACCAACAGTCTTTGGCACACCTGATGGGACACTGGTCCCATGTTTTAAGGAAGCCCGAGTTTGGCGAATCTCTGGATTTCCTCCATCTAGAAAAATCACCTGGCGACTCTGACTGAGCTAAAGATTCAAATTTCTTGATCATAGGAACCTTTTAAAGCTGAAATAAGACACCTCGAAGGAATCAAGGTTTGGTCAGCAGTCTTGACCTCACAAGCAGAGAAAAGAATGTTCACCTAGTGACTCCGACTTAGTGGTGAGAACCGTGATCTTTGTAGGCCACTGCTATAATGGAGAGGGTATGCTATCCCAATTGGGATGATCATGGCTCTCTGAATCTCCCAAGTTACCATGAAATTCCTGAAAGTGCCTTGAAGACATTGACAAAATACAATGGCACTAAGGGAATGGCCCAAGAGCACCTTGAAGATGTTGTTGCTTTAGCGGCCCTCCATGACATAACCCATGAATATGTCATGATCAGACTTCTGGTTCTATCTTTGGAAGGAAGGGCGCAATAGTGGTACAGACTGCTTGGGCGTAAAATAATTTTCTCATGGGATGACTTAGCGAGAGTGCTAGTCAGAACATTTGATGGCTCTCAGGACCCCTTACAGCTTTTGATGTACCTCTCCACCATCACAAGAACACCTCTGGAGAGCATCACAAACTTTAATGTTCGATTCTATATAAGTTGGAAGAGAATTCCAAGAGAGATCCAACCGACACCTGCCCAAGCCCACCTCTTCTATTTTTGGGCCTTTCACCCGAACATGAGCCTCCTCTTACTGCAATCAGATGAACGAAGATTTCCTCAAATATTTGAGGAAGCAGTACAAGTAGAGCAACTCTTGCTCCTATCTGGAAAGTGGCAATGGGGGGAAACTCCATCACTTTCTCCAATATTTGCTGCTCCTATCTATCCTGCACAGTATTAACCATGGAAGCTTCTTCATACTAAGCAGAGACCTGAGATGCAGTCATTTGGAGATCAAGAGGCAAATTTCATCCAAAGACAACGATGGGAATATTCAAGCTTTGCCCCAGTAATGAACAATATGGTTTCTTGTAGTCTCCATCAGGAGATGGGCCAAGGAGAGAAACAGACTCAAGTGGTGGAACCTGAGAACAAAGAAGGCACATTTTTGCACCCTTTTTTTATCCTAGTGGATGGCACACAAGTATTCAGTCAGAGCCCATTAAGCATACCTCATCAGGAGGCTGAGCCCAAGGAGATCCTGGAAGCAGACTTATCACGAGAAAAGCCTTGTTGTCACAACAAGAAGTTGGAGGAGCTTGTATTCAAAAGTCTATAGCTGATGGACTCTCTAAAATGGTGGTATTGGTTCTAGCCATCACCACAATCGGTACCCACAAAAGACCCCCATGCGGTGAACTTCTTCGACACATCATTCATCACCAGTATGGGTACTGGCAGGAGTGACAACCTGCCACATTGCACTCCATTGCAACATGGACAACTTCGAGAAGAGGTTATCTGAACTTCAAGGATCAACTAAAATTCAATCAGATCTGGTTCGGACATTGTAGGTTCACTGGATAGGCACCCGAAGTTGGGTTTATGGTGGCCACATGCCAATCATGTCACAAAATTTTATGTAAATACTGTAAATAGCCCGACTAGTAAATAAGTGCTGAAATCGCTAAGTGTTGCTTAGGAGCTTAGAAATAAACAAAAAAAAACAAAAAAAAAATGTTGTTAGTGGATAGTCATAAAAGAGGACAATGGGAATGACTCTGTTGCCCAATGGATAAAGGCCTGGGATCTCTGCATTCAGACAAGCTAAATGCCCCGCGAGCCGCCAAGAATGTTGAAAATTTTGTCACATTGCACAAGGGGTAGAAAAAAATCAAAAAATCAAAATTTTGTATAGTCTTTCCTTTTGCAAAAGTATTTCTTTTTGTTGCTTCGAAAGTATTTGTAAGTGTTGCAGCAATTTTGGCTTTCAATGCCACCCCCTTGTACACAAAATGAAGAAGAAAAAGCTTCACTGCCAAACAGGCCAAAGAAGATAGCTTTGTCGTAAGAAAGGAAAAAGTGTCGCGATATCACGACATGTTGCATTTTTGTGGCTAAAAGTGACAAGGAAGCGCAAGAAGGAAAAAGTGTCCCGATATCGCGACATGTTGCATTTTCGTGGCTGAAAGTGACAAGGAAGCGCAACAAGGAAAAAGTGTCGCGATATCGCGACATGTTGCATTTTTGTGGCTGAAAGTGACAAGGAAGCGCAACAAGGAAAAAGGACATGTTGCATTTTCACATCCAAAAACAAGGAGAAAGAGCAAGAAAGGAAAAAGTGTCGCGATATCATGACATGTTGCATTTTCGTGGCCGAAAGCGACAAGGAAGCGCAAGAAGACAAAAGTGTCGTTATATCGCGACATGTTGCATTTTTGTGGCCGAGAGCGACAAGAGGGAGCGAGAAAGAGAAAGTGTCACGATTTCATGACATATCATATTTTTGTGATGCAAGAAGAAGAACCAGGCTGAAGACAGAAATTTCGTGATATCGCGACATGTTGCTTTTTTGTGACTCAAAAGAGGCACATGCTCCAAGCCGGGTATTTTCTCAAGATGATCAAGTGCCTCATAAATGCATTTTTACTTGCCTAGTAAGCTCGTTGCTCATTTTTGGCAATTAGAAGCGAAGTATCAATCCCTGAAGGAGAGCCTGGTAAGCATGGCGGCCACTCGAGCATTGCACCCAAAAACCAAGGACACTTAGATGACTCATCAATGCATATTTTCATGGTTGACTCGATCAGTTGCTAGTTTTGGTAATGGATTTGAGAGCTCAATCATGAGGGCTGCGAGGAGTCGACTTCACCGATCTCAAGAGTATACTTCGCCATTCTGTGTAATAATGACTCAAAGAGTCAGGTCCTCTATAAAAACCTAGGCATTTTAATGTAAGAGGGGGGGGGAATTTCTGCTAGAAAGCTGTTGTAACTTGATGTCCTGTGATTAATACTAAAGAACTTTGGGCTCAATTTCTCTCTTGTATGCTACCTTCTGTGTTTATTTCTTTTGTCTTTCTTCATTTGCATACTATAACTTTGAATCCTGAATTCGGTGTGCGATTGGGGACAGTACCCTAAAATTCGCCTAAAGGATACATAAGAGAGGAAAAACGCTATATTGGTTTTATTTTATGTTGCCTGGTGGGTTGTGGTTTTTATTATATTCGCTTGTCCTAATCGTCGTTACTTTGAACCCTAAATTTCGACAAAAGAGAGAAGGAGAATTCTGGAGCTCACCCAGAGGATACATAGGAAGGTTAATGTGGCATTTATTTCATTTATTCTTGGTGTTCTTTGCTGTTATTCAAGTTGTTAGTTAGTTATCGTGCTTCCTATTCTCTCCCACTTTAAATCATTGATCGCCCTTCCCTTACCCATTTTTTATTTCTTTCTCCAACCCTAACTCTTTTTATCTCTTTTGTGCATACTTACTCTGTTTATCTCTTTCCTGCATCCCTTATCTCAAAACACCAAAGTAGTTTAGCATAGGAGCCGACATTTCTTCGAATATTGGCACGAGGGGCATCTCTTCCCTTCGACATTTCAATGTTGGTCTAGATCTAGGGCGCATACACTTACCCAAATACTTTCCTAGATAGATTTGATGACCAACAGTCACACTTCCCAAGCATTGACTAGCTATCGGGGCCACATTCTCAAGGGGAGCATTTGTGTCTTTGTTTATCTTTTTGCTCATGTTTGTGATTCTTGCTAAGTGTAATATTTTTTGCTTGAGAATGTTGTGCATGGACTCAGGGGGAGTTTGCAACAACCCTTTGGTATTGTTTTCAAAAGGGAGAAGAGTTACATGAAGTTGTGTGTGTTACCAACAATTCCAAAGGGGGAGATTGTTGAGCAAGGTGCAACGACAATATTGTCATTGTTGTCAACACACTTAGATGGATAGGTTGATGCAGTGGATAGTTGTTCAGAGGTTTTTTGAAGTATGTACAGTGGTGTTCAATGCTTATGAGGATGTTTTTGATGTTCGGGTGAAGTTGTTATAGGTTGTTCGTGCAAATTTGCAAAAGTTGCAAAAATCATCAAGAAGTTGTCAAAGTAGCAAAATTGTCAAAGTTGCAAAAATCGTCAAAGTTGCAAAAACGTCAATGGAATGTGTTGGATAGACCAAGATACTATTTGTAGGTTTTTTTTATCATTAGCAAGTGTGGTTGCAGTGTTGGAACGACCGGTTGCTTCATTGGTGCATTGTTGGTCAGTTTCATGCTTTATGTGACAGGTGTAAAATATGCATTGGAGGCCACTTTATGGGAGGAATATTAAGAAATACATGAGGAATTGGACCTTAAAGTTTTTACTGGAGGTAGCTGGATATACTGAGAACTTAAGTTTTAAATTTCAGCCCAAACAGAGTTCAGAAGAAGAAATAGTGAGCGTTGCAAAATGGCTCTGGAGCACTTTTTCCAATTTATGTGATGTGTAAAATCAGCGTCAGAGGCCACTTTGTCGGAGGTACTGCGAATAATCCGTGAAGATTTAAAATCTAAAATTTAAATTGAAGGTAGTCGGTTTATCCAAGAATTTATATTTCAATTTTTAGCCCATTTAGAAATTTGAGGAGGAAGTTGACTGTTACAAAAAGCCCTGTCAGATATTTTTGGCAATTTTGGCAATTTCTAAGAATATAATGGTTGAGTGGTACTTTTGTGTAACTGAAAAAAAATGAGCTGCATTTTTCAATGTGAAGCATAAATATATATTAAAATAAAATGGAGAAGTGGGTTTTTTGGAGAAAGGACTATCGGTGCATGTTGTGAAGAATTTGTTTTCTTTGGCATTTTGATTGAAAAAATGTGCAAGGTGTGAGATAATCAATGTGCAGAGTTGAGAAGATTGAAAGGGTTAGCCATAAGATTTTAGAGGAGAAGATTTGTGAGCTAGACCACTCAGGGTCTTTTGATGAGATTTAAAACTTTTATCAGAGCTTTTTAAATTTGTTGGGTCAGTGCTTGGCAACAAGGGTTAGTGCTCCTTGCAGTTGGTGCTGCTAAAGTTCGGGTTGGTTGGTGCCATTCCCTGTAGTTGGTTCTGTAAAAATATTGTAAATACCAAACATTTTCGAGGTTGGATTTGTATGGGAGTCCAAACAATCCATTGGCATAGTGTTTTTTCCACATCGGGTTTCCACTATAAATCTGGTGTTATGTGATGCATGTTTGTGTGATTGCTTGTTTTGATTTGATTTCATAGTTGGATTAAATTTTTAATACACACTAATTTACCCCCCCTCTCAATATCACGCTTAGTTCAATAATCGTAAAAAAAAGGATGCTTGTAGAAGAAAAAGAGATGTCATGGTGCAAATAAAATAAATTGTATTATATATACAACTTATAATATTATATAGATGCTCACCAAATTGTTTTGTGAGAAAACATGACCCCTTATTGAGCCTCCACATCCTATGAAATTTTCCAATGAATATTGTCTAGACCCTCACTCTAAAAATCTTGGAAACACATTAGAAAAGGAAACACTCTTTCTTAGCTAGCTTGGCCACTCTTACCCTAGACTCTCTATTACTTCCTTGAGCTCACACTTGCTCAACTCAACTTGACTTGCCTCCCATGAGGGGTCTCTCCCCTATTTATAGGCTCATGAGAGCTAGATATTACATGCATGGATAAATCTAGATGGAAACATGGAAACACTTTATAGAGATCTTTTTGGAATCTTTCTCTAGTGACTAGTTTACCTAAAATCTAAATAAGACTCCCGAAAGAAATCTAAATATTTTAAAATGATCTAAGTAATTTTCCATTAATAGGGAATTTTAGATCATATTGATCTTAAGTTATATTTTTCTTATCTTTTAGTTAATACATCAAATTTTCAAATGGATAAATCTAGCTCAAGATCTAATAGGAGAATTCAAGGTTAAAAGAGTTGTTGCATAAAAAACAACAATAATCCAAAGGTAATTTTTATCTAATAATTTGACAAAACAAAACATAGTTGCAAATGAAACTCCATGAGTAAGAGGAAGTATTTTTCAAATGTGTAGTTTGACCTTGTTGGCCTAGGCTAGCATTCTATCATGTAATAACTATGTGATATCATTGTATAGTGTTTTAATAAGGTTTTATGTATTAAGCCTGCATGCTTACAATTTAACCTTGTATAGTGAACTTTACTATACCCTAATTGTAAGGTTATCTTGTTTCAATATGTATACTTAATTTGTAATTATATAGGTATCCAAACCTCTTCCACATGATTTGTTGTATGAATGTGTGATTTTTATCTCAATTATTAGTGCTAAGTGCCTAAGGGAAACTTCTCATTTTCATGTGTAATCACTCTTTTATTTCACTATCTATTACTCCTTGCTATTAGATTTTAGTAATGACCAACTTGTGTTTATATTAATAAATCATTTCAAAATCCCACATGGTACTAGAGCAGGTATAGAGTAGCATCATGTTCATGCAAAAGATTTATTTGAAGCCTCTACTTATTACAATTGCAAGTCCAAACTAGTTTTTGAAGTTTCACAAGTAAGTTGTAGAATAAGAGGCAAATGAGGAATACTTTATTTACATGGCCATACAGTCCAAAGATTAAAATTTTGTAGAAAAAACAACAAAAAATTTAAAACTTTTCCATGCCTTATCTACTATAATGGATTTATTGTTAATAGTTTGAAGGCATTGAATTTTTTTTGAATGAAGGGATAAATTTTATCAAATACTTTGCCCAAGGCCTCTTGGTCCAAAATCTACCTAACTGGATGAGTTGCATCCTTAAGACCTTAGCCAAGATTGGAAGATCCAAATATTGAGGTTTTTTGAGTTAGGTTCTGGACTAGGCTAGTTCCTATGGTTATAGCTACACTAACAAACTAACTAAAGGGAAAACGAGGGTTGCAAATTAAAGTAAGAAATACATAAAATTAGAGGCTACATTTAAAGTGGTGTGAATTTAGAGGCATCAAGATACATAAAGCATGAAAGTCTCACACTTTAAACTAAATAAGACTACCTAAAAGACCAATTTTATTTCCTTATTATAGAACATTCAATCTTATCAAGCATTTAAATATTATCAAGCATTCTAGGAACTAATAAACAACAAATTCAAGGAGAAATATTGAAAGTAGAATAACTATAATTGAATGAATTGTTCATATAGCTTTTACATAGATGCTTAACAATTAAACTAGCATACATACATGATATACAATATTTTGAGAAAGAGGCCAAACAAAAATCTAGTCATTATTTAAAGTTGTATAATACATTCATCACACAATTATGCAATTGTAAATGCTAAAGAGTTGACCCTTTGAATGTGATACATTCAAGTATATATAGTTTTTTAATACATTTAGTTAGGTTAACATGATTGCTCTAAAAAGTGAATTGCAGGTTTGCCAAGTTGTTGCAGCACGTGTGTGTCCTTTTCTAGCTCATTCTATTGTAACTGATTTGACATCATGGTGCTGATATGGATTGCTTCCACTTCATATGAGGGAGTGGCGACATGATTATCTTCATCTAATCCACAAGATCCTTTGATAAGTTTATTTTACTTTTAGTTTCCCCATGACTGGTTTAAATGTATTAGCATAAGTGTCAGTTAGGAAAGTTTTTTGTTGATATTTTTTGACAATAGATCATGATTATCGAGAGTACGGTTGGGTATTTCAACTAAAATCAATCCATCTAGCACCTTCAAATTTAACCTTTATCTATAGCTTTTACATACTTATCTCAAACTTTTATCAAATGCTAAGTTTATCATCATATCTTTATGACATTAACACCTCCAAAGTCTAACCACCCTGTTTGCTTCGTTGCATCCTTATGCATGAATCTGTAAGCCAAAAATAAAATACTTATTTTCTAAGCTCTATTCTTTATAAATGCTTTTTTGGCACCATTCCATCTCTATTAGACCTATATGTGCCACTTGATGACATCAACATTTGAAATATCTAGTGTTATTTGAAACTTAGTCGATGAAGTCAAGCATTATGTCAAATGTTAGACATTAGATTAACTTTATGTTGTCTTTCGTGTGTCAGGTTTCATGCCTTAGAATATTTTATATTCAAACTCTGTTTTTCTATGTTGGGTTCTCATGCTACCTATGATGATGTCAACATCTTAAAAAATCTAACCTTCTTTTCTCCATAGTCAAAATTTCATTGCACCCATCAGGCTTTGCTATAATGTCGAATGTTAAATTCTTGTTCATACTTATCTCAAAACTATCTCTTAATGCATCAGATGCCATATCCTAGTGCATTGAATTCCATACCTTCAACAAGCCTCTATTGATAATAGCATTTTATGTTTTTGGTTATATCTCATACTTAGTTAAAATTTGAATCCAATGTGAAAACAAAAGGACGAGCTATTTTGTCTTGGATTCTAAGCTTCGGTTGTATCAAATGTTGGGTGTTCTCTTGTTTGTTGCTGACATCATCATTGTAACAACCCTAAAATCAAGAAACAAAAAATCACAGAGAAAGAGAGATTTTTTTTTTGACTAAGGAGAGGGATTCATAAACCCCTAACCAACCTTAGATTAACTTAATGTTTAAAAAAACCCCTAAGTTTCTCAAAGAGCTACACCTCACAAGATTTCCCTCATGCAAGTCCATCTACATAGGCATATCTCATGTTATGCACATAAGTCCATCCATCTCATCATTCTTGATGAGCTAAAATTATCACCTTCAATAATTATAAGGTGTACATTGATATCCATACTTTACGCAAGCCATTATGTGTAGGTATGCTACATGTATTGCGACTTAAACTATCAATCTCATCTTTCAATAAGTTATCTTAACTCATTTAAAATATTCCATAAACCTAGTTGTCATTCTCCCTAAGGGGAATTTATACCTTAGGTCCACTATGTTCACCCTAAGGGGGTCTCAAGACCTTAGGTTATCCTCTAAGTTCACCTTAGAACTTGCCACTAAATTTCATAAAAGGTTATTCAAGCATGAAAATAAAAGATATATCTAGATACTAAATCTAACAAAACATAACTCATCAAACATGCAAAAGATAACTAGAAACATAGAGCAATATTTAAAGGATAGACATGAACTAGAAAATATTTAGATACAATCATAATGAATCAAATAGAATATAAAGGTGCATCTACCACATTAATCTTTATTACATAAACATGTATGGTAAAATAATCATACCCTTAAATAATACATTACATAAATTTCATCAGGGAAATCTCCCCATAAATCTAGTCTATTTGTGCATAAGTAAAAAAATGTAAGTAGAGAGCAAACTGGTGCATTGATCCATCTGTAAATTTGGTCCTCCCGCTCTTCCATAGATCATTTGAGGATAGTAGGGGATCAGGGCACTCATGGTTTAGGATGGGCATGCCTCTAAATGCATTTAACATAAACTTTGCCAAATTGCAACTATACAAATTTAATTCAATTACCAACCATCTAATGCATAGTTGATATCATAAAAGAATCATTACTTTTACTATCACCTCTCAAGTACCTTTAGAGAGTCATTCAACATACACAACTTAGATCACAATTTTACTTCAATCAAAATTGTCTTGTTTTAAAGAATTAAAGTCCCATACCTTCAATATATAAAACAATATTTTCATTCATTTGCCAAATTAAAGCTTTTACTACTTTAATTAAAATAATAAACCTCTTTCCATTCATTTCATAAACCAAAGTCCCATACCCTTAGTTTACAAATAAACTAATATCACTTATTTAATGAATCAAAGTCTCCTACCTTAATCCATAAATAAGCTATTTCTCTCTTTTATTTAACTAAAGCTCGCAACTCAAATTAAATAAACCATTAAATTTCTTTTCTTTTCATTAATCTAAAATCCACAATTTTAATTAATGAAACCAATATAAAACCCTTTCTTTTCATTAATCTAAAATCCACAATTTTAATTAATGAAACCAATATAAAACCCTTTCTTTTCATTAATCTAAAATCCACAATTTTAATTAATGAAACCAATATAAAACCCTTTCTTTTCATTAATCTAAAATCCATAATTTTAATTAATGAAACCAATATAAAACCCTTTCTTTTCATTAATCTAAAATCCATAATTTTAATTAATGAAACCAATATAAAACACAAACCAATAGATAACCAAACATTCAACTTCCCAAGCATGATGAAAGGTTAAAAGACACAAGTGAAGGTGCAGAGGGTCCTCAAAGGGTTCGACGGATGCAAAAATATGCCAAAATAATAGAGGCCAAGCCACCACTCAATACGTGGTGCTCTCAAATATCGACGGTGGCCCCCACGTAGATTCGCAGAGCACAACCCCCTAAATATTGAGGAATGTTAACATAGAAGCAGTCACCATAAACACATTACACCACCTCCAAACAAGCCTCGATGCAAGCATATCTATTACAAAGGATATGGGGGTTTATCAACTACACAAGCATCCATCCCTATAGGATATTTGAAAAACAACTAGATGAAAGATAATGAAATGTGCACACATACAAGGAGTGTGGCTCCTAGTCCACTAACTGGACAAAACACAGTCAAATCTTACCCAATAAATTCGTTGGATGGAAATAATAAGGCAACATAGCTTACAAAGTTTAAATTGAACAAAATATAACACTACCTCCACTGGGATCATAAAGCTAGTCTACGAAGAACCTAGAGATTTGGTTCTAAGCCAACAACATCCTAACAACTAGGCATTGAGAGAAATTTTACAAGACAATGCACACTGAACCATTATCAGAGGTGAGTTACAATGAAATATTTCACAACACGACTGAACCAATCAATGAGTTCTAACAACTCGTGGTGGTCCAAGATATTTACCAGATAGGTTTCAAGTAAATGAGATGGTGATATAGAGAGCTCAACCTTTATGTACCCAACAACATACCAGGACTAGCAAAATAAAAGAGCAATATGTCCCAAGGGATAAGAGATAACAAATGTGAATCCAACCTGATAACCCTGGTGATTTTTGTAGCTCTCTAGAGTGTTGTCCCGTAGTTGTCTCATTCTCCTCCTTTCTTTTTTGCCTTCTTCTCTCGATCCTCCTATTCTTTCTTGCCAAAAAACCTCTTCTTATTCCTTGTGCAAACCTCCTCCTCTATTCTATTATTTTTCCCCTTTACCACAATGCTCCTCTCTCAACACTGTGACATCTACCTTATCCACCTTGACTGTCGCGCTCACCGTCCGCCATCACTTCCCATCTACTTTGGTAGGCACAAGGTCATCTACCCCACCCTCTACTTAGGATGTTATAAATGGAGCTCCCTTTTTCAAAGTTGGCAAGTGCTCCCATTTTCGAACGTGTATTTTTACAACATTCAAATTTATGATAGATTCTCTAAATCTTAATATTTTAAATATTTAATTACTTTAGGGGGGTTTTGAGATGGGAGTTCATAGTTATCACTTTTAAAATGATAAAGCCATTTATAATTGAATTTCATTAATATAATTCAAATATTATCTTGGAATGAAATCTCCTTTATTATTTAAAATAAAACATTTACTAACTTTCAAATGAAACCTATTATCATTTAAAATAAAGCATTTATGAATTTTAAATGAAACCTACTATCATTTAAAATAAAACATTTATGAATTTTAAATGAAACCTACTATCATTTAAAATAAAGCATTTACTTAATCATTCTATTTGTCCAAGAAACACAAGGAGTTATGAAGACAACCAATCCATCCATACTTCCCAAATCATTGAGGCAACTAGTGCTGAAGTAAAAGATAATCAAACATGTGCAACATATAAAGAGGGGAATATTTCCATCAACCTAGTCACTTGTCTTACCCTCTAGAATTTACAATAGCTACTAGGCTATCAATATGGTCTCAATGTGGCTAGCTATTGACGATTATCCCTACCTGAATGCATACCTATATGAAGGTATCCATCAATGTTACCCTCAAGTTGCCTTATCATCACTCCCCAACCTCAAGTACCCTCACCTTTGGTGGATGACTCAACTTCTTCCACCTACGAGCATACCTAATCAACACATCAGAAATTTGTTAGCAATATAATGCTCTTCAATATCAACTAACATCACATAGCTGCTTAATTGCACAAAACTAAGTATTAAAGCACCATAAAATTAATACATTGTTTTCCATGTCACAAAGTCCATCAAGGAGGGTCATGACATCCTCCCTCACTAGGAATAAAAACTATCTCAGTGTTTCCTAGTTTTACACAATCAAAACAAGAAAAAAGTAAATTATTAAATTTTAGAGTTCTTACAAAAAAAGAAAATTATTTTTGCATATATGTCACTTTTTTCCAAGTGGCATTCCTTTCAAAGAAACGGTCCCACTAGACCTTACATTGATCAAGAGTCTAATTTTGTATAGTCTTAGATCTGAAATTGAGAATATTTACTAGCATTAATTCAATTGCCTCTAGATTTTCCATCTGTAAATTAGAAACATCCCACACATGTTTAGGGTTAGTAATGTATTTCCTAAGCAAATATATGTGGAAGTTGTCATGGATTTTTGATAGAATAGGAGGTAAAGAAAGTTGATATGCAACCAAACTAATCTTTTTAGTGATCTAAAACGATTCTACAAACTAAGGATCCAGTTTTATGGACTTGATCACACTTTACATTGGTTTGATCCTTAGGAACATTTTGTCTACCACTGAGTACTCCCTTGGAGTTCTCTTTAAATCAACATAACTCTTCTGCCTATCAAAAGCTTCCTTGAGTCTTTGCCTAATTACCTTCAATTGCCCTTCCATTTCTCTGACCATTTATGGCTCAATAACAACTCTATCCTCTAGGTTATCCCATGATAGTGGCATCCTACACTTTCGTACATACAAGGCATTGAAAGGTGCCATTCCCAGAGATGAGTGATGCCCATTATTGTAGGCAAAATCTACCAGAGGTAGATAGTCTTCCGAGCGAGACTTGTGATCCATGCAGTACATACAAAGCATATCTTCTAGTACTTGGTTTACCCGTTCTGTTTGACGATCTATCTCAGGGTGGTATGCCAAACTCATGTTCAACTTTGTACCTATTGCATGATGAAGGGCTTTCCAAAATTTATAAGTGAACTTGGAATCCCTATCTAAGATGATTACCTCAAGAAATCCATGCAATCAGAACACTTTCTTGGAAAATCTATTAGCCACCACCTGAGCATCGTCCTTAGTGCTCCTAGGTATAAAATGTGTAACCTTAGTCAATTTGTTGACTACTAATAGAATTGCATCATGTTGGTATTTGGTCTTAGGTAAACCTACTATAAAATCCATAGATATGACCTGCCATTTCTGTGTAGGTATACTATGTGGATACAACTATCCTGCAGGATGCTTGCATTCTATTTTAACCTTCTGACATTCAAGGCATCAAGCGATAAAATCAATGATATCCTTCTTCATTCCTACCCAAAAGAAGGTTCTTCTCATGTTTTCCCTTATTTTAGCCCCTTTGGGATGAGCATAATAAGGATATCTATGGGATTATTGCATTATTAGCTTCCTTAAATCACTCGATTTTGGTATGATAATTCTACCTTTGTAGCACAAAATATCATCTATCATTCCAAAATCCTTATTACCCTCAGGGTCTCTATCTATTCTAGCTCAAATTTCCTAGCAATATTCATCCCGATATTGCTCCTGTCTCACTTGA
Source organism: Wollemia nobilis (assembly GCA_028583015.1). NCBI lineage: Eukaryota > Viridiplantae > Streptophyta > Pinopsida > Araucariales > Araucariaceae > Wollemia > Wollemia nobilis. The sequence continues at coordinate 6,620,141 of JAQPPZ010000380.1, read as the reverse complement.
TCCATGAGATTTATGTGACTCCTAGTTATGGTTGTTATGTATCTCCTTCTGCTCAAGGCATCAACAACCTTATTCTCTTTTCTATTTATGTACTTAATTTCAAAGTCATACTCAATTAGAAACTCGATCCACCTTCTCTGTCTCGCATTGAGTATCAATTGGGTAAATATGTACCTTAGACTTTGATGGTCAAATTTTAATTCGAAAGGTCTCCCCACCAGGTAGTGGCACTAGAAATTTAGGGTGTGCACCATAGGGACTAGGTCTAAATCATGAGTAGCATATTTGACTTCATGTTTTTTAAGCTTCCTTGAAGTATAAGCTACTACTGAATCTTCTTACATGAGTACTTCTAACCCTTCCATCGATGCATTAGTGCATATTGAAAAATCTCCTTGAGGGTCTAGAATATTCAATATTGGTGTAGTAGTGAGATTTTGCTCCAGCAATGCAAAGGTAGTTTCACACTTTCCATCCATTTAAATTCCTTCCCCTTCTTTTGAAGGTTAGTTATTGTTGCAACAAGTTTTGAGAAGTCTTTTATATGACGTCTATAGTAGCCCGTTAACCCCATAAAGCTTCTTAATTCAGTAATATTAGTGGGGGGTGGCCAATTTAATATGAATTCGATCTTTTTTGGATCCATAGAAATTTCCTCTGTTGATATGATATGTCCTAAATATCGCACCTCTAAAACATAGAAATCACTTTTGGCCAGATTTTCATAGAGTTGATTTTCCTTAGTAACTCTAACACGATCTTGAGATGTTTATCGTGCTCTTCTTTGTTTCAAGAGTATGTTAGGATATCATCAAGAAATACAAGGAAAAAATGGTCCAAATGCCTCCTAAACACACTTTTCATTAAATTAATGAAGGTGACTAGGGTGTTAGTCTAAAAGGTAGGACTGTAAACTCGTAGTGTCCATACCTAGTCTTAAATGTCATCTTGTGAGTATCCTCATCACGTATTCTCAACTAGTGATACCTTAACCTCAGATCTATCTTAGTAAACACCTTGACATATCTTAGTTGATTGAATAATTATTTGATTCTAGGTAGGGGATACTGGTTATTAATTATAGCTTTATTCAACATCCTATATTCAATACACAATCTTAAAGAGCCATATTTCTTTTTTTACAAATAAAATCGATGTACCCCAAGATGACACACTTGGTTTTATCAACACCTTTTTTAATAACCCTTGTAATTGTACCTTTAATTCCTACATCTCGATAGGTGTCATCCTATACCAAGATATATGAATTGGTTCTCCTCATGGCATAAGATCAATGGTGAAATCAAATTTTCACAAAGGAGGAAGTCTAGGTAAATCCTTAGGAAATACATCCTTAAAATCTTACAAAATTGGGTGTGTTTTCAACACCTCTTTCTTTTGGTCTTCTCCAACTTTATTTATCTTAATTACATAGACTATCCCTCCTTTCCTGAGGGCTTTCTTTAATTGCATAGTTGACAACATCTAGGGTTTAAATACCCCATACTCGCTATGAAGCCGTAGTCTTTCCTTGACTCCTTTGTAATGACCTAATTCTGAAAAATTACCAAACCCTAGCTAGATGGCAATATTTCTTCCAAGCAGAAATAAAATCTATTCAAATAAAATTCTGATCTACAAATTTAAATCACCAAATTACTTATAATTTCAGCAAACAACACCCAACAACACTGATTTTGTATTAAATCTGAAATATAGAAACCATTACATGAATAATACTGGAAATGGCTACATTAAACAACTCACAAAATGGCAGATCTGATTGCCAATGCTCTCCAATGACATTCTCATACCCAAACACAATCAAAATGATGAAGATACATAGAACGTTTGGCTGCTAGGGCAAAATCTGGTCCAAAATAATGGGCGTCCAGCTTCTAGGAATAAGATACTTGCCAAAATGCCCTCTCAAATGCAACGCTGCCCTCCTAAATGCTGAATCTCTGATTCTAAGTGCCAAAATAGACTCCCAAGATGGGACGTCCCTCCTCCTGGTGCTCCAATGACTGAAAATAATGATAAATCTCTGCTCTTTGCCCTCAAATGGCTGAATAAAGATCTGATCTCTCAAAATGGTGCAATAATACCCTAGCTGGCTGATTACACACTGAATGCTCCACAACTAAATCCAATGAAGTCCAAATGCAAACCCTAGGTAGGTTTGCCCCAATTGAGAGTAAGGGTTTTCGTCCTGACTCTCTAGATCCAGAGGTTTTCGTCCCTGAATCAAGTCTTCTACAGGTTTTCATCCGTAGAAGATCTCTCTTGTAGGGTTTCATCCACAAGAAGGAGTGATATTAGCTTCTCAACCAATTACACAAAATAGAAGAGATAAAAATGATCCAAGATGATGCAAATGAGCCCCCTTGTCCTCTTTATATAGACAAATGTTATATTTCTTCGTTGGGGTGGCACTTTATTAAATCACTTATAAAATAACCTTATAGCTCCTTAAAATAAAATATTATGTCCCTAATACACATTGGCCCCTTTTCTCTTTTTTTATTTATTTAATTACTAAATTCCACTAAAAATACCTTCAACATAACAAAACACTCCAAAGCTTCACACCACAACTATGTACAATAAGAATATGAAAAATGGGGACATTACAATACATCCCTCCCCAAGATTGCTTGTCCTCAAGCAATCGAACAAAAACTCAATTCAAATTGAGCCAAACCATAACCATGATCAATGATAATTCCAGGATCCCAAACTAGCCTCAAAACAATTTTTATAACTGCCACTTCCATATAAAAACCAAAGCAAAAATCTGAGTGTGAGGCCAAGATGCATATCAATAATGTGTGACACCTAGGTTCCCTCAAACATTCATCCCAAAACTGATCCCAAAATTGATCTAAAACTGATCCCAAATCTTTTTCACACTGACCAAAGGTTGTCTCCATATAATCCCAGAACTGTTCCAAAGCTGCAATTATGCAAAAACTGAGTGAAAATGGGCTCAAACTCTTACAGACCAGATCTGAAGTAGTACATAGCAGCTCTGATTTTTCATGTACAGCAGTGATATATGACTGTTTAATCTCCTCAAAGATATGTAAACTCAGTCCTCCTCTATTCTTAAGGACTGTATTATGCAAAGGTGTGCTAAAAGTATCAAGGGTAATGAATGAACCAACATCAAAGAGAGTGGAAAGGAGATGAGGATCAACAAACTCTGATTCTCCCTGTGCAAGAGTGACTCTCCTTAGTTCTCCTTTACTACGAAAATCATCAACTAACACTCCAAGAGTGTAAAGAACATCCATCATACTATGAATGCTACCTGTATCACCCAGAATCCTTTTTCTGTCCACATGCCCTGCTCCTTTCAACTGTTGTTCCAACATTGGATTAGAAATACACATCAATAGCTGAACTTGGTCATTTCCCGTGCGTCCAAGTTCAAGGTTATTTATTCTCCACTGTGCTACTTTCAAAAGTGCATTTCTATCCTCATTAGGTGCCATCAAACTTAAGTGTAATGGCTGCTCAAACCTATTCCAAACTGGTAGAGTTCTTGCATTGTTTATGACGTCATGCCAAGTAAGATAGAAGCAACCACATATCTCATTGAATGCAGCCCATAGGGAATAATAAACAGTCTTTAAAATGTGACTTAAAGATACAATCACAGTCCTCATTACAATAGCAGCTAACATACCTTCAAATGCAGCCCTGAAACCCATAGGATATACAGTCCATGTGCAACATGCAGTGGACAGTCTTACAGCCTCTAATGTGTAGGTTGTAGCCTCCAAATCATGAACAACAGTTTCCTTCTTTGCAATAGTTGATGAATCATGGAGTGCAACCCTTAATTCAAGAGAAACAACCTTCAAATTATTCTCTAAAGGGATTATAACTGTCTTTTTATGATCAGCTATCAGTACAGTCCATAAACAGTGATTGGTAGCCCTCATCATACAAATGTTTACTTGTTTTGGTAGTTTCCATTCATGGTCCTCCATTGTCTTCCTTTTATTGCCTCATCAAGACTATTCATCATCAATCTGTGTGTCACAACGTAACCCAAAATCGATTTATTCCATACCTTCCATCAACATTACTATTAGAGTCATGATCCATATCCCTCAAGGAAGAATGCTGACCTTGAGGTATGTCCTTTCCTAGAACTGCATTATATTCAGGTGTCAATGCCCCTAGATCCCATGGCCTATTGTGCTCCCCATGAGTGGTTACCTCTCCACAAAAAATATTTTACAAACCAAAGAAACTGAAATTATTGTTAACACTCTTCTTCATAGATTGGGTTTGGAAATCTAACCAACATCCAACTAAACTCTTATTACGAAAATAATATTTAGAAACTTTAGTGTAATCACCCTCATCATGCTCTTCCTCAATAATTTTGTCATTTGCATCCGTTCTATTAGTGTCATTACTTTCATGGAAAACACCTTGAGATTTTTCTGTACATACCTCATGTGGTAAGGGGATTTCTTGGTCAACAATTTCTGATTTGTTCCCAAGATCTAATTCAGTCACCTTCATCACATCATTTTTGCATACCTCTTCATGTGATAAGACAACAATTTCTGATTGAGATTCTTCTTTGCTAGCTTCCTCATGTGAAATTTCTGCCACGAGCTCCTCTTCTTTATCATTAAACTCTTGAACCAAATCATTCTCAGGTGGCCGTAATTCTGATTTATCTTCAAAGCTTGCCATGACATTTCCTTCATCATTTTCTTTATACATGCTTAACCTCCCAGTCTTTGAAAGCCATGTAGCAAGATTTGTCTTTCTTTTAAGCTCCAAGAATGTTTGGAAATCTACAACCTTCCTGTAATTTTCGTTCCTCTGTTTATATTCAAGGAATAAGATATCTGCATGTTCTTGGAGTTTTCTTTGATTGCTCTCCCTTATCCTTTCCATCAATTCAGCCCATGTATTTGCCATCTCACTGTCAAGTAACCCAACTCTGTTCAGGATAAAAATTTCAGATCTGAATTTTCCGCAGCAAACCCTAACTTCTGAAAAATGAAACCCTCAAATCACTCAAAACCCTTTCAAAAAATCAGATCTGCAATTTATGCAGAAAATAATGCCAGAAACCCTCAAAGTTGCTAGATCTGACCATAGAATTTTTATAATTTTTTTTTGAAAGTGGAAATACAAAATAGGGCTTAATGGGTACTCAAATCAACCTTTAAAAGTGCCCAGAAAAATTCTCAATACTGATCTACTCACGGCTGCTGAATTTTTTTCACACAAAACCCTCCACAGGCTGGCAAGATCACAGCTCTGATACCACTGTAATGACCTAATTCTGAAAAATTACCAAACCCTAGCTAGATGGCAATATTTCTTCCAAGCAGAAATAAAATCTATTCAAATAAAATTCTGATCTACAAATTTAAATCACCAAATTACTTATAATTTCAACAAACAACACCCAACAACACTGATTTTGTATTAAATCTGAAATATAGAAACCATTACATGAATAAAACTGGAAATGGTAGATCTGATTTCCAATGCTCTCCAATGACATTCTCATACCCAAACACAATCAAAATGATGGAGATACATAGAACGTTTGGCTGCTAGGGCAAAATCTGGTCCAAAATAATGGGCGTCCAACTTCTAGGAATAAGATACTTGCCAAAATGCCCTCTCAAATGCAACGCTGCCCTCCTAAATGCTGAATCTCTGATTCTGAGTGCCAAAATAGACTCCCAAGATGGGACGTCCCTCCTCCTGGTGCTCCAATGACTGAAAATAATGATAAATCTCTGCTCTTTGCCCTCAAATGGCTGAATAAAGATCTGATCTCTCAAAATGGTGCAATAATACCCTATATGGCTGATTACACATTGAATGCTCCACAACTAAATCCAATGAAGTCCAAATGCAAACCCTAGGTAGGTTTGCCCCAATTGAGAGTAAGGGTTTTCATCCTGACTCTCTAGATCCAGAGGTTTTCGTCCCTAAATCAAGTCTTCTACAGGTTTTCGTCCATAGAAGATCTCTCTTGTAGGGTTTCGTCCACAAGGAGTGATATTAGCTTCTCAGCCAATTACACAAAATAGAAGAGATAAAAATGATCCAAGATGATGCAAATGAGCCCCCTTGTCCTCTTTATATAGACAAATGTTATATTTCTTCGTTGGGGTGGCACTTTATTAAATCACTTATAAAATAACCTTATAGCTCCTTAAAATAAAATATTATGTCCCTAATACACATTGGCCCCTTTTCTCTTTTTATTTATTTATTTATTTAATTACTAAATTCCACTAAAAATACCTTCAACATAACAAAACACTCCAAAGCTTCACACCACAACTATGTACAATAAGAATATGAAAAATGGGGACATTACATACTTCAAAATATTTGATCCATTTCTCATAGAAATTGATTATGACTTTATGGGTTATAACCAATTTATCTCTAGGATCACATCAAAGGCATGAAGTGGAGCTACATATAAGCAACCTTTCGTGGTTCCACTAGCTAAAGCAATTTATATCATAGGAAAACACTGGTTTACGAAGTAGATTTGTCCAAAACCATACTCGACCTTCCATCCATGAGCCAAATATCCTGGCCTTTTCAACATATATTTTTCTAACTTACAAAAAATGAAGTTGTTAGTGGCCCCACTATCAATTAAAATATTCACTTGATTATAAAAAATCTTACCTTTATGGGGTAGTTTCCCCTCAATCTTCTGAATCCCAGTTGTAGCATAGATCTGGTGTGCAAGTTCTTTTCCCTTAGCACTAGATGTGATTGGCCATGGTTGGTATGGGCATTGATTAGCACAATGCGACCCTCTACAATGGTAACAACCATTCTTGGGCCCTTACCACTTTTTCAAAATTTTCTCCTCTACTTTGATTGCTGGAACTGAAGCTTACGATTTTTATGGTTGAGGCTTAGCATTATTGGGGTTTTTTCCTTTCTTATAAAAGTTATTCTTGATTTTTTTTTGGTTTCCATTAGATTTCTTCTCAAGATTTTGGGGGTTTTTAGCCTTTTGATCTTGTTCAAAATATCATTTTACAAAAACCCATTGCTATTCCTCTTATTTAGTTCTCGTCGATCTTGCTCAAACAAGGTGTCATATTTGTAACGAAAGTGCAACTCTGCTTTTTTTTCTAAGTCATGTCTTTTGTAATGACTTAGACTCATGCATCTCTACATCATGCTTTATCCTAGATTCTAACCCATGAGTAAACTTATGAACCCATATTTTCTCATTATAGGTAGGTACTACTTCAATAATATTACCTACTTTTTATAGTATCTCTCCATCAAGTTGGTCCCTTGCCTTAAACGGGAAAACTCCTCAAATTTTAGGGCATAGAAATATTTCATAAGGAACCTTTTTTTGAAGATGACTATAAATTTCTTCCATGGAATATCTACTGGTTCAATCTTAGTTTCCTCATAATAAGTTTCCCACCAGTCTAGGGTGGCCCCTTCAAGGTAAATCGTAGCCCAAACAGTTTAGGTCCTTGGAGAATATCCCTTTACAATGAAGTAAACTTCCAATTCCCTTAACCAAGCCTTAGTTGCATCTCCTTCTTCTTCTCCATAAAACTTGGAGATACAAACATTTTTTAGGTATCTTGTCATTTCCTTTTCTAGGAGGGCTCTAGCTTGTAATTGCTTCGTAGTCATCCCCTTAGCTTGGTTAACTTCTGAACCTCTAACTTGCAAATTTTGTTTTGCAATGGTTTCTAACACCTATCTCATTTGATCTTGCATGGTGATAACTGTAGTAGTTAGATATTACATTCCCCTATTGGGAGTTTCTGGATCCGTTCTTCGACATTACTTTGTCAAATTTTCCTAGGTGTAGGTCTCTTTCTTCTGGCCTTAGGTGGCATATTGACCTGGTTTTAACCAAGAAAAGGACTAGGTTACAACTTTATCTTAAACTGTACCACTAATTCAAGCCACAATACAAAGTTCTTCTTGCCAAAGTATCAATAATATAACTAGGATAACATACAATATTATGATGTATCATTAATACCAAAGCCCATACTGAGGTATCATTTCAAAAAAATCATTTAAAGGAAACCGCTCAGACATATGGTGGAGTGGATCCAATTACTTATGAATGAGTCAAAGTGGATCCCTATGGGATGTTATGAATCTTAAATGAAACCTACTATCATTTAAAATAAAATAATTATGAATTTTAAATGAAACTTAGTATCATTTAAAATAAAATATTTATGAATTTTAAATGAAATCTACTATCATTTAAAATAAAAAATTTATGAATTTTAAATGAAACCTACTATCATTTAAATTAAAGTATTTACTTAATTATTCTATTTGTCCATATAAGGAGTTATGAAGACAACCAATCCATCCATACTTTCCAAATCATTGATGCAAATAGTGTTGAAGTAAAGATAATAAAACATGTGCAAAAAACAAGGAGATGAATTTTTCCCTCAACCTAGTCACTTGTTTCAACCTCTAGACTTTATAATAGCTACTAGGCTATCAATCTGGGCTCAAGGTGGCTAGCTATTTACAATTATCCCTAACCCAGTGCATACCTATATGAAGGTATCCATCAATGTTACTCTCGAGTTGCCTTATCATCACTTCCCCAACCTGAAGTACTCTCGCATTTGGTGGATGACTCAACTTATTCCACCTACAAGCGCACCTGATCTTACACATTGGAAATTAGTAGTATCATGCTCTTCAATATCAACTAACACCGCATAGCTACTTAATTGCAAAAAACCAAGTATTAAAGCACCATAAAATTAATAAATTGTTTTACATATCACAAAGTCCATCAGGGTGAGTCATGACAATCATCTTAGACTTTTCAACAACTTTCTATACTGAGTGAATTTTAGTGTTATGGCACTACTCAGGTTTAGCTGATCCTTATATCCCTTTATATTGATTTGATGATTATTTCAAATGTTTGACTGAGATTTTGAGGCTACTTTACTTTGCAAAATGGAAAAATATTTGATTAGCAAAATTCTTCTCCTTCTAAGAAGATGAATGTGGAAAATTTAATCTACCCACATTATTGGTGCCTCATGGGGGTTTTTGCTTGCAAAAGCACAATACCCATATAGCCTTATCCTATTGGATAGTGGAGTAAAAAATAAAATAAAAACGATACGATAAAATCAAATTTTTTTGTACAGGGGCTGACCTCCTATACGTTTCCTACCTCTGAGATCTTGAATACACCACTAGATTGTTCCTAGTCTTCTTCTATAGCTACTTTAGATGTTTTTCCCTAGTAACTAGCTGCGTGAGCCACTAAAGAAGTTATTGTCAGCTAGAATAATCTAGCATTATATCCTAGGCCTTTTGAGAAGGGACATGTATTGCTTTGAATTTGTAGAGGACTTCCTACATTTCAAAGTAATGATCATAGAAGAGGTTTTTATATCTTTGTACTAATTCCTCAAATTTTAATAGCAACATAGAGAGACTATGGAAGAAGGCAATATTTTTCTTGATTATCAAAGGCTCAGGAAATGCATCAATTTCACTCTCATTGTTTAGTTATTGATCCAATCATTGTTTGAGTTATTTTTCATTGTAAAAACATCCATTTGTATCCCAAAAATTTGGGAAGCTGAGATTCGTGACCTCTTGGACTACTAACTTTATTTTATCAATGCTTATCTTGAGGGCACTGATTATTTATCCTCCCTTTATGATCAACTAATTTCCATATATGAATTGATCTAAGTAGAATTTTGGACTCACCTAGGTATCTCTTTGAGCACTTTGCCAATTGAGGATTTTTCCCTTTATTTCTTAGCATATAAAGTGTGGCCTCTAATTGTTGCACTTTATTCATCATCTCATATTTACCTCTATTGAATTATTCTTTTGCATCATAGACCAATTTTATAATGTGTGATATCCTCCTTACCAAGGGGAAGACTTTCATTGAAACACTCTTGAATTTGATCCAAAACTAGCCTTTGAGTTGCTTTAATGTATCTTTAGAGATTATTTGATCTTGAGGCTTTTCTCTTTTCTTTTTTTAGCTCTGATTGAACTACAACCAAAATTTCTTCCTAGTTTTGAAGCTTTGAATTTAATTCTTACATTGATTTCTCTTGCTTGCATCCTATTGCTCCCTTGTAACAATTATTCTTCCAATATCTGGATCCTGAATCTTATTTTTGAGACTATCTTACATTTTCTCTATTAAACTTTTGATCCAAATATTTAATCTTATTTTTAGTAACTACAAGCTTTATGTTTATTTTATTGCTTTGGAGGAACCATGTGTCTACTTCAATACGAAGTGCCTTGAGTGTATCAATCTTAGGAATCTTAGAAATATTGTACCTCTGCATCTTGATGTGCTAGTCCTCCATTATCATTTTTGTAACCAAATTCCTAATATGCAACCACTTTGACTCATTCATTGATAATTGGATCCACTCCACCATATGTTTGAGTGGTTGCCTTCTTTGTGCCATCTTGCACTTCTTGTTGCTTTACCCATTTTTGAATGTTTGTTTCAATATTTTGAATAAAAAAATGCTTTTTCTAGTTGATGCTCAACAATAAGAGAAGAAGTGAAGGTGGATTGAAAAGGTAAGGAAATCATGGACGGTTGATTTAATGATACAATGGTGGCATTTACAAGGGTTTGCATATATACATATTTTATGCCTACTTGGGTTTCCTACTCATGGTAAGTAGCAATTATTTTTGGTGATAGATTATACAAGGGAGAAGCCTCTTCAATAGGGGAAGATGGTGGGGACAACTTCTCAGGTGGAGGTTGTACAAGTGGTGGAGCAATTTCAACAAAAAGGAAAGGGGAGGGAGATATACCTGGTCCTCTCACTTCTAGAGTCAATTCCTAGACTATTGCATCGAATATTTCAATCTATATTTTAATCCTTAGCACTTCCTACTTCAATTGTCGCCTTTTAGCCATTCTTGTTGTCTCCTTATGCCTAGTGTTTGAATGAATTTTCTATTTATTTTATTGGATTTCTCAGGATGAGTATGTTGCTAAGATTTTGGTTAGGAATTGGTATTTTTTGGGCTTGATGCAATAGCTATATTTTTTTCTTATGCTATCAATTTCACTACTTTAGCTTTTGCAACCTGCCATGTTGGTGCTCCTTCACTAGATTCTAAGGCAATATCAATTTCTAGAATGATTTCAAGCACACTAACCTTCTTGGCATTTTTTCACTTTCTCTATAGAGGAAGGTCATTTGAGCTTACATATTACTCTAAATCCTCGTAGCCAACCAAAGACCCTACTTAAGTGGAAGTTTGTTGAGGGTCCTATTCTTCTTCTTCATAACATAAATCTTTCTCTTGATCCCTTAATATCATTAATTTAGGATATCTTTCTCCCTGGTGATATTTCATCCACTTTTCATATTTGACATAAAATTCATTTTCAAATAGTTTGTCAAAGGTTATGGGGAAAGCTTTATTTTACTTATCACATTCACAACATGAGATCCACCATTCTCTAATCTTGTTTTATTTCCATTTCAGATCATCTTTAATCTTATTTATGAGTTCATCACTTATCCATTACTCATTTTTTCTTGCTAGATCATAAACCCATTTGAACTCATAGTATTTTCTCCATGGAGGTCATTCTTGTATTTCATTGATATTGATTTTTATGGCCTAATATTCCTTATTATTTCTAAACTGCTCAATCTCTAGTTACAATAAACGATCAAATATCAGGGGCTTACTATTCAATTCTATAAATTTAGCTTTAAACTTACCCTCTAGGTTATAATTCCACATGTGTGACACTATCTACAATTATAGGTCATTGAGCTTATCATACAAAATATTCACTTGACCCCTTGTTATCATGGCTATATCTTCAAACTTGAAACGATAGTGATAAGTGCAAGTTTTCTTGGCTCTGGATTTCATCAAGTTCATCGATTTGCCTACATAATTTCATTTTTAATACCCAATCTATAACATAGTATGGGAGTATATAAGGAGTTCTTGGTAAATCATACACTTTGATGATGGTGTCATTTTGCAAAAAATATCAAACCCTTAATTTGTACTTCTTGCCTTGTAACTTATCCATAGATTTAGAGTTGATATGATGAATTTGACAATAAATGGATATCAATGCAAGTCCTAGGAACATTCTATTATACTCAAGGTATGGAGAATTTTATCTAAGAACTAGAGTCCAATCAACTAAAAGGTGACTTTGCTCATTATCTATTATCTGGATATTGATATTGTGCAAGTTTGAAGGCACATAAAAGAGAAATAACCATGCTGAATATGATGGATAGCGAAATTACTCACTTTCTTTTATCTTTAGGGAAACCGATTGACTATGGATTTGATAACTAAAAAGGTGGTCCTAGTCAAAGAATACATGATCATTAGCACTTGAACTATACCAGTTGTGTATGTTAGTGACTACATACACATGCAGATTTGATAATAATATACATGTGTTAAAATCCAACCCTAGAATTACAACTATCATGGACAATACTATTTATAGAAAGTGCTTAATTTTTTAAGCTTTAGAGGCTTTTCTAGGAAGTTATTTGGGATATCCCTTATATGATTACCTAAAAAATATTTAAGAGTATGTTTCTTTAAAAATCCCTTGTATGCATCTATGTCATTAGGCTTAGATCTTGTACCTGGTTGCGCTCCTACAAAAACTTGATGGCAAATAGTCTCCTCATTTTTGTGTCATACACCGTTGTCGTCTTTGGATCATAATTCTTAGCAATTTATTTGACTTGCTCAAGATATGGGTGGATGAACCTGGGTATGTATATAGACAAGAGATAATTCCAAGGAGTAGCCTCTAATTTACTATATGACATTCTTGTTCCTCTTGCTTCTGACCCTTATCTAAAGCTCTTCAATTTTGATTTTATCATGATGATAGGGTCATGAATATCAACCAACCCATAATGTAGATCCTTACTAGTTTTCTATACTTTCTATCCTCTCTTACCTTGACCTATTTTGCACTAGAAAGTTCCTTCTATAAACATGGGCACAAGAAATTGTGTAGCTCTTCTGTTGCACAAAATACTTCAACAATTCTGCAATTTTTCACTCCCTCGATTGTTAAATTCTCTATTATACATTGCTTATTTCTAGCCCTATTGATATAGTAAGAAGTACTTGTAAATAACAACCACTACTGATTTAATATTGAGAATTGCGTATGCTTAGTTTTTATGACAAAATATTTCCTTGGAATTGGTAGTTCATGTAAATATTTGCGATGCATGTCCCTTTTCAAGATTGTCACACTTTAGACCAATGATACTACTAGAAATTCATAATCTAGTAGCTACTAGGTGTAATTCTTAGCTAATTATCTTCTACTACTTGCAAAATGCTATGACCACTATTGCCATAATAAAATTATTTACACGTGTTGTTATTTACATATGTACACTTTAGCAACACACTCTTTTATACATAATGCTTTAAATATTGGTATTTCATCAAAATTGAAAAATGACAACCATCCATGTCTTGAATCTTGTATGCATTCAGTTCTTTCCTTCCTAAGATTAGATGTGGACCGAGCCAAAGTGATTCTAGGTTATCATATTCCTTGGTTTTACTCAATTTGTGTCCCATTTAAGTACTAGGTCACCATACTTAAATGGTTTTAATGATGAAATTTTGTTGAACCATATTTTAGGGTTCAACCAATTACTTGACATACAATGATCACAATATGTGCATCATGTTACGTTTGTGGATTGTATTCCCTATACATAGGTGTACTCTAGTTGTTTGTTAGAGCACGAGTGTGTCTTCGAGTGCGAGGTGACACGTGTCCATGTTGGTGTCTGAGAACTTGCAGTGGTCTAGATTAGGTGTGTGAGTATACCTTACAAATATAATCCACATTTCATCCCTCACTTGTTAAATTGTGTATCCATATTAGGTTGCCCAGGCTATGTGGGTCAATTTGGCTAAGTCTAGATCTAGTTTCTTGTTTTTTTGACTCCTCCCAAAGGTTTGAGGAATGTGTTCATAATGTTTAGAGTATATAGATCAATATGTATGGGGATGAGGATGGTGAGGAGCCATAGTAGTAGGTTATAGTGGACAAGATTGAGTTAGAAAGCTTGAGGATGAGATCTTATATATGAAGGAAGTGATAGTGGCTATATATTGGTAGAAGAACTTGGTATATTGACTAGGTTGCGGATGGGAGAAACCTTGTGTTGAGTAGTGATGTGGCATTGGATCAAGGTATAAAGATCTGGTTCTTCTACAATTAAACTATTTGAGGGTGAAGGTACTAGAGTGCTAAGTTGGAGCATGAGACAAGTTGTCTTTTGGTGGAATTATTTTGGGATTTGGGAGAGTACCTAGTAAGGTTTGAAGGAGTGTCAAGAGCACGGTATGTGCATGTAGTAGCATGGTACTTGGAATGTACGACTCAAGTTTTTGTGGTGAAACCTAATTGATCATTTGACAGCATACAAAACCCACAAAGAAAAATTTGGAGCGATAAGGCTTTCAATATTGTATATGGTGTTGCTGGAAAGATGCCATGGACTTTGATCAAGTTCATGAGTCACATGTCAAAGGATGTCAAAGGGGGTTTTGTTGTTGTGAAGAGTGCGTTAGCTTCAAGAATGAAGTTGTCAAAGGATACCTGGAACCCTGATAGCTTGATGGAGTGTGTGAAGCAGGGTGAGTTAGTCTTCTAGAATATAAAAAGTGGGACTTGAGGTGTGAAGGCTAGTTGAAAATCATCTCAAGAAGGAGAATCCACAATAGCTATGGGTATCAAGGGTGTTAAACTGATTGATTTGGATGTGTGAGTGGTCGAGGATGGGGGTCATTCATGGGCTCAATGCCAAGATGGGTTGAGTTAGGTGTGAAGGGACTTGCTTTGGTTGAATATTGTGGTGGTGGTGATCAAGGGAATGAGAGCCATAATGCCAGTGGACATGACACTATTTACAATGGAGTGCATTCAATGAGCCTAAGAAAAGAGGACCTCATATTATTTGGAGGTGCTAAAATGTTTAAAGTAGTCAATTCACTTATTACGGAGATGACCAAGTCTATGCAAATTGGTTAGTAAAAAGGATAAGCTTGTTCTATAAAAATTTTGATGGATGGATTTGAGCTTATGCTTGGTCCAAAGTGATCTAAAAGGATGAAGTTTTAATGAGTTCCTTGGTTTTTTGGGGAGCTATAGTGGTATATGACTTTAGGTTATGCAATGAAGACTGCATGGATGAAAGGTGAGACCTCAGGGATCTAACAATGCTGGTGGTAGATAGGGATGTGTTAGAGGGACATTGTGTTCCTATCTCATTATGCATGGATGAGGTTCTTCATGTGTACCATGATTGTTTATCGAATGTGTTGTCGTTAGACTTAACTCTTGGGAAAAGCATGGCCCTTGATCTGCAAAGTTATATCATAAAGGGATTATGGTACAAAGTGGGCAAAGGTTATCCATGAGTTGGTTGCTCTTGTGCTTGGTATACACTTTTTTAGTGTGAGTGATGTGGCTAGATAGAGTAAGAATGGAAAGAGAGTGATAGGTTGAACTCAGATGTATTCTACTCTTGGGTGTATGGGCGCTTGGATAGGATGGTTGCCATGGTATTGTTCTTTTGTGCAAGTTGTGTATGGAGAGGGAAGTTAGAGTTTTGTCTATTTTGGTATACAAGGGTGTGCATGGATAAGGTAGGCAGACCAAGTTGGAGTACTTTCTTTGTAATTGGTGTAGGGAGTATTGAAGGTCCCTTGGTTTAGTGTTGGATCAATAGGGATGTTCTCTAGTTATAATGTGGTGGATTATTCCACAATGTTGAGTATGTCACCGATTTAAGTGGGGGATGATATGGTACATAGGTTAGTCTCACCTTCTATCCACATCCTATGTGCCTTAGGTGGCCATTTTCATGAGTGGGGGTATGGTGAGAATGATAAGGTAATATGAGATGTATGGCTTTTTGATATTGTAAAGTGTGAGTGTTAAGGTGGAAAAGATAGTCGGGGTGCAATGTTGTATTGTTACCAATATTTAAGAATGACTTGGTAGAGCAAATTGGGATGGGTGACCTCCTCGGAAGTCTCGATTGGTGCACAACTTGACTTTCTCTTTGAATATCTTGAGCTACAATATGATGCACAATGTGCATGGGAAGGCCGAATGCCCTTGCTTTTTGTATTATGCCAAGTGAGAGGTGCTTACCCATGTGCCAAGTTGGAGGGACCATACTATAGGAATTCCAAGTTCTTGTGAGGTACAAATGTTTGGATGTGTGCGAGGCCATGTGCAATAGGTGTGACATGACCTTGGATTTATAAAGCACATGTGTTGACTTTGATATATTTTGGATTGGGAAATATAGATGGTTTGTGAAGGGCATGCTAATAGGATGGTATCTAGATGTCATCAGCTCAATAGAGAGTCATGAGTTTCTTTTGTATAGAAATGGGCCATGAAGTAGTTAGAAAGGTATAAGTGGGTTTTCCCGGTTATCTTCCTGCTCTATGTAGTGACATTTTGTGTTGTCAAGGTAATATGTATGATGGTGCTAAGTATTTATACTATGTAAGGACCAAATGTAGAAATATCATGAGTCCTAGAGGCTCTTAGATGGCATGGAGAATTCCCACTATGTGCTATAATGAGACCAATGTATGAGAAAATAAAGTTAGCAACATTGGGATCTTGCAATAAGACTATGGGTGGCACCATGGTGGTGATGGACATTGCTCTTGTGTGGTAAGTGGGCTACGTTGAAAAGGGGCAGTGGACATGGTGGCAAATTTTGTGTGTTGGGACATGTAAGAAGTTATCATGTGGGATGAACTTGAATGCTTGAAGCTTGTTGGTATCGAAATGGGCATAGAGTAGGAAGTTGGAACTGTGGCTTTACCTTAAGTGGGAGAGCTTGAGTTGTGTTGCTCTGGAGATCAAGCAGAGTTCTTGGTGAGGGTGGAAATCCTATGGATTGATTCTTTGTGGGTTGTGCTTTAGGAGGTATGTCATTGCAATGGTAGTTATATTGGATAAGAGCAGAGGGTCATTTATAGATGGATAGTTTGTTGGGGCTTGGAACCAATGTGCCTAGCTAAAGACTAAGTTAGTTGAAGAGTTGAGTCCTTGGGGAGGATTGCCCATGTTATCATCATGTACTTTTCAAGCATTATTAGTGGAGCCCAACTCGATGTGGGTGTGTTATGACCATGGGGATTTGTTTATTTGTAATGCAATGTACTTGATGGTTGTAAAGTATATTTGGTAGCCAAATGATTGCTTGTTGTAATATAGGACCATTGGTCCCAATGAATGCAATAAATATACTTGTTCCCCAAAATGTGTGCCTTGCAATGTCTTGTGTATGTGCTATCTTGGTTAGAGTAGTTTTCCTTTCATTGCAAGTGCATACATGCTTATGCTAATTCATCATGTAAATATAAAACCATGCTTTGTATGTGTTGTCATGTGTAGGAGAACAATGGAAGGTATAGTTCGTGGCTCTTGGAGAACCTAGTCCAAAGAGGTAGACTCAAAGGAGTGTGTGGTGCTACGTGTGTTCAAGGTTAGCCACCCTAGGCATGCGATAATAATGGCTACTTGATGCTGGTGAAAACTACTATAGGTATTTTCTCTTTTCTCTTCCAACATTAATAATTTTGCCATTCTCTTTTTAATTGGCTCTAGATTCTCCACTTTTGATTAATAAATAAATTTAAGGTAGATGACTCTAGATGATTTAGTAACACAACTTCTTTTCCATAAATAAGAGCATAGGAAATGGTCTTTAATTCCTGTTAGTCAAAAAGTGACTAACTACAGAAAAACAGCTAATGCACCTTTTTGAATATTTTCCAAGAAGACCGAAGTGGCCCATATGCTAAAGATCAAAGAAAAAGTAAAACATTGCAAGGAGGAAAAAGTGTCGTGATATCGCGACATGTTGCATTTTCACGGTCCAAAGAGAAGAGGAAAAAGTGTCGTGATATCGCGACATGTTGCATTTTCGCGGCTAAGAGCAACAAAAGGGAGCAAGGAGGCAAAAGTGTCGCGATATCGCGACATGTTGCATTTTTGTGGCTAAGAGCAACAAAAGGGAGCAATGAAGCAAAAGTGTCGTGATATCATGACATGTTGCATTTTTGTGGGCAAAAGCAAAGAAAGAGCAAAGAGGAAAAAATGTCACGATATCGCGACATGTTGCATTTTCATGGTCCAAAGCAAAGAGAAAGAGCGAGGAGGAAAAAGTGTCATGATATTGTGACATGTTGCATTTTTGCGGGCAAAAGCAAAGAGAAAGAGCAAAGAGGAAAAAGTGTCGCGATATCATGACATGTTGCATTTTCACGACTAAGAGCAACAAAAGGGATCAAGGAGGCAAAAGTGTCGCGATATCGCGACATGTTGCATTTTTGCGGCTAAGAGCAACAAAAGGGAACAAGGAGGTAAAAATGTCACGATATTGCGACATGTTGCATTTTCGTGGCTAAGAGAAACAAAAGAGAACAAAGAGGCAGAAGTGTCATGATATCGCGACATGTCACATTTCACGACTGAAGGCAGCAAAAGAGCAATGCGAAGGAAAGAATGTCACAATTTAACGACATGTCTCATTTTCGCGGCTGGAATCGACAGAAGAGCAAAGCAAGATATGAATGTCGCAATTTCATGACATGTCTCATTTTTGTGGCTAGAAGCGAAAGAAAAGAAAATCAAGGAAAGAATGTAGCGATTTTGCAACATGTCTCATTTTCATGGCTAGAAGCGGTAGAAGAGCAAAGCAAGAGACGAATGTCGTGATTTCATGACATGTCTCATTTTCGCGGTTGGAAGCGGTAGAAAAGCAAAGCAAGGAAAGAATGTCACGATTTCATGACATGTCTCATTTTTGCGGTTGGAAGCGACAGAAGAGAAAAGCAAGGAAAGAATGTCATGATTTCGTGACATATCTCATTTTCGCGGCTGGAGGCGGAAAAAGAGCAAAGCAAGGAAAGAATGTTGCGATTTCATGGCATGCCAGCTGTAAAGGAATAAAATGTATTTTTGGCAATCAAAGGCACACACTAACACCAAAAAGTGATTTTTGACATGATTATCAGAAATCTAAGATAGAGCAGGCTTGCAAGATGATTAAAAATGTGACAGGCTCATCTAGAATCTAATCTATAGAGAAGATATCTAATTCATAGAAGACTTGTGTATTATTAGAAACTATAGATGATTGCTTGTAAAATAGTAAGATGTACTTAGAAAAATATACTCTTTTAGGGTATATATAGGGGTGAGCGACTCCAAATTTTTTTTTGGTTCTTGGACGTTTACAATCTTGATGTACATGTACAGGATTACAAGCAATAAAATATTTCTTCTTCTGGCTTTTGAAACTTTTGTGTGCAAATGTATGTATCTGGCGTTTTAAATTTTATTCATTCTAAGTTTTATAATGTATCTGTTATGAAATTTGGACTGTGCATGTATAAATATTATTTCTAGAGTTGAACATTAAAATATATTTACATGCTTTTAGATGAACATCTAAAAGTCACACTCAGGAATTCATGTTTTCTATAAAGAAGATATAAAGAAAACTCTGAAAGTAGTAATCTGCATCATCAATGTTTGTTGTTGTCCAATCTATACCATGAGAAAAGTTCTACCTTAGGCTATATTTCCCTTATCTCTTGTTCCCATTTTCTCTAAAAAAACTCAAAGGAACCAGCCTTCTCTGGAGACTAGACATATGATCTCAAGCAAGATCTGTCTATTCAATGTTGGCAAAGTCTAAGGTGCAACACTATTAACCGAAGGCAAATTTTGTTCCAACAATTTTTGGCATGCCCGGTGGGACCAGCAATCCCATAGTATTGTATAATTTTTGGTGTTTTACCTTAAGAGCCTTTTTGTTTAAAAATCTCAAGAAAAACCACCTGGCGACTCCGTTGTAATTTAGACCATAAAATAAAGACCTTGTCTAAAAAACTTCTGGTTATATAGCCATATGATAACCAGATCCCAATCTAGAAACTCTGAAGAACCTATTGAGTTCTTTGAACTACATCTCGAAAGCCTAAAAACACACCCTATGCTAGCTACACGATCAAATTTGCCTGACACCATTAGAACCTCTTTAACACTCATTGTAGGAGCATCTAAAAGCAATCCCATAGCGGTTGTAACTCCTTTAGTAATCATGGCAGCCGCCCCTGCACTAACGCATCTTGTATGGAATCAAACTGGCCCTTTGAACTTGGGAACACACCACCAAATTCTGCAAGCTACACTAAAAACATTATCGACCTTTGACAGAATAGGCAAAAAAGCAGATGAGCACTATTTATATGTATCATCACTAGCATCTA
Organism: Wollemia nobilis; assembly: GCA_028583015.1. NCBI lineage: Eukaryota > Viridiplantae > Streptophyta > Pinopsida > Araucariales > Araucariaceae > Wollemia > Wollemia nobilis. The sequence continues at coordinate 6,599,747 of JAQPPZ010000380.1, read as the reverse complement.
TTTACAACATCACTCAGGAAGATGTAATGGTCAGATTGTTGATTATATCTTTGAAAGGAAAGATGCTCTATTGGTACAGAGTGCTTCTCGCTGGATCCATTACTTCTTGGGCAGTACTGGCCGACCGTCTGGTCGATGAATTTAATATACATGTGGATCCTTTCACATTGTTGAATCAATTCACTGTCATTGAGAGGCAACCACAAGAAGAAATCCATGATTTCAACATCAGATTTACTAGAACTCATGATAGAGTACCGCAAGGCCTAAAGCCCATGGAAGAACAAGCTATATGCTATTATTTAAGGGCTTTTGATTCAGATAATAAGGCAATCTCGTGTAACCACTTTTCCTAGGATCTATCTAGAGGCAACAAAGGGCGAAGCTGATCTCATCACTACAAAAAGATATCCATCAAAGATTCTATTTCCAATTGTACTAGAGGTTTCCCAAGCATCAATATCTAAACTATCTGTACTCCCATCAATGCAGGCCTTCCCAGCTATAGCTGCACCTCCTACATTCCTTTCATTACCATCCACACCCCTTGCATCAACTCCCCCCAATGATCAATACACGACCATAATTGATACAATGAAGACATTGTCAAATGAAATGGTGTCCATGAAAAAGAGAGAGGCAAAATGGAATATCCAAGCAAGAATATTTCCATAGATACAAAAGGAAGATGCTTCAACAAGTGGAAGAGGACAAGATAAAAAAAATGTGGTGTATGTGAATGAGATAGGAGATAATGGAGAACCCACTAATTTTGACTACTGGTGTACCACTTGCAATGATACCCATGGAGAGGATTTATGCATGATTCATCAACATCATGTGCAAGCGGTTATCAATGAGAGAGTCAAAGAAACTGAAAAGGGACAAGTGAACATAATAAGAGAATTCCACCACAATTTGGCAATGCCATCCGTGGAACAAGTCTCAGTCCTAAAAAGGTCAAGAAAAAAGTCATTACAAGCTGACCCTAAGGAACTCCAACCACTAGGTTTTCCTCCTGCCCCCAGGGCAACTCCACAGAAAAACTAGTTGAATGAGAAAGGACGTTTTGACCCTCCTCAAACTTTTGCGGCTACACTGAGAAAATATTTTCTTCCTAGAAAAGGGAGCGAGGCTCAAGAGCAAGCGAAGGAAAGACTCAGATTTCCTTCATTGACAAAAAGGCAAAGAATAGAAGCTACGTAGGTCTATAGAGACAGATACGACGCATCTACTAGTGGAAGGAAAAAGAGTATTGAGGTATCCCAGCTACAACCCTTTCATTCAACATTGCAGAAGAAATGAAGAGGACTCCTTCCAAGATAAGCATGTATGATGCATTGCAAATTCTTGGTCAGATTGACCTCCTCCAAGAGTCCCTAAATTTAAAAAATAATGCCTCATTCTCAAATGTCGTACAAGCAAATGTGGTGCCAACATTTGGGAAAAACAGACCGCCCCCATTCTATTTATCTTTGCAAATGGAGGGGTGGATAGTTCACAATTGCATGATTGATTCAGGGGCCACAACTACGATGATGCCAAAAGCCATATGTGACATAATGGGGATGGAATATACTCGAAGTCATCCTGGTGTGTTGCAATTGGATGGTACTCCAGTAAAAAATGTCGGGGTGATCAAAGATATCCCTATTCAACTCCACAGAATGCCAAAAGTAGTCATCATACAAGAAGTAGTCGTTGTAGACTTAGAACCATATTTTGGTATGTGTTTATCCAGAGAGTTCACAACCAAACTGGGAGCTTATCTGTCACTAGATTATTCGCATTTGGAGGTACCTTTCAAAGTTAAAAGAGTCAAGATCTACAATGAAAAACCATCTACTTTTCATGTGGAAAGACTAGAAGAAACAGCTACTATCAACATGATATCCGAGGAATTGGAGAATATCGATTTAATGGAAGAAACCCTAGAGGAACTCCAATCTAAAGATCAATTTTCAATGAAATACTTCAATGCTATGATAGATATAGAAATGGAAATCTATTCCATTGAGTAACCAAAAAAGCTCCCTATTGCTGTCCCTAAAATAGATGATTCAGCCAACCAGTTATGGAAATTGTACTTTGATGGGTCAAGGTGCAAAAATGGAGTAGGAGCTAGAATCGTCCTGATTTCACCCACTAGAAAATAAAAAGTCTTTTCATATAGGTTGACATGGAGTTGCACCAATAACGTAGTTGAATACGAAGCCTTGTGTTTGGGACTTAGGAAAGCTAAAAAACTAGGTGTAAAATAGCTGATGATCTATGGAGATTCAAAGCTGATCATTAAACAGGTTACTGGCAAGTGCATTTGTAAGCAACATTACCTAAGGGCTTACAAAAACAAAGTGTTAGATCTATTGGAAAATTTTGAAGCACTAAACATGAAATCCATTTCCAGAGAGAAGAACACACATGCAGACTTGTTAGCATCAGTAGGATCAAATTTTTTCCTAGTCAGCAATGTTATTCAGAAGTCTAAAATAGTTAGACTTATATACAAGCCTTATGTGCTCGACAAGGACATTTTTTGGCAAGTATTCAAAAATGATGAGCAAATCCTAGATTTTTTTATTCATTAGATGAATTGCTCTACAGATAGAGTGTTACAAGAAGAGGACAAAGAGAGCCTTATTCAAATGAAAAACAACCATATCCCCAGGGGACTGATCACCCTGGAGAACCTTTTCAAAAATAGCGACAGAGCTGTAGGTCGAAGGATCAAGGTAGATGAACACCGATATAAAGAAGTAGAACTAGAACTGAGAAAAATGATCAATAGGGACCGATTGTATAGTGGTAGAACTAGAACAAATAAAATAGTTATGTAGAGAATATCTAGATATAATAGCCTGGACTTATAGTGATATGAAAGTGTACAGGAAAGAGGTCATTCAGCATACCATCAAACTAGAGGAAGGAGCTAAACCTTTTAGGCAGAGGCAGAGGCCTGTGAATCCTAAAATTGAAGCCTTAATGAAACATTAGTTGTTAAGACTCATACAGGCTAAGATAATATACCCAATCAAGCACTCTACCTGGGTGGCAAATTTAGTTCCAGTCCACAAGAAAAACAAAGAAATACGACTATGCGTCGATTTCAGAAATTTGAATAGAGCCTCTTTGAAGGATCACTATAATTTACCCCAGATTGACCCAATCCTTCATACTATGGCGAGAGCAGAAAAGTTTTCTTTGTTAGATGGTTCCTCTGGTTACAATCAAATTTGGGTGAGAAATGAAGATCAATACAAGACTGCATTCACCACTAAGTGGGGAACATTTGCATACCAAAGGATGCCCTTTGGATTATCCAACGCAAGAGCAAATTTCCAAAGAACCATGGGCGTAGCTTTTGGGGAGCTTGCGAATAAAATTATTGTTGTCTATTTAGATGACATGATGGTTTTTTATCACAACAAAAAGGACCATGCCACTCATCTGCAGCAAGTGTTTGAGAAATATAGAGAATTTGGAATATTTTTTTTTTGAAAAAATGAAAACTTGTATTAAAACAAAAACCAGTTACAAGCGGGAGAGAACACATCCCGAGCCAGAGCCACGAGCAAAATAGCAAGGAAAGCGCACAAAGGCAACACTAGCAGCCACAAGGCACAGAGAACAGACGACACGAAAAAGTGACATGTCGCGAAAACGCGACATGTCGCAAAATCATGACAGGCAAACCCGTCACGGCCACTTCGGCACCAACAGGCGCGATAACGCGACATGTCGTGAAATCGCGATAGGAAGGGCCCTCGACATCCACCCGCAGAAAGCGTCGCGAAAGCGCGACAGAAACACTAAACAACATTCAAGCCGCATTAGGGTCGCGATATCGTGACAAAAAACCAAACAGTCGCAAAAGAGCCAAGCATGCAGTGATATCGCGCAAGAAATACGCCAGAGGCCAGGAAGGCACAACCTATCGCAAAATCGTGACAAAAAGAGAATTTGGAATATTACTAAATCCAAAAAAATCTATTTTTGCTATGGAAGAAGGAATACTCCTTGGGCATGTTATTTCTAAAGTTGGGATTTCAATTGACCCTGATAGAGTGAAGGCACTTCTTGAGTTGTCACTTCCAGTTAACAAGAAAGGTTTGCAGTCCTTCTTTGGGCAAATAAATTTTGTTAGAAAATTCATTGCGGACTTTTCCCAAATAGTTAAACCAATGACTGAATTATTGAAAAATGATGCTCCTTTCAAATGGACAGAGCCAAAGAAAGAAGCTTTTCAGAAAATTCTAGAAGCCATTGCTCAAGCTCTTGTGCTAGCTAATCCTGACTATTCCTGAGGTTTCATACTATATGATATCAAAGAACAAGGTAGTTATGCTGCAGTTCTCACTTAGAAAGGAGTAGATGATGAAGAAAGACCCATAGACTTTCTAATTTCCACCATGCACAAACATGAGGAAAGGTACAACTTCATAGAAAAACATGTATATGCAATTATGAAATCCTTGAATAAGCTAAAACATTTCTTATCCCAGAGTCGAACAATGGTGTATGTTATTCATCTCAATATAAGGAACTTCATAATTCAAGGAGAATTGGGTGAAAATAGAGCTAGATGGGTGACTCGCATCCAAGAGTATGATGTAGAAATACATCCTACTAAAATAGTCATAGGGAGAGCTTTGTGCCAAGAATTGGCCAAGCAAGCTGCAAGTGGATATGGGGAGAGCCACCCCATCATGGTAAACACAGAGCAACACCAAGACAGAGTAGGTTCAATTTGGATCGATGACTTTGTGAGGTATTTTCAGACTGGGTCATGTCCTGAAGATATGAACGCATCCCAAAGAAGGAGATTCAGAACCCAAGCATTGAAATATACCCTTTGAACAGAGGGGTTGTATAGGATTAACATCGATGGTGTATTGTTAAGATGCGTTCTTGATAATGAAAATCAAAAAGTGTTAGATGAATTTCATGGAGGTTTTTTAGGGGGACATTATATAGGCCAAACCATAGCTTTGAAGATCCTTAGAGCCAGATGTTATTGGCCTTCCATCTTCCTAGATGAGTACAAAGTGACCCAGAGGTGTGAACAGTGTCAGAGGTATGTGGGGAGAAACAGGAATGCACCTATGACCTTAAAAGCTATTCAAGTCGAGGAACCATTCAAGTAGTGGGGGTTGGATTTCATAGGGATAATAGAGCCAAATTCATCATCAGGCCACAAATACATTCTCACTACCACAGACTACTTCACCAAGTGGGTAGAAGCAGTGCCTACGAAGAAAGCTGATTCGAAAGTGGTGATAGAATTTATTGAAAGTCTAATCACAAGGTTTGGCATACCAGATTCTTTGATTACAGACAATGGATCCCCTTTCACCAGTGCAAAGATGATCGAATTTGTCAGTAGATATGGAATTTACCTAAAGACTTCCTTTAATTATTACCCACAAGGTAATGGATTAGCTGAATCTACTAATAAGAATCTTCTAAGAATTTTGAAAAGAACATTAGAGGAAAATAAGAAGAACTAGCACTCACTCCTGAATCAAGCCCTATGGGCCGACATAATCTCAATAAAAAAATCAATCAATACATCGCCATATGCTTTGGTTTATGGCAAAGAAGCTGTTCTGCCGATTCATATGGAGATACCCGCATTGAGGATGCTAAACCAAGTTAACGAAGATGAAGGTCATCTAATGGATGCCTGATTGCTGCAACTTTTGCAGCTTGAGGAATCTAGGGAATAGGCCTACGATCATCATCGAAAGCATATGGTAAAAATAGTCGGGTGGTTCAATAAGAAAACCACTTTCAAGAAATTTAAAATAGGTGACTTGGTATTAAAATGGAATGTCAAGAAAGCAAATCCAAGACACCATGACAAATTTGATGCATTATGAGAGGCGCCATTTGAAATTTTTTCAGAAAAGCAATTCAATGCCTTCCAGTTAAAAGATCAAGATCGATGGGTTCTACCCACCACGGTGAACGCTTTTCACTTAAAATTGTATTTCTAGTAAAAGCTACAGATCACCATTATATGTATAGTATATTACAAGTTTGAAGTTTTGTAAATATTTCCCTTTTTACGGCCTAATATTTCCAGAGGACAATATGAAGAACTGGATTTCACTCCTAGGGAGGAAGTTCCCCTGTTAGAATCCTTCCAAGCATAGTAAGTGGTCATTCTTCTACTCCCAAAGTGTCCCAGCCACCTAAGAAATCCTAGCAGCCAGAGCTGGGACCGACTCCCATAAATGAATTTTTGTGTTCTTCAGACAAAGGTTAAATACCTAAGCGATAAAAGAAAGGTTCTGATAAGGTGAATATCACTTGTTTTCCAAAGTGCATTCTTTTTCTTTTGTTTTTTTGCTCAAAATTTTACTTTTTGCAACTGTGCTGGTGAATCTGTTTCCCAATGGATGAAGGCCTAGTCTCTTTTTTTATGAGCAAAAATTCCCCCAGAAGGCGCCAAGAATGTTAGTCAAAAAGTAACTAACTACAAAAAAATAACTGATGCACCTTTTTGCATATTTTCCAAGAAGATCGAAGTGGCCCATATGCTAAAGATGAAAGAAAAAGAAAAACACCGCAAGGAGGAAAAAGTGTCGCAATATCGCAACATGTTGCATTTTCACGATCCAAAGCGAAGAGAAAGAGTGAAGAGGAAAACGTGTCACGATATCGTGACATGTTGCATTTTTACGGCTAAGAGCAACATAAGGGAGCGAGGAGGAAAAAGTGTCATGATATCGCGACATGTTGCATTTTCACGGGCAAAAGCAAAGAAAGAGCAAAGAGGAAAAAGTGTCGCGATATCACGAAATGTTGCATTTTTGCGGTCCAAAGCAAAGAGAAAGAGCAAGGAGGAAAAAGTGTCGCGATATCACAACATGTTGCATTTTCATGGCTAAGAGCAACAAAAGGGAGCAAGGAGGAGCAAGGAGGCAAAAGTGTTGCAATATCGCGACATGTTGCATTTTTGCGACTAAGAGCAACAAAAGGGAGCAAGGAGGCAAAAGTGTCGCGATATCGCGACATGTTGCATTTTTGCGCCTAAGAGCAACAAAAGGGAGCAAGGAGGCAAAAGTGTCGCGACATCGCGACATGTTGCATTTTTGCGCCTAAGAGCAACAAAAGGGAGCAAGGAGGCAAAAGTGTCACGATATCGCGACATGTTGCATTTTTGTAGCTAAGAGCAACAAAAGAGAACAAAGAGGCAAAAGTGTCGCGATATCGCGACATGTCGCATTTTCATGACTAAAGGCAACAAAAGAGCAATGCGAAGGAAAGAATGTCGTGATTTCATGCCATGTCTCATTTTCGCGGCTGGAATCGACAGAAGAGCAAAGCAAGAGACAAATGTCATGATTTTGTGACATGTCTCATTTTTGTGGCTAGAAGCGGCAGAAAAGCAAAGCAAGGAAAGAATGTCATGATTTTGCGACATGTCTCATTTTCGTGGCTGGAAGCGACAGAAGAGCAAAGCAAGAGATGAATGTCGCGATTTCATGACATGTCTCATTTTCGTAGCTGGAAGCGACATAAAAGCAAAGCAAGGAAAGAATATCACGATTCTGTGACATGTCTCATTTTTGCGACTGGAAGCGACAGACTAGCAAAGCAAGGAAAGAATGTCATGATTTTGTGACATGTCTCATTTTTGCGATTGGATGCGGAAAAAGAGCAAAGCAAAAAAAGAATGTTGCGATTTTACGACATGCCAGCTATAAAGGAATAAAATGTATTTTTGGCAATCAAAGGCACACACTGACACCAAGAAGTTATTTTTGACATGATTATCAAAAATCTAGGATAGAGCAGGCTTGCCAGATGATTGAAAATGTGACAGGCTCATCTAGAATCTAATCTGCAGAGAAGATATCTAATTCATAGAAGACTTGTGTATTATTAGAAACTGTAGATGATTGCTTGTAAAATAGTAAGATGTACTTAGAAAAAGATACTCTTTTAGGGTATATATAGGGGTGAGAGACTCCAAAAAAAATGTCGGCTCTTGGATGTTTACAAGCTTGATGTACATGTACTGGATTACAAGCAATAAAAGATTTTTTCTTCTGGCTTTCGAAACTTCTATGTGCAAGTGTATGTATCTGGTGTTTTAACTTTTATTCATTCTAAGTTTTATAATGTATCTATTTTGAAATTTGGACTATGCACGTATAAATCTTGTTTCTAGAGTTGAACATTAAAATATATTTACATGCTTTTAGACGAACATCTAAAAGTCACACTCAAGAATTCATGTTTTCTATAAAGAAGATATAAAGAAAACTCTGAAAGTAGTAATCTGCATCATCAATGTTTGTTGTTGTCCAATCAGTACCATGAGAAAATTTCTATCTTAGGCTATATTTCCCTTATTTCTTGTTCTCCTTTTCTCTAAAAAAACTCAAAGGAACCAGCCTTCTTTGGAGACTAGACAGATGATCTCAAGAAAGATCTGTCTATTCAATGTTGGCAAAGTCTAAGGCGCAACACTATTAACCAAAGGCATATTTTGTTCCAAAAATGCCTTATTGAGCATTATTCTATCTACGCATAATGCTTGATTTAACATTAAATGGCAACTCTTTTGATTGTCATCAATATTTCTCTTAATTATTCTCATTAAATTTTTATTCATGGACTCTGCTAGTTCATTGCCTTATGGATAATAATTAAAAGAAGCATTCCAATATATGTCATATTTTATTGCAAAGTCCATGGTCTTATCCCCTATGAATACTCCTACATTATCAAACACTATCGTAGAAGGGATCCCAAATCTAGTGATCAATCTTTCCAAAACTTCAATGACGATGTCCTGATCAACATGTTTGGTTGCTTTTGCTTCAAACCATCTAGTGAAATAATCTGTCATTATCAAAATGAATTTATATAGACAAATTTGAATTGATCATACCAATAAAATATAACCCTCATTGTTAGAAGGGTTATTCTACAATAATTGGTTTGAGAGGAATTACCAAATTTATGCTTTTGCTATCAAATATTTGACACTTGTAACAAGCATTAGCAAATTTAAAAGCATTAGTGAATAAGGTGAGCCAATAATACCTTGTTCTTAGAATATTGACTGCTATGGTTTACCCAAAATAGTGCCATCCTGAGAAGCCAACATGAAACTCATTTAATATTTCCTCTAACTTATCTAGTTGTACGCATCTCAACAATATGCCATCAAAATTCTTCTGGTACAAGATGCCATTAATCAAAAAGTAGCTCATAGCTTGAAGTTTATAACTATTCCTTTGAGAGGTTGTGAACCCATCTGGACATCTATTTGTTTCAAGAAAATAAATCAATTTATCTATCCAGGTATTTTGCTCTCTGTGGCCTTTTGCTAGTTGCGATTCTTCTTGTTCTTTGATCAATAGATTAGAAGTTGGTGTTTTAGAATTTACCAATTGGTCATAGAGTGTTTTTCCTCTAACCAACTTAGTTAGCTTGATATCTACATCATATTCTTGAATTTTTGTGATCCATCCAACTCTGATTTCACCTAACTTCCCTTGCACTATGAAATTTTAGACATCTAGATGAACAACATATACAAGTGTTCTAATCTAAGATATATAATTCCTTAGTTTTTTAAGGGATTTTATTAGAGAAAAAATCTATTTTTCTATTAAGTTGTAGTGTTCTTCGTGATCATGAATATTCTAACTTAAAAAATCTATAGACCGCCACTCATTGTGATCTCTATCTTTTTGAATGACTACGATCACATAGTTTTATTTTACTCCAAACACATAGAGAATGAATTTCTTATTGTAATTGGGGTTAGCTAACACTGGGACTCTGATAATAAATTTATTTAATCTTTTGAAATCCTCTCTTCTAGTTTCTATCCAAGTGAAGTCTACCACCTTTCTAAACATTTTAATCATAGGCTTCACTAAGCAAAGTCAAAAATAAAATTTCAAACAAAATTAATTTTCCTAAAGAATGACTACAAGCCTTTTATTTTGAGGTAAAGAAAGTGCTAATATAAGTTTTACTCTATCTAGATCAATATCCAAGCCTTCATTTGACACCACATGACCCAACAATTTCCCTTCATGGATGACAAAAATTAACTTTCTTAGATGAAGTGACACCCTAAATTATTTGTATTTATGAAAAACCAACCTAGGATGATCTAAATTCTTTTCTTTTTGATGGGAAAATATTGTCATATCATCTAGATAGATCAGTATGACTTTGTTCATCATCTCATCAAAATATAGACCCATAGCCCTTTGAAAAGAAACATTGGAATTTGATAGGCCAAAAGGCATTCTTTGATAGACAAACATTCCTCACTTTGTTGTGAATGCAGTTTTATACTAATCCTCATATCAGATCCATACTTGCTTAAAACCTAAAATTACATCCAACAAGGAAATTCTCTTTGCCCCAAAAACATAATGCATTATTTGATCAATTTGACACAAAATATAGTGATCCTTTAGTGATGGTTTGTTCAAGTTTCTAAAATCCACATAGAGGTAAATGTATCCATTCTTTTTTTTGACCAATACTAGATTGGCTACCCATGTGGAATGTTTGAATGGGAAAATGATCTTTACATTAAGTATCTTCAAAAATTCTTGTTTCATTAGTGCTTCTATTTTTAGATTTATTGGCCTTTGCTTTTATCAGAATGGATTAGCATTGGGTACCAATTCTATACTATATTGGATGGTCTCTTTACTATATACCTTTAAATAATCGTAGCTCTATGCAATTATGTCACTAAATTATTTGCATAAACTTAATAGTTTTTTTTGGTAAGTTAAGTTAAATTAAAAGGGGTTTTTATCAAGGATCCCAAAACCTGATTACAACAAACTTCAAAAGGAACAGTCCAAGGATGGACATCAAGAAAGGCTTGAGGAAAGCCTTCAAGAACACCTTTAGGAAAGCATTCAGGAAGGTAGTGAGGAAAAATACGTGGAAAAAAATTTGAAACACCTACTAGGTGGGAAAGAAAAAGGCGGTAAAAGAAAACGAAAAACCACCTAATAAACAAATTTGAATGTCCCAAATGTGGGAAAGGGAAATAGGTTCCTAAAATAAATTGAAACATCCCAAGGGTGGTAAAAGGAAATAGACACCAAACCACCCATGGGAAACTAGAAACCAGGAGAGAAACAACATCCCGCGTAGGGGAAACCCTGTCAAATGCAGAAACCATCCTACACCAAAGTGTGGAGCAGAGAGACTAAAATCACAGTAAATCCCACCAAAACAAGGACGAGAAGCAACCAGGGACACCATAAGATTACTCAAAATGAGAAAAAGCTGAATCCCTCATGAGCCTAAAATGTGGGACAAAAATCTGAGGATTTCCTCAGGCCACAAAATTCTCATGCAATGGAACACAAGCCTGGAAAGTAGGTCAACATTCTAAGTATCTCCATAAGCTATGAAGTCCTCATGCAGTGAAGAAGAAAGCATTCAAAGATGCCAGTCGAGTAGAGAAAACAACAGAAGTGAAACAAAACACCGTAGAAAATAGATGGGAAAGTTCCCAAGGAATCCAAGAGGAAGGAGTCATGAGGAGGCCCAATTGTGGATGATAGAGACCAAATGGAAAGGATCAGCTAAAAATTCCATACAAGCTTCAACACCACAAATGAATAGATTTAGGGATACATATGATGAAGTCCTACAAGGACATAGCAATAGGGAAACCAGAGGCCCCCAAGACAAGACTATGAAAGAAACTAAAATCCTGTTGGATCCACAACATCGATCCCAAAGAGTAGAGTCATAGTAGAAAGGATATGTCCCCCCTCAAGACCAAAAGGATGTCATGCAAAACTACTCATGAAGCCTCTTTCCCATAGCCCCAACATTCTACAACTAAAGAACCACCAAGGGAAAACATCAAGAAGACACCTAAAAAAACCTAGAAAAAACTAGGAAATCCAAGGAAAAAATCCCTGAACAACCCAAAAAACCCAAGGAAAGTTCCAGGGAAGAACCTTAATCCATTATAGATCCCAGGAATTGAAGGAAAAACCCAGAAAATGGGAAGGAAAGGGGTAGATTAGTGGATCAGTGATCTACCATCCCAAGGAGATTGTCTGCAACACCATCCTGCCAAGGAGGAAGGGTTAAGGAAGTGGCAGGGAACTTGGGACAGGAACATAGACCTGGGATAGGACCAAGGAAGGGATGCAGGGAAGTGGAATAGGACTTCCAAAGGAAGTCACCTACAAAGCTCCCCTCGATCCAATAATGTTTAAATTCTCTTCAAGTTCCAATTGAATTTTTTTGAACCCTTATTCATCGATTTTCATCTTTTGGCCAATTGGCCAGTCACTGTTATCAAATAAAATTTCAAGGGTAATCAGTCCCTTGGGAATATGACTATTATTTAGCTAAATCATGTCTCCATTCATATTATCTAGCATGTCATCGTGCATATTAGCACAATCTATTTCTTAATATAAAAATTCCACTACCTACTTATCATTATCAAACACTTTCCAAAATGAATCATTATCTAGTACAAAGTGCCTAAATGCCAACTTAATAAATCTTAAACCTTTTCTTAGATTAGATGTCGAGGAGAAATTAGATCCATGGAAAGCTAATGCATCAACCTGTGCATTCTACTCCCTAGAAATTGCCTTTATATTCATCATATTAAAGCTTTTGAATAGGTCTTAAAATTTGTTTCGGTAAGCTTTTAAGTAATGCTACTTGTTATTGCATTTTTTTAATGAGGTTCACTATTAGCTTGAAATATCCACAATTCATCAATAACTTTATTCTCATCTTCTCTGCTTCTTTCAATCCAATACACAATGCTTCATATTCTGTTACATTATCGGTATATGACATTATCATATCATCTAGAAGAAGCTCCTTGATTTTTCACTACACATGGAAATATCCTAGTCTAGAAATTCCTTTTAGCTTCTCTCCTTTTTATGGTAGTGATTTCATTTGTCATATTTTTCAATGTTGTCATTATTTCATTCATGTCAACTATTTAAGGTTTAGGAGTTAGTAATGTAGGTATGGAAGGAGGTGTCGGTAATGTTGGAGTTGGCAGGTATACTTTTAATGCTAGATATTTGGCTATAGATATTGGAGCTACATTTGGTAAATGAGTGATTGTAACCAATGCTTGTTTTCCATGTTTGAGGTACATGATTTTTGGGAAGATTGACATTATGTTCCTAGGAGGAAGTTTATCTATAGCTAGCATGGTATTTTATACTACTATTATTGCTTGGTATATCTTAAGAAACATCAACATATTAGATTGTCATATCAACAAGCCTAACTCTAGGTTGAAAGCATAAAAGTAATAGTATAGCGCTTGGGGATCTGTTAGCCTAATTTATTTTGGTACTCTTTTCCATGTTATGTTGAACCTAATGTTAAAGTCCATTATTACTTCTTAAGGATACCTTTGTATAGTGGTGAATTGGGTTAGTAGTGAGAATAAATCTACTCGTTCATTAAATTATTACACTAGTCTACCAACAAGTTGTGCCCATGAATTAATTCAACCAACATGAAGGATCTAGTACCAATATAGTACCTTACCTTTGAATGATATTACTAGCAATCTTATCATAACACACTCATCCTGAATATCATGGATGTGGCTAAGGAGACTACATCTTGAAAATGCTCATAGTTTTTTTTTTCTAGTGCCATCATATGTTGGAAAGTGCTACCTAAGGAATGAGGTTTTAATTTACTAAGTCAAGTGGCGATATGTTATTTTAGTTAGGAAATTTTTGCAGGATTTGATCCATTTGTTGAAGTCTAGCTAAGTGGAGAGATGGTGGAGAAGTAAGTGTGTAGATCCTTTGCTTTCTATGGGATTTTAAGAGGAAGATGAAGTAGGAGATGTTGATGATCTATGTCTTCCTAATTCTAATGGAGGTAGTTCTACAAATAGTACTAGTTCCTCCAACTTTTTTTTTGTTGCTCTTATGAGCATAAGATTATAAGTTTAGATGGTGGTTGAATTTATTTTATAGTTATTTCATTTCAATAGAGTTGTCAGGTGATTGGATTATGATCTACTACAACAAAATATCACCAAAGTTCTACTCAATCAAGGAGGTGAGATTTGGATCCCATCAGGAATGTAAAATACTCTCTATCCAAAATCTACCTAAGTGGATGAATTACACCCTCAAGACATTAGCCAATATTGAAAGACCCAAATATTTGGGTTCTTTGAGTTAGCCTCTAGAGTAGTTTGGTTCCTATAGTTCTAGCTACACTAAATAACAAACAAAAGGGAAATCAAGGGTTGCTGAATAAAGTAATAAATGTATAAATTTAGGGGCTATATTTATATTGGCATAGATTTAGCAACATCAAGAGACATAAAGCATGAGAATATTACAATTTAAACTAAATAAGACTGCCAAATAGACCAACTTTCTTTTCTTATTATAAAGCATTCAATATTACTGAGCATTTAAACATTATCAAGCAATCTAGGAACTAATGAACAACAAATCTAGGGAGAAATCTAGAAAGCAAAATAATTATAACAAAATGAACCATTCATATAGCTTTAACATAAATGCTTAACAATTAAACTAGCATACATACATGATCTGCAATAATTTGAGAAAGAGGCTAAACAACAATCTGGTCTTTATTTAAAGGCACACAATACATTCATCACACAATTATGCAATTGTAAATTCTAAAGAGTGGACCCTTTGAATGAGCTATATTCAAGTATATATATATATATATATATATATATATATATATATATATATATATATATATATATTTATAAAATTTCAACTAGTTTAAAAATATTGCTATAAGAGTGGATTGTAGGTTTACCAAGTTGTTGTAGAACATGTGTGTCCCTTTCTAGCTCATTCTATTTTAATTAAATTAGCACCATGATGCTAATGTGGCTTGCTTCCACTTAATATTAGGGAGTGACAACTAGAATTTCTTCATCTTATCCACAAGATCCCCTAACAAGTTTGTTCTACTTCTAGTTACCTCATGATTGGTTTAGTTGTATCAACACAAATGTTAGTCAGGAAAGATATTTTTTGATAGTAGAACATGACTATCAGGAGCATGCTTGGGCATTTTAGCTAAACTCAATCCATTCGATACCTTCAGCTTCAACCTCTATCCATTGCTTTTACATACTTATCTCAACCTTTTGTCAGATGTTGGGTTTATCTTCATATCTTGATGATGTCAATGCCTCCAAAATTTGGCCATATTTTTTGCTTTGCCACATCCATATACATGAATCTATAAGCCAAAATTTGGATACTTATTTTTCAAACTTTGTTCTTTATCAATTCTTCATTGAGCACCACTCCATATTTGCTAGACTTATATGTGCCTCTTGATGATGCCAACATTTGAAATGTCTAGCGCTCTTTGACACTTAGTCGATGAAATGAAGCATTCTATCAAATGTCAAACGTTAGATTAGCTTTATGCTATCCTCAGTGTGTCAAGTTCCATGCCTTATAATATTTTCTATTCAAGCTCTCTTTTGCTATGTCAGTTTCTCATGCTACCTATGCTGACATTGGTATCTTCAAAAATTTGACCTTCTTTGCTTCATAGTTATAATTTTAGTGCACTCGATAGGCTTTGCTATAATATTAAATGCAGGATTCATGTTCATATTTAATCCTAAGCTATCTCATAATACATTGGATGCCATATCATAGTGTGTTTTGATAAGTCCCAAAAATGTACATTTTTTATACACTTTTAAGGGGCATCATTACTAGTTTAATTAGCATTTGATATGTATTTTATATAACTTATGTATATAATTGATAGAAAATCCAGTATTATGCTTGATTGGTATTTTTAGTGGGAATTGTGTATAAATGCAGGTTTTGCTACTAATATGGTGTTTTCCAGTCTACATCCACTTGGACCTGGCATACTTATGCTTTCAGAGACTAAGGCATGAGAGTAGGTGCCTTCCTATTCAAGTAAGGTGCACAACAGAAGTATGCACCTTCCTCTTCAAGGAAGGCACCCAAAAGAAGTAGGCATCTTCCTCTTCAAGGAAGATGTCTAGCAGAAGTAGGCTCCTTCCTCCTCAAGGAAGGCACCCAACAGAAGCAGACACATTTCTCTTCAAGGAAGGTGCCCAACAAGAGTAGGGACCTTCATTATAAGGAAGGTTCCCAACAAAAGTAGGCACCTTCCTCATGGAGAAGGCACCTCCATGCCTCCATACTTTGCAAGATTGACCAAACCAGCTTTGACCGATTGACCAATCGGCTAAGGAGGAGGTTGCACGTGAAGACAAAAAGGAGATATTTTATTTACTATTATTAAAATAGAATGAACACTTCTATTATTTGATTGGTTGGATACCTTTGTAACGTGAGTATTATTATTTCACGCTCACGGATGAACCAAGAGCAACGATTTTTCTAGCGATCAATGTGGGAGATATTCTATTTTATGCAATATTATTAAAATAGAATAACGCATCCTATATTTTCTACCAAACATATTCTGTTACGATAAAACATAACATGCTTGATTTATCCTACAAGAGGGAAAATTAGTGTGTGACTATTTTAATTAATATATGGTTGTTGTAATTGAACATATGCAATATTCATTGCATATCTATTGTAACTGCAAGTCTGAAATAAACTTGCTTAAATTTGTAACAAAGGAAGGTTGGGCATTGTATAAATGCACAGGTCTTCCCTGAGAGAAGGAGGAAATTTTATGGAGAAATTATTCTATTTTATTTCTTGTCAATTTTATTAAGAGTGCAATTCCTCTTATCTGAGCAAGCTCTACGCAGCTAGCTGGGCGGACTATCTGCGGGAGCTTGGGCCCACTCCTTGCAGTAGTCCTCCCCTATTTATTTTTGTATTTGTTTTTTGTAGATTAGTTCATTGCTTTAGTTTACTGCTTTATTTAATTTAGGTGTGTGTTTCTTTTCCATGCATTTAATTTCCTGTACATTTCTTTCCAGCATTTAATTAATTAATTTATTTATTCTGCACTTAGTTTGGATGAAATGAAAATGTTTAAACATCCCCCACCAAACTAAATAAGGTACAATCAGATTTATTCCCCAACACTGCAGGCATATACTATGCGTGACACTCATAATTTTATGGACTTATCGGATTGATAATTTATGGAAGAGAAATGAATGTTTTCCCAAACATAATTTCTACTCACCATTTTGGCGTCGTTGTCAGGGAGTGTCTAAACTGTAGTGTTAAGATTTACAAGTCAAATAAAAAGCCATTTAAAAATACTTGTAGATCTTTTTACCTGAGAAGTGTGAGTCCACCAAGGGCCTTTTTATAAGGCCAAAAATAGTTGTTGGAATAGTTAGAGCCAAATCCCATAGGTAACTATTTACATTTTTTAGCTTCTCAAGTAAACGTGGGAATGAACCTGATGTACCAAATTAAGTGTAGAAGTAGGAATAAAACGTGTTGTTGAAAAAATTAGAAAAATCTAGCATTGAAGGATTTTCCTCATATTTTCAATGGTTTCAAGAAATAAACGAAATAGCACAACCCAGGTCTGACAGTTGAAAATATTTAGGGAAGTGTTTTTACATAGAAACCATTGGAAAATTATGCCTAGTTTTAATGATAAAAATTTTTATAGGCTTGAAATTTTTGCAACGTATTGGTAAATATTTTTAATGATGAAATTAATAGCAGGAAAAATGATAGAGCAAAATTTTTAAAGAACATCTTGTTATGAAGTATGCTCTTCACTTGCACTTAAGGCAACCTGGTGAATCAGAAACTAGCATGTATTTTTTAAATACTGCTATGCCATGTTTTTTCCAAGTTGCTAACCTGCAGGTAGTCATTTTTCTAGCCTATGCATTTTGCCATTATGTTGAGAAAGTTTGGTTTTGAGGCCATGGGATAAAATGCTCTTCTCATGCTATGACGTATTAAACTAGTTGATAATGAAGCAGATGATTTTTGAAAGACTAGTTTAAATATAGGCATGGGGAAGACCCCACCTTCATCATTGCCACCAACAACACAATAAACATTGTCTAATATATATATATATATATATATATATATATATATATCTTCTACTGAAAAGGCTCCAAGTTAAGAGTAAAATAGAGTTTTATTTTTCTACTTGTTGGAAGAGAGTATCCTCTTTCCCAAGGACCAGCTTGGTCTAGAAGGAAAATGAGAAATCCCCAACCGGTAGCTAAATAAAGCAACAGATAAAAAAAATAGAAGTTTTACTTTTGTTACTTGTTGGAAGAAAGTATCCTCTTTCCCTAGGACCAGTTTGGTCCGGAAGGGAAATGAGAAATATCCAACCGATCGCTAAATAAAGCAAGCAAGGAGCCCAGAAGTAATCAGAAGATGACAAAAAAAAACAATAAAAAAAAATTAATTAGTTAGAATTTTATTTTAATGTCTTTAGTTTAGATTTTTCTTTTATGTTTTGCAGGACAACGTGAAGTGCAAAGTAGACAAATAAGGAGGTGTCTGTGAAGATCTCATGAAATGAGGTTCATACATGGAGTTCGTAATAGCACTATATGAACTATCTCGTGTACCTGATCGTGTAGCATCCAATCTAACAGGTGAAAGCTAGTAGAGTTTTGCCTTGGAAACATTGGCACTTGAAGGTAGGCTAAGTAACCCTGATCAAGCGAAAGGCTTCTAGCCCAAGGTGCTTATGGAATTAAGGGGAAAAATTTTCTAGAAAGTGTGTGATTGTTATAGCCTGGATGATAAACAGAGTCAGTGATGCTACACCAAGTGCAAGGGAAGAGTGCCGAGACAATGTTTGAGTAAAGGTCAATGAGCTCCATTAGCAATTGCCTCACATTTGTGAGAGTGGATTAGATATTGGCATGGGGGAGACCCCATACCATACCAATGGCTTGGACGAATGCTCAATCATTCGTTAAAAAAAAAAGGAAGAAGAAAAAAAAAAGAGAAAAAAAAGGATAAAGAAAAAGAAAAAAAAAGGAGAAAGAAAAAGAAAAAAAAAAAAGGAAGGATACGTGAAAAAAAATTATAAATTTAAAGATGCCTTGATCATCAAGAAGGCACCTTCCACATGAAGAAGACACCATACATTGGAGGCACCTTCTGTATGAGGAAGGCGCCATACATTGGAGGCACCTTCCGTATGAGGAAGGCACCATACATTGGAGGTGCCTTGCACATCAAGAAGGTGCCATACATAGAAGGCACCTTCTATAGCAATAAGGCATCTTCCACAACAAGCCGACACCTTGACATCTATGGTGCCTTGATCCATTTCCCACACCTAGGTGGTTCGATGACACAAGAAGAAAAAAAGAAAAGAGAAGAATAAGTGATGAGGTGCCTTGATGGCATATAGTAGAGGTGCCTTGATAAAAAAAAAAAAAAATTTGCGAATCCTCCCAATGAAAAAAATAAAAAAATAACGCATAAAACATGTCCTGTTTAGCATAAAATTTGCTTTCTTATTGCTTTGTAGGAAATCATGAATCGAATTGCAAGATGTAGGCATCCTAAGAGCCAGGGCCTAATAGACACGGACTCATGAATCATGTTTTATTGCTTTCGTGTGTGTAGGTAATGGTTCCCTATGAGTGCAAACTGAAGGCATCCTAAGAGCTAGGGCCTGAGGCACAAGCTATGATTCATGTTTTCTAGTTTTTGTAAGTGTAGTTTCATAGGACAAAACCATGAGCATGATCTATAGGCGGATCTGGCTTAAAATAGGCCCAATAGATGTGACATTTTTTGCCCTTTAATTAGGAGAGCGGTAAAGCAAAGAAGGCACTTACTTCCCACCAGGGAGAGAGTGCCTACAATCATTTCAATATAGTTGTGCCTTTTTCCACCAAGAGGTAGGCACCAATAAGCGATGTTCTTATTCCTTTATGAGGGTGCTAGTTATTCAGTATGGAGCCTGATGTTCAAAAGGCTATAGACTTGTTGCGTAGAGGGACCTGTTGCTGGCAATAAGGGCATCACCAATTTAAGTGGGGGAGAATACAAAAAGAAAAAAAAATCTTCTGCTAAAACAACTCCACGTTGAAATGAAAATTAGAAATAGAGTTTTAATGGAAAAGAGTGATGAGTGATGATTTCAGGAGCACACGGTGAGAAAAGTAATCCTGCAAGTGCATTCAAAAAGAGATACATCAATCCAAGATTAAAAGAGTTTTTGGCAATTAACTGCCATCAATCCTTTAATGGTATATGGGACGCAAGAGTCCCTACGCGACCTCACTTTTTAGTCAGTTGTTCCCATATTACTGTTTCTTTGGTAGTATTTTATATGTAGAGAAAATACAGAGAAGAGGATGAGGAGAATGCCACATTTTTAAAATCACCAGCTCAGTTGTTGCATATTGACTCTATTCCTTGATGCAGAGGATGAAAAAAGAGAGAGAAAGTCAAGATTTTTTTTGTTCATGGTAAAACAGTATATATATATATATATATATTATGATTGCGATGTTGGATTTTTTAAATCCATGCCTAAAAAAATAAGGAAGAACAAAAATGATTAATGGTGTGGAGGAAGAAGGCAGCCAAAAAAAAATAATACATAAAGAAATAAATAAAATCTCCTAGAGAACCAACGTGAAGATGTCTGACACCACCCGCATCATATACATCAGGTTCTATGAAATTCACTCGAGTATGTACTGATTTTCCTTTTAATTATGTGTATAGTTATTTTAAAATCATTTCTATGCTAATACCAGCCGATGCCCCTATAGTTTTTCAAAATCTCCCATGACATGCCTCGAATATAAGAAAAAATAAAAAAATGGCTATGGCATCTACGTGAAAAATTTTGGTATCATTTTCATTGCCGACTCATTACAGAGGTAGCCAGCTTGAGTGAACACATATAAATGATGCTACTCTGTACCATAAAGGAAGTGTTGAATGAATGAAAACAAAAAAAACAATAGTGCTGAATAAAAAAAAATGCAGTGCTGAGTCGAAAAAAAAACACAACAGTGCTGAATGGAAAATACATAGCAGCGCTCCATGGATAAAAAAAACAGAGATGCTGAAGGCCATTGAAAAAAAAAAATTATATATATATATATATATATATATATATATATTATTATCTCGGGGGTTGTTGTCACGAGGATAGGACAATTTTTAGGCATGGTCAGCCTACGAGAGGGATAACTTTAGCTTTTGGTGCCATGAGGGCGTGGCACATGTTAGGCATGGGGGGATGATGAGTCCCAAAAATGTACATTTTTATACACTTTTAAGGGGCATCATTACTGGTTTAATTAGCATTTGAGATGTATTTTATATAACTTATGCATATAATTGATAGAAAATCCAGTATTATGCTTGATTGGTGTTTTTAGTGGGAATTGTGTATAAATGCAGGTTTTGCTACTAATATGGTGTTTTCCGGTCTACATCCACTTGGACCTGGCATACTTCTACTTTCAGAGACTAAGGCATGAGAGCATGTGCCTTCCTCTTCAAAGAAGGTGCCCAACAGAAGTAGGTGCCTTCCTCTTCAAGGAAGGCGCCTAGAAGAAGTAGGTGCCTTCCTCTTCAAGGAAGGTGCCTAGCAGAAGTAGGCACCTTCCTCTTCAAGGAATACATCCAATAGAAGTAGGTGCTTTCCTCCTCAAGGAAGGCACCCAATAGAAGTAGGCACATTCCTTTTTAAGGAAGGCACTCAGCAGGAGTAGACACCTTCCTTATAAGGAAGGCGCCCAACAAAAGTAGGCACCTTCCTCATGAAGAAGGTGCCTCCATGCCTCCATACTTTGCAAGATTGACCAAGCCAACTTTGATCGGTTGACCAATGGGCTAAGGAGGAGGTTGCACGTGAAGACAAAAAGGAGATTTTATTTACTATTATTAAAATAGAATGAACACTTCTATTATTTGATTGGTTGGATATCTTTGTAATGTGAGCATTATTATTTCACGCTCATAGATGAACCAAGAGCAACGATTTTTCCAGTGATCAATGTGGGAGATATTCTATTTTATGCAATATTATTAAAATATAATAACGCATCCATTATTTTATACCAGACATATTCTGTTACGATAAAACAGAACACGCTTGATTTATCCTATAAGAGGGAAAATTAGTGTGTGACTATTTTAATTAATATGGTTGTTATAATTGAACGGATGTAATATTCATTGCATATCTATTGTAACTACAAGTCTGAAATAGATTTTCCTAAATTTTTAACAGAGGAAGGCTGTGCATTTTATAAATGCACAGGTCTTCCCTGAGAGGAGGAAATTTTATGGAGAAATTATTCTATTTTATTTCTTGTCAAATTTATTAAGAGTGCAATTCCTCTTATCCGAGCAAGCTCTATGCAGCTAGCTGGGCAAAATATCTGTGGGAGCTTGGGCCCACTCCCTATAGTAGTCCTCCCATATTTATTTTTGTATTTATTTTCTATAGATTAGTTCATTGCTTTAGTTTACTGCTTTATTTAATTTAGGTGTGTGTTTCTTTTCCAGGCATTTAATTTCTTGTACATTTATTTCGAGCATTTAATTAATTAATTAATTTATTCTGCACTTATTTTGGATGAAATAAAAATGTTTAAACATCCCCTACCAAACTAAATAAGGTACAATCAAATTTATTCCCAACACTGCAGGCATATACTATGCGTGACACTCATAAGTTTACGGACTTACCGAATTGATAATTTATGGAAGAGAAATGAATGTTTTCCCGAACATAATTTCTGATCACCATGTTGGATTCTATACCTTCAACAAGCCTCTATTGACATTAGCATTTTATGTTTTTGGTCATGTCCAGTAATAGTCAAAATTTGAATCTGATGTGAAAACAAATGGATGAGCTCTTCTATCTTGGATTCTAATTTTTAGTTGTGCTAGATGTTGGGTGTTTTCTTGTTTATTGTTGACATCATCATATTAGACTTTTTGACAACCTTCTATAATTTACGAATTTTCGTGTTATGGAACTGCTCAGGTTTAGCTAATCCTTATCTACCTTCCTCTTGATTCAGTGACTATTTTAGATGTCTAACTAAGATTCTGAAGCCACTTTACTCTACAAAATGGAAAATTATTTTATTAGAAAATTTCTTCTCCTTCTAAGAAGATGATGTGGGTGAGTTATTCTCCCCACAAGGCCAAGCCACTCATATCTTCTAGTCATGGAATTCTAGTAATTTCTCATCCACATTCTCTATTATATAATACATAAAATTTAGGTTCAATTATTTTCATTAGTGGTTATTTTTATATATTTCATTGCATGGGGTAGGACACATCAATGTATCCAAGGAGCATTTAGTATTTAATTTCTAACTAACATTATATCCTCTTGGCATGTGATATGGCAATAAGGCATTTAGTGGTTAATTATTGCAATTTCAAGTCTTTATCTTTATTTGAACATGTTAGATGCATCACTATAATTATTTTATTTTTTTCCAAGTGTGGGAAATTTATTACCTCTAAGGATTAAAAAATCCTATTCCATCAGTATGTTTCTTCATGGTGGATAGCAAAGACCTAGTTGAAGTCTTCAAAGAAGTCAAAACTTGTTATACATATTGTAAACGGTAAAGTCATCTTATCAATAATTATTTATGAGATTACAAAATATTGAAGCTAAGTTTAAGAAGATAGAGGTTGGCCTTCCAAATGACAAGGAAGGTTCAAATGGGTCATCCTATTATCATAATGAATAGACCCATTAGAGATTTTATTAAGGAGATAAAATGTTATTAATAGTATCTTCTCTCTTTGGCTCCTCAATTTCGATTAAGGATTATGTTGAAATATGTAATCCAATTTTATTGGCCAATGCTGACATTTTATAATATAAATAATTATGATGTTTGCAGGCTAATATTGTATAGTGTATTAATAAGGTTTTATGGACTAAGTCTAAGGTCCCATGGTTTAACCTTGTAAGGTTAATATTATTATACCATAACCTTAATGTTATTGGATTCAAGGTTATGTGATTATATATTTATTTAGATATCTCTTCCAACTAATCCATAATGTTTATGTGTGAAATTTTTCTTGATCATAGTGTTGGGTGACATAAGGTATCATCTTATTTTCATGCATATTTTCTCTTTGTTTTCACTCTTTATTAGTTGTATCTATGATATTTGAGTAATGTTTCACTTATGTTTATTCTTGTAAATCATAGTGGAATCCACGAAATCCTATCAACGGTAATAAATTAATATGTCAAGATACAATGGCAAAATATGTAATTGGATAGCCTTGCATGTGAGGACATAGAACAAGTAGAATGAAACTGCTTAAATTGTCAAGCTACACAAATAAAGTATATAGTTCGATAAACTCGCTTGTGAAGGCACAAAATAAGTAGAAGGAAAATATCCATAAGAAGTCAATGAATTTTGATATGTGCTATCTATAGATATTTTGCTAAGTCAAATCCATGAATCATATGAAAATACAAGAGAAAGAGAAATTTTTTAAGGATGTTTGCATCATGACCAAACAAGCCATGGTAAGCAATAAATGTTCTAATTTATATAGTTTGAGAAGGATACAAGAGGTATAGAATCTACAACTATTGAAGGTGATCAATAATAAAGACCAAGGTCTTGACAAGAATTGTCAAAGACCAAGTGTCACGTTGATGTTATGCCAATGTTTCCATATATAGAAAATGTTGGTCAATTGATGAATGAACAAATAAGAAATACGTTTTTCATCTAAAAATAATGGTCAACTACCACTACATTAAAACATATCTAAGAAAGGTAGTGTTATCAAGAAAAAGTCTAGAAAGTATTATATAGAATATTCTAAGACATGTTAACACTCTAAAAATGCCAAAGAGAAAAGCAAGCTATTGTTTAATTAAAATGTGTATGAAAGGTGGTGACATGATCTAAGGAGCCAAGAGAAAATCTTAGATATCCCAAGAGATAAACCATTTAAAGATAAATATTTTAAAATCCTAATATGATCTTGATTGAAAAGAAGAATAAAATAATAGTCATATTCATAAACCTTCAAATTTTCCATTCTCTTTATCATTTTGGAAGATAAGGTCATCCCACCAAAAAAATTTAGGACATCCATTCATATAAGCACTACGAAAAGAAAAATCATAGGACTAGAATATTTAAAAATCATCTTGTTGCAAGTGCAAAAAGGATACCTCTAAATAAAAGTAAAATTTGGAAGTAATTACCATGGTGCCAATGCAAACATTAACATTAGTTCATGGTTTGGCTACCTCAAACAAATGGAGTATAACTACCATTGGTATAAATGACGTGTGTCTTACAATCCTCTAGTTTGAATAGTATGTGACTCAAGTAATGTATCAAGAGAAAGAATTTGGAAGTCCAAGCAATCACGTAAAACTTAGGAAAACTATAAAAAAATAACTTCCAAAAAATAGCAATTTTAATAATAATTTCTAGAGTAAAAACAATAGAAAAACATACACTAAATCACAACAAATATAAATCCAATAAATTATTAAAAGTCTAAATTTCAACTCTTAGAAACAATCTAAGTCACTTAGAGAGGAGAATGTTTCTTAGCCACTTAAACAAGTTGAAGTCTCTTATGTGCACCAAGGGCAATAAAATTTAGACAAATGAATGATGGCCCAACTACATCACATATCTCCTTATAGACTAAAAAAGTAACAAAGCCTAACCCTAATGCTCAAGATTAGACTATCCTAACCTAAGAGTTTGATCTAATCAAAATAAACATAACTGATATGGCTACCCTAGGATTATTACATGGTTCTCCCATTACAAAATGTTTTTCTCAAAGCTTGAAGTTTTTAGAGAATGGTTGTTAGTTCCCATGTCACATCCTATTTAGTAAGATATTGTTAATTCATGAGTATATCTTAAACTTAAGAAGATCACAAATTATAGACCCATGGCTATAATTCTTCTAGATTTAGGTCAACCTATCCTCTTTTATGTAACTCTAGAAGATTTATCTAGAGATACATCTTTAACAAAACAATTGGTTAAGAAAAGAAACATAAAAATAGGGTGTATTTTGTAGGTAAGAGGAAGATCCAAATTATATGCTACATCCCCTATTCTGTAAATCATATTGTATAGAGCATATAATATAGGTACAATATTTTGGCTAGAAAATGTTGCTTATATTACCGAAGATACAAAAATACCATATTACCCACCCCAATGTTTCATTTAAAGTGGTGTAAATCCTATTATTGCTTATTATAATTATAATATTGATAAATATTGTCCATGAGAAGCTAGAGGATAGTCTAATGTTGATTGAGAAAATTATTCACTTCGGCCACATTGGAGGAACCTAAAATATAATTTTCCAAGGATGGGGATTTTTGCCCGTGCTATGTCTCATGAGGATATATTAGTGGAAAGATGATTAGAAATAGTGTACCATCATTCTAATAATAGAAATAATTTAACCCTCTAATACTACTTACCTTGGAAAAAGCATATTAGATAAGTATTTAGACACATGTTTTTATAATTTTTGTTTAGCCATCTAACTAAGGGTGATAGGAAGAGACTATATTAAAAATATAATTTTTACTAGTAAAAATATGATGAAAATAAGAAACAACAGACTTGGGCATACCATGCAGCTTGAAAATATAATCAAGTAATATCTTGGTCACCTTGCTAGTGGTGAATAAATATTTTAAAACACAAAACTGGGCATACTTGGAGAGGCCATTTAGCACCATAAAATCATTGTTTTTGTAATGACCCAAAAAAAGACTAACCTGAAAACTAACCAACTCAAGAGAATTTTTTTTAACTCATTAGGGGATCTACATCTTCCCACTTTACATAAGTTATTCTATTAAGGTATTGATGTAATGCCTTATGATTAATTTGTTCGTCTCATCTATACAATGATCCAACTTATCCCTTTTTGTTTGTCAAAATGGTATACCCATCCCTACACCATACATAAGTTTGTATATGTAAGTGTACTAAGCATAGTGGCATAAAGTTTCTATGCTTCCTTTATCATACATAAGTCCATCTATGTAGGTAAAGTTTTAGTTTTTTATCTCATCTATGCGATGAGCCAACCAAAGCATCTATCACTTCGCATGATAGTCCATTCATTGACACTACAACCTAATTGTTGCCTTCTCGCAACTATCTAAGTTTAGGTCATTAAGAAGTTGTGAAACAAGGTTACCCAAAGTTTCCTTCTAAAATGAATCCCTTATATTAACTCTCTCTCTAAGATTCTAATGAATAAAGTCCACATAGGCATCCTAATGCCTACCACCCAACTTACTTGCATAAGACTCTTCTAACCTCCGCGGTAGGAGATAAGATCTAAGCTGCACCACTTCAGACCTTCCCCAAAGACTACCATCTGTGGATCCCACTAGAGCTCCACACTCATAGTGTAACTTATGCAATCATCCTAGGTGTTGCCTCCCCACAACTCCCTCAGGATTGGACTTAATGTTTTGCTCTTGATTTTTTCTCTATTCCTTAAATAGGGATTGTTGGGGCAAAAAAACTGGTTAAATTTTGCCTAATTTTGTCACAACCTCGCATTTAAATTATCATACCAGGAAGCTCGTAAAATTTTGAAGTGCCATGGTTAAGGCCAATAAAAATACCATTCATGAGATGAGTCCGCTAACCTATCATTGGGGGTGTTTATAAAATAGCATTGATTCATCCACACTAAAGGAAAACTATGCATAAATGAAAGTACAAGAAATTAAATCAAACCACACGACATTGTAAATTAAATGAAAATATTAAAACACACCCTGCATAATTTAAAAGAAACATCACACCAAAATAAATAAGCTAATCTAGAAGACAATAAAAGGTAGGGGATAAATACTAGCTTGGATTGGGCCCAAGCTCTAGTATATCCCACCTGGCTGATCATGAAGACAAAACACTAATGAAGGAACTCTCAAGCTTTTATTAATGGTGCAGTGCAATGTTTACATATGATAGTATTCTTAGAAATATTTCCTCCCATATTTCAGAGAAGTCTGTGTGTTTATATAACACACATAAGACTTCCTATTACAGTGCTATTACAACAAAAGGCCTTGTTACAGTCTAAACTGAGGTAGTTTAGTTACTATAACAGGTGCATGATAAACAACTTTTCATCTTTTCCCGATGATAGAATGATCTCTGCATTATTTGTGTTCTGCTTTGTTGAGTGGCTATGCATTTCATCCACTCTGGTTGGGACAACTCATACATTCAGTGGTCTCCCAAGGATAGCTTGTGTGACGTGGAACTAAAGTTTTACTATGGTCAATGGGATACTTTGTAGCTGTCAGGTCAACACACTCAACATTGATTAAGGCATCTGCTTAGTTCCTGCTTGAGGAAGGCACCTACTTGGCACCTACTTGAGGAAGGTTCCTGATTGGTGCCTACTTGAGGAAGGCACCTGCTTGGAACCTACTTGACTAAGGTGCCTGATTGGCACCTACTTGAGTAAGGCATCCACTTCAGTAAGGTTCCTACTTGAAGAGTAAGGCAT
Source organism: Wollemia nobilis (assembly GCA_028583015.1). Lineage (NCBI taxonomy): Eukaryota > Viridiplantae > Streptophyta > Pinopsida > Araucariales > Araucariaceae > Wollemia > Wollemia nobilis. The sequence goes on along the minus strand of JAQPPZ010000380.1, from coordinate 6,571,230 downwards.
GTTGGACATTTTGAGTTCCTAAGCTAAGAGTTGTCATTGATGTCAAAAGGGTCTATGTAAGTAAGAACTATGTTTGTGTTTCACAAAAAGCTTCATGAGAAGCAAAGGTTTTTGATCAAAGGTTCAAGAAGGGATGTATGGAATTTGGTTCCAAAAGGAGCTTCAAGGGAAGATTTGCAATTTTTTTTAATTTAAAACCATGGATGGCAGATTTGAAATGGATTTTTCTTAAAACCCAAGTTGGATTTTCATTTCATCGAAAAAGGTACCCCAATGATGGATAAATTTAATTTTAAATATTTTATTTAAAACCATGGATGGCATATTTGAAATGGGTTTTTCTTAAAACCCAAGTTGGATTTTCGTTTCATCGAAAAAGGTGCCCCGATGATGGAGATATTTAATTTTAAAGATTTAGTTTAAATTTTAATTTATTTAAAATTAAAATTAAAATTTTAAAATTAAAATTAAAAGTTTATCTACCGACATCATGAAGGAAGTTTCAAAAATACCAATGTTTCCAAAGCAAAGGGAAAGCATATAAATATGCCATTGAATTTTTTTAATCATTCATCCTTGCTCGTTGATATTTGCGTTTGGTATTTACGAAGAAAAAGAGCTTGTGTTTTTCATTTAAGTGACACAACGAATATTAAAGGGAGACAATGACCACTTCCCAAAATGCATTAGGCAGCATGGCCTAGTGGTAGCTTGGATTGTGCAAAGATATTGGTGACAAGTAGGTTGTGGTTTCGATTCCCGCAAGCATAATTTTTGGCTTTGTTCTATTGAGGCGCCTAAGGTGCATACTTTTCGCTTGGCAGAAGAGGGTGAAGGATAAGAAGCAGGTGGCACTTCTTTTTAACCAACGAGCCCACAACTCGTGCAGCAGATTGGTCGCGGCTAGGACTTTCATGTTGGGACAAGACGAGGGTTTGATTCCCCTCGAGGCAGGTATTAAGGTTTTTATTAATATTTTGTTTGGATTGCCTAAGGTGGAGTGATAAGGGGTAAAGGTGCATCGTTAGTTGATTTGTTGAGTAACCTTAGGAAATAAGGTCATGGTGGTTGTTTGAGTTGTGAATTATTTTTAATTGTGATTTTTGAAATTGTTAGGAGTAATAAGGGTTTTTGATAAAGTTATTTTTAGTGAAAGTTATTTTGAGTAAGGGTTTTATTTTAAAAAGAACTTTGGTGGATGTTAAAATAAAGTAGGAGTAATAAGGTGTTATTTGGATATTATTGTTATGTTATTACTCAATATCTCTAACCCTTGTTAAGAGTTGAAAAAGAAAGTGTGTTGAGTGTGACAGATTTAGTGGACAACTCATAAGGCATCAAAAAGGTATGAGTAATATTCTCCATTGATTTTATTTGGGTGGTTGATTTTTGAAAATTAAGTTTGGAGTGAAAAGGATTTGATTAGGGTTTCCTTTTCGAAAGTGGTTGAGTTAATGCTTCAAGGTTTTTTGGATTGTGAGTTGTGATTAAACCTTGTTTGATAAGCATTGTTGTTTATACCATTGGTTGAGTGAAGTACTTTGATTTTATGCTTCAAGGTTTTTTGAATTGAGAGTTGTGATTAAAACCTTGTCTTATTAGCATTGTTGTTGAAGCCAATGGGTGATGCAAAGAACTTGAACTTGAGTTGGAAAAGAACATGAGTATTATTATTATGTAAAATTTGTTGTTCATCATTGTTGGAAATATTTTGAGTTAGTTGATTCACGCTTGGACTAGGGTTTGTGAGAAAGAGTTGTTTCTTGAAGTGATTGGTTGAGTAGAGCTGATTGAGACTAGTCAAGTGGTTGTTCAAGTTCCATGAAACAAACTATTCTATATTATGATTGAGTTGAGATTGAGCCTTGAGAATAGAAAATATTGAGTCTCTATCAATTCTATTTATGCTTCTATGAGATTGAGTTAAGATTGACCTAAGTTGAGATTGCTTTGAGTTGAGATTGAGATTTTAGTATAGAACATATTGAGTCTCTAAGAATTCTCTTTATGCTTCTATAATATTGAGTTGAGTTGAGATTACTTTGAATTGAGATTGGAATTTGGGTATAGAACATATTGAGTCTCTAACAATTCCCTTTATGCTTCTATGAGATTGAGTTGAGATGATTTGAGGCAAGTCTTTGAGAAGGCTTGTGGACTATTTTTGTGTAAGCTTTTGTGAAATCTTGTTATGCAGATTTGAGAAATTCCTAGAGAGCACTTATTGAGCAGATTGAGACAAGTTATATGTGAGCTTGTTGAGCAGATTTGAGCAGGTTTTGAGTGAGCCTAATGAGCATATTTGAGTAGGTTTTGAGTGAGCCTATTGAGCAGATTTGAGCAGGTTCTGAGTGAGCTTATTGAGCAGATTTGAGCAGGTTCTGAGTGAGCCTATTGATCAGATTTGAGCAGGTTTTGAGTGAGCCTATTGAGTAGATTTGAGCAAGTTTTGAGTAAGCCTATTGAGTAGATTTGAGGAGGTTATGAGTGAACCTATTGATAGAGATTTGGAGGTGACAAAGTCTCAGTGGATAGAGATCCAAAAGCTAGGACAATTGAAGACATATCTGAGTGAGGAGTCTTCAAGTGAAGAGAGACCCACCAGTCAATGCAGCAGAGAGACAAAATATTCTAGAAGATCACTAGCCAAAGTAGAAGTGGAAAGAGTTATCCTATGGAAGAGATCCACAAACTTGAGATTTAGGGGATCAACATCTCCTTTGGACAGAGGTACATAAACATTATAATTAGGAAGGATTCCCAAGAGATTGATTGAGAAATTTTTAAAAAAATATTTTCCCCGTGGAGTAGCCCATATTGGGTGAACCATGTAAATTGTTGTGTCACTTTTGTGGATGGTGTTTTATGCATTGCTTTGATTACTGCTATTGATACTTGCTATTGATACTGCTATCTATACACTACATAATATTGAATTGAAAAGAAAAGTAAAATGTGGTCTTATACTATTCACCCACCTCTCAGTATAAGCTTATGTTCTTCAAGGCACCCACTCAATATACCTTAGACCCATGAAGTAGAAGCATGTCAGGTCCACATAGGACCTCGAATGAGCAAAAGATGACAAAATCAACAAATATCTACACAAAACACACTTCACACACAAATTAGATAATGCACATAATTTTATTAAATAGATACATAATAATTCATAAAAATATACAACTCGTATTATATTACCACACAAAAACCATTGGAACTCATACAAAAATATGAGCATTTCTGATGCTCATCATCCCCCCATGCCTAATATGTGCCACACCCTCATGGAACCTAAAACGAGTAGTCACCCCCTTCCCGTAGGTCATATATTACTATTTTATTTTCTTAATGGTGACCTTGGCTTTATCTTCATTCTAAGGCTTTCATTTCTACTAAGGGGCATTGGTTTTTTTGTGGGGTGTTTTTGGGCTATGCAGTCCTTCTACTATGTTGGCTTCTAGTTGTGTTGGGTTGGACCTCATCCTTTGGTTGCATTGACCTCCTGTTATGATGGCTGTGCCTCCCTGTCCTACTCGGTCCAACACCTGTGCTTGGTACCTATTGAAAATTTTGTCACATTGCCTAGAGGGGTAGTTTAATCAAAATTTTTGTAAAGTGTTTCTTTTGTAAAGTGTTTATTTTTATTGTTTTTGAAGACATTTGTAAGTATTGCAGCAATTTTGGCTTTCATTGCCACCCCCCTTTGTATATAAAATGGAGATGCAAGAGTTTCGCTACTGAGCAAGCTAAGAAAAGAGCTTCGCTACTGAGCAAGCTAAGAAAAGAGCTTCGCAGGAAAAGGAAGATAACTTCACTAAAAATGGGAAGTAGAGAATAAAAAGAGCTTCACACCCGAAGCAACCCAAATAGATGCTTTGGGTGAAAGTTTTGCAAAGCGAAATTCGAAGAAGTCTAAACAAAGAAGAACAGCTTTTCTGAAGAAGGAAAACAAAGATTAGATCATGGCTCAATTGCTAAGGCATGAAAAAAGCTTCGCACCCGAAGCATTTCAAGCAGTTCCTTTGGGCAAAAATCTTGCAAAGCGGAATTTTAAGGAGTGCAAACATTGAAAACTACTTCGCTAAGAAATTGGTGAAGTATCCACTTCGGGCCTCCCTACCAGCAAACCATTCTCACTTCACTGCAAGTCATCACGAAGCATCTGCTTCGGCTAGCTTTCATGTGAAGCGCTTTCACTCGAAATGGTAGTGGCCCGTAAGGAGCAAGACATTTTTCCAAGGCAAGAATGCACTTCAGCCCAAAATACCCTGAACCACAGTTTTGAGGGAGGATCACGATGAAGCATTTTGACAGCCCATTAGCGAAGCATCCACTTCAGGCGGAGAACCTCAGCGAAGTAGTTTTGACACACCTTTCTAGTGAAGCGACAAGAAATTGAGAGCCATCTCGATGAGGAATACTTACTTCGACATTTCACATCCTCGAAGCTATCTCATGAAGCTCATTCATGTGAAGTGCATAACCAAGAAGGAGGATTTGCTTCGGTTCAAATCCATCGCAAAGTGGATTTGCGAACAAAAATTTAGCAAAGCGCTTCATAGGCATACACTCCAAGCCGGGTATTTTTTCGAGGCAATCAAGTGCCTCATAAATGAGTTTTTACATGCCCGGTGAACTCGCTGCTCATTTTTGGCAATTGGAAAGGAAGTATCAGTCTCTAAAGGAGAGCTCAAAGGACATGGCAATCACTCGAGCTCCACATCCGAAGTCCAAGGACGTTCAGGCAGCTCATAAATGCAAGTTTCCCTAGTTGACCCGGTCACAGTTGCCAGTTATGGGAAAGGATTTGAGAGCTCAGTCATGGGAGCTGCGAGAGCCAACTTCTCAAATTTTTGAGGATGTACTCCTCCATTTTGCTCATTGATGGCTCAGAGGGTCGGGTCCTCTATAAAACCTAGGCAGTGTAATGTGAAAGGGGGGAACTTTCTGCTAGAAATTTGCTCTAACTTGAATTCCTATGATTAATACTAAAGACCTTCGGGCGTAATTTCTCTCTTGTATGCTGCCTTCTATGATTATTCATGTTATATTTTCTTCATTTGCATACTGTAATTCTGCATTTTGGATTTAGGTGTGCGATTGGGGTAGAACCCTAGATTTTTCCCTAAGGATACATAAGGGAGAAAAACATTGTAATAGTTCTCTTGTATTCTGCATTTTGTGGTTATTTCTATTATTTCTTTCTTCATTTGCATACTGTAATTCTACATTCTGGATTTAGGTGTGCGATTGGGGATAGAACCTTGGAATCTTCTCAAAGGATACATAGGGGAGAAAAACGTTGTATTGGTTTTCTTGTATGCTGTCTGTGGATAGTGTTTCTGTTATATTCACTCTTTTCCTAGTCATCGTAATTTTGAATTCTAGATTTCAATGTAATGGGGAGGTTAATCCTGGAACTCCTCCAGAGGATACATAGGAGAGCTCATACTGTGTTCATGTCATTTTATTCTTGGTATTTCTTGCTGCTATTTTGAGTTGTTAGCCAGCGATCATGCTACTGGTTCTTTCCCACTTTAATCTATTGACATTTCTTCCCTTACCTCATTTATTTCTTTCTTGCACCCTTATTATTTTATCTCTTTCCTGCACCCTTACTATTTTCATCTCTTTCCTACACTCTTGTCTCAAAACACTAAGTATTTTAGTAAAGGAGCTGGTATTTCTTTGGAGATTGGCACGAGGGGCATCTCTTCCTCTCAACCTTTGAATGTTGGTCTAGGTCTAGGGTGCGTACACTTCCAAAGATCCTTTCTTGGGCAGATTTGATGACCAAAAATTTTTGGCACACCCGATGGGACACGGTCAGTCTCACCTTATGAGTGGTTGTGAGAATCGATGCTCATCTCATTGCCGAAAGACTCTTAGCATCTGGAAACTCTATTTAACCTGAGAATCTTAAATTCGTAGAGATCAGTACTTAAGCCTATGCCTTCATGCAAACAAGATGGAGAGTTAGGAATAGAGGAGAGGAAACTAAGTTCTTTGAGCTTGTTATTGACTCCTTTGGGGAACGCTCTAGGTTGGTCACCCCTGAGTCGCTGTTACGTGGAACATCCTCGTAAGAGGCTACTTTTGAAGAACAAGGGCTAACCTTAGATAGCATAGTAGCTAGCTTCCCTCCCAATCCTCCCAACTCACCAAAGCATCATAGTGCTTCCCTCCCTATTAGTCGTCTTGTTAGCAATCAAGGAGGAACTTCGAGAATCCCTGTTTCTTAGAATCTAGGTGCAAATATGACACAACAATAACAACAAAAACAACAAAAAATGCAATAGTAGTAGCAGCAACCACCGCCCAAACCGTTCCTAGCATGGAATTCTTTCAGACCACTAAATCTAGTGGGACAAGGGCAAGTTCCACTTGCTACTATGAATAAAATCCCAACGTTCGATGGAACTGGGAAGACTGCTCTAGAGCACATCCAGGACAGTTTCTTTGGTGGCAATTCATGACATCATAGAGAAGCGAATTATGGTAAAGCTTTTGGTTCTATATCTGAGAGGAAAGCTCCTCTACTGGTATAGATATTTACCACCTGGTACTATGATGGGATGGGACCAATTAGCCGAACAGTTGATGAGAAGCTTCAATGAGTTCGCTGATCCATCCTCTCTCATGCATCAGTTCATAATGATTTAGAGACATCCACAAGAAGAGATCACTGAATTCAATGTTAGGTTCACTTGAACCTGGCAAAGGATACTAGTTGGACTTCGGTCGACTAGCGAAGCTGCAACATACTATTTCCTTAGAGCTTTCAACCCTGATATCAGTGTAATGGTAAGGTATTCGAATGTCAATACCTTCCCCAAGTTGTATGAGTTAGCCCAAAGAGTGAAGATAGATATAATAGCTATGGGTAAGCTTCCTCAAAGGATGTCAATATCCATACTTCCTAATTTCCCTAAATATCAGTATGCGAATGCGACCACTCCACAAATTTTTGCAACTCCTGCGTCCCCAATCTCATCTTGGAACTTGAACCCCATTGTATCCTAGATCGCTACTCTACAAATCCATTTTCCCACATTCTCGATATCACAACCCACTATCTCTTCAATGTTTCCTATATTTCCAACACCACCTCAACACCCCACCCTACCTCCAATACCAACAATGGCTCCATTGCCACCTATTCCCAAATTCGATGATATGCAAGCCAAAATACTACAGGAAGTTTAGTCCCTGAACTCCACAATGCAAACTCTATCCAATGACATGACCATTATGAAAAAGAAACAAGTGAAGTAAGAGTTTCTACCAAGAAGGTCTTATCCTACACCCATGCTTACCAATTATCAAGCAGTCCAGCAAGGTAGAGCATCGGCAAGAAATGATGTGATTGATGAAGCTTCGAGCACCTTTGACTACATACATTGGTGCTCCACGTGTAATGACCCTCACAAAGAAAATACTTGCATGCTACACCAACATTATGTGCAGATGCTGGCGAGCAGTAGTCATGGTGGTCAGGTCAACATTATCAAACAAATGGATCAAAACCTGGTAATAGGCAAAGAGGAGCAAGTTGCAGTCCTCACCCAAGGAGGGAAAAGGTCAATAGAGGTAGTCGTTGATCAAATGGATCCCTTAAAGGTGCATGCTCACCATGAGAAGGGATAACAACTTCCCCAGGCCTCGAGCGAAGCTTCTCAGCTTCCCCCAATAAAAGAAAAGGCTCAATAGGCCCCTAAAAAACCATCTCAGGTGGAAACTAAAGAACAAGCTAGACAAAAGCTCAAGTTTCCTTCACTTACCAAGCGATAAAGGGTCGAGGCCACGGAGTAGTATCGCACCAGGTATGAGGCAAAAAGGGAACCTGAGGTGCCCAAATCCCTAGCATATAATATTGTAGATGAGATGAAGAAGACTCTAGCCAAGATCAGTCTGTATGACACACTGCAACTACCCAGACAAGTGGATTTGTTGCAAGAATCATTGAAGATGACCAAGGCAAGAAAGTTAGCACCGCTCGCCCTAGTGCAGACCCTATCTATGTCCATCACAGGAAAGAATAGGCCACCTTCGTTCTACCTATCTCTACAAATGGAAGGGTATGTTGTACACAGTTGTATGATTGACTCTAGGGCCACGACGATAGTCATGCCCAAAGAAGTGTGTGAGGAAATAGGAATGGAGTACACCCAAAGCAGTCATGGCATGCTCCAGTTGGATGGTACTCCCGTGAAGACTGTAGGTGTAATTAAAGATATACCCATCCGACTACACAAGATGCCTCAGATCATGGTTATACAAGAGGTGGTGGTCATCGACCTTGAGCCATATTTTAGTATGTGCTTGTCAAGGGAGTTTGCGATGAAGCTAGGAGGATATCTATCTATGGATTACTTGCACTTAGAGATTCCATTCAAATGGAAGAAGGTTAAAATATATAATGAGAAACCTTCTACCTTCCTCATACAAAATATGTCCAAAGAAGAGAGCAATGATCCTGTGCATGCGATAGTGGAAGAGATAGAGCAAGTGGACCTGGTCAAGGAATCCCTGGCATAGTTAAGTTGTGAATATGAATTTTCATTGGCTAACTTTAATGCCATGATAGAAATGGATATGGGATGTTATGCCATCACCAAGCCAGAAAAACACATCAAGTAAAAGAATAAAACATTTGCCCAAGAAGGACTATGGAGATTATTCTTCGATGGTGCCCGATGCAAAAATAGTGTCGGGGTAGGGATTCTTTTAGTGTCACCATCAGGGGAGCAAAAGGAATATTGCTACTAGTTGGTTTGGAGCTACACCAACAATGCAATATAATATGAAGCTTTATGCCTGGGACTGAAGAAAGCAAAAAAATTGGGCATAAAGCATCTCCAAGTCTTTGGAGATTTAGAATTGGTATGCAATCAAGTCACAAACAAGTGTATTTCAAAGAAACACTATCTCAAGTCATACCGTATTAGGGTATGGGACTTGTTTGACCAGTTTAAATCTCTCAATCTGCAGTCCATTCCACAATAAAAGAACCAACATGTCGATGTTATAGCATCCATCGCAACCAAGTAATCTCTAGCAGAAGACACGGTGCATAAACCTAAAGCTATGAGGATGATTTATAGGCCCTCTATCCCAGACAGAGATTTGCATTGGCAAGTTTTTGACAATGATGAGCAGATTGTGAATTTTATGATTCAAGAAGCAGCCATAGTTGAGAAAAGAAGCCCTGATGATGAGGAATATGAAGGGCTAGTTCAATTGAAGAATAACCACATCCCCAAGGGGTTAATTACTCTAGAAATCCTCTTCGATAAAAATTATCGAGCAGTTTCTCATAGGATCAAAGTCAATGTGATGCAGTATCAGGATTTGGAGCTTGAACTTGGAAAAGCAATAAAATTTGGAACAGATTGCACTTCGAAAGAGCTAGAACAGATCCAATCTCTGTGTAGAAGGTATCCCGACATACTGGCGTGGTCTTATCAAGACTTAAAGGGATACGATTGACAACTGATCCATCATACAATTGAGTTGTAGGAGGGGATCAGATCCTTTCGATAGAGGCAAATTCTTGTTAATATAAATATCGAGGTCTTGATGAAAGCCAAGCTCTTGAAGATGCTCAAGGTAAAGATAATTTATCCCATAAAGCATTTCTCTTGGGTAGTGAATCTAGTCTCTATTAGAAAGAAGAATGGAGATATATGGTTATGCGTGGACTTTCGCAACTTGAACCAGGCTTCTCTCAAAGATCATTACCCTCTCCCTCAGATAGATCAGATCTTGCACTCAGTGTCTGGGGCTCAGCGCTTCTCCCTACTCGATGGCTTCTTCGGATATAATCAGATCTAGGTTAGGGATGAAGATCAACATTAAACCGCATTCACTACCAAGTGGGGAACATTTGCTTACCAATGAATGCCATTCGGCCTTTCGAATGCGGGGGCCACTTTTCAGAGGTCCATGGATTTAGCTTTTGATAAAATCTTGAATAAGGTCATTGTTATCTATTTGGATGACATGACTGTATTCTCCTAAAGAAGGTAGGATCATCCTTTTCACCTACAACAGGTATTCAAAAAATTCTGAGAGTTTGGCATTTCAATAAATTCAAAGAAGTCCATATTCACAGTCAGTGAAGGGAAGTTATTGGGACATGTGATATCAGAGAAGGGTCTCGCTGTAGATCCTGATAGAGCTGAGGCTCTATTGAATCTCCCACTCCCAGTGAATAAGAAAGGACTTCAATATTTTTTTGGCCAGATCAACATCGTAAGGAAGTTTGTCCCAGATTTTGCCTAGGTCATCAAGCCAATGTCTGAAATTTTGAAGAAGGGCACCAAATTCATCTGGACGGAGGAGAGAAAAAAGGCATTTGAAGAAATCAAGGCCCGAATTGCTCAGGCACCAGTCCTGACCAACCCTAACTACAACCGGGATTTCATCCTATATTCCATAGGAGAACTTGAGAGCTATGTTGCAGTCCTGACACAGAAGGGGGAATATGGCAAAGAGCGCCCCATCGTGTTTCTAAGCTAGGTGATACATCCCCATGAAGAAAAATTTAATTTCATAGAAAGGTAGGTGCATGCAGTAATGAAATCTCTTAAGAAATTCAAGTAATTCATTTCCCAAAGTTGAGTTACAGTCTTTGTCATACACCCCGATGTACGCAACTTCATTATCCAAGGAGAATTGGGTAGAAAAAGAGTCGGTTGGGTTAGCAAGATACAGGAGTTCGACATCGAGATCAGACCCACAAAATTGGTTCATGGTCACACACTATGTCAAGATCTTGCGAAGAGCGTAGCGGCTGAAGTTACAGCTTGTCAGTGGGATGACTCGATAGCAGACGGGTGCTTCGCAAATCAAGAAGAGGATGAGAAGGACTGGGTTGGTGAGATAGTTGAATATTTCAACACCGGTAGATGTCCTTCACATTTAAATGCTTTGCAACGAAGGCACTTTAGGATGCGGTCCTGTTAGTCAAAAAGTGACTAACTACAGAAAAACATCTGATGCTCCTTTTTTTCATATTTTCCAAGAGGACCGAAGTGGCCCATATGCTAAATATCAAAGAAAATGCAAAACACCGCAAGGAGGAAAAAGTGTCACGATATCGTGACATGTTGCATTTTCGCGGTTCAAAGCAAAAAGAAAAGCAAAAGGGAAAAAGTGTCACGATATCGTGACATGTTGCTTTGTCGCAACCAAAAGGGAAAAAGTGTCGCGATATCGCGACATGTTGCTTTGTCACGGCCGAATGGAGAAAAAGTGTCGCGATATCGCGACATGTTGCTTTGTCGCAGCCAAAAGAGAAAAAGTGTCACGATATCGCGACATGTTGCTTTGTCGTAGCCAAAAGAGAAAAAGTGTCACGATATCATGACATGTCTCATTTTCACGGTTCACAGCGAGGAGAAAGAGCAAGAGGGAAAAAAGTGTCGTGATATCGCAACATGTTGCATTTTCACGGTCCAAAGCAAAGAGAAAGAGCCAAGAGGAAAAAGTGTCGTGATTTCATGACATGTCCCATTTTCATGGTTGGAAGTGGCAAAAGAGCCAAGCAAGGAAAGAATGTCGCGATTTCGTGACATGTCTCATTTTTGTGGCTGGAAGCAGCAGAAGAGCAAAGCAAGGAAATAATGTCGCGATTTCGCGACATGTCTCATTTTCGCGGCTGGAAGCGGTAGAGGAGCAAAGCAGGAGATGAATGTCGCGATTTCGTGACATGTCTCATTTTTGCGGTGGGAGGCAGCAAAGGAGCAAAGGAAGAGACGAATGTCACGATTTCATGACATGTCTCATTTTCGTGGCGGGAAGCAGCAAAAGAGCAAGGGAAGAGACGAATGTCGCAATTTCGCAACATGTCTCATTTTCACAGTGAGAAGCAGAAAAAGAGCAAGGGAAGAGACGAATGTCACGATTTCGTGACATGTCTCATTTTCATGGTGGAAGCAGCAAAAGAGCAAAGGAAGAGACGAATGTCACGATTTCATGACATGTCTCATTTTTGCGACGGGAAGCAGCAAAAGAGCAAAGGAAGAGACGAATGTCACGATTTTGTGACATGTCTCATTTTCACGGCTGGAAGCGGCAGAGGAGCAAAGCAGGAGACGAATGTCGTGATTTCGTGACATGCCAGCTGTAAAGGAATAAAGTATATTTTTGGCAACTAGAGACGAGCACTGACATCAGGTGCTGATTTTTGGAGAATGGTCTATTGATTATAACCTGGCAAGTCTGCTGGATGATTGCCAATCTATCCAATCTACGAGAAATCTGTTGTGTATTGTTAGAAACTACAGATGATTGCTTGTAAAATAAGTAAGATGTACTTAGGAAGATACTCTTTTAGGGTATATCTAGGGGTGAGCGACTCCAAAAAAGGGGTCGGCTCTTGGACGTTTACAAGAATGTGTGTACGTACTTCGAATACAAGCAATAAAATCACATCTCCCATTGGCTTCTGGTTCATATCGTGCAAGTGTATGTATTAATGTTTTTAATTTTTGCTAACAATATTGAATTGTAGATTGAGTCTATTCTTGTATTTGAAATTTCACAATACATAAATCATATTGCTGGAATAAGAATCTAATATATACGCATGCTAAACGAAACATCAACAATCATATCTGGAATTATATAATTTTTGCTTTGGAATGTGTTTTTATATGCTTTGGATAGAAGTAAGTAAATCTATCTTTGATGTTGTCTAACCTGCACCATATAAAAGTTCTAGCTTAGGCTATATTTCTTTTATCTCTTGTTTCCCCTTTTCTCTAAAAAACTTCAAAGGAACCAGCCTTCTCTGGAGACTAGACAGATGATCTCAAGCAAGATCTGTCTATTCAATGTTGGCAAAGTCTAAGGTGCATCACTATTAACCGAAGGCAAATTTTGTTCCAACAGTTTTTGGCATGCCCGGTGGGACCAGCAATCCCACAGTATTGTATAAGTTTTGGTGTTTTACTTTCAGAGCCTTTTGTTTGCAAAATATCAAGAAAAAAAATCACCTGGCGACTCCGTTGCATTTAGACCATAAAAGAAAGACCTTGTCTAGAAGCCTTCTGGTTATATAGCCATATGATAACCAGATCTCGAGCTAGAAACTCTGAAGAACCTATCAAGTTTTTTGAACTACATCTCGAAAGCCTAAAAGCACACCCTGTGCTAGCCGCACGATCAAATCCTCCCGGCACCATTAGCACCTCTTTACAACCTGCTGTAGGAGCATCTACAAGCAATCCCATAGTAGTTGTAACTCCTTTAGCAATCATGGCAGCCACCCCTACCCTAGCACATCTTGTATGGAATCAAACTGGCCCTTTGAACTTGGGAACACACCACCAAATTCCACAAGCTACATTAAAAGCCTTACCGACCTTTGATGGAACAGGCAAAATAGCAGATGAGCACTGTTTAGATGTTTCAGCGCTAGCATCTGTTTACAACATCATTGAGGAAGATGTAATGGTCAAATTTTTGATCATATCTTTGAAAGGAAAGATGCTCTATTGGTATAGAGCGCTTCCTACTGGATCCATTACTTCTTGGGCAGTACTGGTCGACCGTCTGGTCGATGAATTCAATATACATGCGGATCCTTTCACATTGTTGAATCAATTCACTTTCATTGAGAGGCATCCACAAGAAGAAATCCAAGATTTCAATATCAGGTTTACCAAAACTCGTGATAGAGTATCGCAAGGCCTAAAGCCCATGGAAGAACAAGCTATATGCTATTATCTAAGGGCTTTTGATTCAAAACTCAGTATGATAATAAGGCAATCCCGTGTAACCACTTTTCCTGGGATCTATGTAGAGGCAGCAAAGGGCGAAGCTGATCTCATAGCTACAAAAAGATATCCGTCAAAGACTCTATCACCAATTTTACCAAAGTTTTCCCAAGCATCAATCTCTAAACTGCCTGTGCTCCCATCAATGCAGACTCTCCTAGCTATAGCTGCACCTCCTGCATTTCGTGCATTACCAGCCACACCCCTTGCATCAGCTCCCCCCAATTATCAATACACGACCATAATTGATACAATGAAGGCATTGTCAAATGAAATGGCATCCATGAAAAAGAGAGAGGCTGAAAGGAGTTTTCCACCAAGAAGGTTCCCTCAGGTAACAGGAGATGCAACACAATCAAGCAATAGGGGACATGTAAGACCGAGCACGGTATATACAAATGAGACAGTGGAGGCCGATGAGCCTCCCATTGATTCTAACTCTTGGTGTACTACATGTAACGATCCACATGGGGAAATTTTGTGTATAATACACCAACATTATGTACAAAGTATAGCAGTTGAAAAGAGTAAAGAAAAAATGAAAAGCCATGTAAATATAATTAGAGAGGAGGACCACAACTTCATGATGCCTAGAGTAGAACAGGTTTCAGTTTTGACAAGATCAGGTAAGAAACCACTGCAGTAGACCCTAAAGAGCTTTAGCCTTTGGATGTTTCCCCTGCTCCCAAGGAAGTTCCCAAAGAAAATCCTAAAGGAAGTCTCCATCAGGAAAGAGAATATCAGTTTCCAGCCAAAATTCAAGGGCAAGAAACACACAAAGAATTTTTTCCCCAGGAGGAAAATGAAACCCAAGAACAGGCTAGGGAAAGGTTGAGTTTCCCCTCGCTGACAAAAAGGCAAAGGGCTGAAGCTACCCAGGGATACAAAAATAAATGTGAAACTTTTGCCAAAGAAAGAGAAAGGATAGTTGATTCACCTATATTCAGTATAGTGGAGGAAATGAAAAAGACTCCTTCTAAGGCAAGTATGTATGATGCTTTTCAAATCCTAGGTCAAATCAATCTCCTATAGGAATCCCTAAGGACAATGAAAAATGGAGGTGGGACTGCATCACCTTCAAAAATGGTTCTAACGAACTTGACATCTGCCACTGGTAAGAACAGGCCCCCCCTTTTATTTATCCCTTCAAATGAAAGGATGGGTTGTCCACAACTGCATGATAGATTCAGGCGCTGCTACCACTGTGATACCCAAAGCAGTATGTGATATTATGGGAATGGAGTACACTAGGAGCAACACAGGCGTCCTACAATTAGATGGTACTCCAGTAAAAACTATAGGAGTGATAAAGGATATTCCCATATGGCTGCATAATTTGCCTCAGATGACAGTCATACAAGAGGTAGTAGTCATAGACTTGGAGCCCCATTTTGGTATGTGTCTATCTAGAGAGTTCACAGCAAATATAGGAGGATACTTATCCTTAGATTATTCTCATTTGGAGATACCTTTCAAAGGTAGAAGGGTCAAGATTTTTAATGAGAAACCATCGACGTTTCATGTAGAGAGGGTTGGTGAAACTGATCGTGTAAATATGATGACCGAAGAAAGAAGAAGAAGACGATGGAAGAAACATTAGAAGAGCTCCAAGCTGAGGACGAGTTTTCTCTACAAAACTTTAATGCCATGATAGAAACAAAAATAGGAAACTATTCTATTGAGAAACCAAAAAGAAAATTGGTACCCTCCCTAGAAGAGGATGGTTCTGTGAATCATTTGTGGAAGCTTTTCTTTGATGGGGCTAGGTGCAAAAATGGAGCTGGTGCCAGAATAGTTTTGATTTCTCCCACTGGAGAGGAAAAGGTTTTCTCTTACAGGTTGACTTGGAGTTGCTCCAACAACGCAGCAAAATATGAGGCCCTGTGCTTAGGGTTAAGAAAGGTTGAGAAATTGAGAAATGAACAGGTACTAGATTTCTTAATCCCTGAAATGAATTGCTCAGCCAGCCAGGATCTGCAGGATGAAGAGGAAGGGAACCAGATCAGAGAAGTGCGTAAAGAAGGAGCTAAGCCTTTTAGGAAAAAGCAAAAAAGGAATTATATGTACAGTATAATATAAGCATATTTAGACAATATTTGTAAATATTACCATTTTTTTGGCCTTAACACAAAAAAAAAGATTTTCAGTCGTAGCCAATCAGAAGTTGACATTTTTTTTTGAATAGAGATACTAAGGTATAAAGGGAGTTTTTGGCGAGGTAATGTTCACGTTTGATCTAAGTGCATTTTTCTATGTTCTTTGTCTTTCTCTGAAAGATTTTTTTTACAACTGCATTGTTGACTCCGATACCCAATGGATAAAGGCTTGTTTCAAAATTTTTGCAAGCAAAAAATCCCCCGAAAGGCGCCAAGAATGTTAGTCAAAAAGTGACTAACTATAGAAAAACATCTGATGCTCCTTTTTTTCATATTTTCCAAGAGGACCGAAGTGGCCCATATGCTAAATATCAAAGAAAATGCAAAACACCGCAAGGAGGAAAAAGTGTCACGATATCGCGACATGTTGCATTTTCGTGGTTCAAAGCAAAAAGAAAAGCAAAAGGGAAAAAGTGTCGCGATATCGCGACATGTTGCTTTGTCATGGCCAAAAGGGAAAAAGTGTCACGATATCGTGACATGTTGCTTTGTCACGGCCAAATGGAGAAAAAGTGTCGCGATATCACGACATGTTGCTTTGTCGCGACCAAAAGAGAAAAAGTGTCACGATATCACGACATGTCTCATTTTTGTGGTTCACAACGAGGAGAAAGAGCAAAGGGCAAAAAGTGTCACGATATCGCGACATGTTGCATTTTCACGGTCCAAAGCAAAGAGAAAGAGCCAAGAGGAAAAAGTGTCACGATTTCGCGACATGTCCCATTTTCGCGATTGGAAGTAACAGAAGAGCCAAGCAAGGAAAGAATGTCACGATTTCATGACATGTCTCATTTTCGTGGCTGGAAGCGGCAAAAGAGCAAAGCAAGGAAAGAATGTCGCAATTTCACGACATGTCTCATTTTTGCAACTAGAAGCGGTAGAGGAGCAAAGCAAGAGACGAATGTCACGATTTCGTGACATGTCTCATTTTCGTGATGGGAGGCAAAAAAGGAGCAAAGGAAGAGACGAATGTCATGATTTCGTGACATGTCTCATTTTCACGACGGGAAGCAGCAAAAGAGCAAGGGAAGAGACGAATGTCGCGATTTCGTGACATGTCTCATTTTCACGACGGGAAGCAGCAAAAGAGCAAAGGAAGAGACGAATGTCACGATTTTGCGACATGTCTCATTTTCACGGTAGGAAGCAGCAAAAGAGCAAGGGAAGAGACGAATGTCGCGATTTCGTGACATGTCTCATTTTCACGGTGGGAAGCAGCAAAAGAGCAAGGGAAGAGACGAATGTCATGATTTTGCGACATGTCTCATTTTCACGGCTGGAAGCAGCAAAAGAGCAAAGGAAGAGACGAATGTCACGATTTCATGACATGTCTCATTTTCACGACGGGAAGCAGCAAAAGAGCAAAGGAAGAGATGAATGTTGCAATTTCATGACATGTCTCATTTTCGTGGTTGGAAGCGGCAGAGGAGCAAAGCAGGAGACGAATGTCGTGATTTCGTGACATGCCAGCTGTAAAGGAATAAAGTATATTTTTGGAAACTAGAGATGAGCACTGACATCAGGTGCTGATTTTTGGAGAATGGTCTATTGATTATAACTTGGCAGGTCTTCTGGATGATTGCCAATCTATCCAATCTATGGGAAATCTGTTGTGTATTGTTAGAAACTGCAGATGATTGCTTGTAAAATAAGTAAGATGTACTTAGGAAGATACTATTTTAGGGTATATATAGGGGTGAGCGACTCCAAAAAAGGGGTCGGCTCTTGGATGTTTACAAGACTATGTGTACGTACTTCGAATACAAGCAATAAAATCACATCTCCCATTGGCTTCTGGTTCATATCGTGCAAGTGTATGTATTAATGTTTTTTATTTCTGCTAACAATATTGAATTGTAGATTGAGTCTGTTCTTGTATCTGAACTTTCGCAATACATAAATCATATTTCTAGAATAAGAATCTAATATATATATGCATGCTAAACAAAACATCAAAAATCATATCTGGAATTATATAATTTCTTCTTTGGAATGTGTTTTTATATGCTTTGGATAGAAGTAAGTAAATTTGTCTTTGATGTTGTCTAACCTGCACCATATAAAAGTTCTAGCTTAGGCTATATTTCTTTTATCTCTTGTTTCCCCTTTTCTCTAAAAAACTTCAAAGGAACCAGCCTTCTCTGGAGACTAGACAGATGATCTCAAGCAAGATCTGTCTATTCAATGTTGGCAAAGTCTAAAGCGCATCAGTATTAACTAAAGCCAAATTTTGTTCCAACAGGTCCCTCCAATATGCGTTGCACCCCAAAGGCCCATTTTTCAAAAACATTGATGGCATTCTTCTCAGGTGCATAAAAGAAGATGATAAGAAGAGAGTCCTAGGAGAATTCCATTCAGGATTATCTGGAGGTCACTTCATAGGAAGAACAACGACATTGAAGATAATTAAGGTTGGTTATTATTGGCCTACACTCTTCGTCGATGCTTTTGCGATCTATCGCAAATACGAGCAATGTCAGAAGTTCATGGGCCAAAGAAGAATTGCTCCTATGCCTCACCAACCGATATAGGTAGAAATGTCCTTTCAATAATAAGGGTTGGATTTCATAAGGGTTATATCACCGAAATATTTCACAGGGCATAATTTTGTCCTGACCGCGACCAAATACTTCACCAGATGGGCCGAAGTAGTACCCACGAAGCATGTTGATCAAGAGACCGTTGTCGCCTTCCTAGAGGGATTGATCACCCGGTTCGACATCTCAGAAGCAATCATTACGGACAATGGTCCCGGGTTTTTAGGCACCAAAATCAATGAGTTCCTCTACAAATATGGGATATATCATAAAGTCTCCTCTAATTACTATCCATAGGGTAACGGATTTGTGGAATCAACTAAAAAGACACTGTTAAGGGTACTAAGAAAGCTCATGGAGAAAACAAAAGAACTTGGCACCTCCTTCTAGATCGGGCCTTGTGGGCCGATCAAATTTCTATCAAGAAGTCAATCAAGATGTCGCCTTACGCCCTAGTGTATGGCAAAGAGGCCATCTTACCTACCCATGTAGAGATCCCTACGTTGTAGCTATTAGATGAGGAAGAAGAAGTTAATCCTATGGAAAATAGGCTGGCTCAGTTACTACAACTGGAGGAATATCGTGAGAAGGCCTACCAAATCTTCGCTAAGAATTCTCAGATCACCCGAGACTGGTTCAAGAAAAAATCCTCCGACCGCACGTTCAAAGTGGGAGATCTGGTATGGAAGTGGGACTCCTGGAAGGCCAAGATTGGGAATCACAATAATTTGGATGCTTTCTAGGATGGACCATTCAAAATTGTAAAGGTAAACTTAGCCTATTCTTTCATCCTCAAGGATGCAGATGGCCAAGTCTTGCCAATTTCTGTCAATGGTCTTCATCTAAAAACTTTCCATCATTGAAACAAAAAAAAAATTGTTCAAATTTTACTTTTGTATGTAATTTTTCATTTTTGTATATATACCCTATTTCAAGATCTCTGAGATGTTAAGTGTCACAGTGACAAACTCCAGCTTCGCTAAGCCTAGCCATAATCTCCTTTGGGAACTTTTGATGCGAAGCAACTAATGCAAGATGCTTCACAGCGAAGCACTTTAGCCTGGAGGGAGTCGTCGAAGAACCAAACAAGAGCATGATGAAGGCATAAAAAGTACTTTGCAAAAGAAGTATGAGCGAAGCAGTTTTTAAATAAAATCTAGCAAACCATTTCTCAAAAGGAATGAGCTTCGGAGGTAGCCTTTTGCGAAGCAAAGTGGTGACACGACAAGGTAAAACTACTTCAGGCCCGAAGCATAGAAAATCAGTTCACATTGAAGGTTTGTTGCAAAGTATTTTTAGCATCGGTTTCAACTTTGCCAAATCAACAACGCCTAATGCAGGAGAATTTAAAATGTGCCTTGGAGAATGTGCTGATGAAAACCTAGGGAAATGTTTGAGGCAAGTGAGTTTAATGCAAATGTGGCAGAGCACATCCTGAGAGGATTCGGTTATGATAAAAGCTTGCGCCTAGGTATAAGGTGGCAGAAGGTTAGGTTTTCGATGTCGGGCATAATCATCAAAGCGCATGGACCCGCATACAACACCGTTGAAAGGCCAATGAAAAGGCAAAGCAACCTCCCCCATAGGACTTGTAAATTTAATTATGGTAGGAGCCATAAATAGAGGTAGTTGCATTCTAAGGCTATAAAACTCAAGCCTCAGCAATGAAAAGGTTGTTTGCCTACTGGTTCATGCAAGATTAAGAGCCTCGTTGTTATCCTATAATTATTATGCCCTTCACATTGAAATCCTTCACGTCGAAGTCTTCTGCATCAAAAACTCTGCCGCCATGAATATCCACAATGGGGAAGAAGAACTCCAAGGAAAAGATGAAGGAGCCAGAAGTAGCAGGCATTGAAAAATGAAGAAGGGCAAGGAGGAGAAAAGGCAGAGAACTAAGAGGGTCAACCTTAACCTCTTCCCTAAAAAGCAAGCCATAGAGGAAAGAGAAGATTCTAAAGAAGACCAGCCCGAAGAACCACCAATTGATGGGTGGGAGAAAATTAGGGACACTGAGTTTTCAAATAGTGTGGCTGAACTTCGATACACCATCGAGTTCATGAAGAGTAGGCTCTTCACAGAGAATAAAATAGCTACTGCCTATTACTCATAGATATTTTGGTATCTGACTCCGCCCGTGCCATTGTCCTGAATTGATTTGTGCCATCGCACAAAACTACCAGCCCTCTTCTAGACAAGTGTTGGACACCATGGGCCATACATTGTTTTCAATATTAAAAGAAGATGTGCAAGGAGCCTTCGCACCCCAACAAGGTCCGCCCAAGGGTTATACCGTCCGCAATGTCATCTTGAGTGATAAAATGGAGAGGTTCACCTCCTCCAGCTATATTTTAAAGTTTTTGAGCGAGAACCTCAAGGACGAGCTCCCTTTAGGAAAGTTGTACCAAATGCATCTACCCCTGACAGATTTCAAGAGCACAAACATCTTCTCCATCATTTCTTGGGTAGCGGGCCTATCGACTGATGCTTCGATGCACCCCTGGTAGGTGTATTTGGTTGAATGTATTTCAATAGGGAATTTTTATGTCCTTGATGCTTCAAGGTCGAAAACCAACCCAATATTCTTTGACTGGGTAGAATGGGTGGCCCAAACCTTGCACACACGACTAACTAGCATGAAGAATTTTGGAACGGGCCAGTACTTTGGACCTTGCTCTTTCCTAGTTTGGTTATTTTTCTATCATGTACATAAGAATTTTCCCCACATTGCCATTTCTTCAAGCGGTAAGGATGGAACTCCTCTACCTGTGTACTAGTGGACTCCCATCCTGGCGAGGACGGAGTCATATTATTCTTTTAATCAGTATTTTCTAGGATCTGCTATTCATTTGTTGAAGGGTTCTTGCCCTCGGGTGCCCATCAGTCTAAGGGACAAAGTGGTGATGGAGAAGAAGGGAGACATCTTTCAATTGATGCAAGGACTTGTGATTCGCTTGTTTGGATTCACGAGGAAGCCCTTCTTACTACCAATTTACCCCTATGAATACCATTTCACATTGGAGGTCACTCGACAGAGTGACACGACAAACATTGTCTATGGCCATGATCGAAAATGGGCCCACATGTGTGACTTCCCTTTCAAAATGGGGGTAATTGAGGTGTTTTCCCTGAAGCAACATGTGTACCTGGAGGAGAAGCTTTCTGACTTCAGTTTGCTTTAGATTCCTCAATAGTGGTGCTATGAACCTTTGGGGGGGATGAGGGATCACCTCCGATTCAAGAATTTTTATGTCTGCCCTCACCCAAAAATAGTGGATCAAAGGAATAACCCCAATAGGAGGGATTTGGAATGGCATTTAGAAATAATGAAGACTTTTCCTCCTTGGCATGAATTCTATCCTATGAAGGTCGAGTATGATCCAGTTTGGCATTCCTTTCCAAGCCCAGAATCCACATTTTGGAGAAAAGTGAAGGACGATTTGAGGGAATAATTGAAGAGTTGGGGTGAGGAAAAATTGAGAGAGTGGTGGATAATGAGGGTCCATCGCCAAAAGATGAAATCATACGGACTCTTAGGGATGGATAAGGACTTCGTGATTGTTTATGAAGCCAATGCTGGGAATTGGAATCCCACATCATTCGTCGACTTTGTTCCCTTGAGTGCCCCAAGTTCGGGCGAAATCCCAAGGAGAGCTGATGATGCTTCATAAGAAGAAGAGGAGGAGGCAGAATATATACCACAAGAACTGCCTCAGGAACCTATGGAAGGCCATGACACAAGTGTTGTGGGGTCGGCACAACAATCAAAAAAGGAGGAGAAGAAGAAAAGAAAGAGGCGAGAGCAAGCTCAAGTGCCTCCAACCCACCCGAAGTGACCACACACAAAGCTTCCAGGTGCTTCTGGTGGACAGCCTATGACAGGCCCAATCGAGGCAAATATTTAAGGGATGATGTCATAAAGAGCCGAGGTAGCCCCAGACATAGACATCATCGATGTGGAGGAACTCCTCCAACAAGAGGGGGGTCCTGAAGAAGAGGTCATGGAGGTCGAGAGTGCAAAAGCTGGAAAGGAGCAAGAGTCGGTCACACAAGAAGCCACCACTTCTGCTCTATCGGGAGGGCACACAGGTATGCACTCTTCACCCTTTGCCTTGGTTTCTCACATGTCCACCACAGTTTCGATCGAAGGTCCTCATCAGTCTCCCCATCACTCTCTTTCTCCCTTGTAAATTCAATCACCCCATCGTGTGTTGCCCTTCACTGCTTCGAGTTTGTCTCACAATCTCGTTATCCCCACACGCATATCCACTCCATTTGAATCGCCTGGTCGAGACAGGTTTGTCGACACTACTTTGTTCCCTTGGTCCACAATCAGGGCGAAGTTAGTACTCCAACTTTGAACCTTGTTCTCCACTCCCCTGTTACACACGACATTGTTTCACTCGTTGGAACTCCACACCCATCACCGAACCTACTGGTGAGGCATCCCCCATTCATTCCTTATATTTGTTTACCCCCTTGGCTGAAGATCTAGCCTCGTTTGAAACTAAGCTATCCATGATAAAGGAATGTATTGTAGCCGAAAAGCTAATTCAAGCTCGACAGAACATAGATAAGATGCTAAAGGAGGCAAGAAAAAAGAGAGGGCGCTCTCTGGACCAAGTAGAAAAGTGCATTGTGTTTGATCAAAAAGCCGAGAAATTACATAAGGTGAAAAATATTCCTAAGGTCCAAAAGCCCCTGGACGAAATGACCCTAGTGGATTATGATTATCAAGATAAGTCCAAGGACCTGGAACACTTGAATGTAGATAATGAATTTGCATCCATGCATGTAAGAATTAAAACTTTTTGCACACATGCAAACATCGCCAATCAATGTAGATTTGAAGCAAATAGCACCAACATCAAGTTGGAAGAGGAGCTAGCCAGGACTCGCTCCAAGCTAGAGGATGTAGAGAAGCAGTGTGAGCTGATGAAGAAGGAAGCAGACGCCCTAAAATAGCAAATAGAACAACTGCAGGGTACAACTGAAAACCAAAGCAAGATACAAGTCGAAGCTGATTTGAAGGCCAAAGAATTTGAAAGTAAAATCTTGCAGATGTAGCAGCAGTTGTAAAAAAAAAGAGATCCTGGAGTTGTTTGATAGAGGTAGAATAAAAGAAATCTGCTCACACCTGCTCAAGAATTTTAGATCTCGGGCCTCCAGTGCCCTATCAATTTTAACCTACATCACCGAAGCCCAGTATGTCGTTGCTCATGAAGGGCCAATAGTAGATGAGATCATCTAGAAGATTAGAAGCCGAATCAAACTAGCTTTTGAGTTCCAAAGTATTAAATATCAGGACCTACAGGTCACTGCGATGAGTCGAACGGCTAGGGATTGGTCTATGGCCCAAGCCATGGTCTGCGCCTTCTTATCCAAGGTGAGGAAATCACAGAAGGCAAAAGACCTCCTAGATGTATTTGAGCACGAGCAATGCACATCACTGGGATACTTTCAAGATCTCTCTTCCTTAGGTTTTCCAATTTTTATAGATGATGATGGGAACCTTTTTACTAAAGAAGAACTCAAGCCAGCTTGGCTACATTTTGAAGGCGACGTCTCGAATATAGATGAATGGGAGGGGCCAATTATAGAAGGGCAAGTCACTAATTTTATTCTGAGATATTGCAAGATCGTGGCCTACCTAAATGATCTAAGCACAAGAGCCAAACATGCCGACATAGGGCAAATTGATCGGTTCCATGTTCTGGTAAAATAACTATGAGACCAATAGTATTTTCAAAATGGCACCTGGGCTCATGTTCACCAAACCATGGAATGCATCCGTGATCATCTTCCCCAATCACCACAACAGGAAGCCTCATCGAAAGAGGAAGAAGAGGAAGGAGAAGAAGAAGAGGAAGTTGTGGAAGCACCCCCGAAAGAGAAAAAGGAGAAGGGTCTGAAGGTAACTCTGGCCCAATAGATCAAGGCTGAGGGTTCTTGCACCGAGGTGAGCTCATTGCCTCGTGAGCCACAAATCATATTTCCTAGAGGGATAGTTTAATAAAAAATTTTGTAAAGTGTTTCTTTTGTAAAGTGTTTATTTTTATTGTTTTTGAAGACATTTGTAAGTATTGCAGCAATTTTGGCTTTCATTGCCACCCCCCTTTGTATATAGAATGGAGATGCAAGAGCTTCGCTACTGAGCAAGCTAAGAAAAGAGCTTCGCAGGAAAAGGAAGATAGCTTCGCTGAAAAAAGGAAGTAGAGAATAAAAAGAGCTTCGCACCCGAAGTAACCCAAATAGATGCGTCGAGTGAAAGTTTTGTGAAGCGATATTCAAAGAAGTCTAAACAAATAAGAATAGCTTCACTGAAGAAGGAAAGCAAAGATTATATCATGGCTCAATTGCTAAGGCATGAAAAGAGCTTCGCACCCGAAGCATTTCAAATAGTTCCTTCGGGCGAAAATCTTGCAAAGTAGAATTTGAAGGAGTGCAAACATTGAAAACTACTTCACTAAGAAATTTGCGAAGTATCCACTTTGGGCCTCCCTATTGCCAAACCATTCTCACTTCTTCGAAATTCATTGCGAAGCATCTACTTCGACTAGCTTTCGTGTGAAGCACTTTCACTTGAAGCGGTAGTGGCTCGTAAAGAGCAAAACATTTTTCCAAGACAAGAATGCACTTTGGCCCAAAAAACCCCGAACCATAGTTTTGAGGGAGGATCGTGATGAAGCATTTTGATGGCCCATTAGTGAAGCATCCACTTTGGATGGAGAACCTCAGTGAAGCAATTTTGACACACCTTTCTAGCGAAGCGGCAAGAAATTGAGAGCTATCTCGAGGAGGAATACTTACTTTGGCATTTCACATCCTCGAAGCTGTCTCACAAAGCTCATTCATGCAAAGTGCATAACCAAGAAGGAGGATCTGCTTCGGCTCAAATCCATCACGAAGCAGAGTTGAAAATGAAAATTCAATGAAGTGCTTCAAAGGCACGCACTCCAAGTCAAGTATTTTTTCAAGGCAATCAAGTGCCTCATAAATGAGTTTTTACGTGCCCGATGAACTCGCTGCTCATTTTTAGCAATTGGAAAGGAAGTATCAGTCCCTAAAGGAGAGCTTAACGGACATGACGACCACTTGAGCTCCACACCTAAAGGCGAAGAACGTTCAAGTGGCTCATAAATGCAAGTTTCCCTAGCTGACCCGATCATAATTGCCAGTTATGGGAAAGGATTTGAGAGCTCAGTCACGGGAGCTGTGAGAGCTGACTTCTCAGATTTTTGAGGATGTACTCCTCCATTTTGCGCATTGATGGCTTATAGGGTTGGGTCCTCTATAAAACCTAGGCAGTGTAATGTAAAAGGGGGGAAATTTCTACTAGAAATTTGCTATAACTTGAATTCCTACGATTAATATTAAAGACCTTTGGGCTTAATTTCTATCTTGTATGCTGCCTTTTGTGATTATTTTTGTTATATTTTCTTCATTTGTTGACTGTGATTTAGGTGTGTGATTGGTGTAGAACCCTAGAATTTTTCCGAAGGATACATAGGGGATAAAAACGCTGTAATAGTTCTCTTGTATGCTGCCTTCTATGGTTATTTTTGTTATTTATTTCTTCATTTGCATACTATAATTCTGCATTCTAGATTTAGGTGTGCGATTGGGGATAGAACCATGGAATCTTCCTGAAGGATACATAGGGGAGAAAAATGTTGTATTGGTTTTCTTGTATGCTTCCTGTGGATAGTGTTTTTGTTATATTCACTCTTTTCCTAGTCGTCGTAATTCTGAATTATGGATTTCGACGTAAGGGGGAGGGTAATCCTGGAACTCGTCTAGAGGATACATAGGAGAGCTCATACTGTGTTCATTTCATTTTATTCTTGGTATTTCTTGCTACTATTTCGAGTTGTTAGCCAGTGATCGTGCTACTGGTTCTTTCCCACTTTAATCTATTGACATTTCTTCCCTTACCCTGTTTATTTCTTTCCTGCACCCTTACTATTTTATCTCTTTCCTGCACCCTTATTAATTTATCTCTTTCCTGACCCTTACTATTTTCATCTCTTTCTTGCACTCTTGTCTCAAAACACCAAGTAGTTTAGTAAAGGAGCTAGTCTTTCTTCAGATATTGGCATGAGGGGCATCTCTTCCTCTCGGCCTTTCAATGTTGGTCCAGGTCTAGGGCATGTACACTTCCCAAAATCCTTTCTTGGGCAGATTTGATGACCAACAATACCACAACCATAGTTGTTTCTCCTCTTTGGAATGTAGCCTTCGCTTCTTGCCATAGGTCAAAATTTTGAGGGCATAATTCTTCGAATGGAATATCAGAGTCATCCTTCTATCATATGAGTATGCTGGATTTATATAGTTGAACCTCTTCAAGGGTAAGGCCAACATTTTCTTCTGTGATCATTGTTGCATCTGCCTCTAGTTTGAATACCCCCATATTTTCAACCATTTCCTTATTTTGGAGGGTCGGCCCTGTGACAAACCATATATCTCCCAGAACTGGTCATCTGTAGCATGGTCCACACAAATGCTAGGCCCCTGTTGGTCATAGATCTGCCTTAGATAAGGATTTGTCTAGTTATGTGACCTAGACCTGACTAACATTGAAAGGCCAAGAGGAATAAATGCCTCCCATGCCAATCTCTTTAGATGGGTTGGTTCCCATGCTATTCTATCTAGGGGGTTGAGATAAAAGAACTGGAAAGAAATGTAAATGACTAAAATGAATGGGAAATATGGCCAGAGGCCAGATAGAACAGGGGTGATGGGCTAACAACATGATAACTTAACTGTACTTTGAATCAAATAGCCATTTAATACAAATGCTAACAGAAATTAAAACTCAACATCTAACATGCATAATCTCCAGGGCTACTCCAGAGTTTCACTCTTTATTAGAAGCTAAATCCAAATATTAGAATTCAAGCCTACAAAAAAACCAGAGAACTTAGTAGAAGACAATTAATAGAAGACATACACACAATCATAAGTCCAGAGTTAGAGCTAGACACTATTTATATTTATAGCAGAATCCAAATTACAGCAAGCTTCTAGCAAACACCCATCGTTTTACAATATAATAGCAGGCTTATATAGAGAATTTTGTCACTTGAAAATTAAATGCACACCCATTAAAAATCATGATGGTAGAGAAGATAATGTTTACAAGGAGAAACAATTATAAAATAGTATGCAGACACAAATCGAAACTAATGACTCCTTGAAACATAGCTGAAAATGTTTTGATAGGTCCATTTGGTGGCACAATCTCATTGCTTGCTGGAGATGCCCTGGTAAAATATAAGGCTCTGCATCTTCAGAATGTCAGATCTAGAAGCTTCCTACTGACTACACATTGTACGGTTGAGGAGAAGCGCTCGAATGGATAAGGACGATAAAACTGAACTGATCCACTTATCACCTCGAGAGTAGAGCAGAGTTTTAAAATTCAATTGATCTTGTGTACTTGGGATAGTGTGCCAAATTCCTATGCATTCTAGATATTACACCCAAGTCTATCATACTTCAAACATTGCACCCAAGTTTGGCATACTTCAAACATTGCGCCTAAGTCTAGCGTACTTCAAATGTTGCACCCAAGCCTGACGCACTTCAAACGTTGCACCCAAGTCTGGTGGAATTAAAACATTGTGCACAATTCCTACCTATACTTAGTTATTTTTTGTACCAAAGTTATGGGTTGCACTCTTCCTTCTTCATGGCATAAAATTGCATCCAGGGACTTAGCATGAAACACCATCGCAATCGAAAGGAGGGTTTCCCTACATGGTTAGTAGATATAAACAAGTGCACACTGTTTTAGGTGTTGTAGAAAGGGTTTGATAGCAAAGCTCGGGAGAGAGAAAAATGTATTCCAAATATGAGAACAAATTTTTTGAGGAGCAAAAATTACTGGAAAGCCAAATATACACCATGTTGCAAAAATGACAACATATCTAGCGGTTTATGTGGAAATTGTGCTCACCTCAATGTCAAAATCCTAGGCCTTATTCATTGGGCTTAGAGTCATCATCATTATCACTTTCTGAATGCTCACTGGTAGCAACATACTCTTCACCTGATTCTTCTTTTCTTGTTTCCTCCTCTTCTTCTTGGGGTTCACTGATCTACTCTTGATCGCACCTAGGTACCTAATATAGGCACTCATCTTCCTCATTCAAAGGCTCTTGGTCTGCGTCTTTTTGGGTTTGAAGGCTTTTTCCCTAGCCCTCTTCCTGAGCACAAACTTCTCCCCTAGCACGAACCTCTTCACCCTAAGGCTCTTGGCCTATGTCCTATTGGGGCTCAAGGCTTTCACCTTGATGTTCTTGCTGAGTGATGGCCTCCTCCTCTACATAGATTTGTTAAGGACCTAGTCCTAACAAGATTTCACCCTATGTTTGGTCTTCGCCCTGCGTGGGGATTTCCCCTTGCACTTGGACTTGTTCTTGTGCTTGGATTTCTCCTTGCACCTGAACTTCTTCCTGTGCTTAGATTTTTGTTTCTTTTTGGGGAGGCTTGGATGACGCAAGCTCATCAACAATGCAACTACAGGTTGCTTGAACCAGGCCCTAGTCATCCTCATGTATTATCTTGCACTTATAGATTTCTTGAATTAGGTACCTAAACATTTCAAGCTGGAGATGGTCAGCATAATTAAACCTCTCATTGAGGTCGACGAGGAAAGCTTCCATCAGTGCGAACCTGGTTGTACATTACATGACTTGAAGCTCAGTAATGAGCTCCTCCAAACTATCAATTTCTAAAGTATCGCTTTCAAAGAATTCCTAGACTGATTGTAGCTCTTCTTATTTTAAAATATGGTCCATCTCCTCAGTGAAGCTTGAGAAACTGTTCTATGCCAAAGTGTTAAAGTACATTAGATAAAGCTTCCTTTCCCTCTCAAATATGTCTATCAAATATTGGATCTTTTAGGCTACCTTGATCCTCTTGAAGAAAAACCTCAACATTATGCATGCGGTTGCCCATGATTGAGCAAGGTCAATCATCGAGGTGATTTGGATGCCCGATATGTCTAGGGTTTGCGCTTTCATAGCTATTCCAGTCATTGATCAGCGTCTACCTCAACCTCCTCCAAAATGGAAATGCCATGGTAAACTGTGTGTTTGGCCTCCCTAATGAATTACAGGACCATATTTTCCCTTTGTGCTCTATTTTTTAATTTGCTTAAGAAGCAGCTGCACACCTCCTTGACATGACCCTTTGATAAGGCCTCTATGGGATCTAGTTTGTTAGCCAATTTAGTTTGTAGCTCCTGAATCTGAGCATCTAAAACTTGTAGTTTGTCCTTTGCCTCTCCATGAATCTTGAAGTATTCCTGTAAATCTTTCTTAGTATCCTCTAGCTCTTACTCCATATTGATCACTCGCTTCCACAACTGCTTCACTTTGGACTGCTCATCTTCGAGCTACCCCCTCGTGAGTGCCAAGGTTTCTTCAAACTGCGTATTCTTTGTCTCAACATCGTAGCATCGATTATTAAAATGCTCCACCTGGAGGTAGACAGATTTTTCCTCAACATGAATATTCCTAGTCTTTTTTGCAGGGTCGATAGTCTTCAGATCTTCCAATTTTTGACGATAGGAATAATCTGCTAGCATCATCTCTTCCAACAAATTTTGAACCTTGGGTGCCTTTTCCATTCTATGGAGCTAAATTTTTTGAGGATTGAATATTGCTCTTATATCTGGCCAAGCCAGTACTTGCGTGTTCTTTCTCTTTTTGCATTTCAGCTAGGTTGAGGAATTTTATTGCATCTTGTGAATGCTTTCAGCCATTGGGCCTTCCTCGTAGAAATCTACCTCCATAGGCTCATGTATTCCAAAGAACATGGTAAAAGGGAATAGATCCTACTAAGGAGTTGACTCAAACAATGTTTTTGGAATAGCAAAAGTGATGACTACAGTGACCTTGGGGGGTTTTGGGGTTTATATGGCTAAGGTCAGGATGCTAGGTTCAGCAAGAGGGGTCTACATGGAGGTTATTGGCAAAATGATCGAAGAGGTGGGGATAGGAGAGGGATGGCCAAGACTCATAGTTGTAGTAGATACTGTAGCTGAATATACCAAAACATGGGAAGTAGGAACGAAAGTCACCGGGAAAGTAAAGGTGTTGAAAAAATTTTCAAAATTTTTGAACGACTTTGAAAATACAAGCAGGGGAGGATGAAACTTTGCCTGAAGCAGGGGGTTTGGAAAAAATTCAGAAAGGGCACTGAATGGAATGTGGGCAGACATTAGGGTTTCGATGCCAATAAGCGGGGTTTCTAGAGGGGCGAATGAGAAAATAGAGTTATAGAAGATGCACCTGTGGGCTCGAACATCTCCAAAGCCAATGTGGAAAATTGTTGCATTATCAAGCTGGTTTCTCCTTCTCCATATGATACCTCATCCTCTAGATTGATTTACGACACTTCAAGTTGCACCTATTGGATCTACAGCATCAGTTGCACCTACTATATTTTTTGCACCTACTATATTTTTTGCACCTACTACACTGGAGTGGAAACTCTTGAAGTGCTCCCTTTTACGGTTGTTGATGTTGTCAATTTTATTTTAACAGTATGATGCCTATTTGCGATGGGCTAGGGCGTAGGTGTAGCAAGTGCACTCTTCTTTGGTGTAATCCTTTCTTAAAGAAGAGACTGCTTACCCTTGCCTTTGACATGTGACACCTGACTAGCCTGTTTCTCTTGTGTTGCTGACATGTCTTCCACTCTGGTAGGAATATCCATACTTCTAGGCACAATGTTGCCAAAGAAGACAGGCTATTAGGAGTCATGATATTTTTCAAACAAGTCAGAGAATTTTTTATCTATCTGGAGTGTTGGGTCAGATACTCCTTTTCTATGGTGGCACCTCATGATCCACCAGTTTGCAATTTTCTCCTCTGACCAATGGAGCACCTTTTCTTTCATCATCTTGAACACTCGATCGTCGGGGTCTTGCTTCAGATATTGCCTAGGGTTGTAATCATCCTCCATGATGTAAATTCATGCCAAAGGGGGAAGGAGACCATATTTTCAATGTGCCTTTCAAGATCCAACCCAAAAGGGTTATTACGTTGCTTCTCGATATTCAAGAAATGATAGCAGTGGAATTTATCCCTTTCAATTTTTCCTTAAAGATATATTTTGGGTCGTATTTCCAATGTTGGGGCAGGTCAATCAAGTCGAACTCGTACATAGTAATGGTCAACTAGATATTCTGATTTTTTTTTGTCACCTTGATGGCGCCTAGCTCAATAGGCCATGGGTAGGTGTGTTGTCTTTTTTACCCCTTACTACACATATCATCTACAAAGTCACAATGGTGATCAACTTTGAGGACAAACAAGTACTCGGTTATGTAGGATGACAATAGGAAGGATTTTCTAGAGAATCCAAAGATCCATACCACTAGCCCCTATGTCAGTTGAAAAATATCTCCGACCTATTGTTGTATCACATATTCCCTCATAGCCTTCAACACCCGCTCACAGACACCATAAATAATTTCCAGCATTGGACCATGAAAAACTCGTTTAAAGTTGTAGTAGGACTCGCACCTTGACAGGATAGAAGTCCACTGGTGCACAGGGAGTGCCTCACCTTTCTCGTTCGTGCAACTCTTGTTAATGAAGGCAAAGTGGCAGTGTGAATGTAGCTAATGGAAGAAGTACCACACCAGGAATGAGTAGCTCTGGAATGTCATGTTGTCCTCTTGCATCTCATATAATTGGAGGTGTAGCTATCAAGACACTCAATCTACCCAATTAAAAAATATGGGCTTTATCCCTCGTGATGTAGCATCGAAGACATAGAAGTCCCCATGGGACATGCACTCGACAACTATCGCCTGCCAAGCATTTACTTGGGTATTCAAGGCAAGACCAGTGATCCATGCCAACATGGAAAAGAGCTTAGAGTTCTTGAATCTCCTCAAGGACATGGGGAGTTGTGGCAAGGTTCTGGATGCAACCATATTTATGGAATGGGCCTTCATAAATCACCTCATTGGTACCATGTTGGTGTATCTCTCGCTCTATTTCTTGGTGTTTATTTTCCTGACAATGACTTGAATGGAAGGCTCCCGCCCATAGGTGAAGGTGTTGAGTGGTGTTTTAACCCGATTGTGAAAACACACTCTCCTGTAGGATTCGAGTCCTAAATCCTCTGCTTGCAAAGAAAAACGATTTCTCCAAGGTTCTTATTATGCTAATTATTGATTATCAAGGATGTTGTTTAAAATGAAATGCTAAGAACACCTTAGGGTTTGCAAGTGGATGTTAACAAGGGGCACCGTGGTTTATTTAATTCTGAAAGTGCAATGGACTCTAAAATGAATAAAATCTATTTTAATCTTTAATTCTGATGGATTTTTAGTGATTTATTCAAACAAAGTAATTAAACTGCTGAAAATAAAATATGGGTTTGAAAAGCAAAGCAAAATAAATAAAAACGTAAAATAAATTACAGTAAAAAAGTTGTCATTAATCGGATGAAACCGAAGATACTGAGGCTTTCTACATGCAACCTAACCTAATGAACCTGCACTTTCACACAATCCAAATAGGGCAGGTGCGAGTCTCGAGGGTTTCTATGGTAATTCCAGAAAATAGGTATTCGCATGAAGCAACCAAGATATTTTGCATTAACTTCACCTAAAAACCTAAGAAATCTGGAAGGGAAATATAAACGTTAAATCATGCATGCAAAAGTTACTCCTTCTTTCTCATCCAATAAGATGCCAACTCTCTGTATTTGTATTTAAATGATATCTCGATTACATTCAAAAATTTTCCAGTGTAAAAGAAAATCCCAGAACAAAAAGAAGGAAATTGCCCAAGTACGGGCCCAGAATAGCACAAAGCTCTCGTCTCTGCAACTCCGTATTCGGCAATTTCCAACCCATCTTCAATTTGCATTTTTGGCTTTATAGCATTGTTATGGCTCTTCGATTTCCTCCATCGCTTCATTTCCTCTTCCTGTGGGCGACCCTTCAAATTCCTGCCTTTCCTTGCCTTGATTCACGCTCAAATTTGGAAACGCTCCGAAATTCATCTCTGCATGTAACGCCTCTGCAAGTTTGACACTTGCACGCCACGTGTCACGCATTTTCTGCGCCCCCTGTAACGCTTTCCTGCGCAAAAACCCGACAAAACTGCAAGTCCGCCTGTTCACCTTCCCGGTCGCAAAATCGTGACATGTCGCGATATCGCTACCTGCTTTCCTGTCGTACGCCTTCATCAGCTCCCCGTAGCGATGTCGCGACCGTTTTTCATTTGTCTACCTTCGGCAACTTCTCGTAGCGATATCGCTACCCTTTTAACATTTTGAGCCCTCCTCTTCGAATGGTAGCAATATCGCTACCACTTTCTAACTTTGAGCCCTTTTCAAAATGTGGTAGCGATATCACTACCACCTTGGCCTTGCAGCGTCCCTTTGAAATGTGGTAGCGATTCGCTACCACTTTCGTTTCAAGCCTTCTCCTTGTGACATGGTAGCGATTCGCTACCATGTTTTTTTCAAGCCCTCTCTCACTAAACTTGTAGCGCTATCTCTACCCTCTGACTTTGAGACTGGCCTTTATGAAACTTGTAGCGATATCGCTACCGTTTTGAACTTTGAGTCTTCTTTTCGCAAGGCGTAGCGAAATCGCTACCGTTTCTCTGTCGGGCCTGATTTTCATTTTCGTCGCGATTTCGCGACATCTTCCTTGTACCGTACAACTTTGCCAAAATGCGTCGCGAAATCGCGACACCTTTCTGTTGCCACCTCGTCGCGATTTCGCGACATCTTTTCTGTTTTGTTGCCATTGACCACGTTGACCGCGATTTTCTGACGCGTCGCGATTTCGCGACATGTCGCGATTTCGCGACATGTCACGATTTCGCGACCCCTTTCTACACTTGTGCATTTTCTCTTTTTCTTCAATTCTGCCATCTGGGTCACTGAGATCCTTCCCTGCAAGCCTGCAAAAAGGTGGGTCCCCAATTTTGGGGTGTGTTGTGGATCAACCACAACAAATGGCGACTCTACTTGTCAAATGCTCTTGAGCATTTTAGTAAGAACCCAACTCGAAACATATCACAAACTCGCAAATACATGTTAGCACATAAGCAAAATAACAAATGCCCAAAGATCCGAAGTACATGAATCATCAGAATCATCAAGTATTAGCTCAGTGTGTGCAATGTGTCTTCATTCCCTATCATTTGAAATTGATCAACATTCCATTATCAATTTTTCATGAATGCATATGTGGGACAATGAATGATTGGTGTACCCTAATGAATGTGCTAGGATATATATATATATATAAATATATATATATATATATATATATATATATATATATATATAAAATATATATATATATATATATATATATATATATATATATATATATTGTAAAAGGCTAAGTCATTCTTCTATTATTATGTACAAGCATTCAAGATTGCCAAACCCTCTTAAGATCCACTAATTCATTACCTTATTGTATCCCAAAGTTGGTTATAAGTCCCTACTATCCGGAACCCATGTGCAAGTGAATGTGAAATCAGAATTTTGGGGAATCAGACTCCCAACCAACCGAGATGAGAGTTTAACCCTATCCTTACTATTCTGATTTAGAGTTCGTTACCTCACTTTGAGCAAAATAATTAAACCAGTTATGGAAGAAATGGTCATGCTAGTCTAACCCTCTAGACAATCAGTGGTCTTGTTTTTTAGGCAAGACATGATGCCATGCATGGGCATATCTAACCCCACAATCCAAAACTTATCTCTATTTCTTTGGACCTTGGGGATGACTACCCATACCTTGCAGAGGACAAGTAGTACGATCCTTACAATCCAAAATAAATATGATATGGGAAAATTTTATTTACTTATTTATTTCTTGGACCTTGGGGATGACTACCCATCCTGGTTAGGGACAAGTAGTACGATCCTTACAATCCAAACCTTAGATATAAATCATTAATTTTGTTACTTAGACCTTGGAGATGACTATCCATCCCTTGCAGAGGACAAATAGTACGATCCTTACAATCCAAGACTTATTATGAAATGAGACATAAGAGCTTTGGGGAATCGGATTCTCAACCAACCGAGATGAGAATTTATACCCTATCCTTACTACTCCATGTGGGTCAAATCAAAGCTTTGGGGAATTGGATCCTCAACCTAAGTTCGATGAGGATTTAACCCTATCCTTACTTGCTCTAATTTTAGGCTTTAAGCTTAATGGAAGTGGTTAAAACCACTGCTTTAAGGATCATGTTGCATAATAGGATAGACATGAATAACTTCTTTCGCCCAACCTTTTCCTCCAAGTTAGGTTTTGATCATTTTGCTCAAGATCCTTTTTAATGCATGAGACGTGCTTGGTTCTAGATACCTCAAGACTCAGTTTCCAACCTTAGGATTCACTTACATTTATGTTATAACATAACCCTAAGAGAATTTGATGTACTTTCATGGCTTGTACATAAGATGCATATGTAACTAAAATGAAATGTATGTGAGGTGAGATGGAATATGAATGCCTTATCTTTGCAAATGAAATGATATGTCATGCAAAACTGACTCTTTCATGTATCACAAAATCAAACAATATAATTTAATATGCTTGTGTTACTTGTGGAGCTTTTACGAGACAATTCCAATATTTCATATTCTCCTAACCTTAAGCATAAGTTGGCATCTCAATTTATTTCTTTTTGTTTTTTTTTTTTTTTGTTTTTTTTTCTCAAAATTAACAACATGTCAATCGAAATCAAATCCACAACCAAAATCCTAGCTAAGCTAACAATCCTAAATCAAACAAAATCTGAAAATCCTAAACAATGAAACAAGATCTGAAAATCCCACCAAAATCAAAGAATGATATGAAAGTCCCACAACCTAAGGGCTAAAATAATGTTTTAAAATCTGCCCATTAACCGGTAGCATGAAATCTTTCCCTTCTAATGTTTTTAGCCTGAAGGTATTCTTCCCAAGAATCTCCGAAATCTGATATGGGCCTAACCAAAGACAATCAAACTTTTGATGGCTTCCTTTTTCCTCATGTCTTTTGTCCCATAGTAATACTAAATCTGAAATTCTGAATGATTTAACTTTGGCCCTTCTCGTCAAACCACCTTTTGACAACCGCTCGGTGTTTATTCATGTGATTCATGGCCTCTTCTCTCTTTTCATCAAGGTGCAACAACCGGCTCAACCTCGGCTTCAACTTGATCATCTCGTCCCCAAGTACTCTTGTATGAAATGTAAGGTCTCGCAACTTCAAATTTGCCGGAAATATTGGGTCTTGCCCATAGACCAAATGATAGGGAGTATTCCCTATGGATTCTTTCACTCGGTCCTATCTCGCTCAAAGGGCAAACTTTAGTTGATCGTGCCGATCCCGAGGGTTCTTTTCCAACAACTTCTTAATAGTATTCAACAAATTCTTATTTGAAGACTCGGCCAACCCATTTCCTTGAGGATAGTAATTGGATGCAAATTTCAAGCTCACTTTATTATCATATGCCCACTCTGCAAATTGTGTGGAAATGAAAGCTTTACCATTGTCACTGACAATAGAGTCGGGCATCCCAAATCTTGTTATAATTTGATCCTCAAGAAATTTAATCACAACATCTGTGGTGGCATGTTTAGTAGGAATCGCCTCTGTCCACCTTGTACAATAGTCTGTAGCTGTCAAAATGAATTTGTGAGAATCAAAAGAATTTGGGTTAATAACCCCAATAAAATCTAGTCCCCACTACGCAAACGGTCTCATTTCGACAACAAGCTGCAACGGCATGGCTGCATTTCTTTCTCTATTTGCAGCCACTTGACAGATGTGACAAGATCGTACATGGGTATGTGCATCTTTGAATATATGAGGCCAGTAATATCCTCCTGATAATGAATTGAATGGAAGGCTCCCGCCCACAGGTGAAGGCTACGTGGATTTTATCAGGAGAGATGGAGAACAACCTTTTCCCCTTTGCATCCTTGACCAACCTACTATTAGGGTCATAAAATCATGTAATTACGCAGACCAACTCCGGGCAGGGGTGCACAAGTGTGCACAGGTACCAGTATAGGAGGGAGTGGTAGGAAATCACTCGATTATTCACTTAAAACACTTTAGTTATCATCTAACCAACATCTCCACATAGCTTTTCTATACTTGTCCTCATGAGGACATAGTCCCGAATTTTACTCAGTTTATCTTTAGGTAAAGGTGAGATGGGATTTTCTTTATTTTCTCTATTTTACTTTTGCTCACCCTCCAAATATTGGGGGACCTTCTCCTTATTATGCTTGGGTTCTACTTTCTTCCCCATATCCATTGGTAAATTGTTCAAGCGTACTAGGGGTAATAGCTCTTAAGAATAACTTACACGGATTATGTCACAACAACAATTTGCTTGTGCTGAATAGCTCAACGCAGTAGCGCGCTCCACTGATGTATTTTTATTTTACTTGTAATAGTCGTTCTTTAAAAATTAGTAATGGTTGGTGGCGTGATAGTTTAAAGATTTAAATAGGCATAACTGGTACGTAATACTTCTTATAGTTCTAGTATACACCTACTTGCATTAATGTTGCTTAAGCGAAGTAAATGTCAAGAACAATTTTGGGGCATTGTGGAAGATATTTTGTGTGACAACTGATGGAGGAGTGCGCGTCCCAATACTGACTAAGAAAGTGGTGTACAATATTTATTGGAGGATGTGTCGTGCCGCACCCGTTGCATTTATTTCTTGCATGTGTTTTACCTTTGACAACACATCAGAGATATTTAGAAAAAAATGTCTTGCGCATGAAAACCTAAAAATTGGGCTACACCCACATACCAGAGCGCAACGACTTCCTCGAGATGCGTTTTCCTTGTCCTACATATTGGAGACTGTGCACCTCACTCTGACATATTTATGAATGTGTGCTAGCCCTTGGTGTACTTGAACCATGTGCAACACTTGGATGCACTAGAGAATGTGCGCATCACTCTAGTGCATTGATGAATGTACGCTAGTCCTTGGTGCACTTGAACCATACGTAACAATTGGGTGCATTGTATAATGTGAATCTCACTCTAGTGCATTGAAGAATTTACGCTAGCCCTTGGCACACTAGAACCATGTGTAACACTTGGGCGCACTAGAGAATGTGTGCCTCACTCAGGTGCACTGAAGAATATGCGCCAGCCCTTGGCACACTTGAACCATGTGCAACACTTTTCTGGCATCAGGGAAAACACCAAGGCTTACTATTCGAAGTGGTGTTACGCTCAGAATCACTATTTGCTTCTTTGTATACAGCTCAACAAAATAAAAATTAAATTAAATTTCTTGGCATCCTCCTGACAGTTAGGATTTTGGCCCAAAACTATGTTATTGCTAACGCAGGAGGAGGAAAAGGAGCACTCTGAAAAGTAAACTAAAATGCATAGAAATACAAAGAATATGTACAACTATACAAGAAAATCTTGTACTACCCCTCACTGGTAGTATGGCTTCAGGTGAATGTCATTAACTGATAATGGCAGAGTAGACCCATTCAAGTCTTGCAATGTAAAATAATTTATCGAGTGGACTTGAGAAACCTAAAATGGGCCCTCCCAAAATGAATCAATTTTTTCATGGTATCTGAGGTTGGACTTCTTCTCGTTCCATTTAGTTACCAAGTTTTCGACATGGAAAGTGCGATCAGAGGTCCTTTTTTTGAACCAATTTTTGTGGTAACAACATGCTTCATGAAATCCACATAGGCTTTGTTACCTTCCTCTTCCAACTGTACTAGTTTTCCAAACCCTTCATCCTTGCCATCTAATGACTGGAGAGACTGTAGTGTTGGACTTCTTCTCGTTACATTTAGTTACCAAGTTGTCGACCTGGAAAGTGCGATCAGAGGTCCTTTTTTTGAACCAATTTTTGTGGTAATGACATGCTTCATGAAAGCCACATAGGCTTTGTTACCTTCCTCTTCCAACTGTAGTAGTTTTCCAAACCATTCATCCTTACCATCTAATTACTGGAGAGACTGTAGTGTTGGTAACTCAATATGTGCAGGAAGCACCGCTTCCTTCCCGTAGACCAGGGAATATGGAGATGTCTTAATGGATTTCTTGTTGGAAATTCAGTCTTATCATAACGTAAAATCTAAGAGTAGATGCCAATTTTTCTTGTTGTCTTCTAGTGTCTTCTTCAGAATCTGAAGCAAGTTTTTATTGGTAGACTCCACCAAACCATTGCCCTATGGGTAATAGTTTGATGAAATTTTCAAGTAAATTTTATACTAGCTGGTGAATGCGCACATCTTGGCCCCAATGAAATGGTAACCGTTATCTGTTACTATGGCATCCGATATTCAAAAATGGGTTATTAGCCCTTCCAAAAAAGTGATGACGACATTTGATTGGCCTACTTGGTGGGCACTGCCTCTGTCCACCAAGTGAAATAGTCTATAGCTATCAAAATATACTTGTGCCCTATAGAAGAATTAGGCTCAATTATTCTGATGAAGTCCAAACCCTAATGCTGAAATGGAGCCTCAACTTGAATCGGGTGTAGATG
The DNA here is from genome assembly GCA_028583015.1 of Wollemia nobilis. Lineage (NCBI taxonomy): Eukaryota > Viridiplantae > Streptophyta > Pinopsida > Araucariales > Araucariaceae > Wollemia > Wollemia nobilis. Next base: position 6,531,202 of record JAQPPZ010000380.1, on the reverse strand, counting down.
CAGAGAAGCATTCTTGATATGACCAACATATCTTTGACACTTATCGCACTTTTGGCTCACACTGAAGGAATAAAAAAAAATGGTGGGCCAATAATAGACCACTCTTATTATTTTTAAAGCCATAAACCTTTCGACGAGATGGCCCTTGGACATTCCAAAATGGAACTCATCCAGGATTTTTTGATTTTTTGTCCTCCTGACACATCTCAGGAGGACATCATCGATATTTTGATAAAACAACCCCTTGGGTACCAACATGTTTCTACATGCCTGAAGCCTAAAATGTCTCCTTTGCAAAGAGTTGATGTTGGTAAGGCATTTTCCAGTACTGAAGTACTCCACAAAATCTTCAGTCCAATCCCTACCTTTTGCTGATTGATTTGTCAGATTGCTATGTGACAGTGAATATTCCCATTGGTAAGTTGTTACCTAAGCTGTGGTGCTCTTGAAAATATCCAAGCATAGAGCCCGACCACGGACCAACTTGGTGGGTTGGACCTCTATATCATATTCTTGGATATTGGTGATCTAGTCTGCCCTCTTGTTACCAAGCTCATCATGACTGATGAATTTTTGGGCATCCGAGTGTACCACATACACTATCGTTTTGCTCTGAGAGATAAAATAATGAAATTTCTTCAGTGCCATCATTATCACATGCACTTGAATATCAATAAAATTATGCTTTTCCTCATGCAAGTGGATCACTTGATTGAGGAATGCTATGGGTTGTTCATCCCCATCTTCATTTTTTTGGGTTAGTATAGCCGCATAGCTTTCTGGCTTCTTGATCGCATATAAGATGAAGTCTTTGGAATAATCAAGGTTTACTAGGATGGGATCCTGGGTGATCTGGTGCTTGATCCCCTTGAACGTCTGCCTTCTCTTTTATTTCCATAGAAGCTCCACATATTTTTTGAGGAGCTTAGTCATAGGCTTCACTACCTGGGCAAAGTCAAAAATAAACTTCCTAACAAAATTTATTTTTCCAAAGAAGGATTGGAGGTCCTTATTGTTCATCGATAGAAGTAGCTTGAGTAGGGCTTCGACCCTAGTGGGATCAATAGCAAGACCCTTCTCTGATATGAGGTGACCTAGGATTTTTCCTTATTTAATCGTGAAAATTGATTTTTTGGGTTTATTGATATTTTGAACTCCTGACACTTCTCAAAAACTTATCGCAAATGTAAATCGTACTCCTCCCTCCTTTGGGATAAAATAGTCATATAATCTAGATATATCACAATGACACGGTTAAGCAACTCACTAAAGGCTAAATTTATTGCTCTTAGGAATGTTACTTCGGTATTGGAGAGGCAAAATGACATGTGTTTATACACGAAGGTGCCCCACTTGGTGGTGAAAGTAGTCTTATACTGGTCCTCATCCCTGAACCAAATTTGGTTATACCCTAAGGAACTGTCCAAAAGAGAAAACCTCTGGGCGCTTGCCACTATGTGAATAATCTAATCAATTTGAGATAGTGAGTAGTGATCTTTCAGGGATTCCTGATTAATATTTTGGAAGTCCACACAGAGACAGATGTCTCCATTATTTCAAACTAAGACTAGGTTCACTACCCAGGATGAATTCCTGATGGGGTAGATTATCTTCACTTCTAGAATTTTTAGAATCTTGACATTCATCAGGATTTTAATATTTGGATTCACATGCATTTGCTTCTGCAGGACAAGCTTAACTCCCTCATGGAGCTCAATTGTATGCTGGAAGACATCTCGGTCATACCTGCTCAGGTCGCGATAACTCCAGGAGATGATGTTCAGATGCTCTCTAGATAGGGTCATGATCTATTCAATTTCTTGAGGTATGCAATCAATTCCCATCTTGATCATTTTTCTAGACTCTAGCTTTAGCTCTTGGTACTATCTAGAATCCACTTTTATTTTATGGGGAAGAGCCCTGTCATCTTGATCGAACAAGATTTCAAGGGTGATCAAACCCTTGGGGAGGTGGTTGTTTTTCAGCTGGATTAGGCCCTCATATTCTTCATCATTGAGGGCTCTATATTAGATGCTTCTAGTTTTATCAATCAAAAAATTGATGATCTACTCATCGTTGTCAAAGACCTGCGAGTGAATATTCTTATCTGGAACTAAGGGCCTGTAGATATCCCTAACCATTTTTGGCCTTTGCATAAAATTCTCAATTGGGGAGCATCTTTCTCCAATGGACATCAAAATATCAGCATGTTTATTCTGCTCTTGTAAAATAAACTAAATGTTAAGAGCTGAGGACTCAAGCAAATCCCATACCTTATTATTGTATGCCTTGAGGTAGTGTTGTTTGGAAACACATTTATTTGTGATCTGGTTACAGATTAATTCAAAGTCCCAAAATATTTGTAATTGTTTTATTCCTAGTTTTTCTACATTTTGTAACCCTAAACATAGGGCTTCATACTCGAAAACATTATTAGTACAACTCAAGCAAGCCTGTATGAATATATTTTTGAATTTTTAGAGGGAGATATGAGGACAACTCCAGCTCCAATGCCATATTTGCATCGGGTGCCATAAAAAAAACTTTCATAATTGGTCATTCATAGGGTCAGCATCGCTTAGAACTTTAGCCTTTTTAGGCTTGGTAATCGAGTAACACCCGATGTATGATTCTATCATAGCATTAAAATCAGGGATGGAGAACTCGCCTTTTCAATCTTTGTAATCAAGTAACACCCGGTTTTTTATTCTATAATAACATTGAAATCACGCATCGAGAACTCATCCTCTATGCATAGCTCATCAAGAGCTTCCTCCATCAGCTCCACTTTTTCTCCACTTCTTCCACTCCTTCAATGATGTTGACTGAGTCCATGATTTTCTACGCATCCTATATTTTTTCAATGAGAAATGTGGAGGGCTTCTCATTAAAATTTTTGACTCTCTTCCCCTTGAAGGGGACTTCTAGATGCAAATAATCGAGAGACAAATAGCCTCCAAGTTTGGTAGTGAATTCCCTTGAAAATCACATGCTGAAATAGGGATCCAATTCAACTACAACTTGGATTACTATGATCTACGACATCTTGTGCAACATGATTGGGATGTCCTTGATGATCCCCATTATCCTAACCAAAGTCCTGTCCAAGTGAAGCACTCCACAACTGCTCCTGGTGTACTCCATACCCATGAATTCACATACAACTTTGGGCATTATGGTGGTGGCAATGCCAGAATGAACCATGCAATTATGCACAACCTATCATTCCATCCTAAGGGATAGATAAAATGGGGATGGCCTATTTTTTCTCATAGTGGAGGTTGTCAGCAGCTGCGTTAGAACAGTTTGAGTTGGTCTTCCCTTACCCTTGACAGACTTAAGGGATTTCTACAGCAGGTCAACTTGACCAAGAAATTGGAGCGCATCAAAGAGGCTTACCTTACCAAGGATTTTTCTTAACTCTTCGACGATATTATATGCTCTAGTGCCAGACTGACCTCCCTCTTTAGCAACCTCATATCGGGTGTGGTACTATTATGTTGCTTCCACTCTCTGACGCTTGGTGATCTAGAGGTATCACAACTTTTCCCTTACCTGATATGTTGCTTCTACTAGGGCTGAGAGATGGAAGCTTACGGTTGAGGGGTTCTCTCTCTTGCCCTTTGGGGTAGATAGTCTCTCAACCAAGCATTGTCCATAGGTTTTGGTTCCTATGCTAGTTCTTTTTATGGTGGTATGGTTGGATTTTCTCTTGGCATCTTAGGATCAGCAAGTACCTTGAGTGGTTCTATCTAAACCAGATCGGCCTTAATTGGCTTCTTTTTTGTTTGCATTAGAACATAGACCCGTTCGATAGGGGGAATCATGCAATTATGGTCAACTTTCCTTATCATATTTACCAATCCGCATAATGTATCGTTTGTAAGTGTTTGCATATAGTTTTGATGAGCCATGTAGGTTTCCTCGCCATGCAGGTCATTGCAGGTGGAGCACCAATACGTTCTACTAGATGGACTAGCCTCATCACACTCCAACATCATGAATTTCCTATCATGAGTTCTTCCAGTATGGGCAGCTTGATCCTTTGTGATCATGGGTGGGAACCTCCTTGGAAGATAGCTCTGATCCCTAAATTGGATTTTCTTCATGATAACCATATCATTCACCATGGTCTTCATGAACCCATACACATCCCACAAATCCTTGGTCTAATTTGCATTTAGAGATGTTGTAGCTGCAAGTGCAGGTAATGGTAACTGTACCAATGATGTTGGTAATGCTAGGTACTAAGGAGGATCCAGAAGCTGAGCAACTGTAAGGTTTGGATATTAAGGGGTCGATACCTAAAATTAAGGAGTGGATACTGCTTGATTTTATGGGTTAGGATTTCATGGCTGATTGGGGTATATTTGAGGTATAGAGGAAGTGGATGCACATGGGTACATATTCTACAAAAAATTTGGGTAAATCAGTGTAATCACTTTTGGAGGTAACTTCCTACCAGGTCAGCTTCTACCTTTTGCACTTGTTGGTATAATTTTAGAAATGCGTTAACATTAGCATACTAGATATTCATGCTAATATCAGAGTGGAACACCCTTAGGTAATAGAATACTTCCTGCTTAGATGTGGACTAAAGGCCGAGAATGACTCTCTACCAGGTTCGAAAGAACCTAACATTGAAGTAAGTTATTTCCTCCTAGGGATACCTCTAGATAGAGGTGAACTGGTGTAGGAGAGATAAGGGGTCTACTTTCTTGTTGAAGCCCCTTATGATTTTTCCTTCCAGGTGGTCCCACGAAGTTATGGTGTTGGTTGGGAGCGATCAGTACTAGTATAGGAGCTTACCTCTTAATGAAAGTACCAACAACTTCACCATTACATCTTCTTATGTAATTTGGTGAATAGTTTCTAGTCCTGCGATGTCCTAAATGTGTTCAGGCATCATCTTTCCTGTGTCATCATAAGTAGGTAAAGCTTTCAATATGACAGACGACATAGTGTGCTGAGCTTTTAGGGCAAGAGGTCTGGTGTAGTTTCAGGCTAGGAACATTCTAGGCAAAGTCGGATGCACCATATGGAGTGACAATTTTGCTTAGAGTGGTGGCTATAATGGCTGAACTAAAAAAATGGGAACACTCAGAGAACCCAAATCAATGTTAGGTGGAACTGGAGTATCCTGATGATCCAGATAATTTTGTGGAACTGGGGGCAGGCTAGTCATTGTGTTGTTGGGAGTTGGATTTTGCATAGCAACAATAGCTTCCTATGAAGAAGTCCTGTCTATTGGGTTATTTGGTCTGACCACTCTGGGTTGCTCTCCCAAAAGGTTGATGTCAAGCTCGAGGAACTCAACTTCTTCTTCTATATTTCTAATCTAGCACCTTGTTCATATGAAGGCATGATATTTTAATTTGGTCTGCAAGGTTCAGAGGTGTCTGAGTTTGTATGAGTCACCAGATGTTCGAATTTGTCAAAAATAAGAAAAATATCAACTTCTTAGTAATGCTCATGCAATGGAATGTTTGCATCCCACTGGGTATGCTAGAAACTATTGGTCAAAGATCTGCATTAGGTAAGGATTTATCTAGTTATGCACCCTAGACTCGGCCAACACTGAAATACTGAGAGGAAGAAATGCCTCCTGTGCCAATATCCAGATATGGGTTGGTTCCCATGCTATTCTATCTAGGGGGTTGAGATAAGAGAACTAGAAAGAATGGAAAATATGGACAGAGGTCGGATAGAACAGGGGTTATGGGCTAACAACATGATAACTTAAATGTACATCGAATCAAATAGCAATTTAATACAAATGCTAAAAAAAATTAAAACTGAACATCTAACATGCATAATCTCCAGGGCTACTATAATGGCCACTCCCTTCTGATATTTTTTCTAATTTTTTTGATCTATTTCTTAATTTACTAGACTAAAATAAATAATCATTGCAATATTGTTTTGCAGAAATAAATATTCATCTCACAACTCATTTTCCAAATGTATTTAATTAATACCACATAACTTACAATATTTGTAAACCCTTGATATTAAATCAGCAATAATATGAATACTTCTGTATGAAACTTCAGATCTATTGATCTTGTGTGGACTCCGAACCGATGTATAAAGCTTAGCAATGATGGCCTTCAGACAGGCACCAATAAAATGACCCTGTTTGGAAAACCCAGCTCCAAAATTCTATTGATGAAGCACATATGAACCTCATGTATGGAAGTATCCAATCCCTGATCTAGCTAGAGGTGATATTTCACATCTGAAACTGTGATATTCTTGTCGAGTAAATTTGTCTCAACAAGCCCTATGAATTTCTCTGTGAAATCCGATAGTTTCTTAAAAAAAACTAAATCCTCCATATCCCAAAATGAAGCCTCAACACCATAACATAACATTGCATAACAATTAGGGAAAAATTAGGGTTTGGGGTGCCCTTAGGGTTGCATGTACTTTATTTTCTTTTAATTCTAAATTATGTCATTTTCTTCATAAAAGAGGGCCATAATCCCCCTTAGCCTAGATGTGCAACTTTAAGTTGTTTTCAAAGTTTATAACTTAACTTTATAACATAATGTTATAAAGTGGCCTCTTTTGCCTTCCTAGCGTCGACTCCCTAGGTCAACACTTGAAGTCGTTGAATTATCACCTGGAAACTACCAAAATTCCACTAATATGAGTCCCTACCTGAACTGTCCAGCCTAGGGGACTCCTATGACTAGGCTACGAGTCTCTACTCCAACTATTAATGAGAAGGGAACATGAATAAAGATAACTTCTGTTATAACATCCCGTAAGTGATCTTAATGTTATTAAATAATACATCACTTAAGTTATCTTCATCCATCAAAAAATTGTCCATTTCTCCTCTGAAAAACCATCATTGAAGGTTTCCTTACACCCAGTATGCCAGAGAATATCACTGAGCTGCTAGTCGTCATCCAAAACCCTAAAAATGAACACTACTAAAAATAGCAAGTTCGATCAAGTGATCTTCGAACAAGTTTGAACGACCACCAAACAGGAGCTCTCTACCAACTGATGAATATTATGACATCTCCACATGGCTCCCCAATGTATAACTTATCCTACGGGAGCTCGTGTATAGGCTAACCTGCTCTACACATTGACTGTCTAGAAAAGGGGATATTACAGCTACTTCAAAGATTCATGCTTTATTAGAAGCTAAATCCAAATATTAGAATTAAAGCCTATAGACAAACTAGAGAACTTAATAGAAGACAAGCAATAGAAGACATACACACAATCAAAAGTCTAGAGTTAGAGCCAGATGCTATTTATATTTATAGCATAATCTAAATTACAACAAGCTTCTAGCAAACACCCATCGTTTTACAATAAAATAGCAGGCTTATATAGAGAATTTTTCCACTTGAAAATTAAATGCACACCCGCTAAACATTGTGGTGGTAGAGAAGATAAGATTTACAAGGAGAAACAATTATGAAATAGTAGATAGGAACGAACCAGAACTGATGACTCCTCAGAACGTAACTGAATATCTTCAATGTTCTTATAGGTCCATTTGGTGGCATGATCTCATTGCTTGCTAGAGCTACCCTAGTAAAAGATAAGGCTCTACATCTTCATAATTTCATATTTGGAAGCTTTCTAATGAGTGCACATAGTACGACTGAGGAGAAGCGCCCAAATGGATAAGGATGAGGAAACTGAATTGATCCACTTGACACCTTGGGAGTAGAGCAGAGTTTGAAAATTCAATCGGTCTTGCACACTGGGATAGTGCGCCAAAGTCCTATGTATTACAGATGGTGCACCCAAGTCCTGCATATTCTAGACGTTGTACCCATGTCTGGTGCACTTCAAATATTACGCCCAAGCCTGGCACACTTCAAACGTTGCACCCAATTCCTACCTATACTTAGTCATTTTTTGTGCCAAAGTTATGAGCTATGCTCTTTCTTCTTCATGGGGCCAAATTGCATTTAGAGACTTGGCATGAAACACCATCGCCATCGAAAGGAGGGTTTCCCTGCATGGTCAATAGACAGAAAAAACTACACACTATTTCAGGTGTTGTAGAAAGGATTTGATAGCAAAGCTCAAGAGAGAGAAAATACATTCCAAATATGAGAACAAAGTTTTTGAGTAGCATAAATTACTAGAAATCCAAATATACACCATGTTGCAAAAATGACAATAATCCCCTTTTAGACTTCTTGGCATATTTTCTAGCTACCTTTGCTGCCTTGAATTCTTTGTAGAGCCTTTCATATTTTTCCTTCTACTCGGTGAATCCCTGCATGCCTTATGCCCATTCTTCATCCAATTAGGGGTTTGGTTTGGTGAATGTAACATTGGCCTTTTTCTTGTCCCTCTTTTGTTATGTCTAAGGTGCCTTCCCCTTGGGCCTCTCTGGTATTATGGTATTTTACATGGGGATATCCTCCTTTCCATGGGAGATGCCTCCCTGTTGTCATTAGAGGATCCAAGGATCTACCCTTATGGTCTTAATTCATCCACAGTTGTCTCCCCTATTGCATGGTTGCCCAACGACTGCTCCGCGGGTCCTTTGGATACGATTCCTTCAGTTGTGAATACACAGTGATCTTGAGAGTCCTCCTTGATGTCAGGTTTAGTACCTTACCTCTAGCTTTGACCTGAGTGCTTCTCATCATCAATAATATCGATTACAAGGGGTTCTATTTGAAAAATAGAATTCCCCTATTCCTTTATCGTCACCCTGTCAGAGGTGAACTCTCTCTCTCTCTCTATTTCTTCTACTTCTTTATTTTAGGTATTTGAATTGATCGTACTGGATGAGACTACCCTCTCTGGTGAGGTTGGAGAGTTCATGGGCACTTCAATTGCCCAATCTGTTTGGGTGGAGACATCTCATTTTTCCACCATCCTAGCATGTAACTGCTGATTTTATGACCTGAGCTACTGAACCAGTTACTGCATATGAGCTACAGTGGCCTTCTGCCTATGAATTCTCCTTGTAGTAATCTCCTTAAACTCATCAAACAACTCTTGCATTGTGAAATTCTCACTCTGCCCAGTGAGGTCTTCTTCTATTGGCACATTGAGCTGCTATTGCAAGCTTATCGAAGGTTGTGGGTCATATGGTCTTCGAGCGACCAAATTCTATAAGGTTTGGGTCGCAAATCCAACCTCTATGTCTTCCTCTTTTTTTTTACTCAACAAAATTAGTCGTCATAGGTGTCTTCGATCGCGTATACGCTCTATTCGATAAGCTTTCGTTTCAGGGCTGGAGGACTCTAACAAATCGGGTAGAGAAATATACCCTTTTTCTACAGCATCTAGTGATGTTTGAGGTTGTTCTTCTTCTTATTTGGCCATTTCTCATAATTTGACCTCTTGCCCTGCTTTGACCATTCCTGTAATTCAGCCTTCTGCCCTTATTTGGTTGTCGCTTGCATCTACCCACTAGAATGTTCACCCTTGTTGTCGATGAGCTCCCCCTATGTTCCTCAACATAGTGAATTAGGATTATAATTAGCCCATGATGGGCTAGGGTAGAGGCCACTCATCTCTGGTATTGTGTGGTCTCGTCCTTCAACATGCTTGCTAGATAGAATGACACATTAATATTTTGCCTATGCATCGAGTGATTCAAGAACTGCATGTGGTTCATGTTCAGGTGCGAGTACTTCCCTGTGCATGTGTAGTATCTCACAACCTATTTGAAGAGCTTTCGTAGATGCATCAAAAGTCCTTTATTTTGGAGCCCTCCATAGTCGATTCATATATTCGCTTGCCTAAGCAAAAATGCTACGTATTGGACTGTTATGCCATCCTTGTATTTGTATTCTCTAGTGAGGGGGAGGCTAGTAACACAAGATATGTGCTCTAGAGTGACTAGAATTTCTAGTCTGTGCAATCAAGCGACCTCTTATCTCACATCGGCAACAAACTCCTTTGCTACGTCGATGTCTTAGTTTTGGCTAACTAGGTTACAATAATCCATCCACCCAGCCGCTTCGAACCGATTATGAACTTCACTTCTAATTATCTCAATGCCACTGGGCTCATGCTTCTTGAGTGCATGGTTCTTTGATCGACCTCCCATGGTGAATTATCAGTTTTTTCTAATCGGTTTGATGCCTTATTCTCATAGTAAGGTGCCTACCCCCGATGAATTGCTTCTATGTTGGGGTTTACAGGGTATGCCAACCAAATTGATTTTTGACACGATGTATTAGGTATGAGGGGCCAATTCAATTCTTGCATTGACATTATTTTTAGAGAAGCATAATTTATGGAAAAAATATGTATATATTTAAAAAAATCATGGGCATACCTGATTGGTTGTTTCTTGTGTTGTGGAGCATGTCGATTTGGTAATCCATGATAATGATGATGGCTTATTTTCCATGTGTTGATTATGTTACCTTGGTTACTACAATTCTTGTTCACTCGAGGTCCCGTACCTAAAATGTAGTGGATCCAATTGGTTTGGATTGGAATGCATATTTCATTTGATGGTTGGCCTTGGGACATGCAAAAATCCTACCCAATGATTTCAAAATATTTTTGAATGCTTTCGGATTTCTATCATGTGAAATGATGATGTTGTCTTCGACCACTCCACATACCAAGTTGTGTAGGTGTTTTTGATTAAATCTATGTGCCTCCTTAAATAGTAAAGCACCCTTGATCAAGGTGCATACTTGAAGAGTAAGGCACCATTGATCAAGGCATCTGCTTGAAGAGTAAGGCACTGGAGTAATGTGCCTACTTGAACACACACACACACACAGACACACACACACACACACACACATATATATTTCCCTTGATACATAACATCAAGGTGCTTCTTTTTTTTAAGGAACTCTTGGGGACCTTCGAAGTAAGATGCGTACCTCCAGAGTAAGGTGCCTACCAGAGGAGTAAGGCACCTACCTCTAGAGTAAGGTACCTCTTTGAGAGTAAGGTGCTTACCTTTGGATAAGGAACCTACCTCTGGATTAAGGCACCTCCTTGAGAGTAAGGCACCTACATTTTGAGTAAGACACCTCCTTGAGAGTAAGGAGCCTACCTCTGGAGTAAGGTGCACTATCACTTTATTCATCATTTACATTTTTTTTGAAGACTTTTCAACCATAGTCAAACACCTCCACTGATGGACATTGAGACGTATGCTTCGGAGTAAGGCACCTCCCTTTTAAGTAAGGTGCTTACCTTCAGATTAAGGCACCTCCCATTCAGAGTAAGGCACCTACCTTTGGAGTTAGGCACCTTCCTACAGAGTAAGGCATCTCTATTCTGGAGTAAGGTGCCTCCCTTTTAGAGCAAGTCACCTCTCTTTTGGAGTAAGGTGCCTCCATTTCAGAGTAATGCACCTTCCTTTGGAGTTAGGCGCCTACATCCAAAGTAAGGCACCTATCTTTTGGAGTAAGGTTCCCCCATTTTGGAGTAAGGTTGATGCACTATCATTAAGCACATCATTAATTCTCAATGAATTTGTCAATCCAGGGCAGTGTACAAGGCTATCTGCGAAAGGAGTGAACAGGGCTATAATTTAAGGTCAATTGGGAGCAGCAAGTCTTATTGGTGGAACTGATTGTGTGGGGGTTTTTAGGTCTCTTCTACCTCTAAATTGCATAAATTGAACTTTAATATAATTGCAAGAATGAAAACTAATTGTTGATTACAGAAATGAAACCTTAGTTACTGATTGCAAGAATGAAATCCGATTAAATTGCATAATTAAAACCCTAGTTACGGTTGCAGAATTGGAAACCTAATTACAGTTGCAAAATGAAAGTCTATTTACTCTTGCAATAATGAAAACTAAAATTAAATCCTGTCAATACTCTGTAACAGAAGGTTGTCAATCTTTTGTGCAGGGGTTGACAACAAAAACAATAATGCAGGAAAATTGCAGAAAACTGTAAATTGTTGGAAATGGAAATTGCAGTAAATTGGAAAGTTGTTGGAAAGCAAAAAGACTAATCAGATCTACTGCTAATCACATCACAAAAGTATCTTGAATAGAAAATAAATTATTAGGACTGAAATGGATGTTAACTACTACAAAAGAATGAAATTGACAAGTTTCACAGCTTATTCTACTACAACAAAATCGGAACAAAACCTGTCTGTTAGTCCTCCTCCTAGGTCTGGAAGTGGCCAGCCTCCTTTTCTAGAAGAAGGTATGAGTTCCTCTCTCTCTAAATATTACTCACACTCAAACATAATAGAATGAATAGAAAAACTTGTACTTTATTGATTCAGAACATGATTACAAATCTGCTGCTAAAACCTATTATAGAACTGTAACAGTCTCAGTTTTCTCACTTATTCTCTATCTATATTTTCTCTACTACTATTTCTACTATTATTATTATTATCTCAACCTGGATGGGAGATATCTTTTATAGATGCCTAAAATCTAATTACAACAGAAAATATACTCTGCAAATCAATTCCTGTTATTCTGCAGTATTCCCTAGGTTTATCCTAGAAGAGGATCTTTTCCATAAATTGTGGCTTTGGATGGCAAGGATGACAAATTTAGATGGGAGATATTTTCCTTTAACCTCCTCAGCCTTCTTTCCCTTTTTCCACCATCAAAAATCAGTCAACAGGTCAAAAAGTGCTTTCTGTTCTCAATCCGGAGCTAAGTGGCTCAATCCGAAGATATTCGCTCAATCCGAAGAGACTGTATTTCTCAATCCAAAGATCTTCGAAATGACCAACTATGTACTCTTCAATTGATTTCAGCTGCATTTCTCAGGTGGATTAGTCCTCAGGATCATATTGCAATAGCCTTCATTCCTCTTCATGTGTGAATTCCATGCCTTGCCATTCATTGGTAGTTGGCTAGAATTTACATAGGAAAACTAGTTTTTGCTACATAGTAATAGTTCTTTGCACTATTTTCTAAATTCAAAGAAATTAATGCTTGAGAAACATCAAAATAAGAATAGTAAAGTGTTGCTATCAGCCTAAGCATATCCCTTATGTAACAAGTCATGGCAAAGTGACATAAAACTACACAAAAACTATAAAAATCAGCATATAATATTCCAAACACATCAATCATGCAAACAATTAATACACAACATATTAGATCAACTTAACTAGTATATAAAGTAAATCATAGAGTTTTAGGCAAGTTTTAGTTGTTCAAAACATGCTATGATGGAGGCATTTCTAGGCCTCATCATTTTCCCCCCAACTTATATTAATGCATGTCCTCATGCATTCTGTTGGGCTATAGAATCATAGATATCCATATTCAAGTTCCATGATCTGTAGAACAACTTTTTGCCTATATAGTATCCTCTGTTCTCCTGAAGGTTTCTGAGCCAATTTTCAAACTGCTCATCTGGTTGAGGATCCTCTTCAAAATAGTAGGGAACTGGAGTAATGATGGTTGGAGGCCTAAATCTGAGACCTACCTAGTTATGCTGCATAATTTCAATAAGTTGTATCACCCCTTCTGCTCTTCTTCTGGACCATTCTAGATTAATGGGGGAGATAGGCTCCCTTTTCTGTAAAGACATGGAAAGTTCTGCCCATCTGTTTCTGCAATGTGATAATGCTTGGAACAAAATTGTCATTACAAAAATTTTAGAATTTAGTTACATAGTCCCTCAAATTTCTCAAATACATCCTTTTGATATCGTCCCTGTTCATCATGAGAAAATGTTGTCTGGTGATAATCGGATGATTTGGTTGAATTGCTCTGACTAACAATTCAGCTCTTAATTCAATTTCCTTATTTTACCTTTTTTCTTGGTCCTAGTAAAACTGATTTTGTAAGGTAGACATAAAAGCTCTCAATTGCACATCTCCTATGCAAATCTGGGGGTGGAAATCTACATCCTCTGGAATGAAAAAGTTGTGCAGAAATAACTCACATAGCAAGTTTTTCTGCTCTGTAGGACTATTGAAGTAAGCTTCCAAAAACTCTTCAGCTTTTTCCAGTTTATAGGGGAGACCTGAGCTAATTCTCATAACCTACCATCTCAGATATCTCTCCTTCAGAATGAGACTATAAAACCTAGCAGGTCTTCTGAATTGAACCAAAAATTCAGCAATTTGACACAGGTCAGTTACTTTTTCATTCAATGCACTGATTTTTGTGTCCTTTGTCTCTAGTTGTTTTCCTACTAGTTTCAATTTCTCAACCTGTGTGGCAAGATTTTCATATTTGATCATCCAGTTAGCAATGTCTGTATTATACTGCTCTAGGGATACAGTATTGGGTGGTCTAATTATAGGTTGAAACTTAGGCAATAGTTCCACCTGTACCCTTTTTCTGCCACTTCTACTGGTTGGACATCTGATAGCAATTCTACTTGTATCCCTTTTTTTGCTACTTCCACTGGTTGGACATCTGATAACAATTCTACTTGTATCCCTACTTCTATAGAAATCTTATTTAGAGGAGCACTTACTTGATTATTTACATTTTGTTGTTCAAAATGCTCTTGTGCTAGTGTTTCTTGTAGACATAACTATTGTGACTCTCCATAGATATTCTTTTATGGGCTCTTGATCGATTCTGGAGCATCTCCGGATTGAGAAGGTGTTGCTTCGGAATGGAAGGGCACTGCTTTGGAATGAGCTCTTGTGTTTTCATCCAAAGATACCTCTATCAAGGGAGAAGAATTATCTACCCTAGATAATCCAAGCAGTAATTGAGCCAACTCTTCCTCATTATTTGCTATAGTTGACTATTTTTCAAATTGTAACAGTCTGCTCTTTAGTTCCTCCACTTCCTGCTACAACTCTACAATTCTTTTTTCATGTTTTTCAATGATATTTTCCTTCTCCTCAACCCATCTGGTTTGTGTTTTAATCACACTCTTGGCTGCTCTCAACTGTTCTACAATGTCCACCTCCTCTTCTTCTAATTCAGAATCTGATGTAGACAAATTATCTATAGTTTGTTGCTCAACCATTATCTCACTTTCTGTTTCAACTGTTCGGTCCTGTTCAGAAGGTTCCATAAGGTTATCTATGATTGCATCCAAGTTTGCATCAATTTCAAAATTGTCTTGTCCAGACTCTTCCTCAACCAACTATTCAAGAAATTCTAAAAAATCCTCCAAGGTGGTATTTACAGTGGCTAGTTGTATTTCTGTGACATCAGGACTGCCTTGGTTGTTTTCCTCTTCAATCATCTATTTTTCTGTTTCTTTCAGGTGGAGTCTTGTAGACCTCCTGGTTCTTGGTGTATACTTTCTCTTCTTACTCTATTTTCTTGTGTCAATAAGGGCTATAGGAATTGTATCAGTTTCTGTGGAATTTCCTCTGCTTCCACTTCTGTCTCTTCTCTAGTTTTTTTGGGAACTTCACTCCCTTGTTCTGTCATATCAACAATATTCTCAAAAAAATGGACCCTCTTCTATTTTCCTTTTCTGTTGCCAGTTCTAGACCCTCTCTTAGTTTGTGAGGTTGAAGGTTCTGGGGAAAGGTACTCTATTGCTTTTGTAGCAATATCTGTAGCAACATCTATTTCCTCCTCTGTAGCAACATCTGTTTCCTCCTCTACAACAACATCTGTGTCTTCTTCCTCCTCATCCTCTTTTTCGAAGACTACATCAGTCAGAGCAGAGTAAAACCTATCAAAGCTTCTTAGGTTTCCTCTGAAATGATGCTTGTAGACCAATTTGATAAGACCATGGTGGCGAGGGCTCCCTTTTCCCTCTTGATAGCATTTTGCCATGTTTTGCAGCTCTTGGTGCAGATATAGGGGAAGATTTACCCTAACCTCATGTTGTTGCCTACCATGTCTAAGGTGGTTCAAAATTTTAAAATGATGCCCTGATAAAACTACATACTGCCCTTCACAGGTTAAAAACTTGATTACCCATGTGGCTACTTCATCCCAAGGTTTTTGCAAGCTGGTCCTCTTTACACCCTTACACATGTTATTTATCAAGTATTCTGGTTCTTTATCATCTTCTTCCAGAAATTGACTAACTATGTTTGCTAGTGTATTCTTGCCAGTTCTAGAAATTTGAAGACCCTCTAATGGAAGTTCAGTAATTTGACTAAGAACTTCAGGGGTTACCTCAATTCTCATGTCATTGATGTGCACCCTATTGTTTCTAAATGTGCGGGCAAATTCGATAGCCAAATATTCAGAGCTTCCATCGAATTTGTCTAAAAATGGCATAAACCCTCCATCTTCAAAAATTTGCAACACTTCTGGAATCTCTCGAAGGATGGTAGTATCTACTGGTTCCATTTTTATCTTTCATCCCATTTTTTTGTTCTTGCTATGCTAAAAATACTGCTCACCTCTATTGCTACAATCGTCCGCTAGGTCACTGGTTTCTGGTTTCTATAGAATTATAGGGTTTTCTCTTTGGATTTGCAATGTTCTATTCTTCAAAAATAAATTCTTGTAATCATGTTGCATCAGTGATTACTTCTTTAGAATGAAGAGTGGCACGCTTCCCTATTTTTGACTTGGACACCTATCCATCAATCATTGGACAGACGTCCTTGCCATCAAATCTCCTTAGCTCATCCGATCTGCGCATGATTTTCCCACATGCATGGTTATCAACAATGAATGGTGGTGGCACGTTATTAGTTATTTTCCCCATGATTTCGTACTTCCTCGAGATGAGATAAATCTCACCGTGAACCAGTTGACATGTGTCAATGATCACATGGAGTCAAAAATTTTGCTGATCGTGTCTTTTCTCCCTCCTTGGATGCCACGTGGAAACATAACATTAAGTGCTCATTCCAAAGATTAAATTTCATTTCGAAGATAATTTTTATTCTGAAGACAAAGGTTCACTCCAAAGACAAAGCAGGACTTGTCATTTCGAAGATAGTTTTCAATCCGAAGACAAGGTTGGACTTGTCATTCCGAAGACAATTTTCAATCCGAAGACAAGGTTGGACTTGTCATTCTAAAGACAATTTTCAATCCAAAGACAAGGCTGGACTTGTCATTTCGAAGACAATTTTTAATCCGAAGACAAAGCTTCATTTCAAAGATACAATGCAATAGTCATTCCATAGATACAATGCAATAGTCATTCCGAAGATACAACAAAAACCAACATTCTTCTTTTAAAACATGTTTTGCTTATGCCAACTCTTATGAACACTTTTATACTAATGGTTAATTGTCATATACTATATATCAAATATTTACAATGAGAAAAGTGCAAGAAACATATACCTGGTTAAAACAAGTTAATGCAAGTTTTTGAAAGATGACTGCTTTTGTTGATGCTCTACTGAGGCTTACTGCAATACTTCAAAAACAAATGTAGTTGGTGAATTTGTACAATGGTGACTCAAAATTTTTCAAGGTTATGCATGCCAAAAATTGGTTTTCATGCATACCAACTCAGTAGTGCCTTAGAAAAAGGTTTTCACTACTGAGTTATTCATTTTTCTCTTTTTTTTTACCTCTCCTTTTCTCTCTCTTTTTTTCTTTTTTTTTTATTCTGATTATGCCCATGAAGGAATTCACAACCAGAATTTATTCATCTTTTTGTTTTCTGATTTTTCTAATTTTTTTTTGTATTTTTTTGTTTTCTTGAAATCCATGATTATGCTCAATCTATGGCAATTGTGGTGGAAGAGGGAATCTCTTCTACCTATTGTGCATCCAAGCTATCAAGTTGTTGCAAGAACTCCTCCTTAGTCAGAGGTGTATGGTACACTCGAAGGCGATGTCCATTCACTACCAACTTTCTCCATGAATCATCAATGGGAGAGAGGCGAGCTGCTCCATTGTCAAATACTTCTTCAATATGGTACGGTCCAAGCCATCTAGTCCTTAGTTTTCTAGGGAAGTCCACATAGTGAGAATCAAATAACAAAGCCCAATCTCCTTGCTAAAATTTTCTCTGTTGTAGGTGGCCATCATGCCACAACTTCCTCTGCTCCTGAATTACTTTAGTTTGGTGTAGAGCATCCAATTAAAGTTCATCCAATGCATTCAGTTATAGAATCCTATCCGCCTGTGCCTATGACAATTCAATTCCAATTTCCAATGTTGTGCGTAATGTTAGTAGCTCAAATTCAATAGGTAGGAGGGGCTTTTTACCAAAAACTAGTTCATAAGGTGTGAATCCAGTAGTGGATTTCCAAGTAGTATTGTAAGCCCAAACTACTTCAGGTAATTTATCTAGCCAGTTTCTCCTATGAACAACTACTATTTTCATCAAGATCCATTCCAATTCTCTGTTTGTTACCTCAACTTGGCCATTTGCTTGTGGGTGGTAAGGTGATGATTTCCTATGTTTGATTTCATACAACTCTGTAAAAGCCTCAATAACTTTAGATGCAAATTGGGGTCCTTGGTCTGTGGTGATAGACCGTGGAGCTCCAAATCTCTAAAAAATTTGGTTATACAAGAAATCAGTGACCTTCTCTTCATGAGCATGTTTGAAAGCATGCACCTCTACCCACTTTGTCAGGTAATCAGTGCATACCAGAATATGCACCTTTCCTTGAGAAGGTGGATCAATAGGTCCCACAAAATCAAGCCCCCACCTCTCAAATGGTTCTAAAACCACTTGAGGCTGTAGTGGCATTTCATTTGTGTGAGTGGGTTTCCCCATTCTTTGGCATGCATCACAATGCCTGATGTACTTTTTCACATCCTTGTGAAGAGATGGCCAATAATATCCTGTTCCTAAAATTTTCCTAATTGTGCTTTTTATAGAATAGTGTCCATCGGGAGGGTTCATCATGACAAGCCCTAAGGATATCATATACCTCATCCTTTCGGATGCACCTACGTAACACATGGTCAGGACTACTCTTGAAAAGCATACCTTGAATCCATTCAAAAGAAGAGCTCTGTTTGATCAATTGTTTTCTTTGTTTGGAAGTAAAATGTGGGGGAACTTTCCTTGTGACCAAATAGTTGGCTATATCTGCAAACCAAGGTGATTGGACAGATATAGCAAATAATTTTTCATCAGGAAAAGTGTCCTCCACTAATTCCCCTTCCTCTGTGTTCTGCAACCTGGACAAAAAATCTGCTACAACATTAGCTTTTCCTGGTTTATTGATTATTGTGATATCAAATTCCTGCAGCAATAGTAACCAACGGATAATCCTTGCACTCACCATAGGCTTATTCATCAAATATTTAATGGTTGTGTGATCTGTGTGAATGAATATTTGATAACTTGTGATGTAATGCCTGAATTTATTGATGGCATAGATTACTGCCAAGAATTCTTTCTCAGTTGTGGTATAATTTTTTTAGCTCCTGTCAAGTTCTTGCTAATGTAGTAGATAGCATAGTGTTCACCATTGTCGATTTGTCCCAATGCTGCTCCAATTGCAGTATTGGAAGCATCAGTCTGTATGTGGAATGGTAATGTCCAGTTAGGTCCTCTTAACACAGGTGGAGTTACTAATTTTTCTTTCAGAGCTTCAAATGATTCTTGACACTTTGCAGTCCAGGAGAATTCAGAATCTTTAGTCAATAGGGCAAACATGGGATGGCCTATTGTGCTAAAGCTGGGAATAAACCTGTGGTAAAAACCAATGTGTCCTAGGAAGCTTCTGACATCAGTCTGAGTTTTAGGAGGGAGAAGGTTCTTGATAATTTCCACCTTCTTTGGATCAACCTGGATCCCTTGAGGAGAGATGTGATGACCAAGAACTATTCCTTCCTCCATCATCATAAAACATTTTTCTGGATTTAAGGATAACTGGTAGGTTTCACAGTGAGTTAAAACTTTATCAAGGTGTTCCAATGTAAAGTCAAAAGTCTATCCACATACTGTGAAATCATCCATGTATATTTCAACATTGTTGGTAGTCAGATCAGAAAATATGGCTAACACTGCTCGCTGAAATGTTGTTGGGGCATTACACAAACCAAAAGGTAAGACCCTATAGGCAAATGTTCCCCATGGATAGGTAAAGGTTGTTTTCTCTTGATCTTCAGGTGCAACCTGGAATTTGATTATATCCACTAAATCCATCAAGAAAACAAAAATATTTCTTTCCAGCAAGAGTATCTAACACCTGATCTATGAATGGCAATGGAAAATGATCTTTGTATGTCACTTTGTTCAGTTCTCTATAGTCTATACATACTCTCATTTTTCCATTTTTCTTAGGCACTATAACCAATGGAGAGACCCATCGACTATCAAAAATTGGGTAAATGAATCCTACTTCCAGAAGTTTTTCAATTTCTTCTTTCACAATATCCCTCAAGGTAGGATTCAGTCTTCTCTGAGGCTATCTTACAGGCTTGACATCTTCAGTATAAATTCTATGAGTACATACATCAGGGTGAATCCCTGACATATCTTTGTAATCCCAAGCAAAAGCATGGATATGCTTCTACAAAATAGCTATCAATTTTTCTTCCTCTTCCCTAGTAAGTTGGCTATTTATGTTCAAAAATTTGCCTGGTTGGACTTCTATTTGTTTTGTATTTGGAAGGACTGAATTTACTTCTTCACAATTGTTGACTAGGGAATTAAGAGGACAATGATGAGATGGGAGGACATAAGAAGTTTCTGTCTCATTGATTTCTGATGGAAGCATATCCTGTATGGAACAATGAGAAGGGAAGATCAAGTGATGGTGCCACCCATGTGGTAGTGAAATAGATGTTTCCTGTGATGGTATAGATGGCCTTTCTTCAGAACTTTGACCTTCTTCTCTCACTAGCAATTGATTGATATTGGTTGCTTCCTCTTCTAACCCTTGTTCATGCAGAACATTCATTAGGACTATTTCATTTTCTAAAATTTCTGTGTCATGGAGGTCTTCTGTGTGTTCCCTTACTACCAAGGTGGCTAGTGTGGAAATAACCTCTTCTGGTTCTTCATCTGAGTCAGGAAACCATAACTGACCTATGAAATTGCTTAAAGGTCTTGCAGGAGGATATAGAGAAATCTATTTTAGGTCAATACCATTTGAAATTGTCATTTTTCTAGATCTGTAGTCTATAAAGGTTGCTACGTAGTTGCAAGCCAAGGTCTTCCTAGGATAATGGGATAGCCATGTGCTGAGTTTCTTGGCTGTAAAACCAAAAAATCTATAGGGTATTCCCAAGAAGAAACTTCTATAGGGACATCTTCAATGATACCTTCAGGTTTTGCAACTGACCTATCAACCATTTCTAAAACTGTGAATGTGGGGCTGAGATGTTTGAGCTGTAATTGTTCCATTGTATCCTTGGTCATGATATTTATTGCAGCTCCTAGATCAACTAAGACGTTTGATATTGGTACTGAGCTTATGATCACTATGATAACTGGACTTCCTGGGTCACTATACTTTGGAGGTACTAGTTTTCCTGACAAGAGATCAACTATCTTTCCTTCAACATGAACAGTTTTAGGAAATTCTTTCTTTTTTCTTCCTGCTCTTCTATTGCACAAATATCGAATAGTTATTTTAATCATAGGTATATCCTTAATGGCTTGCAATAAGGGTAGTGATATGGTTAATTTTTTGAGTTCTTTCACTAACTTTGATTCAAAATTTTTTGTTGTAGTGTTAAGTCTCTCAGGGTATGGAATTATCCTTGATGAAGGTAACTGTTCTACCTGTGGTTCTATTTTTTCTTCTTCTTTTTTCGTTGTTGGTTTGACTTTGCTTGGTTCAATAGGTTCTTGAATTTCATCTTCTTTCACTTCAATTATAATAGGTTTAGGTAAAACTTTCCCTGAACGTAGTTGTATGTTGCTACAATCTAGAATTTGCATATCTGAATTTCCTTCAGAATCAGCCATATAGGCAGGAGCTGCCTGCCTTATGTTATTTGGATTTATTACAGGTTGAGCTGGTAATTGAGGTTGTTTCACCTATTGCATTTGTTGATTTGGTTTTCCTTGAAAATTTTGATTTGGTGCAGGCAACAAATTCTGAGTTTGACCTTGATTTCTTTGTTGCCTTGGATAGGACTGGTATTGTTGACCCCACTACTGTTGATTTTGCATCCAAGATGGATTACTTTGATTCTGAGTCCATGGTGGGTTATTTTGATTCCATGATGGGTTATTCTGGTTTTGATTCTAGGATGGATTATTCCAACTTGTCTGTGGCCATTCTTGAGAATTTTTCCATTGAGAATAATTCCAAGGATGTTGGGGTGGTTCTGACTGTCCCCAAGACATGTTTCCATGGTTGTTTCCCCAATTTGTAGGAAAATGAGGGGTATTTTGATACTGTTGAAAGTTTCCCCCTTGTCTTGGTCCCACATAATTGAGTTCTTCTATTTGAGTTTCTAGGATAGTTTTTAGTTGTGGTAGCGAGATGACATTTGTCAGTCAAATGTCCTTTTGAGCAAATACTACAAATGGCTGAAATGGATGTTTTGTTTAGAGGACATTCTTGTAAGGCATGTTTATTCCTGCATCTTGGGCAATAAATTGCTAAAGGTTCTATGGTTTTTGCTTTAGCAGACATTTCTCCTAGAGTTGTGTTTAATTGTACCAGGATATCAGTCTTAAAATTTGCAAGTTCCTCTATTAGGTCCTTCACATCAGTGCCATTTGTACTCTTTTTCTTTCTTTTCTACCTAGTGCAAGAGTAATTTCTACAAATATCCACAATCTCATCCATATTACGAGTACTTACATCCCCATTTCCCATAAAATCTAATACCTCTCTGGATTCATCTTGTAATCCTCTTAGAAAAATGGTTTTGCACAATTCTGGTTCTCCTAGTCCACACCTTCTTTGAACAAACACAAATCTATCAAGGTAATCTTCTAATGTTTCATCATCTTCTTGTTTAATTCTGAACAACTCATCTTTCCTATTCCTTACTCGACAATACTCTTGATACTTGTCTAAAAACATAGTCTCCATTTGATCCCAGGTTTGGATGGAATCTGGTTGTAAGCTCATGAACCAACGTAATGTTGAGTCCTTGAGTGTTGAAGGAAAAACCTTGAGTTTTTTATTATCATTTATATAGTCATAGGTTTGACACACTACTTTGAACTCAAATAGGAACTGATCAGGATCTTCAGATGCAACA
The DNA here is from genome assembly GCA_028583015.1 of Wollemia nobilis. Lineage (NCBI taxonomy): Eukaryota > Viridiplantae > Streptophyta > Pinopsida > Araucariales > Araucariaceae > Wollemia > Wollemia nobilis. The sequence goes on along the minus strand of JAQPPZ010000380.1, from coordinate 6,508,257 downwards.
CCCCGAAAGGTTGGAAGCACTGAAGGTGAGATTGTTTTCATGGGAGAGTTCTGTGTGGGATTCAGAAGAATAGGATATTCAAATGTTCTAGGAGGTTGGAGCACATCTTGATCATCTTGATCATTTTCATTATGGACACGACCATGTTGGTCATCCCCATCTGGATTACCTCTTTCTGCCATAATTTCTTGTTCTTCAGAAATAGTTAAACCTATCCAAATTTCTTTCTCAAGAGGTCCAAAACCTTCTGTTGATAATGAGTCTGGTAATTTTTCTTGCTCAGGAGATTCTAATGATGATGAAGTTGGTGGTTTTTGTTTTAGTTTTTCTGGTAGTTCAAACATAGGTGATTCACCCCTTAGGCATGAAGATCTTCTTAATGGAATAATCCAGGGATATCTTTGGATAATTTTACCTTCTTCATCCCTAGGCCTACTCATTCATGCCTACTCCTTAATGACATAAATTATAAGTCAATAATTGTTACTTAACTAGTTGTTATATTCAGATTTTACCCTAAATTTTCACAACTCAGTCTAATTAATAACTATTGAACTATTGACACCTTCTAACAACACTCTCCCTGAAAATGGTGCCAAAATGATGCATTGTCATTAAGCACATCATTAATTCTCAATGAATTTTTCAATCCAGGGTAGTGTACAAGGCTATCTACGAAAGGAGTGAACAGGGCTATAATTTAAGGTCAATTGGGAGCAACAAGTCTTATTGGTGGAACTGATTGTGTGGGGGTTTTTAGGTCTCTTCTACCTCTAAATTGCATAAATTGAACTTTAATATAATTGCAAGAATGAAAACTAATTGTTGATTATAGAAATGAAACCTTAGTTATAGTTGCAAGAATGAAATCTGATTAAATTGTAGAATTAAAACCCTAGTTATAGTTGTAGAATTGGAAACCTAATTACAGTTGCAAAATGAAAGTCTATTTACTCTTGCAATAATGAAAACTAAAATTAAGTCCTATCAATACTCTATAATAGAAGGTTGTCAATATTCTATGTAGGGGTTGACAACAAAAACAATAATGTAGGAAAATTGTAAAAAATTATAAATTGCTGGAAATGGAAATTGTAGTAAATTGGAAAGTTGTTGGAAAGCAAAAAGACTAATCAGATCTACTGCTAATCACATCACAAAAGTATCTTGAATAGAAAATAAATTATTAGGACTGAAATGGATGTTAACTACTACAAAAGAATGAAATTGACAAGTTTCACAGCTTATTCTGTTGTAGCAAAATCAGAACAAAACCTGTCTGTTAGTCCTCCTCCTAGGTCTAGAAGTGGCCAACCTCCTTTTCTAGAAGAAGGTATGAGTTCCTCTCTCTCTAAATATTACTCACACTCAAACATAATAGAATGAATAGAAAAACTTGTACTTTATTGATTCAGAACATGATTACAAATCTGTTGCTAAAACCTGTTACAGAATTGTAATAGTCTCAGTTTTCTCACTTATTCTCTATCTATATTTTCTCTACTACTATTTCTATTATTATTATTATTAGCTCAACCTAGATGGGAGATATATTTTATAGATGCCTAAAATCTAATTACAATAGAAAATATACTCTGCAAATCAATTCTTGTTATTCTATAGTATTCCCTAGGTTTATCCTAGAAGAGGATCTTTTCCATAAATTATGGCTTTGGATGGCAAGGATGACAAATTTATATGGGAGATATTTTCCTTTAACCTCCTCAGCCTTCTTTCCCTTTTTCCATCATCAAAAATCAGTCAACAGGTCAAAAAGTGCTTTATGTTCTCAATCCGGAGCTAAGTGGCTCAATCCGAAGATATTCGCTCAATCCGAAGAGACTGTATTTCTCAATCCGAAGATCTTCGAAATGACCAACTATGTACTCTTCAATTTATTTTAGCTGCATTTCTCAGGTGGATTAGTCCTCAGGATCATATTGCAATAGCCTTCATTCCTCTTCATGTGTGAATTCCATGCCTTGCCATTCATTGGTAGTTGGCTGGAATTTACATAGGAAAACTAGTTTCTGCTACACAGTAACAGTTCTTTGCACTATTTGCTAAATTCAAAGAAATTAATGCTTGAGAAACATCAAAATAAGAATAGTAAAGTGTTGCTATCAGCCTAAGCATATCCCTTATGTAACAGGTCATGGCAAAGTGACATAAAACTACACAAAAACTGTAAAAATCAGCATATAATATTCCAAACACATCAATCATGCAAACAATTAATACACAACATATTAGATCAACTTAACTAGTATATAAAGTAAATCACAGAGTTTTAGGCAAGTTTTAGTTGTTCAAAACATGCTATGATGGAGGCATTTCCAGGCCTCATCAAAGGTGCCTCTCTTCTAGAGTAAGGCACCTCCCTTTCGAAGTAAGGTGCCACTCTCTACAGTAAAGTGCTCTCCCATCGTTGAAAAGTCAGTAGTAGCTGACGTGTTCATTGATGCAAGGTTGATCAGGCCTTCTAAAAATTTTCTCGTGGTACGTCAGAATCTGCTTCACCCAAGCACGGGGGTGAGTAATTTTTCCTTTACGTGGAATTAGTGCCCATGTCCATGCTTGGATAAAAACTATCTCCTCAAAAATGTGTAGGTTCATGGATGCTGAGTCAGTCTAGGCCTTGTCTCCAAAGATACCTATTCTTTGTATAATCAGGCCATTCACCTGCAAAAATAAAACAAAAAAATGTAGTTAAATGCAATCCATGCCTATTAGGCCTTGGCTCTTAGAATACCTACAGCTTGCATGCATGCACTATCCCTACAAAACACGCCATAAACTAAAAGCAAAAAAAATCAGGGCTGGTGCAATTCGTGCCTATTAGGCCCTCGTTCTCAGGATACCTACAACTTGCATGCAGGCACCATACCTGCAACACACATGAAAGGAAAAAATCTAAGACTAAACTATTTTCATTGGACACTCTCATATCCACCGTGTTGCCGAGAAGTTGACATGTTTCAATTGGATGGGGTCTCCCCCATGCCTATTTTGGACTCCACCATTAAATTCTCGGACGTGTGGTATGGACATAACCAATGATCATTAATTTTCAAGATAGTGTTATTGTCATTATTTATCTTGACGTGCACAATAGCATTTCTCATTAGCCCTACCACCTTGTATGGTCTCATCCATCTCTGCATCAGTTTACCTTTACATTTCTAGAACCTGGAGTTATACAATAATACCTAGTCTCCTTTCTTGAACTATTTTGACTTAATGTGGCAATCATGTCACTGTTTCCTTTACCTTTGGATGATTTTCATCTTTTGCAAGTTGTCAATTCGATATTCATCCAGTTGATTCAACTGTTGAATTCTCTTATTTTGTGCTTTGTCTAGGCTCAGGTTCAATTCCACTGCAATTTTGAGCATTTTTATTTCAAAATCGATGGTCATCATCTTACTCTTCCTGTATACCAGTTGGAACAAGATGATGCCTGTGGTTGTTTTCCACGTTGTTCTATATACCCATAATGCCTTCGATAGCCTTGCAGTCCAGTCTTTCCTATGTTGTTGCACTATTTTTGTTAGGATGTTCTCTATCTACCTGTTGGTCACCTCTACATGTCCATTCACTTGTGGATGGTAGGGGGTCGTTCTGTTATGCCGAATATTGTATTGTCACATTAGCTCCTCAATTAGCTTAGAGGTGAATTGGGGTCCCTGATCTATTGTAATATCCTTGGGTACCCCAAACCTCATAAAAATGTAGGAAAACAAGAATTTTGCCACTGTTCCTTCCTTGGAGTCTCTCAGCACCTATACCTCAACCCATTTGGTGACATAGTCTATGCAGACGAGAATGTATCTTTTCCTATTCAAATGTGTGTTGATTGGCCCCACAAAATCCATACCCCATTTATCAAAGGGCTCTATGTGTATGTGAGGTTGGAGGAGCATTTAGTACCTATGGGTTGGCCTGCCCATACTCTGGAATTCATCACACTAACTAGCATATTTGGCTGCATCCTTGAACAACGTGGGCCAAAAATACCTAGCCTATAGGACTTTGTATGTGGTCCTTCATCGTAAAAAATATCCTCTACATGGATCACTATGGCAAGCTTTAAGAACTTTCAAAAATTCGTGCTCAGCTACACACCTTATTACAATTTAGTTAGGCCTTGTTTTAAACAGGAGGCCATCGATCCACAAGAAAGAGGTGCTCTTTTCTATTACCATTTGCTTCTTCCATGATGAAAGAGCAAGGGATGTTCTATCGGTGGCCAAGTAATTGGTGATGTTTGCGTACCATGGCATCTATTCACTAATGAAAAATAAATGTTCATCCTATAACTGGTCTTCCATAACTACATGATCCGATGGTATTAGTCTGGATAGGAAATATTCTACTATGTTGTCCTTGTTGAGCTTATCTATGATGGTAATATCAAAATCTTACAACAGTAAGAGCCACCTGATGATTCTACCACTGATATTTGGTTTACTCATTAAATACCAGATAGCGGTATGGTCTGTATGGATAAACACCTTGTAACCAGTGATGTAGTGGCAAAACTTATGGTGTGCACGATTGCAAGAAATTCCTTCTCTGTCACCATGTATTTGATCTTGGCCCCTACTAAATTCTTACTAACATAGTAAATGGCGTAGAACTCCTCGCCATACTTTTGCTCAAGGACTGCTCCTATTGCATTGTTAGATGCATCACAGTAAATGTGAAATGAAACGGTTCAATTTGGGTCCTGTAGGATTGGGGTAGTAATCGGATTTTCCTTCAACATTTGAAAATTTCATTCATAGTATTCTGTCCAGACGAATTAAACGTCTTTGGATAGCAAAGTGTGTAGGGGTTTGACGATTCTACTAAATTTGATGATAATAGTTTGTAGTATCTAGAAAAACCAAGGAAAATCCGTATGTCCCACTACATCTTAGGACTTGGTAGGTCCTTTATGCCCTCGATTTTCTTTTTATCCACTTTAATCCCTTATGGTAAGAGGTGGTGTCCCATCACTATGCCTTCACGCATTATCATGAAGTATTTTTTATTACTGAGGGACAAATTGTTTTCTTCGCATCGTTGGAGCACCCATTCTAAGTTAGTCATCACCTCACCAAATAAATCGTCCATGTAAACTTTTATCGCTTCCCCCATCATGTTCGAGAATATTCTTAGCATCGCCCTTCTAGAAGGTGGCTGGTGCATTGCACACCCCGAAGGGCAGTACTCTATAGGCAAACGTTCCCCATGGGTAGGTAAACGTTGTCTTGGTCCTCCTCTTCGATCTGTATTTTGGTTGTAATCGCTAAACCCATCCAAAAAGGAGTACTTTCTCCTAGACAGCATATCCAATACCTAATCGACGAAGGGAAGCAAAAAATGATCTTTCTTAGTCGCCTTATTCAGTGATTTGTAGTCGACACAAATTCACCATTTCCCATTTTTCTTGGGAACCACCACTAATGGTGACACCCATTCACTGTCAGATATGGGGTAGATAAACCCTACTGACAAAAGCTTTTGCAAATCAGCTTTGACGATTTCTTTCATAGCAGGGTTCATCCTCTATGATTGTTTGATTAGGGTTGTCTGCTCTTCGAGGTAGATCCTATGGATGCATATTTTTGGGATGATTCCCTTCATATCTAAGTAATCCCAAGAAAATGCTTGTTGATGTCTGGTCAAGAGCTCTTTTAATTCTGCTAGTTGCATGGGTGTCAATCCACTACTAACTTTTAACGTTCTACCAGGCTCAATTTTGATTTTTCTAGTGTGGTGATCCTAGGCATCGAACAAAGATGATTTGGAATAATGAGGGAGGACTCTCCATGGAGGAATCTTGTAATGATATCGGCTTCATCGACTTCCTCTTATAATTCTTTCAATGCCATCATTGGTTGGAGCATCGATAATGACCCATCTTCTTGGTTGTCCCACATGTGTTCTCCCAATGTATCTATCGATTGTGTAGGGGGAGAGATTTTCAACCTTTTGATGTTTTGACCATTTGAAATGGTCATCTGTCCATCACAATAGCTAATGTAGGCATCGACTGTTGGTAGCCATAGCCTCCCTAATATGAGTGGGTAGCCACCCAATCCTACTTTATACTGTAGAATAAAAAAATATGTCGGGTATTCCCATGCATCTACTGTCACAATAATATCCTCGAGCATCCCTTTTGGTGCTACCATCAACTTGTCGGCTAGTTGCAGCACTATCTTAGTGGGATTTAAATCTGTGAGCCTTAGCTCTGCATGGCCCCCTCAACATAATGTTGATGGTTGCACCCAAATCAACCAAAGTATTAGTCAACGAATGCTCACCTATTTTTACAGTCAAAACTAGACTACTTAGGTCTACATATTTAGGGTGGCATGCAAATCCCATCATCAAGTCAGACAACTTCCCTACTACATTGATGGTCTGGGTTATTTTTCATCCTGGTTTCCTCAAACAGAGTTCCTTTATTGCCTTGGTGTATATAGGAATGTCATGAATAGCTTGGAAGAGTGGAATAGTGACTGTTAAGTTCCTCAAGCTGGAAAGGATATCGAACTCAGGTTGTGTTGGTCTTATTTGCTCTTGTAACCTCTTGGGAAATGAATTTCATGTTTTCTCAGCAACATGTTCTTCTTCAACCTCTTCTACAAGAGGTGGTTCTCCTACATTTTTCTCCTCTTCTATCGAAGGAGGTGCTTCTACTGCTAACTATCTACCTGATTTAAGTTGAATCATATTACAACTAATATTATACATCATATACATCTCTCATTCTAGTTGGTATGCAGGATGGTTCACCTTATTATTTGGATTGACCATCAACTATACGGGTAGTTGTGCAGGTCTTGCTATAGGGAGAGCTGGTAGGCTTTGTCGTGATGGAGCATGCACCATGTTCTGTGGAGTTGAGTCCTATGAACTGTAGTTTCTCCACTACTGCCCAAACTGTTGGTACGATATCCATGGTTTTTGGTTATTAAACACGGTCCCTAGAGGCACGTTCATCCATGGTGGTGGTCCCCACCATCCCATGTTGGGTGGTTGAGGTTGCCCTTGTGGCATATAGGATCCTACTCCATAGGGTGGCATCCCTATCGATATATTCCCTCTATGGGGTTGCTTCCAGTTTATTCTATTGCCCACAAAATAATATTCACTGACTTCAACATCCTCCTTGATGTTGGGTAGTTATGGACACAATTGGATCTTATGATTTTGTCTGTAAACAATGCATACTTTGAATTTTTTCTTTGGGCATGCATTCCTCGCATGCTTCCCTCTATATTTTGGGTAAAAATAGGCTAATGCAACTTCATTATCTTGCTTCTTCTTCTCTAGCAAGAGCGTGTCTAAGTACAATGCTAGAGAGGAGAGCATTTCACTCTTCAGATCCTCCAGCATATTATCTATCTCTATTTTTGTGACTAAATTTGTTGCTTTCATGGTCTTGGAAGTTGGTTTACCTCTTCTTCGTGAGTAGTTCTGACACAATTGTCAGATATATTCCATTGGGTTCTGGTAAACGTCACCTTCAAATATTAAGTTGAGAGCTTCGAGTGATTCATCGTTAAGTCTCCTCAAAAAAATACTTCTAAGGGACTTTTTGCCTAACTTTGTATGAGGGGATCACTGTATATTGAAGTTGAATCTCTCCCAGTACTCCTCTAGTGATTCATCCTCTTTTTGCATCATGCTTAGAACCTCTTCCTTGGAGTCTCATGCTCTACTGAAGTCTTGGTACTATTCTAGGAAGAGCCTCTTCATTTCCTCCCATGTGGTGATCTTTTTGTTTCCCAACTCGATAAACCAGCATAGAGTTGAGTCATCCAATGTTGATAGGAAGAGTTTCAACTTCTGTGCATCTGATTTATAGTCGACAGACCTGCACAACACATTAAATTTAAATAAAAATAGGTCAAGATATTCGGTTGGGTATCCCCTGAAGATAGGGAGATGGGTAGGGGATATGTTCTTCATTTTGGTTTCCCCTGCACCTTCCTCTATCGAGAAACTAAAACCAATCGAAGTCTCTTTGACCATTTTTTTAGGAAATATGGTCTCTAATGTAGATTCTATAGCTTTTCGATCGTTTTGAATCTTTTGTACGAGAACCTGTAAATCAACTGGTGTTATAGTTTGATTCTCTACGGATCTCCACAACAATTCCTCTTTGGAAGGTGTCCTTTTGAACAAATTATTATGTATGATTTAATTTTTTCCTGGTCGATGAGATGAGGAAGAGCTCTGCACAAAGATAGGGTGTTCACTCCAGTGTATTGCTGGTGGTAATTTAGGAGAATCTAACTCAAATTCAAAATTTTTGGCTGACTACGATTTTTCCTACAAGCTCTATTTTATGAAATGACCGTCAGGTCCTCTCTTAATCAATGGACTCATAAATTTAGATAGAAGGATTTACAATATTGCAATCAATCTATTAGTGGCACTTCCCCAGCAACGACGCCAAAATATTGGGGCAAAAACACTAGTTAAATTTGGCCTAATTTTTTTTGGGAGAGGGAATAAAGTAGAGAGGGGAGGGCTCTGGTCCCTCCCTTGCTCCCCCTCCCATGGCTCCTGGTTCCTGCCCAGTCCCTGGCTCAACCCAGGTCATCCTTCCCGGGGAGTGGTTGTTTGCAGATGATCTCCTGGGGGGAGATCCTTCTCCACTATCTGTGCCCCTCCCGGCCGGCTAGGGTTTCCTTGGTTTTTTTTCGGACTGGTGCTTCCCAGTGATCCCTGTTTGGTTGGGGATCCCTTCCCTTTTTCCCTCAGGCTTCCTCCTAGGGTTTTTTGCAGGTTATTCGCGTGGATCTGGTCCCCTGCGTTTCTCGGTGCGATGGAGGTGACGGTTTAGGGTTTGGACAGCTTCCCCCTTTTTCTTGTGAATCCTCGACGGGCTTTGTGCTTGGACGGGATTCTTGGTCCCTGTTCTGGGATCCTCTTCCTGTTTTCCCGGGGCGGGTTCCTTGTGGTGCAACTCTCTGGTCACTTCCTGATGGGTTGGATCCTCTCTGTGCTGGCTGTCGGCTTCCTGCAAGATGGCTCTCGCTGAACTAAATTTTTTCCCGATGGGCGGGATGGTTTCTCCATAGGGCGGGATCCGCCAAATCCGCCAGTTTTCTCACGAGGCGGGATCCTTTCTTTTCTGTTGGTTTCCCGGATGGCGGGATTTCCCTGTTGCTTCCCGCTAGGCGGGACTATTTGTGGTGGTTTTGACTGCTTCCCGCGAGGCGGGATTTTATTGTAACGGTTTTTTTTTGCTTCCTGCTGGGCAAGATCTTCTCGATGGTGGTTTTTGGCTACTCCCCACTGGGCGGGATCTCCAAAACTACTTTCTTTCTTATTTGTTTGTTTCCCACTGAGAGGGATTGTTTCATGCTTATTGTTACCGTTGGGCGGGATTTCTATTTTGGTGTTCAGTTTCAAGGGATTGATGCCCTAGGCCCATTGCTTATGTAATCAGGTTTTTTTAAGGGTTACGATTTCTGTAATAGGCTTATACATAAAGCCAGGAGGCATGATGCAAGGCTAATTTTGTACATAAGGTTTTGGGATCCTCTATAAAAACCCTTTTTTAATCTACTATAATAATTAACAAAAAAAAAAAAATTGGCCTAATTTTGTCACAACCCTCGCATTTAAATTGTTAATTCAAGGATATCATAAAATTTTGAAGTGCCACAGTTAAGGCCAATCACAATACCATTCCTAAGATGAGTCTGCTAACATATCATTGGGGGGTGTTTATAAGATAACATTGATTCATCCACACCAAAGGAAAACTATGCATAAATGAAAGTACAAGAAATGAAATCAAACCACACTGCATTATAATTTAAAAGAAAACATTAAAACACACCCTGCATAATTTAAAATAAACAACACACCAAAACAAATAAGCTAATCTAGAAGACAGTAAAATGTAGGGGAGGAATACTAGCTTGGAGTGGGCCCAAGCTCCAGCATATCCTGCCTGGTTGATCACAAAGACAAAATACTAATGAAGAAACTCTCGAGATTTTATTAATGGTGCAGTGCAATGTTTACATATGATAGTATTCTCAAAAATATTCCCTCCCTTGTTTCAGAGAAGTTTGTGTTTATATAACACACACAAGACTTCCTGTTATAGTGTTGTTACAATAAAAGGCCTGATTACAGTCTAAACTGAGATAGTTTTGTTACTATAACAGGCACATGATAAACAACTTTTTGTCTTTTCCAAGTGATAGAATGATCTCTGTGTTGTTCATGTTCTACTTGTTACACATTTCGTCCACTCTAGCTGGGACAACTCATACGTTCAACAGTCTCCCAAGGATAGCCTGTGTGATATGGAACTAAAGTTTTACTATGATCAACAGGATCCTCTGTAGTTGTCTGGTCAATGTGATCAACGTTGAGTAAGATGTCTTATTAGCGCCTACTTGAGGAAGGCTCCTACTTGGTGCCTACTTGAGTAAGGCTCATGCTTGGCGCCTACTTGAGTAAGGCACCCGCTTGAGTAAGGAGTCTGCTTGAAGAGTAAGGTTCCCATTCAATATACCTTAGACCCGTGAAGTAGAAGCATGTCAGGTCCACGTAGGACCTCGAATGAGCAAAATATGATAAAATCAGCAAATATCTACACAAAACACACTTCACACACAAATTAGATAATGCACATAATTTTATTAAATAGATACATAATAATTCATAAAAATATACAAGTCGTATTATATTGCCTTGCAAAAACCATTGGAAATCATACAAAAATATGAGCATTTTGTATGCTCATCAGGAATTTAATTAAGTCTATTTATTTAATTTAAAACATTAAATAACATCTACAACTTCATCAAATAAGAAGTCACATGAATAAGATGTAATCCCTATTTAATTCCATTATCAAAACATGATATATTTACAAAACCATAGCATCATAGATATTTTATCAATAACAAAGTAAAAGATACATTTTCCATTCATAAATGAACACATTCATAACTCCAACCATTACATATTCCATGTAGGGTAAAAGTACTACCACAATATAAAAGAGTAGAGCATTACATCATCATCCAAACTAGGAGAATATTCATGCTAGAAACAACAAGATTTCCATAATGAGAGCTTTACTACAATATATGTCAAGGGGTCAATGAATTGAATAAATAAATCTTCACTGGTCCTTCATGCTTCTCCATTGCTTAGTTGATGGTAGTAAGGGATCAAGACAACTCATAGATATCATGTAGTATGCAACTAAATGCATTTGCTAGATGATCTATCATTATGCAACATATGCATTTATAAATTGAATGCCATAATGCAACTATACATTCTCCATAATGTAACCATGCATAAATCATTCAATCAATCATAAAGAGGAAACCCCATAATTTTCCCACACCCATTCTTTCATCTAATACCCCTTTTTCCATACAAGAATATTTCTTTCATCAATCACACAAAAGTACATTCATCATTCAAGAATGAAAGTCATTTATCATTCAATCCAACATAGAATGAAAGTCATTTATCATTCAAACAAACATAGAATGAAATTCACTTATCATAATCCAAAACATTGAATAATCCAATATTTACTTCTATTCAATTTTTATAGAAGCATACCAAGAGGCCCATACTTTTAAAAATATATAATCTATCTATTCTTAACCATAAATTCAAAGCTCAAATATAAATTCTATGCATTCAAATCTCATCATTTGAAAGTATAAACTTATCCATCTACATCATTCAAGAATAAATATAAGTTTAATTCCATTAATGTTATCCACTATGTTCCTTTATAAACAAGTTCTACTCTTGTATAAGGAAAACTAAGCTTTAATATTTAAGCTCTATTACATTTCCAAAATAATAAACTTGCCTTTCAAAATCCAAAAGATACCTATAATCCTTTCTTATCATCAAGAAGCCTTTCTTTCAATTAGTCAAGATATCCATAATCCATTCTTTTAATTAATCAAAAATCCATAATCCATTCCTTCAATTAATCAAAAATCCACAATACATTATTTCAATTAATCAAAAATATCCATAATCGATTCCTTCAATTAATAAAAACAAACAATCAACTAGGTCAATAGACCACATTTGAATAGTACAATCAGTCAATAATCAAGCTACACGTCTCAGACTAGGACAACATACAAAGAACAACAATGCCATCACAAGAAACTACTTCTAGTTAAGCAAAAGCCATGAAAGTTTTCACAAAACACTATATTTCTTAACATCCATTTTTCACATAGCAAATTCAAGAAGGAACCCCATAATTCCTTCAAGAATGGATTCCCCATCCATTCTTCCCCAATTAGTTTATCATTTCAACAATCAAACAAAGAGGGAATCCCATAATTCCCTCAAGAATGGATCTCCCATCCATTCTTTCCAAAACAATTTGCCAATTAAAAAATCAAACAGGTGCATAACAATATCACAATTGTTTTCCAATCAATTCACATAACAATAGCTTTTCCATCTATTCTATCCTATTGAGTATGTTCAATACTTAACTAAGAATATATTTTCCCCATCTATTCTTTCCCATAAGTATGATCAATACTCAACTTAGAATACATGGCTTTGAGAGGATTCCATACTCCACTCAAGAATAGATTCTCTATCTATTATTTTCTAAAAAGGTATGTTCTTAATCCATAAAAGCATACATCTTTTATCAAACAAACCCATCCTAGAAATCTTAACTAGGCAAGGGTCATAAAAGAGTTTCATAGGCAACAATAGTTTTCACTAAAACTTTTAAAGCATGAACATAAAGGAACCCCATAATTCCCATCAATCATAACTTCCTACAAGTTTTTTACCTTCAAATAAATCCTTAGTTTTCTCTAATTTGTATCAAATCATGAACAAAACATAGTAAAGAGCATTCATTTTTTCCACAAAACAAGGCTATAACCAAGGCTTCCATTTATTCACTCTCCTATGTTTGAATTGTTCATTTCCCACAAAAATATATTTTGTTTAAAGGATAATAATATCAGTTTGAATCATTCATTATCTCATAAAAACAATTGTTTTCAACAAAACAAAACCCCTCATTAGTTCACAAAAAATCAATTTGTTTCAAAAGGATAAAACCCTAAAATAAAAGGGTGTCTCAAAAATTGACCACTAAGTTCAACCAATCAAGTATAGTCAACAATCAAACTTAGGTTAAACCATGTCCACAATCAAAATTAGGTCAAATACTGATAAGACGTCCAACAATTGGTGCTCTTAGCCTCCACCAAGCAATGGCTTTTTTGACCATTGCTTGGTGGTCAGGCAATAAGGTGAGCCTTTCCCATTAATTGGCACCATAGCGCCCCCACACAGCTCATGTGGATTAAAGATTAAGAAGAAATTAAAACTATTCCAACTTACCCAAGTGCAAGTCCACAAACGAAGTGATAACAATAAGCCAAGTGGCAACAAGAAAGATGGTCAGTTTCCAAGCACAAGCTACGTGCCACAAGGCCCATGGAAGACAAGTGTCTATGAAGAAAAACACCACCAATCGGTGCTTGGGCAACCAAGCTCGATGGTGCCCTAGACCACTGAGTGGTGATATCTACCCAAAGGGGTATTTCCCCCTTATTTGAAAATGAAAAGCATCCACACAACCTATGGGATGAAATAAAGGGAAGGCCATCACAAGCCTTCCCTGCTCGATTTAACCCGAGTGCAGCACGGAGGTAAAGGACAAAAATATGCTACATGGAAAGTAAGAATTAATTAAGGGGGATTTCTAAGGTTACTCCCCTTTTAAATTATTTAAACCTGCAATTAGTATTTCCACTACACATGACCTAGCGCAACTCTACTAAGGAGGTGTCGACGATCCAGAAGGAGCTTGCCTCAGAGATGACATCAGCCATCATGTGGCTAATGTTCAAGAAGAGGGATAAACCCAAGGGGTTTCTATGGTTTTTCAATAGACAAACAAACACCTCTTTGTAGTATTTGACGTTGCATCATAGTGTGAACCAACGATAGGGTGTGTCAATAGGAAGAGATCCTCTACAAAGCTTTAGACGATGAAAACAACGAAATAAAACTCAACTAGAAGATAGGTTTATCCTTTTAAGATGTATAATAGAGATAACCAAGCAAGCATAAGATCAATTTAAACAAGCAATAAATTTTTCTCTTTGTCCATTCAAACAACATAACCTTCAAACAAAGCTATAAAAAATGGAGGAACCAACTTGATTCTCCAAAGTATGAATAGCTTCTCAATAAGCCTTCCAAAACTAAGCTTTTCATTTCCTTCCATTTCTCTAGATTTTCTCCATTCGAGCCTTTCTTTCTCCCTTCCTTTTCCTTTAACTTTTCTCGGCCCCTTAACAAGGGAAAAGATCTACCAACCAAACTAAAAATTCAACTTAAAAATAAATGCCCATCTATGTAAGACGACAAGGGAATATCTTTATTTTTATATAATATAATATGATTTTTCTCTAAAATATCTCATTTTAATATATATATTTCTTTACTAGAAAAGACAAAATGGGTATTAATTTGCATTCCAAAATTTACCAAATCATCAAGGTAACATGCAATTAAACCATAACTAATTAAATTGCTTTTCTTTTACAAAATATATTTCCCCAATATATTTTCACAAAAACATCCATATTTTTCACAAAATATTGCAAAAGCAGCAATATGTTTCCACAACATGTTTTCTCTAAACATAGCATTGTATATGCAAAATCAATATTTTATCAATCACAAGCAAACAAATGCATCAAAAAAAGAGGGTGATCTATCTTAAGTCTAGTCGCCTGTCCTAGCCAAAGACATAGTAAATTCTAAGTTACCAAATTCTAGCTATGGATGACTAGATTGTTGATAATCACCATAAAAGCAAGAATGCATGCATCTACATGAGGGTAATTATTCATTTTATCCCAAGCCACCATCATCATCATTTCCCTTTTCCAGTACCCCGTTCTTAGTGGTCGATCTACCTCTTCCACCCATGAGAGTACCTGGTCCTGCAATCAAGGAACATATCAATAGTACCATATTCCTCAAAGCAATAAGACATCAATATTGCATAAACATTAAGCATTGAAACATCAATCAATACATAATCAATCTCATAAAGAGTCTTGCTAAGGCGGGTCATGACAAATTTACTCTCTAGCTTGGGAATAGCTTTAGTGAGATCCATGATGATTTGTTACCATTGACGATATAGAACATGAAAATTCTATAACAATCCTAGAGACTTTATTATTTTTCCTTTATCCCTCTCGAACACTTCACATTATGCCACAAACTATTCAATATCGATGTTCATTTCTTTCCAAGAAAAAAATTGCTTAACCCAATGATAGATTTTAAGAAATCTATAATATCCTAACAAGGGAGAAGCATATAATTCCTAAAGGATATTTTTTTTTACCTAGGAATGCTAAATAAGACAAAAAAAAACTTTCATTCCTAGAATCCCATAAGACCAAGAGAACAATGGATTGCGTGGTTTACTAGACTTACCATTATGAATCAAATTTATAATCTTAGTATCAAAAATCCATTAATCACAAAGTTGAACAATCCAAAGGGAAAGAGGGATGGATATAGTATAGACAACTACAAAATATTCATAAATGTAAAAAAATGCATTTGCTACCACATTCAACTTCTATTTCTCGTATTTAATTGTAAAGCTATAGCTCAAAACCTTGGTCAACTATTTCATTCATTTCAAACAAGAGAGATATTATTCCAAAAAGTGTTCAAGACCAATAAGGTTGGTTTTGGTAGTAAAATGTTATCCCAACAAGTAGGGATTTCATTTATCTAGGTATGCCAAAAATTATCGATAAACTTTGCATCTCTATCTGACATAATGTTCTTCGGTAAACCATGCAATCTTACAACTTTGCAAAAGAACAACTCAACAATATGGGTAGCATTGT
The DNA here is from genome assembly GCA_028583015.1 of Wollemia nobilis. Lineage (NCBI taxonomy): Eukaryota > Viridiplantae > Streptophyta > Pinopsida > Araucariales > Araucariaceae > Wollemia > Wollemia nobilis. The sequence goes on along the minus strand of JAQPPZ010000380.1, from coordinate 6,492,319 downwards.
TCTTTTTCTTGCAAGGAATAAAATGTGCCATCTTTGAGAATCTATCAACAACAACAAAAATGGAATCATTACCCCTTTGCATCCTTAGCAACCCAAGAACAAAATCCATGCTCACATCCTCCCATGGCCTCTCTAGTACTGGTAATGATTGATACAACTTGGAATTTTGACTTTTCCCCTTGCCATACTGACAAACTCAACAATATTGAACAAATATTCTTACATATACATTCATTCTAGGCCAATAGTAACTTGCACAAAGATTACCATAATTTTATCTACTCTAAAATATCCATTTAGTCCTTCACTATGCTTATTTTTTATTAAGTTCTCCCTCATGGAACTCTACAGTATGCACCCCTTGAACAATAGTCCCTCTTGGATGAAGTAATCCAACCATGGAATCTTGTCTCCTACAGTAAGATTACCGCATGGTGCCCAAACTTCCTTGGAGTTCGCATCATCAACATAAAGCTCCTTCATAGCATCAAAACCAACTTCAATATGCATTGTGTTCATTAATAAGTTTCTTTTTCTCAAGGTAGTATCCACTTGTTTTGGATGATCACTTCTATGCTTCAATACAAATGAATATCCCTAAAAAAATCTACCCACTTCATATGACATTGATTTTTAATGGGCCACAATGCATGATTATCTATGAAAAAGACAATACTTTGGTAGCAAATAATGCCTTTATTTCTTCAAGACTTAAAAAATGGCATAAAAATCTTGGTTTTAGATGGAGTTATTCTTTGCCTCAATTAGCTTCTTGTTGAAATAGACAATGGGCTTGCCTTCCTGGATTAAGACTCCTATTATTGTTTCACTTGCATCACAATCCACCTGAAAGATCTTGTTGAAATCTAGAAAGGCTAGAATGGGTTTGCTCCATTATCTTCTCCTTAAATATTCAAAAACTCTTTTGTATTGTATTTCTTAATTTAAATTTGTGCTTTCCTCCCTTTATCATATTTGTGATTGGAGCACAATTTCCACTAATTTTTTGATAAAATTCATATACAAACTTGCTACACCATGGAAACTCCTGGCCTCAAACTTATTTTTTTGGTGATTACCAATTCACAATGGCCTTGACCTTCTCAGGGTCTATCCGTAACCCCTCTTGGGAAATCACATAACTCAAGTACACCAATTCTTCCTTATAAAATTGCACTTCTTCAAGTTGACTAGCAACTTATCTTCCTTTAGTATTTGCAAGACCAATATCATATATGCCAAATGGTCTTCCTTGCTCTTACTGAATATTAAGATGTCATCCAAATAGATAATCACAATTTTACCAATAAATGGCTTCAACACTTTGTTCATCAATTGCAAAGAGGTGTTGGGTGCATTCATAAATCCAAATGGCATAACTAGCCACACATATAATTCATCCTTTGTCTTGAATGTGGTTTTCCACTCATCTCCTTCCCTAATCTGGATCTGGTGATATCCACTTTTAAAATATGTCTTTATGACATACCATGTTCCACTCAAGCAATCCATCAAATTGTCCATGCAAGGTAGTGGGAATCGATACTTTATAGTTATCTTATTGATAGCCTTGGAATCCATACACATGAGCCATTCTCCACCCTTCTTCGATGCAAGCACAATTGGTACTGCACACAAGCTCAAACTCTTCCCGATCAATCCCTTGTCCAAATACTCCTGAAATTATCTATTTATTTCTTCATTCTCCATTGGTGTCATTCTATATGCTTCCTTATTGGGTAAACCAAAAAATAAATCGATGTGATGGCTAGTACTTCTTATCAGTGGCGACACATCCGACAATTCTTTTGATAAAATGTCTACATACTGCTCTAGAAAATCCTTCATCTCAATTGGAATATCCTCTTCCTTTTCTTCCATTTCACCCTTTGTGGGTTTAGCAAACAAGGCAAAACACACCTTCTTCTTTGTCATCTCCTTCAAAAATTGTTTTCCAAAAATCAAACATATTTTTGGACCATTGTCCTCTCTTTCATCTTTGTCCTTCAATGGACTCAATACAAACTTCTTACCATATTTCATAATGGTGTAGGTGTTTTCCCTATCATCATGTATTACCATTTTGTCAAATTACCAAGGTCTCTCCAACAACACATGTCAAGCATCCATAGGCATGATATTGCATAGGGTCTCATCCTTGTATGATCCTATTTGAAAATTCATTTTGCATTGTTCACTAACTAAGATCCAGTGTCCCTTTCGCAACCAAAAGACCTTGTATGAATTGGGGTTTTTTATCCTTCTCAACCTAGTTTCTCTACCATCTTGACAGATTCTAAGATACTAAGTTATCCGTACTTCCACTATCTACTATGACCTTTCAACATTTACCCCCTGATTTACATATTGTTTTGAAAAGACTTCTCCTTTGAACAGGTTCACATTCCTTCTTCTCTGGCTTCAATAGTACTCTCTTCATCATGAGAGATTCTCCTTGCTCAGGCTCTTCTACATGCTTCGAGGAAGCAACACTTTCTTCCTTTGCTCGTGCAATATGGTTTCTAACCTCCTTTCCCTTATTGTTGCTTTGTTGCATGGTTGGACATTCAAATGCCCAATGACCATATTATCCGCATCTATAACATCTTTCAAAGAATCCTCTACCTCTTCCTTAACCAAAACCACCTCTTCCTCATGAGGATTCTCCACTTCCTCTAGTGTTCTGGATGAAATTACTAAGAGAAGTACTAGCTTCTCCTTGTTTTTGCTATCCTTTGCCACTATTTGTTTGTCCTCATCCTTACGAGAACCTTCCTCTTCCTCTCTTATTATTTTGTTGCTTTTGCAACTTCTCCTCTGCTTTTAATTCATACTAGTAGGCTTCCTCTACCATCCTCATCATACTGACTTCTTCTTGAATGGATATTCATAGTCCATTGATGTACTTTGATACTTTCTCTTTGTCTTCCACATGACCAGCTCAAATGGTAAACCTATAGATTCCTTCATGTACTCCTTCACACTCATATATTTCTATCTTAAATTCTGCAACTTCCTGAAAAGACCTAATTGGTAGTCCGATGGCAAGAAAATTGACCTTCAACTTGGTGACCATTTTATCCCATATCATGATCCTCTTCTTTTCTTTTCTTTATTTTTAGTGTGCACATGGTTCCACCATAAGGACACATGCCCTTTCATCTTCATGGAGGGAAACTTCACCTTTTTGAGGTCTCCCATTGACTCAAAATTAAAATACTTCTCCATTTTGGCAATCTAGTCTATGAGCTCCTCTGGATTCAAGCTTCCATTATATGACAAAGTTTTTATCTTCATTCTTCAGCTTTCGATCCATATTAAAAATTGCTTGAATCAATTATTATCCCCTCAATTCTCCCTCTCGCTCTTCATCTTGAGTTTACATGTGACCAGTATCCTCTTATTCATTGTCACTAATTTACTCAAGATGAATGCCTATTCGTTGAGTGATTTCAATTGCTTCAAGTAGGTTGGTAATTCCCCTCAGCATGTTGGCTATGTTTGCAGTTCAATATCCTCATGATTGTCCTATTCCCCATTTTACCATCATTCCTTCAACATGTATTTATCCTCAGATATCTTCTCACTCTACTAACAAAATGATGCAATATAATTATTGCACACCACTGTTGTATAATCATGCCTTTGCACACTTCCAATTGTACCATTGTACAATCCCTTGATCACCTGTACAACTATTTGATTCAAGTTGTAGTCTCAACTCTTGTACAACTATAGGATCACTTCCCTTAGTTTGATGATTGTATGATCACATCCCTCTATTGTACGATACAACCACTTCCACCGTACAACAACTCAATTTATTCAACAACCTTTACAATTGTACAATTAAATATTCATTTCCAACTCCAATGTGGCAATTTATTATTATAAGATAAATTAAATTCTTCAACGATTTCTTCTTTAGAAACATCACCCTCCTCCCACACGGTATATTAGTGTACTTGATGTGTAATGGTTGTCCTTGCACAAATGAATTGGGGGTCTTATTTATCTTTGGGCCCTGTCAATTACCCACAATTGTCGCCCATGAAACCTAACACAACTACTTCCACATTTGTACATGCACTGCATACATTAGTTGCACTTACATTATATTTAAAATTAATCAATGATGACATCATCACCCTTGACATCTCATACCACAAAATTGCATTACATGTACATTTCATTTCATTTACATTACATTGACATTTACATTTTGTGTGCATTTCACACTTATTACTACCACTATGTACACTATTTCTTTAGCTGGTCAGAACTAGCTCCTACAAAATCTTGTGCCGCAAATGATTAGGGCACCTACCATTCCCCACCAATATGGAGAACTTGCCATATTGAAGTGAAGGTTGAAAAAATACTAGAATATTGCACAAGCCTTCATCGCAACCTTGTGTCTCTCCTCATTCTGTGTGATCATACCCTCAAGCATGGGTTGTGGCCTTGGCTATAAAAACCCTATCCAAAACATAAACTAACATGCATTTTCTAAAACAAAACATCCAAAAAATTTAGCCATAAAATTTTCGAACAATAATAAATTTATATATTTAATTTTTCCTTTTAATTATTATTTCAATAGGAGAAAATACATGGAGATTCACACAAATGCAAATAGAACAATATACTGAAAAGCATGTAGTTGGTAATTGCATCCAGTGAATAATGTAGAGATCATAGTTGAGAAAATCATCAAAAAATACAATTTTTTTTCGATTATGTTGCTGATTCACCCTTGCTGATAAAATATGCATTTGAAATCATGATTATGCAAAAATCAGCAAAAGTTCACGAACCATGATTTTTTACCCCAAAAATTGGCCATGGAAACATAGGTAGAGGGAATGACATAAATATATTGTTTTTTCATTTTGCTTGTTTAAAATTGTATGAGCCTTGCTTTGTTAAATTTCATATTGTATACAGTTTTGAGACTAAAACATTGTAAAACTTTTCTTTCTCCATTTAAATGGTCAAGACGTTATTTTTCTGTGTTTTCACCAGCTGTCTCTTTAGCTTAAGACTGTATTCTTTCACATTCTGTGGTTCCTTTATTTTTTATGTACTTTTTCGGTCATATCGCATGCAAAATTGTAGATGTTTTAGCATGGGCAATGTTACAGATAATTTCTCTTCCTTACTAGTTTTTTGCAAAGTTTTTTTTATATCTGTGCATATGGTAGTGATTTCTAGCACTTGGACATTTTTTTTAGCATGTTTTTATGTTAAAAGGTGTTGTCGCTCCACTAGTGGAGTGAACCTCCCAATTGCTCCACTAGTGGAGCGAAAGACCAGAAAGGGTTTTAAAGAAATGAAAATGACTAAGTGTGTCAAAGGGAGTCAAATCACGATCAAGGTTGCAGTCACTCCATTACTGGATTGAATCCCCCAGTCGCTTCACCTATGGAGCGACACTCCAAGCAAAAAATAGTTAAAAGAGGCTAAGTACAAAAAGTCAAAGTGGTCAAAGCTTCAATCGCTCCATCAGTGGAGCGAAAGTCCCTATCGCTCCACCAGTGGAGCGACACTCCGAAAAGGCACATAGTGAAGTGTTTGGCAATGGCAAGTCCCAAAGGATCAAACTTTTGGGTCAAAGGAGTGAAAGCCCTTGTCGCTCCACTAGTGCAGCAAAAGTCCCAAAAGATACAAGCCAAAACGTCGACAAAGAAAAGGTGCAAGGTAGATGAAAGTTTGGTCAAAGTACCAAGTGCTCCACTCGTGGAGCAAATTTCCCAAGTGCTCCACCAGTGGAGTGAAAACCAAGCGATGATGTATTAAATCAAGTGTAAAAGGGGTCAAAGTGGTCAAAAACCTCGTCACTCCATTAGTGGAACAACAGACCCTGTCGCTCCACTAGTGGAGCGAAGGGCTAGGATGGCTTAGAGAGAAGCGAATATGGCTAAGTGTCCAAAAAGGAAGTCAAAGGCAGTTAAATTTGCAAGCACTCCACCTATGGAGAAAATTCCCTGAGCGCTCCACTAGTGGAGCGAAAATGAGACTAAGTGCAAGGAGAATTCAACATCTTGGTCAGAGGGCCAAGCGCTCCACCAGTGGAGCGAAGGTCCTAGGCACTCCACTAGTGGAGTGAAAGCTTTTGTCACTCCACCTAGGGAGTGACAAGCTTGATAAAAAATTCTAAATAGTCAAAGTGCCTATCACTCCACCAGTGGAGCGAACCCTCCCAATGCTCCACCAATAAAGAGGACTCTATCATTCCACCCAAGAAGCGACACACAAAGCAAAAATACCCAAAACGTTTCTAAGGCATGAAAATATTCTATCGCTCCAATTATGGAGCGAAGCTCTTGGCAGGCCCCAAACACATTGTCCCAAAATTGCCATGGAATACCCAAAATTGTCAAGGACTACCTAGATTTCGGCATTGACTGATTAAAATGACCCAAAGCTACGCTCTAAGCCATCCGATCAGAGTGGGTCACTAGAACCTTCTACCTTCAATGTTGAGTTACCTGCAAGGCTGAATTAAATGTTGTAAGTCAGTTCTGGACCGAGTTGTTTTGATTGTTGTTGGTTCAAGTATTTAAGTTATCTATCGTGCTTCCTATCCATCACCCCATATTTTTAGCTTTTAGCATTTTCCCATTCCTTTCAGTAATTTCCCATATCTTTCAGTATCTTCCTAACCCTTATATCAAAACCCCATTTTTATTTTTGAAATCAACTCTACTGTAGATTATCACAGAGGACATTCCTTTCCTTTGGATATTTAATGCTTGGCATCAGGTCTAGGGTTTTGTAGACTTAGAAACTCTACATCTACACTAATTTTATCGCCAACAATTTCTAGCACACCCAATGGAACATAATCGTTCTACGTTAAAGAGGTATTAAGAAGTGATGTTCATATTAGTGTTGTCAAATTTGAACATCTGGAGACTCTATTGAACTCGGATACCTCCAAGTCTCAAAGACCAGTTTAAAAGATCACGTCTTCATGCATACGAGATGGAGAACTAGAAACGCAGAAGAAATCGAGTTCTATGAGCTTGAAATTGACGCGTTGGGAGAACATCCTAGGGTGGTCAGGTCGGATATCCTGCTAGACAAGGCATCTTCACAAGAAGTTGTTGCTTTACGGACTCTAACTCTCGACAGCACAACAACTAGCTTACCCCTAAATCCTCTGAATTCCTTAGATCATCAGAATACTCTAGCTTCATCGAACATTCAACTAGGCACTCCGAGTGTCCCGACTATTCTGATTCAGCAAGTTCTACCAACTCCTCTGATCCATACAAGTCTACCACCCCAGATGGCACAATAAGCTCCACCTAGGCAATTCCCAGCTTGGAATTACATGGGACTGCTTGCCATGCAAGCTCAACACCAAGTACCTACTGCAATGCTGAAAGCTCTACCTATGTACGATGGTACGGGAAAGACGACACATGAGCATATCCAATACATCACAGGACTAGCAATAATTCATAAAATCACCAAATAAAACATTATAGTAAAGTTGATGGTGCTTTCGCTAAGAGGTAAGCTCCTCTACTGGTACTGATCGCTCCTGGCCGACACCATCACTTCATGGGATCAATTGGCAGAACAATTAACAAGGGGATTCAATGATCAAGTCGATCCCTTCTTTGTGTTACACTAGTTCACCACTATCCAGAGGCATCCCCAAGAGGAGATCATCGACTTCAATGTCAGGTTCACCCAAACCTGGCAGAGAGTCATTGCCGACCTTCGGCCCACCCTAGAGTAGGCAACGTTTTATTACCTGAGGTATTTTCATTCGGATATTAGCATGAGCATCCGGTATGCTAATATCAATATATTTATTGACTTATACCAACAGGCACAAAATGCAGAAGCCAACCTGATAGCTATCGAGAAGTTGCCTCACAAGGTGATGACTCTGATTTACCTAGACTTTTCACAAAATATGTACCCAAGTGCATCCAATCCACCTACTTCCCAGATGTATCCATGGAATACAACCCCTCAGTATCAAACGGTACCTATGCTGCCATATCAAGTGCTTGTCGTTTCTCAGCTCCTAGATCCTATCCAATATCTGATATTACCTGTGTCATTGGTTCCATTGTCATTACCCGCAAACCAAGTAGTTGCAAAACAGGCATCTAAAATTGCGGACCAATCCAAGGAGTTGCAAGAATTATGGGCATACATGAAGACAATGGTAAATCATATGAGTGTCATGAGGAGGTAAGATGACCAAGGATTCCAACAGAGGAGATTCCCTCCTCCAATTATTAAATAACAAGCATCTACCGATGCTCACAGGCCTCCCAAAAGAAATTCAATCGTAATGAGCACTGAAGGGGCCAGCACTTCGGATTCGACATATTGGTGCACCACGTGCAATGACCTGCATAATGAAAAACCTTCATCGTGCACCTCAATTATGTTCAGATACTATTTGGCAGTGCTTACGAGTAAGTCAATATGATCAGGGAAGCTGGTCATAATTTCATCATGTCTATCGTCGAGCAAGTTTCAGTCCTCACCAAGGTTGGAAAGAAGCCTATTAGGGTCGACTCGACCTAGATGGATCCATTGAAAGTACCTGCTGCACCCAAGCCATGGAGACAAAAGGCCCAGTTGTCGGCAAAAGCTCCCAACCCAGTAGCAACCTCGAAGTAGTTTGACTTGTTGAAAGACTACCTGTCACCTCGTGCTAGAGAACAAGTGTTTCAACATAAAGCTTTGAATTCTCAGCCATAGGCCGAGACGCGAGACTAGGCTAGGGAGAAGCTCTAGTACCCCTCACTAACCAAGCGTCAGAGGATGGATGCCACCCAACAGTACCAAAAAACTTAAGACTCTTCAAAGGGATTTGAATATCCTCGCACTTCGACATATAGCATTGTCGAAGAAATGAAGAAGGCCTCGGCCAAGGTAAGCCTTTGTGATGCACTCCAAATTCTAGATCAAGTTGACCTTTTGCAGGAGTCCCTCAAGTCCGCTAAGGACAAGGAGAGTAGGCTAACGCAGATGGTATTTGCACAACCACTGACAACTTCGACCACAGGTAAGAATAGGCCCCTGCCATTCTACCTTTCCCTTCGGATGGAAGGATGGATTGTGCATAACTGCATTATCGACTCGAATTTTGTGACAACTGTTATACCCAAAGAAGTGTGTGATATCATGGGCATAGAGTATACCTCGAGCAGTCTTGGAGTGTTGTAGCTATACGATACTCCCATGAGGATGGTAGGAGTTATTAAAGATGTTTCAATCCAACTCCACAAAATATCGTAGGTTACGGTCATCCAAGAGATCATGGTGGTTGACTTAGAACCATACATTTGTAATGTCCCAAAAATAAATATTTTTGTAAATGTCTCCTACACTTAATTATAAAAGTGAAAAAGGGGTTCATGTGACTAGGAGACATAACTTAAGTTGTGTTTATTTATGTTTTATGTTTTTATGTTGTAATAAGGCACTTTAAGTGATTTTAGGGTTGGGAGATGTCAACTCCAAATTAGAACCTCACCCTATATAAGGGAGTGAGACGTCCCATTTTGGGCATGTTATGTTGATATCATAATTGAATATTGAAACCCTAGAGGTTCCATGAGTTGAGATTGCAGGTCTTGCTCATTCCCATAGTGCATTGGAGGTGCATGGTTGGGGTCTTGGCAATATCATTGCAGGTGTTATTGCCCTAAAATATCAAAAATACAAAAAAAGAGGCATCCGTGAGGAGTTCGTGGCATTTTTGGGAGCATTTGTGTCATGTGTTTCAGATCTGTTGGCAGCCCCAAACCCTACGCTTGTATTTGGGGTCATTTTTGAGGAGTTTTTGCATCTGTTCAGCCTTGGGGAGCTGTTGTATTGGTTTGGCAATATTTAATATATGATACTGGCTGATTTCTCCTCATACTTGTGTTATTTTATGAGCAATTTCTGAGTTATTTCCTTGTTGTACTTAATTTTTGCATTTTCGTAGTAAGGGTTTGTTGTTTCTTAAAAAGGGACATTACAAGTGGTATCAGAGCTGGAATCTTGCCAGCCTGTGGTTAGTTTCAGCATTTTCAGTGTTTTTTCAGTTATTCGTGGTGATAAGTGTGTTTCTGTGGTGAAAAGTTGTGCCCTAGTGAAAATCGCGATTTTTAGGGGATTCACGATTTTTAGGGATTTTTTTTAGAAAATAAAAATTGCAGATTTGGATACCCTTTTGACCAATTTGCAGTTCTGTGGTTTCAGAAAAAAAAATTTGGTGGTCAAAATTTTCAGAATTTCAGATTTCCATCTTTTTAGGGTTTGATAGGGTTTTATGCATCGTCCTCCTGTTCATCAGTATTTTACTAGGAGAAACAGACTCGCTTTGGAAATGTCAAACAGGGAAGAGGTTGAGGAGCCCCAAAGGCCAGTTGATAGGACTGAGCAAAAATTTGATGCCCTACTTGACATGCTGCAAAGAATGGTGTCCTTACAAGAGACAAATCAGCAAGAATTGAGGGCAGCTTTGGGCAACCCAAATGGCACAAGGAGGGAAGGAGAAAGGGGAGGCAACAACAATGGGCATGAGTCATCATCTAACTCACACACTCCCTTGCCTAGGCCGTCCAAGCCTATGTTCCTTGTTCCACCACCTCCACGGGAGGAAAATGAGGTAACTGATGAATTAGATGAATGGTTTGTTGCTTATAGTAATAAATCTGAGGGTTTTAGGGCAGCAGTTTCTTTTGATAAATATTTGAAGATTGTGGGTAAATCTATTGTTGAGGCTAAAAAAGAGAAAAAGAAGCCCTTTTTGCATCAAAAGGTGACCATTCCCTCATTTAATGGTCAAGATGGTCTTACAACTAGGGCATGGCTTCAAAAATTGTAGACTTATTTTACCTTGGAGCCTATTTCTGAAGCTGATGCGGTTCAGATTGCTACACTCCACCTTGAGGGTAGTGCTTACTCATGGTGGCATCATGGGTTAGTAACCCAAGGGCATGGTGATATTGATACATTTGATGAATTTTGTACCAGGGTTTTGAACAGGTTTGAAAGGAGGAATGTGGAAGAGTATTTCAAGGAGCTTGCCACTTTGAAGCAAACTTCATCCATTCATGCCTATGTGGAGGAGTTTGAACAACTTTCAGTTTAGGTACAAAATATTTCACCCAAGAGGGTAATTTTTCTTTTTATGGATGGTTTGTTGGAACCCGTGAAGGGATTAGTTAAAGCTTTTGAACCAGCCACTCTTGAAGATGCCATTAAGAGAGCTTTAAGCTTAGAATCTGTTTTACCTCCTAGACAGAAATATTTTGCACATAATCCACCTGCTAGACCACCTTTTGCAGCCAAAAAAATAGTTTTTGGACAGCAGTATGGGCAGCAAGGAAACCTCACGCAGCAAGGTGGAAATGAGAGAAATTTTTATGGCAGGAATCCCACGCATGGAGAAGGTTTCAGATCTGGTTTTCAGCCACCTAATAAGCCCCCAAATGGCCCACGCTTGACACAAGAAGAGAAATATGAGCTAAGGAAACAAAACAAGTGTTTCATTTGCAAGTCTCCTTGGCAAAGAGGTCATAAATGCAGAGAAGGAGGTATGAAAATCATTGAATTACATTCTGATTCTGATTCTGATAATCCTGATTTTTATGAGGCAGATGAGACACCCTTGGAAGAGGAAGCACAAAGGGAGTATGAGGAAGTTCCTGAAGGTTCCCTAGCCACTTTAAGTGGGCTGAATCGGTTTCGCACTATTAAGGTACCGGGTAGATCTTTTGATGAAAAGGTTATTGTTTTAATAGATGGTGGTGCTACTTACAATTTTGTTGATGAGAAGTTTGCCACTAGAAAGAATCTTCCTACAACTATCATTCCTGGTTTTAGTGTTGCTATTGGCAATGGTGATCTTATCACATGCAACAAAGTGGTAAGAAACATAAAAATTAATTTTGGCAACATGGAAGTAGATGAGCAATTCTTTGTTTTTCCCTTAGGAGGTATTCCACATATGGTTTTGGGTGTGCAATGGTTGTATTCACTTGGTGATTATGTTACTAATTATCAGAAATTAGAACTGAAATTTGTGCTTGAAGGGAAAGATGTGGTGTTGCAAGGAATCAAGGAAAATGGGTCAAAATATTCTTGCAAAATTTTGGAGGTTTCATACAAAAGAATGGAGAAGATGATAAGGCATAAGGACGTTGAGTGGGCAGCTGTAATTTTTAGTTCAGAAGGGAAAAAATCAGCCACCTATCATCCTCAAATTCAAGGTTTACTACAAAAACATCTTAAGGTATTTTCTGACCTACCTAAAGGTTTGCCACCTAGTAGAGGTTTTCAGCATGTTATTGAATTGGAAGCAAATAGTAAACCTGTCATAATTAAACCTTATAGGCATCCTAAGGTTTTCAAAGATGAGATTGAAAAGACCATTGCTGATTTACTTGAGAGTGGGCACATTAGACCTAGTTGTAGTCCTTTTGCTTCACCTGTTGTGTTAGTAAAAAAGAAGGATGGAACCATGAGAATGTGCATTGACTATAGGGCATTAAACAAGAAGACCATAAAGAATAGATATCCTATTCCTAGGGTGGATGAACTAATAGATGAGTTGCATGGGGCCATGTATTTTTCAAAGATTGATCTTAGGTCCGGATATCACCAAATTCGTATGAGGGATGAGGATGTGTACAAAACAACCTTTAGATGCCATTGTGGGCATTATGAGTTTATGGTTATGCCCTTTGGTTTGACTAATGCACCAGCCACTTTTCAATCAGCCATGAATCAAATTTTCAATCAGCATTTGAGGCGCTTTGTCTTGGTATTTTTTGATGATATTTTGGTGTATAGCAAAAATTGGGATGATCATTTACAACATTTAGATTCAGTTTTGAGCGTTTTAGGACAACAAGAGTTTTATGCAAAAGAATCTAAATGTGAATTTGCTATGACTGAAATTTTATACTTGGGGCACATTATTTGCAAAGATGGGGTGAAGGTTGATCAAACTAAAGTTTCAGTTGTACAAAGATGGCCTATACCATCCAACCTAACGGAATTGAGGGGTTTTGTGGGTTTATGCAGTTACTACAGGAGGTTCATTAAGGGGTTTTCTTCTTTGGCTGCCCCCCTTACTGAATTAACTAAGAAAGGGGCCTTTTCATGGTCCAATGAGGCTCTTTTAGCTTTTCTAAAGCTGAAAGATGTAATGACTTCCACTCCTTTACTTGCTATTCCTGATTTTTTTGTTGCTTTTACTATTGCTTGTGATGCTTCAGGTGTTGGAGTTGGAGTTGTACTTATGCAACAAGGATGCCCCATTGCTTATGAGAGTAGAAAGCTCTCAAATGTGGAGAAAACTTTCAGCATCTATGATAAAGAGATGCTAGCTATCATGCATGCCTTGACCAAATTCAAGCAATACTTAGTGTGTGGCAAGTTTGTGGTCAAAACTGATCATAACAGTTTGAAATACTTCTTGGGGCAAGTTGAACTGAATGAAAGACAACAGAAATGGGTAACAAAGTTGCAATCATATGATTTTGAAATTGAGTTTGTAAAGGGTAAGAAGAATTCAGCTACTGATGCACTTTCTAGGCACCCTACTTTTCATTCTCTTTCCATTATTTCTGCTGATTGGAAGGTGAAAATTATGGCTGAATATGCAAAGAATGATTTTTGTTCTAAACTAATAAATGGGCAAGTTGAAGATGACAGGTTCAGCCATAAAGAAGGACTGATTTTTTGCAAGGGAAGAGTGTTTTTAGTACCTGAATCAAAGCTGAAACAAGCTTTAATTACAGCCATGCATGATGCTCCACTTGTAGGCCATCCAGGTTTCTACAAGACTTACAAACAAGTTAGAGAAAGATTCTATTGGAAGGGTTTGAAAAGGGATGTCTTCTTGCATGTTCAGGAATGTGTTATTTGCCAAGAAAACAAGGGGGAACATGAATTTGCAGCTGGTTTACTTCAGCCACTTCCTATTCCCAATCAGAAATGGGAAAGTATCTCCATGGACTTCATTATTGGTTTGCCCAAGGTATACATGAAGGATTGCATATTTGTTGTTGTTGATAGATTGACAAAATTTGCTCATTTCTATGCCATTTCAACAACTTGTACAGCCATACAAGTTGCTGATTTGTTTTTTAAAGAAGTTTTCAGATTGCATGGTTTGCCTAAATCCATTGTGAGTGATAGGGACAGAAGATTTTTGAGCATGTTTTGGCAAGAATTGTTTAAGCTATGTGGTACTAAATTGACTCCTAGTACTAGCTACCATCTCCAAACCGATGGGCAAACTGAAATTGTTAACAAATGGCTTGAAGGATATTTGAGAAATTATGTTTCAGGTCAACAAAAGGCATGGGTTAAATGGCTGCACCTTGGTGAATATTGCTACAATTCTACTTATCATATGTCCATAAAAATGTCTCCATTCAAGGCACTTTATGGTTATGATGCCCCACACTTTTCAGATATGATTTTTGGTGATTCAAGGGTCCAAAAAGCTAGAGACTTTGCAGAAAAAAATCAAGATATTCTTAATGCTTTGAAGGACAATATTCTTACGACACAAAATCAGCGAGAAGAAGTATGCAGATCAGCAGCGTAGTGAGCGCTCATTTGAGGTGGGAGACTTGGTTTATGTTAGGTTGCAGCCCTACAAACAGTCTACATTGAAAAGAAGTGGAGCGAGAAAAACTCAAACCCAAATTTTATGGACCTTACAAGGTGTTGAGTAAGGTTGGACAAGTTGCATATGCTTTGGAACTTCCAAGTGGAAGTAAAATACATAATGTCTTCCATGTTTCTTGTTTGAAGAAGGCCTTGGGCCAACATATTCAGCCATATTCAGATTTGCCACCCCTTGATGATGAAGGAAAGCTCATTCTTGAACCTGAATTGATCCTTGAGACAAGGGAGAGAAAGCTTAGGAGTAGGACTGTCAAAGAATATCTTGTGAAGTGGAAGGACTTGCCTATGGAGGATGCTACTTGGGAAGGTGCAAAAATTTTAGATGCTCCAGCTTTGACTTTGCTTGAGGACAAGCAATTTGAGGAGGGTGGACTTGTAATGTCCCAAAAATAAATATTTTTGTAAATGTCTCCTACACTTAATTATAAAAGTGAAAAAGGGGTTCATGTGACTAGGAGACATAACTTAAGTTGTGTTTATTTATGTTTTATGTTTTTATGTTGTAATAAGGCACTTTAAGTGATTTTAGGGTTGGGAGATGTCAACTCCAAATTAGAACCTCACCCTATATAAGGGAGTGAGACGTCCCATTTTGGGCATGTTATGTTGATATGAGAATTGAATATTGAAACCCTAGAGGTTCCATGAGTTGAGATTGCAGGTCTTGCTCATTCCCATAGTGCATTGGAGGTGCATGGTTGGGGTCTTGGCAATATCATTGCAGGTGTTATTGCCCTAAAATATCAAAAATACAAAAAAAGAGGCATCCGTGAGGAGTTCGTGGCATTTTTGGGAGCATTTGTGTCATGTGTTTCAGATCTGTTGGCAGCCCCAAACCCTACGCTTGTATTTGGGGTCATTTTTGAGGAGTTTTTGCATCTGTTCAGCCTTGGGGAGCTGTTGTATTGGTTTGGCAATATTTAATATATGATATTGGCTGATTTCTCCTCATACTTGTGTTATTTTATGAGCAATTTCTGAGTTATTTCCTTGTTGTACTTAATTTCTGCATTTTCGTAGTAAGGGTTTGTTGTTTCTTAAAAAGGGACATTACAACTTTAGTATGCCCCTCGTGATAATTTACGACTAAGCTGGGATGCTATCTCTCCCTCGACTACTCACACTTGGAGATCCCCTTCAAGGGAAGCAAACTTAACTCTTCAACAAGAAGCCCAACAATTTTCATGTTGAAAAACTTGAATATGAGGAGAAGGGCTCGGTTGCTATCAACATGATGATAGAGCAGATACAAATAGTGGATCTGATGGAAAAATCTCTCGATAAGCTCCAAATTGAATATGAGTTCTCCACGACAAATTTTAATGTTGTTATCATGACCTATTTGGGGTGCTACTCACTCATCAAGCTTGAAAATGTTGATACAAAAGCATCCAAAGAAGAATCCTCGGTACCCGACCAACTATGGAAGTTGTACTTCGACAATGCCCGATGAAAGAACGGTGCAGGAGCTGGCATCACTCTCATTTTCCCATCAGACGAACATAAGACTTACTCATACAGGATCACATGGAGTTGTACGAATAATGCAATAGAGTATGAGGCTTTGTGCCTCAGACTCAAGAAAACCAAAAATCTTGACATCAAGCAGTCGTAGACATTCAGGGATTCCAAATTAATCTGCAACCAAATTACTAATAAGTGTGTCTCCAAGTAGCACTATTTAAAGGTGCACCGCAACAAGGTGTGGGATTTACTCAAATCCTTCACCGCGTTGAGCATCAAGTCAATTTGGTGAGAGTGAAACAAGATTGCGAACATCGTAGCCTCCATCGGCACCCGGTTATCACTAGAGGATGATATGCTGGATAAGCCAAATATGGTGAGGTTGATCTATAGGACTTTTGTGCCTGATAAAAAACTCCATTGGTAGGTGTTCGACAATGACGAGCAGCTTGTCAATTTTTTGGTAAATGAAGCATCCTCCGTTGAAGAGTAAACTTTGAACAAATAAGACCATGAGGGATTGATTCAACTGAAAAAATAACCACATCCCAAAGGGTCTGATCATGTTGAAAAGCCTCTTCAATTGGAATGATAGGTCCATCGGCCAAAAGATCAAAGTAGACCAGAAAGAGTTCATGGACCTAGAGTTGGAGCTGAAAAAAGTTATCAAGGTAGTGGCTAACTGCACATCCAAAGAGCTTGAGCAGATTCGCACCCTCTACAAGGACTATCTTGACATCATCACTTGGTGCTACCAATATCTAAGGAGGTATGATAAGGACATCATACAACACACCATCGAGCTGGAGGAAGGGATCAAACCCTTTAGGCAGAAGCAACGACCTGTCAACCCAAATATTGAGATGTTGATGAGGGCTGAGCTTCTAAAAATGCTTGAATCCAAGATCATTTATCCGATCAAGCATTCCTCTGGGGTGGCCAACCTAGTTCCAATACAAAATAAAAATGGCAACATTTGCTTGTGTATTGATTTTTGAAATCTCAACCAAGCATTGCTCAAGGACCACTACCCGCTACCTCAGATTGATCAAATTCTACACATAGTAGTGAGAGCACAGAGGTTCTCCTTGTTGGATGGATTTTTTGGCTACAACCAAATTTGGGTCAAGGATGAAGACTAGCACAAGACTGTGTTCACCACCAAGTGGGGAACATTCGCCTACCAACGTATGCCCTTCGGCCTTTTAAATTCTAGAGCGCCTTTTCAAAGGGCGATGGACCTCGTCTTTGGTGAATTATTAAATCATGTCATCATGATCTACTTGGATGAAATGGCAGTCTTCTACCATAGGAGGGAGGAACACAACCTACATTTACGACAAGTTTTTGAGAAATATTGGGAATTCGAGGTGTCCATCAACCCTAAGAAGTTAATTTTTGCAGTGAAGGAAGGAAAGCTGCTCGGGCAACTTATCTCTAAAAAGGAGTTAACTGTTGATCCCACCCGAGTTGAAGCACTTCTCTGCATTCCACTGCCAGCAAATGAAAAAGCCCTGTAGTCCTTTTTTAGACAAATAAATTTTGTTACGAATTTCATCACCGACTTTGCCCAAGTGGTAAATTTGATGACCGAGCTCCTAAAGAAGGATGTTGAATTCAAGTGGATCGATGAAAGAAGGCAGGCTTTCCAAGAAATCAAGAAGTTGATCACTCAAGCTCCAATCCTTGTCAATCCTGACTATTCAAAATATTTTATCTTATATGTCGTTGAAGAGCAATAAAGCTATGTAGTTATTCAGACATAGAAGGGGGAAGATCGAGATGAGTTCCCGATAGTGTTCCTCAACCAAATCATCCAACCACATGAAGAAAAGTTTAATTTTATCGAACGACAAGAGCATGCGGTGATGAAGTCACTCTAGAAGTTTTGATATTTTCTCTTAAAGTAAGATGATAAAGTACGTGATACACCCTAACGTCTAGAATTTCATCATCCAAGGGGAACTTGGCAATATGAGAGTTGGGTGAGTCACTAAGATCTAGGAATTCAACATCGAAGTGCTCCCCACCAAGTTGGTCCAAGGCAGAGCACTCTATCAATAACTGGCTAAAAATGTCACAGTTGAAACTGTGAACCCCGACTCAGACAACCCTGTGCTTGAAAGCAACCTCACCAACCTATTGGTTGATAGTTCATATTGGACAGACGACCTAGTCAAATAATTCGACACGGGAAAATTTCCTCACTTCAATGCTTCACAAAGAAGGAGATTTCGCTTGCAGGCTGGAAAGTATGTCCCGACGCCTAACGAACTATTTTATCAGAAGATCGACGAAGTTCTCCTGAGATGTATCAAAGAGTTGCAAAAGGTGAAATTATTGGAGGAGTTTCACTCCAATATTTCAGGCCATTTTGTTGGTAAAATGATGGCATTGAAAATTATCAAAGCGGGATACTATTGGCCCACCCTTTTCATCGATGCTTTCAATTTCAGCCAACGCTGTGATAGTTGCCAATGCTACTCGGATAGGACTCAGAATGCATCGCTTCCTCTCCACCCCATCCAATTAGAAGCTCCATTCCAACAATAGGGCCTAGATTTCATAGGGATCATCAATCCCTACTCCTTTGCTGACCACAAGTACATTTTGACCATCATAGACTACTTCAATCAATGGTTGGAAGCAATTCTGATCAAACAGGCTAACCAAGACGTGGTTATCTCCTTGAAGGGTTGATCACTCGCTTCGATGTAGCTGAATCCATCATTTCTGATAAGAATTCTCCTTTCACCGGCCTGAGGATCTACAATTTTGCAGTTAGGTATATAATCTACTTGAAAACCTCATCTAATTATTACCCATAGGGCAATGGATTGGCACATTCTACAAACAATAACCTATTGCGGATCTTGAAGAGGTCTCTGCAGAAAAATAAGCAAAGCTAGCATCTACTCTTAGACTAGTCACTTTGGGCTGATCACATTTCCATAAAACGGTCGATCAAGACGTCATCCTATTCACTGGTGTATAGTAAATATGCAGTCTTACCTACGCACATTGAGTTACCCGTGTTGCAATTACTTAAGTGGCTCAACAGTGAAAAGGGTGAATTTGACCCTGTTGTCACTTCTTTAACATTGGTGTACATTTAGCTTTCTAGTAATTTTTGCTCCTTAGAAACTCTATCCTCATTTTTCCAATGCATTTTTCTCTCTCTTGAGTTTTTCTGCTAAACCCTTGCTACAGAGCCTAAAACAATGTGCAGTTGTTTCTGTCTACTGACCATGCAGGAAAATCCTCCTTTCGATGGCGATGGTTTTTTGTGCTAAGTTCCCTAATGTAGTTTGGTCTTTGACCCCAACGGAAGGAAGAGCTCAACCCAATTTTAGGACAAAACAGAGGTTTGGCACACATCTTTAGGTGCACCAGGATCTAGCGCACATCCTTAGGTGCACCTAGGCCTAGCGTACATCTTTAGGTGTACCAAGATCTAGCACACATCCTCAAGTGTGCCCAGGTCTAGCACACATCCTCAGGTGTTCCTAGGCTTGGTGCACATCCTCAGGTGCGCCAGGCTCTAGCGTACATCCGTAGGTGCTCTAGGCTCTGGCGCACATCCTCAAGTGCACCCAGGTCTGGCGCATATATTCAAGTATGCCAAGCTCTAGTGCACATCCTTAGGTGTACCCATATTTGATGCACATCCTCATGTGCACCCAGGTCTGGCGCACATCCTCAGGTACGCCAAGCTCTAGTACACATCTTCAGGTGAACCCAGGGTGTTGCACACTATTTGGTTGCGCTTCACTGTTGGACCTATCAAATCTAGTACCAATCTATCTTAGCTTCATTCCACATTAGCAAAGTTAAGGTGCATCCTTATCCATCTGGGCACAATCATTTTGAGAAGCTTTCAAACTAGATTTTCTAGGACTTTAAGTCTATCTTCCATGGAAGCGGTCCCTGCTAGTGAGGATGCAACACCAGCAAGCCAAGCCTGTCAGAGCATTGAAGGAGCTCAACTACATTTTCAAGGAGTCATCAGTCCTGACCATGCCTAACAACTATTTCATTACTGTACTCTCTTGTAATCCTTATCCTGGCTGCCACTGCTATAGTTTGTTGGTGTGCATTTAATGTTCAAGCGACAGAATTTGCTATATAAACCTGCTCTTTTGTTGCAAAATGGATGGGTGTTTTCTATGAGCTTGTTGTAACTCGAATTATGTTATAAATACAAAGTTTCTGTGAAATTATGCTCAGTAATGACAATCTTGGGAGTGTACTGCAAATCATTGTGATCCTGTAGCATTGCTAGAAAAGGCAACTACGACAGCAATTGCAGGAGTGGGGGAGGAGTTAGCCAATTTTTTCCCTTTCACCTTTTGCTTCTCTCCTGGATGTCACTAAAAAACAAGCGATTTCAAGAATTTTGGAATCGCGACAATGATCTTGAGCATAAGCACTCCTTTCTTTTCCTCGTGTGCTTGAAAGCGCTACAACGACGAGCGTCGTCGGTCAGTGACGGTGATCGCTGGCTCGGTAATACTTAGAAAATTCTCAAGTTTTAAACGCTGCTCTCTTAATTGTTGAAAAACATTGTGACACCAGGCGTCGCTAAAAACGACTATGACAAGGAACTTCACAACACTTAGGCAACATTTTACAATTTTTCCATGCAAGTGCAGGTATTCAAATTTGAGAAAATCTAGGAACTGAAATCTGAACAAACTGAAGATGAACCAAGAAAACTAACACAATAATGAGGAAAGAACAATAAAGGAGGAGGGTGACAACAACCTGATGAAATTTGAGATATTATACCCCTCGCAAAATGTGGCAATATTCTTGGTAGCTCACGAGGTATAGAGCTCGCCTCGATGCAAGAATCCACACCTTTATCCTTTGGTCCTGGAGTCATCCCCGGTCTCTGCTTCCTTTTCCTATAGTCCTTGGTCCTGCTACTCTGAATCTTGTTGCTCCTCCTTCGTGGTATCTTCTTCCTCAGACTCATTTTCATTGTCTTCCTCCTCGAACCCTTCTTTTGATGGCTCTTACCCCTCCTTTGGATCTTCGTCCGGGTTGAACTCCCCGAAGGCAAGGCGAGCCTTGATAAGCTCATATGTTTCTTGAACTTGAGCCCAAACATTCTTCGAGAAGGGCTCCATACTGCGAATGTCGTTGGTTAGGTGCCTAAAGGTTTCCATCTGAACTAAACCAATCTGCTCAGCCTTCTGGCTCAAATCCAGCAAGCAGGAACGAATCAGGCAGAATCTTGAAGTGAGCTCTGTCACTTGCTCTTGCTGGATCGGATCTTCCCTTGCACCAATATCCAAAGTGTCATTAGCGAAGGCATCCCACGACTGACACAGAGTCTCTTTTGGTAATCAATTGCCTTCACTGTCTATGAAACTTGAGAATCTGTATGAAGAGAGACAGGAAGAGGGATGTGCATATATCCTTTTCTTGGTCCAACAAATCTAGCAATGCCTTGGCTCTCTAAATTTTCTGGAATCTCTCGAAGAAAGAATGCAATGTGGCCTTTGCAGCTGCACAATCAAAGGCAATATAATCGGTGGAAGGAACTTGGAGGTTTTGGCGCTCAAGGTTCCCTGCCTTGACGTCCAGATCGAGCCAGCGATCTGCTTCACGCTCTGCCTCCTCCAACACAGGCTTACCCTGCGTGTATGCTTATTTGACCTAAGTGAGGAATACGAACACTTTGAGGGACTTAGAAGCCCGTGGCCTGAAGTTCTTCAATAGGCTAGCTTGGATCCTCTTAACGCTGTCCCTGTAGAATGTCTCCACAACTCTGTCCTCTAGCTGCTGCTTCGCTTGCTGAAGCTGATCCTGCAGATGTAATGTCCCTTTTTAAGAAACAACAAACCCTTACTACGAAAATGCAAAAATTAAGTACAACAAGGAAATAACTTAGAAATTGCTCATAAAATAACACAAATATGAGGAGAAATCAGCCAGTATCATATATTAAATATTTCCAAACCAATACAACAGACTCCCCAATGCTTGAACAGGATGCAAAAACTCCTCAAGAATGACCCCAAATACAAGCGTAGGGTTTGGGGCTGCCAACAGATCTGAAACACATGACACAAATGCTCCCAAAAATGCCACGAACTCCTCACGGATGCCTCTTTTTTTGTATTTTTGATATTTTAGGGCAATAACACCTGCAATGATATTGCCAAGACCCCAACCATGCACCTCCAATGCACTATGGGAATGAGCAAGACCCGCAATCTCAACTCATGGAACCTCTAGGGTTTCAATATTCAATTCTGATATCAACATAACCTACCCAAACTGGGACGTCTCACTCCCTTATATAGGGTGAGGTTCTAATTTGGAGTTGACATCTCCCAACCCTAAAACCACTTAAAGTACCTTATTACAACATAAAAACATAAAACATAAATAAACACAACTTAAGTTATGTCTCCTAGTCACATGAACCCTTTTTCACTTTTATAATTAAGTGTAGGAGACATTTACAAAAAAAATATTTATTTTTGGGACATTACAAGTCCACCCTCCTCAAATTGCTTGTCCTCAAGCAAAGTCAAAGCTGGAGCATCTAAAATTTCTGCACCTTCCCAAGTAGCATCCTCCATAGGCAAGTCCTTCCACTTCACAAGATATTCTTTGACAATCCTACTCCTAAGCTTTCTCTCCCTTGTCTCAAGGATCAATTCAAGTTCAAGAATGAGCTTTCCTTCATCATCAAGGGGTGGCAAATTCGAAGATGGCTGAATATGTTGGCCCAAGGCCTTCTTCAAACAAGAAACATGGAAGACATTATGTATTTTACTTCCAATTGGAAGTTCCAAAGCATATGCAATTTGTCCAACCTTACTCAACACCTTGTAAGGTCCATAAAATTTGGGTTTGAGTTTTTCTGCTCCACTTCTTTTCAATGTAGACTGTTTGTAGGGCTGCAACCTAACATAAACCAAGTCTCCCACCTCAAATGAGTGCTCACTATGTTGCTGATCTGCATACTTCTTCTGCTGATTTTGTGCCGTAAGAATATTGTCCTTCAGAGCATTAAGAATATCTTTATTTTATGGTGCAAAGTCTCTAGCTTTTTGGACCCTTGAATCACCAAAAATCAGATCTGAAAAGTGTTGGGCATCATAACCATAAAGTGCCTTGAATGGAGACATTTTTATGGACATATGATAAGTAGAATTGTAGCAATATTCACCAAGGTGCAACCATTTAACCCATGCCTTTTGTTGACCTAAAACATAATTTCTCAAATATCCTTCAAGCCATTTGTTAAAAATTTCAGTTTGCCCATCAGTTTGGGGATGGTAGCTAATACTAGGAGTCAATTTAGTACCACATAACTTAAACAATTCTTGTCAAAACATGCTCAAAAATCTGTTGTCCCTATCACTCACAATGGATTTAGGCAAACCATGCAATCTATAAACTTGTTTAAAAAGCAAATCAGCAACTTGTATAGCTGTACAAGTTGTTGAAATGGCATAGAAATGAGCAAATTTTGTCAATCTATCAACAACAACAAATATGCAATCCTTCATGTATACCTTGGGCAACCCAGTAATGAAGTCCATGGAGATACTTTTCCATTTCTGATTGGGAATAGGAAGTGGCTGAAGTAAACCAGTTGCAAATTCATGTTCCCCCTTGTTTTCTTGGCAAATAACACATTCTTGAACATGCAAGAAGACACCCCTTTTCAAAACATTCCAATAGAATCTTTCTCTAACCTATTTGTAAGTCTTGTAGAAACCTGGATGGTCTACAAGTGGAGCATCATGCATGGCTGTAATTAAAGCTTGTTTCAGCTTTGATTTAGGTACTAAAAACACTCTTCCCTTGCAAAAAATCAGTCCTTCTTTATGGTTGAACCTGTCATATTCAACTTGCCCATTTATTAGTTTAGAGCAAAAATCATTCTTTTCATATTTAGCCATAATTTTCACCTTCCAATCAGTAGAACTAATGGAAAGAGAATGAAAAGTAGGGTGCCTAGAAAGTGCATCAGTAGCTGAATTCTTCTTACCCTTTACAAACTCAATTTCAAAATCATATGATTGCAACTTTGTTACCCATTTCTGTTGTCCTTCATTCAGTTCAACTTGCCCCAAGAAGTATTTCAAAATGTTATGATCAGTTTTGACCACAAACTTGCCACACACTAACTATTGCTTGAATTTTGTCAAGGCATGCATGATAGCTAGCATCTCTTTATCATAGATGCTGAACGTTTTCTCCACATTTGAGAGTTTTCTAATCTCATAAGCAATGGGGTGTACTTGTTGCATAAGTACAGCTCCAACTCCAACACCTGAAGCATCACAAGCAATAGTAAAAGCAACAGAAAAATTAGGAATAACAAGTAAAGGAGTGGAAGTCATTACATATTTCAGCTTTAGAAAAGCTAAAAGAGCCTCATTGGACCATGAAAAGGCCCCTTTCTTAGTTAATCTAGTAAGGGGGAGAATAAAACCCCTTAATGAACCTCCTATAGTAACTGCACAAACCCACAAAACCCCTCAATTCCGTTAGGTTGGATGGTATAGGCCATATTTGTACATCTGAAACTTTATTTTGATTAACCTTAAGATGTTTTTGTAGTAAACCTTGAATTTGAGGATGATAGGTGGATGATTTTTTCCCTTCTAAACTAAAAATTATAGCTGCCCACTCAACGTCCTTATGCCTTATCATATTCTCCATTCTTTTGTATGAAACCTCCAAAATTTTGCAAGAATCTTTTGACCCATTTTCCTTGATTCCTTGCAACACCACATCTTTCTCTTCAAGCACAAATTTCAGTTCTAATTTCTGATAATTAGTAACATAATCACCAAGTGAATACAACCATTGCACACCCAAAACCATATGTGGAATACCTCCTAAGGAAAAACAAAGAATTGCTCATCTACTTCCATGTTGCCAAAATTAATTTTTATGTTTCTTACCACTTTGTTGCATGTGATAAGATCACCATTGCCAATAGCAACATTAAAACCAGGAATGATAACTTGTAGGAAGATTCTTTCTAGTGGCAAACTTCTCATCAACAAAATTGTAAGTAGCACCACCATCTATTAAAACAATAACCTTTTCATCAAAAGATCTACCTGGTACCTTAATAGTGTGAAACTGATTCAGCCCACTTAAAGTGGCTAGGGAACCTTCAGGAACTTCCTCATACTCCCTTTGTGCTTCCTCTTCCAAGGGTGTCTCATCTACCTCATAAAAATCAAAATTATCAGAATCAAAATCAGAATCAGAATGTAATTCAATGATTTTCATACCTCCTTCTCTGCATTTATGACCTCTTTGCCAAGGAGACTTGCAAATGAAACACTTGTTTTGTTTCCTTAGCTCATCTTTCTCTTCTTGTGTCAAGCATGGGCCATTTGGGGGCTTATTAGGTGGCTAAAAACCAGATCTGAAACCTTCTCCATGCGTGGGATTCCTGCCATAAAAAATTCTCTCATTTCCACCTTGCTGCGTGAGGTTTCCTTGCTGCCCATACTGTTGTCCAAAAACTATTTTTCTAGTTGCAAAAGGTGGTCTAGCAGGTGGATTATGTGCAAAATATTTATGTCTAGGAGGTAAAATAGATTCTAAGCTTAAAGCTCTCTTAATGGCATCTTCAAGAGTGGCTGGTTCAAAAGCTTTAACTAATCCCTTCACGGGTTCCAAAAAACCATCCATAAAAAGAAAAATTACCCTCTTGGGTGAAATATTTTGTACCTGAACTGAAAGTTGTTCAAACTCCTCCACATAGGCATGAATGGATGAAGTTTTCTTCAAAGTGGCAAGCTCCTTGAAATACTCTTCCACATTCCTCCTTTCAAACCTGTTCAAAACTCTGGTACAAAATTCATCAAATGTATCAATATCACCATGCCCTTGGGTTACTAACCCATGATGCCACCATGAGTAAGCACTACCATCAAGGTGGAGTGTAGCAATCTAAACTGCATCATCTTCAAAAATAGGCTCCAAGGTAAAATAAGTCTACAATTTTTTAATCCATGCCCTAGCTGTAAGACCATCTTGACCATTAAATGAGGGAATGGTCACCTTTTGATGCAAAAAGGGCTTCTTTTTCTCTTTTTTAGCCTCAACAACAAATTTACCCACAATCTTCAAATATTTATCAAAAGAAATTGTTGCCTTAAAACCCTTAGATTTATTACTATAAGCAACAAACCATTCATCTAATTCATCACATTACCTCATTTTCCTCCCGTGGAGGTGGTGGAACAAGGAACATAGGCTTGGACGGCCTAGGCAAGGGAGTGTGTGAGTTAGATGATGACTCATGCCCATTGTTGTTGCCTCCCCTTTCTCCTTCCCTCTTTGTGCCATTTGGGTTGCTCAAAGCTGCCCTCAATTCTTGTTGATTTGTCTCTTGTAAGGACACCATTCTTTGCAGCATGTCAAGTAGGGCATCGAATTTTTGCTCAGTCCTATCAACTGGCCTTTGGGGCTCCTCAACCTCTTCCCTGTTTGACATTTCCAAAGCGATTATGTTTCTCCTAGTAAAATACTGATGAATAGGAGGACGATGCATAAAACCCTATCAAACCCTAAAAATATGGAAATCTGAAATTCTAAAAATTCTAACCACCAAACTTTTTTTTTGAAATCACAAAACTGCAAATTGGTCAAAAGGGTATCCAAATCTGCAATTTTTATTTTCTAAAAAAAACCCTAAAAATTTGTGAATCCCCTAAAAATCCTCGATTTTCACTAGGGCACAACTTTTCACCACAGAAACACACTTATCACCACGAATAACTAAAAAAACACCGAAAATGTCGAAACTAACCACAAGTCGGCAAGATTCCAGCTCTGATACCACTTGTAATGTCCCTTTTAAGAAACAACAAACCCTTACTACGAAAATGCAGAAATTATGTACAAGGAAATAACTCAGAAATTGCTCATAAAATAACACAAATATGAGGAGAAATCAGCTAGTATCATATATTAAATATTGCCAAACCAATACAATAGCTCCCCAAGGCTGAACAAATGCAAAAACTCCTCAAAAATGACCCCAAATACAAGCGTAGGGTTTGGGGCTGCCAACAGATCTGAAACACATGACACAAATGCTCCCAAAAATGCCATGAACTCCTCACGGATGCCTCTTTTTTGTATTTTTGATATTTTAGGGCAATAACACCTGCAATGATATTGCCAAGACCCCAACCATGCACCTCCAATGCACTATGGGAATGAGCAAGACCTGCAAGCTCAACTCATGGAACCTCTAGGGTTTCAATATTCAATTCTAATATCAACATAACCTTCCCAAAATGGGACATCTCACTCCCTTATATAGGGTGAGGTTCTAATTTGGATTTGACATCTCCCAACCCTAAAATCACTTAAAGTGCTCCCAACCCTAAAATCACTTAGAGTACCTTATTACAACATACAAACATAAAATATAAATAAACACAAATTAAGTTATATCTCCTAGTCACATGAACCCTTTTTCACTTTTATAATTAAGTGTAGGAGACATTTACAAAAAAAAATATTTATTTTTGGGACATTACATGCAACTCTTCTATCTGACGCTCAACAGCTTCTTTCTGTTTCGAGGCCTCCTTCTGTAGGTATGCCAGTTGTTCCTTCAGCTATAGGCATTCTTTTTCAGAGTTTTCCAACTGAGCCTGCATCTTGGCCATGCCTTCTTCTAATTTCATTATCTCATTTTCCATCTCGTAATAATGCTCCTACAACTAGAGGTGCTTTAGGCACAGTGTATCAGTCCCATCATGAAAGGCTAGTGCCTCGTTTTCAAAGCTGACCTCATTCAAATATTTGGTCACACTTTTGTATTCATAATCTTCAGGAGCCATGTCTTTTATAGGCTTAATTAATTTTGGGATCTTCTTCTCCTTATATAGCAGCATATTCTCAAAGTCGAACCTAGTGCGTTTCTAGATCGTGGTGATCTCCTCACCTCTTCGCTTCATCACATTTTGCAACTATCTGTTAGAGGAGCGCTTTGGCTGAGTTGCCATGGGTTGGCTTTCCATTATCTGGATCAAATCTGCATTTCCAAAAAGAGACCTGGCTAGGGGTAAACTTTGCTACGACATGCTTTCCTCCTTGAAAATTCATGTAGAATCTATAGCTTGATGCCCTTCTATTATGGGCGATGGTTCAACCTGGGTGGGTGCGACAGACAGGTCTTCAAGATGCTTGGGTGAAATGCGAGGAGAATGAGGTGGACCTAGGACAATAGTGCCTGATTGGGTTTTAGTTAGGGATTAAAGGGTGTTAGGCTCTATGGAAGATAGGCCAGGTTGGGACTGTTCAGAGATGAAGGGTGTAACTTTCTTAACGACGATGTGGGGTTCGGCGAGAGAGAGGGTGGTCGCTGCACTACAGTCTAATGGAATGGCGACGGGAATGGATGTTGTAGCAGGAGACAAGAACACTGTAGACACTAACTCAATGGTTTGTGAGAGGAAATAATGTGTACCTATGGGCTCTGCCCAAGATGGTGAGTCGAAGACTTGGTCTATCCATATAATCCCTGTGAATGTGGATATATATTCCTTTTTTGTAGCAGCCTCCAAGATTTTACCCCTTTTTTGTTGCGGTGTTATATTAGATTGTGGCGAGGCCTCTTTCTTAGGTGTAGGCCCTTGCTTCTTAGACCTCTCTATTCTTTTCCTCTTAAGAGGGGCAAGCTCCTCCTCTTGGGTGATAGGCGTTAAGCTAATGGAGCTCTTCGAGGCTTTGAGGAGCTTTAATGTTACTTTGATCACCTTTTTCTTTTGGAGCACAGGGGATGCTATTGCCAAGGAAGTCTACTTTGCTTGAGTCACGTGTGTAGATATCTCCTTCTCAGATGATGCGGCCTTGGCTTGCTGCTTTTCAGCTGACTATTGCATTCTGGGCTCCATAATTTGCTCTACTTGTGTTTCCTTGTTGGAGACCTCACCACTTGATTACAACTACTTGGGTGGGTCCTACCCCTTTTGTAGGTGAGATCCTGAGGGTACGATGCGAGGAAACACAACAGGCTGCCATGTGGCGTATTGCTTGTCATAAAGGTCAAAAAACGTGTCATCATTAGCTATGTCCTTTAGAGATTTGTCCTTTCTGGTTCTGACATGCATTATCCACCATTCTGATATTTTCCCAAGTCTCCAACCTTTTTTTTGCAATCTAACCTCCAACCTCCTGTATAGATCTGTACTCGGCCTGTGTTCTTTCTTTTGGGCAGGATAAAATTCAACCTCTACACAATAGAAGTCATGCCATTGTGGAAAAGACTACATATCTTCAATGTACCACTCCATATTTCTGTCTTTGTTATTGCACTTGTCCATAATTCCTTTGCAGGGACAGGAATGGAACTCCTGTAATGATGTGAAATCATTTATTATGTCGAAGGGATCATACTTCCATTTTTGTGGTAGCTCCACTAAACCGAAGCTCGAGAGCATGGCATGTAGGTATTGATGCTGCTCATTTATAACAACTTCAATTCCGGCCTAGGTGATGGGGTACTCAAACAGATGGCCCTTTTTTCTTCCCTGAACATACTTCTCATCCGTATAGTCCATATATCATGTCGCTTCTAAGGCGAACTGGTATTTCAAGGTATAATAGGGTAGCAAGAAAGGTTTTCTTGTGAACCCGAAAATCCTTATCACAAACCCCTCTGTTAGGCAAAAAGTATCACCAAAATTTTGGTCACTGACTTGATTCCTCATCGTCTGTAGGACACGTGGGCACGAATTATGAAGAAGGGCTAGATCTGGGCCCAAGAAGGATATATTAAATTTGTAGTTGGACTCCTTCAACAACACTCTGGTCCATTCGTAGACTGGGAGAGGCGCCCCTTTGCTATCCTTGCGTTGCACCGGAAGCGACCGTATGTGGCTATGCATGTGAAACAAGAACAACCATGCCAAGGTCGAACAGTACCTGAAACTTTCTCTTGCGCCGCTTTTCAATTCTCACAGCTGCTTGTGAATTCCCCGAGTTACGCAGTCCGCCCAATAAAAGAAGACCGGCTTGGTCTTATCAGTTATTTCCTTGGCGTCATAAAATTCTCCCCTCAGAATGCACTCGGCAAGAGTGATTTGGTAGGGAAGGACTATCGTGTTTGTGCCAATGCCCAATACCCAATCCAACATAGTGTATATGCTAGTGCTTTTAAAATCGCTCAAAGGTCTTCCTTGCTTTCGACATTGTCGTGGCGGAAG
The DNA here is from genome assembly GCA_028583015.1 of Wollemia nobilis. Classification (NCBI taxonomy): domain Eukaryota; kingdom Viridiplantae; phylum Streptophyta; class Pinopsida; order Araucariales; family Araucariaceae; genus Wollemia; species Wollemia nobilis. Next base: position 6,461,960 of record JAQPPZ010000380.1, on the reverse strand, counting down.
GGGTTCATGGAGTTGAGAGTCCACAAAATTCTGCATTCTTTGGTTGTCTGAATACCTGTTTGCCTGTTCCCCCAGATTGACACTTTTAACAATATAATATTCATTGTTCAACTTTACGCTTAGTGCAAAGGCTGCTCCCACGGTCTCGGAGTAGATTGAGAATAAAACATTGCCCTTGTGGTCACAGACCTGCCTGGTGTTCAGCTTATAGTATTCAACAATTGCTGCCACTAGCTCAGGGCAATGATGCACCTGCGGGCACAAAAACTAGTAAAGGTTGGACAGGTATGCCGCGGCGTAAGGGTTTGAAGGAGAAAATTTCTCTCGCCAGTTCTCAATTGTTTGCCGCAGTTGACTAGTGCCCTGCGAGTAAATTCCATCCCTGAGCTTAATCCAGTAGTCAATGGGAGGAGGGGGGATTGGCTTTGATTTTGCGACTTGGGGCTTCTTCTCTTTTTTTGCCTCAAGTGCCTTTCCCTTGTCCTTTCTCTCCTCCTTCTGTCGACTTACAGGTGCACTTGAAGCCGCTTGATCTTGCGTTGTGCCCTTCTTCTTGCCTTCTTTCTTTCGCATGGCGAAGGAATATTTCAGTCTAGTTGCAGCTCGAAGTGCGTTCGAATTCACTTGGTAAAGCGCTTTCGAGAGGATATTATTTTATAACAAATAATTGAGGAAGGGTCTTTAATGGAGGGCATAGCAGGGTACTTGAATTTAATGCGAGGCGCATGAAGTTGGTGGACGTCGATCTTGCTTTAGGGTGGCCATGCATGGAATCTTTCTTGGGAGGGCAAATGTTTAAACCTTTGTCCCTTTAGAGCGCATCCCTTTATATAATCACTCGTGGAACACGTGCAAACTCTTCTTTTTCTTTTGGCACGCTCCTTAAAATATGGTCCCAAGACATCCTTTGGCACACTTTTCTACGTTGTTAGCTGGAAAGGAAGGGGGTCCCACTTTTAATTTCATGCATTTCCTCGAAATCCCTCAAAACTTGAGCGCTTTTGGGCGCGGGCCTGCTTTGCGAGTGATGGAGGGATTTTCCTCGAAACACTAGAGGCATATTTCCTCGAGTTTGTCCAAAACTTGTGAGCACTCCCGAGATTGCTCAAGAATTGGGCGATCTCTGGTATTTTTGCCAAATGCGAGCGACGAGAAGATTTGTAATTTAGAATGCCTCGCTTCTGCTATCTTCGTTGTCGTCGAAAACATGGTGCGCCTTTGAGAATTTGTGCATCTAGTGAGTGACAGAGGGATTTTCCACACTTAGAAGAATTTTAAACTCTTTTTACTCGCGCTTCCTCCTCACTCTTTTGGCTGTTGTTGCCAAAAATATTGGGTGATTCCTGGAATAGTTTAGATTTTGAGCACTCTAGGGATTCCTTGGATACTCAAAACAATCAAGGCGTCCTTGTTCTTGCTCTGAATCACTCAAAACTTGGCAACGCTCTCGGGATTGCTCAAAAATTGGGCAATCTCGAGCATTTTCCCTTAGCAAGAATCCTTTTGTTCTCTTTGACTCGGCCGTTGCTCGGAATGAACTCTTGCTATCGCCCAAAAAGCGAAGCGATCTCAAGACTAGACAATTTAGCAAACGAAGGTGGGCAAACTTTTGTCTTTCCCTCGGCTATTTTCATAACTTCTTCTTGGAAAGGGGATTTCTTTTGCATCACTTAGAATAAAAATCTTTACAGACCCAAGGATCTAGGGAACAATTTGTCTCAACAGCCTAAAAATAAAAACAACTGAAAAGCATATTTACAAGCAGATAAATTGAAAGAGCATAAAAGAAAGTATATACAGGGGGAACCTCTTGACGGAGCTTTTTCAGTGGCGATAGGCTTTCAGATTGAAGTCGTTGATGGGAATTAGGAGGATATGACCCTCCATGTCTCTCAAGACAAATGAATTGAATTGATTGACCTTGGAAATCTGGAAGGGACCTTCCCAGAAGTCATAAAATTTATCGTGATTGTCCGGTTTTGCCTTCAATGCATCCCATTTAAGCACTAGATCACTGATTTTGAAGACTCTGGCTATAGTTCCTTTCGAGAACCAATTTTGTGTGGTGTCAACATGCTTCATGAAAGCTTTGTGAGCTTTCTCTCTCTACTCCTCAAGCTGCAACAACTGAGCTAACCTAGAATCAAGGGGATCCAGGTTGTCCTTTTCATCGCCCAACAGCTAAAGTGCGAACATCTCAATGTGAGTAGGCAAAACTGCCTCTTTCCCATAGACTAACGCATATGGCGATGTTCTGATGGATTTATTTATGGATATGCGGTCTGCCCACAAAGCTCGGTCCAGGTGCAAGTGCCATGATCTCTTATTCCTCTCTAGAGTCTTCTTTATAATATTCATCATATTTTTATTTGTAGACTCTACGAGGCCATTTCCCTGCGGGTAGTAATTGGAGGAAGCTTTGTGATAAATGCCATACTTACAAGTGAATTTTGTTAATTGAGCCCCTTTGAAACCTGGACCATTATCTGTTACAATCACTTCTGGAATTCCGAAGCAAGTTATCAAATTTTCCAAGAAGGCAATGACTGTTTCCTGGTCAGCATGCTTTGTGGGTATAGCTTTGGCCTAGCAAGTGAAGTAGTTTGTGGCAGTAAAAATGAATTTGTGCCCTGTTGAGGATTCTGGGGAGATTTTGCCAACAAAGTCCAAGCCCCACTACTGGAATGGGAACTCTACCTGAATTGGTTGTAAAGGCATTGGAGCATTTTTGTTCCGACCAACAGATCTTTGGAACTTCTCGCACTTCTGGCAAACTTTCTGTGTGTTTGTGAATATGGTGGGCCAATAATAGCCTGATTTTATTATCTTTAAGGCCGTGGGCCTTCCTCAAAGATGTCCTCCTGACATTCCAAAATGGAATTCGTCAAGGATTTTCTACTTTTCCTCTTCCTTGACGCAACGTAGGAGAATACCATCAATATTTTTATAAAATAACCCCTCAGGGCACAAAACGTAATTTAGGGCATTAAGTCGAAACTTCCTTCATTGTGAGGCAATGAGATCGTCTAGAAACCTCCTTGTACTAAAATACCACACTATGTCGTCGGTCCAGTCCCTCTCCTTTGATAAGGAGTTGGCAAGGTTAACTTCCATCACTGGGTCTTCCCACTGACAAGCGGACACCTTAGCGACGGCACTTTTGGCTAGTTCCTGACATAGTTCCTAACGTCGGATCAACTTGATGGGTCGCACCTCTATGTCGAACTCCTAAATTTTAGAAATTCCTCCTGCCCTCTTGTGACCTGGTTCACCCTAAATGATAAAAAATTTGATGTCTGGGTGTATCACAAAGACTGTGATTCGGCTCTGGGAGACAAAGTGTTTAAACTTCCTCAAGATATCATGATCACATGCACTTGTCGCTCAAAGAAATTATACCTTTCCTCATGTGGTTGTATCACTTGGCTTAATAAGGCGATTGGTCACTCTTCAACGTCATCTCCCTTCTGGGTTAGAACCGCAGCATAAATCTCGGGTTCCCCAACTGCATATAGAATAAAATATTTTGAATAGTTTGGGTTAATCAGCATAGGTGCCTAAGAGATTCTAGCTTTGATCTCATCAAATACTTTTTTCCTTTCATCAGTCCAGAGAAAATCAACATCCTTCTTCAATAGTTTGGTCATAGGTTTGATAACTTGAGTGAAATCAGGCACGATATTCCTTCCAACGTTGATTTGGCCGAAAAAGGATTGGAGCCCTTTCTTGTCGACCGGGAGAGGAAGTTTCAGGAGAGCTTCCACTCTATCAGGATCAACTGCTAGGCCTTTTTCAGAAATGACATGGCCTAACAATTTCCCTTCTTTAACTGCAAAGACAAACTTATTGGGGTTGATGGATATGTCGAATTCCTGGCATATTTTGAACACTTGCTCCAAGTGAGAGGTGTGCTCTTCCTGTTTTTGGCAAAACATAGTCATGTCATCTAAATAAATGACAATAATCTTATTTAGCAGCTCCCAAAAAGCAAGGTCCATGGCCCTCTAAAATGTGGCCCCTGCATTAGATAGGTCAAAAGGCATGTGTTGATAAGCAAACGTTCCCCATTTGGTGGTGAATGTTGTCTTGTGTTGATCCTCATCTTTCACCCAGACCTAGTTAAAGCCAAAAAATCTGTTTAGGAGAGAAAATCACTGAGCTCCTATGACCACATGAAGAATCTGGTCAATCTGCGAGAGCGGGTAATGATCCTTGAGAGAGGCCTTGTTCAGATTGCAGAAGCCAATGCAGAGGCGGATATCCCCATTCTTCTTTCTAACTAGGACCAAATTGGTGACCCAAGAAGAATGCTTGATAAGGTATATGATCTTGGCTTCCAGCATCTTCAATAGTTCTACTTTCATCATGGCTTTGATCTTTGGGTTGACCGCTCTCTACTTCTGTCTAAAGGACTTAACCCCTTCCTCCCACTCTATGGTATGTTGCATTATTTCTTTGTCATACCCCTTTATATCTTGACAACACCAAGCTACGACGTCTGGATACTTCTTGCACAAGGCCTGAATCTGTTCTAGCTCCTCTAGAGTATAGTCCATTCCTACTTTGATTGTCTTCCCTGGTTCCAGTTTTAACTCTCTATACTGCTTGGCGTCGATCTTGATTTTGTGAGATATAGCTGTATCATTTTGGTCAAACAGGATCTCAAGGGTTATCAGTCCTTTTGGGACGTGATTATTCTTTAACTATATCAACCCCTCATACTGCTCGTCATCAGGGTCTCTACCTTCGATTGAACTAGCTTCATGTATCATAAAGGTGACGATATACTCGTCACAATCAAACACCTACCAGTGAGTGTCCTTATCAAACACAGAAGGCCTATAAATTGTATGAACCGGCTTCAACTTCTACATAGTGTCACCAATCGGGACGTATCTGGCTCCAACAGATGCCAGAATGTCAGCATGTTTGTTCTCTTCTCTGGAGATGGCTTTGAAATTCAAGGAGTCAAATGATTCCATCAAGTCCTAGACACGATTGGGTACACCTTGAGGTAATGTTTTTTGGAGGTGCGCTTGTTAGTGATATGATTGCACACCAACTTTGAGTCTCTAAAGATCTGCAGTTGTTTGATCCCGAGCCTTTCTGCTTTCTTCAAACCTAAGCATAGGGCTTCATATTCTACTATATTGTTGGTGCAACTCCAGGCCAGTCTGTAGCAGTAGTCCTTTTGTATGTTGGATGGTAAGACTAGGAGAACCCCTACTTTGGCACCATTCTTGCATCTAGCGCCATCAAAATACAACTTCCATAGCTCATTGGGAGTAGGGCCTATGTCTTCTTTCATCGTCTCCTTCGGCTTCTCGGGCTGGGTAACAGAATAGCAGCCTATGTCAGTCTCGATCATGGCATTGAAATCCAACAGGGAGAATTCATCTTCGGCTTGCAGTTGTTCTATGGCTTCTTCCACTAGGTCCACTTCTTCAAGCTCCTCGGTCATCAGATGAACCATTTCACTCTGAAGCTCTTCTTCGAGAATACTCTTGACTAGGAAAGCAGAAGGTTTTTCATTGTGACTTTCCTCCCTTTGAAGGGACTTCCATGTGCAAGTAATCCAATGAGAGATACCCCCCGATCTTGGCAGTAAACTCCCTTGAGAGGCACATGCCAAAGTAGGGCTCCATGTCGACAACTACAACCTCTTGGATAACCATGATATCTGGCGCCTTATGTAACTGAATGGGAATGTCCTTGATGACACCTACCATCTTCACAGGAGTGTCATCTAATTGCAATATGCCCTGACTACTTTGGGTGTATTCCATGCCAATTTCTTTGTAAACTGCTCTCGGCATGACAGTGGTTGATGCGTTGGAGTCAACCATGCAGTTGTGCACCACGTGTCCTTCCATTCGTAAAGACAAATAGAAAGGAGGTGGTCTGTTCTTTCCAATGATTGATGTTGTCAGGGGTTGAGCTAGCACAGGCTGTGGCAGTTTTCCTCCTTTCACAGTCTTTAGAGATTCTTGTAGCAGGTCCACTTGTCCTGGGAGCTGAAGGGCATCGTACATGCTAATTTTCATCGGGGTCCTCTTCAGCTCCTCGACAGATACCTAGAAGTGGACGGCCCCTCAGCCTCATTCGTTGACTCGTACTTAGTGCGGTACTATTGCGTCATCTCGACCCTTTGTCGCTTTGTCAACGATGGGTACCTAAGCTTTTCTCGGGCTTGCTCTTTAGTTTCGGTTGGCAGCTGAATCATTGGAACCTTAGTGAGGGGTAGTTTTTCCTTAGTTGACAGCGGCGACGAAGGTTCTTTGTTGGGAGAATTTGCAGGAGCATCTGCAGCAGGTTGTGTCCTTTCCCTTCAAGTTTATACCTTTAATGGCTTCATTTGGGTTGTATCAACCTCAATTAGCCTTTTACCCTCTTTGGTTAAAATAGAAACAAGATCTTCCTCGGACACAACGAAGTTGCGTTCCTCTTCTCAGATCATATTTACTTGATCTTCTTCCATGCTGCTACCGACAAGAGTCTGGACGTAATGCTAATGTAGCATGCAACTTTCTTCCCCATGAGGATCATTGCAAGTAGAGCACCAGTTCACTCGATTTGAAGTGCTTGATCCAGCATTGGTGGTTGCATTTCTTGCCAGAGGCCTCTAGTTTTGGGCAGCTTGCTTTCTCGTCAGCGCTATAGGAGGGTATGGCCTCCTAGGAATGAATTCTTGTTGGGCCTGCATATTCTTCATCACGGCCATGTCATTAGACAGTGTCTGACAAACGGTAGTCAATGACTCCATTTGCTGTAGGATTTTAGACTGTACATCCACGGATTGTACCATCTGAGCTGGCATGGGTAACGGAGCTAATGGTGGTGTTGGGGGTAGCGTTGGGTATTGTGGAGGAGCATGAAGTGGAGAATATGGCAGCTGAGATGAGAGCAGAGGCATAGACCAAGCGGGGAAATGCACCTGAGGAGGGTATTGAGTGACCACTGGTGTAGGATTCCATTATGAATCGAGATATGGGGATGATGAGGCGAACGTCGGTGGATACTGTGATTGCGGAAATTCTGGGTAAATGGGTGGTTGTATCTTGTGCGGGATTCTACCAATGTTTATCATATCCAGCCATGCTCTCTGAGCTACCTCGTACAAATAAGGGAAAGTGTTTACACAGGCCAATTTGATGACCAGACTGATATCTGGGCCAAATGATCTGACATAGTAATGAGCAGCTTGTCCATCAGAAGGACGAAGTTCAGGATGAACTCTTTTCCATGACCGCACGAATCTCACATTAAAATCGGAGATTTCCTCCTGTGGATGTCGTTGGATAGTTTGAAATTGGTACTGTAGTGAGGACAGGTCTACGGACTCATTGAATCCTTTACAAAGCCGATCGAAGAGCAAGGCCCATCCAATGATGACACCTTTGGGCAGAGATATATACCAGTACAACAACTTGTCCCGCAAAGAGAGCGCCAAAAGGTGAGTCTTAACACTTTCATTAGTAATGGAATGAAGCGCAGCCAAGGCCAGAATGTCTTGAATGTGCTCATATGTTGTCTGTTGGGTCCCATAATAGGTAGGAATAGCCTTTAGGGCGACAAGCGGAACAGCTTCTTGCCCCGCTAGATTGAGAGGTCCGATGGAGTCAACGGCCAGGAACAACTTAGCGACATTTTTCTGATTCTGAGTTGCCATGTCTGCGTCTTGGTAATCTTCAGTGCTTTTTGAAGTGGTATCTTGTTCAGTTTTCGTATCGAGCACCTTGTCCTGGTCAGCTTGGTAATCAACCAACCTTGGACATTCTCCAGCAACGTTGATGTCGAGCTCGTAAAAAATAGGCTCTCATCCCGCGTTTCTAGCTCTCCATCTCCTCGTCTGCATGAAGGAATTTGATTTTGGACTGGTCTACTAGACTCAAAGAATATTCGGGTTTAGCAGAGTCGCCAGGTGTTTAGATTTGACAGCAATGAAGCAAAAATCAACACTTTGATTCTGTTTTAGGGTGAAACACTTGGGTCCCACCGGGCATGCCAGAGAAACTGTTGGTTACAAATCTGCCACTAGGAAAGGTTTTAGGTCTTTGGGCCCTAGATTTGCCCAACGGATTGAAAGGTCGGAAGGAAGGAACGCCTTCCATGACAATCTTTGGAGAAGGCCGGATCCTATGTTTTTTAGTTTAGGGGTTTTATTTTAAAGTGCAGGAAAGGGATATAAAAGGAACAAGAAGAAACATAAGTATGATTTGTTTCGGGTGGGGGAAGGTAAGCAGCACAGTTACTAATGTATTACTTTACCAACATCAATCAAAACAATGTATGCAACAGAAACCATTAGCATTATTCTATCCTATGTATCCTCCCTATATTATTCCAGATATACTTAATCGCCAATGCTGAGATCCAGATATGCCGAATGATAGCAATCAGAAAAATCAGCAACATGAAACAGAAATAATTGAGGAAGGCAACATAAAAGATAGGTGCAACTATTGGAGCCAAATATACTCTGCATTAAAAGCAAGTGTACATATATAGAATTTCCTTAGCAATATACCCCCCTTCCACCCCTTTTACAATGAAATGCTTTTGTTATTTATAGCAGATTCCCCCCCCCCAATTACATTTTGAGCACAGATCCCCAAACCTGCCAAAAGTTGTAAAAGCTGTAAAAAGCTACTAGATTTGATCCTTGTCGGCCATCCTTTTACTTGTAGTATTCTTCTCCTGGACTTCGTACAAAAATATGATAAATTCGGTAGTTAGAAACGGAATTATCAATTAATTTTGGTAGGTGAGGTACATTTTATCCTTCAATATCCACCTACCCTTTCTTTGAAGTACAATTTCATTCTTTGTGCAGTTGGCCCGAATCCCGAAACTTGCTTTGAAAATGGAGGGAAGAATCATCTTTTAAACACCCCACTGATTGCTGCTAAAGATCATTGAAAGAGAGAAGAAATGCCCAACATCGCTGAAAAGCGATGGCAATCTTCGAAATTGGGGCTCAGGATGACCTTCGGATCAAGATGGGAAGCGCTCAAAAATTGAGCAAATTTGGGAGATTATGGTTGGCGACGACAATCTTGGGAGTGTTCTGCAAACCGCTGTGATCCTATAGCATTGCTGGAAAAGGTGAAATGTGACAGCGATCGCTGGAGTGGGGGAGGAGTTAGCCAATTTTTTACCTGGATGTCACTAAAAAAATAAGCGATTTCAGGCATTTTGGAATTGCGAAAACGATCTTGAGCATGAGCGTTCCTTTCTTTTCCTTGTGCACTCAAAAGCGCTACAGCGACGAGCATCGTTGGTCAGCGACGATCGTTGGCTCGACAATACTTTGAAAATTCTCAAGTTTTAAACGTCGCTCTCTTAATCACTGAAAAACACTGTGACACCGAGCATCGCTAAAAAGCGACGGCGATCGCGAGCTTCACAACACTTAGGAAAAATTTTACAATTTTTCCATGCAAGTGCAAGCATTCAAATCTGATAAATTCAGGGAACTGAAATCTGAACAAACTGAAGATGAACCAAGAAAACTAACATAATAATGAGGAAAGAACAATAAAGAAGGGTGAAAACAACCTGATGAAATTTGATATTTTATACCCATAGCAACATGTGGCAACATTCTTAGTAGCTCATGGGGTATCGAGCTCACCTCGATGCAAGAATCCACGCCTTTACCCTTTGGGCCCGGAGTCATCCCCGATCTCTGCTTCCTTTTCTTGTAGGCCCTGGTCCTGCTGCTCTAAATTGTGTTGCTCCTCCTTCGTGGGATCTTCTTCCTCAAACTCGTTTTCATTGTCTTCCTCCTCGGACCCTTCTTCTGATGGCTCTTCCCCCTCCTCTAGATCTTCGTCTGGGTTGAACTCCCTGGAGGCAAGGCAAGCCTTGATGTGCTCATATATTTCTTGAACTTGAGCCCAGGCATTCTCCGAGAAGGGCTCCATACTGCGAATGTCGCTGGTTAGGTTCCTGAAGGTTTCCATCTGAACTAAACCAATTTGCTCAGCCTTCTGGCTCAAATCCAGCAAGTAGGAACAAATCAGGTAGAATCTTGAAGTGAGCTCTGTCACTTGCTCTTGCTGGATCGGATCTTCCCATGCATCAATATCCAAAGTTTCATTAGCGAAGGCATCCCATGACTGACCGAGAGTCTCTTTTGGCAAGCAATTGCCTTCACTATTTGTGAAACTTCGAAATCTGTATGAAGAGAAAGACAGGAAGAGGGATGTGCATATATTCTTTTCTTGGTCCAGAAAATCTAGCAATGCCCTGGCTCTCTGAATTTTCTGGAATCTCTCGAAGAAAGAATGCAAGGTGGCCCTTGCAGCTGCCCAATCAAAGGTAATACAATTTGTGGAAGGAACTTGGAGGTTCTGGCACTCAATGTTCCCTGCATTGATGGCCAGATCGAGCCAACGATCTGCTTCATGCTCTGCCTCCTCCAACACAGGCTTACCCTGCGCAGATGCTTCTTTGACCTGAGTGAGGAATGCGAACACTTAGAGGGACTTAGAAGCCCGTGGCCTGAAGTGCTTTAATAGTCTGGCTTGGATCCTCTTAATTTTTTCCCTAGAGAATGTCTCCACAACTTTGTCCTCCAACTATTGCTTCGCTTGCTAAAGTTGATCCTGCAACTCTTCTATCTGATGCTCAGCAACTTCTTTCTGTTCCAAGGCCTCCTTCTGTAGGTCTGCCAGTTGTTCCTTCAGTTGCAGGCATTCTTTTTCAGAGTTTTCCAACTGAGTCTGCATCTTGGCCATGCCTTCTTCTAATTTCATTTTCTTATTTTCCATCTCGTAATAATGCTCCTGCAACTGGAGGTTCTTTAGGCGCAGTGTATCAGTCCCATCATCATGAAGGGCTAGCACCTCGTTTTCGAAGCTAACCTCATTCAAATATTTGGTCATGCTTCTATATTGATAATCTTCAAGAGCCATGTCTTTTATAGGCTTCTTTACTTTTGGGATCTTCTTCTCCTTATACAGCAGCATATTCTCAGAGTCGAACCTGGTGCGTTTCTCGACCGTGGCGATCTCCTCACCTCTTCGCTTCATCACATTTTGCAACCATCTGTTAGAGGAGCGCTTTGGCCGAGTTGCCACGGGCTGGCTTTCTATTATCTAGATCAAATTTGTATTTCCAAAAAGAGACCTGGACAGAGGTAAACTTTGTTGCGACATACTTTCCTCCTTGAACAGGCATGTGGAATTTGCAGCCTGATGTCCTTCTATTCTGGGGGATGGTTCAGCCTGGGTGGGTGCGACAGACAGGTCTTTGGGATGCTCGAGTGAAATGCAAGGAGAATGAGGTGGACCTAGGACAACAGCGCCTGATTGGGTTTTAGCTAGGGCTTGAAGGGGGTCAGGATCTGTGGAAGATAGGCCAAGTTGGGACTATTTAGATATGAAGGGTGGAACTTCCTTAAAGACAGTGTGGGGTTCGACGAGAGAGAGGATGGTCGCTGCACTACAGTCTAATGGAATGGCAATGGGAATGGATGCGGAAACAGGAGACAAGGACACCGCAGACACTAACTCAATAGTTTGTGAGAGGAAAGAATGCGTACCTGCGGGCTCTACCCGGGCCGATGAGTCGAAGACTTGGTCTATCCACAGATTCCCCGCAAATGTGGATATATCTTCCTTTTCTGTAGCAGCCTCCAATATTTTACCCTTTTTTTGTGGCGGTGTTATATCAGATTACGGTGAGGCCTCTTTCCTAGGTGCAAGCCCTTTCTCCTTAGACCTCTCTATTCTTTTCCTCTTAAGAGGGGTAAGTTCCTCCTCTTGGGTGATAGGCGATAAGCTAATGGAGCTCTTCGAGGCTTTGAGGGACTTTACTGTTACTTTGACCACATTTTTATTTTGGAGCGCAGGGGACACTATTACCAAGGAAGTCTGCTTCTCTTGAGTAATGTGTGTGGATATCTCCTTCTCGGGTGACGCGGCCTTGGCTTGCTGCTTTTCAGCTGACTGCTGCATTATGGGCTCCACAATTTTCTCTGCTTGCGTTTCCTTGCTAGAGCCCTCACCACTTGCTTGCAACTGCTTGGGTGGGTCCTGCCCATTTGGTATTCCAAGGTATAATAGGGCAACAAGAAAGGTTTGCCTGTGAACCCGAAAATCCTTATCACAAACCCCTACGTTAGGCGAAAAGTATCACCAAAATTCTGGTCGCTGACTTGATTCCTCATCACGCGCGGGACGCGTGGGCATGAACCATGAAGAAGGGCTAGAGTTGGGTCCCATAAGGATATATTAAATTTGTAGTAGGACTCCTCCTTCAACAACACTCTGGTCCATTCGTAGATCGGGAGAGGCGTCCCTTTGCTATCCTTACGTTGCACCAGAAGCGATCGTATGTGGCTATTCATGTGAAACAAGAACAACCATGCCAAGGCCAAACAGTACCTGAAACTTTCTCTTGTGCCGCTTTTCAATTCTTGCAACTGCTGGTGAATTCCCCGAGTTACACAGTCTTCCCAATCAAAGAAGACCAACTTGGTCTTATCAGTCATTTCCTTGGGGTCATAAAATTCTCCCCTCGTAATGCACTCGGCGAGAGTGATTTGGTAGGGAAGGACTGTCGCGTCTGTGCCAAGGCCCAAGACCCAAGCCAACATAGTGTATATGCTAGTGCTTTTAAAATCGCTCAAAGGTCTTCCTTGCTTTGGCCATTGCCGTGGCAGAAGGGGTTCATGGAGTTGAGAGTCCACAAAATTCCGCATTCTCTAGTTGTCTAAAAACCTGTTTGTCTGTTCCCCCAGATTGACGCTTTTGACAATATAATCTTCGTTGTTCAACTTTACACCTGGTGCAAAGGCTACTCCCACGGTTTCAGATAATATTGAGAATAAAACATTGCCCTTGTGGTCACAAACCTGCCTAGTGTTCGGCTTATAGTATTCAATAATTGTTGCCACTAGCTCAGAGCAATGATGCAACTACGGGCACAAAAACTAGTAAAGGGTGGACAGGTATGCCGCGGCGTAAGGGTTCGAAGGAGAAAATTTCTCTTGCCAATTCTCAATTGTTTGCCGCAGTTGACTAGTGCCCTGCGAGTAAATTTCATCCCTGAGATTAATCTAGTAGTCAATGGGAGGAGGGGGGACAGGCTTCGATTGCGCGACTCGGGGCTTCTTCTCTTTTTCTGCCTTAGATGCCTTTCCCTTGTCCTTTTTCTCCTTCTTCTGCCCACTTATAGGTGCACTTGAATCCGCTTGATCCTTTGACACACTTTTCTACACTGTTACCTGGAAAGGAAGTGGGGGCCCATTTTTAATTTCGTGCCTTTCCTCAAAATCGCTCAAAACTTGAGCGCTTTTGGGTGCGGGCCTGCTTTGCGAGCAACGGAGGGATTTTCTTCGGAACACTGCAGGTATTTTTCCTCGAGTTTGTCCAAAACTTGTGAGCGCTCCCAGGATTGCTCAAGAATTGGGCGATCTCTGGTATTTTTGCCAAATGCGAGCGACGGGAAGATTTGTAATTTAGAATGCCTCGCTTCTACTATCCCCGTCGTCGTCAAAAACATAGTGGGCCTTTGAGAATTTGTGCATCTAGCGAGCGACAAAGGGATTTTCCACACAGACGAATTTTAAACTCTTTTTACTCCCGCTTCCTCCTCACTATTTTGGTTGTTGTCGCCAAAAATATTGGGTGATTCCTGGAATAGTTCAGATTTTGAGCGCTTTAGGGATTCCTTGGATACTCAAAACAATCAAGGCGTCCTTCTTCTTGCTTGGAATCGCTCAAAACTTGGCAGCGCTCTCGGGATCGCTCAAAAATTGGGCGATCTCGGGCATTTTCCCTTAGCAAGCATCCTTTTGTTCTCTTTGACTCGACCGTTGCTCGGAATGAACTCTCGCTATCGCTCAAAAAGCGAAGCGATCTCAAGACTTGACAATTTAGCGAGCAAAGGTGGGCAAAATTTTATCTTTCCCTTGGCTATTTTAATAAATTTTTCTTGCAAAGGGGATTGCTTCTACATCACTTAGAATTAAAAGCTTTACAGACCCAAGGATCTGGCGAACAATTTGGTTAAACAACCTAAAAATAAAAACAACTAAAAAGCATATTTACAAGCAGATAAATTGAAAGAGCAGAAAAGAAAATATATACAGGGGGAACCTCTTGACGGAGCTTTTTTAGTGGCGATAGGATTTCAGATGAAAGTCGTTGATGGGAATTGGGATGATATGACCTTCCATGTCTCTCAGGACAAATGAATTGAATTGATTGACCCTGGCAATCTAGAAGGGGCCTTCCTAAAAGGCATCAAATTTATCGTGATTGCCCGGTTTTGCCTTCAATGCATCCCATTTAAGCACTAGATCACCGATTTTGAAGACTTTGGTTGTAGTTCCTTTCGAGAACCAATTTCGTGTGGTGTCAGCGTGCTTCATGAAATCTTCATGATCTTTCTCTCTCTACTCCTCAAGCTGCAACAATTGAGCTAACCTGAAATCAAGGGGATCTAGGTTGTTCTTTTCATTGTCCAACAGCCAAAGTGCAGGCATCTCAATGTGAGTAGGAAAAACTGCCTCTTTCCCATAGACTAACGCGTATGGTGATGTTCTAATGAATTTCTTTATGGATATGTGGTTTGCCCATAGAGCTCTATCCAGGTGCAAGTGCCATGATCTCTTATTCCTCTCCAAAGTCTTCTTTATAATATTCATCAGATTTTTATTTGTAGACTCTGCAAGGCCATTTCCCTGCGGGTAGTAATTGGAGGAAGATTTGTGATAAATGCCATACTTGCAAGTGAATTCTGTTAATTGAGCCCCTTTGAACCCTGGACCATTATCTGTTACAATCGCTTCTGGAATTTTGAAGCGAGTTATCAAACTTTCCAGGAAGGCAACGACTGTTTCCTGGTCAACATGCTTCGTGGGTATAGCTTCGGCCCAGCGAGTGAAGTAGTTTGTGGCAATCAAAATGAATTTGTGCCCTGCTGAGGATTCTGGGGAGATTTTGCCAACAAAGTCCAAGCCCCACTACTGGAAGGGGAACTCTACCTGAATTGGCTATAAATACATTGGAGCATTTTTGTTCCGACCAGCAAACCTCTACAACTTCTCACACTTCTGGCAAAATTTCTGTGTGTTTGTGAATATGGTGGGCCAATAATAGCCTGCTTTTATTATCTTTAAGGTCATGGGCCTTCCCGAAAGATGTCCTCCCGACATTCCAGAATGGAATTCATGGAGGATTTTTTGCTTTTTCGCTTCCTTGACGCAACGTAGGAAAATACCATCAATATTTTTATAAAATAATCCCTCATGGCACATAACGTACTTTAGGGAATTGAGCCGAAACCTCCTTCTTTGTGAGGCAGTGAGCTCGTCTGGACACCTCCCTATACTGAAATACCACACTATGTCGTCGGTCCAGTCGCTCTCCTCTGATAAGAAGTTAGCAAGGTTAACTTCCATCACCGGGTCTTCCCACTGACAAGCCAACACCTCAGCGGCGGCGCTTTTGGCTAATTCCTGACATAGTGCCCAACCTTGGATCAGCTTGGTGGGTCGCACCTCTATGTCGAACTCCTAAATTTTAGCAATCCATCATGCCCTCTTGTGACCTGGTTCACCTTGAATGATAAAATTTTTGATGTCTGGGTGAACCACAAAGGCTGTGATCCAGATTTGGGAGACAAAGTTTTTAAACTTTCTCAAAGATCTCATAACCGCATGCACTTGTCGCTCAATGAAATTATACCTTTCCTCATGCGGTTGTATCACTTGGCTCAAGAAGGCTATTGGTCTCTCTTCGTCGTCGTCTCCCTTCTGGGTTAGAACCGTAGCATAGCTCTCGGGTTCCCTGACTGCATATAGAATAAAATATTTTGAATAGTCTGGGTTAATTAGCACAGGTGCCTGAGAGATTCTAGCTTTGATCTCATCAAATGCTTATTTCCTTTCCTCAATCCAAAGAATATCAACTTCCTTCTTCAATAGTTCGGCCATAGGTTTGATAACTTGAGTGAAATCAGGCACAAACTTCCTTACAAAGTTGATTTGGCTGAAAAAGGATTGGAGCCCTTTCTTGTCGACCGAGAGAGGAAGTTTCAGGAGAGCTTCTTCTCTATCAGGATCAACTGCTAGGCCTTTTTCAAAAATAACATGGCCTAACAATTTCCCTTCTTTGACTGCAAAGACAAACTTCTTGGGGTTGATGGATATGCCGAATTCCCGGCATCTTTTGAACACTTGCTCTAGGTGAGAGGTGTGCTCTTCTCGTTTGTGGGAAAACACAGTCATGTCATCTAAATAAATGACAATAATATTATTTAGCAGCTCCCAAAAAGCAAGGCCCATGGCCCTCTAAAATGTGGCCCCTGCATTGGATAGGTCGAAAGGCATGCATTGATAGGCAAACATTCCCCATTTGGTGGTGAACGTTGTCTTGTGTTGATCCACATATTTCACCCAGACCTGGTTATAGCCAAAAAATCCATCTAGCAGATAAAATCATTGAGCTCCTGCAACCACATGGAGAATCTGGTCAATCTACGAGAGCGAGTAATGATATTTGGAGAGGCCTTGTTCAGATTTCGAAAGTCAACGCAGAGGCAGATATCCCCATTCTTTCTAACTGGGACCAAATTGGCGACCTAGAAAGAATGCTTGATAAGTTATATGTTCTTGGCTTCCAGCATCTTCAATAGTTCTGCTTTCATCATGGCTTCGATCTTTGTGTTGACCGCTCTCTACTTCTGTTTAAAGGGCTTAACCCTTTCCTCCAACTCTATGGTATGTTGTATTATTTCTCTGTCATACCCCTTGAGATATTGATAACACCAACCTACGATGTCTAGATACTTCTTGCACAAGGTCCTAATCTGTTCCATCTCTTCTGGAGTATAGTCCGTTCCTACTTTGATTTTCTTCCCTGATTCCAGTTCCAACTCTCTATACTACTTGGCGTCGACCTTGATTATGTGAGATATAGCTCTGTCATTTTGGTCAAACAGGCTCTCAAGGGTTATCAGTCCTTTTGGGACATGATTATTCTTTAACTGTATCAACCCCTCATATTGCTCGTCATCAAGGTCTCTACCTTCGATTGAACTAGCTTCATGTATCATAAAGGTGATGATATCCTCATCACAATCAAACACCTACCAGTGGGTGTCCTTATCAAACACAGAAGGCCTATAAAGGGTATGAACCGGCTTTAGCTTCTGCATAGTGTCATCAGTCGGGACGTATCTGGATCCAACAGATGCCAAAATGTCAGCATGTTTGTTCTTTTCTCTGGAGATGGTTTTGACATTCAAGTAGTCAAATGATTCCATCAAGTCCCAAACATGATTGGGTACGCCTTGAGGTAATGTTTTTTGGAGGCACACTTGTTAGTGATCTGATTGCACACCAACTCTGAGTCTACGAAGATTTGCAGTTGTTTGATCCCGAGCCTTTCTGCTTTATTCAAACCTAAGGATAGGGCTTCGTATTCTGCTGCATTTTTGGTGCAACTCCAGGCCAGTCTGTAGCAGTAGTCCTTTTGTATGCCAGATGGTGAGACTAGGAGAACCCTTGCTTCGGTGCCATTCTTGCATCTGGCGCCATCAAAATACAGCTTCCATAGCTCATTGGGAGTAGGCCTATGTCTTCTTTCATCGTCTCCTTTGGCTTCTTGGGATGGGTAACAGAATAACAGCCTATGCCAGTCTCAATCATGGCGTTGAAATCCAACAGGGAGAATTCATCTTCGGCTTGCAGTTGTT
This sequence comes from Wollemia nobilis, assembly GCA_028583015.1. Classification (NCBI taxonomy): domain Eukaryota; kingdom Viridiplantae; phylum Streptophyta; class Pinopsida; order Araucariales; family Araucariaceae; genus Wollemia; species Wollemia nobilis. Next base: position 6,444,248 of record JAQPPZ010000380.1, on the reverse strand, counting down.
CTAAGGCCTCTTCCACTAGGTCCAGTCCTTCAAGCTCCTCGGTCCTCAGATGAACCATTTCACTCTGAAGCTCTTCTTCGGGAATACTCCCAACTAGGAAAGTAGAAGGTTTTTCATTGTATATTTTGACTTTCCTCCCTTTGAAGGGGACTTCCATGTGCGAGTAATCCAATGAGAGATACCCCCCGAGCTTGGCAGTAAACTCCCTTGAGAGGCACATGCCAAAGTAGGGCTCCAAGTCGACAACTACAACCTCCTAGATCACCATGATATCTGGCTCCTTATGTAACTGAATGGGAATGTCCTTGATGACACCTACCGTCTTCACAGGAGTTTCGTCTAATTGCAAGATGCCCTGACTACTTTGGGTGTATTCCATGCCAATTTCTTCGTAAAATGCTCTCAGCATGACAGTGGTTGATGCGCCGGAGTCAACCATGCAGTTGTGCACCATGTGTCCTTCCATTCGTAAAGACAAATAGAAAGGAGGCGGTCTGTTCCTTCCAGTGATTGATGTTGTCAGGGGTTGGGCTAGCACAGGCTATGGCAATTTTCCTCCTTTCATAGTCTTTAGAGATTCTTGCAGCAAGTCCACTTGTCCTGGGAGCTGAAGGGCATCGTACATGCTAATTTTCGTTGGGGTCCTCTTCAGCTCGTCGACAGTATTATACCCAGAAGTGGACGGCCCCTCAACCTCCTTCGTTGACTCGTACTTAGTGCGGTACTATTGCGTCGCCTCGACCCTTTGTTGCTTTGTCAGCGATGGGTACCTAAGCTTTTCTCGGGCTTGCTCTTTAGTTTCGGTTGGCAGCTGAATCATTGGAGCCTTAGTGAGGGGTAGTTTTTCCTTAGTTGGCAACGGTGGCGAAGGTGCTTTGTTGGGAGCATTTGCAGTAGCATCTACAGCAGGTTGTGTCCTTTCCCTTCAAGTGTATACCTTTAATGGCTTCATTTGGGTTGTATCAACCTCAATTGGCCTTTTACCCTCTTTGGTTAAAATAGAAACGGGATCGTCCTCGGACACAGCGAAGATGCGTTCCTCTTCTCGGATCATATTTACTTGATCTTCTTCCATGCTGCTACCGATAAGAGTCTGGACGTAATGCTGATGCAGCATGCAACTTTCTTCCCCGTGAGGATCATTGCAAGTAGAGCACCAGTTCACTCGATCTGAAGTGCTTGATCCAGCATTGGTGGCTGCATTTCTTGCCGGAGGCCTCTGGTTTTGGGCAAATTTCTCTCTCGTCAGCGCTGGAGGAGGGTATGGCCTCCTAGAAACGAATTCTTGCTGGGCCTGCTTCTTCTTCATCATGGCCATGTCGTTAGATAGTGTCTGACAAACGGTAGTCACTGACTCCATTTACTATAGGATTTTAGACTGTACATCCATGGCTTGTACCGGTTGAGCTGGCGTGGGTAACGAAGCTAATGGCGGTGCTAGGGGTAGCGTTGGGTATTGTGGAGGAGCATGAAGTAGAGAATATGGGGGCTGAGATGAGAGCGAAGGCACAGACTAAGCGGGGAAATGCACCTGAGGAGGGTATTGAGTGACCACTGGTGCAGGATTCCATGATGAATCGGGATATGAGGATGATGAGGCGGACGTCGACGGATACTGTGATTGTGGAAAGTTTGGGTAAATGGGAGGTTGTATCCTGTTCGAGAGTCTACCAATGCTTATCATATCCAGTTTTGCTCTCTGAGCTACCTCGTAAAAATTAGGGGAAGTGTCTACACGGACCAATTTTATGACCAGACTAATAGCTGGGCCAAATGCTCTGACATAGTAATGAGCAGCTTGTCCATTAGAAGGACGAAGTTCAGGAGGAACTCTTTTCCATGACCGTGCGAATCTCACATTAAAATCATAGATTTCCTCCTGTGGATGTCGTTGGATAGTTTGAAATTAGTGCTGCAACGAGGACGGGTCTACGGACTCATTGAATCCTTTACATAGTCGACCGAAGAGCGAGGCCCATCCAGTGATGACACCTTCGGGCAGGGATTTGTACCAGTACAGCAACTTGCCCCTCAAAGAAAGCGCCAAAATGCGAGTCTTGACACTTTCATTAGTAATGGAATGAAGCGTAGCCAAGGCTAGAATGTCTTGAATGTGCTCATACGCCGTCTTCTTGGGAGTGTATTGCAAATCGTTGTGATCCTGTAGCGCTGCTGGAAAAGACGAACTGCGACAGCGGTCGCGGGAGTGGGGGAGGAGTTAGCCAATTTTTTGCCTTTTGCATTTTGCTTCTCTCCTGGATGTCGCTGAAAAAACAAGCGATTTCGGTCATTTTGGAATCACGACAGCGATCTTGAGCATTAGCACTCCTTTCTTTTCCTTGTGTGCTCAGAAGCGCTGCAGCGACGAGCGTCGTTGGTCAACGACGGCGATTGCTGGCTCGGTAATACTTAGAAAATTCTCAAGTTTTAAACGCCGCTCTCTTAATCGCTGAAAAACACTGCGACACCAGGCATTGCTAAAAAGTGATGGCGATCGCGAGCTTCACAACACTTAGGCAAAATCTTACAATTTTTCCATGCAAGTGTGGGAATTCAAATCTGAGAAAAGCTGGGAACTGAAATCTGAAAAAACTGAAGATGAACCAAGAAAACTAACATAATAATGAGGAAAGAACAATAAATAAGGAGGGTGACAACAACCTAATGAAATTTGAGATTTTATACCCCTAGCAAAATGTGGCAACAGTTCCATCCCTGTCTTTCCTTCCCCATTATTGGAAAAGCATAAATTGGGGATGTCGCAACAATTTATAGCCATTGGCAAGGTTTGGAACTTTTGGCAATAATTAAAAGTTGTATGAGCTCTTTTGGGCTCTCCCTTTTTTCTCTAGAAGATATTTTGTATTGCTCATAGACATTGTACTCTCAATTGTATTTTAACAATATAAGTTGTAGCAACATATGTTTTGTGGGGTTTCTTCTCTTAAAGGGTTTTCCCCACATAAATCATGGTGTACTTTTTTTGTCGGGTTTGATTTCCTTGCAAATGGTTGTTTTAATTAATTGCTATTATTCTATGAAATTTCCAGCTATGTTTGCCCATGTTTTCATGCATTGATCAACATTTCTTGTGTTTTCTAATTTTGTATGAAAAAATTATGGCGAGTCAACTCAGGGCTGCCATGGATCATATGGTGTCACAGCAAGTTTGCCATGGACCATTATTAATATAGAACTACTGTAATTACTGTTAACTGTCATTGTTGTATTTTTTGCCATTACTGTTGTTATTAATGTTGTTGCAGGATTTTCTGTGCACTATTATTGCTATACTACAATGCTTGCAGATCTGTAATTTATTACGTGAAAAGGGTATTGTTGGGAATATGTAAAATCCCTTTCTACAATCTTCAAATCATACAACTGGAGACTGTACATTCCCAAATTGTATAGTTGTACGGTCATAACTGACGATTGTACTATTTCTCCAAGAATCTTGGAATCGTTTAAATCTCAGACTTTGCCAAGATTCACTTGGAAATCACTTGATTTAGCCTCAGAATGCTTCAAAGTATAGTTTTAGGCCAAAAACTCAGCAGTTTTATGGAATTGCAAACCTTTGTACGGTTTGGTTATGCCTTTGTACGGTTTGGTAAAAACTCTCATTTTTCCAAATCTATTGACTTAGAAAAATACCCATTTGCATCTTATTGCCAAAAAAATCATTCCTAATAATGGGTAACAGCCATTAATGTGTTTTTCTCTCTATTCCTCTATTTAACATAATAGTACATTATTGGTTGTACGTTTTCTGGGTATGCAATCCCACAACAGACCTGGACTCCACAGTACCTGCAATATCAATAATAATTCACCAACAATACATTTATTGAGATTGCCTTCAGATCGACACACACATGCATAGCCAGATTTGCCTAGAACAAGGTTTTATATTATTCCAAAATTGTACATAGGGAGTGTATAGCATTACATAACATTAAATATAAATTGCAACATTAAATATATCTTAATCCATGGATAATCCTTGGGTGACACTGAAAATTACACCCAACAACCCAACCATCCATCAACCAACAATGAACAACCCAAAATTTCGAATGGGGGGGCTTATAATGGTTGTCCAGGTCGTTCCAAAGTGGTTCCTGAGATAGTTCAGTTCATTATTTACAACGGCCCATACATTAATAAATTTAATTAATCTTGACTAAGGTTTAATTTGATTTTTATCAAATTACATTTCATTTGCATGTCTTCACATTTAATTTCATTTCACATGCGTTTTACATTTATTTTAATAATTTATTTCATAATTGTACAATTTATACCAAATTGTACAATGTACATTTTAACTTGTCAATTGTACTATCTCACTAGATAGTACAGTCTTCTTCAAGATTGTGCAAATCCTAATTTTATTCTTGCTTCTTATGTGGTTTTGCCTGCCTACAGAAGGAATCATGACAATTGCATATGGAGGAAGTTGTTGGTTTCTTAATGCTAGAAAACACTCTCTGAAGGAAAAGCAGAGGCTTGTGAAGATTCTCATCATTTTGTTGCAATTCCCATGAGGTTGGAATATGGTTGGATCAGTCCAAGAAAATGGAATGTTATAGTTACAGATTTTAAAACCATATTTGCATTCAAATCCTCTATTGTGAGCAGTCAATGACAATCCTCATCTTGTGGATTTACCATATATGAATGACTAAATTTGTCATACATCAAATGGAGTTGGTCATTCATCAAGTTTGTCCTGGTCAGTTATGTTGTTTTCTTGATATAATACAAGTTGATAGTGGTTGTGATTTTAAATAGTGCGAGTCTATTGTTGATGAAAGAAACTTCAATCTGTATTTGATGCATGGAAGTATTTCAACCAAATCATTTTAGCAACCTAGTTGGGAAGATGCCAGTCAAGGGGCACCCAATTCCACTTTTCAATAAGAAGCTATGGATAGTCAAGTCATTTGAATGAGCCAACTATGTCTTTGTTTAGATTTTCCACAAAATGGTGGTAATAAGGACCTTGGTGCATATACGCCCAATCTACAGTGCTTCGCCATCAAAGTTTTATCTCAACCATATAGCACTTCAGGTTTTGAGCACAATTGGAGTATGTTTGAGGACATACGCTATACGAAGCGCAATAGGCTTACGCAAGAAAATTTGAATGATTTTGTCTTTGTTCATTACAGCCTTCGCCTCCACCATAAAAAAACTACAAGAACAAGTATCAAGGCCATTGACCTAAATGTGATTGATCCATTATTTCAATGGATCATAAAGCCACAACAAGAGCCTCTCTTCTCCATGAATGATTTTAAAAACTTTAAAAACCTAGCGGAGGAGATAGCAGCCAAGGCAGAAGAAGAGGCACAAGAAAAGCGATAGAGAGACTAGAGCTTTTGCTAGGGAAAAGGGCAAAGGCATTCAAAGATCTTCCGGCATTGTATTCGTCATGACTCATGACACATCTTGTAATTTGTTCTATTTTATATATTATAAGCAATACAAGATGTGTTTTGTCATTTTCATGTGTAGTTTAAGGCTTTAAACTTGTATCACTTACAATATTAATATTTGATTTGCATAATGTTAATTCCTTGTGATATGCAAGAATAAAAAAAATGTCAGAGCAAGTTGTGACGGATGGAGCAGCAAGGAGGAGGAGCGGGAGGTCTAGGGGCGACAAATCCTAGGTGTGGGGCTTCGGAGGGCAGATCAGCAGACACAACAAGTGGGATCTGGTGAGATAGCAGGCCCCCAGGCGGAGGATGTGGACAAGGAAGTTCTATTGGAACCGGTCCAAGGGCGTTGGGCGGATGCGGTTGAAGATATCTCTGAGGGGGACCAGGACTCTGTTCGTCAGGATCAAAGGAAGACCCAGGAAGGAGACAAAGAGAAAACTAGCAACTGGAGACCTTCATATCTTAATGCTCTTCGCGGGAAGCAAAAATTATCCGACTCTTGTTTTAATCTAAAATCTGTCAATGGTAGGTTGCACATCCCGGATACCTTAGCTCAACATGTGGCTATGGAGGGCAGAACATCTCTGGTGGCGAAATTTATGGGGGTGAGGCCGGACTTGGAAGTCATAAGGAGATGGGCCATCCAAAAATGGCAGCCAAGGGCCAATATGATGATTAAGGCTTTACCCAAGAGTTTTCTTTTGGTGACATTTCAATGTGAACAGGACATGGAAAGGACTCTTCAAGGAGGTCCTTGGTTTTTTGGGAAAAGGGGCTTGTATCTGAAGCGTTGGTCCCCCGATTTCAACCCCCAGACTCAAGTGCTGGATTTGGCTCCGATTTGGGTTAAGATGTTGGGATTACCTCTGCTTTTCTGGAATGAACAAATCTTGGTTGGGATAGCTACAGAGATTGGGGAACTCATAGCTATTGATCCTGCAACCTTAAGCAAAACAAGACTCCTCTCTGCTCGAATGTGTGTGTTGGCGGACCTGAGTAAAGAGCTCCCTAAATCCATTATATTGTCGTCTATGTTTGGCCTTCACACTCAGGTCTTTGAATATGAAAATAAGTCTTTTAAGTGTAGTGTTTGTAGGGAGGTAGGGCACCAGGGTATCCACTGCATTTCCAAGAACCAGCCCCCACTCCAAAATACTGCTCCTCAAACCCAGAATAATATCCCTCCCCCACAGATCTCCATTCCTACCCAACATGGGCCTCAAGGACGTGGAGCTCGAAATCCGAATATCAGAGACCCTGTTCGCCCTATTGTAAGCAAGAGGCAACATTATAACCCTCCTCCAAAAAATACCTATGCCCCGAAACCCTCTCACAGGGGAGCTGGTCCCTTTGATGGGAACCCTCAAGCTCAACCTGCTCCTAAGATGATACAACAAGCCTCAGAGCCAAATCACAAAGGAAAGAACCCCATAGATCAACGCCCTGGGGCAAGTAAGTTTGATTGGGTAATACAGGAGACCTATGGAGGCTCGGTGGAAGTGGTCCCATGTACTGCAGAGGAATTTATGGGAAGAAATTCCAAGGAGATCAACATCCCAGTGGAGAACAATTTTGATGCATTAAATCATCTGAAGGGAGATCAGATGGATAGCCAAGAAGTGGAATCTGAGGTAGAGGAGACTCAAGAGAAGGATTTAGAGGAACAAAATCAGAGGAAGGAGCAGGAAACTAATAATACGAGGCAAGGATACTCGGGAGGAAGAGGTGAACCACCAAGATCAGTGTAACCCCAAAGCAGGGGAAAAAGAATCTACTAATCAAGAAGCTAAGAGCACGAAATCATCTCCACTGTTAGAAAGACCAGTTAACCTGGAAAGCCAGATTGTTACCCCAAAGACCAAGACTAACCTATCCAAGATGGTTACTAGAAGCCAAGTGAATCCCAAGGAACCCCAGCCTAGAGCGGATGTATGGGGATATGGTTCGGTAGGAAGAGGGAAACCTAGCAATGTTGCCTTAAGGCAGAAAGAAGCAGAGCGAGGAGTGGTTGATGGCACTCAAGCAGTATTGCTCTTTGGGGTGAAGGCTTGAGGATCCAAAGCCCATAAATGAAGATTCTTTCATGGAATATACGCGGGAGTAATCCTGCAAAAATAAGAGCTTTGTATGCTCTTAGACAAGAACACAAACCGAATATGATTTTACTGCAAGAAACTAAAATGGAGGAGAGTAGAGTTATTCCTTTTAAGAATAGGACTTGGCGAGAAGCTGAAGTAGTAGGCCAAGAGGCCACTGGAACAGCAGGAGGGTTGCTGGTTTTGTGGAACAAGAATGTGATTGATATTAGAGTGATTATGATGTCTAGTTGGTTTATTTGTCTCTTATGTGTGGATAAAACCACGCAGGAAGAGTGGATCTTAACGAATGTATATGCTCCAGTTAGACAGGGATTGAGAAGGGTTCTTTGGAGTCAGCTAGCTAAATTGAGGGAGACGGTCCCCAACTACCCTTGGATTGTGGCGGGGGATTTCAATTGCTATCTTAATCCTGCAGATAAACTGGGGGGCTCTCAAAGAATAACTGCTGATATCTATGAGTTTAGAGATTTTGTTGAGCAACATGAGCTGATGGATGTGGGCCTGCGTAGATTCTCCTATACATGGTCTAACAAAAGACTGAAGGAAAACCAAATTCAGATCAGATTATATAGGTTTCTTCTTTCTCAAGAATGCCTGGAGAGGTTTGGGGACTCTTCATTAACGGCACTCCCAAGAATCGGGTCTGATCACAACCCAATTCTATGGGAAACAGGGGAGGACTCTAAGAAAAGATACATCAGACCCTTTCGATTCGAACTTATGTGGTTCCAACATCGGGATCTCAAGGATCCGGTTGCCCAATGGTGGGACAAAAAGTATAATGGTTCGAAACTGGCCCAAGTGGCATGTAAACTAAGAAATTTGAAGGCTAACATTAGAGAGTGGAACAAAACTTCCTTTGGCAATATTTTTGTTAAAAAGGCAGACCTAAAAGACAAGATCAATGAACTACAGGAGAAGCTGAAGTCAGAGCAGCTTACAGAGGATCTGAGAAACCAGGAGAGGGAGTTGTTAGCCGAATACCACATGGTGCTAGGATTTGAAGAAACATTATGGAGGCAGAAATCCAGACTGCGTTGGTTAAAGGAGGGTGACAGAAATACAAAGTTCTTCCATGTCTCTACTCTTCGTCACAGGAGTTCTAACAAAATTAAGGAGATCAAGATGGCCGATGATCTAACACCAAAGATATGGAAGACATAAGGAGGGAAGTGGTTGAGTACTTTAAATCGCTGCTAGAAGATGTAAATCCAACTATTGAAGAAGAGGACTCTCTGTTGATGGCCATTCCACCCCTCGTAACTGAGAATCTTAATGGATTATTACTTAGTCCTTTCACAAAGGAGGAAATCAGGAAGGTGGTTTTTGACATGGATGGTAACAGCTCCCCAAGACCGGATGGCTTCCTCGCAGCTTTCTTTCAGAAGTTTTGGGATATCCTAGGCAATGATGTAGTGGAAGCTATAATTGAGGCTCAAAAGGACAGGGAAATCCCAGAAGGAGTTAATGCTACATTTTTAGTCCTCATCCCTAAACTGGTGGGAGCAATGGAATTTTCCAGTTTTTGCCCTATCAGTTTATGTAACACTCTGATGAAGATTCTCACAAAAACAATTGCCAATAGGCGGAAGGTTATCCTTCCTTTCATCATTGATATGAACCAAGGAGGCTTTGTGAAAGGGCGACAAATACTGGATGGTATCATCACAATTCATGAGGTTATTCATTCAATGGTGGCTAGTAAGGAAGCAGGTATGTTACTAAAGCTTGATATGAATAAAGCCTACGACCGGGTCTCATGGCGGTTCCTCACCAAGATTTTGGGTAAGTTTGGTTTCTGTCTCCAATGGATTAAGTTGATTTTTAGTTGTATCTCTACTACAAGATTTTCTATCATGGTGAATGGGTCACCCTCCGGTTACTTTAAGAGTGAAAGGGGGTTGTGACAAGGAGATCCTTTGTCTCCTTACTTGTTTATTATTTTAGCGGAAGCATTGGGTAGGAACATTTCAGCAGCGGTGGCAGATGGTCGATTGGAAGGTTTCAAACCTGCCTCAATAGCAGAGCCAGTGTCTCACCAACAGTTTGTGGATGATACGATCATTGTGTCCAAAGCCTCGGTGCCTCAGGCTAGGAAGCTAAAGATAATTCTAACCAAGTATGATACAGAAGCAGGACAGTACATAAACTATAAGAAGAGTAGCATCTATTTCTTTAACACGCCTGGTGGGAGGGAGGAAAGAATTGCTAACCTCTTCGGTTGTGGAAAGGAGCTTCTACCAGCGACTTATCTAGGCATGCCTATGTTCGAAGGAAGAATGAAGGCTACATTGTGGAACTTAGTCATTGACAGGATCTCCAAAAAGTTAGCAGGGTGGAAGGGCAGCCTTCTTAGCTCCGCAGGAAAAGCCTTATTAGTTCAAACTACTTTACAGATCATTCCAATTTATTGCATGTCTCTATTTAGAATGCCTGCAAAGGTCCAAGCTACTTTGGAGCAAATTCAATGCAACTTCTTGTGTCAGATTCAAAGGAGAGAAAGAGAATTCTGTTGGTAGCATGGAATCAGGTGTGTGCAAGCAAATATCAGAGGGGCCTGGGGCTAAAGAGAATGAAAGAAATGAATCAAGCTCTGATTGGCAAACAAGTATGGAGATTTATCAATAATGATCAATTGGGATGGGTAAAACTTCTTAAGGCAAAATATATCAGAAATAATCAGAACTTCTTGAAAGCTGATAATCTCCCTAGAGGATCCTATTTCTGGAATTGTTTGCTCGAATGTCGGGAGGTAGTCATGAAAGGCGTCAGATGGAGAATTGGTAATGGAAGACAAGTGGACTTTTGGCATGACCCGTGGTTGGAAGAGGCCCCTCTGAAAGATAACTTAGATCTTTAGGTCCTCCAACATAAACTTTTGCAGGAAATGGGAGGAAAAGTAGGGGATTTTATTGTTGTAGCACAGGAAACTTCCTCTTCTATTATTTGGTTAAATAATTTAACCCCAAAAATTGCTTTCTTCTTTTGGTTGGCAGTTCAAAATAAGATTATGACAACAGATAATCTGCAAAGGAGAGGTTTCCAATTCATCAATCGATGTATCTTGTGTGAGAAAGCGATAGAATCTGTAAGTCATATATTTCTTACTTGTGAATTTTCTTGTACAGTCTTCCAAATGATCCTGTCCAAATTTCATATAGATTGGGTCTGCCCAAATACAATGTCTGACTTCTGCATATAGTGGGCTTCCCCCTTCCGGGCAAAACTTTTGACTTGGTTCTGGAAGCTTAGCTTACCCCATTTTTTATGGGGGATATGGAATGAGAGAAATAAGAGAGTATTTAAAGGACGTAAGAAAGATCCCAGGTTATGTGGTAATAAAATAATCAGAGCTTTGAAAGAAAACTGGAAAACTTTCTACTTCAAAAATGAGACAATGTCTCTAAGGGAAAGGAGGATTTTGCGGAACTGGGGAGAGGAACTTCCAGACTTAGACATTACAACCAACCCACGGGATGGTGTCAAGTGGATACCCCCCACACAAAAGTGGGTTAAGTTTAATTTTGACGGGGCAGCCAAAGGAAATCCGGGGGCTGCAGGAGCAGGAGGAGTTCTGGGAAATGAGGAAGGAAAAGTGGTCCTTGCCTTTCTCGAGCCTTTGGGAACTCAAACAAATCATTTTGCAGAAGCCCGAGCTCGCATGCGAGCAATGAGAATTGCCAAATTTGAGGGTTATAAGGAAGTTATCTTTGAAGGGGATTCGCTTAATATAATCAAGGCAATTAAGGAGGATAAAGACCCCAGTTGGACCATCTTGGAGCTTATCCTAGAAGCAAAGATTCATAAATCTCATTTGGTTAATGCCCGAATCCAACACACCTTCAGAGAAGGGAACCAGACGGCGGATCTAATGGCAAATATTGTAGTTTCGTTGGGGAGATGCAAATTTGGAAGGATAACTTCCCTCAAGAACTATTGGTGTTGGCTTCTAGAGAAGAGCTAAGATCAAACATGTTAGAGGATCAAGAGATCAGAGGGGTTGATGATGAGTAATCTGATAGGTGGAATTAGGCAGAGGTACAAAAGGCATCCCATTTGCTGGGGCCTGGGAGGTGACAAGTGTACAGTACAACAGCCTAGTGGTATTAGTAAGTGCTAGGTGTTGTTTGGTTTTTGTTTTATCCTGAATAGTCAAGTGACAAGTATAGGATTGTGGACTCTAAGTATGGCTTAATATGGATCTTAGATAGATCCATTTTGTATTTTGATTATACGGGCTTGATGCTAGAACCAGCCCATTTTGACTATGTAAAAGGTTTGTGGACCTGATAACCACCTCTACCTTATACCAAAAAAAAAAATTGTCAATGAAAAATTGCATTTTCTTAATTCTTTTTTTTTTCTTTCCGATTCTTGATTTTTTCCAATTCCTTTGACTTGTCGATTTCTATTTTCTCAACTATGGTAGAGATATTACAATTTACAAGAGAAGATCCAAATATCTACCAATTGCTAATTAAATTCCTCTAAATGCATAATGCAGACTTGGTAATAAATCTGCCAACTAAATTTAGAGATCTGATCTTGAGATTCGAAGGTTTTCATCCTTGAATCTGCCAACTAAGATTCGAAGGATTTTGTCTTCAAATCTGCCAATTAGCTAGTGAAGCACAACCACAACCTAAAATTGTAGAATAGTTTAATTTTTTAAATGTTCAAAAGCTCCTATGTTACTTCTAAACTCCCCTTTTATATAGCCACCCCTTCTACTTTTTTCTTTTTTTAACTTGTGGGATAATTGAATTTTTTTGAAAATTCTAATACATCCATTAAAATATTTGTTACAACTCCGAACTACACCAAACAAAAGCTAGGGTAGACTATAACACATCTAGGGGAATCACTAGGACCACTCCAAAACTCAGTTTTATCTCCTAGAATTTAAAAAAATCCCTAAAATATAGGAACTTCCCTTTTATTCACCTAGACAACAATACAAAACAAATGCATATAATCACTCATGGTTATGCCTCCTGCACACAAGCATCCACCCACCATGACGAATCCCCAAAAATAGGTGGGTGGGACCCATAGCCTGCTATCATCTAGAAAGGGACATTACATTGCCATAGAATGTTCCACAAAATAAGACTCATCTGTTCCATTCCCTGGGTGTGTAACTGATGGACTAAACCCACTCTGGTGGTAAAACCAGCTATAGGTGCTGGTATTACCCTCTGTAGAAGGTTGAGAAGGGGTGTAGCAATGGCCTCGTTTGTTCTTCATTTATTTCTTTTTTTCTCAATGTAGTCTGACAAGAGGGCATTACATTCCCTCTTAACCTCAACAGGAACCTCCGAACATAGCCTGATATCATGATCTTGTTTCCTCGCCAAGTGGTATTTGAGGCGGTTTGTGCCTGCATGAACTTTTTCCATACAAAAAATGTAGTAAACCTCCCCTTTATTTTCCTCATCCCTTGCATACTTCCATGTTGCGTCTTTTTCCCGTCATTTTGATGTGGCTGCTTGAAACTTTAAAAAAAAAAAATTGACAGCGGAAACAAAGTATTTTTACCTCAGATGAAACAATTAGGTGGTTGTTAGACTCTTTAAAGCTGAAATATTTTTGGATTTAGGATGCAATCTTGTGTTTTTGTTGGTTTGGTTTCAGCTTGTCTCTACTCTCTTTGCAACTTAGAACAACAAAAATGAGGACCATTTAAAAACAAAAAGCTTTTTATGTCATTCCTCTCTACACCTACCTGGACAACCAAGTTTTTTCTTGGGACGTGACGAGTTTTTTTTTAACTCTCGAGTCCCAAGTATTTGTCGAATAAAAAAATAAATCAATTGAGTCAAAAGAACTTGCCAAGTCAAACCCGAGTGACTAAGAAAGGCCAACTTGGACTCGAACTCGACATGTTTTTTAAAAACTTGTTGTGTTTCGTAACATAGGTGTTGCACATAGCAGTTAAGAGAAAGATAAGTCTAATAGAGATCAGCCTTGTCCTTCATCAAAAGAATCAGGAGAAAGACAATGTAGGTGTGAACTTATGGATTCCACTTGAATGAAGCCAAGAAAGCAAGATGCTCCTTTGAAAGAGGAGCACAAAATTGTTGTGAAAGTCCTTTGCAAATTACAATCCCCTCTCCTTTTAGATTCTACTAACATACAACAATTGCATCTTCAAAATGATTCGAGGAGTTCATAGGTGCTCCAAAAAAACAGCCATGCCACAAAGTATGACAATTTTATTCTTTTGGTTACTCATTCAAAATTGTAAAAACATGTGACATATCCTATAGAGCTTATAAATACAGAAAAAGTATGCATGTAATATGAAAAGCAATTATACAGATATTGAGAATGCATGCATGTATGGAAAGCAAAAAATTATAAAGTCTCTCTCATAGAAAAGTACGAGTAGATATGAAAGAAATAAAAAAGCAAGAAAAGTTCCTCTAAGGAAAGCAGTTTAGGAAAATAGTTTTAGAAAAACAACACTAGCTGCAAAAGCATGATATAATTTTTAAAGTTTGAAGTTATTATATTTTTATTTATAAAATAAATACATGAAAAAATAAAAATAAATAATTTCTTAAGAAAGTATGAGTGCCAACATGAGCCTCATTCAAAAGTAGTTTTGGTGTTGCACTTGGCCATAACAGCCCTCAAGATTCATGTCAAAACTTTTTGTTCCGTAATATTTATAATTGAAATAAATAAATTTATTATATTTAAAAAAGATAAAAAAAACACTTTACTAAAGTCTTAAATCCTTTTTATAACTTCTTTCTTTTACATGTGGAATAGGAGATGCTTATAACTCCATTATGACAAATATTCTTTGTAACTCCCTTTATCATGCCCTTGTTGCCTTTTGTAAATCCTATGACATCTAAAATGATTTATTACTCTTTAAAAATCTTACAAAAGCTTATTTGAAACTCCTCCATTATGACCTAAATCACAAGATTCTTTGCAATTCCTATAACATTGTCATCATTCATAAATGTCCTTTTCTTATAACATGCACATTTGGATACTCCCCAGAAAAATAAAAATTTAATTTGTTTTTGACATCAAATACAACTCAGAATTATAACAAAGTACTATTTACAACTCTTTTGTCACCAGTTGGTAGCTATCTGATCAGGATTGAAGGTTGATCAATTAAGACAAATTCTATTTTGAGATTTGAAGAGAGTGGAATATGAAAGGTTATTGAAGGAGGAATTAAAGAGGAAAGAGCATGACTTTTGAGGTTTCGTCCTCGTCTTTCCTTTTCCATTGTTGGAAAAGCATAAATTGGGGATGTTGCTACAACTTATAGCCATGGGCAAGGTTGGAACTTTTGGTAATAATTAAAAGTTGTATGAGCTCGTTTGTGCTCTCCCTTTTCTTTTCTTTTCCCTTTCTCTTTGGCCCGTTTGTCGGGTTTGATCTTGTATTTTTCTTAGTTCTTTTCTTTGTTGGGCTTTTTAGCCTGCTAGCTGGCAGTCATTATTGTACTTCTTATAGTCCCTTGGGTCTAATTTTGGCCCACCGCGGACATTAATAATATTTCATTTCATTTCTCCTCTTTTCCTCTAAAAGATATTTTGTTTTACTTATATACATTGTATTCTCAATTGCATTTTAACAATATAAGCTGCATCAACATATTTTTTGTGGGATTTGTTAGGGTTTTCCCCACATAAGTCATGGTGTACTTGTTGTTTTTTAATTTCCTTGCAAATGGTAGTTTTAATTAATTATTATTTTTCTATGAAATTTCCAGCTATGTTTGCCCTTTTTTTTATGCATTGATTAACATGTCTTGTGTTGTCTAATTTTATACGAAGAAGAAATTTGTGTGAGTCAACTCAGGGCTGCCATGGATCATATCGTGCCACAAGAAGTTTTCCTGAGGCTTGTGTGAGGTTTCCTAGCCCTTTGGATTTTATCTTATATGTAAACATGTTTGTATACCAAGTGTTTGACAAAATCCTTGTGCACTACTTTGTTGAAACGGAGAAATCTAGTACAGAGCAACAGGACCAGCTCCAAGAGGGGAAGGCACGATCCAAGATTTGTTAGAGACCATCTAATAGCAATTCCAAAAGATTGCCAAGTTGAGAGAAGAGAATACAGAGTTGAAGTTGAATCTTCAAGAAAAATAAGATTTACTTGCTATGGTTGTAAAAAACATTTTTTGAGATCAGGATTGGCATTGCTTAAGACTTGATCCCACATGTGGAAAACAAATGTCTACAAGCAATGAATAAGTTACAAGAAGAGATAGGTGCCAAAGAGGAGTTGTTGGGCCAACTCCAAGTCAAGTTTGAAGATATGGAGAAAGAGAGAAGGCTCCCTCATCATTCTACCAAAGAAGCTAGAGCCATCACAAAAACATGTAAAGCAAATCATATTCTGATTTTGCATCTTTAGAGAAATGCAGTAATTCATTTGTCAGTTTTGAGATGCATAGAAAAGGAATAGGTTCCTAGATTTTGAAGAAGACGAGACCAAGGACTTGGCAAGCATGGCCAAGGAATGAGGGATCCTATTGAGGTGTTCTTCTGGCCTCAGCATATGGGTCTTGGATACTTTGGAAAAGAGGAGTTTTTCATAAAGAATGTAGGCATACATTTGAATGTGCAAAAGGGAAAGCCACCATTGCCCCACAGTTTGTATAAAGAGAGAAGTGAAACCATCAAACAAGTAGTTCAACAAAGGTGTAATGCAATCTTCAAACAATGAAAGTACAAGCAAATACACCTCCATGAAAAAAGGTATAAACATCAACCCGATTTTCCATTTAGTTATGATTGTTGTGGAAGGGTAGAGCATATCTCAGTTTTGTTGGGACCTTTGCCCTTGTGAATATTGTGGAAAAAGGAATCATGACAACTGCATGTGTAGGAAGCTGTTGGTTTCTTAATGCTAGAAAGCACTGTCTAAAGGGAAAACAGAGGTTTGTGAAGATTCTCATCATTTTGTTGCATAGCACATGAGGTTGGAATATGGTTGGATCAGTCCAAGAAAATGGAATGTTATAGTTACAGGTTTTAAAACCATATTTGCATTCAAATCCTCTATTGTGAGTAGTCAATGGCAATCCTCATCTTGTGGATTTACCATATATGAATGACTAAATTTGCCATACATCAAATGGGGTTGGTCATTCATCAAGTTTATCCTGGTAAGATACGTTGTTTTTTTGATATAATGGAAGTTGATAGTGGTTATGGTTTTAAATAGTATGAGCCAATTATTGATGAAAGAAAATTCAATCTGCATTTGGTGCATGGAAGAATTTTAACCAAATCATTTTAGCAACCTAGTTGGGAAGATGGGCAGTCAAGGGGCACCCAATTCTACTTTTCAATAAGAAGCTATCTATGGATAGTAAATTCAATTGAAGGAGCCAGATATGAATGTCTTTGTTTAGATTTTCCACAAAACGGTGGCAATAAGGTTTTGCTGATTGGAATCAAGTTTGGTCTCCATACTGGCACTTGGAGATAAATTTCTCATAGTATTCTTGAGGAAGTTGAATGTGGTAAAGCATGGGATCTAACACCATGTTTACACCAATGATGTTCATCTACTAAAGTGTGGTATTCCTTTGGTAACCAGCAGGTTGTTTTTCTCAATTGGTAGGTTTTACTCTTTTTGATTTGGCAGATGGAGGAAGAGAGAAAAATTAGGGGAATAGGGGTCCATTTGAAAAAAATTGAAGTGTTCATTTCAAATCCCAACTTCAGATTTTTCTTCCTAGAGTGTAGATTTCTTTGTAGATAAAGAAAATTAGTTTTTGAGAAGGAGAATCAGTCTCCATCTCATGTTCTATTGCTAGAATGGGGTAAAGTTGATTGTTCACTTACACGTTGTTCACATTTTCTTGTAAGAAGGAACATTTCAGTTAAGAATGGAAAAATAAGATAGATTTTTATGTTGAAGAAGATCTTGACATTCATGTTATTAGAGTGTATCGTAGAATCCTTTTTGCACTTGATATTCTCAATAGTGTTGCATTGTAGCCACTATCGTTTTTCGAACACAGAGAAGACATAGGATGCAATTTTTTATGAACGATTAGTTTATGTTGGTTCATTTCACCATGCTAGTTATTAAAAATTCATTTTTCTGTTTGAGTGGGCTATTTTTAGAAGGAGACTTCACATTAGCTCATACTTGTTGGGCTCTCATGGCATCTTCATGCTAAAAGGATTTTGTTGAAAAGGAAGTATTCTTCTAGCACATTCATGTTCTGTTGTTTGTAGATTGGTGTATCATCCACTTTGTTGTGGGCATATCAGCTCTTTTGTTATGCCATATGAAGCCCAAACAAAGGGCAAGTATTTTAGTGTTTGGATCTGTTGTCCATTGGAGTATGAATAAATTTTGGACAAGTTTGAAGGACCAACGCAACATCGGTATTGGTTGTAGTTTTACCATTTTTGAGGAGCTTCATATATTTGTGCTTATATCAAGTTTTTGTATTCAATTTGCATTCAAATGAGCTTTTTGGGACCAAAATCTTGTGATCAGGATTAAAGGTTGATCAAATAAGGCAAATTCTATTTTCGGACTTGAAGAGAGTGGAATATGAAAGGTCATTAGAGGAGGAATTGAAGAGTAAGGACATGACTTTTGACCTTTCATGTCCTCTTTTCTGTTCCCTTCATCGCAAACGCATAAATGGGGGATGTTGCTACATTTCTAGCCATTGGCAAGGCTGGAACTTTTGGCAATAATCTGGAGTTGTATGAGCTTTTGTGTGCTCTCTCCTTTTTCTGTGGGAGAGACTTTGTTCAGCTCATAACATTGTACTCTAAATTGTATTTTAACAATATAATCTGCAACAACATATTTTTTATGGGTTTTCTTCCCCTAGAAAGTTTTCCCCACATTAATCATGGTATACTTGTTGTTTTATTGGTTTTTTTTCCTTGCAAATGGTTCTTTCAATTGATTGCTATTTTCTTATGCAATTTCCAGCCATGTTTGCCTTTGTTTTCATGCATTGATCAACATTTCTTGTGTTCCATACATTTATCAACATTTCTTGTGTTCCCTGATTTTGTATGAAGAGAGATTTTTCTGTGAGCCAATTGAGGGCTCCCATGGATCACTATCAGTGGTTAATTTAAATCAAAACATTGATTTGCAGGCACTTGGGTTAAAGCATGAACTATTGGCAAGATAAAATAAAGTACAAATGCAAATAAAATTGCTCATAATTTCCTCTCTATTTAGTAGGAAATTGTCCCAAATTTCTATTGTAAGTGTGAAAATTAGTATTCAAATGTGGAATGCACCATTTCCGCATGACATTGAATATATGAATACATGAATTTTAGCATTCACTGGGAATGTATCTTGTGAAATTGAAAATGAGGGACTGATTGATGGTTCAACAGTCAAGGGACCATATCGTGGTATGGAAATAAGATACAATGTGGAGATGATCTGAAATGGATCACTATAGAAAATTATTCTCATGTTAACATTGTCAAGAATTTTTTGTTGGAGAATTTGAAAACTGACACAAATTTGGGGGAAATTTATTTTGTATGATGTTTTAAGAGGAATGCAATTGTGCCATGCAGTCTGTGTTTATCGGTATGGCATGCCTAGTACAATTTTGAAGACATTTCTTACAAGTACATGCCAATGTTTGTTGTCTAGCTGTAATATCATGTCAAAGATACATTTTGTGGTCCTGCAAGAAAAATACCATATTTTGTGCTCTGACATGTGCAGCATCATGTAGAGCAAGATCCTTTCCTCCTATCAAAGGGGCGAGCAGGTACACTAACATGTGAAACTAGGCCATCTTGTCCCATCATGAGCAAAATACCATTTTGGTTCTGGTAGAGGTTTAAAATGTTTTAGAATACTGACAAGTTGACTTGTTTGGATGCCAACAAATGGATGTCAATCTGAACACCAATGGCATCTGTTGCCACATTTTGCTAAGGGGTAAGAATTTTGAAAACATTGAAAAAACTGCTGCATTTTTTGCCACCAGATCCTTTCCTTCCACCTTCCCTAGCTGTCGGTTCAGGCGATCTTCAGGATTGCTTTTTTGAGGTTCAGTTTCTCGAGGATGAATTCTTAGTTTTCAAAAAGCTCCAGCGAAGTCTGGAAAAGCCCAAAGAATTTCTAAGGCAGAAGCACTCCCGGGGCGCGCTCCTATGGAGCCATCCCGAGAGTCGCTCCATTTCTGTGGCGATTCCCAGCTTCTCCCCATTCCCAAGCGACTTCCGTCAGCGCCCAGCAACGAGCGATTGGCTGAGAGGGGTCAAAAATATTCTAAGTTTGGTTTTCCCACGAGTCACTCCGTTCTAGAGCGACTCCCGTCTTCGCAGAACTCCCCGGGTGACCCTCGACATCACCAGCGACCGGCAGTAGCACATGAAAACAAAAAATTCTCCAAGGCATAGGCCGTTGCCAAAGATCGCTCTCTTCGCAAGCGAACCCCGCGGTCGCTCTATTTCTCCAGCGACTCCCGTCGTCGCTTCAATTTCCGGCGAACCGCGGCAGGGGACGTTTTGAAAATGTCTAAGGCAAAGCCCCAAAGTCGCTCCATTTTGGAGCGACTCCCGCCGTCGCTGCACCAACTCGGCGACTCTCGTCGTCGCCCGGTTCTCCAGCGATCGCCAGCGGGTTCGAATGCCGAAAGTTGCCAAGTTTGGAGAGTTGCCCAAGGTTCGCTCCATCTGGGAGCGACTCTTGTCGTCACACATATAGCTCAGCGACTCCCGTCGTCGCCCCCACTTTCCAGCGATCTCCGACGGAAGAAAATATTGGAAAAATTTGGCTAAGGCATATGCGTCCCGGGTTCGCTCCATTCCGGAGCGACTCCCGGGATCGCTCTTATTTTCGAGCGACTCCCGAGTTCGCTCCATTCCGGAGCGACTCCCGGGATCGCTCTTGTTTCTGAGCGACCCTCGTCATCTCCCTTCATTTTGGCGACTGCAAAGCATAAGGGTCCTCCCCAGGTTCGCTCCTCCTCCCGACGATTCTCAGCATCGCTCAATTCCAACAGCGAACCTCAGGCTCAAGCAAGAAGCGGGCAAGTTTCGGGATCTGGTCCGGTTTTAGCAGGGCTGCAGGTGTACTTCAAGAGCAGGGTAGGTGAGCATTGATGACATGCACTCAAGGGCAAACTGTACTACACCTACCACATTAACGAGACACGCCTTCTCAACCACCAGATCCGTCCGGAGCCGTACCAAATTCAGGTGAATCATGTTGCAGGTACGCTCACGGCCAGCAAGTGTCAAATCTCGGCAGCTTTTGCAGGTTTGGGGTTCCGTGCTTCAATGTAATTTGGGGGAAATTTCTGCTATAAATAGCAGTGAGCTTTCATTGTAAAAGGGGGGAACATATTGCTAAGAAAGCTACTGTAAACAGACATTTTGCTTCAATACAAGGCATCTTTGGCTCCGATTCTTGTCTCTTTCTTTTATGCTGCCTTCTGCAAGTATTTCTGCTTCATGTTCATTTATTTTTCTGATTGCTGTAATTCTGAACTCTGGATTAGGGCATTGGCAATTAAGTGAATCTGGAATGCTTGTTGAAGGATACATAGGGAGGAATCGCAGTGTTGGTTTCTGTTACATGTTTTGTTTTGATTGTTGCTGGTTTGGGTATTAGTTAGTGATTGTGTTGCTTGTTCTTCCCCACAACTATTGCTATGCTTTTACATTTCTTTCTGCATTTTACAATCTCTTTCCAGTTCCCTTATCTTAAACCCCAAGTAGAATAGTATAGGAGCCGGCCTTCTCCGGAGATTGGCACGGAAGGCATCCCTTCCTTCCGGCCTTTCAATCTGTGGTCCGGGTCTAGGGCGCATACGTAGACCAAAATCCTTTCCTAATGGCGGATCTGTGACCAACAGTTTCTCTGGCACGCCCGGTGGGACCCGAAGTGTTCCACCTCATAAGCGGTATTGAAGTAATGGTGTTCGCTTCAGTGTTGTCGAATCTGAACACCTGGCGACTCTGTTGAACTCGGATACTTTCCAAATCTCGAAGACCAGTCCAAGAAAATCCTGTCTTCATGCATACGAGATGGAGAGTTAGAAACGCTGAAGAAGAACCCGAGTACTACGAGCTCGACATCAGTGCCTTCGGAGAGCGTCCTAGGCTGATCAGGCCGAATATTCCTCTGGACGAAGCGCCATCGCAGGAGGCCGTAGTTGAAGAACAAGACCCAACTTCGGATAGCACTGCAACCAGCTGCCCTCCGAATCCTCCGAACTCCCCAGACCATCAGGCCGCTCCTGTTCAGCCGACTCTGCTGCTGCCGCCATTGCCGCCTCCCAATCAGCCCAATCCGAACGCAAATATGGCAAACCCTCCACCAAATCAGAATCAGCAGCAAAATCAACAACAAAATCAACCGGCTGCCCCCGAGCTATTTCCAGCCTGGAATTCTACAGGACCTCTCAATCTAGCCGGGCAAGCTGTCGTTCCAGCCGCCGCCTTGAAGGCCATACCCACGTACGATGGTACTGGGAAGACGGCCTACGAGCACATCCAAGACATTGTTGCCCTGGCCGCGCTTCACAGCATCACCGATGAAAGTGTCATGGTCCGGCTGTTGGCCTTGTCTCTGCGCGGAAAGCTCCTGTATTGGTATAGATCCTTGCCGCCTGGCACTATCACCGGGTGGGGTCAGTTGGCAGGGCAACTAGTGAAGGGATTCAATGAGTCCGCAGATCCGTCATCTTTGCTGCATCAGTTTACAACCATCCAACGACATCCGCAAGAGGAGATAGCGGATTTTAATGTAAGGTTTGCAAGGTCCTGGCAAAGGGTGCCCACCGAACTGCGGCCGACCGTCGGACAAGCTGCCTACTATTACCTCAGATCCTTCAACTCGGACATCAGTATGATCATTAAGTTCTCCAACGTCAACACTTTCCCCGAATTGTACGAGTTGGCCCAAAAGGCAGAGCTGGATTTGATTGCCATTGGTAGACTCCCACCTAGGATGCCGATGCCGATTTACCCCGATTTCCCTCAATCACAGTATCCTAGTGCATCTGCCCAACCGCCTTCTACGTCTTCCACATACCAAAATCCATCATGGAATCCCGCACCGGTGGTCTCTCAATTCTCCGCTCCCCAAGTACATTTTCCCACTCCACAGGCGCCACAACTTCCACCTCCTCCGCAGTATCCGGCACTCCCTGCTCCTCCACAGTATCCGACATTGCCCCCAGCCCCACCGCTGGCACCATTGCCTCCACCAGCCCAATCGGCACCTCCAACCGTTGATGTGCAGGCTAAGATTCTGCAAGAAGTACAGTCTCTTGCTTCTGTCTACCGAACGTTGTCCAACGACATGGTTGTTATGAAGAAGAAGCAGGCTCAGCAGGAGTTCATCCCTAGGAGACCCTACCCTCCTCCGGCGCTTACAAGAGATCAAGTACCTCAAGCCAATAGACCTCCCGCGAGGAATGCTGCTATCAACGAAGAGCCGAGCACTTCAGACTACGTGCACTGGTGCTCCACATGCAACGACCCTCACGGGGAAGACAGCTGTATGCTTCATCAGCATTATGCCCAAACTCTGGCAAGCAGCGGCCCGAGCGAGCAGATCAACATGATTAGGGAGGCGGATCGCAATTTCGCGGTCCCGGAGGAGGAGCAAGTGTCGATTCTGACCAAAGATGGTAAGAAGCAGATCGAAGTGGATGCGGCCCAGATGCAGCCTTTGAAGGTGTATACCAGACGAGAAAAGGAGCAGCCTCCAGCGAAGGCTCCTGACAAAGGTCCTTCGCCCCCGCCGGCAAAAGAGAAGACGTTCCCGGCAAAAGCTCCAGCGGCGCAACCTCAGGGTGAGACCAAGGAGCAGGCGAGAGAGAAGCTCAAATACCCTTCGTTGACCAAACGACAGAGAGTTGAGGCGACGCAGCAGTACCGCACCAAGTACGAAGCTGCGAAGGAGACGGAGGTGCCCGCTACTTCAGCCTACAATATTGTTGATGAACTCAAGAAGACCCCGACCAAGATAAGCATGTATGATGCCCTGCAACTCCCAGGGCAGGTAGATCTGCTAC
This sequence comes from Wollemia nobilis, assembly GCA_028583015.1. NCBI lineage: Eukaryota > Viridiplantae > Streptophyta > Pinopsida > Araucariales > Araucariaceae > Wollemia > Wollemia nobilis. Next base: position 6,420,672 of record JAQPPZ010000380.1, on the reverse strand, counting down.
AGGAGTCTCTAAAATCTGTCAAAGAAGGAAAGTCATCGCAACCTGTGTTGGCTCAGCCCTTGACTACTTCAATCACGGGAAAAAATAGGCCACCACCGTTCTACCTGTCTCTGCGGATGGAGGGGTGTGTGGTGCACAACTGCATGATTGATTCCGGCGCATCAACCACCGTCATGCCAAGGGCAGTCTGCGAGGAGATCGGCATGGAATACACGCGAAGCAGCCAAGGTGTCCTTCAACTAGATGGCACTCCTGTGAAAACAATGGGCGTCATTAAAGATATCCCTATCCAGTTGCACAAGGCGCCTCAGATCGTTGTGATTCAAGAGGTTGTGGTCGTTGACCTGGAACCCTACTTCGGCATGTGCCTCTCGAGGGAGTTCACCGCCAAACTGGGTGGGTATCTTTCCCTTGACTATTCACATATGGAGGTCCCCTTCAAAGGGAGAAAAGTGAAGATTTATAATGAAAAACCCTCCACCTTCCTTGTTGAGAGGATACCAGAAGAGGGACAGCAGGATGAATCAGTGCACCTGATGACGGAGCAGTTGGAAGAAGTTGATATAGTGGAGGAGACCATGGAAGCACTGCAGGCGGAAGATGAGTTCTCCCTGCTTGATTTCAACGCCATGATTGAATCAGACATAGGCTGCTACTCTATTACGCAGCCTGAAAAGCCAAAGGAGACAGTAAAAGAAGACATAGGCCCCGCCCCGAATGAGCTATGGAAGCTGTACTTTGATGGCGCCCGATGCAAGAACGGCGCCGGGGCAGGGGTGCTCCTAGTTTCACCCTCGGGAGAACAGAAAGATTATTGCTACAGGCTGGCCTGGAGTTGCACCAACAATGCGGCAGAGTACGAAGCCCTGTGCCTAGGGTTGAAAAAGGCTGAGAAATTAGGGATCAAGCAGTTGCAGATCTTTGGAGATTCAGAGCTGGTATGCAAGCAGATCACCAACAAGTGCATCTCAAAGAAGCACTATCTCAAGGCGTACCGCAATCGGGTCTGGGACTTGCTGGAATCATTCGAGGCCCTTAATGTTCAATCCATCTCCCGAGAGAAAAACAAACACGCCGACGTCTTAGCGTCTATCGGAGCCAGATACTCCCCGGCTGATGACATGATGCAGAAGCCTAAGGCGGTAAGAACCATTTACAGGCCTTCTGTGCCTGATAAGGACACCCACTGGCAGGTGTTCGATTGTGACGAGCAGATCGTCAATTTTTTAATTCATGAAGCTAGTACTATTGAAGGTAGAGACCCTGATGACGAGGAATATGAGGGGTTGATACAGTTGAAGAATAATCATGTCCCGAAAGGACTGATTACTTTGGAAAGTCTCTTTGATCAGAACGACAGAGCAATATCACACCGGATCAAAGTAGATGCCAAGCAGTACAAAGACCTGGAGCTCGAGCCCGAAAAAGTGATAAAAGTTGGAACAGACTGTACTCCGGAAGAATTGGAGCAGATTCGGGCCTTGTGCAGAGAATACCCGGACATCGTCGCTTGGTGTTATCAAGACTTGAAAGGGTATGACAGAGAAATCATCCAACACACCATAGAACTGGAAGAAGGGGTTAAGCCCTGCAGACAGAAACAGAGGCCAGTCAACCCGAAAATCGAGGTTCTGATGAGAGCCGAACTCTTGAAGATGCTAGAAGCAAAAATCATCTATCCCATCAAGCATTCTTCTTGGGTCGCAAATCTGGTTCCTGTCAGAAAGAAGAACGGGGATATTCGCCTCTGTGTTGATTTCCGCAACCTGAATCAGGCCTCACTGAAGGACCATTACCCGCTCCCACAAATTGATCAAATCCTTCATGTGGTCGCAGGAGCCCAGCGATTCTCTCTCCTAGATGGCTTCTCTGGCTATAATCAGATATGGGTGAAGGACGAGGATCAGCACAAAACGACGTTCACCACCAAATGGGGAACGTTCGCCTACCAACGTATGCCCTTCGGCCTGTCCAACGCGGGGGCCACATTCCAGAGAGCCATGGATATTGCATTCCGTGAGTTGTTGAACAAAATTATCGTCATCTATTTGGATGACATGACAGTGTTCTCACATAAGAGAGAAGAACATGCCTCTCACTTGCAATAGGTGTTTGAGAGATGCCGGGATTTCGGCATATCCATTAATCCGAAAAAGTCTGTCTTTGCAGTGAAGGAAGGGAAACTTCTAGGCCATGTCATTTCTGAAAAGGGGCTGGCAGTTGACCCTGACAGGGCAAAGGCTCTTCTTCGACTTCCAATCCCAGTAAACAAGAAAGGGTTGCAGTCCTTCTTTGGCCAGATCAACTTTGTAAGGAAGTTCGTGCCCGATTTCGCCCAAGTCATTAAGCCGATGGCCGAACTCCTGAAGAAGGATGCTGAGTTCGTCTGGACTGAGGAGAGAAAAAGGGCATTTGAAGAGATCAAAGCTAGGATTGCCCAAGCGCCTGTGCTGGTAAACCCGGATTATTCTAAGGATTTCATCCTATACGCAGTTGGAGAGCCTGAGAGCTACGCAGCGGTTCTAACACAGAAAGGAGATGACGGTGAAGAGCGGCCGATAGCCTTCTTGAGCCAGGTGATCCAGCCGCATGAGGAAAGATACAACTTCATTGAACGCCAAGTGCACGCAGTCATGAGGTCCTTAAAAAAGTTCAAGCACTTTGTCTCCCAGAGTAGGACGACCGTGTTTGTTGTCCACCCAGATGTCAGAAGTTTTATCATCCAGGGAGAACTGGGTAACAAAAGGGCCGGCTGGATCGCCAAGATTCAGGAGTTTGATATAGAGGTTCGACCCACCAAGCTAATCAGAGGTCGGGCACTGTGCCAAGAACTAGCAAGGAGTGCTGCCGCGGAAGTAGCCGCCTGTCAGTGGGAGGACCCGTTCCTAGAAGGCAACTTCGCCAATTCCTCAGCGGAAGACAGCGACTGGGCCGATGAAATAATTTGGTATTTCAACACTGGGAGGTGCCCAGATCACTTCAATGCCTCACAGAGGAGGAGATTCAGGCTCCAGTCTCAGAAGTATGTACTGCGCCCCGAGGGGCTGTTTTTCAAAAATGTTGATGGTGTTCTCTTGCGATGCGTCAAGGGGACAGAGAAGCAGAAGGTCCTAGACGAATTCCATTCTGGAATGTCGGGAGGACACCTTTCAGGAAGGCCAACGGCCTTGAAAATGATCAGAGCGGGCTACTACTGGCCCACTATCTTTGCTGATGCGTATGCAGTCTGCCAAAAGTGTGAGAAGTGCCAGAGGTTCGCCGGCCGAAATAAGAATGCACCAATGCCCCTCCAGCCAATTCAGGCTGAGGCTCCCTTCCAGCAATGGGGCCTGGATTTCATCGGGGTGATATCGCCAAATTCCTCGGCAGGGCACAAGTATATCTTAACTGCCACGGATTACTTCACCCGATGGGCCGAAGCGATACCTACCAAGCATGCCGACCAAGAGACTGTCATCGCCTTCTTGGAGAGCTTAATCACCCGCTTCGGGATCCCTGAAGCGATTGTAACAGACAACGGTCCGGGTTTCATAGGGGCTAAACTCACGGAGTTTGCTTGCAAGTATGGAATTTACCATAAGGCTTCCTCCAATTACTACCCGCAGGGAAACGGTCTAGCCGAGTCGACAAATAAGAATCTGATGAAGATCATAAAGAAGACTCTGGAGAGGAACAAAAGATCCTGGCACTTGCACCTGGACCGAGCGCTATGGGCAGACCGCATATCTGTTAAAAAATCCATAAAGACATCGCCATACGCGCTTGTTTACGGAAAAGAGGTCGTCCTGCCCACCCATGTCGAGATGCCCGCACTCTGGCTGCTAGATGATGAAAAGGGTAACCTGGATCCTGTTGATGCCCGGCTAGCTCAGTTGTTGCAGCTTGAAGAGGAGAGAGAAAAGGCTTATGAAGCCTTTATGAAGCACACAGAGACCACCCGGAATTGGTTTGCAAAAGGGACTACAGCCAGGGTCTTCAAGATCGGGGATCTAGTGCTGAAATGGGATGTATGGAAGGCAAAACCAGGGAACCATGACAAATTTGATGCCTTCTGGGAAGGCCCCTTTCAGGTTGCCCGGGTTAACCAGTTCAACTCATTTGTGCTGCGAGACATGGAGGGCCAGATCCTTCCAATACCAGTCAATGGCTTTCATCTGAAAGCCTATCACCACTAAAACATGTCAGGAGGTTCCCCTGTGTACATAGTTTTATTTCCGCAGCTTTAATTTCGTTTTCTGAATGTAAATATGTTTTTCAGTAAGTGTAATTTCCTGCTTTTAGCCCAGGCGTCCGGCCTTCAGGTCGGAAATTTTTGTTCCAAGAAAACGTAGAGCCAAGCGTCTCACACAGAAGATGGTCCCTATTGAAAGACCAGCAAAACAAGATTCACAAGTTCCAGGTTCCTAAGGCAAAAACAATCAGGAGGGTCGGAGAAATTTGAAAATATCACTAAGTGCCTGAGTTCGCCCAAATGAGCAAGCGACGATGGTCATCGCTCAGATTTTGAGCGAACTCCGGAAGCTCACCCAACCGAAAGAAAGCATGAAAAATCGTCTAACTCCTTCAAGCGCCCAAAGTCGCTCAAACTTTCAGCGACTCCGGGAATCGCCCGCAACTTTCAGCGATTCCGGGAATCGCCAAGCCCACGGACGGGCGACTTCAGAGCTTCAAGAGTGAAAAATTACTAAGTCAAAGTGCCCGCGCCGAGGGTCGCTCCACACCAAAGCGATCCTAGGAATCTCCCATAATTTTCAGCGAACCCCAGAAAAATGCCAAGTTTGGGCCGAGGACAAAGACGTCGAGGTTCGCTCAAATCCGTCGCGAAACTGGGAGTCGCTAGGGCTTGCAAGCGATTCTGGGAATCGCGCGAGCCTAGCGCAAACTATGGGAGCTTCTAACCCCGAAGGCGAGTAAGAAATGTTCAAAAATTTTCTAAGTTAAAATGCGCCAACGGTCGCTCATTTCCTTAGCGACCCCGGGAATCGCTTTTGCTTCCCAGCGATGCCGAGAATCGCTCCATTTCAGAGCGAGCGCCCGCCTGACCCAAAAAAAAAGCGCTAAGTTCGAAGATGGCGCTCGAGTTTTCCAGTGACGATGGGTATCGCTCCTTTTTCGAGCGAACCCTGGCCGGACGAGCGAATTCAGGAGCAAAAGGTTAAGAAATTTCCCTAAGTGTTTCAAGACGACGGTCGCTCGCCCAAGGTACAAGTGCCCAAGGTCGCTCATTTCCTTAGCGACCCCGAGAGTCGCCCTACTTTCTAAGCGAACCTCGTCTCAAGCAGTCTCCAGCCAGCGAACCTTGGGATGCGCGTCGAAAGGAGCGGCGGGTTACGTTTTCGAGGTGCACGTTATAAAGGAGGATATTTGCACGCATTTCTAAGCAGATTTCTTTAAAGAAAAGGACGAGCCTTGGGACCAGTAATCGAGGAGTTGCGCTTCCAAGGGAGATCTCGCGCACGGCCACCAAGGAATAACGGCCGCGCCCACCAACTCCGTGCGCCCGACATTTAACTCAAGCATTCGCCATTCAAGGCCACCTCCTTGCTCGCTCCCATAAAAGCTCAGTCGCTCAATTCACTTTACCAGTTAAACCCAAACACACTCCGAGCTGCACCAGAAGTCAAGTTCAGAGCTTTTACCAGCAAGCAACAGTGTACTCGAATTCTTCCATCGCCATGGGTAAGAAAAGAACTGAGGAGAAGGGTAAGGCGGCTGGACAGGCAGCTTCAAGCACACCAGAGAGTGGGAAGAAGAAAGATAAAGGAAAAGCACAGGCGTCAGAGACAGTGTCAGGGAAGAAAGCCCAACCAGCGCCCGCAAGAGTGGTCACTGTTGCCACATTTTGCTAGGGGTGAAAGAATTTTGAAATTTTCTAACAGGTTGTTGCCTCCCTCCTTCCTTATTGTTGTTTTCAGTTTCCTTGCTTCAAAACAGTTTGTTCATTTTTCAGTTAGCAGATCATTTTTTGGATTTGAATGTAAAAACTTGAAAGAAAAATGAAAAATTTTCCTAAGTGTTGGCCCCCGCCCGCGATCGCCGTCTCTTTCGGGCGATTCCTGGCAGCGCAGGCCGTTTCAACGACCAAGGGCAGCATTGAACCAATTGAAAATTTGTCTAAGTGTAATGCTTCCAGCGGTCGCCGTCGCCCGCCCCCGACATTCGTTGCTGCTCATATTTTCAGCGACACAGAGCATGGCAAGGAAGGGCGAAAACTGGCTAAGGGTCGGCAACCAAGATCGCTGTCGCTTGGCAGCGACGCCCGTCGCCGCCCTCTTCTTTGGCGACCAAGAGCATTCCTTCCAAAAAATTCTAAGTGTGCAGCCGACGACGATCGCCGTCGCTGCCAAGTAAAGTGAGGGCCGCCCAGCAGTTGCACGCGACAGCAGGAGCAACCCCGCCCGCGATCGTTGTCGCCTCCCGGAGACGCCCAGCATTGCTGAATTTTTCAGCGACGACCAGAAAAGGAGTAAAACAAGAAAAAAGTTTAAGTATCTCTCTGCTCGCGATCGTCGTCGTCGTGCATATTTCTCACTGCTGCAGCAGATTTTCAGCGACTTGCCGCAAAGGTCCAGCCTGCGATCGCTGTCGCTCATCAGGATTTCTCGAGGTCGCTCAATTTTCGAGCGCTCAGCAGCAGGGGCCCATTTTCAGCAAGTTAAGTCAAAGTTTCCCCCAGTTTTCAGGGCTGTTAAGCGGATAGTGCCTCCCCAGATAAGAACAGATGAAGTTTCGGGATTTGGGCACGTGTCATGGAAGATGAAAATGTACTTCAACGACAGGGTAGGTGAACATTGAAGGACAAATTGTACTACACCTACTGCATTGACTGATATTCCCCTTTTCAACCACCGAATCTGTTAGAGGTAGTGTGGAGTCCAGGAAAACCATGCCGCATGTACAACTACGGCCAACAAGAATCAAATTAGGCCGCTTTTGCAGCTTTTTGCACCTTTTGACAGGTTCGGGTATCTGTGCCGAGGATGTAATTTGGGGGGAAAAATTTGCTATAAATAGCAGTTCAATTCATTGTAATTAGGGGGGAACATATTGCTAAGAAGCTGTTGTAACTGAAAATTTGCTTTTAAATCAAAGTATACTTGGCTCCGTTATCTGTCTCTTTCTTTTATGCTGCCTTCTGTAGGTATTTTTGCATCGTGTCATTTATTTTTATGATTGCTTTCATTCTGAACTCTGTATTTCAGCATTGGCAATTAAGTAGACTTGGAATACCGAATGAAGGATACATAGGATAGAATTGCAATATCGATTTCTATTACATACATTGATTTGATTGTTGTTGGTTTAGTGATAGGTTAGTGACTGTGCTGCTTGTTATACCCCACCTGAAACACATGATATTTCATTTTTTTCAACAATTTTATCTCTTTCCAGTTCTCTTATCTGAAACCCCAAACTAGATTAGTATAGGAAGTCGACCTTCTCCGGAGATTGGCACTGAAGGCATTCCTTCCTTTTGGCATTTCAATCTGCTAGGCGAATCTAGGGCGCAATAGATTAAAATCCTTTCCTAAGTGGCAAATTCGTAACCAACAGTTTCTCTGGCACGCTCGGTGGGACTCGAATGTTCCACCCCAAAACAGAATCGAAACATTGGTCTTCGCTTCATTGCTATCAAATCTGAAAACCTGGCGACTCTGCTGAACCTGAATATTCTCTGAGTCTCAAAGACCGGTCGGATATCAAAAGCTCCTTCATGCATACGAGATGGAGAGTTAGGAACGCGGGACAGGAGCCTCCTGAGTTTTATGAGCTTGACATTAACGCTGCCGGAGAACACCCGAGGCTGGTTGATTACCACGCCGATCAAGACGAAGTTGAAGAGACAGCTTCGGAAGGCACCGATACTGACTACACTACTGATCAGCCCGAAGAAGACGATCAAAATGCTGATATGGTGAATCCTCAACCGAATGCGCCTGAGCTGTTCCCAACCGTTGACTCCACTGGACCTCTCAATCTAGTGGGGCAAGATGCTATTTCGCCTGCTGCTTTGAAGGCTATTCCTACATATTATGGAACTGGGAAGATGACATATGAACATATCCAAGACATCTTGGCCTTGGCTGCACTTCATTCCATCACTAATGAAAGTGTCACGACGCAAATTTTGGCGCTCTCTTTGTGGGGAAAGCTTCTGTACTAGTATAGATCCTTTCTGGAGGGTGTTATCACGGGATGGGCTCAACTGGCCAGTCGGCTGGTCAAAGGGTTCAATGAGTTGGCTGACCCATCCTCGTTGCTGCACCAGTTTCAAACCATCCAACGACATCAGCAAGAGGAAATATCAGACTTCAATGTGAGGTTTGCATGGTCTTGGAAAAGGGTGCCCCCTGAACTACGTCCCTCCGACGGACAAGCTACCTGTTGGTCACGGATCCGCCACCTGGGAAGGACTTGCTGTGTCAATGTGCCCTAGACCTGCAGACCAACATTGAAAGGATGGGAGGTAGGGATGCCCCCCGTGCCGATATCCGGAGAAGGCCAACTCCTTTCCTAACCTACTTGGGGGGTTTTAGATAAGAGTGCAGGAAAGAGATTAAAAAATGGAGGAAAGGGAACTGGAAAGAGATTGAAAAAGATAAGGGAACAGGAAAGAGATGTAAATATCATGCATTTTGGGTGGGGACAAAACAAGCAGCACGATCGCAAATTTGCATCCAAACCAACAACAATTAAAACAAAGCATGTAACAGAAACTGCAGTTGTTATTCTACCCTATGTATCCTTCTGTTTAGTATTCCAAATCCAAATAATCACCAATGCCCAAATCCAGAATTCAGAATTCAGACAGACAAAAATATAAATGGACATGAAGCAGAAATACTAGCAGAAGGCAGCATAAAAGACAGAGACAAGAAGCAAAGCCAAGGATGCTTTGAATTAATTAGAAGGTGGTCCGTCACAGCAGAGTCCTCTAGCAATATGTCCCCCCTCCACCCTTGTACAATGAAATGAGGCTGCTATTTATAGCGCAATTTTCCCCCCGATTACATTTTGGGCACAGAATCCTAGACCTGACAAAAGCTGCAAAAGCTGACAAAAGCGGTTGACGTTGACCTTTGCGGGTAAAGAACGTACTTGCAGCAAGGTCCACCTGAAAAATTAGCAGCTACGTGGCAGTGCGGTGGATGACGCTTCGAGTCAGCTTGACTGAGGGCATTTGTGGTACAATCTGTTAGTTCACGCTCATCTGTCTGGTACCCTGGCGGCACACTTTCTGTCACATCTTTGACTCGAGTCTCGAGGCTGGACACCTGTCAGCATCCGATGGAGGAGGAAGAAATCGTCTTTAAGCTCAGCCTTTGTATGAGCACAGTCGAACGGATGAGCACAGTCGGGCGGGGCCCGACAATTAGAATATTTTAGCAGCATTTTCCTGTCTTTCTACCCTATTGCGCACAAAAGCATGAGCGCAGTCGGGAGGATGAGCTTATTCAGGCGGATGAGCGTAGTCAGGCGGATGAGCGTAGTCGGGAGGATGAGCGCAATCGGGAGGATGAGCGCAGTCAGGCGGGGCCTGACACTTAGAATATTTTTGGCTGCTTCTTCCTGTCTTTCTGCCCTATTGCGCACAAATGGATGAGCGCAATCGGGAGGATGAGCGCAGTCGGGTGGATGAGCGCAGTCGAGAGGGGCCCGACACTTAGAATATTTTTGGTTGCTTCTTCCTGTCTTTCTGCCCTATTGCGCACAAATAGATGAGCGCAGTCGGGAGGATGAACGCAGTCGGGAGGATGAGTGCAGTCGAGCGGATGAGCGTAGTCAGGAGGATGAGCGCAGTTGGGAGGGGGCCGACACTTAGAATATTTTTTGCTGCTTCCTCCTGTCTTTCTGCCCTATTGCACACAAATGGATGAGCGCAGTCGGGAGGATGAGCGTAGTCGAGCGGATGAACGCAGTCTGGAGGATGAGCGTAGTCGGGCGGATGAACGCAGTCGGGAGGGGCCCGACACTTATAATATTTTTGGCTGCTTCTTCCTTTCTTTCTACCCTATTGCGCACAAATGGATGAGCGTAGTCAAGCGGGGCCCGACACTTAGAATATTTTCTGGCCCAAAATTGAACTTCCTGGTCCTGCTTCCCGAGGCCATTGCTTTTGATCCGCTGACCCGGTCGCCTATTATAATATATCGTCGGAAAGCTAGCGAAAAGAACTACAATGATGAAATATTCAAAGCTTATTTCATCTATTTTATCGCCCCCGTTTATGGCCCACAAAAACCTAAAACCTCTGTATGCTCCTTGTCGCTTTAAAGCTCCATACTTAGGCCAAAGTTTATCAAAAAAAAATGTGGCAAAAATACCAATAATTATGGCGGCTCGTGGGGCATTGAGCTCACCTCAATGTGAGGACCCAGGCCTTTATCCATTGGGAAACAGAGTCACCCTTGTCGTCCTCTTGATAGTCATTGCTGGTAGCAACCTCTTTCTCAAACCCTTGGCACCCATGGCCCTCTTGGAACACTTTAAAAAAAAACACTGCACAAACTAAACTAAGAAAACAACTAAAACTTTGCATACTAGTCGGCTTATTTATATTATTTACACAAAATTTTACGGCATGATTGGCATGCCGCCAACACAAATCTAGCTTTGGTTGCCTATCCGGTGAACCAGTCGATCTTTGAAGTCCGTCTGGCCTCCCAAAGTTTGCCAAGTCGCAAACATGGTGCAACGTGGCAGGTTATCATTCACGCCGATACCCATACAATTGATGAACAATGTGGCAAGGAGATTTTCCATACAAGAGCCCTCTTCGAGTACCGGTTGCGGTGATGGTTGGAGCCAATACCACCACTCTAGAGAGTCCACCACCTGTGGGCTCTCGAGCATGAGTTCCTCCAACTCCTTGATGCGATAGCAAGAGCTTTCCGACGATAGGCCTTTTGCCGAGGTCTCCTCAGGATCAACCTCTTGGTGAGGCATGCCTATTGGGCTTTGGCTGAATGCTTGCGTGCTATGCCCTAGGACACAAAAAGGGTGCAAAAATGTGCCCTCTTTGTGTTCAGAATTTGCCATTGGATTTTGTTCCTCCTCTTGGCCCGTCTCCTGATGGAAACTGCAAGCAACCATATTATTCATCATTTGGGCGGTGTTTGCATATTCCCACTGTTGACTTTGAACGAGATCTTCCTCTTGAGCTCCACACAGTTGCATTCTAGGGATTTGCATAGTATGAAGGATTTGCCTTGGTGATTTTGCCAGATGAAAGAAAGCCAGAGATTCACCAACTCGGGCTTCCATATTTCAGCTCAGTCAGAGCCACCAGGTGATTTTAACAGATGAAGGCACGCCAAAGATTCACCAAACTCGGGCTTCCTGAAAATATGGAGATTGTAGGTGAACATTCATTTCTCCGTTTGTGAGGTCAAGGCTACTCACCAAACCTTGATTCCTCCGGGGTGTCTTCTATTAGCTTAAAAAAAAGGTGCCTGCGATTAAGAAATCTAGATATTCAGCTCAGTTAGAGTCGCCAGGTGATTTTGCCAGATGAAGGCAAGCCAGAGATTCACCAACTCGGGCTTCCTTAAAATATGGAGACTGTTCATCCCACCGAGCGTGCCAGAAACTATTGTTCATGGATCCGCCACCTGTGAAGGACTTGGTGTGTCAATGCGCCCTAGACTCGCAGACCAACATTGAAAGGACGGGAGGTAGGGATGCCCCCCGTGCCGATCTCCGGAGAAGGCCAACTCCTTTCCTAACCTACTTGGGGGGTTTTAGATAAGAGTGCAGGAAAGAGATTAAAAAGGAAAAGGGAACTGGAAAGAGATTGAAAAAGATAAGGGAACAGGAAAGAGATGTAAATATCATGCGTTTCGGGTGGGGGGAGAACAAGCAGCACGATCGCAAATTTGCATCCGAACCAACAACAATTAAAACAAAGCATGTAACAGAAACTGCAGCTGTTATTCTACCTGTTGGTCACGAATCCGCCACCAGGAAAGGGTTTGTTGCTATTGCGCCCTGGACCCGCGAACCAACATTGAAAGGCCGGAAGGAAGAGACGCCTTCCGGGCCAATCTCCAGAGAAGGCCGGCTCCTTGCGAGGGATAGTAAGATGAGAGTGCACGAAAGAGATAAAGAAACGGAAAGAATTTACAAATGCGAAAGATATAAATGTACAGAAAGAATATACAAATATACTTGGAGGTTGGTGGGGGGGAACTAACAGTACGGCAACCAGCAATCACCAATACTTACTGCATTATAAATATAAAGCACGACTGAGAACTGCAAAATCTAACGTATACTTCCGATACCCAAGCAGTGTACGCACGGCTACAACGGCTCCCTAACAGACATTCCCTACAAGGAACTAACAGTACGGCAACACGTCAATCACCACCTACGGACGCTAACATGGGTAGAAAGCAATCATAGAGATATCAGAGCCAGGTATATGTGTCGTGTAGAGAATTTAACCGCACAGCTTCAATGGCTCCCTAACAGACATTCCCTACAAGGAACTAACAGTACGACAGCGCACCAATCACCAGATACGGACCAGCAACTTAACACACAACTGATGAAACTGCTACTACATCTATTCTATGTATCCTTTTAATTAATGAAGTACAGAGGGTGCTTTAAACAAGCAATGCTAGAGGCACCTGCTCACCAAACGCTGAAATGAATCAACGAGCCGTGACGGAGTTAGCCTAAGGCATGAATATAAAGAAAGGCAGCATAAAAAACAGAAGCAGCAGAACAGAACCAGGCATACAAATTATATTTATAAGCACAAGCACGGTTACCTTGGTTCCCTAACAGACATTCCCCATCCACCCCCTTACAATGAAAACGTGGTGGGTATTTATAGCCCAAAGTTCCCCCCGTTACATTAATGGGCACAAAGTCCCAGTCAAACATTAGCTGACAAAAGCAGCCGCGGAACTGCTGATGCTGACATCTGTCGGGCTGGACTGTACTCTCGGCATGGTCTCCCTGAAGGTTGAACAGCCACGTGGCAGCGCGTTGGGTAGAACTTTATATTGACAAGAATGCGGGTAGCTGAGGCAGGTGGAAACTCACGTCAGTCTTAAATGAGGCAGCTGGCATAAGTAGTGCGGCCCATGCTTGTCCTTTTGCTCGGCATGTCTTGGCTCGGATCCCAAAGTTGGACACTTTTCGGATGATAATGCTTGACACGTGTCTGCCTTGAAAGGCAGTCTATCCAACTTCGCCCGGGAGTAGAGCACAATCGGGTAGCACAGGTGAAAAACAACGCAGTCGGGTAGCACTATTTCCCTACTGCGCACCGGTCAAAGGGCGCAGTCCGATTTCGCTGCGAAGTCGGGTTGCGCACCGGCACTTGCTGATTCTCACCGCCATTCGGACTTTGCACGGACAAGGGAGAGCAGTTCGGACTTCGCGCGAAGTATGAACTTCGCCCCATCACTTAGTCATTTTTCCTGCCAGCCTGCCAGCCTGCTACAAGCTGCGCCCAGAAAGAGGGGCGAAGTCGGACTTTGCACCAAAACTAGGCGAAGTACGCACTTTGCACCAAAACTGGGCGAAGTGCGAACTTCGCACCAAAATTGGGCGAAGTGCGCACTTCGCACAAAAAACTGGGTTTCCTGGTTCAGCTTCCCGGGGCCATAACTTTTGATCCGCTGACCCGATCGCCTATTATAATATATCGTTGGAAAGTTTGCGAGAAGATCTGCAATAATAAAATATCTAGGGCTCATTTTTTCCATTTTATCGCCCCTGTTTATGGCCCTCAAAAACCCAAACACCTCAGCATGCCCTGACACTTAGCCATTTTTCAGGGCAACTGCTGTCAATTTTGAGAAGAATGAGAATGTAGGGAAGAGAGAGAAGGGGGAGAAGGAAGAGCAGCTCTCTTACAAAAACTGAAAACATTGCACCCCGTGCAAAATGTGACAACACTACCCTATGTATCCTTCTGTTTAGTATTCCAGATCCAAATAATCACCAATGCCCAAATCCAGAATTCAGAATTCAGACAGATAGAAATATAAATGGACATGAAGCAAAAATACTAGCAGAAGACAACATAAAAGACAGAGACAAGAAGCAGAGCCAAGGATGCTTTGAATTAATTAGAAGGTGGTCCGTCACAACAGAGTCCTCTAGCAATATGTCCCCCCTCCACCCTTGTACAATGAAATGAGGCTGCTATTTATAGTGCAATTTTCCCCCCAATTACATTTTGGGCACAGAATCCTAGACCTGACAAAATTTGCAAAAGCTAACAAAAGCGGTTGATGTTGACATCTGCGGGTAAAGAACGTACTTGCAGCAACGTCCACCTGAAAATTAGCAGCTACGTGGCAGTGCGGTGGATGACGCTTCAAGTCAACTTGACTAAGGGCAGTTGTGGTACAATCTGTCAGTTCACGCTCATCTGTCTGGTACCCTGGCAGCACACCTTCTGTCACATATTTGACTCGAATATCGAAGCTGGACACCTGTCAGCATCTGATGGAGGGGGAAGAAATCGTCTTTAAGCTCAGCCTTTGTATGAGCGCAGTCAGACGGATGAGCGCAGTCGGGAGGATGAGCCTAGTCAGGCAGGGCCCGACACTTAGAATATTTTAGCAGCATTTTCCTGTCTTTCTGCCCTATTGCGCACAAATGGATGAGTGCAGTCGGGCGGGGCCCGACACTTAGAATATTTTTGGCTTCTTCTTCCTGTCTTTCTGCCCTATTGCGCACAAATGGATGAGCGCAGTCGGGAGGATGAGCGCAGTCGGGCAGATGAGCGCAGTCGAGAGGGGCCCGACACTTAGAATATTTTTGGTTGCTTCTTCCTGTCTTTCTGCCCTATTGAGCACAAATGGATGAGCGCAGTCGGGAAGATGAGCGCATTCAAGCGAATGAGCATAGTCGGGAGGATGAGCGTAGTCGGGAGGATGAGCGCAGTCGAGCGAGGCCCGACACTTAGAATATTTTTGGCTGCTTCTTCCTATCTTTCTTCCCTATTGCGCACAAATGGATGAGCGCATTCGGGAGGATGAGCGCAGTTGGGCAGATGAGCGCAGTTGGGAGGATGAGCGCAGTCGGGCAGATGAGCGTAGTCGGGAGGGGCCTGACACTTAGAATATTTTTGGCTGCTTCTTCCTTTCTTTCTATCCTATTGCACACAAATGGATGAGCACAGTCGGGCGGGGCCCGACACTTAGAATATTTTCTGGCCCGAAATTGAGCTTCCTGGTCCTGCTTCCCGAGGCCATAACTTTTGATCCACTGACCGAATCGCCTATTATAATATATCGTCGGAAAGCTAGCGAAAAGATCTACAATGATAAAATATCCAAAGCTTATTTCATCCATTTTATCGCCCCCGTTTATGGCCCACAAAAACCTAAAAACTTCGCATGCTCTTTGTCGCTTTAAAGCTCCATACTTAGGCCAAAGTTTATCAAAAAATAATGTGGCAAAAATGCCAACTCTATCCATTACTATGTCAGAGCATTTGGCTCCGACATCAGTTTGGTCATCAAGTTAGCCCAAGTGAACACTTTTCCTGAGTTGTATGAGGCAGCTCAGAGAGCAGAGCTAGATATGATTGCCATAGGTAGGCTCCCGCACAAGATGCAGCCGCCAATCTACCCAGATTTCCCTCAATCGCAGTATCCACCAGCGTCTGCCTCCTCCGCTGCATATCATGATCCAACATGGAACCCTGCACCAGTGGTCACTCAATATTCTCCCCAGGTGCATTTCCCCACTCAGCCTGCCCCTCCGCTCTCAGCTACCCCACGACATCCACCTCTTCTCGCCCCTCCACAATACCCAGCATTGCCTCCAGCACCGCCGTTGGCACCATTGCCTCCGCCGGCCCAGCCGGTACAAGCCATCGACATGCAGTCCAAGATTCTACAACAAATGGAGTCACTTACTTCTGTCTGCCAAACGCTGTCCAATGACATGGTTGTGATGAAGAAGAAGCAGGCCCAGCAGGAATTTATTCCTAGGAGACCATACCCTCCTCCGGCGCTGACAAGAGATCAAGCCGCTCAGGCTCAAAGGCCTCCAGCGAGAAATGTTGTTAACAATGCTGAGCCAAGTACTTCAGATCGGGTGCATTGGTGTTCTACTTGTAATGATCCGCATGGAGAGGACAGTTGCACGCTACATCAACATTATATCCAAACTTTGGCAGACAGCATCCCGGAAGACCAAGTTAACATGATCCGGGAGGAAGAGCGCAATTTTGCGGTCTCTGAAGAGGACCCGGTGTCAATTCTGACCAAGGAGGGAAAAAGGCCAATCGAAGTCGATACGACCCAGAAGAGAAAAGGTGCAACCCACTGCGGAAGCTCCTAACAAAGCACCGCCTGTGCCTCCTCCACCGACTAAAGAGAATACTCCACCGACTAAAGAGAAGCCACAACTCACAAAGACTCCAGGACTCAGCCTCCGGTAGAAACCAGGGAACAAGCTTGAGAAAAGCTTAAGTATTTGTTGCCACATTTTGCACAGGGGTGCCATGTTTTTGGTTTCTGCAAAAGAGCTGCTCTTTTCCTTCCCTCCTCCTCATTTTCCCCTTCTCCTTCTCTCCCTTTCTTCCTCTCCCTCACAGCTTCATTCCCTCTTCTTCTTTCCCCCTTTCTTCCCCCAGCAAAACTTCAGCAGGTGCACCTTGAAAAGTTTCTAAGTGTAGGGGCGACACCCGACTTCGCAGCGAAGTCGGAGTGCGCCCCTCAGCTGGAGCGCAGTAGGGAACCCGAAGTGCGCAAAATTTGACTAAGTGTCAGGGGCGCAACCCGACTTCGCAGCGAAGTCGGGGTGCGCCCTTCTTCCTGGGCGCACTAGGGGAATCATTCATCAAGAAAACGGCTAAGTCTTTGGGCGACACCCGACTTCGCAGCGAAGTCGGAGTGCGCCCCTTTTCCAGTGTGCGGTTTGAACAGAGGATGAAGACAGCCAAGCACCGGTGCGCAACCCGACTTCGCAGCGAAGTCGGAGTGCGCCCTTTGACCGGTGCGCAGTTGGGTGAAGTCAACTCAGAAATTTGCTAAGGCAAGAAGGCCTCCCAACTGCGCTGTTTTCCTCCTGCGCAACCCGATAGCGCCCGGATTCCTGGCGAAGTTGGATAAGCTGCCTTTCAAGGCAGACACGTGTCACACCTCAACATCCGACAAGTGTCCATCTTCGGGATCCGAGCCAGGACTTGACCGCGCAAGGACAAAGCATGGGCAACACTACCGGCACCATCTGTCATCATTTAAAGCCGATGTGAAGTGCCATCTGCCGCACCTACCCGCATTCCTGTTGACTGAAGACTTGACCCGACGCACTGCCACGTAGCTGTACCGCCTTCAGGGACACCATCTTTGCAAGGACGGTCGAGCCCGGCGAAGTCGGCATCAGCAGCTCTTCAGCCGCTCGTGTCAGCTGCTGTCTTGTCTGGGACTTTGTGCCCATGAATGTAATGGGGGGAAATTGGGCTATAAATACCCACCACATTTTGATTGTAAGTGGTGGAAGGGGAATATATTGCTAGGGAACAATTGTAGCTGTGCGTTTGCCTCAAATACAGACATATACTTGGCTCTGCTTACTGTCTTTTATCTTGCATGCTGCCTCTCCTTGTCATTTCTGCCTCATGTTTCTTGTGTCATTGCTTGTTGTTGTACTGAACTCTGGACTCCAGCATTTGATGGCCAGGTATTCCTGGAATGCATAGATAGAGGATACATGGGATCGTTGATAGCTGTAGTTTCAATGTGTGTTTGTAGATGAATGCTGTTAGTAGTGGTGATTGATTCGTTGCCGTGCTGCTTATTCCCCCCACCCAACTCCAATCACATTTGGAATCTCTTTCCTGCACCTTCTTTTTATCTCTTTCCGCATTTTTATCTCTTTCTCTGCACTCTTATCTTAACAAACCCCCCATAGGAGCCGGCCTTCTCCGGAGATTGGCACGGAAGGCATTCCTTCCTTCCGGCCTTTCAATCTGGTGGGCGAATCTGGGCGCAATAACAACAAATCCTTTCCTCATGGCAGATTCGTAACCAACGGTTTCTCCGGCACGCCGGTTTTTACCTTTCGTTTGGCATCGGTGGGACATGGTAGTTTCCCGCCCCCAAACAGAATCGAAGTACTAGTGCTCGCTTCATTGCTGTTCAAAATCAGAGCACTTGGCGACTCTGCAAATCTGAATATTCTGAGTCCGAAAGACCGGTCCTAACGCCTTCATGCAAACAAGAAGGTGGCGAGCAAGGAATCCGGGAGATCAGTCTGACCTTTACGAAATTGACATCGCCGCTCCAGGAGAGCGCGTCAGGCTGGCTGATTACCAAGCTCGCGAAGAAGAAATCCGAGAAGAAGCCGAGGCTGAAATCCAAGAAGCCGAGGCTGAAATTGAAGAAGAAGAGGCCGAAGAAGAATCCACATCTTCGGACAGTTCCGATACTGAGTACACTACCGGGTCAGAAGCAGACATGGCTGCTCAGCAAGATGATGATGATCTTTTCCCAGCAGTGGACTCTACGGGGCCCTTGGCCCTGGCCGGACAGCAAGCTGTGCCTCCTGCTGCCTTGAAGTCTATCCCTACGTACGACGGCTACGGCAAGACGGCGTATGAACACATCCAGGACATTCTCGCCCTGGCTGCGCTACACTCCATTACTGACGAAAGTGTGAAGACCCGTCTGCTAGCCCTTTCCCTTAGGGGAAAGCTTCTCTACTGGTGGAGATCACTGCCAGAGGGATCCATCACAGGGTGGCGACAGTTAGCCGGCAGACTCGTGAAAGGATGCAACGAGTCTGCTGACCCCTCTTCTCTGTTGCATCAGTTCCAAAGTATTCAGAGACACCCCCAAGAGGAGGTGTCAGACTTCAACATCAGGTTTGCGAGGTCTTGGAAACGAGTACCTCGCGAACTCCGACCGTCAGCAGGACAGGCCGCCTACTACTACCTGAGATCTTTCAACTCAGACATTTGCCTGCTGCTGAAGGTCGCCAGAATCAACACATTCCCTGCTCTGTACGAGGCTGCCCAGCAAGCTGAAATGGATATCATTTCCATCGGCAGGCTTCCACACAGAGTACAACCGCCCATCTACCCTGATTTTCCCCGATCACAGTATCCGTCTGCTTCTGGTTCGGAGCCGTCCACTTCAGGACAGCAACCCCAGCAGCAATGGAACCCGGCGCCGGTCGTGAACCCTTACGGCCCGCCACAGATTCATTATCCGCCTCCTCGTCCTCCACGTTTCCCAGCACTTCCTGCTCCTCCACAGCATGCACAATATTCAACTCCTCCTCCATTGGCTGCATTGCCTCCCCCAGCTCAGTTACCGCCGCCTCCCGATCATGATATTCAGAATCAAATTCTTCAGGAGGTACGGGCCCTGGCCTCTGGCTATCATACCATGTCTAACGACATGACTGTTCTGAAAAAGAAACAGGCCCAGATGGACCTGGCCCCAAGAAGGCCATATCCGCCTCCGGCGTTGACAAAGGATCGGCCCCCTGAGCAACATTTGCAACGGCGGCCCCCTCCGAGGAATGCTGCCATTGAAGAGGAACCTGGTACTTCAGACCAGGTCAACTGGTGCACCACGTGCAACGACCCGCATGACGAGGATGACTGTACACTGCACCAACACTACCTCCAGACCTTGGCCGGCAGCGCCATTGAGGATGAAGAGCTCTACATGATCCTAGGCGACGAAAGCAATTTCGCCGTCTCAGACGAAGTTCCGATGCCGCCTCCTGCCAAGGAAAATAAGAAGTCTGCCGAAGCCGCAGCCAAACCTTTAAAGGTGTACGCCAGAAGAGATAAGGCGCAACCTGAGGAGCTACCGCCCTACAAGAGACTGTGGCCTTACACAGCCAAAGACAAGGCTCCTCCGGCGAAGACTCCCGCGGTCAAGCCTCCTGTAGCCAAACCTCTTCCGGCTAAAGCTCCCGCTGCTCAGCCTCCGGCTGAAACAAAAGAACAAGCTCAGGAGAGGCTGAGATATCCGTCTCTGACCAAGAGACGAGAGAGTTGAGGCCACTCAACGGTACCGGACGAAGTATGAGCCGGCGAAAGAAGCGCAAGGAGCAAGCACTTCGGGCTACAGCATAGTAGACGAGCTGAAGAGAACTCCCGCAAGAATCAGCATGTATGATGCTCTTCAGCTCCCAGGTCAAGTTGATCTGTTGCAAGAATCTCTGAAGATTATGAAGAACGGCAAGCAGATACAGCCCGCTGTCCTGGTGCAACCCCTAACAGTCTCAGCCACTGGGAAGAACAGACCACCTCCCTTCTATCTGTCATTACGGATGCAAGGGTACATAGTACACAACTGCATGGTGGATTCTGGTGCTTCCACGACCGTAATGCCGAGAGCCGTCTGCGATGAAATCGGGATGGAGTACACAAGGAGCAGCCAAGGCGTGCTTGCAACTGGACGGCACCCCTGTCAAGACGAGTCGGTGTCATAAAAGACATCCCCATTCGGCTGCACAAAGCTCTCGACATCGTGGTCATCCAGGAGGTTGTGGTCGTTGACTTGGAACCCTACTTCGGCATGTGCCTCTCCAGGGAGTTCACGGCGAAGTTGGGAGGGTATTTATCTCTGGACTACACGCACATGGAAGTGCCCTTCAAGGGAAGGAGACTGAAGATTTTCAATGAGAAGCCTTCCACTTACTTAGTAGAGAAGATACCCGGAGAAGAGCCTGAGGATTGCATGATTCAGCTGTCGGAGGAAGAACTGGTAACAGTGGACATGACGGAGCAAGCTCTCGAGCAGCTGCAAGTAGAAGATGAATTCTCCTTGCGGGACTTCAACGCTGTAATTGAAACTGAGCAAGGCTGCTACACCATTGTTCAGCCTGAAAGGCTCGACAAGTCAGCCAGGAGAGAAGTAGGACCAGCACCTGAAAAGCTGTGGAAGCTTTTCTTTGACGGCGCACGATGCAAAAATGGCGCCGGTGCGGGAGTGCTTTTGGTTTCCCCAACCGGGATCCAGAAGGATTACACTTACAGGCTGGCCTGGAGCTGTACAAACAATGCGGCGGAGTACGAAGCCCTGTGCTTGGGTTTGCGAAAGGCGGAGAGACTAGGGATCAAACATCTGTAGATCTACGGAGATTCAGAGTTGGTGTGCCACCAGGTCACGAACAAGTGCGCCTCCAAAAAGCACTATCTCAAGGCGTACCAGAATCGGGTCTAGGATCTGATGGAGTCTTTTGACTCGTTGAATGTCAAGGCTATTTCACGAGAGAAAAACAAGCATGCTGACATTCTGGCGTCTGTTGGAGCCAGGTACGTTCCGGCTGATGACACCGTCCAGAAGCCAAAGCCGGTTCGTACTATTTACAGGCCTTCTGTGCCTGATAAGGACACCCACTGGCAGGTGTTTAGCTGTGACGAGGAGATCGTCACATTTTTGGTAAATGAAGCCTGTTCAATCGAAGGTAGAGACCCTGATGACGAGCAATACGAGGGGTTAATACAGTTAAAGAATAATCATGTCCCAAAAGGACTGATTACTCTCGAGAGTCTATTTGATCAGAACGACAGAGCCATATCTCACCGGATCAAAGTAGACCCGAAGCAGTATGCCGACCTGGAGCTGGAACCTGGTAAATCGATCAAGGTCGGGACAGACTGCACCACAGAGGAACTCGAGCAGATCAGAGCATTGTGTCGAGAGTTCCCTGACATAGTAGCTTGGAGCTACCAGGACTTGAAGGGGTATGATAGAGAAATAATCCAGCATACCATTGAGCTAGAAGATGGCGCCAAGCCATTCCGGCAAAAACAGAGGGCCGTCAATCCAAAAATCGAGGCCATGATGAAGGCCGAGCTCTTGAAGATGCTGGAGGCCAAGATCATCTACCCCATCAAGCATTCATCTTGGGTTGCGAACTTGGTTCCTGTGAGGAAGAAGAACGGAGACATTCGTCTCTGTGTGGACTTTAGAAATCTGAATCAGGCCTCCCTCAAGGACCATTATCCGCTGCCCCAAATTGATCAGATCCTCCATATAGTTGTTGGAGCCCGAAGATTTTCCCTCTTAGACGGTTTTTCCGGCTACAACCAGATATGGGTCAAGGATGAGGACCAGCATAAGACGGCGTTCACCACCAAATGGGGAACGTTCGCCTATCAGCGCATGCCTTTCGGCTTATCCAATGCTGGCGCCACATTCCAAAGAGCCATGGACCTGGCCTTCCGAGAGCTGCTTAACAAAGTAATTGTCATCTACTTGGATGACATGACTGTTTTCTCTCACAAGCGAGAAGATCATGTTCCCCACCTGCGGCAAATATTCGAAAGGTGTCGTGAATTCGGCATCTCCATAAACCCGAAGAAGTCTGTCTTCGCGGTGAAAGAAGGAAAGTTGCTGGGGCATGTCATCTCAGAAAAAGGCCTAGCCATAGACCCTGACAGAGCAGAGGCCCTCCTCCGCTTGTCCCCCCCAATTGACAAAAAAGGGCTGCAGTCCTTCTTCGGCCAAATCAACTTCGTGCGGAAGTTCATCCCGGACTTCGCACAGGTAATCAAGCCCATGGCCGAGTTGCTGAAAAAGAATACTGAGTTCTTATGGACTGAAGAAAGGGGGCAAGCCTTCGAGGAGATCAAAGCTCGCATTGCACAAGCGCCGGTGTTGATAAACCCGGACTACTCCAAGGATTTCATCTTGTACGCGGTGGGAGAACCAGAGAGTTACGCCGCAGTTCTGACCCAAAAGGGAGATGATGGCGAGGAGCGCCCCATTGCGTTCCTGAGCCAAGTAATCCAGCCGCACGAAGAGAAGTACAACTTTATAGAGCGGCAGGTTCACGCCGTCATGAAATCTCTCCGTAAGTTCAGACACTTTGTCTCCCAAAGCAAGATCACTGTCTTTGTGATCCACCCGGACGTTCGAAGCTTCATCATTCAAGGAGAGCCGGGTCACAAGAGAGCGGGATGGATTGCCAAAATCCAGGAGTTCGACATCGAAGTGCGGCCAACCAAGCTAGTCGGAGGCCGAGCCTTGTGCCAGGAGCTAGCCCGAAGCGCAGCAGCCGAGATAGCCGCCTGCGAGTGGGAGGACCCAGCAACACGCATCAACCTAGCCAACTCCTTACCCGAGGAGTGCGGTCGGACAGATGAACTGGTGAGATACTTCTGCACCGGAAGATGTCCAGACCACATGAATGCCTCACAAAGAAGGAGGTTTCGGTTAGGTGCTTTGAAGTACACTCTTCGCCCAGAGGGGCTTTACTTTAAAAACATCGACGGCATCCTGTTGCGGTGCGTCAGAAAAGCAGACCAGTCCAGGGTCCTTGGAGAATTTCACTCCGGGATGCCTGGGGGTCATCATTCCGCAAGGCCCACGGCCTTGAAAATAATCAGAGCCGGGTACTACTGGCCCACTCTGTTCACAGACGCTCATGCGGTCTGTTCCAAGTGTGATCAATGCCAAAGATTTGCTGGCAGAAACAGAAAAGCACCCCTGCCCCTTCAACCGATCCAAGCCGAGGCTCCGTTTCAGCAATGGGGTCTGGATTTCATCGGGGTGATTTCGCCGAACTCTGCAGCGGGCCACAAGTTTATCTTAACCGCCACCGATTACTTCACACGGTGGGCAGAAGCGATCCCCACAAAGAACGCCGACCAAGAGACGGTCATCAGGTTCCTTGAGAGTCTGATTACCCGTTTCGGGGTCCCTGAGTCGATAGTGACGGACAATGGTCCGGGGTTCGCAGGCGCAGTACTCACGGAGTACACCAGCAAATTCGGCATCTATCACAAGATGTCTTCCAACTACTACCCGCAGGGGAATGGTCTCGCCGAGTCCACCAACAAGAATCTACTGAAAATCATTCGAAGGACAGTGGAGAATAACAAGAGGACTTGGCACCTACTCCTGAATCGGGCGCTATGGGCGGACCGAATCTCATTCAAGAAGTCCATCAAAACGTCCCCCTACGCGCTCGTGTACGGCAAAGAAGCTGTCTTGCCGACTCACCTTGAGATACCCGCTCTCTGGATGCTCGATGAGGAGAAAGGTAGCGGAGACCCGGTGGAAGACAGACTTTGCCAACTGTTGCAGTTGGAGGAAGACAGAGAGAAAGCGTACCAGGCCTTCACAAAACACGCTGAAGCAACGCAAGGCTGGTTCGCGAAAGGCGCCACTGCCCGAGTTTTCAAAATCGGGGACCTGGTGCTTAAATGGGACTCGTTCAAGGCCAAACCCGGCAACCATGGAAAGTTTGATGCCCTCTGGGAGGGCCCCTATCAGATTGCCCGGGTGAATCAGTTCAATGCATACATGCTTCGGGACATGGAGGGACATCCTCTCCCCATTCCCGTCAACGGGTTCCACCTAAAATTGTACCACCACTGAAGGCGCCCGAAGGGGCCCTTCCTTGTACAGATTTCCTTTTTTTTTGTATTTCAAGTTTTTAGCATGTAAATATTTCAGTTTTCAGTTTTTTTCCAAGTAGCCCAAGTTTGAGGCAATTCCCCGACTTCGCAGCGAAGTCGGGCAGCGCTCACCAAATGGGGCGAAGTAGGGAAGAAGGCAGTCGAAGAAAAGGCTAAAGTGTCCAAGACTAGCTGCCCAACCCGGCGAGTCGGGCGAAAAGAAAAAGTTGTGTTAACCAATTTGCGAAGTCGGGTTTGCGCCCTCAAAGGGCGATCGGGCGAGACTACAAAGAAACGCCAAGAGTCGGAGTGCGCCCCGTTTTCTGCGCGAAGTCGGACTGCGCCCGTTTTCCGGGCGAAGTCCGAGTGCGCCCCCACTCTCGGGCGCACCCTGGGTGATCCGACAAAAGGAGCTGAAAGCGCCTAAGTGTAAAATCCAAAGTTCGCCGAATTTCGAGCGAAGTCCGACTGCGCCTATTTTTTGGGCGAAGTTCGACTTGCGCCCGTTTTCGATGCGAAGTCCGACTGCGCCCCGAATTTTGGGCGAAGTCCGAACAGCTCACCACGCAGAACGAAAAAATCACAAGTGTGGGCCCACGGCGAAATTCGGCACGAGGCTAAATTGGGTTATGTTCTTTGAAAAGTGTGCCCAATGGTGGCGGTGACGTCAGCGGCGGCACGACAATCAAAAGGCTTTAAATGATTGCGCGATTACCAATGACAATGCATTTAAAGGGTAAGGCGCCTTTTTGGGGGCTAACGACTAATAAATCACGTTTTTCGAAAAAAGGCCCATGCACAGCCGCCAAGATCATAACGCCTCCACCAACCCAAAGCAAACTGCCCTAACTCCCTCCTTCGCGCCATTAATGAGCAGTCACTGTCTACAAAAGGACCCTGGCACGGCCAGAAAATTCATAAGTTCGAAGCTGACTCCCGGACTGCAGAGAATAAGCCTGACAAGTTCAGAAGTATTTGTCCCTGTCTGATTGTTCCAACCAGGATGGACAAGGGAAAAGCGCCCGTACGGGCGCAATCAAGTGTAGAAACGCGCGAAGCTGACAAGTCTCCCGAGTCCAGCGACCATGAGAGCGCAGCGCCTCAGAAGGGCAAGAAAGCAAAATCCAAAACAAAGAGGCGCGTAGCTGGCCAGACTCCGCCGCCACCAATCAATCGTCTGTCCGGGTACAAAGATGGTTCATTTTCCATCAGTATCACGAAGCTGCGTCTAACTATCGCAAAGTGGGTGGGTAAGGTTCCGCCTTCTCACCACCTCGGAGCTGCATATAATTCGAATCTTCACTGGTTCCTGTGCCCTCCGACTCACTGGTGTCCGGAGCTGGTTGAGGTGATTGCCGAATACTATAAACCAGCTGCGCGGCAGGTCTGCGATAACAGAGGAAGGGTGTTGTTCACTCTCTTTCGAGAGAGCGTCCAGCCGGCGTTCGCCCCAGGGCTTCAGTACAGCCCAGACGTAATTGTCAGAAGGGTGAGCATCGAAGAACAGACTGGCAGATTTTCGCAGACGAAGCGGATGAGAGAGTTCCTTAACTCAGAGCTGAAGACTCCGCTGAACCCTGGGCAATGGCCGACTGGCCCCATACCGCTGGACCGATTCGAGAACAGATACATCTACATCATCCTAGCATGGGTCCTCGGCTGCGACTCAGACAGAGTGGTACGGCCGTTTCAGCTGGCGATGGCCGAGTGCATCCTGCACGGGGAGTTCTACGACTCCACGGCGCAAAAAGCGGGAAGCGCCCAATCTTCTACGACTGGGCGGACTGGTTGGCTTACGCAATTCATGCGAGCCTGGTGAGACTGCAGCAGAAGCAGTCAACGGACTTCCGGTTTTGCTCATTCCTCACATGGCTATGCCTGTACCATATGCATTACCGGATGAACGTCCCTGATCTGAGGAAGGCAAACGAAAGAGGAGAGCCCCTCCCCGTGTACGAATGGACTGAGGCCCTGTACCGGAAGGGCTCGTTCTACGAGTTTAATGTTAGTTTTCTGGGCCAGGCAATGGGACTGTTCAACCGTGGCGCAACTCGACCACCAGCGGCTATGACAAAACATCTGACAGACAACGAGCTTGGTGATACCTTCAGGCTGACCCAGGGTATTGTTGTCCGAATCTACGGATTCAAGGGAAAGCCGTGTTTGCTGCCCTACTTCTGCACAGACCATCAGTTCGGGATGGAGGTGGCGCGGCAAATGGACTACGTCGAAGAGGAATTTGGCCAGGGAAAGAAAAGGGGTCACATATTCAAATATCCTATGACCTGGGCCAATATTCAAGTCTTCGAAATTGGGCAGCACGTTTATCTTGAACAGGAGCTCCTTGAGATGGGCCTGGTAATGCTGCCCCAACGCTGGAAGTACGACCCAATCGGAGTCCGGGGAAAGTTCACGCACATCTGTCCGAGACCTGAGATCATGCAAGAAAGAAGGAACTTGACAGGTGCGGACCTCTATTGGCGCATTCATTTGATGCAGTCATGGCCACCATGGCATGAATTTTACTGCGAAGAGGTCACTTACGATCCTGAACGGAATCCGGACCACCGAATGGAGTCAGCAGGATTCAAGAAATTCCTCGCTAAGGTGGCGCCGCTTAACTGGCATAAGGACAAAATCCTCGAATGTTGGAAAATGAGGTGTCGCACGCAACACGACAAGTCAAGCCGGAAGAATCTTGCCGTTGATGATGAATTTTCGGCACTATATGATCAACACGTCGACACGTGGCAGCCCTTCGAATTTCGCGTTTGCGTTCCCCGAGGCGCAAACATAAGGTATAAAAGAAGGGCTACCCCTCAATCATTGTCAACCCCGGCGACTTCCAGCGCGACTCCTTCCAGCAGTCAAGTGGGCCCGATGCAGCCTGTTACTTTTGTAGCAGCGCCCGAAGCGGCGCAAGGTTCAGCGCGGTCAACTCCTGAGCGGGCCCCTCCATCAACAGAAAAGACATCCACGCCGCCAGCCAGTGGACCAAGTGCGGCAGGTATCCTCCCAGCGCGACCCAGGTACAAATTTACCGTGGGGACATCAGCGCCTGCCCCTTTATTGCCGCTTCCTTCAGGACCAACCGCAGCGTCGGGAGAAAAGAAAAGGAAAAAGGTCGAAAGGACTAAACGTCCAAAGGAACCACTGCAGCAACCAGCCGCGGAGCAGTCGCAAGCAGCAGCGCCGGAGGTTGTCTCTTTAGACAGCCCCGAACCAGAAGCACGCACCCAGGCCGCAACCATCCCTCCAGCATCGGCTCAGGCGGAGCCCGCAGGTATGTCCTCTGTGCCATTTGCCCAAGTCCACGTCAGCCCTGCAAAAACCCCAACTCCCACTTCGTCAGGGCAAGCCGTAGCCGCACCCTCCGCATCTCAAGCCACCCCGCCGTCCAGCGACTTTCACTCATTTGACCAGTTTGCTCAGGACCCCAATGCTTTTCAGTCCCTGAGTCAAACCCTAGAGCCATCACCCGCGGTTAGTGCTGAAGCCGCTCCCTCATCTCCACATCCTTCGCCCCAACCAACTGAAACCCTACCAGCGCCGTCTAGCCAAACCCTTGTCACTCCTAGGACCCGGTCGCCCTCGAAGGTAACCACCCCCTCTGGTATCCCACCGACTTCATTGTTCGCGGGAAAAATGCCGCAGCAGGCCCAGGAGCTGGAAGATCTTGATTTCATGAGCATCACTGAGGACCAGCCTGCGGCGATAAGAGCCGCGGGGGGATCTGCCTCCTTCCTTCAAGGAGTTAAGCGCAGTAGGGCCGAAGGGATAGCCGCCCGGTCAAACGCACAAAGTTTGACCTAAATCGGAGAGTGCTTACGACAGAAAAGCTGATTCCTAAGGTGAAGAAGCCTCTCCGCGACATGACCGAGGCAGACTACGAGCTTCAGACCAAGGAGAAGAACTTCGATGATATCAACGAAGAGTATGAGATCCGCGGTATTCGCCGCAGAACAGACAACCTCCTTGTCAAGCATCTCGAGACCCAGGAGGCGCTTTTCCAGCTGCAGAATACCACAAGGCAGCTCGAAGAAGACTTGGCGAGGGCTACCGCGCAGTTGGGGTCAGCGCAGCAAGAAGTTGAAGACCTTAAGGCTCAGCTGGCCGCCGCTCGGCGAGACGGTCGAGCAAGAGAGAAAAGCAGCGCTAGAGCAGGTTTTGCAACTGCGGGGTTCGCTGAAACGAGCGCAGTCGCAGCTCGCGGAGAAAGCATTACAAGCGACGGCCTTTTCAAAGAGCAAGGCGAAGGAGATGCGCGCAAGTCTGCTACAAGGTTGCAAGCCCAACCTTGTCAAGTCCTTGACAGTTCTGGATTTCTTATCCAGAATTGAAGAAATATCTACCCAGGGCAAGCCTGTGGTAGAGGAAGCCGAACACCAGGCGAGGCAATTGCTAGACCTGGCTATGGAACTTGAGAAGTTAGAGCGCGATGGCTTCCGAATCTCCCCCATGTCCCATCTTGCCTCAGAGTGGGCAAATGCAAGGGTAACCTTGCACACTTACTTCGCCCGGACAGAAAGGATCAAAACGGCCAGGCAGGCGTTGGACGCCTTAGAACGAGAAAGACATATTCTCCTGGCACCCTTTCGCGTTCTGTCCGAGCACGGGTGTCCGAGCTATGTCAGAGATGACGAACTCCTCACCCTTGAGCAGGTAAAAGAGAACTGGCTGTCCTTCGAGGCGGATACAGCCGAAATCGATGGCTGGACAGAGCCAGTTCAAGAAGCGCAGGTCACTCAAATGATGGCGAAGTACTGCAAAATCAACTCTTCTCTTGAGGAGTTGGGCAAAATATTTGACACCATTGACCTGCATGCGGTCGCTGCATTCCATGCAGTACTCAGAGAAATCAGCGACCCCTCTCCTTTCCAAGCCGCAGTCTGGGATCAAGCTAAGGCTGTGGTCGAACGCATCAGCAAGCTAGAGGCCGGAAGCGGAGAGCCTTCTGATTCAGAAGGCGAGACTGAGGAGGCAACTGGTGAAAGTGAAAATGAAGAAGAACAGTTGCCCCGAGGTAAGCAACCAGAGCAGCAGAAGACAGGGGAAGGAAGTTCCTCTGCACCCAAAGGATAAAGGCATGGTTCTTTGCGTCGAGGCGAGCTCGACACCCCGCGAGCCGCCAGGAATGTTGCCACATTTTGCACAGGGGTGCCATGTTTTTGGTTTCTGCAAAAGAGCTGCTCTTTTCCTTCCCTCCTCCTCATTTTCCCCTTCTCCTTCTCTCCCTTTCTTCCTCTCCCTCACAGCTTCATTCCCTCTTCTTCTTTCCCCCTTTCTTCCCCCCAGTAAAACTTCAGCGGGTGCACCTTGAAAAGTTTCTAAGTGTTGGGCGCCACCCGACTTCGCAGCGAAGTCGGAGTGCGCCCCTCGGTGGAGCGCAGTAGGGAACCCAAAGTGCGCAAAATCTGACTAAGTGTCAGGGGCGCAACCCGACTTCGCAGCGAAGTCGGGGTGCGCCCTTCTTCCTGGGCGCACTAGGGGAATCATTCATCAGAAAAACGGCTAAGTGCTGGGGCGACACCCGACTTCGCAGCGAAGTCGGAGTGCGCCCCTTTTCCAGTGCGCAGTTTGAACAGAGGATGAAGACAGCCAAGCACCGGTGCGCAACCCGACTTCGCAGCGAAGTCGGAGTGCGCCCTTTGACCGGTGCGCAGTTGGGTGAAGTCAACTCAGAAATTTGCTAAGGCAAGAAGGCCTCCCAACTGCGCTGTTTTCCTCCTGCGCAACCCGATAGCGCCCGGATTCCTGGCGAAGTTGGATAAGCTGCCTTTCAAGGCAGACACGTGTCACACCTCGACATCCGACAAGTGTCCATCTTCGGGATTCGAGCCGAGACTTGACCGCGCAAGGACAAAGCATGGGCTACACTACCGGCACCATCTGTCATCATTTAAAGCCGATGTGAAGTGCCATCTGCCGCACCTACCCGCATTCCTGTTGACCGAAGACTTGACCCGACTGCCTTGCCACGTAGCTGTACCGCCTTCAGGGACACCATCTTTGCAAGGACGGTCCGGCCCGACGAAGTCGGCATCGGCGGCTCTTCAGCCGCTCGTGTCAGCTGCTGTCTTGTCTGGGACTTTGTGCCCATGAATGTAATGGGGGAAATTGGGCTATAAATACCCACCACATTTTGATTGTAAGGTGGTGGAAGGGGAATATATTGCTAGGGAACAATTGTAGCTGTGCGTTTGCCTCAAATACAGACATATACTTGGCTCTGCTTACTGTCTTTTATCTTGCATGCTGCCTCTCCTTGTCATTTCTGCCTCATGTTTCTTGTGTCATTGCTTGTTGTTGTACTGAACTCTGGACTCCAGCATTTGATGGCCAGGTATTCCTGGAATGCATAGATAGAGGATACATGGGATCGCTGATAGCTGTAGTTTCAATGTGTGTTTGTAGATGAATGTTGTTAGTAGTGGTGATTGATTCGTTGTCGTGCTGCTTATTCCCCCCACCCAACTCCAATCACATTTGGAATCTCTTTCCTGCACCCTTATCTCTTTTTATCTCTTTCCTGCACTCTTATCTCTTTTTATCTCTTTCCTGCACTCTTATCTTAACAAACCCCCCATAGGAGCCGGCCTTCTCCGGAGATTGGCACGGAAGGCATTCCTTCCTTCCGGCCTTTCAATCTGGTGGGCGAATCTAGGCGCATTAACAACAAATCCTTTCCTCATGGCAGATTCGTAACCAATAGTATCCATCACTGACAAAGGGGTAAAGGGTTGAGGCCACGCAGCAGTACCGTACCAAGTACGAGCCAGCGAAGGAAGCGGAAGGGCCCAGCATCTCAACCTACAACATAGTAGATGAGCTGAAGAAGACCCCGGTGAAAATAAGCATGTATGATGCCCTTCAACTCCCAGGTCAGGTAGATTTGCTGCAAGAATTTCTAAAGACTGTTAAGAGCGAAAAGCCACCACAGCCCGTGTTAGCTCAGCCCTTGACTACTTCAATCATCGAAAAAAACAAACCACCATCTTTCTACTTGTCTTTGTGAATGGAGGGACATGTGTTACACAACTGCATGATTGATTCTGGTGCATCAACTACTGTTATGCCGAGGGTTTTCTGTGAAGAAATTGACATGGAATACACATGGAGCAGTCAAGGTGTCTTGCAACTAGATGGCACTCCTGTGAAGACGGTAGGCGTCATCAAAGACATTCCTATCTGTTGGCAATTTCGTCACATTGGAGGGGTGATGAAAATTAATGTTGTGTAAAATATTTTCTTGTTTTCTTTATTTTTGTTGAGAGTGGTATCGCAGCAAGTTTGGTTATCATTTTTGAATTCCCTTTGTAGATAACTGTGTAAGAGAAAGCTTCCCTTATAGCACTAGCAGGAACAGGCAACTTCGCAAACAGGAAATACGGAAAACATAGGCGCAGACCTGAAATCTCCTAAGGCATAGAAAGAGCTTCGCAAGCGAAGCCCCCGCGAGACCTGTTTCGGGCCGAAATCCTGCGAAGCATAAAATGTGAGATGCGAAAGTTGCTGAAGTATGGAGAAACACTTCGCAAAATTTCCAGTGAAGCATTGGCGAACCTCCCCCAAGAAAAATCTACTTCTCTCAAAACTTTTGCGAAGTACCTGCTTCGGGCGATTTCAGTGCGAAGCTTCCCCATACGAAGGTTGATTGCCCCCGAAAGTTTTCTAAGGCATGGATGAGCTTCGCCCAAACTCCTCCCGAACGGCCATTTTGAAGAAGGTTCGCAACGAAGCATTTTTGATAGCCCATCAGCGAAGCATTTTTGATAGCCCATCAGCGAAGCATCCACTTCCGGCAAGGACTCTTGCGAGGCAACCTTCAACCCACCTTTCCAGCGAAGCAATGAAAGATTGAGAGCCATGTTTTGAGAAGGAATATCTGCTTCGGCACTAAGTCCTCGCGAAGCCATTTTTGGAAGTCCCTTCGTGCAAAGCGCCCATCCAAGGAGGTTAGACCCACTTTGGCTCACAACCATTGCAAAGTAAGGTCCCGAACTGGAATTTGGCGAAGCTCTTTAAGGGCACACACTCCAAGGCTCGGTATCTTTTCGAGGCAATCGAGTGTTTCATAAATGAACTTTTACTTGCCTGAGAGACCCGGGGCTCATTTTTGGCAATCCGAAAAGAGATGTCAGTCGTAGGAGGAGAGCCCGATGGACATAGCAGCCACTCGAGCTCCGCACCCAGAGAAAGCTAGGATGAGTCAGGCGGCCCATAAATGCAAATTTCCCCGGCTGACGCGGCCGTAGCTGCTAATTGTAGAAAAATATGTGAGAGCTTGGTCACGGGAGGAGCGAGAACAGATTTCTCAAGTTTTTGATGGCGTACTTCCATATTTTGTGCATTGATGGCTCATAGGGTCGGGTCCTCTATAAAAACCTGTGAATTGTAATGAGAAATGGGGGAGAAATTTTGCTAGAAAGTTGTTGTAACTTGATTTCTGCGATTAATATCAAGAACTTTGGGCCTCATTTCTCTCTTGTATGCTGCCTTCCGTGATTATTTCTTTTATTCTGTCTTCATTTATGTACTGTAATTCTGAATCCTGGATTTAGGTGTGTGATTGTGGACAGAACCCTGGAATTCTCTTGAAGGATACATAGGGGGGAAAAATGCTGTGTTAGTCTTCTTGTATGCTGCCTGTGGATAGTGTTTCTGCTATATTCACCTATTTCTTAATTGTTGTAATTCTGAAATCTGGATTTCGGCGTAAGGGATTAGGAGGATCCTGGAACTCGTCCAGAGGATACATAGGAAAGCTAGTGTGACGTTCATTCGCGTTTTACTCTTTGTATTTATTGCTGATACCTCAAGATATTAGCTAGTAATCGTGCTGCTGGTTCTTTCCCTCTGAAAATCCATTGACAATCTTTCCCTTACTCCCTTTATTTCTTTCCTACACCCTTACTCTTTTATCTCTTTCTTGCACTGTTAGCTTAAGACACTAAGTAGTTTAGTAAAGGAGCTGGCCTTTCTTCGGAGATTGGAACGGAGGGCATCTCTTCCCTCCGGCCTTTCAATGTTGGTCCAGGTCTAGGGCACGTATACATGCCAAAATCCTTTCCTGTGGCAGATTTGTGACCAACAGTTTCTGGCATGCCCGGTGGGACCCGGTCAGTCTCACTTTGTGAGTGGTAGTGAGAACCAATGCTTATCTCATTGCCAAAAGACTCTAGCATCTGGCAGCTCTGTTCAACCTGAGAATCTTAAAGTCATAGAGACCAGTACTAAAGTATCCGTGCCTTCATGCAAACAAGATGGAGATTTAGGAATAGTGGAGAAGAGACTGAGTTCTTTGAACTCGATATTAATGCCTTCAGGGAACGCTCCAGGTTGGTCACCCCTGAATCACTGTTACGTGGAACGTCCTCGCGAGAGGCTGCCTTTGACGAACAAGGGCCATCTTCGGATAGCACAACAGCTAGTCTTCCTCCTAATCCTCCTAACTCGCCAGATCATCCAAGTGCCTCTGTTCTAGTTAGTAATCCAGTTAGCAAACAACAAGGAACTTCAGGAATTCCTGTTTTTTGGAATCTCGGCACAAACATGGCACACCAGCAACATCAACAACAAATGCAGCAGCAGCAGCAACAACCGCCGCCCATATTGTTCCCGGCATGGAATTCTTCCGGACCATTAAATCTAGCAGGACAAGGGCAGGTTCCACCTGCTGCTATGAAGAAAATCCCCACATTTTATGGAACAGGGAAGACAGCTCTGGAACATATCCAAGACATTGTTTCTCTGGCAGCGATTCACGACATCACAGAAGAAAGAGTTATGGTAAAGCTTCTAGTTCTGTCTCTCAGAGGAAAGCTCCTCTACTGGTATAGATCCCTACCACCTGGTACTATAACTGGATGGGACTAGTTAGCCGGACAATTAATGAGGGGTTTCAATGAATCCGTCGATCCATCCTCTCTCTTGCACCAGTTTACGACGATTCAGAGACACCCGCAGGAGGAGATTGCTGATTTCAACGTAAGGTTCGCTCGAACTTGGCAAAGGATACCAATTGGACTCCGACCAACCAACGAAGTTGCGGCGTATTATTACCTTAGGGCCTTTAACCCTGACATCAACGTGATGGTAAGATATTCAACTGTCAATACCTTCCCTGAACTGTATGAATTGGCCCAGAAAGCGGAAATGGATTTCATAGCCGTGGGTAAACTTCCTCAAAGGATGTTGATGCCCATACTTCCAAATTCCCTCAGTCCTAGTATACAAGTGTGGCTACTTCGCAAATCTTCGCAACCCCTGCATATCCAATCTCATCATGGAACCCGAACCACATTGTGTCTCAGGTCACTACTTCACAAATACATTTTTCTACATTTTCAGCACCACCGCTAACTGTCCCTTCGGCATTTCCTATGTTACCAGCACCACCCCAATACCCTGCCCTACCCCCAATACCAACGATGGCCCCATTGCCACCTGCCCCCAAAGCTGAAGATATGCAGGCTAAAATACTACAGGAGGTTCAATCCCTAAACTCCACGGTACAGACCTTGTCTAATGACATGACCATCATGAAGAAGAAGCAGGCACAACAGGAGTTCCTTCCAAGGAGGTCTTATCCCCCACCAGCGCTCACTAAAGACCAAATGGCACAACAAAGGAGGTCATCGGCAATAAATGCCGTGATTGACGAAGTCCCAAGCACTTCTGACTACATACATTGGTGCTCCACGTGTAACAACCCACATGAAGAAAATACCTGCATGCTGCATCAACATTACGTACAAACGCTATCGGGTAGTAGCCCTAGTGGTCAAGTCAATATAATCAGGCAAACAGATCAGAAGCTAGTAATTGATGAAGAAGAGCAAGTTTCAGTCCTTACTAGGGAAGGAGAAAGACCAATGGAGGTAGATGCGGCTCAAATGCC
Organism: Wollemia nobilis; assembly: GCA_028583015.1. Taxonomy (NCBI): domain Eukaryota; kingdom Viridiplantae; phylum Streptophyta; class Pinopsida; order Araucariales; family Araucariaceae; genus Wollemia; species Wollemia nobilis. The sequence goes on along the minus strand of JAQPPZ010000380.1, from coordinate 6,385,420 downwards.
CCCCCCTAAAGGTGAATACTTGCCGCGAGAACGGACAACAACCTTCCAAGGCCCCGGACGAAGTTTCTCATCCTGCGCTAGCAAAAGAGAAGACCCAACAGGATTTCGCAACCCCGCCTCAGGCGGAAACCAAAGAACAGGCTAGGGAAAAGCTTAAACTCCCTTCGCTGACCAAACGACAAAGAGTCGAAGCCACGGAGCAGTATCGCACGAAGTATGAGGCTAAAAAAGAACCCGAGATACACAACTCCTTAATATACAACATCTTAGACGAGCTAAAGAAAACACATGCCAATCCTCCTAAGGCTTCGAAAATTTCTGACAACCCGATGCCCATCAGTGAAGAAGAAGAGGTTGCGCCTCTTAAGATAAAAAGGAGAACAAAAAGGTCTAAAGGGCAAGGGGCTGCGCCTGAGAAGGAAATTGTGTCACAGTCTGAGGTGACGCCGCCCCAAAAGAGGAGCAGAACCTCATAAGCCGCTGCAACAAAGGAGGATACCCCCCCATTCACATAAAATCAATGGATAGACCAAGTCTTCAGCTCACCAGCTCAGGCGGAGCTCGCAAGTACTCATTCCCTATTCTTTCAAGCTTCTGAGTTAGTGTCTGCGACGCCTTTGTCCTCTGCTGCTGGAACCATCCCTGCTGCCATTCCCTTGGTTAGTGGAGTAGCAGCTACCCTTTCCCTTGCAGCATCTCACACCCTCATTGAGGAAGCCTAACCCTTCATTGCGCTCGAAGATGGCGCTCGAGTTCGCTCCGCTGGCTGGCGATTCCGGGAATCGCCCGAGTTTTCTAGCGACGATGGGTATCGCTTCTTTTTTGAGCGAACCCTGGCCGGACGGGCGGCTTCAGGAGCAAAAGGTTAAAAAAATTCCATAAGTGCTTCAAGACGACGGTCGCTCGCCCAAGGTACAAGTGCCCAAGGTCGCTCATTTCCTAAGCGACCCCGGGAATGGCCCTAATTTCTAAGCGAACCTCGTCTCAAGCAGTCTCCAACCAGCGAACCTTGGGATGCCCATCGAAAGGAGCGACGGGTTATGTTTTTGAGGTGCACGTTATAAAGGAGGATATTTGCACGTATTTCTAAGCAGATTTATTTAAAGAAAAGGACGAGCCTTGGGACCAGTAATCAAGGAGTTGCGCTTCCAAAGGAGATCTTGCGCACGGCGACCAAAGAATAGCGGCTGCGCCCACCAACTCCGTGCACCCGGCATTTAACTCAAGCATTTGCCCTTGAAGGCTAACCATTTGCTCGCTCCCATAAAAGCTCAATCGCTCAATTCAGTCTATCAGTTAAACTCAAGCGCACCCCGAGCTATACCAGAAGTCAAGTTCAGAGTTTATTTACCAACAAACAACAGTGTACTCGAATTCTTCCATCACCATGGGTAAGAAAAGCACTGAGAAGGGTAAGGCGGATGTACAGGCAGCTTCAGGCACACCAGAGAGTGGGAAGAAGAAAGATAAAGGAAAAGCACAGGCGTCAAAGACCGCAAGAGTGGTCACTGTTGCCACATTTTGCTCGGGGTAAAAGAATTTTGAAATTTTCTAACAGGTTGTTGCCTCCCTCCTTCCTTATTGTTGTTTTCAGTTTCCTTGCTTCAGTTCCACTTTGTTTAGTTTCTGGTTAAGCAGATCATTTTTTGGATTTGAATGTAAAAACTTGAAAGAAAAATGAAAATTTTTCCTAAGTGTTGGTCCCCGCCCGCGATCGCTGTCACTTTCGAGCGATTCTTGGCAGCGCGGGCCGTCTCAACAACCAAGGGCAGCATTGAACCAATTGAAAATGTGTCCAAGTGTAAGGTTGCCGACGGTCGCCGCCGCCCGCCCCCGACATCCCTCACTGCCCATAATTTCAGCGCAACAGAGCATGGCAAGGAAGGGCGAAAACTAGCTAAGGGTCGGTGACCAGGATCGTTGTCGCTTGGCAGTGACGCCCGTCGCCGCCCTCTTCTTCGATGACCAAGAGCATTCCTTCCAAAAAATCTAAGTGTGCAGCTGATGGCGATCGTCGTCGCTGCCAAGTAAAGTGAGGGTCGCTCAGCATTTGAGCGCGACAGCAGGAGCAACCCCACCAATGATCGCTGTCGCCACCCGGCGACGCCCAGCATCACAGAATTTTTCAGCGACGGCTAGAAAAGCAGCTAAACAAGAAAAAATTTTAAGTATCTCTCTGCTCGCGATCGCTGTTGCCACGCATATTTCTCACCGGCGCTGCAGATTTTCAACGATTTGCAGCAAAGGTCCAACCCGCGATTGTTGTCGCTCATCAGGATTTCTCGAGGTCGCTCAATTTTCGAGCGCTCAGCAGCAGGGGCCCATTTTCAGCAAGTTAAGTCGGAGTTTCCCCCAGTTTTCAGGGCTGTTAAGCGGATAGTGCCTCTCCAGATAAGAACAGATGAAGTTTCGGGATTTTGACACGTTTCATGGAAGATGAAAATGTACTTCAAGGACAGGGTAGGTGAACATTGAATGACAAATTGTACTGCACCTACCGCATTGACTAATATTCCCCTTTTCAACTACCCAATTTGTTAGAGGTAGTGCGGAGTCCAGGAAAACCATGCCACAGGTACAGCTACGGCCGACAAGAATCAAATCAGGTCGCTTTTGCAGCTTTTTGCAAGTTCGGGTATCTGTGCCCAGAATGTAATTTGGGGGGAAAAATCTGCTGTAAATAGCAGTTCAATTCATTGTAATCAGGAGGGAACATATTGCTAAGAAGTTGTTGTAACTGAACATTTGCTTTTGAATCAAAGTATACTTGGCTCCGTTATCTATCTCTTTCTTTTATGCTGCCTTCTGTAGGTATTTTTGCATCGTGTCATTTATTTTTCTTATTGTTGTCATTCTGAACTCTGGATTTCAGCATTGAAATTAAGTAGACCTAGAATACCGAATGAAGGATACATAGGATAGAATTTCAATATCGGTTTCTGTTACATACATTGCTTTGATTGTTGTTGGTTTAGTGATAGGTTAGTGACTGTGCTGCTTGTTCTACCCCACCTGAAACCCATGATATTTCATTTCTTTTGGCAATTTTATCTCTTTCCAGTTCTCTTATCTGAAACCCCAAACTAGATTAGTATAGGAAGTCGGCCTTCTCCGGATATTGGCACGGAAGGCATTCCTTACTTCTGGCCTTTCAATCTGCTGGGCGGGTCTAGGCCACAATAGATTAAAATCCTTTCCTAAGTGGCAGATTCGTAACCAACAGTCACCTAGCTACCTGTGGAAAATTGGATAAAGTACAGAGACGACCTTTACTCCCAAAGTATCAAGTCGCTGCGGCGCACCATAGATGACTGGCGAGGTAAATTTCCTGCCTTGCATCCTTACGGTGCGGCTTATCACTCGCACCTGTATTGGTTCTTATGCCCGCCGGTGCACAATTGCCCAGAGCTGATAGCGGCAATCGCCCAGTACTACAAGCCGAGCACCAAGCAAGTCCGAGACCATGAGGGGACTGTCCTGTTCTCGCTCTTCCCAAAAACTGTCCAGATGGCCTTCACGCCTAATCAGTTGCCAAATAGAGACTATACCATCAAGAGTATCAATCTCAGCGAGCTGGCAGACAGGTACTCGGATAACCCAAATATGCGACTCTTTATGGAGTCCCAGCTGCACAAACCATCGCCGCCCAAAGATTGGCGAACGCAGCCTGGGTCCCTACGAGACTTCAAAAGCACAGGCATTTATACTATGCTGGCCTGGGTCTTGGGTTGTGGCACAGGCACAGTAGTCTTCCCCTATCAGGTCGCCATTGTGGAATGCATCTTGCACGGGGAATTTTACGACCCCAGTGCCATGGGAGCAAAAGCCAAACCAGTGTTTTTCGACTAGGTAGACTGTGTAGCATGTCGAATACATTCGCGCCTGCAAGTCTTGATAGAGGGAAAATCCCAATCCTTTAGGCAGTGTTCATTCCTGGCCTGGCTCTTCCTGTTCCATATGCACAGCAAGATGAAAGCACTTCCTGTTCAGCGCACAGACAAGGAGGGCGCGCGACTCCCAGTGTACCAATGGACCCGGGTATTGTTGAAGAGGGAATCATACTACAAATTTAATCAGCGTTCTTGGGCCCTGCCCTAGCACTCCTCCACGGCTCTTGCCCGCACGTCCCCTGACAGATGAGAGACAAAGTGATACAGCGGAATATGGGCGACACTTTCCAGTTGATGTAAGGGTTGTTATTAGAATTTTCGGGTTCACGGGAAAACCTTTCCTTCTACCATATTACGCCACAAAGTACTTATTCGCCTTGGAGGCAGCGCAGCAGATGGACAATATCGACCAAAACTACGGTCAGGGGAGAATATGGGGACATATTTTTGAATTCCCAATCACATGGGGAGATATTGCAGTCAACATAACTGGGCAGAACGAATTCGTAGCAGCTACGCTCTTAAGCTTCGGCCTGGTTGAGCTTCCCCATTGGTGGAGGTATGATCCCCTCGACATAGTAAAAGAGTTCACAGAGATGAAAACTTTTCACGCCTATCCCCGCCCGAAGATCATGGCCGAACGCAATAATCCGTCGGGAGGAGACCTTGAATGGAACATAGAGGAGATGCAGTCTTTCCCGCCATGGCACGACTTCTATTTTGTTGAAGCAGAATATGACCCAGTCAATAACAAGGCCCACTCTCTGGAATCCAAAGCCTACAAAAGGATGGTGCCTAAATTGCAAAATATGGGTTGGAAGCCCAAGAAGATAGCAGAATGGTGGGTCATGAGGGCCCACACTAAGAAGGAAAAGTCTGAAAAACTTCTTGCTAATGACCATCAGTTCTCCGCGCTTTACAATGATCACCATGCCACGTGGCAGCCTATTGTGTTCAGAGATCTCGTGCCTCAAGGCACCCAGTGCCTACAAAAGGCACAGGCCCCACCCAGACAACCACTCACACTAGGCGGAGGATCCAGCAGTGGGGTAAGGAAGAGTCAGGCGGCAGAGCCCATGGTACGGAAGCCCCCTAAAAAACAGCAAGGACCATCCAAGAAGCCGACCGAAGCAGTGCAGGTGACTCTGACACCTTCGAAGAAAAAGTTGAGGGTAAAGATAAAACCGTCCAAGGCTCCTTCGAGAGAATCCGTTGGCCCAATGCCTAGTGCAATCGCTCCAGCCGCTGCCCAGGAAAAGGAGGCCCCGCCTCAGAAGGAGAAGAAGAGGGTCAAAAAGCCCAAGGAGAAGAAGGCCACACCTAAGAAAGAGGTTGTGCAACGGGCCGAAGTTACACCGCAGAAGGTCGCCCCCACGGAAATTATCGCTATAAAGGAGGACACGCCTCCGTCGGAAGAGGATGCGTGGATAACCCAAGTCTTCAATACGCCAGCTCGACCCGAGCACGCAGGTACGCATCCCCTTTTCCTTCCCCAATCTTCTGAATCATTGGCTGCGGCACCGTCTTCCTCCGCTGCTGAACCCATCCTCGCTGTCGTCCCTTTAGGTAGCAAATCAGCAGCCACCGTTCCCCTTGCAGTATCTCACCCTGTCCTCGAAAAAACCCAGCCTGCCGCTCCCACCCAACACGACCAACAGGCATTCAGCCTATTTTCCTCAGATCCCAACGCATTCGAAGCCCTCGCCCATACCCAGCCAGGTGCCACTATAGAAGACCCACCGCATTCTCCCCATCCTCCATCTTCAGCCGGTACATTGATTGAAAACCCGTCTTTAAACCTTGAGTATCCTCCTGCGTCTGCCCAAGCCAAGACATCCCCAAAGGTAACTGAGCCCCCAAGCGTCGTTTCCCCTAATCTTTTCGTAGATGAACATATGCCCCAACAAGATCTACCTTTGGTCAAACCCATGTTCGGAGAGATGGAGCTCGTTGAACAAGAGTTGGAAATGATGGAGAACCAACCCGTAGCAGCCCAGGCAGAGCAGAGCTCCTATAGATGGATCCAGAACTTGAGAAAGAGAAAAGGCGAGGAGCTTGCCGGAGTGGAGAAGCGTGCTAGGTTTGACCTAGATAACATGTTGCATAAATAGAAGAGGGTTCCCAAGGTGAAGAAGCCCCTGAATGACATGACCCCAGATGACTATGCCTACCACCGTAGAGCCAAGGACCTGAATAATATCATCATGGAAAATAAAGTTGGGGCCATTCATCTGAGCAGATACACTATATGTGCACCATCACCAGTTGAAGGAGCACTTCTACAAGGTGGAGAATGAAAAGCTGAAGTTGGAAGAGGAGATGGTGAAATTGCAAGCCCAGCTAGATGACTCCAAGAACGAATCCCAGCAACTGAAACAGTAACTGGAAGCTTTGGAGAAGGAAGTGACTAATCAGAGAGAGGCTGCAGAGCGCCAAACCAGAGAAGGAGAAGAAGCGCAAGCCCGAATAGTTGAACTAGAGAGCCAGCTTCAGGGAGCTCAGCAACAATTGGAGGAAAGGGCTGCACAAGTGGAGACGTTCTCCAGGGACCGAGTCAAGGAGATCCGTTCCGGCCTATTGAAAAATTTCAGAACCCGAACCTCCAGATCTCTTTCGGTTCTCATGTTTGTTGGCAAAGTAAAAGAAATATCTGCCCAGGGTAAGCCTGTGGTAGAGGAGGCCGAACGTCAAGCAGAGCGTTGGCTCGACTTGGCTGTCAAAACTGAAAGCTATGAGCGTCAAGACCTCCAAATTCCCCCCATGACTCAGATTGCCCTGGATTGGGCCGCTGCAAGGGCAACCTTGCATTCTTACTTTGAAAAATTGGAAAATATTCGGAAAGCCAGGAGATTGCTGGATACACTAGAGAAGGAGAGAAGTATCCGCCTAGCACCTATTCAGACTCTTATGTCGTTGGGGTTTCCCAGCTTCACAGATGACAGCGAAAACTGCCTGCCCTAGGAGGAGTTGAAGCCGGTTTGGGATGCCTTCAAAGAGGACACCATGGAGATCGACAACTGGGCAGACCCAATTCTAGATGCGTAGGTAACACAGTTGATATCCAGGTTCTGCAAGATTAGCGCCCACCTCCCAAATTTAAGTGAGAGGGTCAGCAAGGTTGATAAGCTCCAATTCGAGACCTTCAGGTGCATGATAAAGGATATCTGCGACCTCGAGCCCTTCTAGGAGGGAGGCTGGACTCAGGTTCAGGCTACGTATGAGCGCAACCGCGATCACCTCACCTCCCTGAATGCTAGCCCAGAAGAGGAAGGATGCGAGGAGTAGTCTGAAGAGGAAACGGAGGAGGGAGACAAAGAAAGAATCTGCTGACGACAGTGGTTAAGAAGAGCAGCAGGAAGTAGAGCAGCAGAATGAAGGGCAACAACAAGGAGAAGCAGGGATCGGGGGTGACTCCGGGTCCAAAGGATGAAGGCATGGTTCTTTGTATCGAGGCGAGCTCGATACCCCTCGAGCCGCCAAGAATGTTGCCACATTTTGCTAAGGGGTAAGAATTTTGAAAATTTTGAAAAAACTGCCAACAGGAGTACCGTCCAGCTGAAGCACGCGCTAACTACTTCATGTCTATTCCATACCTATCTCTTCACAAGCAGCCTTTGACATGACTGTAGTTGCGGCACCGGATTCAATCATGCAATTGTGAATAATGCACCCTTCCATCTGCAGAGACAAATAAAACGGAGGAGGCCTGTTCTTTCCTGTGATCTAAGTGGGCAAGGGCTGAGCTAAGACAGGTTGCGTTGACCTCCCTGCCTTCGCTGATTTTAACGATTCTTGCAACAGGTCCACCTGTCCTGGAAGTTGTAGGGCATCATACAGACTAATCTTTGCGAGAGTCTTCTTTAGCTCTTCCACGATAGTATATGCCGCAGTAGCAGGTATCTCTGGTTCCTGTTGGTTACGAATCTGCCATGAGGAAAGGATTTTTGGTTAATGCGCCCAGATTCGCCCACCAGCATGAAAGGCCGAAAGGAAGAGATGCCTTCCGAGCCAATCTCCGGAGAAGGCCGGCTCCTTTTTGGGGGGGGGGGGGATTTAAGCTAAAGGGAACAGGAAAGAAATAAAGGAACGGAAAGAGACAAATGTACAGAAAGAGATACAAATATGTCCAAAGGTTGGTGGGGGGGAACTAACGATACGGGAACACACCAATCACCGCTACTTATCGCATACAAACACGAGAGCATGACAAGGAACCGCAAAACCTAGGCGTACTTCCGATACACCGAGCAGCGTATGCACGACTTCAATAGCTCCCTAGCAAACATTCCCTACAAGGAACTAACAAGCAGGGGATCATATCAATCACCGGATACATACACCGAGCGGGGTAGAAAGTAAACCTAGAGATGCCGGAGCCGGTATATGTGTTAGGTAGAGAGTTTAACCGCACAACTTCAATGGCTCCCTAGCAAACATTCCCTACAAGGAACTAACAGCGAGGGGATCGCATCAATCACCGGATACGGGCCGACAACGTCACACACTAACTGATGGAACTGCTACCAAATTTATAATGAATGCTTTAAATAATGAAGTACAGAAGGTGCTTTAAGCAAGCAATGCTAGAGGAACCTGATCGCCAAATGCCAAAGTGAATTAACGAGCAGCGACACAGGTGGGCCTAAGGCATATAATGAAAGACAGCATAAAAGAATAAAGATAGTAGAACAGAACCAGGCATACAGATTGTATTTATAAGCAGAAGTACAGTTACAGTAAGCACAGTAGTTCCCTAACAAACATTCCCCTTCCACCCTTTACAATGAATTTCAGATGGGCTTTTATAGCCCGAGTCCCACTTGTTACATTAATGGGCACAGAGTCCCAGTCAAACATGAGCTGACAGAAGCGGCGAAAGAGCTGCAAATGCTGACCTTTTGTCGGACTGGGCTGTACCCGCAGCATGGTCTTCCTGGAAATTGGACAGCTACGTGGCGGAGTGCTGGGTAATTCTTCAAGTCGGCAGGGTTGCTAGTAGCTGGAGCAGGTGAAACCTCAGATCAGCTTTGAATGTGGCTATTAACGTAGGCGGTGCAAGCAGCCCATGCTTATCCCTTTTGGTCGGCAAGTCTTGGTTCAAATCCCGAAGCTGGACACTTGTCTGATGATGGGTTATGCCGTGTGACACATGCCTGCCTTAGAGGGCATTCTATCCATCTTTGCTTGGGATCGGGGCTCCTTGGGATGCGTGCAAAAATCAGTGCAGTCGGGGAAGGCCTTCAAGCCTTGGTCAAATTCCGGGTTTGTTCCCCTATCGCACACACTGTCAAGGGCGCATTCCCGCTCCGTTGAGAAGTCGAACTCGCGCACGGGCGAACACCGGTGTCTCGCCGCCATATGGACCTGCTCCGGCATTTTACCTTTTTTCTCGCATTGACTCGTCGGTCGCCGGTGCAAGGTGCGCCCGGGAGGTGGGGCGAAGTGCGAACTCGCACCAAAGCTGGGCGAAGTGCGAACTCGCACCAAAAGCGGGCGAAGTGCGAACTTCGCACCCGGACTTAGCCAATTTCGAGATAGACTCGCTGGAAAGCCGGAAAATCAACCGGGGAACTCCATGGAAAAAGGGGGGAGAGAAAGAGAATGGGAAAGAAAAGGAAAGGGAGAGAAGCGAGAAAAACGGAAGGAGGAAAAGAAGAGCAGCACTGTTACAAAACAACATTGAAGACATTGCACCCCGTGCAAAAATGTGACAACATTTCTGGCGGCTCGCGGGGTGTCGAGCTCGCCTCGGCGCAAAGAATCCATGCCTTCATCCTTTGGGTGCAGAGGAACTTGCCTCCCCTGCCCTTTTCTGCTCTAACTGTTCTCCTTGCGGCAACTGTTCTTCAGATTCATCTTTGTCAGTCGCCTCATCAGTATCTCCTTCTGAAAGGTCTCCATTTCCTGCTTCTGCCTCGCACATGCGAGTGTACGCCTCCTGGGCTGAGCGCCAGGCTTCTGCTTCGAATGGCTTGCGGTCAGCTATGTCTTCTAATGCTCCGTGAAAAGCAGCGACCGCGTGCAGGTCGATGGTGAGGTATCTTTTCTCTAACTCCTGAAAATATGAGCGGATCCCGGAATATCTGGACACCATCCGAGTGACTCGACTGTCTTGAATTGGCTCTGTCCAGCTATCAATTTCAGCTGTATCTGCTTCAAAGGACTGCCAATTCCTCTTTACCCGATCTAGGGTAAGGAGCTCGCCATTCTCAACAAAACCTGGACACCCAAGTTTTGTAAGAGAGTGAAAGGGGGCCAGACAGATATCTTTTTCATGCCCGAATGCATCAAGCATTCGTCTGGCCACTCTCACCTCTTCAACTTTTCTAAAATATTTGTGCAAGGTCACCCTTGCACCTGCCCATTCTGCAACGAATGAGGACACGGGGGAAAAAAGGACGCCGTCGCGCTCGCGCTCCCGAAGGTTTATCGCCAGGTCCAGCCATTGCTTTGCCTGGCGCTCGGCCTCCTCTACCACAGGCTTTCCCTGGCGGGAAACTTCTTGAATCCCGGATGCGAAGTCCAGGACTGCCATCGCCTTAAAGGTATGGGGCTTGCATTCCCTAAGCAAACCAGCCCTCATTTCCTTAACTTTTGCCTTTGAAAAGACAGACCGCTTGAGATGTTTCTTCCGCAAGCTGCGATCGTGCTCGCTTCAAAGATTCCCGGAGCCGAGAAATCTGCTCCGAGGCTGATTTCTTTTCGGTTGCGGCTCGTTGCTGAGAAGCGGCTAGTCGGGCTTTGAATTCATCGGTTTCTCGCCGCGCCGCTTCCGGCTGCTCGATGGACCTAGATAGGTCCTCTTCAAGTTGCCTTACTTTGTCTTGCAACGCAAAAAGTTCTTCCTGCTCCTCCAGACTCTTGACAAAGAGATTGTCAGCTTTGCGCATGATCGTCTGAATCTCATACTGTTTATCAATGTCATCAAAGCTTTTCTCCTTTGTCTGGAGCACGTAGTCCGCCTTAGTCATTTCTCGGAGAGGCTTCTTCACTATTGGGATTATTTTCTCCGTTGTAATCACTCTCCTTCCGAAATCATACTTTGCGCGTTTTGCCGGGCGGCTATCTCTTCATGTCTCCTCCGCTTCGGGTCTTGGCGGAAAGAGACGGAATACTCTACGGCTCTCGTTGCCGGGGGCAAGTCATCCGAGTTCGGAGGTCGTCCATAAAATCTGGTTCCCCCAGCTTAGGGATCTGCTGAGACGTCTCTCCTGCGGGGATGGGATCAGGAGGAACCGGACAGACCTTGGAAGAATCGGTCGCTTGTGGGGGCGACCGGGAAACGGAAATGGGAGAGGCTGAGATTGTGAGGGTTTGAAGCGGCTGAGGCGGAGGATGTGATGGTGAATGGACAGCCTCAGCACTAACCTCGGGCGAAGGGTTTGGAGTTGTGCTCAGAGAAAGAGAGACGTTAGGGTTCTGAGCAAACTGGTCGAAAGAATGGGGACCGCTAGAAGGGCGCGGAGACGGGGAGGAGGATGTGGTCATGGCTCGCCCAGATTGAGCGGGGGACTGAGTAGAAGTAGAACTGGGTGAGACAAGAGAGACAGGGACAGCAAACGTACCTGCAGGCTCCGCCTGAGCCGATGCCGGGTGAATGTCTTCTCTTATTGTCTCGGCGGCTGGCTTGGGACTGCCCAAAGGAACTGCCTCTGCGGCGGCAGGACGCGGCTGCGGCTCTGCGACTGGCTGCTGCACTATCAGGCTAGGTCGCCTGATTTTCTCAACTCTCCTCCGCTTCTTTTCTTCTGGAACAACTGTCGGATCAGGGGAAGGAGACGAAGCAGGTGCAGCAGGCGCTGATGCCCCCACGGTAAACTTGTACCGGGGTTTGACTTGCAGAAGGTCTGCCGCAACCGGTCTGCGTTCTGGCGGTGCTGGTGCTTTTCTTGCCTGATGAAGTGCCTCTGGCGCTGCCTCGGCTAACTTTTTCGCCTTTTCAGGCGTCGCCTTAGGAGCTACGAACTGCATTGGATCGGCCTGGGGACTTGCTGGGCCGGCGCTGGCAGTTGCCGAAGTGTACAACTGTTTGGGAGGAGACCCTCTTTTATAATCCTCAAAGGGGCCTCGGGGAACGTAACCTTGATATGCGAACGGCCGCCAGCTGTCATGATGCTGGTCATAGAGAACCGAGAAGTCGTCATCTACGGCCAGGTTTCTCCTTGAGGATTTATCGTGCTGTGTGCGGCATCTCATTTTCCAGCATTCAATAATCTTTTCTTTAGACCAGTTAAGGCCTGCAATCTTGGACAAAAATTTTTGAACCCCGGAGATGAGAAGTGATGGTCCCGGTTTCTCTTGGGGTCATATGTCACCTCCTCGCGAGAGAAATCCTGCCAAGGGGGAGAAGCTTCCATTAATTCAATCTCCCAATCAAGGTCCACATGGACCACGTCGCATCTATCTTCGGTTATGTCCCGGGGGCACGGATGTGCAAACTTTCCCCTTATCCCATGAGGGTCATACTTCCAGTAACTGTAGCAGCAAAACCAGGCCAATCCGGGACAGCGCTTGCTCTAGGTAGACGTGCTGTCCTACCTCAATAATCTCAACATTGGCCCGAGAAAGAGGATATTGAAAAATCTGTCCTCTTTTCTTCCCCTAGGCCGAACTCTTCTTCCACATAGTCCATCCGTCGGGCAACTTCCATCCCGAACGGATGCTCCGAGCACCAATAGGGCAGCAAATAGGGTTTGCCCTTGAATCCGTAGATTCCGATCACAATCCCTGCGTCGATCCGAAACGTCCCCGAGCTTCCGATTTATCAAAGCACTCGTCATTTCTCTCGGGGACGGGGGATTTCACTTTCGGTGAAGACTGACATGACGAATCCCAGAAAGTTGAAGTTGAACTTGTAGTAGGACCCTTTCCGGTATAAGTCATCCGTCCAGTTATAGACGGGCTGGGGTTCTCCCTTCTCGTTAACCTTCTTCAGGTTCAGGATCGGCATTTGGGGGTGCGAGATGGTACAAGCGAGAGCTGGACCGCAACGAACTGAAACGAAAATTGGTTGATTGGCGCTTCTGGATCTTCAGCAGACTGGAATGAATGGCGTAAGCCAGCCAGTCTGCCCAGTCGAAAGAGATGGGGCGTTTTCCGCTCCGCTGCGCCGCTGGTTCGTAAGATTCTCCACACAGGAGGCATTCTGCCAGCGCCAGCTGGTACGGGTGTACCAGCTCATCGGAGTCGCAGCCGAGGATCCATGCCAAGATGGTATATAGATACTTGCTCTGAAATTTTACCAAAGGCATGGGGCCAGTCGGCCATTGTCCGGCTGGAAGCGGGGCGCTCAGCTTTGAATTGAGGAAATCCCTCATTCGCTTGGTGTGCGTGAAACGTCCCGCTTGTTCGCCCAAATTGATTTTTCTGAGGATGGTGCTGGAGTCGTACTCTAGCCCTGGGGCAAAGTGCGTCTGCACAGTCTCCTGCGCAGATGCGAACAAGGGTTTGCCGCTGGATCTGCAGATTTGCCGGGAAGCCGGTTTATAGTGTCCGACAATTAAGTCTATCAGCTCCGGGCATTGGTGGACGAGGAGGGCACATGAATCGAAGAGGTTTGATTTGTACGCCGCTCCAAAATGATGGGAGGGCGAAACCTTGTCGACCCGGCTCTCCACATTCGCTCTCGGCTGAGTTAGGCTCATGGAAAACGAGCCGTCCACATATCCCGCGGTAATTCACCGGAGGTGGTGGGGATTGCCCACGCCGTACCTTCTTCGTCCGGGCCTTTGACTTTTCTCTGGCGGAGGATCGCCTTTGAAAACTCCTGGCCGCGGCAAATCCCCTGGTTCGCTGCTCGCCATTGGACTGCGCTGACACAGGCATTTTTCCCTTGTCCATCTCTCCGAGTCAGCAATAATGACAGGTTCAGGCTGTCTGCAACAAATTTCGCTATCAGAAGAATAATTAGCACTGTCCGAGGAATAATCTCTGCAATCTGGAATGTTGGCATGATTCTGACCCCCTTTTCTAGATAAAAACAGCGTCATTAATGCAACGCAAGAGGGGTAGGTCGGCTGAGTTAAAACCCTTGGTGGCCGCGCAAGAGAACGTTTAGGAAAAGACGCGCCCCGGCAGCCGTCCCTTGCTTTTTTAGTTGCGTTTCGCTTGAAAAACGCGCAATCATTAACTCAGCGTTGGGGACTGCACCATGGTTGACGTTGCTGCCACCACTTGGGCACGCTGATCTAGACAAAACCTTCGGTGCGGAAACCCACATTAAAACAAGTACAAACGCGCCCTGGGCCCAGCTTGGGGCTTTTGAAATTTTTTTTTTTTTTTTTATTATTCTTTAAACCGCGTCCCAATACTGGCCCGGAAAACTAGGCGCAGCCGGACTTCGCCCGAAGTTGGGCACGGCCCGACCTCGCCGGCGAAGTCGGACTTCGCCCGAATTTCGGGCGAAGTACGAACTTCGCACCAAAACTGGGCGAAGTACGAACTTCGCACCAAAACTGGGCGAAGTGCGAACTTCGCGCGAAGCGCGTGCTTGAACTGTTCTACCTCTGTTTTTAGCTGCGCCCAAGGTTTGGGCGCGATCTGGGTCTTTGCCGCCTTTGATCTTTAGATGGACTTCGCACGGGCGCTGGCCGCTTTGTTCGGACTTCGGCCGAAACTTGAGGCGAAGTGCGAACTTCGCACTTCTCCCAAGTTTTGAGCGCAGCGCGCACTTCGCACGGGCGCTGGCCGAAGTCGGACTTCGGTGCGAAGTTCGTACTTCGCACAAACTTTGCGCGAAGTTCGTACTTCGCACGAAGGGGTTGCGTAGTGCGAACTTTAGTCCGCTTCGACTTGCTGGGACAAACTTCGCAATTCGGTCGGGCCGAAGTCCGGCGTCGTCGCGAAGTCGGACTTCGGTCAACACTTAGTCGATTTCGCTCTTTTTTCTCCTTTCTTTTTCGCATAGCCGAACTTCGCCCCTCTCGCGGGGCAACGATAGACTTCGTTGCGAAGTCTGTCTTTCTCTCCCATGCCGCATTTAAGCTCAAAGAAGGAAAAATAAAGCCGAATGCTAAAGCTGGAAACTATACATGCGGGGAAAAATAAAAACACAAGGCAAAATTTTTACAGGGAAGGGCCACTCGGGCGCCTTCAACAACGATAAAGCTTCAAGTGGAACCCGTTGACGGGGATGGGGAGGAGCCGACCCTCCATATCCGAAAGTATGTAGGCATTGAACCGATTCACCGGGCAATCCGATAAGGGCCCTCCCGGAGAGCATCAAATTTTCCATGATTACCCGGTTTTGCCTTGTATGAGTCCCACTTCGACACCGGGTCCCCCGACTTTGAAAACTCGGGCGGTGGTGCCTTTGGCAAACCAGCCTTTAGTGGCTGCAATGTGATCGGCGAAGGCCTCGGTATGCACTTTCTCTCGTCTTCTTCCAACTGCAGGAGTTGGCACACTCTGTCGTCTACCGGGTCTCCGCTTGCTCTCCGTCTTCGTCAATCATCCACGGGGCGGGGATTTCAATGTGTGATGGCATAACAGCTTGCTTGCCATAGACGAGCGCGTAGGGGGACGTCTTGAGGGATTTCTTGAACGCAACTCCGTCCGCCCATAGCGCCCGGTTCGAGGAGCAAGTGCCAAGTCCGCTTATTTTTTTCAATGGTCCTCCGGAGAATTTTCAGGAGATTCTTGTTAGTAGACTCGGCAAGGCCATTCCCCTGCGGGTAATAATTAGAAGACATCTTGTGATAGATGCCAAGGCCTTTGGTGTACTCCATGAGTATAGCGCCTACAAATCCCGGACCGTTGTCTGTCACAATCGACTCTGGAACCCCGAGCGGGTAATCGGGCTCTCAATGAACTCGATGACCGTTTCTTGGTCGGCGTTCTTGGTCGGGATCGCCTCCGTCCACCGTGTGAAATAGTCGATAGTCTGTGAGAATAAACTTGTGGCCGGCGGAGGAGTTAGGAGAAATCACCCCAATGAAGTCCAGGACCCCATTCTTGGAACGGAGCTTCGGCTTGAATCGATTGAAGGGGCAGGGGTGCTTTTCTCGTTTCGGCCAGCATACCTCGGCATTGATCACACTTGGCACGGACCGCATACGCGTCTGCGAACGCAGTGGGCCAATAGTATCCAGCCCTTATTATTTTTAAGGCCGTTGGCCTTGAAGAATGGTGACCCCCGGGCATCCCGAGAATGAAATTCTCCGAGGACCCTAGGCTGGTCGGATTTTTAAGACGCACCGCAACAGGATGCCGTCAATGTTTTTAAAGTAAAGCCCCTCGGGGCGAAGAGTGTACTTAAGTGCACCTAGCCGAAATCTCCTTCGTTGTGAAGGCGTTCAGGTGATCGGGACATCTTCCGGTGCAGAAGTATCTCACCAGTTCATCTGTCCAATCACTCCCCTCCGATAAGGAGTTGGTTAGGTAGACGCGTGTCGCTGTGTCCTCCCACTTACAAGGCGGAGATGCCGGCTACAGCGCTTCGGGCCAATTCCTGACACAAGGCTCGGCCTCTGATAAGCTTGGTGGGCCGTACTTCGATGTCAAACTCCTGGATCTTGGCAATCCATCCCGCTCTCTTGTGACCCGGTTCCCCTTGCAAGATGAAACTGCGAACATCGGGATGAATCACAAAGACAGTGGTCTTACTTTGGGAGACAAAGTGCCTGAGCTTTCGAAGGGACTTCATGACCGCATGGACCTGCCGCTCTATAAAATTGTACTTCTCTTCGTGTGGCAGAATCACTTGGCTTAGGAACGCAATGGGGCGCTCCTCACCGTCGTCTCCCTTCCGAGTCGGGACTGCGAGCATAACTTTCGGGTTCTCCCCCTGCATACAGGATGAAGTCCTTGGAGTAGTCCGGGTTTGTCAACACCGGAGCTTGCGCAATTCGAGCCTTGATTTCCTCGAAAGCTTGCTCTCTCTCATCAGTCCATTCGTAAGGTGTATCTTTCTTCAACAATTCGGCCATAGGCTTGATCACCTGTGCGAAGTCCGGAATGAACTTCCGCACGAGTTAATCCGACCGAAGAAGGATCTGCAGACCTTTTTTATCAGTGGGGGCTGGCAAGCGAACGAGGGCTTCTGCTCTGTCAGGGTCAATGGCGAGGCCTTCCTCGGAGATGACATGTCCCAGCAGACTTTCCTTCCTTTACCGCGAAGACAGACTTCTTCGGGTTTATAGAGATGCCGAATTCTCGACAACTTTCAAATATCTCGCGCAGTGCGAAACATGATCTTCTCGTCGGTGAGAGAAAACGGTCATGTCATCAAGATAGATGACAATAATCTTGTTGAGCAACTCTCGGAAGGCCAGGTCCATGGCCCTTTGGAACGTGGCACCGGCATTGGATAAACCAAACGGCATGCGCCGATAGGCGAACGTCCCCCACTTGGTGGTAAACGCCGTCTTATGCTTGGTCTTCGTCTTTAACCCAAATCTGGTTGTACCCGAAAAATCCATCTAAAAGTGAAAATCTCTGGGCTCCAGCAACGATATGCAAAATTTGGTCGATTTGGGGAAGCGGATAGTGGTCCCGGAGGGAAACCTGATTTAGGTTTCTGAAGTCGACACAGAGACGTATGTCGCCATTCTTTTTCCTCACGGGCACCGTATTCGCGACCCCGGGATGAATGTTTGATGGGGTAGATGATCTTGGCCTCCGAGCATCTTCAAGAGCTCGGTCTTCATCATGGCCTCAACCTTTGGATTTACGGCCCTTTGCTTTTGTCGGAACGGCTTGGCGCCATCCTCTAGCTCGATGGTATGCTGGATGACAGATCTGTCATACCCCCTCAAATCTTCGTAGCACCAGGCCACGATGTCGGGGAACTCCTGGCACAGTGATCTAATCTGCACCCGCTCCTCCGACGTGCAGTCTGTTCCGACCTTGATGGTTTTATCAGGTTCGAGCTCTAGGTCAGCATACTGCCTCGGGTCTACTTTGATCCTGTGGGATATGGCTCTGTCATTCCGATCAAAGAGACTTTCTAATGTAATCAGTCCTTTTGGGACGTGATTATTCCGTAACCGTATCAACCCCTCATATTGCTCGTCATCAGGGTCTCTACCTTCGATTACACACACTTCGTTAACCAGGAATGTGACGATCTCCTCGTCACAGCTGAATACCTGCCAGAAGGTATCCCTATCAGGCACAGAAGGCCTGTAAATGGTGCGGACCGGCTTCAGTTTCTGGACGACGTCTTCAGCCGGAACGTACCTGGCTCCAACAGACGCCAGAATATCTGCGTGCTTGTTTCTCTCACGCGATATTGCCTTAACGTTCAATGAGTCAAACGATTCCATCAGGTCCCAGACCCGATTGCGGTACGCTCTAAGATAGTGATGCTTAGACGCGCATTTATTCGTAACTTGATGACACACTAACTTTGAATCTCCGAAAATTTGGAGATGCTTGATTCCGAGCCTTTCCGCCTTTCGCAGACCTAAGCACAGGGCTTCGTATTCCGCCGAATTGTTAGTACGGCTCCAGGCCAGCCTGTAGGCATAGTCCCTCTGGACTCCGGTTGGAGAAACCAGGAGGACCCCTGCACCGGCGCCATTCTTGCAACGGGCGCCGTAGTGCAGGTCCTACCTCCTTCGCAACGGACACGTCAAGCTCCTCGGGCTGCTTAATGGAATAACAGCCCTGCTCTGTCCCGATTACGGCATTAAAATCCCGCAACGAGAACTCGTCTTCTAGTTGTAGCACTTCGAGAGCTTGCTCGGTCAGTTCTACTGTTACCAGTTCTTCTTCGACAACTGGACCATGCAGTCCATCTCTCCGCCGGGTATCTTGTCTACTAGAAAAGGAGAAGGCTTCTCATTGAAAATTTTCAGTTTCCTTCCTTTGAAAGGCACTTCCATGTGCGAGTAGTCTAGAGACAGTACCCGCCCAACCTCGCAGCTGAACTCCCGAGAGAGACACATGCCGAAGTAAGGCTCCAGTCAACAATCACGACCTCTTGGATGACCACAATGTCGAGAGCTTTGTGCAGCCGGATAGGGATGTCCTTTATGACACCAATTGTCTTGACAGGGGTGCCGTCTAATTGCAGCACACCTTGGCTGCTCCGTGTGTATTCCATCCCGATCTCATCGCGAGACGGCCTTCGGCATCACAGTCGAGGAAGCACCAGAATCCACCATGCGGTTGTGAACTATGTGCCCTTGCATCCGCAAAGACAGATAAAAGGGTGGCGGTCTGTTCTTCCCGGTGGTGGAGGCTGTCAAAGGTTGAACCGAGACAGCAGTCGCATCCGCTTGCCGTTCTTCATGTTTTTTAGTGATTCTTGCAGTAGATCTACCTGGCCTGGAAGCAGAAGGGCATCGTACATGCTGATTCTGGCAGGAGTCTTCTTTAACTCGTCTACAATGCTGTAGCCCGAGGTACTAGCTCCTTCTGTTGGTTTAGCTGGTTCATACTTGGTCCGGTACTGTTGGGTGGCCTCAACTCGCTGTCTCTTGGTCAGAGACGGGTACCTCAGCTTCTCCTGGGCTTGTTCTTTGGTTTCGGTGGGGGCTGAAGTACAAGGAGCTTAGCGGGAGTTGGGGCCTTTGTTTGGAGGCTTAGGCTGGAACAGCAGCGGTCTTTCTTCGGAGAAGGTTTAGCGGGAGCTTTATCTTTGGATGCCTTCTCCTGGGCTGTGTAAGGCCACGACCGCTTGTACGGTGGCAGCCCATTGGGCTGCGGTCTTTCTCTTCTCGTGTATACCGCAAAGGTTTAGCCGTGTCCGCAGCCTTTCTTTTCTTCCTTGGCGGGCGTCACCGGGTTCTCTTCGGCGGGGCAAAATTGGCCTCACCGTCCAAGATCATGTATGCACTCATCATCTTCTATAGTGCTTGCCGGCCAAGGTCCGGATGTAGTGCTGGTGCAAAGTGCAATCTTCCTCCGAATGCGGGTCATTGCAAGTAGTGCACCAGTTGACCTGGTCAGGAGGACCAGGTGGGTCATCTATAGCAGCATTTCTCGGAGGCGGACGCCTCTGCGGTTGGTTTTCTGGGGCTTTATCTTTTGTCAATGCCGGCGGCGCATACGGCCTTCTAGGAGCAAAGTCCATTTGGGCCTGCTTCTTTTTCATAGCTGTCATGTCATTCGACATGGCATGATATCCGGAGGCCAAAGCCCGCACTTCTTGTAGAATCGTGTTCTGGATGCTGCTGTCGGGAGGCGGCAACTGTGCCGGTGGAGGCAAAGCGGCCAATGGAGGAGGGTTAGAATAAGACGCATACTGCGAGGGAGCAGGAAGCGCTGGAAAATGCGGAGCGGGAGGAGGCGGATGAGGGTAATGCAACTGAGGCGGGCCGTATTGAGTTACGACCGGCGCCGGATTCCACTCGCGGTCGGGTCTCGCTGCCTCGAAGTAGACGGCACACCACCGAAGCGAGAAGGATACTGCGATCTTGGAAAGTCGGGATGAATCGGCTCCTGCACTCGGACGGAAGCTCGCCGATGGAGATAATGTCGCCTTCGGCTGGCTGGGCGGCTCGTACGGTGCGGGGAACTCGTCAATTCTGGCAATCTTCAGCAACCAGGCATATGTCTGAGTTGAAGGACCTCAGATAGTAGTGAGCAGCCATGCCGGCTGAAGGCCGAAGTTCGCGAGGTACCCGTTTCCAGGATCTCGCAAACCTAATGTTAAAATCAGACACCTCCTCTTGAGGATGCCTCTGGATTGCTTGGAACTGATGCAGTAGAGAGGTAGGATCAGCAGACTCGTTGCATCCTTTTACGAGCCTCCTGGCAAGCTGGGGCCAACCAGTGATGGATCCCTCTGGCAGCGATCTCCACCAGTAGAGAAGCTTTCCCCTCAGGGAAAGGGCCAGCAGACGGGTCTTCACACTTTCATCGGTGATGGTATGCAGTGCGGCCAGGGCAAGGATGTCCTGGATGTGCTCGTACGCCGTCTTACCGTAGCCGTCGTATGTGGGAATAGACTTTAAAGCAGCAGGGGGCACGGCTTGGCGACCGATCGAGGGCCAAAGGCCTCGTGAGAGTCCACCGCCGGGAAGAGATCATCGTCATTCGGTTGTTGATCAGCCATTTCTTCTTCTTCTCCGCCGTCGGTTGTGTACTCGGTATCGGTACTTTCCGAGGATACAAGATTTTCCTCTTCCTCGGCCTCTTCTACTTCGTACTCGGCTCTTCCGACCTCAGCTTCGGCCTCTTCTTGGATCTCAGCCTCGGCTTCGTCGAAATGAGCTCGCGGATCAGCCAGCCTGGGTATCTCGCCTCGAGCGTGGATGTCTAGTTCGTAGAACTCAAGCGGGCTTCTCGGATTTCTTGTTCGCCACCTTCTCGTGTGCATGAAGGTGACCGGACCGGTCTTCTAGACTCAGAGGATTTGTTCGTGCAGAGTCGCCAGGTGTTCAGATTTGGAACAGCAATGAAGCGAACACCGGTGCTTCGATTCTGTCGGGGGTGAGAAACTTCCTTGTCTCACCAAGAGCTCAGGAACTGTCAGCGCCAGGTGAAGACTGATCAGAAAATCTCTCGTCAGATGTGGGACCCGTGTTCCGCCGAGCGTGGCAGAGAAACTGTTGCGCTAGGTGGAAACTGGATGGGCACTCTTTCTTTAAATCGTGGGACAAGCGTCCCACCGGGCGTGCGTAGAAACTGTTGGTTACGAATCTGCCATGAGGAAAGGATTTTTGGTTAATGCGCCCCGGATTCGCCCACCAGCATGAAAGGCCGGAAGGAAGAGATGCCTTCCGAGCCAATCTCCGGAGAAGGCCGGCTCCTTTTTGGGGGGGGATTTAAGCTAAAGGGAACAGGAAAGAAATAAAGGAACAGAAAGAGACAAATGTACAGAAAGAGATACAAATATGTCCAAAGGTTGGTGGGGGGGAACTAACAGTACGGGAACACACCAATCACCGCTACTTACCGCATACAAACACGAGCATGACAAGGAACCGCAAAACCTAGGCGTACTTCCGATACACCGCCAGCGTATGCACACGGCTTCAATAGCTCCCTAGCAAACATTCCCTACAAGGAACTAACAGCGAGGGATCGTATCAATCACCGAGATACATACACCGACAGGGGTAGAAAGTAAACCTAGAGATGCCGAGCCGGTATATGTGTTAGGTAGAGAGTTTAACCGCACGACTTCAATGGCTCCCTAGCAAACATTCCCTACAAGGAACTAACAACAGGGGATCGCATCAATCACCAGATACGAGGCCGACAACGTCACACACAACTGATGGAACTGCTACCAAATTTATAATGAATGCTTTAAATAATGAAGTACATAAGGTGCTTTAAGCAAGCAATGCTAGAGGAACCTGATCGCCAAATGCCAAAGTGAATTAACGAGCAGCGACACAGGTGGGCCTAAGGCATATAATGAAAGACAGCATAAAAGAATAAAGATAGTAGAACATAACCAGGCATACAGATTGTATTTATAAGCGAAGTACGATTCATGATAGCACGGTGGTTCCCTAACAAACATTCCCCTTCCACCCTTTACAATGAATTTTAGATGGGCTTATATAGCCCGAGTCCCACTTGTTACATTAATGGGCACAGAGTCCCAGTCAAACATGAGCTGACAGAAGCGGCGAAAGAGCTGCAAATGCTGACCTTTTGTCGGATCAGGCTGTACCCGCGACATGGTCTTCTCGGAAATTGGACAGCTACGTGGCGGAGTGCTGGGTAATTCTTCAAGTCGGCGAGGTTGCTAGTATCCTGGAGCAGGTGAAACCTCAGATCAGCTTTGAATGTGGCTATTAACGCAGGCGGTGCAGGCAGCCCATGCTTATCCCTTTTGGTCGGCAGTCTTGGTTCAAATCCCGAAGCCGGACACTTGTCTGATGATGGGTTATGCCGTGTGACACATGCCTGCCTTAGAGGGCATTCTATCCATCTTTGCTTGGGATCGGGGCTCCTTGGGATGCGTGCAAAAATCAGTGCAGTCGAGGAAGGCCTTCAAGCCTTGGTCAAATTCCGGGTTTGTTCCCCTACTGTACACCTGTCAAGGGCGCATTCCCGCTCCGTTGAGAAGTCGAATCGCGCACAGGCGAACACTGGTGTCTGCCGCCATATGGACCTGCTCCGGCATTTTACCTTTTTTTCGCATTGACTCGTCGATCTGCCGAGTGCAAGGTGCGCCCGGGAGGTGGGGCGAAGTGCGAACCTCGCACCAAAGCCGGGCGAAGTGCGCACTCGCCCCAAAGCCGGGCGAAGTGCGAACTCGCACCAAAGCTGGGCGAAGTGCGAACTCGCACCCGGACTTAGCCAATTTCGGATAGACCTCGCTGGAAAGCTGGAAAATCAACTTGGGAACTCCATGGAAAAAAGGGGGAGAGAAAGAGAATGGGAAAGAAAAGGAAAGGGAGAGAAGCGAGAAAAACGGAAGGAGGAAAAGAAGAGCAGCACTGTTACAAAACAACATTGAAGACATTGCACCCCGTGCAAAAATGTGACAACAGTTCCTTTGCTGCCTCGTACTTAGTACGATATTTTTGCGTGGCCTCGACTCTTTGCCATTTTGTCAGCGAAGGATACTTCAGCTTTTCTCTAGCCTGCTCCTTGGTCTCAACTTGCAGTGGGGCTGTAGCGGCTTGCTGGGGCTTTTCCTTTGCTGGTGGCAGCTGAGGAGCTTTTTCAGGAGCCTTGACAGGTGGCTGCTCCTTTTCACGGTGGGTATACACCTTCAAGGGGCCCATTTGAGCTGTGTTTACTTCGATTGGTTTCTTCCCACCCTTGGTGAGAACCGAAACTTGCTCTTCCTCTACGATCACTAAATTATGATATGTTTTGATAATCATGTTAACTTGGCTGCCAGAAGTACTGCCTGCCAGCGTTTGGTCATAGTGTTGATGCAACATGCAAGTGCCCTCTTCGTGTGGTTCGTTACATGTGGAACACCAGTGCACATAATTAGAAGTGCTCGGTTCCTCACTAATGACGACGTTCCTTGCAGGAGGTCTGCCCGACTATGCTGCCTGATATTTTGTGAGTGTTGGTGGAGGATAGGGTCTCCTCGGTAGAAACTCCTGCTGTGCTTGTTTCTTTTTCATGAAGGCCATATCATTAGATAAGGTTCGCATAGTAGAATTCAAAGACTGAACTTCCTGTAGCAACTTAACTTGCACATCTACGGCTGTGGATGCCGATCCTGCTGAAGTCGATAGTGGGGCCATTGTTGGGACTGGGGGCAAGGCGAGATACTGGGGTGGCACTGGTAATGCCGTAAACGGTGGAGGGATTGTAGGCTATGGTGCTAAGGTGCGGGAAAATGTATCTACGGCGCAAAGAGCTGGGACATAGTCGGGTTCGGATTCCAAGGCGGAATCGGGTATGCGAAAGGCGTTGAAGTCTGTGCAGCAATGTTGAGGTATTGTGATTGGGGGAAATCCGAAAAAATTGGCATCGGCATTCTCGGAGGGAGCTTACCAATGGCAATCAAATCTATTTCTGCCTTTTGGGCTAGCTCATATAGCTTAGGGAATGTATTAACGTTTGAGAATCTCATCACCATGCTGATATCAGAGTTGAAGGCCCTGAGGTAGTAATAGGCTGCTTGTTCGGTTGTTGGCCGCAAGCCGACAGGTAACCTCTGCTAGGTTCGAGCGAACCTTACATTAAAATCAGATATCTCCTCTTGAGGGTGCCTTTGGATTGAGGTGAACTGGTGCAGGAGGGAGGAAGGATCAGTAGATTCATTAAATCCTCTCATCAGCTGTCTGGCTAACTGATCCCATCCCGTGATGGTGCCTGGTGGCAGGAAACTGTTGGCCACGGATCCGCCACCTAGGAAGGACTTGGTGTGTCAATGCGCCCTAGACCTGCAAACAATTGATGAACAAATTAAACTAAGAAAACAACTAAAACTTTGCATACTAGCCGGCTTATTTATATTATTTACACAAAAGTTTGCGGCATGATTGGCATGCCGCCAACACAAATCTAGCTTTGGTTGCCTATCCGGTGAACCTGCAGTGTCCAGACCAGATTTGATTGTACTTCAATTGATCTTTGAAGTCCGGCGGGCCTCCCAAAGTTTGCCAGGTCGCAAACATGGTGCAACGTGGCAGGTTATCATTCATGTCGATACCCATACAATTGATGAACAATGTGGCAAGGAGATTTGCCATACGGGAGCCCTCTTCGGGTACCGGTTGTGATGATGGTTGGAGCCAATACCACCACTCTAGAGAGTCCACAACCTGTAGGCTCTCGAGCACGAGTTCCTCCAACTCCTTAATGCAATAGCAGGAGCTTTTCGGTGATAGGCCTTCTGTCGGGGTCTCCTCAGGATCAGCCTCCTGGTGAGGCATGCTTATTGGGCTTTGGCTGAATGCTTGCGTACTATGCCCTGGGACACAAAAAGGGTGCAAAAATGTGCCCTCTTTGTGTTCAGAATTTGCCACTAGATTTTGTTCCTCCTCTTGGCCCGTCTCCCGATAGAAACTGCAAGCAACCAAATTATTCATCGCTTGGGTGGTGTTTGCATATTCCTACCATTGACTTTGGACGAGATCTTCCTCTCGAGCTCCACACAACTGCATTCTAGGGCTTTGCATAGTATGAGGGATTTGCCATGGTGATTTTGCCAGATGAAGGCAAGCCATAGATTCACCAACTAGGGCTTCCATATTTCAGCTCAGTCAGAGTCGCCAGGTGATTTTGCTAGATGTAGGCAAGCCAGAGATTCACCAAACTCGGGCATCCTGAAAATATGGAGACTGTAGGTGAACATTCATTTCTCCGCTTGTGAGGTCAAGGCTGCTGACCAAACCTTGATTCCTCCAGGGTGTCTTTATTAGCTTAAAAAAAAGGTGCCTGCAATCAAGAAATCTAGATCTTCAGCTCAGTCAGAGTCGCCAGGTGATTTTGCCAGATGAAGGCAAGCCAGAGATTCACCAACTCGGGCTTCCATATTTTATGGAGACTGTTCGTCCCACCGGGCGTGCCAGAAACTGTTGGCCACGGATCCGCCACCTGGGAAGGACTTGGTGTGTCAATGCGCCCTAGACCCGCAGACCAACATTGAAAGGCCAGGAGGAAGGGATGCCCCCTGTTCCAATCTCCAGAGAAGGCCAGCTCCTTTCCTAACCTACTTGGGGGTTTTTAGATAATAGTGTAGGAAAGAGATTAAAAAAGGGGGTAAAGGGAACTGGAAAGAGATTGAAAAAGATAAGGGAACAGGAAAGAGATGTAAATATCATGCGATTCGGGTGGGGGAGAACAAGCGACGACGATCGTAAATTTGCATCCGAACCAACAACAATTAAAACAAAGCATGTAACGAAACTACAAGCTCGTTATTCTACCCTATGTATCCTTCTCGTTTAGTATTCGAGATCCAAATAATCACCAATGCTCAAATCCAGGATTCGGAATTCAAACAGACGAGAAATATAAATGGACATGAAGCAGAAATACTAGCGAGAAGGCAGCAAAAAAGGCAGAGAAAAGAAGCAGAGCCAAGGATGCTTTAAATTAATTAGAAGGTGATCCGTCACAGCAGAGTCCTCTAGCAATATGTCCCCCCTCCACCCTTGTACAATGAAATGAGGCTGCTATTTATAGCATAATTTTCCCCCTCGATTACATTTTGGGCACAGAATCCCAGACCTGACAAAAGCGGCTGATGTTGACCTCTGCGGATAAAGAATGTACTTGCAGCAAGGTCCTCCTAAAAACGTGGTAGCTCCGTGGAAATCCTGTAGGTGGGAAGTTGAGTCAGTTTGAATGGGGGCAGATGCGGTACATTCTTCCAATTCACGCTCATTTGTCCGGTTCCCTGGTGACACACCTTCTGTCACATATTTGACTCGAATCTCGAGGCTGGACACCTATCAGCATTTGATGGAGGGGGAGGAAATCGTCTTTAAGCTCAGCCTTTGTATGAGCACAGTCGGGCAGATGAGCGCAGTCGGGAAGGCTTCTGTTCCTTAGAAAATTTTTGGGCAGGTTTTAACGTTCTTTGCCCGAGTGTGCACAAGTCAGTGAGCGAATCCCGACTTCGCTGTGAAGTCGGGCAGCTCAACACTTAGTCGTTTTTCTGGAGATACCATGATGGGCTGCCCAACTGTGCTCTTCTTCCAAGGCGCAGCATGACTTCGCTGCGAAGTCGGGCAGTCCCAACACTTAGCTATTTTCTTCAAGTGAGCTGCCCAACTGCGCACGAATTTGAGGTTGCAGCCCGACTTCGCTGCGAAGGCGGGTTGCGCACCCAACACTTAGACTTTTTTGGGATGTCCTTCACTGACAATGCCCAGGTGCGCACAAAATTAATGGCGCAGCCCGACTTCGCAGCGAAGTCGGGTTGCAGCAACACTAACACTTAGAAAATTTTGGGCCTTTGTATGAGTGCAGTCGAGAGGATGAGCGCAGTTGGGCGGGGCCCGACACTTAGTCAATTTTCTAGACCGAAATTGAGCTTCCTGGTCCTGCTTCCCGGGGCCATAACTTTTGATCCGCTGACCCGATCACCTATTATAATATATCGTCGAAAAGTTGGCGAGAAGATCTGCACTGGTAAAATATCCAAGCTCATTTCATCCATTTTATTGCCCCCGTTTATGGCCCACAAAAACCCGAACACCTCCGCATGCTCTTTGCCGCTTTAAAGCTCCATACTTAGGCCAAAGTTTATCAAAAAATTTAATGTGGCAAAATTGCCAATAGGACCTATACCAATAAAGGAGGTTTCCTCGGAGGGACAAAATCAACAATCGAACCATAACTTCCTCTTCTGTGATTTCGTGAAATGCAGCCAAGGAAGCGATGTCCTGGATGTGTTCGTAGGTTGTCTTCACCATTCCGTCAAATGTAGGAATTGAATTTAGAGCAGCAGGTGGAATTTGCCCCTGACCAGCTAGATTTAGAGGTCCAGCGGAATTCCAGGCTGGAAATAGCCTAGGGAGTGGCTGCAGCAGCGACTGCTACTGTTGCTACTGTTGTTGCTGATGTTGTTGTTGTTGTTGTTGTTGCTGCTGCTGATGACCCATATTAGCACCTAGGTTTGGCTGATTGTGAGTAAGCAATAGCTGATTTGGTAGAACCGAAGTTCCCGAAGTGCTTTGGTGATCTGGAGAGTTCGGGGGGTTAGGAGGGAGACTAGTCACAGTGTTGTCCAAAGTCGGACTTTGTTCATCAAAGACAGCCTCTTGCGATGACCCTTCGTTGAGAGGTGGATCTGGCCAGACTAACCTAGGACGTTCCCCGAAGGTGTCAATGTCGAGCTCAAAGAACTCGGTCTCTTCTCCAAAATTCCTAACTCTCCATCTTGTACGCATGAAGGCACGGATATTTAGTACCGGTCTCTAAGGCTTTAAGATTTTCACGTTGAACAGAGTCACCAGATGCTCGAGTCATACAATACTGAGATGAGCATCAACTATCAATACCACTCACAAGGTGAGACTAACCAGGTCCCACCAAGCGTGCTAGAAACTGTTGGTCACAAATCCGCCACAGGAAAGGATTTTAGTATGTCTAAGCGCCCTAGACTTGGACCAACATTGAAAGGCCGGAGGGAAGAGATGCCCTTCGTGCCAATCTCCGAAGAAGGCCGGCTCCTATACTAAACTACTGGGATTTCAAGATAAGAGTGCAGGAAAGAAATAAAAGATAAGAGTGCTGGAAAGAGATTAAAAGAGTGAGGGTGCAGGAAAGAGATAAAAAATACAGAAAGAAATGGAAATAACTGGATATTGCAGTGGGAAAGAACATGCAGCACAATAACTCATCTATATCTAAACTAGCAGCATTCAATAAAGAAAATGTAACAGAAACTGAAACTGCATATGCCTCTCTATGTATCCTCTAACAGAACTCCAGACACGTTCAACTTCTCATGCTAAAATCCAGATACCAAAATTACAGCAACCAGAAAGCTAAATGAAAGCATAAATACTTGCCAGAGGCAGCATAAAAAGAAGGCACAGATTCAGAGCCAAGGATCTTCAGTATTAATAGCAAAATGTTTAGCTACAGCAGCTTCTTTAGCAAAATGTTCCCTCCCCGTTTTCATTACAATGCGTGGGTTTTTATAGAGGACCCTTCCCTCTGAGCCATTAATGCACTAGATTTACAAGGACGCTCAGGCGGCTCCAAAAATCGCGCTTGCCTCTTTATGCAAATGAAACTTCCCATCCTATTTCTATAACTAGTTGCAGGGCCGCGTTAGACGGGGAAAGTTGCATTTATGTCCCGAGCGTGTCTCGGACTCATACCTAGTCTTGGAATGTGTGCCCCTCGAAAGGAGCACTCTCATCAGATGCACCTTGGGTGAAGCTTCACTGGATTTTCGTCCGAAGCGTTGCTTCGCAATGAGTTTGGGCCGAAGTGAAGGTCAAGATGGGGGACAAAGCCCTAAGTCAAAATCGCCTTGACTAGGCTGATTCGCTGGAAAATGACTTCGAAGACAGCTTCACCAGATAAAATGGACGAAGTGGCCAATCTGCTTGTAGAGGACACGCTGCTTCACTGAGAAATGGGCCCAAAATGCTACTTCGGAAAGGAACTTGCCCAAAGTGGCTGGCTGTTGTCAATGTGTTACAAAACTTCTCCCTCTGCATTTGGATAGACGCTTCGCAATGATCAAACCAGAAGGTGGCAGTTCGGGGGAGCATCAACTGAAGCTTACTCCCTGCCTTAAATCATTTCCCTATTCTTCCAGTAGCGCTTCAGCAAAACAATGACCGAAGTGGGAGGTTCGCCAGAGGAATGGCCGAAGTAGCCAGCTCGCCAGACTAGGGCCCGAACTGGCGTTCATCTGAGTGACAGTTCGCTGGGAAGAAGGGTCGAAATAACACTTCGGCAAAGATTTTAGCGAAGTGACCCTGTTGACTTAGCACATTCTTGCTCAACTCAAAACTACAGCTTCGCAGCTCTTCTGCTTGAAGTGACTACTTCGGCAGTCTTGTGAGCGAAGTGTCCTCCATGCCTTAGAAATATCTAGGCCAAAATTGGACTTCTCTGATTTTCTTTGCGAAGTTGCTCTTTTCTCTCTGCCTTCAGCGAAGCTTTCTATCTTTTCCTGTTTTCTGCTGGCGAAGCTCTTTATATACATGAATTAAATACAAGGGGGCCAAAAATGGGAACCAAAATTGCTGCAATGCTATGAAATACAAGAAAAAGCAAGGGAACAAATTCATGAAAAATAAGAAAACACTTTACAAAATCAACTTATACTTCAATTTTCTTTACCCCTTCAAGCAATGTGACAGAATTGTCATTGTCAACAACTACATGGGAAAATGTGCATATTCTACAACATCCAGAGTTGCAATTGCTTGAGGACAAGCAATTTTGGGAAGGGAGGACTGTAATGTCCCCTTTCTAAGAAATTAATTATATTGAGGAGGTTAGCCTATACTCAGGCTTCCGTAGGCTAATATTTTGTGTTAGGGAGCTCATTGGGGTTGGACAGGTGTACTTAGTGCGTTAAAATCTTTCTTTTGCCAGTTTTTGAGGTCGTTTTGGGTATGCAAGCTCATGCTCACTATTTTTAGTAAGTATGCTTTTGAGCACCGACTTGGTCAGTGAGCAGGGTGTGATATTTATCTTGATTGGGAAGTTCATTTCTTCACTCAGTCGATAATTCTTAGCTCATTGGCAAATATTATTTAATTTTTGGTGTTATTTCCCTAAGTTAAATTAAATATTTAACTTATAACGTGAAATTAAATAATAAAGTAAAAGGACCCAAACATAAAGTTTTAAAATGAAATATTTGATAAAGTGACTTTTTTATTGGATGCAAAAGTGGACGTCCCACCTTGGGAAAAGAGATTAAAAGAATAAAACAGTTTTGGGCTCATTTTTGAGAAGGGGGAGACTTGATATTTTCTTCTATGGAGAAATACTTGCAGCAGCTTGCATGCAGGGGTTTCAAGCTTTGTGAGGACGGAAACCTTCACAAAGGACATTGTCTTTGGGTGTGGGAGATCATTCTTGGACAATATGTTGGCAGTCTCATTTAGAGAGTGCACTTGAATTTTAATGGAGAAGAAATTTTTTGAGTTTAATGGAGTTATTGGAGGGTTCATCACACTTTCATTATTGTTGTCACTTTTAGAAGGCAGCCGCACCATTTCTAGGGGGTACCGTATATTTTGAAGGGGTTTAGTGAGGGTTTGAACTGGTCTCAACATTTATACTCCTTCAAAATATCTTTGCCTTCATTTTCAGACTTGTTGCAGACTTGTTTCCAGCAAAGAAGAGACTTATTTAACTGGCCATACCATTCTGTGCATGCTGAAATACCTTGTGGAGCCACGTTGGGATCTAAAGGATGATTCGGTGCCCTTTTGGAGGGGTTTTTGCATGAAAAGAGGCACTTAGGGTGTGATATTAATCTCTGGTTTGTTTTGGAGTGGAGAAGTTGCTGGTTGAAAAGTTGTTCGCATTTTGGTGAAGCCCAGTTCGACTGCAGTAGACAACCAAATGACTGGAATTTCATTATTAACTAATGGGTATGTTTGAAAACATCATTTTTAGTGATCTGTAAATGAAGCACTGTAAACCACTCATTATTTGGGTTTAAATACAATATTTGGTGAAGTGGGTTTCAATTTCTGGCATCATATTGCACTGTATTTCTGTGTTTTTATTCAATAGCGACATTCTATTTAAATTTGTTAAGTGTTCATAAAAATTAGTTCAAAATCAGAAAGCAGAAAAAAAAAAAAAAAAATCCAGTTTTGGTGTGGGACATTACAGTCAACATTAACTTCAAAGTCACAAGTGACTGGGTATCACCCATTCGTGATTACTTTGAAAAAAGAAATGGATAAAATCTGCATATCCGTAGACTTTCAAAATCTAAATGTAGTAACAATCAAGGAACCCTTTCATATTTCATTCACTGATTCCATTTTGGAAGTAGCTACACATGAGATCTACTCATTTTTGGATGGGTTCTCCAGCTACAACCAAATTAGTATTGCTAAGGAAGATAAATTGAAGACCACATTTGTGGTAGAGAATGGCATTTATGCCTATAATAGAATGCCATTTGGGCTATGCAATGCCCCAACCACTTTCCAGAGGATTATTTTGTACATATTTGACCAGATGGCAATAGGAAAGTTCAAAGCTTTCTTGGATGACTTATTGATATATGGTGATATACTGGAACATTTGCCAACATTAGATGAGTGTATGAGATTATTTAGAAATGCTCGGACAGCTCTAAATCTAGGAAAATGTCATCTAAAGGTGCCTTGTGGCAAGCTTCTAGAACACATAGTGTGTAAGGAAGGGTTGAAGAGAGATCCTGATAAGATTTGCATCATTTTTAATATGGAGGAACCACATGACGTAAGTTCATTAAAGACCTTCATGGGATCAACTGAAAACTATTGAAGATTCATCAAGAACTTTACCCATGTGTCCTACCCATTGGATTCCTTAATAAAAAAGAGTGTTCCTTTTTGTTGGACAAAGGAGTATCAAGGAGCCTTCGAAGAGTTGAAGACAAAGCTCATGTGTAGCCCCATCCTGGTGTTTTTAGATTGGGACAAAGAGTTTCATGTCCATATAGACGCATCCAATTTTGCAATTGGATGTGTTGTGGCCCAGGAAGGAAACATCAAGTTGGATTAGAATATTTGATTTGCAAGTTGTTTACTATCACAAGTAGAAAGAAATTACTATACAACAAAACATGAAGCCTTGGGGATGGTATATGCAGTACAGAAATTTACGCATTATTTGTTGGCCAACCCATTTTCCTTTTAAGTTGATCATCAGGCTTTGTTGTACTTGATCAATAAACTAGCCATATAAGGAAGAGTTAGCAGGTGACTTGTCACGTTACACGAATTCATTTTTCAGATAATGTCCATGTAGATGCATCCAATTTTGCAATTGGATGTGCTTTGGCCCAATAAGAAAACATCAAGATGGATCAACCTATCTATTTTGCAAGTTGTTTACTATCACAAATAGAAAGAAATTATAGTACAACAGAATGTGAAGCCTTGGGGATGGTATATGCAGTACAAAAATTTAGGCATTATTTGTTGGCCAACCCATTTGCCTTTTATGTTGATCATCAGGCTTTGTTGTACTTGATCAATAAACCAGTCATACAAAGACGAGTTAGCAGGTGGCTTGTCATGTTATAGGAATTCATATTTCAAATAGTGGTCAGACCTGGAAAGAAAAACATGATAGAGGATTAATTCTCAAGGATTTGCTCAAGAGTGTCAAATGAGTTCCTTGACGCTCAATTATTTGCAATCAGTGCTATACCATCATCGTACAAATTAATTGGATAATACTTATCCACGGGAGAGCTACCCTAATAAATGACGACAACAAAGAAGAGAAAGGTGATAATGAAGTCAACACCTTTTGAGTTAATAGCAAGATTATTATATAAGATGGGCTCAAATGGAATTTTAAGGAGATACATAATGGAAGAGGAGGTAAAGATAGCATTGAAATAAGCTCATGAAGGACTATCTAGTGGGCATATAGGGCCAAACGCCACTGCGAGGAAAGTGCTCCTGGCAAGGCTATGATGGCCTACGCTCTACCATGAAGCAAAGGAGTATGTACAGGCATGTGACACATGCTAGTGAGTGGGAAAATTGATACGTCAAGATTTTATGCCACTACACCCCTCTCAACCTCCGAAATTATTTGAGAGGTGGAATTTGGATTTTGTGGGTCCATTGAGAACAACCCAAAGGTAAAAATGTTGGTACATCATGGTAGCAATGGAATACCTAACAAAATGGGTAGAGGCAAGGGTGCTATCCGATAATTCAATAGAAAATACAACCTGATTCTTATATGAGCAGATGATTACAAGGTTCAAAATTCCACTTCAATTGACAAGTGACAAGGGTGTTAGCTTTTGATGCAGTGTGCAATGGGAGATAGCAATCACAAGATGCAGAATAATATGAAAGAAAATAAATCTGCAAGATGACTGAAATATGCTATAAATAGAAATGATGGAAATGAATACAATGTAGCTATGGAGGAAATGAACACTCCATTAACAAAGCTACTGGACTACATTGCACCCATCACCAATATATGGTGATCCATACAACACTATGCTACTACCTACGAAAGCTATGTGCTTCTCTCTATCTATCTATATGTTCTATATATTTGCTTGTTACAATGAGGCCCTTTTTATATAGGAAGATAGGTTCCTTGGCCAACA
Organism: Wollemia nobilis; assembly: GCA_028583015.1. Lineage (NCBI taxonomy): Eukaryota > Viridiplantae > Streptophyta > Pinopsida > Araucariales > Araucariaceae > Wollemia > Wollemia nobilis. The sequence goes on along the minus strand of JAQPPZ010000380.1, from coordinate 6,351,418 downwards.
CCCTACCGAGCTGCACAAGGGACAACTTGCACATATACATCTTGCACATTGACACTTGTGTATTTATTACATTGCATAAAGTAACTAGATAACTTCCCCCTAAAGTAATCTGATGTCCTAAATATGTACCTATTGGTTACGAATCTGCCACTAGGAAAGGATTTAGGTCTTTTGCGCCCTAGATTCGCCCAGCAAATTGAAAGGCCGGGAGGAAGAGATGCCTCCCGTGACAATCTCTGGAGAAGGCCGGCTCGCATACTACACTATTGATGTTTTTTAGATACGGGAACTGGAAAGAGATTGTAAATTGCAGAAAGAGATGTAAATAGTATGTTGTTTGGGTGGGAAAGAACAAGCAGCACGATTACCAACAAATACACAAACCAACATGAATCAAAACAAAGCATGTAACAGACACTGTCACTACGATTCTTTCCTATGTATCCTTCAGTTTTGTATTCCAGATTCAATTAATCATCAATGCTCTAATCCAGGATTCAGAATTACAACAATCAAAAAAATAAATGAACACGGAGTAGAAATACTTGCAGAAGGCAGCATAAAAGAAAGAGACAAATGTCAAAGCCAAGGATGCTTAGTATTGGAAGCAAGTGTTTGATACAGCAGAGCTTTCTAGCAATATGTTCCCGTTGGTTACTAATCTGCCATGAGGAAAGGATTTTTGGTTAATGCGCCCAGATTCGCCCACCAGCATGAAAGGCCGGAAGGAAGAGATGCCTTCCGAGCCAATCTCCGGAGAAGGCCGGCTCCTTTTGGGGGGTTTTCTGATTTAAGCTAAAGGGAACGGGAAAGAAATAAATGTACAGAAAGAGACAAATGTACAGAAAGAAATTACAAATATATTCAGAGGTTGGTGGGGGGGAACTAACAGTACGGGAACACACCAATCACCGCTACTTACTGCATACAAACACAAAGCATAGCAAGGAACTGCAAAACCTAGGCGTACTGCCGATACACAAGCAGTGTATGCACAGCTTCAATGGCTCCCTAGCAAACATTCCCTACAAGGAACTAACAGCAGGGGATCGCATCAATCACCAGATACGTACACTGACAGGGGTAGACAGTAAACCTAGATATATCAGAGCCAGGTATATGTGTTAGGTAGAGAATTTAACCGCACAGCTTCAATGGCTCCCTAGCAAACATTCCCTACAAGGAACTAACAGCAGGGGATCGCATCAATCACCAGATACGGGCCAGCAACTTCACACATAACTGATGGAACTGCTACCACATCCATTATATGAAATTTAAAAGTACAGAAATAATGCTAAAGGCGCCTGACCATCAAATGCCGAAGTGAATCAACAAGCCATGACACAGAATCGCGTAAAGCATAAACATAAAGAAATAAAAGTGGCAGAACAGAACCAAGCATACAGATTGTATTTGTAAGCAGAAGCACGGTTACAATGGGCACAGTGGTTCCCTAACAAACATTCCCCTTTCCACCCCCCTTTTACAATGAATTCAAGATGGGCCTTTATAGCCCGAGTCCCACCCGTTACATTAATGGGCACAGAGTCCCAGTCAAACATAAGCTAACAGAAGCGGCGAAAGAGCTGCAAATGCTGACCTTTTGTCGGACCGGGCTGTACCCGCAGCATGGTCATCCTGAAAGCGGGACAGCTACGTGGCGGAGTGCTGGGCAAAACTTCAAGTCGGCAGGCTCGCTGGTAGTCGGGAGCGAGTGAAACCTCGGATCAGCTTTGAATGAGGCTACTAGCGCAGAGCAGGTGCGGACGCCCATGCTTATCCCCTTTGGTCGGCAGTCTTGGCTCAAATCCCGAAGCTGGACACTTGTTGGATGATGGGTTATGCTCTGTGACACATGTCTGCCTTAGAGGGCAGTCTATCCATCTTCGCTTGGGATCGGAGCTCCTTGGGATGCGTGGGCAGAAAACAGTGCAATCGGGAAGGCCTTCACGCCTTGGTCAAATTCCGGGTTTGTTCCCCTACCGCACACCTGTCAAGGGCGCATTTCGACTCTGTTGAGAAGTCGAACTGCGCACAGGTGGACACTGGTGTCTTCCGACGTACGGACTCGCTCTGGCACTTTAACATTCTTCTTCGTCAGCCTGCCAGTCTGCCAATTGCAAGGTGCGCCCAGAAAGTGGGGCGAAGTCAGACTTCGCACCAAAACTGGGCGAAGTACGCACTTCGCACCAAAACTGGACGAAGTACGCACTTCGCACCAAAACTGGGCGAAGTGCGAACTTCGCACCAACACTTGGGCATTTTCAGGGTAACTTGCTGGAAAGTTGAAAAATCAACTGGGGGACTTCCAAGAAAGGGGGGAAAGAAAGAGAATGCAGGAAAGAAAAGGAAAGGGAGAGAAGAAGGAAGGAAACTTGAGGAAGAAGGAAAAGAAGAGCAGCATTGTTGCATTACAACATTGAAGACATTGCACCCCGTGCAAAATGTGACAACAGTTCCCCCTTCACCCTTTTACAGTGAAGTTCTTCTGTTATTTATAGCAGGAATTTCCCCCCAAAATTACAATCATGCACGGAACTCAAAACCTGCCAAAAGTTGCCAGGATTAGACCCCGGCTGACCGTGAGTGTACTTGCAACGAGATTCTCCTGAAATTGGTACATCTCCGGACAGATTTGGCGGGGGAGAAGTCTGGTCTGATTAATGCGGTAGGTTGAGGTACAGTTTGTCATTCAATATTTACCTACCTAGTGAAGTAGACATCCTTATTGAGAAGTCTGGTCTGATTAATGCGGTAGGTTTAGGTACAGTTTATTATTCTTATTGGTGTTTGCAGTATCTTGGGAAGTAGACATCCTTATGGCTCCCTGGTGATGAAAGCATATAAACCTAATGGAGTTTTAGGTTTTGTAGAAAGCTAATATCTTCCCAATGGATTTGTAACTTGATAATCTTTGATAAATGCTAATATTACCAATTTTTGTAGAATGCCTTATGACTCCTGCCACATTTTGCACGGGGTGCCATGTCTTCATTTTTCTTGTAAGTATGCTGCTCTCCCTTCCCTCCTCCTCCTTTCCCTTTCTCCACTATCCCCTTTCTCCCCTTCCGTCAGTTTCATTCCCTTCATTTCCCCCTTTCTTTCCTCTTTTACTTTCTTCTGTCAATTTCCCAAAAAAAGAGCAAAAGGCCCCTAAAAATTCTAAGTATAAGAGCGCAACCCGACTTCGCAGCGAAGTCGGGGTGCGCCCTTAAGTTTGAGCGCACTTGGGGAGCCGAAGTGCGGAGAAATGATCAAAATTTGGCTAAGTACAAGAGCGCAACCCGACTTCGCAGCGAAGTCGGGGTGCGCTCTCATTTCTGTGCGCACCTGGGAAGCAGCGGACCCCTGAAAATTTCTAAGTGTTGAGAGCGCAACCCGACTTCGCAGCGAAGTCGGGGTGCGCTCTCATCTTCATGCGCAGTCGGAGCGGTATGAGCAAAATGGGCTAAGTGTTGGGTGCGCAACCCGACTTCGCAGCGAAGTCGGGCTGCGCCCGCTTACTTGTGCGCACTCGGGCAGAATGTTGAAGGCAGCCCAAAAATTGTCTAAGGCACGGAGGCCTCCCCAACTGCGCTACTTCCCCCTTGCGCTTTCTAATTGCGCTCCAATTCCGAGCGAAGTCGGGCATGAAAGAGAGACGAGATTCCAAGGCAGATTCGTCCCTTATCAGATTTTGATAGGTGTCCAGCCTCGGGATTCGAGTCAGAGATGTGACGGGTGGTGTGCAAGCGTGAACCAAATTATTGTACCGCAACTACCCTCATTCAAGCTGACTCAAAGTTTCATCTACCCTCTCTTCAAGTTGACTCAAAGTTTCATCTACCGCACTGCCACGTAGCTGCCAAGTTTTCAGGTGGACCTTGCTGCAAGTACAGTCCATATCTGCAGAGGTCAACATCAGCCGCTTTTTGCCGCTTTTGTCAGCTTTGTCAGCTATTGTCAGGTCTGGGATCCTGTGCCCAAAGTTGTAATTGGGGGGAAAATTGCGCTATAAATAGCTGTGCCATATCATTGTAAAGGGTGGAAGGGGGATATATTGCTAGGGAACCATTGTAGCTGTGCATTTGCTTCTGAATACAAGATACACTTGGCTCTATTGACTGTTCTTGTTCTTTATGCTGCCTCTATTTAGCATTTCTGCCTCATGTTGCTTATGTTATTGCTTACTGTTATTCTGCTATCTGGATATCGGTATTTGATAGTTAAGTATTCTTGGAATGCATAGTTAGAGGATACATAGAATGAATGACATTGGTAGTTTCTGTAATGTATTATGTGTTTAGTTGTTGTTAGTAGTGGTGATTGATAGTTGTTGTGCTGCTTATCCTCCCCACCCAATACAAATCACATTTATATTTCTTTCCGCATTTCTAATTTCTTTCCTGCACTCTGAGCTTAAAACCAATCGAGAAAACATAGGAAGCCGGCCTCCTCCGGAGATTGGCACGGAAGGCATTCCTTCCTTCCGGCCTTTCAATCTGTTGGGCGAATCTAGGGCGCATTACACTAAATCCTATCCTAGTGGTAGATTCGTAACCAACAGTTTCTCTGGCACGCCGGTGGGACACGAAAGTTTCCCACCCAAAACAGAATCGAAGCATTGGTGTTCGCTTCATTGTTGTTAAATCAGAACACCTGGCGACTCTGCAAGTACCTGAATATCCTCTGAGTCCGTGAGACCGGTCCAAGCGCCTTCATGCATACAAGAAGGTGGAGAGCAAGGAATCCGGGAAACCAACCTGATCTCTACGAAATTGACATCAACGCTCCTGGAGAGCGCGTAAGGTTGGCTGACTACCAAGCTCGCATAGACGAATCCGAAACCGAAGTCGAAGAGGCCGAAGTTGAAGAGCAACCTACAACTTCGGACAACACCGATACCGAGTACACGACCGGAGGGGAAGAAGACATGGCTGCCCAGCAAAATGATGACGACCTCTTCCCAGCGGTTGACTCCACAGGGCCCTTGGCCCTAGTCGGACAAGAGGCTGTGCCCCCCGCTGCCTTGAAGTCCATCCCTACTTACGATGGCTACGGCAAAACGGCATATGAGCACATCCAAGACATTCTGGCCTTGGCTGCGCTACACTCTATTACAAATGAGAGTGTCAAGACCCGTCTATTGGCTCTTTCTCTGAGGGGGAAGCTTCTCTATTGGTGGAGATCTTTGCCAGAAGGATCTATCACGGGGTGGCCTCAGTTGGCAGGCAGGCTCGTAAAAGGATGCAACGAGTCTTCCGACCCCTCTTCATTGTTGCATCAGTTTCAGAGTATCCAACGCCACCCACAAGAGGAGATATCAAACTTCAACATAAGGTTTGCGAGGTCCTGGAAAAGAGTACCTCGCGAACTGCGACCTTCGGCGGGTCAAGCTGCACACTATTACCTGAGGTCTTTCAATTCGGATATCTGCCTACTTCTCAAGATAGCCCGAGTCGATACTTTCCCTGCCCTATACGAAGCTGCCCAACAAGCAAAATTAGACATAATCTCTATAGGCAGACTTCCGCATAGAGTGCAGCCCCCCATTTATCCTGATTTTCCTCAGTCCCAGTATCCATCGGCGTCTGGTGTAATGCCATCCTCCTCAAATCAGCACCCCCAGCAGCCATGGAATCCAGCACCGATTATAAACCCCTACGGTCAGCCTCAGATCCATTATCCTAATCCGCCACCTCCACCTCCGCAGTATCCCGCACTCCCAGCTCCCCCTCATTACGCGGCGTATTCTGCACCTCCGCCATTAGCTGCAATACCTCCGTCGGCCCGGCTGGCGCCTGCAGATAATGATATTCAGAATAAAATCCTTCAAGAGGTACGGGCTCTGGCCTCTGGGTATCATACTATTTCCAACGATATGACAATAATGAAGAAGAAGCAAGCCCAGATGGAGTTCCTTCCAAGGAGACCATATCCTCCCCCGACGCTAACAAAAGATCAAGCTACACAAGCTCAAAGACACCCCCCGGAAAGGAATGCTGCCAATGAGGTTCAACCTGGCACTTCTGACCAGGTTAACTGGTGTTCCACATGCAACGATCCACACTCAGAGGAGAGTTGCACGCTGCATCAACATTATCTTCAGACCCTTGCGGGCAGCGCCATAGAGGATGAAGCATACATGATCCTGGACGATGAAGGCAACTTTGCGGTCCCAGAAGAAGATCCTGCGTTGCTCTTGACCAAGGAAGGCAGAAAGCCCATTGAGGCTGCCACGGCCCAAGCAAAGCCGTTGAAGGTATACGCCAGAAGAGAGAAGGCGCAGCCTGCTGGGCTACCACCTGACAAGTCACCTTGGCCTCCTACAGCCAAAGAAAGGTTCCCTACGCTCAAGGCTCCCGCGATGAAAGCTCCCGCAGCCCAACCTCTAGCCGAAACAAAAGAACAAGCTCAAGAGAAGCTGAGGTATCCGTCGCTGACGAAGAGACAGAGAGTCGAAGCCACGCAGCAATACCGGACCAGGTATGAGCCAGCGAAAGAAATAGAGGGAGCCGACACTTCAACCTACAATATAGTTGATGAGCTAAAAAGGACCCCGACGAAGATAAGTATGTACGAGGCTCTTCTGCTCCCAGGGCAAGTTGATCTGTTGCAGGAATCCTTGAAAAGCGTAAAAGATGGAAAGCCGACGCAGCCTGCTGTGTTAGCTCAGCCCTTGACAGTTTCTGCTACCGGGAAAAACAGGCCACCTCCTTTCTATCTGTCATTGCGGATGGAAGGCTATATAGTACACAACTGCATGGTGGATTCTGGTGCTTCCACTACTGTCATGCCGAGAGCCGTCTGCGAGGAGATCGGTATGGAATATACAAGGAGCAGCCAAGGTGTGTTGCAACTAGACGGCACCCCTATCAAGACAGTTGGTGTCATCAAGGATATTCCGATCCGACTGCATAAAGCCCTCGACATAGTGGTCATCCAGGAAGTCGTTGTGGTCGACTTGGAACCCTACTTCGGCATGTGTCTCTCCAGGGAGTTCACTGCGAAGCTGGGTGGATATCTGTCTCTGGATTACTCACATATGGAAGTGCCCTTCAAAGGAAGGAGATTAAAGATCTATAATGAAAAGCCTTCCACATTTCTAGTAGAGAAGATACCCGGAGAAGAGCCATAGAATGGCATGGTTCAGCTGACAACTGAAGAACTGGTAGAGGTTGATATGACAGAAGAGGCCCTTGAGCTGTTACAAGTGGAGGATGAGTTCTCCTTGCTAGACTTCAATGCCATGATTGAGACCGAGCAAGGCTGTTACTCCATCACCCAGCCTGAAAGACTTGACCAGTCAGCAAGAAAGGAGGTTGGACCCGCACCAGAAAAGCTATGGAAGTTGTTCTTTGATGGCGCCCGATGCAAAAATGGCGCCGGTGCAGGTGTACTTCTGGTTTCCCCGTCCGGAGTCCAGAAGGACTACACTTACAAGTTGGCTTGGAGCTGCACTAACAACGCGGCGGAGTATGAAGCTTTGTGCTTGGGTTTGAGAAAGGCAGAGAGGCTGGGGGTGAGACATTTGCAGATCTTTGGCGACTCAGAGCTGGTGTGCAACCAGATTACAAATAAGTGCGCCTCCAAGAAGCATTACCTCAAGGCGTACCGTAACCGTGTTTGGGACCTGATGGAGTCATTCGACTCTTTGAATGTCAAAGCCATATCACGTGAGAAGAATAAGCATGCTGACATTCTGGCGTCTGTTGGAGCCAGGTACGTCCCGGCTGATGACACTGTCCAGAAGCCGAAGCCGGTTCGTACCATCTACAAGCCTTCTGTGCCTGATAAAGACACCCATTGGCAGGTGTTCGACTGTGACGAGGATATCGTCACTTTTTTGATAAACGAAGCAAGTACGATAGAAGGTAGAGACCCTGATGACGAGCAATACGAGGGGTTGATACAGTTAAAAAACAATCATGTCCCGAAAGGACTGATTACCCTAGAAAGTCTCTTTGATCAGAACGATAGGGCAATATCCCACAGAATCAAAGTGGACCCCAAGCAGTACATGGACCTGGAACTGGAACCTGGAAAAACGATCAAGGTCGGGACAGACTGCACTGAAAAGGAACTGGAGCAGATCAGATATTTATGCGGAGAGTTCCCTGATATTGTGGCTTGGTGCTACCAGGACTTGAAGGGGTATGACAGAGAGATGATCCAGCATACTATAGAGCTGGAAGATAATGCAAGACCTTTTCGGTAGAAGCAAAGGGCAGTGAACCCAAAAATTGAAGCTATGATGAAAGCAAAGCTCTTAAAGATGTTGGAGGCCAAAATCATCTACCCCATCAAGCACTCATCTTGGGTCGCGAATCTGGTCCTTGTGAGGAAAAAGAATGGAGACATCCGCCTCTGCGTGGATTTCAGAAACCTCAATCAAGCTTCGTTGAAGGATCATTATCCGCTTCCCCAAATTGATCAGATCCTCCACATAGTTGCTGGAGCATAGAGGTTCTCTCTCTTGGACGGATTCTCTGGATACAACCAAATATGGGTAAAGGACGAAGATCAACACAAGACAATGTTCACCACCAAATGGGGAACGTTTGCATATTAGTGCATGCCCTTCGGCCTATCTAACGCCGACGCTACATTTCAAAGAGCTATGGACTTGGCATTCCGGGAGCTGCTCAACAAGGTCATTGTCATCTATTTGGACGATATGACTGTATTTTCACATAAGAGAGAGGACCATGCTTCCCACTTGCGGCAAATATTTGAGAGATGTCGTGAATTCGGCATTTCCATCAACCCGAAGAAGTCAGTCTTCGCGGTAAAGGAAGGTAAGCTGCTAGGACATGTCATTTCTGAGAAAGGCCTTGCAGTGGATCCTGACAGAGCATAAGCCCTTCTTCGCTTGCCCATCCCAGTTGACAAGAAGGGGCTACAATCATTTTTCGGCCAAATCATCTTCGTGAGGAAGTTCATACCGGACTTCGCACAAGTAATTAAGCCCATGGGCAAACTCCTAAAAAAGAATGTCGAATTCTTGTGGACTGACGAAAATAAGCAGGCTGTTATGAGCACAAGAGGACGTGGCACCTACTTCTGAACCAAGCATTATGGGCGGACCGCATATCTTTCAAGAAATCTATCAAGACACCCCCCTACGCGCTCGTATATGGTAAGGAGGAAGTTCTGTCTACCCACATAGAAATGCCCGCACTCTGGATGTTAGATGAAGAAAAAGGCGACGGGGATCCAGTGGATGCCAGACTTTGCCAACTATTGCGGTTAGAAGAGGAAAGGGAGAAGGCATACCAGGCCTTTACTAAACATGCCGAGGTAAACCAAAGGTCCTCGGAGAATTCTGCAAGAGGACACCACCAGGGCCCGAGTTTTCAAAATCGGGGACCTAGTGCTAAAGTGGGACTCACTCAAAGCAAAGTCGGGCAACCATGACAAATTTGATGCCCTCTGGGAAGGTCCCTATCAGATCGCTCGGGTAAACCAATTCAACGCGTTCGTGCTCAGGGACATGGAGGGACAGCTTCTCCCCATTCCTGTCAACGGTTTCCACCTAAAAACCTATCACCACTGAAGGTGCCCAAGAGGTCCTTCCTTGTACATATTCTTTTCCTGCATTTCAGTTTATGACAGAATGTAAATATTTCTTTCAGTTATTCAGCTTTCAGTTTTCAAAGCCGAAGTGGGCTAAGTGTGAGAAGAGGAAGCAAAATTTTGCTCTCACGCGACCGGGGGGGGGGGGGGGGGGGTGGTTTGTGGGGGGGGGGGGGGGGGGGGGGGGAAAAAAAAAAAAAAAAAAAAAAAAAAACATTAAAAATTTCTAAGCGTTGGGTGTGCAACCCGACTTCGCAACGAAGTCGGGCTCGCGCACCATCTTGGGAGCGAGATCGAGAGCAGACGAGAGAGCAAAAATTGGCTAAGTGTGGAATCCCTACTGCGCAACATTTTCCGGGCAAAGTCATATTGCGCACGTTTTGAGAGCGAAGGCCGAGTGCGCTCTTGATTTCGAGCGCACTTTGAACGACCTGTCAGGGAGAACAAGGGGCATAGTGGCAAAAAATTTCTAAGTGTGGGCCCAAGCGGCGCAATGTGCATAGCGCGAAGTTAGGTTGCGTCCCTTCTTGAACCCTGGGCCAAAGTATCCCTCAAAGTGTGTGCCCAAGCGGCGGCTGTGACGTCATTGGAAGCACGAGGTTCAAAATTTTAAAGAATGATTGCACGTCTTTCGAAGCAGATGTCATTAAAGAAGCAAGCGCATTAGGACCAACCGCAACCAAGGTGCGCCTTCCAAGAAAAAGGCCCACGTGCGGCCGCCAAGGAATAACGGTGTTTCCTACCTACTTCGGGCAAATCACTTTAAACCCCCCCTCGCGCCATTAATGCTGCATTTTTTCCTAGAAAAGGGGCCCTGGCATACTCAGAACATTCGAATTATCAAGCTAAGTCTGAGCTGCAAGGCACAGAATTGAAGGACTAGTGACCAGAATCCCCGTCTCTGCCACCACGAACAGAAAACAGAAAATGGACAAGGGAAAAGCGCCAATGCAGCCGCAGTCCAGCGATACAGAGCAGGAGGCTGAGGAACACACAGAATCCAGCGCTCATGAGAGCGAAGTGCCACAGGAGCAGACAAGGAAATCCAGGTCAAAGAGAAGCAAAGGGCAAGCTCCGCTGCCGCCCATCAATCGCTTGGCCGGGTATAGGGATGGCGAGTACTCCATTAGCCTCACCAAGCTGCGGCCAAATATAGCAAAGTGGGCAGACAAAGTCTCGCCCTCGCACCATGTCGGAGCTGCATACAAGTCGAACTCGTATTGGTTCTTATGCCCTCCCGTCCACCATTGCCCGGAGTCGGTTGAGTCTATTGTGACATATTACAAACCAACTACCGGCAAGTCTGCGAAACCAAGGAAGGGTGTTGTTCCCTCTTCAAAGAAAGCGTCCAACCGGCCTTCGCCCGGGGCTCCAAGATCGACCCCAACGCCATTGTCAGAAGAATTAACTTAGATGAGCAGGTGGGCAGATTCGCTCAGAGCAGAAGGATGAGAGAGTTTCTCGACTCAGAACTGAAGACCCCGCTGCCAGCAGGACAGTGGCCAACAGGCCCTATACCCCTGGAGAGGTTCGAAAATAAATATATATATATTATCCTGGCATGGGTACTCGGCTGCGGCACGGATAGAATGGTGCACCCGTACCAGTTGGTGCTCGCGGAATGCATCTTGCATGGAGAGTTTTATGACTCCACTGCGCAAAGGAGCGGAAGACGCCCTATTTTCTTTGATTGGGCGGATTGGGTGGCGTACGCCATACATTCGAATTTGGTCAGGATACAACAGAAGCAGACAACGGAGTTCCGGCACTGCTCATTCCTCACATGGTTGTGCCTGTACCATACGCACTACCGGATTAAAGTGCCTGACCTAAAAAAGGTAAATGAGAAGGGAGCGCCGCTGCCTGTGTATGAGTGGACAGAAGCCCTGTATAGGAGAGGGTCTTACTACGATTTCAACTTCAAATTTCTAGGTATGACCCTGGCGTTGTTCAATGGCAAAGCATCTCGCCCTCCACTGGCCATGACGAACTACCTGAGGAAGTACAAATGCGGAGATACCTTCCGGTTGACTCAGGGCATTGTGATCAGAATCTACGGATTCAAAGGGAAGCCGTTCCTGCTACCCTATTTTTGCACTGAGCATCAGTTCGGTATAGAGATATCGCGCCAGATGGACTATGTAGAAGAGGAATTCGGCCAGGGAAAGAAGAGGGGCCATATTTTCAAGTATCCTATTACCTGGGCGAACATTCAAGTGCATGAGATTGGGCAGCATATCTACCTCGAACAAGAACTCCTCAACATGGGCCTGATACAGCTACCTCAGCGCTGGAAATACGACCCGATTGGGGTCAGGGGAAAATTTGTACATATTTGCCCCCGAGCAGAAATCATGGAGGAGAGGTGCAATAAAACAGGTGCAGACCTGGAATGGCACATCGAGCGGATGCAATCATGGCCACCATGGCAGGACTTTTACTGTGAAGAGGTGGAGTATGATCCGGAGCGCAATCCAGATCACAGGTTAGACTCAGCGGGCTTCAAAAAATTCCTCTCAAAGGTGACGCCCCTCAGCTGGGAAAAGGACAAAATCATTGAATGTTGGAAAATGAGGTGTCGCACGCAACACGATAAGTCTAACCGAAAGACATTGGTCGTAGATGATGAGTTTTCGGCCTTATATGATAAATACGTCGGCAAATGGGAGTCGTTCGCGTTTCGAGATTGCGTTCCCCTAGGCGCCAGAAAGAGATATAAAAGGAAGCCCCCATCCCAGCAATTACCCATTCAAAAACCTCCCAGCGCGACGCCAACAAGCAGTCAGGTGGGCCCGATGTTGCCTCCAGCTCCCGAAGCGTCACCCCAAAAAGGACAGGAGCTAGAAAAGTCAACTAGTGAAGCGGTGCCTCAAAAGGAAAAGGCGCCAGAAGGGTCAACCGGTGGGCCTTCGGCAGCAAACATCCCTCCGTCAAAACCCAGGTACAAATTCACCGTGGGAACACCGCTGCCAGCCGCGCCAACCTCCTCCGCCTCCTTCGAGCAAACTGCAGCTCCGGGAGAAAAGAAGAGAAAAAGGAGCGAAAAGACCAAGCGGCCTAAGGAGGAGTCTACGTAGCAAACGGCTACAGCACGAACAGAGACAGCCGCGCCGAAAATCATCTCTCTGGACAGCCCAGGGAAAGAAGCAGAAGTTTGGGCAGCAGGCATCCTCCAATCAGCGGCTCAGGCGGAGCCCGCAGGTACGTCCTCTTCCCCGGTTCCCCAGATCCCAGTTGGCCCTGCCGTAACACCGTCCCCCTCTGTATCAGGGCAAGCCTTAGTTGCATCTTCCTTATCGCCTATCTCCCAATCCTTCCACAGTCCCCATTCTTTCGAACAGTTTGCCCAGGACCCGAACGTTTTCCAAACCCTGAGTCAAACCCTAGACCCCTCATCCGCGGCCAGTGTCGAAGCTGTACCTACATCGTCGTGCCGCTCACCTTCATTATTCAAGACCCCGCCTTCACCTCCCACTCAGCCGCCCGTTTCCCCTAGGACCCAGTCGCCCTTGAAAGCGACCACACCTTCTGGGATATCTCCTGCTTCATTGTTTGCGGGAAGGATGCCGCAACAGGATTTAGCCTCGGCGTATCCTATGCTGGCAGAACTTGACTTCATGGGGGAGCAGCTGCAGATTACAGATGATCAGCCTCTGGCAGCGAAGGCCGTAGGGTGTTCCGCCTCTTTCCTCCAGGGCGTCAAACGAAGAAGAGCCGAGGAGATAGCTGCCCCGGTGAAGCGCACCAAGTTCGACTTGGACAGGAGAGTGCTGCGAACTGAAAAATTGATCCCTAAAGTAAAGAAGCCTCTCCGGGAAATGACCGAGGCTGACTATGAACACCGGGTCAAGGAGAAGAATTTTGATGACATAAGCGAAGAATACGAAATCAACGGTATTCGCCGCAGAACTGACAATCTCCTTGTTAAGCGACTCGAGAATCAAGAGAAGTTGTTTCAGCTTCAAAATAACTCGAGACAGCTGGAGGAAGATCTGGCCAAGGCCACCACGCGGCTGGAGTCTGCCCAGCAGGAGATTGAGGACTTGAAAGCTCAGCTCGCCGCCTCTCAGCAGGAGGCTACAACACAAAGAAGGACGGCCGAACAGCTGTCGGAAGAGAAGAGGGCGGCATTGGAACATGTATCTCAGCTGCAGGATTTGTTGAGGCAGGCCCAATCTCAGCTGAAGGAGAAGGCGTCCCAGGCGGCGGCCTTTTCGAAAAACAAGGTCAAAGAGATGCGGGCTGGTTTGCTGCAAGGATGCAGGGCTAATGTGGTCAGGTCCCTGTCCGTCCTGGATTTCGCATCCAGGATCCAAGAAGTATCTTCCCAAGGAAAGCCTGTGGTAGAGGAGGCCGAACACCAAGCGAAGCAGTGGCTGGACTTGGCAATAAAAATTGAAGAGTTCGCGCGCAAGGGCCTCCGATTTCCCCCCATGTCCCGAATTGCCCTAGATTGGGCAGATGCAAGGGTAACCTTGCATAATTACTTCGAAAAAACGGAAAAAACAAGGGCCGCCAGGAAGATGCTGGACGCATTGAACCATGAAATGAATATTTGCCTGGCCCCCTTCAACACTCTTTCTGAGCTCGGATGCCCGAGCTTCGTCAAGGATGGGGAGTTTCTGCCCCTTGAACAAGTAAAGCTGGATTGGCTGTCTTTCGAGGCAGATACATCAAAAATTGACAGCTGGGCCGAGCCAGTCCAGGAGACACAGGTAACTCAAATGGTGTCAAGATATTGCAAGATCAACACCTCCCTTCAGGAGTTGGGAGAGAGATATGACACCATCGACGTACACATGGTTGCGGCATTCAGAGCAGCGCTGAAGGATGTCAGCGATTTAGGGCCCTTCCAGGCAGCAGCTTGGGACCAGGCCAAGACTGCGTACAATCACGTTCGCGAGCGGGAGCAACCTGCCGAGCGAGAAGGCGACAGTGGTGAGCATTCGGATTCAGAAAGAGGAGGAGAATCAGAAGAAGAGACTGCTGAGAGTGAATCCGAAGAAGAGCAGTTACCCAAGAAGGGGACTCAACAGCAGCAGGAGCAGCGGGATGCAGGGGAAGGGAGTTCCTCTGCGCCCAAAGGATAAAGGCTTGGTTCGTTGCGTCGAGGCGAGCTCGACACCCCGCGAGCCGCTAGGAATGTTGCCACATTTTGCACGGGGTGCCATGTCTTCATTTTTCTTGTAAGGATGCTGCTCTTCCTTCCCTCCTCCTCCTTTCCCTTTCTCCACTATCCCCTTTCTCCCCTTCCATCAATTTCATTCCCTTCATTTCCCCCTTCTTTCCTCTTTTACTTTCTTCTATCAATTTCCCTAAAAAGAGCAAAAGGCCCCTAAAAATTCTAAGTATAAGAGCGCAACCCGACTTCGCAGCGAAGTCGGGGTGCGCCTTTAGTTTGAGCGCACTGGGGAGCCGAAGTGCAGAGAAATGATCAAAATTTGGCTAAGTACAAGAGCGCAACCCGACTTCGCAGCGAAGTTGGGGTGCGCTCTCATTTCTGTGCGCACCTGGGAATCAGCGGACCCCTGAAATTTCTAAGTGTTGAGTGCGCAACCCGACTTCGCAGTGAAGTCGGGGTGCGCTCTCATCTTCATGCGCAGTCGGAGCGGTATGAGCAAAATTGGCTAAGTGTTGGGTGCACAACCCGACTTCGCAGCGAAGTCGGGCTGCGCCCGCTTACTTGTGCGCACTCGGGCAGAATGTTGAAGGCAGCCCGAAAATTGTCTAAGGCACGGAGGCCTCCCCAACTGCGCTACTTCCCCCTTGCGCTGTCTAATTGCGCTCCAATTCCAAGCGAAGTCGGGCATGAAAGAGAGACGAGATTCCAAGGCAGATTCGTCCCTTATCAGATTTTGACAGGTGTCCAGCCTCGGGATTCGAGTCAGAGATGTGACGGGTGGTGTGCAAGCGTGAACCAAATTATTGTACCGCAACTACCCTCATTCAAGCTGACTCAAAGTTTCATCTACCGCACTGCCACGTAGCTGCCAAGTTTTCAGGTGGACCTTGCTGCAAGTACAGTCCATATCTACAGAGGTCAACATCAACCGCTTTTTGCCGCTTTTGTCAGCTTTGTCAGCTATTGTTAGGTCTGGGATCCTGTGCCCGAAGTTGTAATTGGGGGGAAATTGCGCTATAAATAGTTGCGCCATATCATTGTAAAGTGGTGGAAGGGGGATATATTGCTAGGGAACCATTGTAGCTGTGCATTTGCTTCTGAATACAAAATACACTTGGCTCTATTGACTGTTCTTGTTCTTTATGCTACCTCTATTTAGCATTTCTGCCTCATGTTGCTTATGTTATTGCTTACTGTTATTCTATTATCTGGATATCGGTATTTGATAGTTAAGTATTCTTGGAATGCATAGTTAGAGGATACATAGAATGAATGACATTGGTAGTTTCTGTAATGTATTCTGTGTTTAGTTGTTGTTAGTAGTGGTGATTGATAGTTGTTGTGTTGCTTATCCTCCCCACCCAATACAAATACATTTATATTTCTTTCTGCATTTATAATTTCTTTCCTGCACTCTAAGCTGATAGACAACTGAGAAAACATAGGAAGTCGGCCTTCTCCGGAGATTGGCACGGAAGGCATTCCTTCCTTCCGGCCTTTCAATCTGTTGGGCGAATCTAGGGCGCATTACACTAAATCCTATCCTAGTGGCAGATTCGTAACCAATAACTCCCTAGTGTTTTTGGATAAGATGTTGTGCTCTTGTAAAATGTAGTTCAATTTTTGGTTGATTGTGTAAAGTATTTGTAAATGCCAAAATCAACTTCTATTATCCTTTATTGCTCCTATTGAACTAAGCACTTTTTCAATTTTGAAGAGGTTATAATATTGGATTTCTTTTGTCCCTTTTTTAGAAATTTTTGAGACAAGAATATTAAAAATTTCCAACCTTAGCAAAAAAACTTAATAACCTCTTTTAATATCACATAGGATTTGATTTAGTGTTTCTAATTTTCAATAACCTTAATTTGGTGTTGTAATCCTTATAGCTCCCAAATATAGAAAATTAGAACACAATAATATTTGCAAATATTTTTAAAATAAATTTCCAGTAGAAACCCTTACTACTCCTAAGTTTAATATTGCAAATACTATATTGATTTGATAAATTATTCCCTTTGAGATATGGCTTTCAATATGGTTAAGTATTCTAAGTTTAACCTTGATTTATCAACCTTATAACTTCCTAAAAATGATAGCACTTTTATGGGAATAAATCTTACCTTTCACTATACAAAGACCGCAATAATCGGCGCTAATTTCTAATGTGCAAGGGCTGCAATATTAATGTCTCTGCTTTGGACGTTCCCTCCAATAGTATGCTTGGAACCTTCCCTGAAATTAATGCTCCAAATATGGCCTCTCTAGTCTCTGCCTTTGACCTCTTCGGACCAAAGCCTTGAAGGCTCTTCTCCTTGCTTCCACATTGCAGTTTGGCTCTATACACGATGATTCCGGAGTGTTGAATGTGGATTCGTGAATGCCTTAAAGTCTTCGGTCTTAGACGCCCTTTAAATAGAATGGAATATTGATTTAAGTGCCAAGTGGCATGCCCGTTTTCTTGTTGAGCGCCTGAGGAATGAATGATGCTAGATGACACTTGCAGCCTCCTATAAGTAACGCCTAGGAGTTACATTCTTTAGGTGAGCGCTTTTTCTCTTCCTAGACAAGTGTCTCATACATTCTCGACGTACCAACCTATTGTTAGTAACGTTTCTTTGACCAAGATGAGCGCTCATGGATGGAATATTAGGGTTTTCCTCCAAGTGACAAGTGTCACTTCCTCCTTGTTCATGGGCCTTTGCTCCTTCAACGTAACCCTTCACTATCCTTATTAGCAAAGCTTGCTCATTTCGATTCTTTTGTTGTAGACGCTTTTGATGGTTCTTTGATTGAGAAGCAATGTTATGATGGAGCTTTGGTGGAGCCTTGGTGGTGCTCCAATAACGGTGTAGAGTACTCTTACGTACGTCTTTCTTTGCTTGCTTTCCTTCAACCTGTCATGCTCCTTTTGTAGACCTTAATATAATGCTTCTCCCTTCTTTGCTTTTGTGCCTTCATTGATGACAGGAATCGCAGGCGAACCTGAGCAACGCTGGGAGTCACTGGACACTTAGCATGTTTTTCTTCTTCTTGCCTTCTTTTGCCTGTGATCACTCGAAAATGGGAGTGACGACGGGAATCGCTCAAGGAATGAGCGACCGACGTCGGTCGCTCCCAAGCCCACACTTAGAAACTTTTTTGCATATTTTCCTCTTTCACCCGTGGTCACTTGAAAAGGGGAGCGACGACGGGAATCGCTCAAGGAATGAGCGACGACGGGGGTCACTCGATCTTCAATACTTAGAAAAATTTCCACTTTCTCCCGTCTACCTTTGTCGCTTGAAAAGCCGTCGATCGTTGAAGGGGAGAGGCGAAGCTGGGAATCGCCCGAAAGAGGGAGCGACTCCCGGAATTGCTCCAGAATGGAGCGACCGTGGGAGTCTCATACTTAGAATTTTTTGGGCTTTTTCCCGAACTTGCCTAAGCTGTTGGAACACTTGGAAAACAATGCATAAAAACAGAAAACTGAAAACATGGAAACAAGAGACTGCCTGGGAGAAGCTGGAAAGGAAGGAAGGAAGGAGGTAGCAGCAATTTTCAGATTTTTCAAAATTTGTACCCCTTAGCAAAATATGGCAACAGTACCTAGGAAGGTACATTTACATGATTCAAATGATGTAATATAATCTATTTCTAACACCCCCCTGTATTACATTATTTGGTTATTGAAGACTTTAGTCTTCAATGTGGATCTTCTTCCAATGAATGATCTTTGGCTTGTTCAGGTTCATCATCCTTGTCTTCTATCCAGACACTTTTATTGCTTACTGTGATCAGGTTCATTAGGTAATCTGTGTCTTCATATGATGCAAAGTAAGTTGTAGTTGTAGCTAAAGTTTCTTCTTTTAATTGACTTTGCATTGTATTCTTCCTTTAACTGCTTCGTCTTCTTCTTCGTCTTTAGTTTTGCCTTTGATTCTGATTTTTGTGCTGTCATAGGTGGTTGTGCTGCTACTTGGTTCTTGTTAGGAAGATTCTCCTTTCTTGTCTTCAATCTATACAAAAGCTTCTGAACAACTAATTAAGGCATCATGATAAGATCTTGAGTTAGTAGAACCTAAAGTGCCAATGCTGCATGAGGATTGAAAAAACTTTTCAAGATATAATTCATTAAGTTCTGCCTTCTTTTTTATTAGTTCTATCAATCCTTTTTGTTCTACATTTTCATCCTTGTAGGGTTTATATGTGAGCAATGCTATGTATAAATGCTCACAAAGTCTAAGGATAGTGAAATGTCACTTTTTTTCATTGTCAACTGCTTCATTGAGACGGGCTTGAAGATAGCATTCCATAGTATCAAAATTATCTTATAAGGCTCCACTATGGATTACTTTTGAAGTTAGGTCTAACATTCCTTCAGATTTTATGAGTAGATTCATGATACCAAGTTGTATGGCACTGACGTTTTCCTTTCTGAAGCAATTATTCTTATTGGTGTTTGCAGTATATTGGGAAGTAGACATCCTTATGGCTCCCTAGTGATGAAAGTATATAAACCTAATGGAGTTTTAGGTTTTGTATAAAGTTAATATCTTCCCAATGGATTTGTAACTTGATAATATTTGATAAATTCTGATATTACCAATTTTTGTAGAATGCCCTATGACTCCCTAGTGTTTTTGGATAAGATATAGTGCTCTTGTAAAATATAGTTCAATTTTTGGTTGATTGTGTAAAGTATTTGCAAATGCCAAAATCAACTTCTATTATCCCTTATTGCTTCTATTAAACTAAACACTTTTTCAATTTTGAAGAGGTTCTAATGTTGGATTTCTTTTGTCCTTTTTTGAGAAAATTTTGAGACAAGAATATTATAAATTTCCAACTTTAGCAAAAAAACTTAATAACATCTTTTAATATCACTTAGGATTTGATTTAGTGTTTCTAATTTTCAATAACCTTAATTTGGTGTTGTAATCCTTATAGCTCCCAAATATAGAAAATTAGAACACAATAATATTTGCAAATATTTTTAAAATAAATTTCTAGTAGAAACCCTTACTACTCCTAAGTTTAATATTGCAAATACTATATTGATTTGATAAATTATTCCCTTTGAGATATGGCTTTCAATATGGTTAAATATTCTAAGTTTAACCTTGATTTATCAACCTTATAACTTCCTAAAAATGAAAGCACTTTTATGGGAATAAATCTTACCTTTCACTATACAGAGACCGCAATAATCGGCGCTAATTTCTAATGTGCAAGGGCTGAAATATTAATGTCTCTGCTTTGGCCGTTCCCTCCAATAGTATGCTTGGAACCTTCCCCGAAATTAATGCTCCAAATATAGGCTAGTCTCTGCCTTTGACCTCTTCGGACCAAAGCCTTGAAGGCTCTTCTCCTTGCTTCCACGTTGCAGTTTGGCTCTATACACGATGACTCCGGAGTGTTGAATGTGGTTTCGTGAATGCCTTAAAGTCTTCGGTCTTAGACGCCCTTTAAATAGAATGGAATATTGATTTAAGTGCCAAGTGGCACGCCCGTTTTCTTGTTGAGCGCCTGAGGAATGAATGATGCTAGATGACACTTGCAGCCTCCTATAAGTAACGCCTAGGAGTTACATTCTTTAGGTGAGCGCTTTTTCTCTTCCTAGACAAGTGTCTCATACGTTCTCAACGTACCAACCTATTGTTAGTAACGTTTCTTTGACCAAGATGAGCGCTCATGGATGGAATATTAGGGTTTTCCTCCAAGTGACAAGTGTCACTTCCTCCTTGTGCATGGGCCTTTGCTCCTTCAACGTAACCCTTCACTATCCTTATTAGCAGAGCTTGGTCGTTTCGATTCTTTTGTTGTAGACGCTTTTGATGGTTCTTTGATTGAGAAGCAATGTTATGGTGGAGCTTTGGTGGAGCCTTGGTGGTGCTCCAATAACGGTGTAGAGTACTCTTACATACGTCTTGCTTTGCTTGCTTTCCTTCAACCTGTTATGCTCCTTTTGTAGACCTTAATATAATGCTTCTCCCTTCTTTGATTTTGTGCCTTCATTGCTTGCAGGTTCGGCTGTCCAAGAAGTAGGGAATATAACCCTTCTATGGTGCTCTTTTTCCTTGCTTGGAGTGCGCAAGTATTCTGTTGTCATCGGCTGGTTTACCCTACAAATATTGTGCCTTTGAGGCACCTTCAAATCTGCCCTCTTTCCTGTATAAACCAGATTAGGATAGTGCAATACAATGTAGCAAATTTACGTATAAAATTATCTTTATTGCACCCTCTTTTGCACTCTTTTTCAGGTCTGAATTTTTTGTTTTGTGGTAGAATTTTTGAATGCAATGTAGGGGTTTTGAGGTTGTCTCTTTGATTAGAAACCTTCACCTTTTTGCTTGGATACTTTGATGATAAATCCAAGCTTAGATAGAAGCTCCTTATTTGATGCAATTTTCTGCACTTTTCTCCTTGCACCAAACCCTGTAATGCTTTGGATTTGAGACTCACCAAGTCTCAATATTTGAAGCTTCTATTTCTGATTTCAGTTAGTTGTCTTACTCTCCACGTTTTGGAGGATTCTAACCTAATTTTGGTGGATTCACTTGGCCTCTGTGTGTTGCAGATTTTTGTGCACTAATAGTGTCTTTAGACACTTTGCCAAAATCTGATTTTGTGCTTTTCTTAAGAACACAAACACTAAGCTTTTTGAGAGTAATATAGTAGAGCAAATGAACCCACTAAAATTTCATTTTTAATGCACTAACAATCACACCTTATCACTCCAATTAACTCTCAAAATAACTTATAAGTGCACTTAATCAATTTACTGCAACTAATCAATAATCATTTGAAATAAATCTTCAATAATTATTCCGCAATTTTGCTACAATAAATATTGTAGGAATTAGTCTTATTTTATTTTTCCAAAGTAGATGATAGGTAGTTGATAGATGTAGTTGTAATTTTGTAATCTAATCAACTCCTAACTAATGTGCAAATGAACCTTAAAAGGAACTTTTCTCTTTTTGCACTTTTGAAGATTGTAATCCAATTTTCCTTCTTGCAACTTTAATAAGGTGCTTTAACAAATTTGATAAGTAATCCAATTAATGAATCTACTTTCACCAATAGTTGCTTACCTTTGTGAAAGCTTTTGTAGCTCTTTTGCTGTTTTTGTAGAGGATGTTGATCTTGTAGAGCATGTTGGTGTCTAAGATCACCAGGTTGTTGCTTCGTTTTCTTCTTCACCAAAAAGTGGTCTCGAACTTTCTTGCATGAGCCTAGAATTTGGTGGCTTGTTCTCCTCTTGTAGTCTCCTCCTTTTTGCTATAGATGCTTTTGAAGTCTTTATCTCAGAAAATAATGCCTTCTTGCTATGAGAGGCAATCTTCAAGTCTCCCAGCTTTGGCAAGCTTCTTCTGTCTTCAAGTCTTCTTGTTGAATTCTAACTTCAAGCAGGATCTTCTTCTCAAGATTCTGAATGTATTGATTTCTTTTGGCATTTGGCACTCCTTGCAAAATTCTTCTTCTTCTTCTTTTGGGCTTGTTGTTGGCGACAATTGTCCCAAATCTTTCACTATCTTTAGTAATGAATATCTCCAATGAGGTCTCCTTTGATGATTTCTTCAGTAAGGCTCTTCAAGCCTTTTATTGGATGCTCATTGAGACCTCCCCAAGGTCTTTGATCTTGCAACTTCTTTTGGTCTTCCTTGAGACCTTTGCTTCAACCTTCTACTCTTGGAAGTGTTGGTGGTGAGATCTTCTGATTCTGCTGCTTCTGGATTTGACCAATACTCTCCCAGTACTTTTTGTTCTTGTAAGACTGGAAGTTCTTCAATTAGATCTTCTCCTGATCTCTTTATCTTTAGTTTTGCTTCAGGTGCTAGATTGATTCTGAAGAAGATACTCTTCCTAAATTTCTTGTAGGAAGTTTCCCAACTCATTGAATCTCCTTTCCCTGCAAAAAAATATTAGTACTGAAATATTAATCTGCTTCTGAATCAGATACTCTCTTTTGGAGTCTTCTTCAGGATCAAGGCTTTCGTGGACTTTATCAAGGCTTATGTGGCCTTTTTTCAGTATCAAGGCTTTTGTGGCCTTTTCCAATATCAAGGCTTCTGTGGCCTTTTTCAGTTACAAGGCTTCTGTGGCATTTTCTTCAAGATTAAGGCTTTTGTGGCCTTTTCTTCTAGAACAAGGCTTCCGTGGCCTTTTCTTCTGGATCAAGGCTTCTATAGCCTTATCTTCTTCTGTGAAGTTTTCAATCTAGCAAAGGAGATCTCCAGTCTCCTAACTTCACCATGACTCTTCTACAGAAGTCTTCTTCCGCAGAATTATTTTCTTGCACAAGGAACTAATCTCTACAATATGAAGGCACAACGGCCTTCGAGCAACGAAGTTGAAGTCTCCTAGATTTTTGTTGTAGGAGTCCCAATCATCTGAGAATTAATTTTCTGCAACAAAAGAAACTTTGGGTAATAGTTAACAAATTCCAAATATATTGAATGATCTTCACTAGTTGATTTGTCAATCTAGTGGATTAGAGACAGAAGTCTATCGGTAGCTTCGCTGAGAAAAATTAATTCAGGGGAGTAGCTTCGCTCAATACAGAAGTCTATCGGTAGCTTCGCTGAGAAAAACAGGAAAAAGTCCAATTCGGACTTAAAAGGTTGCTAAGGCATGAGGGGCACTTCGCCCAGAACACTGCCGAAGTTGCCACTTCGGGCAATATGGCTGCCGAACCTCCTACCTCGGCTCCGACTGCTGCGAACCTCCCGGTTTGTTAATTGTGAAAATTCTAAGGCAGTCGGGCTGCTTCGCCAGAAAATATGCTGAAATACCACTTTGGCCCATGTCTCCAACGAACCACTTCTAAAAGGGTGCCAGTTCGGGCCTAAACCCAACGAAGCAGTCACTTTGGGTGTCAAGCTTGCCGAACCTCCACTTCGGCCCCAGTATTGGCGAGGTTTCACTCGAATGGTGGAAAAATGTTCAAGGCAACAGGGGCACTTCGCCCAGAGTTCGGCCGAACTAACACTTCGGGACTCATTTGCTGCGAAGTACCAATCCAAAGCGAAGCGCAGGTTTAAAAGATAGACTTTCCACACTCTTCATCACCAGCAGCCAGCCACTTTGGGCAAACTCCCTACCGAACTACCACTTCGGGCCCTTACTTCAGTGAAGCGTCTATCTCCTGCGAAGTGGTAAAGCGAGGAGTTTGTCCGCATCGTCTTCAGTAACAGCAAAGCTTGCCACTTCGGCCAGTTCCCAACTAAACATCCACTTCGGCCGACCTTTCTTGCGAAGCTACTCCTTGGGCCAGACTTCAGCGAACCGTCCCCAGTAAGGCTATTTTTGACACAGGCAGTTTTGCATTCAAACTTCATCCCTCCCCAGACTGTCACTTCGGCCGGAATTCCTGGTGAAGTTGCGCTTCGGGTGCAAACAGGGCAAAACTCCCTCTAGGCACGATTCAGGCCAAATTTTTGGCGAAGCTCCCCCTAAGTCTTTCCTAACACCAGTGCTACTCCCGAGGGGCACACATTCACAGAAAAAATAGATGGGGTATGAATCCAAGATACTTTCGCGGCGCATAAATGCAGATCTTCCGCATAAAATAGTCCCATAACCAACTGTGGTAATGAGATGGGAGTTTTCAGTTGTGAAGCATGGCGAGCGTCAATTTCCAGCCGCTCTGGCGTCCTTGCGCGCTAGTTCATTAATGACTCAGAGGGAGGGTCCTCTATAAAAACCCATATCTTGTAATGAAAAAAGGGGGGAACATATTGCTAGAAAGCCGCTGTATCCAAACGTTTTGCATCAATATTGAGAATCCTTGGCTCTGACTCTGTGTCTTCTTTGTATGCTGCCTCTGGCAAGTATTTCTGCTATTTCATTTATTTTTCTGATTGCTGCAATTCTGTTACTTGGATTTTGGCATTAGAAGATAAGTGTATTTGGAATTCTTTTAGAGGATACATAAAGAAGTAAATGCAGTATTAGTTTCTGTTATATTCTCTGTGTTGATAGCTGCTGGTTTAGGTACAGATAAGCTATTGTGCTGCTTGTTCTTTCCCACAGACACTATTGCAATATTTACATTTCTTTCTGCAATTTTCAAATCTCTTTCCAGTTCTCTTATCTTGAAACCCTAAGTAGTTAGTATAGGAGTTGGCCTTCTCTCGAAATTGGCCCGGAAGGCATCTCTTCCTTTCGGCCTTTCAAGGTTGGTCCAGGTCTAGGGCGCATACGTAAACCAAACCCTTTCCATGGGCGGATTTGTGACCAACAGTTTCTAGCACGGCCGGTGGGACCAGACAGTTTCACCTTGTGAACGATACTGAGAACTGATGCTCATCTCAGTGCTGTAAGTTTCGAGCATCTGGCGACTCTGTTCAACGCAGATACCTCCAAGTCTCAGAGACCGGTACTAAAATATCCGCGCCTTCATGCGTACGAGATGGAGAGTTAGGAACACCGGAGAAGAAGCCGAGTTTTACGAGCTTGACATCGACGCCTTTGGAGAACGTCCTAGGCTAGTCAGGCCGAATATCTCTCTGAACGAAGGGTCATCACAAGAAGTTGTCGTTGCCGAGCAAGGACTAACTTCAGACAGCACAGCGACCAGCGTCCCTCCAAATCCTCCGAACTCTCCAGACCACCAAGGCACCACGATTTTGCCTTGCAATCAGTTAGGCGTTTCAAGAGCACCTGTTCAGCCGAACCTGCAGTTGCCCCCTCCTAACCAGCCAAATTTGAACGCGAATATGGCACAGCCACCCTCACATCAGCAACATCCTTCCCCTAGGCTGTTTCTAGCCTGGAATTCTGGAGGACCGTTGAATCTAGCAGGGCAGGCCCAAATTCCGGCTGCAGCTTTAAAATCTATACCCACGTACGATGGTACTGGGAAAACAACCTATGAACACATCCAGGACATTGCTTCTCTGGCTGCACTTCACAGCATCACAGAAGAGAATGTTATGGTTCGGTTGTTAGTTTTATCCCTTCGGGGAAAACTTCTCTATTGGTACAGATCCCTGCCACCCGACACTATCACTAGGTGGGATCAATTGGCGGGACAGTTAATGAGAGGATTTAATGAATCGGCAGACCCTTCCTCCCTACTGCATCAGTTCACGTCTGTCCAAAGACACCCACAGGAGGAGATAGCCGATTTCCACATCAGGTTCGCCCGAACTTGGCAAAGGGTACCCGTCGGCCTGCGGCCAACTGAGGAGCAAGCAACCTATTATTACCTCAGGGCCTTCAATTCTGATATCAGTATGATTATCAGATTCTCCAACATCAACACCTTCCCTGAGTTGTACGAGATGGCTCAAAAGGCAGAAACGAAAATGATCGCCATCGGTAAGCTCCCACCTAGAATATCGGCGCCGATATTCCCTGATTTTCCTCAGTTGCAATATCCCAGCTCCGATTCCCCATAGCCTTCAGCGTCTCCCACATACCAGATTCCGCAAGTGAATTTCCCTGCGCCTCAAGTACCATAGCTTTCGGCCCCTCCATAGTATCCAACATTACCTCTGCCACCACAATATCCTACGTTGCCTCCAGCTCCGCCAATAGCTCTATTGCCACCTCCAGTATTACCAGCACCCGCGGCTGCTAATGTGCAAGTCAGGCTATTACAAGAAGTACAATCTATAAACTCCACTATGAGGACACTATCCAATAATATGGCTGTCATGAAAAAGAAAAAAGCGCAGCAAGAGTTCCTACGAAGAAGACCCTACCCTTCCCCGGTGCTCACAAAGGACCAAGCGTGGCAGACTTCTTGCGAGGAATGTCGCTATTAATGAAGAGTTGGGTATCTCTGATTATGTGCACTGGTGTTCCACGTGCAATGACCCGCATGGGGAGGATGCTTGTATGTTACATCAGCACTACGCTCAAACGCTGGCAGGCAGCACCTCTGGTGACCAAGTCAACATGATTAGGGAGGTGGATCATAATCTCGTGATCTCAAAAGAGGAACAAGTTTCAATTCTCAACAAGAATGGGAAAAAACCAATCGAGGTGGATGCAACCCAAATGGAACCTCTGAAAGTGTATACTCACCGCAAGGAGCAGCCTCCAGCTAAGGCTCCTGATAAAATTCCCCAGCCACTGCCAGCAAAGGAGAATTCCCAACAAGCTCCAACAGCTCAACCATAGGCCGAAACCAAGGAGCAAGCCAAGGAAAAGCTCAAGTACCCGTCATTAACAAAGCGGCAAAGAGTTGAAGCTACGTAGCAATATCGCACTAAGTACGAGGCCGTGAAAGAGCCAGAGGTGCCCACTACCGCAGCATACAACATTGTTGATGAGCTAAGGAAGACTCCTGCCAAGATCAGCCTCTATGATGCCCTGCAACTTCCAGGACAGGTGGACCTGCTACAGGAATCACTGAAATCAGCAAAGGCAGGAAAATCAACACAGCCTGTCCTAGCCCAGACCTTGCCCACTTCAGTTACAGGAAAAAACAGACCTTCCCCATTCTATCTGTCTCTTCAAATGGAAGGATGGATTGTTCACAACTGCATGATTGATTCCGGTGCGGCAACCACTGTCATGCCAAAGGCAGTTTGCAAGGAGATGGGCATGGAGTACACACGAAGCAGCCAGGGCATTCTGCAGCTTGATGGCACTCCCGTAAAGACGGTTGGCGTCATCAAGGATATACCCATCCGATTGCACAAGGTACCTCAGATTGTAGTAATACAGGAGGTGGTAGTTGTCGACCTGGAACCATACTTTAGCATGTGCCTCTCAAGGGAGTTCACAGCTAAGCTAGGCGGCTATCTTTCTATGGATTACTCGCACCTAGAAGTTCCATTAAGAGGGAGGAAATTCAAGATCTACAATGAGAATCCCTCTAAATTTCTCATTGAGAAAATTGCCGAAGAAGAACATGATGATTTAGTTCGCCTGATGACTGAGGAGATAGAATAGGTGGACCTGGTGGAGAAGTTTTTGGGAGATTTGTGTATGGAGGATGAATTTTCCTTAACTTTTTTTAATGCTATGATCTAGACAGAGATGCGATGTTATTCCATCACTAAGCCCGAGTGGCCCACGGAGTCAGTGCAAGAGAGCAAGGGCCCTGGCCCTAATGAGCTATGGAAGCTGTTTTTTGATGGCGCCCGATGCAAAAATAGCGTCGGGGTAGGAGTGCTCCTAGTTTCACCCTCCGGAGAACAAAAGGATTATTGTTATAGGCTCGCCTGGAGCTGTACTAACAATGCGGCAGAATATGAAGCTCTGTGCCTGGGATTGAAGAAGGCTGAGAAGCTGGGGATCAAACAGCTCCAGATTTTTGGAGATTCAGAACTGGTCTGCAAGCAATTCACCAATAAGTGCATCTCCAAAAAACACTATCTCAAGGCATACCATAACAGGGTATGGGACCTGCAAGAGTTTTGAATCACTAAATGTTCAATCCATCCCGCGAGAAAAGAATAGGCACGTGGATATCTTAGCGTCTATCGAAGCCAGATACTCCCCAGCTGATGACATGATGTTGAAGCCTAAGGCAGTGAGAACCATTTACAGGCCTTCTGTGCCTGATAAGGACACCCACTGGCAGGTGTTCGACAGTGACGAGCAGATCATCAACTTTCTAGTCCAAGAAGCAGCCACCATTGAAGGTACAAACCCTGATGACAAAGCGTATGAGGGGTTAATACAGATAAAAAACAATCATGTCCCAAAAGGACTTGGTCACAAATCCGCCACAGGAAAGGGTTTTGTTTCTCTATGCCCCCTAGACCTGGACCAATCTTGAAAGGCCAGAGGGAAGAGATGCCCTTCGTGCCAATATCCGGAGAAGGCCGACTCCTATACTAAACTACTGAGGGTTTCAAGATAAGAGTGCAGGAAAGAGATTAAAAAGTATAGAAAGAGATGTAAATAGCTTGATATTGCAGTGGGGAAGAACAAGCAGCACAATAACTTAACTATATCTAAACTAGCAACATTCAATAAAGAAAATGTAACAGAAACTAAAACTGCATATGCTTCTCTATGTATCCTCTACAAAATTCCAGACACATTTATCTTCCAATGCTAAAATCCAAATATCAAAATTACAGCAACCAAAAGACTAAATGAAAGCAATAAATACTTGCCAGAGGCAGCATAAAAAGAAAGCACAGATTCAGAGCCTAGGATCTTCAGTATTGATGCAAAATGTTTAGTTACAGCAGCTTCTTTAGCAATATGTCCCCCCCGTTTTCATTACAATGCGTGGGTTTTTATAGAGGACCCTTACCTCTGAGCCATTAATGCACTAGATCTACAAGGACGCTCAGACGGCTCCAAAAATCATGCTCGCCACCTTTTGCAATTGAAACTTCCCATCCTATTACTATAACTAGATACAGGGCCTTTTAGGACGAAAAATTGCATTTATGTGCCGCAAAAATGCCTTGGATAAATACCCGATCTAGGAATGTGTGCCCCTCGAGAGGAGCACTGTCGTCGGATGCGCCTTGGGTGAAGCTTCGCTAGATTTGCGTCCGAAGCGCTGCTTCGCAATGAGCTCCGGCCGAAGTGAAGGTTGGGATGGCAGGCGGAAATTGTTCTTATCTAGGATGGTTTGCTGGAAACTGGCTCCAAAAACAACTTCGCAAGAAAAACTAGCCGAAGTAACTAGCCTTGCCGAAGAGAACGGGGTGGCCCAACTCCTTGTTATGCTGCTTCGCTGAATGACGGGGGCCGAAGTGGCAGTTCGGGTACGTTTTGGCCGAAGCTCCCCCCTCTGCCTTAGAAGCTTTTCCCACCTCTCGAGTATAGCTTCGGCAATGATGTGACCGAGGTGGGAGGTTCGCTTGGTCGAACGTCCGAAGTAGACGCTTCGCTGAGCCAAGGCCCGAAGTAGCAGCTCCTAGGAGGTGGTTCGCCGGGGAAGTGGGCCGAAGTGGCACTTCGGTGTCTTTTTTAGCGAAGCAGCCCATCTCCCTTATATTTTGCGTTCAAACCAAAATTGGAACTTCGCAATCTTATCGCCCGAAGTAGCAGCTTCGGCAGTCTTGCGGGCGAAGTGCCCCTCATGCCTTGGCTGATTTCTGTTCTTGAACTGGGCTTGCATCTGCTTTCCTTTTGCGAAGCCGCCTATCTTCAACTACTTTCGGCGAAGCGACAGATTTCTATCTGCCTCTTATTGGCGAACTTATTTACACATGGAATGAATACAAGGGGGCCAAAAAATGGGAACCAAAATTGCTGTAATGTCATGGAATACAAGAAAAGCAAGGGAACAAATTCATGAAAAATAAGAAAACACATTACAAAATCAACTTATACTTCAAATTTCTTTACCCCTCCACGCAATGTGACAAAATTGTCAACAGGACTAATCACTCTAGAAATCTTGTTTCATCAGAATGACAGGGCATTCTCTCACAAGATCAAAGTGGATGCAAAACAATACCGTGACCTTGAACTTGAACCAGGAAAGGTAATCAAAGTCAGAATGGACTATACCCCGAAAGAGCTAGAGCAGATTCGGTCTTTATGCAAAAAATATCCAGACATCGTAGCATGGTGCTACCAAGACCTGAAGGGTTATGACCGAGAGGTCATCCAACATACAATTGAGTTACAAGAAGGGGTCAAGCCCTGCAGGCAGAAACAAAGGCCTGTTAACCCGAAAATAGAAGTCTT
Source organism: Wollemia nobilis (assembly GCA_028583015.1). Lineage (NCBI taxonomy): Eukaryota > Viridiplantae > Streptophyta > Pinopsida > Araucariales > Araucariaceae > Wollemia > Wollemia nobilis. Next base: position 6,321,135 of record JAQPPZ010000380.1, on the reverse strand, counting down.
GATGAAGGCTGAACTCTTGAAGATGCTCCAAGCCAAAATTATCTACCCGATAAAGCATTCTTCCTGGGTTGCCAATCTGGTCCCTGTCAGAAAAAAGAACGGGGATATTCGCCTGTGCGTCGATTTCCGCAATCTGAATCACGCCTCTTTAAAAGACCACTACTTGCTCCCGCAGATCAACTAGATCCTCCATGTAGTGGCAGAAGCACAATGCTTTTCCCTCTTGGACGGTTTTTCGAGATATAATCAGATCTAGGTGAGGGACGAAGATCAGCATAAGACAACATTCACCACCAAATGGGGAATGTTTGCGTATCAGCGTATGCCATTCGGTCTGTCGAACACAGGGGCCACGTTCCAAAGAGCCATGGATTTGGCCTTCAGCGAATTATTGAACAAAATCATCATCTATTTGGATGACATGACTGTGTTTTCACATAGGAGAGAAGATCACGCCTCACACCTGCGGCAGGTATTCGAAAGATGTTGGGAGTTCGGCATATCTATCAACTCGAAGAAGTCTGTCTTCGCGGTAAAGGAGGGGAAACTGCTAGGCCATGTCATCTTGGAAAGGGGGATTGCTATTTACCCTGATAGAGCAAATGCGCTCCTTAAACTCCCGCTTCCAGTAAACAAGAAAGGGTTGCAATCGTTCTTCGGCTAGATCAACTTTGTAAGGAAGTTTATTCCTGATTTCGACCAAGTCATCAAGTCGATGGTCGAGCTCTTGAAGAAAAATGATGAGTTCGTCTAGACAGAGGAAAGAAAGAAGGCATTCAAAGAAATTAAGGCTCGAATCGCCCAGGCGCCTGTTCTAATTAACTCGGACTATTCCAAAGACTTCATTCTTTATGCAGTCGGGGAACCTGAAAGCTATGCAGCAGTCCTAACACAAAAGGGAGATGAGGGGGAAGAGCGCTCGACAACTTTCTTGATCTAGGTAATCCAACCTCATGAGGAAAAGTATAATTTTATCGAGTGTCAGGTGCACACGGTTATGAGGTCCCTGAGGAAGTTCAAACACTTCGTTTCCCAAAGCAGAACGATGGTATATGTTATTCACCCGGACGTACGAAGTTTCATCATTCAGGGAGAGATGGGAAGTAAAAGGGTTGGTTGGGTCAACAAAATACAAGAATTCGATATTGAGGTCCGACCCACCAAGCTGATTCGTGGCCGTGCATTGTGTCAGGAATTGGCAAAGAGTATTGCCGCCGAAGTGACAGCATGTCAATGGGATGACCCGGTGGCAGAGGGCAACCTTGCCAATCAATCCGCGGGTGATGATGATTGGACAGATGAGATAATCCAATATTTCAGCACTAGGAGATGTCCAGATCACCTAAATGCCTCACAAAGGAGGTTTAGATTGCAGTCCCACCGATATGTCCTGCACCCCGAGGGGATTTTTTTCAAGAACATTGATGGTGTTCTCCTGAGATGCATCAGGGGAACTGAAAAGGAGAAAATCCTCGATGAATTCCATTTTGGAATGTCGGGGGGCCATTTTGCAGGAAGGCCTACAGCCTTAAAAGTTATCAAGGCAAGCTACTATTGGCCTATTGTCTTTGCTGATGCTTTTACAGTCTGCCGGAAGTGCGAGCAATGCCAGAGGTTTGTTGGCCGAAGTAAAAACGCCCCGATGCCTCTCCAACCGATACAAGTTGAAGCACCCTTCCAACAGTGGGGATTGGATTTTGTAGGGGTAATATCGTCGAATTCTTCAGCGGGGCACAAATTCATTTTGACCGCCACGAATTATTTTACCCGATGGGTTGAAGCGGTGCCCATAAAGCACGCAAACCAGGAGACAGTCATCACATTCTTGGAGGGTTTGATAACCCGCTTCGGGGTTCCAGAGGCGATCGTGACGGATAATGGCCCAGGATTCATAGGTGCCAAAATCAACGAGTTTGCCTGCAAATACGGGATCTATATTAAAGCTACATCTAACTACTACTCGCAGGGCAACGGGTTTGCAGAATCGACAAAAAAGAATTTGGTAAAGATCCTAAAGAAGCTCCTGGAGAAGAACAAAAGAACCTGGCACCTACTCCTAGATCAGGCACTATGGGCTGATCGTATCTCTGTCAAAAAGTCGATTAAAACTTCGCCATATGCATCGGTCTATGGAAAAGAGGCTGTTTTGCCTACCCATGTTGAGATGCCAACACTCTGGATGCTAGATGACGAAAGAGGGGAGCTAGATCCCATGGATGCCAGACTAGCTCAGTTGCTGCAGCTTGAAGAGGACAGAGAGAAAGCCTATGAGGTTTTCATGAAGCACACTGAGACTACCCGGAACTGGTTTAAAAGGAAAGCCACTGCTCGCACCTTCCGAGTTGGAGACCTAGTGCTGAAATGGGATGCATGGAAGGCAAAGCCAGGAAATCACGACAAGTTTGATGCCTTCTGGGAAGGCCCATTCAAGATTTCTCGGGTCAACCAGGCCAACTCTTTCATCTTGCAGGACTTGGCAGGCCATACTCTCCCTATCCCCGTCAATGGTCTTCATCTGAAGGCTTTCCACCACTGAAAAAAGCACCATGAAGGTTCTACCCATGTACATAGTTTTCATTTCTGTTTTCCATTTATTTTTGCATGTACATATGTTTTTCCAAGTTTTTTAAATCCAGAAGCAGAACTAGGGCGAGTTCGCAGCTTTCGCTGCAAGGGGGATGCATTTTGGTCGAACAGGCCATGCTTCGCCTGATTCCTAAGTAAGAAGATACGGTTCGGCCAAGTTCAGGCGAAGTAGTCGCTATCGGAAAGTTTGCAGCGAAGTTTGCCTAGTACCCGAAGTAGAGGTTAAAAGAAAAGGCGATGCCAATCAAGAAGTCTCTATCTCTTCAATGACGGAGACATAAAATTCATGGAGCTTCGCATCGTGTCAAGCCGAGGCAGCGCTTCGGTATCATTCAGCCCCGAAACAAAGGTTCACGCACCCCCAAGTCAAAATAGAGTAAAGGGATGCTTCACGCAGTCATTGGAAGCAGTTGAAACTTCGCCAACTTTCAGGCCGAAGTGGTACTTCGGCCGTACCACTCAGCGAAGCAGCTAATGGGAAAAAGTTAGGATGAAGTATGTCCACGGGAAAAAATTCGACAAGCGCTTCACTCATGCCCGGGTTGAAAGCCTCACTTCGAGCGAGAAAATTGCCGAAGTTTCGAATTACGATGAAGTAGCATTATTCGTGCGAAGCGCTAAAAAGGATGCGAGGGCCCACTTCGGGCGCCTTGGTGGCCGAAGTGGAGCTTCGCTCGACTTTCAGCCGAACCGCCCAGTTGGTAGTTGTTGAGAAGCGAACCACATTTAAAAGCATGCCTTGGGAAGCATGCAAAATGGCGGCCCCTATTAAATTCCCAAAGCATGCGCGTTAATGACATGGGACGAAACACATCCCAAGGGGGGTTAGTTAAGCTTAAAACTCGTGCCTTGGGGAATGATAACGAGAACATTTAAGGTTTCAAGGTGGGATGAGATCCCAAGGGTACTTCGGGCCTCGCAGACGGCGCTAAACCACCAACCAGGAAGCAATGCAATCCGCTCATGCCCGATTTGGGCATTTATTTCCCGTAGGCGCCATTAATGGGGTGGCTTCGGCCCATGTTTATAAAAGAGGGATGCGCCTCCAACAAAAAATTATTAACCCTCTCGCGAATTGCTTACTGGATTGTCGAAGCTCTTTCGAAACTCTGCTAAAATTCTTCCAGCCAGCCCGTTGAGCGATACTCGCCGTAGCACTTGTGTTTACTTGCAAGCCATAATGGGAAAAAAGACTACAGAGAAGAAGGACAAAGCACCAAAGGAGGGAGGTTCGAAAAAGCCGAAAAGGTCCAAGGAAGAAAGGAAATAAAGGTCGAAGAAAAGTGAGCCCGAGGTCCCTGCTGAGAAACAGATTGTGGAGGAAGAAGAATTGGAGGAAGAAGGGCCGATTGACCCACCCATTAACAGGTGGGAAGGCATTAGAGATGGGGTCCTTTCCAAAGACGCCATGGAACTACGATAGACGATAGACGAGATGCTAAGCCGAGTATCCGTGGAGCACAAGAAAACCATTGTGTACTACTCACAATTATACTGGTATTTATGTACCCCGGTGCACAACTGTCCTGAGTTGATTTATGCCATCGCTCAAAATTATCATCCTCTGACCAGGCAGGTCCACGACTCTGCTGGGAGGAGTCTGTTTTCAATTTACCGCAATGACCTCCAGGAAGCTTTCGCTCCACGGTAGGGACCGCCCAAGGGATATACTGTCAAAAACGTTAATATAAATGAACAGACGAGCAGGTATATTCCCACTCCTCATATGCTGCGATTTATGGAAGAACAATTGAAACAGGGGCCTTCAACTGGTAAGCTGCCCAAAATGCCAATGCCCCTGGAGAAGTTCAAGTACCCAGATGTCTATTCCATCCTAGCCTGGGTGGCAGGTTTGTCCAATAGCCTGGGTGGCAGGTTTGTCCACTGATGCCGCAGTATACCCCTGGCAGGTCTCCCTCGTCGAATGTATTTCACATGGAGAGTTTTACTCTCTCAACCCTGTGAGGCCGAATACCAACTCGGTATTCTTTGACTGGGCGGAATGGGTAGCCCGTACCCTTCACACAAAGCTGACAGATTTGAAGAGTGCGGGAACAAATCAGTACTTCGGGCCATGCTCTTTCTTGGCTTGGATGTTCTTTTATTATATGCACAACCAATTCCCTCATATTGCTGTTAACAGTACCGACAAGTACGGAAGCCCGTTGTCAGTCTATCAGTGGACCCCAGTTTTATCAAAGACCGAGTCTTACTATGTCTTCAACTAGATGTTTCTGGGATGCGCCTTAGAGCTTGTGTGCGGCTCTTGTCCTCGGGTGCCTGCATTAATGAGAGATAGCACAATTCATAGAAGGTTGGGCGATGTCTTCCAGCTGACCCAAGGGCTGGTGATTCAAATATTTGGGTTTACCGATAAGCCCTTTCTTCTTCCATACTTTACCTCAGAGTATTTGTTTGCATTGGAGGTCGCTCGCCAGAGCGACTATACAGATCAAATTTACGGCCACGGCAGGAAATGGGGACACACATGTGATTTCCCCTTCAAAATTGGTGTCATCGAGGTCTTCGCCACTGGGCAGAATGCTTATCTTGCAATGACGCTCAGCGACTTCGATCTGCTGGAGCTCCCCCAACGGTGGCAGTATGATCCCTTGGGAGTGATCAAGGACTTTCTCAGGTTCAAAAATTTTCACGTCTGCCCACACCCTGAAATCGTAGAGCAACGCAACAATCAGACGGGACGCGATCTCGAATGGCACATTGAGAGAATGCAGGCTTTACCCCCGTGGCACGATTTCTATCCAGTTGAAGCAGAGTATGTTCCATCACGGCACCCGTTCCCAGATCCTAGTTCAACATTCTAGAAGAAGATGAGAAAGAACCTAAAGGGGTGGTCTGAAGCAAAGCTTTCAGAATGGTGGATAATGAGGGTGCACCATCAAAAGCAAAAGTCTGATACCTTCCTCATCATAGACGGGCAATTATCTAAGACATTCGACGCCCACTACGACTCCTGGCAGCCCACCTCTTTCTCAGACTTTGTACCCCAAAGCGCCCCGAGCTCCGATGAGAGTCCAAGGAGAATTGATGAAGTGCCTGAGCATCCAGATGAAGAGGAGCAACAAGGGGAATAGTGGGAGGTACAGCAAGAACAACACGTTGAACCAGGTGAACCAATGGCAGATTTCGGCCACGCTGCCGAGGAGGAGGTGCAGCCATTGGAAAAGAAGAATAAAAGGAAAAATGTTGTTGAGGTACAAATGCCTCCTCCACATCCAAAGCGACCTCGGACTAAATCGTCCGGTTCAGCGAGTGAACGCCCCTTAGAAAGCCCTATTGACGCAGGCGCCGACGAAGCTGCATTCGAACCCCTGTCGCAGAAGGAGATGGAGGTTGTCAATGTCGAAATGGAAATCGTTAATGTAGAGGACGACACCCCAGAGGAGAAGGACACCAACGAACAGGAAGTAGATGATGGCGGGAGGCAAAAGGGAGAAACCAGCCAGGACCCTACCACGTAGGACTTCGCTTCCATAGCTCTCTTCGAAGAGCACGAAGGTACACACCCCCCCTCTCCAGATGCTTTTATTTTAGCCTTTTCAGGCTTTGTAAGTGTATAGCACCCTAAATCTATCCCGATACTGGCATTAAAATTGGTCATAGAAAACTCGTCTTCAGCTCAAATTTCATTGAGATATTCTTCCATCAGGTTCACTTCTTGCATTTCTTTTGTCATCAGGTTGACAGAGTCTAGGCTTTCCTCCCCGTCTTCAAGTTTTTCAACATGAAAACTGGTAGGCTTCTCGTTGAAGAGCTTAAATTTCTTCCCCTTGAAAGGGATTTCTAAATGCGAGTAGTCGAGGGAGAGGTAGCCTCCCAACTTGGCCGTGAATTCTCTTGAGAGGCACATACTGAAATATGGCTCGAGGTTGACTACCACGATTTCTTGGATGACTGTGACTTGCGGCAAATTGTGCAGGAGGATCGGAACATCTTTGATCACTCCTACCATATTTACGGGAGTCCCGTCTAGTTGCAGTATGCCAGGGCTGCTTTGGGTATACTCCATGCCCATGATGTCACACACTGCTTTGGGAATGACAGTCGTCGCAGTGCCAGAGTTGAACATGCATTTGTGCACGATCCATCCTTCCATTCGAAGGGAAAGGTAGAATGGCGAGAGCCTATTCTTACCTGTGGCCGGAGTCGTCAATGGCTGAGAAAACACCTTCTGCGTTGGCCTACTCTCCTTGTCCTTGGCAAACTTGAGAGATTCTTGCAAGAGGTCTACTTGACCAAGAAGTTGGAGGATGTCATAAAGGCTTACCTTAGCAGGGGTCTTCTTCATCTCTTCGACTATGCTATAGGCCGAAGTGCCATATTCTCCCACTCCTTTTGTAGACTCGTAGGTATTCCAATACTGTTGCGTGGCATCCACCCTCTAACGCTTGGTCAGTGAGAGGTATCAGAGAATCTCCATAGCTTGATCTCGCGTCTCGGCTTGTGGCTGAGAAGTAGAAGCTTTAGGTTGGAAACCCCTTTCTCTAGCTCATGGGGGTAGGAAGTCCTTCAGTAAATCAAACTGCTCTGAGGTTGTCATAGGATCGGGAGCTTTCGTCGACAGCTAGGCCTTTTCGCTCTGCGACTTGGGTGCAACAGACACTTTTAGCAGATCCATCTAGGTTAGATCTACCTGAATAGGCTTTTTCCCAGTCTTGGTGAGGACTGAGACTTGCTCGACGGAAGGCATCATGAAATTATGACCATCTTCTTTGATCATTTTTATTTGACTATCGTAAGGGCCACCGACTAGTGTCTAGACATAGTTGAGGTGCACCATGCAGGTTTCTTCATTGTGCGGATCGTTGCACATGGTACATGTTGGTTACGAATCTGCCATGAGGAAAGGATTTGTTGTTAATGCGCCCAGATTCGCCCACCAGATTGAAAGGCCAGAAGGAAGGAATGCCTCCCGTGCCAATCTTCGGAGAAGGTCGGCTCCTATGTGGGGTTTGTTTAATATAAGAGTGCAGGAAAGAGATAAAAAGGTATATAAAGAGATAAAAGTGCAAAAAGGAATTCCAAATGTGATTGGAGTTGGGTGGGGGGGAATAAGCAGCACGGCAACGAATCAATCACCACTACTAACAGCATTCATCTACAAACATACATTGAAACTACAGCTATCAGCGATCCCATGTATCCTCTATCTATGCATTCCAAGAATACCTGGCCATCAAATGCTGGAGTCCAGAGTTCAGTACAACAACAAGCAATGACACAAGAAACATGAGGCAAAAATGACAAGGAGAGGCAGCATGCAAGATAAAAGACAGTAAGCAGAGCCAAGTATATGTTTGTATTTGAGGCAAACGCACAGCTACAATTGTTCCATAGCAATATATTCCCTTTCCACCACTTACAATCAAAATGCGATGGGTATTTATAGCCCAAAATTCCCCCCGATTACATTCATGGGCACGAAGTCCCAGACAAGACAGTAGCTGACACGAGCGGCCAAAGAGCTACTGATGCTGACTTCTGTCGGGCCGGACTGTACTTGCAGCGTAGTGTCCCTGAAGGCGGTACAGCTACGTGGCAACGCGTTGGGTCAAATCTTTGGTCAGCAAGAATGCGGGTAGGTGCGGCAAATGGCACTTCACATCGGCTTAAATGGTGGTAGTTGGTGTAGATAGTGCAACCCATGCTTTGTCCTATTCCTGGTCAAGTCTAGCTCGGATCCCGAGGTTGGACACTTGTCAGATAATGATGAGTGACACACGGCTGCCTTGAAAGGCAGTTTATCCAACTTCGCCCGAGATCTGAGCGTTGTCGGGTTGCGCAGGTAGAAAACAACGCAGTTGGGAGGGTCTTCTTGCCTTAGTCATTTTTCTGGGCCTGCTTCCCCAACTGCGCACCGGTCAGAGGGCGCACCCCGACTTCGCTGCGAAGTCGGGTTGCGCACCGGCACTTGTCTTCCACCATCGTTCGGACTGCGCACTAAAAGGGGGGCGCACCCCGACTTCGCTGCGAAGTCAGGTTGCACCCCAACACTTAGCTGATTTTTTGCTGCACTGCTTCCCTAGTGTGCCCAGGAAGAAGGGCGCACCCCGACTTCGCTGCGAAGTCGGGTTGCGCCCAGACACTTAGTCAATTTTCGCTCATTTTCCTGTTTTGTCACACTTCACACTGTCCCTACTGCGCTCCATTTGGAGGGCGAACTCCAACTTCGCCCCGAAGTCGGGTTGTGCCCTGACACTTAGTCATTTTCAGGGAAACTTGCTGGAAATTTACTGGGGGAAAAGTTCAAGGGGAAGAGGGAGGAATTAAACTGTAAGGAAGAGGGAGAAAGGGAGAGATGAAGAAAGGGAAAGAGAGGAAGGAAGGAAAAGAGCAGGTTACTTACAAAAACTGAAAACATGGCACCCCATGCCAAATGTGGCAACAGTACACCAATAAGTTTTGTCAGATGAACCGACTTCTTCATTTTCTAGCACTACTGCGTTTCTCCCAAGAGCCCTGTTGGTGGAAGTGGCTTTCTCCCTAGTGATCGGAGGAGGAAATCTTCTCGGCTAGAAGCTTTGATCATTTTGCCTCCGTCGCATGACAGTCATCTCATTGGCCATTGTTTTCATCGATGCTCGCAAATCCTGCAACTATATCACCTGGTTTGCATTTAAGGCTACCTGAGGTGCGGGTAATGGCAATGGCACCAATGGTGCAGGCAATGTTGGATATTGGATAGGAGCTAGGAGCTGAGGAATGGCGGGTGCTTGATCCTATGGAGTGGGTACCGCTTGATTATGAGGGTTAGGCTCCATGATTGATTAGGGTACATCGAAGATGCAGGTGAGGCAGATGCATTGGGATACATGTTCTGAGAGAAATTCGGGTAAATCGGCATGGTCACCTTGGGAGGCAGCTTTTCGATGGCTATCAAATCAGCTTCAGCCTTCTGCATCTGCTCATACAAAGCGGGGAACATATTGATATTAGCATTTCGGATGCTCATGCTTATATCCGAATGGAAAGCTCTTAAGTAGTAGAACATCACTTGCTCCGGGGTGGTCCGAAGTTTAGCAGTGACTCTGCCAGGTTCGAGCGAACCTGACATTAAAGTCGGCTACCTCCTCCTAAGGATGCCTATGGATGGTGGTAAACTAGTGTAACAAAGAGAAGAGGTCCGCTTGTTCATTGAAGCCCCTTATCAACTGTTCCGATAATTGATCCCATGTAGCGATGGTGTCGATCGGGACCGACCGATACTAGTACAGGAGCTTACCTCTCAGCAAAAGCACCAACAGCCTCACCATAATATCTTCTTTGGTGATGTGGTGAATGGTTTCTAGCGCAGCAACGTCCTGGACAGGTTTGTAAGTCGTCTTCCACGTACCATCGTATGTAGGCAAAGTCTTCAATGTTGCATGTGATACTTGGTTCTGAGCCATTAAAGCTAGAGGTCCCGAATGATTCCACAAGGGGAATTTCCTGGAAGCAGCTTGTTGCGCCATCCAGACTAGCAAATTCAGTTGAACTGGATGGACCGAAATGTTCGGTTGAACCGAAGGATTCGGTTGAACTAGAGAATTTGGCAGATTTGGGGGCAAGCTAGTTATTGTGCTTGCAAGAGTTGGGGTCCACGAAGCAACAACAACTACTTGCGAAGAAGTTCCATCTAATGGGATATTCGGCCGGATCACTCTAGAATGTTCTCCCAAAGCGTCGATGTCGAGCTCAAAGAACTTGACTTCTTCTGTATTTTTAGCCCTCCATCTCGTGAACATGAAGGTGGGCTTTTAGACTGGTCTTTGAGATTCAGAGGTGTCCGAGTTCAGTTGAGTCACCAAATGTTCGGATTCGACAGTAACAAGATGAACATCAACTTCTTAATACTACTTTTCAAGTGGAACGTTTGCGTCCCACCGGGCATGCCAGAAACTGTTGGCAATCAAATCGGCCTAGATATAGATTTTCTAAGTCTACAATGCCCTAGACCCGCTGCCAAGCATTGAATGGCCGAAGGAAAGAAATGTCCTTTGTGCCAATCTCCAATAGGGCTAGTTCCAAAAATAAAATTGGTTATTTGAGATAAGGGTTAGAGAAGATGGAAAAAGAGAAGGAAAATACTTAAAGGAATGGGAAAAGAGGCCGAAAGCCTGAAATACGGGGGTGATGGACAGGAAGCACGATACACATCCTTTCACTTGAACCAACAGGAATCAAAACAATAAAATTTTAAAAGAAATCGACACTAAATCCTCTCACTTACATAATGTCCAGGGGTATTCCAAAATTATTCCTTTACCAACAGCTAAATCCATAAAAAAAATTCAAGTCGTATAACAAAGTGACTAACTTAATGACAATAACATGATAGAAGGCATACATAGAGACAGAAGATTCAAGACCGGAACCAAAAGTCCGTGTTTAGGAAGCATATTTCAAGATATATAGCTACTTTTCTAGCAGAGATTGTCCATCCTTAGTTACAGAGAAAATTCTAGTTTTTATCGAGGATTTCGCCTCTCAAAAAATTAATGCCCAACCACTTTTGCGATGGTGGCAGGTATATTTGATCTGAAACAGACTTAATAGCGTTAATTTGATCTTGCAGATAACATAGCATTAAATGCAGAAGGTTCCCCTGATCCACCATGATCGGACGGCTCAGAGCGTAGCGTCGGGGTCGGTTGAGCAGTTCCTGACGATTCTGGGCAGCTTTCGCTGTGTTTGGGGCTTTCCTGGAGTTTCGCTCCACAACTGGAGCGAAAGTGCTTTCGCTCCACGTGACCAGAAAGTGAAGAAGGCTCCAAGCAAGGCAAAGGTATGCTTTCGCTCCACTTCTGGAGCGAAAGTATTTTCGTTCCAATTGTGGAGCGAAACTCCAGGTGGGCCCCAAACATAGCAAAAGCTGCCTAGAACCGTCACTAACTGTTCAACCGACCCAAAGTTGCGCTCTGAGCCATCCTATCATGGTGGATCAAGGGAACCTTCTGCATTCAATGCTAAGTTATCTGCAAGATGAAATTTATGCTGTTAAGTCAGTTTCGGATCAAATCTCCCTGCCATCATCGCAGAAGTGGTTGGGCATTAACGTTTTGAGATGCGGAATCCTTTATAAAAACTAGAATTTTCTCTTTAACTAAGGATGGACAATCTCTGCTAGAAAAGCAGTTGTATATCTTGAAATATGCTTCCTAAACACGGACTTCTGGTTCCAGTCTTGAATATTTTGTCTCTATGTATGCCTTCTATCATGTTATTTTTGTAAAGTTAGTCACTTTTGGTTACGAATTTGCCACTAGGATAGGATTTAGTGTACTGCGCCCTAGATTCGCCCAACAGATTGAAAGGCCGGAAGGAAGGAATGCCTTCCATGCCAATCTTCGGAGGAGGCCGGCTTCCTATGTTTTCTCAATTTGGTTTAAGCTCAGAGTGCAGGAAAGAAATTAGAAATGCAGAAAGAAATATAAATGTGATTGTTCTAGGTGGGGAGGATAAGCAGCACAACAACAACCAATCACCACTACTAACAACAATTAAACACAAAACATATTGCAGAAACTATCAACACCATTCATCCTATGTATCCTCTACTTTTGCATTCCAAGAATACTTAACTATCAAATACCGATATCCAGAAAGCAGAATAACAATAAGCAATAACATAAGCAACATGAGGCATAAATACTCAGTAAATGCGGCATACAAGATAAAGACAATCAATAGAGCCAAGTATATTTTGTATTCAGAAGTAGACGCACAGCTACAGCAGTTCCCTAGCAATATATCCCCCTTCCACCCTTTTACAATGATATGGCGGAGCTATTTATAGCGTAATTTTCCCCCCATTACAACTTTGGGCACAGGATCCTAGACCTGACAATAGCTGACAAAGCTGACAAAAGCGGCAAAAAGCGGCTGATGTTGACCTTTGACGGCATGGAACGTACTTGCAGCAAGGTCCACCTAAAAACTTAGCAGCTATGTGGCAGTGCGGTGGATGACGCTTCGAGTCGGCTTGACTGAGGGCAGTTGAGTTACAATAAGTCAATTCACGCTCCCACACCTCCCGTCACATCTTTGACTCGAATCTCGAGGCTAGACACCTGTTGGAATCTGATCAGGGGAAAAATCTGCCCTAGAAGCTCATGCTTTCTCTCCTGCCCGATTTTGCCCAAAATTGGAACGCAACCAGGTAGCGCAAGGGGGAAGTAGCACAGTTGGGAAGGCCTCCATGCCTTAGAAAATTTTTGGGAAAATTTCAACATTCTTTGCCCGAGTACGCACAAGTCAGTGAGCGAAGCCCGAATTCGCTGCGAAGTCGGGCGGCTCAGCACTTAGTCATTTTTTTGGAGTCACCATGATAGGCTGTCCAGCTGCACACTTCTTCTAGGGCGAAGCCCAACTTCGTTGTGAAGTCGGGCAGGCCCAGCACTTAGTTGTCTTCTAGTGAGCTACCCAACTGCGCACAAGTTTGAGGGCACAGCCCGACTTCGCTGCGAAGTCTGGTGGTCCCAACACTTAGGCATTTTTTGGATCTCCCTCATTGACATTGCGCAAGTGCGCACATAATTGAGATCGCAGCCCGACTTCGCTGTGATGTCGGGAGGCTCAAGACTTAGTAAAATTTTGGGCTCAACTCCACACATCAGCTCCCCATGTGCGCACAAAATTAAGAGCGTAGCCCGACTTCGCTGCGAAGTCGGGTTGCGGCAACACTTAGAAAATTTTTGGGCCTTTTGCCCTCTCAGAGAAACCGCCAAAAGAAAGGGTGGGGAAATGAAGAGAATGAAACTGATGGTAGGGAATATAGGGGATAGTGGAGAAAGGGAGAGAAGGAAGAAGGAAGGGAAAGCAGCATCCTTACAAAAAATCCGAATACATGGCACCCCGTGCAAAATATGGCGGCTCACGGGGTGTTGAGCTCGCCTCGATGCAACAAACCAGGCCTTTATCCTTTGGGTGCAAAGGAACTCCCTTCCCCTGCATCCTGTTGCTCCTGCTCTTGCTGAGCCCCCTTTTTGGGTACTATTCTTCCTCGGGCTCGCTTTCAGCAGTCTCTTCTTCTGACCCTTCCTCTTCTTATCTTTCTGAATCTGAATGCTCATCACCACCATCGCCCTCTTGTTCGACAGGCTGCTCCCGCACGCGGACATACTTGTATGGGGTCTTGGCCTGATCCCAAGCTGTTTCCTGGAAGGGCTCTAAATCACTGACATATTTCAGTGCACATCAATGGTGTCATATCTCTCTCCCAGCTCCTGGAGGGAGGTGTTAATCTTGCAAAATCTCGACACCATTTGGGTCACCTGTGCCTCTTGGACTGGTTCAGTCCAACCATCAATTTATGATGTGTCTGCCTCAAAAGACAGCCAGTCTTGCTTTACCTGTTATAGGGGCAGAAATTCTTCAAGTTTTATTGCCAAGTCCAGCCACTGCCTCGCTTGGCGTTCAACCTCCTCTACCGTAGGCTTTCCCTGGGCAGATACTTCTTGAATTATGGATGAGAAATCCAGGACAGACAAGGACCTGACCACATTAGTCCTACAACCCTGCAACAAACTAGCCCTCATCTCCTTGATCTTGTCCTTTGAAAAGGCAGCCGCTTGGGACACATCCTTCAGCTGAGATTGAGTCTGCTTCAGCGAATCTTGCAGTTGGGAAACATGTTCCAGTGCTACTTTCTTTTCTTCTGAAAACGGCTGTCTTCCTCTGTGTTGCTGCCTCCTGCTGGGACACGGCGAGCTGAGCTTTCAAGTCTTCGATTTCTTTTTGAGCAAACTCCTGCTATGTGGTGGCCTTGGCCAGATCCTCTTCCAACTGTCTTGAATTGTTCTGAAGCTAAAACAGCTTCTCCTGATTTTCGAGCCACTTAACAAGGATATTATCAGTCCTGCGACGAATACCATTGATTTTGTATTCTTCGCTTATATAGTCAAAACTCTTCTCCTTGGTTCGGTGCTCATAATCTGCCTCAGTCATATCCCAGAGAGGCTTCTTAACTTTCGAGATTAACTTCTCGGTTCGCAGCACCCTCCTGTCCAAGTCAAACTTGGTGCACTTCACAAGGGTGGCTATTTCCTTGGCTCTTCTCTTTTTTACTCCCTAGAGAAAAGAGGCAGAACATCCTGCGGCCTTTGCAGCTAGAGGCTGATCATCCGAAATTTGCAGTTGTTCTCCCATGAGGTCCAGCTCTGCCAGCATAGGGTATGCCGAGGCCAAATCCTACTGCGGCATCCTTCCTGAAAACAATGAAGCATGAGATATTCCAGAAGATAAAGCCACTTTTAAGGGCGACCGGGTCCTAGGGGAAACGGGTGGCTACGTCGGAGGTGATGGGGTTTTGAATGCGGCGGGTGAGCGGCGCGGCGATGTAGATACAACTTCAGCGCTGGCCGTGAGTGAGGGGTTTAGGGTTTGACCTAGGGTTTGGAAAACGTTCGGGTCCTGGGCAAAACGTTCAAAGGAATGGGGACTGTGGAAGGACTGGGGAATAGGCGATAGGGATGATGTGACTAAGGCGTGCCCTGATACAGAGGAGGAAGGCGTTATGGCAAGACCAACTGGAGTTTGTGTAACAGGGGAAGAGGACGCACCTGCGTGCTCCGCCTGAGCTGGTGCTTAGATGATGCCTGCTGCCCAGACCTCTGCTTCCTTCTCTGGACTATCTAGAGAGATGACTTTGAGCGCAACTGCTTCTGCCCGTAGGGCCGCTACTACTTGCTGCGTAGTCTCCTTTTTCGGTCGCTTTATCTTAGTCTTCTCGCCCCTTTTTCTTTTCTTTTCTCCTGGAGCGGCAGTTTGCTTGGTGGAGGCAAAAGTGGTTGGTGCGGCGGGTAATGAGGCTCCCACGATAAACTTGTACTTGGGATTTGACGAAGGGATGCCCGCTACTGCTGGCCCACCGGTTGACCTTTCCGGCTCCTCTTTTTGAGGCGACGTTTCGGGAGCTGGAGACAACATTGGGCCCACCTGACTGCTTGTTGGCGCTTTGCTGGGTGGCTTTAAAATGGACAAATGCTGTGGTGGGGGTTTCCTTCTATATCTCTTTTTGGCGCCTAGGGGGACGTAATCTCGAAATGCAAACGACTCCCATTTTGCGACGTATTTATCATATAAGGCCAAAAACTCATCATCTATGGCCAATGTCTTTCTGTTAGATTTATCGTGTTGCGTGTGACACCTCATCTTCCAGCATTCAATGATTTTGTCCTTTTCCCAGCTGAGGGGTGCCACCTTCGTGAGGAACCTTCTAAAACCCGCCAAGTCTAACCTATGATCTAGATTACGTTTTGGATCGTAATCCACCTCCACAGAGTAGAAGTCATGCCATGGTGGCCATGACTGCATTCGTTCAATGTGCCACTCCAGGTCTGCTCCTGTCTTGTTGCATCTCTCCTCCATGATTTCTGGTCGAGGGAAAATATGCACGAATTTTCTAGCACTGTGGTAATTGTATCAGGCCCATGTTGAGAAGTGTCTGCTCTAGGTAGATGTGCTGCCCAATTTCATGGACTTGAATGTTCGCCCAGGTAATAGGATATCTGAAAATATGGCCCCTCTTCTTTCCCTGGCCAAATTCCTCCTCGACGTAGTCCATTTGTCGTGTTGTCTTCATGCTGAATTGATGCTCAATGCAAAAATAGGGCAGCAAGAACGGCTTCCCTTTCAATCCGTAGATTCTGATAACTACACCCTGGGTCAACTGGAAAGTATCCCCGTATTTGTATTTCCTTAGGTAGTTCGTCATGGCCAGGGGACGGCGAGACGCCTTGCCATCGAACAGTGCCAAGGTCATACCTAAAAATTTAAAATTGAAATCATAGTAAGACCCCCTTATATATAGGGCTTCCGTCCATTCGTATACCGGCAGCGGTGCTCCCTTCTCATTAACCTTCTTAAGATCAGGCACCCTTATTCGGTAATGCATATGGTAAAGGCACAACCATGTGAGGACTGAGTAGTGCCGAAATTCATTTGTCTGCTTCTGCTGTATCCTGACCAGGTTTGAATGTATGGCATACGCCACCCAGTCTGCCCAATCAAAAAACATCGGGCGCCTTCCGCTTCTTTGCGCAATAGGGTCATAAAACTCTCCATGTAAAATACACTCTGCGAGTGCCGACTAATACGGATGCACCACCCTGTCCGTGTCACAGCCAAGGACCCATGCAAGGATAATATAAATGTATCTTTTTTTGAACCTCTCCAGGGGGATGGTACCTGATGATCATTGTCCAACTGGTAGTGGGGAATTCAGCTCTGAATTGAGAAATTTCCTCAATTCCATAGCCCTTTGCATTAGAAAGACCGAAGGGCATGCGCTGGTATGCAAACGTTCCCCATTTGGTGGTGAACGTTGTCTTGTGTTGATCTTCGTCTTTCACCCATATTTGGTTATAGCCAGAGAACCCGTCCAAGAGAGAGAATCTCTGAGCTCCAGCAACTACGTGGAGGATTTGATCAATTTGGGTGAGCGGATAATGATCCTTCGAGTGAAGCTCGATTGAGGTTTCTAAAATCCACACAGAGGCAGATGTCTCCATTCTTTTTCCTCACAAGGACCAGATTTGCGACCCAAGAAGAGTGCTTGATGGGGTAGATGATCTTGGCCTCCAGCATCTTCAAGAGTTCAGCTTTCATCATGGTTTCAATTTTTGGGTTCATCGCCCTTTGCTTCTGCCGAAAAGGCTTTGCATTATCTTCCAGTTCTATAGTATGTTGGATCATCTCTTTGTCGTACCCCTTCAAGTCTTGGTAGCACCAGGCCACAATATCTGGGAACTCTTCGCATAGAGATCGGATCTGCTCTAGCTCCTTTTCAGTACAATTTGTCCCGACCTTGATCACTTTTCCAGGTTCCAGTTCTAGGTCCATGTACTGCTTGGGATCCACTTTGATCCTATGGGATATAGCTCTATCGTTCTGATCAAAGAGACTCCCCAAAGTAATCAGTCCTTTCGAGACATGATTATTTTTTAATTGTATCAACCCCTTGTATCGCTCGTCATCAGGGTCTCTACCTTCGATTGTACTAGCTTCATTTATCAAAAAGGTGACGATATCCTCGTCACAGTCGAACACCTGCCCGTGGGTGTCCTTGTTAGGCACAGAAGGCTAGTAAATGGTACGAAACGGCTTCGGCTTCTGGACAGTGTCATCATCCGAGACATACCTGTTTCCAACAGATGCCAGAATGTCAGCATGCTTATTCTTCTCACGAGATATGGCTTTGACATTCAAAGAGTTGAATGACTCCATCAGATACCAGACACGGTTGCGGTACGCCTTGAGATAATTCTTCTTGGAGGTGCACTTATTCGTAATCTGGTTGCACACCAGCTCTGAGTCGCCAAAGATCTGCAAATGATTTATCCCAAGTCTCTCTGCCTTTCTCAAACCCAAACACAAAGCTTCATACTCCGCCGCATTGTTAGTGCAACTCCAAGCCAGCCTATAAGTGTAGTCCTTCTGGATCCCGGATGGGGAAACCAGAAGTACACCTGCATCGACACCATTCTTACATTGGGCGCCATCAAAGTACAGCTTCCATAGCTTTTCTGGGGCAGGTCCAACATCTTTCATTGCAGACTAATCAAGTCTCTCAGGCTGGGTGACAGAGTAACAACCTTGCTTGGTATCAATCATGGCATTGAAGTCTAGTAAGGAGAACTCATCCTCCACTTGTAACAACTTGAGGGCCTCTTCTACCAAATCCACCTCTACTAGTTCTTCAGTCGTCAGATGAACCATGTCTTTCTGCTGTTCTTCCCCAGGTACCTTCTCGACCAAAATTGTGGAAGGCTTTTCATTATAAATCTTCAATCTCCTTCCTTTAAAAGGCACTTCCATATGTGAATAATCCAGCGACAGATATCCACCCAGCTTCGCGGTGAACTCTAGTGCCGAAGTAGGGTTCCAAGTCAACCACCACAACCTCTTGGATGACCACTATGTCGAGCACTTTATGCAATCGGATTGGGATGTCTTTGATGACACCAACTGTCTTGACAGACAGGAGTACCGTCTAGCTACAGTACACCTTGGCTACTCCTATGTATTCCATACCAATCTCTTCGCAAATAGCCCTCGGCATGACAGTAGTGGAGGCACCAAAGTCCACCATGCAATTGTGTACTATATGGCCCTCCATTCGCAAAGACAAATAGAAAGGTGCTGGCCTGTTTTTTCCAGTAGCAGATACTGTCAAGGGTTGAGCTAACACAGCAGGTTGCATCGGCTTTTCATCTTTCACGCTCTTCAAGTATTCTTGCAACAGGTCTACTTGTCCTGGGAGCAGAAGAGCCTCATAAATGCTTATCTTCGTCGAAGTCTTCTTGAGCTCATCAACTATATTATAAGTTGAAGTGTCGGCTCCCTTTATCTCTTTCGCTGGCTCATACCTGGTTCGGTATTGCTGAGTGGCTTCAACTCTCTATCTCTTCGTCAGGGTTGGATACCTCAGCTTTTCTTGAGCTTGTTCTTTTGTTTCGGCTAGAGGTTGGGCCACGAGAGCCTTTATTGCAGGAGCCTTGAGCGTCGGGAACCTTTCTTTGGCTGTAGGAGGTAAAGGTGACTTGTTAGGTGCTAGCACAGCAGGCTGCACCCTCTCCACCTCGGAAGGGGATGATATGGTCTCCTCGGAAGAAACTCCATCTAGGCTTGTTTCTTCTTCATGATTGTCATATCTTTGGAAATAGTATGGTAACCAGAGGCCAGAGCCCGGACCTCCTGAAGGATCTTATTTTGAATGTCATTATCAGCAAGCATCGGTCGGACCGAAGGAGGTATTGCAACTAATGGTGGAGGTGCAGAATACGTCGCGTAATGAGGGGGAGCTAGAAGTGCGGGATATTGTGGAGGTGGAGGTGGCAGATTACGATAATGGATCTAGGGCTGACCATACGAGTTTATAACTGGCTCTGGATTCCATGGCTGCTGGGGGTACTAATTTAACGAGGATGGCATCACACCAGACGCGGATGGGTATTATGACTGAGGGAAATCAGGGTAGATGGGAGGCTGCATTCTATGAGGAAGTCTGCCTATAGAAATTATGTCTAATTCTGCTTGTTGGGCAGCTTCATATAAGGCAGGAAAAGTGTCGACCCGGGCTATCTTGCGAAGCAGACAAATGTCTGGATTGAAATACCTCAAGTAATAGTGCGCAGCTTGTCCCGTCGGAGGTCATAGCTCACGAGGTACTCTCTTCTAGGACCTCACAAACCTCACATTGAAGTCCGATATCTCCTCTTGCGGATGGCGTTGAATACTTTGAAACTGATGCAGCAATGAAGAGGGATCAACGGACTCGTTGCATTCCTTCACTAGCCTGCCTCTCCTTCTGGTAAATATCTCCACCAGCAAAGAAGCTTCCATCTCAGAGAAAGGGCTAATAGACGGGTCTTAACACTCTCACTAGTGATAGAGTGCAGTGCAACCAAGGCCAGAATATCTTGGATGTGCTCGTATGCTATTTTCTTGGAGCCATCATAAGTAGGAATGGATTTTAGGGCAGCAGGGGGTACAACTTCTTGTCCAACTAGAGCCAAGGGCCCTGTGGAATCAACTGCTGGGAAGAGGTCGTCATCATTTTGTTGGGCAGCCATGTCTTCTTCCTCTTCAGTTGTATAATCAGTATCAATGTTGTCCAAAGTTGTAGGTTGTTCTTCAATTTTGGCCTCTCCAACTTCAACTTCTTCCATCTCAGCTTCTTCTACCTCAGCTTCAGCTTCGAGTTCGTTTTGGTAAGCTTGGTATTCAGCCAGCCTTACGCGCTCTCCAGGAGCGTTGATGTCGATTTCCTAGATATCAGGCTGCTGTCCTAGGTTCCTTACTCTCCACCTTCTTGTATGCATGAAGGTGCTTTTGATATTGGACCAGTCTCACGGACTCAAAGAATATTCAGGTACTTTCAGAGTCGCCAGGTGTTCTGATTTGACAGCAATGAAGCGAACACCAATGCTTCGATTCTATTTTGGTGTGGGAAACTTCTGTGTCCCACCGGGCGTGCCAGAGAAACTGTTGGTTACTGAATCGCCACTAGGATAGGATTTAGTGTAGTACGCCCTAGATTCGCCCAGCAGATTGAAAGGCCGGAATGAAGGAATGCCTTCCATGCCAATCTCCGGAGGAGGCCGGCTTCCTATGTTTTCTCAATTTGGTTTAAGCTCAGAGTGCAGGAAAGAAATTAGAAATGCAGAAAAAAATATAAATGTGATTGTTCCGGGTGGGGAGGATAAGCAGCACAGCAACAGCCAATCACCACTACTAACAGCAATTAAACACAAAACATATTGCAAAAACTATCAACACCATTCATCCTATGTATCCTCTACTTTTGCATTCCAGGAATACTTAACTATCAAATACCGATATCCAGAAAGCAGAATAACAGTAAGCAATAACATAAGCAACATGAGGCAAAATACTCGATAAAGGCGGCATACAAGATAAAGACAATCAATAGAGCCAAGTATATTTTGTATTCAGAAGCAAACGCACAACTACAGCAGTTCCCTAGCAATATATCCCCCTTCCGCCCTTTTACAATGATATGGCGGAGCTATTTATAGCGTAATTTTCCCCCCATTACAACTTTGGGCACAAGATGCCAGACTTGACAATAACTGACAATAGCTGACAAAGCTGACAAAAGCGGCAAAAAGCGGCTGATGTTGACCTCTGCCAGCATGGAACGTACTTGCAGCAAGGTCCACTTGTAATAACCCTCCCTATCTAGTTCTCTAGGGGTTTGCCAATTCTTAACCTTTTTCGTGAATTTTTTATATACAAAATCACAAACACAGAGCAATCCAAAATTCTCGAAAATATTGTTTTATTCTTATATCAAAACTAGGGCACAAATTACAATGCAAATACCTCAAATTCTGATGAAACCCTAGCTGCTTCGTACTCTATAAATGATGATGAAGTCTCAACCCTTCTGATGTGATACTGTGTGGTGTCCCAGCTCCAAATATTCCCTGTATAATCTCTCAATGACCCTGTGTGGTAACCCAACTCCAGAAGTCTTTAAAACTGAAGTCCAACTGCAATCCCTACGTGGAAATTCCCAGATTGACCTAAGGGTAATCTTGCAACCCCGAAGCCAATGTCCCTGTAAGAGGTTGCCGTCTCTCACAAGCTCCAGAATCTCTGTAAATGGCTCTGCCAGAGAGTCCTCCAAAAAACCAGAGAGAAAAATAATAATCTTCGCATATCTCCAAATGAACTCAAAACCTCCTTTTATCTCCTCCATAGGTCGACCTAGGATTAGGTCACTTTTAGGGTGAGCAAATATAATTTTATCAATTTTTAATTCCACCTTATTTCTCCTTAATTTATTCACCCCCTTATGCCTAGGCTTAACGAATTTTTAAGTCGTCACTTAAAATGGCCCCTTTTAAGTATAAAATGATTTTATAATAAAATAAAGTCACTGAATTTACAAAATTAAATTAAATAATCACTTTATTAATTTTATCTTCGACCATTAAAATTTCTAACCTCTGCCCATCCGAATTGAAATCCGCGAATGGTTTTGGACACCCATTTCACTGAAGAATATCACTGCACTGTCCGTTGTCCACTCGAAACCCTAAAAATGGACATGGCTAAAAATAGTAACTCTGATCAAACAAATCTCCGAATGAGCCCAAACGACCATCAATCAGTAGCTCTCTGGGTACTGACAAAGATTTTGATATCTCCAATGGCTCCTCTCCATTCGACTTAGCCTACGGGAGCCCGTGTATAGGCTAATCTGCTCTGCACCTGACTGCGTAGAAAAGGGGACATTACATCCACCTGAAAACTTAGCAGCTGCGTGGCAGTGCGATGGATGACGCTTCGAGTCGGCTTGATTGAGGGCAATTGAGGTACAATAAGTCAGTTCATGCTTGCACACCTCCCTCACATATTTGACTCGAATCTCGAGGCTGGACACCTGTCGGAATCTAATCAAGGGAAATATCTGCCTTAGAAGCTCATGCTTTCTCTCCTGCTCGACTTCACCCAAAATCGGAGGCAACCAGGTAGCGCAAGGGGGAAGTAGCGCAGTTGGGAAGGCCTTCGTGCCTTAGAAAATTTCTGGGCAAGTTTCAACGTTCTTTGCCCGAGTGCACACGGGTCAGTGAGCGAAGCTTGATTTTGCTGCGAAGTCGGGCAGATCAGCACTTAGTCGTTTTTCTAGAGTCACCATGATAGGCTGTCCAACTGCGCACTTCTTCTAGGGTGAAGCACGACTTTGCTGCGAAGTCGGACAGGCCCAGCACTTAGCTGTCTTCAAGTGAGCTGCCCAACTATGCACAAGTTTGAGGGTGCATCCCGACTTCGCTGCAAAGTCGGATGGTCCCAACACTTAGGCATTTTTTGGATCTCCCTCATTGACATTGCCCAGGTACGCACAGAATTGAGAGCGCAGCCCAACTTCACTGTGAAGTTGGAAGGCTCAAGACTTAGTAAAATTTTGGGCTCAGCTCCACACATCAGCTCCCCAAGTGCGCACAAAATTAAGAGCGCAGCCCGACTTCGCTGCGAAGTCGGGTTGCGCCAACATTTAGAAAACACTTAGAAAATTTTTGGGCCTTTTGCCCTCTCAAAGAAACAGCCAGAAGAAAGGGGGGGAAATGAAGAGAATGAAACTGATGGCAAGGAAGATAGGGGATAGTGGAGAAAGGGAGAGAAGGAAGAGGGAAGGGAAAGCAGCAACCTTACAAAAAATCCGAAGACATGGCACCCCGTGCAAAATATGGCAATAGTCACTTTGTTATATGGCTTGAATTTTGTTTCTGGATTTAGCTGTTGGTAAAGGATTAATTTTGGAATACCCCTGGAGGTTACGCAAGTGAGAGGATTTAGTGTCGGTTTCTGTTAAAATTTTATTGTTTTGATTGTTGTTGGTTCAAGTGAAAGGTTGTGTATCGTGCTTCCTGTCCATCACCCCAGTATTTCAGGATTTTAGCCTCTTTTCCCATTCCTTTCAGTAATTTCCTTCTCTTTTCGCATCTTCTCTAACCCTTATCTCAAAAAACCAATTTTATTTTCGAAACCAACCCTACTGGAGATTGGCACGGAGGACATTTCTTTCCTTCGGCCATTCAATGCTTGGCATCGAGTCTAGGGTGTTGTAGACTTAGAAAATCTATATCTAGGCCGATTTGATTGCCAACAGTTAGTACATACTCTGATTGTTCGTTCCTTCTTAGCTACAAGAACGATATTGGAGATCAAATCAAAATAATCGATGGCTTTGATAAAACCAACATCAAGGAGTTTTCGAGCTCCTCCTTGCCTAATATGGCTTCTGCTTAAGGGATTTGACATTGGGTTTAACTACTAAGTGATGCATAACTAGGGAGGGATCAAGCCCTGGCATATTGGCATATGACCAAGCAAAAATATCTTGAAACTCTTTCAACAATTTGGTCAGTTGCTCCTGCTTGTCCATGGTCAAGGCTTTGCCTAACTTAAGGATTCTAGGGCTCTCCTCGAAACTTATATTAACATATACGATCTCCTCTATGTGGATGTGGGATTCATCATCATAATGAGGAGGGGTAGGGATAACGCCTAGTTGCTCAAGGTCTTCAAGGGACATAGGGGTAGGGCTAACGCCTAGTTGCATAACTAGAAGACTAAACATGAGCGATATAAGGGACTGACCCATCAAAGAAGAATCTATTTTGGAGGATATCGTCATGCTCCATGTCACAAAGAGTATCTCCTTCAACGTACTCCCCTGAGATCACAACTAAATCAAGGTGCACCAAATTTATAATATTGCAAAGCAAAATGTTAGAGGGAGAAGGTGGTCATTCATCCTCATTACTCTACTCCAAGCCATGATGATCCATGAATTCAGAAAAGGTGACAAATTGATCACCATTGATTGGTAAGGGTTGGTTTTTATTGGGAATGTATCCTATGCCACATCTCCCAAGCCAAAGCTCAACTTCCAAAGGCTCTTGAATGCCTTGTTATTGTGGTACCAAACCCTTACGTACATATCCCATACTAGATAGGATTTATTTTGGAAGTGGGTAATCATTGGATAGATAACAATGGGTAAAAGCTCAACCTGGACCTGGACCAACATTGAAAGAATTTATTTTGGCGTGAAGGGTCAGCCTCGGTGTGAATAATACGGTTGCTTGCAGTTTCCATCAGGAGATGGACCAAAAGGGGGAGCAGGGTCTAACGACGAGCTTTGAGTGCGAAGAGGGCGCCATTTTGCACCCTTTTTGTATCCTCGAGCATAGCACACAAGTACTCGATCGAGACTCAATAAGCATGCCCCATCAGGAGGCTGACCTTGAAGAGATCCTGGCAGAAGGCCTATCATCGAAAAAGTCTTGTTGTCGCATCAAGGGGTTGGAGGAGCCTGTACTCAGCCCACAGCCAGTGGACTCTTTAAAGTGGTGGTATTGGCTCCAGCCATCACTATAGACGGTACCCGAAGAAAGCCCCCATGTGGCAAACATCTTTGCCACATTATTCGTCAACTGTAAGAGTATTGGTATCCATGACAGCCTGCCACATTGCATCCTGTTCACAACATGGACAACTTTCGAAAGAGGCCAGTTGGACTTTAAAGATCGACTGAAGTACAATCATATCAGGTCCGGACACTGCAGGTTCACCGAATAGGCACCTGAATCTAGGTTTGTGGTGGCGGCATGCCAATCGTGTTGCAAACTTTTGTGTAAATATAGTAAATAGCCCGGCTGGTAAATAAAGTGCCAAGGGCACTAAGTGTTGCTTAGGAGCTTAAGTACAATTTTATGTTTTTAGTTTAGTTTGTGTTTCTTTTTAGCGCTCCAAAGAGATAGCAGTTTTCAGGTGTTGTTTTTAGCATCCCCTGGCACAGCAGTTCAGTGCCATATAAGGCACTGTCATTTTCAGATCAAGCGTTTGGGCAATTGTACAGCCAGAATGGGCAGGAGGAGGCACTCAGAAGAAAGAAAAGGCCCCAAAGAAGTTAGAGGGATTTACCGCCACCAGTGGACAGTCAGAAGAGGGGATAGAGGATGACTCTATGGCCCAATGGATAAAGTCCTCGGATCTTTGCATTCAGACAAGCTAAATGCCCCGTGAGCCGCCAAGAATGTTGGCATTTTTGCCACATTAAATTTTTTGACAAAATTTTGCCTAAGTATGGAGCTTTAAATCGGCAAATCACACGTAGAAGCATTGGAATTTTTTCTGGCCCTAAAATAGGATGATAAAGTGGACGAATTGATCTTTTGATGTCTCATTATTGCAGATCTTTTCCCAAGCTTTCCGGCGATATATTACAATAGGTGATCAGGTCAACGGATCAAAAGTTATGGCCCCGGAAGCAAATCCAACAAAAGTCCACTTCGGGCTTAAAAGAAAATTCTAAGGCATAAGGGGCACTTCGCCCAGAACGCTGCCGAAGTTGCCACTTCGGGCTCTTTGGTCGCCGAACCTCCACTTCGGCCCCAACTCCAGTGAACATCCCCGTCCCGATGGTGAAATAAGTTTAAGGCTGGCAGGTCACTTCGCCAGCAAAACAGGGTAAGATAAGAAGATTCGCTGAACAAAAAGAAGGAAAGGGGCAGCTTCGCAAAGAAGGGACAGGAAAGCCTAAGTTCAAGCCCGAAAAATTTCTAAGGCATGGAAGGAGCTTCGCTCACGAAGCTGCCAAAGCACCTACTTCGAGCAGAAAAGTTGTGAAGCTACGGTTGTAAGTTGTCGGAATTTTCTAAATCAGCGGGGTCACTTCGCTAGAATTTTAGCGAAGCATTCACTTCGGCCACAGTTTTAGCGAACCTCCAGTTGGCAGAAAAAGTTTTAAGGCAATAGGGGCACTTCGCCCAGAATTTGGCCGAAATGCCACTTCGGGCCTCCACTTTAGCGAAGCTCATGTCGGCCGCGAAGCTCCATGTCGGCTCCGAACCTCATGTCGGCCGCGAAGTTCATGTCGGCCAAAATGTCTAAGTCGGCCAAAAAACAATAACTTCGCCAGCGAAGCTCAAGTCGGCCCCCGAAGTGCAATGTCGGCCGCAAAGCTCAAGTCGGCCTCCATTTCAGCGAAGCAATGTCTGCCAGCGAAACTCATGTCGGCCAAAGAGTCCAACGTCGGCCAAAAATGCAAGGTCGGTCGTGAAGCTCACGTCGGCCAGAATCCCAATGTCGGCCGCGAATCCCAACGTCGGCCAAAGTCAGCCAAGTCGGCCAAAAATCCAGCGAACTGCCAGTTCGGGCCAATTTCTCAACGAGGCTTCTCCGGAACCTTTTCTGACGATGGTGCTTCTCCCAAAAAGCACACATTCCAAGGTCGGGTATTTATCCTAGGCAATTGAGTGTTTCATAAATGCATTTTTTCTGGCCCGAAAGACCCGGTGCCCATTTGTAGCAATAGGATACAAGTTATCAGCCGCAGAGAAGGGCAAGGGCAACTTGTGCATCCACTCGAGCACCTCACCCCGGGGTAGCCCAAGACAGTTCAACGGCTCATAAATGCAAGTTTCTCCGATTGACGCGGCCATGGTAGCTTATTAGGGAAATAGATGTGAAACCTCAATGGCATAAAAGGGCGAGCGCGCATTTTCCAGCTCCCAAGGGCGTACTTCTGAATCCGGCGCATTAATGGCTAAGAGGGTCGGGTCCTCTATAAAAACCCTAGCATTGTAATGAAAAAAGGGGGGAACTTTTGCTAGAAAGCTGCTGTAACTTGATTTTTGCAATTGATATTAAGAACTTTGGGGCTCATTTCTCTCGTGTATGCTGCCTTCTGCGATTATTTCTGCTATTCTATCTTTGTTTGTATACTATAATTTTGAATCCTGAATTTAGGTGTGTAATTAGGGACAGAACCCTGGAATTCTCCTGGAGGATACATAAGGGAGAAAATGCCATGTTAATGTTCTTGTATGCTGCCTGTGGATAGTGTTTCTGCTATATTTACATGTTTCCTGTTCGCTGTAATTCTGAAATCTGGATTTAGGCGTAGGGGAATAGGTGAATCCTGGAACTCGTCGAGAGGATACATAGGAAAGTTAGTGTGGTGTTCATTTATGTGTTATCTTTTGTATTTATTGCTGCTACTTCAAGGTATTAGTTAGTGATCGTGCTGCTGGTTCTTCCCCTCGTTAAATCAACCAACTGTGTTTCTTCTCTACTCTTTTATTTCTTTCCTGCACTCTTACTCTTTTTATCTCTTTCCTGCACTCTCATCTTTAAAAAATCAGTAGTTTAGTAAAGGAGCCGGCCTTTCTCCGGAGATTGGCACGGAGGGCATCTCTTCCCTTCAGCCTTCCAATGTTGGTCCAGGTCTAGGGCGCGTTTTGAGGTATTTGCATTGTAATTTGTGCCCTAGTTTTGATATAAGAATAAAACAATATTCTTATATTACCCTGTTTTGCTAGCAAAGTGACCTGCCAGCCTTAAACTTCTTTCACCATCGGGACGGGGAGGTTTGCTGGAGTTGGGGCCGAAGTGGAGGTTCGACGACCAAAGATCCCGAAGTGGCAACTTCGGAAGCGTTCTAGGCGAAGTGCCCCTCATGCCTTAGAATTTTCTTTTAAGCCCGAAGTGGACTTTTGTGGCAAAAATGCCAACAAGTAAAAGCTCACTTTACAAAAAATGGGTTGCTACCACGAATCTGTTCTTCGAGGGATGTACCTGCATAGACAAAGGTACATATAGCAATGTGCACTCACCCTTCTTATAAGGTAAACCCATAGTTTGGGATGAAGGTGGTGGCATAACTAGACTGAGAAGAGGACTTTCAACTAATTTGATTAACTTGATCCTATGATGAGATTATAATTGATGGTTCCTTACTTCTCTTGAGATTTTTGAACTCCTTGGTGACCTTAGGTGATGAAGAAGGATGATGAAAAGAAGAAGAAGAATTAGAAGAAAGTTTATGAAGAGAAACAGTTGGACATAAATTGACATTAGATTGAGCTTGCTCAACCATCAAACAACATTGGAATGGATGAGGGTTTCCCTAAATGGTGATAAGTTGATATTTGAATTCATACTTCAGACATTGATGAAGAGTAGAAAGGACAACCCTCATTGTGTGGATCCAAGGGCGTCCAAGAAGAAGATTAAAAGATGATGGGAAAGCTACTACATTAATCAAGGTATCTAAGATCTTGGGTCCTATCTTAAGAGGAAGGGATAAAATACCATAGGCTTATTGTGACTCGTTGTTGAAAGATTTTATGATGACATCAGATTTGGTAATATCTTCCTCCTTTAATCCAAAATTTTGAAAAAAATAAAAGTGCATATATTGAGGGAGGAACCATTTTCTAGCAAGATTTGCTTAATAACTTTTTCCTAATGTATGTAGTAATGTAAAGAGGAGAATCTCCTTGCAAATTTCAGGAAGGGATATTGTCATCACAAAAAGATATATGATTAATCCTAAGAGTACCTACAACATTAGCTCCGTTACTAGGGGGAAGATATTACAGGATAGATTGTTGACTTAGAAGCTTCATTAAGGCTTCCCTATGAATAAGAGAAGTTTGTAAAAGCTCTAAGAAGGATATCTTGGTTGGTGTATTACTTAAATGTTGTTGGAGGTCGAAGGATAGTTTTTGTTGTGGCTTCAACACTAAGAGTGGGTTTTCTATACTTGTGCTCCTTTTTTGGGTACTCTTGAGAACTAAAGGTGGTCTACAGGGTTGGTTGGATGTAGAACTTGTCTTATCTAGAACTTGTTGATTCAGTTGAGCTTAAGCTAATTGTCTTGTTGTAGCTGCTATCATACCAACCATGTTGTTGTAGGGGTGTGGCACATTATGGTAAGACACCTAGTTGGTTGTTTGTTGCACATGATTGGATAAGGGATTTTGGAAGATAGACATATCTTGATTACTTGTGGATGTTGATTGAGTAGAAGGTTGATTAGTTGGAGGTTTTTTGGTTAGGAGTATGTTGGGAGTCATCCACAATAAGACGAACTTCATATATTAAGTCTTGAGCCACATGTTTCAACCTCTTACATGAACGTGTCATGTGCCCTTCCACCATATGATACTCACAATGTTGATCAGGCTTATACCAAACTACTGTGGTATCAGGTTGCCTTATGGGAGGTAACTCAATCATCTTAGCTTCCAATAGTTGCGTAAGTACCAACTAAATAGGTTGGTTGAGTCTAGTAAAAATTCCTTGGTGGGGATTTTTGAGGTTTGGTAAGTACCAACTTCTGCAAGGTACTAGCGGTATTAATATTGTTGGTTTTCCTGTTTTTCGTTACCCCATCACCAACTACATGCTTATTGTTGTATTATTTTTTCGTGCTCCTATCCTCTTCTTTCCTTAACTTGAGTTGACCTCTTCGAATAAGATCTTTCTCTACTCTTCTTGCCAAATCTATTGCTTGTTCGAAGGAGGTAATGGTTGTCGTTTCTAACTCATATGAGATATGCTCTTGTATATTTCCAATAAATATCTCTAGCATGTCTCGAGGAGGTCTGAAAAAATTTCATCTTTAGCTTGCTTTAGGAGATACAAATCTTGGATGGTTACACTTTCTCTACATAAGCTCCAAATTTCTAAACAAACAACTTAGTTGTTTCTTCAAAATTTCTCAAAGAATGACGAGGTAGTTGATAATACCATTCCAATGCCATACCACCGAGGCTCTTAGGGAACATCTTTAGCAAAAAAATATCAACATATATTATCATTGCATGTTGTTCTAAACATCCTTAAATATTCAACTGGGTCCTATGTTCCCTTATACATAGGTAAAATTGGCATTGAAAAATGCTTAGGATAGGGTATAGAGGCTATGATGGGATCTAAGGGTTGATTGCACATTTCCTTATAGTTGTAAGTGAAACTTAGTGCTTGAATTGCATCCATTCTTAATGCCAATTGTTTCACTATACTTGTCAAACTTTGCATAGATGGATTGTTGTTGTGTAATACCCCTAGATTCCCTACAGGTGCATTATAGGTGGATTGTTGAAAGGGAATTTGGTTAATGTTGGAAATATTAACACTGTTATGGTATAGGTTATGATACGGGATGTTTAGTTTGATATCTTTTTGTGGAATATAATTCACATTTAGTGGAACAAAAGAAGGAACATGATGAGAAGGAAATTGAACATTATATTTGGATGCACTACTAGTTGAAGGGAGTTGCGAAATTCTCCCAATGTTGGTGGTTATTGTAGTAGCATGCGTTGGTTTATGAAACGAATTAATATGATGAGAAGATTCAAACAATGAATTGATGTGAATATTTTGAGGAGATTAACTTGATGATGAGATGTCGCAACTTCATTGAAGTGGATGTCTCTTTCCAAGGTTTCAATCAAAACTTCCTTGTGTTGCCTAATGAAATTTAAGAGCTGATTATGACTGATTATGAGATTGGAAGGTGATTTGGCCATGAGGTCCTTCCATAGGATTAGTATCATTACCAACCACTATGTCCTCTTATTCCTCTAGATTGGGATTCTCCCTATCAACCTAATCATCCTCATGGTATAAAGGATTCTCTTCTGGTTCTATCATATTTCTCTTATTCCTAAGGTTTGGGGCCATACAAAAAATGAAAGAGAAGGGAAAGCAAGCTAAACCCAAAAGACACAAAAGAGATTTTATTTTTGTTTTTAATTTTTTCTACTCTATGCAAACAAATTAAATGGTCTTGTTTATGGTTTAAAAACAAAAACAAAAGGGAAAAAAAAAAGGCTTCATAAAAGGGCCACTAATGACGTGTTTTATGTTGGGTTCACAAAAACAAAAGGGACAAAAAAAAAAGGCTTCATAAAAGGGCCACTAATGACGTGTTTTATGTTGGGTTCACCAAAGATGTAGAGGGGGGAAACCGCCCACCACATACAATTCTTGAAAAATCCGTTGGGAGCTAAGGTGACCATAGGGGTACGTTGTTTCCTCTACACTTGGGGCTGTGGGGTCGAAGGGTTCACCAAGAATAGTTTAAGGATTTGTTCCAATTTCGAGATGAAAATGGTTTAATGTGTTCATTCAAACAAGCACCTATGTTTGGTCTTCAACTAACATCTAAACTAGAACAAATTAAAAAATAATGCAAGCAAACAATGAGTTATTTTTAGAATGATTATTTATTTTCAATGAGGACTATTCCTAGTTTTGCAAGAAAGTAAAACTTTTTCTTTTCAAGCAAGGGTTCAAGAGAATGCACAAGCAGGATTAGCCTAGATGCAAACTATATGTTTTTCTTCTTTGATGCCTAAATAAAATTAAATTCTTTCCTTCCCTTATGATCTAAATCTGGAACAAAAAATGTAGAAAATGAACACATACACTCAACAAACACCCTACAAGATCTATTAGAGCACTTACTTGACTCGGTGGTTGATCCTAGCCAAATTTGTGCCTTGTAAATCCAGACCACGAATTCAAATTCACATCCCAAAAACCCCACCACGAATTTGGTTGAACCTGTAAATCAAAGATAGAAACTTGGAAAAATTGACCAGTGTTTGGGGGCCTGCTTAGGCCGTTGTGTGACTAAACTTGGATGTGCAGCAATCAAGCCCCCTTGGTCCTTTTAGCTGATCGTTTGAAAAGAAAAGCAATCGTTGACCTTTGGAAAGCAAGCAAGACAAAGTGCAATAACATGAAAGAAAAACTGAGAAATTATGACCTAAATGAAAAATGCAAGAACTGGCTAGGGTTTTGGTAGCAAGAACTTACCTCCAAGCCCTAGTAACTAAATTCACACCCCATAAGGGGTGATCGCAAATTCGATTCGTCGAATTCATGCCCTATACGAATGGGACACGAATTCGTAAAAGAGGGCTTTTACCTGATCTATGAATGGAAAATGTGATGCAAAGCAAAAGATTAATAATCTAAGCAACTAATAATACAAATATAAGAAAACCTTATTAGCTTGTGGAGAAAGCAAGGAACAATGAAAGAGTGGAAGAATCAACCAAAATGGTAGACCTGTCCTCCTATCACCAAGGCTTCTCCACTTGTTCACCAAAGATAACAAATCATAGAAGTAAAGCAGCAATAAAGCAATACAAAACACTTTAAAATCATTCGAAATCACTTCACTTGAGATCACTTAGTGGCATTCAAAAAATTGCTAGCTTAAGAGAAGAAGGGGATCCAATCCCTCTATTTATAAGAGGTTTTGGAGGGTTTTAGGCGGGAAGACAAAAAACAAACTTGGCCAAGAGTCGACACCATAGAGGTCGGTCCAAAATTTGGGTTTTTCAAGAGGAAAAACCTAAATTTATTGAATTCACACTCCATCCTTAACGACCGTAAATTCGGCAAGGCCAAGAGAAAAAGCAAAACAAAAGGGGGAAAAAGAGATCAAATTTACACTTATAACTTTGAGGGGATTGTTAGGGATCTAAGGAAAAAATGACTTATTTTGATGATTCAATTTTCGATGTCTACATTACCCAACATTTTATTCTATTTTATGTCTTGGGTGCATATACCTACAATTTATGCATGAAACTAGGATGTGCATGTACGTCAAGTGAATATTACATACTAATAACACATTAATGCACCCAAGGCATTTTTGGTAATTCATATGTACTTTTTTTATTTGTAACTTGTGTATCCCTCGATCCATATAATTCAAATTTGGAGATTCACGTTGAACCCATGTGTTTCAACTTTGGAGACTTGCATCAAGTACTCTAATAGCTACCCACACTTTTGCATATCCCACACACTTATACAACCATGAATTAAGAGCATGATAGGTACCTATTTCTATGTCCTAAACAACTAATTGATTCATCATTATTATTTGATTTCTATTTTTTAATAATAAATATATCTTAACCACTTAATCAAAAATTATTTAGAAGTACTTAGTCTCCAAAAATATTTCAATTAAGTTAGAATTATTGTTATAAATCTTAATTTCTATTGGATTTTAAGGATGCTCACACCATATGATAGTTGGAATCTAATAAATTATTTTAGTCCATCTACAAACTTTTAATTTTTTAAAATATATCAAAATAATAAAATAATTATAATTAAATTAATCACAAAGAAATACTTATTATTTTGGTTTGTTTACAAGAATTATAAAAAGTTAAATATTCTAAGGAAATACCATGTCTTCAAAACATGTTTTGATCATTATATTAAGTAACCATATCTAAGGAAGTGAGAGGTTTTACACCCTAACCAAGGAGGGCAGCGAGAGGGCGTGAGAGCGGAAGAGAAGTTTATTGTCAATAGAAGATTAAGGGCAAGGGAGGATTTGTAGAAGAGGAGATTACTAGAGAAGAAGATCATCAACAAGATTACCAGCCAAGAGAAGCAATTTGAAGATTATGGGCAAACAGAAGTGATTTGAGTTTCAACTGCAATATCTTGTTTACGGATAAAATAATTTTCCAACATTATCATCATCGCCATCGAGTAGAGCGCACTACCACCAAATCTATCCATGCTTCTTCACAACAGCAACAACAATCTGCGCAACAATGTTAAACCCTTTGGAGGAGAAGCTTGGTAATAGATTAATGCAAAGTTGTAATGAATGGATGCATTCTTTTTTTATGTCAATTATTTTGTATTTAAATTGTTCTGCCAATGATAACAAGGATTAGAGGAGTTTAAAAAAAATGAAAAACCCTATTTTTTTTCTTTTTATCATCCTAGTTGCTTTTGATATCTTTTTGAGGGGTTAAGATCATAGAGTTACCAGTTATCATTGGAAAGGATAAAATTGATGCTCGAGAATGGTGGATGAAGTTTAGATCTTTGTATTCTAGTGACCACTTTTGGATGTTAGGATCTCATCCTAACCCTTAATGTAATAACTAAAGTTTAGATCTTAATTCCTAGTGAACGTGGGTAGTACCCATGATTAATATTTTGTAATGTTCTAAGTTTTAGATTAGGTAGTGCCTATGACAAATGACACCCTTTTCTATGTAACACATGGTAGATAGGTTACGTAATGTGGCCTTGTGCATGTAATTCGAGTAGCATTGTGAATGTAATTCGTGTGGCATTATGCATGTAATTCGAGTGGCATTGTGCATGTAATTCAAAGTGGCACTATGCATGTAATTCGGGTGGCATTATGCATGTAATCCAAGTGGAATTTTGCATGTAAGCCAACCTTGGAAGGAAAATCTTTAAATACCCGAAAAGGCACCAATGTAATCATCTTTTTACAAATTAATGAAGTGTTGAAGGAGGTTGCCCCCTCGAAGAGGCCTGCGATTCTATCTATTGTGAGATTGTTCCTTTTAAGTAATTTTTGTTATCATACATTTAATTCTGAATACTGTTATAATGTTTCTATGAGTTTATTTCCAAGAAAATGTGTGAGAGTGTGTTTATTTGAGTTGAGAGTGTGTTGTTTAGTATATTTTATAGTAGGATCTTAACATTGTAACTGCAAACTTTTTTATATTTTAAAAGAGGTAGCTCATGATTGGTGAAAAATTCTTACTAAGGAAAGGATTGCTAAGAATTTTGACTTGGGATGAATTGAAGCATGCATTTTTAATTCAATGGGACCCATATAAAAAGATAGCTAGTTTCAAGGTCACCATCAAAGGATATGAAAAATAAATAAAAAGGCTTCTAAGGGAACTAAAAGAAATGAATAAATATGATGTAATAGACGGAAAAAATACAGATGATAACGTGCAAGTTCATGGTCGCATTCAAAAGAAAAATCTTAAGAAGCAAGGATGAGAAGCAAGAAGCAGTTATGGTAAGGGTACTCGTTAGAATTAATGTAATGTGCACTATGCCTTCCTTGACACTTGTCAGTTTCACTTGACAAGTGTCATGCATTTCATATAGGCTTATGCCTATATATTGTAACCTTGTTTCATTTGTAATATATCTCATTGTGTTCATTTCATATAAGGCCTGACATTTGGTATCAGAGCAGGCTTTCCCTGCCCTGTGAAACCCCTTGAGGGGGGATTTCCCTCATGGAAATCCTCCCTCCCTCCCCCATGATTTTTTTTTTACCCTATTTAAAAAAAAAAAAAAAAAAAAAAAAAAATTACCGAGGGAGTATGCTCTCCATCATTTGATGGATCAGAAACCAGATGGTAAGAATTTTTAAAACTACTCTTCACATTTGTGATGTCTGATTATGTTGCCCACCGCCTTTGGTTTAGTGTGAGTCCTCAAAATTGTGACCTCTACAGAGCTACATTGGCAATTTTTGGGGTATATTAGTGTTTTGTTGTGCTATAATTCCAGTTGCTTTAGGACTGTTGTTTGTGAATATTGTGAGAAGCAACAATCATCTTAAATTTCAGAAGGTATTGGGTTTGTGGAAATTCGTGGAGCATTATTTGTTGTGAAAGTTTGGTTATATCGCGAATATGAGCCTGAGATCATCCCAGCAGACTGCGGCGACATCCGTCTACCTACAGATATAGATTGGGAAATGCTGGATAAGTCCAAATTCTTTGTGCATGGAGCAACACTCTCTTATGGGATTTTCCTGTGCACTTGTTGCATAGGAACCATGGCAATCAAAAATTTAGGCGCTGCTTCCCCTTCGGTAGCTCTCCCACTGTTGTCAAGTTCAATCGCAGCTTCCCCATCGACACCGCTGAAGGCCCTTGTGGCACATGCAATTGAAGAGAAATTCGACCGCGCAGTTTTTGGGCCGAGGGCGTGGCTCCGTTTTCATTATGATGTGTCGATGGTGGTTCCTGTAATGCTGGGAAAACCATCGCAAGAGGTCCTAATGGTCATCGATACAGGAAGTGAGCTCTCGTGGGTCCAATGCCAGACCTGTGACCAGTGCTTCCTTCCCTTGATATCCACTTGCTACAGAAATGTAACCTGCAATTCCTCGGAATGCACCACAGAATCCAAAGATTTCCCGTCTCCCACCACGTGCGATGACACAAATGTCTGTCACTTCACCTCTCCTACGCCGACGGCACCAGTAGCGATTTCCCAAGAAATTATCTTACTGCATTGCAGATCCTGTGAAGTTCCCGTCGTCTTTGGGCGTGTTAAGCAAGGATTCCTTGGACCCACTTGCCATTTTCTTCTGAAATTTCTTCCCAACACAGGCCTCCCTCAGAAACTCAACAAAATCCCCAATTCTCTTGCAGCGTTTGGCACTACCATAGTTGTTCAGCGCGGTTCTCTTATGGATCAACAACTGGTTCAGCAGGGATTCGAACAACAGAACGGGCTAAAACAGGACCTGCAGATTGCATAGGCATAGAGGCGCCCCAAATGCTTAAACATCTCTAAAATTACACTCGTTTTGCCACATGAGGGCCCTCCGTATACAAACAATGGGGGCATGAAATCCCTGGGACCCCCGACGAGATTCAGCAGCTCTCTGATCTGGGTGTGCCGCCCAGGAAAGTTGCTGCAGAGATGCTTACAAAGGTCTGCTTTATTCAATACTATTGACATGGAAGAAACCCTCGCCGATCACAAGCCCATCAATTTATCCATCGAGGAAGCCGCGAGCTTGCCTCTCGCCCTCTTGACCGCACAGCAGGCGTTCGACACCGTTAACTTCCAGAGCGGGCAGACCGTGTTTATCGTCGGCGGAGCAGGCGGAGTGGGTAGCCTCGCCATCCAGCTGGCCAGACACGTGTACGGAGCCTCCAAAATCGTCTCTACCTGCAGTACTGCCAAATTGGAGTTCGTGAAAAGCTTGGGAGCAGATCTCGCAGTGGATTATACCAAACAAAGCTACGACGAAATCCCGAAGAAGTTTGATTTTGTTTTCGACACCATAGGGGAATCGTTCAAGACTCATGTGATTGTTTGATCGACTTTGTCAATATTTATTGCACCTGTAGTTCTATCAGATAGGAAGTGGTGTAACATATCGATAGCTCTTGCTGTTGTGCGTTTAAGCGGAGAATTTATGAAAAGTGGCGGACAATAGTTTTACTGACCATTTTTTAATATTTTTCCATGTGGAAGTGAAAGGATTAATGGCCCATGTAATTCCCTTGCGAGGGAAATTTTAAGACTGTTTTTATTCCGCCTGAGAGCGATGCCACCATTGAGCGATGTTGTCTATTTAATTCCTAGATAGGCATTGTATTGTTTTCCACATGTTGAAGGCCCCTTTGATAGTACAAGTATAGGGGTATTTATAGTCGTTGGA
The DNA here is from genome assembly GCA_028583015.1 of Wollemia nobilis. Taxonomy (NCBI): domain Eukaryota; kingdom Viridiplantae; phylum Streptophyta; class Pinopsida; order Araucariales; family Araucariaceae; genus Wollemia; species Wollemia nobilis. Next base: position 6,283,478 of record JAQPPZ010000380.1, on the reverse strand, counting down.
AACGGTTTTCCACGACGGACATAATGGTGGTGTCATATTGTAATTTTGAGGCTCTTTCAATTGCATCTTTTAGCCTCAAAGGTTTTCTACCTTGGAGTGCACTCTCGGTTGAACCCGACACTCCCAAGGCACTTATAAGTGAACCTAGTATTTAGTAGTACCCTCTTTCTACTTGGCGGATGTAGTGGCTGGTTACCCATGCATTCCGGTAAGATGAGGTACCTACCATAAGGACACTTATTCTAGGGACTACAGACATAGACACCCTAGACTCTATCCAAGGTTTTTTTCGGATCTACTTCTGAAGACTACAGACGAAGACACTTCAGAAGATTCTCTTCTTCTCCTCCATATTTGGCATCTATGGCTCATTTTATTGTATTGAGTGCATTTTCGACAGAGACCGACACTCTTATATGGCTTGTTTTTCATTTGTATTAAGGTGCATTTTCGGCTGAGATCGACACCTTCTAGATTGAGTTCACCATAAGGAAGGATTTGATATTTATGGTGAATCTAGTCAGTGACCTACGAGAGGCAACATCCTCTAAGGATGACCTGCAGAGGCAACAGACCCAGAAGTGGCTGACCCTAAGGCACCCATGATGACCCTAAGGCACTTAGACGGCTGACCCAGTGGCAACAGACCTATGGAAGTGGCTGACCCTGAGGCAACAGACCGAGATGTATACACAGTGAATCTAGCATTATTCACAGTTGGAGAGCCAAGCGCAAAGAGCACGAGCCTAGACAAAATCAACAATAAATGAGGATGTAGAATTCTTTTAGAGAAGTCAACATTAAGGGGGAATGTTACCTAATGTTGACTTGTTTTTTTTTTCTTTAGTTAGGATAGTGCACATTAAGGGGGAATTTTAGAATTAATGTAATGTGCACTATGCCTTCCTTGACACTTGTCAGTTTCACTTGACAAGTGTCATGCATTTCATATAGGCTTATGCCTATATATTGTAAACTTGTTTCATTTGTAATATATCTCATTGTGTTCATTTCATATAAGGCATGACAGGAACAAGTTGAAGAACCATTAGAAAACTCAAAAGTTGAATTTACAATAGCAACAACAATAGAGTCCATGGAAGAAGCAACAACAAAGTCCAAGGAAGCCTTGTCAAAAGTGCACAAGGATGCACCAAAAGAAAGGTATAAGAGAAAATTGTGAAGAAGAATTTAAAATAAAAAATAAATTGTTGAAATATCAGAGGAAACAAAATGTCAAGTTAAGGTTGTGGTATATCAACACCCAAACTGCCCTTAGAGACAATATAAATGCATCAAGTATGACAGTGTTCAGAAGAAAAAGCATAATGTTTTTGGATTTTAAAAGGGTAGCAACATCAGGGAACAATAGGACCAACCGTTTGAAATATCAGAGTAAAATAGTAGAAGCATGGAGTCAACAAAGCAATTATGGATATTTAAGTGGAATAATGGCAGCTTGGCATCATCAAAGACCATCACTAATCAAGATTTCACTTTGTTGGTTGGATAAACATGATTGGATATTCTCAAGAAAAATGACGCTGAATTATATTTAAAAAAATTAAGGAAAATCCAACAAATGAATATAAAAATTCAAACTTTTTGTGAAAAAAATATAGCTATCTTGTTATAGCATCTCAATTGATATGAGAATCAAATGTGTTTGTAAAATCTCCAACTTTACAGAAGAGAGTTGTGACTTATCAAGCTTGGGAGACCTGACTACAACAGTAACTATATCTATAACATTTTTTTAATTTATAGATATATGACCTTACTTAATAGATAAACCCTAAAAATATGTTGCAAATGTAGAGTCCTTGTCTTGAAGATAACGACAATAGATGTTTACTAAAAAAATTTCTTTGATACTAGGATAATTAAATTCATTGATGCAAGAAAATACAGAATACAACTTTAATCACAATTGATGTGGAATAGGTTTGGTGGGAGGAGCCCCTGTGGTTTGAACCCTGCGTTTGACAATTACTAAAAATAGTGTGGTTGTAACCAACTCTCCTATGAATAAAAAAGAAAAGAAAAGAACAATTTATGTGGATTGCTTGAACATGGAAATTTTATAGTAAATCTCAAACATTTACATAAAGACAATACAAAGTAAAAAGAAGTTATTAGATATTGCATTATCTCATTATGTACAACATGAGTGCATCTAATAATGAAGGTTTAGGTACTCCAAATTAGAGATCCAAGGTTTGAAAGAAGGTAATGCCTCCTCCCATGCTTTGTGGAATGAGAATTGATAAATGTATTCAATGAACTTGAATTAATATGTGATAAAAATAAAACACAAATGTGGATGTAGATTTTCAAATAAGAGAACTTCACATAATAAATAAATCAACATTAATGACCTTATTAAATATTTAATTACCTTATCCCTGTTGGCATTTAAAATTACATAACTAAAATTATTATTTGTTATGAGAACTTCTAGGAAATATGTTAGCATTTTCTTTGTTAGAATCAAGCTATTTAGGAGGTGATTTGGTTATGCAAATCATTGGACTTTCACTATTTTCCATTGTGTTTTGTTCTGCTAAAAACTATATATATTGTAACCTTAGCAATGATATTTAATTAATGAGTTGTTATTCTCATTGTGGTATCAGAGCATCAGGAGAAGTGAAAAAAAATCTGCCCATCACGAATGCTGAATTCGTGAGTTCAGAGCTGCAAGAAAGACAAAATGAGACCAACTTTATGTGGACTTGTTGGTGAGATCTGGTCTGAAATTGCAAGGTGGTTGTTTGGTGAATCTGCAAACGTGAAGGAGGTTGACGAGCTCGAGTACATCATTCATATCTTACGCATCCTAAGGTATTTTTTGATGAAATTTTGAGGGTTTTTAGATAATCACGTCAAGAGGATGTAGTAAAAATTTTAGGTAATTTGAAGCTCATTTGTTGATTTTATTAGCATTTTAAGTTTTGCAATAAAATGGTTGTATAAGGTGGAAGAAAGGGTATTTGTTTCTAAATTTTTGGGAGAAATTTTATTTAGATAAAATCATCATTCAAAAAAAATTTCAAGTCATTTGGATATGTATTGATCGATTTGTGTGGATATTTGATTTTTTCTTCAAAAAATCCTAGATCCAGAATTGTGATAAAAAGGGAAAAAGTAAATGATCACATCTTTTTCACCTTTGATAATTTTTTTTCTAAAATTTAGAGGGTTTTCAAATTATTGTCTTAGAAATACAGAGTTCAATTTTCAAATTTTTTTGGAGTTGTATGGATTGATTTATGTGAAAAACATTGAGGTTGTCTCAAAAAACACTCTAAGATCTATAAAGGGAGAAAGTAAATTGATCACATATTTCTCATTCATGTGAATTTGCTTCTAAAATTTAGTGGGTCTTCAGATACGTATATCAGAAGTCTACAATATAAATTTCACTTTATTTCAATTAGTATTGGCCAATTTATGATAAATTTGGTTCTTGAGATTTTGGTAAATAAAAATGGCATGTATTGTTATAATCAGAGGAAGGAGATGACTGTGCAGTAAAAGAAAATCTGTTGCTGCTCTTTATTGCAAAAAATATTGTATTAACAGCTATCTACATTATTCCATATTTTTATTGATTGGCATCAATGGCTGCCAATAATAATCTGCCCATTCCTGAGTTTAATGGCCTGGATTATGAGTATTGGTCTATCAAGATGAAGGTCTTACTCATTGGCAAAGGATTATGGGATATTTTAGAAGAAGCTTACATTGAACCAGTAGATTGGACCACCTTAAGTGCAGCTAATAGAAACAATAAAAAGGATGCCCAAAAGAAAAACTCATTTGCTTTCTACCATCTCCAAGCAACTTTGGAGAAAAGCATCTTTCCAAGGATTACTTCTTGTTCAACAACCCTAGAAGCATGGACAACCTTGAGAGATGGTTATTAAGGAAGCAATCAAATGAAGTAAGTGAGGCTTCAAACCTTGAAGAGAGATTTTGAGAATCTCAAGATGCAAGATGATGAAAGAGTGGGAGATTATTGTGTGAGAGTGAAAGCAATTATAAACAAAATGAAGACACTTGGTGAAGATATAAAAACTGAAGTGGTTGTGAAGGAATTGTTGAGAACACTTCTTCATAAATGGAATCATATTGCTATTATTATTGAAGAATCTAAAGATTTGTCTACTCTAACTTTTGATGCTCTAATTGGTTCTTTGATGTCCCATGAAGAGAGACTACAGGTTTCTACATCATCAAGCTTTGGAGGTGATGACAAAGCATTCTCATCCAAGAAAGGTGAGACTCATGGCAATGGACAAGGAAGAGGACAAGGTAGAGGAAGAGCAAGAGGAAGAGGTAGATCAAGAGGTGGCTACCAAGGAAAAGGAAGAGGAAGAGGAGGTGATAAATCAAAAAAGTCTTGTTTTCATTATGGTAAGCTTGGTCACTTTGCAAGAGATTGTAGAATAAAGGCTTCTCAAGAAGGGAGAAGTAACAATTATGGAAACTATGGAGAAGAGGAAGGAACTTCTTCAAATTTGTTCTTCACATATGGAAAATCATATCAAACTCTCAATGAAACTTGGATTTTGGATACTGGTTGCTCAAATCATATGAGTGGTAAAGAAGAGTTATTTGCTACAATGGATTCCACATACAAGTCCAAGATCAAATTGGGAGATGACAAGGCACTAGAAGTTGAAGGTATGAGAGCCACGGAGGTTCCAACAAAAGAAGGCACAAAGAAGGTGAACAATACTATTACACTCCTAAACTCCAACATAATTTGCTTAGTGTTGGAAAAATCATGGAAAAGAACTATAAACTTGTTTTTGAAGATGGAAAATGTGTAATTTTTGACAGAAACAATTGTAATAGAGTTGTCACAAATGTACCTATGACAAAGAATAGGTTGTTTTCTCTTAAGTTTGGGGAACAAGGAGATGCTCAACTTGCTAGTGTGGCCATAGAAAATCAAAGTGTGCTTTGGCACTTGAGATATGGTCATCTTAACTTTGCAAGCTTGAAGTTGTTGATTTCTCAAGCTATTGTGTGTGGAATTCCAAAAATTGAAGAGAACAAGGAGGTGTGTGGACTTCCAAAAATTGAAGAGAACAAGGAGGTGTGTGAAGGATGTGTTTTGGGAAAGCACTCAAAAACAAAGTTTCTAAGAGGTCAACCATGGAGAACAAGCCATCCACTACAATTGGTACATTCGGACATTTGTGGTCCAATGCATACCAAAAGCTTGGGTAACAATTCTTACTTTCTCCCTTTCATTGATGATTTCTCTAGAATGTGTTGGATTTATTTTTTGAAAACTAAAGATGAAGCTTTTGAATGTTTCAAGGATTTCAAAAATAATGTAGAGAATCAAAGTGAGTATGTTGTAAAAATATTAAGGATTGATAGAGGAGGGGAGTTTTGCTCAAATGCATTTCTCAAATATTGTAAGGATTGTGGGATCAAAAGGCAATTAACTACTGCCTACACCCCCCAACAAAATGGTGTGGTTGAAAGGAAGAACCGCACTATTATAAAAATGGCTAGATCAATGCTTCAAACAAAGAAACACAGTAACATGTATTTGGATGATGCTGTTAGAACAAATGTTTACATTTTGAATATGAGTCCTACTTCTAGTTTAGATGTAATCACTCCCTATGAGGGATGGTATGGCAAAAATCCAAATGTAAAACACTTCAAAGTTTTTGGTTGTCTTGCATATGCACACATTCCTGATGAGACAAGAAATAAACTTGAACCCAAAAGTCAAGCATGTATTTTCATTGGGTATTGTGATTCTTCAAAGGCATACAAACTCTACAATCCAAAAACACACAAAGTTGTAATTTCTAGAGATGTGATTTTTGATGAAGGGGGAGTATGGGGTCATCAAAAATTTTTTGTTGATGATGGATCTCAAGATGTAAGCTCCTCTCAAGTGCATCCCATTAATAAAATCAGCCCTGGAAATCCTCCTCCAAGTCCAAAGAAGAGTTCTACTCCAAGTACAACAAGTGCTACTCCAAGTTTTTCTCCACAAAGATCAGCAAGTTCTTCTCCAATGCCAATGGAAGTAGATTCACCATCAAGAGGTAAGATAACACTTCAGTACCATCCCTCCTACCAAATGATGGACAAGAATTTTCAAAGAAGATACACTAGAAGCCAAGCTAGTGAAAAGAATGAAGTCTTGAAAAAACTTAAAAATTTGCACATGTATGGTGATGAAGACTCTCAAGAGCCTAAGGGAGATGTTGTAAACTATGCTTTAATGACTAGTGTAGAGCTAGAGCCATCTAGTTATGAAAAAGCATGTACTCATGATGTATGGCAACAAGCCATGAAATAGGAAATGACCTCTATAAAAAAGAATGATACATGGGAACTAGTGGAGCTTCCTAAGGGTAAGAAATATGTTGGATGTAAATGGGTCTATAAGACCAAGTTCAATGCTGATGGGAGCATTGAAATACATAAGGTAAGGCTAGTAGCAAAAGGGTTTACTCAAAATTATGGGATTGACTATGAGGAAACCTTTGCTCCTGTTGCTAGACAAGAGATCATCAGACTAGTACTTTCCTTGGTTGCCCACAAAGGGTGGAAAATTCAACACATGGATGTGAAGAGTGCCTTTATCAATGGGTACTTGAAAAAAGAGATTTTGTGCAACAACCTCAAGGATTTGAAGAACAAGGTAAGGAGAACCTTGTCTACAAATTGAAGAGAACATTGTATGGCCTAAAGCAAGCACCAAGAGCATGGTACTCACGCATTGATGGCTACTTTCAAAAGTATGGATTCACTAGGAGCAAAAGTGAACCTACTCTCTACTACATGAAACAAGGTAAAGATATTCTCATTGTGTTTTTATATGTGGATGATCTAATATTCATGGGTAGTAGTGATAAAATGAATGAGGAGTTCAAACACTCCATGATGAAAGAGTTTGAAATGAATGATCTAGGTTTGATGCATTATTTCTTAGGAATGGAGGTACATCAAACAGGAAATGAGATCTTCATATGTCAACATAAATATGCTCATGACATGATAAAGAAATTTACTATGGAGCAATGCAAGTCTGTTGCAACTCCAATAGGTCATGGGATACAATTAAGCAAAGAATATGAAGAACCAAAATTTGACAAGACCACTTAGAGGAGCATGGTTGGGAGTCTAATGTTCCTCACCAACACACAGCCAAATATCCAATATGTTGTTTCTCTAGTATCAAGGTATATGGTTGATCCATCTAAAATTCATCTACAGGCAACTAAAAGAATTTTGAAATATGTAAAAGGTACAATGTATTATGGGATCCATTACCACAAAAATTATGATGTAAAATTAGTTGGCTTTAGTGATAGTGATTGGGGCAAGAATATAGATGATAGAAAATCTACTTCAAGGAATTATTTTAGTCTTGGGTCAACACTAATTACTTGGAGATCTAAAAAGCAAATTGTTGTAGCACTATCATCTATTGAGGCTGAGTACATAGCAATCACAAATGCTAGTACCCAAGCCTTATGTTTTAGAAAAGTACTTGAAGAAACAGGTGAAAGACAGTGATCCTACCATATTGTATTGTGAAAATATGAGTGCCATACAATTGGCACATAATCCTATCCACCATAGCAGGTCAAAGCACTTCGACATGAAGTTTCACTTCATCATATACATGGTGGTTGAGCTAAAGCATTGCAACACTTTGGACAATATACGAACATATTCACCAAAGGAGTTGCTAAAGCTCAGTATATAAAGCTAAGAGACTATCTTGTCAGTCCTCTCAACTTTAAGGGGGAGAATATTGGCATTTAAAGTTACGTAGCTAAGTTTATTGTTTGTTATGAGAACTTCTAGGAAATAGGTTAGCATTTTCTTTGTTAGAATCAAGATATTTATGAGGTGATTTGGTTACGCGAATCGTTGGGATTTCACTATTTTCAGTTGCGTTCTGTTCTGCTAAACACTACATATATTATAACCTTGGTAATGATATTTAATTAATGAGTTGTTATTCTCAATCTCATAGCTTTTAGAATACATGTTAGTATTCACATTGATTTACATGGTTAATGTTTGTTTTAATGTCCAATCATTTCTTTATAGTTGGTGTTCTCTAGAGTCTCACAAACATATTATTTGTCAACTATAAATGGTTGATTGGATATATTAAATATGTTGCATTATTTAGAATTATAACTTATGTAAGTTATTTTAGTTGAATGCTAGTGTTGTTTTACTATGCAATATAACTCTTTATTTTATAAACAAGGTTGGATAAAACTATTGAATAAAGAGTTTTCAGGATTTTAAGAAAGATAAAATGATGGAATGAAGTGTTTACAATATTTAATGGTTTTAGTATATTATTTTAGTTATTAAGTTAAAAATATGAAGTATATGGCATTAAATAAATAAAGCAAATTTTATAGAATTTGAATTATCAAACATATAAGATGCAAAATATATAAGACAAGGTCAATATTAAATAGTTAAGTGTGAAGAATTTAAATAAATATTATTAAAAAACATATAAGATGCAAAAGGTATAAGACAAAATCAATATTAAATACTTAAGTGTGAAGACTTTAAATAAATATTATTTTTTAAAAGATTATAAGAAAGTAATCAACGTGGATTGAATATTGACAAGAGGAAAGTTTAGCTCACAAAGAGCCCACCTAGGTTTGATCCCCTTTGGTCCCCTTAAATGTCATTACAATACAAAATTGAATCATTTTTATATTTAAAAACTAAAATTCTTTAAAAAATAATCTTCAAACATATAAACTAATTTATTTAAAATTAAAATATATATAATGAAAAGGTAATATTTTTTTTTTTTTTTTGATGAACACACACCCACACCTCGGTTTGAACCTTGGACCTCCCCAAGAAGAGCCAAAGTCCAAACCGTTGCGCTGTCCCTTCTAGGACAAAAAGGTAATATTGTTCTTTCCCTTAGAGCAATTAGTTGGAAGTGAAAAGTTTTACATCTTAAATTAATAGATGAACCTTTATATTTTATACAAAGGTTTGGGCAAATGGTTTAAAGTTAAAGTTTCACACCATAGACCAAAGTTCAAATTTGATAGATCTCAAAGTAAAGTATGAAAGTATGAGTTCACTTTAATAATTTGATAAATCTCAAAGTAGGTGTAAAGTTTGATAGATCTCAAAGTAAAGTATGAAAGTATGAGTTCACTTTAATAATTTGATAAATCTCGAAGTAGGTGTAAAGTATGAGTTCACTTTGATTTGATAAATATCAAATTAGGTGTAAAGTAAGAATCTCTTTGGTTAATTAAAATTTTATATAAGATTGCTAAACAAATTTTTAGGGTAAATTTGTGAAGATCACAAGAAACCAAAACATATTTATGTTTATGAGTTCACTTTAATTTGATAAATCTCTAAGTAGGTACGAGAAATTAATCAAACCATGTGTGAAATAAGCTTTTTGTATCAAGTTGGTGTAAAGTAAGAACCCTCTTTGGTTTATAGATGATTAATATTTTTATCAAATAACATTAACTAAATTGATTAAATTTCTCTCATTGTTAATAATATATAAAATAAAATAAAAAGTTGTTTCAATCCCATAAACAATTAAAAAAAATACTATTATTATTAATTTATAAAATATAAGAAAAAAATTTACAACAAATAAATAAATAATTTATAAAATATAAAAAAATATTTTAAATACTAATTTGTAAAGACATGAAAATCCTTATAATTTATTAAAAACTTTTTAAATACTAATTTTATTTTTAAAGTAAATACCTAACAAATCTTATAATTACGAAAAATCTTAAATTATGTTATGTTTGCAATGAAATTTCAATTTGAGTGTCCAGACACTTATCACTTATATATTTTCACACGAGCATTGTAGGAACATAACATGCTCTTATAATATTTTTATTTTGCAACAACAAGAACCTATTGCGTCTACAAACGTGCGTTTAAGGCTCGTACTTAGGGCACTCAATTTCTTTCCCTTTACCCCTTTCACGGCGATCATTAAAAATTCGCAGATTAGAAATACTATAACATATTCTTTCGCATAACTATTTATACTGGACCAACCTGCTAAAATGCGAATAGGGATTGAGGATGTGGTCAATACCACAGAGAATAGGGAGATACCCATGTCCAAATTGATGCTTTCATAAGGAAGTCGTATTTTACGTCAATAAAACCTGTTTGGAGTGGACGCTTGTAGATTTTTTAAAAATTTTAAATTACTCTAGGCAATAGGGATAAATAAGATAGTAGGGGTGAGTGTTTATAATTAATTGTTTTAATATTTAATAAATTAAAATTTATAAAACAGCATCTAATATTATTAAAAAAAAATTAAAAACTTGAACCCTCCCTTGCTTGTCAAGTTAAAGTCCGTCTTACCGACACAAAAAAACAAAGCAATGTCTCTTACATGACAGAATGCAAGGCGTGCTAACTATGTGGCAGATAAATTGGAACCCTTTGTGGAATCCAAAATCTCCAGACCTTAAGGTGAAGCTTAAGTCCCATGGAAATTCTTCCGTAACGACATTGAAAAAAATTACATGTATCCCTCTAATGAAAATCATACATGAAATTACATACGCACATTTTATCTATCAACGTTATAAGACACAAACTGCACGCCCGTGAGCAAAGTTATATGCTCAACCAATTATAACAAAAGCCTGATAAATTATAGAAATGAAAAAGCATATCTCATTTTAATTTTTTATTTTTATTTATATGATTTCTGTCACGAATAACACCCACCACACCCAGGTCAAGGTTTGATAGAAAGGCCATGCAAAATTCCGGCGGGCAGCGTACCTGAGTTGGTGAGACAGAGTGAATCTAGATGGTGTCAGTGACTCTCTTCGTTGTTTCGATCATCAAGTGGCACAGGAGAGGACTCGACCTTTTGTTAAAACCACCTTCCATACCACCTGTGTCTTTAGCGTAGCTTTTACAAGCCTGCCATATCACAAGACAAGACGCTGCGTGGGTAATATTCGAATCCCAGAAAAGCAGGATCCCTGGAAAGTTATCTATATGAGTTGTGCAACAGATGATATATATAACAGTCTACTCCATCCTCACAATCGATTCGGTAATAGAATATTTTACATCTTTTATGAAATAACATAGCAATGGCTTTAAAAAGTAGACTTTACCTATTTTATATCTTTGAATGGATACATTTGCTGTTCCAACTTCGGGCCTCTTCAACATTTATTCACATCTGCATAAAAAAGATTGAAAATAATCTATCCATAGATTGTAACCCTGCTCGCAAAATAGAGTACAAAACGTTCTCCTTCATTTCTGATAAAATTTAAACACCTTCTAAATAAATTTCCCGCCTTTCTAAGACAGCAAAGGCTCCAATTAACTGACTATTTAAAAGACCTCAAATTATTATTTTAGAAAATCATGTACAGAGACTAGCTAAACGACCGGCCTACATACCAATTATATGATTCAGTCTCTATTAATACAACTTTTGTCGATATGTTTGCAGGGACGCGCACCAACACACAAAGAACGTCTCTCAACCCCGTGATCACCATGACTACCACACAGAACTTCTATTTTAACCCTTGATCACCACATGTTTATATATACTTACAGCTATCTTCATTTGTCTTCCAACTGCCGTTATGCATTTGGCTTTTCCTTTGCAACGGCTATAAATGGATAGCAATCTTCATAGCTTTTCTTTGTAACAGAATGCAACTTTCAGTACAAAACATATGCTGCCACCAACGTTCAAAATAATATCAAATTAATAAAAATGGACAGTTGAGTCTACAATTTCTTGGAATAGAAGATACCTCTTCGAGGATAGATCAATTGTAACCTCCATTTTTAACCTTCTTGCATGTTTTATTCTGTTACACTTTAATACCTCTTCTTCTATTCTTTTGGATGTTTTATGCTTCATAAAATTGGATGATTATTACTAGTGTAGGTCCAAACATTTGCGTAGATTGTCTTAAATATCTTTTGTTGGTCTGCGGATGGTATATTCTCAGCTGTGAGTTTGTTTTAATTTTATTTAAATTATTAAAACTTCCCGTTAATTTACAATTTCATAGTTTATATTATACTTAGGAACTATGACGACTACTATATAATAAAAGGACTATAAACAAGGAAGAAAGGCCATGGCCTCCAAATGCTTAAAATCTAATTTTAAAAAATTATTATTTATAAATTATTTTTAAATGTTTTAAATAATAAATATAATTAATTTTAAAAATATAAATAATAATATTTTATTATATATTTATTATGTGTATATAAAATATTTTAAAATCTGTTTGTTGTGGTGCAGTGATAAATGCTTTGGGTTGGTAGAGGCAGACCCAGGTTCCATTCCCAGGTTCCATTCTCCTTGTCTCCATCCTGCAAATATATGGTATAATTAAGAATGTCCTATGTGCTAGTAGAGGCCGGCAAGGCTCCACTCCTCCCATGCCCAACCTGTTGAAAGTGGCTCCTCGAAAGGGGTGTTTTCCACTATAAATTAGTTTTTACCCGGTGTTGTAGGAGAGTTGGAGAGGAGAGGGCAATCCTCCAAGGGAGGTCCCAGGTTCAAATCTCCACCCTACCAAAAAGCTGAATTGGCTATCCAAAATCCAATTGATAATGTTGGTGCGGACAGGGTCGGGTGCGACTCCCGGGTGACTTTGACGGTGTAGAACCCCCTGTTCGTGATCTCTTAGACCAAGGCGACCCCGACACCCCCATTTTGTGGTCTCTTAGGGGTGTTTTCCACTATAAATTAGTTTTTACCCGGGTGTTATGGGTGAGTTGGAGAGGAGAGGGCAATCCTCCAAGGGACGTCCCAGGTTCAAATCTCCACCCTACCAAAAAGTTGAATTGGCTATCCAAAATCCAATTGATAATGTTGGTGTAGGCAGGGTCGGTTGCGACCCCTGTTGGTGACTTTGACGGTATAGAACCCCTGTTGGTGACTTTGACGGTGTAGAACCCCTATTCGTGGTCTCTTAGACCAAAGCGACCCCGACACCCTGTTCGTGGTCTCTTAGACCAAGGCGGCCCCGCAAAGAATTTTTCACTTAATATATATATATATATATATATATATATTATTTTTTAAATTTAAAATTATTATAAAAATAAATAATATATAAAATTAATTTTCAAAATTTTATTAGATGGAAAGATATCTTTAAATAATTTAAAATTATAATATATAATATATATTAAATTGTTAACGAAGCTTTGGTTTATGATTGGATATATGAATGATGTAACTCACACCAAAATTTAAATTTAAGCGACACCAAATAAATTTATATAATTAAATGCAACTTTTAAAAACTTTATTTTTTAAAATATAAAATTTTAATAATAAATATAAAAAATTTAATTTAAATAAACACCTTAAGCAAAAGAAAAAATAAAAAATAAATTAAAGACAAATTGAGAAGATAATTCCCAACATTTAATAAATCACTATGTGCTGGTATGTGTGCTACTTCAAAAAAAAAAAAAAACACTTATTTGTGTCCTCAATTCTGAAGGGTCACCCTTGCAATATTGTAGCCGGACAAATTTAAACGACCTTGCCTTACAAGGTTAATAGAGAAGGGATATTTTGCAAATGAACAAACCCTACAGCTCTAGTCCACGCCTCAAACCAAAACAAAATGTTTTTCAGCTCTGGAAGACAGATATGCATAGATTGAGAGTTTTTTAGATCCATAACCACAGCTGCACTTTTCGTCAAGCTCATGAGAAAATTACAGCCGGAGATCTCTGGAACACGTTTGACGGAAAAAGTAAAAGCTCCCCGCCATCCAGATCAAGACCAATGCATCAGATCGAGGCTTCAATTCCCGTCAAAGATGCAGCTCAACAAAATTTCACTAAATTTCAGCCTACTTTAATTAACGACGAAGAATCTCGAAATTATGTTTGTGAGTGTGTAACAATCGAATTCCAATTTGACTGTCCAAAACCCTGATACTATAATCCTATGTCCGGAAAGGTAGAACTCGGCTTGGATTAAACCCCTCCTTTGCTTGTCAATTCTAAAGTCGTCTTAAGACGGACTTAAAAAAAAATTCCAGGAGACACGACAGAATGCAAGTTGTGCTAACGATGTGGCACATAAATTGGAACCTTTTCTGGAATCCAAAATCTCCAGACCTTTGGTGAAGCTTAAGTACCATAGACATAACCTCCCTTCCGTACAGAAAAGACAACTTAACAAATAAATCCTGTATCCCTATAATGAAAATATCTATATGCATCAATGACATTCCATATGCACATTTTACCTATCAACATTATTAGACACGGACCGCAAACGCGTGAGCAAAGTTATATGCTCAAGCAATTATATCAAAAACCTGATAAATTATAGCTAATGAAGAAGCCTATCTCAAAAAATACGAAGTGATTTTTTATTTTTATTTATAAGATTTCTGTCACAAATAACACACTCACCCACATCCAGGTGAAGGTTACGTAGAAAGGCCGTACCGAAGATAGTGAATCGGCGTGAACCTAGATGGTGTCAGTTCCTCTCTCCGTTGTTTCGATCATTAAGTGGCATCGGAAGAGGATTCGACCTTTTGATGAAACCGCCTTCACTTTTACACGCCACCCTATAACAAGACGAGCATTCCGTCAGTCTCAGGTTCGAATCCCTCCCAGAAGGGCGTGATCCCCTGAGAAGTTATTCATCTATATGAGTTGTGCAACAGATGATATATCACAGCCCAGACTGTTCTCAGAATCGATCCGCTATTGAAATACTTTACCTCTTTCATCAAATAACATAGCAATGGCGTTAAAAAGTAGACTTTACTTATTTTATATCTTTGAAAGGGATCCATTTATTGTTCCAGCTTCAAACCCCTTCAACATTTATTCATATCTGCACGATAAAGATTGAAAATAATCTATCAATTACTCATTCCTGTTCAGAATAATCCATCGCATAGCTATTTATACTGGACCAACATGCTAAAATGCTAATAGGGTTCTGCTAAAATGCGAATAGGGGTTGAGGATGTGGTCAATACCAAAGAGAATAGGGAGATACCCATGTACAAATTGATGGTTTCATAAGCCGTATTTTACGTGAAAAAAACCTTTGACCTAAGCTCTTTGCTTGGAATGCACGCTTCTAGAGGCAACTAGGATCTAGCATGTTAGAGTTTTTTTAGAGTTTAAATTATGGATAAGTAGAATGGTAGTGTGAGTGTTTATAATTGACTGGTTTAATGTTTAACAAATTAAAATTTATAAAAATAATATTTAATATTATTAAAAAAAAAAAATTAAAAATTGAAACCCTCCTGGTTGTATAAAGTCCGTTTTACTGACACAAAAAAAATCCAAGAGAATGAGAAAGCACTGTATCTTACACGACAGAATGCAAGGCGTGCTAACTATGTGGCAGATAAATTGGAACCCTTTGTGGAATCCAAAATCTCCGGACCTTAGGTGAAGCTTCCCAAGGAAATTCTTCCGTACAACATTGAAAAAAAATACATGTATCCCTCTAATGAAAATCATACCTAGAACATTACATACGCACAGTTTACCTATCAACCCACTCGTGAGCAAAGTTATATGCTCAACCAATTATAACAAAAGGCTGATAAATTATAGTAATGAAAAAACCTATATATGGTCAACCAATTATAACAAAAGCTTGATAAATTACGGTAATGAAAAAGCCTATATATGCTCAACCAGTTATAACAAAAGCATGATAAATTATAGTAATGAAAAAGCCCATCTCATTTTAATTTTTTATTTTTATTTATATGATTTTTGTCACGAATAACACCCACACCCAAGTTAAGGTTTGATAGAAAGGCCGTACAAAATTCCGGTGGGCAGCGTACCTGAGTTGGTGAGACAGCGTGAATCTAGATGGCGTCAGGACCTCTCTTCGTTGTTTCGATCATCAAGTGGCACCAGGAGAGGACTCGACCTTTTGTAAAAACCGCCTTCCACACCACCTGTGTCTTTAGCATAGCTATTACACGCCTGCCATATCACAAGACAAGACGCTGCGTGGGTTAAATTCGAATCCCAGAAAGGCATGATCCCTGGAAAGTTATCTATATGAGTTGTGCAACAGATGATATATATAACAGTCTACTCCATCCTCAGAATCGATTCGGTATTAGAATATTTTGCCTCTTTTATGAAATAACATAGCAATGGCTTTAAAAAGTAGACTTTACCTATTTTACATCTTTGAATGGGATCCATTTGCTGTTCCAACTTCAAGCCTCTTCAACATTTATTCACATCTGCACGAGAAAGATTGAAAATAATCTATCAATTACTCATTCCTATTCAAAATAAACCATCCATAGATTGTAACCCTGCTCGCAAAATAGAGTACAAAACGTTCTTCTTCATTTCTGATCCAATTTAAACACCTTCTAAATAAATTTCCCCTTTCAAATAACAAATTATCTAAGGAGCCGAACATAGCCATGTGACGAACACCAGCCTTTCTAAGAAGGCAAAAGCTCCAATTAACTAACCTAAAATTATTATTTTAGAAAATCACGAACAGAGACGAGCTAAACGACCGGCTTACATACCAATTATATGATTTGATCTCTATTAATGCAACTTTTGCCGTTATGTTTGCAGGGACGCGCACCAACACACAAAGAACGTAACCCCGTGATCACCATGACTACCACACAGAACTTCTATTTTAACCCCTTGATCACCACATGTTTATATTAGTTACAGGTATCTTCGTTTGTCTTCCAACTGCCGTTATGCATTTGGCTTTTCCTTTGCAACGGCTATAAATGGATAGCAATCTTCATAGCTTTTCTTTGTAACAGAATGGAACTTTCCGTACAAAACATATGCTGCCGCCAACGTTCAAAATAATATCAAATTAATAAAAATGGACAGTTGAGTCTACAATTTCTTGGAATAGAAGATACCTCTTCGAGGATAGATCAATTGTAACCTCCATTTTTAACCTTCTTACATGTTTTATATGCTTCATAAAATTGGATGATTATTACTAGTGTAGGTTCAAACATTTGCTTAGATTGTCTTAAATATCTTTTGTTGGTCTTCGGATGGTATATTCTCAGCTGTAAGTTTCTTTTAATTTTATTTAAATTATTAAAACTTCAAATTAATTCACAATAAAAAAAATTTACAATTTCATATTTTATTTTATACTTACGAACTATGACGACTACTGTATAATAAAAGGACTATAAACAAGGAAGAAAGGCCATGGCCTCCAAATGCTTAAAATATAATTTTAAAAATAATTATTTTAAAATGTTTTAAATAATAAATATAATTAATTTTAAAAAACATAAATAATAATATTTTATTATATATGTATATAAAATATTTTAAAATTTAAAATTATTATAAAAAATAAATAATATATAAAATTAGTTTTGAAAATTTTATTAGATGCAAGGCGTTAACATTTTTAAATTATTTAAAATTATTTTATATAATATATATTAAATTTTTTTTTATACAAGTTCATTCTCTCACACCTTATTATAGTTTGAATCTGGATCTCCAAAAGAAAGTAAGCCCAAAGCCCTAACCACATATATTAAATTGTTAATGAAATTTTGGTTTATAGTTGAACATATGAATGATGTAGCTCATACTAAAATTCAAATTTAAACGCGACTAAATAAACTTGTGTAACTAAATATAAATATAAAAACAACATTTTCAAAACCTTATTATATATAATTTTAATAATAAATATAAACAAATTAATTTAAATAAACCCACTAAACCTTAAAGGAAAGGGAAAAAACAAAAAGATAAAAACAAATTGGGAAGATAATTCCCAACATTTAATAAATCACTATGTGTGCGGGTATGTGTGCTACTTCCAAAAAAAACACTTCATAAATCACTATGTGCTGGTATTTGTGCTACTACAGAAAACAACACCCACCTCAACGACTCTTAAAAAAAAATCTGAAGGGTCACCCTTGCAATATTGTAGTCAACTAAATTTAAACGACCTTGCCTTACAAGGTCAATAGAGAAGAGAGATTTTGCAAAGGAACAAACCCTACAGATCTAGTCCAGGCCTCAAACCAAAACAAAATGTTTTTCAGCTGTGGAAGACAGATATGCATAGATTGAGAGTTTTCTAAATCCATAACCACAGCTGCACTTTTCGTCAAGCTCATGAAAAAACTACAGCCGGAGATCTCTGGAACACGTTTGACGGAAAAAGTAAGATCTCCCCGCCATACAGATCAAGACAAATGCGTCAGATCGAGGCTTCAATTTCCGTCAAAGATGCAGCTCAACAAAATTTCACTAAATTTCAGCCTACTTTAATTAACGACGAAGAATCTCGAAATTATGTTTGTCGAGTGTAACAATCGAATTCCAATTTGACTGTCCAAAACCCTGATACTATAATCCTATGTCCGGAAAGGTAGAACTCGGCTTGGATTGAACCCCTCCTTTGCTTCTCAATTCTAAAGTCGTCTTAACACGGAAATAAAAAAAAATTCCAGGATACACGACAGAAGGCAAGTTGTGCTAACGATGTGGCACATAAATTGGAACCTTTTCTGGAATCCAAAATCTCCAGACCTTTGGTGAAGCTTACGTACCATGGACATAACCACCCTTCCGTACAGAAAAACAACTTAACAAAAAAATCCTGTATCCCTATAATGAAAATATCTATATGCATCAATGACACTCCCTATGCACATTTTACCTATCAACATTATTAGACACGGACCGCAAACGCGTGAGCAAAGTTACATGCTCAAGCAATTATAACAAAAACAAAATAAATTATAGCTAATGAAGAAGCCTATCTCAAAACATATGAAGTGATTTTTTATTTTTATTTATAAGATTTCTGTCACAAATAACACCATCACCCACATCCAGGTAAAGGTTAGGTAGAAAGGCCGTACCGAAGATAGTGAATCGGCGTGAACATAGTCTTCGTTGTTTCGATCATTAAGTGGCATTGGGAGAGGATTCCACCTTTTGATAAAACCGCCTTCGCTTTTACACGCCCGCCGTATAACAAGATAGGAGCATTCCGTGAGTCTCAGGTTCGAATCCCTACCAGAAGGGCGTGATCCCCTAAGAAGTTATTCATCTATATGAGCTGTGCAACAGATGATATATCACAGCCCTCACTGTTCTCAGAATCGATCCGCTATTGAAATATTTTACCTCTTGCATGAAATAACATAGCAATGGCTTTAAAAAGTAGACTTTACTTATTTTATATGTTTGAATAGGATCCATTTGTTGTTCCAGCTTCAAACCCTTTCAACATTTATTCATATCTGCACGATAAAGATTGAAAATAATCTATCAATTACTCATTCCTGTTCGGAATAATCCATCCATAGATTATAACCCTGCTTACAAAACGTTCTTCTCCATTTCTCATACAATTTAAACTCCTCCTAAATAAATGTCCTCTTTCAATAACAATAACAGAAGAACTGTTATCTGTAAAGCCGAACATAGCCGTGTGAGGAACACCTCCTTTCTAAGAAGGCAAAATCTTCATTGAGCTGACTATTTAAAAAACGTAAAATTATTATTTTAGAAAATCACGAACAGAGACAAGAGCTAAACGACCCGTATACATACCAATTATATCTTTACTAACACAACTTTTGCCGCTATGTTTGAGGGACGCGCACCAGCAACTCACGTAAAAGAACGTAGGGAATTTCTTAGATAATCTGAGACGGCTCAGTGGGGAGGACTTGTATGAAAATTTTGGAAAAACCAAACTATCAATAAATTCCAAGGGGGTGTACAGCAGCACGAGATAATATCATTCGCTTTAGACAATCTTGTTTATCCTAGCCTAATCACTAAGATTAGGGTTTTGAGTTTTTTTAGAAGATTTATTGATGTATGTTTTTATAAACTTAAAAAAATAATAATAATAATTAATTAAACCCCGGTGTTGTAGGTGACTTGGAGAGGAGAGGGCAATCCTCGAAGGGAGGTTCTAGGTTTGAATCTCCACCCTACCAAAAAGCTGAATTGTGTACCCAAAATCCAATTGATAATGTTGGTGCGGGCAGGGCTAGGTGCGACTCCCGAGTGACTTTGACGATATAGAACCCCCTGTTCGTGGTCTCTCAGACCAAGGCGGCCCCGCAAGGGGTTTTTTGCTTAAAAAATAATAATTAATTAATTAAATTATAAAAATTATTAATAACTTTTAACTGTGAAGTTTTAATTGTTTTAAGTTAAATATTTAATTATTATTTTAAAAATAGTTTTATGGATTTAAAATAAATTTTATTTATAAAAATATTGGTTTAAATTTGTATATATATTTTAAAATATATTTATTTATAGTAAAATATTAAATTATAAGGTTATTATATTTCATTTAAAAAATGTTTGAGGACAACGCAAAGGTTTGGGCTTTGGTTTTTCTTCGAGAGGTGTAAAGTTCAAGTCGTATCCTATGTGTGAGGGGTTGTGTGTTAAATTCTCTATTGACAAGCTTAGCTCTCTCACTTATGAGAGGAAGTGTGTGTTAAATTCTCTGTTGATAAGTTTAACTCTCCCCTTATGAGAGGTCATGGTGGGATGGGATGTCGAAGAGTGTAGGTCGTAGGGGTTTCTCACACTAACCAAATCTTAAAAAAAAAAAAAAATTTAATTTAAAAATTTATACTTAATTTTTATATATAAATATATCTATTCTTGTGTTATATCATTTCCAAAAATAGTCATGTTATAAGTGTTGTATGGTTAATTTACTCTAACTTTTTTAGATCACATTTAATCTAGTTTGAATTTGTGGTGTGCAATGGTAATAACTGCATAAAGGAGTTAAGATAAGAATTTAATATTATAATATTATTTGTTATAGAGTAGTGGTAAGTACTTGGGTTTTCATCTAGGAGATCCAAGTTCAAACCTTGGTACAATAGAACCAACACCCTTTATAAAAACCTACATTTTTAATAAAGAAAAAGTCTGGCGAGAGATATTATAGTGGTATGTTTTTTGGTTTTCATTTAGAAGATTCTAATTCAAAATTCGGTATCTAATTCCCAAATTAAATAAATAAGTTTAACATAAGCCAACATAACAAAGGGCTTTAATATCAAACGACATTAACTCAATTCATTAGATTCCTCAATATTCGAGGAGGAGACACAGGTTTGAATCTTACCAAGTGATACATGGATAATATCCAAGCTATTTTAATACCACTACATGGTGATGATTTAATAATTGTGGGGCCCATTTCAATCTCATATAACCAATTGAAAAAACAAGAGGGCTTTAAGGTTAATTAGAAGTTATAAGATGGTTTAATCATAACAAGGTTAATTGGATTTACATAATAAAATTGTACAATAATTACTTTTAGATATATACAAGATTACATCATACAATGTTGGTCCTGGTCAAAATTCAATTACACTTTCAACACTCCCACATAGTCTAAACTAAGAGGCTAAGGAGAGAAGACATTAGTAACAATAATATCTTCCCTCCCTATAATGGTGTTATATTTTACAATAATTTCTAAAAACGAATGGAATCAAACATTACCCATTATTGCTTGAAAGAAATATGTATAGAATAAAGAATGAAGAACATAGAACACATAATGTATAGGGTGTTTGTAGACACCAAATAATATCACTATCAAATAAATTATATAACACTCCAACAAGAACATAGAACACATAATGTAGAGGGTGTTTGTAGACACCAAATAATCTCACTATAAAATAAATTATATAACACTCCAACCAATAAATAAAACGGTTGGTATGAAAAGGTATTTATACCGAAATATAGATTACCTTTAGATCAAGGTTATGAGATCAACCTTTAGGAATAAAATATTACAAAAGTATCAATTTCAAGGTTTACATGGGCCTAAAGGATAAATATGAACATTAAAAGTATAAAATTTTATCGTGGCCTTAAGAGAAACTTAACCACAACATATTCTGATATCTTCCCTTAAGCTGAATGAAGGACACAAAGAGAGATCCTTACATGTCATCCCCCTTAATGGATACTTTCCTAACCCAAGTAGCTTCTATATGTGTGCAAAAGTGACCTTGGGCATGATCTTGATTAGAATATCTATTGTCTGCTCTAATAAAAGCATAAAAATTGGATCAAGCATCCCGTGTGCATGAATCGATCTCACAAAGTGCATCCAAATCCCTATGTGCTTAATCTATTGATAAATCACTAGATTTTGGATAAGCTAAATAGTTCTTGGATTGTCACATTGAATAATGACCAGGAAAATTTTAGGAATATCAATCTCCTCTAAAATCATGAGCATCCACCTAATATGAAACACAATATTCAAACTTCATGGAAGACTAAGATATAGTGGATTGATATCTAGAACACCATGAAATAGAACCGAATCTAAATTATAATAAAAATCCTATGATGAAGCATTACTCATCCAAATCAACAATCCACTTAACATCTAAAAGATCTTTAAAAATCAAAGAGGAACCAACAGAGTACTAAATACCCATCTAATAGGTCCCTCGGATGTATTTGCAAATCCTATTAGTTATTGTCTAGTGACTCTCCTAGGGAGCCTACATATACTTGGAATAATAAGTGACAATAAAAGCTATATCTGGTCTAGTGTGCATATGGTAGAGAAGTCCACCCATAATATATTGATAAAACATAAAATCCAAAAAAGGAGTGATACATTTAGCCTTAAGCTTCCATCTTGAAGCAAAAGGAGTTTGAATGGACTTGCAATCCTCCATCCTAAAACATTGAGAAAGATCTAGAGCATACTTGGGCTATGATATGGTGATGCTAGAATATATCTAACTAATTTCAATTCCTAAAAAGTACTTTAGAAGTCCCAAATTTTTCATCTCAAAAGAGGAACGAAGACTTGAATTCATATCTTGGATCAAAGTAAAAGAGCTACTAGTGATGATAATATCATAAACATACAAAAAAATTATCAAATATTCTCCATATTGATGTTTGATGTAAACATCATATGCAACTTTACATTGTCAAAAGTCACAACTGATAAAAATATTGAATCTTATTATACCATGCATGAGGAGCCTTCTTACGTTTGTATAAGGACCTATTTAGATTACAAACTAACATATTATGGCCCTCAAGATCAAAACTAGGAAATTACTACATGTAGACCTCCTAAATCTCTCCATGTAGAAATATACTCTTCACATCCATTTGATATACCTTCCATCCATATGAAGTAGCAATAGAGAGAATCATCCAAATCGAGTGCATCCTAGCCACTAATGCAAATGTCTGTTGAATAATCCACTCTCTCATATTGAGAGAATGCCTTAGAAATAAGGCATGTCTTGTGCTTCTTCACCTGGCCATCTAAAGTATACTTGGTCTTGTAGACCCATTTGAAACCAAAAATATTCTTTGTTTCTAGAAGATGAACCAACTTCTAAGTCATGTTCTTTATTAGAGCCTTATATTCTACCAATATAACATCTTTCCAATATGTCTAAATCTTAGCTTGAGAATACATGATATGATATAGAGAATGAGCTACCATCAAGAGCAATGCTTGAGAAGGCGCCTTTGGTTATCACTCAAGAGATAGAATAGGTTAAGCCTCCTTCAAAGGTGTCTTCACCCACTTAGATGCTAGATGAAATGAGGAAGAAACTTATGCATTTTATGGAAACTCAACATCAAAAGCTAAAACTAAAGAATCCATCTCAAAATCATCACTCACCTCAACACACAAACCCAAAACACTCTAAACTAATGTGTCCTACTCAATATACCCTAAATTAGAAAAAATGTGCTACTTATGGTGTTTCCCGTAAAGGGGTTAAATCGATAGGTAATGGACCTCCACTCAAAGATGAATATGGAGAAGATGAAGTGGATACTCTAATGGGAATATAGCAGACCAAAATATTAGTAGAAACTAATCTAATATGGTCTAAGGATCAAAATAGTCATCTACCAAAAACTCAAAGGGTGGGGTGGAAGGAGTGCCTAGAAGCACCTCATCTAATATGACATCTTTATTAATCAAAACCTCACACCTCTAAGGATTGTAAAGATGGAATGAATTTGAGGGTTTTGAATACCCCATAAAAATACACTTATGACTCTTCAATATCCCATTCTTCTAAATATCCTTGGGTTTATGAGCCCATGTTGAAGACCCAAAGATGTGAAATAAGGACACATCAAACTTATCCCTTATTAATGTTTGAATAGGTGTCATCCCCCAAAGTGCCCTAGTAGGCACTCTGTGGATTATGTATGCTACATAAATGGTAATCTTTCCTTAATTTATGGTCCATCCCCTTGGCATGAATCATGCATAATGTCATCCCCATGATCATCCTATTTTTTCTCTCAACCATAGCATTCTATTCCAAAGTATAGTGAATAGTCTTATGATATGCAATCCCTTGAGAAGCTAAAAAATATAAAAGGTCTGACTAACATACTCACCACCCCCATCTATCCTTAGATATCTGATTCTCATATACAACTAATTCTTAATAAGATCCTTGAAGGTCTTGAATCTCCTAAAGACCTCATACTCATTATAAATAGTGTAAAACCACACATATATAGAAAAATTGACAATGAAGAGGAGGAAGTACCTATTTCCAAAAGAGATGGTGTATGCATAGGTCCACAAATATCACTGTTCATGATCTCCATTGGATGAGAGGCTCATATTGTAATCCCTTTTGAAAATATCTCCCTATGATGCTTCTATAAAATACATCCCTCAAATGCACCACTTGGAGGGTATGTGCATGGAAATCCAATGAACATCTAAAAATGACTCATGTATGTCAAGGATACATAGTTGAGATATCCAAACCTATGATACAACTTTTGACTTTCATTATCTACATGAGCAATCATAGCAAAAAAAAAAATCCTAGAAAAGAGGGAAGAAGAGGTTGGCATTTCTCCCAACTTATACATTTGGTGAGACTCATCACAATAGCCAAAAGCAATAGTTTTAAACCTATTGTTTATATGCTTAATTATTAGGCCAAAACTCTAATGGATAAAATATTAGGGATAACATTAGGAACATGAATTACCTCATTAACAGATGAAGATCCAATGTTAATTTCTCAATATCCCATAACCTATAATAAATAATTATCTCCAATAACAATATGCTTTCTTAAATATGATTTGTTGTAACCTTGTAGGAGATGTTTGTTTTTTATCATATGTCTAGTTGTCCTTGAATCTGTAATTTGCTCATCTAAATATATGGACATCCAATATGCTAAATGAACTGCTTCATGTGCTTGTGAGGTTTCTCCATCAAATATATCCTCACCTTATGCATAGAAGAGAGGAGCATCATATCCCCACTTTGTAGTTTTTTCCTCAAGTTCCTTGATGTGAATCTAGCAAATTTTATCTTGTGACCTTCCTTTTTGCAAAACTCACATGTGGGCTTCTTGAAGGGCTTATGGGGTTTCTTCTCATTTTGTTTTAGAATCGTCATTTTGATATTTAGAAATAGCTTCCTTTGGATGATACTAATTAAAAATATAATTTCCCTTATGCTTATGTATTCTAGATTGATGGTGCAAAAAGTACTTGAATACCTCATCAATTGGTGGTATAGGGGAATCCAAAAAGTATGCATAAATCATTTTAAAGATAAAAAATATTATATGTCTTTGACACATTTTTGAAGATAATATTGAGCGATTCAATGTTCTTTTTCTTCTCCAATGATTACTATCCTTCTCCTCTCCTTAGGCAACCCTCTTGCACTCTGGATATCTTCTTATAGTTTTTTTAAATGACTCATATACTCATAAATAGTATCAAATGATTCCATGGATAAAGTTGTAAGCTTAACTTCCAATTTAGTAATTTGTATGGAATTAGTTTTATCATACAACCCCTTGAATTTCTTAAGAAACACTTTAGTGTTCATGGTGTTGCTAGCATGGGTGTCATAAACTTGTTAGCATGAAGTGATATGATACCACGAGGCTCATCCTTCTTGTCCATGTAGAGCTACTTCACTTCTTTAGTATTAGTATCACAAGGCTTCTCATTCACATATTTGAGTAACCCCTTTCTTCAAAGTAAAGCTTCAGTCTTGATTTTATAGGTAGCATAGTTTGGACAACTCAACATGGATACATGGTGATCCATGACTGTTCTACCAAAATACAAAATCTTGTGTGTAGTTATAACCGAAAATAGCACCACTAATGCAGAGATCTCAAAAAACCATAGAATTTGAAAAATGCTTAAATTTTTTTGGTGTGCAAACATTATGGCCCCTACAAGTTTACCCCTAAAATTGTTAACAATGCCATAGGAAAGTTTGAAAAAATTAAAAATATTTTAATACCTATAGTGAATGAGAGGTTGTCTAGTGTTGATCATGAGTGGATGAGGGAGTGACAAGCATGTGTTGACTATGTAGTGCAGTAACGAATTACATGACAACACTTTTCATGATCTAATTTGTTGTTTGATATACAAACTACATTATGCCATTGTCAAATCTTGATTCACTTTGAAATTCATGCCATCAATTTTACTATTAATTGTATGAGCTACTTATCAAGTTTGATGAGATGGTAGAATGTGATTAGTTGTCGCATTTATATGCACCTAGTGGAATATTGATTGCCATGTTAGCCCAATCAGGACTTTCCACATCAATACCTACATCACCTCTTACATTAGTTTCCCTTTGTTACATTATTTATGCACAAACTACTAGCACTACCTACATCAGTGTTTATGCCAAGCATTATATCTTGTATCATGTCGCCTATATAGATTGTCATGTTAGTTGTATGGATTACCATGTGTCACATGCCATGTCACCTATATAGACTGCCATGTCAGTTATAAACTACCACATGCTAATTGTACATTGTTATCACATCATCAACCACATGTAAATAGGTGAAGTCATCCATTACCACAACATCATAGGGTACTAAATCATCAAAGGGTGTTATACCATCAAGGGGTGCTACATCATTAAGGGATGTATTTATGTCATCATGCAAAATAATATGGTATTAAGGGGATTCAAACCAAAGACCTCCCATATGCCAAGTCTCAAGTTGGGATGGGCTAGCCATCTCCCCAAGTGCTCCGCTTAGGAGATGAAACCATGACATTATATTTAAAATAAAAACAAAAAAATTCTCTCCTTGTACCATGGTGATACAATATTACATCATGATTATGTAAGCATGTGCCCATGCACCCTATTCTTCCCATAGGCCAAGGAATATTCCTTGACATATTTTTAAGTCAAATTTTCTTTTTTTCTTTTTGGAGAGAAAAAGAAGAATTTTTTGGATGTGAAATTGATGCACATGGAGGTAGAATGAGCAAACATGTTGAATTGGGACCCCTTAAAATATCATATAGAATCCCAAAATATTGGCAAGTCATCCATGTCTATCACAATTTATGCTATACAACCTTTTTGTCGAACATAATTGCTTAGGACATCCTCTTATGCCTGCATAAAAAAATGTCGTAGGACCTTTTTTACAACTCTGTCAAGAAGATTGGAGGTCTTTTAAATCCTACCATAGATCCTATTGCACCAAGGATCTATTTGAATATATTCAACCTCTTATTTTCTTCTTTCATAATGTCCAAGCAATATATCCTCTCATTTATGTTACTATTGAACACAAGAATCGAAAAGAGAAAGATATGGTTTTTTTTTTAAATCATAAAAAACAAATGAGATTCTCAAAAAATATCAAAAAGATCAATCCTCAAACTAGGGCATACTTTTGATCAATAAAAAGTATAATAAAGATTAAGTTCCAATAATAGGAATAAAGAAACTTGTCAATAAACTTTTTTCTTGGAGCAAAACTGCTAGTTGTAGTGAGATCCTTGGATCCAATTCCACCTAGGGTTTTTATTAAAAAACCATTATTTTATTATTGTCATTAGCTTTCAAACAAGAACTATTCTCTGATGCTCCAATTATAGCTGCCCTTAGGAGAAGCTATAAAAGCCACACTAATGACAAAAATAATCAAGTAATGGAGATTCACTACTTTAATACCATGTTAGTTTTTCTAGAAATGAATGGAATCAAACATTACCCAATATTGTTTAAAAAGAACACACATAACAAAGAGCGATGAACACAAAATATACGGGCGTATCTGTGGAGACCAAATAATCTCACTATCAAATAAATTGAATTAACACTCCAATTGATAAACAAAATGGTTGATATGAAGGGGTATTTATGCCCAAATACAAGTTATCATTAGATCAAGGTTGTGAGACCGACCTTTAATAATAAAACGTTACAAAAGTACCTTTTTCAAGGTTTACATGGGTCTAAAGGTTAAATATGAACAATAAAAGTATAAAAGTTAGTTATGGTCTCAAGAGAATATTAAGCACCATATATTCCAATAATCAATTGCTCTAGTGGACCTTTGGAGTTAAGGTAGATCCTTTGAATCCCCAATATCATTTGGAAGATATCCACCCATCTTTAGAAACTAAACTTCAATCCTTTATAATTTTAGCAAGTAATTCTTAAATGTCCTTTCCTCTTACAATATTTGCAAATAGTCTTTGACTTATTTAAAGACTTAGCTTGGCCCTTGCATCCCTCAGTCCTAGCCCCCTTAGGTTTTAATTCCTTTTCATGAGATTGTATTTGTCAACCACCACTACAATTCCTCATTGCTACTAGAAATGAACTAGGACAAACAAAATTCGATGAAGAGCAATTTTTTTATGATTTCAAGAACATAGAAATCATAATAAACCATGAGGTTCAACATATAAAAAGGAGATTAGAAAGGATGATCTTCACACATTCTACATCATCTTTTTTTTTTTGTCCAAATGATGCAATATCTACTCTTAATGTCTTAAGTCTCATAATGTAGTCCTCAATATTCTTGAACTCAATTTTATAGAAGAAACCTCCAATTCCAAGCGACTTACTTTAGTTGTATTTAATTTATCAAATAATTAATGCAATTTTGACCATACTATTATAGGTTTACTTTCTTCTTGAATATGAAAAAGTAATTCTAGTTAAATCAACAAATAGAATAGGCCAAGAGCTTCTTCTTCATTATGATAGTAAGTTTCTTTATGAAGGGTTCTTGCTTTATCTTCTTGAAATATGCACCTTAAGTTGTTGTTGCACAATGGGCCAATCATTTGGGTGGACCAAATATTATAATTTTTTCCAATAAGGTAATCTAGGATGCTTGTGCCATGAAATGAGGGAAATAATATTGAATCAAGATTCAATATAGTGAACAAGTTGAAGAAAACACCCACAAATTGAACTTGTTAGAAGCGTCGTCATTATCAAGGTAGAGGACTTATTACAAGAGGGTTTGAAAGAGCGGGGTTGAACTTATGCTAAAGCCAAACCAGATCAACAAAAATAATCTTTGATGCAATCTAACCCAATTGAGTAGTAAAACTTAATGGTTGAATATCTTTTAGATATACAAGTGAATGCAATAGATATTTTAAACATGCATAAACCTAAGATACTGAAACCATCCCATTATATATCACACTAAACATCAAAGGCTATATATTATGAAGGTGAATTTTTAATTCAAGAATAGTTGTTACGGTTATGCCAAGGGCTATACGTAAATAAATGGATTTTCTTACACGAACATTACAAGAGGACCTATCCAAATGGATGAACTATAAATTAATGGCATAGGGACTTCAAAGGATTTTATTATGATGGTTTTCAAATACCCAAATTTGATCATGGTATAAGAGTTTATTGTAGTTGATTTACCCCTTACTTTCACTTGTTGTTATCATGTGAATGTACTAGAAATATATCCTAAAGTGGCTATTTGGCTATGAATTATACGTGTATAAAGGTTCCAAAAGATGGCAAAATTATAAGAATTGAGAATGATCTATCATGCAATTATCTCCTTCATAAATTAGATGGAAACAAGGTAGTTAATTGAAACATTACCATAATTTATAGATAAACAATTAGTAGAAGGAATATTGATCTTTGAAGTGGATATGATCATAGGAATCCTTCGAGAAGACTCAGAGATATTATTGAACATGATGTTGAGAATATTAATATTTCTTTGACTATTCATAGCTTCTTGTTTTTCTCTTGTACTCTTTGGGATCCCTTTAGTGTTCTAGATATCATGTTACAACTTTTGAACTAACTGATATACTCATTAATGGTATTAAAGGAATCCATAATTGAGCTAGCAAGCTCTATCTCCAAACTACTAATTTGTATGAAATCAATATGATTACACAAATAAATAATTGCTTCAAATTTTTAGTGTGGCTAACATGGGTGTCATAGATCTTGTCAACATGAAGAGATATCACACCAAGAGTCTCATCCATCTTATCGGTAATTAATTTCTTTCTCCATTTAGAATCAACCCCTTAAGGCATTCATATATTTGAGCAATCCCTTGCTTTGGACCAAAGCTTCAATATTAATTTTCTAAGTGGTATAATTTGGACTATTTAAGAAAGACACATGCTAATCCATAACTTTCATTGCCAAATATATAATTTTACATGTAATTATGACAAGAAACAACACTGCCAATGTAGAGATCTAAAAAATATGTTATTTGAAAAAAGACTCAAAATTCTTATGTATGCAAAAGTTATGGCTCACAAAATATTTTCCCTAGAATCACATAAAATCCCTCTAAAACCTTTGAAAAAAAAGTACCTTCAATATATAATAGGTTGCCTTGTATTATTGCATGAGTGGTTGGGTTGGTGACATTACTTGTCATTGTCTAAAATAGGGAGGTGTCAATTTGGTGTTGACTATGCAAGCCACTAGGAAATGTACCAACAAACCAAACTATACCACTTGTCATGCATTAATTCACCCTATAGTCTATAAATTAGATTAACCACTTGTCACTCTTTTATTTATTTCAAAAGTTATGCTTTTCCAAGTTTGTTGTTGACCATGCAAGTACAATTAATGGGATCTAAAATTTGGAAAAAAGTGACTAGTTGAATCTTTTTTTATATTTTCCATGTGGCATTCTACCCACAATTTTGTTTCCTACCATGTAACCACCCACCACCTCATTATGTGACATGTCATCATGCACCATGTAATAAAATGCCACATAATTTTCCATATCACCTACCATGTCATCATAGGGTATAGTACCAAGCGCCATGTCAACATCTATATGTGAAAAATGGTGATATTATCAAGTTTTATACCATTATATAATACCACATAATCAATGTATACCATGTCATCTTTACATATGTCATCAATCTGAGTGTTGACATCATCATTATAATCAAAATAAATGGGTTGAGATTTGAACTCAAGACCTTTAAGGCCCAATGCCCTAAGGGGGCTCTCCTAACCCCCTTTGCATGGGTGTCATTCACCTTAGGTGCCTTATTCAACTCATAAAGGGGGTTGGCACCTTTTACACTTTCCTTGTGCCTTCTCTCACATGCATAACATCTAGTGATGTCACAATGATGTGGTCCATCCTCCTACCCATGCATGCTACTCCCAACTATATGGGCAATATTTTGCAAAACATCAATTTTTTAAAACTATGGATAATTTTTTCAAAGTAGAAAAAGGTACCTAGATTTGAAGTACAAAAAAAATTTGAACTAGGACCCTCTTGAAATTTTGCAAAGAGTCCACAAAATCTAATGGTCCATCCATATGTCCTTGTTTACCTTACGTAACCTTTATTTTAACATAACCAACCATGAAATTATATCCTGCTAATCCAACAAAAATATTGATAGGCCATTTTAGCAACTCTATCAAGTGGTTCAAAGGTATTTACCATGTGCAAAAGTCTATCCATGACTTCATTGGCATCTAGGGTTTGTCGAAGAGTGTTCAATCTCTTCTTTTTTACTTTCATGGTGGGCATGTAGACAATCCTCTCATATGTGTTTCTATTAGACATAAAATTCTAGAAGAGAAAAGGATTTTTTTGAAATACCCACAAAACACAATGATATTTTCAACAAACCTTGAAAAACTCAATATTGAAACTAGGGCATCCATTTGAATAAAAATAAAAAGACAAAATATTTGATTGGGTGTCAAGACTTGTCGATGAATATTTATCTTAGAGGAAATCTATTAAAATTAATAAGATCCTCATGATCAAAGTCCGCCTTGTGTTTTATAAAAAACTCTTCTTTACAAACTGTTGGTTACTCATAGAATTTCTTCTAGTTGCACCAAACATCGTTTCTCTTAGGAGATATTTTAGAAGCTAATTAATCAAATATAAGCAATCGAGTAATGAAGATTCACATCTGCTTTGATACTATTTGTATTTTAAATTAGTTTTAAGAAACAATTAGAATAAACACATTACCTATAAAAGTTGAATATAACTAATAGAAACCAAAAACACAATATAAGAGGGTGCCTATGGACATTGAGTTATATCACTAAAGGAAAATACAATACACTTCAACCGATAACAAAATGGTTAGTGTAAGGGAGTATTTATACCTAATTACAACATACGTTTATGTCAAGGTTAAGGAACTAACCTTTAGGTAAAATAATAACATATTAATTTATTCACCTATACAATGTGTATAAAGGCCCAAAGGGTATATATAAAGAATATAAGACAAAGTTAGTCATGATCTCAAGTGAAGCTTAACTACTACATATTTCAACACGTAGGTCTCCTCTTTGAAAGACGAGGAATTTAACCAATTAAGTTAATGCCATTTGATAGAAATTTCTTTTTATTATTATAATAGTTTTATTACTTTGATTTTCCAAATCTTTTATAATTTAGTTCCAAATATTTTCTAATCTAATAACTTATGATACCAATGGAAATAAGATTTTCTTACAAGTATATCAATATTTTTGGTAAGAGGTAATTGAGCATAAACATAACAATGATTATTCCAACGGGAGTCAAGGATAAGCTAATTTGGGAGTTGAATAGCTCAAGAGAATACATAGCTAGAAGTGGATATAATGTAAAACACCAATAAAATAAGAATATTGCAATATTGTTGAGAGATATGTCGTATGGTCCGAGCATTCCAAAAGTCAAAATGTTTGTATGGCTAGTAGGTCATAGGAAAAATATATCCTGGGATAACTTAATGAAAAGGGGTTTTCATGGCCCCTCACAATGTGTTCTATGTAAAAAGGAGGAAAGTATAGACCATCTCTTGAGACATTGCTCAATAGTCTGGTAACTATGACAATGGATTCTTAATGTCTTTGGTAAATGCATGGTGATGAATGATAGAATTGAAGAATGGTAAAGTAACTATAGAGCACTTATAAAAGTGAGGCTTTAAATATAATAGGGGATATATCAAAAGATATAATACTTTGGACTATATGGCTAGAAAGAAACCAAAAACTATTTAAAGAAAAGGAAATCAATTTAGAGGTAATAAAAGGGAAGATTTGTTTAGCCATAGAGGAGTCTAAAGCAATTTTATGAGTGATAAAACAACATGTTTTTTATGTAGTTTAATTCATTTTATCTGTAAATTTATGAAAATGAATGCAATTTTATGATTATTTTATCTTATTTTTTGTGATTAACGAATGAATTTGATTCTTGATGGTAAAAGTGATTTATGCATGTATTTTATGCAAAAGTATGCAATTTTCTGTGTGTTTGGAAGGAGAACGTTGTAGGATATTTACATAGCAAGACGAGGCAAGGCATGAACCAAATAATAGGCGTGGACAGACCAGCCATAAGGATGATGTGTTAAGGAGATGCGCGGACGAACACTACAGAAAGACGCTACGAAATACAACTACAGAAATTCATTATAAAAAGTGTCTACTAAAATATGTTATGGAAGGAGTGTTGACCAAGTCCAACCATCCAACATGTTGTTATGCCACGTCTAGTGACAACGTAGAAGTATTACAAGGCATATCCAGTCAGCACAGTTGACTGTCATGTTGGCATTATGCATGAGAAGTTTATATTTATAGAGTTGTTATAAAGTTGTTATTATAAAGTTATCATATTGTTATAATGTTTTGATTCGAATGCAAGCTATTTTGTCTTCTCTTGAAATAAAGGGGCATATAGTTGTATTTGTTGCGTCATTTGATTATTCAAATTAGGAACTTTTGTTATGTTAGTTCATCAGTTGCCACTTGGACCATAGAAAGTGTGACAAAGTCCAAGCTAGTTACAAATTAGTATAAGTTTAGCTTTTTATTGTTGGAAAGATTGTTGAAGTAAACGAACAATATTTCATTGATTAGAACCAGTATAAATAATACATTGTAGAGCCCATATTAGCTCGTAATCCTAGGATCTAATCAACAGCTTAGGTCTAAAATAAAATATTAAAAATAGACCAAATATTATATACGCTAACAATAGCGTAACTAACCTAGGTAGTTAACTAACTACCCTATAAATAAAGTAATAATTAAGAATTACTATAGTAAATCTAACATCCCCCCTTATTACATTATTTATGTAATTTAAAAACTACTAACATCCCCCCTGATTACATCATTTGGTAATACAAAGAGAGCTGCGAAACAATTCAAATTTGACACATGCAAGTGCCTTAGTGAAAATGTTTGCAACTTGAGCATTGGTGGGAATGTACTAAAGCTTAATTCGGTGCCTTGGAACTTCGTCTCGAATGAAGTGACATTGTGTGTCAATGTGCTTGGTTCTTTCATGATGTACTGGATTCTTGAAAAGATTCAAAACACCCATGTTGTCGTAGAACAAGTGTATTGGAGATTTTTATGGAAGACCCATACTTGTTAGGATGTGACGCAACCATATCACTTCACACACAGCTTCACGTGCGACACGATATTTTGCCTCTGTTGATGAAATAACAACCACCTATTGCTTCTTGTTGTGCCAAGAGACAGGACCAGATCCAAGATGAAACAAATATCCTGAAGTTGATTTACGATCATCATATGATCCGGCATAGTCAAAGTCCGTGTATCCCTGTAAGAAGAATTTGTTGTTCCTCTTATATTCTAGGCCATATTCCATTGTGCCATGGACATAGTGAAGAACGTGCTTTGTTGCTTTCCAATGTGTAGTCTTAGGCTCCTACATGAACCTCGAAAGATAGTTGACAACAAATACGATATCTGGGCTAGTGTTGGTCAGATATATGAGACTCCAAATAAACTGTCGGTAGAGAGTACTATCTACCTGAGGTGAATCATCATATCGCGATAACTAAATTCTTATTTCCATCGGAGTTGACATTGGCTTGCAATCAGTCATGCGATATATTTCCAATAGGGTCTTGGCATATTTTTTCTGAGACACTTTGATGTAGTGCTCCTTCTGGCTGACTTCCAGACCAAGAAAATAATGGAGAAGTCCGAGATATGACATCTCAAAATATTCACACAAGTCTCCTTTGACAGTAGAAATCATAGTTTTTGAACTCCCTATAATGAGCAGATCATCAACATAGAGTACAAGCAACACTATTTCAGAACCTTGTTTCTTAAAATAGAGGTTTGCATATGATAGAAATCTCTTAAAACCATGCTGCAGAAGGTGATGATCCATTTTTATATACCAATCCCGAGGGGCTTGTTTCAAACCATATAAGGATTTTACTAATTTGCAAACTTTCTGTTGTTGGCCTTCCACTTCAAATCCTTCCGGTTGAGTCATGTAGACTTCTTCTTGGAGATCACCATTTAGAAAAGCACTCTTGACATCCATTTGGTGTACTTTCCACCCATATTGTGTTGCCATAGCACAAAGAACTCGAATGGTTGTCATCCGAGCAATAGGTGCAAAAGTTTCCTTGTAGTCAATGCCTTCTCTTTGAGCATAGCCCTTTGCAACAAGTCGGGCCTTATGCTTATATATTGTACCATCTGCCTTATACTTAACTTTATACACCCATTTTCAACATATGGGCTTCTTTTCGTATGGTAGATCGACAAGCTTCCAAGTTTTGTTTTTCATCAAAGACTTATACTCTGCATCCATAGCGGCCTTCCACTAAGGCTCACCAAGAGCACTTTGCACTGATGCGGGTTCAAGATCATCTATGGAAGACATAAACACCCTATCATTATCAATATCCATATCTTCTGTATCTCTCTCTGGATCTACAGAAAGTTCCTTAAAAGATTGACACAGATCATCAATCCCAATATTCTTTGTTGCGGCTTTTTCCTGTCAAGCCATGCTGCGAGTACGAGGCCTATCCAATGTCAAATATGGTGGAGTGGATAGCTTAGAGTCTTTTATTGTATTTGTATACCACTTTGGATTCTTCTTCTTGTCGAAGAAGATGAATACGGACCTCCAACATTTGAAGGAGATTTATCAACCTTAGTTTCCACAAGGTCTAGGTATACATCTGATGTGTTTTTTGATGTGAAAGCCTCATCAAAAACTACATCTCTACTAATGTGTATCTTTTTGGTCAAGGGATCAATCAAACGATAACCCTTAGAGTGCTCATCATACCCAAGAAGAATACACTTCAATGTCTTCTCATCTAGCTTCTTCCTTTTCTCTTTTGGTATGTGCATGAAAGCTTTACATCCAAAAATGTGTAGATGAGAAATGGAGGGTTTCCTACCACTCCATGCTTCCTATGGAGTCATTCCTTGTAGAGCCTTTGTGGGTGCCCTATTCAACAGATATACTGTTGTGGTGACAGCTTCTACCCAATATAGTTGCTCCTGTGAGCATGCAACGAACCATTTCCATGATG
This sequence comes from Wollemia nobilis, assembly GCA_028583015.1. Taxonomy (NCBI): domain Eukaryota; kingdom Viridiplantae; phylum Streptophyta; class Pinopsida; order Araucariales; family Araucariaceae; genus Wollemia; species Wollemia nobilis. The sequence goes on along the minus strand of JAQPPZ010000380.1, from coordinate 6,246,677 downwards.
GAATGATTCCTCCTTTCAGAAACTCCATTTTGTTGAGGAGTATAAGCAGTAGTTAACTATTGTGTGATCCCATTTTCTTTCAAGAACTTAGAGAATTATTTAGAGGTGAACTCCCCCCCTCGATCTAAGCGGAGGGTCTTTATAGAAGTCCCTGACTCCTTTTCAACAGATTTCTTGAATTGCTGAAAGAAGCCAAATGCTTCAGATTTTAGTTGAAGAAAGAATACCCACATCTTTCGTGAGTAATCATCCATGAATAATTGAAAATACCTCTTACCCCCACAACTGTTGGGAGTTAAGGGACCGCACAGATCGGTGTGAATCAACTCCAGAGGTTTCTTTGCTCTTGTAGAGCTCCTTTCAAAAGGCACTCTATTTTGCTTTCCTACCAAGTAGTCAGAGCAAACTATTAAAGTGGTAGAAAGGGAAGGAAGATCTTTTACCATTTCATACTTACTTAACTCAAGTAAGTAACCAGAACTCAAATGTCCATATCTCTTGTGCCATAGGGAAGTTGCCTCCTTTGTAGAGACTGTCATGGCTACATGTGGAGTAGAGATAGCATCCAAGGCAAATAAGCCATGCTTATATGAAGTAGTTGCAATGTTATTACCTCTCATAGTGATAGAACAACACTTCTTGCCTCCCTCAACACTAAAGTTCACAACCATATCTTTGTCCAAAATTTGTGTGACTGACAATAAATTGTTTGCCAATCCTGGAACATAGAGAACTTTGTCAATCTGACACTTGCCATCAGGAAGAGTGATCGAAACAGTACCTTCTCCCTGAACCTTGTAGGTTTTATCATCAACAATAGTGACAGGTTTGCCCTCTTTGGCCTCAAAAGACTCAAACCACGATTTGTCACCAGTCATGTGCTTACTGGCTCCAGAATCAACATACCAAATAGGATCCATTTGCTTGGACACTGTGGTGGTCATGAGAACTTTGTGGGCTCTCTCAAAATTCGTGTCAAATTCTTCAACAACAACATTCACTTGTTGTTTGTTCTTTTGTGGTTTGTTTTGGCCTTTCTATTTTGATTGTTTATTCTTATGCCAACATCTGTTTGTATCACGACCTTCTTTGTCACATATCTTGCAATATCGCTTTTTCTGTTGAGGTTGTTGAGTTTGTTTCCCTTTTGAATCCTTTTGTGAATTTCCTCCCTTCTAAAAATTACCCTTCTTCTGGTTCTACCCTTTCTTGTTGATGTAGAGGGCAGTGTTAGAAGAATCATCTCATTGTAGTTGGCGTGCCTCCTCCTCTTGAAGCATATTAACCAATTCTACAAAAGTAATTTTCCATTGCGATACCTGAAGGGAAGTGATCAACACCCGATAAGAATTAGGTAAAGCTCTCAATACAATTGAGGTAAGGAGCTTGTCATCAACTGGTTCTCCTAAAGAATTCAACTTTGCTTTCAATTCAGACACTCTGCAAAGAAAAAATTCAATTGTCTCCCCCTGCTTCATGCTTAGACTGTGTAATTGAGATTGAAGAAATAGAATAGTGGAATCATTTTTTCCCTCATATATAGTATTAAGGGCATCCCATGCCTCTTTACTATGTTCATAGTCAGCAATATGGGGTTCAACTTCATTAGACACAACAAGCAAAATGAGCACCTTTGCTTTGCTGTCTTGCTTATCAAAGTATTTTTGAGCAGTAGATGGAGCTGTAGCACCAGCAATAGATGAAGGTCTTGTTGTTACTCCAAATACAACATCCCATAAGTCATCCATGACTAGGATAGTCTTCATCTTGTTTTTCCATGGTGTGTAATTAGGACCTTTCAACAACTGATGAGAATCAGTCATTAATTTTGCAGATATGGTGAAGGTTCCTTATAACACCAATTGGTCCCCCTTTTGATATACCTTTTGCTAGGTTGTTATACCATACAAAATACCCGCCCTTACGTGAGGGAAACTATAGGTATTTGGAAAGATAAAAAAAATCACTCGCCTTTACGTGAGGGAAACTATAGGTAATTTTTAGAGATCATACGATACGTGGTACTTAAGCAGTACTGAAAGAGAATAGTCTTGTTGATGGCACCTACCATAGAAAGTCCTCAATCCTCATGCGTGGGGCGTAACTTCCCCTAAACACTTTGGATTTTAGAACTTTCGTTAGGATTTACACCTAAACACAAGAACTATTAGGGCAATGGATGGAGTAAAAAAAATGCAAAATGGCAAACTTATCTCTCCTCGATGATTTATAGAGAACAAGCTCAGACGTTGTTTTGGCAGCTATATTAGGTGACGGATATAGTAGCGCAATCACGACAACTTTACCTGTAAGTGCTGGCTAGAGGTATCACAAATATCGAACGTTGTAGTGCAATAAATTGCACAGATGGGTTTTAATTATTTCGGGGACTTAGGGAGTGAATTTGATTTTTTTTAAACTTTTAATGAAGTAGTGCAAAACAGAAAAAAAATGCACCCTACAACATAAAAAGTGCCCACAGGAATGACCCACTAGGTGTCGGGCGCAGCCGAAAATGCACCTTTACAATAATGCCAAATTTGCTTTTCAAAAAATTACTCACTTTCCCCCTTTGATTTTTGAAAAAAATACCCCCTTTTTAAAAAAAAAACTCTCAACAAAGGATTTTGATAATTATTTTATAGTTTTAAAGTTAAAAAATATATTAATTTTAATTTATATAGTTAAAAAACCATGAAAAAATAAATTAAAAATTTAATTTTAATTTATATAGTTTAAAACTATGTAAAATAAATTAAAATCAATAATTAAATTTAACTTAAAGAAAAATAATTAAAAAAAAACTTTGCAAATTTTTTTTTTTTAACCTTTTCTTTCCAAGGGGGGTCGGCGGGATTGGAACCCGCGACCTGCAGGCTCCCGGAGCCTTACCGCACAGTCCACCACCAGGTGGACTAGCGGGCTGATCCGAAAGGATCAAGGACCCCCTCGTATTTGAGGAGGGTCCCGGGAGCCCGCTCCTGTCGCGGTCGCCTGGCCGCAGCTCCCTCCGTGGCTAACGACGGTAGGTGGCCACGGCTTCTGCTGCCTGCACTGCTGGTAGTGGCGGGATGGCACCGGTTGCTGGCGACAGCGAGGTGACACTTGTCGCTGCCTCCGCTGTTGGCGACAGAATCGGTGGTCGCGCTGCTCGCCTCCGTTGCTGGCGACGGCTGGGGTGGCCACGTGCTGCTGCAGCGACGGTAGGGAGGGGGGGCCGACTGCATCGCACGTCGTGCATGATGTCAGGAGGGGGCTGCCTACGTCACGCATCGTGTGCGACGTCGAGAGGGGGGAGGGGAGGCCGCCTTCGTCATGCGTCGCACGCGATGTAGGGGGGGTCCAGGAAAAAAAATGCAGCGTGAGGGGGGGGTTCTAGGAAAAAAACACAGCGTGAGGGGGGGTCCAAGAAAAAATGCAACATGGGGGGAGGGGTGGGGTGGGGTGGGGTGGGAGTGCGTGCACAAGAAAACGCACAACAAAACACTGTGCGTGGGAGTGCATGCACTGGAAAATGCATAACAAATACTGTGCGTGGGAGTGAGTGCACATACGTAATTTTTTTTTTTTAATTTCTAAGGTTTGAAACCTTAGAATAAAAAAACTGCACTGCTTTCGCTTCCAACGGTGTTTCTGCTTCCTCCAAAAACAGCTTTTTCCGCTGCCTTTTTTTGTTTTTTTTTAAGACCAGCTCTGTAAAAAATATTGTCGCCCCCTATTATCAAACTGGCTCTGATGCCATGTTGAAGTAAACGAACAATATTTCATTGATTAGAACCAGTATAAATAATACATTGTAGAGCCCAGATTAGCTCGTAATCCTAGGATCTAATCAACAGCTTAGGTCTAAAATAAAATATTAAAAATAGACCAAATATTATATATGCTAACAATAGCGTAACTAACCTAGGTAGTTAACTAACTACCCTATAAATAAAGTAATAATTAAGAATTACTATAGTAAATCTAACAAAGATAGTATCTCGAATCATCAAGCCAATAGAGCCACATGGAAAATACGTGGAAGAATTTCATTAAGAATGTCCAAGCGACATTATATATTACAAGGGAGACCTTTGAAAAGGTCTAATGTTGAACTAATGCTAGAATACTGAAGAAATGCTCGAATGTATAATGTTCAAATATTTTGTATACAATTTTTGAAGATTTGATGCTCGAGGATACTGTAAATTTGAATTTCTAACAATAAAGCAACAACTCTTTTCGTCATGTATTCAGTAATAGTGTCATTTATTTCTGCATGATTTATCTTATGTAGTCTTTACTGTATTTTCCTACATTCATAAGATAGAATAATGTTATTAGTATTAATGCACATTAGTTATTGAAGTAAAATAGTTTAAGGGAGAAAGATTTACATTGTCCTCTAGGAGGCAGGGCCCATTCCTACAACCAGTCCCTATTCTCTCACCCCTAAAATAGAATAGGAATAACTCAGGTGTTGTAGGTGAGTTGGAGAGGAGAGGGCAATCCTCCAAGGGAGGTCCCAGGTTCAAATCTCCACCCTATCAAAAAGCTGAATTGGGTATCCAAAATCCAATTGATAATGTTGGTGCGGGCAGGGTCAAAGTGCGACCCTTGGGTGACTTTGACGGTGTAGAACCCCCTGTTCGTGGTCTCTCAGACCAAGGCGGCTCCGCAAGGGGTTTTTCGCTTAAAAAAAAATAGAATAGGAATAGTTAAATAAGGTAAATTAACCTTAGATTATCAATTAAAATAAATTGCATCATCATAGATTATAAGGTAAAAACAAATAGTTAAATCAATACGTTGCACGTGGATCCACATCAACAAATATAAAATGCATTTAATTAAATATAAATCATACATTGCATTTTATTTCAATCCAACACAATTTATTTTTTTGTAACTGTTATTATTTTTTGCAAACCTAAAATTAAGAGAAATAGAATTAAGGAATATTTATTAAAATCAGTAAACCAAAAGTAGATTGCCAAATAGACCTTAGTAAGAAATCTAAAATTTCTGAGTTAAAAAAATTTGAAATTGCAATCCAAACATCTACAGATTTTGCATCATAAAAGCAGATTGAATTTCTATAACAAGATCCCAAAACATATCTACTACTCAAACCAGAATTTGATGATCATATAGATCCTTCATATCTCTTTGTTAAACCTATACCTTGTCCAATTCTTGAAATCTTATATTCAATCATGGCGGATCAGGGTAGTGAACAAGGGTAAGTAAATAGAAACCAAAGGCAAATGACTAATGATCAAGGAGAACTATAAAATCAAAGGGGGGTGAACAAAGAAAGACTTTTGCCTTCCCAATTCCTTATTTCAAATATAGGCTAATAAGAGAACCAAAACCGATCTCTATTGCTACTTTTCCTACCTTTCATGGGAAACCACATAAGGATCCCATTGCCTTTCTCTTTGAATTTGAAGTGGTGTGCCAAGCTTAATTTTACACCACTGATGAGCAAACATTAAGACTATTCCCTTCTACGCTTAAAGATGCAGCCTTAAGATGGTTCATGGGTCTAGGAGAAAGCGTTTGCAATCGATGGGATGGAGAACATGGATTAAAAGACATATTCCTTGAGAGATATCAAAATCATTGTAGAGTTTAGGATAAGAAAGTCGATTTGTTTCACATGAATAAAAAAGATGATGAATCCCTTAAATATTATCTCGAGAGATTTCGGTTTGTGGGATCAAGGGTAAACATTGAGTTGGATGAGGAAGTTTTAAAATAAATTTTTTTAAAGGGCTAAAGGAAGATGTCCTAAACATACTAAACCTCATGGCAAAGGAGGACATTCATCAGATGGGATTGAAAGAAATCATAAATATTTGAAAGAATTACTCAAGAAATAAGCCATTAAGAAGTAATAATAACCCATCATTGAAAAGGGGAATAACACGAGCTAAGATTGGTAATATGCTAGAGAGTCTCAAAATTGATTTATTGAGTACGTTAACATCATCTCTCGACCTCATGGATAAGAAACCAAAGTAGCAAAACATTGAAGAAATATATTGTCACAAATGTAGGAAGAAACACAACTTGAGAGAATGTCCTCTCAACATTGCAAATATTTTCAACATCTCTACTTGTTATAATATTTGTGACAAGAACCATAACACCAAAAATTGTAAATATGTTTTGGCTATCAAGACTATTATAAAAGATTCTGAAGTCAAAGAAGCAAAATATGTTTACTTTATAGCTCAAAGAAGGAATGGTCCATTTAATGGTCCACCCAATTGGTTGAACTCTAATTATTCCAATCAACAAAGACCTAATTATTGGTCAAATGCTCCAAGTTGGACGAATTGAAATCAATCTAATCAAGATTGGAACATGCCTTCTTGGGCATAATTCATGTCCAATTCATATGGAAATTCACCTCCATGGATGTCAGGCCAAACTCAAAATGCATCTAATTGGAATATGAGTGGCCAATACAATCAAACATGACCTAGCTGGTCTCAAGGGCAGCCCCAACAACAAATCTTTCAAAATCAATTTAGGGGGCAAGTACCTTAAAACAAACTCCTTCCACCTCCGAATAATGTAAACAATCCTCCTAAGCAGCCACATTTACCAACTCAACCAATGCCTAACCCTAATAATAACAAAAATGTTCAATAGGTCTATGAAACAAATGAGACATGCTCAATATTTGTGGTACCTTGCCAACAAATTCAATTAAGATCTAGAAAAATATTGGACAATACTAGAGCTACTCTCACAAAAATTGAAGAACCCCCAGAGAATTTATCTAAAAAATAAACAAATATGAAAGGCCTAAAAAAGAGGTGGTAGCTTTACCATAAAACATTCTAGAAAAACAAAAAGAGATCCAAATTCCTCAAAAGAAAGAAGTGGAGATACCAATTTTAGAAAGGCTGGTAATACCAAAAGAACCATCTAAACCAACCTTCAATTTCCTTCAAGAGTTAGAAAACGTCACCATTAAATTTCCTTTGTTACAAGCTATCAAGGATATTCCTATATATTTCAAATTAATCAAGAACATATGTACAAATTCCAGAAGGAAAAATAAGAACGAAGCTCAAACCATTCAAGTCACTAGACAATTATCTAAGATAATGACTGAAGGTAGGTTATTACCAAAATATACCGATCCTGGAATACCTATCCTTACAATTCACATTGGTAAAATAGCCTTTATTAAAAATGGATTGTTTTATGGAGACTATATACGTTGAGAAAAAATGAAGAGGTAGTGGAGTAAGAGCAGCGGGTTCATCCAAAATGTATCAATGCTTCAAACCCTTACCATGAGTGTGTTGAATATTATTTCTAGAAAATCATTAAAGATAAAGAACGTTAGGAGAAAGAAAACATAGGAGGAGCAGGAAAGACGATAGGTGAGGGTTCTATTGCAACGAAATCCCCTAAGGATGCAGACAGAAGATATTTTAACCCTTTGGATCTAGGAGTAGTAGATCTGAATTTGACAACAATAGAAAGGTCAAAGGGAGGTGCTTCTTGGGTGCAAGTTTTGAAGAGAGGTCAAAATTCATAAGAAGAGGGATTTGTTTTGTCTTCGTATTGGGATGAAAAGGGTTTTACTCTTAAGGTCCCAAAAATTTTGGCTAACAAAGTGATTTAGAAAGAAAAAAAATATTGGATCAAGATTTTAGAGCAATAGACCAAATTTAGATACAATAAGGAAGCGGGTTCGAGATAAATGAAAACTTTGGGCCAAGAAGCAGTGGTGGCTTTGCCTAACAATAATAAAACAATTGTTTTTCTTTCATATAAGAAACATGATCCATTCCATTAGTTTATATTATCTCTTGTAAAATTTTTAGCTTGGATTCAATTTCTTTAATTTTTTTAAAAACGTTACCAAAATATTTGGCATTCCAAATCTTCATTTGCTCCTTTAAATATTTCATCTTTTAAAAAATATATACATATATAATCATTTAAATTTGATTCATCCCACCATAGCATAACCATATGGAAGAAATCGAGGTCTTGGAGCTAAATATGATGGAATAAAATTGGCTTTGGATGACTATTATTGGGTAAAACACAAGTCAAAATAATGGGTTTGTGATCCAATCCTGCTCATAATAAAATATCTAAAGAAATTGTGTATTATGTTTGCAATATTTTTTGGATAACATTTGTTTGCGACATTTATCATCATTGTGTTTCCCATCTACCAATGTTCTATTATTCATGCTCCAAAGTCCTTTCTAAATGAGATGGAGAAAATCATTAGATTTCTTTGGGTAGAGGGTAAATAGGATGGTAAAATAAAATATAGTATTATCAAGTGGGATATTATAACTAAGCCATTGAGTAAAGGAGGGTTGGGTACTAAAGTTATAAGTAAGCAAAGTTTGGCCTTAAAAGCAAAACTGGTTTGGGAGTAATCACCCAGTCTTAAAAATGGTGGGTGCAAGCATTGGTGCACAAATACTATAATGGGAAAACTAATAGAGACATTTTTCAATCCAAAAATTCTAAAGATATATAAAATTTGGAAAGGAATTCTAGAGGTCAAAGACATAATTATTGAATAACTATCATGGAATCCCATCTCTGGAAGAGAAGTTTCTCTCACAAGATTTTGGGAAATTACAGACTCTAAATAGATTCTCCTCTTCAAAAGTAGCTAAAGGATAATAACTTCAAATCTCTAAACTTCATCTTGCACAACCAGAAGTTGAAAAGCAAAGAGCAACTTGGTCTTCCTACTGATTTATAGTCTCATTGACAGATGGTTAAATTACAATTGAGTGGAAGACTGCCATCTTATATTGGAAAAGAAGATGTAATCATTTGGGGATCTCCTAGTGGAGATGGTATTTATGTTTTCAACAAGGGATATTAATTCAAAATGAATTCTACTTATGTAGGTAACCTCCCTTAGAATTTTATATGGACTCCTTTTTATATTCTAAAGGTCAACTTCTTTCTCTAGATTACTTGTCACAACTGTCAGCTCACTCAAGATAATCTTAAAAAAAGATTTTTTTGGCTCGTTTATGTATTCCTTATGCTATAGCTAGGAAGAAAGTTTAGATCATTTAGTGTTGCCATGCCCTTTCTCTAAAGAAGTATGGACCAGGCTACATGAAGGTGGAAAATTTCTAATTTTAAACCTTAAATATCCATAATAATTCATTGTAAATATTGGGTAGCGTTAATGAAAAATCCTAGATTTTGTGGTATTAACCAATTGATTAGTAGATTTCTTGTAACATGATAATATTAATTTATACTCTATGACCACACTGACTGAGGGATGGCCCAAAAAAAAGTATCATCAACAAATTGGAGATGAGATTTGAAGGGGCCATTTTTTGCAACCTGAATACCTATGTTTTTTCCTTTCATTTTTGCCTTTGATAAATCTCTCCCTAATGCCTCCACAAGAATAATGAATAGATAAGGAAATAGAGGATCACCTTGCTGGATTCCACATAATTTGTTTACCATGAATAAAAACACCTTGTTTCTCTGAGATAACACAATCTAGAATGTCTTTCAACCTATTTGCCACAACTTTTGAAATGATCCTATAAATCATATTACAAAGGCTTATTGGATAAAAAATAACAAAATATTTTGTCTCGTATTTCTTGGGAATCAACGTAATAAAAGTGGCATTGATATCACTTATTATAGCCTTTCTTTTCCTAGCCTATTCAACCACAACTAACATCACTCTTAAATATATCCTAAATTTTTTGAAAGAAAATTGCAAGAAATCCAATGGGGCCATGTCCCTTGTTAGGACAGAAAGAGAAAAATACCTCATGTAAATCCTCCATACGGATCATCTTCATCAAGCTTTTATTTTATCCTTGTATGATAATTGATGGAATATTTTGAAAAGGCTTATATTTGTGCCTCCTTATCTTACCTAGTATCTAACAAATATTTTTGAAATAATTAATAGCTTCCTTCTTCTTCCTCAATATTTCTTCCATCTAGAGTTAAAAATATTTTTAATGATGAAAACATAATTTGTTTTTGTTGTGATGAAAATTTTTATATTTCTATCTCATTTTCAATGCATCATAATAATAAGAAAACAATTGTTTATCTTTCACTTGAGAATCATAATCCATTCCATTAGTTTCTATTATCTCTTGTAAAATTTTGAGTTTGGATTCAATTTCTTTAATTTCTTTAAAAATGTTACCAAAATATTTGACATTCCAAATCTTCATTTGCTCCTTTAAATATTTCATCTTTTGAACAAACCTATACATATATAATCGTGTATATTTGCTTCATCCCACCATAACATGACCATCTGGAAGAAATCAAAGGTCTTGGAGGTAAATATAGAATCAAAATGGCTTTGGATGACCATTAGTGGGTAAAACACAAGTCAAAAGAATGGGTTTGTGGTCCAATCCTGCTCGTAATAACATATCTAAAAATTTTATGTATTTTGTTTGCAATATTTGTTGGATAACAAGAATCTATCCAATATTTTTGCTATATGAGTTTACCCAATGCATGTATTATCCCATGCATATTAAAAATTTGAAGGACTAACATCCCAAAGGCCATTGGAGTTGACAAATAAAGCAAAAATTTGCATTGATTTAGACCATCCTCGAGTATTACCCTTCTTTTCCAAAGGAGATAGAATAGTATATTAATCACCCCCAAGAATCCATAGATCATAATGAATCATCATTATTTTTGACAAAAATATGCTAAGGTCCTTCCAACATATATTATGATGAGTAACTATAGTTGGAGCATATACATTTATAACCCCAATTTTGATGTTTTTCTCTTTCCTATAAAATAGTCTAGCAACCCAATTTTTTTTTTGCTTGTAACAATTGCCTATCCCATTTACATACGCCCCATATCGTTGTAATATTGCTTGAAAATCATGTATAAGAAACTGCTAGACAAACAACCATCTTCCAATTTTTTTTAAAAGCATCCTTACATTCCTCATCACTTAATTTTGTTTATTGTAATTAAAATAAACTTGGAATGATAAAAACCTATTAATTCTTTAATAACTCTTTTTTAAGGGTCTTATTCATACCTCTAATATTTTATGATAACAATTTTATCATCATCACTTTTTATTTTTATTAGTGGGCTTAGCCCCACTTCTTTTTCAATGAGTTTACACAAGTTTTTATGAGGGGTCTCGATCCCCTCCTATTGAGTGGGGTTTGAACCTTAGACCTCTCAAAGAGAGGCCAAAGCCTTTATTGCTATTGTAAGCTTACAACTCTAGGCTTAGCCCCACTTCTTATTAACACCTATGATATATTTATTTGGATTCCCAAATCAATATCCCTTGAAGTTTATTTTTCTATTTGTTCATGCTTTGATGATCTTTCTCATTTTTCATAATGAGACTTGTATTCTGGAGATTTAAATCACCCTAAAAAATCTAAAATGCAAGGAATAGCCTCATAAACACTTCCTTCTTTATGTTGTCCCAAAAACCCTAAAGTGTGTGGATGATCTTGCATAGTCATTACTTTTCTAATGTTGCCCTTGGAAACCCTAAATTTCCTTGGATATCCTCCATATGCTCCTACTTTCATTTTTATTGCAAGGAGAAGATTTTATGCTACTTGAGGAAAATGAAGATGATTTACCTAGATTAACCTTGACCTCCTTCATCTTATTTGCTTTAAAATTTGCCACCCCATCTTCCTCCACACCTTAACTCTTTTGTATTTGAACTTGTGCATTGTACTTCCTCATCCCTTGTATCATTTTTTTCTTCTAATGATCAATTTGAGTGAACTATAATGGCCTTTGTCATTTGATGATGTAGAGGGATTTTTCTTACCACTTTCTTAGGAGTGGAAAATCCTTGATTTGACACAATTTATCTTATGATATGATATCCTTGTTTCATATTGAACTTTATCTCATGCTTAAAAAATTTCTCTCCATCATTTTCATTTTTCAATCTCTTGCTATGTGTTTGGTTTCATGACATATGTGACATTAGAATGCAATGTTTTCATAATCCACTTGTTGATCTCATTTAAGCTTGATAGATGCTTAAAATATTTTACAATCATAATTAATCCCTATCCTAAACTGCTATGGTGTGAATAAAGTGATGCATTAGGCTTGAATCAATATTTTGTTAAAAAATAGCCAATGAAAGTTCCAACTGCCACTATCACTCTGCTTAAAATAGAGAGTTTGATCTTGTAAAGATTTTTGTTTAGTTGTAATTATTCATCGAAAGAGTATAGGTGGATTAATGACCCCTCGAGCCCTACCCTAGTGAGAGATTCTCTTAATTCATATTTAATTCTAATAGACTATGGTAAAGGTTTTGAAATATCCATGGCAACACATATTTGAGTGTATACATCATGCCTTCTCTCTTTAGTAGTTTGTCCCTCCTGGATGAACTCACCTAGCCTTTTAATAATGTCTATTGATGAGTTGATAAGGAAGTCCAAAAATACTAAGACTAATCCACATATAATACCTTTTAATAGGCTCTATCTCCACACAAAAATTCATACTTTATAGTCTTAAAGATAATATATCTTTACATGAGCTTAATACTATTGAAAGTGATAAAATTTATCTGAAATATCTTGCAGAGAATAATCAAGGAACACCAGCCTCTAGGGATCCCTTCCCTTTGCTCATTGCTCTTCCCAACAACCATGGCTTCCTTCAAATAATCCCTCATAAGGAAAAAAAAATTAGTCTCATCTGGGTCCATTTATGCCCTTTTAGCAAAATATAGGGCAAAAAAAACACCCTTAGAAACCAAGGATGATTTTAAAATGGTGAAAATATGGGAAGAAGTTCCCACCATAGATATTACTGACGAAGCTATCAGAGAAGAAATTTATGGACTATCGACATTGGCTTTGATCTACATATTTACTAGTTCATGGCCTATAGGGAAAACCATTGAAGGATGGATTGATAAAGAATGGATAACATTGGTAAGAGGAGGAATATAAATCAAACTGTGGAACAGACTTCTTTGTGGCCATTTTCACCTCTAAGGAGGAGAAAATTTTGATTTTTAAATTTAACCCCTAGTTTATGGGTCCTTATGGGTTTTACATGAACATGTGGAATCCTCACTTTGACCCCTTGGAAGGGACTCCTTCCAAAGTTCTAGTATGGGTTCATCTCCCTTTTCTCTCATTGCATTTCTAGAAGGAAGGAACACTAAAGGCTATTGGAAATAAGATTGGTATCTACAAAATAAAAGCAGAGCCAAAAGATCAAAACTTCACGATGGATAGAATATATGTCAAAGTGGATCTGGCGAAAGGACTACTATAAGCCATTACACTTTCATACAAAGGGCTACAACATACACAAAAGTTAGACTATGATTAGATTCCATTCAAGTGTTCTAGATGTCATGAATATGGGCACTTCTAGAGGGATAAACCTACAAATCATGTGGCTCAAGTCCAACAACAAGATGACTTTACTAAAGTTCAAAGGAAAAGAGGGAAGAATGTTTATGCTCCAAAAAAATAAATCCCTAGGGATAAAATGCAAGTTTAAAACAAGTTCAGTCTTTTGGATAAAGATTTGGAAGAAACAACAATAGCTACCTCGAAGCATCTCGATGAACTCCTCCAATAGGACCCCTTGCTAAACATGGAAATCCTAGAAGAAGAATAAGGAGAAGAGGAATCAACACATTCAATTTTGAAAGAAGAGGAAGAAATAGAAGAGCTTCAAAAAACACTTTTCTAGAACATAATGCAAATATCCTTGAAAACGAGAACTTCACTTCTCCAAAGGCCAAAACGAAATTAAGAGTAGGAAGAACTTCAAATACAAAACTCAAAGATATAGAAGCCTCAAAAAGTGTAGTGAAAGGGAAACAAACCACAATAGAGGACTCAATAAAAATGACTTCAAATAAAACTTCCAAGAAGAGGTAATTTCTTATCCCGTCCTTTATCCTTGTTAATGATGAAATTCATCACCTAGAATATTAGAGTTTTAGGACATGAAAATAAAAAATTAGGAGTTAAAAACTTGATCATTCAAGAAAATCCATGTGTTGTTGATATAAGAAACTAAATTGGATCTAGAAGAAATGTTATAGGTTAATTTATGACATGAATTTTTTTTATGGATTTTAAAAACTTTATGAAGTGGGCTATTGGAGGGACGTTTTTCGTAGGATTTCCCAAGCTATCGAACTTGTTTAGATCATATTTCACTCATATGAACTTGAATTGAGCTGATATTTTGATGGTAGATTCCTGAATAACCCTAGAACGTCTCCACTAATTTTCATATCATTTGGAGCAACACAGATCCTAGCACATCCCTATGTGTGAACAAGTTTTTTGGTAAGCAATTATATGAGGGTTTCATCTGGGTTGAGTGCAAGCAGCTTCAAAGGTTGATTTTCGGGGCCTTCGAGCCTAGCAACCAATATTTTTATGGCTTCTACTCAATATTTTAGCAAGATATGTTTCAAGGAATCCAATATGGGTTAGAAATCTGTCTTTCAATAGATCATGTTGTGAACTTGAGTGACAATGACTTCCAATTTGCTGCATAAAATAAAAGTGAAAACCATACCTTTCCACGATGTCTAGGGCAAGGATTAAAGAGATCACAAAATAATTTTAAAGTAACTAATCAAAAAATGGCTCAGATCTTAAGTGAATTTGGTCCTAAGGTACACCCACAAAATAAATCTACTATGAAAACCCTTGTCAAGGGTAAGAATTTTGAAGACTCGACCCCCAAAAATAAATTTTAGGGATGCCCTCCATGGTGGACAACCTCAACCCAATGCTAATATTAATCTTAGGGCTTCCCATAAACCTCTAATAATACCTAAGATTGATCCTAGGAAAACAGATTCAGGATGTATTAAAGCAGTTGATGGAACTCCTATTGTTAAGTTTGATATGGGTAACATTCAGACTAACATTGAAGATCTGGAAAAAAGAGGACTAATTTGTCGGTTCATGGGTTTTCGTCCAAGCCTATCTGCTTTCAAAGTTTGGGCTGCAAAAATATGGAAAACTAAAGGTGAGTTACAAATCTCTATTTATCCAAATGGTTATTTTCTTGTTTTGTTTGCTAATAATGAAGATAGAGAGAAAAATTTCAAGGGGATCCCTGGTTCCTTGGAAGGGTAGGGATTTTCATGACGCCTTGGCATACTAAATTTAAATTTGAAGAGATGGCTTATACAACTCTCATGTGGGTTAGACTCTTTGGCCTCCCTATTGAATTTTGGAATCCTACTATTTTTTCTTCAATTGGAAACTCTTTAGGAACTTTTATGATGACTGATGATTGTACTCAAAATTTTGAACATATTATTATTTCTCTGATTTGTGTTTTAATGGATTTTGACAAACCCCTACCTAGAAATATCACATTACAATTTGGGGAAGAAACTTGGGAGCAAGTAGTGGACTATGAGAACATTCCTTTTCATTGTAGAATTTGCCATGGATATGGTCATTTGGCTAGTGCTTGCCCAAATAAAATTCCTGATCAAAATAAAGAAGATGTAAAATCAATAGGTTTCCAAATGCCTAAGAAGAAGAACACTAAAAAAAACAGTTATGAAGGATCAATCAAAATCATCTGCTAATATGTTTGAAATCCTTTCCACAAATAATATTCCAAGTGAGCAAGAGGAAATAATGGAAACATAAATCTTAGAAATAAAATTTAAATATGAAGGGAAGAACTTAGAGATAAACCAACAAATCAAAGGTTTTCAACAAAAAAAAGAGAAACTTTACACAAGAAAAACAATCTTTTAAATGTCAAAACTTCAAATAATACAGGTCCCAATATAGACTCTGTTGAACCCTCTAGTAAAATTTTGGTTGTGTACGAGCATTCTTCAAGGTTAGAAGCCATCTCAGATTCAATTGGAGTAAGTCAAGAAATAGGGAAAAAAACTGAAGATGGATTCTAATCAAAAGTCAAGTCGCAAGACCAATCAATATTATATGGTAAAAGAAGGTGAAAAGCTTGTAGAGGAAGGTAATATTAATGCCCTTCCCAAATTTTTTAGTCCCGGTATTAATGAAGATGATCACTTTGA
The DNA here is from genome assembly GCA_028583015.1 of Wollemia nobilis. Taxonomy (NCBI): domain Eukaryota; kingdom Viridiplantae; phylum Streptophyta; class Pinopsida; order Araucariales; family Araucariaceae; genus Wollemia; species Wollemia nobilis. The sequence goes on along the minus strand of JAQPPZ010000380.1, from coordinate 6,230,608 downwards.
ATATTAGAGGACTCAAAGGGAGTCTTTCAAAACCAAATAAAATTAGAAGAATGATTCAGATAAATCATCCACATCTTGTTTTCCTTCAAGAAACGAAGATGTCAATAGAGGATGTGGACTCAATTGCTAGTAAAATTTTGCCAGCTATAAAAGTGGTTTCCCTTAGTTCGTAGGGGAATTTTGGTGGCATTGTTTGTATTTGGGACCCAAAAGAGGTAGTTATTCACCATATGGTTGGTAGTTGGGGCTTTTGGCTATAGTTATTCAAAGTAGACATTCCAACCAAATTATGCTTTGCATTACTGTTTATGCTCCGACTGCTTTGGAGGAAAAAAGAAGATAGTGGAAGGATATAACTTATATTATCTCTCATTTTCTTGAAGCTTGGATCTTGATCGAAGGAGATTTCAATACAATCCTCTCTTTGGATGAGAAAATAGGAGAAAATAGAAATTTGGACAGAAGCACTGACCTCATGAGCGAATATATTGCAAACCTCCATCTTGTGGACATCCAACTAGCTAATGGCCTTATGACTTGGTCTAATAGAAGGCAAGGCTTAGCTCGTATAATGGAGAGATTGGATAGGTTTTTTCTCTCTAAAAATTTCTTAATCCATGGTCACATTCCTAAAGTGAAGACTCTTAACAATGTTGGTTTAGATCATTGGCTAGTCATGGTGGAAATGTGGAAAACCAATGTGAGTTTCTCTCATTTTCATTTTCAATTAATGTGGCTTAGAGACAGTTCCTTTAGACCTTGTGTGCAACAATGGTGGAAGGGAGGTAAGCCTAGGTATGGGACTAAGATGCTCTGTTTTACCAAAAAATTGCAATACATTAAATCTACAGTCAAGACTTGGAACTGGAAGGAGTTTGGGGATGTTCATAAAAAAATATGAAGTTATTGTTCAACTTGAATATTTGAATAAGAAAATCCGTTTAGATGGCCTCACAGAGAGTAGAAGTACAGATGAAATTAAACTCGAACTCAGTTAGAGGAATGGAAAAAAAGAGAAGAACTCTTATGGAAGCAAAAATCTAGAATTCAATGTCTCAAAGAAGGAGATCGAAACACAAATTTCTTCCACAAATCTCTTCTAGCTCAAAGATATCACAACTTTATTTCTTCCCTGATATCATATTTTGGAGATGTTGTCTACACTTGGGATGGCATAAACTCTATTTTTGTCAATTACTTTTCTAATATTTTTGTTGCTACTCCTTTTGACTCAGCTTCTCAACAAAATATTCTTCAAGCAATCCCTTCTCTTATCACTTATGAGAAGAACTCTATTTTTACTACTCCTGTTACTATCAATGAGCTTCAACAGGTAGTTTTTAAAATGCAAAAAGGTAAAACCCCAGTCCTGATGGTTTTCCCATTGAGTTCTACCAAGAGTTCTAGGATATCCTTCATGCTGATTTATTAGAGGTGGTGGAAGAAGCCAAGAAAGCCAAAGAAATTTTGAAGGTTATCAATAAAACTTATATTACTCTTGTTCCAAAATCAAGAGGTTGATCTTATCTCAACTTTTATACCTATTGCTTTATGTAATGTTTTTCTCAAAATCATTACTAACATCATGGCAAAAAGGTTGAAGCCTCTTTTGCATAAGATTATTTCCCCTTAACAAGGGGGTTATGTGGAAGGGCATCAAACAGTAGATGAGATAGTTCTTTCTCAGGAAGTTATCCATTCCATGGATATGCAAAAATCTCCTACCATGTTCATTTGGTTAGACTTATCCAAAGCTTATGATAGAGTGGATTGGCACTTCCTTATCAAAGTTTTGAGGTAATTTGGTCTCTCAGGATTGGATGGATTGGATTATGTGATGTATCTCTTCATTTTCCTACTTAATTCTTATCAATGGTAGGCCTTCTCAATCGTTCCTAGCTTCTAGAGGTATTAGGCAAGGTGACCCGCTATCCCCTTATTTATTCATCATTCTTGTTGAATGATTGGGTAGGACTATAACCAAAAATATAGAAAACAAAACCCTTGATGGAGTTACCATTGCTCATGGAGCTAGACCTATCTCTCATCTTCAATTTGTTGATGACTGTACTCTTTTAGGTAAAGCTACAGTTAAGGAAGCTTCTAATATTAAGCAAATCATTAGCCATTTTCTAAGGCTACTGGGCAATTGATCAATGAAGATAAATCTAAAGTTATTTTCTTTCACTGCTTTGCCAAATAGGAATCCATGGTCTTGGATAAACTAAGATATAAAAATACCCTCCTTCAGATCACTTATTTAGGTATTCCCATCAATGTTCAAAGAAAAAAAAATATTGGAATTGGTTGTTGAACAAATTCAAGAAGAAAATTAGAAAGTGGACCAATAGGTGGCTTTCTTCTAGGGGTAGATTCACCTTGGTAAAATCAGTCCTTCAAGCTATTTCTATTTATGTTTCTTCCGTGTTGAATATCCCAAAGGTTGTTCTTCGAGAACTAGATCAAATCAGTCATCGGTTCCTTTGGAGTGGTATTAAGGAGAAAATAAAATGGGCCTTGGTGAAATGAGACACTTTATGTCTTCCTAAGAATGAAGGGGGGTTAGGATTCTAGTCTTCTATTAATAAAAACAAAGCTTTAGTTGCTAAATTATATTGGAGGATGTTGCATAGCCCCAATGCTCTTTGGGCCAATAATCTTCATGTTAAATATTCTGAGAACAAAAGTCTTGAAGACCTTGTTCGCTATCAACTACCTACCAAAGGTTCTTCCATTTTAGCAGTTCTTAAGACTGGTGAGGATTTGATAAAGAAAAAATTATTTTGGATCATTCATAATGGTCAACAGGTAAATTTTTGGATAGATTCTTGGGATGGTCACAAGCCTTTGATAACTCAGTTTCCGATTGGAGGCCTTGGATGGAGGAGCTTCACCGAGCTAACTGGATAAAGGTGGCTAATTATTGTTGATACCATACTAGTAATTTAAAGGTTGGTAGATATTGTATCCCTATTGAGGACTAGCCTATTCAAATTCCAAAAAGGTAAAGACAACATATCCAAGGCATCCTTCATATGAGATCTCTCTCTTGGTCCCATGAAAAAGATTGTTTTGGATGGAACAACACTACTAAGGGTGAGTATTCGGTTTCTCAAGGTTATTTGACATTATTCCATAATAATCCCAACCAATCTTCTGACATATTTTCTCAGTTGTAGGCTCAAAAACTCTGGCCTAAGGTGAGGTTCTTTACTTGGCTTCTATTGCATCGTAGGGTGCTTACTGGTGAGCAACTTATGAAGCGTGGTTTTCATGGACCTTTTAGATGTGAAATGTGTGGAGAGAATATAGAAACTCTTAGACATATTTTTATTAAGTGTACTTTAGCCTCTGAGCTATGGAGGAGAATGACCACTTTACTTGGCTTACAATGGTCCAATTTTTTTACTTTTAAATAACTTTGGAGGGATTGGCCTAAAAAAGAGGGTGTTGATCATTTAATTAGGAAGTTAGTTTGGATGGGTTCTACCACTCTTCTTTGGAATATTTGGAATGAAAGGAATAGTCAAAATTTTAATCAAGCTAGGAAGTATATTCACTATATTTGGCAAAATACCATTGCCAACTTAGTTGAATCAGTCCAACAACTCCTTAATCACCCCCAAAACTCCCACCAAAGATGGGATCAAGTGATGCAAATATTGAATATTAAATCTTCTAAGGGCAACTAACTTAAAGGGAATGTGAGTAATCATAATATGGATAGGACAAAAAATTGGAAACTTCCTCCTAAGGATTTTGGAAAATTCAATACTGGTGGAGTCTCTAGAGGGAACCCTGGAAAAGCTAGTGTGATAGAAATTGGTAGACTTTCAAATGGCTCCCTGGTTTTTACTTTTTCTAAGAATTTAGGTATTCTTTTCAATAACCTTGCTAAGGGGTATGGTATCCTTAGAGGCCTTCAAGAGGCTAATAAGGTTGGATGTGAAAAGGTGCTAGTTGAGTCTGACTCTCAACTCATGGTTAATATTTTGAATACTCCTTCTAAGGATTAAAAGGTTGATTGGAGAATAAAAAGAATTATTGAGAATATTCAATTAATCTAGATGGGATTTTTGAAAGTTGATTACAATCATGTGGTCAGAGATCAAAACAAGAGTGTTAATACTTTAGCTAATTGGGATTTGAACAAAGGTGATCTTACTTTCTATGGCCACCCTCCTAGATGGTGGTCTTCGCAAATAAGGGAAGCTCTTCTTTCTATCATTTCTTTGGATGGCTCCAGTTCTGGAGGTACCTAGTTTCTTCTTACTTTATTTTTGCTTCTCTTTAGCTCAAACTATTCTTTCTTTTGTTTCCTCTTTTGATTCTTGCCTTAAAAGTCTTTTGGTTTAGAAAGGTCATTGTTGTGTTCAATTTTTTTTTTTTTTATTTTTTTGTTTAGTTTTTTGAGGTGTGTGTGTTTTTTTTGTTTTGTTTTGTTTTTGTGTTGTTTTTTGTTGTTCTTGTGTTTTTGCTTTTTTTTGTGTTTTTGTTGTTCTTGTTCTTGTGTTTCTATATGTTTGTGTTAATTCGTATTTTTGTGTGTGAGTGTTTTCTATGTTTTTTGTTTTTGTTTATTGTCTGTTGTTGGTTGTTTTTTTATTTTTATTTTCATTTTAATTTTTTAATTTTTTAGGTTTTGGTTGTTTTTGTTTTTCATGTTTTTGTTGGTTATGTCTTTGTAACATTATGTTGTTTTTGTCATGTTTGTGTTTTGTTATGTTGTTCTTGCATTTTTTCTATGTGGTCAGTGTTGTTTTTTTTTTATCTTATTGTGTGTGTGTTTGGCTATGCTTTATCTTTTCGACAAACTTAAGGAGCATGTTTTTTATTTTATTATTATTATTACTACCATTATTTTTATTTATTTATTTATTTTAATCTTATTATGTGTTTGTTTGCTCCTTGAGTATGTCAAATGTGGTAGGCTAGGTGCGAGCCCTGGGCGATTTTGGCGTAATAGATACCCCTGCCTCCTTGGGTCTTATCCGAAAGTGGTATCCCTTCTGGGATGTTTTCCACAAAAAAAAATTGGATCTAGAAAGAATCATCAGAACAATAAATTTTTGTTAACCTTCAAGCAAACATTTAGCCATATTCGTTACAAGAAGTTTGGGAGGAGTTGTAACAGCCTGGAAAATATATTGGAAACCCTTCTGGTCAAGTTTACACCATCACCAACATCTATGCTCCTAACAACCTAAGTTGAAAAAAGTTGGTGTTGAAGGGCATTGCTTAATGTGTATTACAACTCAAAGCAAGAAAACTTGGTAACTAGAGGAGACTTCAACCTAGTTTTGAAACCCACAAAAATAAAGGGGGTATACATAAGAGACCTAAATAGATAACTTGTAGAAGATCCCATACAACACAATTTTATGGATGTAAAACTAACAAGGGGCAAATTCACTTGAACTAACAAATCCCTCTTCAAGGAGGGAGCTCCTACCATAGACAAAACCAAGATCAAAATCCATTGTCTAGTTAGGGATACCATCAAAGCTTACCCTTGCAATATAAAAAAAAAATTCTATTATGCTTCCTTAAGTGAAGGAAACCACAAATCATCTTTTGAAGTTTGATGATGCCTCTAAAGGCAACCTAGAAAATTTTGGAGTAGGGGGATCTATCCTCAATGAAGAAGGCTTGGAGGTTTTATCTTATTTTCAATAAACTAGTTTTAATTCTAATAATTTTGTTGAATTTCATGCCCTTAAGATATGAATGGAGCTGATAATTGAGAAGGAGATCAAATAGCTTATAGTGAAGAGGAATTTTCAATTGGTTTTTAACTTTTTGAACAAAAAAATCTAGTCAAAATCTATTTGGATCCAAAGGGTGTATCAAGAAGTGAAGAAAATCAACCTTAAATTTGACCATATCCAATTTGAACACATCCCCAAGAGTCTAAATAAGAGAGTAGACCAACTAGCCAATAAAGGAACTCGACTAAGGGAGGGAGTTTTAAAGATATGCCAATCAAGCAACTCTTAGAACAAGGGCCAACAAAAAGCAAAATTTGAAGCATCCTACAGATAAGACAAATTACCATTTATACTTACTATGTGTATGATTTTGACATAGCAATTGGCTATGGAGTGGGACATTCCTCTTTCTCCTTCTTAGCCAGGTGGTGATATTATATGTCACAAGATGTTTATGCTATGGAAAGTCTTTTAGGCCAAGAGTATCTTGTGCATGGTCTATTATTTTTTCATTGTAACCTGATTAACATTTATAATTGTAAAAGTGTGCTTCATTGGTGGAGCAGTTAGGAATGCATATCATACCAAAAATAGGGGTTCCTATAGGGTAATTGAGTTGTCTTGTGAAACATTGTGAGAGGTTTTTTTTGCAACAGGTGCAACCTTTATAGTATAAGAATATACTATTAGAGCGAGCAACTACACTTAGAATCTTGGAGAGTCATGGCTTTATTATCTCTCCTCTATGGGTTCACAAGTAGTTGTTGTCTCAATAATTAAATTTATTTTTTAGTGGCATTAGGAATTAAATGTGAATTATGTAGCAAAGGGTGTTAGCCACAAGTATATACGTCGAATGTATTCTTTATTTCTTTGAAATAATTTTTTTTTTTAAATACTATTGAAAGTGAAGGATGTAGCAAAAATATAGCTTCACAAAGGATTAGGGATTTAAAAAAAAAAATCTCATATTTTAGGAGTCATATCTTTACGAAGGGTTACCCGATTTAGCTGATTCTTGGATCAACTCATAAAAAATTGAATAGATATAAAATGAGTGGTCATATGAAGAAATCAAATCAATATTGCAAGAGATATGACCCTATGAAGTAAGCCATCCAAAACAAGGTCAGTGATGATTTTTCAAGTCACGAAAAACAAAATAACAAATATCTATAAACTAGGGTTCAGATTATGGGAGGAGCAACGAAGAGCTAGGACTTCAGTGAGACAAGACATTCTATCTAGACAGATTTTTTTAGCTAAGTTTTTTTTTTCTTATTTATCTTAAAATTTTTCCATGCAAATTATTATTTTTTTATCAAATATTATATTCACTATAGGATATTCTAGTAAATTTTAGTAGATTTTGAGTTTTAGTTTCCTTTCCATAGACCAATTTATAGTTAAATCCTTAGAATCATCTCTAGTGGTAGAGGTTAGTGAGTGCACCAAAAGGATTAATCCTTGTTTCTCTAAGAAAGGGTAGTTTTTTGTAAATTTAATGGATATTGGCCAGGGACTTCAGCCTCGAGAAAATGGATTGATAGAAGTTAGAAGTCTCTAGGAGTGATTATATCCTTACTTCCCAAAGCTTTTGTCCTAGCCATTTTTTTTTCAAGGGAAGAAAGAGATAGAATCCTCTTGGTTCATTGGAAGAGTAAGACTCTTCCTTACCCACTGGAATGAAGGCTTTTCACTTGAAAATATAAATCTATCCCTAGTACCAGTATGGGTTAGGATGTCTAAGTTATCCATTGAATGTTATGAAATATACCTTCAATGCAATAAGCACCACTCTAGGAAAAATATTTGAAATTTTAGATACTATAAAAGATGGATTCTTGGCTATTTATGCTAGCGATTGATATAAGTAAAGCTTTACCAGAATCAATCATTCTTAAGTATGAGGATAAGATGTGGATCCAAACCATATATTATGAAAACATATATTTTATATGTAGAATATGTCATGAGGTGGGGCAAATTGAGAGATCATACCCTAAGAAGAGCCCAACATAATCAAATGTAGAAATATTCAAGAGAAACAAATGGATACATATGAAGATGGTTTTCAACTTTCAAAAAATAAATCTAGAAAAATGAAAGCAAATAAATAATGGAGACTAGTAAAGAAGGATAATGGAAGAAATACCAACTCTTTTGAAGCTTTAGCCTACGAAGAAAAAGTATATCAAAGCTTAGAGGACACAATACACCAGGTTCAACATATTAACAAGGAACCATCTATTCAATATGATCCTAATTTAGGGACGAACATTCTCGATGAACCTAAGGAATGTGCCTCATTAGATTTCAAAGATCCTCTTGAAGTACCATGCATTATCCAAGAGAAAATATGGTAAAGAAAATGTAATGTTAAATGTTAATACCTCTACCATTAATAAGGAAATACTATACTCGTGAGTGCGGTCTACCAACAAGGATGCCATTTGCATTATCGGTGATGTGACCCGAGTTCAATCCCCATGGTGGATGTGTATAAGAAGTATTGCTAAAAAAAAAAAGGAAATACTAGAAAATGAGCAGGACAAGTCAAAAGATTCTGTAGTAGAGTCAAGAGAGGACAAATATGATAAAAAATAAAGTTGTGAAATAATATTTAGGAATAGAATAATAAGACCTACTCATGATACAAACAAGACAAAAAGAAGAAACACCTCAAATTATAAAGTGAGATCCAAGAAAGCAAGAGCAAACATAGAGAAAGGAACTCAAACTAGGTTGGTTGAACTTGTTTTTACCAAACAACAAAATGATATTGGTAATTCGTAGGCGAGGCCAATAGCCTCTAATGAGACATGATTATCATATTATGGAATACAAAGGGTGTTAATGCCCTCTCAAAGCAAAGGTGTATTAGTGACTTTGTTTAAGTAATAAGCCTGATATTATTTGTATTTAGGAAACTAAAATGCCAAAAGAAAAAGTTTCAAAAACTATGAAACCAATATGGACGAGATATGAATGAGATGCTATGGATTCTAAAGGAGCAACAAGGGTAATTGTAAACTTGTTGGAATCCTACTAGAACCTCCTATGTAACCATTCATAAAATTAGGTATTAGATAGCCTCTTTAGTCACATGATACTTTGCAGATATTCATTTTATCCTTATCAATGTCTATGGGCCTACAACTTAGTTAGGTAGAATATAATTTTGGAGTGGGATTTAAGTCTTTACAAGAAGTAAAGACCAAGAAACCCGATTCATGATCATAGGATATTTTAATGTCATAACCAAGATGGATGAAAATTTTCGGAGAATTAAGAAATCAACCCAAAGTATGAGAAATTTCTTAGCTTTTGTAAGCAAAAGAAGACAACACCTTGCAAGAAAAATAATGAAAACAAACAATTGCAGAATTAAAGGATTTTGTATTGAATTTTATTGGAGCCTTAGTCTCCTTTTTACAAGTGATTTACCCCAAGTGCATAGGGGTATGATTACAATAAGTGAATTCTTGCTTTCACATGATAGAATGAGCACAAATAGGGGAAAAACCCCTTTGGCTAATCAAATTATTGGTGGTGTCTTTGGTCTTATTTCGCTCCAATCCAATTGGTGAGTGGGCTTGAGTATCCAATGATGGGCCACTCCTAGCTTTAATAGCTCTTCAAATACTTGTATCCTGCACACATGAAAGTCAAAAAAGAGTTAGTAGCACCTGTATACATGATTAGAAATAAGTACAGATAAAAACCCTTGCAGGAATGCTTGCAAAAAACATAGAAATAGTGATTAAAATTGCCTTTCTAAAAAATGAATCACTTACTAATATCTGATGCTCCAAATGGACTTAAAATTGGTGGATATGTTCTAGGGGATGTCAAGAACCTACCCTCAAAATTTCAGCTCGATTTGAGTCCGGATGAGGGAGATATGACCAAAACAAGTTTGGTAGTTTCTACAGAACCGCGGGTCCGCGGTTGTGACTGTGTAACCGTGGGTTTGCGGTTTAGAAACCGTGGGATTGTGGTTGTGACTGTGTAACGCAGGTATGCGGTTTAGAAAATGTGGGCCTACGTTTGGGACTGTGTAACCGTAGATGCGCGGTTATGCAGAGAAGGTAGAAAACCTCGAAACTCAGACCGGGGACCTCAATTTCTCGAACTCAATGATCGTTGGCGATTCCCTGCAATGATTTCGACAGCCTAATGATGTATTTTCCAGCCCCCTTTGCTTGATGGAATTGTGTTGCTTTTATAGGTAATTTTGGATTTTTTAGGGAAATGAGAGGTGGCAAGCCAGGGCTGCCAAGTGGCAATCCTAGGCTGCCAAATGGAGGGGGTAGTTAGAGTGAGTCACCCAGGGTGTCTCACTTAACTGGGGTGATGTGGGTGTAAGTGGAGTGAGGTGTAAGGGTTGTCCCATGTGAAGGGACAAAGAGGACAAGGGTGTATGAGATGTGGAAAGGTGGGTTAGTGAGGTGGCTAGGACACATGTCTAGTGGGTAGGTAGGGTATCCTAGGGGGATTTCCAAATTTATTAAAATTTGAAAAATAGGATAATGTGTAGGATTTTTATGCCTAATTTTAGACTTAGGCATATATTATTTTGCAGAATTGTGATGTGCAATGTGGGTGAAGTTTACATGAATTAATATACCTAAGTTTAGACCTAGGCATATATTTTATTATGCATAATTATGTGGTGAATTGTAAATGCCTAGATTTTGGTGTCTACAGCTTTTATTCAAAACAATAATCTATGGGAGGTTGATTTTGAAGAAGACAACTATATATGGAATTTGGCTAAATGAAGGAATTTGTGCTAAAATTAATACCTTAACAAGGATTGGTTCAGATCATTGGCCAAGTGGTAAGTGAATTAAAAAAAAGATCATATTTTAAATATGAGGATGTGGGAAGGCCATCCTCAATTTGTTGATATAATAGCATAAACATGCAATTCTTTAGGAAACAATGGGTTGTATGCACTTCCAAAAAAAATTAAATCAATGACATTTAAATTAAAAGAATGGAACAATAACACTTTTGAAAATATTTTTAAGAAGAAAGAAGAACTAAAAGATAAACATCCAAAATTCCAAAAAGTTGAACATAATAATCCAAGCTAAGAGGAAAGGGAGTTTCTTAGTGAATATCATAATATTTTGAGTAAGGAAGAGAAAATTTGAAGATTAAAATAAAGACAAACTTGGTTTAAAGGAGATAATAATACAACATTTTTCATATGATAGCTATACAAAGATCAACATCTATAATCAGTAGAAATAAACTAGTAGAAAGGGTTTGAATTGAAGATCATAGTGAAATTAGAAAATAAGCAAGTCTTTTTATTAGAATATTCTAGGATCAGAGGAGTCTGAAGTTCTTAATGATAAACTTCTACAAGAAGTACCTTCAGTTATAACAAATGAAGACAATAGAAAACTAATGGAGTCTATTACTCTATAAGAAGTTCATTTAGCTCTTTTCTCTTTTAATAAGGATAAATCCCTAGGTACGAATGGGTTCTCTATAACATTTTACCAACATAATTAGGATATAATGAAGGATTCTTTATTAGTGGTAGTGGAATAGTCTAGGGTAAAACAATACATACCTTATAAAATAAATTCAACATATCTTACTTTGATTCTAAAAAAGAAGGATGCTAAATTTTTTGATTCATTTAGACTCATAAGCCTATGTAATATGACATATAAGATTATCTCCAAAGTGATGGTAAATTTATTAAGACCATTATTAGACAAAATTATTTTAAAAGAGCAAGGAGGATTTGTGAAAGAGAAACAAATTTTGAACAGGATCATAGTAGCTCATGAGGTTATACATTCAACAACTTCAAGAAAAGACAAAGCAATGATCTTAAAACTTGATATGAGTAAAGCCTATGATAGGGTTAAATGAGATTTTCTTTTTGCAATATTAGAAAAGTTGGATTTCGAAAGAAATGGATTAGATGAATTAAATCTTGTGTCTCTATAGTTCCATATTCAATGTTGGTCAATGGGTTAGTAACAAAATCATTTAAATCCAAGAGAGGTCTTAGAAAGTGAGATTATGTTCATTATTATGGCAGAGGTTTTGGGTAGGAACTTGAATAAGACTAACAAAGATTATAAGTGGACTTAAGGCTAGTAATAACATCAACAACATCACCCATCAATAGTTTGTAGATGATACAATCCTTTTTAGGAGGGCAAGGATAAACAAGGCCAGAGATTTGAATAACTTATTAAAGGAACGCGAAAGAGCATCAGGGTAAAAAGTTAAGAGGACAAAATCCAAAATTTAGCTCCTAAACACTCCAAATAAAATCAAAGCAGGGATTTGCAAGTTACTTCAAATGGAGGTAAATTTGTCATCTTATTTAGGGATGCCTTATTTGAGGGGAGAATGAGGATAGAATTATGAAATTCAATTATAAGTAAAGTTTAAAATAAACTATCAACATGGAAAGGTAGATGGTTATCATTAGCAGGAAGAGTGCAGCTAATTAAGTTAGTCTTACAGGTCATTCCAACATATTATATGTCATTGTATACTATGCCAAAATCAATAAAAAAAAGGTTAATCTATATTATGCGATCCTTTTTGTGGTCAGGATTACATGATAAAAGGAAATTTCTTATGGTGAAATGGAGCAAGGTGTGAGATGATAATACTAGGGAAGGTCTCAATTTAAAAGTTCTTATAGATGTAAACTTAGCTCTTAGGAAAAAAGTAATCTAAAGATTGTACAAAGAGAGTCAAAGACAATGGGAAAGAATTCTTCTAAGTATGTTGATCCCAATGACCCAAGCTTAATATTTATTGCATTTTATCTACCAAATGGTTTTGCACTTTGGAATTGCTTAAAAAAATCCATTGATATAGTGATTAAAGATTTAAGATAGGTGGTGGGAACCGGAGAAATTTTTTCTATTTGGATGGATACTTGGTGTGATAAAAAACCACTCAATTTAGATCCAATTTTGAAACATTGGATGGCATTACTTCAAGATAGACATGGTGATAGTGTTTCAAACATTTTGTGCAAGGATCAAGAAGGAAGATATAGATGGAAATAAGTTTTTTTACAAGTATACAAGACATTGATGTTAGGAGGCAATTGAGTAGAAAGATAACAACAACAATTATTTTGAAGGAAGCCAAAGATAAATTGATTTTGGAGTTGAATAGCTTAGGAGAATACATAACAAGAAGTGTATTTAATGTAAAGCACCAAAAAAATAAGAATATTGCAATAATATGAAGAGAAATTTGGGATAGCCCAAGCATTCCTAAAGTCAAAATATTTGTTTGGCTAGTAGGTCATAGAAGAATTTTATCCCGGGATAACCTTATGGAACTGGATTTTCATGGTCCCTCACAATATGTTCTTTGTAAAAAGGATGAGAGTATAGACAATCTCTTGGGACATTTCTCAACAGTATGGAAACTATGGCAATGGATTCTTAATATGTTTGGTAAATGTATGGTAATGAATGACAAAATTGAAGAATGGTTAAAACAATGATATAACACTTTTAAAAGTGAGGTTTTATAGACAATCTAGGATAAATCAAAAGATACAATACTTCCAAATTGTATGGCTAGAAAGGAATAGAAAAATATTCAGAGGAAAAAAAGTATTTTAGATGTAATGAAAATGAATATATGTTTAGCATAAAGGAGTCTAATCCAACCCGATCAACTCACCCAATTCCTAATATGGAAGTAAAGTGCCTTAATAGATGGAGTCAAGTCATCAAATGGAATTATGATGTTGGGTACAAGATAAACAAATATAAGACAAAGAATATAAAATGAAAGCCACAAGATGTGGAGTTGGTCAAGTTGAATTTTGATGGAGCATCTAAAGGAAATATAGGATCGATAGATGAGGAATAATTAGAAATAATAGAGAAGAGATTTTGTCTTATTACACTTTCAATAGTGGAATTAATGCAAATAATGAAGTTGAAGCTTGGATGAATTTAGAAGGGTTAAAAATATGCAAACAAATGAAATGGAAGAGAGTATGGATGGAAGGTGATTCACTCATAATAATAAATGCAATTTTGAGGAAAACAAAGGCTCCATGGAACATACAAGAGATAATTGTGAAAATTCAAGATCTTGCTAAAGAGTTTGAAGGAATCAGGTTTACACATATATTAAGGGAAGGTAAGAAATGTGCATGTAGGCTAGCCAATAGAGGGATTTTAATTGAGGATCATGAAGTTAAATTCTCTTTCCCATAGTTAGAGGAAGTAAGAAGTTTAACTAAAGCTGATAATGTTGACTATCTAAATCAAATAATGATTAAAATTTACTTTAATGTTTTCCAATGGTAATATCTGCTTTATTTTATAACTTTAATATGTTTTTGTATAAACTATCTATTATAACTTTTATGGTTGCACTTGTGCTTCAAAAAGAAAACTAGCAATCTAAATTTGGTAAAGCGGACTATGATAGTGCGATGGCTCAGAAATATTACTCTACTAAGATGCAATGCATAAATACTAGAGGTGAAGTATTGGTATTTTGAAAGTTGCTATAAAAAAAATGTTAAGAAGGATGTTGAATATTGGAATATTTGTATTCACACTATTTTTTTAAAAAATCCAAAAAATGAAATTCAAGAGTTCAAATATTTTATATAAAATGATATAGGTTTCTAACTATATTATTTCAATCGAGATGAAAAATGAATCTATTTATAAACTTTTAAAATCTAAAAAAAAAGAGTTGCATTTTATCAAAAGCAGGACCCTAATACAACCCTTCTCCAACAAAAAAAAAAACAAAAAAAAAAAAAAAAAATAAAAAAAAATAAAAAAATAAATAAATAAATAAATATATATATATATATATATATATATATATATATATATATATATATATATATATTTGTTTATAGCTCAAACAAATAAATAAATAAATAAATAAATAAATAAATATAAATATATATATATATATATATATATATATATATATATATATATATATATATATTATTTAATTATTTACTTACTTGCTCTAAACCAAAAACCTTTATCTATTATTTTATTTTTTATTATTCAACTCAAAAAGACGAAAAAAAACCATCAAATAATTTAAAGAAAAGACTTACATTTGTTTATAGCTCAAACAAATAAAAAAAATCTAATTATCTCGTGAGGTCTAAGATTCAAACCGTGGGGTGGACGAATATGTGAGGGGTGAATGTATGATGGCTGTCTATTAAATTCCCTAAAATAGCTCTTGACTTTACCAAAAATAATAATTAAAAAAAAAATATTCAATCCTATACTGATCGTAAGGTTTCACACTTAAAAAAAATTCTGCAAAGAGTCACAAAGAAGAATAAAACTTTAGAAAGTCAAACCTTGCTTGCCGCTAATTTCCACCATCACGAAATGATTTATTTAAACAATCATAGAAAAAAAATATTGACTGTCGGGTAAAATAAAGATAAAGATACCTCCATCTTTGGAATCCCATGGGATCTACATTTGCATTACTGCCAGACACGGGGAGGGTAATTCCTTTAATCCATTGAAAGAGATATTGTTCCTTTATTCCATTGAAAGAGATTTTATTTTCTAGAAGCTTTTTATATAACATAAAAAACGATATTATCTAATAAATTAAATTTATAATTTTTTTTATACAATTAAAAAATTTTATATTATAAAAATAATAATTTTGATTTTCTTCAACCGATCTAAATAGAAATCATAATTAATTTTTTTTACCAAAAATTAATTTAAAAAACGAAAATTTTGCCGTAAATTAATTACAGACGCAGGAGACGGATATTGCAGCCCTAGTGCTCCAACGCGAAAAAAGAGACTCTTTTTATTAAAGAACTAACAAAAGGAGAAAATTTTCCTTTTTAAAAGTTGACTGATTCCTCTCCCCTCATGGAAAAATGAAGAATTGCGTGGTATAGGTAGTTGCTTATACTAGAGGTAGAAGACGAGAGCAGCTGACGGCGAAAGCATCTAAGTTTAGCGAGCACCAACCGCCGCAGCTAAAGTCCACTGAAATAAAAAGAAAATAATTGTGTTATGACAGAACTGGTCAAATGTAAATTTGTTGAAGAATTATACGGAAAGCCAATGAACGATCACAGCCGGTATATACTTCCAAAAACAAATATTTCAAATGTGAGGCAATCGGTATTTTGAGTAATGTAATCCCGTGCTGATATCGCAGGGATCGATGAATTTACAGCGCTCGCCGATGCGTGTAATCGGTATAGAGATGGTTCCTCCCGCGGCCATGATGCAGCTTCCAACCTGGGCAGGTGAGATTTCCATGTTAATGTCGACTATTTATTTATTTATTTTGAAATCTTTGATGGAATTCAAAATAATTTTCACAGGCAATGCGGTGAACTTTGTTTTGTATTTCATTGCATTCCACCGAGATGTTTGGTTCTGAATAAACAAAAACAGTTGAAAATTTAAAAAATGTACTTCTATTGTAGGGAGAAAAGTTCCAATGTAGGTCTATTGTAAGGAGAAAATGGTCCTACGTCTGTTTAAGCGCCCTAATTAGCAGTATTCTTGTTGGGATCATGTGAGTGTGTCAGATTCTATGACATTTTTACATTACAGGAAAAAAAAATTGCATAGCTTGGGGATAGTTTTGTTGTTGGAGCTGCACTTTTCTGAAATTGCAGCAAATAAGTTTAAGATTCCAGCGAAATAGATCTCATTATATATTTAATTTTTCCAAATGATCTCTTATAATAGATTTTACAAAATGTACCGTCATATTGATTGTGAGGAGTATTCGAATATTTTTCGTCTCTTGGAAGTTGTATACTTATTTTAGGCGGGACGTTAAACATAGCGGCATACCTGTAAAATAATGGTAGCTAATGGTTTTAAAAAGCTGGTTAATGTGGTCAGTGGTTTTGGATAAGGAGTTTTGGTGAATGGTTTACGATCTACGTGTGACGTCCTCTGTGAAAGAGGATCAGAAGTGTTTGTCTAGGTAGACATGATATCTAAGATGATGTGAAAGACGATTGATGTGTAATTTTGTTTCAAGATTGTGGATGAGTTTGTAAGGAATATTGACTGCCTAGGAGGATGTGTTTGTTCCTTGCTCCTGTTCTTTGGTTTTTTAAATTTTTTGTTAAACCACATTGGAACATCAAAGGAGGTCTAAAGTTTGAAACCTGTAAGGAAAGAGTTGTACACTATTTTCCAATGTCCTGTGTTGAGAATCCAAAACCGGCAGTGCCAGGTGCCGCACACAAAGGCATTATCCCATATGACCTATGGTCCTGTGGACATCAAAAACTGCTTTTCACTTATTTTAATTTGATAATAAAACAGATTGGTAGAGTTGTGTGGGTTGAGATAGCTGTGGATTGCAATAGAAGACTGAATTTTGCAGAAACTTAGAATCGAACACATAACCTTGTTCTTGTGGATAGGGTTCCTTAACCAAAAGCCTAAACTGGGGATGACGGCATGGTATCCACTTTCCAAATATTATTCACAACGGCTTGCTAATAGACTTGTAACGGCAGAGAGTGCTGAGAATAAGAAGAATCGAACACATAGCCTTGCACTTTTCGATATGGGTCCTTAACCAAAAGCTCGAACCAGTGGCCATGGCAAGGTACCCACTTTTCAAGTGTTATTCACAACAACTTGCTAATATACTTGCAACGCCATGCAACACCAAGAATAGGGAGAATGGAAAAAGAACAAGTCACTGATAGAGGTAAGAGAATCATGATCAAAGTAATCAGTGACTTAAGAATTTGGCACGTGTCCTTTCCAAAAAGAGCATCCTTTTGTAATTCTCCTGCGCCGTTCTGCCCAAGTCTCGGCTAAAACTAAAAAGAGATATACAAGAAGAAACTTTTAACCTAGGTAACTGCCTCTTAACAGTTTCTGCTAGCCTGGCATCTAATGCCAACATGGCTGAGCAGATCACAAGATTTGTATTGGAGCTTCAATTCACCCTCTGGTGGAGTGCAAACCTGTGAAGGGCAAGGGCTACGTGGCACAGTGATGGGCAATGTCAATGCGAGGTCTTAGATTCAATCCCTATTTGGTCTATTTTGTACAACAGTTCCATGGGAATAAAATCCTCTGTATCTATACATCAGGGTTTAAATTTGTGAATTCTGATTGGGATGTGAAAAGCAACCCATAAACCGACAGGTTTTCTTAGATTGTGGGATGCTATACGTAGAAGTGGTTGGAATTGTTGTGTCACCGGGATTGTTAGGGCTCAATAAAGTAACCTTAGTTGCCAGTGTATACTGTTCAGCAAAATTTTAAGTAATAGGGGATTTAAAAAAACAAAGAAAAAGAAAAGAAAAGAAAGCCAACAGCAACGAAAAAAAGTCATAGAAAGAAATAATTTGAAAAATTTTCCATTTCAAAAGATAAGAACTACATGTATTGTTGGCAAATCTAATAAGTTTATGTAAATTTTGTATAAAAGCTTATCTAAGATTACTAAATGTTAGTTGATTGGAGAATTCATTTTCACTCCAATCTATAAATAGTAGATGTAGTGATACATTAGATTAAGCTCTATAAACTTAAAAAAGCTTTATGTCACCACCAAAGTATTTCAGCTTTGGATGCTTCTGGTGGAATCTCTTAGGATGTATTAACACCAAAGTTATTTTTTTCATTTTTGAATATCTATAGCATATATCCTTGCTTTCTTGCATAATGGTAATTAGATGACTCCTTTTTGTTTCTGTTTTGATGTTGACCCATAAATAGGCAAAAACTATCAGTCTTTTATATTTGTCTGTTTCTTCATAAAATTTGTTCCTTTACCTTAGATTTCACTTATGGCTTTTCTCACCTTATCATAAATTGGTTTATGAACTGCCAGAGTTGTTGGCTGACACTGCCTGCTGTGGAACTACTGGCAAGATGAAGGTTGTGGCCAGATTTTCCATCAATCCAATTGACTCTCTGGTCCTCTGTCATCAGAATATTAAAGACTTATCAAGACAAAATAAAGTAACAGTTGCACAAAGGTCTGAGTGCTTGATCGGAAAGTTGTTTCAAACTACAGTGACAACATTTCTGAAGTCTCAGGTATGCTTCCTTCTGTTGTCCCTTATACCAGATGGAGTTATAAAATGTTGCTTATCTCTGTTATTTCCCTACCGTGTCTATTGGTTTATCCACCATAAGAGTAGACTCGGACCACTTCATGAATGCTTCTGGTGCCCCTTCTGCTCATTTCTCATTTTAAAGCGGAAAATATTGGAAGAGATTTAATTTCTACTTTTGTTGTATAGTTTTACCCAATGGCAACATCCATTTCGTTTAGTTAGTGTGTGGGTAGTCGGGTATGCCTGCATTAGTGTAACATGAACTGCGGAATAACTTATCTACATCTTTCCTATTTTTTATATCTATGAATTACATTTGTTTTTGTATTTTAGTTGATTCAACTTTATCATCATGTTACGATCTTCCCTTACATCCATTCCTTCCTTTTTTTGTTTCCTTAGATAGAAAGGGTTTAATGAAAAAATCCAAGAAAACTCTTTTCTCCTTGAGAAGTAAATCATTTCCTTTTTTTTTTCTTTGCTGCAATTCCAACTAGAATGGAAGGGTATCCCACTTGCAATTGGCCACAAAGCAGGACTGCTGTTGGGTATCTAGGATATGATGTTATATTGTATATTGGTGTTACAGAGTAGTTGGCATGGGGCACACATAACCCAATATTTATCGTATTGAGATATTATATTGCAAGAATGAGTTGGCTAGGGTTATACCCTCCCCTAATATTCTAAGGTGAGTGACTGTAAATAACAGATAATAGAGTCGTAAGATATTAAGTCTTCCATTTCGGTTGTCTTGCCCTTGAAGTGGCGCCCTCATATTGGGGGATGTTCTGGAGATATTCTTTCCTTAAGGAGTATTGATTGTTTTTTTTTTTGGCTGGAGAGAAGGGGTTGTACTTGGATCCCTCACCTTTGGCAAATCACAACTCTCTCCTTTAGAGCTTGAGAGTTTACAATCAGATTCAATTCTCATTTAATTGAGTTGCTATAGCTAGATGCCTACGTCTTTTTTCATAAAAAGTCTGAATTCTTGATCTTCTTCAATTTTCTTTGTAAATACAAATATTCCAAAATTCAGCATCCTTCTTGACATTTTCCTGCAGCAGCCTTCACAATACCAAAAGTCCACCTCTACTGTCTAGGCACTACATCTTAGTAGAGTAATATTTTCAAAACTTACGCTATCATAGTCCACTTTACCAGATCTAGACTGCTAGTTTCCTTCCTGAAGCATAAGTACAACCACAAGAATTGTAATAAATTGTTTATATGAAAACACATTAAAGTTATAAAATATAACAAATATTATCATGATAATCATTTGAAACTTTTTCCATATTGGATAGTGATTTATGTTGAGTATCAAGGTTTTTGACAAGCAGCATAAGAGCAACAGTTTGGGCAAGTGGTATTAGTTTTGTAATAAGATCAAGAAGCATTTTGAGAGTACTTGATGGAGATGTTGTGCGTGTATGATTCACGAATTGAGAAAATTTTTAAGTTGGATCAAAAACGCTACATGTGACATTCATGCCATAGGACTTTTAGTGTACTTGAGTTACTTGGTTGGACACATTGACAAGTCAAGAGGAAGAATTTGGACAAAAGAACCTGCAGGATTTTATTGATCATTATTGTAACATTGGTTCATGACACAAGAGGAAGTGAAGAAGTTGTTATCACATGGGATCCAAGACCTCAAGATGCATCTATTGTACAATGATGAGTACAGTTGTGCCATGTGCTTGGTAATATTATGCTTGTTGGGCAAGTCAAGAGTTCAAGGATCCCAACATGGCTTGTGCCATACATGAAAGGGATCATAGATGGCGCAAAGCTCTGATTGGGCCTTGGATGAAGAATTTTTCTATGGCTTTTCATGCCATTGCATTAATGCTTAACGCAACAATGAATTCAAAATGTGCATGTAGCTAATTGGAGTCGACAACTGAATGTCATGGATTGAACACTGACAATGTTTTTGTTGTGCATGTCACACTTACCTTACAACTTTAGTAGGAGCATGCAGGTGGTTGTATAGGAAGTGTGCATAACTCACATTGCAAGGCTCAAAAGCAACAAAGAGATTCTTTGGAGGAAAAATCAACCTACGAGGAAGAGGACAATAATGATGAAGAGGAATTGAGCAGCTGTTGTAGCACTGCAAGTGCTAAGTAGTGATCATTCTACCTTCACTTCCTTGGGGGGAGGATCCACCCTCAGGATCGAGGATTTGTCTTTTTCAGTACTAGTAGTTAGGGATCATTAGGATGTTAGTAGTAGCAAACCTATCAAGCTTGATGATATGTAGATCATGGAGGTTTATGGGTTAGGAGATTTTGAGGCGTTGGATTCATCTCTATAAGATGTGATATCAAAGTATGTAGAGGATGCTAGCTTGGTTTTGGCTACTACTTCTTATGGGGAGGATGTGCAACAAGCAAATCCTTTGCTTGACCCAAAAACACATGTGGGATAAGCAAAGTCTCGCTAAGAGGTATAGTAGTAACAACCCATATAGGGATACATGCAATAGGAGAGGGTAGGTGTCACTTAGGAGGAGGATGTTCTGTTATAGAGGAACAATCTTTGTTAGAGGATGATGGTATGTTAGAGCAGTTAGAGCACCTTGAGTACAAGAGACTATCAATGCTACCTGCACTAGTTGACCGACAAGTATTGCAAGGTGTTGAGATACAATGTATAGCTGGCTTCTTTGACCAACTAGTTAAGTGATCACTAGTGTGTAAGAGAACTTATTCATAAGTCCCATAGATGAATGGCTAATATGGGTATTGTGACTGACTAATAGGATAAAAAAACTGTACAATTGATTGTGTCTTGACAATTGACGACCTCACTTAGAGAGTCTAGATGATGTACGAGAATGGGAGATTCAAACATAGTGTATTCTTGACATGTCATGCTTGTCACTCCATATTGTGATCTTGTACTGATAGCCTTCGATTGTGTATCTTACACCAAGTTGGTTAGTATCAATTCAAACACCACATTTAGGGAAGTGTTACACCATTCATGAGGAGCTTGGGTAGCTCTTGTGGCAACTCAATTATGTGGCATACCAAAGCTAGCAGTTTGTGGCTAGACTTTAGATGCATTTTGATCATTGCAAGCAACTACACAAGCAAGTCAACTACAAGGGATGTTGTACTTAGTATCTTGAAGAGAAATTATGACTCTTTCAAGAGAGGATCGAGTCGAAGGGGATGAGACATTAGGCTGAGTTGAATTCCTTCCATCTCCAACATGAGGAGCAGGTGCATCATATTGCAAGCCTAAAGTCTAAGTTGCAAGAGCATAATCAATAGTTGATGACCACATCTAAGCAGTTGAAGAAGTAGCAAAAGTTGACAAAATTTGAGAAGCAATGGGTCAATCACAGTTGCTAGGTCAAGCACATGTAGCACAAGTACGAGGATTGCCGAGATTCAATAGCTGAAATCTTCGCTCTCTCGTTTTTCCATGCAACACTCACTTTTTGCTACAACAGAGGTTGCCCAAAAGGATGTTCCAATGATGTAGTTAGGGCGACACAAATCCGTTTAAAGTAGGGATCCTATGTAGCGAACGAATTCGATGATTTTGCATTAGCTCAAGCATTACCACGCTAGTGATTCATAAGAGCATTTTGTCTTTCACATGGCACGTAGGAGTTTATCATAATTGTGTATGTGTTGCGGTTTGTCATATGTTTGTCCATAACAGCCAATGTGTTTGTTTTAGTGTATGTCTCCTAAATTATGTGGCACTTTAAATTTTGACATGTGTTTGAGTATCTGGTAGTTGGGCCATGGGATGGTGGCCAACTACTTCTCAATAGCCCTTATATATATTCATACCAACGCCGTTGGTTATGTTGGTATCTGCATAGGAGAAGAGAATGTTGTCATTAGTGTGTGTATATTCATGCATGAGAGCGTATGTTGTCTAGAGCATTGCTGTTATACTACATGAGGCTAGATTGTAGACGTACTCTTTTCTAAGAGACAATGACACACATTGGTTATTGTTTTGTTATATTGAATTCCTGTATATTTCTTTAAATTGCATATTTATTTTTGTTGTTAGTCTTTGTATGTGGCTTGGAATACGAAAATGTATTGTACATAAAGCAATGTCGATGTAATCCAATAGTCATTAAGCTTAATTACACTCATAGTAGGATTTCTTCATACAATTATGCTTAAGAAAGGATACATTCAAGACAATCCCTTAATAAGGGAATCACATACAAATCACAATCTCACATGGTCCCTCTTCTATGACATAAGACCTATATTAATAGCTCTATCTTATAACTTGCATAGGTTAAAGCAAATAACTAACCATCTTACCTGATTGATCCAACACTACTGTAGCATTATGTATGCCACATATCGGTCGTGTTAGAGAATCCATAATTACAAAGGAACAAAGTATTTCCATAATTTCATGAGAGATTTGGAGAATATAGGTAAAATCAAGAATCCTTACTAGCTACATATAATATCTCAATAACTACAACATGATAACAATGATAAAATAAAATACCTTTATATAAGCTTAAGTTGGTGAGATCTACAATAGTTGATCTCAACCATATATTATAAAATAATAATAAACTATCCCCATGACAAAATACAAGTCGATTATAAGGCTATTGCAAAGTATATTGAAGGCCTTGACAAGCAGGTTTACGTGTTCCAACATCCATCCTTCAACACAACTTGGAAGGATAAAGGAAGGTGGCATTACACCAACATCTCCGCTTAATAATAGCTTCCTGCAACTTGAATGTGTCTTTTCTTCTCCGTTTCTAATTTGCCAATGAAGATGTTTGAACAACGGGAGTAATATAATGTGTTACCATCAAATAGGATACTCTGCAATACTGTTCAAAATCAAAACAATCCACAACTAGAACAACAGTCTTATCATCGTCATTTAGATCATGAGTACCAATCAAGAAATTCTTCCCACAAACTTGATTGACGGTAGCCTTCCACACAAATGCACAATCCAAGGATTGTCTTCCCATCATTGTAGGATCATGTAGGTGGATCTCTCATACATAGTACTCAATCCATAAAATGAGTCCCAAACCGTGAATGACTTAAATAAAGGAAAGCACAATCCCAATTTAACTGTGACGCAAAGGCTCCATAAAAGTAGATGCAAGTGAGACTAATAATCTCCAAAGGGGAAGGTGTAGAACAAATGTACTAGTCCGCAAACCACAACCTCCCAATAACTGCATCTTGCAAAGTCATCATGATGATTAAACAACTGACCATGCCCAAAAATTATGCATATATCTTGCCTAAAACACAAAAAGTAACATGTAAAATGACCAATCATCAGTCAACCAATCTTAGTGATGATCACCCATGAAATGGCACAACGATACAAATGGCCACCCATAGAAAAACATGACTATGAAAATGATTAAAAGGGCTCCACATAGAAGCTTACACACCTATATGATCTTCTCATATAAATGCATAAATATTTCCATGATCTAAGATCAATCAAAGCATAGTCAATCTCGATTATTTCCGAAGATTGTCATCTATAACTCTCCAAGGATCCATACTTCCTTAAAGATCCATATCTCTTCAAAAGATTTATACCACCATGAAAGAACCAAACATCTCTAAAGGTCTATGCTTTGAAGAATCATACTGCCTTGGAGAACCAAACCTATTTGAAGGTACCAAATTGCTTTGAAGAATCAAACATTTTCAAAGAATCAAACTGCTATAAAGAACCAACCTTCTAGAAGAACCAAAATTCTTTGAAGAACTAAACGATCTCGAAGAAACAAACCTCTTTGAAGTACCAAACTTCCTTGAAGAATCAAACCTCCTCAAAGAGAACAGTGTTGTTCAAGATCAAATATAGGTTCTTATGTTTCCTCTCTCTCAAAAGGAATGGTGACAACTACAAAATTGATTGGACAAAGTACCAATGGAATGTCCTGCATGAAGTACCAACTCTTGAATAATCAAGACCTTATCTTTCTCTTGTCTTTTCAATTTTCAGGCTTAATTGGAGATTTAAAACCTTGTTTGTTTTTGTGAAGACCACCTTTGCAACCCATATGCCTAAGCAATTGAAGCCAATGCCATGTGTAGGTCCCTAAACATCAAATATATGAGTAGAAGAATGATTATTATTATTATCATGGATAGCACTATCATGAGAAGCGTTAGAAGCAACATTAGTAGAAGTATTAGAAGAACCGTCATTATCCTCACAACCATCAAGAGAAGCATTATCATGAGGAGTAGTTTCATTATTACCCAACAAGAGGTACATCTCCATCACGAGGACTAAATGCATGATTGTTATTTGAATCAGTATCAATAGGAGAATGAGTAACATCAGCCAAAGAAATAGATTCCCTTTTATGCTTAATAGTGCTGCGATCATCAACCGGGCCATGCCTATCAATGTGATCCTCAATAGACTTTGGTGCTTTCGCATATCATCTATGTTTTGAATAAATCTGTGGTTAAGACCTTAATAGTTCTCATTTTATTTAACCTTTTTGAGTAACTTCTCATTTTTAGATTTGAAATATTCATTTTCAGTTTCCAAACTCTCATACCCTGATTTGAAATTCTCAATTTCTTTCTTTCTAATGTCAGTAGCGTCACAGCAGAAGCCGACCAACACACGTCGATGTGACGCAGATAATAAACAAATGCTTTTATTAAAATAACAGCCTTGAATTTACAAGCATTCGAAGATGCATTTACAGATTCAAGGGGCAGATATGTCAATGCCGCTCTGTGTTTGAACACCACAAGACTCAAAATCATGCAAAGAGATAAATTAACAAACACCAGGCCGCCATGTGGCAATACAGAGCTCACAACCCACCCCCCTAACTACTGATCGAATTGAGCATTTATAGGCTCTGATAAATTCGACCGTTACAATATGACCATTACAATATGGTCGTTACAATATGACTGTTACAGAGAGAAGACCATTGTAGGGGAACGGTTACAAAAAAAATAACTAACCGAAAGAAAATATGACCGTTAGGAATTTAAGAGAAATTCGACTGTTACAATATTAGAGAGAAGACCGTTGCAGAGAGAACGGTTACAAAAACTAACCGAAAGAAAATATGACTGTTAGGAATTTAAGAGGAAGAGGGTTAGAATGCGATGCTTTTGCATCAAATTCCTGCTCATGAGCTCTTCAATTGTTTTGAAGCTTGATTTGCGCGTCTGTTGCCTCTACCTTGACCAACAGGGTGTGTGTATGCCATTGCCGTCATGCTTAACAATTTTGAGTATCTTTTTCACCATTCAAGCGGATCTTTAAGCAAGTTCTGTTTCACACTTGTGGTAATCCATGAAATGCCGAGTGTCTGTTTCACCACTCGCGCAGATCCTTAGGCAAGGTTTGTTTCACACTTGTTGTAATCTACATACACGTTCTATTTCACACTTGTGGTAATCCATGAAATACTTGGTGTCTGTTTCACCACTCGCGCAGATCCTTAGGCGAGTTCTGTTTCACACTTGTTATAATCTACGTATACGTTCTGTTTCACACGTGCAACACACTTGGGATAATCCATGAAACATCGAGTGTTTGTTTCACCACTCATGCAGACCCTTAGGCAAGTTCTGTTTCACACTTGCTGTAATCTATGTACACGTTCTGTTTCACATGTGCAACGCACTTGTGGTATTCCACAAAATGCCGAGTGTCTGTTTTACCACTCGCGCAGATCCTTAGGAAATTTCTGTTTCACACTTGCTGTAATCCACTACACGTTCTGTTTCACATGTGCAACCACTTGCGGTAATCCACGAAACACCGAGTGTCTGTTTCACCACTCGTGCAGATCCTTAGGCAAGTTTTTTTTCACACTTGCTGTAATCCACGTACACATTCTGTTTCACACTTGTTGTAATCCACGTACACGTTGTGTTTCACACTTGTTGTAATCCACGTACATGTTCTGTTTCACACTTGTTGTAATCCACGTACACGTTCTATTTCACACGTGCAAAACACTTAATCGACAGGCAAAAGCACACACAACCCCGCAGGAAATGTTCTGAGCTCTGATACCACTTGATGTTAGCAGCGCCATAGCAGAAGCCGACCAACACACGTAGACGTGACGCAGATAATAAACAAATGCTTTTATTAAAATAACAACCTTGAAATTACAAGCATTCGAAGATGCAGTTATAGATTTAAGGGGCAGATATGTCAATGCGACTCTGTGTTTGAACACCATAAGACTCAAAATCATGCAAAGAGATAAAATAACAAACACTAGGCCGACATGTGGCTGTACGGAGCTCACAATCCACCCCCCTAACTACTGATCGAATCGAGCATTTATAGGCTCTAATAAATTCGACTGTTACAATATGATCGTTATAATATGGTCGTTACAATACGACCGTTGCAGAGAGAAGACCATTGCAGCGGAACGACTACAAAAAAAAAAACTAACCGAAAGAAAATATGACTGTTAGGAATTTAAGATAAATTTGACCGTTACAATTCTAGAGACAAGACCGTTGTATAGAGAACGGTTACAAAAAACTAACCGAAAGAAAATATGACCGTTAGGAATTTAAGAGGAAGAGGGTTAGAATGCGATGCTTTTGCATCACTTTCTTTCATGTAACTTATTCTCAAGTTGAATTTTCCTTTTGAAAATTCAATCATTGTTCTCTTTTTGGAATACTCATAATCCTTACGAGTAAACTTGGGATCAGTAAGGTTGCTAATTTCTCCTCCAAGATCTCTAAATCTCTTTAGCATTCTTCACTTTAGAGACCAAAGGAAGATGTTCATTTGTAATTGTTGAGAGTAGTAGCTTGACTGCTTCTTTGCTCATTTGTTTCCAATCATCTTTTTGGTCCTTATCAAGTCCAATTATAGAGTACAGTTCCTTGTAAATAATGAAGGATTTCGTTGAAGATTCCTAATTCTATCATTATCCCCATTTAGAGGTTCAATGTCATGTAGAATATTTTAAAAGAATCAATGTAGAAGTCCATACTGTTTTAACCAAAATTTCAAAATTCCTATAATTGATGAGTGAAAATTGACCACACCACTACAAAATGCTTGGAAAAATGAATGAACGGAAAATGAAAAATATCTTTGTATGACAGTCATGGGATCCAAAAATTCAGGTGCAATATGGCTCTCAATCAGGGTATTCGGGTTGACCAAACTTTGACTGTTCATTTTGAGGGGTACAATGGCTGACCTTTCAAAAAGCAAAAACTATAATACCCTAAAATTTCTTGCAGATGCTGAATATGCATAGAGATCCACAAAATTTAGCTTGGATTCCAAGAGGTGCAAATAATTAAAAATAGTAAATTCACAATTTTTGGAGGTCAAATGACCAGATCTGGAACATTGTGAAACTGGAACTGTTGTCAATTTTGACACATTTTGTCTAAGGGGTGAAATTTTTAAAAGCTGTTGCACTGTTTTCATGCTTAGATCCTTTCTCTCCTCCCTTTCTCTCCTCCAAGATCAGCTCCGCTCAAGAAGCAGGCTGACCCTTAGTTTCGCTCAATTTCGGGGCGAAGGACAACTCGAGCAAAAAAAACAAAAACAAAAACACTTTGGAAGCCTGAAAATTTCTAAGGCATGGAAGGCCTCAAGTTCGCCCAAATTGCCAGCGAAGCCCAGCTTCGGACCCCTCTGGGAGCGAAGTACAGATGGGCATGAAAATATTTCTAAGGCATGACAGCCTTAACTTCGCTCGAATCGCTGACGAAGTCTCAGTTTTGGGCTCCAGAGAGAGCGAACCTCGACTTCGGGGTCAACGGTGGCGAAAGCAAGATTTACCCAAAAAATGTCCAAGGCATGGAAGGCCTCAAATTCACCTGAAAGGACAACAAAGCTCAGCTTCGGACTTAGCCGCGAGCGAGGTACAACTTAAGCAGGAGAAAAGGCTCTAAGGCCAGATGCGCCTCAGCTTCGCCCAACCGCCCAACGAACCCCAACTTCGGGCACATCGTCAGGCGAACCTGCTCTCCTTCGCCCAACACTCCATCGAAACCCGACTTCGGGGCCAGTCTTCAGCGAACCTCGGCTTCGGCATTATCTTCGGCGATTGGCGAAGGCACGCTTCGGGGTTAGTGAAAATTGGTTAAGGCAAACTCACCTCGACTTTGCCCAGGAAACCGATGAAGCCTAGCTTCGGGCGTTGACCCAAGCGAAACTCATAGCAAGAAAAGGCGCACTTCGGCACACAAAGACTTAGCTTCGCCCATCCGCCCAACAATTCCCAGCTTCGGGCCTCCAGGCAGGCGAACCTCAGCTTTGAAGCTAATTGCGGCACTTCAGGGTGGAAATAGTTCTAAGGCAACGAGTTCAAGGAACATGGGCTCATCTTCGCCCCAATTTTCAGCGAAGCCCGGCTTCGGAGGTACTCTTCAGCGAACCTTAGCCTCGGACGATGTCTCCAGCTAACTCCGGTGTTTGGGCTCCAGCCCCAGTGAAGCTGAGCTTCGGGCTCAGTTCCTGCGAACTTCAACCAGCATGTCAGAATAAAAAAACTGCACTTCGGACCTTGTTTTGGGTGAGCTCCAGCGAGTGTTTTTAAACGCTAAGGCTGTAACAGGCAAGAGCATTTCCAACGAAGAGGAAGGTAGATGGGCATTCAATGCGCACGAGTTTAAGTCTCCGGCCTATCCCATAAAACGGCCATGTCAGGTCTCGGAAAAGCTCTTGAAGGCAAGCTGCACCAACCGTATTAATGAGACAGGCTGCCCCAACTGCAATGCCCGTCCGGAGCCTAAACACGAGTAAGCCGCAAAGTCTGTCCGAAGCCGCTGTAAACACAAGTGGGCCGAATCCCATGGATTCTCTGTCATCTGACAGGGGTCAAATCTCAGCTGCCCCAGCGGTTTTAGGGTTTTGGCATTAATGATTACGGGGGTAAATCCCTCTATAAAAGCCAACTCATTGTAATGTAATCGGGGGGAACATTTTGCTAGAAAGCTGCTGTACTTGAATTCTGCTTCAATATTAAGACTCCTGGTTTTGATTTTGGACTCTTTTCCTGTGTATGATGCCTTCTATTATTTTTGTCAATTCTGTTCTTTTATATGCATACTGTGAATTCTGCAATCTGGATTTAAGTGTGTGATAAAGAACGAAATCTGGAATTGTTGAAGGATACATATCAGGAAATGTTTCAGTTTTAGTTTCTGTTATACTCATAATATTGATTGCTGCTGGTTTAAGTAGAAGTTAGTAATTGTGCTGCCTGTTATTCCCCTTGGAACTATCTACATTTTTGTTTCTTTCAGTTATTTGCATTTCTTTCAGCACTTTCCCAATTTCTTTCTAGTTCTCTAATCTAAAACCCAGTGTAGTGTGGTAAAGAAGCCAGCCTTCTCTGGAGATTGGCACGGAAGGCATTCCTTCCTTACGGCCTTTCAATCTGTTGGGCGGGTCTAGGGCGCATAGATAAACCAAACCCTTTCCCCGTTGCAGATTCGTAACCAACAAGAACCCCTGGTGTTTTCCTATGAAGATTAAGAATCTGAAAAACTCATTCTGTATTTCAAGATATCTTGATTTTCCACAATGTATATACTTTATAACATATATATGATGTCATTATAGGTGTAGTATATAACATCAGTTAATGCTTGGAGTTAAATCCATACATGTTTATGTAACTCTGACATGGGGGTATCAACACTCTGACCATTTAAATGCTTTTTGGGTAATGAACTCCGCTTGAAGGGGAGCTGTGACCTACATATGTCATAGAAGTGTTGGTTATCATTCGTTTTCTTTCTCATAAAAATTAAGGTAATTTGAAACAAATGACAGTTGAAAATTGACCATAGCAACTTGCATCTATTAAATCCGCACAATATATTCCTCAAATAAAATATAGCGAGTTATGTCAAAGCTTTCAACTTGGGAATAGTCCAAAATATTGACAGTAAAATTATTTAGATATTTGTACTTTCTCCATGCCATTAATTATAAGGGACATTGTTGTGCTTAGAGTTATACTACGAGTTTGAATAACTCTTACAGAAGCAGGATATGAAAATGAGGAGGAAAGTCATAGCCAGAGAGTCAACTACAATAAAGGGGATAACCTACATTTCATTAGTAATGAAATATTCTAAGAGTTCAATTAAAAATTATACTCTAGTGCTACCGCAGGGAACAACTTAAAATCAAAGAAGAATTTCACACAGTACTAACTGCAGTGTAGGACTGTGAAAAACACACAACCTCGCTTGCACGTGGTGGGGGGGGGGGATTTGCTGGAACCCCTGCTTCTCCGCTCAAGGGTCTCTTTCCAAAGGGGACCTCGAAGATATGAGAATCTTCAATGTGTGTAGGTTCTACTTCGTGTATAAAACATGGTGTCTATGTGTGTTATGTTGATGTTGTACTTGTACAGTGTTTAATGGGTTTATTCAACAAACACCTAAAGTTTTGGATTGCTAATCTGACTCTTTATCGAGCCTTAACAAGATAAAATTTAATCAAACCTAAAGTAAAGATCATCTAAAATGCATGCTAAGTATAAACACACAAAATGCAAGAATACAAGAGCTAACCTAGTATGCTTTTTTTATTTTGAATGAAGTCTATGATAGAAGGATGTGTCTTTTGAGGGCAGTAAGAGAAATATGCAGCGAACAAGCTATCCTAGGATGCAAGCGATATGCCTTTGATTTTTGCCTAAGTGCATTTTTGAAAGAAAAGTATCTATGCTAAAGATTCTTTGGTTTGCCAAAAGAAATGTGATTTAGATAGTCAATTAATCAGAAAACAGAGAGCTGCAAACTGAAAATAATGAAATTACAGCAAGTTGGGAGGTGCCAGGTGCCAAAATTACCTAAACCGGTACCTGATCAAATTTGTCACTGCTTCTCAAATTTTCCATTGGTGTTCTTGACATTGACTGACGCTTTTGAAAACCTGCAAAATGAGAGAGGAAAAATTAGGGTTTCTGATTTTGGGGGTCTGTCTGATTGCAAAGAGGTGATAGGCTATCTTCCTAGCTGATCAGACCCCTGTTAAAACAAAATTGAGTATTATTTGACCTCCTTTTGGAATGGATGCAAGGTCTGTCAAATTTGAGTGGCAAATTTGCCAGCGGCGATTTTGACAGACAATAGCATTTTTGCTCTGAGACAGGGCTGACTGAGTTTTGGGTCGAACTTTGGGACTGTTTTGGTCAAATTGAGTTCGGTTTAGAGGCATAGGTAGAAGACCTTAATTCCTAGGGTCTGTTGCTTACAAATTATCAAAGTTTAAGCTAAATGAATTGCAAAATCCACCACAATTTGTAAAACAAATTGGATATTCTTGAAAAGAAATGGATAGTGCCTAAGGAATGACTGAGATTGAAGTCTACGGGTACTTAAGTGCTCTAGAAATGTCTCGAGGATGCCTGCTAATGGGAGAGGAATGGTTTGCAAGATCTAATTAAACTTATGCTATAGCAAAAGAAGTGCAATACAATGGAAATTAAATGCTAGATGAAAGTATATGTACTGTTGCTAAATTTTTAAAGTAATCTACAGCAGAGAACAAAATGAAAAAAACATGAATGATGAGATGAAAATGCTTATGGTAGGATAAGCAAGACAATGTTAGTCTTGTATCAATACCAAAGCAAGCATGAAGAAGGATTACTTGAAAGCAAAGTGAAGCTCAATGTAAATTCATGAAGAAACATAGGATTAAAGAGCTAAATAGTGAATGTAAGCCTGCATATAGAAGGTTTATGAACATGGCAACGAAAGGATGATATAAAAAGCCTGCAAGTAAAGCAATGTTAACCATATGCCTGCAAATAGGGAGGATTAGTGATTATAATGCATGGGTAGAGGAAGAAATGCAGTTAGTATGCCCAAAAATGAAAAGATATATGCCTATGAATGAAAAGAAACTTCTGTAAATGAAGGAATATGAAGGTAAATAAGCATGGAGTAGCTGTAAACATATGTTAGAAATGTAAAACATGCAACAAAGAGAGATTAGTAGTTGTAGATGAAAGAAATGAATGCAAATAAGCTTAAAATGGTCTGCAAAAGAGTGTTAGAAATATGAAATGAGCAATAAGAAAGAAATTAGTAGCTATGAATATGAAATCCAAGTTAGCAAGGCTGAAAATGAAAGAGGAAAATGCATGAATGAGAACAAGAGAATGGAAGGAAAGAGAAGCTAGGAGTTATACAACCTAGCAAGAGCTCCTCCTTGCCCCAAGATGCTTCTCCTTGCCTCAATCCCTCTTCTTGCCTTGCTTGACTTGCCCCAAAGTAGCTTGATGAAGATGCTCAAATGAAGAGATGAGAGATGCAAATGAAAGAGAAGACAAGAGAATTTTAGTAGAGTATTCCTAGCTCAAAATTGCTTATGGAATGCTTGCCCCAAGGGCTGCATTTATAGGTTTTTGGAGGGGGGATTGAGAGGGAAAATTGGTTGAGATGCTCTTAGTTTTTTTTTTGAATTTGCAGGCCTGGTTCATTGCTGGAGCATGTGAAGACAGAGGAGGTTGTGGGATGAAGAAATCCACGTGCCTTTGGCTTGTGTTGGAAGATTCTGGCCATTTTGGCAAATTCGCCACTGGCATTTTGACACTAATTGGCGATTTTGACCAACGGTCAATTTGATTGGTCTAGGGTTTGAAAATTTTCATTTTGCAAAAACGCCACTGGCGTTTTCGAAAATGAGTGGCGGTTTTGACAGGGGTTGAAAATGATGTCCAAATTGTTGGGTTTGAGCTGATTGACTATCTGTAGATGTTTGATATCTTGTTTGATGTCTTTTGCTTTGATAGTGTATCAAAATTGGGTGTCTACATGCAGGTTCCCTAATTTTTCTTGTTGGAAATACAACCATTATGTTTTCATTTTATTGGAAGGGTGTGAAGAGGAGTTGTGCTAGGAAGGGCGATTGACTCTTGCAATTTCACATAAGCATGACTTTACCACAATATCTCCAAAAGTATGGGGAGTGTGTCTATGGAGAAAGGACATCTATATGGGGGTAGGTCACCTGGACAAACAGACTTATATTATATAGACGCTTATCAGCCAAGTCGTTGAACTATGGAGACAACTTGTAGAGCTTTCTTAGAGAAACCATTGACAACCAAGATTTGAAGTTTGTGGATGATTTTCTGAAGGCAATAAATGACAAGAGGTCAAAGCTGCAAACTAATGTAAATCATTGTGACCAATAGACTGTGACAAAATCAATGAGTAGTGGCCTCTTGTTAGAGTAATATTCCATTACTTGGGATACTTACCAATTACTCCACTAGGTAAAATAAGCTAGTGTATTGCATTACACTACTTAGGATTTATTACTACATTTACTGTTTTAGTTTCTACCATATAGATATTTACTGTCCTAAATATCTAATGGTAACTGTTGGTTACGAATCTGCCATGAGGAAAGGATTTGTTGTTATTGCGCCCAGATTCGCCCACCAGATTGAAAGGCCGGAAGGAAGGGATGCCTTCCGTGCCAATCTCCGGAGAAGGCCGGCTTCCTGTGGGGTTTTGTTAAGATAAGAGTGCAGGGAAAGAGATAAAAATGCAGAAAGAGATAAAAGTGCAGAAAGGAATTCCAAATGTGATTGGAGTTGGGTGGGGAGAATAAGCAACACGACAACGAATCAATCACCACTACTAACAACATTCATCTACAAACATACATTGAAACTACAGCTATCAGCGATCCCATGTATCCTCTATCTATGCATTCCAGGAATACCTGGCCACCAAATGCTGGAGTCCAGAGTTCAGTACAACAACAAGCAATGACACAAGAAACATGAGGCAGAAATGACAAGGAGAGGCAAGCATGCAAGATAAAAGACAAGAAGCGTGAGCCAAATATATGTCCATATTTGAGGCAAACGCACAGCTACAATTGTTCCCTAGCAATATATTCCCCTTCCACCACTTACAATCAAAACGTGGTGGGTATTTATAGCCCAAAATTCCCCCCGATTACATTCATGGGCACGAAGTCCCAGACAAGACAGTAGCTGACACGAGCGGCTGAGGAGCTGCTGATGCTGACTTCTGTCGGGCCGGACTGTCCTTGCAGCATGGTGTCCCTGAAGGCGGTACAACTACGTGGCAGCGCGTTGGGTCAAGTCTTCGGTCAACAGGAATGCGGGTAGGTGCGGCAGATGGCACTTCACATCGGCTTAAATGGTGACAGATGGCGCCGGTAGTGTAGCCCATGCTTTGTCCTTGTGCGGTCAAGTCTTGGCTCGAATCCCGGAGATGGACACTTGTCGGATGCTGATGTGTGACACGTGTCTGCCTTGAAAGGCAGTTTATCCAACTTCGCCAGGAATTCGGGCGCTATCGGGTTGCGCAGGATGAAGACAGCGCAGTTGGAAGGCCTTCTTGCCTTAGCATTTTCTGAGTTGACTTTATCCAACTGCGCACCGGTCAAAGGGCGCACTCCGACTTCGCTGCGAAGTCGGGTGTCGCACCGGTGCTTGTCTTCTTCCGCTGTTCGGACTTCGCACTAGGAAAGGGGCGCACTCCGACTTCGCTGCGAAGTCGGATGTCGCCCCAACACTTAGCTGATTTTCGACGGTGTTCCCCTAGTGCGCCCAGGAAGAAGGGCGCACCCGACTTCGCTGCGAAGTCGGGTGTCGCCCTTGACACTTAGTCAAATTTTCAATTATTTCTTGTCTTGCTGCGCACTTCGGGTTCCCTATTGCGCTCCAATTGAGGGGCGCACTCCGACTTCGCTGCGAAGTCGGATGTCGCCCCAACACTTAGAAATTTTTCAAGGAACACTTGCTGAAGTTTTACTGGGGAAGAAAGGGGGAAAGAAGAAGAGGGAATGAAACTGCGAGGAAGAGGAAGAAAGGGAGAGATGAAGAAAAGGGAAGATGAGGTGAAGGAAGGGAAAAGAGCAGCATACATGCAGAAACTAAAAACATGGCACCCCTGTGCAAAATGTGACAACATTCCTGGCGGCTCGCGGGGTGTCGAGCTCGCCTCGACGCAATGAACCATGCCTTTATCCTTTGGGTGCAGAGGAACTTCCTTCCCCCTGTCTTTTGCTGCTCTGGTCGCTTCCCTTGCGGCAACTGTTCTTCTTCAGGTTCGCTTTCACCAGTTGCCTCCTCAGTCTCGCCTTCTGAATCTGAAGGCTCTCCACTTTCGGCCTCCAGCTTGCTTATGCGTTCGACCACAGCCTTAGCTTGATCCCAGACTGCGGCTTGGAAGGGAGAGGGGTCGCTGATTTCTCTGAGTACTGCGTGAAATGCAGCGACCGCGTGCAGGTCAATGGTGTTATATCTTTTTCCCAACTCCCCAAGGGAAGAGTTGATTTTGCAGTACTTTGACACCATCTGGGTGACCTGCGCTTCTTGAACTGGCTCTGTCCAGCTGTCGATCTCAGCTGTATCTGTCTCGAAGGACAGCCAGTTCTTCTTTAACTGCTCAAGGGTGAGGAACTCACCATCTCTGATGTAGCTCGGGCACCCGTGCTCGGACAGAACGTGAAAGGGAGCCAGGAGAATGTTTCTTTCATGCTCTAAGGCGTCCAGCGCCTTCCTGGCCGTTCTGATCCTTTCTGTCCTCGCAAAATAAGTGTGCAAGGTTACCCTTGCATTTGCCCACTCTAAGGCGAATTGTGACATGGGGGCGATTTGGAGGCCATCGCGCTCTAGTTCCTCAAGTTTCATAGCCAGGTCTAGCCGTTGCTTTGCCTGGTGTTCGGCTTCCTCCACCACAGGCTTTCCCTGGGCAGATACCTCTTCGATCCTGGATACGAAATCCAGAACTGACAGGGATTTGACAAGGTTGGGCTTGCAACCTTGTAGCAGACTTGCGCGCATCTCCTTCGCCTTGCTCTTGGAAAAGGCCGTCGCTTGTGATGCTTTCTCTGCGAGGTGCGACTGCGCCTGTTTCAGCGAATCCTGCAGTTGTGAAATCTGCTCTTGCGCTGCTTTTCTCTCTTGCTCGGCTGTCTGCTGGGAGGCGGCCAGCTGAGCCTTAAGATCTTCGACTTCTTGCTGTGCTGACCCCAACTGCGCGGTAGCCCTAGCCAAGTCTTCTTCGAGCTGCCTTGTGGTATTCTGCAGCTGGAAAAGCGCTTCCTGGGTCTCGAGATGCTTGACAAGGAGGCTGTCTGTTTTACGACGAATACCGCGGATCTCGTATTCTTCGTTGATATCATCAAAGTTCTTCTCCTTTGTCTGAAGCTCATAGTCAGCCTCGGTCATGTCACGGAGAGGCTTTTTCACCTTAGGAATCAGCTTTTCTGTCGTAAGCACTCTCCGATCTAGGTCAAACTTTGTGCGCTTGACCGGGGCGGCTATCTCTTCGGCCCTTCTGCGCTTAACGCCTTGAAGAAAGGAGGCTGACCCTCCCACGGCTCTTACTGCCAGAGGCTGGTCCTCGGTGATACTCATGAAATCGAGGTCTTCCAGCTCCTGGGCATGTTGCGGCATCTTTCCTGCGAACAGTGAAGTAGGAGGGATACCAGAGGGAGTAGCAGCCTTTGAGGGCGACTGGGTCCTAGGAGTGACAGGAGTCTGCGTGGATGGCGCTGGTAGGGTTTCGAGCGTCTGGGGCGAAGGATGCGGAGATGAAGGAGCAGCTTCAGCACTAACTGCGGGTGAGGGCTCTAGGGTTTGGCTCAGGGATTGAAAAGCGTTGGGATCCTGAGCAAACTGGTCAAATGAGTGCAGGCCGCTAGACGGCGGGGTGGCTTGAGAAACAGGAGACACGGCTACGGCTTGCCCTGATGAAGTGGAAGCTGGGGTTTTTGCAGGGCCGACGCGGACTTGGGCGATAGGAACAGAGGACGTACCTGCGGGCTCCACCTGAGCCGACGCTGGGGGAATGGTTGCGGCCTGTTCGGGGCTGTCTAAAGAGACAACCTCTGGCGCTGCTACTTGCGGCTGCTCTGCGGCTGTTTGCTGCGCTGGCTCCTTAGGGCGCTTGGTCCTCTCGACCCTTTTCTTTTTCTTTTCTGCTGACGCTGACCCAGAAGGAAGCGGCAATAAAGGGGCGGCAGGCGCTGATGTCCCCACGGTAAACTTGTACCGGGGTCGTGCTGGAAGAATGCCTGCCGCACTCGGGCTACTGGCTGGTAGCGCGGACGCCTTTTCTGCTGGAGGGGCCAGGTCAGGAGTTGACCTTTCTGAGCTTTGCGCCGCTTCGGGCACTGCCTCAGGAGCTACGGTCTGCATCGGGCCCACTTGGCTGCTGGTCGGAGTCGCGCTGGAAGTCGCTGGAGTTGACAATGACTGAGAGGTGGCCCTTCTTTTATACCTTATTTTTGCGCCTCGGGGAACGCAATTGCCAAAGTCGAAGGGCTGCCACGTGTCGACATGTTCGTCATAAAGTGCCGAAAACTCATCATCAACGGCAAGGTTCTTCCGGCTTGATTTGTCGTGCTGCGTGCGACACCTCATCTTCCAGCATTCGAGGATTTTGTCCTTATGCCAGTTGAGCGGCGCCACCTTAGCGAGGAACCTTTTGAAACCAGCTGACTCCATCCGATGGTCCGGGTTTCGCTCAGG
Organism: Wollemia nobilis; assembly: GCA_028583015.1. Lineage (NCBI taxonomy): Eukaryota > Viridiplantae > Streptophyta > Pinopsida > Araucariales > Araucariaceae > Wollemia > Wollemia nobilis. Next base: position 6,192,282 of record JAQPPZ010000380.1, on the reverse strand, counting down.
ATCGTAAGTGACCTCCTCACAGTAAAATTCATGCCATGGTGGCCATGATTGCATTAAGTGAATGCGCCAGTGGAGGTCTGCACCTGTCCTGTTTCTCCTTTCTTGCATGATTTCAGGTCTAGGACAGATGTGTGTGAACTTTCCCCGGACCCCGATTGGGTCGTACTTCCAGCGCTGTGGCAGCATAATCAGGCCCATATCAATGAGCTCTTGTTCAAGATAAACGTGCTGCCCTATTTCGAAGACTTGAATATTGGCCCAGGTCATTGGATATTGAAATATGTGACCTTTCTTTTTTCCCTGGCCCAATTCTTCTTCGACGTAGTCCATTTGCCGCGCCACCTCCATCCCGAACTGGTGGTCAGTGCAGAAGTAGGGCAGCAAACAGGGCTTTCCCTTGAACCCGTAGATTCGGACAATAATGCCCTGAGTTAGCCTGAAAGTATCCCCGAACTCATTGCTCCACAGATACTTCGTCATAGCCGCCGGTGGGCGAGTCGCGCCGCGGTTGAACAATCCCATGGCCTGGCCCAGAAATTGGATGTTAAAATCGTAAAATGAGCCCTTCCGGTACAGGACCTCAGTCCACTCGTACACGGGGAGCGGCTCTCCTTGTTCATTCGCTTTCCTCAGGTTGGGGACGTTCATCCGGTAATGCATATGGTACAGGCATAGCCATGTGAGGAATGAGCAAAACCGGAAATCCGTTGACTGCTTCTGCTGCAGTCTCACCAGGCTCGCATGAATTGCGTAGGCCAACCAGTCCGCCCAGTCGTAGAAGATTGGGCGCTTCCCGCTTTTCTGCGCCGTAGAGTCGTAGAACTCTCCGTGCAGGATACATTCGGCCATTGCCAGCTGGAACGGCCGTACCACTCTGTCTGAGTCGCAGCCGAGGACCCATGCCAGGATGATGTAGATATACTTGTTTTCAAAACGGTCCAGTGGTATGGGGCCAGTCGGCCACTGTCCAGCCTTTAGCGGAGTCTTCAGCTCTGAATCCAGGAACTCTCTCATCCGCTTTGTCTGAGAAAACCTGCCGGTCTGCTCTTCGATGTTCACCCTCCTGATAATTGCGTCTGGGCTGTACTGAAGCCCTGGGGCGAACGCTGGCTGGACGCTCTCTCGGAAAAGAGTGAACAACACCCTTCCTTTGTTATCGCATACCTGCCGCGCAGCTGGTTTGTAATATTCAGCAATCACCTCAACCAGCTCCGGGCACCAGTGGGTCGGAGGGCACAGGAACCAGCAAAGATTTGAATTATATGCGGCTCCGAGGTGGTGGGAAGGCGAAACCTTACCCACCCACTTTGCGATAGTTAGACGCAGCTTTGTGAGACTGATAGAGAACGCACCATCTTTGTACCCGGACAGACGATTGATTGGCGGCGGCGGAGTCTGGCCAGCTACGCGCCTCTTTGTTCTGGATTTCGCTTTCTTGCCCTTCCGAGGCGCTGCGCTCTCATGGGCGCTAGAGTCTGGAGATTCCTCAGCTTCGTGCGGATCTTCGCTAGATTGTGCCTGTACGGGCGCTTTCCCTTTATCCATCCTTGTCGAGACAATCAGAGACAGGAACAACAGCTTCAGAGCTTGTCAGCTTTATTCTTTGCAGTCCGGGAGTCAGCTTCGAACGTTATGAATTTTTTGGCTGTGCCAGGGTCCTCTTGTAGACAGCAACTGCCACATTAATGGCGCGAGGGAGGGAGTTAGGGCAGTTTGCTTTGGGTTGGTGGAGGCGTTATGATCTTGGCGGCTGCGCATGGGCCCGTTTTTTGAAAAACGTTCCTATTAGTCGTTGGCCCAAGCGCGCCTTACCCTTTAAATGTATCTTCATGGGTAATTGCGCAATCATTTAAACTCTCTCGAACCATGTGCCGTAGCCGACGTCACTGCCATCAATTGGGCACACTTTCCAAAAGACCTTGCAATTAATTAACCCAACCTTGCCATGTGTCGAACTTTGCATCGGGCCCATACTTACAAACTTTTGGCGCCGTCCGTGATGAGCCGTTCGGGCTTCGCCCGGAATTGGGGGCGTGGTCCGACTTCGCCCGAAAAAGGGCGAACTTCGCAAGGCGAACTTCGGACTTCGCCCCAAAAACGGGCGCAATCCGAACTTCGCCAAAACGGGCGCAACTTGGATTTTATGTTTATGGGCGCCAACTTACCAGGGTGCGCCCAAGAATGGGGCGCACTCGGACTTCGCCCAAAAAACGGGCGCGATCCGACTTCGCCCACAATCATGGGCGCAATTTTTTTGAAGTCCGCCACCCGACTTCGCCCCTTGGAGAAGGCGCAGCCCGACTTCGCTGCGAAGTCGGGTGGGCAGCCAGACTTAGGCATTTCAGGCATCTCAACTTTCTTTTAACTGCTCCCTTCCCTCTTCGCACCATTTGATGGGCGCTACCCGACTTCGCTGCGAAGTCGGGTTTTTGCCTCAGACTTGGGCTACTTAAACTATAAACAAAAACTGAAATATTTACATGCTGAAAAACTGGAAATACAAAAAGGGAAATCTGTACAAGGAAGGACCCTTTCGGGCGCCTTCAGCGGTGGTACATCTTCAGGTGGAACCCGTTGACGGGAATGGGGAGAGGATGTCCCTCCATGTCCCGGAGCACATATGCGTTGAACTGATTAACCCGGGCAATCTGGTAGGGGCCCTCCCAGAGGGCATCAAACTTTCCGTGGTTGCCGGGTTTCGCCTTCAACGAGTCCCATTTCAGCACCAGGTCCCCGATTTTGAAAACTCGGGCAGTGGTGCCTTTCGCGAACCAGCCTTGTGTTGCTTCAGCGTGTTTTGTGAAGGCCTGGTACGCTTTTTCTCTGTCTTCCTCCAACTGCAGCAGTTGGCAAAGTCTGTCTTCCACCGGATCCCCGCTGCCTCTTTCTTCATCAAGCATCCAGAGAGCGGGTATTTCAATGTGCGTTGGCAAGACAGCTTCTTTGCCATACACGAGCGCATAAGGGGACGTTTTGATGGACTTTTTGAATGAAACTCTGTCCGCCCATAGCGCCCGATCCAGGAGCAGGTGCCAAGTCCTTTTGTTCTTCTCTACTGTCCTTCGAATGATCTTCAGTAGATTTTTATTGGTGGACTCGGCGAGACCGTTCCCCTGCGGGTAGTAGTTGGAAGACATCTTGTGATAGATGCCAAATTTGCTGGTGTACTCCGTGAGTACTGCGCCTGCGAACCCCGGACCATTGTCCGTCACTATTGATTCTGGGACCCCGAAACGGGTAATCAGGCTTTCAAGGAACCTGATGACCGTCTCTTGGTCGGCGTTCTTTGTGGGGATCGCCTCTGCCCACCGCGTGAAGTAGTCGGTGGCGGTTAAGATAAACTTGTGGCCCGCTGCAGAGTTCGGCGAAATCACCCCGATGAAATCCAGACCCCATTGCTGAAACGGAGTCTCGGCTTGGATCGGTTGAAGGGGCAGGGGTGCTTTTCTGTTCCTGCCAGCAAATCTTTGGCATTGATCACACTTGGTACAGACCGCATGAGCGTCTGTAAACAGAGTGGGCCAGTAGTACCCAGCTCTGATTATTTTCAAGGCCGTAGGCCTTGCAGAATGATGACCTCCAGGCATCCCGGAGTGAAATTCTCCGAGGACCCTAGACTGGTCTGATTTTCTGACGCACCGCAACAGGATGCCGTCGATGTTTTTAAAGTAAAGCCCCTCGGGGCGAAGAGTGTACTTCAAAGCACCTAACCGAAACCTCCTTCTTTGTGAGGCGTTCATGTGGTCTGGACATCTTCCGGTGCAGAAGTATCTCACCAGGTCATCTGTCCAGTCGCACTCCTCGGGTAAGGAGTTGGCTAGGTTGATGCGTGTTGCTGGATCCTCCCACTCGCAGGCGGCTATCTCGGCTGCCGCGCTTCGGGCTAGCTCTTGGCACAAGGCTCGGCCTCTGATTAGCTTGGTTGGCCGCACTTCGATGTCGAACTCCTGGATTTTGGCAATCCATCCCGCTCTCTTGTGACCCGGCTCTCCTTGAATGATGAAGCTTCGAACGTCCGGGTGGATCACAAAGACAGTGATCTTGCTCTGGGAGACAAAGTGCCTGAACTTTCGGAGAGATTTCATGACAGCGTGAACCTGCCGCTCTATGAAGTTGTACTTTTCTTCGTGTGGCTGGATCACTTGGCTCAGGAACGCAATGGGGCGCTCCTCGCCATCATCTCCCTTTTGGGTCAGGACTGCGGCGTAACTCTCTGGTTCTCCCACCGCGTACAGGATGAAATCCTTGGAGTAGTCCGGGTTTATCAACACCGGTGCTTGTGCAATTCGAGCTTTGATCTCCTCGAAGGCTTGCCCCCTTTCTTCAGTCCATAAGAACTCAGTATTCTTTTTCAGCAACTCGGCCATGGGCTTGATTACTTGTGCGAAGTCCGGTATGAACTTCCGCACGAAGTTGATTTGGCCGAAGAAGGACTGCAGCCCTTTCTTGTCGATTGGGGCGGGCAAGCGGAGGAGGGCCTCTGCTCTGTCAGGGTCTATAGCTAGGCCTTTCTCTGAGATGACATGCCCCAGCAATTTTCCTTCTTTCACCGCGAAGACAGACTTCTTCGGGTTTATGGAGATGCCGAATTCACGACACCTTTCGAATATTTGCCGCAGGTGGGGAACATGATCTTCTCGCTTGTGAGAGAAAACAGTCATGTCATCCAAGTAGATGACAATCACTTTGTTGAGCAGCTCTCGGAAGGCCAGGTCCATGGCTCTTTGGAATGTGGCGCCAGCATTGGATAAGCCGAAAGGCATGCGTTGATAGGCGAACGTTCCCCATTTGGTGGTGAACGCCGTCTTGTGCTGGTCCTCATCCTTGACCCATATCTGGTTGTAGCCGGAAAAACCGTCTAAGAGGGAAAATCTTTGGGCTCCAGCAACTATATGGAGGATCTGATCAATTTGGGGCAGCGGATAATGGTCCTTGAGGGAGGCCTGATTCAGATTTCTAAAGTCCACACAGAGACGAATGTCTCCGTTCTTCTTCCTCACAGGAACCAAGTTCGCAACCCAGGATGAATGCTTGATGGGGTAGATGATCTTGGCCTCCAGCATCTTCAAGAGCTCGGCCTTCATCATGGCCTCGATTTTTGGATTGACGGCCCTCTGCTTTTGCCGGAATGGCTTGGCGCCATCTTCTAGCTCAATGGTATGCTGGATTATTTCTCTGTCATACCCCTTCAAGTCCTGGTAGCTCCAGGCTACTATGTCAGGGAACTCTTGACACAATGCTCTGATCTGCTCGAGTTCCTCCCGAGGTGCAGTCTGTCCCGACCTTGATTGATTTTCCAGGTTCTAGCTCCAGGTCGGCGTACTGCTTCGGGTCTACTTTGATCCGGTGAGATATGGCTCGGTCATTTTGATCAAATAGACTTTCAAGAGTAATCAGTCCTTTTGGGACATGATTATTTTTTAACTGTATCAACCCCTCATATTGCTCGTCATCAGGGTCTCTACCTTCGATTGAACAGGCTTCATTTACCAAAAATGTGACGATCTCCTCGTCACAGCTAAACACCTGCCAGTGGGTGTCCTTATCAGGCACAGAAGGCCTGTAAATAGTACGAACCGGCTTCGGCTTCTGGACAGTGTCATCAGCCGGAACGTACCTGGCTCCAACAGACGCCAGAATGTCAGCATGCTTGTTTTTCTCTCGTGAAATAGCCTTGACATTCAACGAGTCAAAAGACTCCATCAGATCCCAGACCCGATTTCGGTACGCCTTGAGATAGTGCTTTTTGGAGGCGCACTTGTTCGTGACCTGGTGGCACACCAGCTCTGAATCTCCGTAGATCTGCAGATGTTTAATCCCTAGTCTCTCCGCCTTTCGCAAACCCAAGCACAGGGCTTCGTACTCCGCCGCATTGTTTGTACAGCTCCAGGCCAGCCTGTAGGTGTAATCCTTCTGGATCCCGGTTGGGGAAACCAAAAGTACTCCAGCACCGGCGCCATTTTTGCATCGTGCGCCGTCAAAGAAAAGCTTCCACAGCTTTTCAGGTGCTGGTCCTACTTCTCTTCTGGCCGACTTGTCGAGCCTCTCAGGCTGAACAATGGTGTAGCAGCCTTGCTCAGTTTCAATCACAGCGTTGAAGTCCCGCAAGGAGAATTCGTCTTCTACTTGCAGCTGCTCGAGAGCTTGCTCTGTCATATCCACTGTCACCAGTTCTTCCTCCGTCAGCTGAACCATGCAATCCTCAGGCTCCTCTCCGGGTATCTTCTCTACTAAGTAGGTGGAAGGCTTCTCATTGAAAATCTTCAGTCTCCTTCCTTTGAAGGGCACTTCCATGTGCGAGTAGTCCAGAGAGAGATACCCTCCCAACTTCGCCGTGAACTCCCTGGAGAGGCACATGCCGAAGTAGGGTTCCAAGTCAACGACCACAACCTCCTGGATGACCACGATGTCGAGAGCTTTGTGCAGCCGAATGGGGATGTCTTTTATGACACCGACTGTCTTGACAGGGGTGCCGTCTAGTTGCAGCACGCCTTGGCTGCTCCTTGTGTACTCCATCCCGATTTCATCGCAGACGGCTCTCGGCATTACGGTCGTAGAAGCACCAGAGTCCACCATGCAGTTGTGTACTATGTACCCTTGCATCCGTAATGACAGATAGAAGGGAGGTGGTCTGTTCTTCCCAGTGGCTGAGACTGTCAGGGGTTGCACCAGGACAGCGGGCTGTATCTGCTTGCCATTCTTCATGGTCTTCAGGGATTCTTGCAGCAGATCAACCTGGCCTGGGAGCTGAAGAGCATCGTACATGCTGATTCTTGCGGGAGTTCTCTTCAGCTCGTCTACTATGCTGTAGCCCGAAGTGCTCGCTCCTTCCGCTTCTTTCGCCGGCTCATACTTCGTCCGGTACTGTTGAGTGGCCTCAACTCTCTGTCTCTTGGTCAGAGACGGATATCTCAGCCTCTCCTGAGCTTGTTCTTTTGTTTCAGCTGGAGGCTGAGCAGCGGGAGCTTTAGCCGGAAGAGGTTTGGCTACAGGAGGCTTGACTGCGGGAGTCTTCGCCGGAGGAGCCTTGTCTTTGGCTGTGTAGGGCCACAGCCTCTTGTAGGGCGGTAGCTCCTCAGGTTGCGCCTTATCTCTTCTGGCGTACACCTTTAAAGGTTTGGCTGCAGCTTCGGCAGACTTCTTGTTTTCCTTGGCAGGAGGCGGCATCGGAACTTCATCTGAGACGGCGAAATTGCTTTCGTCGCCCAGGATCATGTAGAGCTCTTCGTCCTCAATGGCGCTGCCGGCCAAAGTCTGGAGGTAGTGTTGGTGCAGTGTACGTCATCCTCGTCATGCGGGTCGTTGCACGTGGTGCACCAGTTGACCTGGTCAGAAGTACCAGGTTCATCTTCAATGGCAGCATTCCTCGGAGGGGGCCGCCGTTGCAAATGTTGCTCAGGGGGCCGATCTTTTGTCAACGCCGGAGGCGGATATGGCCTCCTTGGAGCCAGGTCCATTTGGGCCTGCTTCTTTTTCAGAACAGTCATGTCGTTAGACATGGTATGATAGCCAGAGGCCAGAGCCCGTACCTCCTGAAGGATTTGATTCTGAATATCATGATCGGGAGGCGGCGGCAACTGAGCTGGGGGAGGCAATGCAGCCAATGGAGGAGGAGTTGAATATTGTGCATGCTGCGGAGGAGCAGGAAGTGCTGGAAAACGTGGAGGACGAGGAGGCGGATAATGAATTTGTGGCGGGCCGTAAGGGTTCACGACCGGCGCCGGGTTCCATTGTTGCTGGGGTTGCTGTCCTGAAGTGGACGGCTCCGAACCAGAAGCTGACGGATATTGTGATCGGGGAAAATCAGGGTAGATGGGCGGTTGTACTCTGTGTGGAAGCCTGCCGATGGAAATGATATCCATTTCAGCTTGCTGGGCAGCCTCGTACAGAGCAGGGAATGTGTTGATTCTGGCAACCTTCAGCAGCAGGCAAATGTCTGAGTTAAAGGATCTCAGGTAATAGTAGGCGGCCTGACCTGCTGACGGTCGGAGTTCGCGAGGTACCCGTTTCCAAGACCTCGCAAACCTAATGTTGAAGTCTGACACCTCCTCTTGGGGGTGTCTCTGAATACTTTGGAATTGATGCAGCAAAGAAGAGGGATCAGCAGACTCGTTGCATCCTTTCACGAGTCTGCCGGCTAACTGTCGCCACCCTGTGATGGATCCCTCTGGCAGTGATCTCCACCAGTAGAGAAGCTTTCCCCTAAGGGAAAGGGCCAGCAGACGGGTCTTCACACTTTCATCAGTGATGGAGTGTAGCGCGGCCAGGGCAAGAATGTCCTGGATGTGTTCATACGCCGTCTTGCCATAGCCGTCGTACGTAGGGATAGACTTTAAGGCAGCAGGGGGCACAGCTTGCTGTCCGGCTAGGGCCAAGGGCCCCGTAGAGTCCACCGCTGGGAAGAGGTCATCATCATCTTGCTGAGCAGCCATGTCTGCTTCTGACCCGGTAGTGTACTCAGTATCGGAACTGTCCGAAGATGTGGATTCTTCTTCGGCCTCAACTTCTTCAATTTCAGCCTCGGCTTCTTCGATTTCAGCCTCGGCTTCTTCTTGGATTTCTTCTTCGCGAGCTTGATAATCAGCCAGCCTGACGCGCTCTCCTGGAGCGGCAATGTCGATTTCGTAAAGGTCAGACTGATCTCCCGGATTCCTTGCTCGCCACCTTCTTGTTTGCATGAAGGCGTTAGGACCGGTCTTCACGGACTCAGAGAATGTTCAAGTATGCGGAGTCGCCAGGTGCTCTGATTTTGAACAGCAATGAAGCGAGCACTAGTACTTCGATTCTGTTTGGGGGTGGGAAACTACCATGTCCCACCGGGCGTGCCAGAGAAACTGTTGGTTACGAATCTGCCATGAGGAAAGGATTTGTTGTTATTGCGCCCAGATTCGCCCACCAGATTGAAAGGCCGGAAGGAAGGGATGCCTTCCGTGCCAATCTCCGGAGAAGGCCGGCTCCTATGGGGTTTTGTTAAGATAAGAGTGCAGGGAAAGAGATAAAAATGCGGAAAGAGATAAAAGTGCAGAAAGGGATTCCAAATGTGATTGGAGTTGGGTGGGGAGAATAAGCAGCACGACAACGAATCAATCACCACTACTAACAACATTCATCTACAAACATACATTGAAACTACAGCTATCAGCGATCCCATGTATCCTCTATCTATGCATTCCAGGAATACCTGGCCACCAAATGCTGGAGTCCAGAGTTCAGTACAACAACAAGCAATGACACAAGAAACATGAGGCAGAAATGACAAGGAGAGGCAGCATGCAAGATAAAAGACAGTAAGCAGAGCCAAATATATGTCTGTATTTGAGGCAAACGCACAGCTACAATTGTTCCCTAGCAATATATTCCCCTTCCACCACTTACAATCAAAACGTGGTGGGTATTTATAGCCCAAAATTCCCCCCGATTACATTCATGGGCACGAAGTCCCAGACAAGACAGTAGCTGACACGAGCGGCTGAGGAGCTGCTGATGCTGACTTCTGTCGGGCCGGACTGTCCTTGCAGCATGGTGTCCCTGAAGGCGGTACAGCTACGTGGCAGCGCGTTGGGTCAAGTCTCCGGTCAACAGGAATGCGGGTAGGTGCGGCAGATGGCACTTCACATCGGCTTAAATGGTGACAGATGGCGCCGGTAGTGTAGCCCATGCTTTGTCCTTGTGCGGTCAAGTCTTGGCTCGAATCCCGGAGATGGACACTTGTCGGATGCTGATGCGTGACACGTGTCTGCCTTGAAAGGCAGTTTATCCAACTTCGCCAGGAATTCGGGCGCTATCGGGTTGCGCAGGATGAAGACAGCGCAGTTGGAAGGCCTTCTTGCCTTAGCATTTTCTGAGTTGACTTTACCCAACTGCGCACCGGTCAAAGGGCGCACTCCGACTTCGCTGCGAAGTCGGGTGTCGCACCGGTGCTTGTCTTCTTTCGCTGTTCGGACTTCGCACTGGAAGAGGGGCGCACTCCGACTTCGCTGCGAAGTCGGATGTCGCCCCCAGCACTTAGCTGATTTTCTGACAGTGTTCCCCTAGTGCGCCCAGGAAGAAGGGCGCACCCCGACTTCGCTGCGAAGTCGGGTGTCGCCCTTGACACTTAGTCAAATTTTCAATTATTTCCTGTCCTGCTGCGCACTTCGGGTTCCCTATTGCGCTCCAACTGAGGGGCGCACTCCGACTTCGCTGCGAAGTCGGGTGTCGCCCCAACACTTAGAAATTTTTCAAGGAACACCTGCTGAAGTTTTACTGGGGGAAGAAAGGGGGAAAGAAGAAGAGGGAATGAAACTGCGAGGAAGAGGAAGAAAGGGAGAGATGAAGAAAAGGGAAGATGAGGTGAAGGAAGGGAAAAGAGCAGCATACATGCAGAAACTAAAAACATGGCACCCCTGTGCAAAATGTGACAACAGTAGCTAGCCTAAATATCCTAGGGTAGTCAATCCTAAACCTAACTCTCTACCTAGCCTAACGCGTTTGTTAGCTTGGTTAGTGGGGAATTAGTTAGGTTTACTATTCATTGTATTATATAAACATTAGTCTTAAACCTAATGTTTAGTTAGATTTATTTGATTATTATTTGATCTAACTTACCTTGCATCACCTCTTTCATAGGTTTACTTGCATAAGCAACCTAAATGGGCCAACATGATTGATCCATTGAACATCAGCGTTTTTGGCATATATTAATATTGGAATCCCACCTTTTAACATATCAAGTGACATCTTCTTCCCCCAGAAGATGTTGATCAACTATTTCCACAATTTGGAAAGCTTCTCATTTATCAAGTAGAAGTACAATGACTCTTGGAATACATTATTCTGAAACAAGATGTAGCATCACACAGGTCAGCTGTGCTCTAGCATCGCAAATTATCATAACACAAGATGGATTAGCTTGTAGGTTAATACTACTCTAAGCATGACTTCTAAGTGGACCCTTGTGTCATTCATAACTTTGGCATTGCATCACTACAAATATACTTCATCTAAAAGTGGTGAGAGGGAGATCTTTCACCTTCCAATATTATGTTAGAACTTATTTGAAAATAAGCACATATTATGGAATATTTTTCTTTCTTCCCCTTTAGCATCCATGATGTCTTTTTTGTTTCTGTCTCAGAGGTGATGGCAATATGGAAATATGCCTAACTAACCTTTTTGAATTAAGTTGGAAACCTGATTTCCGAACTTACAGTAGTTTATATCATTTAAGGATGTTCAAGGTGGATGTAGTATGTGAATCCAAAGAATTGATTTAATGCTACATTGCTTTATGTTGTGATGCAAAGCATGTTGGAAGAAATGAAACTGAAATTATCAGAAGCCTTGGTGTCTTTCCTGTTTCTGTCTCAAAGGTGATGACAATATGAAAATATGCCTAGCTGACCTTTTTGAATTGCGTTGGAAACCTGATTTCTGAACTTAGAGTAGTTTATATCATTTTAAGGATGGTCAAGGAGGATGTATTAAGTGAATCAAAAGAATTCACTTAATGTTATATTGCTTTATGTTGTGATAAAGCATGTTGGAAGAAATGAAATGAAATACTCTTATTTTTTGTGGTTTGGCCGAACTACTTATGTTAATGTTTCTGACATGGAAACTTCTATTATAATTGAAAAGTCCTACAGTGCAAATTTGAAACCTAAACTGAAAATCATAAATCTGAATTTTTTAAAGAGATCTAAACTGTTTTGTAAAAAAGATGAACCACACCGAAATATTTGAAAACCCTCAGAACACAATCTTCAAGTCATTAAATCAACATTGACGATTTAAAAACCTTCGTGAAAAGTTATGGACACAAATTTCTCCCTAAGATGCTTCAAGAGCAGCATGGGCACTGCACTTGGCCAAGGACAGCATTCTAAAGTCTACATACAAAACATTATTCAAATAAACACTCTACTCTAAGACTTAAAGGTCTATTTAAAGTTTCTGCTTTCCTCTTTCCTATTGGTCTTTTTTGTCTGGTTTAAATTTTATCTTAGATGCCAAACTTTATTCGATGAAATATTTGCCACAAAACTTCTCAAGTTCTTTTGCACTAAGGCAGTCATACAACTTTTAATGTGTCTAAGATACTGTGCTAGCCTTGTGACATAAACGTCGACATTCCTCAATGATCCTCATCCATTTATTTCATTGTTTGTCATGGATTGTGGCAGATTTTGTTTTTTGGAAATGGTAACAGAGTCTTTAGCTATGTTACCAGGTTCGGGTTTTATTTTGAGTTCGACAAGGGTGAAACTTGAAAAAAAATTATTATTGGAAAAAATCAGCTATAAAACTTGCAATGAAGTTTGCAAAATAGAAATAAATATTTTTATTAATGTATACGTCTAAAATAAATATAGATGTGTAAAGAATCTTGCAAATGCCTCTTTGAATGAATTGCCCTAAGATCATTTTGCCTTGTTGAGATTGTATTAACTTTTTCCTTGGCTGATTTGTTTCAACCTTTAATTCAAAATCAGATATAAAATTTGCCATGAAGTTTGCAAAAAAAATAAACTTTTTTATTAAAGTATATGTCTAAAATAAATATAAATCTGTAAAGAACTTTACTTTTCATACAAGAGTCTTGCAAATGTCTCTTTGGATGAATTGCCCTAACATAATTTTGCCCTGTTAAGATTGTATTAACTTAATCTGTGGTTGATTTGTGTCAGCCTTTAATTTTTGTAGAGGTAGAAAGGATTCAATTAGATGTAGAATGAATAATGCAAATGGAACAAGTTCTATGTTCATATAAAAAAATGTATAGAAAATATCTTCTTTTCCATTGGCTGCTGTTTGTTTATTTTTTCAATGGGTTATAGGGGATTGAAATGGGGTCCACCTGTACTATATGATGGCTACATAGTACAACAACTTGGTAATTATGCATCGCTTGGCAAGATTTGAACCTTGGTCTTGTTGCCACATTTTGCACGGGGTGCCATGTTTTTGGTTTCTATAAGTGAGCTGCTCTTTCCCTTTCCTTCTCCTCATTTTCCCCTTTCTTCATTTCTCCCTTTCTCCCTCTTCCTTGCAATTTCATTCCCCCTTCTTCTTTTCCCTTTCTTCCCCCAGTAAAGTTTCCAGAACAGAGTGCGCCCCTCAGTTGGAGCGCAGTAAGGAACCCGAAGTGCGCAAGCAGGCAGGATCAAAGCAAAATCTGACTAAGTGTCAGGGGCGACACCCGACTTCGCAGCGAAGTCGGGGTGCGCCCTTCTTCTTGGGCGCACTAGGGAAGTGGTCTGGCAGAAAAACAGTTAAGCATCGGTGCGACACCCGACTTCGCAGCGAAATCGGAGTGCGCCCTTTGACTGGTGCGCAGTTGGGGAAGCTAACTCAGAAAATACTAAGGCAAAATGACCTTTCCAACTGCGCTGTTTTATACCTGCGCAACCCGGTAGCGCCCGAATCTTGGGCGAAGTTGGATAAACTGCCTTTCAAGGCAGACACGTGTCATACATCAGCATCGGACAAATATCCACCTTCGGGATTCGAGCCAAGACTTGATCGGGATAAGGACAAAGCATGGGCTGCACTACCGGTGCCAACTGTCACTATTTAAGTCGATGTGAGGTGCCATCTGCCGCACCTACCCGCATTCCTGCTGACCAAAGATTTGACCCAACGCACTGCCACGCAGCTGTATCGCCTTCAGGGACACCATGCTGCAAGTACAGCCTCGACCGACGAGTCAGCATCGCAGCCTCCTCGCCCGCTCGTGTCGGCCTATCGTCTTGTCCTGGGACTTCGTGCCCATGAATGTAATCGAGGGAAAATTGGGTTATAAATAGCCACCACATTTTCATTGTAAAGTGGTGGAAGGGTAATATATTGCTAGGGAACAATTGTAGCTGTGCGTTTGCCTCAAATACAAGCATATACTTGGCTCTGCTTACTGTCTTTTATCTTGTATGCTGCCTCTCCTTGTCATTTTTGCCTCATGTTTCTTGTGTCATTGCTTGCTGTTGTACTGAACTCTGGACTCCGGCATTTGGTGACCAAGTATTCCTGGAATGCATAGATAGAGGATACATAGGATAGTTGATAGCTGTGGTTTGAATGTATGTCTGTAGATGAATGCTGTTAGTAGTGGTGATTGATTCGTTGCCGTGCTGCTTATTACCCCCACCCAACTCCAATCACATTTGGTATCTCTTTCTGCACTTTTATCTCTTTCCCTGCACTCTTAACCTAAAACACAATAACCCCCACAGGAAGCCGGCCTTCTTCGGAGATTGGCATGGAAGGCATCCCTTCCTTCCGGCCTTTCAATCTGGTGGGCGAATCTTGGTGCAATAACAACAAATCCTTTCCTCATGGCAGATTCGTAACCAACAGGTCTCCTCCTTGAAAGTCAAGGAATCTAACCAGTTGAACTAATGTCATTTAATCAAATGTTAAGGTTATCCATGGGATTGGAAACTTTGTTGATGGTATGAAATTCTCCACTTCCAACCAATTGCCCCAAATCCCATAGGCGCTGTTGTTTGTCTAATTATGTTCATTGAACTTGTAACTTGTTTAAAGTGTTGGAGAATATTACATTATTTGGTACATGCAAATGTACCCCTATGGTACCTTCATGGTACAATTGTAAATATGTAATAGATTAGGTTGAATCTATAGTTTACATGAGTAATTTATATTTCTCCTTTTTATGTAAGTGCCAATGTGTAGGAAATGCACAAGTGTCATATAAGAGTGTAATGTGCAAGAAATGCATAAGTTTCATGTAAGTTAGAGTGCAAGTGTGTATTGAGAGAATGTGCACAAATGTCATGTATGTAAGTGTGCAAATATGTAAAGTGAGGATGTGCACAAGTGTCTTATATTAGGAGTGCATGTAGGAGAGTAAGAGTTATGTAGAAGTGTGCAAGTGTCATAGAGTCAAGTATGCATGTAAGAAGAGAGTGAAGAGTCTAGTATACAAGTGGCAAGATGATAAGCCAAAGGTCATGGGAGCTGTCATATGGAGAGCAATAGTCAAGTATGTGAAGAGTCATATTACTATGTCTATATTATGGAGACAAAGCTCCATACAATGTAACACGAGAAAATACAAACAAGGAGGTGAGAAACAAGCATTGATAATAAAGCTTGTATATAGATTTTGAGCAATTAATATTGTAAGTTTTCTTCATGCTTGTACATGAATGATTTTGGCCATTTACATTCATATTTGATATTATAAGTGAATGTTATTTTCATTATTATATTGGCTTGGATATATATTTAATTGCTCACATATATGATTCTAATATTTATTATTTTTATTTCGTCCTTTAATATTGTGGCTTCTTTATATTGGGACCTGTGATATTTTGTTGTAGTAAGGTTTAAAAGCCAACATAAAGTAGAAAATCATAAAGGTTTAGACATTTTTGATCAAAATCACCAATTACGTAATACTGGTCTCCAAAGATTGTAATATTTGCTCAAGATTAATTTACATGCCAATTAACTAATAGGTATAATCAAGTGGCATTAGCTCAACCGGTTAGATTCCTCAACATTTCAAGGAGGAGACCGAGGTTCAAATATTGGAGACCGAGGTTCAAATCTTGCCAAACAATACATGGATAATATCCAAACTTTGTTGTAATACCACTATGTGGTGATGATGTAATACAGGTGGGGCCCATTCCAATCCCATCTAACCCATTGAAAAAAAAAAAAACTAACAGCTATAGCTTATTTTTCTGATTTTGAGTAGAGTTGTAGGTCCTTGTGCTGTTTCAGTGACCATGCTTCATGCTTACAACTTAAAACAAGTAAAGATTTCAGGTAATCAAATGGTAGCAGGATTGCTGGTTTTTTATGGAGGTTCTTGTACCATTTTTTGTTTTGTTCTTTCAATGCATCAATACTTTCTTGATGCATTTCCTCTAGATGTCTTCCCTGGTTCCTTTTTGTATTAAGGGGCCCCTCAGTAAATTATGCTTACAGAACATATTACTCATGCCTCTTCTCATTTGTCCTTATTTTTTGTTGTTCCCCCTGTGGGCTGCTTTTGACATTTGTTCCCTGAATTACCTTTTTTTTGGCTGCATTAGGGTGTTCATAATTTTTCCTTGTATTTATTGTATACATTTATATCTGCTTGCGTGTCATATGTTCCAGTTCATCTAGCTACATCTTCCTATCTCTATTTGTTTATGTGTGTATGAGAGAGAGAGAGAGAGAGAGAGAGAGAAACGTGTTGACATTAGATCATAATATAGCTAATGCTACATCATTGGTCTGTGGAATCTTACTAACAAGTAGTTTTCTTTACACTGCAGCTTGAACATTGTAGGGAACTGAAGGTGTCAGTTTCTGGAAGTAATTATGAACTGTTTCGAGGAAGAGTAAGGAATTTAAAGATATCAGCAAAAGGAGCTGTGTATAAGGTTTTGATGTTGTGGAACTTCTACTCTAATTGATTTTATTCATTTCTTTGAATATTTGGGCAAGAAATTAGTGCTTAAAAAATATGTGCATTAAGCATTCATCAAGTTGGAGCCAATCACTAGGACATCAGAATTCTCATTTTACTTACTAAATATGTATTCACATGCTTTGTTTCAAATATGTTAGCAATTACTTCAAACATCAGATTTTGATATGATAATGCTACATGGTTAGGACCAACCTTGCATCTTTTTTTTTTTTTGATAAGTAACAATAATATTTACAGCGGGTTTTTTTAAGGGTCCCAAAACCTTAGGTACATAAGTAGCCGTAGCTAAATTTTGATGTTAGAGTAGACCGGGGCTGCGCCCTTGGGGACCAAGCCGGGGCCCAGGGGCCCCGGTGCCTACAAAAAGTCCATCCATCTATGCTGCCAGCAAGACAAAATTTGGCCTGAGGCCACCAAACAGGGAGAAACCTCGAAATTGCCCAGCAGTTAACCCAAAAAAATACTGGCCGCCACCGCTCCAGGTAGCCCTGTAGCCGGGCCTGACTTGAACGGGGGCCCCGACTCGGCAGAGTTAGATCCCCTCCTCGTCGTGGCCGTCGCCCAACCCGCGTCGGAGTTCGGACAGGGCATTGGCCGCCGAGGAAGCCGCTTTTGCGTAAGCGGTCGTGGAGCCGATCGTGATGTCTAGGAAGGCTTTGGTCGGAAAGTTCCACAACTTACTTTCGGAGTCAGAGCTGACTTCGGTGGCTTCCGGGGCCTCCACCTTGGCCTTCTTGGAGCTGCCAGCAGCCCTGCTGCTGCTGGGGGCTGGGCCCTTGCGGATCGAACTTGCGCCAGGAGTCGGGGCCCCGCCTGGGGCCTGAGCCGGGGTTCTGCATTTCCGGGTGGGTCTGCGCCGTTTCGGGGAAGGGGAGGCTTCAGGGGATGGGGTCTCCTTAGATTTGGACGCTGCAGGGGAAGCAACAGGGGAGCCAACCACTTTAGGGGGGAACGGAGGACAGGGGAGGGATGCAATGTAGCTGTGGTTGGTTTGCTAGGGCGTGTCTATACATAACAACCATGAGCCCTTGATGGGAGGGTCGGGAATGATTCCTGCGGGCCCGGTCAATGGTGAGGCTCAGGGAATAAAGGAGAAACCGGGGGTGCTTACCAGCGTGGCTCCACGAAGGTGATTATAGAAACTGAGGTGGAAGCTGTAGAGGCGCTGATCCGGGTCGTCGCAAGTTATATATTGCATCACTGGGACGATGGCCTCGTCAAAGGGGGCCGGGAGGTCAGCTCGGAAGAGGTTGGCCTTGTCCCATTGCTGTTCCGGGAACCGGGAGAGCTCCTCCTCCCAGTTGTGCTTGTCCCGCCGAACAAATCTTCCTTTCTCCTCGTGGTGCAGGCCCGTCACTTCAGTCAGAAAATCCTTGGACACCTTGAAGTGAAGCCCTTTCACTTTGACCTCCCCGTCGTTCCAGGAATCCAGAAATCCCTGCGTGATTTCTTCGTCTGCCCCTGCGAACTTACTAAAGAAGGGAGTGTATTTCTTGGCGTTGGAAAAGAGCCTGGCGGACTCGCTCAGGTCGAGAGTGGAGGGCTCGAGGAAAAAAGCCTTGGCAGCCATGGAAGGCAAACAGGAAGGCCAAGGGCAGGGGAACCAGAGTCGGCCTGAACTGAGAGGGGAGAGTCGCGGGGACAGGGGAAGGGGAAAACACACAGGCATGCGAGTGGGCTCTGAACACGGTTGGGTTAAAAGCTTGCAGGGAGGCGCCAAGGAGGGGAAGGGCCGCAGGCATCGGGAAGGGGCGCTTAGGGTAGGGGACGACACGAGTTGGGAGGAGCTGAGGGGGCGTGGTTGTCGGCAGCCACGTGGGGCAGGGAAGGGGAGCCAACGACAATGCTCCAATTGGCACAATCTGGACGAGGGAGTAGTTTGGGGAAAACTCACGGGAGAAAGGCGCGTGCGGTCTGACTCGACATGGAGTTTTGTTGGAGCGACGCCCGAGGCGGGAAAGGCAGAGTGAGAGGCCGCGCGCTCCAACTTGGGCTTGCCAGGTTTGCTAGCGAG
The DNA here is from genome assembly GCA_028583015.1 of Wollemia nobilis. Taxonomy (NCBI): domain Eukaryota; kingdom Viridiplantae; phylum Streptophyta; class Pinopsida; order Araucariales; family Araucariaceae; genus Wollemia; species Wollemia nobilis. The sequence goes on along the minus strand of JAQPPZ010000380.1, from coordinate 6,173,833 downwards.
GCTGCGGTTATCCAGATCAGGATAAGCCGAAAATCTGACGTGGCCTCTGAAGCGGGGAGCACTTGGCGAGACGTGATGGCGCTTGATCGGATTGGCCAGCCCTCGGGCGGGAGGGTCGTTGGGGCCAATCATCAAGGCGGAGCGGGAAGGAGTATCCCCTGTCCACGTGGGGAGGGCGTGACGTCGCACCTTCAGGGCCCCGGCTCGGGGCGATCTAAGCGCCTGAACTCTCATCGGGGCTTGAATTGTCTTGAGACGCTAATTGGACCAGAGCATCAGGGAAATTCGTGGTCCAGGTAGTGAGATCTTCCGCTGTGGTGGCTTGATTGGCCATGAAATCGGCTGCACTGTTGCCTTCTCTGTATACATGACGAAAGGAGTGGTGAGTGAATCCTTGGAGGATGGTGAGAACTTCCCGAATGGTGTTGTGGATACACCATGAGCTGTTTCCCAAGCTGCGGGCGGCCTTGATGATGACTAGGGAATCGCCCTCGATGATGACTTTTGGGGAGGTCTCCTTGAGGGCTATCAGCCCGCGGAGGAGAGCTGCTGCTTCGGCGAAGTTGTTGGTCTGAATGCCAAGCGGTTCGGCGTACGCCAAGATCAGGGCCCCGTGACTGTCCCGGATGACCCCGCCCGCTCCAGAGGGGCCGGGGTTTCCTTTAGAAGCTCCATCGAAGTTAAGTTTAACCCATCCGGGAGGGGGGGCAGTCCACCTTGTCGCGGAACGACGGGAAGGGGCGGGAGGGGGACCGGGGGGAGCTGGACTCCGAGGGAGGAGAGGAGGGTGGACTCGACCAGCCTTCGGGGCGCCTCGCTCAAGGGGAGGGAGCGGGAGTTCTCAAGGGCGAAGGCAACCGCCTTGGCCGCCACCCACTGGGGGGAGCGGGCCGGGGAGGAGAAGGCTCTGCTGTTGCGCTCAAGTCAGAGTTGCCAGAGCAGATGAGGGAGGCAGGAGCCCCAAAGGAAGCGGAGGAAGGGGTGGGCGAAGGGATTGGGCCACCGGGACAGGAGGTCAGAGATGGAATTGGGGGCCACCTACTGGATAGAAAATTGGGATAGGATGAGGCCCGGGGCTTCGTAAGAGAAGGGGCATCTCGAGGAAGAGGTGATTAGTGGACTCCCAGGCAACACAACAAAGGAAGCATCTGTTCGGGATCTGAAAGCCCCTCCTGATCAGGTTCTCGATAGTCAGGATCTTATTTTGGATGGCCGCCCAAACGAAGTGGCTGATTTTGGGGATCAACTTCTTGGCCCACACCCGTTTGGCTGGGAATGGGGCCTCATCAGGGACTCTTTGGAAGTTGTAGGCAGATTTGACAGAGAAGACGCCACTGGGAGTGCCGTGCCAGACGCATCTGTCGTTCCCTCCGGAAGACGGGATAACTGTCACCTCAAGGAGACGCTGGAGCCTGGAGGATTGAAGCGGGTGCCTGGGGTTCAGGATGGGCTTCCATGTTACCCGTCCATGGTTCTGGGTGAGATAGTCCGACACTTTGGGCCCTCTGCCCACCAGGTCCGATTTGAGGACGAGGAGATCGCTGTCAGCAATCAGGGCCTCATCTTGGATCCACCTGTCTTCCCAAAAGTCGATCTTGGTTCCGTCCCCGAGGATCCATCTGGTCCCCTTCCGAATGATGTCTTTAGTGGAGATCAAGGATTTCCATAAGGATGATCCGTCTCTGGGCTGGGAGTTGCTGAGGAAGGGGTGGTGGTGGATGTATTTCCTGCGCACGATACTGACCCATTCATCATGGGCGTTGGTGAACACCTTCCAGGCGTGCTTGGACAAGAGGGCCTTGTTCATGGGGGTCACCCGCCTGAGCCCGATCCCTCCCTCGCCTTTGGGGCGGCAGACCAGGGGCCAGGAAACCAGGGGAATCCTCTTCTTATCTTCGCTGCCTGACCACAGAAAGCGTTTCTGGATTTGCTCGATGTGAGCTGCAATGGAGGCCGGGATTCTGAAGACCGACATGAAGTAGACCGGAATGCTTTGAAGAACCGCCGACAGGAGGGTGGCTCGACCTGCCTGTGAGAGGAGGTGGCCTTTCCAGGGGGCCAGCTTCCTCTGGATCCGATCAATCATCCCGCTCCAAAGGGTCTTGGAGGAAGCTCCTGTAAACAGGGGGAGCCCGAGGTAAGAGGAGGGGAGGGAATCAGGGGTACATCCAAGAATCCGCCCGATTCTGATTTGCCTAGCCGGGGGGGTATGGATAAAGAAAATTTTACTTTTTCGGAGGTTGATTTTCTGCCCGGCCGCCTCCTCATACAGGGTCAAGATGTGCTTGATGGTCTTGGCTTGAGGGATCGAAGCTGAAGTAGCAAGGATGGTGTCGTCCACGAACTGCTGATGGGACACAAGGGGTAGGCCCGGCGCAGGCCTGATGCCCGAGATAAGTCCGCGGGAGACAACACTCGAAATGGTGCGTCCCAGGGCCTCAGCCAGGATGATGAAGAGGATCGGGGACAGGGGGTCGCCTTGGCGAAGGCCTCTGGAACTGGGGAAGAACCCGACGGGGGATCCGTTAATGAGGATAGAGAACCAAGGGGAGGACACACAGTTTCTGATGAGACTCGACCCGGGAGGGGTGGAACCCGAACTTGAGAAGGACCTTGGACAGGAAATCCCGACCAACTCTGTCGAAGGCCTTGTTCATATCTAGCTTGAGCAGAAAGGAGGCCTTTTTGGATAGGAGGGCCGAGTGGATGGCCTCGTGCATGATGATAACTCCGTCTCGTGATAAGTCTGCCTTTGACCGAGCTCCCCTGGCAGGGGGCAATGATCGTGGGAAGGATATCCTTAAGGCGGGAGGCCATGGATTTGGTCAGGATTTTGTATAAGACATTGCACAAGCTGATGGGGTGAAAATTAGAGAGGGATCTGGCTGCTTGAGACTTGGGGATCAGAGCAATGAAGGTGGAGTTTATACCTCTGGGGATGGAGCTGGCGGACTGGAGGTCCCGGATGGCTGCGCACACTTCTTGGCCAACGAGGTCCCAAAAGGATTGGAAGAACCAGGGGGGAAACCCGTCCGGGCCCGGGGCCGCCTCGGCCTTCATGGAAAACGTAGCAGCATGGATTTCGGAGTCAGACAGGGTCCGCAGGAGCATCTCGTTCGCCATGGCCGAGACGAAAGTTGGGATATGCTCCAGCAGGGAGTCTGTCGCTTCTGGGGACATCTGGGGATTGTCGCCAAGGAGCTCCTGGAAGAAGTTGATGGCTTCAGTCCGAATGGCTTCTTCGTCCTTGATTATTCTGCCATCGCTGCCCACCAACTCGGAAATTCTGTTAGAGCCCCTGTTTCTGAGGGTCGACGTGTGAAAAAACTTGGTATTAGCATCACCATCTTGGAGCCATAGGGCTCTCGACTTCTGCCTCCAGAATGTTTCTTCCCTGGCCAGGATGTTGTGGTACTCGCTGAGGGCTGAACGTTCCTCTTCCCTGATCCCCGGATCTTGGGAGCCTTCCTGGAACCTGAGCTCAAGGTCTTCGAGCTTTTTCTTGATTGCTGCTTTATTTTCGAAGATGTTGCCAAACACCTCTCTGTTCCATACCTTGAGCTGTTCTTTGAGACGTCTCAGTTTGTGGTAGACTTGCTCAGCAGGGCGCCCAGGGACTGGGGGAGCCCACCAACAACCAACCTGGGCCCTGAAGTTGGGGTGGTGCAGCCACATGGACTCGAACCGGAAGGGCCGCTTGAGGAAAGAGCGATGGTCGGTTTCGAGGAGGAGGGGCTGTGGTCAGACCCAATTTTGGGGAGAGCCAGCAAGGTTGCGTCAGCAAACAGGGGAATGGCTTCCTTAGAAAGGAACACTCTGTCCAGCCTGACTTGGATATGGCTTGCTCCCGCTCTTCTGTTTGACCAGGTGAACCTGGCTCCTTTTAGGTTGACGTCCATGAGCTCATTGAGGTCGGTGAAGGCTCTAAAGTCTTCCATGCTTTTGGACGGAGCCACTGAGCCCCCGCTTTTGTCAGAAAGGAAAAGGGGGCTGTTGAAGTCCCCTGCTAGGATCCAGGGAAGGGGGGCAAAGGCTTCCCTCATCGAGCTGATTTCCTTCCATAAGGCAGCTTTCTCAACTGGGCTGTTGGGAGCGTAGACGTTAGACAAGATCCACGACCGCCTTGACTTCACACAATGGACCAGAATGTTGATTATTCTGGGGAAGATGAAATGAGTCTCCCCTCAAAAGACCGGGGATCCCACATGCACAACAGTCCTCCGGCTGTGCCAGCCGCAGGGGTAGACAGTGACTCGCAATTGCGCCAAGTAGCTTGGGCGACCCTCTGAGCGGCCGCTTCATCTATTTTGGTCTCCTGGAGGAGGAAGGACGGGCGGTGATCCTTGCGGAGTTGGCCGAGGATCCTTTTTTTGGGGGCACCATTGAGCCCCCTGACATTCCAGGTGATGAGCTTCATTTGACACCCTTGGGGGGTCGCTTGCCCCCCTTCCCGAGCTGAGCGGGGGGTTTGGATCGAAGGGCGTCTGCTTTGGAAAAGCTCGCGGCGATGTCAGAGAGGGTTGCCTGAGAGCCATTGGCTATGTCGTCTTCAGTGATCCTCGATCGCTGATCGCCCAGGGTGGGGCGACCTCTCTTGAGTTTGCTGCCAAAGTCTGTGGCGAACGTCCTGCTTCGGGTCATCTTGGGGCTGATTTCATCAGGCCCGGACAGTGAGCTGCCCTCAACCTCATCGTCGGACCTCTCGGAGCTGCACTCTGAGGGGGGAGGCCGGCAGGGACCGCCGGGAGGGGCGGGAGGGGGTCGAGAGGGGGATAGCGAGGAGGGGGGGGAGAAGGAAACTCTGGCATCCAAGGGGGAGGAAGGGAAGGCGGGAGCCGGCGGGGGAGAGAGCCCGGGCGGCTCGCAGGGCTGAGAGGGGGCGCAAGCGAGGGCCTGCGGGGAGGGGGAGGGGGAGGGATCCGCACCGGGCGAGGGGGGAGCCTGGGATCGGGGCCCCGGGAGGGCAACCAGGGAGAGGTTCGGGGGAAGGGCGAGCCTGGGAAGGGCTATCCGTCAGGCAAGGGCCCGCCTGGGATTCCTTTGGGACAGAAGGGGGAGCCTCCTTGTTGTTCCAAGCCTGGGATCTGTGGCCGTCGCGGGGGGGCCCGCGGGAAGGGGCCCTGCCTGGTCGGGAAGGGGGTTTAGCAGGGAGAGAGGCATCAACCTTCTTGGAGATGGGGCATTGGTAGGGAAGGTGCCCCTGAGTGCAGCAGAGAGGGCAGAAAGCAGGTTTGTTTTCGTAAATCAGGGTTTGGCGCCAGAAGAAGGACCCAGAGGAGATGGACACAGAAGAGGGGAGTTCGGATTCTAGATTTGCATTGACGCAAAATCTGGCATGGACCATGCGAGAGCCTGCCTTGGTAGCGGGATCGAAGGCCACCAGCTCACCGACCGATTGAGCAATGAGCCTTAGTACGTCTTCGTGCCACAAGTGAAAGGGAAGCTCGGGGAGCCGAACCCAGATCGGGGCGAAGTTGATACTTTGGGTGCTGGGATGGAAGTCAGCTCCATATCGCCTGAGGAAGAGGCTTTTGCGTCCCAGGAACCAGGGCCCGCCAGACAGAATCTTTTCAGCGTCATCGTTGTTGTTTAGTTTGATAATGAAAAAGCCCTTGGTAAGGGCCACCAACTGAATATGTCCAAAAACTTTCCACTTGGAAGCCGCCCATCTGCGGATGGTTTCCATGTCCGGTCGCCCTCCCAGGAACTTCCCAACCAGGGAGGCAGAGGATCCAGAGACAAAGGATGAGTAGACCTCCTCTTGAATGGAAATGTGGGTGCCCTCGAGGGAGAGCCCTATGCCCAGGGCCCGAGGTTGGGCCCTGGCGCCGGCCAGGATCTCGCCGGTAGGAGGGTTTGGGCCCTCCCGGGCGAAACCCCGCCCAGGATCCGGAGGCTTTTTCCCTAGGCCTCGCAATTGCGTCGAGGCCGGGAGGAGGCCCCGGGCCCAAGATGCCGTCCCCGCCCCGACCGCCGCTTGCTCGGCCTCTCGAACCCTCCTCTGGTCCCGCCGAGGGCCTTGCGGGCCCGGGCCCGGGCCTCGACGCGCCCGAACCCGATCCCGATCCTGCGCCCGCCCTGGATCCTGCGCCTTCGTCTGAACCTGCGCCTACGTCTGAACCTGCTCCCGCTCCCGTTCCCGCTCCCGCTCCCGTTTCTGCTCGAGCTCCCGCCATCACCAGAGCTACAACATTCTTCTAAAACCGACCAACCTTGCATCTTTGCTTGCCAATGACACTTCAAATATTTCAGACAAAGTTACAAGCTGTGTTTTGCCAACAGGGCATTCTTCTACATTTTGACAAATTCTTTTTGCCAATGAACAAAGTTCCCTAGAACATTAGCTATAAAATATGGCCAAGTTGATAATATATGTGCCAAAACTTAGAATGACTAAGAGTACAAGTAGTTAAGGTAAATCCTTAAAATATTTATGCAAATGAAGACATCAAGTACTATGGAGAAATAAAATCAAACAAAGCAATATTATAAGTGTTCAAAGAGTACACCGACGTGACATTAGAAAGTAAGAGAGTCGAAGAAAGGTTCAAAAGTAAAAAAGAAATGAGAGACAAGATAATTCTAGTAATGTCCACAGATGACCAAAATATGCCACTAGGATTTGCCAAAAAGAGCTGTTGCAATGTACTGTAGTAACAAAAAAGGTACTACAAAAATAAGTTGAACTAGAGTAAAGAAACTAGGGTAGACTACACTAAAGTGGAAAAATTGTATGACATCTAGTTATGACATTGAGGGTTGGACCAAAAAAGGATAAACCCTAATATGCTAAAAGTAATGATAAAGAGAAGAGAGTGCTTGCAGTCAAGGTAGAAGAGAGAAATGGAAAAGAGATCATGGATTTAAGCACCAACCCTAAATTGTAGTGGGTTGTAAAGTAGAAATGGAGTGGTTGTTATTACGAACCATTGTTAGCTTTTGATAATGTTTAATATGTAAATTAACAACAAGATGTGAAGTAGAAAGAATAAGATAAGAAACTTCTACAATAACTTTGAAATATGCTATTAATAGAAACTCGTGAAAATATGGAACTACTCTACTAATGCATGCTATGAGCAATGCACCTTCGATACCCATTACAATACTTTGTCACACATATATAACAATATGTGACTCTTCATATGGTGCACTCTTGACCTTCACACTTCTAGACTATTCAGCTCCCTATTCTATGGACTAATGTGCACATTTACATTATTGAATATTATGCACACTTGTGCATTTATTACATTACATAAAGTAAAGCCTAATCTAAGACATGTACCAAATAATGTAATATACTCCAACACCCCCCGTATTACATTATTTGGTTATTGAAGACTTTAGTCTTCAATATGGTTCTTCATTCTCTAACTCACTTTGCACTGTATCCCTTCTTGGTCATGCTCTTTCTCCTCTTGTTTGTCTTCATCATTAATGTCACTTTATAAGTCTTTAGATGATACTGTATTGTCAGGTGATTCCTGCAAAACAACTTTCTCTTTGCCTTTGTCCCTGTAATCTTTCAAGTATCTTTGATGAACTATAGATCTCATAATTTTGCAAGTCATGAGTGGATCAGGATTCATACATTCTCTTTCCTTTAATTCTCTGAGCAACCTGTCTTCATGATCTTCAAAAATATCCAACTTGAATTCATCATTAGTAGATGCTTCAGAAATGAGAACTTGAAATAAACAATCTAGTCTGAATACCAACTTTTCTTCAAATATTTCATAGAACCTGTCTTTATAATAACAAGCGAAAGGTGGATGAGTTTTTCCTCCACAATATTTGCATGGATGGAAGTTCCAGCAATTTGCTTTTTCATGACCAGATTTATTGCAGTATGTACACTGTAAGATTGTCCCAACTTCTTTATCAATTGACTTGGAAGAATCAAGTTTGTCCAATTCCTTGATGAGATAATCAAACCAACTTCGTACAACTGAAGTAATTCTTTCTTTGCTTCTTTTCCTGATTTGTAAAATACCTTCATTAATATATATCATCAACTCCTTTTATTATCTCATTAGAAACTAACTCTTTAGTAGCTAGTTTATCCATACTATTAGGCTGTAAGTTTTTTAGAAATATTTCTAGGCCATGTTGATTCTCCTTTCGCATTTTCCTTCTTGCTTCTAGAATCAAGTATGTCTTTGTACCATCTCCAATCCTTGAACCTTGTACATTTAATAAATGTTTCCATCTTGTAATCCTTGATTAGTAATACACCTTTAGTCCCTTAAAATTGACTTCCCTTCTACCACCTTAGTCACAAAAATATAAACTCTAAATTTCTATGTTGATGTTGAATACCTTATATCTCTAAACTTAGAAATTTAGATAAATTATATTTGCAATTCTATAAGTCTAATTTGATGTAGAAACCCTTATTACTCATTTAATTAAATTGTAAATATCCCAAAATTGTTTTGTAACTTCAAATGATTTAAATTACAAAACCTTCCAAATGCTTCTTTAATATCTTCCTTCCAAAATTTAATCTTCAATAATATATGTCTAAGGTTAAGTATTAGATTCCTTCTCTTCAAAATAATACTTTCAACCTTACGTATGCTCTTATCTCTCCTAATTCAATCTTATGAGCAAATTTAATAAAATGGATTACCTTCACTTTGAAACTAGTGATTCGCTGGTCAACTTGACCTCCTTCTGAATCTTCTCTCCTCCACGTACGTTGATGAATATTGCTTGCGGACTTTGGGTGAATGTTGAACTCTTTGGAGTATTGCTTTCCTCCTCTCTAGCTTCAATGTATTCTCCACCTTAATTCTCACTGCAACAACAGGTTTCAACCTCCACGCTGGTGTCTTGGGATTCTGTCTCAATCCTGCCAACTATTCCCTTGCTATCTCTGTACCCAATCGAACAACTTGCACTCTATTCTGCGTCCAATCGAACAACCTGCACTCTGCACACTTTTTCTGCTATTTCCTTTAATGGGTTTCTTAATGCTTGGCGCCTTAGAGGAACGTTTACCTTGACTTGGCGCGAAAATCTCTTGACCTTCTGGCTTAAGCTTGCCACATGTTTCACCAGGCGCTAGACCTTTCACATTCTACCTTGTATGTGCCACCTGACACTCAATCTCTTCCACTGCGCTTGCAAGACGTTTCCTTTCCTGGCGGATGGTATTATGACAATGGGCGTTACTTGTAATGCTTCCTTGACGCTTCTTCAACGTTCAACAACGTGGCGCGTGCATGCAAAACCTTGCTTCCTCCTTTGCTTGTTGTTTCCAATGCAAAACAATATTTCTTTAATTCATTTCATCCCTTGTCTTAATACGTTTGTCTCAACGTATTCCTGCGCTCACTTCTCACAGCAGTAAGCTTCTACTTCAAGGACGGACGTCTACTTTTCTTCGATGCTTTCAATGGTGTCTACATCTCTTCAATGGTGTGGAGCTTCTGTCCACGTCTCTTCAATGGTGTAGATTTTGATCGCTTTCCCTCCTTAGAGCAATGGTAACACTCCTTTTAAGTGGTGGTTCTTCTTGCGCTTTTGAGCGGCGATTCTTCTTGTACGATGATGCATTCTCTTGACGCATCTCAACGCTTGAGCTCGTCCAAGACGCTTATGCACGTCCTAGTGTCTTTAGACACTTATAAATTTTGCCGAACTTTTAACCCTTGTTCGGTCTTCACTTAGCTTAATCTATTGCTTTCACTTTGCTTCAGTAAATCTGCATTGCTTAAAGACTATAACATAGCATTCATTAACAATACTATGCACTTCTTATTTCTCCTTTATTTTGCTACTTTATCTTTGCAGATCTTAAGGTGTAAATACTACTAACACCTTGGTTTAAAGAACTCCTTTAAGTTCTTAACTTTCAGATTCCAACTAATGCAATGTAGATCACAAATAATAATATGGTGCTTCTTAAAACTTGATGTAATATTCAAATAATAAACTTGTATTGCATACCTTTCTGTTCTCTTTTAGCTAGTATCTTTGGTGAACTGGTTCACCCCTGAATGTAATCTGAATTTTGTAAGCTTTGTATCTTCACAAAACTTTATCAAATTTGCAGCTCTAATTGCTGCCCAACTTTCTCCTTTCTTGCTGCTAAACAACACTTCACAAAACTGTCCCAAAACTCTCCAAATCTACAGCTCTCTATCTCCCTCAAATGCTGTCCACAAAATCTATTTTTGTGGCTTTGATTCTATTCCGAATCTGTCTTCACAAATACTGAAACTAGCAGCTATTAATGCTGCCCCAAATGGTGTTCATAAACCTGCAACTCTACAGTCACCTCCTTCCTTCTTTCGTTGGCTTAAACCTGCAACAAGAGTCTCCGGAATGCTGTCTTTTGTTGTTGTCTACACACCTTCAATCTCCTGTCTATGAGCACTCCAAAATCTGCCCAAATCTTCTTCAAAACGTAGCTCTAGGCTACTGTTGACAATTTTGTCACATAGCTTGAAGGGGTAATGAAAATTGAAGTTGTGTAAAAGATTTTCTTGTTTGTTTTCTTTCTTTCTTATTGTTAATAGCATTACAGCAATTTTGGCTGTCATTTTTGCCCCCTATTTGTAAATAAACTGTGCATGCAAGGACTTCGCCCACAGCATTAACAGGAACAAGAAGCTTCGCAAAGGAATAAGGGAGAACAACTTCGCAAAGGGAGAAACAACAAGACATAGATGCAAACCCAAAATTTCCTAAGGCATAGAAAAAGCTTCGCAGACGAAGCTTCCAAAAGAGTCACGAATGCAGAAGTTTCTAAGTGTTTAAAAGTGCTTCGCTAGAATTTAAGCGAAGCATCCGCTTCGGCCCCCTCTCCTAGCGAATCACTTTTCCAAGCAAGATTTACTTCGCCCCAAGCTGTTGCGAAGCATCCACTTCGGCCAACTTTTATGCGAAGCTCCCTCATTCAAAGCTTGGCTGCCCTCAAAAATCAAAGAAATGTTCTAAGGCAGGAATATGCTTCGGCTAAAAACTTCCCGAACGACTATCTTTGAGGTGGTTCGCAGCGAAGTATTTTGTGGTCCATTGGCGATCATCCGCCACTTTGGACAAAATCCCTAGCGAAGCAGCATTCAACCTATTTTCTCGGCGAAGTAATAGATAGTTAGGAGCCTTGTTTTTTGGCGAGAAATATTTGCTTTGGCATCAAGTCCTCGCGAAGCCATTTTTGAAAGCCCCTTTGCGTGAAGCACTCATACAGGATAATCATCCCCGCTTCGGCTCACATCTGTTGCGAAGCGAAGCCCCGAATTTGAATTTGGCGAAGCTCCTTCGAGGGCTCTTCCTTCAAGGGCACACATCCCTAGGTCGGGTATTTTTCCTAGGGATGTGTGCCTATCAGCGAATCAGCGAATGCCTATCAGCGAATGCCCTTCGGTCTGTCCAATGCAGGGGCTACATTCCAGAGAGCTATGGACCTGGCATTCCGGGAGCTGCTCAAAAAAATCATCTACTTGGATGACATGACTGTGTTTTCACACAAGAGAGAAGACCATGCCTCCCATCTGTGGCAAGTATTTGAGAGATGCCGTGAATTCGGCATATCCATCAATCCCAAGAAGTCAGTCTTTACTGTGAAGGAAGGGAAGCTATTAGGCCATGTCATTTTCGAGAAAGTCCTTGCAGTTGATCCTGACAGAGCAAAGGATCTTCTCCGATTGCCGATCCCAATTAACAAGAAAGGGCTACAATCCTTCTTTGGCCAGATTAAATTCGTGAGAAAGTTCGTGCCCCACTTCGCTCAAGTAATCAAGCCTATGGCCGAACTCTTAAAAAAACACGCTGAGTTTGTCTGGACAGAGGAGAGGAAGCAGGCCTTTGAAGAGATCAAAGATAGGATTGCTTAGGCGCCTGTGTTGATAAACCCAGACTACTCTAAGGATTTCATCCTTTATGCAGTAGGAGAACCCGAGAGTTATGCAACAGTTTTGACTCAGAAAGGCGATGACGGCGAAGAACGACCAATAGCCTTCCTGAGCCAGGTGATTCAGCCCCATGAAGAAAGATATAATTTCATCGAACGCCAAGTGCATGCTGTCATGAGGTCGTTGAAAAAATTTAAACACTTTGTTTCCCAGAGCCGGACGACCGTGTTCGTTGTCCACCCAGATGTAAGAAATTTTATCATACAGGGGGAGCTGGGCAACGAAAGGGCGGGTTGGATTGCCAAAATCCAGGAGTTTGACATAGAAGTGGGACCCACCAAGCTGATCAGAGGTCGGGCACTATGTCAAGAACTAGCGAGAAGTACTGCAGTAGAAGTCGTTGCCTGTCAATGGGATGACCCAGTCCTAGAGGGCAATTTTGCCAATTCTTCAGAAGAGGATAGAGATTGGGCAGACGAAATCATCTGGTACTTTAGCACTGGGAGGCTTCCTGATCGCTTTAATGCAAGCTAGAGAAGGAGATTTAGTCTCCAAGCTCTAAAGTATGTACTGCGCCCCGAGGGGCTGTATTTCAAGAACGTGGACGACATCCTCTTGCGATGCGTCAAAGAATCCGATGAGCAGAAGGTCCTAGGCGAATTCCATTCTGGAATGTCGGGAGGACATCACTCAGGAAGGCCAACTGCATTAAAAATCATCAGAGCGGACTATTACTTGCCCACCCTCTTCGCAGATACATATGCAGTCTGCCAGAAATGTGAAAAATGTCAGAGGTTTGCTGGCAGAAACAAGAATGCGCCACTGCCACTCCAGCCAATCCAAGCTGAGGTTTCGTTCCAGCAATGGGGCCTTGATTTCATCGAGACCATATCTCCTAATTCCTCGGCAGGGCACAAGTTCATCTCAACTGCCACTGACTATTTCACCCGCTGGGCAGAGGCGATACCTACTAAGCATGCCGACTAGGAGACAGTCATCAGCTTCTTGGAAAGCTTAATCACTTGCTTTAGGATCCGAGAAGCGATTGTGACAGACAATGGACCAGGGTTCGCGGGGGTTGTACTCGCAGAGTTCACCAGCAAATACGGGATTTATCTTAAAATGTCCTCCAACTACTACTTGCAAGGAAACGGCCTAGCCGAGTCTACCAACAAGAACTTGATGAAAATCATAAAGAAGACTCTGGAGAAGAACAAGAGGTCGTGGCACCTATACCTGGATCGAGCGCTATGGGCTGATCGAATATCCTTCAAGAAATCCATCAAAACGTCGCCATATGCGCTTGTGTACGGGAAATAGGCTGTTTTGCCCACTCATGTTGAAATGCCCGCACTCTGGCTGCTGGATGATGAGAAGGGTGACATGGATCCTGTTGATGCTCGGCTGGCGCAGTTGCTGCATCTCGAAGAGGAAAGAGAAAAAGCTTATGAAGCTTTTCTGAAGCACACATAAACAACACGAAACTGGTTCGCGAAAGGGACTACAACTCGGGTCTTCAAGATCGGGGACCTAGTACTGAAATGGGATTCATATAAGGCAAAACCGGGTAATCATGATAAATTTGATGCCTTCTGGGAAGGCCCCTTTCAGGTCGCTCGAGTGAACCAATTCAATTCCTTCGTGCTGAGGGATATGGAGGGTCAAATCCTCCCAATACCAGTTAATGGCTTTCATTTGAAAGCCTATCATCATTGAGAAGTTCCAGAGGTTTCTCCCTGTACATATTTTCTTTTCTGCAGTTTAAGTTTGTTTCTTTTCTTGAATGTAAATATTGCTTTCAGTAGAGGTAGTTTCCTGCTTTAATCCGAGAAAAAGAGCCAAGTGTCTTGTGTAGAAGAAATGCCTGGTAGCAGAATAGAAAGGCAAGGTTTGCTGAGTTCCTTGGATCAAAGGGAGTGAAAGGGCAGAAGGATCTAAAAAATTGCACTAAGTGTTCATGAAGATAGAGATGCCCAGGTTCGCCTAGTCCAGCCAGCAACGATCATCATCGTGCAAGATTTCAAGCGAACTCTAGCCATGTGCTAAGGACGTCTCAACCAATGGGAAGAGGGAAAAAATTTGTCTAACTCCCTAGGAGCTCGTCGTCGCTCGATTTTTCAGCGACTCCGGGAATCGCCCTCCAAATTCAGCGACCTCGGGAGGCGAAAGCAAGAAAAAATGACTAAGGCAAGGGCTCATGCCCGCTGTCGCTCCAAAACTCGGCGACGACGGATGTCGCCTTGAAAAATTCACGATCCTGGGAGGTGCCGAAGTGAAGAGAGAAGTCAGTGATCGCTCCAAAAGCCTAAAAAAGCTCAAGATCGCTCACTCAATCAAGCGATTCCAGGAATCGCATGGTCAAAGCGCGAGTTCAATGGCCGAGGTGCGCCAAGGAAGGGCAGGCCGAAAAGTCTCTAAGTATGGAAGAGCTGCCTGAGGTCGCTCGTTTTCTGAGCGACGTCGGGAATCACTCCTATTTTCGAGCGAACTTCGGCGGGCCCATTTCAAAGGCGCCAGAAAAATGATGAAAATTTTTCTAAGTGAAACCCGCCCTCCGTCACTCATTTTTCTCGAGACTCCCGCAGTCGCTCATTTTTTCAAGCGACGCCGGTCGTCACTCATTTGTTGAGCGAACCTGGGCACAGTGTAAACTTCAAGTGGAAAGAAAATTTAAAATTTCACTAAGTTCCAGCGGACGCCGGTCACTCGACGAGACGCAAAAAGCCCAAGTTCGCCCATTTTTTCAGCGATTCCAGGAATCGTCCCCAGTTTCGAGCAACCGTTGTCCCTAGCGCAGTTTTCAAAATAATGGTCCTCGTGGCGCGTGCCCAGGTGGCAACAAGTGACGTCATCAAGGCACACGTTTTGAAAAAAGAGAATGTCTACGCAGTTTCCAAGACAGATTGCATTAAAGACAAGGACAAGCGTCGGGCCAATCAATGATGAGGTGCGTTCCCCAATGGAGATTTTACGCACGACCCACGAAAAATAACAGCGCCCCCTACCCACTTCACGCACCGGGCTTTAATTCCACCACTCACCATTAATGCCAACTTTTCACCTATCTCCGTAAAAAGGGCTCAGTCGCTCATTCTACTGTCAAAGTTAACCAGACAAATTTTGAGCTGCGCCAGAGATAAAATTCAGAATTTTACCAGCAGACAACTGTAATTTCTAATTTCTTTCGCTGCCATGGGTAAGAAATCGAGCGCAGAGAAGGGTAAAGCCCCCGAGCAGGCAGCTTCGAGCTTGCCTGAGAGCGAATTGCAGAGGGAAAAGAAGGGCAAAGGAAAAGCGAAGAGCGCAACGAAGAAAGATCCTCCTCCACCGCCTGTAGACCGCCTGGGGGAATACAGAGACGACGACTACTCGCACAACATTACACAACTGCGACTCACTGTGAAAGAATGGTGGACGAAGGTCCCGACCTCGCATCCTTTCGGTGCATCATACCACTCGAACCTGTTCTGGTTCCTGTGCCCGCCAGTTCACCATTGCCCGGAGCTGGTTGAGGCCGTCGCCAGATACTACAAGCCTAGCACCCGGCAAGTTTGTGACCGTGAGGGGAAGGTGTTGTTTTCCCTCTACAAGGAGAGCGTACAGATGGCTTTCACTCCAGGGCATTCTTCGGACCGGAATTACATCGTCAGAAGGGTCATCCTAGGCGAGCAGAGAGACAGGTGTGTAGATAACCAGAAGATGAGGAAATTCCTCAATGCCCAGCTGCAACAACCACTGCCAGCCACAAAATGGTCGACGCAGCCAATACCTCAGGAGCGCTTCAAGAGCCAGTCCATATATGCCATGCTGGCCTGGGTTTTAGGCTGTGACACTGACGTAATGGTCCACCCGTATCAGATTTCTCTCGCAAAGTGCATCCTGCATGGGGAATTTTACGACCCCAACGCCCCGAAATCAGGAATGAGGCAGTCTTCTTCGACTGGGCAGATTGCGTTGCTTATGGAATTTATTCAAGCCTCGTGGAGCTGAAGGAGGAAAGGAGCACGGAATTCAGACATTGTTCGTTCCTGGCATGGCTGTTCCTGATCCACATGCATAACAAAATGCATACTGTTTCGATCCAGGCCAGGGACAAGGATGGCGTGCAGCTGCCGGTATTCGAGTGGACCAATGTCTTGTACAGGAGGGAATCGCATTACCAGTTCAATTTCAAATTCTTGGGCGGTGCCCTGGCCCTCCTCAACGGCACATGCACGCGCCCTCCTCTAGACATGAGAAATTATCTTGTCCGAGAAGAAATTGGCGACACCTTTAAGCTGACGCAGGGCGTTGTCATCAGGGTGTTCGGATTCAAAGGCAAACCCTTTCTCCTGTCGTACTTCTGCACTGAATATCATTTCGCCCTGGAGGCAGCGCGGCAGATGGACTACGTAGACCAGGAATATGGTCAGGGGCGAATAAAAGGCCACATATTCAAGTATCCGATCATCTGGGGCGAGGTCGAGGTCCATGTGGGCGGGCAACACAATATCTGACAACCACCCTCTTGAGTTCAGCCTGGTGGAGCTACCCCAGCACTGGAAGTATGATCCGATCGAAGCGATCAGTCTGTACCACCGTGGCAAGATTTCTACTGCATTGAGGCGGAGTATGATCCTGTTCATAATGACGATCACAAAACAGACTCCGTGGGCTACAAAAGGATGCTATCGAAAGTGAAAGCGTTGGGCTGGAACGATGACAAGATAGCGCAGTGTTGGATAACGACATGCCATACAAAGAAAGAAAAGTCAAAAAAGCTGCTGGCCAATGACTACGAGTTCTTTGACCTATATGACAAAAACGTTGACACGTGGCAGCCGCTCGTTTTCCGTGACATCGTACCTTGAGGCGTCCGTCGCAAACATAAAAAGGGGACCCCACCCCAACGGTCAGTTGCGCAAGGGAGTTCAAGCAGTGGAGTACAAAGGAGCCAAGGGGTGGACCCCATGGTGCATTCAACTCCCGAAAAGTCGCAGCAATCTGAAAAGCCGCAGGAACCTGAACGGTCTGCCAAAGCAGCAGAGGAGAGCTTGGAGCCATTGAGGTCAAAGCCAAAGTTCAGATTCACGGTTTCCAGCACGGCACCCGACGCCCCAGCCTCAGCCGCTGCCACTGCACCAGAAAAGGCGGCTGCACCTAGAGAGAAAAAGAGGAAGAGGTCTGAAAAGACGAAGGAGAAGCGGTCCACGCCTAGAAAAGAGACTGTACAGCAGACCAAGGCGACTCCGCAGAAAGAGGTTGCCGCCAGGGAGGTTGTAACTATCGTCGAGGACAGCCCAGAGAAGGAGGCGGAAGCGTGGGCAACCCAAGTTATCAAGACGCCAGCTCATTCTGAGCACGCAGGTACGTCTCCTCTTTCCCCTCAACAGTCTTCTGGCCCTCTACCCATCGCACCTTCCTCCTCATCCGTCGAACCCGTAGCTGCCGCTTCCTCTCAGTCCCCTATCATACAACCCCCTGCTTCCGCACAGCCAGGCCTACAGACGTTTTGCCATTTTACCCTAGACCCCAACGCCTTCCAAACCCTAGGCCAAACCAGAGGTTATTCGCAGTCGGCCAGTGTCGCTGAAGAAATACCATCTCCCTCTCCTCAAGAGCCGCCTACTGTGCCCCAAGCCCAGTCGCCCTCAAAAGCGATTGAATCCTCAGGCGCCGCCCCCGTATCTTTGTTCACTACCAAGAAAATGCCCCAGCAGGACTTGTCT
Source organism: Wollemia nobilis (assembly GCA_028583015.1). NCBI lineage: Eukaryota > Viridiplantae > Streptophyta > Pinopsida > Araucariales > Araucariaceae > Wollemia > Wollemia nobilis. The sequence goes on along the minus strand of JAQPPZ010000380.1, from coordinate 6,156,258 downwards.
TTGGCATACCCCTAGTATGGAGAACTGGAACTTGTAGAACGACAGCTGCAGACAACAGACGATCAACCCATGGCGGCCAAGGCGGCTCAAGGCTCTCTCAAGTTTCTCCAGGGAGTCAGAAAGAGGAGAGGTGAAGAACTGGCTGTGGTGGAAAAGCGAGCCAGGTTCGACCTGGATAAGAGGGTGATCCAAATTGAGAAAAGGGTCCCTAAGGTAAAGAAGCCCATCAAGGACATGACCCGAGACGACTATGATTACCAACGTAGAGAAAAAATCCTGGACGATGTCGTCGTGGAGAATGAGATAGGCGGGATCCGTTGGAGGGCTGATACGCTGTTCATGAAACATCAGGAGGCGAAGCAACATCTCTACCAGGTGGAGGATGATAAGGCCCAGTTGGAGGAGGATTTGGCAAAGTTGCGAGCACATCTGGAGACTGCATAGGAGTCTGAAAAATTGAAAGAGCAACCTGTGGCCTCGTAGAAGGAGACAACAGATCAGAAGGCGACCGCAAAACAGCTGGCCGAAGAGAAGAAAGGAGCGCTGACGCAAGTTGCCGAATTACAGATGCAGCTGGAGGAGAAAGCGTCACAGGCTGCTGCCTTTTCAAAGGACAGGGTTAAAGAGATCAGAGCCAGCCTGCTGAAGGGTTTCAGGACCCACGTCTCCAGGTCGCTTGCAGTCTTCACCTTCATATCCAAGGTGCAAGAAATATCTGCCCAGGGTAAGCTTGTGGTAGAGGAAGCCGAGCGCCAAGCGCAACAATGGCTGGACTTGGCGATTAAACTTGAGGAGTGTGAGCGCAAAGGCTTCCAATTTGTTCCCATGTCACAGATCACCCTAGACTGGGCTGATGCAAGGGCAACCTTGCATTTGTATTTCGAGAAAACAGAAAGAATTCGGAAGGCCAGGAGGATGCTGAATGCATTGGAGAAGGAGAAGAACATCTGCCTGGTCCCTTTCCAGGACCTTTCATCACTTGGATTTCCACAGTTCTTCGGCCCAGGTGGAGACTGCCTTCCCAGGGATACATTGATGCCGATCTGGGAAGTCTTCGAGGCTGACACCTCAGAGATAGACAACTGGGCAGATCCAGTTCTGGAGGAGCAGGTCACACAGTTGGTGTCCAGATTCTACAAAATCAACACCTGCCTCCATGAATTGAGGGAAAGATTCAATACGATTGACATGCTCCAAGTCGCGGTGTTCAAACAGATGTTGAAGGATATCAACAATCTAGAGCCCTTCCAGGAAGCAACTTGGGCCCAGGCTTGAGCCGCTTATGAGCATGTCCGCGATCACATTGATCCCCCTGAGCAAGAAAACGAGGAAGGCGAGGAGCAATCTGGTGAGGATTCAGAGGGAGGAGAAGAAGAATCAGGAGAAGAGTCCACAGAGGACAGTCAAGAAGAGAAGCAGCAGTAAGAGGCTGAGCAAGAGCAGCAGTAGCAGAAAGAAGCAGGGGCTGGAGATGACTTTGCGCCCAAAGGATGAAGGCATGAGTCCTTGCATCGAGGCGAGCTCAATACCCTGCGAGCCGCCAAGAATGTTGTCATATTTTGCAAAGGGTTAAAGATTCTGAAAAATTTGTAAAATTGCTACTGCCTCTCTCCCTCCTTTCTTTCTAGTTTTGCTTATGCGGCTTCCATCTTTCATGTCTTCCATTTTTTGTTTTCATGCTTTGTTTTCCAAGTATTACATCAGTTCTGGCAAGTTTGAAAAAAGGGCTAAAAAATGACTAAGTCTGGGGCATTCCCTTGATCGCTTCGTTTTGGAGCGATTCCAGGAGTCGCTCCCTCTTTCAGGTGACGCTTGTCGTCGCTCACTTTTGGAGCGAACCTTAGTTGGAGAGAAAAATTGTAAAATTCTGCTAAGTGTGAGAATGGGAGCGACCGACGTTGGTCGCTCAATTTCTTAGCGACGACCACCGTCGCCTCATTTTTCAAGCGAACATCGACAGGAAAACGAAGGCGCAAAATATTCTAAGTGTTGGCTTGGGAGCGACTGACGTCGTTCGCTCATTTCTCGAGCGACTCCCATTGTCGCTCCCCTTTTTGAGCGACCGTGGGTGAAGGAAGAAAAGGAGAAGATAGATGAAAATATTATAAGTGATCAGCGACTCCCGTCGTCGCTCAGGATCGCCCGCGACTCTTGTCGTCGCTCAGGTCAGCCCGCGAATGCCAACACTGCCCGTTGTCGCCCGTCGCCGCCAAGCATAATATTGTTGAGGCAGCATTCTGTGGATGACGCCGGTCGCTCCGTTTTGGAGCGATGCCGGGCGTCGCTGCCATTTTTCAGCGATAATGGGCGATGAAGTTCAGAATTTGGCTAAGGCATTAAGGTAGCGACCGACGTCGATCGCTCATTTTTCGAGCGACTCCCGTCGTCGCTGCCTTCTTTCAGCGACCGCCGTCGTTCCTCCCCCCAGTCAGCGAATGTGAGAAAGAGAGATCAAGTGGTCAAAACCCCCAGTTTCCATCGCCGCACGAATTTCGGGATTCGCGCCTGTCAGGATGAGATAGAAAGTGTGTTTCTAGAGTACAGGGTAGATGGACATTGAAGGACGAATTGTACCACATCTACAACATTTAATCGGACCTGACTTTCCAGCCCACCATATCTTACCGGACTTGTACGGATTTCAGAAGAGCCATATTGCAAGTACACCTACCACTGATAGAGGTCTAATCCTGGCAGCTTTTGGCAGCTTTTAGCAGCTTTTGCAACTTTTGCCGGTTCTTGGATTCCGTGCACATTTGTATTTTGAGGGGAAAATTCTGCTATATATAGCAGTAGATTATCATTGTAAAATGTGGAGGGGGGACATATTGCTAGAAAACTTTGCTGTATCAGACACTTGCATTTGAATACAAAGCATCCTTGGCTCTGTTTCTGTCTCTTTCTTTTATGCTGCCTTTTGCTAGTATTTCTGCTTCATGTTCATTTATTTTTCTGATTGTTGTCATTCTGAATCCTGGATCACAGCATTGGCATTTAATTGAATCTGGAATACGAAACTAAAGGATACATAGGAAAGAATTGCAGTAACAGTTTCTGTTACATGCCTTGTTTTGATTGCTGTTGGTTTGTGTACTAGCTAGTAATCGTGTTGCTTGTTCTTTCCCACCCGAAATGCATGATATTTACATTTCTTTCAGTCATTTACAATCTCTTTCCTGTTCTCTTATCTGAAAAATCAAGTAGACTAGCATAGGAGCCGGCCTTCTCCGGAGATTAGCACGGAAGACATCCCTTCCTTTCCGACCTTTCAATCTGTTGGGCGAATCTAGGGCACAAAGACCTAAAATCCTTTCCTGAATGCCAGATTCATAACCAACAATGCCTTAATTCGACAAAGAACCCTTTATGCCATGTATTCAAATTGGGTCCCTTCCTGGACTTAGAGTATTAATGCTAGCCTTGCCGCAATTGCCCACCCTGGACTTAAGAGTATTCTTTGCCCTTTCCTAAAAGAAACCATTTATTTTTGAAAAAATAATGTAAGTCTTAAAATTTGGCCTTAGAGGCATTAAGAATAGAAATGTATAGAGGAAACAATGTTAACAACCCAAAAAAACCTTGAAAAGTTGCTGAAAAACCAAAAAAACTACCTCAAATCTTTTTCGAACTTGTGAAATCTTCAAAAACCACAATCAAATCTGTCAAAAGCTACCTGAAATGCATTGGAGAGTGACTAATTAGCCTTTGGAAATCTGTAGCAAGGAATCAAAGAGAGGAAGAAGTAAAAAAATGAGCAATTTCATTGTTTTATGCTGTTTTCAATTGTCACTTCTATGTGGCCGAGTTTTCGTTGGTTTTGGTGATTTCTCATGAGTTTTTCGGCGATTTACTTGTCGATTGCTTGCCAAAACTGAACAAGTTTTCCAGCAATTTTCTCATCTGTTGAAAAATACATGTGTTTGGCGAGTTCTCACGATTTCTGATGATTTTTGAAGCACTATTTGCAACTTATAAATATTAGAAAGCAAGGTCCTATTGGTGATGACATAGTCAACTACATTCATGCCTTCGTTTAGAAAATGAGTGAACTTGGAGTAATCAGGAAACTAAAGAATCCCATTGAAAACCAAGAGGCCATGTTATTGTTGTCACATTTTGCACGGGGTGCCATGTCTTGAAATTTTTGTAAGGATGCTGCTTTGCCTTCCCTCTTTCTTCTCTCCCTTTCTTCACCATGTCCCTTCTACTCTTCTGCCATCAGTTTCATTTTCTCCATCTTCTTTTCCATGTTTCTGACTGTTTCTCTGAGTGGGCAAATATGCCCAAAAATATTCTAAGTGTTGTTGTTCGCCCGACTGCGCAGCGCAGTTGGGCTGCGCTTATCCACTTTGGCGCACCCGGGCGATATCAACAGAGCCGTGCCCAAAAAATTTCTAAGTATGGAGCCGCCCGACTTCGCAGCGAAGTCGGGCTGCGCTCCTAATTTCGTGCGCACCTGGGCGACATCAATTGAAAAGTAGCCAAAAAATCGGCTAAGTGTTGGGACCGCCCGAAGTCGGGCGGCGCTCTAAAGATAGTGCGCAGTAGGGCGGGCTTATTTTGAAGACGTCATGAATCGACTAAGTGTTGAGCCGCCCGACTTCGCAGCGAAGTCGGGCTGCGCTCACCAGTTTGTGCGCACTCGGGCGGAAGATGAGATAATGCTGCCGTGAAGTTTCTAAGGCACGAAGGCCCTCCCGACTGCGCCCCCCCCCCCCCCCCCCCCCCCTGCGTGCAAAGAGGGATATAAAAGAGCTATGAGCTTTAAAGATGATTTCTCCCCCCATCAGATGTTGACAGGTGTCCAGCCTCGAGATTCGAGTCAAAGATGTGACAGAAGGTGTGCCGCCAGGGTACCGGACAGATGAGCGTGAACTGACATATTGTACCGCATCTGCCCTCATTCAAACTGACTCGAGGTTTCATCTACCGGATTGCCACGTAGCTGCCATGTTTTCAGGTGGACCTTGCTGCAAGTACATTCCTTACCCGCAGAGGTCAACATCAGCCGCTTTTGTCAGCTTTTGCAGCTTTTGTCAGGTCTGGGATTTTGTGCCCAAAGTTGTAATCGGGGGGAAAATTGCGCTATAAATAGCTGCACCATATTATTGTATAAGGGTGGATGGGAGATATATTGCTAGGAGACTTCTGTAGCTGTGCGTTTGCTTTTGAATACAAAATATACTTGGCTCTATTGATTGTCTTTATTTTGTATGCTGCCTTCGTTAAGTGTTTCTGCCTCATGTTGCTTATATTTCTGATTACTTTTATTCTGCTTATCTGGATATCTGTATTGGCAATTAAGTGTACCTGGAATGCTTAAAGTGAGGGATACATAGGATAAAGTAACATTAATAGTTTCTGTTACATATTTTGTTTAGATTGTTGTTAGTAGTGGTGATTGGTTAGTTTCTGTGCTGCTTATCTTCCCCACCCGAAACAAGCATATTTATGTTTCTTTCAGTAATTTGTAATCTCTTTCCCGCACTCTGAGCTAAAACCCAAATTGAGAAAACATAGGAAGCCGGCCTCCTCCGGAGATTGGCGCGGAAGGCATTCCTTCCTTCCGCCCTTTCAATCTGCTAGGCGAATCTAGGGCGCAAATAGATTAAAATCCTATCCTAGTGGCAGATTCGTAACCAACAGCTTTCTTAGCACGCCCGGTGGGACACGGAGGTTTCCCACCCCAAAACAGAATTGAAGCATCGGTGTTCGCTTCATTGTTGTCAAATCAAAACACCTGGCGACTCTGTTGTACCTGAATATTCTCTCGAGTCCGTGAGACTGGTCCAATATCAAAAGCGCCTTCATGCATACAAGAAGGTGGAGAGCAAGGAATCCAGGACAACAGCCCGATCTCTACGAAATTGACATCAACGCTCCTGGAGAGCGCGTAAGGCTGGCTGACTACCAAGCTCACCAAGACGATAGGTTCGAGCACGAACCTGAAGCTGAAGCTGAAATTGAAGAAGCTGAAGTTGAAGAAGTTGAGGAGGCCGAAATTGAAGAACAACCTACAACTTCGGACAACACTGATACTGATTATACCACTGACCAGCTTGAAGAAGAGGAAGAAGACATGGCTGCCCAGAATCAGCAAAATGATGATGATCTCTTCCCAGCTGTTGATTCCACAGGGCCCTTGGCTCTAGTTGGACAAGAAGTTGTTCCTCCCGCTGCCTTGAAATCCATTCCTACGTATGATGGCTCCGGGAAGACAACATACGAGCACATCCAAGACATTCTGGCCTTGGCTGCACTCCACTCTATCACAAATGAGAGTGTTAAGACCCGATTGTTAGCTCTCTCTTTGAGAGGAAAGCTTCTCTACTGGTGGAGATCCTTGCCGGAGGGAGCTATCACAGGATGGCCCCAGCTAGCGGGCAGACTAGTGAAGGGATGCAATGAGTCCGCCGATCCCTCCTCACTGCTGCACCAGTTTCAAAGTATTCAACGCCATCCGCAAGAGGAGATATCGGACTTCAACGTGAGGTTTGCGAGGTCCTGGAAAAGAGTACCCCCTGAGCTGCGTCCTTCTGCAGGACAAGCTGCTCACTATTACCTGAGATCTTTTAACTCAGACATTTGTCTAATTCTCAAGATAGCCCGGGTCAACACTTTTCCCGCCTTATATGAGGCTGCTCAGCAAGCAGAATTAGACATAATTTCTATAGGCAGACTTCCTCATAAAATGCAGCCTCCCATTTATCCCGATTTCCCTCAGTCACAATATTCGCCCGCGTCTGGTGGGACGTCATCATCATCCAATCAGTACCTCCATCAGCCGTGGAATCCCGCGCCAGTCATAAACCCGTACGGTCCTCCCCAGATCCATTATCCTAATCCGCCACCTCCGCAATATCCAACACTCCCAGCTCCCCCTCAATACCCGACATATTCTGCTCCTCCACCATTAGCCGCATTGCCTCCGCCGGCCCGGCCGGCGCTTGCTGATAATGATATTCAGAATAATATCCTTCAAGAAGTGCGGGCTCTTGCCTCCGGTTACCATACTATCTCCAACGACATGACGATCATGAAGAAGAAGCAAGCTCAGATGGAGTTTCTTCCTAGGAGGCCATATCCTCCTCCCGCGCTGACAAAAGATCAAGTTGCTCAAGCGCAAAGGCCTCCAGCAAGGAATGCTGCCAACAATGCTCAACCGAGCGCTTCTGACCACGTTAATTGGTGCTCTACTTGCAACGATCCACATGGAGAGGAGGGTTGCATGTTGCATCAGCATTATATTCAGACCCTTGCGGGCAGGCCGTGGAAGATGAAGCATACATGATCCGTGACGATGAAGGTAACTTTGCAGTCCCTGAAGAAGATCCCGTGTCCCTCTTGACCAAGGAGGGCAAAAAGCCGATTGAGGCCACCACGGCCCAGATGAAGCCGTTGAAGGTATATGCAAGAAGGGAGAGGACGCAGCCTGCTGTGCCAGCTCCTGATAAGCCGCCTTTACCTCCTACAGCCAAAGAAAAGCTCTCAGCGCTCAAGGCTCCGACGGCCCAACCTCCAGCTGAAACAAAAGAACAAGCTCAAGAGAAGCTGAGGTACCCGTCGCTGACGAAGAGACAGAGGGTTGAAGCCACGCAACAATACCGAACCAGGTACGAGCCAGTGAAAGAGACAGAGGGAGCCGACACTTCGACTTACAATATAGTCGATGAGCTCAAGAAAACTCCAGCAAAAATAAGCATGTATGATGCTCTTCTGCTCCCAGGACAGGTAGACCTGTTGCAGGAATCCTTGAAGAATGTGAAAGATGGAAAGCCGACGCAGCCCGCTGTGTTAGCTCAGCCCTTGACAGTTTCTGCTACCGGAAAAAACAGACCGCCACCTTTCTATCTGTCTTTGCGAATGGAAGGCCACATAGTACATAATTGCATGGTGGACTCTGGTGCCTCCACTACTGTCATGCCAAGGGTTGTCTGCGAAGAGATTGGTATGGAATACACAAGGAGCAGCCAAGGTGTGCTACAGCTAGACGACACTCCCGTGAAGACAGTCGGAGTCATCAAGGACATCCCAATCCGGCTGCATAAAGCACTCGACATCGTGGTTATCCAAGAAGTCGTAGTGGTGGACTTGGAACCCTACTTCGGCATGTGTCTCTCTAGGGAGTTCACTGCGAAGTTGGGTGGATATCTGTCGCTGGACTATTCACATATGGAGGTGCCTTTCAAAGGAAGGAGATTGAAGATTTATAATGAGAAGCCTTCCACTTTTCTGGTCGAAAAGATACCCGGGGAAGAACAGCAAAATGACATGGTTCATCTGACGACTGAGGAGCTGGTAGAGGTAGACTTGGCGGGAGAGACCCTGGAACTATTGCAAGTGGAGGATGAGTTCTCCTTATCGGACTTCAATGCCATGATTGAGACCGAACAAGGTTGCTACTCCGTCACCCAACCTTGAAAGACTTGATCAGTCTTCAAAGAAGGATGTTGGACCTGCCCCAGAAAAGCTGTGGAAGCTGTACTTTGATGGTGCCCGATGCAAGAATGGCGCCGGGGCAGGTGTACTTCTGGTCTCACCATCCGGCATTCAAAAGGATTATTGTTATAGGCTGGCCTGGAGTTGCACTAACAATGCGGCGGAGTATGAAGCCTTGTGCTTAGGCTTGAGAAAGGCAGAGAGGCTTGGGATAAAGCACTTGCAAATCTTTGGCGACTCAGAGCTGGTGTGCAACCAGATTACTAATAAGTGCGCCTCCAAGAAGCATTACCTCAAGGCGTACCGCAACCGTGTCTGGGATCTGATGGAGTCATTTGACTCTTTGAATGTCAAAGCCATCTCTCGTGAAAAGAATAAACATGCTGACATTCTGGCGTCTGTTGGAGCCAGGTACGTCCCGGCTGATGACACCGTCCAGAAGCCGAAGCCGGTTCGTACCATTTATAGGCCTTCCGTGCTTGACAAGGACACCCACTGGCAGGTGTTCGACTGTGACGAGGATATCGTCACCTTTTTGATAAATGAAGCTAGTACAATCGAAGGTAGAGACCCTGATGACGAGCAATATGAGGGGTTAATACAGTTAAAGAATAATCATGTCCCAAAAGGACTGATTACCCTGGAGAGCCTCTTTGATCAGAATGATAGAGCCATATCCCACAGGATCAAAGTAGACCCCAAGCAAGACATGGACCCGGAACTGGAACCTGGAAAGGTGATCAAGGTCGGAACAGATTGCACCGATGAGGAGCTAGAGCAGATCCGAGCCCTGTGCAAAGAGTACCCAGATATTGTAGCCTGGTGCTACCAAGACCTGAAGGGGTACGACAGAGAGATGATCCAGCATACCATAGAACTGGAAGATAATGCGAAGCCCTTCAGGCAGAAGCAAAGGGCGGTGAACCCGAAAATTGAAGCCATGATGAAAGCGGAGCTCTTGAAGATGCTGGAGGCCAAAATCATCTATCCCATCAAGCATTCTTCTTGGGTCGCAAATCTGGTCCCCGTGAGGAAAAAGAATGGAGACATCCGTCTCTGCGTGGATTTCAGGAACCTCAATCAGGCTTCACTGAAGGATCATTACCCGCTCCCTCAAATTGATCAAATCCTTCACGTGGTCGCAGGAGCTCAGAGATTTTCTCTCTTAGACGGTTTCTCCGGCTATAACCAGATCTGGGTGAAAGATGAAGACCAGCACAAGACGACGTTCACCACCAAATGGGGAACGTTTGCATATCAGCGTATGCCCTTTGGTCTTTCCAATGCCGGGGCTACATTTCAAAGGGCTATGGACTTGGCGTTCCGCGAGCTGCTCAACAAAATCATTGTCATCTACTTGGATGACATGACTGTGTTTTCACACAGGAGAGAGGACCATGCCTCCCACTTGCGTCAAGTATTTGAGAGATGTCGTGAATTCGGCATTTCCATCAACCCAAAGAAGTCAGTCTTTGCGGTGAAGGAAGGCAAACTGCTAGGCCATGTTATTTCTGAAAAAGGCCTTGCAGTTGATCCTGACAGAGCGGAGGCTCTTCTTCGCTTGTCCATCCCAGTTGACAAAAAAGGGCTGCAATCATTTTTTGGCCAAATCAACTTCGTAAGGAAGTTTGTGCCTGACTTTGCACAAGTAATTAAGCCCATGGCTGAGCTCCTGAAAAAAGATGCTGAATTTGTCTGGACTGAGGAGAGGAAGCAAGCCTTTGAAGAGATCAAGGCCAGAATTGCCCAGGCTCCAGTGTTAATAAATCCAGACTACTCCAAGGATTTCATCCTTTACGCGGTGGGAGAGCCCGAAAGCTACGCTGCAGTTCTGACTCAGAAGGGAGATGATGGCAAGGAGCGCCCCATAGCATTTCTAAGCCAGGTGATCCAGCCGCACGAAGAAAGATACAATTTTATTGAGCGGCAAGTGCACGCAGTTATGAGATCCTTGAGAAAGTTCAAGCACTTTGTCTCCCGGAGCCGGATAACTGTCTTCGTGATACACCCGGACGTCGAAATTTCATCATCCAAGGGGAGCCGGGTCACAAGAGGGCAGGATGGATTGCCAAGATACAAGAGTTTGACATAGAGGTACGGCCAACAAAGTTAATCCGAGGTCGGGCTCTATGCCAAGAATTGGCCCGGAGCGCTGCAGCCGGAGTCTCTGCTTGCCAGTGGGAGAATCCAGTAATAGAGGCCAACCTTTCCAACTCCTTATCAGAGGAGAATGATTGGACAAATGATCTAGTGTGGTACTTCAACACAGGGAGATGTCCAGATCATCTCAACGCCTCACAAAGAAGGAGGTTTAGGCTGAACGCCTTGAAGTATGTACTGCGCCCCGAGGGGCTGTATTTTAGAAATATTGACGGCATCCTGTTGCGGTGCGTCAAGGAATCAGACAAGCCAAAGGTCCTCGGAGAGTTCCACTCTGGGATGCCCGGAGGACATCATTCAGGAAGGCCTACGGCCTTAAAAATTATCAGAGCGGGCTATTATTGGCCCACCCTCTTCACAGACGCGCATGCAGTCTGTATAAAATGCGAAAAATGCCAGAGGTTCGCCGACAGAAATAGGAAAGCACCCTTGCCCCTCCAGCCAATTCAAGCCGAGACTCCGTTTCAGCAGTGGGGCCTGGACTTCATCGGGACAATAACGCCCAACTCTTCGGCGGGGCATAAGTTCATCCTAACAGCCACAGATTACTTTACCCGATGGGCTGAGGCGACGCCTACAAAGCATGCCGACCAAGAGACGGTCATTGGGTTCCTCGAGAGCCTCATTACCCGTTTCGGGATTCCAGAGGCGATCGTCACAGACAATGGTCCAGGATTTGCAGGCGCGGTACTCACTGAGTTTACCAGCAAGTATGGCATTTACCACAAGATGTCTTCAAATTACTATCCGCAGGGAAACGGCCTGGCCGAGTCCACCAATAAAAATCTCTTGAAAATCATAAAGAAGACTGTGGAAAGGAATAAGAGGTCGTGGCACCTGCTTCTGGACCGAGCGTTATGGGCGGACCGTATATCTTTCAAAAAATCCATCAAGACGTCCCCTTACGCGCTTGTATACGGCAAGGAGGCTGTCCTGCCCACCCACATAGAAATGCCCGCACTCTGGTTGTTAGAAGATGAGAAAGGCGATAGGGACCCCGTGGATGCCCGACTTTGTCAGCTGTTGCAGCTGGAAGAGGAAAGGGAGAAGGCGTATCAGGCTTTTACCAAGCACGCCGAAACGACTCAGAGCTGGTTTGCGAAGGGAACCACTGCCCGAGTTTTCAAAATCGGGGACTTAGTGCTCAAATGGGATTCACTCAAGGCGAAGCCGGGCAATCACGACAAGTTCGATGCCTTCTGGGAAGGCCCCTTCCAAATAGCCCGGGTAAACCAGTTCAATGCATTCGTGCTCAGAGACATGGAGGGTCAACTCCTCCCGATCCCTGTTAACGGCTTTCACCTGAAAGCCTACCATCACTGAAGATCATCAAAGGTCCTACCTTGTACAGTTTTTATTTTCTGCAGCTCAGTTGTTTTATTTCTGAATGTAAATATTGCTTCAGTTCAGTATTAGTTAGTTTTCGCTTTAATCCAAAAAAAGAGAGCCAAGTGTTCCAGAAAAGAAACAAGTGCATGGCAGTTCAAAGACTGACCAAAGCAGGAAAAATCGCCCGACTTCGCAGCGAAGTCGGGCTTCGCCCTTAATTTTGCGCGACGCCGGGAGGTTCAGGGTCAAGAACAAGCGAGAAAGGGCTCAGAAATTTTTCTAAGTGTTGGGGACGCCGCCCGACTTCGCAGCGAAGTCGGGCTGCGCACCCTTTCTTGAGCGCAGCCGGACGGGAACAAAGCAAAAGGATGAAAAAATGGCTAAGTGTCCCCGCCCGACTGCGCAAATTTTCCCAGCGCAGTCGGGCTGCGCACACAAAATTTTGCGCACTCCGACGGGCGCATCCTAGAAGCAAGGTGCATGACGGAAAATTTTCTAAGTGTTGGCCTCCCGAGGGCGCACCTTTCATAGCGCGAAGTCGAGCTGCGCTCGTTTTTTGAGCGCACTCGGTCGGGGAAGTTCAAAAAGCAGCACGCTCCCTCAGTTTAGTGCCTCGAGGTGTGTGCCCAAATGGCGGCGGTGACGTCATTAAAGGCACGAAGTTTGAAGATTTTAAGGAATGATTGCGCGAATTTCAAAGCGGATGTCATAAATGAGAGAGCGCACAAGGGGCCAACGACGTACAAGTTGCGCTTTCCAATAGAAGATCCCACGCGCGGCCGCCGAGGAATAACGACGCTTTTCACCCACTTCGGGCAAATAACTTTAAATTCCCCTCGCGCCATTAATGCTGCTTTTCCCATTCTTAAAAAAGGGCCCCTTACTTACTCAGAGCACCAGAATTACCAATGTAAATCCGAGCTGCGCAGTGAAAGAGGAGGAAGTGCGAAATTAAACTCAGTAACAGCTGTAATTTTCGTCTCCAGCACCATGAGTGAGGGGCCGAGAGTAGACAAGGGGAAGGCACCCATGCAGGCGCAATCCAACGATTCAGAACAGGAAGCTGAGGAACAGACGGACTCTAGCGCTCATGAAAGTGAGGCGCCGCAGGAACAAAGGGGAAAGTCCAGGGCGAGGCGAGCTAAGAGGCAAGGTCCTCTGCCGCCGCCCATCAACCGCCTGGCCGAATACAGGGATGGCGATTACTCCATCAGTCTCACAAAGCTGCGCCCCAATATCGAGAAGTGGGCAGGCAAGGTCTCGTCCTCGCACCACCTCGGGGCCGCCTACAAGTCGAACCTTTACTGGTTCTTGTGCCCTCCTGTCCACCACTGCCCGGAGCTCATCGAATCAATTGTAGCATATTACAAGCCAGCTACCCGGCAGGTCTGTGACTGCCAAGGGAGGGTGTTGTTTTCCCTTTTTAAGGAGAGCGTGCAGCCAACTTTCGCGCCGAGGCTTGAATACGACCCAAATGCTATTATCAGAAAGATTAATTTGGAAGAGCAGGCGGGCAGGTTCAGCCAGGGCAGAAGGATGAAGGAGTTTCTTGATTCGGAGCTGAAGTGTCCACTACCGGCTACGAAATGGCCGCCAGGCCCTATACCCCTGGAAAAATTTGAGAGCAAGTACATTTATACTATCCTTGCCTGGGTTCTTGGCTGCGGCACAGACGCAGAAGTGCACCCGTACCAGCTGGCACTCGCAGAGTGTATCTTGCATGGGGAGTTCTATGACCCCACTGCCCAGAAAAGCGGAAGGCGCCCAATCTTTTTGATTGGGCAGACTGGGTGGCGTATGCCATTCACTCCAGCCTGGTAAAGTTGCAACAGAAGCAGTCAACGGAGTTTAGGCACTGCTCATTCCTTGTATGGCTGTGCCTGTACCATATGCATTACCGGATGAAGATCCCCGAGCTCAAGAAAGTAGATGAGAAAGGCGCACCGCTGCCTGTATACGAGTGGACGGAGCTGCTGTACAGAAGGGGGTCCTATTATGAATTTAATTTTAAATTTTTGGGTATGACCATGGCGCTTTTTAACGGCAAGGCAAGTCGCCCTCCTCACGTCATGACGAGGTACCTGTCAAGGAGCAAATTCGGGGACACTTTCCGATTGACCCAGGGCGTTATCATCAGAATTTACGGGTTCAAAGGGAAGCCGTTCTTGCTGCCCTACTTCTGTACCGAATATCACTTTGGCCTTGAAGCCGCGCGCCAAATGGACTGTGTCGAAGAAGAGTTCGGCCAGGGAAAGAAGAGGGGTCACATTTTCAAATATCCCATCACCTGGGGAGGCGTTGAAGTCCACGAAATTGGACAGCATGTCTACCTGGAGCAGACCCTCCTCAACTTGGGCCTGGTACAATTGCCGCAGCGCTGGAAATACGACCCGAATGGGGTAAGAGGAAAGTTCGTACACGTCTGCCCGCGAGAAGAAATCATGGAAGAGAGGTGCAATAAGACAGGGGCAGACCTGGAGTGGCACATTGAACGAATGCAGTCGTGGCCGCCATGGCATGACTTTTACTGTGTAGAGGTGGATTACGATCCCGAGCATAATGACGATCACAAACCAGGATCAGCTGGTTTCAGAAAGTTCCTCACAAAGGTGGCGCCCCTCGGCTGGGAAAAGGACAAAATAATTGAATGTTGGAAGATGAGGTGTCGCACGCGACACGATAAATCGGAGAAAAAGACGCTGGCCATAGATGATGAGTTTTCGGCCTTATACGATAGATATGCTGGCAAGTGGCAGCCGTTCGCATTTCGAGATTACGTTCCCCTAGGCGCCAGGAAAAGATATAAAAGGAAGCCCCCTCCTCAGCATTTGCCCATTAGAAAGTCATCCGGCAGCAAGGCGCCAAAAGGCAGTCAGGTGGGCCCAATGTTGTCTTCAACGCCCGAAAAGTCGCCTCAGACAGAGAAGGAGCCAGAAAGGTCAGCCAACGAGGCAGCAGTAGCGGGCACCCCTCCGACAAGGCCCAAGTACAAGTTTACCGTGGGCGCCTCGGTACCTGACGCACCAACCGTCTCTGCCCTCGCCGAGCAAACAACCGCTCCGAAAGAAAAGAAAAGAAAAAGGGGCGAGAAGACCAAAATAAAGCGGCCAAAAAAGGAGGCTGCGCAGCAGATAGTGGCGGCCCCACAGACAGGAGCGGCTGCAACCGAAATAATCTCTCTCCTAGATAGTCCAGAAAAGGAAGCAGAAGTCTGGGCAGCAGGCGTCATCCAAGCACCGGCTCAGGCGGAGCACGCAGGTACGTCCTCTTCCCCTGTATCACAAACCCCAGCTAGCCCTGTTATCACGCCCTCCTCTTCTGCATCAGGGCACGCCTTAGCCGCCTCATCCGCCTCACCTATCACCCAGTCCCTCCACAACCCCCACTCTTTTGGACGTTTTGCCCAGGACCCTAACGTTTTTCAAACCCTGGGTCAAACCCTAAGTCTCTCACCCGCGGCCAGCGCTGAAGCTGTATCCACATCACCACGCCGCTCACCCGTCGCTGACGCCGCATTCAGAACCCCATCTCCACCTCCTCCGCAGCCGCCCGCTTCCCCTAGGTCCCGGTCGCCCTCAAAAGCGGCCTTATCTTCTGGAATATCTCCTGCCTCATTGTTTTCAGGGAGGATGCCGCAACAGGATTTGGCCTCGACATACCCTATGTTGGCAGAGCTGGACCTAATGGAGGAACAACTGCAAGTTACAGACGACCAGCCTCTAGCCGCAAAGGCCGCAGGGAGTTCTGCCTCTTTCCTCCAGGGCGTGAAGAAGAGAAGAGCCGAGGAGATTGCTATACCGGTAAAACGCGCCAAGTATGACTTGGACAGGAGGGTGCTCAGAACGGAGAAGCTGGTGCCCAAAGTCAAGAAGCCCCTCCGAGAGATGACAGAGGCGGACTACGAGCACCAGATCAAGGAGAAGAGCTTCGATGATATAAGCGAAGAATACGAGATAAACGGAATCCGTCGGAGGACTGACAACCTCCTTGTCAAGCGGCTCGAAGCTCAGGAGAAGCTGTACCAGCTTCAAAATGATTCAAGGCAGCTGGAGGAGAATCTGGCCAAGGCCACCACGCAGCTGGAGTCTGCCCAGGAGGAGATTAAAAATTTAAAGGACCAGCTTGCTGCGTCCCAGCAGGAGGCGGCAACACAGAAGAAGACAGCTGAGCAGCTATCAGAGGAGAAAAAGGCAGCACTGGAGCATGTTGCTCAGTTGCAAGATCTGCTGCAGAAGACTCAGTCGCAGCTGGAAGAGAAAGCGTCCCAGGCGGCCGCCTTTTCGAGGGACAAGATCAAGGAGATGCGAGCTGGTTTGCTGCAAGGCTGCAAGGCTAATGTTGTCAGGTCCCTGTCCGTCCTGGATTTCGTATCCAGAATACAAGAAGTTTCTGCCCAGGGAAAGCCTGCGGTAGAGGAGGCCGAACGCCAAGCGAGGCAATGGCTAGACTTGGCGATAAAACTTGAGGAGTATGCGCGCAAGGGCCTCCGATTTCCACCAATGTCACGAATTGCCCTAGACTGGGCAGATGCAAGGGTTACCTTGCAAAACTATTTTGAAAAATCTGAGAAGATCAGGGCTGCCAGGAAGATGCTGGATGTGTTGACCCATGAAATGAACATCTGCCTGGCCCCCTTCAACACTCTTTCTGCGCTCGGATTTCCGAGCTTTGTCAAGGATGGAGAATTTCTGCCTCTAGAGCAAGTAAAGCAAGACTGGCTGGTTTTTGAGGCAGACACGTCCGAGATTGATGGTTGGACTGACCCAGTCCAAGAGGCACAGGTGACCCAAATGGTGTCCAAATTTTGTAAGATCAATACATGCCTCCAGGAGCTGGGAGAGAGGTATGACACCATTGACGTGCATATGGTCGCGGCATTCAAAGGAGCGCTGAAGGATATCAACGACTTAGAGCCCTTCCAGGCAGCAGCTTGGGATCAAGCCAAAGCCGCCTACGAGCACGTCCGCGAGCGGGACCAGCCTGCTGAGCAAGAAGGAGATAGTGGTGCTGAGCAATCAGGCTCAGAAAGAGAAGAAGAGGAAGGTTCAGAAGAAGAGACTGCTGAGAGCGAACAGGAGGAAGAACAACTACCCAAGAAGGGAGCTCAGCAGCAGCAGCAGGATGCAGGGGCAGGGAGTTCCTCTGCGCCCAAGGGATAAAGGCCTGGTTCGTTGCATCGAGGCGAGCTCGACACCCCGCGAGCCGCCAGGAATGTTGTCACATTTTGCACGGGGTGCCATGTCTTGAAATTTTTGTAAGGATGTTGCTTTGCCTTCCCTCTTTCTTCTCTCCCTTTCTTCACCATGTCCCTTCTACTCTTCTGCCATCAGTTTCATTTTCTCCATCTTCTTTTCCATGTTTCTGACTGTTTCTCTGAGTGGGCAAATATGCCCAAAAATATTCTAAGTATTGTTGTTCGCCCGACTGCGCAGCGTAGTCGGGCTGCGCTTATCCACTTTGGCGCACCTGGGCGATATCAACAGAGCCGTGCCCAGAAAATTTCTAAGTATGGAGCCGCCCGACTTCGCAGCGAAGTCGGGCTGCGCTCCTAATTTCGTGCGCACCTGGGCGACATCAATTGAAAAGTAGCCAAAAAATTGGCTAAGTGTTGGGACCGCCGAAGTCGGGCGGCGCTCTAAGGATAGTGCGCAGTAGGGCGGGCTTACTTTGAAGACATCAAGAATCGGCTAAGTGTTGAGCCGCCCGACTTCGCAGCGAAGTCGGGCTGCGCTCACCAGTTTGTGCGCACTCGGGCGGAGGATGAGATAATGCTGCCGTGAAGTTTCTAAGGCACGAAGGCCCTCCCGACTGCGCTGCTTCCACCCTGCGCCGCCCGGCTGCGCTCCAGTTTTGTGCGCAGTCGGGCGGGATATAAAAGATGAGCTTTAAAGATGATTTCTTCCCCCCATCAGATGCTGACAGGTGTCCAGCCTCGAGATTCGAGTCAAAGATGTGACAGAAGGTGTGCCGCCAGGGTACCGGACAGATGAGCGTGAACTGACATATTGTACCGCATCTGCCCTCATTCAAACTGACTCGAGGTTTCATCTACCGGATTGCCACGTAGCTGCCAAGTTTTCAGGTGGACCTTGCTGCAAGTACATTCCTTACCCGCAGAGGTCAACATCAGCCGCTTTTGTCAGCTTTTGCAGCTTTTGTCAGGTCTGGGATTTTGTGCCCAAAGTTGTAATCGGGGGAAAATTGCGCTATAAATAGCTGCACCATATCATTGTATAAGGGTGGATGGGAGATATATTGCTAGGAGACTTCTGTAGCTGTGCGTTTGCTTTTGAATACAAAATATACTTGGCTCTATTGATTGTCTTTATTTTGTATGCTGCCTTCGTTAAGTGTTTTTGCCTCATGTTGCTTATATTTCTGATTACTTTTATTCTGCTTATCTGGATATCTGTATTGGCAATTAAGTGTACCTGGAATGCTTAAAGTGAGGGATACATAGGATAAAGTAACATTAATAGTTTCTGTTACATATTTTGTTTAGATTGTTGTTAGTAGTGGTGATTGGTTAGTTTCTGTGCTGCTTATCTTCCCCACCCGAAACAAGCATATTTATGTTTCTTTCAGTAATTTGTAATCTCTTTCCTGCACTCTGAGCTAAAACCCAAATTGAGAAAACATAGGAAGCCGGCCTCCTCCGGAGATTGGCGCGGAAGGCATTCCTTCCTTCCGCCCTTTCAATCTGTTGGGCGAATCTAGGGCGCAAATAGATTAAAATCCTATCCTAGTGGCAGATTCGTAACCAACAGCTACTCGCACAATTGAATCAAGTGTTTTCTATAAGAGATGATGACATGTTTCTCATCTGCAAAGGTTTAGTTAAATATAGGATCCATGGGGTTGAGTTTGAAGAGATAGAACTCATCGTTTGTGAGATCATGAAAAGATGCATGGTGAGTCCTTATGCGGGGATCGAAGTCACTTAATAGAATGACATCACACAACGATGAAAATGTAGAAATCCAAGTATGGGTCACCATTAGAGTTTAGGAAAAAATATGAGGATGCTAGAGGAAAAAGCCATACTACTATAAATACATCTCAGAGAGGGGTGGACCTTTCTAGACTTGGAACAACATTTATCTAGAGTGCTCATCTAACACGACAAATGACACTTGTTGGGAAAGGCAGTCTTGAATGAGGCAAGCTACACCACTTGAATCATGAACACTTTATTGACGTGTCTCATGCCTCAAAACAAATACCCAAAAGCAATCACTAAGAGGAGCGAGATCCTATTTAGGGCTCTCATGGGTCTTTGTGACAAAAACAAGATCCCATGAAGAAATGACATCCTGGAATGTACCTAAAGAAAAGTATTTCGTTCCGTTGGAGTTCCAACAAGTGATAGAGAGGATACCGTTATCTATTTGGACTTGAGAACACCTTCATTTTACAAGCCAAGTATGAGACCACCCTAGAGGAGGGAAATCATGAATAATTGTAGAAGGTCATGGGAAACTGGTGATAGAGAGGATACTGTTATCTATTGCGACCCGAGAACACCTTCATTTTATAGGCCAAGGATGAGACCACCCCAGAGGAGGGAAGTCATGAATAATTGTAGAAGGTCATGGAACACTGCCTACTTGTCTCTTCGAATAGCCATCACTGACGCATGTGCTTTTTACAGTTCATCTAAAGACATGTGAAGTCCTTGGCTCTTTAAATGCTCAAACGTTCCTTAGATGAGAGAAACTAGATGAGAAGAGTTCCAAGCGATACAAGCCCGGTCAAGGATAATATCCTTGATATGCAATTAGTTATGCAATAAATCATGGTCTGTCTTTTAGGGATCAGTAATATTTAGAAGGAGGTTAAGTTCTTTGACTTGACTTGCTCTTTCATCATTAAATTTGACTTGCATTACTAATTCCATAATGGGAGCAGTTTTTTTTGCCTTTTACAAGTAGAACCCATGAATTATGTTCTTCAACTTGTTTTTGAAGTGATTTTTTGATGAACATTTGTCTCATTTATGAGATTCTTGCATTGGATGAGGTCTTTGTTTGCTTTTGTTGCATATCACAAAGAACCTGTTGGAGATGATTAAGATCGTTGGTTGAGAGAGAGAGAGAGAGAGAGAGAGAGAGAGGTCTTTGGAGAGGCATTGTATGTTGAGGAGACAAAATTTGCCCATCAATCCAAAGGACCAATTGCATGATCCAGTAGACGACACAAGGGTCCAAGATAAAGAATAGAGAGCAATTCCTAGCTTGAACCTTGAGATAATTAATCCTTGTTGACTGGATAAAAATAGGGAGTTGTTCCCATAACTGCTCCTTAAAAAAAGGAGATCCCCTTTAACAAGGGTTCTCGAATTCCCTATGTAAAAATGGTTCTCAAATCTCTTTTTCTATTCCATGAACGAATATCGGAAAGCCTCTCCTCTCTGTTTTAAAAGGGGCAAAGCTCTCTATCTATAAATGAATTCGGGAAAGAACTAGAGGGGAATACCTTTTATTTTTTTAAGGTGCTTTTGATACAAGAGAGAGGGAACCCACCCTTTCCCTTACTCGAGCATGGAGAAATACTATACTTTCGGGTCGGGAAATTTTGAATCCTCGGAGCATGCTTATGGCTTTCATAAAAGGTAGAGCTTTCAACGAAGCTAGAATGACCCGCGTGACCTGCTGAACCTACCATAAAGAAAGATGTCACGTGTCCCTAGGCTCTTTATCTCAATGTTCAAGCCAGGAATCGCTCTCTATTATAACCAGGGCGATTCGTTCCGTTTTTCGGCCTTTTTATATGGGGAATTCGCTTCAAATTAAAAGCGATTCCCCTCTACTTGAACCTTGAGATAAAGAGCCTAGGGACATGCGTTTATTGATAAGATATCCAGGTAGGTGTGATATATTTCTTTATGTTATGTAGAGCCTAGGGACACTCATGACATATTTCTTTATGATAGGTTTAGCATGTCACGCGGGCGTTTCTACTTTCGTTGAAAGCTTTGCCTTTTATGAAAGGTATAAGTATGCTCCCAGGATTTGGAATTTCTCGAGAGTATTTCTCCATGTTCGAGTAAGGGAAGGGTGAGTTCCCTCACTCTTTGTCTTGAAAGCACCTTAAAAAAAAAATAGGTATTCCTCTCTAGTTCTTTTTCGAATTCATTCATTTATAGATAGAAAGCTTTACCCCTTTTAAAAACAGAGAGGAGAGGTTTTTCGATATTTTTTCATGGAATAGAAAAAGAGGTTTGAGAACCCTTGTTGAAGGGGATCTCCTTTTTTTAAGGAGAAGTTTTGGGAACAACAACTCCCTATTTTTATCCAATGAAAAAGGATTAATTATCTCAAGGTTCAAGCTAGGAATCGCTCTTTATTCTTTATCTTGGACCCTTGTGTTGTCTACTTGATCATGCAATTGGTCCTTTGGATTGATGGGCAAATTCTGTCTCCTCAACATAAAATGCCACTCCAAAGACCTCTCTCTCTCTCATAAGGAACCTTTAAAGAACCTTTGTTTTGATACCAAATGTTATGAACCTTGGCTTTGATACAAGATGATAAAAATATTTGCTTAATATAAATAAAATCCAATATATAGAAATTATAAGCAAATCATTCCATAAAACAATACATACAACCTAAACTATAGAAATTCCCTTCAGATAAGGCAACACCAAGATTATTTCTTATGAAAATTATGAACCTTGGCTTTGATACAAGATGTTAAAAACCTTTGCTTAATATAAATAATATCCAATATATAGAAATAATAAGCGAATCATTCCATAAAACAATACATACAACCTAAACTATAGAAATTCCCTTCAGATAAGGCAACACCAAGATTATTTCTTATTTGCTTAATATAAATAATATCCAATATATAGAAATAATAAGCGAATCATTCCATAAAACAATACATACAACCTAAACTATAGAAATTCCCTTCAGATAAGGCAACACCAAGATTATTTCTTATGAAATTTCATAAGAAATAATCTTGGTGTTGCCATAAGAAATAATCTTGGTGTTGCCTTATCTGAAGGGAATTTCTATAGTTTAGGTTGTATGTATTGTTTTATGGAATGATTCGCTTATTATTTCTATATATTGGATATTATTTATACTAAGCAAAGGTTTTTAACATCTTGTATCAAAGCCAAGGTTCATAACATTTGGTATCAAAACAAAGGTTATTAACGTAGAATTCGAGAACCCTTGTTAAAGGGGATCTCCTTTTTTTAAGGGGATAGATTGGGACACGTGTAAAATTCTTAATTAATCTTCTATAATAACCAACATGTCCTAAAAAGGACTTCAACGAGCTTACATCATACGGTATTATAAATTTTTTTTGTTACAGCTTTAAATTTCTAGATACAATATACATATATTTATTTTTAAGATATTTATAATTAAAATAAAGATTTATAAACTTTGAAGAGTGTATATTTTTTTAAAGAATAATATAAAGGTTATAAGGAATATTGATTTTTTTAAAGTCTATATATTATTTTATTATATTTACAAAAATGTTTTAAGACTCATTTCATTATTTATTATAAGGATGTAAGGCTTTCTTTCTTTTACCTACCATCTTAATAAGAATTAATATGAAAATGTGAGCTGTAGATTTTATTTACCTTAGTTGCCTTTGTCAGTTCATGTTTCTAATGTTATCCTTAATTAATTATCCTTTCTGACTTAATAAAAATAGGGAGTTGTTGTTCCCATAACTTCTCCTTAAAAAAAGAGTAACAAGGGTTCTTGAATTCTATGTTAATAACCTTTGTTTTGGTACCAAATGTTATGAAACTTGGCTTTGATACAAGATGTTAAAAATCTTTGCTTCTAGTAAATATAAATAATATCCAATATATAGAAATAATAATTTGATCAATGAATGATTAAGTAGATGGATACTATTAAGTAGAGAGATCTTTGGAGTGGCATTCTATGTTGAGGAGACAGAATTTGCCCATCTGTCCAAAGGACCAACTGCATGATCAAGTAGATGACACAAGGGATTATTAAGCCTTAGAAGAGTTAGTTCTATATCTTATGCTAACATCAAAAGTTGAGTCTCTAATGACAGAGAGAAAGTTGGTGATAGACAACTAGCCACAAGTTCTAGGTCAACCATAGTCATGCCACTTAAGTTGACGGTAGCAGGAATGAGATATCCTATCAGCAACCCATGAGATGGGCATTGTATCATAGATTTGTCAGTTTCAGTTCCAACAACTGTCATACTCAAAGGGAGCTTGACCCTGCAAAAAGGATGTTATCAGCTTGGTGGGTTTAGAGCACTCTAAAGTGCTTTATGCAAGAGAGTAGTTGCCTTACAAAGAAAAAGTAAAAGACATCAATTTTTGAGATAGTTGAAGAAAGATGTGAGTGATCCTTATGGTTTACAATATGTGCTGTAGTACCTCCCTTGGATCTGATAGTAAATGGGACTTCTGAAGACGAAGTGCTCCTTGTCTTCTATCACTTGGATAGATCAAAGATGACAGACCTTGGTCCCTTAAAGAAAATGATCTATCTGGACTCATAATTGATGAGATCGGACTCTTAGTTGGCCAAGGGGGATCCTCATCCCATGAGATCAGTGATGTTGGAGATATTTCAGTTGAGTGATGATGACTTCCACGATTAGAAGGAAGAGCTCTACATAAAAAGTCAATTTAGGGCAAAGAAGTTGTGGGGGAAAGGTATAGGTGATTTAAATGTACTGTTGATAAATATCTCCCAAATAGCTTGATTAATCACATCTTGCTAGAGAAGTTAATGTGTGCATTGATGGATTACCTGAAGGATGAAAACCGATCAATGGAAATGCCATTAGACAAAAGAATCAAAACCTAGTGTTCAAATACAGGCAAAACTGGAATACAAGAGAAATGAAAGCATGTGGGCTCCATAAAGATTTTATAAACACCCATCAACAACAAATCATTCAATCTACGTGCAATCAGTTTGATAACATGAAATGTAATGGAACAAAAAAGAGAAAAAAAATCCAAAAAGAAAAAAGATTATTAAAATAAAATAAAAAAATCTTTCTGGAGCTTAGCTGCCATTCACTTTAAGACTGTTGCTACAAGCCATGTAAGACTTATTTGTATTCATTTTGTGATGTTCCAAAACATACTTGATATAGCTGCCCACTTTATAGATGGTAAACTTACTAAGTTGTATAAGCTGCCCACATTGTCATATTGTTGCGAGTGCTTTTGTCTTAGCTGTTGGTATGCTGGAAGTGGACAATATAGCATTGCATGTTTCTCATCTGTAGCTTCTCCATAATTTTAAAGTTAAAAAAGGTGTTATTCTCAGTTTATATTCTTTTTCATGTTCAAGATGATGTGAGATTGTTCTAAATTGCTTGTTAATCCTTTTTTTTGAATTTTTTCCTTTCTTTTTTTTTCGTCAAGGAGACTTTCTTTTGGAGTTAGTTTTATTCTATGTGGTGACTGTTGGTTACGAATCTGCCACTAGGAAAGGATTTTAATCTATTGCGCCCTAGATTCGCCCAATGATTGAAAGGCCGGAAGGAAGGAATGCCTTCCGTGCCAATCTCCGGAGAAGGCCGGCTTCCTATACTAATCTAATTTGGGGTTTCAGATAAGAGTGCTGGAAAGAGATAAAAATGCTGAAAGAAATGAAATATCATGTGTTTCAGGTGGGGCAGAACAAGCAGCACAGTCACTAACCTATCACTAAACCAACAACAATCAAAACAATGAATGTAACAGAAACCGATATTGCAATTCTATCCTATGTATCCTTCATTCGGTATTCCAGGTCTACTTAATTGCCAATGCTGAAATCCAGAGTTCAGAATGACAGCAATCAGAAAAATAAATGACACGATGCAGAAATACCTGCAGAAGGCAGCATAAAAGAAAGATACAGATAACGGAGCCAAGTATTCTTTGATTCAAAAGCAAATGCTTAGTTACAGCAGCTTCTTAGCAATATGTTCCCCCTTATTACAATGAATTGCATTGCTATTTATAGCAGATTTTTCCCTCCAAATTACATTCTGGGCACAGATACCCGAACCTGTCAACAGCTGCAAAAGCTGCAAAAGCGGCCTGATTTGATTCTTGTCGGCCGTAGCTGTACCTGCAGCATGGTTTTCCTGGATTCCGCACTACCTCTGACAGATTTGGTGGTTGAAAAGGGGAATATCAGTTAATGTGGTAGGTGCAGTACAATTTGTCCTTCAATGTTCACCTACCCTGTCCTTGAAGTACATTTTCATCTTCCGTGACACGTGCCCAAATCCCGAAACTTGATCTGTTCTTAGCTGGGGAGGCACTATCTGCTTAACAGTCCTAAAAACTGTGGGAAACTCGGACTTAACTTGTTGAAAATGAGCCCCTACTGCTGAGCGCTCGAGAATTGAGTGGCCTTGAGAAAACCTGAAGAGCGACGGCGATTGCTAGCATGGGGGACACTTAGTAATTTTATTGCTCTGCTCCTCTTTTGGTCGTCGCTGAAAAATTCAGCGATGCTAGGCGTCGTCGGGCAGCGACAGCGATCGCGGGCGGGGTTGATCCCGTCGTCGCGCGCAAATGCTGTGCGGCGGTCACTTTTCTTGGCAGCGACGGCGATCGCCGTCGGCTGCATACTTAGAAGCTTTTTCAATGCTCTTGGTCGCCAAATAAGAGGGCGGCGACGGGCGTCGCTGCCAAGCGACAGCGATCCCGGTCGCCGGCCCTTAGCCAGTTTTTTGCCCTTTCTTGCCATGCTCTGTGTCGCTGAAAATCTGAGCAGCGACGGGCGTCGGGGGCGCGCGACAGCGATCGCGAGCAGCCTCATACTTAGACAAATTTTCAATTGCTCATGCTGCTCATAGTCGCTGAAACGGCCCGCGCTGCCAGGAATCGCCCGAAAGCGACGGCGATCGCGGGCATGGGCCAACACTTAGGGATTTTTTACATTTTTCTTTCAAGTTTTTACATTCAAATCTGAAAAATGATCTGCTAACTGGAAACCGAACAAACTGGAACTGAAGCAAGGAAACTGAAAACAACAATAAGGAAGGAGGGAGGCAACAACCTGTTAGAAAATTTCAAAATTCTTTTACCCCTAGCAAAATGTGGCAACATTCCTGGCGGCTCGCGGGGTATCGAGCTCGCCTCGATGCAAGAATCCATGCCTTTATCCTTTGGGCCCAGAGTCATCCCCAGTCCCTGCTTCCATTTGTTGTTGCTTTTTTTGGATTCCTTTCTGAACTTCTTCTTCGCTGTCTTCTCCTGAATCTTCCTCAGCGATCTCCTCTTCAGTGCCCCCTTCCTCTGACTCTTCCTCGGACGGCTCTTCCTCTTCGTCTGGGTCTTCCTCTGGATTAAACTCCCCAGAGCTAAGGCGGGCTTGGATGCGCTCGAATGTGTCCTGAACCTGAGCCCAGGCATTCTCTGAGAAGGGCTCCATGCTGCGAATATCGCTCACTAAGTGCCTGAAGGTTTCCATCTGGACTATACCGATCTGCTCGGCCTTCTGGCTCAAATCTAGCAAACAGGAGCGAATTAGGCAGAATCTGGAAGTGAGCTTTGTCACCTGCTCTTCCTGGATTGGGTCCGCCCACCCATCGATGTCTGAAGTATCATTGGCAAAGGCATCCCACGCCGGACGCAATGCTTCCTTTGGCAGGCAATTGCCTTCACTGTCTGCAAAGCTCGGGAATCTGAGCGAGGAGAGAGTCAGGAAGGGAGACATGCATATGTCTTTCTCTTGCTCCAGCATGTCCATTAATGCTCTGGCTCTCTGAATTTTCTGAAATCTCTCAAAGAAAGAATGCAAGGTTGCCCTTGCAGCTGCCCAATCACAGGCAACGGAATCTGTAGAAGGTATTTGGAGGTTCTGGCGTTCAAGGGCCCCTGCCTTGACGGCCAGATCGAGCCAGCGATCTGCTTCCCGCTCTGCCTCCTCCACCACAGGCTTACCCTCGGCGGATGCTTCCTTGACCCGGGTGGCATACGTGAAAACCTTAAGGGACTTAGAAGCCCGGGGTCTGAAGTTTTTCAATAATCGGGTGCGGATTTCCTTGATGTGGTCTCTGGAGAATGTCTCCACAACCCTGTCTTCCAGCTGTTGCTTAGTCTGCTGAAGCTGGCCTTGAAGCTCTTCTATCTGGCGCTCAACAACCTCTTTCTGTTCTGAAGCCTCCTTTTGCAAGTCTGCCAATTGTTGCTTCGGCTGTTGGCACTCTTTCTCAGAACTGTCTAACTGGGCCTGCATTCTTGCCATGCCCTCTTCCAGCTTGATTTTTTCATTTTCCAGGTCGTAGTAGCTCTCCTGCAACTGGAGGTGCTTCAGGCGCAGCGTATCGGTTCCATCATGAAGAGCTAGCGCCTCATTCTCGAAGCTGACCTCATTCAAGTTCTTGGTACTGCTCCGATATTCATAATCTTCAGGAGTCATATCCTTCAGAGGCTTCTTAACTTTTGGAATCCTCTTTTCTTTGTACAACAGCATGTTGTTAAAGTCAAACCTGGAGCGCTTCTCTACTCCAGCAATCTCCTCAGCCCTTCTTTTCATCGCGTTCTGCGCCCACCTGTTGGAGGTACGCTTAACCTGAGTTGCCACAGGCTGGTTCTCCATTATCTGGATCAAATCTGCCTCTCCGAAGAGAGGCCTGGCCAAAGGCAAACCCTGATGCGACATGTGTTCTTGAGCAAATAGGTAAGGCGAAACAGTAGTCTGACGCTCCTCCGCCCTCGGGGATGACTCAGCTTGGGTGGGGGAGATAGACGGGTTTTCAGGGTTTGCGGGCGAACGATGTGGAGATTGCAGCGGATTTGAGGCAGCGGCGCCTGACTGGGTTTCAGCTAGGGTTTGAAGGGCGTCAGGCTCTATGAAAGAATGACCAGGCTGGGGTTCTTTAGCAATGAAGGGTTGGGCTTCCTCAATGAGGGGGTGAGATGCAGCAAGGGAGAGGGTAGTTGCTGCTCCGCTATCCAAGGGAATGGCAGCGGGGAAGGTTCCAGCAGCAGAGGACGAAGGCGCCGCAGACACTAACTCAGAAGTTTGAAAGAATGAGGAATGCGTACCTGCGGGCTCCGCCTGAGCCGGTGAGCTGAAGACTTGGTCTATCCACTGATTTTCTGCGAATGGGGGTGTATCCTCCTTTGTTGCAGCGGCTTCTGAGATTCTGCTCTTCTTTTGGGGCGGCGTCACCTCAGACTACGACACAACTTCCTTCTCGGACGCAACCCCTTGCCCTTTAGACCTTTCTGTTCTCCTTTTTCTCTTAAGAGGTGCAACCTCTTCTTCTTGAGTGATGGGCGCCGGGCTGTTTGAACTTTTCGAAGGTTTAGGAGGCTTTACCGTCAGCTTAACCTGCTTTTTCTTCTGAGGTGCTGGAGACACTTGCGTTGCTGGAGCCTGCGTTGCTTGGTGCACGTGTGTGGTTGTCTCTTTAGTGGATGACGCTGCTACGGCTGGCTGCTTTTCAGAAGACTGCTGCATTCTGGGCTCCACGGCTTGCCTTGCTTGTACTTTACTACTGGACCCTTCACCACTTGAGTGCAACTGTTTGAGTGGGGCCTGCCCCTTTTGTAGGCGTTGAGAACCTGGGGGTACAATGTGCCGGAATACAATAGGCTGCCACGTGGCATGGTGCTTATCGTAAAGAGTGGAAAATGTGTCGTCATTGGCCAAGTCTTTTTCGGATTTGTCTTTTCTGGTTCGGACGCGCATTATCCACCACTCTGATATCTTTTCAAGCCTCCACCCTCTGCCTTGCAGTCTAGCCTCCAATTTCTTGTATGTTTTCGTATTCGGCCTGTGCTCTTTATTACGGGCAGGATCAAATTCGACCTCTACGAAGTAGAAGTCGTGCCACGGCGGGAAAGACTGCATGTCTTCAATGTTCCATTCTAAATCTCTCTCCGACGGGTTATTGCGCTCATCCATGATTTCCTTGCAGGGGCAGACATGGAAGTCTTGTACACCTGTGAAATCCCTCACTATGTCGAGGGGATCATACTTCCATCTCTAGGGCAGCTCTATCAAGCCGAAGCTTAGGAGCGTGGCGTTCAAGTACTGGTGTTGTCCATTGATGCCGACCTCGATCCCTGCCCAGGTGATCGGATAATTGAATAGATGGCCCTTTTTCCTACCCTGGCCATACTTCTCATCAGTGTAGTCCATCTGCCGCGATGCCTCCAAGGCAAACTGGTATTCTGTGGTATAGTACGGCAGCAAGAAGGGTTTGCCCGTGAACCCGAAAATTCTTATCACAAACCCCTGCGTCAACCGGAAAGTGTCGCCAAAATCCTGGCTGCTAACTTGGTCTCTCATTGCACGCGGGACGCGCGGACAGGAACCGTGGAGGAGTGCCAGGGCTGGGCCCAAAAAAGATAGATTAAATTTGTAATAAGACTCCTCCCTCAGTAGCACCCTGGTCCACTCATAGACCGGAAGTGGCGCACCTTTATCATCCTTGCGCTGGACTGGGAGCGACTTTATGTGGCTGGACATGTGGAACAAGAATAGCCATGCCAGGGCTGAGCAGTATCTGAAGCTTTCGCTTGCGCCGCTTTTCAATTCTTGCAGCTGCTGGTGAATTCCTCGGGCTACACAGTCTGCCCAGTCGAAGAAGACCGGCTTGGTCCTATCAGTCATGGCCTTGGGGTCGTAGAATTCTCCTCTCATGATGCATTCGGCAAGAGCGATTTGGTATGGAAAGACCATCGCATCTGTACCGAGACCCAGAACCCAAGCCAGCATAGTGTAAATGCTAGAGCTTTTGAAATCGCCCAGAGGTCTTGGCTCCTTCGGCCATTGTCGGGGTGGGAAGGGGCTCATGGAGCTGAGAATTTATAAATTTCCGCATCTTCGGGTTGTCTGAGTACCTGTTTGTCTGCTCCCCGAGATTGACATTCCTGATAGTATAGTCCTTGTTGTTTAATGTTACACTCGGTGCGAAGGCCGCTCCCACAGTCTCCGAGTAGAGCGAGAACAAGACATTGCCCCTGTGGTCGCAGACCTGTCTGGTGTCTGGTTTGTAATATTCAACAATTGCCGCCACAAGGTCAGGGCAATGATGCACTTGCGGGCATAAGAACCAGTAGAGGTGGGACAGATAAGCCGCTGCGTAGGGGTGCGAAGGAGAGACCTTCCCTCGCCAATTATCAATTGTCTCCCGCAGCTGACTGGTACCCTGTGAGTAAATTCCATCTCTGAGCTTTATCCAGTAATCGATGGGAGGTGGGGGAACTGGCTTCGGCTGCGCTGTCCGGGGTTTCTTTTCCTTTTCAGTTCCCGCTGCCTGGGCTTTTCCCTTATCCTTCCTTTCTTTCTTCTGCCCACTCTCTGGTGTGCTTGAAGCCGCTCGGCCAGCTGCTGCACCCTTCTGTCCGCTCTCTTTCTTTCCCATGGCGAGGGCGAATTTCAGTTCAGTTGCTACTGAATTTTACTCTGTGCAGCTTAGAGTGCGTCGGATATTTTTCTGGTAAAGCGCTTCTGAGAAGCTGAGATTTTATAGCAGCGAACTTTGGGACGGGCCTTTAATGGACGGCACTTGAATTTAATACCAGGCGCACGGAGTTGGTGGACGTTAATTCTGTTCTTGGGTGGCCATGCATGAGATCTTCCTTGGAGGCGCCAATATTTAAACTTTACCCTTTGGAGCACGTTCCTTTTATGAAATCATTTTTGGAATAAGTGCAAATCCTCTTTCCTTTGGCACGTTCCTTGAAAAACGGGCCTTAGACGCCTTTTGGCACACTTTCCGAAGTCGCTGGGTGGAGGAAAACGGGGCCCGCTTTAATTTTGCATGTTTCCTCGAAATCGCTCAAAACTTGAGCGATCTCGGGCGCGGGTCACTTTGACGAGCGACGGAGAGCTTCCCTTCCTTAGAACAATCATTTGCTTTCTATCCAACCCGACGTCGCTCGCAAAATGGGGCGCGCTTGGGAGAAGACGTGTTGGGCGAGCGACAGAGGGCGGATCCACACTTAGAATATTTTCCAATCTTTTCAAACCGCCTGCTTCACCTAGTAGCTCTTGCCCAAAATCCCCTCTGTCGCTGAAAAATAAGAGCGACGCTCGTCTTTTTGAAAAGCGAGCGACAGGGCTGCAGCACTTAGAAAATTTGGGGTGCTTCTTTCTCAAGTTCGCTCAAAATGTGAGAGCGCTCCCAGGATCGCTCAAAAATTGGGCGATCTTGAGCATGAGCGCCTTTGACGAGCGACGGAGAGATTTAACACTTAGAAAGTTTTCGCTTCTTTTTCATTGATGCCTCCTTCAGATGGCTGTCGCCGAAAATCTTGGGCGATTTCGGGAATTGCTCAGAATTTGAGCGATCTTGGGAATTCTTGGACACTTAGGCAAATCTGGCGCCCTCTTTCTTGCTCGGAATCGCTGAAAACTCGGGGCGCTCCCGGGATCGCTCAAAAATTGGGCGATCTCGGGCAACTTTACTTAGCAATACTCCTTGTGCTTCTTCTTAATTCGGCCATTGCTTGGAAGGGATCTCGCCGTCGCTGAAAAAACGAAGCGGTCTCAGGATTTATCAAATAAGCGAGCGATGGCGGGCGAACTCTGTCTTTTGCTCAGCTCTCCAGGACTTTCCTTTGCAGGGGAAAATACTTCTGCATCCACTTGGAATCAAAGTTTTTCCAGACCGGAAGATCTGGTGAACAACTTGGCTCAACAACCTAAAACTTAAAACAATGAAAAGCATATTTACATTCGGGAAAACAAACAAATTGAAAGAACAGAAAAGAAATTATGTACAGAGGGAACCTCTTGGTGTTTCTCAGTGACGATAGGCTTTCAGATGAAAGCCGTTAACAGGTATTGGGAGGATATGACCCTCCATGTCTCTCAGGACAAATGAATTGAATTGGTTGACCCTGGCAACCTGGAAGGGGCCTTCCCAGAAGGCATCAAACTTATCATGATTTCCTGTCTTTTTCTTCCAGGAATCCCATTTCAGCACTAGGTCTCCGATCTTGAAGACCCTGGCAGTAGCCCCTTTTGCGAACCATTTCCGTGTGGTGTCAGCATGCTTCATAAAAGCCTCATGGGCTTTTTCTCTCTGCTCTTCAAGGTGCAACAACTGGGCTAGTCTGGCATCAAGGGGATCCAGGTTATCCTTTTCATCATCCAGCAACCAGAGTGCGGGCATTTCAATATGAGTAGGCAAAACAGCCTCCTTCCCGTAAACCAGTGCGTATGGGGATGTCCTGATGGACTTCTTGACGGAGATGCGGTCTGCCCACAGAGCCTGATCTAGGTACAAGTGCCAGGACCTCTTATTCCTCTCCAGAGTCTTCTTTATAATATTCATCAGGTTCTTATTCGTAGACTCGGCGAGGCCGTTCCCCTGCGGGTAGTAGTTGGATGAAGCCTTATGATAAATACTGTACTTGCAGGTGAACTCGGTCAGTTTGGCTCCTGTGAACCCCGGACCATTATCTGTCACAATCGCCTCTGGGATTCCGAAGCGAGTTATCAAACTTTCCAGGAAGGAGATAACTGTCTCCTGGTCAGCGTGCTTCGTGGGTATAGCTTCGGCCCAGCGGGTGAAGTAATCTGTGGCAGTCAAGATAAACTTGTGCCCTGCAGAGGATTCTGGTGAGATCTTTCCGACAAAGTCTAAACCCCACTGCTGGAAGGGAACCTCCACTTGAATTGGCTGTAAAGGCATTGGAGCGTTCTTGTTCCGACCAGCGAACCTCTGGCATTTCTCGCACTTCTGGCAGACTTCTTGCGCATCTGCGAAGATGGTGGGCCAATAATAGCCCGCCTTGATCATTTTTAAGGCCGTAGGCCTTCCTGAAAGGTGTCCTCCCGACATCCCAAAATGGAACTCGTCAAGGACTTTTTGTTTTTCAGTTCTCTTAACACAGCGTAAGAGAACACCATCAATATTTTTATAAAACAGCCCCTCGGGGCGCAGAACATACTTCAAAGCGTTAAGCCGAAACCTCCTTCTTTGTGAGGCAGTGAGCTGTTCTGGACATCTCCCTGTGCTGAAGTACCACAGTATGTCATCTGTCCAGTCACTCTCCTCTGATAAGGAGTTGGCAAGGTTACTTTCCATCACGGGATCTTCCCACTGACAAGCAGATACTTCGGCGGCCGCACTTCTGGCTAATTCCTGGCATAGAGCTCGACCTCGGATTAACTTGGTTGGTCGCACCTCTATGTCGAATTCTTGGATTTTAGCAATCCATCCTGCCCTTTTGTGACCTGGTTCCCCCTGAATAATAAAACTTCTGACATCGGGGTGTATCACAAAAACTGTAATCCGGCTTTGAGAGACAAAGTGCTTAAACTTCTTCAAGGATCTCATGACCGCATGCACTTGTCGCTCAATGAAATTATACCTTTCCTCGTGCGGCTGGATTACTTGGCTTAAGAAGGCTATTGGCCGCTCTTCGCCGTCATCTCCCTTCTGAGTCAAGACTGCAGCATAGCTCTCAGGTTCTCCGACTGCATAAAGGATGAAATCCTTAGAGTAGTCCGGGTTTATCAATACGGGCGCCTGAGCTATCCTGGCCTTAATCTCTTCAAAGGCCTCCTTTCTTTCTTCAGTCCAGACAAAATCAGCATCTTTTTTCAATAGCTCGGCCATAGGTTTGATGACTTGAGCGAAATCAGGCACGAACTTCCTCACGAAGTTGATCTGGCCGAAGAAGGATTGGAGTCCTTTCTTGTCTACTGGGAGGGGAAGTTTCAGGAGAGCTTCCGCTCTGTCAGGATCAACTGCTAGCCCTCTTTCGGAAATGACATGGCCTAGCAGCTTTCCCTCCTTGACGGCGAAGACTGATTTCTTGGGATTAATGGAAATACCGAATTCCCGACATCTTTCAAATACTTGTTCCAAATGAGAGGTGTGTTCTTCCCTCTTGTGGGAAAACACAGTCATGTCATCTAAATAAATGACAATGATCTTATTCAGCAGCTCCCGAAATGCAAGGTCCATGGCCCTCTGAAATGTGGCCCCAGCGTTGGATAAGCCGAATGGCATGCGCTGATAGGCGAACGTTCCCCATTTGGTGGTGAACGCCGTCTTGTGCTGGTCCTCGTCTCTAACCCAGATTTGGTTATAGCCAGAAAATCCATCTAGGAGAGAGAACCTCTGAGCTCCCGCGACCACGTGAAGAATTTGGTCGATCTGCGGGAGCGGATAGTGATCCTTGAGAGAGGCCTTATTCAAATTTCGAAAGTCAACACAGAGGCGGATATCCCCATTCTTCTTTCTGACTGGGACCAGATTTGCGACCCAAGAAGAATGCTTGATAGGATATATGATCTTGGCTTCTAGCATTTTCAGGAGCTCTGCTTTCATCATAGCCTCGATCTTCGGGTTAACCGCTCTTTGTTTCTGTCTAAAGGGCTTAACCCCTTCTTCTAGTTCTATAGTGTGTTGTATGATTTCTCTGTCATACCCTTTGAGGTCCTGGTAACACCAAGCTACAATATCTGGATACCTTCTGCACAAGGCCCGGATCTGTTCCAATTCTTCTGGGGTGCAGTCTGTTCCGACCTTGATCACCTTTCCTGGTTCTAGTTCCAGATCCCTGTACTGCTTGGCATCAACCTTGATCCTATGAGATATAGCTCTGTCATTTTGATCAAACAGGCTTTCAAGGGTAATGAGTCCCTTAGGGACGTGATTATTTTTTAACTGTATCAACCCCTCATACCGCTCGTCATCAGGGTCTCTACCTTCGATTGAACTTGCTTCGTGTATCAAGAAATTGACGATGTCTTCGTCACAATCGAACACCTGCCAGTGGGTGTCCTTATCAGGCACAGAAGGCCTGTAAATGGTACGAACCGGCTTCGGCTTCTACATAGTGTCATCAGCCGAAACATACCTGGCTCCAACAGACGCCAAGATATCAGCATGCTTATTCTTTTCTCTGGAGATAGCTTTGACATTCAAGGAGTCGAATGACTCCATCAGATCCCAGACACGGTTGCGGTACGCCTTGAGGTAATGCTTCTTGGAGGCACACTTATTTGTGATCTGATTGCACACCAGCTCTGAGTCTCCAAAGATCTGCAGGTGTTTGATTCCCAACCTCTCCGCCTTTTTCAAGCCTAAGCACAAGGCTTCATACTCGGCCGCATTATTGGTGCAACTCCAGGCCAGCCTATAGGTGTAATCCTTTTGTATTCCCGATGGCGAGACTAGAAGGACCCCTGCCCCGACACCGTTCTTGCATCGGGCGCCGTCAAAGTAAAGCTTCCACAGCTCATTTGGGGCAGGGCCTATTTCTTTTTTCACGGTTTCCTTGGGCTTTTTCGGCTGGATAACAGAGTAGCAACCTATGTCTGATTCAATCATGGCATTAAAATCAAGCAGGGAGAATTCATCCTCTACTTGTAGCTGCTCTATGGCCTCTTCCACTAGATCCACTTCTGCCAACTCCTCGGTCATCAGATGGACCGTTTCATTCTGCTGCCCTTCCTCAGGTATCTGCTCGACTAGGAAAGTGGATGGTTTGTCATTGTATATTTTCACTTTCCTCCCTTTGAAAGGGACTTCCATGTGGGAGTAGTCCAGCGACAAATATCCGCCGAGCTTGGCGGTAAACTCCCTCGAGAGACACATGCCGAAGTAGGGCTCCAGGTCGACGACCACAACCTCTTGGATCACCACGATCTCGGGCGCTTTGTGCAACTGGATAGGGATGTCTTTGATGACACCCACCGTTTTCACAGGAGTGCCGTCTAGCTGCAAAACGCCTTGACTGCTCCGCGTATATTCCATGCCGATTTCTTCACATACGGCCCTTGGCATAACAGTGGTTGAGGCGCCGGAGTCGATCATGCAGTTGTGTACCACATGTCCTTCCATCCGCAGAGACAGGTAGAAAGGCGGCGGTCTGTTCTTTCCGGTGATTGAAGTTGTCAGAGGCTGAGCCAACACAGGCTGTGGCAGCTTTCCTCCTTTAACAGTCTTTAGCGACTCTTGCAATAGGTCCACTTGACCAGGGAGCTGAAGAGCATCATACATGCTAATCTTCGCCGGAGTTTTCTTGAGCTCGTCAACAATGTTGTAGGCCGAAGAAGATGGGCCCTCCGTTTCTTTCGTTGGCTCGTACCTGGTGCGGTACTGCTGTGTTGCCTCAACTCTCTGCCGCTTAGTCAGCGACGGATACTTGAGCTTTTCTCGAGCTTGCTCTTTGGTTTCGGCCGGCGGTTGAGTCACTGGAGCTTTGGCTGGTGGCGCCTTTTCTTTGGCAGGTGAAGGCACAGGCGCTTTATCAGGAGCTTCTGCAGCAGGCTGCGTTTTTTCTCTTCTGGCATACACCTTTAATGGCTTCATCTGGGCCGCATCGACTTCGATTGGCCTTTTTCCCTCCTTGGTCAGAATTGACACCGGATCCTCCTCTGAGACCGCAAAGTTGCGCTCCTCTTCCCGAATCATGTTCACTTGCTCCTCCGGGTTGCTGCTTGCAAGAGTTTGGACATAATGTTGATGCAGCATGCAGGTAGCTTCACCGTGAGGATCATTGCATGTAGAGCACCATTGCACATTGTCTGGAGTGCTCGGTCCTGCATGGTTGACAACATTTCTAGTCGGAGGCCTGTTGGCTTGAGCTTGATCTTTTGTAAGCGCCGGAGGAGGATATGGCCGCCTAGGAATAAATTCTTGTTGGGCCTGCTTTTTCTTCATCACCGCCATGTCGTTAGACAGTGTCTGGCAAACGGAAGTGAGCGACTCTACTTGTTGCAGGATTTTGGATTGCACATCGACGGCATGTACCGGCTGGGCCGGCGGCGGTAATAGAGCTAATGGAGGTGCTGGAGGCAATGCTGGGTATTGTGGAGGAGCGGGAAGCGCTGGATATTGCGGTGTAGATGGAAGCTGAGGTGGTGGTGGTGTAGGGAAATGCACTTGAGGAGGGAATTGAGACACAACTGGCGCGGGATTCCATGGTGGATGGGGATATGAAGAAGACGTTTGAGCAGATGCTGGTGGATATTGCGATTGAGGGAAATCTGGGTATATTGGCGGTTGCATTTTGTGCGGGAGTCTACCTATGGCAATCATATCTAGCTCTGCCCTCTGGGCTACCTCATACAAATCGAGGAAAGTATTAATGCGGGCTAACTTCATGACCAAACAAATGTCTGAGCTAAACGCTCTGAGGTAGTAATGGGCAGCTTGTCCATCGGAAGGACGTAGTTCAGGGGGCACTCTTTTCCAGGAGCGTGCAAACCTTACATTGAAGTCCGATATCTCCTCTTGCGGATGCCGTTGAATGGTCTGGAATTGGTGCAGCAATGAGGATGGATCTGCAGACTCGTTGAATCCTTTGACTAGCCGTCCGGCCAGTTGAGCCCATCCCGTAATAACACCTTCCGACAAGGATCTATACCAGTATAAGAGCTTACCTCGCAGAGAGAGAGCCAACAGTCGGGTCTTGACACTTTCATTGGTGATGGCGTGAAGCGCAGCTAAGGCCAGGATGTCTTGAATATGTTCGTACGCCGTCTTCCCAGTTCCATCATACGTGGGAATAGCTTTTAAAGCAGCAGCTGGGACAACATCTTGTCCAACTAGGTTGAGGGGTCCAGTGGAATCAACAGCTGGAAATAGCTCGGGAGCATTTGGTTGAGGATTCGCCATGTCAGCGTCTTGATCGTCTTGATCCGGATCGTGGTAGTTGTCAGTGCTTTCTGAAGTTGTCTCCTCAGTTTCAGTCGTATGCTCAAAAGCTTCGTCTTGATCGGCTTGGTAATCAATCAGCCTCGGGTGCTCTCCAGCAGCGTTGATGTCAAGCTCGTAAAACTCAGGCACCTGTTGTCCTGCGTTCCTAGCTCTCCATCTCGTATGCATGAAGGAGCTTTTGATATTGGACCAGTCTTTGAGACTCAGAGAATATTCAGGTTCAGCAGAGTCGCCAGGTGTTCTCCTTTGACAGCACTGAAGCGAACACCAATGCTTCAATACTACTTATGGGGTGTGACACTCTCGTGTCCCACCGGGCGTGCCAGAGAAACTGTTGGTTACGAATCTGCCACTAGGAAAGGATTTTAATCTATTGCGCCCTAGATTCGCCCAGCAGATTGAAAGGCCGGAAGGAAGGAATGCCTTCCGTGCCAATCTCCGGAGAAGGCCGGCTTCCTATACTAATCTAATTTGGGGTTTTAGATAAGAGTGTTGGAAAGAGATAAAAATGCTGAAAGAAATGAAATATCATGTGTTTCAGGTGGGGCAGAACAAGCAACACAATCACTAACCTATCACTAAACCAACAACAATCAAAACAATGTATGTAACAGAAACCGATATTGCAATTCTATCCTATGTATCCTTCATTCGGTATTCCAGGTCTACTTAATTGCCAATGCTGAAATCCAGAGTTCAGAATGACAGCAATCAGAAAAATAAATGACACGATGCAGAAATACCTACAGAAGGCAGCATAAAAGAAAGAGACAGATAACGGAGCCAAGTATACTTTGATTCAAAAGCAAATGTTCAGTTACAGCAGCTTCTTAGCAATATGTTCCCCCCTATTACAATGAATTGCACTGCTATTTATAGCAGATTTTTCCCTCCAAATTACATTTTGGGCACAGATACCCGAACCTGTCAATAGCTGCAAAAGCTGCAAAAGCGGCCTGATTTGATTCTTGTCGGCCGTAGCTGTACCTGCAGCATGGTTTTCCTGGATTCCGCACTACCTCTGACAGATTTGGTGGTTGAAAAGGGGAATATCAGTTAATGTGGTAGGTGCAGTACAATTTGTCCTTCAATGTTCACCTACCCTGTCCTTGAAGTACATTTTCATCTTCCGTGACACGTGCCCAAATCCCGAAACTTGATCTGTTCTTAGCTGGGGAGGCACTATCTGCTTAACAGTCCTGAAAATTGGGGGAAACTCAGACTTAACTTGTTGAAATTGGGCCCCTGCTGCTGAGCGCTCGAAAATTGAGCGACCTTGAGAAATCTCGATGAGCGACGGCGATCGCGGGCTGGACCTGTGCTGCAAATCGCTGAAAATCTGCAGCGCCGGTGAGAAATATGCACGGCGACGGCGATCGCTAGCATGGGGGACACTTAGTAATTTTCTTGCTTTGCTCCTCTTCTGGCCGTCGCTGAAAAATTCAGCGATGTTGGGCGTCGTCGGGCGGCGACAACGATCGCGGGCGGGGTTGCTCCCGCCGTCGCGCGCAAATGCTGCGCGGCGCTCACTTTTCTTGGCAGCGACGGCGATCGTCGTCGGCTGCATACTTAGAAGCTTTTTCAATGCTCTTGGTCGCCAAAGAAGAGGGCGGCGACGGGCGTCGCTGCCAAGCGACAGCGATCCCGGGCGCCAGCCCTTAGCCAATTTTTCTTGCCCTTTCTTGCCATGCTCTGTGTCGCTGAAAATCTGAGCAGCGACGGGCATCGAGGGCGCGCGACAGCGATCGCGGGCAGCCTCATACTTAGACAAATTTTCAATTGCTCATGCTGCTCATAGTCGCTGAAACGGCCCGCGCTGCCAGGAATCGCTCGTAAGCGACGGCGATCGCGGGCGTGGGCGAACACTTAGGGATTTTTTTACATTTTTCTTTCAAGTTTTACATTCAAATCTGAAAAATGATCTGCTAACTGAAAACTGAACAAACTGGAACTGAAGCAAGGAAACTGAAAACAGCAATAAGGAAGGAGGGAGGCAACAACCTGCTAGAAAATTTCAAAATTCTTTTACCCCTAGCAAAATGTGGCAACAGTCACCACTGGATTGATCTCACATATGTTAAGTTTTATTTTGTCAGTAGGACCCTGCCAAAGCATCTTTATTACCTTAATTCATATAAAGTCCCAAATTCTTGATGAATCTGTGGGCAATTCTATTTTATCAGTTCTCTATTTTGAATTTTCTAATCTGTTTCATGCCATCCTGGTATTAAGTTTCCCTTCGGCTGCAAGCATCACTTGATATAGTAATCTATTTACATCCACATGTCTTAGTTTAGTTAGATATGTCAAAAATTGGTATAATGCTTCTTCTTATGGTAACATTCCCATTGCTACTAATATCATATGATATCTCTTCAGCTGCTTATATCAGAACTTTAAAATGGAAATTTTGATCAAGGAAGGTAAAGATACAATTCACTGGGATCATAACCCATGGAAAAATGACAAAATCTAAGGCATGCTTGGTTTCTGAAGCAACCAGTCAGCAGAAGCAGATAATAAAACAAAAAGGGGTGGCATAAAATATTATACATGAAAGCATGGTCTGAAATTGATGTCTTTATATGTGTGCTTATGCACAAGGAATTACTGAGAACTGACACTCTTGTAAACAAAGGGTGGGTGGGGCCTTCCAAACGTCCCTCTTTCCTGAAAGGGATTGAAACAGTAAACCCTCTCTTTCTCTATTGTTTGCTTGCTAATTTGAAGCATGATTAAGTATTTGGGACATATCCCCTCAAGGTGTTGTTGCCACATTTTGCACGGGGTGCCATGTATTCATTTTTTTTTGTAAGGATGCTGCTCTCCCTTCCCTCCTCCTTCTCTCCCTTTCTCCACTATCCCCTTTCTTCCCTTCCATCAGTTTCATTCCCTTCATTACCCCCCCCTTCTCCTTTCCTTTTTTCCTGACAATTTCTCCAAGAGGGCGAAAGGCCCTAAATTTGACTAAGTATGCGCCCTTGAGTTTGAGCGCACTTGGGGAGCCAAAGTGCGGAGAGCTGAACCCAAATTTTGCTAAGTATAGAGCGAACCCCGAATTTGCAGCGAAGTCGGGGTGCGCTCTCATTTTTGTGCGCACCTGGGCATCAGTGGAGCCCTGAAAAATTCTAAGTGTTGAGTGCGCAACCCGACTTCGCAGTGAAGTCGGGCTGCGCTCTCAAGTTCATGCACAATCGGGGCAACTCAGCTGAAGAAGTGGCTAAGTGTTGGGTGAGCAAACTTCGCTGCGAAGTCGAGGTTCGCCCCGGAAGAAGAGCGCAGTTGAGCAGCCCATCATGGTACTGTTGCCACATTTTGCACGGGGTGCAATGTTTTCAATTTTTGTAAGAGAGCTGCTCTTCCCTTTCCCTCTTCTTCTCTTTCCCCTTCCTCTTCTCCCCCTTTCTCTCTCTTCCCTACATTCTCATTCTTCCCTCTTTCTCTTGAGCCCCTCAGTCAAATCTCAAAAATGACAGCAGTTGCCCTGAAAAATGGCTAAGTGTCAGGGCGCAATCCGACTTCGCAGCGAAGTCGGAGGGCACCCTCCAGTGGGAGCGCAGCAGGAGTGCAAAGTGCACAGTGCGACAGAATCAACCAGAAGAACAAGTGTTCTGGCCGCAACCCGACTTCGCAGCGAAGTCGGAGTGCGCCCTGCTTTCTGGGCGCACTTGGTAGCAGGCTGGCAGGAAAAATGACTAAGTGCTGGGGCGCAACCCGACTTCGCAGCGAAGTCGGAGTGCGCCCCCTTTCCAGGGCGAAGTCCGTACGATGGTAGAAATCAGCTTTCACCTGTGCGCAACCCGACTTCGCAGCGAAGTCGGAGTGCACCCTTCGACAGGTGCGCAATAGGGGAATAAACTCAGAAAAGTACCCAAGGCATGAAGGCCTTCCCGACTGCGCTGTTTTCTACCTGCGTAACCCGTCAGCGCTCTGATCCTGGGCGAAGTTGGATAAACTGCCTTTCAAGGCAAGCACGTGTCAAGCAGCATCATCCGACAAGTGTCCAACTTTGGGATCTGAGCCAAGACGTGCCGAGCAAAAGGACAAGCATGGGATGCACTACTTATGCCAGCTGCCTCATTTAAGGCTGATGTGAGGTTCTACCTGCTTCAGCTACCCGCATTCCTGCCGATGAGAAGTTCTACCTAACGCACTGCCACGTATCTATACAGCCTTCAGGGAGACCATGTTGCGGGTACAGTCCTGCCACGTATCTATACAGCATCAGCAGCTCCATGGCCGCTTTTGTAAGCTAATGTTTGACTGGGACTTTGTGCCCATGAATGTAATCGGGAGGGACTCGGGCTATAAATAGCCACCACGTTTTCATTGTAAGGGGTGGAAGGGGAATGTCTGTTAGGGAACCATTGTAGCTGTGCTTCTGCTTCTTAATATAAAGTATATACCTGGCTCTGTTCTACTACTTTTATTTTGTATGCTGCCTCTCTTTGTCATATTTCTTGTGTCATTGCTCGCTGTTGTGCTGAACTCTGAACTCCAAGCATTTGATGGCCAAGTACTCCTGGACTTCATAGATCAGAGCATACATAGGATAAATTAGGTAGCAGTTCCTGCGGTTGTGTGTTATGTTTATGTTGTTGTCCGTAGTGGTGATTGATGCATTGCCGTGCTGTTAGTTCTCCTTGTAGGGAGAATGTCTGCTAGGGGACCATTGTAGCTGTGCGTACACTTCTTTGCATAACACATATACTTGGATCTGACATTTCCTGGTTACTTTTTGTATTTATGTTGCTGTCCGTAGTGGTGATTGATGCATTACCGTGCTGTTAGTTCTCCTTGTAGGGAGAATGTCTGCTAGGGGACCATTGTAGCTGTGCGTACACTTCTTTATATAAAAAGTATACTTAGATTTGGCGGTTTCTGGTTATGCTTTGTATTTATGTTGCAGTAAGGAGTGGTGATTGATGCGTTGTCGTACTGTTAGTTCCCCCCACACAACTCCAATCACATCTGTAAATTCTTTCCGCATTTTTATCTCTTTCTTGCACTCTCATCTTAAACCATAAAACCCCACAGGAAGCCGGCCTTCTCCGGAGATTGGCACGGAAGGCATTCCTTCCTTACGGCCTTTCAATCTGGTGGGCGAATTTGGGTGCATTAACACAAAATACTTTCCTCATGGCAGATTCGTAACCAACAGTTTCTCTGGCACGCCCGGTGGGACAAGGAAGTTTCCCACCCCCAAACAGAATCGAAGCACCGGTGTTCGCTTCATTGCTGTTCAAAATCAGAACACTTGGCGACTCTGCACGAACATATCCTCTGAGTCCGAAAGACCGGTCCTAGCACCTTCATGCAAACGAGAAGGTGGCGAGCAAGGGATCCGAGAAACCCGCCTGCCTTTTACGAACTAGACATCAATGCTCGAGGCGAAATTGTCAGGCTGGCTGATCAACAAGCTTGTGTCGACGAAGACAAGGCTGAAATCCAAGAAGAAGCCGAAGCCGAGGTCGAAGGAGCTGAGAACGAAATAGAAGAGGCCGAGGAAGAAGAGGAATCTACATCCTCGGAAGGTATCGACACTGAGTATACAACCGACGTAGGAGAAGAAGAAGAAATGGCTGCCCAACAGCAGAATGATGATGATCTCTTCCCGGCGGTGGACTCTACGGGGCCCTTGGCCCTGGTCGGACAGCAAGCTGTGCCCCCTGCTGCCTTAAAGTCCATCCCTACGTATGACGGCTACGGCAAGACGACGTACGAACACATCTAGGACATCCTTGCCCTGGCTGCATTACACTCCATTACCGACGAAAGTGTGAAGACCCGTCTGCTGGCCCTTTCCCTAAGGGGAAAGCTTCTCTACTGGTGGAGATCACTGCCAGAGGGATCTATCGCAGTGGCCCCAGCTCGCCAGAAGGCTCGTGAAAGGATGCAACGAGTCCGCCGACCCCACTTCTTTGCTGCATCAGTTCCAAAGTATCCAGAGACACCCCCAAGAGGAGGTGTCTGACTTTAACATCAGGTTTGCGAGATCCTGGAAATGGGTACCTCGTGAACTTCGGCCTTCAGCTGGCATGGCTGCTCACTACTACCTGAGATCCTTCAACTCAGACATATGCTTGTTGCTGAAGATTGCCAGAATAGACTCGTTTCCTGCTCTGTACGATGCTGCCCAGCAAGCTGAAGCGGATATCATTTCCATCGGTAGACTCCCGTCCAGGGTGCAGGAACCCATTCATCCCGACTTCCCCAGATCCCAGTATCCGTCAGCTTCTGGTGGTGCGCCATCCACATCAGGGCAACAACCCCAACAACAATGGAATCCGGCGCCGGTCGTAACTCCTTACGGCCCGCCACAAATCCATTATCCTCACCCGCCTCCTCCTCCGCATTTTCCAGCACTCCCTGCTCCCCCGCAGTACGCACCTTATTCCAATCCTCCTCCATTAGCCGCATTGCCTCCATCGGCACAGTTGCCGCCTCCTGACAGTAACATTCGGAACACAATCCTCCGGGAGGTACGGGCTTTGGCCTCGAGTTATCGTGCCATGTCCAATGACATGACCGCTCTGAAGAAGAAGCAGGCCAAGATGGACCTCGCTCCTAGGAGGCCATATCCGCCCCCGGCGCTGACAAAAGACAGACCTCCAGAACAACAGCTGCAGAGGCGTCCGCCTCCGAGAAATGCTGCTATAGAAGACCAACCTGGTCCTTCTGACCAGGTTAACTGGTGCACTACGTGCAATGACCCGCATTCGGAGGATGACTGCACACTGCACCAACACTACATCCAGACTTTGGTCGGCAGCGCCATAGAGGACGATGAACTCTACATGATCCTGGACGGCTAAGCCAACTTTGCCCTCCCAGAGGAGAATCTAGTGCCGCCCGCCAAGGAAGAAAAGAAAACTGCAGATGCTGCCAAGCCCTTGCAGGTGTATGCCGAGAGAGAAAAGGCGCAGCCGGTGGGCTGCCACCATACAAGCGGCTGTGGCCCTACACAGCCCAAGAGAAGGCATCCAAAGACAAAGCTCCAGCCAA
This sequence comes from Wollemia nobilis, assembly GCA_028583015.1. Classification (NCBI taxonomy): domain Eukaryota; kingdom Viridiplantae; phylum Streptophyta; class Pinopsida; order Araucariales; family Araucariaceae; genus Wollemia; species Wollemia nobilis. The sequence continues at coordinate 6,111,696 of JAQPPZ010000380.1, read as the reverse complement.
GCCTCCTCCGGTAAAGGCAGCCCCTATTCCAGCCAAGCCTCCTATAGCAAAAGCTCTAGTTCCCGCTAAAGCTCCGGAACCTCGGCCTCCGACTGAAACCAAAGAACAAGCACGGGAGAAGGCTGAAGTACCCGTCTCTGACCAAGAGACAGAGAGTTGAGGCCACCCAGCAGTACCGGACGAAGTATGAGCCGGCAAAAGAAGCAGAAGGAGCTAGCACCTCGGGCTACAGCATAGTAGACGAGTTGAAAAGAACACCCGCTAGAATCAGCATGTACGATGCTCTTCTGCTCCCAGGCCAGGTGGATCTGCTGCAGGAATCTCTGGAAACATGAAGAACGGCAAGCAGATACAGCCCGCTGTCCTGGTTCAACCTTTGACAGTTTCAGCCACTGGGAAGAACAGATCGCCTCCCTTCTATCTGTCTTTACGGATGCAAGGGCACATAGTACACAATTGCATGGTGGACTCTGGCGCTTCCACGACTGTTATGCCAAAAGCCGTCTGCGACGAGATCGGGATGGAGTACACAAGGGGCAGCCAAGGCGTGCTGCAACTGGACGACACCCCTTTCAAGACAGTTGGTGTCATAAAGGACATCCCTATTCGGCTGCATAAGGCTCTCGACATCGTGGTCATTCAAGAAGTCGTGGTTGTTGACTTGGCTCCCCACTTCGGCATGTGTCTCTCCCGGGAGTTCACTGCGAAGCTGGGCGGGTACCTGTCTCTAGACTACTCACACATGGAAGTGCCCTTCAAAGGAAGGAGACTGAAAATCTTCAATGAGAAGCCTTCCACCTTCCTAGTAGAGAAGATACCCGGAGAAGAGTCGCAAGACTACATGGTCCAGCTGACGGAGGAATAACTGGTGACGATAGAGCTGACGGAGCAAGCCCTCGAAGCGCTACAGCTCGAAGATGAGTTCTCTTTGCGGGATTTCAATGCCGTAATTGAGACAGAGCAGGGCTGTTACACCGTTGTACAACCCGAAAGGCTTGAGAAGTCAGCTGAAAAGGAAGTGGGACCTGCACCTGAGAAGCTGTGGAAGCTTTTCATTGACGGCGCGCGATGCAAAAATGGCGCCGGTGTAGGGGTGCTTCTGGTTTCTCTGACTGGGATCTAGAAGGACTATATCTACAGGTTGGCCTGGAGTTGCACTAACAACTCGGCGGAGTACGAAGCCCTGTGCTTGGGATTGCGAAAGGCAGAGAGGTCGGGGATTAAACACCGCGAGATCTTTGGAGATTCGGTAAGCTGGTGTGTCACCAGGTTACGAACAAGTGCGCCTCCAAAAAGCATTATCTCAAAGGCATACCGCAACTGGGTGTGGGACCTGATGGAGTCGTTTGACTCGTTGAATGTCAAGGCGATATCACGCGAGAAAAACAAGCATGCTGACATTCTGGCGTCTGTTGGAGCCAGTACGTTCCGGCCGACGACGTTGTCCAGAAACCAAAGCCGGTTCACACTATTTACTGAGCCTTACGTGCTCGATAAGGACACCCACGTGGCAGTGTTCGATTGTGACGAGCAGATCGTCACATTTTTGGTAAATGAAGCATGTTCAATCGAGAGTAGAGACCCTGATGACGAGCAATATGAGGGGTTGATACAGTTGAAAAATAATCATGTCCCAAAAGGACTGATTACATTGGAGAGTCTATTTGATCAAAATGACAAAACTATATCTCCACGGATCAAAGTAGACCCGAAGCAGTATGCCGACCTGGAACTAGAACCTGGTAAAACCATCAAGGTCGGGACAGACTGCACTTCGGAGGAACTTGAGCAGATCAGATCACTGTGCCGAGAGTTCCCCGACATCGTGGCCTGGTGCTATGAGGATTTGAAGGGGTATGACAGAGATGTAATCCAGCATACCATTGAGCTAGAGGATGGTGCCAAGCCATTCCGACAGAAGCAGAGGGCCGTAAATCCGAAAATTGAGGCCATGATGAAAGCCGAGCTCTTGAAGATGCTGGAGGCCAAAATCATCTACCCCATCAAACATTCATCCTGGGTTGCGAATTTGGTGCCTGTGAGGAAGAAGAATGGCGACATCCGTCTCTGTGTCGATTTCAGAAACTTGAATCAGGCCTCCCTCAAGGACCACTATCCGCTTCTCCAAATTGATCAAATTCTACACATCGTTGCTTTGGAGCCCAGAGATTCTCACTTCTAGATGGATTTTCCGGCTACAACCAGATTTGGGTCAGGGATGAGGACCAGCATAAAACGGCGTTCACCACCAAATGGGGGACGTTCGCCTATCAGCGCATGCCTTTCGGCTTATCCAATGTTGGTGCCACATTCCAAAGGGCCATGGACCTGGCCTTCCCAGAGCTGCTCAACAAGATCATTGTCATCTACCTTGATGACATGACTGTTTTCTCTCACCAAAGAGGGGATCATGTTTCCCACCCGCGGCAAATATCCGAGAGGTGTCGAGAATTCGGCATTTCCATAAACCCGAAGAAGTCCGTCTTCGCGGTAAAAGAGGGTAAGCTCGCTGGGACATGTCATCTCTGAGAAAGGCCTAGCCATAGACCCTGACAGAGTGGAAGCCCTCCATCGCTTGCCTGCCCCAGTTGATAAAAAAGGGCTGCAGTCCTTCTTCGGCCAAATTAACTTCGTGCGGAAGTTCATCCCGGACTTCGCACAAGTGATCAAGCCTATGGCCGAACTGCTCGGCAAGTTATTGGGGGAGATAGGTTCTTTCTTTTGCAAGGAAATAGGTAACTCTCCCCAACGATTTCTACAGGCTGCTAAAGCACTATTAAAATGCTGGTGAGTAAAATTCTGAAAATCGACTAAGCATCTCTGAAGATTGGTTTCATAAATTTTTCTCACCTTTTCTTCCCTCATCATAGTAAAATGTTGATTGGTTGCACCCCTGTAATCACCATGCATCGGCCTCAGATATAGTGCTGCATTTGCCTCATTATCCTTAATCATCTGCTTGTTCCCAATATTCCTGATTTTGCAGAGTGGACAGGAAAGCTCTTAACTGAATATCCCCTGTAAAAATGTGAGGTAGGAATGTGTCATCCTCAGGCATAAAGAAATTATGTAGGAATAACTCACACAACAGATTTTTTTGTTCTATTGGGTTGTGCAGGTAGGTATCCACAAATTCTTCAGGATTTTCCAATTTGTATGGCAAATTAGAGTGGATTCTCATAATTTGCCAACGGATAAATCTTTCTCTAAGGATTAGGGTGTAAAACCTTGCAGGTCTTCTGCACTGGACTAAACACTCTGCATTCTGACAGAGATCCTGCACTTGGTTCTTCAATTTTGTTATTTCTGCCTCTTTAGCCTCACATTTTTCCTCCAAAGGCTTCAAAGCTAAAACCTTTTCTTCCAGCCTTTGGCATTTCATCATCCACTTTGATAAATCTGTATTATATTCCTCAAGTGGAACCATAAGGGGATTGCGAACAGGTTGCTGCATTTGAGGAACAATATGAACCTGTATCTCTTTGTCAGTCATGTCAACCCTGACAGAATCTGTTTGTGTTTCCTTTTCTTCTATTTCTGCCAAAGGCAGGTTGACCTGTACTCCTTGTTCCTCTGTTCCTGTCATAGGTAATTCAGTTTGGATTCCCATGTCCTGTGTTATTATGAGGGGTTCATATAGTTCAATATCTGCAGCAGGAATTGAGGAGATCAGAAGTTGTTCTTGTCCCTGTTCTCCTTCAATATCCATTATAGGTTCTTCCCTGATTGGTGATTCTACTACATGTGCAGCAGTTGCTAATTCTAACAAGATGTCAGCCAATTGAGTGTCATGCAAACTTTCATCAAGTTGTGGCTCTAAAGATGCAATTTTAGCCTTTAAACTTGCCACTTCTTTCTGCAACATTGCAATCATTTGATCTTTTTCTGAAATAGAATCTTGACACTTCTCTATCCAACCTGTTTGTGTTTTTACCACACTTCTTGCTGCAAATAGCTGTAGTTGGATATCTTCTTCTTCCTCTGATTCTTCTTCTGTCTCTGACTTTTCTCCTGTCTCTGACTCTTCTTCTGCCTCTGCCTCTTCCTTAGAATCGGAATCTGAATAATCCACCAAGACTACTGCAGGGTTGGATGTAGGCTCTGTTATGTTTGTGGTTGCAGGTTCTGCTAATTCTGCAGGTTCTGCTGATTCTGCTACTGCTTCTTGACCTCCTTGGTCAAATGATGTTTTACCCTTTTGAAGTCTTGCAGACCTTCGTAATGTTTGAACAGGAGATTTTCTTTTTCCTGTTTTGGGCATTTTCTGAACAGATTCTCCTGGTTCTACCTCATCAGAGCTATTGGACTGCAACACAGTCACATCTGCTGAAAATGATACCCTTCTGCGTTTTTTAGCAGAGTCTATTCCAGCATGCTTTTCTCTTTGCCTTCTAGTTCTAGAAGAGGGAGGTCCCTGTGGAGAGGATGGACCCTCTTCTTGGACAGACTCTGTTTCAATCACTGGCTCAGGTGTTTCTATTTCTTCCTCGTCCATGCCAGGATTTCCAGTTTGTTCTGCAGACCTAGGGCTTTCAACTTCTTCTGCAGACCTAGGGCTTTCAACTGCAAATACAGGGCTTCTAGTTTCGTCCCATGGAGCAAAGAATCTGTCAAAGCTCTGCAAATTACCCCTAAAGTGATGTTTACTGATTATTTTAATCAAACCATGATGCCTAGGGGTTCCTTTTCCCTCCTGATATTTCTTGGCCATAGATTTTAAATTTTCATAAAAATACAGGGGAAAATTGACTTGGAATTCAGGGTTTGTGTGGCCATATCTCAAATAAATTAAAATTCTCATATGGTGCCCTGATAAAACAGCGTACTGACCTTCACAAGTAATAAATCTAATCATCCATTCGGCTACTTCATCCCAGGGAGACTCCAGACTTTCCCTTTTAACTCCTTTACAAACATTTTTGCTCATGACATATTCGATAGGTTTATCATTTTCTGCCCTAAATTGGTTGGCCAATTCACTTAGGGTATTTCTAGCTATTTTCCCAAGATTAATTCCTTGCAAAGGAAATTCGGTAATTGTGGCTCAAAATATCCGGAGTTACCTGGATTGTCATGCCATTGATGTTGATCCTGTTGTTTCTGAAGGTTCGTGCAAATTCTGCAGCCAACCCTTCGGAGTTCCCATCAAATTTCTGCAGAAACGGCATCAAACCAGCATCGGTGAAAATTTGCAGCAGCGTAGGATTTTCCAGTATGAAGGTGGCATTTTCTGGTTCACTCCTGTTCTTCCTGCCGCCCATTTTTCCTTGCTCTGTTCGCGAATATGTTTCAGAAGCGCTGGAATGACAGTCTTAGTAGACATGCACTGGAATGACAGTTCTATCGTACATGCATTGGAATAATAGTTCGTGCGCCGGAACAGAGCATGTAAAACCAACTTGTTGATTCGTTATTTTTAAAACCGGTGGAATATGCTAAAAATGAGGAAAAATTAATGCCAATGCAGATTACGCGATTACGGTTTGCTGAGTTGGCATCCATTAATTTGATGTGAATTTTTCAAGGCAAACAAAATCTGTTTTCGATGTGCTTTGATGCGTGTGCCATGATTACGCGTATCGCGAAATTATGATATCTAAATATCATGCATTTCGAAAATCACGTGTTCCATAATCGCTTGCCACGTGTCCCTGCATGAATCTTTTAAGAAATGTCAACTTATTCCGACGCACTGTGCACATGTCGTTATTTTGTCGTTCTGGAGCATATCTGTCAATACTCATTCCGGAGCACAACTGTCATTACCCATTCCAGAGCACAACTGTTACGGAGCTTTTGATGTTCCGAAGCAATGGTTATTCGGAAGCAAACTTCATTCCGAAGCATATGTCATTCCGGAGCATATGTCATTCCCCCCTTTTCATTGACTAATTTAGACATCCCCAATTTAAACCTTATGAATGCTTTGAATGCTAATCAAGTGAATCTATACACTATATACTTTAACTATTTACAATATTTAAAATGTAAAGAAACACATAACTGTCTTGACTACCTTTCTACATTTCATACAATTGATTAGCTTTGTTGTTTGTCTGTCGACAAGTGCGATCTTGTAATTCTGAAAAACACAAACAAAATGGGTGATGGCAATGACAACGGTGGTGAATGACAATGGCGGAAAATGTATGGTGATGGAATGAATGGCGATGGAATGGATAGTGATGAAATGGATGGTGATGGAATGGGACTTAGTAAACATGCCAGATAACTGGTTTTCATGTAAACTAAATGTTTTTTTTTTTTCGACAAAAACTATACTACTGCTGCTTTAGTGGAAGAAGGGAATTCTTCCATTAAATGCACATCCAAGTGCTCTATTTGTTTTAAAAATTCATTTTTAGTTAGTGGCTTATGGTAAATCCGGAGACGATGTCCATTAACCACTAACTTCCTTCGTGAATCATCAATTGGTGAGAGACGAACTGCTCCATTCGAGAAAACCTCTTCAATCTGGTATGGTCCAAGCCACCTTGTTTGCAACTTCCCGGGAAAATCTTCATAACGGGAGTCAAACGGTAATGCCCAATCCCCTTGCTTGGAATTTTCGTTCTTGGATATGCTTATCATGCCAGATTTTACGTTGTGCTTGAATCATCTCGTTACGATGCAAAGCGTCTCTTCGTATTTCATCCAATGCATTGAGTTGCGGGATCCGGTCCTTTTGTGCTGTGACAAATCAATACCAACTTCCAAAGCGAGTTCGAAGAGTTAGTAATTCAAATTCAATGGGCAAAAGGGGTTTTTACCATAAACCAATTCAAAAGGGGTAAATCCCATAGTGGATTTCCAAGTAGTGTTATAAGCCCAAATTGCTTCAGGTAACCTTTCTACCCAATTCCTTCTATGAGCTGCTACGAGTTTTGGTCAATATTTTCTCTAATTCCCTATTTGTCACTTCAACTTGACCATTGGTCTGTGGATGATAAGGAGAGGACTTCCTGTGCTTGATTTCATATAATTTTACAAAGGCTTCAACAACCTTTGAAATAAGCGAGGTCCTTGATCGAAGTAATAGGCTGTGGGGCTCCAAATCGTGAGAAAAATCTGTGAATACGAGAAAATTAGCCACTTTGTCTTCTCGGGCATGCTTAAAGGCACGGGCTTCCGCCCATTTGGTTACATAATCAACACATACTAGGATGTGCACCTTCCCTTGGGAGGGTGGATCAATAGGTCCTACAAAATCTAACCCCCACCTCTCAAACGGTTCTACACCTAATTGAGGTTGTAAAGGCATTTCATTTTTGAAAGTAGGCTTACCCATTCTTTGACATGCATCACAATTTCTAATATACCTTTTTACATCTTTATGCAATGATGGCCGGTAGTAACCGGTACCCAAAATCTTTCGAATGGTATGTTTCTTGAATAATGCCCTCCTGAAGGTTCATCATGACGAGGCTCTCAAAATGTCATATATCTCATCCTTACGAACACACTGCGTAAAACATGATCGGGACTGCATTTAAACAATATTCCTTTTATCCATTCAAAAGAAGAGCTTTGCTTGATTAAACTATTTTTTTTGTTTTGAGGTAAAATGAAGTGGAATCTTCCCTGTAGCTAAATAATTAGCTATATCCGCAAACCATGGAGTTTGAACAGAGACAGCAAACAATTTTTCATCAGGGAATGCGTCTTCAACTAGTTCTTCAGTTTCTGCATTTGGCAATCTTGACAAGAAATCTGCCACTACATTAGCCTTTCCTGGTCTATTTACTATAGTAATATCAAATTCCTGCAGTAAAATCAACCAGCGAATAATTCGTGCACTAACCAAAGGCTTATTCATCAAATATTTGATAGCAGCATGATCTGTATGGATGAATACAGGGTATCCTGTGATATAGTGTCGAAACTTGTTAATGGCATATACTATAGCTAAGAATTCCTTTTCAGTTGTAGTGTAATTCTTTTCAGCTCTGTCAAGTTTTTGCTAATATAATAAATGGCATAGTGTTGTCCATTTTCAATCTGCCCTAGTGCGGCTCCAATAGCAGTATTGGAGGCATCAGCCTGAATATGAAAGGGCAGCCCCCAGTTAGGTCCTCTTAGTACTGGCGGATTGGTTAGCTTTTCTTTCAAAGCTTCAAAGGACTTGTGGCAATCATCAGACCATACAAATTCAGAATCTTTCATTAATAATGCAAACATTGGATTAGCAATGGCACTGAAATCAGTAATGAATCTGCGATAAAAGCCAATATGTCCTAAGAAACTACGGACATCGGTTTGAGATTTCGGAGGAGGAAGACTCTTGATGACCTCTACTTTCTTAGGATCAACCTTAATACCGTGAGCGAGAGATATGATGTCCTAAAACAATTCCTTCCTCCATCATCAAGAAACATTTTTCGGGATTAAGAGATAAATGATATGCTTCACAGCGTATTAGAACCTTTTCAAGTTGCTCTAATGTATATTCAAATGTGTCACCAAACAATGTGAAATCATCCATGTAAATCTCTACACTCTCATTGGTTAAATCAGAAAAAATGGCCAAGACAGCTCGTTGAAATGTTGCTGGTGCATTACATAATCCAAAGGGTAATACTCTATAAGAAAATGTCCCCCAAGGACATGTGAAAGTTGTTTTTCCTGGTCTTTCGGTGCCACTTGGATCTGGTTATACCCACTAAAACCATCCAGAAAACAGAAATATTTCTTACCAGCAAGAGTGTCCAGCACTTGGTCTATAAAGGGTAATGGAAAGTGGTCCTTGTGTGTGACTTTGTTTAATTCCCTGTAATCCACACACACTCGCATCTTTCCATTCTTCTTAGGCACAATAACTAATGGAGAAACCCATTGGCTATCTGAAATTGGATAAATGAATCCTACTTCCAACAATTTTTCAATTTCTTCTTTAACAATGTCTTTTAAAGCAGGATTTAGACGTCTCTGCGGTTGTCTAACTGGTTTGACATCCTCAGTGTATATCCTATGTGTGCATACATCAGGGTGGATTCCAACCATATCCGTATAATTCCAAGCAAAAGCTTGAACATGTTTCTGCAAAACAGCAAATAGTTTGGCTTCTTGATCGTCAGTCAACCAGCTGTTAACATTTACAGGTTTTCCTGGTTGAATTTCAATTTGCTTGACTCCGGGATAAACAGAGTTAACATGTTCATATTTGCTGATCAAAGCATTTAAAGGACAATGATGTGGTTGCGAGATCATGAAATACTCTTGATTACGAGTTAAATGCAATACACGATGGAAGCATTGGCATAGGACCAGGTGAAAGAAGTCAAAAGATGATGATGCCACCCATGTGGCAATGTAAAGGAACTTTCATGAAGTGGAATAGATGGTAAATGTTCAGCAACTTGTTCATCATCTTTCCATAATAGGCGATTGACCAGAACTTGGTCATCCACGAGGCCTTCTTCATGCAATGTATTCACCAAGACTGTTTCATGTTCAAAAATTTCTCTCTCCGGTGAATTCAATTCTTCAATGTGTTCTGTACTACAATGGTGGCAAGGGTAACAAGAGGCTCTTGTTCTTCATCGGACTCGGGATACCATAAGCTGTCCAGAAAATTTAGATGATGGTTTAGCGAGGTGGATACAAAGAAATTTTCTTAAGATCTACTCCATTTGAAATAGTCATTTCTCCTGATCTACAGTCTATGAAAGCGGCTGCGGTAGCAAGCCAGGGTCGTCCCGAGGATGATAGGATAGCCATTAGTTGTACTCCTAGGTTGTAATACTAGGAAATCTACAGGGTATTCCCAAGAAGATACTTCAATGGGAACATCCTCCAAAAGTCCTTATGGTTTGGCAACTGACCTATCTGCCATTTCCAAAACTGTAGCTGTAGGACTCAAATCAGTGAGCTGCAATTTCTGCATAATATCTTTGGTCATGACATTAATTGCAGCTCCTAAATCAATAAGTACATTGGGAATTTGAACCAATCCTACAGTAATGGTGATTATTGGACTTCTGGATCACCATATTTGGGAGGTACTAATTTCCCGAGAGAGAAGATCAGCCAACTTTCCATCCACTTGTACGGTTTGTGGAAAGGCTTTCTTCTTCTTGCCGGGTTTCCTTATGCATAAATCTGAATGGTTTTCTTAATCAATGGTACATCCTTGATTGCACTGCATGAGAGGAAGTGAGATTGACATTTTCTTTAATTATGTGATTAACTACGATTCAGGGGTAGTGATGGGATGATCAAACCTTTCAGGAAATGGTAAATACGATGTGACACGTTCAGATTTTCTTTGTAAGTTTTCTGCATTCCTTTGCTCTGATTGTATTTTTTCTGGACTTGAAATTTCTGGAATTTCTTCAACTGTAGGTGGAGCAGGGTCAGGTAAGACCTTCCCTGAGCGTAATTGGATGTTACCATAGTCAAGTACATGAGCTGCAGCGGTATCTTCGAGACTCGGCCTCATAAACGGGGGCTGCTTGTCGACATTATTGGGGTTAGTCACGAGTGAGAGTTGGGAGTGGAGGTTGTCTTCTTGGTTGTGCTTGTTGATGTTGTGTTCTTCCCTGAAAATTTGGATTAGGAGCTGGCAGCAAATTTTGAGTTTGGCCTTGATACCTTTGCTGTCCTTGATGGGATTGATATTGCTGGCTTTGATAAGGTTGATATTGTTGTGGTAGAAATGGCTGTCCTTGATATTGCTGTCCCCATCTTTGTCCTTGTTGTGTCCATTGTGGAGGCATGGTATACCAAGGTTGGTTCATCCATCCAGATTGTGACCGATCTGGAGGAACTGTCCAAGGTTGGTTCCAAGGTTGTGCAGAAGCTTCTGCTTGTCCCCATGGCATATTCATATTCCAAGGAGATTGTCCCCAGTTTGGAAATCTAGGAGCATTGGGATATTGTGCATAACCACCACCAGGTCTTTGCCCAATAGCATTGAGTTCTTATGCTTGGGTGCCCAAAACAGATTTTAGATGAGGCAACAAAGGGCATTTATCTGTTGAATGTTCCTTGGAACAAATTCCACAAATAGAAGTTTTGTTTAGGGGGCAATCCTGCAAGGCATGCTTACTCCTACACCTTGGGCAATAAATTGCTAAAGGTGGTGTAGAATTATTTCTTGTGTTTTTCTCACCTAATGCAGTATTAAGTTGAACAAGGATATCAGTTTTTAAATTGGCCATTTCCTCCATCAACTCTTTCATACCATTATTGCCAAAATTCTTTTTCTTTCTTCGGTGGTGAGTACGGGAATAATTTTTGCATAACTCCACAATCTCATCAAGGTCAAGTTGATCTATGTCTCCTTTTCCCATTAAATCTAACACTTCCCTAGATTCATCCTGTAATCCTCTTAAGAGAATAGGCTTTAAGAAATCAGGCTCTACAACACCACACCTCTTTTGGACAAAGGCAAAGCGATCAAGATAATCTTCTAAACTCTCATCCTCTTCTTGCTTGATCCTAAACAACTCATCTTTCCTGTTTCTTACTCTACAATAATCCTGATATTTATTTAAGAATGCAGTCTCCATCTCATCCCAGGTAGTAATTGAGTTAGGTTCAAGATTGCTCATGAACCATCGGAGAGCAGCGTCCTTAAGTGTAGAAGGAAACAACTTCAATTTCTGATTATCATTTATGTAGTCATAAGTCTGACATAACACTTTGAATTCAAACAGAAATTGATCGGGATCTTCTGCAACCAGTTCCCCTAAAGATTGGCAATATAGATGGGGAGATTGTTTTCATGGGGGCATCTAGAAGTGGATCCAACCGAATAGGATATTCAAAAGTTTTAGGAGCATCATCAGGATCAACATATCCACCTGCTTGCTGCTGCTGCAGCCATAGTTGTCTTCTTTCTAAAGGATGCTAGAAATAGTTTAGTCAGAGAGGAGTGTTTAGCAGCTAGTGCTTCAAAAAGCTCCTTTTCTAATTTTTCCAACAATTCTTCGATGAAGAAGGTATGTCTGGCTTTTCATCGGTGATGTCAAATGAAGGCAATTCTTCATCAGACCGAGTAGGTCTCTTTGGTGGCTCAGAGCCACTTTGGATAAACCTCCCTCTTTCGTCTCTCAGCCTATGCATTCATACACATTTACTAAGCAGACTGTAGAATTTACAAGAACTATTTTACGTATCCAACCTACAGTTCTTGACCTACTTAGATTTGACTAACAACACCATGATCCCCGACAACGGCGCCAAAAATGATGAGTGTCGTTTAATTCATCATTTGATCATTATTTATCAATCCGGGCAGGTGTCCTAAGGCTGTTTACGATAGTCAATTCAAGCAGGTGTAAGACACTCCATTCGAGAAAATGGCTTTATTGGTAGAACAGTTAGTGTTTCTTGGGGGTTCTTCTGTCACTCTAAACCCTATAACTTGAAAGGAAACTAAATTATGCTTGCTGAAATAAAACTGCAGAAATGAAATGACGAGTGAAAGAAACCTATTTTACTCTTGCTTGAATCCGAAAATGCACTCAAAAAGCTGAATTAAAATTGCTGAAATGAAAGTTGCTTGAAATTAGAATTGCGAGAAAATAAACTTAACTATCTTGCAAAATAAAAGAACAGATCTAGAAATAAACTCAGAAATGAAAATGTAACTACAAATTCTAAAAGCTGGAAATAAATTCAGCAAAATAAGAAAATGCGAGAAAAAATGACGGGTTTCTGCTATTACTGCTATGAGACAGAATTAAACAAGAAAACCTGGTATGAACCTTCTTACGCTCACTGGGAGTGGCCCTTGCTCCCTGGTTCGAGAAGAAGGTGAAGAAGTAACTACGGTGTTCTACTTAATCACTCCTTCAATCATAAAATGAAATTGACAAAAACTGCACTTTTTATTGATTTAAAAACATGCAGGAAAATTCTGCATATTATTGCTACAGAAATCTGATTTCACAATATTCAGAATTACACTAATTGCAATCCTAATTCTTCCTACATAGCTCAACCCAGATGGGAGCTAGTTATTTATATTAAAAACAGCTAAATCAGATGTGGAATGATTCAAATTCAGGCATTTTAGGAATGTTGTTAAAACTGCATTCCTAAAATGCAGAATATGGTTACATATGAAATCTATTCATTGCACACTTGCTAGAGGTCTTCTGCGTTGAAAAAGATGCATAACAGATTTACATAGCTATCCCTATCATTCTCCTGCAATTTGCTATCTTTCCTGAGTTGTTATGGTCAAAGCGTGCATTTCGGTTATTCGGAGCGATCTTGTTATTCGGAGCGAGAATCCCTGTTTTTTCCAGAGCAGCGCCAGAATGACTGTTTTCAACACATTTTGCGGTTCTTTGGCCGAGCATTGGGTGGACCAGACTTGTAAGTCTTTCAATAACCTGGTCACACGCTTTCCTAAGTTGAATTTGACCAAATCCCAAGCCATGCAAATACGGTTGGAATTTGTCCAAGTCAAAACAGTCAAAAACAGTTTTGCACGACTTGCGGTTTTGACCTATTTTTAGTGCTATTTTCTGCATTTGACAACTTCGAGAGAGCATGATATGAATGATATATATTCCACACGTGATTGCACTTAACACATTTCACAATAAATCATTATTTATCAACAAAACTTATGCGAGAAAATACGAGAAAATTAGTAAAAACGAGAATATTATGCTTCTAAGCGAGTCAAACATGTAAATAGTAGTAAATATTGCATTTCATCAGCAAAATTAACATTAAAACGTATCAAAAAGGTCTATTAAGGATGTCCAAAATAATAAAAAATGAGGCAATATTTGGCCTCATCAAATTGCGCAAGCTTTGGTGTTGATAAACCCGGACTATTCCAAGGACTTCATCCTCTACGTGCTGAGAGAACCGGAAAGTTACGCCGCAGTCCTAACACAGAAGGGAGACGATGGCGAGGAGCGCCCCATAGCGTTCCTGAGCCAAGTGATTCAGTCGCATGAAGAAAAGTACAACTTTATAGAGCGGCAGGTTCACGCGGTCATGAAATCCCTCCGAAAGTTCAGGCACTTTGTCTCCAAGAGCAAAACGACTGTCTTTGTGATTCACCTGGACGTTCCTTCATCATACAAGGAGAGCCGGGTCACAAGAGGGCTGGATGGATTGCTAAAATCCAGGAGTTCGACATCGAGGTACGGCCTACCAAGCTTATCAGAGGCCGAGCCCTGTGTCAGGAGCTGGCCCGAAGCGCTGTAGCTGGCATCTCCGCCTGTAAGTGGGAGGACACAGCAACAAGCATAAACCTGGCCAACTCCTTATCGGAGGGGAGTGATTGGACAGATGAACTGGTGAGATATTTTTGCACCGGAAGATGTCCAGATCACCTAAACGCCTCACAACGAAGGAGATTTCGGCTAGGTGCACTCAAGTACACTCTTCGCCCCGAGGGGCTTTACTTCAAAAATATTGACGGCATCCTGTTGCGGTGCGTCATGAAATCAAACCAGTCCAGGGTCCTCGGAGATTTTCATTCCGGGATGCCTGGAGGTCATCATTCTGCAAGGCCTACGGCCTTGAAAATAATTAGAGTCGGGTACTATTGGCCCACTCTATTTACAGACGCTTATGTTCCAAGTGTGATCAATGCCAGAGGTTTGTTGCGAAGCGAGAAAAGCACCCCTGCCCCTTCAACCGATTCGGGCCGAGACTCCGTTCCAACGAATGGGGTCTAGACTTCATTGGGGTGATTTAGCCTAATTCCTCTGCCGGACACAAGTTTATTCTTACAGTCACCGATTACTTCACACGGTGGGCAGAGGCGGTCCCAACCAAAAACGCGGACCAAGAAACGGTCATCGGGTTCCTTGAAAGCCTGATTACCCGCTTCGGGGTTCCAAAGTCAATTGTAACGGACAATGGTCCGGGGTTCGCAGGCGCTGTACTCATGGAATACACTGGCAAACTTGGCATTTATCACAAAATGTCTTATAATTACTGTTGGTTACGAATCTGCCATGAGGAAAGGATTTTGGGTTAATGCGCCCAGATTCGCCCACCAGCATGAAAGGCCGGAAGGAAGAGATGCCTTCCGAGCCAATCTCCGGAGAAGGCCGGCTCCTTTGGGGGGGGGGTTTCTGATTTAAGCTAAGAGTACAGGAAAGAGATAAATGTACAGAAAGAGACAAATGTACAGAAAGAAATTACAAATATATTCAGAGGTTGGTGGGGGGAACTAACAGTACGGGAACACACCAATCGCCGTTACTTGCTGCATCATAAATACAAAGTATGACAAAGGACTGCAAAATCTACGCGTACTTCCGATACATAAGCAGTGCATGCACCATTCAATGATTCCCTAGCAAACATTCCCTACAAGGAACTAACAGCACGACAATGCATCGATCACCGGATACGTACACTGACAAAAGGTAGAAAGCAAACCTAGAGATATCAGAACCAGGTATATGTGTTTATGTAGAGAATTTAACCGCACCGTTCAATGGTCCCCTAGCAAACATTCCCTACAAGGAACTAACAGCACGGCAATGCATCGATCATCGGATACGGACCAGATACAAAACACATAACTGATGGAACTGCTACCATGTCTATTCTATAAATGCTTTAAAGTAATGAAGTACTTTAAAAATAAATGCTAAAGGAGCACGATCGCCAAATGCTGAAGTGAATCAACGAGCCATGACACGGTGGATGCCTAAGGCATATAGCGTAAAAGAGAATAAAGGCAGCGAGTAACGAACCGGGCATATAGATTGTATTCATAAGCGAAGCACGGTTACAATAAGCACGGTGGTTCCCTAACAAACATTCCCCTTCCACCCTTTACAATGAATTCAAGATGGGCTTTTATAGCCCGAGTCCCACCCGTTACATTAATGGGCACAGAGGCCCGATCAAACATGAGTCGACGAAGCGGCGAAAGAGCTGCAAATGCTGACCTTTTGTCGGACCGGACCGTACCCGCAGACATGGTCTTCCCGGAATCCGAACAGCTACGTGGCGGAGTACTGGGTAGAAACTTCAAGTCGGCAGGTACGCTGGTAGCTGGAGCAGGTGAAACCTCAGATCAGCTTTGAATGAGGCTACTGGCACAGGCGGCGCAGCCCATGCTTATCCCTTTTGGTCGGCATGTCTTGGTTCAAATCCCGAAGCTGGACACTTGTCGGATGAAGGGAGGTGCTGTTTGACACATGTCTGCCCTAGAGGGCAGTCTATCCATCTTCGCTTGGGATCAGAGCTCCTTGGGATGCGTGGGCAGAAAACCGTGCAGTGGGGAAGGCCTTCACGCCTTGGTCAAATTCCGGGTTTGTTCCCCTACTGTACACCTGTCAAGGGCGCATTCCGGCTCTGCTGAGAAGTCGGACTGCGCACAGGTGAACACTGGTGTCTGCCGCCGTAAGGACCTGCTCCGGCATTGATCGTTCTTCTTGGTCAGTCTACCAGTTGCAAGGTGCGCCCAGAAAGTGGGGCGAAGTCAGACTTCGCACCAAAGCGGGCGAAGTACGCACTTCGCACCAAAGCGGGCGAAGTGCGAACTTCGCACCCGAGACTTAGCCAATTTCGGGTAAGCTGTCTGGAAAGTTGAAAAATCAACTGGGGACTCCAAGGAAAAGGGGGGAAAGAAAGAGAATGCGGGAAAGAAAAGGAAAGGGAGAGAAGGAAGGAAAATATAGGAAGGGGAAAAGAAGAGCAGCACAGTTACAAAATTGAAGACATTGCACCCCGTGCAAAATGTGACAACATTCCTGGCGGCTCGCGGGGTGTCGAGCTCGCCTCGGCGCAAAGAATCCATGCCTTCATCCTTTGGGTGCAGAGGAACTTGCCTCCCCTGCCTTTTGCTGCTCTAACTGTTCTCCTTGCGGCAACTGTTCTTCAGATTCATCTTTGTCAGTTGCCCCATCAGAATCACCTTCCGAAAACTCTCCATCTCGTGCTTCTACTTCGCAGATGCGAGTGTATGCCTCCTGGGCTGGGCGCCAAGCTTCTGCTTCGAATGGCTTGCGGTCAGCTATATCTTCTAATGCTCCGTGGAAAGCAGCGACCGCGTGCAGGTCGATGGTGAGGTATCTTTTCTCTAACTCCTGAAAATAGGAGCGGATCTTGGAATATTTGGACACCATCTGAGTGACCTGCTTATCTTGAATCGGCTCAGTCCAGCTATCAATTTCAGCTGTATCTGCTTCAAAGGACAGCCAATTCCTTCTTACCCGATCTAGGGTGAGGAGCTCGCCATTCTCAACAAAACTTGGGCACCCTAGTTCTGAAAGAGCGTGAAAGGGGGCCAAACAAATGTCTCTTTCATGCGTGAATGCGTCTAGCATTCGTCTGGCCACTCTCACCTCTTCAACTTTTCTAAAATATTTGTGCAAGGTCACCCTTGCACCTGCCCATTCTGCAGCGAATGAGGACACGGGAGCAAATTGGAGGCCGTTGCGCTCGCGCTCCTGAAGATTTACCGCCAGGTCCAGCCATTGCTTCGCCTGGCGCTCGGCCTCCTCTACCACAGGCTTTCCCTGGGCAGAAACTTCTTGGATCCTGGATGCGAAATCCAGAACCGCCATCGCCTTGTAAGTATGGGGCTTGCATTCCCGCAGCAAACCAGCCCTCATCTCCTTAACTTTTGTCTTTGAAAAGACAGTCACTTGAGATGTTCTCTCCGCAAGTTGCGACTGCGCCTGCTTCAAAGACTCCTGGAGCTGAGAAATCTGCTCCGAGGTTGCTTTCTTTTCGGTTGCGGCTTGTTGTTGGGAAGCGGCCAGCTGGGCTTTGAGTTCATCTGTTTCTTGCCGCGCCGCTTCCAGCTGCTCAGTGGACCTAGACAGGTCCTCTTCAAGCTGTCTTACTTTGTCCTGCAATGCGAAAAGCTCTTCCTGCTCCTCCAGACTCTTGACAAAGAGATTATCAGCTTTGCGCATGATTGTCTGAATCTCATACTGCTTGTTGATGTCGTCAAAGCTCTTCTCCTTTGTCTGGAGCTCATAGTCCGCCCTGGTCATCTCCCGGAGAGGCTTCTTCACTATTGGGATTATCTTCTCTGTTGTAAGCACTCTCCGCTCGAAATCGTACTTGGCGCGTTTTACCGGGGCGGCTATCTCTTCATGTCTTCTCCGCTTCAGGTTCTGGAGGAAGGAAACAGAACACTCTACGGCCCTCGTTGCCAGGGGCAAGTCGTCTGTGTTTTGGAGGTCGTCCATAAAATCTGGTTCCCCCAGCCTAGGGTTCTGCTGAGACGTCTCTCCTGCGGGGATGGGATCAGGAGGAACCGGACAGACCTTGGAAGAATCGGTCGCTTGTGGGGGCGACCGGGAAATGGAGATGGGAGTGACTGATACTGCGGGGGTTTGAAGTGGCTGAGGCGGAGGATGTGACGGTGAACGGACAGCCTCAGCACTAACTTCAGGCGAAGGGTTTGGAGTTGTGCTCAGAGAAAGAGAGACGTTAGGGTTCTGAGCAAACTGGTCAAAAGAATGGGGGCCGCTAGAAGGACGCGGAGACGGAGAGGAGGATGTGGTCATGGCTTGCCCAGATTGAGCGGGGGACGGGGTGGGGGTAGGACTGGGTGAGACCAAAGAGACAGGAGCAGCAAACGTACCTGCGGGCTCCGCCTGAGCCGATGTTGGATGGATGTCTTCGCTTCTGACCTCGGCGGCGGGCATGGGACTGCCCAAAGGAACTGCTTCTGCGGCGGCAGGACGCGGTTGCGGCTCTGCAGCTGGCTGCTGCACTATCAGGCTAGGTCGCCTGATTTTCTCGACTCTCCTTCGTTTCTTTTCTTCTAGAATAACTGTAGGATCAGGAGAAGGAGACGAAGCAGGTGCAGCAGGCGCTGATGCTCCCACGGTAAACTTGTACCGGGGTTTGACTGGCAGAAGGTCTGCCGCGACCGGTCTGCTTTCTGGCGGCGCTGACGCTTTTCTTGCCTGAGGGATTGCCTCGGGCGCTGTTTTGACTAACTCTTTCGCCTTTTCAGGCGCCGCCTTGGGAGCCACGGGCTGCATTGGATCGACCTGGGTACTTGTAGGGCCTGCGCTGGCAGTTGCTGAAGTGTACAACTGCTTGGGAGGAGACCCTCCTTTATAATCCTCAAATGGGCCTCGGGGAACGTAACCTTGATATGCGAACGGCCGCCAGCTGTCATGATGCTGGTCATAGAGAACCGAAAAGTCGTCATCTACGGCCAGGTTTCTCCTTGTGGATTTATCGTGCTGCGTGCGGCATCTCATCTTCCAGCACTCGGTAATCTTTTCTTTAGACCAGTTAAGGCCTGCTATCTTGGATAGAAATTTTTTGAACCCTGGAGATGAGAACTTGTGGTCCGGGTTTCGCTTGGGATCATATGTAACCTCCTCGCAGTAGAAATCCTGCCAGGGAGGAGAAGCTTCCATTAATTCAATTTCCCAGTCAAGGTCCACATGGACCACGTCGCACCTATCTTCGGTTATATCCGCCCGGGGGCAGAGATGTGCAAATTTTCCCCTTATTCCATGAGGGTCATACTTCCAGCGCTACGGCAGCAAAACTAGGCCAATCCGGGACAACTCTTGCTCTAGGTAGACATGTTGTCCTACCTCAGTAATCTCAATGTTTGCCCAGGAAAGAGGGTATTGAAAAATCTGTCCTCTCTTCTTCCCTAGGCCGAACTCCTCTTCCACATAGTCCATCTGCCGGGCAACCTCCATCCCGAACAGATGCTCTGTACACCAATAGGGCAGCAAATGGGGTTTGCCCTTGAATCCGTAGATTCTGACCACAATCCCCTGCGTCAGTCTGAAAACGTCCCCGAGCTTCTGATTTATCAATGCACTCGTCATTTCTCTCGGGGGACGGGGGATCTCGCTTTCGGTGAAGACTGACATGACGAATCCCAGAAAGTTGATGTTGAACTTGTAGTAGGACCCTTTCCGGTATAAGTCATCCGTCCAGTTATAGACGGGTTGGGGCTCTCCCTTCTCGTTAACCTTCTTTAGGTTCAGGATCGGCATTTGGGGGTGCAGATGGTACAAACAAAGCCAGGCCAGAACGGAACTGAAACGAAAATTGGTAGACTGCCTCTTCTGGATTTTCAGCAGGCTGGAATGAATGGCGTAAGCCAGCCAGTCTGCCCAGTCGAAAGAGATGGGGCGCTTCCCACTTCTCTGCGCCGTTGGTTCGTAGGATTCTCCACACAGGAGACATTCTGCCAGCGCCAGCTGGTAGGGATGTACCAACTCATCGGAGTCGCAGCCGAGAATCCATGCCAGGATGGTATATAGATACTTGTTCTGAAATTTCGTCAAGGGCATGGGGCCAGTCGGCCACTGTCCAGCTGCAAGCGGGGCGTTCAGCTCTGAATTGAGGAAATCCCTCATTCGTTTGGTGTGCGTGAAACGTCCCGCCTGCTCGCCCAAATTTATCTTCTTGAGAATGGAGTTGGAGTCATACTCCAACCCTGGGGCGAAAGCTGGTTGAACAGTCTCCCGGCGCAGGGCGAACAAGGGTTTACCGCTGGAGCTGCAAATTTGTCGGGAAGCTGGTCTATAGTGTCTGACTATGAGGTCTACCAGCTCCGGGCATTGATGGACAGGAGGGCACAAAAATCTGAAGAGATTTGATTTGTACGCCGCTCCGAAATGGTGGGAGGGCGAAACTTTGTCAGCCCAGCTCTCCACATTTGCTCGCAGCTGAGTCAGGCTCATAGAAAATGAGCCGTCCACATACCCCGCCAGGAAATTCACCGGAGGTGGTGGGGCTTGCCCACGCTGTACCTTCTTCGTCCGGGTCTTTGACTTTTTCTCTGGCGGGGTATCGCCTTTGAAAACGCCTGGCCGCGGTAAATCCCCTGGTTCGCCACTTTCGCTGGACTGCGCTGTCACGGGCCCTTTCCCTTTGTCCATCTCTCCGAATCAGCAATAATGATAGGTTCAGGCTGTCTGCAGCAAATTTCGCTGTCACAGGAATAATTTGAACTGTCCGAGGAATAATCTGTGCAATCTGGAATGTTTGCATGCTTCTGACCTCCTTTTCTAGATAAAGACAGCGCCATAAATGCCGCGCAGGAGGGGGTAGGTCGGCTGAGTTAAGATCTTTGGGTGGCTGCGCAGGAGAATGTTTGGAAAAAACGCGCCCTGGCAGACGTGCCATGCTTCTTTCGTTGCATTTTTCTTTGAAAAACGCGCAATCATTAACTCTGCTTTGGAGATCGCACCATGGCTGACGTCGCTGCCACCACTGGGCACGCTGCTCAAGATGAAACCTTGGTGCGGAAACCCATGTTTAAAACGGTCACAAGCGCCTTTGGGCCCATCTGGGGTTTTTTGAATTTTTTATTCATTTCTTAACGCTGCCCCAAATCGGCCCAGAAAACGAGGCGAAGTTCGGACTTCGCCCAAGGTTGGGCGTGGCCCGACTTCGCCGGCGAAGTCGGACTTCGCCCGAATTTCGGGCGAAGTTCGCACTTCGCGCGAAGCGCGCGTTGGAACTGTTCCGCTTTCATTCTTTTTGTTGCGCCCGAGGTTTGGGCGCGACGGTCTTTGCCGCCTTGGGGCCTTCGACACTTATCCTGCGACCTTTGGTCTTTGAACAAAGCTGCGCGGTGCGATGCTTGGGCGGGTTCGGACTTCGCCGAAGCTTGGGGCGAAGTACGAACTTCGCGCGAAGTTCGCACTTCGCACGAGAGTTGAGCGCAGCGCGCACTTCGCACGGGCGCTGGCCGAAGTCGGACTTCGCTGCGAAGTTCGCACTTCGCGCAAAAGTTGCGCGCAGTGCGTACTTCGCACGGAAAGTATGCGCAGTGCGTACTTCGGTCAAAGCTGAGCGGAGCTTCCCTTTAGTGTGCCTTAGCATTTTTCTTGATCAAACTTCGCAATTTGGTTGGGCCGAAGTCCGACTTCGCAATTTGGCTGGGCCGAAGTCCGACTTCGCTGCGAAGTCGGGCTTCGGCCAACACTTAGTCAATTTTTTGCCTCGTTTTCTCCTTTCTTTCTTTGCACGGCCGAACTTCGCCCCTCCTGAGGGGCAACGACAGACTTCGCTGCGAAGTCTGTCTTTCTCTCCCATGCCGCAGTTAAGCTCAAAAAAGAAGAAAAACGAATTGAAAGCTAAAACTGGAAACTGTACATGCTGGGAAAAGGGAAAAACACAAAGGAAAAATTTTTACAAGGAAGGGCCACTCGGGCACCTTCAGCAGCGGTAGAGCTTTAGGTGGAACCCATTAACAGGGATAGGGAGGAGCTGACCCTCCATATCCGAAAGTACGTAGGCATTGAACTGGTTTACCCGGGCGATCTGATAAGGGCCCTCCCAGAGGGCATCAAACTTCCCGTGATTACCCGGCTTTGCCTTGTATGAGTCCCACTTCAGCACCAGGTCCCCGATTTCGAAAACTCGGGCAGTGGTGCCTTTGGCAAACCAGCCTTGAGTGGCTGTAATGTGATCCGCGAAGGCCTGGTATGCACTTTCTCTGTCTTCTTCCAACTGCAGGAGTTGGCACAATCTGTCATCCACCGGGTCTCCGCTGCTCCTATCTTCGTCAATCATCCACAGGGCAGGGATCTCGATGTGTGATGGCATGACAGCTTCCTTGCCATAGACGAGCGCATAAGGGGACGTTCTGAGGGATTTCTTGAACGCAACTTTGTCCGCCCATAGTGCCCGGTTCAGGAGCAAGTGCCAAGTCCGCTTGTTTCTGTCAATGGTCCTCCGGATGATTTTCAGGAGGTTCTTGTTGGTAGACTCGGCAAGGCCATTCCCCTGCGGGTAGTAATTAGAAGACATCTTGTGATAGATGCCAAATCTGCTGGTGTACTCCGTGAGTACAGCGCCTACGAATCCCGGACCGTTGTCTGTCACAATCGACTCTGGAACCCCGAAGCGGGTAATCAGGCTTTCAATGAACCTGATGACCGTTTCTTGGTCTGCGTTCTTGGTTGGGATTGCCTCCGTCCACCGTGTGAAATAGTCAGTGGTCGTAAGAATAAACTTGTGGCCGGCGGAGGAGTTAGGAGAAATCACCCCAATGAAGTCTAAACCCCATTGCTGGAACGGAGCCTCGGCTTGAATCGGTTGAAGGGGCAGGGGTGCTTTTCTGTTTCGACCAGCATACCTCTGGCATTGATCACATTTAGCGCAGACCGCATGCGCGTCTGCGAACAGAGTGGGCCAATAGTACCCAGCCCTTATTATTTTTAAGGCCGTCGGCCTTGAAGAATGGTGACCCCCAGGCATCCCAGAATGAAATTCTCCGAGGACCCTAGGCTGGTCGGACTTTCTGACGCACCGCAACAGGATGCCGTCAATGTTTCTGAAGTAAAGCCCCTCGGGGCGAAGAGTATACTTGAGTGCACCTAGCCGAAATCTCCTTCGTTGTGAGGCGTTCAGGTGATCGGGACATCTTCCGGTGCAGAAGTATCTCACCAGTTCATCTGTCCAATCACTCCCCCTCCGATAAGGAGTCGGCTAGGTAGATGCGTGTCGCTGTGTCCTCCCACTTACAGGCGGAGATGCCGGCTACAGCGCTTCGGGCCAATTCTTGACACAAGGCTCGGCCTCTGATAAGCTTGGTGGGCCGCACTTCAATGTCGAACTCCTGGATCTTGGCAATCCACCCCGCTCTCTTGTGACCCGGTTCTCCTTGCAAGATGAAACTGCGAACATCGGGGTGAATCACGAAGACAGTGGTCTTGCTCTGGGAGACAAAGTGCCTGAACTTTCGAAGGGACTTCATGACAGCATGAACTTGCCGCTCTATAAAATTGTACTTTTCTTCGTGCGGCAAAATGACTTGGCTCAGGAACGCAATGGGGCGCTCCTCACCGTCATCTTCCTTCTGAGTCAGGACTGCAGCATAACTTTCGGGTTCTCCTACTGCATACAGGATGAAGTCCTTGGAGTAGTCCGGGTTGGTCAACACCGGAGCTTGTGCAATTCGGGCCTTGATTTCCTCGAAGGCTTGCTCTCTCTCATCAGTCCATTCGTAAGGTGTATCTTTCTTCAACAATTCGGCCATAGGCTTAATCACTTGTGCGAAGTCCGGGATGAACTTCCGCACGAAGTTAATCTGACCGAAGGAGTGTAGCCCCTTTTTATCGGTGGGGGCGGCAAGCGAACGAGGGCTTCGCTCTGTCGGGGGTCAATGGCGAGGCCTTCCTCGAAGATGACATGTCCCAGCAACTTTCCTTCCTTTACCGCGAAGACAGACTTCTTCGGGTTTATAGAGATGCCGAATTCTCGACAACTCTCAAATATCTGCCGCAGGTGCGAAACATGATCTTCTCGTTGGTGAGAGAAAACAGTCATGTCATCGAGGTAGATGACAATAATTTTATTGAGCAGCTCTCGGAAGGCCAGGTCCATGGCCCTTTGGAACGTGGCGCCGACATTGGATAAGCCAAACGGCATGCGTAGGCGAACGTCCCCCACTTCGTGGTAAACGCCGTCTTATGCTGGTCTTCGTCTTTGACCCAAATCTGGTTGTAGCCGGAAAATCCATCTAAAAGTGAAAATCTCTGGGCTCCAGCAACGATATGTAGGATCTGGTCGATTTGGGGAAGCGGATAGTGGTCCCGGAGGGAAGCCTGGTTAAGGTTTCTGAAGTCGACACAGAGACGTATGTCGCCATTCTTTTTCCTCACGGGCACCAAATTCGCGACCCAGGATGAATGTTTGATGGGGTAGATGATCTTGGCCTCCAGCATCTTCAAGAGCTCGGTCTTCATCATGGCCTCAATCTTTGGATTTACGGCCCTCTGCTTCTGTCGGAATGGCTTGGCGCCATCCTCTAGCTCAATGGTATGCTGGATGACAGTTCTGTCATACCCCTTCAAATCCTCGTAGCACCAGGCCACGATGTCGGGGAACTCTTGGCACAGTGATCTGATCTGCTCCGGTTCCTCCGACGTGCGATCTGTTCCGACCTTGATAGTTTTACCGAGTTCAAGCTCCGAGTCGGCATATCGCCTCGGGTCTACTTTGATCCTGTGGGATATTGCTCTGTCATTCTGATCAAAGAGACTTTCTAATGTAATCAATCCTTTTGGGACGTGATTATTTCGTAACTGTATCAACCCCTCATATTGCTCGTCATCAGGGTCTCTACCTTCGATTACACACACTTCGTTAACCAGGAATGTGACGATCTCCTCGTCACAGCTGAACACCTGCCAGAAGGTATCCCTATCAGGCACAGAAGGCCTGTAAATGGTGCGGACCGGCTTCAGTTTCTGGACAACGTCTTCAGCCGGAACGTACCTGGCTCCAACAGACGCCAGAATATCTGCGTGCTTGTTTCTCTCACGCGATATTGCCTTAACATTCAATGAGTCGAATGATTCCATCAGGTCCCAGACCCGATTGCGGTACGCTTTAAGATAGTGGTGTCTGGACGCGCATTTGTTCGTAACTTGGTGACATACCAGCTCTGAATCTCCGAAAATTTGGAGATGTTTGATCCCGAGCCTCTCCGCCTTTCGCAAACCCAAGCATAGGGCTTCGTACTCCGCCGAGTTATTAGTACAGCTCCAGGCCAGCCTGTAGGCATAGTCCTTCTGGATTCCGGTTGGAGAAACCAGCAGTACCCCTGCACCGGCGCCATTCTTGCATCGCGCGCCGTCAAAGAAAAGCTTCCACAGCTCTTCGGGTGCAGGACCTACTTCTTTTGCAGCTGGCACGTCAAGCCCTTCGGGCTGTTTAATGGAGTAACAGCCCTGCTCTGTCCCGATTACGGCATTAAAGTCCCGTAACGAGAACTCATCTTCGAGTTGCAGCACTTCGAGGGCTTGCTCGGTCAGCTCCACTGTCACCAGTTCTTCCTCTGACAACTGGACCATGCAGTCCATCTCTCCTCCGGGTATCTTATCTACTAGAAAAGGGGAAGGCTTCTCATTAAAAATTCTCAGTCTCCTTCCTTTGAAGGGCACTTCCATGTGCGAGTAGTCTAGAGACAGGTACCCGCCCAACTTCGTAGTGAACTCCCGAGAGAGACACATGCCGAAGTAAGGCTCTAGGTCAACAACCACGACCTCTTGGATGACTACGATGTCGAGAGCCTTGTGCAGCCGGATAGGGATGTCCTTTATGACACCAACTGTCTTGACAGGGGTGCCGTCTAATTGCAGCACGCCTTGGCTGCTCCGTGTGTATTCCATCCCAATCTCATCGCAGACGGCCTTCGACATCACAGTCGAGGAAGCACCAGAATCCACCATGCAGTTGTGAACTATGTGCCCTTGCATCCGTAAAGACAGATAAAAGGGTGGCGGTCTGTTCTTCCCAGTGGCTGAGACTGTCAAAGGTCGAACCAGGACAGCAGGCTGCATTTGCCTGCCGCTCTTCATGTTCTTTAGTGATTCTTGCAGCAGATCTACCTGGCCTGGTAGCAGAAGAGCATCGTACATGCTGATTCTAGCAGGAGTCTTCTTCAACTCGTCTACAATGCTGTAGCCCGAGATACTGGCTCCTTCTGCTTGTTTAGCCGGGTCGTACTTGGTCCGGTACTGTTGGGTGGCCTCAACTCGCTGTCTCTTGGTTAGAGACGGGTACTTCAGCTTCTCCTGGGCTTGTTCTTTGGTTTCAGCTGGAGGCTGAGGTACCTCAGTTTTAGCCGGAGTTGGGGCCTTTGCTGGAGGTTTGGCTGGAACAATGGCAGCCTTTGCCGGAGATGGCTTGACGGGAGTTTTATCTTTGGATGCCTTCTCCTGGGCCGTGTAAGGCCACAGCCGCTTGTACGGTGGCAGCCCATCGGGCTGCGGTCTTTCTCTTCTTGCGTAGACTTGCAAAGGTTTAGCCGCGTCCGCAGCCTTCTTTTCTTCCTTGGCGGGCGGCGCTAGATTCTCTTCCGGGAGGGCGAAGTTGGCCTCGCCATCCAAGATCATGTACAGCTCATCGTCTTCTATAGCGCTGCCGGCCAAGGTCTGGATGTAGTGCTGGTGCAAAGTACAGTCTTCCTCCGAATGCGGGTCATTGCACGTAGTGCACTCGGTTGACTCTGGTCGGGGAGGACCGGTGGGTCTTCTATAGCAGCATTCCTCGGAGGCGGACGCCTCTGCGGGCCGGTGCTCCGGAGCTTTATCTTTCGTCGGCGCCGGGGGCGTATCGGCCTCCTAGGAGGCGAGGTCCATCCGGGCTCGCTTCTTCTTCATGGCGGTCATGTCATTAGACATGGCATGATATCCGGAGGCCAAAGCCCGCACCTCTTGTAGAATCGTGTTCTGGATGCTGCTGTCAGGAGGCGGCAACTGTGCCGGTGGAGGCAAAGCGGCCAATGGAGGAGGGTTAGAATAAGGCGCGTACTGCGGGGGAGCAGGAAGCGCTGGAAAATGAGGAGCGGGAGGTGGCGGATGAGAGTAATGCAACTGAGGCGGGCCGTAAGGGATTATGACCGGCGCCGGATTCCACTGCTGCTGGGGTTGCTGCCCTGATGTAGACGGCGAACCACCGGAAGCAGAAGGATACTGTGATCTGGGGAAGTCGGGATGAATCGGTTCCTGCACCCTGGACGGAAGCCTGCCGATGGAGATAATGTCAGCTTCAGCTTGCTGGGCCGCTTCGTACAGCGCAGGAAACTCATCAATCCGAGCGATCTTCAGCAGAAGGCATATGTCTGAGTTGAAAGACCTCAGATAGTAGTGAGCAGCCATGCCGGCTGAAGGCCGAAGTTCGCGAGGTACCCGTTTCTAGGATCTCGCAAACCTAATGTTAAAATCAGACACCTCCTCTTGAGGATGTCTCTGGATAGCTTGGAACTGATGCGGTAGAGAGGTAGGATCAGCGGACTCGTTGCATCCTTTTACGAGCCTCCGGCGAGGCAGGGCCACCCCGTGATGGATCCCTCCGCGGCGATCTCCACCGATGAGAAGCTTTCCCCTCGGGGAAAGGGCCGGCGAGACGGGTCTTCACACTTTCATCGGTGATGGTATGCGGTGCGGCCAGGGCAAGGATGTCCTGGATGTGCTCGTATGCCGTCTTACCGTAGCCGTCGTATGTGGGAATAGACTTTAAAGCAGCAGGGGGCACAACTTGCTGTCCGACCAGGGCCAAGGGCCCCGTAGAGTCCACCGCCGGGAAGAGGTCATCGTCATTCGGCTGTTGGGCAGCCATTTCTTCTTCTTCTTCTCTGCCGTCGGTTGTGTACTCAGTGTCGGTACTTTTCGAGGATGCAGGATCTTCTTCTTCCTCGGCTTCTTCTATTTCGTACTCGGCTCCTCCGACCTCAGCTTCGGCCTCTTCTTGGATCTCGGCCTCGGCCTCGTCGAAACGAGCTCGCGGATCAGCCAGCCTGGGATCTTCGCCTCGAGCGTTGATGTCCAATTCGTAGAACTCAGGCGGGCTTCTCGGATTTCTTGCTTGCCACCTTCTCGTGTGCATGAAGGTGACGGGACCGGTCTTCTAGACTCGGAGGAT
This sequence comes from Wollemia nobilis, assembly GCA_028583015.1. Classification (NCBI taxonomy): domain Eukaryota; kingdom Viridiplantae; phylum Streptophyta; class Pinopsida; order Araucariales; family Araucariaceae; genus Wollemia; species Wollemia nobilis. Next base: position 6,083,379 of record JAQPPZ010000380.1, on the reverse strand, counting down.
TTGTTCGTGCAGAGTCGCCAGGTGTTCAGATTTGGAACAGCAATGAAGCGAACACCGGTGCTTCGATTCTGTCGGGGGTGAGAAACTTCCTTGTCTCACCGAGAGCTCAGGAACTGTCAGTGCCAGGTGGAGACTGAGAAGAAAATCTCTCGTCAAATGTGGGACCCATGTTCCACCAAGCGGGTCAGAAAAACTGTTGCGCTAGGTGGAAACGCAACGGGTACCTCTTTCTTTAAAACGTGGGACAAGGGTCCCACCGGGCGTGCCAGAGAAACTGTTGGTTACGAATCTGCCATGAGGAAAGGATTTTGGGTTAATGCGCCCAGATTCGCCCACCAGCATGAAAGGCCGGAAGGAAGAGATGCCTTCCGAGCCAATCTCCGGAGAAGGCCGGCTCCTTTGGGGGGGGGTTTTTGATTTAAGCTAAGAGTACAGGAAAGAGATAAATGTACAGAAGGAGAAAAATGTACAGAAAGGAATTACAAATATATTCAGAGGTTGGTGGGGGGAACTAACAGTACGGGAACAAACCAATCACTGCTACTTATCGCATCACAAACACAAAGCATGACAAAGGACTGCAAAATCTACGCGTACTTCCGATACACAAGCGGTGTATGCACCATTCAATGGCTCCCTAGCAAACATTCCCTACAAGGAACTAACGACGAGGCAATGCATGGATCACCGGATACGTACAACGACAAGGGTAGAAAGCAAACCTAGAGATATCGAGCCGGGTATATGTGTTTAGGTAGAGAATTTAACCGCACGACTTCAATGGCTCCCTAGCAAACATTCCCTACAAGGAACTAACAGACGAGGGATCGCATCGATCACCGGATACGGACCAGCAACGACACACATAAGCGATGGAACTGCTACCACGTCTATTATATGAATAATTAATGAAGTACGAGAAAGTAAGAATGCTAGAGGCGCACGATCATCAAATGCTGAAATGAATCAACGAGCCATGACACAGAATCGCGTAAAGCATAAGCGTAAAGAAATAAAGGCAGCAGAACAGAACCAGGCATACAGATTGTATTTATAAGCAGAAGCACGGTTACAATGGGCACAATGGTTCCCTAACAAACATTCCCCTTCCACCCTTTACAATGAATTCAAGATGGGCTTTTATAGCCCGAGTCCCACCCGTTACATTAATGGGCACAGAGTCCCAGTCAAACATGAGCTGACAGAAGCGGCGAAAGAGCTGCAAATGCTGACCTTTTGTCGGACTGGGCTGTACCCGCAGCATGGTCTTCCTGGAAGCTGGACAGCTACGTGGCGGAGTGCTGGGTAGAATCTTCAAGTCGGCAGGTACGCTGGTAGCTGGAGCAGGTGGAACCTCAGATCAGCTTTGAATGAGGCTACTGGCACAGGCAGTATAGCCCATGCCTATCCCTTTTGGTCGGCACGTCTTGGTTCGAATCCCGAAGCTGGACACTTGTCGGATGATGGGCTATGCTGTGTGACACATGTCTGCCTCAGAGGGCAGTCTATCCATCTTCGCTTGGGATCAGAGCTCCTTGGGATGTGTGGGCAGAAAACCGTGCAGTGGGGAAGGCCTTCACGCCTTGGTCAAATTCCGGGTTTGTTCCCCTACTGTACACCTGTCAAGGGTGCATTCCGACTCTGCTGAGAAGTCGGACTGCGCACAGGTGAACACTGGTGTCTGCCGCCGTACGGACTTGCTCCGGCACTTATCATTCTTCTTTGTTAGCCTGCCAGACTGTCAGTTGCAAGGTGCGCCCAGAAAGTAGGGCGAAGTCAGACTTCGCACCAAAACTGGGCGAAGTGCGAACTTCGCACCAAAACTGGGCGAAGTGCGAACTTCGCACCCAGACTTAGCCAATTTCAGGTAAACTGCTGGAAAGTTGAAAAATCAACTGGGGACTCCAAGAAAAAAGGGGGGAAAGAAAGAGAATGCGGGAAAGAAAAGGAAAGGGAGAGAAGGAAGGAAAATATAGGAAGGGGAAAAGAAGAGCAGCACAGTTACAAAATTGAAGACATTGCACCCCGTGCAAAATGTGACAACAATTACTACTCGCAGGGGAATGGCCTTGCTGAGTCTACTAACAAGAACCTCCTGAAGATCATCAGAAGGACCATTGAAAGGAACAAGTGGACTTGGCATTCACTTTTGAACCGGGCGCTGTGGGCGGACAAAGTTTCATTCAAGAAATCCATCAAAACGTCCCCTTATGCGCTCGTCTATGGTAAAGAGGCTGTCATGCCAGCCGACATTGAAATCCTTGGCCTATGGATGTTGGACGAAGATAGGAGCAGTGGAGACCCGGTGGATGACAGACTGTGCCAACTTCTGCAGTTGGAGGAAGACAGGGAAAAAGCATACCAGGCCTTCACCAAGCATGTTGAAGCCACTCAAGGCTGGTTTGCGAAAGGCACCACTGCCCGAGTTTTTGAAATCGGGGACCTAGTGCTGAAGTGGGACTCATTGAAGGCGAAGTCGGGCAACCACGGGAAGTTCGATGCCCTCTGGGAGGGCCCTTATCAGATTGCCCGGGTGAACCAGCTCAACGCTTACATACTTCGGGATATGGAGTGTCAGCTCCTACCTATCCCCGTTAACGGGTTCCATTTGAAAATATACCGCTGTTGAAGGTGCCCTGATTGGGCCCTTGTACAAATTTCCCTTTTTGCATTTTTAATTTTCAGTATGTACAGTTCCTGCTTTCAGTTTTTTCGTTTTAGAAGAGCCCAAGTCGGATAGAAGGAGAAAACACTGACTTCGCGGCGAAGTCAGGTATCGCCCCTGATAAAGAGCGAAGATCGTAGAACGAACTGCCCAAGAAAACAGTAAAAAACTGCTGTCTGGTTGTGCAACCCGACTTCGCAGCGAAGTCGGGCTGCGCACCACCCGAAGGGCGCAGTTGGATAAGGAGCATTAAAAGGAGTTAAACAAGAGTTCGGACTATGCCCGGTTTTCGGGCGAAGTCCGACTTCGCGCGCGAAGTCCGAATGCACTCGGCTCTTGCGCAGAGTTCAAGGCACGCCCAACCCTCGGGCGAAGTCCGAGTGCGCCCTGTTTTCCGGGCGCGGCTCGAATGGTCCATCGTGGAAAACGCGAAATATTCTAAGTGTGGGCCAAGAGTGCCGTTCGAAAAGTGTGAAGTTGGGTTATGGGCTAGAAAGTTTTATCTTGAGGAGTGTGCCCAGGTAGCGGCGGTGACGTCAACGAAGGCACGATGTCCAAAGGCAGTTTCAAGCGTTGCACAACTTTCAATGAAAATGCAATTAAGAGAGCAAGGCACGGCGGCTAGGGTTCATTTTTCAAAGGACATTCCTTGCACGGCCGCCGAAAAACATAACACTGCCACCGATCGGCCGACCTACTTCCCCTTTCGCACCATTAATGACGCAGTTATTGCCTAGAAAAGGAGGTCTGGCGCGCCCAGACAATTCGAATTGTGCAGACTAACTCTGTAACGGCAAAATCCTATACTGACATCCAAAAGCCGTGTTTCTTGCCTTTTCGAAGGAATGGGAAAAGGGAAAATGCCAGTGCAAGCTCAATCCAGCGAAGGGCGCGAAAGTGGAGATTTCCCGCTGTCAAATGCTTTCAGGAGTGAGACGCTGCAGGATCAAAAGTTAAAATCCCGGAGAAAGAAAGTACAGCGTGGGCAAGCCCCACCACCACTGGTTAATTACCTGTCTGGGTACAGGGACGGCTTGTTTTCCTTGAGCCTTACTAAACTGCGGATAAACGTGGAAAATTGGGCTGATAAAGTTTCGCCCTCTCACCATTTCGGGGCTGCGTACAAGTCGAACCTTTATCGGTTCTTGTGCCCTCCTATCCATCAATGCTCGAAGTTGGTTGACCTAATTGTCAGACATTACAGACCAGCTACCCGGCAAGTCTGTGACTGCAGTGGAAAGCCCTTGTTCACACTTCGCAAAGAGATTGTCCAGCCGGCCTTCGCCCCAGGGTTGCAGTATGACTCCAGCATGATTGTTAGAAGGATAAATCTTGGCGAGCAAGCAGGGCGCTTTACGCATACAAATAGGATGAGGGATTTCCTCAACTCAGAGCTGAACGCCCCGCTCGTAGCTGGACAATGGCCAACCGGCCCCATACCCCTGGAAAGGTTTCAAAATAAATACATATACACCATCTTGGCGTGGGTCCTCGGCTACGACTCTGACGAGTTGGTACGGCCGTACCAGCTAGCGCTGGCAGAATGTCTCCTATGCGGAGAATCTTATGAACCAACAGCGCAATAAAGTGGGAAGCGCCCTATCTTCTTCGACTGGGCGGACTGGCTTGCATACGCCATTCACTCCAGCCTGGTGAAGCTACAGAAAAAGCAGTCAACTGAATTTCGATTCAGTTCCTTCTTGGCTTGGCTATGTTTGTATCACTTGCACTCCCGTATGCTGATCCCTAACCTGAAGAAGGTAAATGAGAAGGGAGAGCCACAACCTGTCTATAAATGGACGGATGACCTATACTGGAAAGGGTCTTATTACAAGTTCAACTTCAACTTTTTGGGCTTGGTCATGTCAGTCTTCAGCGATGGTGAGATCCCTCGCCCCCCGCAGGAAATGACAAACTATTTGTTGAATCACAAGCTCGGGGACGTTTTTAGACTAACGCAGGGGATCGTGGTTAGAATCTACGGATTCAAGGGCAAGCCTCATCTGCTGCCCTACTGGTGCACGGATCATCAGTTTGGGATGGAGGTTGCGCGACAGATGGATTACATTGACGAGGAGTTTGGCCAGGGAAAGAAAAAGGGCCATATCTTTCAATATCCTCTTTCCTGGGCGAACGTCGAAATATCAGAGATAGGACAGCATGTCTATCTTGAGCGGGAGCTCTATGACATTGGCCTGATTCTGCTGCCGCAGCGCTGGAAGTACGACCCATATGGGATAAGGGGAAAGTTTGCACATATCTGCCCCCGGGGGGATATAATCGAAGACAGATGCGATGTGGTCCATGTTGACCTCGATTGGGAGATTGACTTGATGGAAGCATGGCCTCCATGGCAGGAGTTTTACTGCGAGGAGGTAGCATATGACCCCGAGCGAAACCCGGACCACAAGTTCACTTCTCCGAGATTTAAGAAACTCATCACCAAGCTAGCAGGCCTTAACTGGCCAAAAGAAAAAGTTGTTGAATGCTTTGGAAGATGAGGTGCCGCACGCAGCACGATAAATCCGTCAGAAGGAATCTGGCCGTTGATGATGATTTTTCAGCTCTATATGACCAGCACATTGACAGCTGGCGGCCTTTCGCATTCCGAGATTATGTTCCCCGAGGTCCCTTCGAGGGTTATAAAAGGGGGTCTTCCTCCCAGCAGTTGTACACTTTTACAACTGCCAGTGCGGGCCCAATAGATATCCAAGTGGACCCAATGCAGCCTGTTGCTTCCAAGGTGGTGCTCAAAAAGGCGCAAAAATCAGCCAAGTCAACGCCCGAGGTGGCTCCTCAGGCACAAAAGACGCCAGCGCCACCAGCGAGCGGACCGGCCGCAGCAGGTCTTCTGCAAGTCAAACCCCGGTACAAGTTTACCATGGGAACATCAGCGCCCGCTGCACCTACTTCATCTCCTTCCGAACCAGCCATTGCTCCAGAAGAGAAAAAGAGGAAGAGAGTTGAGAGGGTCAGGCGACCTTGCCTGACGGTGCAACGATCGATTGCGAGCCGCGGCCCGCAGCTCCGAGAGGTTGTTTCTTTGGATAGTCCTGAGCCAGCCGCTGGAACCAGAACCGCAAACATTCATCCAGCATCGGCTCAGACAGAGCTCGCAGGTACGTCCGCTGCCCCGCTCCCTCAGATCTCATCCAGCCCTACTCCGACTCCATCTCCTGCTCAATCCGAGCAAGCCATGGCCGCATCTTCCTCCCCATCTCCACAACCTTCTAGCGGCCATCATTCTTTCGACCAGTTTGCTCAGGACCCCAACGCCTTCCTATCCCTGAGTCAAACCCCAAACCCTTCACCCGTGGTTAGTGTTGAATCTGCGCGTTCACCGCTGCATCCATCTCCTCAACCGCTTGAAACCCTTCCAGCATCAACCGCTCCGCTCTCCGCTCCTCGGTCGCCCTCAAAAGCGGCCGCTCCTTCCGAAGTCATTCCGGTTTCTCCTATTTCCCTGTTCGCAGGAGAGATGTCACAGCAGAACCCTAGGCTGGGGGAACCGGACTTCATGGACGATCTCCAGAACACGAACGATTTGCCTCTGGCAACAAGAGCCGTAGAATATCCTATCTCTTTTCTCCAAAACTTGAAGCGGAGGAGACCTGAGGAGATTGCCGCCCCGGTAAAGCGCACCAAGTTTGACTTCGAGAGGAGAGTGCTCACGACAGAAAAGATAACTCAAAAAGTGAAGAAGCCTCTCCGGGAAATGGCCAGGGCAGACTATGAGCTTCAGAGAAAGGAGAAGAGCTTTGACGATATCCACCAGCAATACGAGATTCATGGAATCCTTCGTAAAGCGGATAATCTCCTTGTCAAAAATCTGGAGGAACAGGAAGAGCTTTTCCGATTGCAGGACAAAACAAGACAGCTTGAAGAGGACCTGTCTAGGTCCACTGAGCAACTGGAATTGGCGCAGCGAGAAAAAGATGAATAAAAAACACAGCTGGCTGCTTCTCAGCAAGAAGCCGCAACGGAAAAGCAGGCAGCCCTGGAGCAGATTTCTCAACTCCAGGAGTCTTTGAAGCAGGCACAGTCGCAATCTGCAGAGAAAACATCTCAAGCGACGGTCTTTTCAAAGAGCAAAGTTAAGGAGATGCGGGCTGATCTGTTGCGGGGATGCAAGCCCCACATGTATAAAGCTATGTCGGTCTTGGATTTCGCATCCAGGATCCAAGAAGTTTCTGCCCAGGGAAAGCCTGTGGTAGAGGAGGCCGAACGCCAGGCGAAGCAATGGCTCGACCTAGCGATAAAACTTCAAGAACACGAGTGCGATGGCCTCCAATTCTCCCCCATGTCCTCATTTGCTGCAGAATGGGCAGATGCAAGGGTAACCTTGCATAAGTATTTTAAGAAAACAGAAGAGGTGAGAGTTGCCAGACGAATGCTGGATGCATTCGAACATGAAAGAGACATTTGTCTGGCTCCCCTTCACGCTCTCTCTGAACTAGGGTGCCCGGGCTATGTTGAGAATGGTGAGTTTCTCACCCATGAGCAAGTGAAAGAGAATTGGCGGTCCTTTGAGGCAGATACGGCTGAAATCGATAGGCTGGACCGAGTCAATTCAAGAAAGTCGAGTCACCCGAGATGGTGTCCAAGTCGTTGCAAGATCAGCTCCTACTTCCAGGAGCTGGGAAAGAGATACCTCAACATCGACTTGCACACGGTCGCTGCATTCCACGCAGCGTTAGAAGAAGTTGCTGACCGCCGACCCTTCGAAGCAGAAGCCTGGGGCCAAGCCCAGGCCGGATACAAGCGCATCTGCGAGGTAGAAACCAGCGCTGGAGAGCATTCGGAAGGCGAATCCGGGGAGGCAGCTACCGGAAGTGGATCTGAAGAACAGTTGCCGCAAGGGGAACTACCAGAGCAGCAAAAGGCAGGGGAAGTAAGTTCCTCTGCACCCAATGGATGAAGGCATTGATTCTTTGCGCCGAGGCGAGCTCGACACCCCGCGAGCCGCCATAAATGTTGCCACATTTTGCACGGGGTGCAATGTTTTCAATTTTTGTAAGAGAGCTGCTCTTCCCTTTCCCTCTTCCTCTCTTTTCCCTTCCTCTTCTCCCCCTTTCTCTCTCTTCCCTACATTCTCATTCTTCCCTCTTTCTCTTGAGCCCCTCAGTCAAATCTCAAAAATGAGAGTAGTTGCCCTGAAAAATGGCTAAGTGTCAGGGCGCAATCCTACTTCGCAGCGAAGTCGGAGTGCGCCCTCCAGTGGAAGCGCAGAAAGAGTGCAAAGTGCACAGTGCGACAGTATCAACCAGAAGAACAAGTGTTCTGGGCGCAACCCGACTTCGCAGCGAAGTCGGAGTGCGCCCTGCTTTTTGGGCGCACTTGGTAGCAGGCTGGCAGGAAAAATGACTAAGTGCTAGGGCGCAACCCGACTTCGCAGCGAAGTCGGAGTGCGCCCCATTTCCAGGGCGAAGTCCGTACAGCGGTAGAAATTAGCTTTCACCTGTGCGCAACCCGACTTCGCAGTGAAGTCGAAGTGCGCCCTTCGACAGGTGCGCAGTAGGGGAATAAACTCAGAAAAGTACCCAAGGCATGAAGGCCTTCCCGACTGCGCTGTTTTCTACCTACGCAACCCGTCAACGCTCTGATCCTGGGCGAAGTTGGATAAACTGCCTTTCAAGGCAAGCACGTGTCAAGCAGCATCATCCGACAAGTGTCCAACTTTGGGATCCGAGCCAAGACATGCCGAGCAAAAGGACAAGCATGGGATGCACTACTTATGCCAACTGCCTCATTTAAGGCTGATGTGAGGTTCTACCTGCTTCAGCTACCCGCATTCCTGCCGATGAGAAGTTCTACCTAACGCACTGCCACGTATCTATACAGCCTTCAGGGAGACCATGCTGCGGGTACAGTCCTGCTCGACAAAGGTCAGCATCAGCAGCTCCATGGCCGCTTTTGTAAGCTAATGTTTGATTGGGACTTTGTGCCCATGAATGTAATCGGGAGGGACTCGGGCTATAAATAGCCACCACGTTTTCATTGTAAGGGGTGGAAGGGGAATGTCTGTTAGGGAACCATTGTAGTCGTGCTTCTGCTTCTTAATATAAAGTATATACCTGGCTCTGTTCTACTACTTTTATTTTGTATGCTGCCTCTCTTTGTCATATTTCTTGTGTCATTGCTCGCTGTTGTGCTGAACTCTGAACTCCAGCATTTGATGGCCAAGTACTCCTGGACTTCATAGATCAGAGGATACATAGGATAAATTAAGTAGCAGTTCCTGCAGTTGTGTGTTATGTTTATGTTGTTTTCCGTAGTGGTGATTGATGCATTTCCGTGCTGTTAGTTGTCCTTGTAGGGAGAATGTCTGCTAGGGGACCATTGTAGCTGTGCGTACACTTTGCATAACACATATACTTGGATCTGACATTTCCTGGTTACGTTTTGTATTTATGTTGCTGTCCGTAGTGGTGATTGATTGCCGTGCTGTTAGTTCTCCTTGTAGGGAGAATGTCTGCTAGGGTACCATTGTAGCTGTGCGTACACTTCTTTATATAAAAAGTATACTTAGATTTGGCAGTTTCTGGTTATGCTTTGTATTTATGTTGCAGTAAGTAGTGGTGATTGATGCGTTGCCGTACTGTTAGTTCCCCCCACCCAACTCCAATCACATCTGTAAATTCTTTCCGCATTTTTATCTCTTTCCTGCACTCTCATCTTAAACCATAAAACCCCACAGGAAGCCGGCCTTCTTCGGAGATTGGCACGGAAGGCATTCCTTCCTTACGGCCTTTCAATCTGGTGGGCGAATCTGGGCGCATTAACACAAAATCCTTTCCTCATGGCAGATTCGTAACCAACAGGAACCTCCAAAAACGGCTAAGTGTTGCGCAACCCGACTTCGCTGCGAAGTCGGGGTTCGCCCACTTACTTATGCGCACTCGGGCAGAGAATGTTGAAGCCAGCCCAGGAATTTTCTAAGGCACGGAGGCCTCCCCAACTGCGCTACTTCCCCCTTGCACTGTCTGATTGCGCTCCAATTCTGGGCGAAGTCGGGCGAGAAAGAAATACGAGATCCCAAGGCAGATTTTTCCCCTTATCAGATTCTGACAGGTGTCCAGCCTCGGGATTCGAGTCAGAGATGTGACGGGTGGTGTGCGAGCGTGAACTGAATTATTGTACTTAAGCTGCCCTCAGTCAAGCTGACTCGGAGCATCATCCCCACACCGCCACGTAGCTGCCAATCTTCCAGGTGGACCTTGCTGCAAGCACATTCCATGCCGGAAGAGGTCAACATCAGCCGCTTTCTGCCGCTTTTGTCAGCTTTGTCAGCTTTTTCAGTTATTGTCAGGTCTGGGATCCTGTGCCCAACGATGTAATGGGGGGAAATTTACGCTATAAATAGCTCGGCAATATCATTGTAAAAGGGTGGAAGGGGGATATATTGCTAGGGAACCACTGTAGTTGTGCGTTTGCTTCTAAATACAAAATACACTTGGCTCTATTGACTGTTCTTATCTTGTATGCTGCCTTTACTTAGCATTTCTGCCTCATGTTGCTTATGTTATTGCTTACTGTTATTACGCTTTACGGATATCGGTATTTAATAGTTAAGTATTCCTGGAATGCAAAGGTAGAGGATACATAGGATGAATGGCGTTGATAGTTCTCGCAACGTATTTTGTGTTTAATTGTTGTTAGTAGTGGTGATTGGTTGTTGTTGTGCTGCTTATCCTCCCCACCCATAACAAACACATTTACATTTCTTTCTGCATTTATAATTTCTTTCCTGCACTCTGAGCTTATAAACAATTGAGAAAACATAGGAAGCCGGCCTCCTCCGGAGATTGGCACGGAAGGCATTCCTTCCTTCCGGCCTTTCAATCTGTTGGGCGAATCTAGGGCGCATTACACTAAATCCTATCCTAGTGGCAGATTCGTAACCAACAGTTTCTCTGGCACGCCCGGTGGGACACGGGAGTTTCCCACCCCAAAACAGAATCGAAGCATTGGTGTTCGCTTCATTGCTGTCAAATCAGAACACCTGGCGACTCTGCAAGTACCTGAATATTCTCTGAGTCCGTGAGACCGGTCCAAGCGCCTTCATGCATACAAGAAGGTGGAGAGCAAGGAACCCGAGAAACCAGCCTGATCTCTACGAAATCGACATCAACGCTCCTGGAGAGCGCGTAAGGCTGGCTGACTACCAAGCTCACATAGACGAACTCGAAGCTGAAATTGAAGAAGCCGAGATCGAAGAAGCTGAAGTCGGAGAGGCCGAAATTGAAGAACAACCTACAACTTCGGACAACACTGATACCGAGTACACGACCGGAGAGGAAGAAGACATTGCTGCCCAACAAAACGATGACGACGTCTTTCCGGCGAGTTGACTCCACAGGGCCCTTGGCTCTAGTTGGACAAGAGGTTGTGCCCCCCGCTGCCTTGAAATCCATTCCTACTTACGATGGCTCCGGGAAAACGGCATACGAGCACATCCAAGACATTACGGCCTTGGCTGCACTTGCACTCTATCACGAGTGAGAGTGTTAAGACCCGTCTATTGGCTCTTTCTACGAGAGGGAAGCTTCTCTACTGGTGGAGATCTTTGCCAGAAGGAGCTATCACGGGGTGGCCCCAGTTGGCAGGCAGGCTCGTAAAGGGATGCAACGAGTCCGCTGACCCCTCTTCATTGCTGCATCAGTTTCAGAGTATTCAACGCCACCCGCAAGAGGAGATATCAGACTTCAACGTAAGGTTTGCGAGGTCCTGGAAGAGAGTACCTCGCGAACTGCGACCTCCGACGGGACAAGCTGCACACTATTACCTGAGGTCTTTCAATTCGGATATTTGCCTACTTCTCAAGATAGCCCGGGTCGACACTTTCCCTGCCCTATATGAAGCTGCCCAGCAAGCAGAATTAGACATAATCTCTATAGGCAGACTTCCACATAGAATGCAGCCTCCCATTTACCCTGATTTCCCTCAGTCCCAATACCCATCGGCGTACGGTGTAATGCCATCCTCGTCAAATCAGTACCCCCAGCAGCCATGGAATCCAGCGCCGGTTATAAACCCCTATGGTCACCCTCAGATCCATTATCCTAATCCGCCACCTCCACCTCCGCAGTATCCCGCACTCCCAGCTCCCCCTCATTACGCGGCGTATTCTGCACCTCCACCATTAGTTGCAATACCTCCGCCGGCCCGGCCGGCGCCTGCTGATAATGACATTCAGAATAAAATCCTTCAGGAGGTACGGGCTCTGGCCTCTGGTTATCATACTATTTCCAATGATATGACAATAATGAAGAAGAAGCAAGCCCAGATGGAGTTTCTTCCGAGGAGACCATATCCTCCCCCGACGCTAACAAAAGATCAAGCTGCGCAAGCGCAAAGGCCCCCGGCAAGGAATGCTGCCAATGAGGTTCAACCTGGCATTTCTGACCAGGTTAACTGGTGCTCCACATGCAACGATCCACATGGAGAGGAGGGTTGCATGCTGCATCAGCATTATCTTCAGACTCTTGCGGGCAGCGCCATGGAGGACGAAGCATACATGATCCTGGACGATGAAGGCAACTTTGCAGTCCCAGAAGAAGATCCTGTGTCGCTCTTGACCAAGGAAGGCAGAAGGCCCATTGAGGCTGCCACGGCCCAAACAAAGCCGTTGAAAGTATACGCCAGAAGAGAGAGGGCGCAGCCTGCTGGGCTACCACCTGACAAGTCACCTTTGCCTCCTACAGCCAAAGAGAGGTTCCCGACGCTCAAGGCTCCCATAGCCCAACCTCTAGCCGAAACAAAAGAACAAGCTCAAGAGAAGTTGAGGTATCCGTCGTTGACGAAGAGACAGAGAGTCGAAGCCACGCGGCAATACCGGACCAGGTATGAGCCAGCGAAAGAGATAGAGGGAGCCGACACTTCAACCTACAATATAGTTGATGAGCTCAAAAAGACCCCGGCAAAAATAAGTATGTACGAGGCTCTTCTGCTCCCGGGGCAAGTAGACCTATTGCAGGAATCCTTGAAGAGCGTGAAAGATGGAAAACCGACGCAGCCTGTTGTGTTAGCTCAGCCCTTGACAGTATCTGCTACCGGGAAAAACAGGCCGCCACCTTTCTATCTGTCGTTGCGGATGGAGGGCTATATAGTACACAACTGCATGGTGGATTCTGGTGCTTCCACTACTGTCATGCCGAGAGCCGTCTGCGAGGAGATTGGTATGGAATATACAAGGAGCAGCCAAGGTGTCCTTGCAGCTAGACGACACCCCTGTCAAGACAGTTGGTGTCATCAAGGATATCCCGATCCGATTGCATAAAGCCCTCGACATAGTGGTCATCCAAGAGGTCGTTGTGGTCGACTTGGAACCCTACTTCGGCATGTGTCTCTCTAGGGAGTTCACTGCGAAGCTGGGTGGATATCTGTCTCTGGATTATTCACATATGGAAGTGCCCTTCAAAGGAAGAAGATTGAAGATCTATAATGAAAAGCCTTCCACATTTCTGGTAGAGAAGATACCTGGGGAGGAGCAGCAGAACGGCATGGTTCAGCTGACAACCGAAGAACTGGTAGAGGTGGATATGGCAGAAGAGGCCCTCGAGCTACGTTACAAGTGGAGGATGAGTTCTCCTTGCTAGACTTCAATGCCATGATTGAGACCGAGCAAGGTTGTTACTCCGTCACCCAGCCTGAAAGACTTGACCAGTCAGCAAAGAAGGATGTTGGACCTGCACCAGAAAAGCTATGGAAGCTGTACTTTGATGGCGCCCGATGCAAAAATGGCGTCGGTGCAGGTGTACTTCTGGTTTCCCCATCCGGAATCCAAAAGGACTACACTTACAGGCTGGCTTGGAGTTGCACTAACAACGCGGCGGAGTATGAGGCTTTGTGCTTGGGTTTGAGAAAGGCGGAGAGACTAGGGGATAAGACATTTGCGAGATCTTTGGCGACTCGGAGGTGGTGTGCAACCGGATTACGAATAAGTGCGCCTCCAAGAAGCATTACCTCAAGGCGTACCGTAACCGTGTGCGGGATCTGATGGAGTCATTCGACTCTTTGAATGTCAAAGCCATATCTCGTGAGAAGAATAAGCATGCTGACATTCTGGCGTCTGTTGGAGCCAGGTACGTCCCGGCTGATGACACTGTCCAGAAGCCGAAGCCGGTTCGTACCATCTACAGGCCTTCTGTGCCTGATAAAGACACCCACTGGCAGGTGTTCGACTGTGACGAGGATATCGTCACTTTTTTGATAAACGAAGCAAGTACAATCGAAGGTAGAGACCCTGATGACGAGCAATACGAGGGGTTGATACAGTTAAAAAATAATCATGTCCCGAAAGGACTGATTACTCTGGAGAGTCTCTTTGATCAGAACGATAGAGCCATATCCCACAGAATCAAAGTGGACCCCAAGCAGTACATGAACCTGGAAAAGTGATCAAGGTCGGGACAGACTGCACTGAAAAGGAGCTAGAGCGAGATCAGATCTTTATGCGAAGAGTTCCCTGATATTGTGGCCTGGTGCTACCAGGACTTGAAGGGGTATGACAGAGAGATGATCCAGCATACTATAGAGCTGGAAGATAATGCAAAACCTTTCCGACAGAAGCAAAGGGCGGTGAACCCGAAAATTGAAGCCATGATGAAAGCGGAACTCTTGAAGATGTTGGAGGCCAAGATCATCTACCCCATCAAGCACTCATCTTGGGTCGCGAATCTGGTCCCTGTGAGAAAAAAGAATGGAGACATCCGCCTCTGCGTGGATTTCAGAAACCTCAATCGAGGCTTCACTGAAGGATCATTATCCGCTCCCCCAAATTGATCAAATCCTCCACGTAGTTGCTGGAGCTCAGAGGTTCTCTCTCTTGGACGGGTTCTCTGGATACAACCAAATATGGGTAAAGGACGAAGATCAGCACAAGACAACGTTCACCACCAAATGGGGAACGTTTGCGTATCAGCGCATGCCCTTCGGCCTTTCTAACGCCGGCGCTACATTTCAAAGAGCTATGGACTTGGCGTTTCGGGAGCTGCTCAACAAGGTCATTGTCATCTATTTGGACGATATGACTGTGTTTTCACATAAGAGAGAGGACCATGCCTCCCACTTGCGGCAAATATTTGAGAGATGTCGTGAGTTCGGCATTTCCATCAACCCGAAGAAGTCAGTCTTCGCGGTAAAGGAAGGCAAGCTGCTAGGACATGTTATTTTTGAGAAGGGCCTTGCAGTTGATCCTGACAGAGCAGAAGCTCTTCTTCGCTTATCCATCCGAGTTGACAAGAAGGGGCTACAATCATTTTTTGGCCAAATCAACTTCGTGAGGAAGTTTGTACCGGACTTCGCACAAGTGATCAAGCCCATGGCCGAGCTCCTAAAAAAGAATGCTGAATTCTTGTGGGCCGACGAAAGGAAGCAAGCCTTCGAAGAAATCAAGGCTAGAATCGCGCAAGCTCCGGTATTAATAAATCCAGACTACTCCAAGGATTTCATCTTGTACGCGGTGGGAGAGCCCGAGAGCTACGCTGCAGTCCTGACTCAGAAGGGAGAAGATGGCGAGGAGCGCCCCATAGCGTTCCTAAGCCAGGTGATTCAGCCGCATGAAGAAAAGTACAATTTTATTGAGCGGCAAGTGCACGCAGTCATGAGATCTCTCAGAAAGTTCAAGCACTTTGTCTCCCAGAGCCGGATAACTATCTTTGTGATACATCCGGATGTCAGAAATTTCATTATCCAAGGGGAGCCGAGGTCACAAGAGGGCGGGATGGATAGCTAAAATCCAAGAATTTGACATAGAGGTACGACCAACGAAGCTGATCCGAGGTCGGGCTCTGTGCCAAGAGTTGGCCCGAAGTGCTGCAGCTGAAATCTCTGCCTGCCAGTGGGAGGATCCAATGACGAAAATTAACCTTGCCAACTCCTTATCAGAGGAGAGTGACTGGACGAATGACCTGGTGCGGTATTTTAGCACGGGGAGATGTCCAGATCATCTCAATGCCTCACAAAGAAGGAGGTTTAGGCTGAATGCCTTGAGATATGTACTGCGCCCCGAGGGGCTGTATTTTAAAAATATTGACGGCATCTTGTTGCGGTGCATCAGGGAATCAGACAAACCAAAGGTTCTCGGAGAGTTCCACTCTGGGATGCTTGGAGGACATCATTCAGGAAGGCCTACGGCCTTAAAGATTATCAAAGCCGGCTATTATTGGCCCACCCTCTTCACAGACGCACATGTAGTCTGTGTAAAATGTGAAAAATGTCAGAGGTTCGCCGGAAAGAATAGGAAGGCACCCTTGCCCCTCCAGCCAATTCAAGCCGAGACTCCGTTTCAGCGGTGGGAGTCCGGACTTCGTCGGGACCATCACGCCCAACTCTGCGGCGGGGCATAAGTTCATCCTTACGGCCACCGATTATTTCACTCGGTGGGCTGAGGCGATTCCCACTAAGCATGCGAGACCAGGAAACGGTCATTGGGTTCCTTGAGAGCCTCATTACCCGTTTCGGGGTCCCAGAGGCAATAGTTACAGACAACGGTCCAGGGTTCGCAGGTGCTGTACTCACGGAGTTCACCAGCAAATACGGCATCTATCACAAGATGTCCTCAAACTACTACCCGCAGGGGAATGGCCTGGCCGAGTCCACTAACAAGAATCTGCTGAAGATTATAAAAAAAACAGTAGAAAGGAACAAGAGGTCGTGGCACCTACTTCTGGACCGGGCGTTATGGGCGGATCGCATATCTTTCAAGAAATCTATCAAGACGTCCCCCTACGCGCTTGTATACGGCAAGGAGGCAGTTCTGCCTACCCACATAGAAATGCCCGCACTACGGTTGTTAGATGAAGAGAAAGGCGACGGGGATCCAGGTGGATGTCGGATTGTTGCTGATTAGAAGAGGAAAGGGAGAAGGCATACCAGGCCTTTACCAAACATGCCGAGGCGACTCAGAGCTGGTTTGCAAAAGGGACCACCACCCGAGTTTTCAGAGTCGGGGACTTAGTGCTCAAGTGGGATTCACTCAAAGCGAAGCCGGGCAACCATGACAAATTTGATGCCCTCTGGGAAGGCCCCTATCAGATCGCTCGGGTAAACCAATTCAACGCGTTCGTGCTCAGGGACATGGAGGGACAGCTTCTCCCGATCCCTGTCAATGGTTTCCACCTAAAGGCCTATCACCACTGAAGGTGCCCGAGAGGTCCTTCCTTGTACATATTTTTCTCATTTATTTCCTGCATTTCAGTTTATGTCAGAATGTAAATATTTCCTTCAGTTGTTCAATTTTAGTCTTTGAATCCGAAATGGGCTAAGTGTGAGAAAAGGAGCAAAATTTTGCGCTGCTCAAAAGTCTGACCAAGGCAGAAAATCGCCCGACTTCGC
Organism: Wollemia nobilis; assembly: GCA_028583015.1. NCBI lineage: Eukaryota > Viridiplantae > Streptophyta > Pinopsida > Araucariales > Araucariaceae > Wollemia > Wollemia nobilis. Next base: position 6,066,377 of record JAQPPZ010000380.1, on the reverse strand, counting down.
AGCGAAGTCGGGCGTCGCTCCATAAATTGTGCGATGTCGGGAGTTCGAGAGAAAGCCTCAAATTTTTCTAAGTCTTTGGGTGCGCAACCCGACTTCGCAGCGAAGTCGGGCTGCGCACCATCTTGGGAGCGCAGTCGGGCAGCAGGAAGAAGAAAAAAATCGCCTAAGTGTCGAATCCCTACTGCGCAACCAATTCCGGGCGAAGTCGGATTGCGCGCATTTTTTGGGCGAAGTCTGATTGCGCTCTTGGTTTTGGGCGCACTTCGAACGACCCGCCAGGGAGAACAAGGGGCATGACGAAAAGTTTCTAAGTATGGGCCCCAGAAGGCGCAATGTGTATAGCGCGAAGTTAGACCGCGTTCCTTCTTGAGCCCTGGGCCAGAGTCTCCCTCGAAGTGTGTGCCCAAGCGGCGGCTGTGACGTCATTGGAAGCACGAGGTTCAAAATTTTTAAGGAATGATTGCGCGGATTTCGAAGCAGATGTCATTAAGAAGAAAGCGCATTAGGACCAACCGCGTACAAGGTGCGCCTTCCAATGAAAAATCCCACGCGCGGCCGCCGAGGAATAACGACGCTTTCTACCTACTTCGGGCAAATCACTTTAAACCCCTCCTCGCGCCATTAATGCTATGTTTTCATTCCTAGAAAAGGGCCCTGGCGTACTCAGAACATCCGAATTATCAGGGTAAATCCGAGCTGCGCGGTTAAGAGGAAGAAAGGTGCAGAATTAAAGACTGTGGTGACTAAAATTCCTGTCTCTGCCACCATGAGCGGAGAACAGAAAATGGACAAGGGGAAAGCGCCAATGCGGCCGCAGTCCAGCGATACAGAACAGGAGGCTGAGGAACGCACAGAGTCCGGCGCTCATGAGAGCGAAGTGCCACAAGAGCAGACAAGAAAATCCAGGTCGAAGAGAAGCAAAGGGCAAGGTCCTCCGCCGCCGCCCGTCAATCGCCTGGCCGGGTATAAAGATGGCGAGTACTCCATTAGCCTCACCAAGCTGCGGCCCAATATTGCAAAGTGGGCAGGCAAAGTCTCGCCCTCGCACCATGTCGGAGCTGCGTATAAGTCGAACCTATACTGGTTCTTGTGCCCTCCCGTCCACCATTGCCCGGAGCTGGTTGAGTCTATTGTGACATATTACAAACCAGCTACCCGGCAAGTCTGCGACTACCAAGGAAGGGTGTTGTTCACCCTCTTCAAAGAAAGCGTCCAGCCAGCCTTCGCCCTCGGGCTCCAGTACGACCCCGATGCCATTGTCAGAAGAATTAACTTGGATGAGCAGGCGGGCAGATTCATTCAGAGCAGGAGGATGAGAGAGTTTCTCGATTCAGAACTGAAGTCCCCACTGCCAGCAGGACAATGGCCGTCAGGCCCCATACCCCTGGAGAGGTTCGAAAACAAGTACATTTATATTATCCTTGCATGGGTACTCGGGTGCGGCACGGACAGAATGGTGCACCCGTATCAGTTGGCACTCGCGGAATGTATCTTGCATGGAGAGTTTTATGACTCCATTGCGCAAAGAAGCGGAAGGCGCCCGATTTTCTTTGATTGGGCGGATTGGGTGGCGTATGCCATACATTCGAATCTGGTCAGGATACAGCAGAAGCAGACAACCGAGTTCCGGCACTGCTCATTCCTCACATGGTTGTGCCTTTACCATACGCACTACCGAATCAAAGTGCCTGATCTAAAAAGGGTAAATGAGAAGGGAGCGCCGCTGCCGGTGTACGAGTGGACGGAAGTCCTGTACAGAAGAGGGTCTTACTACGACTTCAATTTCAAATTTTTAGGTATGACCCTAGCGCTGTTCAACGGCAAGGCATCTCGCCCTCCACTGGCCATGACGAACTACCTGAGGAAGTACAAATGCGGAGATACCTTCCAGTTGACTCGGGGCATTGTTATCAGAATCTACGGATTCAAAGGGAAGCCGTTCTTGCTGCCCTATTTTTGCACTGAGCATCAGTTCGGTATGGAGACATCGCGCCAAATGGACTATGTTGAAGAGGAATTCGGCCAGGGAAAGAAGAGGGGCCATATTTTCAAGTATCCTATTACCTGGGCGAACATTCAAGTGCATGAAATTGGGCAGCACATCTACCTAGAAAAGGAACTCCTCAACATGGGCTTGATACAGCTACCACAGCGCTGGAAATACGACCCGATTGGGGTCAGGGGAAAGTTTGTGCATATTTGCCCCCGAGCAGAAATCATGGAGGAGAGGTGCAATAAAACGGGCGCAGACCTGGAATGGCACATCGAGCGGATGCAATCATGGCCACCATGGCAGGACTTTTACTATGTGGAGGTGGAGTATGATCCGGAGCGCAATCCAGATCACAGGTTAGACTCGGCGGGCTTCAGAAAATTCCTCTCAAAGGTGACGCCCCTCAGCTGGGAAAAGGACAAAATCATTGAATTTTGGAAGATGAGGTGTCGCACGCAACACGATAAGTCTAACCGGAAGACATTGGCCGTAGATGATGAGTTTTCGGCCTTATATGATAAATACGCCGGCAAATGGGAGCCGTTCGCGTTTCGAGATTGCGTTCCCCTAGGCGCCAGGAAGAGATATAAAAGGAAACCCCCACCCCAGCAATTGTCCATTCAAAAACCTCCCAGCAGGACGCCAACAAGCAATCGGGTGGGCCCGATGTTGTCTCCAGCTCCCGAAGCGTCGCCTCAAAAAGAACGAGGAGCTAGAAAAGTCAACCGGTGAAGCAGTGCCTCAAAGAGAAAAGGCGCCAGAAGGGTCAACCGGTGGGCCAGCGGCGGTAGGCGTCCCTCTATCAAAGCCCAAGTACAAATTTACCGTGGGAGCGCCATTGCCCGCCGCACCAACCGCCTCCGCCTCCTCCGAGCAAACTGCCGCTCCAGGAGAAAAGAAGAGAAAAAGGAGCGAAAAGGCCAAGACAAAGCGGCCGAAAAAAGAAGCTGCGCAACAGACAGTTGCGGCTCCACGAACAGAAGCAGCCGCGCCAAAAATCATCTCTCTGGATAGCCCAGGGAAAGAAGCAAAGGTCTGGGCAGCAGGCGTCCTCCAAGCATCGGCTCGAGGCGGAGCCCGCAGGTACGTCCTCTTCCCCGGTTACCCAAATCCCAGTTGGCCCTGCCGTAACACCGTCCCCCTCTGTATCAGGGCAAGCCTTAGTCGCATCTTCCCTGTCGCCTATCTCCCAATCCTTCCGTAGTCCCCATTCTTTCGAACAGTTTGCCCAGGACCTGAACGTTTTCCAAACCCTGGGTCAAACCCTAGACCCCTCATCCGCGGCCAGTGCTGAAGCCGTACCTACATCGCCGCGCCGCTCACCCACATCATTCAAGACCCCGTCTCCACCTCCCACTCAGCCGCCCGTTTCCCCTAGGACCCGGTCGCCCTTGAAAGCGGCCTCATCTTCTGGAATATCTCCTGCTTCATTGTTTGCAGGAAGGATGCCGCAGCAGGATTTAGCCTCGGCGTACCCTATGCTTGCAGAACTTGACCTCATGGGAGAGCAGCTGCAAATTATAGACGATCATCCCCTAGCCGCGAAGGCCGTAGGGTGTTCCGCCTCTTTCCTCCGGGGCGTCAAACGAAGAAGAGCCGAGGAGATAGCTGGCCCGGTGAAGCGCACCAAGTTCGACTTGGACAGGAGGGTTTTGCGAACCGAGAAGTTGATCCCTAAAGTTAAGAAGCCTCTCCGGGAAATGACCGAGGCCGATTATGAACACCGGATCAAGGAGAAGAATTTCGATGACATAAGCGAAGAATACGAAATCAATGGTATTCGTCGCAGGACTGACAATCTCCTTGTTAAGCGACTCGAGAATCAAGAGAAGTTGTTTCAGCTTCAGAACAACTCGAGACAGCTGGAGGAAGATCTGGCCAAGGCCACCACGCGGTTGGAGTCTGCCCAAAAAGAGATTGAAGACTTGAAAGCTCAGCTCGCCGCGTCCCAGCAGGAGGCTACAGCACAAAGGAAGACGGCCGAACAGTTGTCGGAAGAAAAGAAGGCAGCACTGGAACATGTTTCCCAGTTGCAGGATTTGCTGAGGCGGGCCCAATCTCAGCTGAAGGAGAAGGCGTCCCAGGCGGCTGCCTTTTCGAAAAACAAGATCAAGGAGATGCGGGCTGGTTTGTTGCAGGGATGCAGGGCTAATGTGGTCAGGTCCCTGTCCGTCCTGGATTTCGCATCCAGGATCCAAGAAGTATCTGCCCAGGGAAAGCCTGTGGTAGAGGAGGCCGAACGCCAAGCGAAGCAGTGGCTGGACTTGGCAATAAAACTTGAAGAGTTTGCGCGCAAGGGCCTCCGATTTCCCCCTATGTCCCGGATTGCCCTAGATTGGGCGGATGCAAGGGTAACCTTGCATAATTATTTTGAAAAAACGGAGAAGATCAGGGCCGCCAGGAAGATGTTGGACGTATTGAACCATGAAATGAATATCTTCTTGGCCCCCTTCAACACTCTTTCTGCGCTCGGATGTCCGAGCTTCGTCAAAGATGGGGAGTTTCTGCCCCTTGAACAAGTAAAGCTGGATTGGCTGTCTTTCGAGGCAAATACATCAGAAATTGATGGTTGGACTGAGCCAGTCCAGGAGACGCAGGTGACCCAAATGGTGTCAAGGTTTTGCAAGATTAACACCTCCCTCCAGGAGCTGGGAGAGAGATATGACACCATTGATGTGCACATGGTTGCGGCATCCAGAGCAGCGCTGAAAGATGTCAGCGATTTAGAGCCCTTCCAGGCAGCGGCTTGGGATCAGGCCAAGACTGCATACAAGCACGTCCGCGAGCGGGAGCAACCTGCCGAGCGAGAGGGCGACGGTGGTGAGCATTCAGATTCAGAGAGAGAAGAAGAAGAATCAGAAGAAGAGACTGCTGAGAGTGAGTCCGAAGAAGAATAGTTACCCAAAAAGGGGACTCAGCAGCAACAGGAGCAGCGGGATGCAGGGGAGGGGAGTTCCTCTGCGCCCAAAGGATAAAGGCCTAGTTCGTTGCATCGAGGCGAGCTCGACACCCCGCGAGCCGCCAAGAATGTTGCCACATTTTGCACGGGGTGCCATGTCTTCATTTTTTTTTGTAAGGATGCTGCTCTCCCTTCCCTCTTCCTTCTCTCCCTTTCTCCACTATCCCCTTTCTTCCCTTCCATCAGTTTCATTCCCTTCATTCCCCCCCCTTCTCCTTTCCTTTTTCTGACAGTTTCTCCAAGAGGGCAAAAGGCCCTAAATTTGACTAAGTATTGGTATTGCGCAACCCGACTTCGCAGCGAAGTCGGGCTGCGCCCTTGAGTTTGAGCGCACTTGGGGAGCCAAAGTGCGGAGAGCTGAACCCAAATTTTGCTAAGTATAGAGCGAACCCCGACTTCGCAGCGAAGTCGGGGTGCGCTCTCATTTCTGTGCGCACCTGGGCATCAGTGGAGCCCTGAAAAATTCTAAGTGTTGAGTGCGCAACCCGACTTCGCAGCGAAGTCGGGCTGCGCCCTCAAGTTCATGCGCAGTTGGGCGACTCAGCTGAAGAAGTGGCTAAGTGTTGGGTGCGCAACCCGACTTCGCTGCGAAGTCGGGGTTCGCCCCGGAAGAAGAGCGCAGTTGAGCAGCCCATCATGGTACCTCCAAAACGGCTAAGTGTTGCGCAACCCGACTTCGCTGCGAAGTCGGGGTTCGCCCACTTACTTATGCGCACTCAGGCAGAATGTTGAAGCCAGCCCAGGAATTTTCTAAGGCACGGAGGCCTCCCCAACTGCGCTACTTCCCCCTTGCGCCTGTCCGATTGCGCTCCAGTTCAGGCGAAGTCGGGCGAGAAAGGAAATACGAGATCCCAAGGCAGATTTTTCCCCTTATCAGATTCTGACAGGTGTCCAGCCTCGGGATTCGAGTCAGAGATGTGACGGGTGGTGTGCGAGCGTGAACTGAATTATTGTACTTAAGCTGCCCTCAGTCAAGCTGACTCGGAGCATCATCCCCACACCGCCACGTAGCTGCCAATCTTTCGGGTGGACCTTGCTGCAAGCACGTTCCATGCCGGCAGAGGTCAACATCGGCCGCTTTTTGCCGCTTTTGTCAGCTTTGTCAGCTTTTTCAGTTATTGTCAGGTCTGGGATCCTGTGCCCAACGATGTAATGGGGGGAAATTTACGCTATAAATAGCTCGGCAATATCATTGTAAAAGGGTGGAAGGGGGATATATTGCTAGGGAACCACTGTAGCTGTGCGTTTGCTTCTAAATACAAAATACACTTGGCTCTATTGACTGTTCTTATCTTGTATGCTGCCTTTACTTAGCATTTCTGCCTCATGTTGCTTATGTTATTGCTTACTGTTATTCTGCTTTCTGGATATCGGTATTTAATAGTTAAGTATTCCTGGAATGCAAAGGTAGAGGATACATAGGATGAATGGCATTGATAGTTACTGCAACGTATTTTGTGTTTAATTGCTGTTAGTAGTGGTGATTGGTTGTTGTTGTGCTGCTTATCCTCCCCACCCATAACAAACACATTTACATTTCTTTCTGCATTTATAATTTCTTTCCTGCACTCTGAGCTTATAAACAATTGAGAAAACATAGGAAGCCGGCCTCCTCCGGAGATTGGCACGGAAGGCATTCCTTCCTTCCGGCCTTTCAATCTGCTAGGCGAATCTAGGGCGCATTACACTAAATCCTATCCTAGTGGCAGATTCGTAACCAACAGGTGCCTAGAGATGTCATGGACTTAATATGCACTTGGCCCTGCACAAAGTCATAGTCAACATATACCCTGCTAACTCATAATACAAACTCATGTTCCACTTTATGAGGGCCTTCGACATCATCAACATTATTCATGTTCCAATGCCATCAAAAGGGCTCAGAACTCGCTCTCCAAGCAAGACTGAGCACACTATCCTGACCAGGGATTACACAGTATTGCCAAGGAGGGAATCAAGTGTTCACCACAACTCAGGTTGTTAAGAGAGGGTGCCATTACTGCCCCACAAACCTGCAACATGCCATGCCTTATTCTCAAGATATTTGATCTAATCTGTCTACAGCAAAGGAGCAATCACCAAGGAAGAGCTGATTCTCATTGCACTTGAGTGCTTCTCAAATCATGCATGATATCCAGAAAGAATCTTGCACTTGACCAGCCTGATTTGGACCAATAAATTAATAAGTGATGAGAAGTTTGAAGGGAACAAACTATAAAGTGGACTATACTGGAGTATGCTTAACAGAGGCCACTAAAAATTGAAGGACACCTGAAGGAAAAAAGAAATAGTTTATAGGGGAAGAGGTGTTAAGACAAGCCAGAATCTAATGGAAAGGCAAGCTAGGACTTGTTTAAGATCATGTCAAAGAGTTGGGGCTGCAGCCGTGTCAAAGAGTTGGGGCATGTTATCAGCCATGTCAAAGAGATGCTTCTACCTTTCAATTGAGTATATGATGGTCCCTCCATCTCCAGCTAGGCCAGGATTGCTCTTGGGAGTTCCATCAGTATTTAACTTGCAACAGCCAGCATTTTGGATCCATCAATCCCGAGGCCTGAAGGGTATAGACACATTCTATTAGCAAGAATTTTGAAATGGGAATTAATTCTTATGGAGGACATTTTTTTTTTATTTGTTTCTTTTGCAATGGAAAAAGATGACTCTGAGATTTATTTTCCAGAAAATGGTGTCTAATGAGGACAAAGTAAAGAGTAAGACTGATTTAACTACATTCACGGAGAAGCAGGGGTACAAGGAAGTTTCTTTACTAACAAAGGACCTCAGTTACGGTGCCACTGTATTAATATAAAAACAGGTTGAACTGGATTTCTTTCTCAAATTGCCTCTCTACTTATTGACCAGAAAGATGGTTGAAAATATTAAAAGCAATGGGTGGTTGGAGAGAATTTTGACTGAAGACTTAGAAGTTGCAGACATTGAGGATGCTATTCGTATTGCAATGGCATGTAGCAGAGCCTACGTATGTCCAATTAGGTTTACATTTGATGTATTTCGTAAGTCTTTTTTAATTAACAAATTTTTAAGTTTAAACAAATTTGTAAATACTCAGCTTGATCTCTTGTTTTAATTTTAATACAGATAATTTACAAACTCCATTGTGATGTGATTATCCATGTTGATTGTCTTAAGTGTATAATGATTTAAATTGCATACTTGCCTGTGCATGTGCATACAGACATGCAATTTCAAACACATCTTCACACACTGATGAACCCTAGTTTGAAAAATTGCATATTCATACCTTATCCTTAAGCCTAACAACCTTGGTAAATAGAATAGTAGTATGCTGTTTGACTATTTTTGTTTTACAACGTTAAAATATTGACCAAGCATATCACTCTTTGTTGTTATGGGTAATAGCTTCAGCATATCTGGAACTATGGAAGTGCAGTAATTTCCTTAGAAAAGCAAATTTGCTCAAGAGAATGTTGACAAGTTGCAAATGTGTTACTGCTGGATGAGGCTAACCTTTGCTGGACAGATTGTATGCTTTTAAGTTGATATTGCTTTTGAAATAAGCATCTCACCAAGTTACCATACATTTTATTGTCACAAACCTTATTTTTGACTTACCATATGAAAAAATAGTGCTTTAAGTTTCCGTTATCACACCTGTAAAAGTACTAAAGTTGTGGTGAGCATCTCATTGTCCATTGGCAGATTACTTGTAGTCAGCATCTCATTGTCCGTTGGCAGACCTGTGCCTATTTATGCATTTTGGAGCTTCGAAAAAGCAATAAATCGCAATGCCAAAAGGATTATGTTGCCACATTTTGCACGGGGTGCAATGTTTTCAGTTTTTGTAAGAGAGCTGCTCTCCCTTTCCCCTCTTCCTCTCTTTCCCTTTCCTCTTCTCTCCCTTTCTCTCTCTTCCCTACATTCTCATTCTTCCCTCTTTCTTTTGAGCCCCTCAGTCAGATCTCAAATTTGACAGCAGTTGCCCTGAAAAATGGCTAAGTGCCAGGGCGCAGTCCGACTTCGCAGCGAAGTCGGAGTGCGCCCTCCAGTTGGAGCGCAGCAGGAGTGCAAAGTGCGCAGTGCGACAGAATCAGCCAGAAGAACAAGTGTTCCGGGCGCAGTCCGACTTCGCAGCGAAGTCGGAGTGCGCCCTGCTTTCTGGGCGCACCTTGTAGCAGGCTGGCAGGAAAAATGACTAAGTGCTGGGGCGAAGTCCGACTTCGCAGCGAAGTCGGACTGCGCCCCCTTTCCAGGGCGAAGTCCGTACGGCGGCAGAAATCAGCTTTCACCTGTGCGCAACCCGACTTCGCAGCGAAGTCGAAGTGCGCCCTTGACAGGTGCGCAGTAGGGAAATAAACTCAGAAATGCACCCAAGGCATGAAGGCCTTCCCAACTGCGCTATTTTCTGCCTGCACAACCCGATGGCGCTCTGATCCTGGGAGAAGTTGGATAAACTGCCTTTCAAGGCAAGCACGTGTCAAGCAGCATCATCCGACAAGTGTCCAACTTTGGGATCCGAGCCGAGACGTGCCGAGCAAAAGGACAAGCATGGGCTGCACTACTTATGCCAGCTGCCTCATTTAAAGCTGATTGGAGGTTCTACCTGCTTCAGCTACCCGCATTCCTGCCGATGAGAAGTTCTACCAAACGCGCTGCCACAGCCTCCAGGGAGACCATGCTACAGGTACAGTCCTGCCCGACAAAGGTCAGCATCAGCAGTCCGCGGCTGCTTTTGTCAGCTAATGTTTGACTGGGACTTTGTGCCCATTAATGTAACGGGAGGGACTCGGGCTATAAATACCCACCACATTTCCATTGTAAGTGGTGGAAGGGGAATGTCTGTTAGGGAACCATTGTAACTGTGCTTCTGCTTATCAATATAAAGTGTATGCCTGGCTCTGCTCTACTTCTTTTATTCTTTATGCTGCCTCTTTTTTTTCATATTTCTTGTGTCATGGCTTGTTGATTTGCTTCAGCATTTGGTGGCCAAGTACTCTCGGACTTCATTGATCAGAGGATACATAGAATAAATTTGGTAGCAGTTCCTTCAGTTTGTGTGTTATGTTTATGTGGCTGTCCGTAGTGGTGATTGATGCATTGCCGTGCTGTTTGTTCTCCTTGTAGGGAGAATGTTTGCTAGGGGACCATTGTAGCTGTGCGTACAAATTCTCTGCATAACACACATGCTTGGATCTGACATTTCTTGGTTACTTTTTGTATTTATGTTGCTGTCCGTAGTGGTGATTGATGCATTGCCATCGTTGTTAGTTCTCCTTGTAGGGAGAATGTTTGCTAGGGGACCATTGTAGCCGTGCGTACACTTCTTTATATAAAAGTATACTGAGGTTTTGCAGTTTCTGGTTATGCTTTGTATTTATGTTGCAGTAAGTAGTGGTGATTGATGCTTTGCCGTACTGTTAGTTCCCCCCACCCAACTCCAATCACATTTGTAAATCCTTTCCGCATTTTTATCTCTTTCCTGCACCCTTATCTTAAACCATAAAACCCCACAGGAAGCCGGCCTTCTCCGGAGATTGGCACGGAAGGCATTCCTTCCTTCCGGCCTTTCAAGTTGGTGGGCGAATCTGGGCGCGTTAACTCAAAATCCTTTCCTCATGGCAGATTCGTAACCAACAGTTTCTCTGGCACGCCCGATGGGACCCGGAGTCCCACATCTGAAAAAACTCAGGCTCGTGTTCACTCGGGTTGACAGTTCATTCTGAGCACTCGGTGAGACAAGGAAGTTTCTCACCCCCAAACAGAATCGAAGCACCGGTGTTCGCTTCATTGCTATTCAAAATCAGAACACCTGGCGACTCTGCACGAACATATCCTCTGAGTCTGAAAGACCGGTCCTAGCACCTTCATGCAAACGAGAAGGTGGCGAGCAAGGGATCCGAGAAACCCGCCTGACTTTTACGAACTAGATATCAACGCTCGAGGCGAAATTGTCAGGCTGGCTGATCAACAAGCTCGTGTCGACGAAGCCGAGGCTGAAATCCAAGAAGAAGCCGAAGCCGAAGTTGGAGGAGCTGAGAACGAAATAGAAGAGGCCAAGGAAGAAGAGGAATCTACATCCTCGGAAGGTATCGACACTGAGTATACGACCGACGGACGAGAAGAAGAACCAATGGCTGCCCAACAGCAGAATGACGATGATCTCTTCCCAACGGTGGACTCTACGGGGCCCTTGGCCCTGGTCGGACAGCAAGCTGTGCCCCCTGCTGCCTTAAAATCCATCCCTACATACGACGGCTATGGCAAGACGGCGTACGAGCACATCCAAGACATCCTTGCCCTGGCTGCATTGCATTCCATTACTGATGAAAGTGTGAAGACCCGTCTGCTGGCCCTTTCCCTGAGGGGGAAGCTTCTCTACTGGTGGAGATCGCTGCCAGAGGGATCTATCACAGGGTGGCCCCAGCTTGCCAGGAGGCTCGTGAAAGGATGCAACGAGTCTGCTGACCCCACTTCTTTGCTGCATCAGTTCCAAAGTATCCAGAGACACCCCCAAGAGGAGGTGTCTGACTTTAAAATCAGGTTTGCGAGATCCTGGAAACGGGTACCTCGTGAACTTCGGCCTTCAGCTGGCATGGCTGCTCTCTACTACCTGAGATAATTCAACTCAGACATATGCCTGCTGCTGAAGATTGCCAGAATAGACTCGTTTCCTGCCCTGTACGAAGCTGCCCAACAAGCTGAAGCTGATATCATTTCCATCGGCAGACTCCCGTCTAGAGTGCAGGAACCCATTCGTCCCGACTTCCCCAGATCCCAGTATCCATCAGCTTCTGGTGATGCGTCGTCCACATCAGGACAACAACCCCAGCAGCAATGGAATCCGGCGCCGGTCGTAACTCCTTACGGCCCGCCGCAAATGCATTATCCTCACCCGCCTCCTCCTGCTCCGCATTTTCCAGCACTCCCTGCTCCCCCGCAGTACGCACCTTATTCCAATCCTCCTCCATTAGCCGCATTGCCTCCACCGGCACAGTTGCCGCCTCCTGACAATAACATTCAGAATACAATCCTTCAGGAGGAGCGGGCTTTGGCCTCAGGTTATCATGCCATGTCCAATAACATGACTGCTCTGAAGAAGAAGTAGGCCCAGATTGGCCTCGCTCCTAGGAGGCCATATCCGCCCCCGGCACTGACAAAAGACAAGCCCCCAGAACACCAGCTGCAGAGGCGTCCGCCTCCGAGAAATGCTGCTATAGAAGACCAACCTGGTTCCTCTGACCAGGTTAACTGGTGCACTATGTGCAATGACCCGCATTCGGAGGAAGACTGCACACTACACCAGCACTACATCCAGACTTTGGCCGGCAGCGCTATAGAGGACAATGAACTCTACATGATCCTGGACGGCGAAGCCAACTTTACCCTCCCAGAGGAGAATCTAGTGCCGCCCGCTAAGGAAGAAAAGAAAACTGCAGATGCTTGCCAAGCCTTTGCGGTATATGCCGAGAAGAGAAAAGGCGCGACCCGGTGGGCTGCCACCATACAAGCGGCTGTGGCCCTACACAGCCCAGGAGAAGGCATCCAAAGACAAAGCTCCAGCCAAGCCTCCTCTGGCAAAGACAACCCCTGTTCCAGCCAAGCCTCCTATAGCAAAAGCCCTAATTTCGGCTAAAGCTCCCGTACCTCAGCCTCCAGCTAAAACCAAAGAACAAGCATAGGAGAAGCTGAAGTACCTGTCTCTGACCAAGAGACAGAGAGTTGAGGCCACCCAGCAGTACCGGACGAAGTATGAGCCGGCAAAAGAAGCAGAAGGAGCTAGCACCTCGGGCTACAGCATAGTAGACGAGTTAAAAAGAACACCCGCTAGAATCAGCATGTACGATGCTCTTCTGCTCCTAGGCCAGGTGGATCTGCTGCAAGAATCTCTGAAAAACATGAAGAACATCAAGCAGATACAGCCCGCTGTCCTGGTTCAACCTCTGACAATCTCAGCCACTGGGAAGAACAGACCGCCTCCCTTCTATCTGTCTTTACGGATGCAAGGGCACATAGTGCACAACTGCATGGTGGACTCTGGCGCTTCCACGACTGTTATGCCGAAAGCCGTCTGCGATGAGATCGGGATGGAGTACACAAGGAGCAGCCAAGGCGTGCCGCAATTAGACGGCACCCCTGTCAAGACAGTTGGTGTCATAAAGGACATCCCTATCCGGCTGCATAAAGCTCTCGACATCGTGGTCATCCAAGAGGTCGTGGTTGTTGACCTGGCTCCCTACTTCGGCATGTGCCTCTCCCGGGAGTTCACTGCGAAGCTGGGCGGGTACCTGTCTCTAGACTACTCACACATGGAAGTGCCCGTAAAAGGAAGGAGACTGAAAATCTTTAATGAGAAGCCTTCCACCTTCCTAGTAGAGAAGATACCCAGGGAAGAGTCGGACTGCATGGTCTAGCTGACGGAGGAAGAACTGGTGACGATAGAGCTGACGGAGCAAGCCCTCGAAGTGCTACAGCTCGAAGATGAGTTCTCTTTGCGGGATTTCAATGCCGTAATTGAGACAGAGCAGGGCCGTTACACTGTTGTACAGCCCGAGAGGCTTGACAGGTCAGCTGTAAAGGAAGTGGGACTTGCACCTGAGAAGTTGTGGAAGCTTTTCTTTGACAGCGCGCGATGCAAAAATGGCGCCGGTGCAAGGGTACTTCTGGTTTCTCCGACCGAAATCCAGAAGGACTATACCTACAGGTTGGCCTGGAGCTGCACTAATAACTCGGCGGAGTACGAAGCCCTGTGCTTGGGTTTTCGAAAGGCGGAGAGGCTGGGAATTAAACACCTGCAGATCTTTGGAGATTTAGAGCTGGTGTGTCACCAGGTTATGATTAAGTGCACCTCCAAACAACACTATCTCAAGGCGTACCACAACCGGGTGTGGGACCTGATGGAGTCGTTTGACTTGTTGAATGTCAAGGCGATATCACGTGAGAAAAACAAACACGTTGACATTCTGGTGTCTGTTGGAGCCAGGTACATTCCGGCTGATGACGTTGTCCAGAAACCGAAGCCGGTTCGCACTATTTATAGGCCTTCTGTGCCTGATAAGGACACCCACTGGTAGGTGTTCGATTGTGACGAGCAGATCGTCACATTTTTGTCTAATGAAGTTGGTTCAATCGAGAGTAGAGACCCTGATGACGAGCAATATGAGGGGTTGATACAGTTAAAAAATAATCATGTCCCAAAAGGACTGATTACTTTGGAGAGTCTATTTGATCAGAATGACAGAGCTATATCTCATAGGATCAAAGTAGACCCGAAGTAGTATGCCGACCTGGAACTTGAACCTGGTAAAACTATCAAGGTCGGGACAGACTGCACTTTGGAGGAACTTGAGCAGATCAGATCACTGTGCCGAGAGTTCCCCGACATCGTGGCCTGGTGCTACGAGGATTTGAAGGGGTATGACAAAAATGTAATCCAACATACCATTGAGCTAGAGGATGGCGCCAAGCCATTCCGACAAAAGCAGAGGGCCGTAAATCCGAAAATTGAGGCCATGATGAAAGTAGAGCTCTTGAAGATGTTGGAGGCCAAAATCATCTACCCCATCAAACATTCATCCTGGGTCGTGAATTTTGTGCCTGTGAGGAAAAAGAATGGCGACATTCGTCTCTGTGTCGACTTCAGAAACTTGAATCAAGCTTCCCTCAAGGACCACTATCTGCTTCCCCAAATTGACCAAATTCTACACATCGTTGCTAGAGCCCAGAGATTCTCACTTCTAGATGGATTTTCCGGCTACAACCAGATTTGGGTCAGGGATGAGGACCAGCATAAGACGGCGTTCACCACCAAATGGGGGACGTTCGCCTATCAACGCATGCCTTTTGGCTTATCCAATGCTGGTGCCACATTCCAAAGGACCATGGACCTGGCCTTCCGAGAGCTGCTCAATAAGATCATTGTCATCTACCTTGATGACATGACTGTTTTCTCTCACCAAAGAGGGGATCATGTTTCCCACCTACGGCAAATATTTGAGAGGTGTTGATAATTCAGCATTTCTATAAACCCGAAAAAGTCTGTCTTCGCGGTAAAAGAGGGTAAGCTGCTGGGACATGTCATCTCCGAGAAAGGCCTCGCAATTGACCCTGATAGAGCAGAAGCCCTCCTTCACTTGCCAGCCCCAATCGATAAAAAAGGGTTGCAGTCCTTCTTCGGCCAGATTAACTTCGTGCGGAAGTTCATCCCGGACTTCGCACAGGTGATCAAGCCTATGGCCGAACTGCTGAAAAAAGATACAACTTACGAATGGACTGATGAGAGAGAGCAAGCCTTTGAGGAAATCAAGGCTCGAATTGCGCAAGCTCCGGTGTACTCCAAGGACTTCATCCTCTATGCGGTGGGAGAACAGGAAAGTTACGACGCAGTCCTAACTCAGAAGAGAGACGATGGCGAGGAGCGCTAGCGTTCCTGAGCCAAGTGATTTAGCCGCATGAAGAAAAGTACAACTTTATAGAATAGCAGGTTCACGCTGTCATGAAATCCCTCCGAAAGTTTAGGCATTTTGTCTCCTAGAGCAAAACGACTGTCTTTGTGATTCACCCGGACGTTCGAAGCTTCATCATACAAGGAGAGCCGGGTCACAAGAGAGCAGGATGGATTGCAAAAATCCAGGAGTTCGACATCGAAGTGCGGCCCACCAAGCTTATCAGAGGCCGAGCCTTGTGTCAGGAGCTGGCCCGAAGCGCTGTAGCCGGCATCTCCGCCTATAAGTGGGAGGACATAGCGACAAGCATCTACCTAGCCAACTCCTTATCGGAGGAGAGTGATTGGACAGATGAACTGGTGAGATATTTCTGCACCGAAAGATGTCCAGATCACCTGAACGCCTCACAACGAAGGAGATTTCGGCTAGGTGCACTCAAGTACACTCTTCGCCCAGAGGGGCTTTACTTCAAAAATATTGACGGCATCCTATTGCGGTGCGTCATGAAATCGGACCGACCCGGGGTCCTCGAAGATTTTCATTCGGGATGCCCGGAGGTCATCATTCGCAAGGCCTACGGCCTTAAAAATAATTAGAGCCCGGTACTATTGGCCCACTCTATTTACGAGACGCTTATGCGGTCTGTTCCAAGTGTGATCAATGCCAGAGGTTTGCTTCGGCGAAACAGAAAAGCACCCCTGCCCCTTCAACCGATTTAGGCCGAGACTCCGTTCCAGCAATGGGGTCTAGACTTCATTGGGGTGATTTCGCCTAATTCCTCCGCCGGACACAAGTTTATTCTTACAGCCACCGATTACTTCACACGGTGGGCAGAGGCGATCCCAACCAAAAATGCGGACCAAGAAACGGTCATCAGATTCCTTGAGAGCCTGATTACCCGCTTTGGGGTTCCAGAGTCAATTGTGACGGACAATGGTCCGGGATTCGCGAGCGCTGTACTCACGGAGTACACTGGCAAACTTGGCATTTATCACAAAATGTCTTCTAATTACTACCCGCAGGGGAATGGCCTTGCCGAGTCTACTAACAAGAACCTCCTGAAGATCATCAGGAGGACCATTGACAGGAACAAGCGGACTTGTCATTTACTCCTGAACCGGGCGTTGTGGGCGGACAGAGTTTCATTCAAGAAATCCATCAGAACGTCCCCTTATGCGCTCGTCTACGGTAAAGAGGCTGTCATGCCATCCCACATTGAAATCCTTGCCCTATGGATGTTGGACGAAGACAGGAGCAGTGGAGACCCGGTGGATGACAGACTGTGCCAACTTCTGCAGTTGGAAGAAGACAGAGAAAAAGCATACCAGGCCTTCACCAAGCATATTGAAGCCACTCAAGGCTGGTTTGCAAAAGGCACCACTGCCCGAGTTTTTAAAATCGGGGACCTGGTGCTGAAGTGGGACTCATTTAAGGCGAAGCCGGGCAACCACGGGAAGTTCGATGCCCTCTGGGAGGGCCCTTATCAGATTGCCCGGGTGAACCAGTTCAATGCTTACATACTTCGGGATATGGAGGGTCAGCTCCTACCTATCCCCGTTAACGGGTTCCACTTAAAAATTTACCGCTACTGAAGGTGCCCAATGGGCCCTTCTTTGTAAAAATTTCCCTTATGCATTTTACTTTTCAGCATGTACAGTTTTCCAGCTTTCAGTTTTTCATTTGTTTGAGCCAAAACAGGACAAAGGGAGAGAACACAGACTTCGTAGCGAAGTCTGTTGTCGCCCCTCAGAAGGTGCGAAGTTCGTAAAGGGACTGCTTGAGAAAACAAAAAGAAAAGGCTAAGTGGCAGTGCGCTGCCCGACTTCACAGCGAAGTCGGGCTGCGCACCGGCCAAAGGGCGCGGTTTGAAAGCAGAAGCTGCAAAGGAGTGAGTGATCGGACTACACACGATTTTGGAGTGAGGTCCGACTTCGCGCGCGAAGTCCGAATACACCCGACTTGCGCTCGAAATGCGAACTGTGCCCGAACTTCGCGCAAAGTTCGAACTTCGCCCGAAGTTCGAACTTCGCCCGAACTTCGGGCGAAGTCCGAGCGTGCCCCGTTTTCCGGGCGCAGCTCGAGTGGCCCGTCACAAAAGGCAACAAATTTTAAGTGGGCCCGAAGCCTCATCCGAAAGTTGCGAAGTCAGAGTGCGCTCGATCTTCGGGCGCAGTTGGAAAAGAAAGGCGGCAACAGTCTTAACGCAAGTGGCAGTTCGGACTGCGCCAATTTTGGGGCGAAGTCCGAACTGTTAGTTCTCCTTGTAGGGAGAATGTTTGCTAGGGGACCATTGTAGCTGTGCGTACAAATTCTCTGCATAACACACATACTTGGATTTGACATTTCTTGGTTACTTTTTGTATTTATGTTGCTATCCGTAGTGGTGATTGATGCATTGCCATGCTGTTAGTTCTCCTTGTAGGGAGAATGGTTGCTAGGGGACCATTGTAGCTGTGCGTACACTTCTTTATATAAAAAGTATACTGAGGTTTTGCAGTTTCTGGTTATGCTTTGTATTTATGTTGCAGTAAGTAGTGGTGATTGATGCGTTGCCGTACTGTTAGTTCCCCCCACCCAACTCCAATCACATTTGTAAATCCTTTCCGCATTTTTATCTCTTTCCTGCACCCTTATCTTAAACCATAAAACCCCACAGGAAGCCGGCCTTCTCCGGAGATTGGCACGGAAGGCATTCCTTCCTTCCGGCCTTTCAAGCTGGTGGGCGAATCTGGGCGCGTTAACTCAAAATCCTTTCCTCATGGCAGAATCGTAACCAACAGATTACATCTTATCATACTTGCAAAATCCCTCGTGCACGTTAAGAACTATAAGCTTGGATAAGTATTGTCAAACATCTCAAAAAAATTGTTATGGATATATCATCTGCTGTCTCACTGATCCATATTAAGCAAATATATATTGAAGTTCTTCATGGAATTTGCTTTAACTTCATACTTTTGTACTTTAACGGTTTAACCTTTGTTTTTTTAGCCATAAATGAAAAATGACTTTTTTTTTACCATCAAGCTCCCATAATGCCCACTTTGCACTTGAATGTCTTTTTCCTTGGGTTTAGACAGATTGCCAAGATTAGATTTACAATGAACTTGATCAATGGGTCGAAACCTAAACAACACAATTGAATTAATAATGAGGTAAAATAAAAGGGAAATTTTTTCCCTTGCTCACACAGGGGGGTCAGATATACCTATAAGGCATGCTGGCTTGGCTGTGATCTAAAAATCATCTTCATCTTTACCTTGCTATTAGTGATATGATGTATTGTTGTTTTTTCGGTATAAGTATTCCTAACAGGGTTCCTTCCTAACTTTGCACTTAACATGTATCTATACTAGTTACAGAGTCGGATCTTTAAACTTCTTCATTATGTATGACATCAAGTGTTATCTGCTGATTTCTTCTTGTTTAAATTTGACAGGGAATCAACCTTACAGATGTACAATTAATAGCCACAGACATCAAGCTGAAGCGGAGTTCTTCAAGGTCTTGTAATTCATGCCATGGTTCAAGGATATATCCATAACATGACATGATTTTGAATTTAATTTAATAACAACTTATACTTAAAAGTGTTTTCAATGGAGTTTCATTGTGTCATATTTCTGATCATGTTTACTGGAAATAATAATATTTAAGAGGTACAAGTTGATGGTATTTCTTAAGTATATTTAACAGGTAAAAGCATCAGCTGACAATGCCTCAGAATATATGTTCACATGCAAGCATTTTTATTAATAGTAATATACTAACAATATCCTATCCTGATTTTCAGGATTTTACAAGAGCCATTTCAGGTGAGGGCATCTATTCAAATCAACGAGCAAGATATATTGTCCAGGTTTGCAATTTTGTTTGACTAAAGTAAATGCATTTAGGCAGAGTGCAGAACAATTTGTCTAATGTAATCCCTAAACAATCCCATAAAAAATTTCTTCAGGTTAAATTCACATAACCGAACTGGACATAAAAGAGTTACAAAGAATCATATCTTTCAATATAAGCTACAACCTCTTGTTCAGCATACGCTATTCTATTCTTGCAAAGAAAATTCACCAAGGATAAGGAATTTCTCTTAATAAAGCAGCCAAGATCATTAAGAGAGAGCTCCCACAGTTCTAGGAATTTTCTAGTCAGGAGTAGGGAATAATGACTGCTAGACAATCTTATCAATGAAGAGCTCTAGGATATTTAAAATTTTGACTGCTAGACTGTCTTATCAATGAAAGAAAAGTATGAACATTTCTATGCAGCCTAAATGACATGTCTGAAATTAAATAATCTTTTGGAATTGCATCAGAGGCATTTAAATATGTATGCTATATTTGCTTTCTTCATTTACCAATCTCAAGTATTTTGGGTTTAACTGATTTTTTTTTTGTTCTTTGGCCTTCATACTTAAACATAAGCCTTGCAAGCCCTCTGCTGGCAAAAACACTACATGAAATGTCATCAGGAGGAATTCACATTACAAAGAGTGTCTCAGATATAAAATTTAGTTTGAAGGAAGGGGATTTACAATTGCAAACCAAGTCATTGCCTAAAAATTTGAGGTTTGCCTGCACATCTCTGAACCTAACCGAGGAAAGACAGAGAACTGCTTTGAAGCTAAAAGTAGAAGATGAAGGGAAAAGTCTTTGCATATTTTGCAGCAATATAGGACATGCAGGTGGTGGTGAACATGCCTTTATGAGGAAATTCTGGTTAGGACCTGATGTCCACATCAAGAAGTTGGAAGTGCAAACATCAAAAATTTTACTTGATGGGGACTTCCTTGTACGGCCATGAATTGATCTATCAGTGTACTCTGCTATGTAATATTAATTTTGAGATCTCATAGATTTGAATGAGATGTCAATGTAATTTTGCTCCAGGAAGATGAGTAAAGCTATTGAGGCAGTCCTTTTTATCAGAAACTGGATTCAACATCTCTTGGATTTGTTCTGCTGGAAATAGTTTTTGATGCCATGGGTCCAGGGTTCTTGCATGGCCTCTTACTGTTTTCTTAACAAATACTTGTACAATTGATTCTAATGAGTGGGTATAGGCAGGAGAGGTCCACATGTGGAACTAATCAGTTCTTATTGATGCCTAACTAGAGCGTGCACCTTTGGTTGATATGCAAATCACACAACTTGAGGAAGATTTAAATTGCAGGAGATGGAGACACAAATGAATAAAGTAATTCAATAATCGTGTGAGTTTGTAGTTGAATTGGTGAGAATGTTTGGTTTATAGAGAGCGCTGAGGGTTCAATTCCCATGGGTGCCATGACCAAACAGTTTGTTCAATACCATACAAATGTGGTTTGTTGTAATACAAGTGAGGTTGGTTTTAATCCTATATAACAATTTAAAAAAATCTGTATGACCGATTAAAAAAGGTAATTCTACGAAATTGTTGAGAGAACAAGTAAAATTGTTGATATAAAGTGGATTTTAAATTAATTGATAACATAACATTTCCCTTTTGTTGGCAATAGGAGATAACAAACATTAATATTGTTATAGCATGCAATACATTAAGCTTATCAATATGTTCAACATGTATTAGAGAAATCAAAATTTGAGGAAAATTCTCGTAGAGCTTAAAATCTGAAGGACAACAATTGTCATGATAGTTTCATCTTTGGGTTTCAAAAGAAGGTAAATGTGTGTGGTCATGAAGTAATTAAGCCAAAAAATACATTGTCACTGAACTTTATGTAAGATTGTGTAAGGCAATTTCCTATCTGAAGTCTGTAAAATTATATATTGCAATTTCCTGTATGATCTTATTGTTTGCAAAGAAACAATTATTTATACGCCTGAGATAAATAAATCATATTGAGTAGTTAAGAACGGTTGGAGAAGATTGGTCTCCAAAAGCATATTCAATTGATTTTGGTTTGTTTAAAAGGTATTAGCTTCTTCTGGATATATTAGTGTTGTTCTCATAAGTATGTTTTAATAGTTTTTATTTTTTTGTTTTTTCCCTATTGATCTACATTGTTTGGTATGGTAAAAATTGAGTTGTATAGGAGCAAGTTGTCAATTATTCCATGATATCAGAACCTAGCGAGCCTAGCTAGCTTATATTTTAGTTTGGAATTACATATTCAACTATTCCATTACATCACTAGCAACCAAGCTAACCTATCCATCCATTATGAATTATATAGTGATAACTAAAACTAACCTAGTTATGAGCTTACACAATGACTTAAAGTAGAATTTACACAAATGAAACTAATCTGACCTAGCTAATGTATCTTTCAACTAGGGATTACGTAATGCCCTTTGTTAAATTGGCTTGGTCCATGCAATTGGTGTACACACATGCAACTAAGAGCTATAAAGGAAAATGAACTTGGATATCTCCACACTTAGAACTTTGGTATACCACTCCATTCAACCAAAATGGACTTTACATTCTAATTTGGATTTACTAACTTATGTATGAGAATATTGTTAGTCAAATTCTAATTCTTTTTATAAAAAGTTCAAGTGGTTATATGAATCTCAAGGGGAATAACCATTTGGAAAATAGGAGCTGAGTACTACATCAAATGAGCAAAACATTCAAAGTAATTGGTTAAATTATATCAAGGATGTATTGTTGTGGAGATGGCCATAGATATTGTAAATGTTTACAAGAATATACTATACACTTGTAATATAATCTCACATCAAAGAAAAAACAATCATTTAGTAATTGAATTGTGGATGGCCGAGTAGGATATAAATATAAAAGGACTTAAGCACATGGTTAATACAAATGTTGGACATATGAGATAATCATGGGTTCATAATGCAAGAAACAATTCATTTTTGATATAGTCTACTAACCAAGCTCTACGAATGTAAGGGCAACAACATTTTGCCTTTAGAATTGATGATCATGTTGATAATAATTAAATTGAGTGATTCTTCTAAAGTCCCTTCTATATGCAATAATCAAACTGCACCACATGGCTATGAATGTGACGTGTAAGACAACTCCTAGAACTAGCTTGTGACTTTTGAAAGTTATGCTTCAAAGTTAAGCAACACAAAAAAAGGCATAACAAAATTCTTTCCCACCCAAGAATGCTTTCTTTATAGATAATGCAAATGTAAATATATTTCAAAATACAAGGCTTATGTTGCCATGTTGGCAACATTGCAAATGTTGAACACATGAGGAGCATGGTCCTTGTACATCTAGAACATTGTTCCAATGCATTGAAAGAAGTAACTGAACAAACACTTAAGGCATGTAGGAACAACCTGAATTTGAATGGAGAGAAAGGGGAGCGAGAGGAGTCAGAGAATGAATTCAAAGAAGCACAAGAAGAGGGAAATAAGTCTCTACTCTAACCTTTATACAAATGCATGATAGAAACAAAAAAAATATGAGTAAAGTCTCTACTCTAACCTTTATACAAGTAGTTGGAAGATGAAATGATTCAACTTCTAATTGATCAACAAACAATTTTAGAAGCAATTATAGAACTACCCTTTTTGCTTCATTTCTAGTTGATGCTAGTCTATAACATGCCAAATGGCAAGACTGGACGTGTGTAGATATGTTCCTAACACTTGGTGTTGAGAAGATTCCCTCTATACTCTTTGGCATTGGGTGGTGACACATATAGTTGACACTATAGGTTTTGTGTTTATATATAAGCATTGACACTACTAAATTTGGTGTCATAGGAAGGTTGGTGCCATAATGGTTGTAATGCCACAAGTTGAGTTGGCATTGTGAGAAAGTTTGATGTTGCAAGATGCCTAATACTTACAAGCTACAAGTGCTCTAGCATTAACATCCTTGGATCCTTGAGCAATCTCTACTTTTCTCAAATCATTTGTCCCCTCTTGGGAAGCAATGGTTCTTATTACATTGGCTTCCAATTGTGGAAAAGAATGCTTGATTTGGTCAAGTGCATACCACTTAGTTTGGAAGGATAACTAACTTTAATTAGAGACCCTAAATAGGTTATTTGCCCCTTAGAAATTATATTTGTTGGTGACATCAATTAGTTAGTTTGTTGTTATAGGTTTCAAATGAGTTGGGTCTAGATCTAATGGGTGCTATTTTGCCATAGGCTCTGGTAAAGGAGGATGGCATAATTTGAAGAGTTCTATATGAAACATTGGATGCATCCCCAAGTAAGTAGCAAATAAAGAATAAAAGCAATCTCGCCCACTACACATTGGATGGTGTATAGGCCATAGCATAGTGGTTTGATCTTCTTGTGTAGGAGGAACCCATGGAAGCCAAAACTTATCTCCAACTTAAAACTGATGTGAAGTCCTATGTTGATCATGGTGCTCTTTATATTTCTACCCTTTGGGCTACAAAATCTCCTAATTCTAAATTTGAATGTGCTACACTTGTTATAGAAAACCCTTATCCCTCTCTATGTTATTAACTTGTATTGGCATTGTGGCATTAATTGAAATGTGAAAAGTAACATCCATGGGGGTATTAGGCTAAAATCCAAAGAACCTATTTTTATCCATGGGGGCATTAGGCTACTTGTTGGTCCTATATGAAGTTGATGGTGTAACAAAGAAAATGCATGCATTAAGGATTTTACTGGAAGGAACTCCTTCGAATGAAGGTGATATTGGAGTTCATTAACATCTTCAAGAATTGATACTTCTAATTGGTGTTAATGCATAGCCAACTAAAAATTTCATCAAATTTTTTAGTGTACTACTAGACATATTAGACTTTATGTTGTTGAAATTGTGATAAATGCATGTAGACATATCTAAGTGATGCAATAGATATAATCTATCATACATTAGCTTCATGAATGTTGTCTAGGTTGTGATGTCATCACCTACATCATTAAGCCTGTTGCTAGTGTTTTTCACCAATAACCAGTTGATTTTGACATCTCTAAGGTGACTTAAGTGATATTGTCAAAGTCAAAGAATCAAATTGTGTAAAGTAAACTTCAAGTTGCTAAAGACATGTGTTTAACTATTCAACATTAACCACTATAAGGAGATTGGAATGTTGATATTGGTCTACACCTTGAGCATATTGTGGCTCATAGGTTGACAGTTAAAAATGGGGCTTCCATATTGATCATATCTTGAAACTATTTTAAAAGTGCATGCCTCTATTCTTTGGTGGTGTCTTAGATGAGTTTCTTAACATTCTACATCCTGGTGTCCTATGATGATGTCTTCTTTGTCTATGAATTTTTTTTGTGAATACAAAGTTATGTAGAGTACTCAAATATGAAACCTGGTGTGATGTCTTCCTTTATGTACCAAAAACATGTATGAGTGGATATCTAGTGATCAAACATATTGGAGGCTCTGTTCTATACAAGAACTATTGTAATGAAGATGAAATGAGGTAAAATAAATCAAATGAGAGTAACAAGATCTAATACCACTTGATCTGCACCATGAGGCTCAAGATGTAGCAGTGCAAAGGACAACTCCTAGAATTAGCTGATGGAGCTTGAAAATTATGTTTTAAAGTTGTGCAATATAAAATATGGTATAACAAAAAAAAAATCCACATAGGAATGCAATTTTATTTTCAAGAAATTTAAATGTAAATACATTTTAGACTACATTATATGGTATGATCTCAATTGGTTAAATACCTCAAATTTCAAGGAGACCCAAGTTAGAATATCTCTAAGTGAGACATGCATACAATTTTCAAGCTATTGTAATACTATTACATGTTTGTGATGTAATACCAGTGGGGAAATTTCAATCCCTTATAACCAATTAAAAAAAATACATTTTAGACTGACTTGAGCAAAATAGATCTTGTTCAAAGGCCAAAGAAGCATGCTACCAAAGACAACACAACTTGCATATTTGGGCATTTATATTGATTCTTCACAAAACATGCCAATACCTATCTTATTGTGGTGTCATGACTTCTTTGGCTACAACTCCTTGATGCTAACCTAAGTGACACCAATGCATAAAAGATGAAATCTGCCAATGCCAATTCCATGTGTCATCATCCATCGATAGACTAACAATAGATCTTGTACTGCTAAATGCCTGACACCTCTCTACACAAGGATAGTTTAGCCACCTAGACACCTAGATGGTAATGCCACATGTAGAGGAAGTTGAAAAGGTAGTTCACGACCTATTTCTAAAATTGCTTCTTGATTATTTAGAACCTAAAGTGATACATTTCCTAATTGATTTGTAACTAATGTACAGATCCTGTATAAATCTTAGTGTGGAAACCTATTTTTATCTTCTTGGTGCTATTCTCTTGCTTTTTCCCTCTCTATCTGTATAACACTTTTATCATAGGTTGTATTTTCCTCTATAATAGAATAAAGTGCCTTGCACCCTGTAGCACTACACCTTTATATTAAACAATTGTATAGTTGCTTCATTCACTTCAAGAGCCTTATATTTTGTAGTGCACTTGTATTATCATCTATAATTGTGTTTGTTGTTTTGTATGAGGTGCATACTTATTGGTTCTAAAAAGGAATATCATTGGCCTTGCTTCTTGTAGCACAACTCTTATTGGAACAATTGGTTAAGAGTACAAAATTACAAAATTTTAAATTTGAGACCAAGGTTCAAATCACATGAGTGAACCTTAAAAAAATCAAATGGTATTAGCTCAACCGATTAGATTCCTCAATATATAAGGAGGATCTAAGTTTGAAATTTGCCAAGTGATACATGGATAATATCCAAGTTGTTGTAATACCACTACATGGTGATGATGTAATACAAGTGGGACTCATTTCAATTCCATATGACCAATTGGAAAAAAAGAAAAGAAAAGAAACTCTATATATAACTCGTGGAAGCCACGACCTAGTTCTATGAGTTGTCCTTTATGCCACCCAATTTTGGACGTCACAATGCAAATCAAGTTGTGTAAGAACATTCTTCTTGCTCTTTAATTATTTCTATTTCATCCATCTTATTTGTAGTTATCATTGTCCATAGTAGAACCTTCCAGTAAGTTTCATTGTTATTAGTTTGTTCACACATGCTCATGGTGCAAGAAGTGAAACATCACATTAGGTTATGTGTTTGAGTGCCCTAAAGAGTATCACTACTATAAAGGTACATCAAAAATAAAGAAATGAACCATACAATCAGAGACCAAGAAACCAGACATCAATAAGCTCATTCAAGATGCTCTAGAGGAACAAAGAAATATTTTGTTCAATTAGTTTTGGGATGTCATGATCAATATTGGAGCCTTGTGTATAGTTGCTAACCCTATGAATTTCTAGAGCCACAATCCTCTAAAGGTGTAGAAAACATCAACGTCCCAATCCAATCATGCTAAATCAATGATGATGTTGGACAATTTGCTACCATAGCTTGAGGCTTCTTAGGTTACCAATCAATTTGCATACATTGACATGATTGTATTTATAGCTCTAATGGTGTCTAAATAGATTTTCTATTGGTGGAAAGCCACTTGCAATAGGCTCAAAGTAGGATCACTAGTGTCTTTATGGAAAACCCTTATCAATATGGTTTATGACTAGTTTTATCCTTTACACCACTATGAATAAATATACATGAACTTATAGTAGGTGTGCCAACATAAAGTCCAAACTATCCAATAATACACTAACAAGTTAATAAATTTCTCGTTTGCCTATAGACTGAAAATGATGAGAAGCATTTAGTTGATTGCAATACAATCTTTACTTAGAGATGGAGTTCCTTTTATTGGATTCTTTTGCACAATCATTTAGATTTGTATTAAATCTGGAAGAAAGATCTCAAGATAAACAAAATGCTCCAACTTCAACACCATACCAAATGCCAATGCTAAAGTAGAAGCCACTAGTTACATTACTACCTATGACACCAATCCCCAAGGGGTCCTTAATGCCATCTAAGCCCAAAAATCTAGCAACATAGGATAAGGGGATCCAAAAAATGGTGGAGTAGTTCTCAAGAAGTCTACTTGCAACTACATAAGTTGTTGCATTGTCCATCACTAAGAAAAAATTCTCCACTCCTACTTTGACCACCTCCTCCAACAAAGTGAACAACAATTGTGTGCTTTTCACATATTGAGAGATTGACTAACTAAGAAGAGCATTGATCCACCTAAAGCCACTAAAAAGTTGATAAGCATGTGGTTCCTAGCATTTATCCATCCATCGAATAAAATGTTACACCCTCTTTTGTTCCATGATTTTTTTAAGCTCTTATATAGGAGCAAATGTGTTTGTAACATACTCTTCCAATAAGGGCCTACTACAATATTTTATAATAGAGGGTTTTATCTGTGTACAAATTGCAACAAGTGCTCTCACCAAAGGATCCCAATAAGTGTTGTTTATAGCATTAAAATAAATGTTGCAATAATAACAAAAAGTCATTATAGCTATTCAAGCTTCCTTGATCTTCTCCTTTCCCTAAATTGTACTTTAAAGGAGAGCCTACATATCTATGCAAGGAAACAGAAAGACTTATTTTCTAGTTGTACTCATTTTTTCCCCAAAACATTGCTATATGCAAGGACCAAGGATCAAATTATATATAGTGGTTAGGGATATCATCATGATAATTGTACCTTATATACTTTACTCCTGCTCCAATTACAACATTCTTTTATTTTTTTTCTTCCATTCTTTGGTGGCAAGTTAAGCCTATACTCACATTTTAATGTCTTCCTTCACAACTTTGCACACCTCTAAATTGTTGCCTAAAACCATGACAAGATGGAATTTGAGGCAATTGATACCTAATATTTTTGTCATAATACTTACAAAAAAATTATTAACAAAGAACCCTTTATGCCATTTACCCAAGTTGGGTCCCTCCCTAAACTTAAAAGTATTAGTGCTAGCCTTGCCACCATTGCCAATTCCTTGAACCTCCCCCAAAGAGGTCATGTATTTATTAAAAAGTAACGCAAGTCTTAAAATATGGGCTTAGAGGTATTAAAAGTAGAAATATATAAAGGAGAAACAAAGGTAAAAACCCAAAAAAACACTAAAATTTGCTAAAAACAAAAATACCTACCTTTAAAATCTTTTTCCAAATTGTGAAATCTTTGAAAACCACAATTAAATATGTTAAAATCTACTTGAAATACATCAGAGTGACTAATTAAACTTTAGAAATTTACAAGAAGGAATCAAAGAGAGGAAGAAGTGAAAAAAAGAATAATTTCATGGTTTTATGCCATTTTTAGTTGTCACTTCTATGCGGTCAAGTTTTCATGGTAAATTTATGATTTCTCATGAGTTTAATTAACAATTGCTTGCGAAAATTGAACAAGTTTTTTAGCAATTTTTTTATCTATTGAAAAGCTAATGAGTTTGGTGAGTTCTCATGATTTCTGATGAGTTTTAAAGAACTACTTGAAACTTATAAATATTAGAAAGCAAGGTCCTATTGGTGATGACATAGTCAACTACATTCATGCCTCACTTGTGTAGAAAATGAGTGAACTTGGAGGAGTCATGAAACTAAAGAATCCTATTGAGAACCAAGAGGCCATGTTGTACAATTGAATCAAGAGTTTTCTCTAAGATATGATGGCATGCTTATCATTTTTAAAGGTTTTGTTAAATGTAAGATCCATGGGGTTGAGTTTGAAGAGACATAACCCATCCTTTTTGAGAT
This sequence comes from Wollemia nobilis, assembly GCA_028583015.1. Taxonomy (NCBI): domain Eukaryota; kingdom Viridiplantae; phylum Streptophyta; class Pinopsida; order Araucariales; family Araucariaceae; genus Wollemia; species Wollemia nobilis. The sequence goes on along the minus strand of JAQPPZ010000380.1, from coordinate 6,037,400 downwards.
CATTGAAAGATGCATGATGAGTTATTATGAGGGGATCAAGGCACTTAAGAAAACAACATCACACAATGATGAAAATGTAGAAATATTTGAATAGATATCCAAGTATGGTTCATTATTAGAGTGTAGGACAAAAGATAAGGATGCTCGAGGAAAATACCATACTACTATAAATACATGAGACAACATATATATAGAGTTCTCATTTGACACGACCAATGATGCTTGTTGACAAAGCAGTCTTGAATGAGACAAGCTACACCTATTAAATCGTGAACACTTGATCAATGTGTCTCATGCCCTAAAACAATACCCAAAATCAATCATTGAGATAGGGAGACCCTATTTAGGGCTCTCATGTGTCTTTGTGATAAAAATGAGATCTCGTGAAGAAATGAAATCCTAAAATGTATCTAAATAAGACCATATAACTCTATTATAGTTCCAATAGATGATAGAGATGATATTGTTATCTATTGGGACCCAAGAACACCTTAATTTTTTATTCTAAGGATGAGACCACCCTAGAGGAGGGAAGTCACGGATAATTGTAGAAGGTCATGGGAAAATGTCCACTTGACTTTTTGATTATCCATCATTGATGCATGTGCTTTTTTGTAGTTCCTCCATCTAACGACATGTAAATTCCTCATCCAAGGAAATTTTTGCGTATAGAATAAAAAAGTATCTTCTTGGATCTTAAAATGTTCAAATGTTTCTTAGATAGACGAAATTATATGAGAAGATTTTCAAGCGCTACCCAAGCCTGATCAAGATAATTTTTTTGAGATGGAATTAGTTATGCAATAAATCATGGCCTATATTTTAGGGATCAATAAGATTTAGAAGAAAGTTGAGTTCTTTGATTTGACTTGATCTTTCATCATCAAATTTGGCTTGCACTTCTAACTACATAATGAGATGAGTATTTTTACCATTTATCACTACAACCCATGAATTATGTTCTTCAACTAGTTTTTGAAGTGATTTTTCAATGAGCATTCATCTCATTTTTGAGTTCTTGTGTTGGATGAGGTATTTGTTTGTTTTTGTTGCATATCACAAAGAAACTCTTGGAGATGATTACGTGGGGTAGTTCTCCTCAAATACCTCAACTTTTATACCACAACACATCCTTAGCCTTACTATTTATAATAGATGCATCTAGAGAAGGGTATCATGGGTTGACACCATCCCATCCTCGAGTATGACATTGAGCCAATGTATGATGCAATAACCTATGACGTATTTCCATTGAGAATTTGTGATTCCTACTAGAAATAACTTCTCTTTGATTTCCAAGTGACCTACCAATCATATTTGTAACAGTTGTTAGATCACATTGGATAGATGAAGTATAAAATTCAATAAAAAGTAACTTTGATGCTAGCAAAGTAATGCAAGAAGGTCATTTCACATGCCCAGAAGTTTGTTTTGTTTATGGTTCATCTAATGAACCATGGTACCAAGGGGTTTACCATTTTCATTCCAAAAATATACTGTTGTTCTCGATCTAAACAAGTGGGTATCCTACTTTATCCATACCTTGACGTTTTTTAGGATCCCAAGGGAGTCCTACTAACTACTTAGAGAAACATAAAATTTAAATTGATTTTAAGATCATCTCTCCCCAATAGTCTCTTGTACCACCAATTAGTGTAGGAGAGCAAATATGCTTAATAATAGATATAGAAGCTAATTAAAGATAATCCTTAGCTCATCACATTGTCATAGTCTCATTGTTCTAGTTCTAAAGAAGGATGAGACTTGGTGCCTATGCATTGGCTACAATATGCCAAATAAAATCATTATGAATGAGATGTTTCTATTTCTTCAAATTGATGCCTTGTTGGATCAACTCTAGGGGCATAATATTTTAGCAATATTGACTTTAAGTCAAGTTATTATCAAGTAATTATTAACCCCATCAACATATGGAAGACAACATTCAATACTAGGAAAGGACTATTTGAGTGGTTAATTATATCTTTTGGTTTAAACAATGCCTTGATAATATTTATGCACCTAATGAATGAAATTTTACATTTTTTCATAGGATCCTTCATGTATCTACTTGGATGACATCCTTGTGTTCAACAAGACATGAAAAGGATATTTAAAGTATGTGTGCTAAGTTCCTAAATATCAATGTCTACATAAGCTCCAATTAAACTAGGTAAAATATACCTTTGGTGTCATCATAGGTCTCTTATTTAGGTGATGTCATTGATCAACAAGGATTACATGTTGACCCAAAAATATTCATGTCATATAGGAATGTAAATACCCCAAGAACCTAATAGAGCTCAAATATTTCCTTTGCATCACCAACTTCTACTACATGTTTATCTTAGGTTTCTCACATGTCTCGTGGCCTTTGGACTAAATGATATGTGGGAAGGTGAAGTTCCATTGGATTTAACACCAAAAATAGGAATTCAAAGAGCTAAAATAATGTCTATATTCAATGCTAGTGTTAGACATTCTAGACATCACTTAATTGTTCAAGTTTTAGATTGACACGTCCATCTATACACTTGGTACTATTATGGGCATCTAGTGGCATATTGTTTTGAAATGTTTTTTGATAGAACTCAATTGTATTCCACTTATAAAAGAAGTTGTATGCCATTGTTAAAGTTGTATAATAGTGGAACCACTAAATTATGCGTAAGGAAATCAATACTCACTTAGATCATAGGCCTTCACAATTCCTTCAATCACAAAGCAAACTAGAGAATGTTAGACATTTAAAATGGATGAGTTGCACTCTATGATCAAACATCACAAGGAAAATGAGAATCAAGCAACAAATTATCGAAGTTGATTGTCAACTAGTATAGGCTCTATTGTCAAATTTTGATGCATAGGGCATGGTGTGAATGACTGCAAGATCACATGCTAACTTACTAACATCCACCATTAATTGATAGAAGGTAAATCAACACCAAAATACCACATTTAGGATGGGTTGAGGGCAAAGCCTTAGATATTTGTGTGTATTGTTAGATACATTATGTTATCTACTAATTTTAGATATGCACTATTGCAAAGGAGTTGGATATTTTGGCATCAAAAATACATTTGAAGTTCTATAAGAGTACTTTCTTTGGCCATACATTCATGAGGAGGTGGAGATCTATATAAAATATTGTGCACTTTATAGCATGGATTTTTTCTTAGGGTTACCAATCACCAAGAACTACCATGATTACATATTTGTGGTCATGAACATGTTCATAAATATGGCTATCATGACACCTTATAGTAAAAGCATTGATGTCATAGAAACAACCCATTTAATTTTTTTAAGGTTTGAGTACACTTTGGCCTACCAAGTTTGATTGTATCAAATAGGGACAACAAAATTTTCAATAATTTTTGGTATATTTTTGGAATATTTTGGACACCAAGCTCCAACATTCCATCCATAGACTAATTGAGTAATGAATCTAATCACTAGGATGCTAGTGCATCTATTTTTGATGTACAACTACATTCACCCTTGCATGTGGGATGAGAGACTTCCACACATCCAACATTTTTACAATAGGAGAATTCACCCTCCATAGGTATCAACATATTTTAGGTATTTTTGGGTTTCAATGAATCACCCTAGTGGATATCACCTTTACCATATTGATTTATTCCATGATTCCAACTCAAGTCAAAGAGGCAGATAAGGTTTGAAAGTTTCTATAATAGGTGTAAAACATTTAGACTTGCTCTCAATAGGTTTGGTAGTGCTAATAGTAAAAGTATAAAGAGCTCCATAATCAACATAGAAATTTGACCTACAAAAGAACATGTTTATTTTATTAACAAGGGTAAGGGAAGGTCTCAAATGATCTTCATCTTATCAGGATCCATGACTAATCCATCCTTTGAAACAACATGACCTAATAGTTTACCTTCCTTGGCCATAAAGATGGAATTTTGGGATTGAGCAAAATGCCAAACTCTCTACACCTCTTAAAAATAGATTCTAGATGTTCAATGTGCTTACTCCCATATTTGGAATACATGGTCAAATAATTAAGGTATATAAGAATTATCTCACCAAATATTTCTACTAAAGTGATGTCCATGGCCTATTGGAAATAACTCCTACTTTTGATATGCCAAATAGTATTATTTGATATTAAAAGGTTTCTTAATTAGTCATAAAGGTCATATTATGTTGATCATCATCCTTGACCTTAAGAAACCATCTAGGAGTATAGCATTTAAGACGTTTCCACTTTCTACAAAATTTGATCTATAGTTGGTAGGGGACAATGATATTACAATGAAGCTTTATTTAGGTTCCTAAAGTTAATATAAACCTTATATCACCATTATGTTTGCATATGAGAATGTATTAGCAACCTAAATGGAGCATTTATATGAAAATATAACTTGGACTTGTAAGAGCTTCAAGAGTTCCATCTTTATCATTAGCTTGAATTTAGGGTTTACTTGTTTTTGTTGAAAATGTCCCACACTAGGTTTTACCTCAATAGTATATTATATGATATTATGTTCATATACCTTGAGATATTCATATGACCATCCAATGATATCCTTATACTTACCATAAATTTCCTTGAATAGGTTTATCTCTTTCTCAATGTACCCCTCGAGCAATAAGTTCTTACCTTTGGAAACTTTGATAGGATGCTAAGAAGAATATTTTACCTTGATGCTTGATTTCTTTATGTTGTTGTCTAGGTATAACATGATTTATAGAGTAAATAGTCCCTTTAATAATTGATTTATTTTTAGTTGTATGATCCCAATTTTAACATCATCCCCATATTCATTTTTATCTTCAACATGTTGGTATTCTCTGATCAAGAATTCAATGATTTGCTCATTGTTATTGAAGACTTGTTAGTAATTAGAGTTATTAAATATGACTAGGATGAAGACCACTTCTAATTCCTTTAGCTTGTATTATTATTTTATAATAAAATACTTATTTAGTACTTTAGTACTATATATATCCTCTACATTTGTTGCTTCAAGGATATTGGGATGTTACATCTAATGTTTGGAGTTATTTGGTAGTTGTCCCATTACCTTCTCATATGGGAATTTATTTCTACAAGAATTGATTGTGATTGTATATATGTACATCTGATGATCATAACAATGTATCAAAAATTTGAAATAAGATATATTGTTGCAAATATTTTTGGGTCTACATTTGGTATTAATGCCCAATGCATAGGTGTTTTTGGATGATATAACACTAGAAAAATATTTATGTTAATATCTTGGTTGATGTTTTTCACTAGAGGATAAGCCTATATAGTTGAGCAAATGATTTCTCTATAAATGATTACACTAGATCTCTGCTAAAGTTGTCTTGATTTCTCTAGTTGATTACACCATATCTCCGCTAAAGTTGTCTTGATTTCTCTGGTTGATTACAAAGACATTATAAAACTATACTTTGTTTCCTGATCAAGTTTAACAACATATATCAACATTAGTTTTTGGCACACTACTAGAATGAGTTGCTCTTTCAAAGTCACCATGCTAGATTTTGACAATGAAGTTGCATCTTACCTGTGCTATGTAGAAAAAAAGGCTTCAAAGCACATCCATAATGTGTTGTCCTTTTAAAAATCATATTGCTAGGTATTTAGTAATAAAGTTCCATTTATAGAGCATTACTTAAATTTATTTTTTCTACCTCTGATGTATGTACAAAATTTTCTTCATACATCATATGCATATGAAAAATGTCTAAAAAATATTGCAGGATGAATTTGAGAGCAAAGGCTCTTAAATAAATTCACCAAATGATGCAAAGACACCTAAATACATTCATACCATCTAAAATATATTTGAGAATACATCTGCCCATGCAAAGGTTTAGATATTTGATGCACACAGAGAGCCGAAGACACTCTACATTAAGTAATTTAAAAATTTTACATAGAAATTTAGACCTTTGATGCACACAATAGGAAAGAGAGTTGAAGACACTTTGTTTCCTTGAAGAAATCTGGATAAATCATATTCAAGTCTAACCATAATATCACATAGTGAAAAGATCCAAGTATGGCAATGTCACACAACATAGAATCCAGGCATGACTCTACAATATTAAAGTTATGAAGTGTTTTGAGTGCTTCATTGTTGGAAATTACCATCAGTAAAAGTTAAAAAAATTTGATTTTACTTGGGGTAAAGGTAACTTACCTTTTACCTTACCTGGATGGCAGTGGACGGCAACATTTGGGCGGCAAGAGAATTCCTTCCATCCTTCTTTTCCCCCAATTTCTCCTTTCTCCCTTTCTTTCTCGAATAGGTTAATTACCGCCTATTTAATCTATGTAACCTAAGTTTGAAGGTTAATGCAATTAGTTCTTTTTCAACCACACTCACCTTTCACATTTGGTATCAGAGCGACGCGATTCCCGAGGCGATGGGGCCCGTAGTTCGAGGTAGCGACATGAATTTCGAGGCAGCCCACAGGAGCCGAGGCGGCACGGATCTCGAGGCGGCTCGCAGGAGCTGACTGGCACATTTTTCGAGGTGCTGGTGGAACTGGACGACGCGGCCCACAGGAGCAGCAGATCGGCGTGATTCTAGAGGCGTTGTTGACGTGGCAGCCCGAGGCACGATTCCCGAGGCGCTGTTGACGTGGCAGCCCAAGGCGCTGTTGACATGGCAATCTGCTACACACGGCCCGAGGCACGAGATCGACGTGGCACGACGCGTGGCGACGTGTGACTGGCACGCGGCCCAAGGCGAGGTGACGTGGCACTGGTGCACGGCCCGAGGAAGGTGACGTGTCGATCCGCAAATTGTGCTAACGTGGCGCTGGTGCGCGGCTCGAGTGGTGACATGGCAATCTGCGCATGCATCATCGGTGGCAAAAGGCTACGGCATTTGTGATCGCCACGAGCAGTCAAAGCACTGTGTGTGCTTTGTTTGTTTTATATAACAAATACATCGCCCTGTGGGCGATGTGGGACTAATAGTCCCAATAAAAACATTAGCTTCGCACCGAAGCGCGAAGCCAACAGTAGCTTCGCGCTCGACGCGGAAGCTAAGGGTCGGGAGCACGCATTGCTCCCGGATCAGCCCGGTAGCGCAGCGGCTACCCTCAGACCACGACACCCGCGAGGTCGCAGGATCGACTCTCGGCGGGGTCAATAGATAATTAAAAAAAAAATTATTTTTTTTTTTTATAAGAAAAAACTAAGGAATAGTTTAAAATTAAAAAATATAATAATTTTTTTTAGTTTTTTAAACTGTTCATTAGCTTTTATAAAAAAAAAATTTTTTAGTTGATTGAAATTTCCTGAGAGGAAATAAATGTGAAGTTTTTTTTTAGTTGATTGAAATTTCCTGAGAGGAAATAAATGTAAAGTTTAAAAAAAAAAAAAACTTAGAAAGTTAATTTTTTTTTACTATTTCCTAAGAGGAAATCTTTGTAAAAGAAAATTTCTGGGAAATTTTCTTAAATGATAAGATCGGAAGGTTGTTATCATGCCCTCTGCAAGTTGTTACTGAGAACAACTCCTGAAGACTTTGATAGGCATGTGAAAACACTAGGACTTAATACAGTTTTTTCACAGTTGCAAAACGCGGTTATTGCACACCAGAGAAATCCTGATCAAGGATACGAAGCAGATTCAGAAGATAACTCCTTTGGCAGCAAGTTTGAACAATCTGACACAGTTGCAATTGCTTCACAAGGATCCGAATATACTCATTATAGTAATTCAGTTGAAATCCTACAACCTCCTTCTCCTGAAATAATATTGATCAGTGACGATGATGAACAAGTCGCTGACAATTTTGTAATTGCTGAACAAGTTTGAGTTGTTTATGATTGTAAATCAAGCAGGGCTTGATAGTTTGTAAAGTCTTTTTTTGCAATAAGACTATAAAAGAGAGGTTTTTTGTTTTAGTAGATAAAAATGGGATCACATAATAATCTACCAATTCCCGAATTCAGAGGGGATAATTATGAGTACTGGTCCATCAAGATGAGGACATTACTCATCGAAAAAGGACTATGGGATATTATTGAAGACGGTTACATTGCTCCAACAGATTGGACTACCTTAAGTGCAAATGATAAGAAGATCTACAAAGATGCACAGAAAAATAATTCATTTGCCTTATACCATCTTCAATCAGCATTAGATCCAAGTATCTTTCCGAGAATTGCATCTTACTTAACTACTACAGATGCATGGAATGCCTTGAAAGAAGGATTTCAAGGAAGTGATAAAGTAAAGCAAGTCAGGCTTCAGACCTTGAAAAGAGATTTTGAAAATCTCAGAATGAAGGAAAATGAAAGAGTTGGAGACTATTGTGTTCGTGTTAAAGCAGTAGTTGATATGATGCAAACTTTAGGTGAAGACACAAAAAATGAAACAATTGTGAAGAAAGTGTTGAGAACACTTCTTCCTAAGTGGAATCACATTGCAATCATAATTGAAGAATCCAAAGATCTTTCTACTCTTACATTTGATAGTTTGATTGGATCATTAACATCACATGAAGAGCGACTTCAAGGTGCACCTTCAACAAGCTATGGAGGTGATGACAAAGCCTTCACTTCAAATGAAAGTGCAAGACGAGGACAAGGAAGAGGCCGAGGCAAGAGGACAAAAACAAAGAGGCAAGGGCCAAAGCAACTCCTACAGAGGAGGTAATCAAAACAGAGGTGGAAATAAAAACAGAGGAGCCAATCAGAACCAAAGCGGCAATGCAGGCCGTGGAAATCAAGGACGAGGAAGTAACAAGACTAAAACAACTTGTTTCAATTGTGGGAAACAAGGCCACTTCGCTCGTGACTGCTGGTCAAAGTCTTCAAAAGATCAAAGCAGTCAATATGGCTCATTCTACGGAGAAGAAGAAGGTCCACCAAACCTTTTTCTCTCTTATGGACAGCCAGATCAAAATCTAAATGATACATGGATTTTGGATACTGGTTGCTCCAACCACATGAGTGGCAAAGAAAATCTCTTTGCTACATTAGATTCAAATTACAAATCTCAAGTTAAGTTAGGGGATAATAAATCCTTGCAAGTTGAAGGCATAGGAGCTATGGAAGTTCCCACAAAAGAAGGTATTAAAAATGTGAATGACATATACTATACTCCACAGCTACAACACAATTTGTTAAGTGTTGGCCAAATGATGGAGAAGCATTACAAATTAGTTTTTGATGAAAGAAAATGTACAATCTTTGATAAAAACAATTGTAACAGGGTCATCACGAAGTCCCTATGACAAAGAATAGGTTGTTCCCTCTAAAATTTGGTGAGCCAGGGGGAGCTCAACTTGCAAACATTGCTATTTCAAATCCAAGTGAATTGTGGCACTTGAGATATGGTCACCTCAATTCCGCTAGCTTGAAAATGTTAACATCACAAGCTATGGTGACAGGACTACCAAAAATTCCAGAACATAAAAAGGTATGCGAAGCATGTGCTTTGGGAAAGCACTCCAAACGAAGTTTCCAAGAGGCCGAGCGTGGAGAGCAAGCTATCCTCTTCAGCTAGTACATTCGGACATCTGTGGTCCAATGCAAACAAAGAGCCTTGGAAACAATTCTTATTTTCTAACATTCATAGATGATTATTCTAGAATGTGTTGGCTGTATTTTCTGAAACACAAAGATGAAGCATTTGATTGCTTCATAGACTTCAGAAATAATGTAGAAAAGCAAAGTGACTACTATGTCAAATGTCTTCGCACCGATAAAGGAGGAGAGTACTCCTCAAATGAATTTCTTCATTATTGTAAGCAAAATGGGATAAAAAGGCGGTTCACCATCGCCTATACCCCATGAAGAACGGTGTGGCTGAGAGAAAGAACCGCACCCTTGTTGAAATGGCATGAACAATGCTTCAGGCAAAACATCTCACAAACAGCTATTGGGCAGATGCAGTGAGAACAAGTGCATATATTCTAAATAGAAGTCCGACTTCTAGTTTAGATGGTATCACTCCTTATGAAGGATGGTACGGTAAGAAACCAAATGTCAAACATTCCGAGTATTTGGTTCTTTAGCTTATGCACACATTCTTGAGGAGAAGAGAAAGAAGCTTGATCCAAAGAGTCAAGCATGTGTTTTTGTAGGGTATTGTGATTCAACCAAAGGGTATAGATTGTACAATCCCACGACACATAAAATCATTATCTCCAGGGATGTAATTTTTGATGAAGGGGGAGAATGGGGTCATAAAAAATTTGTTGATTTTGACTCTAATTCGGAAAGTACCACATTAGTACCTCCCATAATGGTACAACCCAAGAAAAGCAGTCCTCCTCCACAAATTCCACATCAGGAAACTTCATCAAGTACATCAAGTGGTACACCAAGTCCAAGAAGGAATTTGCTGGCACCCCCAAATTCTCCAAAATGATTTCAAAGATCTGTAAGCGCTCCAAGTCCGATGGATATTGATTCAGTTTCTCAAAGGAAAGAGACAAATAGAGGAAAGCGCATACTACAGAGTCATCCATCTTCTCAAATGTTGGATAGGAATTTCCAACAAAGATACACTAGGAGTCAAGCTAGTGAGATGGATGACATTTTGTCAAGACTTGAAAATCTTCAAATGTCGGGAGATGATGAGTCTCATGAACCAAGGGGTGATGTAGTCAATTATGCTTTGTTGGCTGCTGCACAACTAGAACCTTCTAGCTATGAAAAAGCATGCACTGAAAATATATGGCAAGATGCCATGGAAGAGGAAATATCCTCAATTAAAAAGAATGATACTTGGGAGCTTGTGAAGCTTCCCAAGGGAAAAAAATGTGTTGGATGTAAATGGGTCTATAAGACCAAATTCAATGCTGATGGAAGCATTGAAAGGCAAAAGGCGAGATTAGTAGCTAAAGGTTTTACTCAGAAATATGGAATAGATTATGAGGAAACCTTTGCTCCGATTGCTCGACAAGAAACAATTAGAACTGTTCTTTCCTTGGCAGCCCATAAAGGATGGAAAATTCAACACATGGATGTGAAAAGTGCATTTTTAAATGGATACATGATAGAAGAGGTGTATGTTCAACAACCTCAAGGTTTCCAAGAACCAGGAAAAGAGAACCTTGTTTATAAATTGAAAAAAGCACTTTATGGCCTCAAGCAAGCACCAAGAGCATGGTACTCACGAATTGACGGCTATTTCAGCAAATATGGTTTCACAAAAAGCAAGAGTGAACCAACATTATACTACCTAAAAAATGGAGTAGATATCCTCATAGTTTGTTTATATGTGGATGATCTAATATTCATGGGTAGTAATGATAAAATGAATATGGAGTTCAAAAACTCCATGATGAATCAGTTTGAGATGAAGGATCTCGGATTAATGAGATACTTCCTAGGAATGGAAGTACATCAATCAAAGAATGGGATCTTCATATGTCAACAGAAATATGCTCATGACATGATCAAGAAATTTGCTATGCAGCAGTGCAAATCAGCTGAAACACCAACTGGACATGGAATCCAGCTAAGCAAAGAAGATGGAGCACCAAATGTTGACTTGACCAATTACAGAAGCATGGTTGGGAGTTTAATGTTTCTCACCAACACTAGGCCAGATATACAGTATGTTGTTTCTCTTGTATCACGATTTATGGCATGCCCATCCGAGTTGCATCTTCAAGCAACCAAACGAATTTTACGATATGTAAAAGGTACATTGGATTTTGGAATCCATTACCACAAGTCTAACTCTGTGAAGTTATTTGGTTATAGTGACAGCGATTGGGGCAGTAATATAGATGACAAAAAATCTACATCAAGGAACTGTTTTAGTCTAGGATCAGGACTAATAACTTGGAGTTCCAAGAAGCAATCTGTTGTAGCATTATCATCTACAAAAGCTGAGTACATAGCCATTACTCATGCAAGTACTCAGATCCTCTGGTTGAGGAAAATCCTTGAAGAGATTGGCGAAAAACAAATTGGTCCAACCAAACTGAATTGTGATAATATAAGTGCCATACAGTTGGCATATAATCCGATCCACCACAAAAGGTCAAAACACTTTGATATGAAGTATCACTTCATAAGAGATATGGTGGAACAACAGACAGTTGAGCTTCAATATTGTAGCACTTTGGATAATCTAGCAGACATCTTCACCAAAGGCATGGCTAAAGCTCAATTTATAAAGCTGAGAGACTATATAGTTAGTCCTCTCAACTTTAAGGGGGAGAATGTTGGAAATTACCATCAGTAAAAGTTAAAAAAAATAGATTTTACTTGGGGTAAAGGTAACTTACCTTTTACCTTACCTGGACGGCAGTGGACGGCAGCATTTGGGCGGCAAGAGAATTCCTTCCATCCTTCTTTTCCCCCAATTTCTCCTTTCTCCCTTTCTTTCTCGAATAGGTTAATTACCGCCTATTTAATCTATGTAACCTAAGTTTGAAGGTTAATGCAATTAGTTATTTTTCAACCACACTCACCTTTCACATTCATTTATTAAAGCACATTAGTATAAGGCCAAAGATAAGCACACATTAATATAAGGTTGATTGAACACATGATTTCCTAGAAATTAGAAGGTTGAAGTTTAAGCACATGTTTTTTTGGTCATTAGAAAGATGAAAGAATAAAGTTGAGTGCTTAAATTTTAAAGTTGAGAGATATTCTTAAAAGTATAAGTTGAAATACTTTTAAAATAGCAAAATGAAGTGCTATATAAATTTAAAAAATATATAAATTTTCCCTAAGAAATTATTGGTAAAGTGTTTGATGCTTGATAGAAATCCTTAAAATTGATTGATAAAATGAGAGATTACTTAAAAATTTTAGGACAAAGATATGACTACTCCTATATTATTTCTTTCATAATCTCAACAACTAAAGGGTCCAAATATCATTCCTTGAAAGAATAAAATGAGGATAATTTTTGTTGTGTAAAAACTTTAGGAAATAGTATCCAGAGATGAAGTATGCCCTAAAGAATCAATAGCACAATTAGACTTTCATGAAAAAGATAACAGAGCAAAATTGATAATTCTCTTAGGAATAGAAAATGAAATTTAGGGTCATATTAGTGAAGCAAGTACATCAAAAGAAGCCTAGGATATTGTTTACACAAATTTTGAAGGTAGAAGCTAAGTAACAATACACATTTGTAGTCACAGTTGTACATATTACGAATATAGGAAAATGATAATTTTGAATACTTTCTCTGAAATATAACAAAATTAAAGAGTAAATTAAATACTTTATGAGAAATAATTAATAATAACATGTTTGTTTCAATTTCACTTCGTGCTCTACATGATTCCTATAATATTTTTTACAAGTCTCTAATTGTAAAATTTTTTTGAATGATTGATTAATATCTTACAACAACATGAATTGGAATTGCAACTAAAAAATGAATCTTCAAACAATTCACTTGTTTCTAGAAGAAGTTATTAGAGAAACACTAGAACATTAAATCCATCCTCTTCTTCTCAAAACAACTTGAATGAAGAAAATTATATTGTCACATATGTGAAAAAGAAGGGAGTCGTGATACCAAATTTTGTAGATATAATACCTTGAACATATTTTGAACTACAATACAATAACCTCTTCATTCTAGAAATGATCAATCCAAAACAAATAAAGGGTATAAACCAAATTATTCACAACATGGTCATGTGGTATAGGAAGTAGCTCAAGAAGAGTTAGGATCAAAACACGAAGATGAACTAGAAATAGTCTATAAAGTTTTGATGATACACAAAATGTATTACATCAAGGATAATAATTTTTTATTCATGAGCTACTAATCATATGACAGATAATCTACAATGGTTTGACACTTTTAAAGAAATAGAAAGTTGGCCAGTGACAATGGTAGATAACACAAGTTATTACATAAAAGGAATAGGAACAATTTCTCTCACAATGCCTTTAGTAGAATACACTATTGTAAATGTATTATATGTTCTTGGAATCATAAATAATTTACTTTCTATCGCTCAAATTATGGATAGAGGAGTCTATTGATTTCCAAGTTGATAATGGACATAAAAAATATTTCATCTCAAGAAAAGAAAAATTAGAAGGAACAACATCCTACAAAAATTGATTGTTTGCTTTAGATGTCAGATTATGCAACTCAACAAATAGTTTTTTATCTTCAAGGTCATATAAAATGGATGTGGATTCAATGCTTTAGGTTTTAGAGCAATTATATATCACTCATGTTAACTCAAATGTTATACTATTAGGTTTTGTTGTTCTTTCTTGATATTTTAGAGCCTCCTAAAGTAGATCACAATAGCCAGGAAAAGCTAGTGTCTCCAAAATGCTTACATTGGTAGGATTCATTTTTATCTCTTTAGTGATATTAATGAATTCATTAGAGCTACTCTCACTATGTACAATAAACTTCTTGTATTTCCTTGTAGATGTTGCATGACCTTCACTGGTGAGAGAGGGACATTTTAGATGTTACTTAGCCTTCTTTTGGAGTTGATATTTTTTCTTATTGCTTCTATTTTCTATAGAATTATTTGTTCCTTTTGCATTCCTCATTTTATTTTTTAGGATATTTTTCTTTATTTTCCTATTTATTTTTAGTGGTTTGTACCTCTACTTAGACTTTATCCATAATATTTTTTTCAGCATTATTTTTTTTCTTTTTGTTTCTATTTATGTGTAGCTATTGGCCCCTTATCCTTCAAAAGTAGTGGCAATATTTCTCCTTAGTATTATTGTTCCCTTATTTGTGCCAAATTATTTGAGTCATGGGTTGTTCCTCAAGTATTTTCCTCTTGTATCTACTCCCAACCCCTTGGTGGCTAGTGCATATAGCATCATCCTAAAATATAGGTTATTCATGTGTTTTAACAACACTAAATTTGGAAAATATTACATTAATTAGGTTTGGGAAGAAAGAGATTGATTGTTACATTCGAGGTTATTGGCATGTAGAATGAATCATTGTAGGTACAATTTAACCCAAGATTATGGCCTATTAAGCCTAGCTTTCCTACATTGCATGAAAAACACCATAGTCTATTGACGTCTAAATTGGTGTTCAACATACTATTTTGATTTTGATTCATCCCTTGATCGGTACCTGTTAGTCTAAAAAGACCACACTAAAGATGATGAAGATTTTTTAAAGTCCAAACTAGTTTTCAATTTTTTGTGGAGGAAAGACAGAAAAAACTAAAGCACAAAGCATGTTGTGATGTCGCGACATTTTGGAGTTTTACAGGTCCAAATGAGGAAAAGGGGCCAAGGCGTCAAGATGTCACGATATCACAACATGATAGAGTTTTACGAGTTTGAAGGAGGAAAAGGGGCCAAGGCACCAAGATATCATGATATCACGACATGACAGAGTTTCACGGGTTCAAAAAAGGAAAAGGAGCCAAGGTGCCAAGATGTCACGATTTTGTGATATGATAGAGTTTGTTGGCAATTTTGGGTACATTGGGTACATTGCCTTTACTCTAAGTTTAGATGTTGTCATTGATGTCAAGAAGGTATTGAAGCAATTTGGTTTGATGTCAAAGAATGTGTCTTGATGAAGGTTTCAGCATGGACAGTGAGTTTCCAAGAAGATCAGAGTAGCCCAGTTGCAAAAGATCAAGAAAAAGACAAGTAAGAAAAAGTATGTAGGCATCTGGAAAAACTATCGCGATTTTGCGACATGTTTGAGGAGAGAGAAAGTGCTGGAAAAACTGTCACGATTTCATGACATGTTTAAGGAGAGAGAAAGTTTCGACAAAAGTGTTGCGATTTTGCGACATGCTGGAAGTCAGAGACAAAGCAGGGAAAACTGTCGTGATTTCACGACATGTTGGCAGGGAAGAAGAGTAGATGGAAAGTGTCGCGATTTCGCGACATGTCACATTTTCGCGACTCAGATAGTGCAGGAAGGCAGAGAAAGAAAAGTGTCATGATTTCATGACATTCTGCAAAGGAGGCTGTATGGACAAAAAAATGTCACGATTTCGCGACATGTTGCAGAAGAAAGAGTCCGCAGTGTAAGCTGTCACGATTTCACGACAAGATTGAAGAGAGAGAAAGTGATTCAGGAACTGTCACAATTTTGCGACATGATGGAAAGTACCAAGTAAGGGCTGTCACATTTTCATGACATGCTGTAGAGGTCGAGTTGAAGACTATCACGATTTCGTGACATGCAGCAAAGAGAAGAGCCTAAAAGGAGAAGCGTCATGATTTTGCGACAGGTAGTGGAGAAAGCGTACGAAAGCCAGAAGTGTCGTGATTTCATGACAGGTAATGGAGAAAGCGAACGAAAGCCAAAAGCATCATGATTTCGTGATAGGTTGCAGGGAAAGCTTTCGAAAGCTGAAAGTGTCACGATTTCATGACAGGCTACAAAGAAGTTGTATGGATGCAAAAAGTGTCATGATTTTATGACAGGTTGAGTTGGCAGCTTGCAGTTGGAGAAAGTGTCACGATTTTGCGACAAAAATAGTTAGCAAGTCTTAAATAGAAGAAGCGTCATGATTTTGTGACAAGTTGAAGAAGGAAGAGCTCGAAGTCAAAAGCATTGTGATTTCGCGACATGTTCCAGTTTCGCGGGCATATGGCAGAAAAGAGCTTAGGCAGCGAAAGCATCGCGATTTCACGACAGAGTTGTAGATGACGTCAACAGAAGCAGATGTGTCACGATTTCATGACAAAAGCTGAAAGGAAGACCATGAAGACTAAAGTGTCACGATTTCACGACAGAAGTGAGATGACGTCAGCAAGAGGCAAAGGTGTCGTGATTTCATGACAGAAGCTCAAAGGAAGTCGATAAAGGCCAAGGTGTCATGATTTCACAACAACAGGCTATAGAAGGTGTATGGTTGTAAAAATGTCACGATATCACGACATGTTGAAGTTTCACGCCAGAAGCTACAGGGAGGCAGTGGAGCCGACAGAGTTAAATCTGGGCCGACGTAGCGTAGGGTTTTGCGTCGATGTTGTTTTAGGGATGTGCAACCAAATAAGATCAATGTTCTAATCTTGAGATTGTGAGTATAAAATGAGGGCTTCTTGAAGTGTTTGGTATCGATCAAGTGTGCATCGAATGGGCACTTAAAGTGTGAAGTTCGTAGATAGTTCACAGAGAAGAAGTTTTCGATTGTCGAGAGCAGAGTGCAAAATTCGATAGTAGTGTATAGAGTGCATTTCGTCGAATCTTCTAAGTGAGAGAGATCGCAGAAGGAAGCAGAGTGTGCGAAGACAGTGCTGTTGTGATTGCACGAAGGTGCATAGGTTGATGTTCGATTGAGTGCGGCTGTGTTTGCATAGATTTGAGCAAGCTGTTGTTGAGCTTGTGGAGCAGTTTGGGCAGGTTCTAGTGAGAACTTGAAAAGCATATTTGAGACAAGTCTTGGTGAAGACTTGGGTGAAGATCAAGCAAGCTTTTAGTGAAAGCTTGTGAACCACTTCTGTGAACTAGATTTGAGGACCTATTATGGACAGAGATTGGTGCAGACTTGAGGACAAATTTGTGCCAGACCTAAGGACTATTTTTGGTGCTGATAAGAAAAAGAGATCGAGGACATTTGTGCTAGACCGAAGGACTGTGTTTAGTGCAAATTTGAGGACCAGCTTTGAGATGATAGAGTTGAGGAAAGTGGTCTCCAGCAAGAGCAGGGAAGACAGGTGTCTTTTGTGGACAAAGTTCCATTTGCTAAGGGCAGCGGAGGCAGAGGTCTTCTATAGGATCACCCGCCAAAGCATAGTTAGGGGATTGGTGTCTCCTTTGGGTTAGTACCCATAAATATTGTAATCGGGAAAGGTGTTCCTAGAATTTTATTTGATAAAATTAGTGAAATATTTTATCTGTAAATTGGTGTCTTTTACGTGTGTGATGATTTGTACATTGCTTGGTTTCTGCTATTGATATTGCCATTGATATATTGAATAATACTGATTGGGATGATAAAAGTTAAAAGTGGTCTTATACTATTCACCCCCCCTCTTAGTATAAGCTTGTGTTCTTCATTTGGTATCAGAGCAGGTTCCTTCGAAAATTTTAATAGCTTGAAGGAAGATCTTACAAGAACACAAATGGCAAGGAAAGGCAAAAGCAAAACCATAAGACACAAGAAGAAAAAAACACACATGGTCATGAAAGAAAATGAAGATGAACTCAATGTTGCTGTTTTGGGAAGAAGGATCGAAATAGATTCAAGAGATGAATCAAACAGTGGAGAACAGGCCAGATTAATAAATTTTTACACCAGTTGTGGGAAGACAGGTCACTTTGCAGCTGATTGCTCACAAGGTAGAGAATGTTTTGTTTGTGGTCAACTCCGTCATGATAAACATCATTGCCATGGGTTTAGTAGCAGTGAAGATGAAGATGATCCATTCAAATTTGGTGAAGAAACAGACTCAGAACAGGAATGTGATAAAGAAGAAAGTGATGCAGAAACAAATTGGAAACAAAAACTAATTTCAACTCTGAGTAAAAAGGTTGAGGATGCAGAAGATATAATCACCAGTTTGAAAGCACAAACAGAAGAATACAAGAAAATTTTTGAAGATCTCGAAATGCAATTAACCAGGAAAACAAAATATTGTAGTAAGCTAGAAAAAGAAATTAACGATGTAAGAATGCAGACAGAAGAAATGAGTAATAAAGTTGATATATGCAGCAAACATGAAGAGGAATCTAACAAAGTTGTTAGCAATATGAAGCTGAAAATAGAAGAGTCCAAAAGGAGTGAAGAAACTCTCAGGTCTCAGATCAATGAGAAAGAGACTGTTTGTTGCAAACAAGAATAAGAGATTGTGTCATTAAAGAAACAACTAGAAGAGGCCAATACAAATCTTAAAATCAAAGATGAGCATAGCAATCAAGGAAAGAGGTATTCTCACAAGCACAAGAAGAGTTTCTACCTAGACAAAGCAAGTAAGTGTTCTAGTAGTGATAGTGAAAGTTCTTCTAGTGATAATAAAAATGAGGATGGTTCAGAAAACTGTAAGGAAGATGCATGTATGGTTTTTGAAAAAGGTAGAACCTCTAGTGATACGAAATCTGAAAACGGCCTTGTTGATTCAGAAAGCAAACAAATAAAGAATCTTGAAAGTGAACCTACTAATGCTCTTAGTGCTTTGAAAAAGGAAAGAAAGAAAAATGCTAGACTCAAGGATAAGTTAGATGAATGGTGTATGGAGAGAGATGATCTTATAGAAAGTCTTGATGTCTCTATGGCTAAGACACAAGAACTCAAAGATGAGTTAGAATCCAAGGTTCTTGAGTGTAGTGAGTTAGAACAGAAAATGGCTTCTTTGAAAGAAGAAACCAAGGAGTATAAGGATAAGCTATACAGGTTTCAAGACAGCTCTAAAAAGGTTAAATCACTCATCAAAGGTCAAAGAAAACCAACAGATAAAACAGGTCTTGGTTTTGTTAAGCCGCACAAGGAACAAGTTGGGGAATCTAGCAAGAGATTCCAAAAGGAAGAGAGTTCTCATGAAGAAATTACTTCAGATCATGAGTCCATGAGTGATAGATGCACAGAAACAAAAAACAAAACTCAGATTGAGAAGAAGAAGTCTTTGGGACCCAAGAGGTCGAATAAAAGAAAATCTCACGACAGATGTTTTGCGTGTCACAGGTTTGGTCACATGGCTGTACATTACATGGCTCAAGTGAAGAAAGTAAACGACAAATTTAGAAGTGCTAGATTATTTCAAGGGTATTGCTTCTATTGTCATCAGTTCGGGCACAAGGCAGTCTATTGCGAGATAAATAACAGGAACAGGTTTGATCAAAACAGGTTCGACCAGAACAGGTTTGGGCAGAACAGGTGGTTTCAAAGAACAGGTATGCCTCAAAGAAACAACATTGTTATCTGTTATAAGTGCAACAATGAAGGCCATACAGCTAGACAATGTAGAGCTGAACTTCCTAGGTACAGGAACAGGAACAGTGGTATGAACAGGTCCAAGGATCAAGGCATGGATAAAAATAAGAATGATAACAGGAACAGGAACAGGAACAGGAACAAGAATATGGACAAAGAGTTCAAGAGAAGGCCCGACAAGGAAATTTTAGATGCTGATGATGATCAGTGTCTAATGGGAGTTTTACTCCCACCCCAGAATTAATCATCTCATTTGGATGTGGGGGAGGGACTAAGCTAAGAGGCTCATTCTTAGTTTCGAGCCCCAAAGGTGACCCTTTGCCATTGATGACAAAGGGGGAGAGATATGAGTAAGGGGGAGAGCTTCAAGTGAAGAAGAAAGCTTCAAGTTAGGGGGAGCAAAAACCTCAATTGTAGATTCTCAGTTGTTGGATCAATAGGGTTCAGTTTTGACTCTTGAGTTATGTTTTCAGTTAAGGTTTGCCATCAATGACAAAGGGGGAGATTGTTGACAATTTTGGGTACATTGGGTACATTGCCTTTACTCTAAGTGTAGATGTTGTCATTGATGTCAAGAAGGTCTTGAAGCAAGTTGGTTTGATGTCAAATAATGTGTCTTGATGAAGGTTTTAGCATGGACAGTGAGTTTCCAAGAAGATCAGAGTATCCCAGTTGCAAAATATCAAGAAAAAGACAAGTAAGAAAAAGTATGTAGGCAACTGGAAAAACTGTCATGATTTTGTGACATGTTTGAGGAGAGAGAAAGTGTTGGCAAAACTATCACGATTTCGTGACATGTTTGAGGAGAGAGAAAGTTTGGGCGAAAGTGTCATGATTTTGTGACATGCTAGAAGTCAAAGACAAAGCAGGCAAAACTATCGCGATTTCCCGACATGTTGGCAGGGAAGAAGAGCAGATGGAAAGTGTCGCGATTTCGTGAAATGTCGCATTTTTTTGACTTGGACAGTGCAGAAAGGCAGAGAAAGAAAATTTTCATGATTTCGTGACATTTTGCAAAGGAGGCTATACGAACGAAAAAATGTCACGATTTCGTGACATATTGCAGAAGAAAGAGTCCGCAGTGTAAGCTGTCACGATTTCGCGACAAGATTGAAGAGAGAGAAAGTGATTCAGGAACTATCACAATTTTGCAACATGATGGAAAGTACCAAGTAAGGGTTGTCACATTTTCATGACATGTTGTAGAGGTTGAGTTGAATACTGTCACGATTTTGCGACATGCAACAAAGAGAAGAGCCTGAAAGGAGAAGCGTCGCGATTTCACGACAGGCAGTGGAGAAAGCGTACGGAAGCCAGAAGTGTCACAATTTCATGATAGGTAGTGGAGAAAGCGAACGAAAGCCAGAAGTGTCATGATTTCATGACAAGTTGCAGGGAAATATTTTTGAAAGCTGAAAGTGTCACGATTTCGTGACAGGCTACAAAGAAGTTGTACGGATACAGAAAGTGTCACGATTTCGTGACAGGTTGAGTTGGCAGCTTGCAGTTGGAGAAAGTGTCACGATTTCACGACAAAAATAGTTAGCAAGTATTAAACAGAAGAAGCATCATGATTTTGCAATGAGTTGAAGAAGGAAGAACTCAAAGGCGAAAGCATTGCGATTTCGTGACAAGTTCTAGTTTCACAGGCATATGGCAGAAAAGAGCTTAGGTAGCAAAAGCATCGTGATTTCATGACAGAGTTGCAGATGATGTTAGCAGAAGTAGATGTGTCATGATTTCATGACAAAAGTTGAAAGGAAGACCATGAAGACTAAAGTGTTGCGATTTTGCGACAAAAGTGAGATGACGTCAGTAAGAGGCAAAGGTGTTGTGATTTCACGACAGAAGCTCAAAGGAAGTCAACAAAGGCCAAGGTGTCATGATTTCATGACAGCAGGCTATAGAAGGTGTATGGCTGTAAAAATGTCATGATATCGTGACATGTTGAAGTTTCACGCCAGAAGCTACAGGGAGGCAGTGGAGCTGACAGAGTTAAATCTGGGTCGACGCAGTGTAGGGTTTTGCGTCGACGTTGTTTTAGGGATGTGCAACCGACTAAGATCAAGGTTCTAATATTGAGATTGTGAGTATAAAAGGAGGGCTGCTTTAAGTGTTTGGTATCAATCAAGTGTGCATCGAATGGGCACTTAAAGTGTGAAGTTCGCAGATAGTGTGCAAAGAAGAAGTTTTCGATCATCGAGAGCAGAGTGCGAAATTCGATAGTAGTGTATAGAGTGCATTTCATCGAATCTTCTAAGTGAGAGAGATCGTAGAAGGAAGCAGAGTGTGCGAAGATAGTGTTGTTGTGATTGCGCGAAGGTGCATAGGTTGATGTTTGATCGAGTGCGACTATGTTTACACAGATTTGAGCAAGCTGTTGTTGAGCTTATGGAGCAGTTTGGGCAGGTTCTAGTGAGAACTTGAAAAGCAGATTTGAGACAAGTCTTGGTGAAGACTTGGGTGAAGATCAAGCAAGCTTTTAGTGAAAGCTTGTGAACCACTTCTGTGAACCATATTTGAGGACCTGTTGTGGACAGAGATTGGTGCAGACTTGAGGACAGATTTGTGCCAGACCTAAGGACTGTGTTTGGTGCAGATAATGAAAAGAGATTGAGGACATTTGTGCTAGACCGAAGGACTGTGTTTAGTGCAAATTCGAGGACCAGCTTTGAGGTGATAGAGTTGAGGACAGTGGTCTCCAGCCAGAGCAGGGAAGACAGGTGTCTTCTGTGGACAAAGTTCCATTTGCTAGGGGCAGTAGAGGCAAAGGTATTCTAGAGGATCACCCGCCAAAGCATAGTTAGGGGATTGGTTTCTCCTTTGGGTTAGTACCCATAAACATTGTAATCGGGAAAGGTGTTCCTAGAATTTGATTTGATAAAATTAGTGAAAGATTTTATCTGTAAATTGGTGTCTTTTACATGTGTGATGATTTGTACATTGCTTGGTTTCTGCTATTGATATTGCCATTGATATATTGAATAATATTGATTGGGATAGTAAAAGTTAAAAGTGGTCTTATACTATTCACCCCCCTCTCAATATAAGCTTGTGTTCTTCAGAGTTTCATGAGTCCAAAAGAGAAAAAGGAGCCAAGGCACCAAGATGTCATGATTTTGCGACATGATAGAGTTTCATGGGTCCAAAAGAGGAAAAGGAGCCAAGGCACCAAGATGTCACGATTTCACGACATGATAGAGTTTTGCGGGTTTGAAAGAGGAAAAGGAGCCAAGGTGTCAAGATATCACAATTTCGCAACATGATAGAGTTTCATTGAACAAGTGAAAAAAAATAGAAACAATTAAATACACTTTCAGAAGGATGTGTCTTGGCAACTAGTGGCAGACAGTGATTGAAGCATAAAATCTTAACCTCTTACCATTGGCAATTTGATTCCTTCCTTGACCAATAGAAGCCATGTATAAATAGATTGACATATTTTTAGTAATAAATATTTCATAACTGATTGAAGATCGTAGAGTTTGTTAGCTATCAAAAAATTATTACATAGAGTATATATAATAGGGAGTGCACCTAAAATAGGGGTCGGCTCTTAGACGTTTACAAGACTGGATGTATGTACTCTAAATTTAAGCAATGAAATATGCTTCTATTGGCTTCTAGTTTGTTGTGCGCAAATGTATGTATGCATGTTTGATGCTTCTATTTACATTACTGAAATACACTATATTTATTTTATCATATGGATTCATTCGCGTTATAAACAATATTGATGGATTTAATAACCTTATACATACATGTGTTAGATTAATATCTAAATCACATTAAGGAACCATGATTTTTGGATGAAGATATAAAAAACGCTTAGACTGCGAGTTACATGTATTTGTCATTGTTGTTTAATCTGCACCATAATAAAAATTCTAACAACAGCTATATTTCCCTTCCTTTCAATAAATTTCTCTCTTCCCTTTTCTTATAAAAAACCACCAAGGAACTAGCCTTCTCTGAATATTAGATGGAATCCCTTTGAACTTAGTTTGTCTACTCAATTTTGGTAAGGTCATGGGTGCGATTACAACCATAGGTTGATTTTGTCCCAACAATTTTTGGTACACCTGGTGGGACCAAAATCCCACAACATTTTACATTTCAAAGGTTCAATGTTTGTCTTTATTCTATTTAGATCCAAATAAATCACCTAGTGACTCCGTTCAAAGGTATAGACCCAATAAATACCTTATATTTTTGTTTGGTTAAATATCGCAAATATCCATATTTATGATAACTAGATCCAAAGCAAAAAAAATTGAAGAGCCCGAGTTACACCTTGGTAGCCTTAGGGTTCATATAGTTTTATTTGCTAGATCAAACCCACCTACTACCAGTATCACCAACCTTACACCTGTTATTTTACCCAACATCGTTATTGGCATATCTTCAAGTATGATCGCTAAAAATTCTAAGGCACAAGCAAAAATAGTAACTACAATGGTTGCACCTCCTCCAGCTTACCTCACATGGAATCACATGGGTCCTCTGAATCTAACAGCTTAAAATTCGATTCTTGTTGTAGTTTTGAAGGCGTTTCCCTCCTATGATGGTACAAGTAAGACAAGTTATGAGCACTGTCTAGATGTTACCTATTTAGAAACCATATACAACATCATATAGTAATATGTGATGATCATATTATTGGTCATTTCCCTGAAAGGAAAAATGCTCTACTAGTATAGAGCACTCCCTATTCAAACTATTACTAGTTGGACTGAACTCGCTGGTAGGTTAGTAGATGAATTTAACCAACATGCAGATCCTTTATCCTTACTCAACCAGTTCACCATCATTCAAAAGCATCCTCAAGAGGAGATAGTAGATTTTAACATCAGATTTAGTCATACTTGGGAAAGAGTGCCTGATGGGCTGAGATCGACCAGCGAACAAGTCGTATACTATTATCTAAGGGCTTTTGATTTTGATATCAGTATGATTATAAGGAAATCATGGGTACTCACTTTCCCTAATATATTTCAAGAGGTATCCAAAGTGGAGAAAGACCTCATTGCTACTGGAAGGTTCCCACCAAAGGTAGTAATACCAATTTTCCTAGATATTCCTCAAACTTCTAGTACTAGCTCCTCAAGTTCTTTTCATTATCATAGCTTAGAGCTTCAAAAAAGGGGTGGGAAACCATCTATTATAGTGATACAAATGCCTCATAATTTCCTAGCATTAACCCCTAGTCTTGCGGTTTCTTTTCTACCTGCACCACCTACTCAATTGGCCCATGAACCTCAACTTGTCGTCTTACTCAACATGCAATCAACAATGAAGAATTTGATTAATGAGATCACATTGATGAAACGAAGGGAAGCTAAAAGAATTTTTAAACCAAGAAGGTTCCCACAAGTGATGAGAGACCAAGCTTCTTCGAGTAACAAGGGTTAGGAAATATCAAGTGTGGTTTATGCAAACAATGAAGAAGAATTTGTGGCTCCTTCCACATATTATAACTATTGGTGTTCTACATATAATGACCTGCATGGAGAAAGTTCATGTATGATTCATCAACACTATGTACATAAAATAACTATTGAAAAGATAGAAAAAACCTTGAAGGGACATGTGAACATGATCAGAGAGGAGAACCACAATTTCATGATGCCTTCAGTAGAGCAAGTTGTTGTTCTAACAAGGTCGGGTAAGAAACCTCTGCTAGTCTATCCCTAGGAACTCTAGCCTTTGAGTTTTCCCTTAGTACCTAAAGATATTCCTAAAAGGGATACCTATAATGAAAAAAAGACTCAAGTCCCCGCCTAGAACACTGGATCAAAAGTATGTAAAGATTCTACCCCACAAAAAGAGGTAGAGACTCAAGAGCAAGCTAAGGAAAAGTTAAGATTCTTGTCTCTGACAAAGATATAGAGAACATAAGCAAATCAAGGGTACATAAATAGATATAATATTTTCAATAAAGAGAGAGAAAAGAGTGCAAATTCAATTTCCTTAAATATAGTAGAGGAAATGAAGAAAACTCCTTCGAAAGCAAGTATGTATGATGCCCTGCAGTTTCTCGACCAAATTAACCTATTGCAAAAATATTTAAGATCAATGAAAGGCAAAGGTAGGAACCCCTCTTACTCAAATACAGGTCAAGCAAACCTGAAATCTACTACTAGAAAGAATAGACCACCCCCCTTCTATCTATCTCTTCAAATGGAAGGATGGGTTGTACATAATTGCATGATAGATTTAGGTGTTGCTACCACAATAATACCAAAAGAGTGTGTGACATTATGGGAATGGAATACACTAGGAGCAACCCAAGATTTCTATATTTGGATGGCACTCTAGTCAATATTATAGAATTAATCAAAGAAATCCCTATAAAACTTCATAGAATGCCCCAAATTGTAGTGATACAAGAAGTGGTGGTAGTGGATTTGGAACCATACTTTGGCATGTGTTTATCCAGAGAATTTATGGCTAAGATAGGAGGAAATATATCTTTAGACTGTTTTCATTTGGAAATTCCTTTCAAAGGTATAAGAATCAAGATATTTAATGAATAACCATCCACATTCCACATAGAAAAGACAAAAGAGGCTGATACTATAAACACGATGATAGATAAATTAGAAGACCTCAATCTAATGGAAGAGACCTTGGAGGAACTTCAAACAGAAGACCAATTCTCTCTAAAAAAATTCAATGCTATGGTAGAAACCGAGATGGGAAGTTACTCTATTATGAAGCCAAAAAAAGATAAGCGGCTCCCGCTTTCAGATAAGACAAGCCTACTAATTAGCTCTAGAAGCTTTTATTTGATGGTACTAGATGCAAAAACGGAGCTGGTGTTGGCATAGTGCTAATTTCTCCTATAGGTAAAGAGAAGGTTTATCTTATAGATTGAATTGGATATGTACAAACAATGCAACTAAGTACAAAGCACTTTGTTTAGGTCTAAGAAAAGTTGAAAAGCTAGGTATCAAACAACTACTGATATATGGGGATTCAGAACTCATTGTGAATCAAGTCACATAAAAGTGTGTAAGTAAACAACACTATATTAAAGCGTATAGAAATAAGGTGTGGGACCTCCTGGAAGCCTTTGAAGCTTTGAGCATCAAAGCGATTCCTAGAGAGAAAAATATCCATGCTGATTTGTTAGCTTCTATAGGATCAAAATTTTACCCCATCAACAATGTCATCCAGAAGTCCAAAATAGTAAGGCTCATATACAGACCCTCTGTGCTAGACAAAAATATTTTCTAGCAAGTATTTGAAAGCGATGAGCAAATATTGGATTTCTTAACCTATGAAATGAATTGCTCAAGTGGAAAAATTCTAGAAGACAAAGAAGAGGAAGGCCTAATCCAATTAAAAAATTACCATATTCCAAAGGGGTTGATCACCCTTGAAATCCTTTTTGATAATAATGACCGAGTAGTAGGTCACAAAATAAAGGTTGATAAGCACTGGTACAAGGATATTCAATTAGAGCTAGGAAAAATGATCAAAGTTGGAGTTAATTGTACATAAGAAGAGTTAAACCATATCAGGAAATTATGCAAGAAATTCCTAGATATTATTGCTTGGGTGTATAGTGATCTCAAAGTATACAGGAAATAAACCATCTAGCACACCATTGATTTGGAAGAAGATGCAAAGCCTTTCAGGCAAAAGCAAAGGCATGTTAATCCAAAGATAGAAGCGTTAATGAAACATGAGTTGTTAAAGCTCCTTGAAGCCAAAATAGTATACCCCATTAAACACTCTACCTGGGCAGCTAATCTAGTCCGAGTTAGAAAAAAGAATGGAGATATTAGATTGTTCGTAGAATTTAAAAATTTAAACAAAGTTTCTCTGAAATATCATTACGCACTTCCACAGATAGATCAAATTATGCATACAGTAGTAGAGGTAGAGAGATTCTCCTTATTAGATGGATTCTCTAGTTAAAATTAGCTATAGGTTAGAGATGAAGATCAATACAATACTGCCTTCACCACTAAGTGAGGGACATTTGCATATCAGAGGATACCTTTTGGTTTATCCAATGCAGAAGCAAATTTTCAAAGGGTAATGGGTGTCACTTTCGAAGAACTTGCTAATAAGATCATAGTCATATACTTATATGATATGGCAGTCTTCTTCAACCATAAATAAAACCATGTGGAACACCTAAGAAAAGTATTTTAAAATTACAAGGAATTTGACATATATTTGAACCCAAAGAAATCCATATTTAATGTAGAAGAAGGAATTCTACTTGATCATGTCATCTCAAAAGTTGGATTGGCCATCGATCCTAACAAAGTAAAAGCACTTTTGGAACTTTCCCTACCAGCAAACAAGAAAGGCTTACAATATTTTTTTGGATAGATAAATTTTTTATGCAAGTTTATAGCAGATTTTGCATAGATTGTCAAACAAATGATATAATTGCTAAAGAAAGATGCCCAATTCAAATGGACAGATCTGAGAAAAGAAGCTTTCAAAAAAATAAAGGAATAAAAATCTCAAGCACCTATGCTTGTTAACCCTGATTACTCCAGAAGATTTATTTTATATATTTTCAGAGAAGATAAAAGTTACGCTGCAGTTCTCACCCAGAAAGAAGTTGACAATGAAGAAAGGCACATAGTCTTTCTAAGCTAGACCATGCAAAATCATGAGAAGAGATATAACTTCATCAAAAAACAAGTGCATGTAGTCATGAAGTCACTAAAGAAGTTCAAGCACTTCCTATCACAAAGCAAGATCATTGTCTATGTGATACACCCTAATGTTAGAAATTTTGTAATACATGGAGAACTTGGTGAGAAAAGAGCAGGCTGAGTAACAAAGATACAAGAATATGATGTAGAGATACATAGAAACAGTTGGTCATCAAATCTGCCTAGGAAAAGATTTGGGTAAATGAATGCGCCCTAGACCTGGACCAACATTGAAAGGCCGAAGAGAAGAGATGCTCCTCGTGCCAATCTTCGAAGAAGGCTGGCTCCTATACTACACTACTTCGGTGTTTAAGATAAGGGTGTAGGAAAGAGGTAAACAAAGTAAGGGTGTAGAGAAGAAATAAAAGAGTAAAGGAAGAAATTTTAGTAGTTTAGTGGTGGGAAAGAACCAGAAGCATGATTACTAGCCAATAACTTGGAACAGTAGCAAAGAAAACCAAGAATAAACGAAATGAACACAATATTAGCCCTCCTATGTATCCTCTGGATGAGTTCCAAGATTCTCCTTTCCCTTTCACCGAAATTCAGGGTTCAGAGTAACGATGATTAAGAAAAGTGAATATAGCAAAAACACTATTCACAGGCAGCATAAAAGAAGGCCAACACAACGTCTTTCTCTCCTATGTATCCTTTGGGAAAATTTTAGGGTTTAGTCCCCAATCACACACCTAAATCCAGAGTTCAGAATTACAGTATGCAAATAAATAAATATGAAATAAATAAATGCGAAAGGCAGCATACAAGAGAGAAATGGAGCCCAAAGCTCTTTAGTATTAATCGTAGAAATGCAAGTTACAATAGCTTTCTAGCAGAAATTTCCCCCCTTTTTACATTACAATGCCTGGGTTTTTATAGAGGACCCGACCCTCTGAGCCATAATTGCACAAAATGGAGAAGTACACCCTCGAAACCTGAGAAGTCGGCTCCTCACGTCCCTCGTGATTGAGCTCTCAAATATGTTGCCAAAACTAGAAACTATGACCCGGTCAGATGTGGAAACTTGCATTAATGAGTTGTCTGAGCATCCTTGGCTTCTGGGTGCAATACTCAAGTGGTCGACATGCTTGTCAGGCTCTTCTTCAGAGACTGATACTTCGTTTCCAATTGCCAAAAATGCGCAATAGGCTTATCGGGCATGAAAAAATGCATTTATGAGGCACTTGATTACCTCGGGAAAATACCTAGCTTGGAGCGCATGCCTTTTGAAGCACTTCACTAAATTTTCATTCACTCTTCACTTCACAATGGATTCGAGCTGAAGTAGATCCTCCTTGATTTGCACTTCACATGGAGGAGCTTCGCAAAACAACTTCGGGGGTGGTGAGAGCCAAAGTAGATTTCTTCCTCAAATTGGGGTCTTCACTTCTCGTTGCTTCATTGTGCCAAAACTGCTTCGGTGAGGTCCTTCGCCCAAAGTAGATACTTTGCTGATGAGTCTTTGAAATGCTTCATCACGATCCTTTTTCAAAATTACGGTTTGGGGGTATTTATGCCGAAGTGCATTCTTGCCTTCAAAATGCATTTTTTCTACTTCTTCGGGTGAAAGTACTTCGCATGAAATTTTTCCGAAGCAGATGCTTCGCAATGACTTTCGGTCAAGTAGAAATGGTTCATTGGCGTGGGGGCCTAAAGTGGGTGCTTCGACGGATTTTCGGTGAAGTATTTTCAATGTTGCGCTCCTTCAAATCCCGCTTCGCAAGTTTCTTGCCCGAAGTAGTCTTTTGAAGTGCTTCGGGCCCAAAGTAATTTTATTTCTTCTTCCTTTGCATTTTGCTTTGGCAACACCGCTTCGCAAGATTTTCGCCCAAAGTACCTACTTGAAATACTTCGGGCCCGAAGTAGTTCTTTCTTGCCTTAGCCAATTTAGACCGTGATTTTCCTTTGGTGAAGCTGTTCTCGTGAAATGCCGCTTGAATTTCACTTCGCAAAACTTTGGCCCAAAGTAGCTACTGGAAATACTTCGGGTGCAAAGCTATTTTTTATGCCTTGCTAGAATTTCTTCTTCGGCAACGCTGCTTCGCAAGGTTTTTGCCCGAAGTAGTTGTTTGAGGGACTTCGGTCCCGAAGTAGTTTTTATCATTAACGATTTCTTTCGGCAAAGCTATATTCCTTAGCTTGTTTGGCAACGAAGCTCTTTCTTCTTCATTTTATGTATAAGGGGGTGGCAGGGAAAGCCAAAATTGCTGCATGCTTGATGTTGTTTTAAAAAAAAAAATTATAAATTAAAAAACTTTCAAGATTATTTTTACCCCATTGTGCAATGTGAAAAAATTGTCAACATTCTTGGCGGCTCACGGGGCAATGAGCTCGTCTCGGTGGGAGAACCCTTAGCCTTGATCCATTGGGCTAGAGTTACCTCCAGACCCTTCTCCCTTTTCTATCTCCTGGGTGCTTCCACAACTTGTTCTTCTTATTATTCTTCTCCTTCTTCTCCTTCTTCTGCTGCTTCCTCTGGCATGGCTTCCTGCGGTGGCGATGGGGCAAGGCGATTGTGGATCCTTTTCATGGTTCGACGGACATGAGCCCAGGAACCCTTTGAGAAAGACTCTTGATCTTGCAATGCTTTCACCAAAATGTGGAACTCATCGATTTGCCCTATATCAACATGTTTGGCTCTGGTATACAGATCATTCAGGTAGGCTATAATCTTGTAGTATCTCAAAATGAAATCTGTGATCTACCTTTTTGTTATCGGCTCTGCCCATTTGTCTATCTTCGAGATGTCACCTTCAAACTGAAGCCATGCCGGCTTAAGCTCTTCCTTGGTCAAAAGGTTTCCATCATCATTAGTGAAGCTCAAGAAACCTAAAGAAGAGAGATCCTGGAAATAACCTAGCGATCTGCGTTGCTCATTCTCAAACATGTCCAGGAGGTCCTTCACATTTTGTGCCTTCCTCACCTTTGAAAATAAGGTGCGAACTGTGGCTTGGGCCATGGACCAATCTCTAGCCGTTCGACTCATTGCAGTAGCCTGCAAGTCCTAATATTTCATGCTTTGGATATCAAAGGCTAGTTTGAGTTGACCTCTAGCTTTATGTGTGACCTCATCTATGATTGGCCCTCCTTCGCCAGCGGCACGCTGTGCTTCAATAATATAGGTCAAATTTGATAGAGCACTGGAGGCCTGAGATCTAAAATTTTTAAGCAAGTGTGAACAAATTTCTTTGATCCTGCCTCTATCAAATAGCTCCAAGCCTTATTTTTCATGCAACTGCTGCTGCAACTGCAAGATCTTGCTTTCAAATTCCTTGGCCTTCAGATCATTCTTGATCTGTCTCTATTCTTGGTTCTGAGCTATACACTGCAGTTGTACTATTTTTTGTTTTAGGGTGTGTATTTCCTTCTTCATCAGCTTGCATTTCTCCTCTGAATCCTCCAGCTTGGAGCAGATTCTAGCTAGCTCTTCTTCCAACTTGATGTTGGCACTTTTCACTTCAAATATGCGTTGATTAGCGATGTTTGCATGCACACAAAAAGTTTCAATCCTGACGTGCATAGATGCAGATTCATTATCCACATTCAAATGTTCCAGGTCCTTGGATTTGTCTTGATAATCATAGTCCGTTGGAGTCATTTCATCCAGGGGCTTTTGGACCTTTGGGATATTTTTTACTTTGTGCAACTTTTCGGCCTTCAAATCGAAGACAGCGCACTTTTCCACCTGAGCTACGGAGCGCCCTCTCTTCTTCCTCGCCTCCTTCAACATTTTTTCTATATTTTGTCGAGCTAGGAGTAGCTTCTCAGCTAGAGGGCATTCCTTCATCATGGACAATTCAGATTCAAATAAGGCTGGATCTCCAGCCAAAGGGGTAAATAAATATAAAGAATGAATGGGGGATGCCTTACCAGAAGGTTCGGCGACAGGTGTACTAGGAGTCCTAGCAAGTGCAACAATGCCATGTGAGGTAGGGGAATGAAGAACATGGTTCGGCATTGGGGCACTACCTTCGCCCTGGCTAAGGTCCAAAGGATTGGTGGCGTGGGAAGGCGAAGTGGTAGCAACAAACTTGTCCCGACCTGATGACTTGAGTGGAGTGGGGCTAACGAGATCGATGGTAAGGGGCAACGCACGAAGAGGTGATTGACTTTGTGAGGGAGGGAGAGACTAATGGGGAGACTCGACCGAGACCACGGTAGACACGTGAGAGACCAAGGCAAAGGGTGGAGAATGCGTACCTGCATGCCCTTCTAGTAGAGTAGCTGTGGTGACTTCTTGTGTAATAGGCTCCTACTCTTTTTGGACTTTGGTACTCCCGACTTCCACAACTTCTACTTCGAGGTCTCCCTCTTGTTGGAGGAGTTCCTCCACATCAATGACGTCCATGTCTGGGACTATCTCGGCACTTGGTGGCCCCGCATCTTTGATATTTATTTCGATCGGGCCTGATGTAGGTTGTCCGACTGGAGCACTTGGGAGCTTTGTGCGGGGTCACTTTGGGTGGCTCGAAGGCACTTGAATTTGCTACCTCTTTCTTTTCTTTCTCTCCAGTGGTTTCTTCGACTCTTCGGCACTTGTGTCATGGATTTTCGATGGTCCCTGTGGTAGTGCCTCTGGTGTAGCTTCATATTCTTCCTCTTCTTCCTGTTTCGAGGCATCTCTAGCTCCTTTTGGGCTTTCACCTGATCTTGGGGTAGCTGGAGGAACAAATTCAGTGAAGGATATGGACTTCCAAGTTTGAACATTGGCTTCATAGACAATTGTGGTCTTTATCCGAGTAAAGTTAGGATTCATTTTTTTGGATGGCTCTCATTATCCACACCCTTAATTTTTCCTCGCTCCAATTATTCAATTCTTCCTTTAAATCATCCTTTGCCTTTCTCCAAAATGTGGAGCCTGGAGTTGGGAGGGGGTGTTGGTCAGGGTCAAACTCGACCTCCATGGGGTAAAATTCATGCCAGGGAGGCAATGTTCTCATCCTCTCCAAATGCCACTCCAGATCCTTCCCATTGGGATTATTTCTTTGTTCCACAATTTTAGGGTGGGGGCAGATGTGGAAATTCTTGAATTTTAAGTGATCCCTCATCATTCCCAAGGGATCATAGAGCCATTGCTGAGGAATCTAGAGCAATCCAAAATTGGTAAGTTTTTCCCCCAGAAAAATGTTATGTTTTAGGGCAAACACTTCAATTACCCCTATTATGAAGGGGAAGTCGTAGGTATGTGCCCATTTCCGACCATGGCCATACAAGGAGTTTGTAGCGTCGCTCTGTCGAGCGACCTCCAACATGAATTGATACTTGAAGGGGTAAACTGGTAGCAAGAAGGGCTTCCCAATGAAGTCAAAAATACGAATTATGAGCCCTTGCGTCAGTTGAAACATGTCTCCCCTCTTCTCCTGCACCACTCTATCTCTCAAACTGAAGGGCACCCGAGGGCAAGAGCCCTTCAACAAATGCATGGCGAGTCCCAAAAATTGTTGATTAAAAGAATAATAGGACTCTGTCCTCAATAGGAGGGGAGTCCACTGGTACATCGACAGAGGATTTCCATCCTTGTCGCTTGGAGAAATGGCGATATGGGGGAATCACTTATGTACTTGGTAGAAAAACAACCATACAAGGAAAGAACAGGGTGCAAAGTCCTGGCTCGTTGTCGAATTCTTCATGCTGGTGAGCCGTGTATGTAGGGTTTGGGCCACCCATTCTACCTAATCAAAGAAAACTGGGTTAGTGTTTGGTCTTGAAGCATCAAGGGCATAGAATTCCCCTCTCGAAATACATTTGGCCAAATACACCTTCCAGGGTTGCACCGAAGCATCTGTCGATAGGCCCGCCACCCATGCAATGATGGAGAAAATATCGATGTTCTTGAATGCCGCCAAGGGTAAGGGCATTTGGGGCAGCTTGCTTGAAGGGAGCCCGCTTTTGAGGTTCTCGTGCAAAAATTTCAATATGAAGTTGTTGGAGGTGAACCTCTCCATCTGTTCGCTCAGAATGACATTGCGAATGGAATAGCCCTTGGGCGGACCTTGTTGTGGCATGAAAGCTGCTTGCACATCTTACTTCAAAATTGAAAATAACTTATGGCCTACAGCATCCAACACTTGCCTGGAGGCAGGCTGGTAATTTTACGCGATAGCATAGGTTAGTTTAGGATAGTGGTGAGCAGGTGGGGTCAAATACCAGTAAATCTGAGAGTAATATGCAGCAGCTCTCTTATTTTCTAGGGTGAGTCTGCTCGTCATAAACTCAATGGTGCATCGGAGGTCGACCACACCCTTAGAGAGCTCTGTGTCTCTAATTTTTTCCCACCCATCAATTGGTGGTTATATAAGCCGCTCCTCCTCAGAGTCATCTCCTTCCTCTATCGACTGTTTTTTTGGGCGAGGGGTGAGATTGATCTTCTTTGGTGTATGATTTTTCTCTTCCTTGCCCTTATTTGTTTTTTTGGGGCCTGCTACTTCGGGCTCCTTCCCCTTTTCCTTAGAGATTTTCTTTCCCATTGTGAAAATGAGTGGCGGCTGAGTCCTTGATATGGAGGGCTTTGACGTAAAGGGCTTCGATGCACAGGGTGGGAGGATTGCAGAATAATCGAAGGCTCTTAATCTTGTATGAACTGATGGATGAATAACCTTCTCCCTGCTAGGGCCTCGCGTTTTATAGCCTTAAAAGGCAACTACTTGAATTTATGGCACCTACCATAATTAAACTTACGCTTTGGACGGAGGAGATTGCCATGCTCTTTGATTGGCTCTACAACGGCGTAGTACACGGGGCCACATGTTTTGATGATTATGCCTTGCATTGGAGATGCAACCCGCTACCACCTCGTACCTAGGGGTGAGATTTTCTCTTAACCAAATCGCCTTAGGATGTGCTCCATCACTTTTGCCTTAAATTCATCCGCTTCGAACTCTTTTCATGGTTGTTGTCTACACGTTCTTCGAGACATGTTTTAAATGCTTCCACTTCGACGAAGTTGAAATCGTCATTGAAAATGCTTCACGGTGAACCTTTGGTGTAGGCTATTTTTCAACGCTTCGGGCCCGAAGTAGTTATTTCTCACCGTGTCACTTGGAAAATACTTTGTGGAATATTGACCCCCCCCCGAAGCTCGTCTTCTTGGAAAATACTTTGCAAAATTTTTGCTCGAAGTAGATGCTTGAAATGCTTCGAGTGCGAAGCTCTTTTCATTCCTACTTTTCCCTTTGTTAATGCCTTCGGTCTTCCGAGGACCTTTTGAAAGCCAAAGTGTTTCGCTGCGAAGCATCTTACGTCAGTTGCTTCACACTAAAATTTGCCAAAGTTTGTCCCTCTTGGAAAATGGTTCGCTGGATTTCCTTTGAAAACTGCTTCGGTCATACTCCTTTTGCGAAGCATTTTTCATGCCTTGGTTTCAAATTTTGGGTTCGGTTCTTTGAGGCCAAAGTGCTTCACTACGAACCTCCTTGTAATCGCTAATTCGCACTCAGAGTTCCCAAAGGAGATTATGGATTGTAACATTTAGTTTTTGCAATCTCGAAACAGGATGTATATACACAAATGAAAAATTATATACAAAAGTACATACACATTTTTTTTTTTTTAGTGTTTTACCTCAACGATGAAAAGTCTTTAGATGAAGACCATTAACAGAAATTGGTAATACCTGGCCATTTGCATCTTTGAGGATGAAAGAGTTGGCTGAATTCACCTTCATGATTTTGAATGGTCCATCCCAGAAAGCATCCAACTTGTCGTGATTTCCAGGCTTGGCCTTCCAGGAGTCCCACTTCCATACCAGATCTACCACTTTGAATGTGCGATTGGAATGATTTCTTCTTGAACCAATCTCGGGTGACCTGAGCATGTTTAGCGAAGCTCTAGTAAGCCTTCTCACGATCTTCCTCCAGCTGTAGTAGCTGAGCTAGTCTGTTTTCCAAAGGGTTGACTCCTTCTTCTTCTAACAACTGTAATGCAGGGATCTCTATATGGGTAGGTAAGATGGCCTCCTTGCCCTAGACTAGGGCATAAGGTGAAGTCTTGATTGACTTCTTGATAAAAATTCGATCGACCCACAAGGCATGATCTAGAAGGAGATGCCAAGTCCTTTTGTTCGTTTTTATGAGCTTTCTTAGCACCCTCAACAGAGTCTTGTTGGTTGATTCTACCAAGCCGTTACCTTGTGGGTAGTAATTGGAGGAGACTTTATGATATATCCCATATCGATAGAGGAACTCATTGATTTTGGTGCTTGAAAATCCAGGACCATTGTCAATGAATATTGCTTCGGGAATGCCGAACCGGGTGATCAATTCTTCAAGGAAGGGTATTACAGTCTCCTGATCAGCATACTTTGTGGGAACTGCTTCGGCCCATCTAGTGAAGTAGTTAGTTGTGGTCAAGATGAACTTATGCCCAACGGAGGAGTTCGGTGATATGACCCCTATGAAATCCAACCCCCATTGTTGAAAGGGAGTTTCTACTTGTATCGGTTGGAGAGGCATCGAAGCATTTTTGCTTTGATCGATGAACTTCTGACACTGCTCGCATTTGCGACAAACCGTGAAGGCATCAACGAAGAGTGTGGGCCAATAGTAACCCGCCTTGATGATCTTCAACACCGTTGTTCTTCCTGTGAAGTGGCCTCCGGATAATCCTAAATGAAATTCTCCCAGGACTCTTCTTTTATCATCATCTCTTATGCACCTGAGAAGGACGCCATCAATATTTTTGAAAAATAGGCCTTCGAGGCGTAAGGTATATCGGGAGGACCGCATCCTGAAATGCCTTCACTGTGAAGAATTTAGATGTGAAGGACACCTATCGATATTGAAGTATTTGACTATCTCACTGACCCAGTATTTCTCTTCTTCTTTTGTGAAGCATTCTTCTGCCGGCGAGTCATCCCGCTAAGATTCCGTAGCTTCGGCCGCTACGCTCTTCGCCAGTTCTTGAAACAATGTGCGAATGTGAACCAGTTTTGTAGGTTTGATCTCAATATCAAATTTTTGTATCTTTCTCACCCATCTGACTCTTTTACTACCCAGTTCTCCTTGGATGATGAAATTGCACACATCGAGGTGGATGATGAAGACTGTAACCTGACTTTGGGAGATGAATTGTTTGAACTTCCTAAGAGACTTCATTACTGCATGCACCTACCTTTATATGAAATTATATTTTTCTTCATGAGGGTTTATCACTTGACTTAGAAACACGATGGGGTGCTCTTCGCCATCTTCCCTCTTTTGTGTCAGGACCGCAGAATAGCTCTCAGGTTCTCCTATAGCATATAGGATGAAATCCCGATTGTAGTCAGGTTTGGTCAGGACCGATGCTTGAGAAATTCAGGATTTTATTTCTTTGAATGCTTCTTTTCTCTCCTTCGTACAGATGAATTATGCACCCTTCTTCAAAAGTTCAGACATTGGCTTGATGACCTGGGCAAAATCTCGGACAAACTTCCTCACGAAGTTGATCTGGCTGAAGAAATATTGAAGACCTTTCTTGTCTATTGGGAGTGGGAGTTTCATTAGAGCCTCAACTCTGTTAGGATGTACAACAAGACCCTTTTCTGATATCGCATGTCCCAGCAACTTACTTTTGCTGACTGCGAATATGGACTTCTTCGGATTGATTAAAATGCCAAATTATCGATATTTTTCAAAAAATTGTTGTAAGTGTAAGGGGTGATCCTCCCTTCTTTGGGAGAAGATGGTCATGTCATCTAGATAGATAACTATAACCTTATTCAAGAGCTCGCCAAAAGCTAGATCCATTACCCTCTAAAAAGTGGCACCTGCATTCGAAAGGTCAAAGGGCATTCACTGGTAAGCAAATGTGCTCCACTTGGTAGTGAATGAGATTTTATGATGGTCTTCATCCTTGACCCAAATTTAATTGTATCCTAAAAACCATCGAGTAGGGAGAAGCGTTGAGCCCTAGCCACCGAATGCAAGATCTGATCGATCCGTGGGAGAGGGTAGTGATATCTGAGAGAAGCACGGTTCAGCTTGTGAAAATCCACGCACAATCATATATCTCCATTCTTCTTCCTGACTAGGACTAGATTCGCTACCCAAGAAGAATGTTTGATGGGATAAATTATCTTTGCCTCAAGCATTTTCAAGAGTTCAGCCTTCATCAAGACTTCGATCTTTGGATTGATAGGCCTTTGCTTATGTCGAAAAGGTTTGATCCCCTCCTGCAACTCAATTGTATGCTGGATCAGTTGCTGATCATATCCCTTTAGATCTTGATAAGACCAAGCCACTATGTCGGGATACTTTCTGCACAGGGATCGGATCTGCTCTAGCTCTTTCGAAGTGCAATCTATTCTAAATTTTATTGCTTTTCCAAGCTCAAGTTCTAAATCTTGATATTTCTTTGCATTAAATTTGATCCAGTGGGAAACTGCTCGATCATTCTGATCAAAGAGGCTTTCAAGAGTAATTAATCCCTTGGGAACATGATTATTCTTCAATTGAACTAGCCCTTCATATTCTTCTTCGTCAGGGCTTCTACTCTCAATTGTGGCTACTTCTTGAATCATGAAATTCACAATCTACTCATCACTGTCAAAGACTTGCCAATGTAGATCTCTGTCTGGGACAAAGGGCCTGTAAATCATCATTACAGCCTTATGTTTATGACCATGTCTTCTGCTAGAGAATAATTGGCTGCGATGGATGCTAGAACATCGGCATATCAATTCTTTTCTCTTGGAATAGACTGCAAATTGAGAGATTTGAACTGGTCGAGCAAGTCCCATACCTTGTTTCGGTATGACTTGAGATAGTGCTTCTTTGAAGTGCACTTGTTTGTGACTTGATTGCATACCAATTCAAAATTTCCAAAGATTTGAAGATGCTTTATGCCTAACTTTTCCGCTTTCTTGAGTCCTAGGCATAATGCTTCATATTTTGCTACATTGTTGGTGCAACTCCATACCAACCAATAACAATATTCCTTCTGCCCTCCAGAAGGTGACACTAAAATAATCCCTGCCCCGACGCCGTTTTTGCATCAGGTGCCATTGAAGAATAATTTCCATAGTCCTTCGGCGAAGAGATTATCTTCTGACTTGATGTGTTTCTCAGTCTTGGCGATGGCATAACATCCCATCTTGATTTCTATCATGGCATTAAATTTTGCCAATGAAAACTCATCTTCACAACTTAAATGTGTGAGAGATTCCTCGACCAGATCCACTTGCTCTATTCCTTCCACTATCGCATGCACAAGATCGCTGCTTTCTCCTTTGGACATCTTCTCTACGAGGAAGGTGGAAGGCTTCTCATTGTAAATTTTAATCTTCTTCCCTTTGAATGGAATCTCCAAGAGTGAGAAATCCATAGATAGATATCCGCCTAGCTTCACCATAAATTCTCTCGACAAGCACATGCTGAAGTAGGGCTCGAGGTCAACGACCACCACCTCTTGTATAACTATGATTTGGGGCATCTTGTGTAGTCGAATAGGGATGTCCTTGATCACCCTTATAGTCTTTGTAGACACCAAAATCCAGCCACTTGCAAGTCATCTATACCTTCCTGTCAGCCACGTGTCGGTCATCCACCTTCCCGCCATTATTTGGCCCAATTTCACCCTTTCCCGCCATTATTTGGCCCAATTTCACCTTTCCCGCCATTTTTCATCCCCAAATTTATTTAAATTAATATTTATATATATATATTTTTAATATTTTAATATATATATTTAAATAATAGTTTAAGTGATTTAATCTGAGCCGTCCATCCTTCATTTAATCTCATCCGTCCATCCATCTTAATCCATTCCACAACCAAGATTTATTCTCTACCCTTGGATCCGCTTTAATCTTAGCCACACGTTCAAAGTGTCGTTAAAACCCTAAAGT
The DNA here is from genome assembly GCA_028583015.1 of Wollemia nobilis. Taxonomy (NCBI): domain Eukaryota; kingdom Viridiplantae; phylum Streptophyta; class Pinopsida; order Araucariales; family Araucariaceae; genus Wollemia; species Wollemia nobilis. Next base: position 5,997,065 of record JAQPPZ010000380.1, on the reverse strand, counting down.
GTGCCCTAAGAGTGGATTATAAATCGAGTCACTTTGATGGCTCAAACCCTATGTTTTTCTATCTTCTTCCCTATGTCTTTTGCTACTTCTATCTCTGATTCTAATTCTTCTACTGCTATCTCCTCTCTTCTCTCTATCGCCGCTTCCTCGCCGTCGCTTTCGCCGCCATTCCTTCTGCAAGATTCTCAGAATCTCCCATTCCTGTCGCAAGTGCCCACGGGCGTTTACCCCTTCACCAAGTGCCCACGGGCATTTACCAAGTGCCCACGGGCGTTTAACAAGTGCCCACGGGCGTTTACCTTCAGCCACAGACTCAGACCGACGTCTGTAATCCAGATCCAGAAGCACGCGGGCGTTCGGCGAGTGCACCAGGGCGCCTTCCGCAGCCTATTCTGACAACAACATTACTTCCAGGTGTCGCCTGGTCTAGCTGCGTTAACAGAGAATAGGTATAAATTAGTTTAAAGCAAGTAGCCGTATTTTATGTATTAATCTGTTATTGATTTCCTGCATTCCATTTTTATAAGGTTTTAGATTGTTTCTGAGGGCTCACGCAGTGGAGCCCTCTCATTAATTTCTAACTCCTTGATAGTGTTAATGTGTGTAGGTTTTTGATAATAGATCCAGTTTATTGATGGCACTCGATTAGTCGGAGTGGTCCAAGCAAGGGATACGACAAAGCCCACTCACTCTGTTGGGATTGAAGATACGTTCTTCGAAAGCGCCACCATTCATGCCAGCTAGGGTTTCGGAGAACCCTAGCATAATTTGTAACTGTGTATCACAAATAAAGGGTTACAGGCCCAGTTGTATTCAAAAAGGAGTTTTTAAACTCCATCGATTAATAGAAATCATTTGTTTTGTGCAACTATTTTGTACTCCATTATTGTGGTTTTATCTTTTGTTTGGCGTGTATTTTTAATCTACAAATGGCGATCACGGTGGGACCCCCTAGGGTTTCATATTTTTAAATACTTGCTTTACTAATCTGTTCTTGTTTTCTGTTTCATTTTGCAGGTTCCAAAAATCATGAAATTCGTTGTTCCAGCGAACTAGGGTTTCTGAGCTTGCAGAAAACGCAGCAGACGCAGAGGGGCGTCTGGAAGTCCAATACGAAACGCAGAGGTGCGTTTCAGCCTGTGCAGACTCCCGTGGGCGTTTGAAGTCAGTTTTACAAAAAAGCGTAGGCTTCCAAGTAAGTGCTGTACTTTTTACGTTTTTGGTTTTTCTGCCATATTTTGTTTCTTTTTCAGATCATTACTTTAAAATGAACAAAAACTAAGTAATCTGGAAAAGAACAATTATTTTTAATTACATTTTTCTTTGCATTGCATTATTGATTGTTGCTTGCATTTAAAAAAAAAAAATTTGCATACCTAGCTGCATATTAGAATAGCTACGAATTATTTGTTTTAATTATCTAAGTAGGACTATTGATTGGATGTCAATAGTACTCCTGCCATTGGGTGATTCCAGTCAGAGAAGTGGACGAACCTTCCGGTTGCTCCTTTGATATCTGATATCATTGGTAGGCATGGGGTTTTAAACGGTGTACTCCACTTCTTCAGAGGAAATGACATGTTTTCAGTAGCCTCTTGCTTAGATCATTAGAACTTTTGATTTATAGCCTTGTATGTACACATTAGATAACTAAAACATTTAAAAAAAAAAAAAATTCATTGCATTTTCATATTGCATTTAAAACAGTAATATCTGGATTTCATCACTATGTATTGCTTGAAGTTTAGTGACGGTGGAATTCATCTCCATCCATTAAACTTCTGCCTTAGACACCATAGGTCACCCCCGAGCAAACTTGCTCGGATTTCATCACCTAGTAAGAATCTCGTTGTCCTTTCCTAGCCATAGTTTTTACCTTTTTTTGTGAATAATTCAAGATTAGATCACATGCAAAACTCATAAACCGGACACTTAAAATTTACTACAGATTAAGATCAGAAAATAATTAATTAACCGCAGGTAAGACACATTGGTTGAAACCTAGGTTGTGACTGTTTTCTGATAATTTTTGTAGTGTAAATTTATCATTCTAGTTTTGCATTCTTCTTTTCTGAATTTGTTTAGATTTATTGCTTCATGGTCTTAACAAGGAATCAATCTAAAATGTTAAATCTAAATAATCAAATGGGTAATTCACAAAACATCCCCACCACCAACATAGCCACTTATCCTAGTGAATTTCAGGCAGGTTCGCCTGCAGGTCTTTCACGTCCTTCTACCGTCTATCACATGGCCATGCCCATGGAGGAAGACAATTCCTGTCATATTACCCACATTGATATGGCCCAAGTGCAAACTCACTTAAGAGATGGCTCTGGTTATGTCCTTGAGCCAATCCAAGATTCCCCTATGCAAGATTCTATTTTTCAGCAGGATATTGCATCAACCATACCCGCCGGTTTCACTCAGGTCTACACTAACCCTTTTTTTGAGGCTAATGTGGTATCTGTTCAGCCGGCTTCATCTCCAACATCTTCCCAGATGCTCAATTGTCCTCCTTTGGAGACAAATGTAGTGTCTTCCCGACCACCTTCTCCTCCATGTACCCAGGTGTACACCAATTCTCTTTATGAAGTTGGTGGAAACTCTTCTAACCATAACCAATTTCAACCCTCTTCTTCCCAAACCATTTATGGTTTCACCCTACCTGGGACACAGTCTATTGTTCCTTCCTGTATCGCCTACTTCAGCCACCTTCATTGCTCTTGTCCTTCTCCCCTATGCAGCTCCGTGACTACCATGGCAGCCGCCCTCCACCTTCATCCAATCATCCCACCTCCCTTGGGTTAGAGATTAATAAGGTTAAGGAGTATCTCGACAAATTGATTTTGCAACAACAGCAACAAAATGCTCAACCACCTGTCGTAGTAAATCCTACACCCCAACCAATTTCTACCCAGCCAGCTTTTATTAGCTCAGGCCCCACCTGGGTACCCCAATCTTCGGTGGTGTCCATTCCTACCCCACCTTTCTCCCAACCTAGTCCAGTTCATCATCTACCCCAATCACCTTCTTTTCGGTATCATCCATACCAACAACCTGTCCATTCCACACCGCCTAATCCAGGCAATTTCATCCCATCTCATCAATTTTCCACTCTTCCATTACATCATCATAATCATCAAACAAGTCAAAATTTTAATGAAGATTCTCGACTCCATGCTATGCAACAACAGATTGACAACCTTATGCTTAACGCGCCTGGCTCATTTAGTCAGAAACCTACGCTAAGGTCATTGATCAATCAACCAATTCATCCTTCGGTACCTTCACCACCATATCCGACTGATTTCACATTACCGAAGTTTGACAAATTTCGAGGAACTGAGGATCCTCATGAACATGTGAGCTCATTCATGCATGCTTGCTTTAGAATCCAAAATAATGATGCTCTTATGCTCAGAACTTTTCCTCATACATTAGGAGGAGATGTTGTACAATGGTATAATCATTTAGCTCACCATAGCATTTATGCTTACGAGCAATTGATTAATCTATTTTTAGAACGATTCTCCCTGAATGTACAAAAGAGAGTCTCATTAGTCCGACTTATACAAGCTCAAGCAACATGACGATGAGACTGTTTATGACTTTGGAAACCGTTGGAGGGCTATCATTAATAAACTGCCATTCTCCCTACCAATGGAGGAGTTAACCAAAATGTTCACCCACAGTTGTCTAAAACCTATCTCTTGGTTACTCCAATTACAACAATACAGGACTTTTGAAGAGGCTTTGGCCCAAGCAAGTATCATAGAAGACATTAAAGTCCAAGAGGGTGTTTTAAAACCCCGTAGAAAAGAATGGCAACAAAAGGGCCAACAACGAAATAATAATTATGGCCAAAACAAACAAGCACAAGGCTAGTACAGCCTCAAATGTTAACCAAGTTAATCAAGTGGTGGCGAGTCAGCCCGTAATGGCTCAACAACAACAAGTAATGCAAAGTCAACCGCAACCAATTGCTTATCATGCGGTACCCGCCCCTACTCAACCAGCTCCCAATACTCGGGCCAACCATGGAAACTCGACCTTGGCAAAACAATCGTCCCAAGCGACAATTCACACCTTTAGATGAACCATATGCGGTCATATTCAACAAGTTATATAGCACAAATCAATTAACTTTACCTGAGTTTAAACCTTTAGACCCATCTAGAAGGGGGAAGTATTACAAGGAGTACCTATTTTGTCCTTATCATAGGCAAAATGGGCACGATATCAATAATTGTACAACTTTCAAACATGTGATCCAAGATCTTATTGAGATTGGAGCCATTAAATTGGATAGCCCCTTAGCCCAACAAAATCAAAATCTTGGTATATTTCAAACACCCCTTCCACATCGGGAGGAAGCTCCAACAACTTCAGGGGGAGTAACTCGGTAACTCCTCCTAATCAAGTCAACCATGTACAACAATACCAAGGTTTTGTGGGTACTATTAACGTAGTAACCCGGGGTCAAAGGGCGAACCAACCAAATCAGGCTGAACCACAACCACCTGTACAAACCCCCACCCACCTCAGGTAATACAGTGACCCAACGACGTGCTAGTACTTCTCAACAACCGCTAAATCATTCTACTCAACGCCAACGACCCATCATGTCATTGAGTAGCCGGTTAACTACCAGCTTTAAAAATGGCTTCCGCCAAGTTATCGATCTATGACCTCATTCAACAATCTCCCCGCATAGAGAGGCATTAATGGAAATATTAAAGTCAATCGAGCTTCAAACTCAAGATACTAATGCCTTCAACAACTTTGTGGGGAGTATTCAAACATGCATGGAGCCCTCCATCACTTTCTATGATTTTGAAATCAAACCTATGTCAACAGAAAGTATAGATCCTCCACTACATATCATGGCCAAGATCGATAACAAGCCATTCAAGAGAGTCTTAATTGACACCGGTTCCTCAATCAATATCATTACAACATCGGCGTTGAGTCATCTAAAGCTTGTCGCCATCCCTTATCACAAAGTCGACTTTTACTCTTAAAGCATTCAATGATGCTTTATCTTCCACGGTTGGCACGCTTATCTTGCCCATTGAGGTAGGGGCCCGAACTTTGCATACCTTGTTTCACATCTTGGAAGGGACCATGGCATACAATGTATTTCTTGGACGGCCTTGGCTTAGGGAGATGAGATGTGTCCCTTCTATACCGCATCAATGTCTCGAAGTATGTATATGAGGGACATGTTCATTGTGTACCTGCTGACAGTGAACCCTTCAAACATTGCAACTATGTCTCAAATCCTTATGAGATTGTGTTGCCATCCACTCATCTTTTCTTGACCCCATCTATTTCTTCTATACCATCTTCTTCTAAAGCTCCCATTCCTGAGGAGCCACCCATCATATCGCAACCATCTTCCTCTTCCGCTATTCCATCTCATTCACCACTTTCTTCATCAACTAATCTTCCTTCTTCTTCATCAGTGACCACATGCACATGTGGCCATGACCAATCATCTCTTTCCACGTCATTACCCCCTTCTTCTACACCTTCTTCAACATCACCTATTATTCCTCCATCTTCCCAACCATCACCAACTGATGTTTCACAAGTCAGTGAAGCATCAACCCAACCAAATCCTTCCAATTCTTCTATCCCACATTCTTCTATTCCATCATCAAGTCCATCTCCCTCCCAAGTCAAGGTCCATCTCACCGATGCAGGTATTGGTGAGTATGCCATCCAAGATGTCCACATCACACCGTTCAATGTGCAAAAAGTTAAAGATTTTGGTCGTCCACATGACCAACATTTATCCATTGGATCGGTTTATAACATGGGTTCTATGCCAAATTCCATTAATTTTGTATATGGGGGAATAGAGTCATCTTCTAGTCCTACCACCATACTAGAACCCAAGCATCCAGTCCTTGCCAATATCGAAAGGATGGAGGGTTTTCCCTCTCGCTATTTCCACAGACATAATTGGCAGCAATTTGGCCTAGGTCGATACGAGCAAGGGGTAACTGAACGCATCGATATGCCATATCGTAGACCCACCGAGCGTTTTGGTCCGGGCTACCAACCACTTCCATCCCTTTCTTCTTTTGAACGAGCTTTTCAAAGCATTAATCTTAATTCATAAGAAGAAATCCTCCACCCCGACGAATCCGAAGATGAAGTCTATGAAGAATTTGACGTCATGTCAAATGGCGATGAATCCAAGAAGAGTCGGCGCCCATTGTTCCCCTCACTAAACAAGACGAGTTTTATCTCCAATTGTTTCCTCTCCAAGAGGCCATCTTTCGCTTGCTTCTTCCACAAGAACGAGGTGAACCACCACCCCCGCCACATCCATAAGCCATAATCCAAACCTGTATTATATGTATATACTAAAATAGTGGTTTTCACCACTACCAAAAACAAAAAAAAAAATTAGAAAATTCCAAAAAAAAAAAAAAATCAAAATATAAAAATAAAAAATACTTTATTGCTTTATGTATGTGTGTAATAGTGGTTTTCACCACTACAAAAAAAAAAAAAACTCAAACCAAAAAAACAAAAAAAAAAAAAACTGAAAAACTATGTTGTTTTGCACTTCAGGTCTTCCGAGGTCTTCACCGGTTTTCCCTTCCATTCCGCCCATCCTTTCTTCCATAAGTCGACAATGAATTTTGAAGACTTATTCACCCCGCTCCATAATCCATATGATCCGGATAAGCCAATCCCGATCAACCCAAGCTTGATTGACATGGATCGGATTTCATCCCCTCCATCTATTTCATAGTTCATCCTTTCCGAGGAATTGTTAAGGGCTTCCGCCAACTACATTCCTCCTTCACCTCCACATTCACCTTCATCTTCTAAGCCGGAGGTCTTCCAGCAGACATAGATGAGAGCAAGGCACAGGAGCTTGATGACATTTTAGATGACATAAATCCGATCCCTACTCCCCATCAGCCTTGAGGAAGGTTCCCACATGTCTATTGAAGAAACTATCGATGTAGACCTTAGTCCATACCAAGATGGCACCCAAATTGTGAAACCGGCTAAAAGTCTATCATCGGAGGAACAAGAGCAAATGATTGCTCTACTCAAGCGGAAGAAGGAGATATTTGCATGGTCTTACAAAGACATGCCAGGCCTAGACCCTAATTTGGTTGTCCATAACCTCACCTTACAAAAAGATGCTAAACCTGTCAAACAAAAACTTAGGAAAATGCATCCTACCGTGGCCCTCCTAGTTAAATCGGAGATTCAAAAACTTCTGGATGTTAAATTTGTCGTCCCGATTGATTATCCCGAGTGGCTTTCTAACATGGTACCCGTTCGCAAGCCTAACGGGGGATACGTGTTTGCACCGATTTTCGAGATCTAAATAAAGCGTGTCCTAAGGATGACTTTCCTCTTCCAAACATTGATACTCTTGTCGACACCTGCGCTGGTCATGAAATGCTTTCGTTCATGGATGGATTTTCAGGATACAACCAGTATTCGAATAAACCCCGAAGATCAACACAAAACAACATTTACCACACCTTAGGGAACTTTTTGTTATAGGGTGGTGATGCCCTTTGGCCTTAAGAACGCAGGTGCAACCTATCAACGAGCCATGACTTATATTTTCCACGATTATATGCATAAGATTATCGAAGATTATGTGGATGATTTATTGGCAAAATCTAAAACTCGACAAGAGCATTTTGATGTATTGGAAAAAGTTTTTGATAGGCTTCTAGAGCATAAAGTAAGGTTGAACCCTAAGAAATGTGTCTTTGGTGTTACCTCATGCAAACTCCTAGGTTTTATTATCTCTAAACGAGGTATTGAGGTGGACCCAAACAAGGTCAAAGCCATTATGGAAATGTGTCCCCCAACTAATTTGAAGGAGTTGCGTAGTTTACAAGGAAAGATTAATTCAATCCGTCGCTTTATTGCACAACTTTCTCGATAAATGTAGGCCATTTTGCCACCTACTACAAAAGGGGGTACAATTTTCATGGACAGATGAATGTCATAAAGCCTTTGATGACATCAAGCAAGACTTAGCATCTCCGCCAGCCTTAGCTCCGCCTCGTCCAGGGGTCCCTTTCAACCTTTATATCTCAAGGAACGGACTTTGCCTTAGGGACAATGCTTGCACAAAAGAATGAACAAAATCGTGAGCAAGCTATCTATTATATTAGTCGAACATTGGTAAGCTATGAAACCCGATATGCTTATGTGGAAAAGTTGTGCTTAGAAGTGGTTTTTGCCACTAAGAAACTTCGTCATTATATGCTTAGCCATACAACATATGTCATAGCTAGAGAAAACCCTCTGCGTTATATGATGTCTCGCACTTATAATAACACTCGTATCGCTAAATGGATAATGTTGCTTACCGAATTCGATCTTGAATTCATTAGCCAAAAATCCGTTAAAGGTCAAGTTATAGCCGATCAACTTGCGGAAGCTCCACTACCTAGTGATCATCCTTTGATTATTGAGCTCCCAGATGATTCGGTATTTGCTATCACTGAACAAGAAGAGGACATCATTCCGGAGGAAGATGTTGACATCACGCTATTCTTTGATGGCTCTAAGTGCGCGAAAGGTCGTGGTGCTGGAGTTGTGTTTCATACACCTCAAGGGATTCCCATCCCTTTATCATTCAAACTAGACTTCCAATGCACCAATAATACAACAGAGTATGAAGCCTTAATTTTAGGTCTTCAATCAGCCATAGCTATGAGTATTAAGCGTATTCGGATATTTGGGGATTCTCAACTCGTGGTTAAACAAATTACAGGAGAATACCAAGCCAAAGAACCTACCATTAAGCTTTATCATGATGTAGCAATGAAGTTGCTCTCTAAGTTTGATTGGTATGAGATCACTAGTTTGCCTCGCTCGACTAATAGATTTGCGGATGCCATGGCCTCTCTTGGATCATTGATTCCAAAGGACTCCCTTGGAGAGGTACAACCCCTAATCATTTCCACAATCTCTAAGTCTGCAATTGTCCGTGCGGAGTCTAAAGATGAAAAAGATGTTTGCTTTATCCATTCAGATCCATATGAGCCTTGGTCTAGTGAGATAGTAGCCTTCCTCAAGTTTGGAACACTTCCACCTGATTTGTCTCGAACTGCCCGCCGTTGCTTTAAGCAAAAGGCAGCTCGTTTTGTTCTTTTGGGGGATGTGTTGTATAAACGTGGATATGATGGAGTACTCCTCCGCTGTCTAGAAGCAGGTGAAACACATAGAGCTATTGCTGAAGCCCATGATGGTACTTGTGGTGGTCATTTTAGTGGAATGGCCATTGCGAAGCGTATTTTACGTATGGGGTATTATTGGCCCACTATGGAACAAGATTGTTGCAAATATGTTAAACAATGTAAAAAGTGTCAAGAACACGCTAATTTAATCCATATACCATCACAAGCTTTACAGACCATCCAAAGCCTTTGGCCCTTCTCACAATGGGGTCTCGATTTAATTGGCAAGATTTCACCCGCCTCTTCAGGACAACCATACTTTCATCATTACAGCCACTGAATACTTCACAAAGTGGGTTGAAGCTATTCCTCTAACCAGTACGACAGGTCCTAGAATTGTGGAGTTTATACTTCACCATATCATTTGTCATTTTGGTATTCCCTCTAAAATCATTTCTGATAACGACAAGTCTTTTAAGAATAAGGATGTTCGAGCTCTTTGCGAAAAGTATAATATCCAACATAGTTTCTCAACTCCTTACTACCCACAAGCCAATGGACAAGTTGAAGCTTCCAATAAGACCATAATTGCTATTCTTAAGAAACTTGTTAAAGAAAATCATAAAGATTGGCATACACAAATCCCCTTGGCATTATGGGCTTACATAACAAGCATCATAACTCCCATTGGGGCAACGCCATTTTCTTTGGTCTATGGAGCTGAAGCAATCATGCCTCTTGAGCTCGAGATCCCTTCCTTGCGAATTTCTTTGCAGGAATTTATCGATGATGATACCGCTAGACAAGCACGTCTTGATCAACTCACACTCATAGATGAAAAACGAATCAATGCTTTAGAGCATTTGCGAGTTTATCAAGACCGATTGAAACGTGCTTACAATGCCAAAGTTCATCTAAGAGAATTTCAAGTAGGGGATCTTGTCCTTAAAGAGAATCAACAAAACACCAATGCATTGCCGCATCTTCGAGATAAATTCGTGGCTAATTGGTTAGGTCCATATATGGTCACTGAAAGAGTGGGTAATGGAACTTATAGACTTGCCAGTTTAGAGGGAGAGGAAGAACCCGAACCACTTAATGTTATACACTTGAGGGCATTCTACGCATAGTTTGAATTTTATATGTACATATATACATGGCTTGTAAAAAAAAAAAAAACAAATAAAATAAAAAGAATTTGCATTTCATTGTTAGTTGCATACATCTCATTCAAAAACATTGCATTTCATGTGCATACATCTCATTGAAAACCATAACATTTCATTTTCAGCCATAGTTGCATATCATGTTAGAGACCATTCTATCTTTTGGATATAAAATTTGGTCAAGCAAAAGTCATGTTGCCTTAATCAGGGGCACCTTCATAAAATCCATCAAACCGAATTGTCATTCGTACACCCATTTTCCATTTGCACATATTTACATTGCCAAAATGTTTTCAGTCACTCAGCCATTTCTAGTGTTTTAAGCAAACTTCGAAATGCATGTCAAAGTTCTCTAGGGCCATATCACAAATTACACTAAATAAAATCTTGAGTATTGGGAAATGATTTCAAAAGCGGTCTTGAACCTATCACATTTTCACATCTTAAAAACATCTTGTGTCAAAGAGAGATAACACCATCCTTGGGTTGTGCCTCGAAGTGAACAGGGTAATCCTCGTTTGTCCTATCATGCAAACATAGTCCATAAAATAGTGGTTCTTACCACTATCACAAGCAATCACAAAATATAAATATAAACAGAGTAGTAAGGATAGGGTAAAATTCTCATCATACTTCGGTTGAGAATCCGATTCCCCAAAGCTCTAAGGAAATGAACATTTTTCACACACCACCGATCCCAAATAAGTTGTAAGGATCGTACTACTTGTCCAATCAGACGGATAGGTAGTCATCCCCAAGGCTTACAAAGGTCAAAAACAACATGGACTATGGAGTTAACCTTCACCGGGGCTATAGACGCTTGACTCGGGCAAAGGAGTATACTCATTGCGTGGCGACATGTCTCTCCTCAAAGAGAGACCTTTGAATGCTCATACGGACAAACTAGCTTTGGGGTCTTCTCCATAACAGAGGTTACCTAATTTGTGCAAGATGAGGTTAATGAACACACTTGCACACACACAGGTTTTTGATTGCCTAGAGTCACTACCATGCTTCTGATTTGGTTAATGAACTCACATGCACACACATTTGGTCCTAGTTGAATTAGGAAGTATTAGTAAGTTTGTTTGATACCACTAGCATGTTTGAGTCTTTGTAAAACAGTCTTCCTCCATATTTTCTTCCATATCAACCTCCATATCTTCTTCCATATTCATGTCATTCCATACGTCATCCATTCACAAGCCACCAAGTTCGGTGCCCCTGATTAAACAATTATGATAACAATTGGCTAAATCTAACTATCTAAAAGTATGAGTGCTTCTTAGTGCATATTTCATTTACTTAGTCTCGCATTAATCATCTATAACTTTGCATTCCATTCCATCACATATGCATTAAAACATATAAAAACATGCATCACAAAAACATAGGCATTCACACAAAAGAAAGTAAAACACCAAATAAATAAAAGCCATGTATATATATATATGTATAAAGATCAAAACGTACAGTGAATGCCAAAAGGCTACAAAATACAATAGAGCACCAAGGCTCATAAAGAGTGCATCTAAGCACTAAGCTAACCATCAAAAGAGGATCCCCGTGACCTAGTAGGAGCCCTAGACCTAGTGGTGTGCCTAGACTCACTACGCCTAGAGACAGAGGAGGATGGAGGATCAGGCAACACAATGTGATGCCTAAACAATGTGTCCTCCAGAGCCTCAATATAACGAGTCCTAGACCTAAGTCTAGATATGTCTATCCCGTGTCGTCGCTCTCGCTCCGCTAGCTCTGCCCCGGAGTCTCGTCACCCCGTCATCCCGGGGCACCCTAGTCGCTCCATCCAAGTCCGCCCGCATCCGGGCCATCCTCTCCTCCCGAAAACTATCGTGGCATCCCGCTCCGCAACCCGTTGCTCCAGCCGAGCTATCCTCTCATCCCGGACCGCTAGCATAGCATCACGCTCCGCTATCTCGTCGCTGCAGCTATGCCGATCATCCTCGTGCCCGCTAGGGGGTACCTCTCTAGTCTCTCCCACGGCCTCTCCTAGGCCCTCGCCATCATCCTCCTCATCATCTCCGCTCCTCGATGCTCGCCGCACCATCTTCCCCTTTCCCTTCGACCGTCAACTCGAAGGCGGGGACCCTCCCCGCGCTTGGGAACCTCTACGGTTCCCTCATCCTCTCCACTCCAACAACCACTAATGGTGGCTCCCACCTCGGCTCTCGGCCATCCATGCTGCATACTCATTTGTTACCCCGACGTCATCCACGTCGAGGATCTCCATGTCCTCATCATCCTCTGTCGCCTCCCTCCATGGCTCGGCACACGACAAATCCCCCTCTGATCTGTGCCTCCGGTAGCGCACTGGCTCACCGGGGACATCCTGTCTCAATCCGACCTGGCGGAGCACTCGAGACATCTGTATGTACTCCGCCTCACTGTGGCCTCGACCCACTACCCATCTAGCCCGTCGCACCCATCTCAGATGCTCTCCATCACCGATCCACCTCGCCTCCCACCAGGGCCTCCAAATGACTTGGGCATCTGTCAAGTCCGCCCATAAACTCCTATACCATTGCCCCGATCTCACGGGGCGGCTCGACTGTCTCTCCTCCGCCACTAGCCATCTCCTACCATAAGCCTGGCTCATGTCCCAGTAAGCACATGGCAACCCCTCCGGTCGAGCCACTCTAAGTGCTCCCACCCCAACACCGGAGAACCAAACTGTAGCCTAGGCCCTTCCGGCCCCGTCTTCGAACCTCATACAACTCCCGGTACACCCGCACCAATAAAACGGGCGCCTGTGCATACACTACCCTATTAGTGAGCATCTCGCTCACTACACCCATCATGTTCCATGGAAACCTGCACCCGATGCTGTTCGGGGCCACAATGTTGGCCAATACGAACATCATCATAGCCTCCACCGCTACCAACTCCTTGGCCGTATACATGGCCAAGTAAGGAATCCCCCCGCTCTCCGTCCGGATCTCCCTCCGCTCATCCCCAAACAACTTGGCCATCTCCGTGGCCCTATCTCGTCCAACCTCCACCCGCGCCCCTCCACGGGCACCTTGAGGATGCGGTATACATCCTCAAGCGTCACCGTCATCTCTCCGCTCGGAGCCTGGAACGTCCCCCGATCTCGGATCCCACCTCTCGGCCAAAGCCGAGAGGTACCCCTCATCCGCCCGAACTACCTCCAACCGGGCTGCCTCCGCTAGCCCTACTGCTTCCAATGTCTCCCGCCTTCCTGGGACAATGACCTCCTCATCCCCGGAATGATAGGGGAGAATCGGTGTCGTGCCTCTAACACCCTAAGCTGCAAAACAACAAAACAAAAATTGGTTACAAATTTGTTTCAAAAAAAAAAAAAAAAACAAATAAAAGTACTTGCTTAAATAAACAAATACCTCACTGATTAGACCGGCGCGTCCGCTCCCATCTCCGCCATAGCTCCCGCGTGCTTCACTCTCCCACACAACCTTTCACTTCACTTCACTTCATTCCACTCCCTCAGACGCACTTCTCTCAAGCTCGAACGCACAAATGAGCGAAATTCTCGCTGAAACTGTTTAAATAGCTGGTTTTGGCACCCTAAAACGCAGTGGGGCATTTCATGGCGCATTCAGACGTAGTGGGGCATTTCATGATGCATTCAAACACCGACGGGCGTTTCTGCCACCTCCAAATGCATACCGGCGTTTGATGTCAGTATTGAATAAAAGAACAAAACTTACAAAATTGAAGCTTACCTCCTCCAAATTTCATCAAATTGCATCCATCCATTCTTCTTATCATAATAAAACATTTTGTGAAGGTTACAATAGTTTTGGAAACAAATTTTGTCATTTTTCTCAAAAAGCGCATCATTCATCATTGATTTACAAATTGGGTTAAAAATATTCAAAACCTTCACAAAATTAACCACATTCATCAATTCTTCTGATCTATCGTCAATTTCATTCATTCTTCTTTCATCATGCATATTTTTGCCAAATTAAATTAAAGTAAACCTCGTATCTAGTGGTATATTCTATCACCTTGGCGATTGCAACGATTTGCATCCATGCAATTCGGTAAGAGGATTAAACCACCATAAGGACACTTACCATTTATCATCATCAATTATTTCACCGTTTGAAAATTGGAAATCAATTCTGGGTATCCTACTTTTTAAGTGACCTCATACCAAGATCAATTTGCTCAACAATTGTCATTGATGGCCTAGTTCATGGGGCCTTAAACGTGGACAAATCTTCAATATCATCATTATTTTGAGTCTTGCTAGAGATTAAGGCTACCTAGGTTGATTGGTTCCAACCCGAGGAATTATCCATACAAATACTAGGAGCATCTCTCAAGTTCGGACTCTTTCATATTGCATCTCTGCATATCAATGGCGCCAACAAGGCAATTTCATCAACAATATGGATTCACCCACAGGAGTTGGGGCATCCGTTATCAATTTTTAACTTTCCTAATAGTAGAATTCATCTTACATGATCATGGAATTTAAAATTTGGCAAAAATCCCTTTATAACCGTTGGGGCATAAAACGGTTCATCTTTCACATCACTCATATCGTCTTCAATCATATTATTTTTCTGGTTTGTACACCAACCCCTTTTCTGTTGGGACATAAACAGATGGTTCATACACCAACCCCTTTTTCACCGTTGGGGCAAAAACGGTTCATTTTCTTCCGAATTTCTTCCAATTGGCTTGTGAGAACCATTCTCGCTCGCCAATTGAGGGGGTAAGCTGATAAATTTTAAATATTCTTTTATTCTTTGGTCTTCAAAGTTGTGCTTTAGTCTTGAGAGAGAGTTGCGTCTGATCCAACTTTTAGGTGTCCTAAGTTTTTGTGCCGCATTGTGTCTTCACACAAAGCAGCTCAAAAAGGGGCATCTCCGTAGACACCAAAATCCAGCCACTTGCAAGTCATCTATACCTTCCTCGTCACCCACGTGCTCGGTCATCCACCTTCCCGCCATTATTTGGCCCAAATCCACACTTTCCCCATTATTTGGCCCAATTTCACCTTTCCCGCCATTTTTCATCCCCAAATTTATTTAAATTAATATTTATATATATATTTTTTAATATTTTAATATATATATTTAAATAATAGTTTAAGTGATTTAATCTGAGCCATCCATCCTTCATTTAATCTCATCCGTCCATCCATCTTAATCCATTCCACAACCAAGATTTATTCTCTACCCTTGGATCCACTTTAATCTTAGCCACACGTTCAAAGTGTCGTTAAAACCCTAAAGTGTGCCCTAAGAGTGGATTATAAATTGAGTCACTTTGATGGCTCAAACCCTATGTTCTTTATTTTTGCTACTTCTATCTCTCGATTCTAATTCTTCTACCGCTATCTCCTCTCTTCTGCTACCCTTTCGCCGCATCTATCGCCGTCCTTTCTCGCCGCTTTCGCCGCCATTCCTTCGCAGCATTCTGTAGAATCTCCCATTCCTGTCGCAAGTGCCCACGGGCGTTTACCCCTTCACCAAGTGCCCACGGGCGTTTACCAAGTGCCCACGGCGTTTAACAAGTGCCCACGGCGTTTACCTTCAGCCACGTACTCGGACCGACGTCCGTAATCCAGATCCGTAGCACGCGGGCGTTCGACGAGTGCACCAGGGCGCCTTCCGTAGCCTATTCTGACAACAACATTACTTCTGTGTGTCGCTCGGTCTAGCTACGTTAACAGAGAACAAGTATAAATTAGTTTAAAGCAAGTAGCCGTATTTTATGTATTAATCCGTTATTGATTTCCTGCATTCCATTTCTCTAGGGTTTTAGATTGTTTCCGAGGGCTCACACAGTGGAGCCCTCTCATTAATTTCTAACTCCTTGATAGTGTTAATGTGTGCAGGTTTTTGATAACAGATCCAGCTTTATTGATGGCAACTCGATTAAGCCGGAGTGGTCCAAGCAAGGGATACGACAAAGCCCACTCACTTTGCTGGGATTGAAGATACGTTCTTCGGAAGCGCCACCATTCGTGCCGCCTAGGGTTTCGGAGAACCCTAGCATAATTTGTATCTGTGTATCACAAATAAAGGGTTACGAGCCCGCTTGTATTCAAAAAGGAGTTTTTAAACTCCACCGATTAATATAAATCGTTTGTTTTTATGCAACTATTTTGTACTCCGTTATTGTGGTTTTATCTTTTGTTTGGCGTGGTATTTTTAATCTACAGTCTTCACGGGGGTACCATCCAACTAGAGTACGCCATTACTGCTTCACGTATATTCCATCTATCTCTTCACACACTACTTTGGGCATGACTGTTGTCGCGGCCCCAGAATCAATCATACAGTTGTGAACAACATACCCTTCCATCTACAAAGACAGGTAGAATGGTGGTGGCTGATTCTTCCCTGTAATGGATGTGGATAGGGTCTGCACTAGGGCAAGCGATTCTGCCTTTCTTTCTTTGGTCATCTTCAATGATTCCTACAGCAAGTCCACTTGACCAGGTAGTTGCAGTGCATCGTACAAACTAATTTTTGCTGGAATCCTCTTCAACTCATCTACTATATTGTACGTAGGGGATTAGGCACCTCGGGTTCCTTTTTGGCTCATATCCAGTGTGATACTATTCCGTAGCTTCGACCCTTTATCGTTTGGTCAGTGAGGGAATTTTGAGCTTCTTTCTAGCTTGTTATTTAGTTTCCACCTGCGATGGATTTGCAGGGGCCTGTTGGGCCTTCTCTTTGACTAGTATAGGCTATCGGGCTTTTTTCAGGGCTAGATGAGGTTGTTGTACTTTCTCATGGCAAGCATGCACCTTTAAAGGAGCCATTTGAGTAGCATCCACCTCTATTGACTTCTTTCCTATGGTAAGGACTGCAACTGGCTCTTCTTCACCAATTACCAGGTTCTGATCTGATTGCCTGATGACATTGACTTGTCCACCATGAATACTACTCACCAATGTTTGTACATAGTGTTGGTGTAGCATACGGGTATTCTCTTCGTGAGGGTCATTACACGTGGAGCACCAATGTATATAATCAAAAGTTCTCAGGGCTTCATCTATTGCAATATTTCTTGCTGAAGATCTTCCTTGCTGGACCACTTGAACTTTAGTAAGCGCAGATGTAGGATAAGATATTCTCAACAAAAAATCTTGTTGCGCTTTCTTCTTTTTCATAATGGTCATGTCGTTAGACAAGGTCTGCATTGTGGAGTTCAGGGACTGAACTTATTGCAATATTTTAGCTTGCATGTCATTAGCTTTGGGAATAGGTGGCAATGGAGCCATTGTTGGTATTGGAGGTAGATCAGGATATTGATGTGGTGCTAGCAGTACAGGGAATGCCGAAGTGACCGTAGGTTGTGAAGTCAAAAAAGTGGGAAAATAAATTTGAGGAGCAGTGATTTGAGATACAATGGAAATTGAGTTTCGAGATGAGATCGGGAGTGCAGGGGTAGCAGAGATCTGTGAAGTGGATGTGTTTGCATACTAGGACTAATAGAAATTAGGAAGTATGGGCATAGGCATCCTTTGTGTAAGCTTACCCACAGCTATTAGATCCATTTTTGCCTTCTAGGCTAACTCATATAACTCTGGGAAAGTATTTATGTTCAAATACCTTACCATCATGCTGATATCGAGGTTGAAAACCCAAAGAAAATAGTATGTTACAGCTTCATCGGATGGCCAAAGTCCAACTGGTATTATTTGCTAGGTTCGAACAAACCTAACATTGAAGTCCATGATATCTTATTGTGGATGTCTCTGGATCATCATGAACTGATGCAGGAGAGAGGTAGGATTGACGAACTCATTGAAGCTTTGCATCAACTGTCTGGCTAACTGGTCCCATCCCGTAATGGTACCAGGTGGTAAAGATCTATACCAGTAGAGAAGTTTTACTCTAAGACACAAAACCAGAAGATTCATGATAATGTGCTCTTTTGTGATGTCATGGATTGCCGCCAGAGAAACTATGTCCTGGATGTGCTCCATAGCAGTCTTCCCAGTTCCATCGAACGTTGGGATCTTCTTTATAGTAGCAGGCGACACTTGCCCTTGTCCCTCTAGATTTAGCAGTCCTGAGGAATTCCATGTTGGGAATAATCTAGGTTGTGGTTGTTGTTGCATTTGTTGTTGTTGTTGTTGTGCCATATGTACTCTTGGATTTTGAGAAACAAAAATTCTCGAAGCTCCCTTGATTGCTAACAGGACGACTAATAGGAATGGAGGCACTAGGATGATTCGGTGAGTTGGGAGGATTAGAAGGAAAGCTAGCCACTGTGCTATCAGAAGTTAGGCCTTGCTTGTCAACAACGGCCTCTTGCGATGATGTTCCACATAATAGAGACTCGAGGGTGACTAACCTAGATCGTTCCCCAAAGGTGTCAATATCAAGCTCAAAGAACTTAGTTTTCTCTCCTCTATTCCTAACTCTCCATCTTTTTTGCATGAAGACACAGGATTTGGTACCGATATTAATGACTTAAAGATTCTTGGGTAAAACAGAGTCGCCAGATGCTAAGAGTCTTTTGGTAGTGAGAGCATCGGTTCTCACTACTACTCACAAGATGAGACTGATAGGGTCCCACCGGGTGTGCCAAAAATTGTTGGTCATCAAATCTGCACAGGAAAGGATTTGGGTAAATGAATGTGCCCTAGACTTGGACCAACATTGAAAGGCCAAAGAGAAGAGATACTCCTCGTGCCAATCTTCAGAGAAGTCCGACTCCTATACTACACTACTTTGGTGTTTAAGATAAGGGTGTAGGAAAGAGGTAAACAGAGTAAGGGTGCAAAGAAGAAATAAAAGAGTAAAGGAAGAAATTTTAGTAGTTTAGTGGTGGGAAAGAACCAGAAGCACGATTACTAGCCAATAACTTGGAACAACAACAAAGAAAACCAAGAATAAATGAAATGAACACAATATTAGCCCTCCTATGTATCCTCTGGACGAGTTCCAGTATTCTCTTTTCCCTTTCACCAAAATTTAAGGTTCAGAGTAATGACGATTAAGAAAAGTGAATATAGCAGAAACACTATTCAAAGGCAGCATAAAAGAAGGCCAACACGACATCTTTCTCTCCTATGTATCCTTCAAAAAAATTTTAGGGTTCAGTCCCCAATCACACACCTAAATCCAGAGTTTAGAATTACAGTATGCAAATGAAGAAAGATGAAAGAAATAAACGTGAAAGGCAGCATACAAGTGAGAAATGGAGCCCAAATCTCTTTAGTATTAATCATAGGAATACAAATTATAGTAGCTTTATAGCAGAAAGTTCCCCCCCCTTTTACATTACAATGCCTGGGTTTTTATAGAGGACCCGATCCTCTGAGCCATTATTGCACAAAATGGAGGAGTATACCCTCGAAACCTGAGAAGTCGGCTCCTCGCGGCCCTCGTGACTAAGCTCTCAAATCTGTTGCCAAAACTAGAAACTGTGACCAGGTCAACCGTGGAAACTTGCATTAATGAGCCATCTGAGCATCCTTGGCTTCTGGGTGCAATACTCAAGTGGTTGCCATTCTTGTCGGACTCTTCTTCAGAGACTGATACTTCGTTTCCAATTGCCAAAAATGCACAACGGGCTTATCGGCCATGAAAAAATACATTTATGAGGCACTTGATTGCCTCGAGAAAATACCTGGCTTGGAGCATGTGCCTTTTGAAGCACTTCTCTAAATTTTCATTCGCTCTTCGCTTCGCAATGGATTTGAGTTGAAGTAGAACCTCCTTGATTTGCACTTCACATGGATGAGCTTCACGAAACAGCTTCGGGGGTGGTGAGAGTCGAAGTAGATTTCTTCCTCAAAATGGGGTCTTCACTTCTTGTTGCTTCGTTGTGCCAAAACTGCTTCGATGAGGTCCTTCGCCCGAAGTAGATACTTTTATGATGAGTCTTTGAAATGCTTCATCGTGATCCTTTTTTAAAATTGTGGTTCGGGGGTATTTCGGTCGAAGTGCATTCTTGCCTTCAAAATGTATTTTTTCTGCTTCTTCTTCAGGTGAAAGTACTTCGCATGAAATTTTTCCAAAGTAGATGCTTTGCAACAACTTTCGATGAAGTAGAAATGGTTCGCTGGCGTGGGGGCCTGAAGTGGGTGCTTCGGTGGCTTTTTAGAAAAGTGTTTTCAATGTTGTGCTCCTTAAAATCCCGCTTCACAAGTTTCTTGCCCGAAGTAATCCTTTGAAGTGCTTTGGGCCCGAAGTAATTTTCTTTCTTCTTCCTTTGCATTTTGCTTTGACAACACCACTTCGCAAGATTTTTGCCCGAAGTACCTGCTAGAAATGCTTCGGGCCCGAAGTAGTTTTCTTGCCTTAGCCAATTCGGATCGTGATTTTCCTTCGACGAAGCTGTTCTCTTGAAATGTCGCTTGAATTCTGCTTTGCAAAACTTTGGCCTGAAGTAGCTGCTGGAAATACTTCGGGTGTGAAGCTCTTTTTTATGCCTTGCTAGAATTTCTTCTTCGGCAATGCTGCTTTGCAAGGTTTTTGCCCGAAGTAGTTGTTTGAGGGACTTTGGGCCCGAAGTAGTTTTTATCCTTAACGATTTCTTTCGACGAAGCTGTATTCCTTAGCTTGTTTGGCAACGAAGCTCTTTCTTCTTCATTTTATGGACAAGGGGGTGGCATGGAAAGCCAAAATTGCCCATTGTGCAATGTGACAAAATTGTTAGCACAACCAAGTTAGTAAGGGGCAGATTCCTATGCCAAGAATTGGCTAAGCAAGCTCCACATGATCACATAGCCTACTAAGGCCTAATGTTGAATTCAAAAGAAGATCAAGCTCTGGAGAATATTGACTGGACTGAGGACCTTGTGGAGTATTTTCAAACTAGGAAATACCTAGATAATATGAACGCTTCATAGAGAAGAAGGTATAGAACCCAAGATTTGAGATACACTCTTTTTCTAAAGGGTTGTATAGAAAAAACATATATGAAATACTGCTAAAGTGCATAAAAGGGGATCAAAAACAAAAAGTTCTGGAATAATTTCATGGAGGTTTTTTTGGTGGACACTACTCAGGGAGGACCACCACCTTAAAGATACTCATAACACATTGCTACTAGCCCTATATTTTATCAGACACGTTCAAAATGACAAAAAAGTACAAAGAATTTTAGAGATACATAGGGAGAAACAGAAATACCTCTATGCCTTTGAAGTCTATCCAAGTTGAAGAGCCTTTTCAATAGTGGGGGTTACATTTCATAGGAGTAATAGAACCAAATTCATCAGTAGGTCATAAATATATACTCACTACCACGGATTACTTTACCAGGTGTGTTGAAGCAATTACCACTAAAAAAACTGATCAGGAAGTTGTGATTGAGTTCTTAGAGAGCTTGATTACAAGGTTTGGCATACAAGATGCATTGATCACAGACAATGGATCAACCTTCATTAGAGAAAAAATGATTTAATTTGCTGGAAAATATGGCATATAATTGAAGACCTCTTCCAACTACTATCCACAAGGGAATGGTTTGGTAGAGTCTACAAACAAAAATCTTCTCAAAATTCTAAAGAAGACTCTAAAGGATAATAAGAGAAGTTGGCACTCTTTGATCAACCAAGCACTGTGGGATAATAGGATTTCAATTAAAAAATCTATTCATACATCACCCTATTCTTTAGTCTATGGTAAAGAGCCTATTATGCCCATACATATAGAAATACTAGCTTTGAAGTTGCTCAACCAGATTGATGTTGAAGAAAGTCAATCGATGGAATCTAGATTGATGCAACTCATACAACTAGAAGAGCAAAGAGAGCAAGCTTATAATCACCATCAGAAGCACATGGCTAACACTAAGGGATGGTTTTATAAAAAGACTACCTTCAGGAAGTTTTGAGTTGGAATTTAGTTTTAAAATAGAATGTGAAAAATACCAAGCCAAGCCACCACCAGAAGTTTGACACCTTTTGGTAGGGTCCCTTCGAAATAATATCTGAGAAAAAATTTAACTCTTTTCAGCTAAAATATGAACATGGTGAAGTTCAACCCATTCCAGTGAATGGTTTCCACTTAAAACAGTACTTCAAATAAACGAAAAACGATTCTTGTATATTATGTATATTATATGGTATTTTTGTTTCTAATTCTTTTCTAGTTTTTAGCTTGTAAATATTTTTGTCACAATCTAGCGACCATCCAAAGTCAACCAACAAATGGATAAAATAATAAAAGTGCCATCTTGTCGAGACTTAACGACTACAACTCAAATTTTGCCATGTAACCTTCCGATTATTGGTAGGAAGGCACCTCTTTTGCAAATTATTGAGACTTTGGAAAGTGTGATATTTTGTTTAATACAGTAGCCAATGATTTGTCAAAAATTTTAGCATGCAGGAAGGTGGCAGAAGCAACGTGCAAGGAGATCCAAGAAATCATAATACACCAATCGCAGTTAATGCAATCCATGCATGTTCTTTGTAATCAATGAGAAAAAAAATCTAATTCAATATCAAGTGCCACTTCTACTGTAACTTACTTTCTATTTTCATTTTTGAGATCGAACCCAGCGCAAACAGTCTCTACAAGTGTTTTCCTATGGCTTCGAAGAAAAACAACCAGAAGACAACAATGGTGGCATCACCTTCTTCTTCTCCAATAGTGATATGAGAATATGTGTAGGCAA
Source organism: Wollemia nobilis (assembly GCA_028583015.1). Lineage (NCBI taxonomy): Eukaryota > Viridiplantae > Streptophyta > Pinopsida > Araucariales > Araucariaceae > Wollemia > Wollemia nobilis. Next base: position 5,974,108 of record JAQPPZ010000380.1, on the reverse strand, counting down.
AAAACTTGTTGGTAGAGATGCCAGAATTAGCGATAGCACTATGACATGGAAAAGATCAAAAAATATTCAAAGGTATATCGAAGAGAGAATGGTCATATGTATTAATACATCCTCTCCAACCAATTTTACCTTCAATTATCTACTCTATTGGTATATATATATTCTTGTTCATCCCTATCTCGAGTTAATTAAAGCCATGGTGAGTTTTTATGATGCAAAGGAGAGAATTGTAAGAAATTCCCAAGGGAGAGTCCTTTTTACCCTAAACCCATATGCTTTTGTTGCCACATTTAATGTTGGGTCATGTACCTGCATTAAAACCAAACGTTTTTTATCCCACAGACTAGGGAAATATTTTGTCCCATTTGAGAGCATAAGAAATTTCTTGGCACTACAATTAAAGAAACCACCTGCAAGGAACCATACCTAAAACCCCCATCCCCCTGGAAAATTTCAAAAACCTAGAGCTATTTTCTATCTTGGCTATGGTGGTGGGCCTGAAGTCTGATGAAAAGGTCTATGGGTGGTAGATTACATTGGTCAATTGCCTCTCAAAACCTAAAAAATTATGATTATCAGTTATGGATAAAAGCGTAAGGCCCATGTTTTTAGACTAACTAGGATATATATTTCACCAAGTTTATGAGGGTTTGTCTTTAATGAAGAAGGGTTCTCAGGCTTCTTTCAAATTTTCTTCATTTTTAGTCTAGATTTTCTTTTGTTTTATGGCCTGGGAGCTTGCTTTTATTTCAATACGTGATAAAGATGAGCAAGGGAGAACCTTGTCTGTATGTGAATGGAATAATGTATTTTATAAGACAAAATATTACTATGATTTCAATAGGGAATTTTTAGGGCCAACCCTAAAAATTATGTATGGACAAATAAGAAGACTCGGCCCAAAAGCCATAAAAGTTTTGCAGAAAAAACATGTAGAAGAGGGTGACTGGTTGATCCTCACTCAAGGGATTGTTATCCAAATCTATGATTTTACAAAAAAACCTTGTTTGCTCCCCCATTATGTTATAGGTAGATTGTTTGATTTGGAGTGTGTTAGGCAAACATAATAGATCAATTTTAGATAAGATACAAGCATAGGTAAAACTAGTACCTATATAATTTTGTTCCAATTTGAAGGTATTATTGTCTCCAAAAAGGGCAACATGAGAAGATTACTCAAACCCTAAAATAATTGGGATTGTTGGAAATACCACAACCATGGAAGTATGATCCTATCAACAAATTTACAAAGAGATAGACTATTCTGAACCGAACCCCTATCAAAAGCTACCACATGTCCCCCAGGAAGGACATTGAGGATTGCAAGATTAATGCTGAGGATGAAGAATTAAAGTGGAATGTGGAAATGATGCAACCACTACCTCCATGACATGATATTTATAAATATTTAGTTGACTATGACGTCAAGAATGATCCTAAGCATGTCTTAGATTAAAATACTATCACTAGGATGCAAAATAAGGGGTCAAAATGGAAAAAAGGAAAGGTCCATGCATGGTGGATGATGAGAGTTAAAAAAATATGATAGAATCTAGGTGGGCGGTTAAAAATAACCTCAAGTTTTTGGTTCTCTATGACCATTACCAAGCCATCTGGTCAGAGAATTTCATCAGAAACGTGCCATCGAGCATCCATAGAAACAAAGAAGTGAATCCTGGAGTTGCTAAAAATAAGATGTAGATCAAAAAAAAGGAAAAAAGGTTGTGATTGAGAAAAAAAATTCCCTTGCACCTACAAGGCTCAGGTCATAAAAAAAAGGATTATTGAAAGTGTCTTTACGGAAGAGCAAAAGAAGACATATGGGAAGGCAACCCATATGATGGTAAAAATGGGTTATGAGGGCAGAGGGCTAGGAAAGTATGGGCAAGGAATTACCAAGCCCCTACAAATAGAGAAAAGAGAAAAACATATGGCACTCAGTGTAGACTCATCTAGATGCAGAGCCACATCTTCACAACCCCCAAATTTTTTTCCCCCTTCTCCCTTGAATATTGAATAAGATGAAGTTCCCGTGGGTGTTAAGAAAATAAAACTAAAATTTGTGGTGGAGAATCAACAGAAGAAGAAAAAGCAAGTTGAAACAACTCAAAATATTGAAGAAGCCCATTAGAGTGGTGGAGATCAGCAGCAGAAGAATGTTGCTCAAGTTAAGGAATGTTTCTCAAGAGGTTTAAATTACAAGAAATGATAATACCCAAGAGGAAATCCAACATGATGTAATTAACAATGATGCTAAAGTTACTAAGGAGGAATAGACCCCAATCGTTTCTAAAAACATAATGGTTAAGAGAGATAGTTGAACACAATAAGAACCAGCATGGGAAAATCCCCAAAAATGTTGAAGTAATAAACCTAGATGAAGACACAAATGTTGAATTAGAGGATGGTGAAATAAGAGAAGTAGAAAGATCCTCTTAGCAAGATGAAATTGACAATTTCGATGTAAATGAGACTAATGATCATTTTGTAGAATATGAACACCAATACGTGCTCCGACAGGATCAGGTATGGCATATATATTATCTCATACTTCTCTTCCTCATTCCAAAGTTCAATCTCCTTCCATTTCTATTTCAAAAAGAGATATAATATTTCCTTTGAAACAATGACTTTCTTCTCCAAATCCAACATCATATTCACAAATTTAATCTGAAACTGACCAACCTCTGAATTTTCTTAATCATTCTATAGTTTCTCCTTTGGATGGAAATACCACATTGGTCTCGACTCCTTTATCCCAGGCGCATGCATTCCAGCTATGATATCCACCTCCATCGTAGCTACTAAAAATCATCCTACTATTTCAAAGTTAAAAATACTAGGAAAGGCTAATAATAATACCTTAGATTGGTGGGAATCCCACTCTACTGAAGCCTCAAAAGCTCTATCCTACACCCAAGATATGATAGCACTTGATCCGACCACTATGCAATGATAGAAGGTAAAGTTGACTCCGATAGTAAGAAAGCTTGAAGGAAAAATGATGATAGAAGACTACCAAGCGAAAAGCATAAAAAAAGATATTACTCAAGTTCACATGCAAGATAAATGGGGAATATCCTAGGATCACTTGGGAACTATATACTTACATGGAGAATACTTTAAAAAAAATTATCAGAGAACAAGAAGCTAGAAAGGAGTTAGAATCTACGTTGCAAGAGCAAAAACTTGTAGAGAAAGCCTTGAAATTAGAGGTAAAAAAGTGGGAAGATAAGTTCAGTGAGGTTGCAACTGAAGAAGCTAAATACAAAAAAGAAACTAAAAAAGTAGCCAAATAGATTCAATATTTGAATCAATAGGTACAAGAGCTCCAAATACAAGTCTCGTAAGATCAAAATGAAGTGTGCGGTCTATCGAAAGAAAAGACAAAAGCAATTAGAAAGAAAATGTTTGAAGATATCTTGCAATTGGTTATGAGAACAAGACCTATGTTGTTATACTTGGCCAAAGTAAAAGAAGTGCTCGAGATGGTTGAATATGAGCTTAAAACATCAATAAATTTTTTTAAGACAAGATCATAAGCTACCACAAGAATACAAGTCTTATCTGAAAACGTGTCAGAGAATATTGCTACAAAGATACAAAGTGAAGCCTGGTTGCAAGCTAAAATTATTGCTTGGAGTTTCTTTAGGAGGTTTAAAATTTTCAACCAAGGGGTGAAGATCCTCCAAGAGCTCGAAGCTAAAGCTAAATGGTTGGTAAAAAAATTGAACCTAGAGAGCAAATGTGGGCTTCCATATATTTGGGATGAAAATTCAAGAGTTCTAAGTGAAGATGCACTCACAACGTCCCTGCGATCATTTATGGACGATGAATGAGATATAGAAGGATGGGAAGAACCTATCTAGGAAACACAAGTGTTTTCCATGATTCAATATCTCACGCAGATTAAGTCGTGCCTACAATAATTGATTCTGAGGAAGAAGACATTGTCTCATGACAAGATAGAAGAGTTACAATATACGTATCATTTATTTATGGAGTCTTCAAACCTTGATGATGAGACCTAGAAATAAGTCTGCCTCACTTATGGTGAATTCATTAAAGTGATAGCAAAAGAGATAAATTCCAAGGGAAAAGAACAAAAACCACTTGACAGGAGGTGGGACCAGCGACCAAACATAAATAAGTTTACAAAAATTTAAGTAAAACTAGAGGATTGGTATAATATAGTAAGGTATATGTAAGCAAGGAAGAGGTATTTTGAAAAGGTAATGTTTTCCTTATTCAAGAAATTATTTTTTGATTTTCCAAAACTTCCCCTTCCATATTGTTTTGACTCCGTTTCCCAATGGATGAAGGTATTGGATTCTAATATTTTGCTAGCAAAATTCTCTAGAAGGTGTCAATAATGTTAGTCTAAAAAGACCACACTGAAGATGATGAAGATTTTTTTAAGTCCAAACTAGTTTTAAATTTTTTGTGAAGGAAAGATAGAAAAAACTAAGGCACAAAGCATGTCAGGACATGTTGGATTTTTGTGGGTCCAAATGAGGAAAAGGGGCCAAGGTGCAAATATGTCGCAATATCGTGACATGACAAAGTTTCACGGGTTCAAAGGAGGAAAAGGGGCCAAGGCATCAATATGGCACGATATCACAACATGATAGAGTTTCATGGGTCCAAAAGAGTAAAAGGAGCCAAGGTGCCAAAAAATCATGATTTTGTGATATGAAAGAGTTTTGTGGGTCCAAAAGAGAAAAAGGAGCCAAGGTGTCAATATGTCACAATTTTACGACATGATAGAGTTTCACAGGTCCAAAAGAGAAAAAGGAGCCAAGGTGCTGATATGTCACGATTTCGCAACATGATAGAGTTTCACGGGTCTAAAATAGGAAAAGGAGCAAAGGCACCAAGATGTCACAATTTCACAATATGATAGAGTTTCATTTAACAAGTGAATGAAAATAGAAACAAGTAAATGCACTTTCAGAAGGATGTGTCTTGGCAACTAGTGGCAGACAGTGATTGAAGCATCAAATATTAACCTCTTGTTGTTGGTGATTTGATTCCTTCCTTGACCAATAGAAGCCATGCAAAAATAGATTGGCATATTTTTAGTAACAAATTTGTTGTAACTGATTGAATATCGTAGAGTTTTTTAGTTGTCAAAATATGCGTACATAGAGTATATATAATAAGGAGCACACCTAAAATAGGGGTCGGTTCTTAGACGTTTAGAGGAATGGATGTTTTTACTTAAGCAATACAATATGCTTTTATTGGCTTCTGGTTCATTGTGCGTAAATGTATATATGAATGTTTGATGCTTCTATTTACATTACTAAAACATACGTTGTATTTATTCTATCATTTGGATTCATTCACGTTATAAACAATATTTCTGGATTTAATAACCTTATACATGCATGTGTTAGATTAATGTCTAAATTATATGAAGGAACCATGATTTCTGCATGAAGATATAGAAAATGCTTAGACTGTGAGTTACATGTATTTTTCATTGTTGTTGTTTTTTAATCTGCACCATAAGAAAAGTTCTAGCAAAAACTATATTTCCCTTCCTTTCAGTAAATTTCTCCCTTCCCTTTTCTTATAAAAAACCACCAAGGAACCAGCCTTCTCTGGAGATTAGATAGAATCCCTCTGAACTTAGTCCGTCTACTCAATGTTGGCAAGGTCGTGGGCATAATTACAACCATAGGCTAATTTTGTCCCAACAGTACCTTGTCAAGGAACTTGATATTTAATGATATAGGGGTTGTTTGAGGCTGAAAATTTTGAGGTTGTTTCCATTGTCTCTTTTCAATTTTATTCTAATTTATTATGGTCTTCAACACTTCCAATACTTCTCTCATTCCAATATCAATGAAATCATTACTAGTATTTGATGGATCAATAAGGGTTAGCAATTACATCTAAGAGATGATATTTTATGATGAATTCTATCCATGACAGATGATAATATAAGGAGAGTGTGATGGGTTAGTAGAAACAACCAATTGAGGGTTTGAAATAGGTAAAATAGAGGATGTAGAGCCATAAGTTGGTCTTTTGGGGTACATGAGAAGCATAGGCTATAAGTGGGGTAGACAATAATTTTAATACCCTTATAAAAACATCTTCCACACAAGATACTTCCTCAAAAGTAATGTATAGTGTGTTGTGATTAGCATTATAAACCATTAATGCAAAGTTGAATTATAAACCCTTGATATAATAAGGTTGATGGATTTTTAGCCAAATATAATCATAGGTCCAGATATCTAGGATCTTAAGTAAACTCAATATAAGAGCACACAATGTAAATGATCAATATCAATGAACATAACATTCATGAAATATAACAATATCAATATAACACAATAAACAAACTCATTGTATTATGAATCAAATATACAATATTTTTTGTATTCAAATTGTATTGATCTTCATACATTTATTATTGCTATACATGGAGCTTTATATCTATAATATAAGCTTAGAATGTGTCTCTTCAATACTTTAATATTGCTCCTCACATATTTAGAATATGTGTCATATTCTATTCCTCTCATGTCCCTTCACTTTTCATCTTTCCTCTTGTATACACGACTCTTGAATTTCTACACATTTGCACACTCTCTTATATGACACTTTGCACACTCCTGCACACTTTATGACACTTAGAATCATCCTACACATAAACACATACTTTAGGGGAAATATAAATCACACCCTAAAGTATTGACTCACCCCATATTCTAATATTTATAATGGTACCATGGGGGTACATTCACTTCTACCAAATAATGTAATATTCTCTAACATCCCCTTGTATTATATTATTTGGTTATAAATACTTTAGTCTTCAATTTCTAATTCTTGTTTTTTTCCTTCTGTTTTGGCTTTGACATTGCTTGAGATTCTAGCACTGATTTACTAACATATTTCCTGCAATATCATTATATTTTTTTTGTGACCATAAAAATATTTTAACATATCCATGATCCTATTCTATTCTAATTTATTGATCCATCCATAGTGCACTTCAATGTTCAATTCTATATTTGTTTGGATTTTAACTTGGGCCTTTTATCTATTTTTGTTGTCTCATTTTCTACCACATCTATTTTATCATCCAAAATATTAGTGACATTAGAAACTTTTGGATGGTTTTCATTTTCATCCTCTTGAAATTTATATTCAACTAAGATCCTTGTTGTAAGGGATCTAATTTCCTTTCCATCTTCAACTTCTTGTGACTCTTGAACCTTTTGAATTTCTTGAACTAAATTTCCCTTTTGATTTTCTTCTCTTGGTCTTTGTTGTTGATGTTGTCCATATTGATACTGAGGTTGATATTGCCTTGGCTGAATTTTTTGAAAAGGTCTATTCATTTGATTTCCTTGATTCAAGGAATTATATCTACAAAAAATTGTAGTATGACCCTTTTTCCTATATATGTGAAAATATCTATGTTTCTATTTGGGCTGAAATTATGATGATGCTATATTGTTACTTTGTACATTTTGCCTCGATACCAAATTATTATTAGTCATTTCATCCTTGACTAAATTTTTCACTTCATACTCTTGAAGAACATTGACTAATTCATCAAAGGTTGTTGTCTTATTTAGCACTTGAAGTGAAGTGACTAAATGCTTGTAACTTTCTAGAAGTGCTCTTAATGTAACTTGTACAAGAAGCTTGTCTTCTCCTTTATCTCCAAGAGTTAATAGCTTAGCCTTTAATTTGGATTTCTTATGAATAAAGAGTTATATACTATCTCCACTATTGACCTTTAATGAATATAATTGCGAGTGCAAATGCAATATAGTAGCTTTGTTCTTTCCTTGAAATATTATGCATAATATTTTCCAAGAATATTTTGAAGTCTTTGCTTCACTAATATATGGTTGGATTTCATAATTTATCCTAAATGTAATCAACATAAGGGTTTTTGCATCATCTTCTTCAATTTTTTATTTTCCTCTTGCATCTTCTGGTTTATTTTTTGTTCCATTCACTATATCCTATAGTTTCTCAACAAGAACTGATTTCATTTTGTTCTTCCATGATGCATAATTTGGTCCTTTTAGAAGTTGAGATTCAAAAGGAAAAATATTACTATTTGAAATAATGGAACTCATTAAACAAATCATTACAATTCTTCAAATCTAATTCCTATGAAGTTGAAATCCTTATTACTCCCATATTTAATTTATTTAATTAAATAATCAACTTAAATAAACAATCATTTTTCTAATTAATTATTTTGGCGTAGAAATCCTTATTTCTTCAAAACTTTAATTTCAAATAATCAATTTTTCAATCATTAAATTCAATTTTTTATATGCAAATTCTTCACTTTAATTTTTAAGCAAATATTCAAATTTCTCAATCTTCAATCAATTTTATCAATTCAACTTTGTTAATGCAAGGATTATTTTAATATTATAGTTCTTCCTTTAAAAAAAATATAATGTACCTAATAATTTCTTGTTGACTTAGGCATTCAATAAATCAATGTGAATATTTTATCTGAAATTATTACCTTAAGAAATGTTGCACTCCTTGTTAGTTGTTAGATATGACAGGTAGGTACAAAGTGTTATACAAGTGTTCCTTATCTACATGTTCTTCTTTGACTTAGGTGTTTCAAATTTCTTCAAGGTACTTATATTTCTCATAGTTCCAAACATATATTAGATTTGAATGTCTATCTTGTGCTATGGTGCACTTTGTTGCTAAGGGTGCTATGTTGAAAGTGCTTTGATTTCACACTAGCTCTTCATGTCTCTTAGGTTTAAACATCTCTTCTCTATTTTTAGGTAAATTTTCAAGGTGGCTATTGACTTGATATTTCTCTATTGACACTCTTTTGATGATGGAGATATCTCAATTCATACGACTTCTTATCACATTTTGACTCTTAGGCTCATCATATGACTTTTGCTTGGACATCCTCTTAGATTTATAATTTTACTTACCGGTTCAATTTAATACATGTTTTCTTCTTTGAGATCACCAAGATCATCTTTGTTTAATTTTAACTTTTTGTTGTATGTATCCACTAGGTTACAATATTACCTACCTCTAGCTTTCTAGGCTCAACTTTGTTTGGCCTCTATCTCACCAAGCTACAATTCAACGTCTTGCTACGATTTTTACTCACAACATAAAAATAATTTTATTTTTTTAAACTTTGATAGCAAGCTCAATATATTATTTTCAATAATATATATCAACAAACCGTTAAAATATATATTCAACTTCCTTTTCAATATATTAGGCAGAAAAGAATTCAATATTCAACTCTACCAATAAAATTCACACCAGAGTTCTTCTATGATTCTAGCTTTTCAATCTGAAGCTTATCACTCCAATATTATTCAATTATTTACACCAAATTTTTTGATACTAGCTTTAGATTTTGGTAACTCTAATAGCACAATTCTCCAATCTTCTCTTGGATTGAATGTCATTGATAGATAATTCTCCAAGCTACTTGGCTTGAATGTAGCTCTCTCCAATCAAGATGGCTCTGATACTACTGATGACCTTTTAGCCAAATTTAATCCTAGGTCCCAATAGCCAGGATCGTAAGTAAAATCAATGTAAGAGCACATAATGTAAATAATCAATCTTAATGAACATAACATTCATGAATCTAACAATATCAATATAACACAATGAACAAACTCATTGTATTATGAATCAAATATACAAGATTTATTGTATTCAAATTTTATTGATCTTCATACATTCTTTAATTGCTATACATGGAGCTTTATCTCTATAATATAACCTTAGAAGGTGACTCTTCAATACTTTATTATTTCTCCCCTCACATATCAGGGAGATGCATCCTTTCCTATTCCTCTCATGTCCCTTTACTTTACATCTTGCCACATGTATACATGACTCTTGACTTTCTACACACTTTCATACTCTCACACATTACACACTTAAACACATTATTATATGACACTTTGCACACTCCTACACACTTGCACACTTTATGACACTTGGACTCATCCTACACATAGACACATACTTTAGGGAAAATATAAATCACACATCCTAAACTATTGACTCACACCCCATTCTAATATTTACAATATTTTCAATGACACCATGAGGGTACATTCACTTCTATCAAATAATGTAATATTCCCTAACAAAGGCAATGCTTGTTATTTATTAGACCTAATATTTTATGAAATTAAATTTAAGATCCTTAAGAATATAGAATTAAAAGCAAGTATACTTTCTTGGGGATGCCTTTGTATTGTATGCAATTAAAACATAATATAATAACCATTGAACATACTACTAAATCTATGGATGAATGGTTCTACAATTGATGCCCAACTAGTGATAGAAATATTAGGTAAACCTCTATCACAATTTAGCTTTATCATGCAAAGATTAAATTAGTAAGCATACCATAATGTCTTCCTCCTAAAGTCAAAAAATTGACTTGAGAATAGACAACTCGTTAAGTTGATCCAATGTCATCCTATTCTCATTTCTTCTTTCATAATGGTAGGTGGAATAGGGGAATAATATCTTAGGTTCAATTATCCTTGATGTGTCCAATAAAGAAGTTTATTTTGAGGTCTAGGTGAAGGCATTGAATTATTTTGTGGTGCAGGAGGTTGACCATACAATTGTGGTGGTGGCAGATAAGAGTATTATATTACATAAACCTAAGGAGGGTATAGAGGATAATGATGATATTGGTACAAAGGATAGTAAGAGAAAGGATAATGAGTGTTTAGAACCTTGAAAGGAGATGACAGAATTTTGATAAGACCATTTTTAATTTAGAGGACATTGCATATTTAGAAATGAAAGAGGATATTACAAGCCTAGTTGAATAATCTATTGATTTGGAGGTGGTGAGTACTACATGATTTATTGTGCCTGATTGGATAGAGGTGGTGTGTGTCCCTAGGTTTTTCCCTAGGTCACTTATGTCCCCCTTTGTCTAGTTGATACTTACAAATTTTGAGCAAAGCCTCGACATTGATTTGGAAAGGTTTATCCTAAAGATCATATGTTTTGGGCCATTGATTGTTGCTAAGAGATTGGATGTGTTGGACAAGCTAGACCTAAATGCACTTTTAGTTGAGATAGTGCTAGTGGATGGTGTATTTTGAGAATATGTAGAGCTATGGTTTGTATTAATAATGTGGAGATAGTTCATAAGAGATTGATTATATGAGGTTTTTTATATCAAATGTCATACTATAGAAAGGATTCATGTGGGTCAATGTAGGATTAGTATTTGACCAACTTTGATTAGTTAGGATGGATGAATAACTCATTTGATAACCTAGGAAACTAATTAACTAGGATATTGGGTTTTGAATAATAATATTGTCCATCATACTTTTAACTCAAAAATTAAATGAGATTAGATATTTGAATCTCTTCATCTTGATATACCCATGTAGTAGTTTCCTCCTTCCTTTTTTCTTTTTCATTATTTTGATGGTATTCGACTATCTCTGTAAATTGATATTTATTTCCTAAGCCTACACATATACTTGCATATGCAAAATTTCAAGTACACAAGGATGCCAACCAAAATTTTATACTTTCTCTCATCTACTCTTACACTTTCATCATCCTTCAACATTATCTCACCTTATGCAGTGGAGTAGCAATATTTTTATAATTTTCCATACTAAAATACTTCAAAAAATCATATGCACATTTATATTGGTAAATGAAGATCTCACCATGTGTTTGATGTACCTCCACGTCAAGAAAATAATGCATCAAATGCATATCATCCATTTCAAATTCATTCATCATGATTTGAAATTTCTCCATTCTTGATTAAATTTATATGATAATTAGATCATCAACATAAACTATCAAAATATCATCACCTTCTTCTTTTTTAGTACAATGAGGGATCATTCTTACTTCCCATAAATCTACACTTCAAGAAGTAAACATGAATTCTTGAATAAAATATATTTGGTACTTTTTTGAATCCATATAGATATTTTTCCAATTTGTAGGCATGTCTCTCTTTACCTTTCACTTCAAATCCTTTTGGTTATTCCACATACACTTCCTCTTTAGTATTGTTATTCAAGAATGCACATTTTACAACAAACTTATGTATTCTTCAACTTTGTTGGGCTTCCAAGGCTAAGACCATTTTATTATGTCTTGCCTTATAATAATTGCATGTATTATCACAATCTATGATAATTTGTTGTGTACATGCATTTTCCACTAGCATTGATTTGTTCCATTAAATTGATCCATCACTATTATACTTGGTCTTGAACACCCATTTCACTCTAGTTACTTCCTTGTTATTTGGAATTTCATGCAACTCCTAAGTATATTTATTTTCTAACTAAATTTAATTATTCTTTCATGTCTTTGGTCCATATATTTATTTTGGTTTCTTAATAAAAATACGAGGGATCCACTTCAATCTTGGATAATAGTGTATAGTTCACATTATTATCTTCTTGTTCCTTTTTATATTTTTCTTGGGCTTGTGTTTGGCTTCTTGTGGACCTTGTATCAATATTCTAATCCAATATTTAGCTACTTGAATGTGATTATAATGTTCTCTTTCCTTTTTTTCTTGTATTTGAAGAAATAATTGTACCTCATAATTAAATTTATTTTTGGGTATATAGAATGGCACAAAAATATAAAATTTTGAGTTATAAAAAGAAAAATAAAATTAAAGAAAGAACAAATTTGAATATGCAATAAGAAATGGGTACTTTAATGCAAGAATAACATTTCATACAAGTTGTATCTCTATGAGAGATATTTCACCTTTAGAACTCTATCAATTATATTTGAATCCACTTAATTATATAATTTTTTATGGAATATGAAGGGTTTTTATGGTCACATGTAAAAAGTATTCATCATTAATGCCTTGAAAATTCATAGAACAAAAATCATTAATGCCTTGAAAATGCATAGAATAAAAATCATTAATTCCTTGAAAATACATAGAACAAAAACCATTAATGCCTTGAAGATGAAGGGTCGTTGTTTTCATGTATGAAAATTTTCAAAAACCATTAATACCTAGAAAATACATAGGATAAAAATCATTAATGCCTAAAAATGTATAGGATAAAAATCATTAATGCCTTGAAAGTTTGACTTTTAACCAAATCAGCTATTCAGATGACTCTACCACCTTAAGAGGCAATGGGTCCCATTGCATCAAACTATAGAACTAGATGAGGAAACTTCTATTGAACTTAGTTCTTGGTGAACCACTTCCCCTTGTGTAATAGTTTCCCTTAACCACCCAAAATAGATAAATCTATTATTGTCTTGTTTGCTTCACTACCCTACCTTACCTTTCATGCCTAGATGATAGTGTACAACCCCTTATCATATGTGGGATATTTTTTCACTACATCATATAATGTTTCACTATAATAGGCCACTAGCTATCTATGTTTCTTGTCTGAATAATACAAGAGCACACCTATCAATGAGGTGAAAACATCCATACACTCTAAGAAATTCCAATCCATCTTCTTGTATTGTGCTTCCAAGTTAGGTACAATGGGTCACGTTAGTGCTATCCACTTTTATGCTTCATTAGACTTGATCATTAATAGTACAAAGGTACTATATTTGGAAATGGTCCTATGATATTGCTTTACATTGATAAGGGTTGTTGCAACTAGTTTGATCAAGGCCACCTATAGAACTTTGAATAATCTATCACCTAGAGTGATGATGATATTTTAAGTCCTCAAATCATACACCCTATGATAATGCCAGATGTATGGTTGCCTAAGGAAAAAATCACATATTTTAAAAGGTATTATATTATAGATTACATTATCTTTGAATATCTTGATCAAGTATTATAGGCAACACTAAGCACTACTATATATTTATCAACCCTAGGTCAACCACCTAAGGGAATAACACTATGGACATAAAGTTATTGGAAGGTTCAACCTCTTGACCATCTTGTTAGAGATCATATTATTTTAACTCTTATTGTCAATGATGAAATGCAATGGCTTCCCACTCACCCACATCTATGAATGGAATAGATGCTTTGGAATAGACAGAAAAAATTCAAATTTGCTATAATAAATGGGCCCTTTATGTGATAAGGTGAGTGCATATTTATTTTATTTGTATGAGAGGGATGTTTATCTTCAAAACTAAATTACATTTGAACCCACTTATTTATAGAATTTTAAAGTTGAATATAAAGGGTTGCTATTGTCACATATGAAAAATATTCAAAAATCAATAGTGCCTTGAAAACGTATGACAAAAATCATTAATACCTAATAGATAAAGGGTTGCTAAAATCACATGTGAAAAACACTCAAAAATCATCAATGCCTCAAAAATTAAAATTTTGACTAAATTGGCTATTTGTATCACCTCAACTAGATGCTTGTGGCACACCATATTTCAATATGATTGTCTTATTATATTTTGTTTCTTGTCCATGTAATATATCTTCAACAAAAATGATGTATCTAGATAATGTATATGACCACAAATGTCTAGCCAAATTAGCTACAATGGATATGATCCTTTTCATGATCTTATTTTTTAAGGCTCTCTAAGATAATTTTATTTTTAAGGTGTTGTACACCTTAGATAAATAATGTATATTATTATAGTGTGTTAGACATTAAAAAATTATGCTTTTATCCAGTTTACCAAGTTGGTAACTTGTAACTATATAAAAATGACTCCTAAGGGTATCCTCCTTTGATAGGGAGATCTTGGGATACTAGGAATGTTATATGGAGTGAGAATATGGTGGTTAAATTATCTCATAATGAATTTTATTCATAACCTTATATTGAAAAAGTTTTCAAGGATGTAGATAGAGAGGATATCCTATTTTTTAAGAGGTTTTTGGATATGCAACAAACAACCATGTCACGTCTTGAACTAGATTAAAAATGGGTTTAAGGATTTGTGTTATCCCACGGATATATTTATGGGATAGCCCATGGTTTTGGAAACCACTAGTGATTTCCAAGTTTACCTCTAGCCTATATAAACAAGCCTTGGGTGAGTGGTTTGGGTATTCTTAGTCATCCTAATTTTGGAGCATTGCATGTTGAAGTTAGAAAAAAGATGCTAGATTATTTACAAGTGTGAAATATTGCATGTGCATGGTTATATGTTAGATTATATCATATATGTTAAAGCTTGAAGATATTCTAGGAGGATTTAATCTCTAAAGTGTATTGTAACCAATTTGATTTTTTATCTTTAGATTATACTTTCTACAATAAAGTGCAAATTATTTGAGGAAGATTGTCCTTTCTATAAAACTTGTATCTTTGAGAAAGGACAACAACAACAACATGGAGCCATGGCAGAAGTAGCTAAAATATCTAGGACATTAAATTAAAGTAATCTTCTACACCCAAGTGATGAGAATCCTCCAAAAATGGGTATATGGTAATTAAAGTGGTAACTACACATCCAAGGGCCATGATTGACTGACATTCATATATTTAGATCTAGAAAATCCTAAAGGGATAAATTTTTTGAAAATAACATGACTTAGTGTTTGAAACGATAGACACCTAGAGATCTCTGCATAAGTTTTGAAGGGAAACCCCACTCTTGAAAATCTATAAAAAGAAGTACTATTAGCTTTGTAAAGGATCGAAAAGTTTACAATTACATGTGTATTTGTAGGCTTTCCTTTCATTTCTCGTAAAAATAATCATGGTTCCTAAGCAACTTGTAGGCAATTTCAAACCCGCACTTCTAGCACAATCTATGTAAAAGTTTACCTGCATTTATTTATACACGAAAGCCTATGTCTATTTTTTGGCCTTTACCTATAAACCTATAGATGTGTATATTTATAATATTTTGTGTGAATATCAGGTATACTAAGTGTATGTGTGTGTGAGGGGCCTACACCTATTTTTGGTCTAAGTCACTTATTAGCTTGGTTGTCCTATGGGACCCATCTACTCATATATGCATATAACTAGTAGATTTTGATTACTCTTCACTATGTTGATGAGAGGAAGTGTTCACCAGTAGTACATAGCATTTAGGCCTATCTTTATAAGAATATCTTAGCAATTCTCTTAGTGCATCGCCTCCTTTTCCTTAAGAAATAAAAACCCTAAAAATAAAAAAATTGATGTATACACAAATGAAGAAATAACTTAGCCCTACACAAATCTAACCCCACATTAATACAAAAATAAGAACCAATAAGCTTTGAAATTATGACCATGTGGTTCTAAGTAACACCTACTATTGTTGTACCACAAGCATGATACATCACACAAGGGTCATCACTTCAATATAAAGTTGATTCTGTGGGCCAAAACATGAAATTGACACTCGATACCTATGTTGGCCATGCGAATCAATATGTAGATCAAAATTTTCATGCCACATTAAAAACTAATCCCTATGAGATTCAAACTTTTTATGTTATTTCCATGAGACTACACTACTACCATTATGCCAATGACTTGGAAAAAGAAAAAGAAGTGATGTCCTTCAATATGAAATAACACCTTTAGCAAGAGTGCAAAGCACAATTAGGGATAAATATAAAGCAATCAAGGGACTCAAAAAAGAGTTATATTTTTTTAATAAGTGATATAGACGAAACGTATTCAATAGGTGGTGCTCTATATTTTTCTAACCTTAAAATTGAGCATGAGGAGAAGGAGGCATCATTAAATTCAAATAAGGGATCTATGCTACAAGAGTTTGATTTTTAAGAGACACATTCAATGAGAATATTAGCAAAATATGTTGGATAATCATGGGGGCTATGTTAGGAAGAGAGAAAAACTTAAGACCAACAAGATGAGGCTCTCTTCTATTATAACTATAGATCTTATTAATAATATTTGATCTACTATAGAAATATTCATTTGGGTTGATTTAAAAAGCATAATGGAACCATCAAATAGTTATGAAGGCTTAAAACAACATTATAGCATTGCATGGCCAATATACATAAACAAAACCACTTCCTACAATTGTCTTACATAAGTGAACATGAACAAAATAAATTTCTTCTTCACATAGAAGAAATATATAATACAAAGCCTTGGCCTAACTCCACTATAGTAAATAATTTGTAGATCTAACTCTTCCTAAATACCTTCAAACATCATGTATCTAATACCATATTGGATAATTAAATCCACACATTAAGCTTCAAAATAAATTGAATTATATAATATACATCAAGATGATTACCAATTCTCGGATAAGAAAAAAATTGATTATTTCCTAACAACCTATCTAATTAAACTATACAAGTTTAAAATAATATTTATTATAAAGCTAATGTATATTGTAACAACCCAGATCTAACACACCTGGTTGTCCATTCCAATCTAGCTCACTAGAATCACAAAGAGAACCTTTTGTTCGATATCAAGGTTTAGTACAAAACATAAGGAGGAATTTTGATGATCACCCAACGTTTTACTAGTACAAAAGCATAGTGAATCTCACTTCGAACAAAATAAATTTCTTATTCACATAAAATAACTCTATAATACAAAGCCTTGGCTTAACTCCACTATAGTAAAGAATTTGTAGATCTAACTCTTCCTAAATACCTTCAAACATCATGGATCTAATACCATATTGAATAATTAAATACACACATTAAGATTCAAATTAAATTGAGTTATCTATTATACATCATGATGATTACCAATTCTCGGATAAGAATAAATTGATTATTTCCTAACAACCTATCTAATTAAACTATACAAGTTTAAAATAATCTTTATTATAAGGCTAATGTATATTGTAACAACCTAGATATAACATGCCTGGTTGTCCATTTCAATATAGCTCACTAGAATCACAAAGAGCAAATTTTGTTCGATATCGAGGTCTAGTGCAAAACATAAGGAGGAATTTTGATGATCATCCAACATTTTATTAGTACAAAATCATAGTGAATCTCACTTTGAACAAAATAAATTTCTTCTTCACATAGAATAACTTTATAATACAAATCCTTGGCCTAACTCCACTATAGTAAAGAATTTGTAGATCTAACTCTTTTTAAATACCTTCAAACATCATGGATATAATACCATATTGGATAATTAAATCCACACATTAAGCTTAAAATTAAATTGAGTTATCTATTATACATCATGATGATTACCAATTCTCAAATAAGAAAAAATTGATTATTTCCTAACAACCTATCTAATTAAACTATACAAGTTTAAAATAATATTTATTATAAGGCTAATGTATATTATAACAACCCAGATCTAACACACCTGGTTGTCCATTCCAATCTAGCTCACTAGAATCACAAAGAGAAAATTTTGTTCAATATAAAGGTCTAGTGCAAAACATAAGGAGGAATTTTGATGATCACCCAACGTTTTACTAGTACAAAAGCATAGTGAATCTCACTTCAAACAAAATAAATTTTGTCTTCACATAGAAGAACTTTATAATACAAAGCCTTGGCCTAACTCCACTATAGTAAAGAATTTGTAGATCTAACTCTTCCTAAATACCTTCAAACATCATGTATCTAATACCATATTGGATAATTAAATCCACACATTAAGCTTAAAATTAAATTGAGTTATCTATTATACATCATGATGATTACCAATTCTCAAATAAGAAAAAATTGATTATTTCCTAACAACCTATCTAATTAAACTATACAAGTTTAATATTATCTTTATTATAAGGCTAATGTTTATTGTAACAACCCAGATATAACACACCTAGTTGTCCATTCCAATATAGCTCACTAGAATCACAAAGAGAAAATTTTGTTCGATATCGAGGTCTAGTGCAAAACATAAGGAGGAATTTTGATGATCACCCAACATTTTATTAGTACAAAATCATAGTGAATCTCACTTCGAACAAAATAAATTTCTTCTTCACATAGAATAACTCTATAATACAAAGCCTTGGCCTAACTCCACTATAGCAAAGAAATTGTAGATCTAACTCTTCCTAAATACCTTTAAACATCATAAATATAATACCATATTGGATAATTAAATCCACACATTAAACTTCAAATTAAATTGAGTTATCTATTATACATCATGATGATTACCAATTCTTGGATAAGAAAATTTTGATTATTTCCTAACAACCTATCTAATTAAACTATACAAGTTTAAAATAATCTTTATTATAAGGCTAATGTATATTGTAACAACCTAGATCTAACACACCTGGTTGTCCATTCCAATCTAGCTCACTAGAATCACAAAGAGAAAATTTTGTTCCATATCAAGGTCTAGTGCAAAACTTAAGGAGGAATTTTTATGATCACTCAACGTTTTACTAGTATAAATCATAATGAATCTCACTTCGAACAAAATAAATTTCTTCTTCATATAGAAGAACTCTATAAGACAAAGCCTTGGCCTAACTCCACTATAGTAAAGAATTTGTAGATCTAACTCTTCCTAAATACCTTCAAACATCATGGATCTAATACCATATTGGATAATTAAATCCACACATTAAGCTTAAAATTAAATTGAGTTATCTATTATACATCATGATGATTACCAATTCTTGGATAAGAAAAAATTGATTATTTCCTAACAGCTTATCTAATTAAACTATACAAGTTTAAAGTAATATTCATTATAAGGCTAATGTATATTGTAACAACCCAGATCTAACACACCTAGTTGTCCATTCCAATCTAGCTCGCTAGAATCACAAAGAGAAAATTGTGTTTGATATCGAGGTCTGGTGCAAAACATGAGGAATTTTGATGATCACCCAACGTTTTATTAGTACAAAAGCATAGTGAATCTCACTTCAAAAAAAAATAAATTTCTTCTTCACATAGAATAAATCTATAATACAAAGCCTTGGTCTAACTCCACTATAGTAAATAATTTGTAGATCTAACTCTTCCTAAATACATTCAAACATCATGGATCTAATACCATATTGGATAATTAAATCCACACATTAATCTTAAAATTAAATTGAGTTATCAATTATACATCATGATGATTACCATTTATTGGATAAGAAAAATTTGATTATTTCCTAACAACCTATCTAATTAAACTATACAAGTTTAAATAATATTTATTATAAGGCTAATGTATATTGTAACAACCTAGATCTAACACACCCGGTTGTCCATTCCAATCTAGCTCACTAGAATCACAAAGAGAAAACTGTGTTCGATATCAAAGTCTAGTGCAAAACATAAGGAGGAATTTTGATGATCACCCAACGTTTTACTAGTACAAAAGCATAGTGAATCTCACTTTGAACAAAATAAATTGCTTATTCACATAGAAGAACTCTATAATAAAAAGCCTTGGCCTAACTCCACTATAGTAAAGAATTTGTAGATCTAACTCTTCCTAAATACCTTCAAACATCATGGATATAATACCATATTGGATAATTAAATCCACACATTAAGCTTAAAATTAAATTGAGTTATCTATTATACATCATGATGATTACCAATTCTCAAATAAGAAAAAATTGATTATTTCCTAACAACATATCTAATTAAACTATACAAGTTTAAAATTATCTTTATTATAAGGCTAATGTATATTGTAATAACCCAGATCTAACACACCTGGTTGTCCATTCCAATCTAGCTCACTAGAATCACAAAGAGAAAATTTTGTTCGATATTGAGGTCTAGTGCAAAACATAAGGAGGAATTTTGGTGATCACCCAACATTTTATTAGTACAAAAGCATAGTTAATCTCACTTCGAACAAAATAAATCTCTTCTTTACATAGAATAACTCTATAATACAAAGCCTTGGCCTAACTCCACTATAGTAAATAATTTTTAGATCTAACTCTTCCTAAATACCTTCAAACATCATGGATCTAATACCATATTGGATAATTAAATCCTCGCATTAAGATTCAAATTAAATTGAGTTATATATTATATATCATGATGATTACCAATTCTTGAATAAGAAAAAATTGATTATTTCCTAACAAACTATCTAATTAAACTATAAAAGTTTAAAATAAACTATATTATAAGGCTAATGTATATTGTAACAACCCAGATCTAACACACCTGGTTGTCCATTCCAATCTAGCTCACTAGAATCACAAAGAGGGAATTTTATTTGATATCAAGGTCTAGTGCAAAACATAAGGAGGAATTTTGATGATCACCCAACATTTTATTAGTACAAAAGCATAGTGAAGCTCACTTCAAGAATTTTTACCATTATAGATGATCTCTTAAGTGGTGGATATTGGCCAAATCCTGTAAAAAGATGCCCTTTTGTGATCTTGTCTTCTCCTTTCTTGAGAGTGCAGAGAAACTTCAGCAAGTTCCTCTTATTTATTTATTTTTTAATAACAATATTGAATCTAACATATATTCAAACCATATACAGATGCACAGATAAACCAATGGAAACTTCAGATAAATGCAAATGCCACTTAAGGTGGGCTCTCCCTCGTCGTAAAGGCTCAATGCGAATACGCAGGTGATAAAAATGCAAAAGATAATAGATGATTTAATTTAAATAACTATCTAATCTATATATATGAAGTGTTTACACTTGGAATACCTAGCCGACGGCTAGGTTTGGTATGTAACATGACTCCCCTCCTCGGAAAGCTTTGTCCTCAAAGCTGGAAATGTCTGGAAAATACTTTCGGGTTCCCATGTGGCATCCTCCTTCGGTAAATCTTGCCATTTGATGAGAAATTCTTGAATCTGGCGTGACCGTAGTCTTCGTACTCTTTGTTGTAAGATTTCTTCAGGTTGGAGATATATGCGTCCTTCCTCATCGAGCACTGGTAATTCTGATTGACCTTGCACCTTCTGACCAATTACTTTTTTGAGACACGAAACATGAAATACTGGGTGTATTCTTGATGATAAGGGTAGCTCTAACTGATAGGCTACTTCTCCAATGCGGCGCACAATTTTGTAAGGACCATAGAATCGTGGAGCCAACTTTTGGCTGGACTTTATCCTTAACGAGGATTGTTTGTAAGGTTGCAACCTTAGGAAAACCCAGTCACCAATATTAAAAGTTCTCTCTGATCGGTGCGAGTCTTGTTGTTGTTTCATACGATTTTGTGCTTGGACTAAATTCTCTTTGAGGATGGTGAGTGTAGATTGCCTTTGTTGGAACCAATCATCCACTTTGGCTACTTTGGATGACCCTTGTACGTAATCTGCGATGATTGGAGGCTTGGTGCCATACAATGCTTCAAAGGGAGACATCTTAATTGAGTAATGGTAAGAAGTGTTGTACCACCATTCTGCCATTGCTAGCCACTGGCTCCATTGGTATTGTTTATCTTGAGCGAAACATCTTAAGTATGTACCCAAACATTTGTTAACTACTTCTGTTTGACCATCTGTCTGTGGGTGGTAGGCCAAAGACATATTCAATTTGGTACCACTAAGTCGAAATAATTCCCGCCAAAAGTTACTAGTGAAGATGGGATCTCTATCACTTACAATATTTTTTGGCATACCATGTAATTTGAAGATTGAATCCATAAATACCTTTGCCACCTTGCTTGCGGAAAAAGGATGTTGTAAAGCCCGAAAATGAGCGTATTTGGATAACCGATCTACGACTACGAAGATTACTGTCCTGCCTTCTGATTTAGGAAGACCTTCAATAAAATCCATGGATATATGTTCCCACTGACGCTCAGGGATGGGTAATGGTTGTAACAACCCTGGTGATTTGACTGTTTCTCCTTTATTGCGTTGGCAAACTTCACATTCTGCTACCCATTGTTTGACTTCTGCTTTTAATCCTTTCCAACAAAATGATTGTTTGACCCTTAAATATGTCTTCAAAAATCTTGAATGTCCTGTTGATGGAGAAGCGTGCGATTCGTCGAGGATCTTTGATTTGAGTTCTGAATTGTGTGGAATGTAAATGCGGTTCTTCTTCCTGAGGATCTTATCTTCATAAGAGAATAAAGGGTATTTAGAGGACCCTATAGATAATTCTTGAATTATCTGAGTAGTTTCGCTATTGGATAACCATTCATTTTGTAATTGATTCACCCATTGGGAGCAAGGGCCCGAAATAGCGTTAATGACTACTTCGTCTTCGTATTTCCTGGATAATGCATCAGCGGCTACATTTTCCTTCCCCTTCTTATACTCGATAACAAAATCATAACCCAATAGTTTGGTTAACCACTTATTTTGTTTCGGATAGGAAAACCTTTGCTCAAGAAAATGTTTGAGACTACTATGATCTGTTTTTATAATGAAGCGGCTGCTGATTAGGTAGTGTCTCCATTTTTCTACCGCGTGAAGTATTGCCAACATTTCTTTTTCGTATGTTGATCTTCCCAAATTTTTTCCCGATAGTTGTTTACTTTCGAATGCCAACGGATGACCTTCTTGCATTAATATAGCCCCAATTCCTGTGCCTGACGCATCACATTCAATAACAAATGGTTTGTGAAAATTTGGAGTTGCTAAAACTGGAGTTGTACACATGGCCTCCTTAAGTGCTTTGAAGGCTTGAGTGGCCTCTTCTGACCAATGAAAAGCATCCTTCTTTGTGAGTGCTGTGAGAGGTGCTGCAATCTTACCATAATTTTGAACAAACTTGCGATAGTAGCCCATGAGACCCAAAAAACCACGAAGTTTCTTGATGGTTTTAGGTAAGGGCCACTCTTGAATTGCCTTAATTTTATTGGGATCGACTTTGACGCCCTCGTGTGAAACTATATGACCAAGATACTCGACTTCTTGGACACCAAATGAACATTTGGAACGTTTAACAAATAATTTTTCTCTCGTGTAAAATGTGAAGGACCTTATCCACATGATGTAAATGATCCTTCCATGTTTTGCTATATATGAGAATGTCATCAAAAAAAACTAATACAAACTTACGGAGGAGTGGACGAAACACTTGGTTCATGAGACTTTGGAATGTGGATGGTGCATTGGTGAGACCAAAAGGCATGACCAAAAATTCGTAATGACCTTCATGAGTACGAAAAGCAGTTTTGGGAATATCTTCTTCTCTGACACGGATTTGGTGAAATCCTGAACGAAGGTCTAATTTTGTAAAAAAATTTGCACCATGCAACTCGTCCAGTAGGTCATCTATGACAGGGATCGAAAATTTGTCCTTGATAGTGAGTTTATTGAGGGAACGAAAATCAGGACACATACGCCAAGAGTTATCTTTTCGACGGGCCAGAACTACAGGAGAAGAATAAGGGCTAGTGTTGTGCCGAATGACTCCATGATCTAGTAGATCCTGAATGATCTGCTCGATTTCTGTCTTTTGTGGTTGAGGATAGCGATAAGGACGATCGTTAGGTGGCACACTCCCCGGAATCAAATGGATGGCATGGTCATGAGATCGTTTAGGTGGTAATCCTTTAGGTTCTTGAAAAACCTCTTCGTAATTTGCTACGAGGTCTCTTAAATCTAAAGCGGTAATATCCGAAGTTGTTTGAGATTGTTTTTCCAAACAATTAATTTGAGCTATAAATCCGTATCCACCCTTTTTTAACATCTTCTCCATACTATGAGAGCTCACCATCTGTGATGGAGGAGTGGTAATGCCTTGTAAGCGAATGACCCATCCGTTTTCCCTCCATTCCATGAATAATTTCTTGAAATTGAAGCTAACCGTGTCTAATGTTTCCAACCATTCAACTCCCAAAATGACATCAGAGTTCCCTAAATTCATGACGAAAAGAGATCCAGACCAGGTATAAGTTCCCATTTTAATGGAAACTTGAGATGTTCTACCAACACATTGGGCGTTCACCCCGTTGGCTACTAGAACCTGGAATTTGTCTTTGTTGGAAGAGTTAATGAATAGATTCAGAGCTTTTGTTGTTTTGATGTCGATAAAATTGTGGGTACTGCCGGAATCAATTAGCACATTCACCTTTTTCTGGCGGAGAAATCCTGGTACCTTGATGGTATGGTGGGCGGTTAACCCCATGAGGGCATGCACGGAGATAGCCATTGTATCCTCTTCCTTCTCTTCTAGAGTACTTGGTAGTTCTTCTTGCATAGGTTCTTCTTGGTGGTAAGCTTCTTCCTCTTCTCCTTCATATTGATCACATTCAATATGAAAGTTTTGTTTTTGGGCACATGCTTGTTCCCTGGGATGATGATTGCGACATTTATAGCAAAAGTATCTTGATGGTTGATCATTTCTGCGAAAGGAATTGTTGCGATACGAAGGACGACTATAAGTTTCACGCCGTGCATATAACTGAATTCTCTTCTCAACCAGCTTGGCTATTCGTATGCAATCGTTTAGCGAGGTTGGATTTTGAATGTCCACCTCAACCCTAATATTTTCTTTCAATCCATTGCGAAAAGCTCCAACCACTGTGTCGGGACTGAGGTCTAATGTATACGGTAGTAAACTGGTGAATTCCGAGACGAACTCACTAACCGATCCTTCTTGTTTAAGAGATAGCAGTCTTACTGTGTATGACGATGTAGCTCCTTCATCAAATCTTTCTAAAAAATAGGTAGTGAATTTTTTCTAGTTAATAGTAGCTCCTTTCTCGCGCTTAAGCCATACGAACCATTGGTAGGCCTCAGTGCCTAATTTTGATGCAGCGAAAGAGACTTTATCAAAATCCCTAATTTGGTATAAGTCTAGAATGCCTTCCATTTTGGCTATCCAACCACGAGGATCATGACCCTCAAAAGTGGGCATATCAATGCGTGGAAAATTATTAGGGCCTCTCGGTTGGTGATAACCCATATCCCTATCCTGATCTTGGTTATATCTCTGTCTATGAAAGCGATTCCCGTAATTATCCGGATTGCCTCTTTGCTGCTCCCAATCTTCATCTTGGTCGTCATTTTCTTCATTCCTTTGTTCATGGGAGTGATTTTGGGAATTAGGATTGGGATTAGGTCGGTTTTGTGCGCTCAACAGTTTAGTTAGGTTGACATTAATTTGGCGCATACCATCTAGTAAGTGTCGAAGAGTTTCATCCGTGGTAATGGCCGAGTTGCTTGATTCTCCTTGTGTGACGTTTTCATGAGTTGGGGGAGGGTTAGTAGCCATGGGATCGACCAGTGGATGATTCGGATTATAACTGCCAATTTTGAAAGGAGAAGGAGAATTTTTTGTACCTTGGCTTCGATGAGGTCTTCTTGCGTTGGTATTGGGAGTCTCCGAGCTTGTTAGTCGACCGTCGGATCCTTTGGACCACTGTTTGGTCATGCAATTTCAAAATCTTGCTTTTTAAAATCTTGCTTCAATTTCTCCAAAAAAGGATTTTGCCAAAATTTATGTGTTTCGCTTTGACTGTCGCGCCAACTGCGATGCAGAAATTAATGTGGCGCTAACCTTTGACGACACGGATTTTAGTGTAACTCACCTGAACCCGACTGACACGACCAGACGCTAATTGACAGCGACAGCGAGGACAGATGGCGACAGATGGACAGAAACTCGAAGACAACGATATGACACCACGGAGGACACGTAAGCAATAGGACTGACCAGAAGACACGGACAACGAGGATAGGCAAACCAGGGAGACACGAACACTAACACGTAACACTGACTAGGTGACAAACCGAGTATGCGGATAGGACAACAAGGCGGATGAGGACATGTAAGATGACAAATCACGAAGACTGGACATGTTCGCGGACACGCAGGAGGAGGAGACCAGGTAGTATGTGACCGAAGTCACATTTAATTATGTACGTCGGATATGTTATAAACACGAAAATGCCCTTCCCACACTGTGTGTGGGATATATGTCCCAAACAAAAATTTGAAAAATAATAATACACACCTTAGGCTTTAATTTAATACATGATTTTATCTGTGAATTTTGATTGGACGACGCGGTTACCGTAGCTCGTGTTTGTTTTTGAAATATTTGTAGCCAAAAATGAATTCTATGGTCGTTGTTGAGATTTGAATGGATCACGAATCGTCTGGTGGGTGTTACTTGGCCGATTTTGCTTCTAAAACATGGATTTTTTCCTCTGCCTTGCGCTGTGTAATACTGCAATCAGAACGCAAAAACCAGTTGTAATTTGGACGTCGGTTTCTCTTCCACGATGACGTCAATCGGATGGACGTGTTTCGAGATGCAAGCTTGGGCCGCGGTATGGTGATGAAGATGTATGGATAGTTATTGAAACTTCACAGTCGTGCGCAGTTTTGTAGTATGGCACCACGATCACGTAAAAAAAAGTATCAACGAAAGTCCCTTCGGATTGGAAGCTGGATCAACTGATACCACTTGCAGAGAAACTTCAGCAAGTTCCTCTTATTTATTTATTTTTTAATAACAATATTGAATCTGACATATATTCAAACCATATACAGATGCACAGATAAACCAATTGAAACTTTAGATAAATGCAAATGCCACTTAAGGTGGGCTCTCCCTTGCCGTAAAGGCTCAATGCGAATACGCAGGTGATAAAAATGCAAAAGATAATAGATGATTTAATTTAAATAACTATCTAATCTATATATATGAAGTGTTTACACTTGGAATACCTAGCCGACGCCTAGGTTTGGTATGTAACAGAGAGTGTGGGTTCATGATTGGGGCTATCCTCTAGGGACCATAACACCTAGAGGGTGGATGCATAACTCCCCATCTCGTAGCATGGAGGACTTAGATTTCTTTGTCCTAATTTCCATTCTAGATTTTAAACATGCAAGGGTGTAGCGTAAATATGCATTGTGCCTAGTTGAGAGTACAACTTCTTTTGGAATAAACTAGGGCCCACCATTGCTCTAGATTGGGACCATGTATCTGTTGTCATGGTATAATTAATGAGGAATTATCCCATACCAACTCATTGATGATTTTGCTACCATCGATATCTAGCTACCTCCTAGTACCGATATCCTACTAGCTATATCCCAACCATATGATGAGCAAGAGACCCCTCACCATAATTCTTGCACAATGGCCTAGAGGTGACATCCCATACCACCCCTCATCACTTTTTCTTTGCAAAAGGACCACTCATCCTAGGCTAGTTTTCTAGAAAGAAACCATTCTCAAATCTTAGTGATTTCCTAACTCTCAATCATCGATGTTGGGTGTTAATGTTTCGCCATCCTTCTTGATGGAGAGTTTACCATCCTTC
Organism: Wollemia nobilis; assembly: GCA_028583015.1. Lineage (NCBI taxonomy): Eukaryota > Viridiplantae > Streptophyta > Pinopsida > Araucariales > Araucariaceae > Wollemia > Wollemia nobilis. The sequence goes on along the minus strand of JAQPPZ010000380.1, from coordinate 5,946,015 downwards.
TTGATGGTTTGGGAAATCAGGGTAGGTTTAATCCAAATCCTTAGATTTTTTACTCATATTTTCTTTTCAATGATATTTAACCTTGAAGAAAGAATAAATATTTTATAGGCATTGAATAGATTTACACATTTTGATATACTTAATTTTCAAAAAGGTACTCTAAAATAAAAGATAATCAAATAAACTAATAAACTTAATTGTTCCTTTTATTAATGGCAACAAATGAAAGCATATTTTGAAAGCAATGCAATTATTTCCTAAGTATTACTATACGAGGATAATATTCTATTAAAACCATATAAGAACTAAGTAGAAGTCAAATTATAATAATCCAAATCTAATACTTCCATTTGTTTCTCTTACTCTTAGACATGTTACCTAAATATTGTATATCAACTTATCTAGATAAATTAATTAAAAAGGTTTAAGTAAAACCGACAATAATATGTAACTCCTTTGGAAAAACTAATAATTTAATCATTTCATTTTCAATAATGACCATGTATCACTTTAGTTATAAAGCTTTTAACTATACAATTTGTTCATATAGTAAATCCTCTAATCAATAAAATAGGTTAGAAATTGTACGTATATTCTAATAAATACTTTAAAAGGAATATTATTATTGTTAAAAAATAGTACACTAAATTCTTATTTTTCAAAAGTAAACTTTAGTTTTTCTAAGGTCTTAGTAAAACATTTCTAAAGGTGATCGTCAAAAAAGGAATAGTTTGAGGTCTTATCTTCAGAAGTTTTTGCATTTGGTTAACTTATTTTTATAAGGGTGTCGTACATATCTCAAATAAATCTTAAAGTCGATAACAACAATTAGAAAAGTTATAAATTATTTCATCAATAAAGAACTATCTTCACATTGTAAATTAGTGTACGAGGGGAGGGTCGAACCATAGGTCTAATCCTAATAGACGGGCTCTCCAAGTTCTTTATATAACATTCGATAGTTACCCATTCTTAACAGGTTTTATGAGCACGAAGATATTCTTTATTTTATTAAACAATTTTAAAAATTTGATCTACTTTTCTATCAAATTAATAGTGTAAGGATCATTGTTATGCTATTGAAGAAATTGAAAATGTTTAAAAATTTAAAGATATTTCCCTAAGCTTTTATCACTCGCTTAATTGAGCTAAATTAGCTCTTTGAGCACTGCACGCTTGAGACACTCTGATGGATTATTTTATTGGCCATCAAGTTTCTCCAAAAATATAGAATCTCTACCACACAATGAGCTAAGTTTATATTGAAATTACTAATTAGTTATTGCAAATCAAGAAATAATAATATTACTCATCGCACATTTACAATCACAGATATAGTTTCTAGAATAAAGGTTCAACACTTTTAAAATGAAATTTTAAATCAAAAGCACTGACATAAGCCTCCTAGCTTCACAATAGCAATAATGGTAAAGGTATTTACAAGTCCATTTAAATAATCATATAGTAGCACTTCTTCAAAAGGTGGTGTCAAGAAAAAATCTAGTCCAACTACTTCATTTACAACACTTTTAAATGAAAAGACAAACTCATCAAATTTGAAATTTATAAAACTTAGAATTGGAACATAGAAGAATATATACATTCGTTGATATTCACAAAACAACTACACAGGAAGAATTTAAAGTTAAACACATTATGAACATCTCAGTCTACTTGTGATTCCATATATTCACCCAGTCTAATACACAAGCATTTCCAGAATATTCATAATGGTAAAGTTCAAGACTAATCTATCCAACAACAAATCTTTTTAAGATTTTCCAATATTTGTTAAAACGTCTAGAAATACCAACCTCATTCGGGAATATTTAAGAGATAGAGTTATGCACATAATTTGTGTTCTATCACAAAAAGCAACTGTGCTCATCTACAAAAAACAATATGAGGAGTTGTGGAGAGTTCCAACATGACTTGTTGGCTCGATCTCGAAAGGTATTCATATGGAATGAGGGTACTTATGAGAAACTCTCCACATCGGTGTGGCCTCCATTCATAGTCAACCGGTACAGACTTACCCGCCAAACACACCTAGAGGAAAGATAAATTTTAAGGTATGTTTTGGGTCAACACCTCATAATATATGCAAATGCAATCTTTCCCTACATGCAGATATATTTTCACGAACAAAGGAGACAATAAACTATATCCACCACTAGGATGCATCTAATATCTCTACTATGCTTCAAATAATAGCACAAATAATAGTAACACTCCTCATACTTATTCAAATTCTCATTTTTAATTCTCTCATAGAGTGATTTCATCATTTATATCAAATTGGACTGTAATTACTTTCTGATTATACAGATTATCACTAAAGAGGAAGTTTCCAACTGTGTTAAGAGTTTTGGATTATTTTTAGAAGTTTAATTATTTTTACTTATCAACTAAAACATATAGTACACAACACTAAATCTCGATATAGCAACCAATAAAACATTCACATATATAATAAATACAAAGTTCACATCAAAATTGTTGGAAGTTAAAATGGTAAAATGGTTAAAAAATTGTTTTAAATGGTAAGCTTTGACCTTACACTTTTACCCTTGGATGACAACTGAGTCAGTAGGATAGGATGACATGGATGGTAGGAGGAGTTTGAATCCTAATTTTATTTTCCTTTCCTCCCTATTTCTTCTCTCCCAAATATCTCTCAACAACCTTAGGGAACACTATATAATACTTTGTATTTTTTGACTTTGGTCAATGGATTAATGAATAGTGAATTTTTGCATTCCAACTTGTGATTACAATATCTGGTATCAGAGCGGAGGGTGTCTAGAGTTTAACCACAAGCTAGGCACGGATCTCGAAGAGGCCCAAGGAGGCCCATAGGCAAGGCACGAATCTCAAGGAGGTCGAGGAGGCCCATAGGAGGCATAAATTCCAAGGAGGTCGAGATGGCACACAAAACATGAACCAAGGTGAGGTCGAGAGGAGGCCCACAAAGAGCATGCGGTTCAAGTTTGACCATCTGACCAACGAACACCAGGCACGATTCCCCAGGAAACTGACAGGTGACTTGGTAGAACGCAAACCAGAGGCAGACACGTGACGAGCGAACCAGAGGTAGACACATGATGAGTGAACCAGAGGTGGACACATGGCGAGCAAAAAATGAGGAAGACAAGTGGCGGACACAGTAAGTAGTGACGTGGTAGACACAGTAAGAAGTGACATGGCCGAAAAGTGGCGGACATAGTGACATGGCAAGCGGATGTGAGGTAACAACGTGGTAGAAGGGAATTTGCCCAACAAAGGTAAAATTGCAAGGTCTGATTTCCTGAAGGCAATCGAAGACCTTTGTGCATCTTCGAGATTTTAAATCCCTTTGTAGCCCAAATCCTGCTGCGTGTGGGATAAATAAATTTAATTTTTTTATTTAAAATCAATACCCATAGTCTTCTTATATTGCAAAGGCGTCTTCGAAGTCCAAAATGGCTTGTAGCACACTTGGTGAGCATGCTACTTGGTAGGGAGGACATCACGGGTTCAAAACCCAGTGATGCAATTAATGTTTTGGCATGAGGTCGATCGGATTTGGATTGGCATGAGATCGATCAGATTGATATTTTATAAGGTTTTAAAAAGAGATAGAGATAATTTTTGTTTATATATATAGATTTTATTTTTTTATAATTTTTAAAAGTTTTCTTAATATAAGTTTAATAATAATATTAAATATATTGTTTAAAAAAAATAAAAATTTGAAAAATCAATATTTTTTATTATTGTTTAACTTAAAAAATATAACTTTTTTAAATTATAATTGACTATATAAAAAAAAAATTGGACATTGCCTAAGAGGCAATTTATTGTAAAAGAAGGGGCTTTTCACTTGATTCGAGGAATCAAAAATTGTAGTGTAAAAGCATATTGTGATAGTCTAGAAGGCTATACAAACTGGAAATTATGTATAACAAGCCTGGGAGGCTTAGTGTTTTTTCTTTGTAAGAGAGACAAAAGATCAAACTAAAATTTGTAGAGGCATGTATGATAAGACCAAGTGGTTGTTATCATGCCCTATGTGCACTTTTGGTGAGAGAAAATGTCGAAAGTTTTGATGAAAAAGTGAGAGCTTATGGGCTACATACTGTGTTTAGTCAGTTGCAGAACACAGTAATACCACACCAGAGGCATCTAGACTCAGGGTACAAGGAAGACTCTGAAGATAACTCCTTTGGGAGTCAATTTGAGCAATCCAAATCCATAGAAGTTGCACCACAAGAATCTGAATATACTCATTACAGTAATTCAATAGAAATTCTAGAACTAGAATCACCAGAGATAATATTGATCAGTGACGATGAAGAACAAGTAGCAGACAATTTTGTGAATCAAGAAATAGCAATGCCACAGCAAGAGGAACAAAAAATCAATGAAAGAGTGAATCAAGTCAGATTTGACTTAAATTTATAATCTCTTATTTCTTCTTCTTTATTCCTTCTTTTAAAAAATTGAGTGCTTTATTGTAACCGAGAAATAAAGAGAGTGTTTTAGTTTATAACAGTTATGGCCTCACATAACAATCTACCTATTCTAGAATTCAACGGATATGATTACGAGTATTGGTCTATAAAAATGAAGACCTTACTCATAGGGAAAGGTTTGTGGGACATAGTGGAAGAGGGTTACACCGAACCCACAAACTGGACAACATTAAGTGCCACAAATAAGAAAACAAAGAAAGAAGCTCAAAAGAGCAACTCCTCTGCTCTTTATCATCTCCAAGAAGCATTGGATAATAGTATATTCCCTAGAATAGCTACTTGTATAACTACACAAGATGTGTGGAAAGCTTTGAAAAATGGATTCTAGGGAAGTGATCAAGTGAAGCAAGTGAGGCTTCAAACACTAAAACGAGATTTTAAAAATATCAAATGAAAGAAGACAAAAAAGTTGGTGGCTACTATGTCAGAGTGAAAGCAGTAGTTGATAAAATGGTTAAGCCTAAAACAATTGTAAAGAAAGTGTTATGAACACTTCTTCAAATATGGAATCACATAGCCATAATCATAGAAGAGTCAAAAGATCTTTCCACTTTAGCATTTGATGCATTAATTAGGTCGTTAATGTCTCATGAAGAGAGATTACGGGAATCTCCTTCAACCATCTATGGAGGTGATGATAAAGCCTTCACATCCAATGAAAATACTGGAAGAGGACATGGAAGAGGTCAAGGCAGATGCCAGTGAAGAGGTAGAGGCAGATGCAACTACAGAGGAGGCAATCAGAATAGAGGAGGCAACTCTAATAGAGGAGGCAATCAGAACAAATGTGGAAACCAAAATCGAGGAGGAAATCCAAGATGAAGTGGAAATCAAGGATGAGGAAGTTACAAGTCTAAAACATCTTGTTTTAACTATGGCAAGCCAGGCCACTTTGCTCATGACTGTTGGTCAAAATCTTCTCAAGGCAGCAGTAGTCAATATAGAAATTATGGAGAAGAAGATGATACCTCTAATATTTTTCTATCATATTGACAATCATAACATAATCTAAATGACACATGGATTCTGGATACCGGTTGCTCAAACCATATGAGTGGAAAAGAAAATCTATTTGCTACTCTAGATTTCATTTACAAATCCCAAATCAAATTAGGAGATGATAAAGCTTTGCAAGTCGAAGGCATTGGAGCCATGGAGGTTCCAATAAAAGGACTAAAGAAAGTGAATAACATCTACTACACTCCAAGGCTCTAACACAATCTGCTAAGCATTGGGTAAATGATGGAGAATAATTACAAACTTGTTTTTGATGAAGGAAAATGTATCATTCTTGATACAAACAATTGTGATCGTGTCATCACACAGTTTTCTATGACCAAGAATCGGTTATTCCCTCTCAAATTTGGTGAGCCAGGGGTAGCTCAACTTGCAAATGTAGCTATAGCAAATACAAGTATGCTTTGGCAGTTGCGATATGGTCACTTGTTGACAATATTGTCACATTCCACCAAGGGGCAGAAAAATTAAAACTTTGTATAATATTTGTTTTGTTGAAAGTTTTCTTTTGTTTGTAAGATTTAGCAATTTTGGTTTTCCCTATTGCCCCCTGGTGGACAAAATGAAAAATAAAAGAGCTTTGGGCCCGAAGCACTTCAAATCATCACTTCGGGCAAGAACTTTGCCAAAAAAGTACGAAGGAAATGCTTCGCACCCGAAGCTTTCCCAGTGGCTACTTCGGGTGAAGAATTTTGTGAAGCGGCATCCAAGTAACTTCGTCAAAGAAGAAAAGATAGCCCGAATCAGCTAAGGCAAAGAAATTACTTCGGGCCCGAAGTATTTCTAAAATCCACTTCGGAAAATTTTCACCCAAAGCAGTAGAGGTCGAGAAAGTGTTTCGGCCGAAACTCCACCAAACCGCCATTTCAAAAGAAGATCGGCCCGAAGCATTTTTCTCGACCCATCAGCGAAGCAGTTTTGCCAGCAAAGCGCGAAGGATAAAGGGAGATCGGCTTTGGCACTCCATGCCCCCGAAGTAGTTTTGCGAAGCAAAAATCAATGAGGTGCTTCCCAGGAATGCTTCCCAAGTTGGGCATTTTCCCGAGGCGATCAGAGAGCCTCATAAATGCATATTTTCTTGCCCGATAAGCCCGTTGCTCTTTTTTGGCAATTGGATGCGAAGTATTAGTTCATGAAGAAGAGCCCGACAAGCATGGCCGTCACTCGAGCATCGCACCTACAATCCAAGGACACCCGGGTGGCTCATTTAATGTGACTTTCCCCGGCTGACTTGGTTACCATTACTAGTTTTGGTAGCTGATTTGAGAGATCATCCGTAGCAGCAGTGAGGAGCCGATTTCTCAGGGCTCGAGGGTGTACTCTGCCATTTTTGTAATAATGATTCAAAGGGCCGAGTCCTCTATAAAAACCTAGGATTTGCAATGTAAAAAGGGGGGGAACTTTCTTCTAGAAAGCTGTTGTAACTTGATGTCCTGCGTTTAATACTAAAGACTTTTATACTCCATTTCTCTCTTTTATGCTGTCTTTTGTGCTTAATTCTTTTGTCTTTTCTCGTTCGCATACTGAGACTCTGAATCCTGAATTCGATGTGCTATCGGGGACTAAACCCCTAAAATTCACCCTAAAGGATACATAGGAGAGGAAAAATGCCTTGTCGCTTTCCTTTATGCTGCCTGGTGGATTGAGGTTTTTGTTATTCCCTTATCTCAATCGCTGTTACTCTGAATCCTGAATTCCAACGAGAGAGAAAGGAGAACCTTGCGAACCCATCCAGAGGATACATAAGAAGTTCGGCATTTTGTTTCTTTTGTGTTATTCTTGGTATTTCTTGCTGTTATTCGAGTTGTTAGCGAGTAATCGTGCTTCCTATTCTCTCCCACCTTAAATCATCATCTTCTAACCCTTACTCTTTTTATTTCTTTCTCTAACCCTTACCCCTTTTTATTTCTTTTCCTAACCCTTACTCTGTTTATTTCTTTCCAACACTCTTGTCTCAAACTCCAAAAGTAGATTAGTATAGGAGCTGGCCTTTATTTGAATATTGGCATGAGGGGCATCTCTTCCCCTCGACCTTTCAATGTTGGTCGCAGGTCCAGGGTGTGCAAACCCATCGAAAGTCCTTTCCTGTGCGGATTTGATGACCAACAGTTTCTGGCATGCCCGGTGGGACTCAAGGTCCCATATTTGAGAAAATTTCTAGCTCGTCTTCACCGGAGCCAGTAGTTCCAACAAGTTCTTGGTGAGATCCGATCAGTCTCATCCCCTAAATTGTAGTGAGAATCGATTCTCTCATTACTAAGAGACTCTTAGCATCTGGCGACTCTATTTTACCTGACAATCTTCAAGTCGTAAAGACCAGTACTGAAGCCTATGCCTTCATGCAAACAATATGGAGAGTTAGGAATAAAGGAGAGGAAATCGAGTTCTTTGAGCTTGATATTGACGCCTTTGGGGAACGCTCTAGGTTAGTTACCCCCGAATATCTCTTATGCGGGACATCCTCACAAGAGGCTGCTATTGACGAGCAAGGCCTAACTTTTGATAGCACAACAGCTAGTTTTCCTCCGAATCCTCCCAACTCACCTAAGCATCCTAATGCCTCCATCCCCATTGGCCTTTTGATGTAGCAGATTATTTCTAGCATGGAATTCTTCATCATCGTTGAATCTCGTGGGCCAAGGGCAAGTTCCACCTACTACAATTAAAAATCTCCTGACGTTTGACGAAACCAAAAAGACTACTCTAGAGCATATCTAGGACATCATTTCCCTGGCGAAAATCCATGATATCACAAAAGAGTGAGTGATGGTGAAGCTTCTGGTTCTCTCCCTTAAAGGAAAACTCCTCTATTGGTATAGATATCTGTCATCTGACACTATTATAGGATGGGACCAGTTAGTCGGGCAGTTGATGCAAGGCTTCAACGAGTCCGTCGATCCAACTTCTCTTCTGCAACAATTCACTTCAATCCAAAGACATCCACAAGAAGATATTGCAAACTTCAATGTTAGCTTCGCTCAAACCTGGAAAAGAGTCCTAGTTGTACTTCATCCAACCGATGAAGCTGTGGCATACTACTTCCTTCGAGCCTTCAACCCTGATATCGATCTTATGATAAGGTACTCAAATGTCAATACTTTTCCAGAGTTGTATGGGTTAGCCAAAAAAGCAAAAATGGACCTCATAGCTATGGGTAAACTCCCTCAAAGAATGTCAATACCCATACTCCTCGAGTTCCTTCAAGCCCAGTACGCGAGTGCAGTCGCTCCACAGATTTTTGCAATCCTTGCATACCAGATCTCATCTTGGAACCTGAATCCTGTTGTGTCGCAGATCATCGCTCCACAGATACATTTCCCCACACTTTCAACTATGCCCCCCACCATCACTCCAACATTTCCAATGTTGCCGACACCCTCCAACATCTTGCCCTACCTCCGATACCGACTATGGCTTCTTTACCATCAGTTCCCAAGGCCGATGATATGCAGGCAAAGATACTGCAAGAAATGCAATCGTTAAATGCCATAGTGCAGACCTTGTCCAACGACATGACCATTGTCAAGAAGAACCAAGCACAATAAGATTTTCTACCAAGAAGGTCTTATCCCACTCCTGCACTTACCAGAGATCAAGCGGTCCATCAAGGAAAAGCTTTGGCAAGAAATGCTACGATAGATGAAGCCCCAAGCACTTTCGATCATGTATATTGGTGCTCTACATGTAATGATCCTCATGAGGAGAATACATGCATGTTGCATCAACACTACGTGTAGACACTAGCAAGCAGTGGTCAAGGCGGTCAAGTCAATGTCATCAGACAATTGGATCAGAACTTGTCAATCAGCAAGGAAGAGCCAGTCGCAGTCCTTACCAGGGGAGGTAAAAGGTCGATAGAGGTGGATGCTACCCAGATGGCTCCCTTGAAGGTACATGCTTGATTTGAGAAGGTAAAACCATCCTCTTTGGCCCCAAGTGAAGCTCCTCTGCCAGCTCCAATCAAAGAAAATGTCCAAAAGGCCACTGCCGAACCACCTCAGGTGGAGACCAAAGAACAAGTTAAGGAGAAGCTCAAGTTTCCCTCGCTCACCAAGCAACAAAGGGTCGAAGCGATAGAGAAATATCACACCAAGTACGAACCAAGAAAGGAAACTAAGGTGCATAGCTCCCCAGCCTCCAACATTGTAGAAGAGTTGAAGAGGATTCCAGCCAAAATCAGTTTGTATGATGCTCTGCAACTTCCTGAACAAGTGGACCTGCTGCAAGAATCATTGAAGAGGATTACTACAAAGAAGGCAGAGCTGCTCGCCCTGGTGCAAACCCTATTTGTGTCCATCACAGGAAAAAACAAACCACCATCGTTCTACTTATCCTTACAAATGGAAGGGTATATTGTGCATAACTGTATGATAGATTTTGGAGCCACGACGATAGTCATGTCGAAGGCAGTATGTGAGGAAATAGGCATGGAATACACACGAAGCAGTCACGGAGTCCTCCAGTTGGATGGTACCCTAATGAAGACTGTAGGTTTCATCAAGGACATCCCTATTCGGCTACATAAGACACCTCAAATCATGGTCATACAAGAGGTGATAGTTGTGGACCTTGAGCCTTACTTCAGCATGTGCCTGTCGAGGGAATTCATGGCAAAGCTGGGTGGATATCTGTCCATGGACTACACTCATATGGAGATCCCCTTCAAATGGAAGAAGGTGAAGATCTATAATGAAAAGCCTTCTACATTCCTAGTTCAAAAGATGTCTGAGGAAGAGAGCAGTGACCCTATACATACGATCGTGGAGGAACTAGAGCAAGGGGATTTGGTCTAGGAATCCCTTACACAGTTGTGTTGTGAAGATGAATTTTCATTGGAAGATTTCAATGCCATGATAGAAACTGAGGTGGGGTGTTACACCATTGCCAAGTCCGAGAAACCAGCCAAAATGGAGGGGAAGGTTTCTACTCAAGAAGGACTATGGAAATTGTTCTTTGATGATGCCCGATGCAAAAACGGTGTCGGGGCAGGAATCCTTCTAATTTTTTCGTTCGGTGAGCAAAAGGAATATTGCTACCAATTGACATGGAGTTGCACCAACAATGCAACAGAGTATGAAGCCTTGTGCTTAGGACTCAAGAAAGCTGACAAGTTAGGCATAAGGCATCTTCAAATCTTTAGAGATTCTGAACTAGTTTGCAACTAGGTCACCAAAATATGCTCTTCAAAGAAGCACTATCTTAAATCATATCGCAATAGGGTATGGGACCTGTTCGACCAGTTTGAATCCCTTAATCTATAATCTATTCCACGAGAAAAGAATCGACATGCAGATGTCTTAGCATCCATCATAGCCCGATATTCTCCAGTGGACGATATGGTGCATAAGTCGAAGGTTGTAAGGATGATCTATAGAGCCTCTATCCCGGACAGAGATTTACATTGGAAAGTTTTTGACAACGATGAGAAAATTGTCAATTTCATGATCCAAGAAGCTGCTATAGTCGAATACCGAAGCCTTGATGAGGAAGAATACAAAGGATTGGTCCAGTTGAAGAACAACCACGTTCCCAAGGGATTGATCATGCTTGAGAGCCTTTTCGATCAAAATGATCGATCGCTCTCCCATAGGATCCAAATCAGTGCGCAGTAATATCAAGATTTAGAACTAGAACCTGGGAAAGTAATAAAGGTCGGGACCGATTGTACTTCAGAAGAAATAGAGTGAATCCGATGTTTGTGTAAGAGGTACCCAGATATTGTGGCTTGGTCTTATCATGACCTCAAGGGATATGATCAAAAACTAATCCAACATATAATCGAATTACAAGAAGGGGCCAAACCTTTCCGATAGAAGCAAATGCCGATTAATCCAAAGATCGAGGTCCTGATGAAGGCCGAACTGCTTAAAATGCTCGAAGCAAAGATCATTTATCCCATCAAGCATTCTTCCTGGGTAGCAAACTTGGTCCCTATCAGAAAAAAGAATGGAGACATCCGGTTATGCGTGGACTTCCGCAACCTGAATCATGCTTCCCTCAAGGACCACTATCCTCTCCCGCAGATTGATCAGATATTGCATTCAGTGGCTGGAGCTCAATGATTCTCCCTGATTGATGGTTTTTTGGATATAATCAAATCTAGGTCAGGGATGAAGACCAGCATAAGACCACGTTCACAACCAAATGGGGCACATTCACCTACCAACGAATGCCTTTTGGCCTCTCGAACATGGGAGCTACTTTCTAGAGGGCAATGGACCTAGCTTTTGGTGAGTTTCTGAACAAGGTTATCGTTATCTATTTGGATGACATGACCGTCTTCTCCCAAAGGAGAGAGAACCACCTAGAACATTGTCAACAAATTTTTGAAAAATGTCAAGAATTTGGCATCTCAATCAATCCAAAAAAGTCTATCTTCGCAGTCAGTGAAGGAAAGTTGCTGGGACATGCAATTTTGGAAAAGGGTCTCACCGTGGATCCTGATAGAGCCAAAGCTCTGATGAAGCTCCCAATCCCAGCAGATAAAAAGGGCCTTTGGTCAGATTAACTTCATAAGGAAGTTTATCCCAGACTTCGCCCAGGTCGTTAAGCCAATGTTTGAGCTTTTAAAGAAGGGCACAAAATTCGTCTAGACAGAAGAGAGGAGAAAATCATTCAAAGAAATCAAGGCCTGAATTGTTTAGGCATCGGTCTTGATCAACCTCGACTACAGTCGATATTTTATCTTGTATGCAATAGGAGAACCTGAAAGCTACGTCGCGGTCTTGATGCAAAAGGGGGAAGATGGAGAGGAATGTCCCATCGTGTTCCTCAGCCAGATAATCAATCCCCATGAAGAAAAGTACAATTTCATCGAGCGTCAAGTGCATGCAGTAATGAAGTCTCTCAGGAAATTCAAACAGTTCATTTCTCAGAGTCGAACCATAGTCTTTGTCATTCACCCCGATGTACGTAGTTTCATTATTCAGGGGGAACTGGGAAGCAAGAGAGCTGGTTGGGTAAGCAAAATCCAAGAGTTTGATATTGAGATCAAGCCCACCAAACTAGTTCATGGTCGTGCATTATTTCAAGAGCTGGCGAAGAGCGCAACGGCCAAATAACAGACTATCAGTCGGATGACTCACCAACAGGATAATGCCTCGCTAATCAAGATGAGGCATAGAAATATTGGGTCGATGAAATAGTGGAATATTTCAACACCGATAGATGCCCCTCACATCTGAATGCTTCACAGTGAAGACATTTTAGGATGCGGTCCGCCCGATACACTATGCACCCAGAAGGCCTATTTTTTAGGAACATCAACGACGTCCTCCTCAGATGCATAAAATATGATGATAAGAGGAGAATCCTGGGTGAGTTTCATTCAGGACTATCTGGAGGACACTTTGCTGGAAGAGCGACGGTGCTGAAGATAATCAAGGCAGGTTACTATTGGCCCACACTCTTTGTCGATGCCTTCTCCGTTTGCCGTAGGTGCGAGCAATGCCAGAGATTTGCTGGCCGAAGCAGAAATGCTCTGATGCCCCTCCGATCGATATAGGTGGAAATGCCATTTTAGCAATGGGGACTAGATTTTGTAGGGGCCATATCGCCAAACTCCTCCGCTGGGCACAAATTCATTTTGACTGCGACTAATTACTTCACCAGGTGGGCCGAGGCAGTCCCCACAAAACACGTCGATCAAGATACTGTCATCACCTTTATATAAGGATTGATTACCCGCTTCAGTATCCCCAAAGCAATTATTACAAATAACGGTCTTGGTTTCATGGGCACAAAGATCAACGAGTTCCTATACAAGTATGGGATATATCACAAGGTGTCTTCCAACTATTACCCCCAGGGTAATGGATTGGTAGAATCCACCAACAAAACCCTGTTGAGGATACTAAGAAAGTTGATCGATCAAAACAAAAGAACTTGGCACCTCCTTCTGGATTGGGCCTTGTGGGCCGATCGGGTTTTTGTCAAAAGGTCAATCAAGACTTCACCTTATGCTATGGTCTACGGCAAAGAGGCCATCCTGCCCACTCACATTGAGATACCTGCATTACAGTTGTTAGAAGAATATGGAGCCAACCCGATGGAGGAATGCCTGGTCCAACTATTACAACTATAAGAGGAACATGAAAATTCCTACCAGAACTTTGCATGGCATGCTGAGGTCACCCGAGAATGGTTCAAAAGGAAATCATCCGATCGCACATTCAAAGCAGGAGACCTGGTATGGAGGTGGGATTCATGGAAGTCCAAGCCTGGGAATCATGACAAAATGGATGCGTTCTGGGATGAATCATTTGAAATAGTAAAAGTGAATTCTGCAAATTCATTCATCCTCAAAGATGTGTGGCCAAGTTTTACCAATCTCCGTCAATGGTCTCCACCTGAAGACCTTCAATCGCTGAGGTATGTACACTCCAAAAAAAAAAAATTGCATATATCTTTGTATATAGGGTTTTAGTTCTTTGTCTGTACTCTATTCAAAATATCACGAAGAGCAAGCGCCACTTCAATCGCAAAAGCTAGATTCTTGGCTTCAGCTTCACAAAGCATGATCAAAATCACTTTCGGGGGGGGTTTCGGTCTAAAGTAGCCGACAAATGGAAGTTCGTTGCGAAGCAGTTCATGCTCGTAGAACCAAACCACATGCAAATCAAGGATGTGGAAAATGCTTCGCTAAAGAAATGTGCCGAAGGCATTGTTCAAAGTAATTCTTGGCGAGGCCCTCCTCGATGAAATGGGTTTCGGTCGGCGATATTCGTGAACCGAAGCAACAGCGTGACAAAGGGGAACTTTGGCCCCAAAATAAAGGAAATCAGCTCGAAGAAGAACTTCGTGTTGAAGTATTTTCTACACCAACTCCATATTGCCGAAACTTGCATACAAGGTGGAAAAATTTAGGATGTGCCTCGAGGAACATACCAACAGCAGCCTCGAAAGGGGGCCAAAGCAGATGAACTCAATACAAAAGAAATGACACTCATCCCAAGGTAGTTTGTTAACCAAAAAGCCATGCTAAAGTACCAGGTGGAAGCGATTCGCGTTCCCAATACAAAATCCAATCATCGAATTGCATGGCCTCGCATACAACACCGCCATATGGCCAATCAGATGCCACAACAATACTTTCGGGTCAGGCCTGCAAAGTAATTATGGTAGTTGCCATAAATGTCGAAAGTTGCCCTCCGAAGCTATAAAATGCAGATGCCCATTAAAAACAAACCATTTGCAAGTGTGAGAGTCGAGTTTGCATTCTGTCACCTCGAAGAGCTTATGCATCAAAGGTTCCACTATCCGTCGTGATTATCCTATCCCTTGTTTTGAGGTGCAGAACTCTTCTACATCACAAGTCATTCTACTGCGATCGTTCATGATGGGAAAGAAGAACCCCACTCAGAAGAGAAAAGAACCAGAGACGACGGTTCTAGAGAAGGCGAGAGCCATGGAAGAAAAGAAACAGAGACCTAGGAGGGTCAATCCTCCCCCACACCCAGGAAAAAAAGTGATGGAAGG
Source organism: Wollemia nobilis (assembly GCA_028583015.1). NCBI lineage: Eukaryota > Viridiplantae > Streptophyta > Pinopsida > Araucariales > Araucariaceae > Wollemia > Wollemia nobilis. The sequence continues at coordinate 5,931,007 of JAQPPZ010000380.1, read as the reverse complement.
AAGGGAATATTCTGATGACGAGCCCAGCATAGAACCACCTATTGATAAGTGGGTGAAAATCAGAGACCCAGAGCTCTCAAGAACCGTGGCCGAGCTTTGGTATACCATCGACTTTATGTGAAGCAGGCTCTCGACGAAGAACAAGAGGGTTGCAACATATTATTCCCACATATACTGGTATCAGTCCCTCCTACACATCACTACCTCGAGCTCATGTACGTTATCGCTCAGAACTACTAACCACAAACTAGGCAGGTGTTGGATGCCTCAGGTCAAAAGTTGTTTTCCATTCTGAAGGAGGATGTGCAGACAATTTTCGCACCATAACAAAGGCCACCAAAAGGCTATACCATTCGCAATTTCAGCCTAAGTGAACAAATATAGAACTTCACCTCTAATCCCTTCATCCTGAGCTTTTTGCATGAAAACCTCAAGAGCGAACTTTCTTCCGGCAAGCGACCCCAGATGCCCCTATCCTTGGAGGCCTTCAATAACATAGATATATTCTCTATCATTGCATGGGTGGCAGGCTTTTCAAGCGATACTTTGGTATACCCATGGCAGGTGTCGCTAGCCGAATGCATTTCCAAAGGAGATTTCTACGCCCCCGACGCTTTGCAACCGAGCACCAACCCAGTTTTCTTCAATTGGGCAGAATGGGTGGCCCAAAATCTGCATATGTGGTTGACATCCATGAAGAATTCTGGTGATGAGCCGCACTTCCAGCCTTGTTCCTTCTTGGTTTGGCTCTTCTTTCATGTACATAAATCCCTTCACCATTGTGATGTTTCACCAGTCGACAAGGATGGGATCCCTTTGCCTGTATATCAGTGGACTCGTCTCCTGCTGAGGTCGAAGTCCTATTACCCTTTCAATCAGCAGTTTTTGGGACTTGTGATGCACATTCTAACAAAGTCTAGCCCTCGGGTTCCTCTATGTATTAGAGATAAAGTGGTACTATAGAAAAGGGGGGATGTGTTTCAATTGACACAAGGGCTTGTGATCCGCATTTTTGGCTTCACGGGGAAACCCTTCTTGTTGCCTTTTTTCCCTTCAGAGTACCAATTTTCCCTGGAAGTTGCTCGGCAAAGCGACGCGACCGAGGAAGCCTACGGCCATGGGCGAAAGTGGGCACACACCTGTGACTTCCCCTTCAAGATGGGAGTGATCGAATTCTTTGCCCTAAAGTAGAACATATACCTGGAGGAGAAGCTTGCCAATTTTGGTCTGATTCAGATACCGCAAAGGTGGCTCTACGACCCATTGGGGGTGATGAGAGATCACTTGAAAAGAAAAAACTTCCATGTCTATCCTCACCCCAAAATTTTGGAGCAGAGAAATAACCCCAATGGTACGGACCTGGAGTGGCACTTAGAGGAGATGAGGACGTTGCCTCCTTGGCATGACTGCTATCCTATGGAGGTCGAATTTGACCCAGACCAGTACCCATTCCCAACTCCCGACTCCACTTTCTAGAGAAAATAAAAGGACGATTTAAAAGAGGAGTTGAAAGACTGGGACAAGGAGCAGTTAAGAGAATGGTAGATTATGAGAGTCCATCACCGAAATATGAATTCTTATGGGCTTCTAACAATGGACAGGGAATTCACAATTGTATATTAGACCAATATTGGGTCTTGGGAACCCTTGTCCTTCTCCGACTTCATTCCACCGGCCACCCCAAGTTCGGATGAAAGCCCCAGGAGGACTAATAATTTCCCTAAGGAAAAAGTAGCCAGGGCCACGCCAAAAGCTTTACTACAGAGGCCATACAAAGTTCTTGAGACAACAATAGAGGAATCGGAGGAACCCCTTGAGAGGATGAAAATAAAGGAGTGGGAATCTACATAGGCACCCTCGAACTTCCCAAAGTGATCACGTATAGGCACTTCGAGCGCCCCTATCGAAATATCAGTATCGGGCTTGGTCGAAGCAAACAATGAAGGAACTCCACCAATTTTCGAAACGATCCCAAACATAGATGTCATTAACGTAGAGGAACTCATGGAATTCATGGAAGCTAAAAGTATTGAGGCCCAGGAGGAACAAGGGTCAATCACCTAGGAGATCACCATGGCCACTCTGCCAAGAGGGCATGCAGGTACATTTTCTTCACCTTATGCTCTGGTTGCTCTTAAGTTTGTCCCGGCCCTGGTCGAAAGCTCTCACCTATTCACCCTACCTCCATAAGGTCAGTCGCCTTCTTACGTCGTGTCCCTAACTACTTCCCCTGAGTCTTTTGGCTAGGATAAACCTGTCAAAGTTACTTCACCCAGCCACACCGCCAATCCTCTAGTCATTAACTAGGGTGAAGCTAATAGTCCAATGCCGAACCCCGAGGCTCATTCCTCCGTTGTACACAATGTGCTCCCACTCATCGAAGCCCCCATCACCCCTGTTGTCGAACCTTCATGTGAGGCTATCCCCTTCAAATATTTATATTTGTTCAATCCCTCAGCTGGAGATCCAGTCACATTCGACTCCAAGTTGTCCTCAATACGGGAATCCCCCTTGGCCAAAAAACTCCTCCAAGCCCGACAGAACACAAAGAGAATGTTAAAAGATGCAAGAAATAAGAAAGGGCGCTCGCTCGCTCAAGTTGAGAGGTGCGTCGTCTTCGATTTGGAGGTGGGAAAGTTGCATAAAGTAAAGAAGATACCCAAATTCCAAAAGCCCCTGGATGAAATGACTCCAACGGACTATGAATATCAGGATAAAGAAAAGGACTTGGAACATCTGAACGTGGACAAGGAGTCCGCCTCTATGCACATTGGAATCGAGACCTTCAAGGCGCATGCCAACATTGCCAACAAGCACAGGTTCAAAGCCGAGAGTGCTAACATCAAGCTAGAGGAGGAGCTAGCAAGGGCTCACTCCAAATTGGCAGAGGTTGAGGAGCAGTGCAAGCTGATGCAGAAAGAAGCACATGCCCTAAAGCTGCAGATAGCATAGCTGGAGTGCACAGCTGAGAATCAAGCACAAAGGCAAGCCAAAAATGATTTAAAGGCCAAGGATCTTGAAAGTAAGATATTGCAAGCTTAGATCTAGCTACACGAGAAGGAAGGCCTAGGGCTACTTGACAAGAGAAAAATCAAGGAGATTCGCTCACATCTGCTCAAGAATTTTAGGTCTCGGGTTGTCAGTGCCCTTTCAGTTTTAGCTTACACCATAGAAGCCCGGGTTGCCACCATCGAAGGAGGTCCAATAATTGAAGAGTTCATTCAAAATTTCAGAGCCTGACTCAAGCTAGCCCTCAAGGTCCAAGATGTAAGGTATCAAGATTTGAAGCTCGTAGCGATGAGTCGAACAGCAAGGGATTGGTCAACAACCCAAGCCATAGTTCGTGCCTTTTTCTCCATGGCCAAGAAAGTACAAAAGGCAAAAATCCTACTGGATGCATTCAAAAGTGAGAGGCACACATCAATGGGCTACTTCGAGGACCTCTTCTCCTTAGGCTTCTTGAGCTTCACGGATAATGATGGGAAGCCCTTAGCCAAGGAAGAAATCATGTCGAAGTGGCAACAGTTTGAAGGCAATGTATCGAAGATAGATGAGTGGGCCAAACCAATAACAGAGAAGTAGGTAGCTGATTACATATTGAAATACTATAGAATCGCCACCTCCATAAACGATCTATATACTAGGTCCCAGCATGTAGAAATCGGGCAGATCGATAGGTTCCACTCTTTGGTCAAATCCCTAGAAGATCAAGAGTTGTTCATGAAAAGCATCTGGTCTCAGGTTCATCGAACCTTAAGAGACATCCACATCCACCTAGCCCCATTACCAATGGCTAAAGACGTAGCAGAAGCAATGGCGACAGAAGGAGAAGAAGCAGTAGCAGAAGAAGACGAGAGAGAAGAGGAAGAGGAAGGACAAGTTGTGGAAGCACCCCCAAAAAAGGAACAAAGAGAAGGGTCTAGAGGTAACTTTGGCCCAATGGATAAAAGCTGAGGGTTCTACCACCGATATGAGCTCGTTGCCCCGTGAGCCACCAAGAATGTTGACAATATTGTCACATTCCACCAAGGGATAGCAAAATTAAAACTTTGTATGATATTTGTTTTGTTGAAAGTTTTCTTTTGTTTGTAAAATTTAGCAATTTTGGTTTTCCCTATCGCCCCCTGGTGGACAAAATGAAAAAGAAAAGAGCTTCGGGCCCGAAGCACTTCAAATCATCACTTCGAGCGAGAACTTTGCCAAAAAATTATGAAGGAAACGCTTCGCACCCAAAGCTTTCCCAGCGGCTACTTCGGGTGAAGAATTTTGCAAAGCGACATCCAAGTAACTTCGTCGAAGAAGAAAAGATAGCCCGAATTAGCTAAGGCAAAGAAATTACTTTGGGCCCGAAGTATTTCTAAAATACACTTTGGCCAATTTTCACCTGAAGTAGTAGAGGTCGAGAAAGTGTTTTGGTCGAAACTCCACTAAACCGCCGTTTCAAAAGAAGATCGGCCCGAAGCGTTTTTCCCGACCCATCAGCAAAGCAGTTTTGCCAACAAAGCAGCGAAGGATAGAGGGAGATTGGCTTCGGCACTCCATGCCCCCGAAGTAGTTTTTTGAAGCAAAAATCAGTGAGGCACTTCCCAGGAATGCTTCCCAAGTTGGGCATTTTCCCAAGGTGATCAAAGAGCCTCATAAATGCATATTTTCTTGCCCGATAAGCCCGTTGCTCATTTTTGGCAATTGGATGTGAAGTATTAGTCTATGAATAAGAGCCCATCAAGCATGGATGTCACTCGAGAACCGCACCTACAATCCAAGGACACCCAGGTGGCTCATTTAATGTGACTTTCCTCGGCTGACTCGGTCACCATTACCAGTTTTGGTAGCTGATTTGAGAGATCATCCGCAGCAGCAGCGAGGAGCCGATTTCTCAGGGCCCGAGGGTGTACTCTGCCATTTTTGTAATAATGATTCAGAGGGCCGGGTCCTCTATAAAAACCAAGGCTTTGCAATGTAAAAAGAGGGGGAACTTTCTGCTAGAAAGCTACTGTAACTTGATGTCCTACGTTTAATACTAAAGACTTTTATACTCCATTTCTCTCTTTTATGTTGTCTTCTATGCTTAATTCTTTTGTCTTTTCTCGTTGGCATACTGAGACTCTGAATCTTGAATCCGATGTGTGATCGGGGACTGAACCCCTAAAATTCGCCTTGAAGGATACATAGGAGAGGAAAAATGCCTTGTCGCTTTCCTTTATGCTGCATGGTGGATTGAGGTTTCTGTTATTCCCTTATCTCAATCGTTGTTACTCCGAATCCTGAATTCCAATGAGAGAGAAAGGAGAACCCTGTGAACCCATCCAAAGGATACATAGGAAGTTCGACATTTCATTTTTTTTGTGTTATTCTTGGTATTTCTTGCTGCTATTCGAGTTGTTAGCGAGTAATCGTGCTTCCTGTTCTCTCCCACCTTAAATCATCATCTTCTAACCCTTACTCTTTTTATTTCTTTCTCTAACCCTTACCCCTTTTTATTTCTTTCTCTAACCCTTACTCTGTTTATTTCTTTCTTGCACTCTTGTCTCAAACTCCAAAAGTAGATTAGTATAGGAGCCAACATTTCTCCATAGATTGGCACAAGGGACATCTCTTCCCCTCGGCCTTTCAATGTTGGTCGTAGGTCCAGGGCACGCAAACCCACCGAAAGTCCTTTCCTGTGCGGATTTGATGACCAACAATCACCTTAATTTCGTTAGCTTGAAATTGTTAACTTCTCAAGCTATGGTGACAGGACTTCCCAAAATCAATGAACAAAAGGAGGTCTATGAAGGATGTGCTTTGGGAAAGCACTCAAGGTCAAAGTTTCTAAAAGGTCAAGCGTGGAGAGCCAGCTATCCACTTTAGTTAGTATATTCAGACATATGTGGTCCAATGCAGACAAAGAGTATCGAAAAAAATTTCCTATTTTCTCACTTTCATAGATGATTTCTCTAGAATGTGCTGGATTTATTTCTTGAAACATAAAGATGAAGCTTTTGATTGCTTCATAGATTTCAGAAACAATGTAGAGAAACAAAGTGACTATTTTGTAAAATATCTTAGGACAGATTGAGGAGGTGAGTACTCCTCAAAAGCATTCTTTAAATATTGTAGAGCTGGGATAAAAATGCAATTCACTACTACCTATACCCCACAACAGAATTGTGTGGTAGAAAGAAAGAACCGTACCATAGTTGATATGGGAGAACGATGCTTCAGACTAAGCATCTAACTAATATGTACTGGGCCGATGCTATAAGAACCAGTGTATATATTCTAAATAGAAGTCCAACTTCTAGTTTAGATGGAATCACTCCTTATGAGGGGTGGTATGGAAAGAAACCCAATGTAAATCATTTCAATTTTTTTGGTTCTTTAGCATATGCGCACACTCCTAATGAGAAAATGAAGAAGCTTGATCCCAAAAGTCAAGCTTGTATATTTCTAGGGTATTGTGAGTCTACCAAAGCATATAGACTCTACAATCCCAAGGCTCATAAAATTGTACTCTCCAGGGATGTAATTTTTTATGAAGGGGGAGAATGGGGTCATCAAAGAATTTTTGTTGATGATGAGTCCCAAGATGTAAATTCTTCACAGGTACAGTAGGTGTCTCCCAAGAAAATAAAGGCACACCACCCCCTCCAAGCCCAAGCAAGAGTACTACATCAAGTACTTCAATCGCCACTCCAAGTCCTTCTCCACAGAGATCAGTAAGTTCTTCATCGATGAACATTGATAGTGACTCTCCATCAAGAGGTAAAATAACTTTACAACATCATTCATCCTTTCAAATGTTGGATCAAAATTTCCAGAGAAGATTCACTAGAAGCCAAGATAGTGAAATGAATACAGTTTTGAATCAACTTGAAAATTTGCAATTGTATGGGGATGATAACTCCCAAGATCCTAAGGGATATGTAGTCAATTATGCTTTATTGGCTAGTGCATAGCTAGAACCAGCTAGCTATGAGAAGGCTTGTACTCAAAATGTATGGCAAGAAGCCATGGAAGAGGAAATAACCTCTATAAAAAATAATGATACATGGGAGCTAGTAAAGCTACCCAAAGGAAAAAAATGTGTTGGATGTAAATAACCTCTATAAAAAATAATGATACATGGGAGCTAGTAAAGCTACCCAAAGGAAAAAAATGTGTTGGAAAAAAATGTGTTGCATGACAAGAGACAATCAGATCAGTTCTTTCCTTCACTGCCCACAAAGGATGAAACCTTCAACACATGGATGTGAAAAGTGCTTTCCTAAACAGATACTTAACTGAGGAGGTTTATGTTCAACAACCTCAAGGCTTTCAAGAACAAGGAAAAGAGAACCTTGTTTATAAATTTAAAAAAGCACTTTATGGCCTCAAGCAAGCACCAAGAGCTTGGTACTCATGCATTGACGGCTATTTTAGCGAGTATGGATTCACTAAAAGTAAACGTGAACCAACTCTGTACTACCTAAAGCATGGAGTAGATATTCTCATAGTGTGTTTGTATGTGGATGATCTAATATTTATGGGTAATAACACTAAAATGAATATGGATTTCAAAAACTCCATGATGAAGCAGTTTGAGATGAAAGATCTCAATTTAATGCGCTACTTCCTAGGCATGGAAGTGAATCAATCAAATAAGGGGATCTTCATATGTCAACACAAGTATGCTCGAGACATGATCAAGAAATTTTCCATGGAGCAGTGCAAATCAGTTGCAACTCCAATTGGACATGGGATCCAATTGAGCAAGTATGATGGAGCACCAAAGGTTGACATGACCACTTACAAGAGCATGGTTGGGAGTCTGATGTTTCTCACCAACACAAGGCCCGATATTCAATATGGTGTTTCTCTAGTTTCAAGGTTTATGACAAGTCCATCTGAGTTGCATATACAAGCAACTAAACTAATCTTAAGATATGTAAAAGGTACATTGGATTTTGAACCATTACCACAAATGTAATTCTGTGAAATTAGTTGGCTTCAATGATAGTGATTGGAGCAAAAATATAGATGATAGGAAATCTACATCAGGGAACTATTTTAGTCTAGGGTCAGGACTAATCATATGGAGTTCCAAGAAGTAAATTTTTGTAGCATTGTCATCTACTGAGGCTGAGTATATAGCCATTACACATGCTAGCACTCAAGCCCTATGGTTGAGAAAAGTCCTTGAAGAAATTGGAGAAATTTAAAGTGGTCCAACTCGACTGTATTGTGATAAAATAAGTGCCATTCAGTTGGCATACAATCCAATCCGCCATAGCAAATCAAAGCATTTTGATATGAAGTATCACTTCATCCGAGACATGGTGGAGCAGCAGATAGTTGAGCTTAAATATTGCAGCACTTTGGACAACATTGCAGGTATCTTCACCAAAGGCATGGCTAAAGCTCAATATATAAAGCTAAGAGACTATATAGTCAGACTTCTCAACTTTAAGGGGGAGAATATTGGAAGTTAAAACGGTAAAATGATAAAAAAATTATTTTCAATGGTAAGCTTTGACCTTACCCTTTTACCCTTGGACGGCATCCGAGTCAGCAGGATAGGACGACATGGATGGCAGGAGGAGTTTGACTCCTAATTTTATTTTCCTTTCCTCCCTATTTCTTCTCTCCCAAATATATCTCAACAACCTTAGGGAACACTATATAATACTTTGTATTTTTTGACTTTGGTCAATGGATTAATGAATAGTGAATTTTCGCATTCCAACTTGTGATTACAATAAAGATTCCTACGTTCAACCTAAAGAAATGAGAACTCAGACCTGAGTTTTCTGAAGCAAATTTCCATGAACTATCATAGATATTTTGTCCTCTCTTCTTCCAAATTCTGTAAAGTAAAGATATATTTTCCACGTCACCTCCAATATCAACTTTTTATAAGATATATTTGAAGATTTTATTAGAACATGTGGAAGAGCCCATGCAAACATCCATATATTACATGTACCAGATGGTGGCTGACTCCAAATATTAACCTTAGTATTTATTGTTACATTTAATGGCATGGTAATAACATTCATAAGGTGGTGTCTATTATTTATTGATAACATTGTATTATATTTATTATGTTATTTTTTTATTTTTATTATTATTATTTCTATTTACTTACACATATATATAAATATATTTATATATTTTTTTTAAAGGACAAATATTATATTCATAAACGAGGTATACACATGACTAAAACAAATTAATAATATTTTTTTTAATAAAAACACTTTTCTTTAAATTATGCATCAACACCCAAAACATTTCAATCAATTTTTAAAATGCAACTACATGATTGTATTTTCTATGAGCTTCTATGTACTGATGGTCCATGGTGTTTTTTACACCTCCATCATATCCCTCCTTACCTCATGCGGACCTCTATATTTCTACCTGAAGGAGGTTACCTGCTTTCCTACAACCACATGCCATTAATAGTACCTTGTCCTTGAAGCATGAGCATGAAAAATAATTAGTCTACTAGGTTGTTACATTCTCTCCTACTAATATTAAACATAATATTTGTGTTTCGATGCATCGTTATGTTACAAATAAATATATGTATAACAATATGCTATATCAAATTTCACTTTCATCCATAAATTTACATCAAATAAGAAAAAATACATCAATGTTCATTCAAATAAATATGGAAATTGTTTTTGCATATCAGCCACATGCTCCCATGTGGCATTCATTTCAGAGCATTGGTCCCACTGGACCTTACACTGATCAATGTTCCTCTTCCTAAGTTATTTGGTTCTATAACCAAGGAACTTAATGGGGTGAACTTCAACGTGATGGGGATCCAAAATCTGCAAATGAGAGACATTCCACACATGAGAAGGATTTACAACATACTTCCTAAGGAGGAACATGTGGAAGGTGTTATGAATTTTGGACAAATTGGGTGGCAAGTCCAATCTATAGTTAATAGGACTTAATTTATCAATAATTTTAAATGTTCCCACAAATCTAGGGTTGATCTTGGAATATTTAGTTGAGATTTTTGAGGGTTTCACCCTTAAGAATACTCTATCACCAACAAAGAATTTCCTTGGTATCCTCTTAAGATCAACATAGCTCTTCTAGAGATCTGAGGTTTCCTTGAAACTCTAGCATAATTATTTCAATTTCTCCTCCATTTGTGTGATAGTGTTTGGTTCGATCATTACTCTATCTTTCAGATTATCCCAAGATGAAGGTGTCCTACACCTTCGCCCATATAGGGCTTCAAATGGAGCCATACCTAACGTGGCATGATAACTATTATTATATGTAAAATCTACTAATTAGAGGTAATATTCCCATTAATTCTGGTGGTCTATGCAATACATTCACATCATATTTTCTACGACTTGGTTAACCCTCTATTTCTAGCCATCAGTCTCTAGGTGATATGCAAAGCTAATATTGAGCTTTGTTCCCCAAGATCGATGCAAGGCTTACTAGAACTTGGATGTAAACTGAGAGTCTCTATCTAAAATTATTATTTTTGAAAAACCCATGCAGACATACCACTTATCTAGTAAATTTTTATGCTATAGCAGGTGCATCATCTTATGCAATTTCTAAGTATAAAATGTGCTACCTTAGTTAATTTATTGACAACAACAAGGATAAAATCATACCTGAAATGAGTCTTGAGAAGTCCGACTATGAAATCCATAGAAATAATCTACCACTTTTGGGTAGGGATCTCATATGGGTATAAATGACCCATTGGAATTAAATGCTCTGCCTTAACTTTATGAAATTTTAGATATCTTGCCACAAAATTCGTTATGTCCTTTTTATGTCAGGCCAATAGAAATACTTCCTCATATTCTCACATTTTTTACTCCTTCTGGATGTGTGGAATAAGGAGCACAATGATCCTCTTGTAAAATAATATTTCTCAATTCTTTGTCATTTGGAATAATCGTTCTATCTCTAAAGTACAAGTCATCCTTTATCATAAAATCCTTGTTTCTATCAGGTCATTACTTGACCTTATCTCGATATTTCAAACATAATTCATCTTTATTTTATAGTTCTCTTACCTATCTAACTAGACCATAATGATACTAAGACATAGTGACTATATATCTTCTCCTACTTAATGCATCTGCTAGTTTTTTTCCTTCCCTTTTATATAGTCAATACCAAAGTTGTATTCTACCAAAAATTTCATCCAATGTTGTCTGGAATTCAAATATGGCTGAGTGAAGATATACCTAAGACTTTGGTGATCTGTTCTCAATTCAAAGGGTTTACCAAGTAAATAATATCGTTAAGTTTTGAGGGCATGTACTACTGCAACCAATTCTAGGTTATGAGTGATATAATTTACCTCATGTTTCTTTAGCTTTTGAGAATCATAGGCTATAACTTCTTCTTCTTGCATAAGGACTCCTCCTAGCCCTTCAATGGAAGCATCAATATATATAGTGAATGACTTGGAAGGATTTTGTATTCTAAGAATGGGTGCAGTCGTTAATTTCTCCTTAAGAGTTCTAAAGTCCTCTCCACATTGAGCTATCCATTTAAAGTCCTTTATTTTTATTTGGAGGTTGGTTATCAGGTGAGCAATTTTTGAGAACCCTTTCATAAAATACCTATAATATCCTACCATCCCCATAAAACTTTGCACTTCCATAACATTTGTGGGTTTTGGCTAGTCTACAATGGCTTCTATATTCTTAGGATCCATGATAATCCCTTATACAAAAGTTATGTGCCTATATAATGCACTTGTGGAGTGTAAAACTGACACTTTGATAGCTTACCAAACAACTGATTTTTCCTAATAATATTAAGAATAATTCTCATATGTTGATCATGTTCTTCCTTGTTCCGAGAATTAAGTAATATATCATAAAGAAACATAAGTACAAACCATTCCAATTGTTCCCAAAAAAAACTATTCATTAGGTTTATGAAAGCTATTGGGGAATTTTTTAAGCCAAAAGTTAATACCATAAACTCATAGTGGCCATATCTTGTCCTGAAAGCTATTTTATGGGTGTTTTCATCTCGAATTCTTAACTGATCGAAGAGAAAATTATGGTCCCTTTTAATTGATTGAAGAGATCATCAATTCTAGGTAGGAAATATTTGTTCTTGATAGTCATCTTATTTAGCATTCGATAGTTGATATATAACCTCAGTGATCCATATTTCTTCTTAACAAAAATAATGGGAGCACCCCATGGAGAGACACTAGGTTTAATAAGTCTTTTTTCTAATAGACTTGAAGTTTAGTCTTTAGATCCTATAGCTCGATAGGGGTCATCCTATAAGATGATCCGAAAATGGGTGCTACACCAAGCAAGAGTTCTATATAGAAATCAAACTCTCTTTAGGGTGGAATATCTGGCAAGTCTTCTGGTAATACATATCTAAATTCATTCAATACTGGGTACTTCTAAAAAAATCTTGAACTAGACTTGATTTCTTCCTTCTTATTTAAATTGACTACATAGATCATACCACCTTTTCTCATAGCCTTCTTGACTTGCATGGCTAAAAAAAGTTGTGATTTACTTGAGTCACAACCACAGTGGACTCGAACACATTTCTTAGACTCGTAAGTATAATATAGCCATCATTCTTCAAATTTTAACAAAGCTTTATGTGCTTTAAGCCAATATACACTTAAAATGATATCAAAATCATGCAAAGGGGCTAGATACAAGTGCCAGCTAGTTTTCCATTATGGTAGGATGATTTGCGGATCAAATAGACACTTATTGATTGTATAGGCTTACCCCGATCTATACTTGACCTTCCACCCATTAGAAAACAATTTTGACCTTTCTAGTATGTTCCTCATAATACTAGTAGAAATAAAACTATCAATAGCTCCACTATCGATCAAAATGTATACATCCTTATCATATATTTTACCTCTTAAAAGGAAATGTGTTGCCTATCCAATAATAGTAGGATTACTTGTTGTTGCATATATTGTGTGTGGGCTCTTCAGGTTCCTTATTTTTATCAGCTCTGTGTGGGTATTGGCTCACATAGTGAGGGCCACAACATATATAACACTTGTCATGAGGAGCTCTATTCCTCCTGTTATCTTCATTCTTGTTCTGAGAAGTTGTTTCCTTTCTCGTATTCTGAACCAAGGGTCTCTGCTCATTTTTATCCAAAAAATCCCTCCTGTCCTACCTACCCCTATTGCCTTGAAACATGTTTTTGTCTCAATTTTTTTCTATTATCAATTTTTATTTTATCCCATTCCTTAGTCTATTTATTTAGGTCCTTTTTCCATTTTATAGGTCCCGTATTCTTCCTCTTTCAAAAATAATCCTTATCAAATGTTCAATGATAATAGGCTCTTTTGGTTTTTTGGTTTATTTCCTCATGTCAAGCCAAATCATAGGCTCTATAAAGATATTCAGGTTTCAACAATATAATTATGGATCCAATCCTTAGATGTAGTCCTAAGATAAACTTTTGTACCTTGAGATCCTCTCTACTATCATACTCAGGTACATATTTTAGTAGTTGTATAAAATTATGGTGATACTCATTAATAGACATACTCTCTTGATGCAATTTGGAGCATTCAACAAATTTCTCAACATATAATTGTCTGGTTAGATAGCTTCAACATGTTTGTTTTTCTTGTAAGCAGTCCACCAGTCTAAGGTTTGTTTGACTAAGTGGACAACTGCCCATGATGTTTTAGACTTAGATGAGAGTAGTTTCATGGAATAATAAGTTTTGACTTCATTCAACCAATTCTTTATTGCATCTCCATCCCCTTTACCATAAAATTTAGAAATCACAACCTTCCTCAGGTCCTTGTCCAATTCAGCCCTAGCTCTTTTTTTGCTAGTCCCTTCTTTTTCTACAGGTACTTCTTATTACCTAACTTTTGGCTCCTTTCCTTTAGTTAATATTTCTATTAGTTTCTATTGTTGGATTATTAATTCCTACTATTGATCCATTCGAGCTCTCTGCTGCTCCATGTGCCCTACCATATAAGCTTTTTAATGTTCCATGTACACCCTCTACTGGTCCATATAACCTTTTAGTAGCTAAATCATTTTAGCTAAGCTATCATATTTCTAAGCAGGTTCACTATTCTATGGTTCTTTTTCCTTTCTCACTATTCCTTGAGGTTTCTCTACCATATTTTTACCTTCAACCTCTATTTCAAGTTTAGTTTAGATAACCTTTTGAAGTCCCTTTCTTAGACTAACAACCAACCCTTCTTGTTGGGTTGATACAAATTTCTTTGAGGAGCTTCCCCTTAGTTTTGGTTCCATTTTTGCTTGGATGCAAAAGATCTATGTCAATTTTTTGGTTTTGATTTTTCCAAGATTTCAAATTTAACACAAATTTCCTACAACTAAAGTATTTTATGGCCTAGAGATTCACAACTTAGGGCTTTAATACCAACTATAACAACCTAGATCTAACACACCTGGTTTTTCATTCCAATTTAGCTCATTGGAATCACAAAGAGAAAATTATGTTCAGTATCGAGGTATAGTGCAAAACATAAGGAGAAATTTTGATGATCACCCAACATTTTATTAGTACAAAGGCATAGTGAAACTCACTTCGAGAATGTTGACCGTTGTAGACAGTATCTCAAGTGATAAAGATTGGCTAGATCCCATAAAAATATACCCTTTTGTGATCTTGTCTTCTCCTTTCTTGAAAGTGTGGGTTCACGTTTGGAGTTGTCTTTTAAGATCATAACACCTAGAGGGTGGACACATAATTCCTCATCCCTTAGCATAGAGGACTTAGGTTCCTTTGGCCTAATTTTTGTCCTAGATTTTAAACATGCAAGGGTGTAGCGTAAATATGCCTTGTGCCTAGTTGAGAGTCCAACTTCTTTTGGATTCAACTAGGGCTTACCATTACTCTAGCTTGGGATAATGTGTCCCTTATCATGGTATGATTAACGAGGAGTTGTCTCATACCAACTCATCGTTTAGTTTGCTAGCATCGATATATAGCTACCTCCTAGTAACGGTATCCTACTAGCTATCTCCCAAACATATGATGAGCAAGAGACCCCTCATTATACTACTTGCACAATAGCCTAGAGGTGATGTCCCATACCACCCCTTGGTACTTGTTCTTGTAAAAATGATCACTTGTCCTGGGTTGGTTTTCTAGAAAGCGATCATTCTCAAATCACAATGATTTCCTAAACCTCAATCACTGATGTTGGGCGTTAATGTTTTGCCATCCTTATTGATGGAAATTTTACCATCTTGCTTGATGGTTTGGGAAATTAGGGTAGGTTTAATCCAAACCCTTATATTTTTTAATCATATTTTATTTTCAATCATATTTAACCTTGAATAAATAATAAATATTGTCTAGGCATTGGATAGATTTACACATTTCCATATACTTTATTTTTGAAAAGATACTCTAAAATAAAAGATACTTATATTTCCTTTTATTAATGGCAACAAATGAAAGCATATTTTGAAAGCAATGCAATTATTTCCTAAGTATTTCTATACGAGGATAATACTCTATTAAAACCATATAAGAACTAAGTAGGAGTCAAATTATAATAATCCAAATCTAATACTTCCATTTTTTTCTCTTACTCTTAGACATTTTACCTAAACATTGTATATCAACATATCTAGATAAAAAAATTTAAAAGTTTTAAGTAAAACCGACAATAATATGTAAGTAACTCCTTTGGAAAAACTAATAATTTAATCATTTCATTTTCAATAATGACCATGTATCACTTTAGTTATAAAGCTTTTAACTATATATTTTATTCATATAGTAAATCCTCTAATCAATAAAAGTAGGTTAGCATTTGTACGTATATCCTAATCAATAATTTAAAATAAATATTATTATTATTAAAAAAAGAGCACTAAATTCTTATTTTTCAAAAGTGAACTTCAATTTTTATAAGGTCTTAGTAAAACTTTTCTAAAGGTGATCATTGTAAAAGAAATATTTTGAGGCCCTATCTTTAGAAGTTTTTGCATTTCATTAACTTATGTTATAAGGGTGTCTTATATATCTCAAGTAAATCTTAAAGTTGATAACAACAATTAGAAAAGCTATAAATTATTCCGTCAATAAAGAACTATCTTCATATTGTAAAGTAGTGTATGAGGGGAGGGTTGAACAATAGGTCTAATCCTAATAGAGGTTCTCTCTAAGTTCTATATATAGCATTCCATAGTTACCCATTCTTAACAGGTTTTATGAGAGCGAAGGTATTCTTTATTTTATTAAACAATTTTAAAAATATGACCTACTTTTCTATCAAAATAATAGTGTAAGGATCATTGTTATGCTATTGAAGAAACTGAAAATGTTTAATAATTTAAATATATTTCCCTAAGATTTTATCACTCACTTAATTGAGCTAAATTAGCTCTTTGATCACCGTACTCTTGAGATGCTCTAATGGATTATGTTATTGGCCATCAAGTTTCTCCAAAAATATAGAAGCTCTACCACACAATGAGCTAAGGTTATATTGAAGTTACTAATTAGTTCTTTTGAATCAATAAATAATAATATTACTCATCGCACATTTACAATCATAGATATAGTTTCCATAATAAATTTTCAATACTTTTAAAATGAATATTTAAATCACAAGCACTGACATAAGCCTCCTATATTCACAACAACGATAAAGGTAAAGGAATTTACAAGTCCATTTAAATAATCATATAGTAGCACTTCTTCAAAAGGTGGTGCTCAAGAAAACATTTGGTCCAACTACTTCATTTACAACACTTTTAAACGAAAAGACAAACTCATCGAATTTGAAATTTATAAAACTTAGAATTGGACCATAGAAGAATATATACATTCGTTGATATTCACAAAACAACTACAAAGGAAGGCTTTAAAGCTAAACACATTACAAACATCTCAGTTAAATTATTATTCCATATATTCACCCAATCTAATACACAAGTGTTTCCAAAATATTCATAATGGAAAATTTTGGGACTAATCTATCCAACAACTAATATTTTTAATATTTTCTAACATTTGTTAAAACATCTCGAAATACCAACCCCATTCAAGTTTATTGGAGAAAGAGATTTATGCACATAACCAATGTTCTATCACATAGTGCAACTATGCACATCTACAAATATCATTATGAGGAGTTGTGAATAGTTCCAACATAGCTCACTAGCCCGAGCTCGAAAGGTATTTGGATGGAATGATGATACTTATGAGCAGCTCTCCAACTTGGCATGTCCTCCATTCACAGTCAACCCACCATATGCACTTGATGAAAAGATAGATATTGAGACATGTTTTGGGTCAACACGGCCCCATAATATATGTAGATGCAATCTTTCCCTATATGCACATATATTTTCATGAACAAAGAAGACCACAAACTATCTCCACCACTAGGATGCATCTAATATATCTACTATGCTTAAAAAAATAACACACAAAACAGTAACACTCATACTTATTCAAATTCTTATTTTTAATTCTCTCATAGAGTGATTTCATCATTTATATCAAATTGGACTGCAATTACATTTTTATTATATAGATTATCACTAAATAGGGAGTTCGTGGCTTTGTTAAGAGTTTTGGATTCTTTTCAAAAGTATAATTTTTTTACTTATCAACTAAAACACACATCACTAAATCTTGATATAGCAACCAATTGAACATTCACAAAAACAATGAATACAAAGTTCACATCAAAATTCTTGTGTTTGACCTAAAGAAATGAGAACTATGACCTAAGTTTTTTGAAGCTAAATTTCCAAAGACTATCACAAATCTTTTGTCCTCTCTTCTTTCAAATTTCGTAAAGTAAATATATGTTTTCCACTTCACCTCCAATTTCAATTTTGTATAGGAGGTATGTGAAGATCTTCTTCGAACAAGTGGAAGAGCCCATGCAAACACCCATCTCTTACGGGCGTTAGATGGTGGTTGGATCCAAATATTCACTTTAGTATTTATTGTTACATTTAATGGCATGGTAATAACATTCATAAGGTGGTGTCTATTATTTATTGATAACATTGTATTATATTTATTATGTTATTTTTATTTTATATATATATATATATATATATATATATATAATATTTACACACATATAGACATATATATTTATATGTATTTTTAAAAGGATAATTATTATATTCATAAACGAGGTATACACGTGAATAAAATAAATTAATAATAATTTTTGAAATAAAAATACTTTTCTTTAAAATATGAATCCATCACCCAAGACATTTCAATCAATTTTTAAAATGCAACTACATCATTGTATTTTTTGTGAGCTTCTATGTACTCATGGGTCATGGTGTTTTTCACACCTCCATCATATCCCTCCTTATCTCATATGGATAACCTCTATATTTTCATCTGAAGGAGGGTACCTACTTTCCTGCAACCACAAATGACATCAACAATAACTTATCCTTGAAGCATGAGCATGAAAAATAATAACTGGTCTAGTGGGTTGTTACATATATCCTCATATCTCTCTGAATTTTTTTGGAAATTATTTTTCCCTTTTTAATTTTCACTTGAAACTCCAATTTCTCCCTACTCTAACTTTTATCCCATTCTTGTCTTTTTTAATTTCTTGGTCACATTCAGTATAACAACTTTCAATCCTTACAAAGTGACAAATGGGCCTATAGGTTTACATACAATATTATATTATACAATGGTGTCCTTGGCCAATAAGTGAAATATTACACTTTTTAATATTTCATCTTAATATAAACTAAAGGGCTAAGGAGAGAAGGCACTAATTAATATATCCTTTAATGAAAGTTATCTTATGCTATTAAGCTTCCAAAATTGAATGTAGATCACATTAGGCATAACCTTCATGAAGATATCCAAGTTGATCTACTAAATCAACATGCACTAGAATAAGTAAGCCCTAATATTGAACACCTTGATTTTTATGCATTTAACATTTATGAAATTGTGTTGGAATATATTACATTATTTGGTACACGCTAATGTATCACCTTGGGTACATCTTTAGATTAGGAGTGTGTCTTAGATTAGAGTGTGAGTATTTAATTTATGCAATGTAATGAATGCACAAGTATTGTTAGTGTGCAAAGTATTCAATAATGTAAATGTGCATAATAGTCCATGTGCACATGAGTCCATAGAATTGGAATATGAAGAGTCAAGAAGAGTGAAGGCCAAGAGTCCTCCATATGAAGAGTCACATTCTATTATATATAGGTGTCTATGAGTGAGAGTAAAGCAAGACACAATGTAGTGCAAGAATGTATGAAGTATGGAGTATTTGAGATCTCCATTCTATATCAAATACTATTTTTGTGAGCTTTTATTAATGGAAGTTTCATGAGTCTTTGTAGAAGTTACTCTTGAGTTTTATATGTTTAGAATATTGAAATTATCTTATATTTGATATATCTTCCTTATTTTAGATTTTGTGGTTATTTTCATTAAGTATTTAGTATCAAAATCTAACAGTGGTATCAGAGCCACAAGGGAGATTTATAGGAGACAGGGAGAGTCACAAGGAATATTTAGAAGATATAGAATATTTGAATATTGAAGATAGAGAAGAACTAAGAAAATGTCCTATTATAGATCTATAAAGTTGGAGAATTTGAAGATCCAAGAGAAGAAATCTCGAGTAAACTTGAAAGGAGGAAGAAGAAGGCTAGAGAAGCCCTATTGAAGAAGTTGAAGAAGTGGCCATTGGAGGAGATCTGAATAAAGGTCGAGGTAGAATATTGCAAGTAGGAGAAGCTCCTAAAAATAATAATTTGGGACAATTTTCATCATCCAACAACAAGCCCAAAAGGAAGAAGGATTTGGCAATAATTTTGTCAATTTTTGAAAAGTACTTATTGAAGACCTCAAGACATTTATATTCTTGAGTAAGAGGCTAGCCAAAGAGGCAAAATTTGAAGTGAGAACTAAGGAGGAGAAATATAATTGAATAGGCCACTAATTTGAAATATTTGAAGATAAACATTAAGAATTTGAAGGTTGATTTAAAAAGGAGAAGATTTTTTACTTTTGTCACAGAATAAAAAATTGAAGGTGGCATAGAGCTGCAATTTGAAGAATATTTGGGCATATTTTGAAGTGCCTTTGAACATCCAACAAAAGGAAGGCTTGACAACAAAAGAAAGTAGCGAATTGGAAGAGTTAGATACTATTTCAAGACAGCAAGCTAGAGGAGAAGACAAAATTTTAGACCAGCAAATTAAGAGATTTGGACTACAAAACTGGGCAGTAATTAGAGCTACAAAATTTACAAATTTAAGATAGCAGGGTGAATCAAATCACAAAAGAGATAAAATATAAAATATGGCCAAAAGGTATGCAATATTAGTGCTGCAAAATCTTATTATTCAAGTATTAAAACCATTTTTTTTAAGTTTTTTAAGAGCACCAAAAGAAAGAGTCTTCAAGCCAAGGAAAGAGATAGCATTATCATTAGTAAATCTGCACAATATAACAACAAAGTTTGGAGTTAACATTTTCTTGGAAAGGAGTAATAAGAAGTATTATATGTTGTTTTTGTAATCAAAATAAGTGCAAAATTTTTAGAAGTTCTATTGAATAAAGGAAGGCCGAATAAGTGCTCAAAGACAACTGACTTAAGGTGTCTAAAGACACCAAGAAAGGCACTAAATATTGTAGAAGATAGTGGTAAGAAGAAGCCACTAAAGAAGCAGGTAAAACCACCATATTGAAGGAGGAGATGAAGTTTTGTCTTTTGAAGGAGATAGTTTAAGAACGTGCTATCACCAACAAACCTGCAAAATAACAACAAGATAGTAAGCATAATAAGCTTAAGAAGAAGCAAGAAAGAATAGAAAACAAGGCAACTATAGATAAGATAGCAAGGAATGAGGAGAGAAGATATGACAACAAGGAATAAGGAGAACAATCTAGATAGCAAGAAAGTAGTTGCAGCCATAGCATAGGGGGTAAGTGTTCAAGGAAAATCTATCATTTGAAAGAAGAATAAGGAATTTTTTAGGGTACCTTCCATTGAAAAAAGTAGTTAAATCGATTGAAGGGTTGAGTCAAACAAGTCATCGAAGTAAAACTAAAGTAGAGAACCAAGAAGGATCCATTGGTTTTTAGAAGTACAGTAACCTAGTTGAGGAGTGACATCATAGGGTAGAGAAGTAGAACCATAAAATGAGCCAAGGAGAATGTGCAAGTTGCATTTAGCCACTAGAGGTTGGAGGAGAAATCAAGAGACTCCATTCTGAGTAGAAGCTATATCATCAACATACATAGGAGAGTGAGCAAATGAACAGACTTCGGTTAGACACCGAAAGGGCACATAAGAGATAACTAAACCATTGAGTCTTGTAGTAGTCAAAAGGAAGCAAATGTTGGATTCCATAATCATCAACAAGATGAAGACCGCATGATATTTGATGGAGGATAAGGTAGAAGGAATCATGCAATTAGCCAAGTGTTATTTTTGAAATGGTAAAAAGGAGTTCGAGTGCAATCTGAGCATTACCTAAGAACAAGTGTTGCAAAGAAGATAAAGAGTCATTTGAAAATGGTAGTTAAAGTATTCTTGCTACTTGGAATGGTAAAAAATGAATTCCAAGGGTCATTGGTAGCAGACAACACCTTAAAAACTGCATTTAATGAGTTAAAGGAGGTTACATTGGAGATACGTAGAAGGAAGATAGAAGGAAAAAACCTAAAAATATCAGGTTTCAAGATTGTATTTAAGGAGTTCCTGATAGAGAGCACTATTTTAAGCATAGAGAAGTGTAGGTAGATGAAGGTAAAGTTATTTCAAATTTAGAAGAAGATCTAACATGGAGCAAGAGAAGGGCAAAGATATGCAACGTCTGGAGAAGCCCATTCACCTAGGAAACCAACGTGTTCGAGGAGTGTAAGAAAGGTACATATTAATGAGTGAAGAGGTCATTTTCCAAGAACACCAACGTGTTCAAGGAGCACACATGTAAAGAAGGTAGAGATATTTAAATCTCCTACATGGAGGACATCAAGAGCCTCAAACCTATTTGTAAGAGGAAGTGAAAAGTCATCGAGAATGAAGGAATCAAAAGCTTCATGAGGAGTGAAGCTTCATGGAGAATGTAGCCAAAATTATAGCACATCAGGAATTAATTTGGTTGACAGAGAAGCCAACTAGCACACAGAGGAAGGTCAAAGTTTGGGAGACATAAATAGTGCATGCCATTCCTAAGGAGGTACATAATATTTAAATTAATTTGACTTTGCAAAGTTTAAGGAGCTATAAGGGATATTATTTCTAATTATTCTAAGGTTGAAATTAGTTAATCTATTATGATTGATATTAATTGAATGAATGGAGGTATAAGGTGAATTATAACCTTAGAATATTATTGAATGATTTGGAAAAACTTTAGAAGTGAAGAGTATTTAATTTAAAGGTTTTGAAATTACCTTATTTGAAATTCAAGCATAGAAATATTTGCAAATAGTTTAACTTGGAGGAATAAGGATTTCTACAACAAAATAGGAATATTGAATTTGCAAATATCTTTGTTTTCTAAATTTCTTATTTGGGAGTTATAAGGACTTCAACATCAAACTAGGTTTTGAAATTTAGAAACCATATTGAAATACAACATGAGAGATTGAAAATTTGGAAAATTACATTGGTATTAGTCTCTTGCTCAAATTAACGAGACATTAGGAATCCAACTTAAAGTTCTTGAAAGTAGAGAATTTTTATCAAGATTGAAATTGCATCAAAATTATCTTTAGATTTCTATTCATAATTAGGGAGACAAAAGGAATTCAACTCAAAAGAAAAACTTAGAAAGCTAAATATTATATTAAAGCCATATTATATTCAAAATATTTTTGAGATACATGGTATTCTACAAAAATTTATAATTGAAAAGATCTTATCAAATTTGATCATATACTCAAATCTAGAATTTGAAGAGATAGGGAGATATAAGGCTTACAATATAATTGTTTGTAAGGTTGAAAATTTGAAAAGTGTTCTTAGTCTATCATAAAAACTAAGGAGAGATAAGGATGTCTACTCCAAAGAATTCAATCGATAATGGATATGGAAAATATCAGTAGAAAGGAAAGGGTAAATATCATAAAAATTGCAATCAATATTTTACTCACAAAGACTGAAGGAAACTTATATCGTACTTCAAATTTGATCTATAGTGAAGCCATAGAAGAAAACTTAAAAACTCTGGAATATTCTCTACATGCTCATATCATTAAAGCAATTGATAATGGAAAATATGATATTCTAATTCCTTTGGACATTGGTAGCATATTATACATGGAATTACTTACATTCAAATATTACAAAGAAGAAAGTATGAAGCAAAAGGAATTTATTGAATCACTTAAAAAGAAGACGAATATAGAAAAATCCTTTTTAGAGAAGATATTTCATTCTTCATGTAGTATCGATGCTTCATGTTCATATAATTCAGGATCTTACCATGTTGCTATAAGTGAACACTTAGAAGGCTTTATACCGAAGAAAAATTTTGATATGAAGGACAAAGGTAAAGATAAAATGTCTTTGTAGTAATCTAATAACAACGTGATATCATCTAAAAGCATAAATACCAGCATCACTAATGAAGATAATAAAAAGGAGAAAGAACATGATCAAGGAGGAATACAGTGCAAAGTGAGTTAAAATATGAAGATCATATTGAATATTAAAGTCTTCAATAACAAAATAATGTAGTACAGGGGGTGTTGGAATATATTACATTATTTGGTACATGCTAATATACCACATTGGGTATATCTTTAGATTAGGATTGTTCCTTAGATTAGAGTGTGAGTATTTACTTTATGCAATGAAATAAATGCACAAGTATTGTTAGAGTGTGCAAAGTATTTGATAATGTAAATGTGCATAGTAGTCCATGTGCACATGAGTCCATAGAATAGGAATATGAAGAGTCAATAAGAGTGAAGGCCAAGAGTCCTCCATATGAAGAGTCACATTCTATTATATATAGGTGTCTATGAGTGAGAGTAAAGCAAGACACAATGTAGTGCAAGAATGTATGAAGTATGGAGTATTTGAGATCTCTATTCTATATCAAATACTATTTTCGTGAGCTTTTATTAATGGCAGTTTCATGAGTAGTTGCAAAAGTTATTCATGAGTTTTATATGTTTAGAATATTGCCATTATCTTATATTTGATATATCTTCCTTATTTTAGATCTTGTGGTTATTTTTCATTAAGTATTTAATATCAAAAGCTAACAAATTGATCCATTGATGCTCCACAAGACTTCAAATCAAGTGATAGTGCTATGGTTATAGTAAGTGATGGGTGATCCAAAACTCAAAATTTTGACTAATCTAAAAATTATATTTTTGAGTTAATAAAGATCATGAAAGAGAAAATTTCAAAAATAACAGAGTATAACAAACCAGAACACAAGAGTATACAAGCAAAAAAAGCATAATGGTATTAGTTCTCAAAAAATAGTATAATGCAAGATTTCTCTAAGAAGATATGCAAGGCTATAAACTTGAATCCATTACTCATGTTTTTACATTTAGGTGTGCATGTCCCTTTATTTAAGAATTGTTGTGTTGGAAATCCACCATATTGAATATCGATCATCACCCATATGGAAGTGCGGTGGTTCACATTCTATGGGTTAATAAGGTCATCCACATGGAAATGTCATGACTGCAAAGTGCATATTATATAGAAATTATATCCATGTAACTTGTCCTTTTATGTTTTATCTTCTACTAATGTGGCAACATAACAAGAGATGCATTTTTGCTATGAAAATATAAAAGTAGAAGATTACTATTTTTAGTAAGTATTTTATTTTGCATTTTTGAGGGCCTCCAAAGTGTTTTTTCCACAATCATATCAACAACTATATCCATAATATATTTTCCTATGAAAATTATTTTCCTCTCTCTTTCTCTAATCCTTCGACTACTTCTTGAACAGATCAAAACAAAGTATTGTGCAAAACGTTATGCCCCTTGTTGTGCGTTTAGGATCAAAAAGAAATTTTTGGGTATTTTTGAGCATAAAACTATGCTACAAAAATATCATATACCTCGATCATTCATCCCCCCTTGAAAATCAATGGTCCGCATTATGTTAACTTTTGACATTAGGCTCAAAATTTGTTTCTTTGTCTATTTTTTGTGAGCCATTTCCCTTGGTGACTAGGTTGTCTTACCTTGATCACTCTGTACATCTGAGTGGACTACCCTCTAGTGGTCCTAGTCTATGTGTCAATAATATGATCCTCCTTCATTTGTGTTAATTTATCTAGATTGAGTTATTCAATGTCCAACTATTTTGCTCCTATGTAAGTGTCCAAAAAAGGTGGATGATAGGGCCTAAGAAGTTTAACATTGAATATTGGATGTAAACTAAGGTAAGATGGAAAATTCAATTCAAAGAAATTTTGTTCCACCTTCTTAGTTATGATGTATGGTCTACAGTGAAGAGGTCTAATAATTCTATGGTGTCTTACAAGTCTCTCTTTTTGAATACATAACCATACCTTATCTCCAACCTTGAATTGACGTGGGACCTAATGTTGGTCATTGTGTTGCTTGTACTTTTTCTTTTTCTTTTTCAAGAGGTTATGGACTTGTTTCTAGATTTGTTGAATATATTCCATAAATTGTGATGTCTTTTTGCTTCTTTTTGTCCATAAGGTGAGTATTCCATGGGTTGCATAAATAAATCTACATCAATGGGTTCCAAGGGTTGGAACCTAGAACAAACATAAAATAGGATGTGTTTACGAGAGCTATGAAGAGCTTCATTGTATCCATGTTGAATGTTGTGAAGGTTCTCATCCCATGTGTGGATGCTTGGAATTGTACATTAAAATAATATGTATAATTAATGAATTTACAACTGTTGTTTAGCCATTAGTTTGAGGATGGAAGGTTTTGGACATGTTCAACTTGGTGTCCATCATGTTCCATAGGGTGGACCAAAAAATGGTCAAAAATCTATTATCTCTATCAAATACAATGGATATTAACAAGGCATATTTGAGTTACACATGGCTAAAATAAAGCTCAGTTGTATCCTTAGTTGAAATGGATTTCTTACAAGGAATCATGATAGCCATTTTTGAAAAATAATCAACTACTATAAAAAACACAATAATTACCATGCTTATATGTGGGTAAACTTGAGAGGAAATACGTGAAGACATATTCCCAAGGCTTGGATGGCATTGGTAATGGTGTATATAATTCATGCTTCTTGTTGGTTGGTTTTGCAATAGTGCAAGGGGTACATGACTTGATGTACCTCTAGATAACATTCCTCGTCTTGGGTTAATAGAATTACTACCAATGTTTTTCCACCCCAAATTGAACTACTACTTTATTGAGATGTACTTCCAAAATCATCTTTGGGCTCTCACTAGCTAGTACATAAATATGTTCCATGTAGTAGAGGAGGTTATCTTGCAAATAAAAAATATAAATATGCTTATCCACATGAAGAGCTCCATATGCATATGCAAAATTAGAATCTACTTCATATAAGGTGGACCAATTATAAGTATCATACTCACAAGAATTAAAAATAGTTGTGAGAGCTATGATTGGAGGTTAACTCAAGCAATCTATTGCTAAATTGGAACTCCCTTTCTTATGCTTGATGATAAAATAAAATTGTTTTAGATATGTGGCCCACTTTCAATGTTTTTCCTTAGCTTCCTCTTTGTCTAAATGAACTCTAGAGGTTTATGATCTATGTGGATGATTATTTCCTTTCCCAAGATGTATTTCTTCCATTTTTCACATGCTTGGACAATGACATAGAGATCTTTCTCATATATGGAATTTTTTCTAACTACTTCATTAAAATTTTCATTGTGATAGGCAGTTGGATGCCCATGCTATGTGAGATTAGATCCAAATGTGTACTCAAATGCATTAATTAATACCTCAAAAGGTTGATGCAAATTAGGTAGGAAAAGTGTAGGAGCTTAACACAATTGGTCATTCAACTTCACAATTTCCTTTTGTTGTGTATCTCCCCAATGGAACTTGTATTTGGAACCTCCTTTGGTCACTTGCTATAGTGTACAACAATGTGTGAGAACCCAAATATAAATCTTCAATGGAAATTTGAAAGACCTAAAAATATATGAGGCTTTTTTTGAGTCTTTGGGGTAGTCCAATATCTAATTACCTAAATCTTCCTAGGATCAACATGGACTCCCTCTTTCTCAATAATATACCCAAGGTATTGAATCTTCATCATGTTAATTGAGCACTTCTCCTAATTATCATATAGCTTGTGTCTTAAAAGAATTAAAGTACCTATCAAACATGTTGTAAATATTCCTCCCTTTTATTACTATAGATGATAATGTCATGTAAGTAGACAACCACAATTGAATTTTTATAGGAATGTAGGATGTCATCCATTATCCTCATGAATATGGTAGGTGCATTGGTCAAGCCAAAAGGTATAACTAGCCACTCAAATAAACCCTCCTTGTATTTGAATGTAATTTTCCATATGTTAGTGGGCTCTATGTGTATTTGATGATGGCCATATATGAGATCAATTTCCAACAAGTCATATATCTGAGGGAGTGGATATTGGTTCTTCACAATGATTTTATTCAAATATTTGTAGTCAATATAGTCTTTATGTTTCGTCTTTCTTTAGATCTAAGATAATTGGACTATCACATGGTGAAGCACTTGGTTTGATGTGCCCTTTTTTAATCAATTCATAGATTTGTACCTCTTGATTTTATAATTTTCAAGGAATAATTTGTGATAGATAGATGCATTAGATAAATAGGAAATGAGAACTAAATAAATGGAATGATTTATCTCATAATTAAGTGCAACCCCAATTTGTGACGTAAACTAGTCATCATATTTTGATACAATCTGGTCTATCTACTTCTATTGTACAAGGACTTTGATGTAGAAATGGTCCTCCTACCTTGTGGCTTGATCATCAATATAATAAATTTTCTTATTTTTCTATCATATTTGTTTATTTTTTAGCACTAATTAATGAAATAAAGGTAGGAGGAGATACCTCTAGAATCCTATAACACTGACCTTTGATAGTGATGATGGAACTTTAGGGCCTAGACTCATATACACCATACCTCTTCCATATACTTGGTTGGCCCAAAATCACATCGTAAATGTTTAAGGGTACAACATCACATAAAACTTCATCTTTGAGGGGCTTGTTGGAATAAGAGAGGAAGCATTATTGGTGACATGAATGTCTCTCCCCTATTGTGACCATCCAACATTATATGGTTGTGGGTGTGGTATGATACAAATATTTAGGACCTTCACCATCTAAGTATAAATTGTATTCTTTTGTTTTCCACTATCAACAATGAAATATAATGGTTTACCCTTGACACATCTATGAGTAAAACAATAATTCCTCCTCTTGTGAATCCTCTAGTGTAGCATGTGTAGTGAAAATGGTCACATTTTATTTGGCTACCATAATTAGCTTCCCTCTATTCTCAATATATGGATGTAAAAAAAGTGGTGCAATGGATATAGAGGATTGCAACTTAGCAAACAATGATTGAAAAACTCGATACTCCTCCCCTAAATTTCAATTTCTCTTGTGATAATCACACCATTTTCCACTCTTGGCCTTCAATGAATTATTTTCTTTGGAATATTGTTTTACTTCCAATTTTGATTTTATGGTTGACCCCTTTATCATGATTCATTAGAGAATCAGTCTTACCTTTCTTTAGCTACTACTTAGTGTTCTAATTTTTGTTATTTGTTCCTCCTTTTTTATTTTGGTTCTTGTGCTTTTGCTTAAATTTGACAAGTTTATATACATCTCCAAATATCTTGAATTTTAAGAGGTCCATGTCCTCTTGAATTTACCATTGTAGCCCACTATTGTACTTAAGGATTTGATGCCTTTCAGTATCTTGAATACCTAGCTTCATTATCATGGAATGGAAAGCATCAGTATAATATTGAATAGACTAGTCTTTGCCTTGATATAAATATTGCCATTGCATGTATTGGTCTTCATAGGCTCCTATAGGATAATATTATTCTTTGTGGACTTCATAAAATCATCACACATGAATGATACTTCATATTCATTCTCTTCTATAACCCTATTATAATATGTTTTCCACCAATTACAAATAGGTAGTTAAGATTTCAAGAGTACAAAAGTGATGTTCATAATGTCGTATTGAAGTATGAAGATAATTAATCCAACTAATTTTCTAGGGAATCAACCTTCAAAAGTAAGAATATCAAAATTCATCTATACCTTAAAAAATGTGGGAGTACTAAATGGTACTAGGGTAGTGAGAGGCTAGATAGAGGAGGTTGCTTACAAAAAGGAGCTATTGAATAATTTAAGCAAATTGGTCCATCATCTCATTCCTCTATTTCACAAGAAATGTTTTTAGTATCTCTTTAAAAGGATTGAATATATTGATGTTTTCATTCTACTTCTTTGATGAGATCATATAGAACAAGCGAAATTATCAGAGGGATCACATATTAGATACCCAAACCTTTGATATCTTGCTCTCATGTTTATGGACATACACTCAAAACATATACCACTTTGATATCACTAATCTAAAACTCAAAAATTTGAGTTAAGGAATATCATAAAATAATGCAATTAAAATAACATAGTATAACAAACTAGAACACAATAGTATACAAGTAAAATAGCATAATGATTTTATTGCTCAAAAAATAGAGTATAATGCAAGCAATCACTAAGAAGAGATATGAGGCTATAACATTGCATACATTAACATGTTTTTTTTATAGTTAAGGATGCATATCCCTTTCTACAAGAATTGGTATATTGGAAATCCATTTTCTTAAATATGGAAGATCATCCATATGAAAATGTGGTGTTTCATATTCTATGAGTTAGGTGGCCACCTATATGGAAATATGGTGATTCACCTTCCATGAGTTACAAAGTGCATATTAAATGAAAATTACATACATATGACTTTTACTTTTGTGTTTATCTTCTATTTATATGTCAACATAGCTAGAGATGCATTTTGGCTACAAAAATCTAAAAATAGAAGTTTATTATTTTTAGTAAGGATTTTGTTTTACATTTTTCCACAAAGATGTTGGAAACTCTATCTTTTATAGATTACCTTATGAAATTGTGTGTTCTATCTCTAATATTTCTAGAACTTCATGAATGGATCAAAATGGAGTCCCAAGCAAAAATTTATAACCCTAACATCGTGGTTAGGATCAATAAAATAGATTTTTGAGCATTTTTTAGCATAAAGCCATGCCAAAAATATCATATGCCTAGATCAATGGGCCCCTATTTTACCCCCTTTTATAGTCACTTTTTGAACTAATTTTGGATGACATGTTATGTTTCATAATATTTAAACTAATATAATGGATGGTTATTTATCTACTGTCTTAGTTGAACTATGTGTTTTTTTATCATGTTTTTTGCATGATTAGAAATGTTATAGATAGTGCTTGTGATTTTTTGAATGATTAGCTATTTTTCATACTTGGATAATATATCTAGGTAAGGTAGTCTTACCTATTTTTAATTTGCGAGTCTTAAAGAAACCCACTATAGTATTGTCACATCTACCATAGGTTTGAGCAATCCACATCAAAAGGCTTCTATAACAAACTTTAATTGTTACAAGATTGATCCTATAGCAACCCTATGAATGGTCACTACAATAAATCCTAGGAGGAAAAATCTCAACATATAACAAGATAAAAATCATTAATTAGTGGATGCACTTTTGTAACCATAAAAAAAATATTCATTAGTACCAATTCAACACCTTTACATAACTATCTCAATAAAATAAGTATTAAGGATTCCAATAGTCACTTACCTATATAGTAGTTGCTTGGTTGCACTTGGTAGCACTTAGCTACAGCCATAATAGTCATCCAACTATAGCTATAGCTATAGAATTTGATCATTGAGTCATTATCCAATTGCTCTCCAACCACGAATACACTAATTATTAGTCTAAAATTTGCCTAAGTGGATGAGATGTGCACTTGATTTTGGCCAAGAATGGATGACTAGGATTTCTCCTAATTTCAACCTCCATAGAAGGTCGGTTCCTTGTTAAACTAAAGAAATAGAAAAATTTTAAGACTAAAGTGAGAAATACAAGGGTTAGAAAAATATGTAAGGGATAGGGATTCAATCTATAGATGGTCAATATTCAGTTAACAAGATTTAAATATACCATATCATTACCTTTCACATTCAACATAATGTAAATCCTAATAGATCAACCATTCATAAAAGCATTATAGATTTTAAATTCATTAAGCCCATATTGCTAGTATTCTTTAGAATTCTAGAATCTACGTAAAAGCAATCTAGATAGCAATCCATCAAATCAAGAATTTTCTTAAAAAAAATTTCTATTTATAAAGATTAGAAATAAATGCATAAAGATAAACAACTCACATACACATTGGAACCTACAATTCTCCCCAAAAATACCAGATAACATGTTATTGTATTAAATATGAAGCAACAATTACATGGAATATACAAGCAAACACTAAAGAGTTGAGCCCTTGTGTTAAGGGGTTATTAGCTATTTATAATTTTTCAAAGCTTTCTATCATCCTTGATCATTACAATGGGAATTCTTTTTCAGGCTTGATGTGGACAAGCATGCTCTAATTGGCACACTTGAAAATAATTTTTGTCACTTTCTTGCTTTGTCTAGCCCAAATATTTTAATTTTGATGACATGTGGATGGTCTTGATATCCTCCAATAATTTGGCATCCATGTGTCCTTTAGAGGCTTGAATGATTCTAGCGATTTTAGCTCTTCACCACAATGTTATGTTGTCATGCCAACTTGTTTGAGGTGTCATCTCAGCCTGACAAGTTTGATATGAGCAATCAATTGACATGTGTGAATTTGGTTGATAAAGACATGTATGGGATCTCCTTTATCATCACTAAGTTTCAAATGCCCCACCAGATTTCACTTCCCCTTGTGATAATTTCAACTCCTTGAAAGTCCATTATTTTTCCATATTGGGTTCTCTACCTTTCCATACTTTTACTTGTGATGATATCAGTGTCTTGAAATTTTGGCCTTCTTCTACCCTAATTTTTAGACATAGCCAATTTTTGAGTCTCAAAATCTAGAAAAATACCATACTTTTCTCCTCCTTATGATGATGTCAATGCTTTGATATTCTGGCCCTTTTCCATGTTGGGATATCTTTTGTGCTAGAATTTACTGCCTCTTATGATGATGTCAGTTACTTGAAATTCTAGCCCTCTTCTACCCCAGCCTTTTAATTTATACAAATTTTAAGTTTAGCAATGTGGAAAATATATGAATTTTCTTGCCTTAGCTAAATCTTGGGGCCAACAAGGTATTTCTAAGCATTCAATTATCTTACTACCTTTTGGCTTGATGTCTATCAACCTATTATAGAAAATTCTTGAAAGGGTGTACACTCTAGCCATGTTTTACAACATCAAAACTTCATATATGAAAAGTCCAGGATATCTTGATCCCAAGATTTTGCGTCCTTTGAACTTAGTCATTTTTTTAACCCAAAAATTTACATTTTGTTTAACAATTTTTTTCATTCTTGGCCATTTTGAAGGAGTTGGCCACTTTGAATTTTAGCCCTATATTGATGCATTTGGATCTTCGATAGTTTGTTTGTACAAAAATTATGCTTTTGGTTAAGCTTTTGGGTTCTTGTCTTATAAAAATTGATAAAATATTAGCAAAATCACAATTTGTCTTGATCTACAAAAACTTGTGAATGTGGGTAATCACTTTTACCCACATTATTAGCACCTCCCAAGGATTTTTTCTTCAAAAAAAGAGAACCTAGAGGGCCTTACAAGTTGGGTGTGAGTCAAGAACTTATATGATAGAAGAACTAAAGAATAGTCAAATGAGGAAAAACATGAAAATGTAAAGAAGGTAAATGTTGGGGATGTGAGATGGTATGAATTTTATAGTTGGAATAGAGGCCTTAATGCATGCATTGGAAGATACCTTTGGCTAAGCCCCATCCCATTTTCATACAAAATATGAGGTTTTCTATAGAATGTGAATGGGAAAAGTACCATAAGTGGTAAGAGGTAGCAAAAAGCTATTATGTATGAAGTGAAACAAGAAATCAAAAATATGATGAGCGAAGAATGTAGTAATTTAGGGAATCATGGATGATGGAGAGGTGGACAAAACAAATAATAGTATGTGAAAAAAGATAATCTAAAGCAAAAATAGGGAAATATGAGAAGAGGAAGAGAAAGGAAGAGGTGAGAAGATACTTGGATAGAAATACCTCTGAAAATATTATATCTTTTGTGAGTATAGTTTGCCATAGCTAGAAGTTGCTTTAGGCCAAGGAAAATTACCTTAGGTAATTATTCCAACCACTCAATAACAGGGGTTCTTCATTGTTCTCTACTACTTTATTCTTTGCAAAATTATGTAGGTATTTTTATTCAAAATTGTAAATACCTATATAGCATCCTGATGCTTCTGAGATATTTTCGGTTGCCTTGTTGCTTAAAAAATATTAAACTCAAAAATTATTCATTTGCTTTATATTAGGCCTTCATCTCCTTTTGTATCGCCCAAATTTTTCGCACCCTTACCTTCAGGCTAAAGGATCCATGCTCGAAAGGGAGATGCGAGAAGGATGGGACAATACCTCATACGGAGAGGCCCTTTGAAGGTCGCACCTCTTGGGGGAGGGTATAAGGGTGAATTTTTGATGGATGGTGGGGTTCACCAAGAAAATTTAAGTGGCATTTTCCACGCATAGGTCGATAATGGGTTTGATGTGTTCATTTTATATTCAATCATTCAGATTCCTAGGTTGGCCAAAATGAATCTAAGCTATTCTATATGAAATTTTTGGTTTATATGAAGACAACAAACATAAATGAATCCTAAATATAGAAAATATCTAAGATGGAGAAGAGTGCACCTGATTTCTGATGTCTGATGAAGATTTTGAAGCTTGTAGGAGTCCAGATCATCCCAGATATGATAGGATCATCTGTAATTATACAAAATCATCCAGATCATAGGAGATCTTCTGAGATCAGCCTAGATCATCATCAACTTGATGAATTCATCAGAAACCTGCAATCATGAAAATAGACATCAAAAACTAGAAATACAATTGCAAGAATGATACAAAATGATAGAAATAAGAATCTAAATGCTTAAAGGATAGATCTAGATATCAAATCAAATGGGATGCAATGTTTTAATAATTTATTTTTAATTTTATCATGCAAATATGCTAAATGATGTGAACTCCAAGATGCAGAATAGAATTGAATTAATCTAATGCACAATTAAACAAGAAAAGAGATAGAGAATGCAAACTCAGGGCTTTGATTGCCCCTAATATGAACTGCAGTCAAAATCATTTGAAATCGTATGAGATCATCGTCGATAGCGATAGGATCGTCTAAAATTGTGGTTGAATCGCCTACAATGATCCGAGCTTCCTTCGATTGAAACATAGTGAGATCCTACAATAAAACCTGAAAACACAAATGCAAATGATAGGGGATAGGATGTTCTAACATAGCAAAAACTAAAATTGTAGGGAAATGATCAGCCAGGGGGATAAACTGGGAAAATCCTAAGTTTATATAGGATTAGGGGGAGGTTAGGAGGTTGGGGATCATCCCAATCTGGGAGATCTCCAACGTAGGAATCTCCAACCACGCAGACACGCTTCTACCCGAGTTGGAGAGGTTGTTGAAATAGAAGCTAATTATGAAAACTTGATTTTGGGATGAAATCGTCTGGACATTCTGTTCCAGACAAATTTGTCTAATTTGGGGCGATATCGTCGGATCGGCAACGATATCTTCCAACAGTCAAACAACTTCTAAAAATGGCATGAAAAATGAGGTGAGCGGTTAATGGGCAATTTTGGGGTTAAAATTCAAATTTTTTACTTTTACTGAGGGTTTAACTACACCAATTTTAGGGTGCTACATTTTGCCCCCTCTTTAGTGAATTTTTTAAAGAAAATGCGTTAAATATGAGTTCTTCATGCTTTACGAGAAAGCAAGAATTTATTCCATTTTTTAGACGACGATTCTAGGTTGAATCATACAACTGTTTTCTATGGTGCCCCTCCAAGTTTTTACCCAAATCGAACGTTTGAGGTAAAAGTGCGAAAAAGCAAAAATTTAAAAAAAATGTTGTTTTTTAAATAAAAATAAGAAAAATAGGGTAAAACCCTAATTCATTTTTATTGTTCACTTTCATTGTTTCAGAGCTCTACAGGAAAAATGGTGGAAATGGCACACAGATCGACAGAGGTCCGGCACGGGTTGCAGATAAGGATCTAAACCTAATGCACTATGTTTTTAGCTTGATTTGTTTAATTTTTTACTTGAATTGTAATTTTTTTTGGGTATCGTGGCCTTTTTTAGGCCATCGACGACGTCGGGACGAAATCGTCCCTATATCACCAATTTCATCTGAGGACGAAATCAGAGAAATAGGAGTGATCCCATCCAATAAGGGGCGATCCCCAAATTGAAGAATCAGAGATGATTTCATCCTGTTAAGGATGATTTTGTTAAATTTGGTACGATATCATCCAATAATGGACGATATCATTTTTTTATGAGATGAAATTGATTTTAATTAATTTTAATGATTATGTATTAATGATTTTTGTTGTTTTATTGTTTATTTTGTAGAGAGGATTGCTAAAGAGTCGAGAGTGGAAATACGAAGGTCTAAGGGATGACTTAGTCATGCTCGATCAGGTCGAGTGATACAAACTAGCAGAGGTTGGGCTACAGCATGTGGCAGAGATGCCACAAATTCCTACAGACATGGGGCTACTGACAGCCCTAGCAGAGAGATGGTATTCGGAGTCGTCCTGCTTTCAGCTACCGACAAGGGAGATGACTCCCACTCTAGAGGATGTATAGAGGATCTTGAGGATCCCCATACATGGATGGTTCATGACTCATTTGGCCAATCAGGGCCATGCCATGATGAGATTGTGCAGTGACCCAAGATTTGCCTTAGAGAAGGGCAGAGTGAACATCGAGGCTTTGAGGTAGATGTCTGGGGTGTCTCGGTTGACCCAGGTTTTGGTAGGGATTATGGGTGGCCTTCTTCTATGCCACCAGAGCGGATGAAGGTTATCGTGGCTCCTCTCAGATGTGGTCTATGACATGAGAGACCACGAATACATGTTTGCTTGGGGTAACTTTTTACTATGCCACTTGTATAGGATCCTTTACGGGATCATATACAAGGGAGGTCGATGTCTGGTGTTGACATCGCTGCTACAGTTTTTACTGTAGGATCTTATTGTGTTTCAACCGAAGGAAGCTCGAATCATCGCAGGTGATTCAACCATAATTTCAGATGATCCTGTCGAGATCGACGATGATCTCATACGATTTTAGATGATTTTGACTATAGTTCAAATTGGAGAAAATCAGAGCCCTAAGTTTGCATTATCTATCTCTTTTCTTGTTTAATTATGCATTAGATTAATTCAATTCTATTCTGTATCTTGGAGTTCACCTCATTTAGCATATTTGCAAGATAAAATTTAAAATAAATTATTAAAACATTGCATCCCATTTTATTTGATATCTGGATCTATCCTTTAAGTGTTTATATTCTTATTTCTATCATTTTGTATCATTCTTGCAATTGTATTTCTGATTTTTGATGTCTGTTTTCATGATTGCAGGTTTCTGACGAATTCGTCAGGTCGTTGACAATCTCAATTGATCTCAAACGATCTCCAAATTATCAGATTCATGCATAATAGCACTTAAGGTGCATAATGTTCATAGGTTCTTTAAGATATTTACCATCTAAGGTAGCTAATATGTATGCTCCCGATCCAAATTTAGCAGTGATAATATATGGCCCAAGCCAGTTAGGCTCGAATTTGCCTTTAAGGTCTTTAGTTGCATTAGTATTTTTTAATTTTCTTTTAAGACAAGGTCACCAATCTCAAAGGATCGATAATGAACTTTCTTGAGATATGCTCGTTTGAGCTTGTTCTGGTAGGCACGAAGATGCTCCAAAGAATTAATGCGCTTCTCATCTAGGAGTTCCAGCTGACTAAATCTGCCAAAGATGATATTCATCTCCTACTTCAGTATCTTGAAGTAGCATAGCCAAAGAAGGAACTTCTAATTAAAAGGGAAAAATAGCTTTAGCACCATAAACCAAAACAAAAGGTGAAGTGTCTGTGGGAGTACAAATGCTAGTTCGATAATCCCACAAAGCAGGATATAATTAAATGTGCCAATCACGGCTAGATTTATTGACCAGTCTTTTGAGGATTTTAATTAATGTTTTATTAGATGCTTTTGCTTGGCCATTACCCTGAGGATAATAGGGAGTGGACCAACGATGTTGAATTTTATATTTGTGACATAGTTTCTTTACATATTTATTTTTGAAACAAGTTCCATTATCTGAGATGAGATTTGCAAGAATTTCAAACCTACAAATAATTTGATTAAAAATAAATTTGGAAACTTGAGTTCCAGTGCAAGAAGCTAAGGGCATAGCTTCAACCCACTTCGTAAAATACTCGGTGGCGGTTATGATGAATTTGTGTCCATCAGATGACACAGGATTAATTTTTATGATGATGTCTAAGCCCCATTTTGAGAAGGGACAAGGAGATGAAATAGCCTACAGTTCTTGTGCAGGCACATGGACAAGGTCAGTTTGTTTATGGAACTTTTCGCAATGTCGCACATAATCATGTGCATCATTCTCCATGGTAGGCCAAAAATATCCTATCCTAAGGAGCTTCTTAGCAATGGCGCTACCACTAAAGTGTCCCCCACAAGATCCATCATGGGCTTCACTTAAAGCTGATCTAGACTCTTCTAGATTCAAACATCTCACTAGGATACGTTCAAAGGATCTCCTATATAAGGTATTGCCAATTATGATGAAGCAACTTGCTTGTCTACGTAATAATTGGTGCTGGTTTCTATAAAGACCTTCAGGGAAGGTCCCATTTTGAAGAAAATTGAGGATATCAGTGTACCAAAGTTTAGGAGTAGTTTCGTTGATTAGAAACACGTCCAAAGGTTCCAAGAATGATTTAGTTGAAGCGGGTTCCTAGAGTCAACGAATAATGATGGTAGCATATTCATCATCTAACTCCAAGGGTAAAAGAGATGCAGTTACGGCCATAGCATCAGTCGCACGATTGTTAGTTCTAGGAATAACTTCCAAGGTAACTTGATCAAATAAAGATATTAATTGTAATACATATGCTTTATATGGGCACAATTTATCATCTTTGGTCTGATAAACATCATTAATTTTATTTATAACAAGTTGAGAATCACCGAAAACTAATAGATTTTTAATTTTTAGTGCCAAGGCTGCTTGTAATCCAAGGATCAGAGCCTCATATTTAGCAATGTTATTAGTACAGGCAAACATTAATTTAAAGGATAGAGGTATGAGATGTTTTTGTGGAGATATCAAAATAATACTTGCACCAGCCCCGCTCATACATCGATATCCGTCAAAGTATAAGGATCATTGCTCTAAATGATTTACCTCTAGTTTAAGGCATTCGTTAGGAAACTCAATGATGAGGGGATGGGTGGATTCTAAGGGTGCAACAGCTAATTGATATACTATGATTTGACCCTTAACAAACTTATTTCCTATAAACATGAGTTCAAACTTTCTTAGCGCAAGAACCCACTTTTCTGTGTGACCAGATAAATAAGGTCGACTCATGAGATATCGTAAGGGATCGGATTTAGCAATAACATATGTTTTCTGACTGAGCATATAATGGTGTAGTTTCTGTGTAGAAAATACGACTGCTAGACATAACTTCTCTAATGTTGTGTAGCGAGTTTCATAACTAATTAATATTCTGCTAATGTAATAATTAGCATGCTCTCTTTTCTCATCATCAAGTTGAGCTAACAGCTCCTAAAGCAAAATATGAAGTAAAAATATACAAGATAAATGGGCGATCAGGTTTAGGTGGTGAAAGTATAGGTGGGTTAAGAAGATATTTTTTGAGGAGTTCAAATGCTTCCTGACATTCATCATCACAATGGAAAGAGACATCCTTCTTAATAAGCTTAAGAAAGGGTCTAGTTTTATCCGCCAGCTTATCGATGAAGCGACGGATAGCTTGAAGCTTTCATTGTAGACTTTGTAATTTGGATATATTTGTAGGTGCAAGCATATCAGTGATAGTCATAATCTTGAGAGGGTCAATTTTGATGCCATGTAAAGAAACTATAACCCTCAATAATTTACCTGACTTAACTCTGAATATACATTTGGCTGGATTCAATCGGATAAGATATTCCCTTAACCGATCAAATACTCTTCTCAAGTCATCTAAATGTTGGCAATTTTGGGTTTGAGTTCCTAGCTCCTCGTCTATGAGTTGTCATTGATGTCAAAAGGAAATGGCATTAATGTTAAGAGGATGTGTTGGCTTCAAAGGTGAAATATTCCAAGAGAATCTTCTTAAGAGAATCCAGAGAGATTCCATTGGATAAGGTTTTTGGATAGGGTTTTTATTAAAATCAAGTTAAATGGTTTTTATTACAACCAATGGAGGTTCTCTTTATTATTTATTTATTATTTAATTATTATTTAAAACCCTTCAAGGTTTTAATTAATTATTTATTTAATTAATTAAGGGAGAAAATTATTTTTAATTTATTAAAAATACTTAAAGGTTTTTAAACCTTTTTTATTTATTATTAAAATTAATTAAGGGTTTTTAAACCCTTTAGAAAGAAATTTTGATTAAATTCAAAATTACGTTTCTCTGTCGTTGATGTGTTCTAAAGTCCACGATTGGACTATAAAGATGGGAAGGATCCTAAGGTTTAACTCCTCTTGAGAATTTTGAATGCATTAATTTTTGGCTGCGATCAATGCTCTATTGACGCCGTGGAAGAAGAGAGCTCGCGTTTGAAAAACTTACGAAGTGCTTGTTCGTTGAAGTGGTAGAAAGTATGTCTTAGACTTCGTTAGCCCCTTGTGGGCTAGCGGTAGCATAGGCTGCGTTTGGGATTTGTGTAGGTGGAGGTCTACGTTTTGATTCCCACGGAGGGAGCTGTGCATGGATTAAGTCATGTTTTTGTTAAAACGTATTTTGTGCCGCATTTTTCAGATTCGTCAAAGGCAGCCATTCCGCAATTTTCGGATTCGTCAAGGGCAGCCATTCTACAATTTTCGGATTCTTCAAGGACAGCCATTCTAAGGTGTGATTAATTTCTTGATATAATTTTTGGCATTGTTTAGCATTGTTTAAAATACATAGGAGAAATAAGGGGATATTTCTTTGGTTGTATTTTTGAGATTAGTCTTTTGCTATGCTAAATTTTAAAATGGAGATATAAGGTGTAAGTTTTGGTTGTTGTGTTTTTGACTTCTTTGATAGTTGTTTTCAAAAGAAGAGAAGCTAAAAGGTGTATTAAGGAAAGTTTTTATATGCTCATTTATCTTGGTTCTAACCCTAACTTGGTTGGAAGTTTGAGGGTTGTGTGTGGTAACAGCTTTAAGGATCAATTTTCTTCTACTCCAATAAGGTATGTGCACATTCTTCTCATGAGTATGATTGTTGTATGTTTTCTGAAATAAGGTTGGAGTGAAAAGGTTTTCAACTAGGTTTTCTTTGATTGGGTGTAAATCCTATTTTCTAGTTTGTTGAAGACTACTTATGCATTGTTATCCTTAAGGAGAGTTTTTGATGAATGCATAATTTCTGGTTTGAGATAGTGGAAGCTTTGTGCACTAGGGTTTGTGAGTCAAGCTACTTGCATTGAGTTGGTGGAACCCTTGGTTGGCTATTTTGAGTTTGATGGTTGAGTTGCTTCCATAGAGGTTGTTTGATCAAGTTATTGCTTTACTTGATTCATGATATTGGGCTTACTCCATTGAGTTGATTTGAGCAAGTTATTCTTTGCATTTGGTGATATTGTGTTGGTGGCTATTTTGTTCAAATATCTTTGGAGGGAAAAGGATTTCTACTTATTTCCTTTTCTTGTGATGATTGGTTGAATGCTTCAAGGTTAATGTTGAGTTGAATGATGTTGGTTAAACCTTGTCTATAAGCATTGTTTTTAAAGCCCTAATTGGTTGAGAAAAGATATTGGTTGTGGAAAGAACATGAGTAGCATTGTTATATGAGATATTGCATGTTTGGCAATTGTTGGGTTGTGTTTCATGTTCTTGAGAAAAGCATACTACATCTATCTTATTCTTTTGAGATTGAGATTGAGTTGAGATTGATATTGGAAGTCAAGTATAGATCATATTGAGTCTCTAACAATTCTCTTTATGTTTCTATGAGATTTGAGATTGAGTTGAAGATTGATATTGAGAGTTAAATATAGAACATATTGAGTCTCTAACAATTCTTTTTATGTTTCTATGAGATTTGAGATTGATATTGGGAGTTAAGTATAGAACATATTGAGTCTCTAACAATTCTCTTTATGCTTCTATGAGGTTAATGAATCACATTGGGTCTCTAACAATTCTCTTTGTGGGTTCATGCTAAGCAAGTTTTTTCTTGGTGAACTTGTGAGCTATTTTGGACAGGTTTCGTTGGGGACTTGTGAGCAGGTTTTGAACAGGTTCTGTTGGGGACTTGTGAGCAGGTTTTGGACAGGTTTCGATGGGGAATTATGAGCAAATTTGGATAGGTCCTAGCAAAGGACTTGTGAGCTGAGATTGATAGTTCTATCAGAGAACTTGAGGACAGAGGTACATTGGTTCTATCAGAGAACCTGAGGACAGATTTGGCAAGTCTTTGAGAAGGCTTGTGGATAGAGGATTGATTTGTTCAAGAGTTGGACAGATCTAAAAAATAGAGGAAGACTTGTACTAGACCGACTGACTGTGTTTGGTATAGGTTGTTGAGCTACTATGGACGTGATCATAGAAGGTAGAGGTCTCTTAGGCTAAGCATTGAGGATAGGAGGTCTTCAATGGAAAGGAGTTCCACATGCTGGCAAGAGGTAGAGACAGTTGATCTTCTAAGGGATCATATCCAGAGTAGAGGGGAAGGTATCTCCTTTGAGCAGAGGCTCATAAATTTAGATTGGGGGAAGGTTTCTCCTTTGGGCAGAGGCTCATAAATTTAGATTAGGGGAAGGTATCTCCTTTGAGCAGAGGCTCATAAATTTATATTGGGGGAAGGTATCTCCTTTGAGCCGAGGCTCATAAACATTGTAATTGGGAAGGTTTCCCAAAGAACTTTGAGATAACTTTTAGAGAAAAGTTTTGTGGACATAGCCCAACCATTCTGGGTGAACCACGTTAAAATTGGTGTCACTTTGTGGATGATTTTGTGCATTGCTTTGATATTGCTTTGGGTATATTTCTTTACTATTTTGAAGTATAAAGGAAAAAGTAAAAAGAGGTCTTATACTTTTCACCCCCCTCTCAGTATAAGCTTG
Source organism: Wollemia nobilis (assembly GCA_028583015.1). Classification (NCBI taxonomy): domain Eukaryota; kingdom Viridiplantae; phylum Streptophyta; class Pinopsida; order Araucariales; family Araucariaceae; genus Wollemia; species Wollemia nobilis. The sequence continues at coordinate 5,888,537 of JAQPPZ010000380.1, read as the reverse complement.
TGTTCTTCAATTGGTATCGGAGCGGGTGCCTTTGAAAAGTTTAACAACTTGAAGGAAAAGCTAGTAAAGAACACAATGGATCATTCAAGTGGCAATGCAAGACCTATTCTTGATGGGTCAAATTTTGGTCTTTGGAGTGCAATGATGAAGGTTCATCTAATGGCACTTGGGAATGAGGTATGGGAAGTGATTGAAGATGAGTACACTATTCCTGTACATGGTCCTAATACTAAAGAAGAAAGGCTCCTTCATCACAGCAATTCAAAAGCAATGAATGCTATCCTGAAAGGCTTACAGAAACCAGATCTCACCAAAGTGATTCACTGCAAGACAGCTAGTGAAATTTGGAATCAGTTGAAGGTGGTTCATACAAGTGATACAAATGTCGAAAGGCAAAGTTGAGACACTTCAAAGGTATGTTTGAACAACTCAAGATGAATGATGATGAAAATATTAGTGACTACATGCTTCGTATGGATGAGGTTGTTAACTCCATGAAAGACTTAGGTTTTGAGCTTGCTGAAAATGATGTTTGTGATAATATTTTAAGATCTCTTCCTAATAGATTTAGTGAAAAGATTTATGCTATTGAGGAAGCTAAATATTTGGATAAATTGAAAAAGGATGAGCTCCATAGTATACTTGCAGCATTTGAGTTGAGAACTCAAGTGAAGGTTGATGTCAAGAAAGAGGCAACTTTCAAGGCTACCAAGAAATCCAAGGGTAAACAGCTTCAAGAGAGTGATGAGTCTTCTAGTGATGAAGAGGCATATTATAGCAAGAAAGGCAAGTTCTCTAGAAAGCACAAAAATATAAAAAATGTAATATGTTTCAATTGTGGAAATTTTGGTCATTATGCTACTGACTGTACTGTTGCCAAGGATGAAAGTGATGAAGATAAATAGGGCTATAAGAGCAAGGATTCTGAAAAGCACAAGCATCACAGGAAAAACAAATATGAGCATAGCAATCAAGGAAAGAGGTATTCTCACAAGCACAAGAAGATTTTCTACCTAGACAAAGCAAGTAAGTGTTCTAGTAGTGATAGTGAAAGTTCTTCAAGTGATAATGAAAATGAGATGTTGTTCATATCAGAAAAAAAGGAAGAATCGAAACATAGATTCATTATCATGAAATGTCTTAGATGTGGAAATTTTGGTCACCGTGAGGATGATTGCACAAATAATGATTTGGTTTCTAGTATGTATGAGGATGCTTCATAAAACTATAAGGAAGATGCATGTATGGTTTTGAAAAGGGTAGCACCTCTAGTGATAAGAAATCTGAAAATGGCTTTGATGATTCAAAAGGAAATCAAATAAAGGATCTTGAGAGTGAACTTATTAGTGCTCTTAGTGCTTTGAAAAAGGAAAGAAAGAAGAATGCTAGACTCAAGGATAAGTTAGATGAATGTTGTATGGAGAGATATGATCTTATTGAAAATCTTGATTTCTCTATAGCTAAGACACAAGAACTAGAGGATGAGTTAGAGTCTAAGGTTCTTAGAATAGAAAATGGCTTCTTTTAAAGAGGAAACTAAAGAGTACAAGGATAAGCTTTACAGGTTTCAAGATAGCTCCAAAAAGGTTAAGTCACTCATCAAAGGTCAAAGAAAGACAACAGATAAAACAGGCCTTGGTTTTGTTAAGTCACATAAGGAACAAGTTGAAGATTCTAGTAACAGACTCCAAAAGGAAGAGAGTTCTGATGAGGAAAGTATTTTAGATCATGATTCCTTGAATGATAGATGCACAGAAATAGAAAACAGAATTCAGAATGAGAAGAAGTTTTCAGGACCCAAGAGGTCAAATAAAGGAAAGTTTCAAGGCAGATGTTTTGCTTGTCATAGGTTTGGTCACATGGCTTCACATTGCATGGCTCAAGTGAAGAAGGTAAATGACAGTTTTAGAAGTGCTAGTTACTTTCAAGGGTATTGCTACTCTTGTCAACAGTTTGGGCACAAGATAGTTTATTGCAAGGCAAATAACAGGAACATATTTGGTCATAACAGGGTTGGCCAAAACAGGTTTGGTCAGAACTGGTGGATTCAAAGATCAGGTTTACCATAGAGAAATAACATTGCTACTTGTTATAAGTGCAACAATAAATGTCACATAGCTAGATAGTGTAGAGCTAAAATTCTAGAATACAGGAACAGGAATAGTGGCATGATCAGGTCCAAGGATCAAGGCATGGACAAGAACAGGGATGAGAACAAGAACAAGAACAGTGGATGGAACAGGAATATGGACAAAGAGTTCAAGAGAAGGCCCAAAAAGGAAGTTATAGATGCTGATGATGATCAGTGCCTAATGGGAGTTTTACTCCCACCCTAGAATTAATCATCTCAACAGGAGGTGGGGGAGGGACTAAGCTAAGAGGCTCATTCTTAGTCTCAAGCCCCAAAGGTGACCCTTTGCCATTGATGACAAAGGGGGAGAGATTTGAGTAAGGGGGAGAGCCTCAAGATAGGGGGAGCTATTTATGTTGAGTTTTTGTTGTTGAGAAGCATGGTTTGCCATCAATGACAAAGGGGGAGATTGTTGGCAATTTTGGGTTTGAGTTCTAGCTCCTCGTCTATGAGTTGTCATTGATGTCAAAAGGAAATGGCATTAATGTTAAGAGGATGTGTTGGCTTCAAAGGTGAAATATTCCAAGAGAATATTCTTAAGAGAATCCAGAGAGATTCCATTGGATAAGGTTTTTGGATAGGGTTTTTATTAAAACCAAGTTAAATGGTTTTTATTAAAACCAATGGAGGTTCTCTTTATTATTTAATTATTATTTAAAACCCTTTAAGGTTTTAATTAATTAATTATTTAATTAATTAAGGGAGAAAATTATTTTTAATTTATTAAAAATACTTAAAGGTTTTTAAACTTTTTTTATTCTTAACTTATTAAAATTAATTAAGGGTTTTTAAACCTTTTAGAAAGCAATTTAGATTAAATTTGAAATTACGTTTCTCTGCTGCCGACATGTTCTAAAGTCCACGATTGGACTATAAATATGGGAAGGATCCTAAGGTTTAACTCCTCTTGAGAATTTTGAATGCATTAATTTTTGGCTGCGATCGATGCTCTGTTGATGCCACAGAAGAAGAGAGCTCGCGTTTGAAAAACTTACGAAGTGCTTGTTCATTGAAGTGGTAGGAAGTTTGTCTTAGACTTCGTTAGCCCCTTGTGGGCTAGTGGCAACATAGGCTGCATTTGGGCTTTGCGTAGGTGGAGGTCTGCATTTTTATTCCCACGGAGGGAGCTGTGCATGGATTAAGTCACGTTTTTGTTAAAACATATTTTGTGCCACATTTTTTGGATTCGTTAAAGGCAGCCATTCCGTAATTTTCGGATTCATCAAGGGCAGCCATTCCACGATTTTTGGATTCTTCAAGGATAGCCATTCTAAGGTGTGATTAATTTCTTGATATAATTTTTGGCATTGTTTAGCATTGTTTAAAAGACAGGAGAAATAAGGGGATATTTCTTTGGTTGTATTTTTGAGATTAGTCTTTTGCTATGCTAAAGTTTAAAATGGAGATATAAGGTGTAAGTTTTGGTTGTTGTGTTTTTGACTTCTTTGATAGTTGTTTTCAAAAGAAGATAAGCTAAAAGGTGTATTAAGGAAAGTTTTTATATGCTCATTTATCTTGGTTCTAACCCTAACTTGGTTGGAAGTTTGAGGGTTGTGTGTGGTGACAGCTTTAAGGATCACTTTTCTTCTACTCCAATAAGGTATGGGCACATTCTTCTCATGAGTATGATTGGTGTATGTTTTCTGAAATAAGGTTGGAGTGAAAAGGTTTTCAACTAGGTTTTCTTTGATTGGGTGTAAATCCTATTTTCTGGTTTGTTGAAGACTACTTATGCATTGTTATCCTTAAGGAGAGTTTTTGATGAATGCATAATTTTTGGTTTGAGATAGTGGAAGCTTTGTGCACTAGGGTTTGTGAGTCAAGCTACTTGCATTGAGTTGGTGGAACCCTTAGTTGGCTGTTTTGAGTTTGATGGTTGAGTTGCTTCCATAGAGGTTGTTTGATCAAGTTATTGCTTTACTTGATTCATGATATTGGGCTTACTCCATTGAGTTGATTTGAGCAAGTTATTCTTTGCATTTGGTGATATTGTGTTGGTGGTCGTTTTGTTCAAATATCTTTGGAGGGAAAAGGATTTCTACTTGTTTCCTTTTCTTGTGATGATTGGTTGAATGCTTCAAGGTTAATGTTGATTTGAATGATGTTGGTTAAACCTTGTCTATAAGCATTTTTGTTAAAGCCCTAATTGGTTGAGAAAAGATATTGGTTGTGGAAAGAACATGAATAGCATTGTTATATGAGATATTGCATGTTTGGCAATTGTTGGGTTGTGTTTCATGTTCTTGAGAAAAGCATACTACATCTATCTTATTCTTTTGAGATTGAGATTGAGTTGAGATTGATATTGGGAGTCAAGTATAGATCATATTGAGTCTCTAAAAATTCTCTTTATGTTTCTATGAGATTTGAGATTGAGTTGAAGATTGATATTGAGAGTTAAATATAGAACATATTGAGTCTCTAACAATTCTCTTTATGTTTCTATGAGATTTGAGATTGATATTAGGAGTTAAGTATAGAACATATTGAGTCTCTAACAATTCTCTTTATGCTTCTATGAGGTTGATGAATCACATTGGGTCTCTAACAATTCTCTTTGTGGGTTCATGCTAAGCAAGTTTTTTCTTGGTGAACTTGTGAGTTGTTTTGGACAGGTTCCGTTGGGGACTTGTGAGCAGGTTTTGAACAAGTTCCGTTGGGGACTTGTGAGCAGGTTTTGGACAGGTTCCAATGGGGACTTGTGAGCAGATTTGGACAGGTCCTAGCAGAGGACTTGTGAGCTGAGATTGATAGTTCTATCAGAGAACTTGAGGACAGAGGTACATTGGTTCTATCTAAGGACAGATTTGGCAAGTATTTAAGAAGGCTTGTGGACAGAGGATTGATTTGTTCAAGAGTTGGACAGATCTGACAGACAGAGGAATACTTGTACTATACTGACTAACTGTGTTTGGTACAGGTTGCTGAGCTGCTATGGACGTGATCATAGAAGGTAGAGGTCTCTTAGGCTAAGCATTGAGGACAGGAGGTCTTCGGTGGAAAGGAGTTCCACATGCTGGCAAGAGGTAGAGACAGTTGATCTTCTGAGGGATCATATCCAGAGCAGAGGGGAAGGTATCTCCTTTGATCAAAGGCTCATAAATTCAAATTGGGGGAAGGTTTCTCCTTAGGGTAGAGGCTCATAAATTTAGATTGGGGGAATGTATCTCCTTTGAGCAGAGGCTCATAAATTCAGATTGGGGGAAGGTATCTCCTTTGAGCCGAGGCTCATAAACATTGTAATTGGGAAGGTTTCCCAAAGAACTTTGAGATAACTTTTAGAGAAAAGTTTTGTGGATGTAGCCCAACCATTCTGGGTGAACCACGTTAAAATTGGTGTCACTTTTTGGATGATTTTGTGCATTGCTTTGATATTGCTTTGGGTAAATTGCTTTACTATTTTGAAGTATAAAGGAAAAATTAAAAAGAGGTCTTATACTATTCATCCCCCCTCTCAATATAAGCTTGTGTTCTTCACTAAATGGTCATCTTCTTCAGTAGAACGAGCTATAATGTCATCTACATAATTGTGTAGTATATCATGCATCATATCGTGAAAGATATAAGTCATGGCTCGTTGATAGGTTGCACCTGTATTCTTCAACCCGAATGGCATCACTTTCCAAAAAAAAGTCCCCCAAGGGGTAATAAAGGTTGTTTTAGCCTGATCTTTAGGAGCTATCCTGATCTGATTATAACCATAAAATTCATCCATTAAAGATATCATTCCACTCCAAGCAGTAAAATCAATGATCTGATCCATATTGGGAAGGATTAAATCATCTTAAGGGCATGCAGCATTAATATATCTAAATTTTGTACAAAACCTAACCTTAGTAGTTTCTTTCTTAATTACTGGAACTACATTCAAGATCCATTCAGCATAATCAATGGCTTGTATGAAAATAACATTCAGGAGTTTTTCTAACTCCCCTTTGACTAGTAAGGCCACTTTAGGATGCATTTTTCTAAGCTTTTGCTTAACAGGTTTAGCATCCAGGTGCACTACTAGGTGATGCATAACTATAGAAGGGTCTAATCCTGACATATCTTCATATGTCCAAACAAATACGTCTTCATATCCTTTAATAAATGCAATGTATTTATCCTATTTTTCTTGACTCAATTCTGATCCAATGTTGATTATGTGGGGGTTATCCTCGGTTCCAATGTTAATTTTTATGACATTTTCTACTTCCATGTGTAGATCTCTCTCAAAATTAGGTGGGGCGGGTGAAACACCCAATTCTTGTAATTCTTCCAAGGTTAGCTTGGATAATTCATTTTGAGGAGTCATGGCCTCAAGCTGGGCTATACTAGGTATAGAGCCATCAAAATAAAATCCATTATGTAATAATTCCTCAATGGAGACATCATGAAAGATATCTCCCTCCAACTCATCATCGAATTCAGCGATCATATTAGGATAATCTATAGATAGCATATTACATGTGAATGTTTTATTTATTAAACACAAGGCATTGCGTTCATCTAAAAAATCTTGGTAACATATAGGATGGTCATCATCCTCAAATGGGAATGGCTAACCCTTACTAGAAAATAGGCCCACACCACATTGGGTGGGCCACGCTTCTACCTCAAAAGGTTCTTTCATACCATTCTGGAAAGATCCCAAACCTTTCCATTTATATCCCAATTTTAGCATTATAGGTTTGGCTTTAATATATTCATTAGTAAAATAACATCGAGCATATCGATCATAATGAGTTCTGATGTTTCTGGGTATTCTACCCTAGTCATATCCCTTATAAATAAAGGCATAGCTCCTGACTTGGTAAACACTTCCCATAGGATGTGGGAGGCCCAAGGTATGAGGAGATGGCATTAAATTATTTAAAATAAGGGAATCTTGCATAGAAGCATTCGTTTCTTCTAATATAAAATTTTTAGATAGATTGGGTAAGAGTTCGTCAATAAGAGCATAAGAGGTAGAAGGAACATTCCCTACGTCTTCTGATGCAGAAAATATGACTTTGGTGGATGTAGACGGTGTAGAGGAGTCGATAGATGGGTCTATTAAAGGTATGGAAGTTATAGGAGTAGAACAAGAGAAATTGGTTGTGAGATTAGGATCTTTCTTAGGTCCTAATGTGGTTTTTTCATAAGATGGTTGAGCTATATGTGAAAGTGCAACTGATGGAGAAGAAGTAGATGACTTTGTGGTGTAAGTTTCACACGTTTAGATGGATAATGAGAATTAGGATGTGTGGATGACAGAGCAGGGAAAAATTGAATTCCAATAGGTTCTACCAAAGCACACATATCAAAGGGTCTTGGATCACCATGAATGGTAACCAACTGATTCTTAAATTTTAACTTAACACATTGATGTAAGGTTGAGGGAACAGCTCACATCGCGTTGATCCAAGGATGACCCAAGAGTATATTGTACGATGCAAGGCAATGTACAATAAACATAGTCATATCCAAGGTTCTTGGACCAACCTACAATGGAATGGTAATAACTCCACACATTTCTTGTATTTCGTCATTGAAATATTTTATGATCATATCATTTCTTTTCATTTCCTCACTTCTAAACCCGAATCTTTGGTAGAATTCAAAAGTGTAGATATTTAAAGATGAACCATTATCAATCAAAACTCGTTTGACTGCTACATATCCAATTAAGGCAGTAATATACAAGGGGTTATCTTTATGTAAACTATGTTGAGGTATGTCTCTATCTCGAAAGTCAATACAATCAACTTCACAAGTTATTATAGTATTAGCCATGGCTTCAAGTTGAATGTCTTGTGGTACTATCATCTGGCTTAATGTGAGCATTAATTCATCTCTATGTGTAGGAGATCTTAAAAGGTCCAAGAGGGAAATTCTAGCTGTAATATTTGATAATTGTTCATTAATATTATAAGGAGGTTTAGGTTGAACATTAGGCACATGATTCCCTTTATTAGGAACCTTCAAAACAAATGGAGTTGATCCACCATTTTGAATTTGATCTTGTTGATAATTTTGAGCCTGTTGTCTAGTAACAGCTTCGATGGTACCCACGATATTATTCTGCGGATGATGTATGGGTCTTGGTCTAGTGTTTATAGCTATCTCATTAGAAAGTAACCGGTGAGACGATGGTCTAGTAGTGACTCTTATTGGAAATGGTTCTTATGGAACAATATAACTTGTGATAGGGTGAATAGTATTTGATTCATCTTCAGAACTATTTGATTTATTTGATGTGATTTCCATATCACTCTCAATCTCGTATTCTGTATCACTAAGATCAGGTATCTGAATATTATATATAGGCCTGGTTGTAACCACAGATAAAGTTGTTTCAAATATTTCCAGATCATGAGTAGGTAAATGCCCATTAATAGTTCCTACATATCGGGCATGAGGAGGGACATTATGATGCTCAATTTGATTTTCTACCTCCTTACCATGTTTTGGTAAGGGATGTTGAAAGATGTCTAATGATTGATTGGCATTCTGATTCTGGTTTGGTGGGGTGTTCTTTTGAACATTATTAAGAGGATTCTTCTTAGGTTGAAATGTTTGTACCTCCATCTCGTTGATATCAATCAAGTCCTATATTTTATGTTTTAATATTTTACAAGAGTTGGTAGTGTGTCCTGGTCCTCTATGGAAGTCACAGTGTAAATTTTCTTTGTATCCGGGTATAGTTGGATCAGGTTCCTAGATATTTGGTAATTTAATCAAACCTCATTCTAATAATTACGGTAGGATAGTTGATAAAGGTTGATTTAACCTAGTAAATTCTTGAGGAGGTCTATCAAGAGGTTTTAGTACAAACTTCTCCATTGTCTTTGTAGCATTAACATTAGCAATATTTCTGCTATTGGTGACTCCATCACCCACAACTTTTTTATTCTTATATTTATTTTTGGATGTTTTCTCATCGTCTTTCTTTTTAAGATGGCCTCTCCTAATGAGAGCATCTTCCACTCTTCGAGCTAAGTCTATAGCCTGATCGAAGGTGGTCAAGGTAGTAGTTGATAATTCGTAAGATAGTTGCTCTTGCAAATTATTAATAAAGATGTCCAACATCTCCCTATAAGGTAACACAAAGTGCAATTTTCCTATCAACTATCTCCACCTAGCTAGGAAATCAGCAAAGCATTCATCTTTGTCATGTTTTAAATTATACAAATCTTTAATGGTCACATGTCTTTCAATGTAGGCACTAAATTTATGAACAAAAGACTCAGAAGTTTCTTCGAAATTCCTCAAAGAATTAGTGAGTAATTGATAATACCACTCTAATGCCATTCTTCCCAAGCTTTTCGGGAACATTTTTAGTAATAACAAGTCATCATGTGATATATCATGACATGCTATCCTAAACATGCGAAGATGTTGTATGGGATCTTTGGTTCCTTTATATATGGGAAGAATAGGCATAGGAAAATGTTTAGGATACGATTGTGCTATGACTATAGGATCTAAAGGCTGACTACACATCTCTCGATAGTTGTACGAGGGATGGTAGGGATCTATCTGGTCCATGCCAGAAACTAGTTGTTTCACCATGGTTTCAAGATTACTATTTTTTCCACCATATTGGTTCGATGGGAGAGAGGTATGGGATCGATGAGTGTATGATGGTGTGACATAAGGATTAGATGCTATATTGTTATCGTGCAAAGTGTTGGTAGGAAGAGTATTATGAAGGGAATTAGTAATAGTATTATGTTGTACCCCAAATTGTTGGTAATTGGTGTTTGGTTTTGTTTTAGGTTTTTGTTGATTTGAGGTAATTTGATCAAGAGCTTGGTGAAATAGAGTAGTAAATGATGGTTTCTTTTGTGCGAGAATGACCCTAGGCTTGTTAACAGGCACTTTAGGTAGTTGGGTAACCTGTTGTTGTTGCATGTTCTAAATCACAGCTGCCATATCCAAATTGTATGGTCCAACTTGATCACTCTCTTGATAAATAAAGGAAAAGGGATTAGTGCATGTGTGAAATACTTCTTCTAGATTTTCTTGAGTATCAAAAATTCGATCCTTGTCTATATGGGCTGCTTTATTAAAAACATCAATATTAGTGTTAATGAACTTCCAAAATTGTTCCATGTTTTCAAAAGTGATAGCTCCTCCCCGAGATATTTTAGGGCATGAGGATCCTTCCTCTCTAACAATTTCTTCTTGTTCATTTCCTATAGCAAGCTCTTCTTCTTGCTGGTCTAGGGTTCCTTCTTCCGGAACTTGGTCCTCAAGAGGGACATTTTGGTCAGTTAATGGTCTTCCTAACCAATCTTCATCTTCTTTGGTTTGTTTTCCATTTCTAAGTCTAGGCATTGTTATGAATAGTTTATCGATATCATTGATAAGGTCAAGTTCATCAGGAGTCATGAAATGCTCCTCTTCAAATTGGAAGTGGTTTTTCAAGAATTTGACAAAGTGTGCTATGGTAATATGATCTACTTCAGACCCTGAAATGTAAAAATAAATTTCATGGCAATACTCTTGATACAACATTGCTCTAGGAACTCTATTCCATCTCTTTCTATCCGTAAGAATGACTTATTGATCCTTTATACGAGATAAAAATTTATGCACTACAATTGTGTTCTCAAGGTATTCCTCAAAGGTGTATAATTCAAAAGAAACAAGTGCTCTTTTATGGGCTAACCACCTATGGAAAGCTCTCTAAATTTCATGATACAAATTCACCTAATCAGGATCCAGGATTCTATCTAGGACAAACCTCTTAATTTACCTAAGTTCTACAAATCTGGATTCAATAATACTCAATCTCCTATCAAGTTCATCCCACAAATATTGGGCTCTATTTTTTTGAGGTACTCTAAGCACAGAATTCATCTCTATGGCCGTTAATTGATTTTAAACATTTATGGTGACAGCTCGTCTTCTATTATAATCTACCATCTAAGTATGATATGCAAATTTAACGGTTGTCTAATGATTCTAGATGTTCTTAATAATGTTTTTTTTTCTTGGATTGTTTTCAAAAGGTGTTTTAGTTTCATGTTGAGAATATCTGCTTAGCATAAAATCAATTAAATACATTTTTTCAAAAATCCAAAATTTCTTTCAAAACATGTACAAAAATCTAGCAATAAAGTCACATGTATATATTTTCGACTTTCGCAACGATGGTATAGTTCATAAACCTAAATTGGAATTTATGCCTAGTGCAAGTCCTCATTTTTATATTTTTTATCTCAAAATCAAAAATCAACTATGCAATAAAACTATTACATAAATTTCTTCTTTCAATTTCGCGATGATGGTATAATTCTATACCTAAAATTCTATGCCTAGTGCAAGCCATCGTTCTAATTTTATTTTCCACTTATTTAATCCATAAAAAGCATATGGCTTAAATCATTATGTTACAAAATTGTGCTTTAAAAAAGAATGAAAACTTTTCTATTTCATTTCATTATGTCAACATTCAGTTTTGCGACGATGGTATAATTCCTAGGCAATTGTTCAAATTTCTATCACACTTAGGAATTTTATGCCTAGCAAAAAATCATATTTTTAATATTTCATGCATAATATTTTTATGGAAATCTAAAAACAAATCATCACCATCATCATTTTTCATCATCACAACACAAAGTCTTAAGAAATTCTCTTAAGCACCCTTTTACTTTTAGCAATATTTCTTTCATAACGGGATTAGCTTGATGACCTAGCGAGCGGTGACTCCATGAAATGGTCATGTAACAGCGACAATGTCCTTTGAAATTATTGGTAGAAGTCACTTTATTTTTCATCAAATCATACCACAACAACCAATTTGTTTACATTAGATTATTTCATTTAAATTTTATAACATGACATAAAATTATAATATTTTCAACGACATAATTACATGAATAATCAATCAACCATTAAAATATTAAAGCATCATAAAACATATGCACAAGTCATATCACAAAAAAGAATATATATATATATATATCAAGAAGTCTATACATCATATCAAAATGGATTGGTATGCCACAATCTATACCCTGGCATACTCAATCCTCTCAAAAATATATGGTCTATGTATCGATGAGTAGCTAGTCTTGGGAAGCTCTCGAGATCTCAGCCTCATCTCCTCTCCCGCCTTGAGGTGGAGGAGGTGGTCCCATCGTAGCATGTCTTATGTCGTGGGTCCTCTATGTCGATCATGATGTTGTCCTCGATGACCCCATCTTGATCGGCTCTGCAATGCTAGCTGGCAGCGGTATCCTCTGCTCCTCTAGAACCACATGATAGTACAACCCCTAGTAGAATGTGATCTACGTAATAGCCCGCATCAGCTCCAGAATGCTTGCCCCTTTGCTTCAAGCACTGATCCATGTAGCCTCATCCTAAAGAGTTTGCACCTGAGCTCGTAGGCAAGCATTCTCTACCTAGAGAGCCACCATCTCGTTGCTCTCCCCCACCTTGACACCCTTACTCTTATTGGGCGATGGTGGCCTATCCCTCTACTAATAAGGGAGTCTCTCTCTCCTCTTTGGCTGTTGCTATCTCTTCGAAGCCTGTGGTACACTCTAACGTCTCTCTTGAGGAGGTCATTGTTGATCCCTCCCTTTATGACCCCTCACTAGACTAATGGCAGCCTGGTGCCACCTCTCCATATGTTGCACTACAGTGTGCATCAGACCCTATTCCCTTGTCATCTAATGAGGGTGGATGCCTGCATACCAAGCATCATACCCGTCTACTACCCCTGTGTCATCCTCATCCATTGGCTGAATGGGGGCATCATCAGCATCTTGAATATAGAACCATTGCATTTCGAGAGCCTTGCTCAATGTGATATTATCCCACATAGTCTGGGAGTACTCATAATCCCTAAGAGAAGATATCCCCTGTTATAGATCGAACTGCCTCAAAACTGGATCATAGCAATGGAGCTCTACATCTCCTCGCTCTGTCCTCAACCAGATGACTCACCTGATGTGAGCTAACTCCTGTCCATCCTCTTTCCACCCTAGATACCCTCTCCATGGTCTCCAGGTGATCTAATCTGGGGTGAGATCATCTAGTAACCTTCGGGACATTAGCAGATCTATCCACTACTATGACCCTCTTTGGGGCCACTAATAGAAAACTCAGGGTCTCTCCCAATCAACTGCTATTAGTGGAAGCCCTACCGGCCTTCGCACTGTAATGTTCTCCCAGTACCAAACCTATAACAGTGATGTCAATACCATAAATTGACCTCCCTTGTATACAACCCCGTAAAGGATCCTATACAAGCGGTATAGTACAAAGCTACCCTAAGCAAACCTATATCCATGGTCTCTCATGTTGTAGACCATATCTGAGAGGAGCTATGGTAACCTGCATCTGCTCTGGTGGCATAGAAGAAGGCCACCCACCACCCCTACAAAAACTTGGGTCAACCGATATGCCCCAAGCATCTACCTCAAATCCTCGATGTTCACTTCGCCCTTCTCCAGGGCAAAGCTTGGGTCACTTCACAATCTCATCATGGCATGGTCCTGATTGGTCGAAGGAGTCATGAACTGCCTATGTATGGGGATCCTCAAGATCCTCCATACATCCTCTAGAGTGTGAGTCATCTCCCCTATTGGTAGCCGGAAGCAGGATGACTCCGGATACCATCTCTCAACTAGGGTTGTTAGTAGCCCCATGTTTGTAGGAATTTATGGCATCTCTACCACATGCTGTAGCCTGACCTCTGCTAGTTTGTCTCACTCGGCCTGATCAAACGTGGCTAAGTCATCCCTTAGACCTTCGTATTTCCACTCTCGACTCTTTAGCAATCCCCTCTGCAAAATAAATAATAAAACAACAAAAATCATTAATACATAATCATTAAAATCAATTAAAATCAATTTCATCTCATAAAAAAATGATATCGTTCATTATTGGACGATATCATACCAAATCTAGACAAAATTGTCCTTAGTAGGATGAAATTTTCTCTGATTATTCAATTTGGGGATCGCCCCTATTTCTTCGATTCGGTGATATAGGGATGATTTCGACGAAATTGGGACGATTTCGTCTCAACGTCGTCGACGGCCTAAAAATGGATATGATGCCCAAAAACAATTAAAATTCAAGTAAAAAATTAAACAAATCAAGCTAAAAATATAGTACACTAGGTTTAGATCCTTACCCGCAACCCGCATCGGACCTCTGTCGATCTATGTGTCGTTTCCACCATTTCGCCTACAGATCTCTGAAACAGCGAAAGTGAACAATAAAAATGAATTAGGTTTTTACCCTATTTTTCTTATTTTTATTTAAAAAACAACATTTTTTTATTTTTTTTTTTCCGTGATTTTACCTCAAACATTCGATTTGGGTACAAACTCGGAGGGGGCACCATACCAAACAGTTGTACGATTTGACCTAGAATCGTCGTCTAAAAAATGAAATAAATTCTTACTTTCTCGTAAAGCATGAAGAACTCGTCTTTAACACATTTTCCTCAAAAAATTTGCTAAAGAGGGGGCAAAATGTAGCACCCTAAAATTGCCATAGTTAAAACTTTAGTAAAAAGTAAAAAATTTGAATTTTAACCCCGAAATCGCTCGTTAACCACTCACCTCGTTTTTCATGCCATTTTTAGAATTTGTTTGACCGTTGGATGATATCATCACCGATCTGAGGATATCGTCCCAAATTAGACAAATTCATCTGGAACAGAACATCTAGACGATTTCATCCTAAAACTAAGTTTTCATAATTAGCTTCTATTTCAACAACCTCTCCAACTCAGGCAGAAGCGTGTCTGCGCAGTTGGAGATCTCCTGGATTGGGATGATCCCCAACCTCCTAACCTCTCCCTAATCCTATATAAACTTGGGATTTTCCCAGTTTATCCTCCTGGCTGATCATTTCCCTACAACTTTAGTTTTTGTTGTGTTAGAACATCCTATCCCCTATCATTTGCATTTGTGTTTTCAGTTTTACTGTAGGATCTCACTGTGTTTCAGTCGGAGGAAGCTCAGATCATCGCAGGTAATTCAACCACAATTTCAGATGATCCTATCGATATCGTAGATTATCTCATATGATTTCAAACATTTTTTATTGTATTTTAGATTGGGGGCAATCAGATCCCTGAGTTTGCATTCTCTCTCTTTTTTTGTTTAATTGTGCATTAGATTAATTAAATTATGTTCTGCATCTTGGAGTTCACCTCATTTAGCATATTTTCATGATACAATTCAAAATAAATTATTAAAACATTGCATCCCATTTGATTTGATATCTGGATCTATCCTTTAAGCATTTATATTCTTATTTCTATCATTTTGTATCATTTTTGCAATTGTATTTTTGGTTTTTGGTGTCTGTTTTCATGATTGCAGGTTTCTGACGAATTTGTTAGACAAATTCATCAGGTCGCTGATGATCTCACTGTATAATATCACCTGGAGACCATGGAGAGAGCATCCAGGGTGGGCAGAGGATGGATAGGAGTTGGCTTGCATCATGCAAGTCATATGGTTGAGGACAGAGTGGGGAGAGGTAAAGCTCCATCGCTATGACCGAGTTTTGAGGTAGTTCGGTCTATAGCAGGGGATCCCTTCTCTTAGGGATTACGAGTACTCCCAAATAATGCGTGATAATACCACATTAAGTAGGGCTCTCGACATGCATTAGTTCTAGAGTCAGGACACTGATGATGCCCCCATTTAGCCAGTGGATGGGGACGACGTGGGGGTAGCAGACGGGTATGATGCCTGGTATGTAGGCATCCACCCTCAGATGACAAGGGCACAGGGTTTGATGCATGTTTTAGTGCAATAGATGGAGATGTGGTTCCAGGCTACCATCGGTGTAGTGAGGGGTCACAGAGGGAGGGATCAATGATGGCCTCCTTAGGAGAGATGTCGAAGAGTACCACAGGCTCTAGAGAGACAGTAGTAGCCTGATGGGAGGGAGAGACTCCCTTCTTAGCAGAGGGATAGGCCACCATCACCCGATAATGGAAAGGGTATCGAGGTGGGGGAGAGTAGTGATATGGTAGCTCTCCAGGCAGAGAATGCCCACCTACGAGCTCAGGTGTAGACTCTTCAGGATGATGTGGCACGGCTCAGGGCTCAAAGCAGAGGGGCGAGCATTCTAGCACTGGCGTGGGCTATTGTGTAGATCATGTTCTACCAGGGGTTGTACTATCATGTGGTTCCAAAGGAGTAGAGGATACCGCTACCAGCCAGCATTACGAAGCCGATCAAGATGGGGTCATCGAGGACAACATCACGATCGATGTCGAGGACCCATGACATAGGACGTGTTGCGATGGGACCACCTCCTCCACCTCAGGGCAAGAGAGGAGATGAGGCTGAGAGCTTGAGGTCTTCTTGAGACTAGCTGCTCATTGTACATAGACCATATATTTTGTGAGAGTATTGAGTATGCCATGGTATAGATTGTGGCATACCAATCCATTTTGATATGATGTATAGAGTTCTTGATATATATATATGTTCTTTTTTGTGATATGACTTGTGCATATGTTTTATGATGCTTTAATATTTGTTGTTTGACTATTCATGTAATTATGTCATTGAAAATATTTTAATTTTATATCATGCTATAAAATTTAAATGAAATCATGGAAAGAATATCCAGGGTGTGCAGAGGATGGACAGGAGTTGGCTCGTATCAAGCGAGTCATCTGGTTGAGGACGGAGCGGGGAGAGGTAGAGCTCCACTGCTATGACCGAGTTTTGAGGTAGTTCAGTCTACAGTAGGGGGTCCCTTCTCTAAGGGATTATGAGTACTCTTGGGCTGTACAAGATAATACTACATTGAGTGGGGCTCCAAACATGCAGTGGTTCTAGAGTCAGGACATTGATGATTCCCCCATTCAGCCAGTGGATGGGGATGATGCGGGGGTAGCAGATGGGTATGATGCTTTGTATGTAGGCATCCACCCTCCTTAGATGATGAGGGCATAGGGTTTGATGCACGTTGTGGTGCAATAAGGGGTTGCGGAGGGAGGGATCAGCAATGACCTCCTCAAGAGAGATGTCGAAGAGTACCACAGGCTCCTAAGAGATAGAAGCAGCTGGAGATGAGGGAGATACTCCCTTCTCAATATATGGATAGGCCATAATCACTTGATAATGGTAAGGGTGTCAAGGTTGGGGAGAGCAACGATATGGTAGCTCTCTAAGTGGAGAATGCCTGCCTACGAGCTCAGGTGCAGACTCTTCAGTATAAGGCTACATAACTCAGGGCTCAGAGTGAAGGGGCAAGCATTCTAGAGCTAACGTGGGTTGTTGCACAAACTGCATTCTACTAGGGTTTGTACTATCATGTGGTTCTAGAGGAGCAGATGATATCACTGCCAACTAGCATTGCAAAGCCGATCAGGATGGGGTCATCAAGGATAGAATCATGATCGACATCGAGGACCCACAACAGAGGACGTTCTGTGATGGGACCACCTCCTCCACCTCAGGGCAGAATAGGAGATGAGGTTGAGAGCTCGAGGGCTTCCCGAGACTAGCTGCTCATCGGTACATAGACCATATATTTTTGAGATGATTGAGTATGCCAGGGTATAGATTATGGCATACCAATCCGTTTTGATATGATGTATAGACTTCTTGATATATATATATATATATATATATATATATATATATATATTCTTTTTTGTGATATGACTTGTGCATATGTTTTATGATGCTTTAATATTTTAATGGTTGATTGATTATTCATGTAATTATGTCGTTGAAAATATTATAATTTTATGTCATGCTATAAAATTTAAATGAAATAATTTGATGTAAACAAATTGGTTGTTGTGGTATGATTTGATGAAAAATAAAGTGAATTCTAACAATAATTTCAAAGGACATTATCATTGTTACATGACCATTTCATGGAGTCGTCGCTCACTAGGTCATCAAGCTAATCCCGTTATGAGAGAAATATTTCTAAAAGTAAAAGGGTGCTTAAGATACTTTCTTAAGACTTTATGTTGTGATGATGAAAAATGGTGATGGTGATGATTTGTTTTTAGATTTTCATAAAATTATTATGCATGAAATATTAAAAATATGATTTTTGCTAGGCATAAAATTCCTAAGTGTGATAGAAATTTGAACAATTGCCTAGGAATTATACCATCGTCACAAAACTGAATGTCGACATAATAAAATGAAATAGAAAAGTTTTTGTTCTTTTTTTAAAGCACAATTGTGTAACATAATGATTTAAGCCATATGATTTTTATGGATTAAATAAGTGGGAAATAAAATTAGAATGATGGCTTGCGCTAGGCATAGAATTTCAGGTATAGACTTATACCAAAGATCGCGAAATCCAAAGAAGAAATTGATGTAATAGTTTTATTGCATAGTTGATTTTTGGTTTTGAGCTAAAAAAATATAAAAATGAGGACTTGCACTAGGCATAAATTCCAATTTATGTTTATAAACTATACCATCATTGCGAAAGTCGAAAATATATAAATTTGACTTTATTGCTAGATTTTTGAACATGCTTTGAAAGAAATTTTGAATTTTTGAAAAAATGTATTTAATTGTTTTTACGCTAAGCCAATATTCTCAAGTAAGAAAATCAAATTATTCCGGAAGATTTGCATAAATATTTTAAATTATCTCAAAGACAAAATTTAGATTTATAAGGAACCCCATGTGCATATGTGAGTTCATTGCCGATCTTGATCTATCATAATGATACAAAATCTCTCAAACACAAATGTGTGTGCAATTGTATTGTTCATTTACCAATTTTGAGCAAGATAATTTGATACAAGTAATTTGAATTAACCAAATGAGTGTTCGTTGACCATGATTTATATGCATATAACCATACCAGACTACTGTGTAAGTCGGGTCATCAAGAGCTAGTTGATCCATGAGCGGACATAGGTCTATACAAAATAAGGTCGCTAATATAACAGACATATCACCACGCTAGGAGTTACCCAAGGCCAAGCGAGTTGGGCACAAACCACCTGTTATGGGGCTTACCTCATAGTTTTTGAATAATTGAGAATTCCAGGGATTCAAGCTCATTCACCCTTCTTTTCTTTCAAAGGGTAGGGGAAGGGATTTATTGCTTTTTACTTTTTCTTTTCTTGTTCTCTTTTTTTTATATATTTTTGCTTGACACTGAGATAACGCTGAGATGGTACAAAATGATACTAAAACAATGCTTCTTTTTCTCATGATTTTTTTTTTTTAACTTTCCCTTCTTTTTTTTTCTTTTTCTTCCTATACTAGGGATACTTGCTCGGATTGGCTGTAGAGCAAGGGATTTTTATTCTGGACAGGGGTGAGCTTGTCCTTTATTCAATTCTCAAAGATTCTAGACCATGTGCATGATAGGATAGCAGGGAAAACTTTTTGCTCAAGAGACCACTTCTACTATGTAGCATCATTTTGAATTTGCAATGAAATCATTTTAATGTGAAAAGGTATACTTGGTTCAAGTAAATAACAAGATCAGTTCTCTATGCTCAAAACTTTATTTAATTCAACTGTGGACTTCTATATAAGAGATATTAATGATCATACCAAATAATATCAAGATATTTATTCATGTGAGTGTGAAAATGAGGGATTCCAAATAAATGCTAATTTATCCAAAATAACTAAAAATATGACTACAATACTTCAAGAATTGACAGGTGCAAAAATAGAAGATGTTTTTGATGATTTTGATTTTTTTATATTTTGATTTAATTTATGAATTAATATAATACATAATATTACTATTTTTGAAATTTTTATATGAATTACTAAAAGAAGATAATATGTATAATATATACAGTGACAAAATTACCATATTTATGCATAATAGCGCTTAAGGTGCATAATGTTCATAGGTTCTTTAAGATCTTTACCATATAAGGTAGCTAATCTATATGCTCTCGATCAAAATTTAGCAGTGATAATATATGGCCCAAGTCAGTTAGGCTCGAATTTGCCTTTAAGGTTTTTATTTGCATTAGTATTTTTTTTATTTTCTTTTAAGACGAGGTCGTTGATCTCAAAGGATAGATTATGGACTTTCTAGATATATGCTCGTTTGAGCTTGTTCTGGTAGGCACGAAGATGCTCCAAAGCATTAATGCGCTTCTCATCTAGGAGTTCCAGCTGACTAAATCTACTAGCATGATATTCATCTCCTACTTCAGTATCTTGAAGTAGCAGAGCCAAAGAAGGAACTTCTAATTCAAAGGGAAAAATAGCTTCAGTGCCATAAACCAAAACAAAAGGTGAAGTTCTCGTGGGAGTACAAATGCTAGTTCGATAAGCCCACAAAGCGGGATATAATTGAATGTGCCAATCACGGCCAGATTTATTGACCAGTCTTTTGAGGATTTTAATTAATGTTTTATTAGATGCTTCTGCTTGGCCATTACCTTGAGGATAATAGGGAGTGGACCAACGATGTTGAATTTTATATTTATGACATAGTTTCTTTACATCTTTATTTTTGAAACAAATTCCATTATTTGAGATGAGATTTGCAAGAATTTTGAATCTACAAATAATTTTATTAAAAATAAATTTGGAAACTTAAGTTCCAGTGCAAGAAGCTAAGGGCATAGCTTCAACCCACTTTGTAAAATACTCGATGGTAGTTATGATGAATTTGTGTCCATCAGATGACACAGGATTGATTTTTTTGATGATGTCTAAGCCCCATTTTGAGAAGGGCCAAGGAGATGAAATAGCTTGTAGTTCTTATGCAGGCGCATGGACAAGGTCAACGTGTTTCTGGTACTTGTCACAATGGTGCACGTAATCATGTGCATCATTCTCCATGGTAGGCCAAAAATATCCTATCCTAAGGAGCTTCTTAGCAATGGTGCTACCACTAAAGTGTCCCCCACAAGATCCATCATGGGCTTCACTCAAAGTTGATCTAGACTCTTCTAGATTCAAACATCTTAGTAGGATACCTTCAAAGGATCTCCTATATAAGGTATTGCCAATTATGAAAAAGCAACTTTCTCGTCTACGTAATAACCGACATTGGTTTCTATTAAAACCTTCAAGGAAGGTCCCATTTTGAAGAAAATTGAGGATATCAGTGTACCAAATTTTATGAGTAGTTTCGTTGATTAGAAACACATCCAAAGGTTCCAAGCATGATTTATTTGAATCAGGTTCCTAGAGTCAACGAATAATGATGGTAGCATATTCATCATCTAACTCCAAGGGTAAAAGAGATGTAGTTGCGGCCATAGCGTCAACCGCACGATTGCTAGTTCTAGGAATAGCTTCCAAGGTAACTTGATCAAATAAAGATATTAATTGTAATACATATGCTTTATATGGGCACAATTTATCATCTTTGGTCTGATAAACATCATTAATTTTATTTATAACAAGTTGAGAATCACCGAAAACTAATATATTTTTAATTTTCAGTGCTAGGGTTGCTCGTAATACAAGGATCAGAGCCTCATATTCAGCAGTGTTATTAGTACAGGCAAACGTTAATTTAAATGATAGATATATGAGATGTTTCTATGGAGATATCAAAATAACACCTGCACCAGCCCCACTCATACATCGGGCTCCGTCAAAGTATAAGGACCATTGCTCTGAATGATCTACCTCTAGTTTAAGGCATTCGTCAGGTAACTTAATGATGAGGGGATGGGTGGATTCTAAGGGTGCAGCAGCTAATTGATCTGTTGTGATTTGACCCTTAATAGACTTATGTCCTATAAACATGAGTTCAAAATCGCTTAGTGCAAGAACCCACTTTGTTGTGTGACCAGATAAATAAGGTCGACTCATGAGATACCGCAAGGGATCGGATTTAGCAATAACGTATGTTTTCTGACTGAGCATATAATGGCATAGTTTCTATGTAAAAAATATGACTGCTAGACATAACTTCTATAATGTTGTGTAGCGGGTTTGATAAGTAATTAATGTTCTACTAATGTAATAATTAGCATGCTCTCTTTTCTCATCATCAAGTTGAGCTAACATAGCTCCTACAGCAAAATCTGAAGCAAAAATATATAAGATAAATGGATGAACAGGTTTAGGTGGAAAAAGTACAGGTGGGTTAAGAGGATATTGTTTGAGGAGTTCAAATGCTTCTTGATATTCATCGTCCCAATGGAAAGATACATCCTTCTTAAGAAGATTAAGAAAGGGTCCAATTTTATCCACCAGCTTATCGATGAAGCAACAAATAGCTTGAAGCTTACCTTGTAGACTCTGTAATTCAGATATATATAGGTTCAGGCATATCAATGATAGTCGTAATCTTGAGAGGGTTAATTTCGATGCCACATAAAGAAACTATAACCCCTAATAATTTACCTGACTTAACTCTGAATATACATTTGGCTGGATTCAATCGGATAAGATATTCCCTTAACCGATCAAATACTCTTCTCAAGTCATCTAAATGGTCATCTTCTTTAGTAGAACAAGCTATAATGTCATCTACATAATCATGTAGTATATCATGCATCATATCATGAAAGATATAAGTCATGCCTCGTTGATAGGTTGCACCTGCATTCTTCAACCCGAATGGCATCACTTTCCAACAGAAAGTCCCCCAAGGGGTAATAAAGGTTTTTTTAGCCTGATCTTCAGGAGCTATCCTGATCTGATTATAACCAAAAAATCCATCCATTAAATATATCATTCCACTCCCAGTAGTAAAATCAATGATCTGATCCATATTGGGAAGGGGAAAATCATCTTTAGGGCATGCAGCATTAATATATCTAAAGTCTGTACAAACCCTAACCTTAGTAGTTTCTTTCTTAGTTACTGGAACTACATTCAAGATCCATTCAGCATAGTCAATGCCTTGTATGAAAATAACATTCAAGAGTTTTTCTAACTCTCCTTTGACTAGTAAGGCCACTTTAGGATGCGTTTTTCTAAGCTTCTGCTTAACAGGTTTAGCATCCGGGTGCACTACTAGGTGATGCATAACTACAAAAGGGTCTAATCCTGGCATATCTTCATATGTCCAAGCAAAGACATCTTCATATTCTTTAAGAAATGCAATGTATTTATTCTATTTTTCTTGACTCAATTCTGATCCAGTGTTGATTATGTGGGGGTTATCCTCGGTTCCAATGTTAATTTTTATGACATTTTCTACTTCCATGTGTAGATCTCTCTCAAAATTAGGTGGGGCAGGTGAAACGCCCAATTCTTGTAATTATTCCAAGGTTAGCTTGGATAATTCATTTTGAGGAGTCATGGCCTCAAGCTGGGCTATGCTAGGTATAGATCCATCAAAATAAAATCCATTATGTAATAATTCCTCAATGGAGACATCATGAAAGATATCTCCCTCCAACTCATCGTCAGATTCAGCGATCATCTCAAGATAAGCTATAGATAGCATATTACATGTGAATGTTTTATTTATTAAATGCAAGGCATCGCGTTCATCTAAAAAATCAGGGTAACATATAATATGGTCATCATCCTCAAATGGGAATGGCTGACCCTTACTATAAAATAGGCCCACACCACATCGGGTGGGCCACGCTTCTACCTCAAAAGGTTCTTTCATACCATTATAGAAAGGTCCCAAACCTTTCCCTTTATATCCCAATTTCAGCATTATAGGTTTGGCTTTAATATATTCATTAGTAAAATAACATTGAGCATATCGATCATAATGAGTTCTGATGTTTCTGGGTATTCTACCCTAGTCATATCCCTTATAAATAAACGCATAGCTTTTGACTTGGTAAATACTTCCCATAGGTTTTGGGAGGCCCAAGGTATAAGGAGATGGTGGTAAATTATTTAAAATAAGGGAATATTGCATAGAAGCATTCATTTCTTCTGATATAAGGATTTTAGATAGATCGGGTAAGAGCTCGTCAGTGAGAGCATAAGAGGTAGAAGGAACATTCCCTACATCTTTTGATGCAAAAAATATGACTTTGGTGGATGTAGACGGTGTAGAGGAGTCGATAGATGGGTCTATTAAAGGTATGGAAGTTATAGGATTAGAACAAGAGATATTGGTTGTGATATTAGTATCTTTCTTAGGTCCTAATGTGGTTTGTTCAGAAGATGGTTGAGCTATATGTGAAGGTGCAACTGATGGAGAAGAAGTAGATAACTTTATGGGTGTAAGTTTCACACGTTTAGATGGATAATGAGAATTAGGATGTGTGGATGATAGAGCAAGGCAAAATTGAACTCCAATAGGTTCTGCAAAAGCACACATATCAAAGGGTCTTGGATCACCATGAATGGTAACCATCTAATTCTTAAATTCTAACTTAATACATTGATGTAAGGTTGATGGAATAGCTCGCATCGCGTTTATCCAAGGATGACCCAAGAGTATATTGTATGATGCAGGGCAATGTACAATAAACACGGTCGTATCCAAGGTTCTTGGACCAACCTATAATGGAATGGTAATAACTCCACATGTTTCTTGTGTTTCGTCATTGAAATATTTTATGATCATATCAGTTCTTTTCATTTCTTCACTTCTAAACCCAAATCTTTGGTAGAAGTCAAAAGTTTAGATATTTAAAGATGAACCATTATCAATCAAAACTCGTTTGACTGCTACATCTCCAATTAAAGCAGTAATATACAAGGGGTTATCTTTATGTAAACTATGTTGAGGTATTTCTCTATCCCAAAATTCAATACAATCAACTTCACGAGTTATTATAGTATTTGCCATGGCTTAAGGTTGAATGTCTTGTGGTACCATCATCTGGCTTAATGTGAGTATTAATTCATCTCTATGTGTAGGAGAAGATCTTAAAAGGTCCAAGAGGGAAATTCTAGCTATAATATTTGATAATTGTTCATTAATATTATAAGGAGGTTTAGGTTGAACATTAGGCACATGATTCCCTTTATTAGGAACCTTCAAAACAAATGGAGTTGATCCACCATTCTGAATTTGATCTTGTTGATAATTTTGAGCCTGTTGTCTAGTAACAGCTTCGATGGTACCCATGATATTATTCTATGGATGATGAATGGGTCTTGGTCTAGCATTTATAGCTAGCTTATTAGAAAGTAACTGTTGCGATGATGTTCTAGTAGTGACTCTTCTTGGAAATGGTTCTTCTGGAACCATATAACATGTGATAGGGTGAATAGTATATGATTCATCTTCAAAACTATCCGATTGATTTGATGTGATTTCCATATCACTCTCAGTCTCGTATTCTGTATCACTAATATCAGGTATCTGAATATTATATATAGGCCTGGTTGTAACCACGGATAAATTTGTATCAAATATTTCCAGATCATGAGCAGGTAAATGCCCACTAATAGTTCCTACATATCGGGTAGGAGGAGGGACATTATGATGTTCAATTTTATTAGCTACCTCCTTACCATGTTTTAGTAAGGGATGTTGAAATATGTCTAATGACTGATTGGCATTCTAATTCTGGTTTTGTGGGGTGTTCTTTTGAACATTATTAGGAGGATTTTGCTTAGGTTGAAAGGCTTGTACCTCCATCTCATTGTTATCAATCAAGACCTATATTTTATGTTTTAATCTTTTAAAAGAGTTGGTAGTGTGTCCAGGTCCTCTATGGAAGTCACAGTGTAAATCTGCTTAGTATCCAGGTATAGTTGGATCAGGTTCCTGGATATTTGATAATTGAATCAAACCTCATTCTAATAATTGTGGTAGAATAGTTTATAAAGGTTGATTTAACCTAGTAAATTCTCAAGGAGGCCTATCAAGAGGTTTCAGTACAAACTTCTCCATTGTCTTTGTAGTATTAACATTAGCAATATTTCTGCTATCGATGACACCATCACCCATAACTTGTTTATTCTTATATTGATTTTTGGATGTTTTCTCATCATCTTTTTTTTAAAGCTGGCCTCTCCTAATGATAGCATCTTCCACTCTTTGGGCTAATTCTATAGCCTGATCGAATGTGGTCAAGGTAGCAGTTGATAATTCATAAGATAGTTGCTCTTGCAAATTATTAATAAAGATGTCCAACATCTCCCTACAAGGTAACACAAAGTGTAATTTTCCTATCAACTATCTCCACCTAGCTAGGAAATCAGCAAAGCATTCATCTTTGTCTTGTTTTAAGTTATACAAATCTTTAATGGTCACATGTCTTTCGATGTAGGCACTAAATTTATGAATAAAAGACTCGGCAGTTTCTTCAAAATTCCTCAAAGAATTAGTGGGTAATTGATAATACCACTCTAATGCCATTCCTCCCAATATTTTTGAGAATATTTTTAGTAATAACAATTCATCATGTGATATATCATGACATGCTATCCTAAACATGTGAAGATGCTCTATGGGATCTTCATTTCCTTTATATATGGGAAGAACAGGCATAGGAAAATTTTTAGGATACGGCTGTGCTATGACTATAGGATCTAAAGGCTGACTACACATCTCTCGATAGTTGTACGAGGGACGATAGGGATCTATCTGGTCCATGCCGAAAACTAGTTGTTTCACCATGGTTTCAATATTACTAGTTTGTCCTCCATATTTGTTCGATGAGACAAAGGTATGGGATCTATGAGTGTATGATGGTGTGACATAATGATTAGATGCTATATTGCTATTATGCAAAGTGTTGGTAGGAAGAGTATTATGAAGGGTATTTGTAATAGTATTATGTTGTACCCCAGATTGTTGGTAATTGGTGTTTGGTTTTGTTTTAGGTTTTTTTTTACTTGAGGTAAGTTGATCAAGAGCTTGGTGAAATAAAGTCGTAAATGATGGTTTATTTTGTGTGGGAATGACCCTAGGCTTGTTAATAGGCACTTTAGGTGGTTGGGTAACCTGTTGTTGTTGCATGTTCTGAATCACAGCTGCCATATCCAAATTGGATGGTCTAGCTTGATCACTCTCTTGATCAATAAAGGACAAGGGATTAGTGCATGTGTGAAATACTTCTTCTAGAGTTGCTTGAGTGTCACTAATTCGATCCTTGTCCATATGGGCTTCTTTATTAAAAACACCAATATTAGTGTTAATGAACTTCCAGAATTGTTCCATGTTTTCAAAAGTGATAGCTCCTCCTGGAGATATTTTAGGGGATGAGGATCCTTCCTCTCTAACAGTTTCTTCTTGTTCATTTCCTACAACAAGCTCTTCTTCTTGCTGGTCTAAGGTTCCTTCTTCTGAAACTTGGTCCTCGGGAGGGATATTTTGGTCAGTTAATGGTCTTCCTAACCAATCTTCATCTTCTTCGGTTTGTTTTCCATTCCTAAGTCTAGGCATTATGCTAAACTTAGGTTTTAGCAAATATATATACTTATATATATATATATATATATATATATATATATATATATATATATATATATATATATATATATATATATATATATATATGCGATAAGGTTGAGAGGTATATATTTTAACTATATACCTACTATAATACTTTAAAAGGAAAATGTTTTGTTTTTATTTGTTTTTTTTTTTTGGTTTGATTATATTATTATTTTGCGAGAAAAAATAACTAACATGCTAGTTGCAAGAAATAACAATAATAAAAAAATGACTTAGTTTTCTATGAATAGTTTATGGATATCATTGATAGGGTCAAGTTCATCAGGAGTCATGAAATGCTCCTCTTCAAATTGGAAGTGGTTTTTCAATACAAAGTGTGCTATGGTAATATGATCTACTTCAGACCCTGACATGTAAAAATAAATTTCATGGCAATACTCTCGATACAACACAGCTCTAGGAACTCTATTCCATCTCTTTCTATCTGTAAGAATGACTTCTTGATCCTCTATACGAGATAGAAATTTATGCACTACAACTACGTTATCAAGGTATTCCTCAAAGGTGTATAATTTAGAAGACACAAGTGCTCTTTTATCGGCTAACCACCTATGGCAAGCTATCTAAAGTTCATGATACAAATTCACCTGATCAGGATCCAGGATTCTATCTAGGACAAACCTCTTAATTTGCCTAAGTTCTACAGATCTGGATTCAATAATACTCAATCTCCTATCAAGTTCGTCCCACAAATATTGGGCTCTATTTGTTTGAGATACTTTAAGCACAGAAATCATCTCTATGGCCGTTAATTGATTTGCAACGTTTATGGTGACAACTCGTCTTCTATTATAATCTACCATATAAGTACAATATGCAAATTTAACGATTGTCTAATGATTCTAGATGTTCTTAATAATGTGTTTTTTTTATTGTTTTCAAAAGGTGTTTTAGTTTCACATCGGGTTCACCAAAATGTATCGCCCAAATTTTTTGCACCCTTACCTTCAAGCTAAAGGATCCGTGCCTGGAAGGGGGATGCGAGAAGGATGGGACAATACCTCGGATGAAGAGGCCCTTTGAAGGTCGCACCTCTCGGGGGAGGGGTATAAGGGTGAATTTTTTATGGATGGTGGGGTTCACCAGGAAACTTTAAGTGGCAGTTTCCATGCCTAGGTCGAGAATGGGTTTGATGTGTTCATTTTATATTCAATCATTTAGATTCCTAGGTTGGCCAAAATGAATCTAAGCTATTCTATATAAAATTTTTGGTTTATATGAAGACAACAAACATAAATGAATCCTAAATACAAAAAATATCTAATATGGAGAAGAGTCCAGATCATCCTGAATATGACAGGATCATCTGTAATTGTACAGAATCGTCCAAATCACAGGAGATCATCTGAGATCAGTCAAGATCATCAACGACCTGACGAATTCATCAAATGAATTTGTCAAAAACCTGCAATCATAAAAATAAACACAAAAAACCAGAAATACAATTGCAATAATGATACAAAATGATAGAAATAAGAATATAAATTCTTAAAGGATAGATCCAAATATCAAATCAAATGGGATGCAATGTTTTAATAATTTATTTTTAATTTTATCATGCAAATATGCTAAATGAGGTGAACTTCAAGATGCAGAATAGAATTGAATTAATCTAATGCATAATTAAACAAGAAAAGAGATAGAGAATGCAAACTCAGGGCTCTGATTGCCCTCAATCTGAACTGCAGTTAAAATCATCTGAAATCATACGAGATCATCGTCGATCTTGACAGGATCGTCCAAAATTATGGTTGAATTGCCTGCGACGATCCGAGCATCCTCCGATTGAAACACAGTGAGATCCTGCAATAAAACCTAAAAATACAAATGCAAATGATAGGGGATAGGATGTTCTAACACAGTAAAAACTAAAGTTGCAAGGAAATTATCAGCAAATGGAATAAACTAGGAAAATCCCAAGTTTATATAGGATTAGGGGGAGGTTAGGAGGTTGGGGATCATCCCAATCTAGGAGATCTCCAACATGAAAATATCCAACTGCGTAGACACGCTTCTGCCCAAGTTAGAGAGGTTGTTGAAATAGAATCTAATTATGAAAACTCGATTTTGGGATGAAATTGTCTGGACGTTCTGTTCCATACGAATTTGTCTGATTTGGGGCGATATTGTCAAATCAGCAATGATATCGTCCAACAGTCAAAAAATTTCTAAAAATGGTGCAAAAAATGAGGTGAGCGGTTAACGGGCGATTTTGGGGTTAAAATTCAATTTTTTTACTTTTTACTGAGGGTTTAACTGCACCAATTTTAGGGTGCTACACCTTTTATAGCTTATGTCAATAATTATGCTAGCTAGTTTTACAATAACTAAAAGTGTCCTTTTTTTATCTGGCATACTTTCCAAAAAATATGCACCTTGTATGACTGGTTTATTTTGGCGCTTTTCCTTTTATATAACCAATACCATTTTGCCAGTAGGGTCTTCCCTAATCGAACATCTTGTGTTTTCTTTCATCATCAAGGTACAAAGGTGTCATGTTGTGGGCTTAGTATGTCCTCATGCATCTTCACTAGTCTCTTGATCCCAAGGCACTGTCTATTGCTTGTAAAAGAAGAACCCAACTAGTCTTTCCATAGTACTATGAATTCAAAAAGAAGGTAGAGGTTGGAATGTGAGAAGAACTTAGGGAATTTTTGGGGTAGAAATAATAAGGAATAAATAGGAGTGAGTATAGAATTATTGGAGGAAGGGAAATGGGTAGAAAGAAGAATAACAATGGGATACAAAATATGGTGGGAAGGGAAGGAAAACAGTTTTGTGGAATAATGGAGAGTCAATATACCTTAACAATGAGGACCTTTATATTTTTTATAATGTTCAGTGCTCTCCACTAGCTTCACCTTTCTTCCTTATTTTTGCTTGTTGATTTGAAACTTCAAAAACAATAAGAAAAAAAAGTGAAGCCTACCCTTCAATTGAGGGTTTTTTCTAAATCTTAGCTCTTCTTGTTCATGCTTTGTCTTTGTTGTTTCCATAGATTGAAGGAAGACTTATGTTTTTTCAATCTTGCTCGATAAGATTATCACATGCTCAACATTTTTAGGCTTTAAAAGCTTGTAATCCTCTCAGATTATCCCTTTTCTTTTCTTTATATTTTGTCCATGGGCTTCATTCTTTTGGTATAATTTTGATGCCCTTGAGAAATAGTGAAACCTAATTTCCAAAAGAGTAGCGTTGTATCTATTGGTCCATATCAAGGGTTGAGAGGTGAACTTTGTTGGATTTTAAGCCTAAGTATTTCAAAATATCATAGGTTCCAATGTAAATAATCCAACAATATTATAGGTTGAAATATCAATAATCAAGAGTAGAATTATATATGAGCAATCAAATATATATCTAGACAAATATAAAAATAAATTAACATTCACTTATAATATCAAAAATGAAATTAAATGGCCAAAATAATTCATGTACATGCATGAAGAATACTAACAATATAAACTGCTCAAAATATGTATTCAAGATTTATTTTCAATGCTTGCTATGTGGTGGTCACTACAAACCATTTTCTCTTACATTATATGGAGCTTTGTCTCTATAATATAGCTATAGTAATGTGACTCTTTAATACTTGTCTATTACTCCTCACATACCTAGGATATGTGAGCTTTCATATTCTTTGCCTTTGGATTCTAATCTTGCCATTTGTATACTAGACTCTTCACTCTCTTCTTACATGCATAATTGACTCTATGTCACTTACACACTTCTACATGACTCTTAATCTCCTATATGCACTTACATACATGACACTTATGCATATCCTCACTTTACATATTTGCACACGTACATGCATGATATTTTTTCACACTCTCTCAATATACACTTGCACTCTTACTTACATGACACTTGTGCATATCCTACACATTGACACTTACATAAAATAGAAATATAAATCACTCATATAAAATATAAACTCATACCCTAATCTATTACATATTTACATTTGTACCATGAAGGTACCATGGGCATACATTAGCATGTACTAAATAATGTAAAATTCTCCAGCACCATGTGTATTATATTATTTAGTTACTGAAGATTTTAGTCTTCAATATTTGTCTTTATATTCAATCTCATCTTCATGAAACTTTGGATTAAGTGTGATCTCTTGCTTGAGATTCATTTTCATCTTCTTTCTTTAGTTCTTTAGACTTTGCAGTACCTTGTTCATGAATTGCTTGAGATTCTTCTTTGTTCTTGATCTATGGATCATGTGCTTCTTTCTTGATTGCTCTGCAAAATAAATTTGGACCATACGTGATCCATTTTCCTATTTCTTGTTTTTTATGAAATATCAAACACTTCATCATTAAAAAAAATTCCTTTGATTTTTCTATTTCAATTTTGTCCTACATTTTTGAAATAGAATATTTTTCTCTATTGTTAGAAGTTGCTTCAGAATAAACTTGTCTAATCTAAATAAAAATCATTCTTTCAAATCTCTCATAATATTTTTTTTGTACCAAAAAAATGTTGGAGAATGATTTTGTCTTCCACAAAATTTACATGGATAAATATTCCAACAATTAGTTTTTTCATGTCCAATTCTATTGCAATAATTACACTTTAACTTAATGCAATATCCTTTCTTTGATTTATGCTTCCATGCTAATATTTTGTGTTCATCTATATTCTTAATAAAATAACACAACCAACGATGTACTATTAAAGACATCCTTCCTTTATTTTCTTTATAAATAAGATGTATATTTTTTGAATCCATGGCATTATGTGTAGGTTATATTATAAAACTACAAGTTTGTATTCTCATAGTAGTAAAATTTGACATTTGTTCTAGCTTTGAGTCCTCAAGTGTATTTCTAAGCCATTTTGGTATTTTCTTCTTCTCATCATCTATCAAGTTTTGAGAATCAACCTTTAACTTGTTCGTCATTTTTTCACTATATTTATTGAATGCATTTCTAATAATTTCTTCCATGATGCAAAATTTGGTCCTTTCAAAAGTTGAGATTTAGAAAGGAAAATTTTATTGTTTGATATAATGGAACTCATTCAAATTTAAATTTTTTAAATCCTTTAAATTAGTAAACCTTATATCTCCCAAGTTTAAGAAATTTTCAAATTCTAAATTTTATAAACCTTTGATGTCGTAATCCTTTTAACTCCCTATTAAATTTGTAAAATTTCTTCTAATTTCAAATTTTCTCAAAATTTAAAAATCTTAAAAAATCTTTAATAACTTCAAAAACTTGAAAAATAAATCTTCAAATTTAAATTCTTCAAATAACTTCAAATATTAAACTTTAGAAAATCAAATCAAATAAACCTTAAATCCTATTTGAAGTAGAAAACCTTATCACTCCATACTTTAATATTAAAAACTCAAAAATTAAAAATTTGAAATATTAATTTTAAACTATAGTAGAAAACCTTATATCTCCTAATAATTAAATCATAAAAATATTTTATCAAGTGGTATTAGCTCAATTGGTTAGATTCCTCAACATTAAAGGAGGAGATCCAGGTTCAAATATTGCCAAATGATACACAGATAATATCCAAGCTTTTTTGTAATACTACTATGTGGTGATGATGTAATACAGGTGGGACCCATTTCAATCCCATACAACCAATTAAAAAAAATCATAAAAACCTTTTAACTCCAACTAAATAATTAAAATACCAAAGATAATGCTTTTTTAATTTAGGTCTTTAACTTAGAATTAAGGTAATGTCACTTACCTTATTTACCACCTTGCTGACTTGCTTTTTCTACCTTGCTAGCTTGCTTAACATCTCTGTAGACTCTACAAAATAAATATTCCACCTGATGCTTTAATTAGATTTTAACACTTGTTGATCTACATGGTATTCATAAATAAGGCATTATTAAATATGTATGTTTCAAATATCATTTCATGAGCATGCAATGAGCGTTTTAGTTAATGTTTTTTAAGACCTTTCACTAGCCTCTCATCTACTTTTCTCACTCTTGTGTTTGATTTTGTTGGATACGTTGCTTTGTTGGTCTCTTAGACATTTTTCTCTCTTCACATTTTTCTCTATGAAGAAGATTTTGCTCAGGATAGTGAACAAGTTGCTAAATAGAATCTGCCTATGAACTCTCTTATCTGATAGCTTCCTCAAGAATGTGATATATTTTGTGAGAATACAACTTTAGTGCTTCTACCTAAGTTCTTCTATGAGAGTACGACTTTAGTGCTTCTAACTATTGCCAGACTATAACGACCCAAATCGTTACCCAACTTAAATCAACCCAAGAGAGAGTAATTTTTTTTTAATCATAACATAATTTTTAAGTTAGATTCATATTCATGTATCATTATATGATGTAATAAATCTATCTTTTTCCCATTCATTAAGGCAATAAGCTACCAAGATATTTACGACATGGTCAATGTCAACTCTTGTGATAGGAGTGACCAACTCCTATAAAACCTTATGTACCTTTATAAAATAGGAAATCTAGGATATTTATTAACTTATCATAGTTTACAATTTATCCCTTGAATTATTTATCTCCTTTAATTAGGGAGTTTAATTATGTCTACACACAATTAATTAATCAATTAAGAAACTAAATCCCTAATTGAATGCATACTCATTTTCATTATAGCGAAAAATAAACATAATTAAATCTAATCAAAATCTTATCCATGAAAATTATTTTATCATGGTCATTATCAACATATCTCATACATCATTAAATATAACCAAGTTGCCACATTCATTCATATATGATAATAACAAAAATTATCTCTTTGAACATTGCATGTAAACATAAATCATTTCATCAGTACTCAAATGAATATAATTTTAATAACCATCTTATGAAAATGTAGATACAATATTCAAATCTATAAAGCATCAATCACAAGATAAATATTCATAACACATTATATATCCTAGGAAAAACCCTGAAGGGAAACAACCCAACCTCAAAATATGTATCCTCACATTTCATTAATCCTTTTTGTCTCAATTTACAATGATATAAGGAATCCTAAAGATCCTTTTTAACCATCATTAATTACATTGATATGGGAATATCCCATACATTTCTATTTTCAGGTCATCATTACAATTGAACACATAAATGAAATGTTCATTGGATTCATATACATTGAGAATAGAGAGAACCTCATAACTCCCTCAAGAATGAATCTCACATTCATTCTTTAAAACTAGATATCATTATACCATTCAATCCAATATGGGATAAAAGTTATAAGATAAAAGCCTTATAATATAAGAAGAGACCCCATAATCCCTTCAAGAATAGATTCCACATCCATTCTTTCTAAATACATTCATTTTTCCACAAATGAATTCTCTAGTGCACACATGCATTCATCATCAAATGCAATTCTAAAGCACCATGTATTCTTCATTTTAATTTACAAAAGTACATTATAAGAGGAAACCCCATAATTTCCTCAAGAATGTATTCTTCATCCATTCTTACCAAACAATCATTATTCTACAAAACCATCTATAGTTATCCTTCAATCCTTCCACAAGGTTGTTTTATAGTTTGTTGAAAATTCCTTCACGAAATTGTCCTATAGATCCTTTACAATTTCTTCATGAAATTGTTTTATAGTTTATTATAAATTCTCCATAAACTTGGACTATATTTGATAAATATTTTCCCAAGATTACACTATAGTCCCTACAAAATTTTCGCAAATTCATTCTATAATATTTCCCTAATATTATACTATAGTTCCTTAATTTCATCCATTTCAAATGTAAACCATTCTAGTTAACACAAAACCATGGAGGAGTCCCATACCTCCTCCAAGAATGGACTCCATGCCCATTATTCCAAAACTAGAATTTTTACATATATAACTCATTCTAGGCATGAATTCCACATTCATCCTATAAGTTATACCCTTATTCCACATAAGAATAAATCCTTGGTTCAATTCATTTGAAATGTAAATTATTCTAGTCAACATAAAACCATGGAGGAGTCCCATACCTCCTCCAAGAATGGACTCCATGCCCATTCCTCCAAACTAGAATAATTATATTCATTTACTCCAATTAATTATGTTCATTCACCAATTTCATCATAAGCATAGAATAATTTACTATTTACTTCTAATCCTTAATCTTACAAACAAAGCCTATAAATTCAAATATTCCTTCCAAAATTTGAGCTAGGAATGCATTAATTATCTCATAAAATGTCTCACACTTTGCTATCAAGTTTTCCCTAAAATTAGATCTAGGATTGTATCCAATTACTCCACTGTATTGGATGTCTTTAGAGAGCTTCAAGATATTTTTACTCCAAAATAATTATAATTTATTTTGACAAAATTTGGTTTAGTAAGTTAAACAACCATGTCTCAATCCAATCCATTAAAATATTAAGCCTACCAAACAATCATGTTTCAATCGAATCCATAAAATTTCTACTATAATTTTATCTATACATGTAATAATTTTCTATATCCATTGTTTTGGCATTAGCAATCAAATTCATCTATGATTGCATCCATTTAATCTCGAAATGAGTATCTAGTAGTTATCAAATTTCTCTTTAAAAATTGGTTCGTATATTTTCATTTATTAAATCCACCAATTGATTAACCATTACATATCAAATTTATCCTCTAAATTTGATCTTGGACTTCATTATTTGGTTTCAAAAGGTATTGTCTTAAAATATTAATTTAGTTTATGGATATAGATCTTTATTTAATACACCTTGAATCAAGAGATTATTTTACAAATTTTATGGACAAGTTAAGCACCTTGCAAGGCTAAGGGTATTTTTACAAGATAAAAAGGATTATTTGAAAGCAATAAAAAATTCCTTTCAAAACCACAAATCATTTTTGTATATAAAAAAGTAGTTATACAAACCAGGTTATCATCACAATCAATACACCTCAATCAAACAACCATAGTCAGCATTCCTTGGTCAAGCATCATAGTCAGTATTTCTAGCACCCAATCACTAGTGCCCTAGTCTCCACGACTAGGCGGCTAGCTCACACTAATCCTGATCACAACCTATGGTCACTTTAGAAGGGGTGACTTCCCCTTTAATAACACCTCCACATGTTCCTACAAGGAGCATGTGGGATATTTGACCACACAAATTACAAAAATGGGGATCTACCAAAGCAATCTACATAAACCAAGAAGGTAAACTAGCATTGGCCCATCATCAAATACATGGCAACAACAAATGACACCAAAGAGCAAGGTCAGCAATTATAACCATGTGTGTCTCCAACTAACACTGCACCAACCACCAAGTGGTGCGGCTCTCGACCACCACATGGTGGTTGAGTATTTGTGTGAATTTTACTCCCTATAAACATATTTGGGCTCCTAGCATGTCCCATGTGGGACATTGTTTTGGCAAACCCTTTACAAGCCTCTCTCCTACACGAAGTTGAACGTAGATCATTATATGTCGATCATGCAAGGAGGACATGGAGTGACTCAAAATCACTTAGTATCCTTACCATTCAGTATAATTAATCAATCATAGAAGTAAAACAATAATTATTATGGTTTACCACTATCTATGATGCATATTTCAAGACAAAGATCACTGAACATGGAAATTCACAATTTTTGTTACAGAGATGACAACAGGGGTCTATTACTACAAGTACCATCGACTCTAGTTATCCAAATTTGTCATATAATTACTACACAAGAGTACATATTCTCTAAATAAAAAATTTCTAGGGTTTAGTGAAACTATAACTTGAGGGACGTCAGATAGGTGCATAACAAAATTGGTCTACTATGATTACCTCTAATTTTGAATAACTAAATAGCACGAATTTGATTTCTCAACAAAGATAGATCACTCATATCGATGGGCTTTGAACAGGAGATAGAAGAGACGTCCAACTACAATCATCAACAATAATTAAAATAATTATGCATTGGTATAAACACGATTATGCCTATCAAGAATTCAGCATATGTATATTGGTAGAGAGAGAACATAGATCAACATAGGTATAAGAAAAAACATATCAAGAAATATCCCTATGATGAATTCAGGTTTTGCTATACAAACATGAATTACCCCATTATCGAATCCAAAAATCAAAGGTACATAGGTCAATTAAAACTAGATACCCTAGCATAATCTTTTGAATTTCAAAAGCACTCACAAGCATACACAAAATGAGAAACACATAAAAATAGCATATGTTCTATGATGAACAAGAGGAAATTAACAAGAAAATAATTTCTAATCCATGCATCAAAATACAATAAAGAACAAATATGAGAATCCCCAACCTATAAACTCCTGCTCAATTGATCTCCTTTGGCCTTCTTCATTTCAACCTTTGAGAATTCTCCTATCTTCCACTTTTTCTTCCTCCTCGACCTCTAAACCCCTTTGTACTTCTCTTGTTTCACCTTGTGCTTGCCTTACAATATCCCCCCTTCCTTAGTTAAACATAGGTATATATAGAATTTTGGTAAGCTTTTCATTCAAGATTTCCTTGCAATAGTCAAGTTAGATAAGAAGGAAAGTCATGCTAATTGAGGATAGAAGGAAAGATCTAAGAAGAAACTATTTTTTGCCATAAGAAGACTAAATTGGCCATGGCTCAATTTTATCCCCTTGGTTCTATTTTTATCCTTCTAGATGTGGCTATATTTTTCTTCCCCTTCTAAAAATCCTCTTTTCTCATTCTCTTTTATTTCATATTTATCATTTTGTAACAAAAAAAATGACTAATTAATTACCATGTAGGTATTAAAGACAATTAGGTAAATTTAAAACAATAATCAATGATAATTATTAGCATTCTTCTTTTTTGATGTATCTTTTGCAATATTTATTTTTATCAAGTATTCTGATCTTGATGGTTGTTTTCCCTACCAACCTCGGGATTACCTATTCCTACAAATCAATAAAATATCAACAATACCTTATTCAAAACATCATTCGTTAAATTTGCAAATACAAAACATGATCAATCATACAGACTCCATATCAATGATGAGATCTGTCAATTTGAGGGTTGTGACATAGATTTCTTCTATGTGATCACTTTGGAAAGCACTCGAGTCATCATCTACATATCACTATAAGCAACGCTTAAATATTTGTTTAATCTTCATTCTAGATGGTGTTCAACTCCTTGTCTATTTCTCACTATCAATAGTGCTCTAGATGGTGCTCAAATCCTTGTGCAATTTTCACTATGAATAACACTTTAAATGGTTCTCATATTTCTATATGATCTTCTCTACTAATAGTACTTAGAACAGTGCTCAAATCCTTGTGTGATATTCTACTGGTGGCACTTAAACAATGCTCATATTCCTATCCAAATTTTTGCTAGTGGATCTTAGAACAATGTTTAGATACCTATATGATCTTCTTCTAGTGGCACTTATAATAGCACTTGGATTCCTGTATGAATTTTTGTTGGTGTCTCTTAGAATAGCGCTTGTTAGATTTAGAATGATAGTATGTAGTAATGGCTATTTATCACCTTAGACTGATAGCACTTCTAATAGATTTCTTTTGTATATTAATGGCTCTTTTAATAGTTGAATACCTTGCTATACTTTTAAGAATATTCATTCTAAGGCCAAGACTGAAATATATGTATGATTTATAGTTAGCCTTATCTTTTTGGTTATTTGACTAACTAGAACTCTTCTCAATGCCTCTATAAACCTTATCTTTGGAGGCTTATTCTTTGTACTTCTTTAATACTACTCTTATCTATTATTAGCTTCTCAATTTCTATACTCAAGAAGCTTAGATGCTTCTCTTTATCAAGAAGCGTTGATGCTTCTCTATCTTCTAAAATATTTGATACTTCTCAATCTATTGGAAGCTTTGATGCTTCTCTATCTCCTGGAAGATTTGATGCTTCTCAAACTTTTAAAATCTATCTCTAATCTCTAAAATTTATCTCCAATATCTTATGTCAAACCTAAGAACAAAATTATTCTTCTCCTTTATAGAGAAATATTAGGGTGACTATGAATTTCCCCTCATATCCAACTATCATCTGAGTTAGCTCTCTTAATCTATTAATGCTTAGTCACATAAAAATATCTTTTGAGTTGTCTCGGCTCCCTAAATAAATTCAAGTTGGTTCCTAGTCTTCATTGGTTTTCCTTGAACCAAGTGGAAAGACCCTAGCATCCAAATCAGGGTGACTATTATCTATCCCCTCAATATCTACTCAATCAAACCTTTAAAATAGAGTCCAAGTCTTCACTACTTTCAAAGTGGATAGACTCCAATATTATAAATCTATCAAAAATAGATAGAGTTAAGTGGTAGCTCTAATACCACTATTGGCTTTTAAACCTAAGTATCTCAAAATATCACATGTCCCAATGTAAATAAGCCAACAGTATTATAGGTAAAAATATAAATAATCAAGAGTGGAATTATATATGAGCAATCAAATATATATCCAATCTACTATAATAATAAAATAA
This sequence comes from Wollemia nobilis, assembly GCA_028583015.1. Lineage (NCBI taxonomy): Eukaryota > Viridiplantae > Streptophyta > Pinopsida > Araucariales > Araucariaceae > Wollemia > Wollemia nobilis. Next base: position 5,848,654 of record JAQPPZ010000380.1, on the reverse strand, counting down.
AATTCACTTATAATATCAAATATAAATTTAAATGATCAAAATCATTTATGTACATACATGAAGAATACTAACAATATAAATTACTCAAAATCTATATACAAGATTTATTATCAATGCTTCCTATGTGGTGATCGCTATAGACCATTTTTCCTTACATTGTATGGAGATTTGTCTCTATAATATAGCCCTAGTAATTTGACTCTTTAATACTTTTCTATTATACTCCTCACATACCTGGGATATGTGAGCTTTCCTATTCTTGGCCTTTGGGTTCTAATCTTGCCATTTATATACTAGACTCTTCACTCTCTTCTTACATGCATACTTGACTCTATGTCACTGACACACTTCTACATGACTCTTAATATCCTATATGCCCTTACATACATGACACTTATGCATATCCTCACTTTACATATTTGCACACTTACATGCACGATATTTTTGCACACTCTCTCAATATACACTTGCACTCTTACTTACATGACACTTGTGCATATCCTACACATTGACACTTACATAAAATGGAAATATAAATCACTCATATAAAATATAGACTCATACCCTAATCTATTACATATTTGCATTTGTACCATGAAGGTACCATGGTCATACATTAGCGTGTACTAAATAATGCAATATTCTCCAACAAACTTGTAGTTGTAATTTAGGTGTAGACATTATCAATGGAGTCCCTTTAGCAAACACTAGGATGGTTTTAGCTAACACTGAGATGAATTTAACTAGCACAAATATTGTTATTGGTATATCATCAATGAGAATATCTACCCTAGCTAACATTGTAAAGGCTAAAACATATCATTATTTGCTTTCAGCAAGTTAGCATATCTTCGTGAAACATGAATATTTAGGCCCATCTGCAACTTTTTTAAGGTTATTCTTTGTGTGTGTCCATTTTGTATTAACCATAATAAATATGGAAGCATAATGATGTCTTTATCTCTTTTTTTCTTTGATTTCTCCTCACAAAACACTCAAGAACTTGTGAATAATATATACTTGAAGCATTATGTTGTATTGGGGGTACGAGATCCTTATATAGGTCCTTTCCTTATGTAATGTCAAATAGTTGTTAGATCCATCCTCCCTTTCTTCAACTTATTTCCAAACACTTTTTAAATGCAATTACATCAACAATCAACATAATTCTTATCTTAAAAATTTGCTTCCTTATGTGTCATCTATTTGGTGCATACCTTAAGGCTTTGATCTATGAGGACATTACTCATTTGTCCATTTGGCTAGTGGTCTTAATTTTTTTAGCTATAATCAGATTTATTTACACGTTATATATGTACACAAAATTGTGGTGTGACTCCTCACATCGATGATCCTTGATTAAGCATATTTATTGGAATCTATAGTGACCCAAATATATAATATCAAATTTGTGATTCTCATTGATTGGCATCTCAGAACATGTTAACGAAGAACTATCATAAAGTTGGTTTTGAGCAGGCATGAATTCCAAAGTCTATTTGGCACATGATATCAGTACTTAGCATAGACAATTTTTCTTGAGCATATGATTCATTAGCTATCTTTCCCATATGTTTTGGTCTGTCCGAAATCGACATCTAATATTTGGAGATTTCTAAGGTGCATGAGAATTATTGCCCTCGAATCTAGCATAGAACATTCCTTAATTATGTGTAATTTATTTTCTAGCCACCCTAGATTTTTGGGTACTTATAATATGAAACCCTCGAAGATTTGTAATTTGCTTATAGCTGGCCTTTGAATTTTGTTGATTTACCATGTTTGATAAAATCACCACATCAAGACTAACCATGAAGAGCTCATTCTATGTCAACTCTTACTTACATTTTTGCCAATATATTATTTCCACCTGGGAATGCTCCATGACTTATTTTTTCATATCTACCATTTGCTTTCCATATCTTTCAATATGATAGGGCCTTAGCTTTTTCCATAGACATGGACCAACATTTGCATATAGGGGATAATAATTTGAGTATGATCTTGTGCCAGGTGTCCCTTGAATTATTCCATGAACTTACTTAAGAGGCATATCCTAAATAATGTCAATTAGTCAACCACTACCATGTTCTAAGCTTCTATAAGGACCAGTAGCTTGTGTAGCAATATTGGGATATTTTTTACAACCCCTAGTATTCAGACCAATTTTTGTTAAAATATAGCATTCCAAAATCAGCCTTGGTATATCTTAAACTCAAGGTATCATAAAAAACATGAGGTATGATTGTGATAATAATTGTTGGGAGTCTATTATGCAATTATCTAACTCTCAACCTTCCAAGCATAAGGACAAATAAAAATGAGGAGACCTAGTATCACCCATGCTGAGAGATGGTCACTTATTACACTCTTCAAACTTTCTTCAACCAAGTTCACCTATTCTAGAACCAATAGAGTATCTCTTGATTTCTTCACTTATTTTAAAATATTGTCTCCAATATTATTTGGCAGCTTTATTTCCTCTTGAGTTAATTTGCTTGAGTAGTCCTTGATACCATTCAATCACCTCTTCCCTCTGCTTTCTTGTTATAGCCTAGTCGTATAGCTTTTGGTAAGCCTGTTTCTTTTGTTGGTATACCTTTAATATTTCTAGATTGGTTTGCTTTGTAGATAACTTCAGCTTTTTCTTCTCTTGATGCCCTCTTCATGGACATGTTGTTGCTTCTAACTCTTATATATTAGCTTGTCCCTTGGTTTATTCTATTCTATACTCTATAGTTCCTATATTTTTGTCCTTTAAGCGTATTATGGCAAAGAAACATGCCTAAATCCTACAACTTGGTTGACCAAACAAGCTATGCTAGGTTCTTCTATTGTAAAATATTATTCTAGATCCATCACAAGGGCTACAAGTTATCCTAATTCTTGAGCTATAGTTCGAAAAAATTAAGAATAACAGTCTTGATATGCATTACCATTGTAACGACTGTCAAATATTGAATACTCATTCTTGAGTGGACTAGGGAATGCTCTCTATTCTAGATTTTTGGAAACAAAAAATTATTTTCCATCAACCTTTCCAATCAACATTATCTTGTAAAATGGAGGGAGATTACCCTTGAAGGTATACTTCAAGTCCTACTTGAGAATTCTACCACTTCATGATATCAAACTTATTTGTCAAAATTTTGGATCGTAGCTCTTAGTTCTTGTATATTTTGGGATTTTAGGGTGGGTATGGTGGGTATAATTCTTGTCGAGATAAAAGGTAGAGGATATGATCTAGGTGATGTATCTTGTGAAGGAAAATGTAGGGTGAAAAAAGGAGCTTGTGGATTTTCCTGATAGACCTAAGGTATATCAATCATAGTGATCTTGGGGGAAATCTTCCTAGCTGAGATGAGCATATTCTTTGCTATGATAGCCACTTGAAAATTTTATGGGAACCTTATCTCATTGGATTGTTAGATTTGAAGGCTTGGATCTAGGGTGAAATAATGAAGGTAATAGATGTAATATTTGGCATGTGATGTTCTTATCTCTTGAGATATCCTTCTCTATGTTCTCCTAAACTAGACATTAAAATTAGCGATACTCTCTTGAAGATGCCTTTGAATAAATAAAAACTTAGAGAGCAATAAGAAAGGTTCTATTATGTCATCCAAATTTTTTATTAAGGGTTCATTCAGGTTATTGCAAATCCCAATACTTCCATATTCTATAGTACAAAACCATACCAGTACTTTGCCTTGAAAAGATAGTGCAAGAAGTCTCACCATTATATCTTCAAATGCAATATTACAAATAGTGGTCAAAGTAGCAACATCTTGGTAATGCTCATAATTTATTTTTCCACTACTATCATGAGAGGGTAAGACCTTTAATGCAGCATAGGATATTTCATAAATATTTTAAAGGTTTAAGGGGTGTGACACTATTCTAAGCTTGATAGATTCATTTGACCATGGCTTCAGGGGTTATGTATTATTATGTTGATGGATCCATTATTCTTACTAATTTTTACTAAGACTTATGTTATCATTTATCATTATATGGAAATTATCTTTTAGGCCCAATGTGGATAAGCATGCTATAATTAAAATACTTGAAGAGTGTGGTTGTCACTTTCCTACTCTACCTAGCCTAACTATCTTGATTATAGTGACATGTTGGAAGCTTTTATCTCTTCTAGGAATTTGGAATCCATGCATCCCTAAGGGGCTTAAACAACTCTATCGGTTTCAACTTTTCACCACTATGTTTTGTTGCTACACCAACTTGTCTGAGGTGTTAACTTAGATTGAAATATTTTATATGGGGAGTTAGTTGATACATGCATATCTAGTTTACAAGGATATGTTCAAGATATTCTTTATTCATAATCAAGTTTCATATGCCCTATCAAGAATTACTTCTCCTTGTGATGATGTCAATTCCTTAAAATTCTAGTATTTTTTCATTTTGGGCTTTCTACCTTACCAAAATTTACTCTTCCTTGTGATGACATCAGCACTTTGAAATTCTAGCCCTCTTCTAACTCAAGCTTTTGACTTACCAAAATTTTTAGTTTGGCAATGTGGAAAAATGCTAGACTTTTCTTCGCATGATGAAGTTAGTGCTTGAAAGTCTGGCCCTTTTCCATTTTGAGCTATCTACTATATTAAACTTTACTACCTCTTATGATGACATCATCCTCTTACATTTTTGACCCTCTTCTACCTCAATATTTTGACTTAGATAGATTTTAAGTCTAGCAATTTGGTAAAATAATAGATTTTTCTTGCATTAGCCAAATATTGGGGTTAGCAAGGTATTTCTAAGCATCTAGTTGTCTTACTATATTTCAACCTATTGTCCATTGACCTACCATAGCAAAGTCTTGAAAGGGTGTACACTTTGATAATGTTTTACAACCTCAAGACTTCATATGTGAAAATTCTAGGATAGCTTGATCCTAGGCTTTTGCATCCCTTGGACTTAGTCATTTTTTAACTCTTCCAATTGTATTTTGCTTTACAACTTATTTTGAATTCACATACATTTTATAGATGTTTTTCACTTTAATTTTTGACCTTGTATTGATACATTTGGATCTTTGGCAGTTTGCTTGTGTAAATGTTATGCTTTTGATCAAGCTTTTGGGCTTTTGCCTTAGCAAAATCTTAGCAAAATCATAATTTGGCTTGATCTACAAGGGCTTTTGAATGTGGGTAATCATATTGACCCACACTAGTCACCCATGATTTGCTACAAAAAAATTGTCAAACTATTACTATAGCTATCTCTTATTTATATTGTAGAAATCAGTTATTATAACATCCTCATAGCCAACAACAATGGAAAGATAATTGATGGTTGTTTCAACTAGTCATGGTAGTTATGCCAAAATTTAAATTTGAGAAGATAATATAGCACTATATATACACACATATTATTATTTTTTTGTAATAAATATTCTCCAAATTTGGTTGTTATGGTATAATTCTTATACAATTTGGAAATCCCACTTAGGAAATACTATTATAGTTTGTTATAACTATATAGTTATAGGTAATAAAATAGGATTTTTTTAGTACTCCATCCCTATCGATAAAAATCATAGATGGTTTTATGGTGTACACAAGCATGTGTGGAGGGTGTGAGAATAGAGAATATAATTCAATGAAAACAAGACTTTATAAGAACTTTCATTAACTTGTAATCTTCTTGAAACAATATTACATGTTTTATTCCTAGTTACTAACTATTAATCAATGGAATTAAATCTAGGTAATAACAAGTGTAAGGGCCCGCTCTTGGAAGCACTGTAGAAAATTTAGTTCCCAATATGTAGGAAATATGTATGATGTAGTTAGTTTTTATTTCTTTTATAGATTTGCTTTTATGCTTGATAGTTTTCTATTGGTGTAACTATTTTATACTTTTTTTGGTTTGTTGCTAGGACTTGGAAGTCCCAATGAATCACTTTCTATTATTGAGTCATGTTCCTAGGAGGAATTACATTGTAATCTAAATTAAATATATCTAATGAGGTGAACACCTCAATATCTATACAGGTCACCAATGAAATTGATGAGGATTAGCATGGTATTAATTTATTATTGTAAACCTTAGCATAGGCTTTATTATATACTTTTAGTTTCCTAGGATTTATCATGTTTATCATAGGATAAGAAATGTCACCATTAGTTGGTTAGTTTATTAGTTGAATAAATTTAACCATTAATATATTTTAGGAGTTAGTTTATATTAAGTATCTTGTAATTTAGTCTATTCTTATACCTATACAAGCTTGTAATTTTTCTTTAAAAATCAATAAATTTTATGCATTTTATTTCCATATCAGAAGTCCTAGTGCACTACTTTCTTATATTAGTTTCAAATTTCCTAGGAGAAATTACATTATGGTTTGAGCAAGTTGACTCAAATGTGATGAAATCCTTAAAATTGTAAAGATCATCCATGAGGTTTTGATGTGTCACTTTCCAAGTATGCCCAAGACTATAATCAATTTCCATATTCGTATAATGAAATAAATTTCTATTTTTCTCTTCCATATTGGTACCCACCCACAGGATGGTAGTAAGAGTATCCACCATAACAATATATGTCACCTCCCCAATACTCTCAACAAAACCAACAACAAAAATTCTAGACAAGTCAATAAAACTAGCTACCACAACCACAACAACAATAGCTATCACTACCTCCATAAAATATCGACATCCAAACATCTACTAAACTAGTTCAACTATTCACCCAACCTATGCCCAACCCAAATAAAATATTGTGCTAGACAATCAACAAAAATAAGATACTAGGATATCTTGCTTACTCCATTAGATACAATTAAATGCATTTGTAGTCAAGGAAGGTCCTACAAGATCCAACATCCTATTATTGAAGAGCAAGAAAAGGGAGAAGAAACCAAACCAACATGTGTACCATTGTAGAATTTTGAGAAATAGACCTCCACACAAATGCATGGATCTATTATAAAGAAGTTGAGTCTGACGTTTCTTGACAAGTTAAAGCAAAATAAAGTGCAACAATCTAAGTTTGAATTTCTAGAAGATCTTAGGAGTTTGCATGCACGTATAATTTTATTTCAAGCTATAAAATCTCATACTTGGATATGCTTTATTACCTAAATACACAAACTAAGTTAGCATCCTTATATATAATAAACCTATCAAAGGAGCCTTGATAGACCTTAGGCCAACCATTAATGTTATGAGTATAAGTACAATGATCCAACTAGGATTGCAAGTCCTTATAAACACTTGAGTTATGCTCTAAATTGTTGATAGATATGTTACCAAACTTGAAGGAGTACTAGATTATGTGCTCATGATATGAGTAGCCTCATGGGAGTATCCTATAGATTTCATGGTTTTCCAACCCAAAACCAATTTAGAAGAATATCCATTAATATTTGGGAGACCATGACTAGCAATTATGGATGCCTATATTGCTTTTACGTCTGCTAACATGACTATTTTAAATGGAAACAATACTAATAAGCTAACATTAACCAATCCATCCAACCCTTAGAAACAAAAGAAAAATTGTTTGTGATGTAGAAGAAAACAATGAAACAAGAATTAGGCATATCCTAATCATTGACCAATCATTGGCCATTAAGGACAAGGATGAATACACATTATTGGCAACCATCCTTCAAAATATTTCTTCATATTTAGATCCATTGCATCATATTGATAGTCATGATGCTATAAAATATGATTAAGTGCTCCTTTAAGTAAGTACTAGACTTTACTCCCCTTGACTTATCCACAAATGTTGTTACATTCCACAAACCACTATTATAGTCATGCTAGTGCACTAAATCTATTGAAATAATAGTTGAAGTAGAATCCAATAAATCATACCCCTTATCAGCCTCTCAAATACCTCTAAGGATACCATATCCCTCAGCAGGGTTATTAGAAAGAACACCTAAATTATCAGTAAAAATGAAAACCAAGGAACCATCTAAAAGTCTACCAATTTATCCTACACTAGCTTTTTTAGGGTTCCCTATAGGATCCATCGGTATTGAATTTTCTAAAATCCTTGGGAGGAGGCTACCAATTTGTTGTTCTACCCATATTTTGATTACTCACATTCCCTTTAAGTTGGTTGCCTATAAAAGAGTTAATATTCAGTCTTTGGATCACTTAATCCCATCTTTGGTGGGAGTTCTAGGGGTGATTAAGAAGTTGTTGGACTGATTCAACTAAGTTGGAAATGGTCTTTTTCTAGATATAGTGAGTGTCGTTCATTTATTGATTGAAAATACAGTTGTTTCTTTCCTTTCAAATATTCCAAGGTAGAATGGTAGAACCCATCCAAACTAGTTACCTAATAAAATGATCAACACCCTCCTAATTAGGCCAATCCCTCCAAAGTTGTTCAAAAGTAAAAAAATTGGAGCACTGTAAACCAAGTAAGATGAAAATTTCCTCCATATCTTAGAGGTTAAGGTACACTCAATAAAATTATGGCTGATATTTTTCACATTCTCTCCACATATTTCACATCTAAATGGGTCATGAAAATCGTGTTTCATAAGTTGCTCACCAGTAAGCACCCTATGATGCATTAAAAGCCATGTAAAGAACCTCACCTTAGGCCAAATATTATGAGCCCATAACTGAGTAAATATACCATATGATTGGTTGGGATTATTATGGCATAAATAACCTTGAGCAACTATATACTCATCCTTAGTAGTGTTGTTCCATCCAAAAAAGTCTTTATCGTGGGACCAAGAGAGAGATATCATATGAAGGATTCTTTGGATATATTTCTTTTACTTTTCTAGCATTTTAATAGGCCAGTCCTCAACATGGATCCAATATCTACCAACCTCTAAATTACCAATATGGTATCGACAATAATTAGCTACCTTTATCCAGTTAGCTCAATGAAGCTCCTCCATCCAAGGCCTCCCATAAATAAACTAAGTTATCAAAGTTTGGTGACCATCCAAAGAATCTATCCAAAAATTTACCTATTGACCATTATGAATGATCCAAAATAATTTTTATTTAATCAAATCCTCACCAGTATTAAGAACCGCTAAAATGGAAAAATATTTGGTAGGCAATTTATAGCAAAAAAGGTCTTCAAGACTTTTGTTCTCAGCATATTGAGCACAATTATTGGTCCAAAGAGCATTGGGGTTATGCAGAATCCTCCAATACAGTTTAGCAAAAAAATCCTTATTGTTATTAATAGCAGACTAAAATCCTAACCCCCCTTCATTCTTGGTAAGGAATAAATTATCTCATTTCACCAAGGTCCATTTTCTTTTCTCCTTAGTACCACTTTGGAGGAACCAATGATTGATTTGATCCAATTCTTGAAGAAATATCTTTGGTATACTCAACACAACACAAATATAAATAGGTATATCTTGAAGGACTGATTTTACCAAGGTAATTATACCCCCAAATGAAAGCCACCTATTGGTCCACTTTCCAATTTTTTTATTAACTCTATCCAACAATCAATTCCAATATTTTTTTCTATCTTTGAATATTGATAGGAATACCTAAAAAATTGATTCGAAGGGAGGCCTTATTATATATTAATTTATCCAAGACCATGGATTCCTATCTAGGAGAGGAGTGAAAGAAAATGACTTTATATTTGTCTTCATTGATCAATTTCTTGGTAGCATTAGAAAAACAACTAATTATTTATTTAATTTTAGAAGCTTCATTGACCGTAGCTTTACGTAACAGAGTAGATTCATCAACAAATTGAAGAGAAATAGGCCTAGCTCCATGAGCAATGGTAACCTCCTCAAGGGTTTTGTTTTATCTATTTTTGGTTATAGTCTTGCCCAAGAATTTAGCAAGAATGCTGAATAAATAAGGGGATGGGTCACCTTGCCTAGTACCTCTAAAAGTTGGGAACAACTGAGAAGGCCTACCATTGATAATAATAAATTAGGACATCAAAGATATATATCCCATAATCAAGTCCATCCAATCTTGAGAGAAGCCAAATTACCTCAAAACTTTGACAAGGAAGTGATATTCCACTCTGTTATAAGCTTTGGATAAGTCTAAATGAACAAATATAGATGGTTATTTTGGCATTTCCATGGAATGGATGTCTTCTTGAGCAAGAATAATTTCATCCACTATTTGATGCCCTTCCACATAACCCCCTTGTTCAAGATAAATAATCTTATGCAAAAGTGGCTTCATCCTTTCAACCATGATATTTTTAATGATTTTGAGAACATTACATAAAGCTATAGGTCTAAAAGTTGAGATATGATCTACCTCTTAAGATTTTGGGAGAATAGCTATAAAAGTTTTATTGACAACCTTTAAAATTTATTTGGATTTTTTGGCTTCTTCCACCACCTCTAATAAATCAACATGAAGGATATTCTAAAACTCTTGATAGAATTAAATGGGTAAACCATTAGGACCTAGAGTTTTTCCTTTTTGCATTTTAAAAACCACCTGTTGAAGCTCGTTGATAGTAAAAGGAGTAGTCAAAAAAAATTTCTCCTCAGAAGTGATAATATAGGAATCACTTGAAGAATATTATAGAAGAAAACATGGTGTAGCAGTGCTCTATTAAAAAACATGTCCTAGTTTTTTATTCACCAAGTTGCCCTAAGCACAGATGAAGAGCATGCTCCTAGTGTTGGGTTTTTGAATTTCACCATATCGCATATTGCACAAGTCAAGAGCATAATAACCACATCAAGATTTTTTTTAATGGGTTTTTTAGAGAAAGAAATAAACAGAAGAAAAATAATTTTAAAGATAGAACATAAAGAACGAGATAGGAAGGAACAAAAACGTTGAATACAATTTTTATTCTGAAAAAGGAATTATACAACTAAAAAACTCCAAATGCATTTTGACCTATTAGGTCTCATCAGCGGAGTGTGAGTCTTAGAGAGGTACAATAACTTATTTTTATAATCCTAACTCTAGGGGGAGACAAAAATTAATGCATGTGGGATAAAAAATTATTCCCAAACATTTTTTACAAACCGTAGGTTTATAGACCAAACGGTAAAAAATACATATTGAATTTTTCAAGGCTCAACCCCCAAAAAAACCACCTTGTTACAAAGGTGCATTAAAAATGCGAGAAACAAGATGGATAAAAAGTCCCCTTACAAAATTTTGTTCTTGCAAAGATAAGATCTGAGAGGTTTGTGATTCCTCCAACAGATGATGGCCCATGCAATATGTTTAAGTTGCCTATACTTACTCCACTTTTAAACATGGGAGAAATAACATCTTTACCCAAGTGCAAACTCCTAGTAAAATCACAATTGTCTAACTTCAAAATAAGTGGAACAAGTTTGGCTTTGGTGCCTTCTCTGTGTGTAGATAAGTCTCCTAGAGAGCTGAGGCTTGTGAATTTTAGGGAGTAATTTAACAACACAAACATGAGAAGAAGACGGTTTGACCTATAGCATGAACTTACAATGGTTATCTGAGATAATATTTTTGTGGAGGGCCATGTTTAACAAATCTTGAAGCTAAAAAAAGATGTCTGACCAAGGGACGTTAGAAACATAGGTATAAACATTTTGTTCTGAGAGTTGTGATAGACCTTCTGAGATATATCGGTCATGAGATAAAACACAAACATCCATTTTTTTGTCTGCAAGCCTAATGATGATGGAGTTGTCATTAGCAAGAGAGTGGATGGTAGACTAAATATGGGAGGGAAAATCTCAAGGGAAAATAGGGTTGACAACGTTCAGCTTATTTTTAAGAAAGTTCTCTCCCAACTGAATGATGTCTTCTAGGGGCCTATAAAATTTGAAATAAGTGAATCTTGGATTAGGAACGCAGAAGGGATCAATAGGTTTGGTGGGATTTGGGGTGTTGCCTCCACTCAATTCTAAGTTGTCATCAAAAAGAAGAGAATTCCTTAACAATGTACTCATTAGACATTAGGGGAGGGGTAGGAAGGAATTTTAATCCCAAGCTGAGAGCTTCAATTTCATAATTAGATAGTACACGAGAGGAAAAATTATGTATGGTAAGGTTAGTGATCTTACCATCAACTACCCAAATAGGACTCCTATAAATTACCATAGTCCTAAGGGCTAACAATGGTTTTCCAAGATGTTAATTTTAGTTTCTGCCACCATTTCGATGCTAGAATGACCCCTAATCTTGCTACTTCTACACAAATCAGATAGAATTTTGTCTTTGCCTCTTGAACCTAGAGTTTTGGAAATAGCCTCTATTTTCCTGAGGTGACTACTATGGTGCAGAGAAAGTGTGGTTATGAAATTTCTTCCTCCTCTTCCATATTTATGAAGAGGAGCCATTGTAGTTTAAATTCTTTGGTGTATGTTATCTTTGCTGTGGCTGGTTTTTGTGTTGTTGCCTAGGTATTTGTTGAGCTCTTTGTTGCTGTGGATGTTTTTATGGTGGATTCCTATGTTGTTTTTGTTGTTTTTTTTGTTTTTGTGGGATATGTGGTCTTTTTGACCCTCTACTTTGACTACAATTTTTTTGACCATGGAAGAATCTATCTGAGAGGAGCTTCTCGATACAATCCATGTGTTGTTTAATCTCTCTTTTTACTAGGTCTATAACACTCTCACTAGCTTCGTTCATATTAACTTTTGGAACTTTGTTATCTACATTGTCTCAAGTTGCTTTAGCTCTTTCTTGAGTTTCTTTATGGGTTTGCATGTCAATCATCCATGCTTTTAATTTTACATTGAACAAATATTTGACCTGTGCTTCCCAAGCAGAGGTAATCTCCTAAGAAAATTTTTGTGTAGGTGGACCGATTTTGAAAGCAAGTCCCTAATTGTAGGAACCAAGTTGTTGGTAATAAATTCATTTACTTGAGCATTTAACTTTTCTATTTATTTTTTAAAATTCCCAACATATAACTTTATCATTTCTAGACAAAATTTCTCCATGAGTTGTTTGACTTCATCGCAAAAATGCTTGTTTATATATGCATCTGGTAGATGTAGTTTTGGCTTTTCAATTCATAGACTATGGGGAAAAATCCCTTGACCCAAGTTCTCCTCATACTTGAGTAGTCTAGATCTACCTTTTTCTTATTTTTTAAAAACAACTTGTATTCATCAAAAAAAAATTCCACTAGTTTATTTAAATATTTTGGCCTAGGTAGGATATCATTCATTGCACCAATTTCATCAATGAAGGTCCTTGTGTATTTTGAGGAAGGATGTCGTCTGTATTGTAAGAAAACATTGGTATCTACCAAATCCCTACAAAATCCTATCATTTTATCTGTGTCAAAAATTTGCTCTCCCAAATCCACAATTTATTGTCGCATGTTCTTTCACCATTGACGTTTCTTGGACAATCGAACGAGGGAATAAGGGAGACTATTAGGGACTATAGGGGATGAATCAGCAATAGAATTATAAATATTAGTGAGGGAAAGAGCAGTGTGTGCCATAGGAGGGTTTAAAATTCAACTTAGAAGGAAACATGGCATAGCAGTTCTCTATTAAAAAAATATGTGCTAGTTTTTGATTCACCAGGTCGCCTTAAGCGTAGGTGAAGAGCATACTCCTAGTGCTGGGTTTTTTTGTTTCACCAAATCGCATATTGCTCAAGTGAAGAGCATAATAACCATAGCAAGATGTTTTTTAATGGGGTGTTTTATAAAAATAAATAGAAGAAAAATAATTGTAAAGATATAATATAAAGAATGAGTTAGGAAGGAACAAAATCGCTGAATACAAATTTTTATTCCAAAAAAAGAAATTATACAACTAAAAAAACTTCAAATGCATTTCGACCTTTTAGGTCTCATCAGCGGAGTGTGAGTCTTAATGATGTACAATATCTTGTTTTTATAGTCCTAACTCTAGGGAGAAGCCAAAAAGTAATGCATGTGGGATAAAAAATTATTCCCAAACATTAAATACAAACCGCAAGTTTATAGACCAAATGGTCAAAAATACATATTCAATATTCCAAGCTTAACCCCCCAAAAAAACCCACCCCGTTACAAAGGTGCATTAAAAAATACGAGAAACAATATGGATAAAAAGTCCTCTTACAAAAGTTTTTTCTTGCAAAGATAGGATCTAAGAGGTTTGTGATTCCTCTAGTAGATGATGGCTCGTGCAATATGTTAAGTTTCCTATCCTCACTCCACTTTTTGAACATGGGATAAATAACATCTTTGCCCAAGTGTAAACTCCTAGCAAAATCATAATTTTTTAACTTCAAAATAAGTGGAACATTTTTGGCTTTGGTGCCTTGTTTGTGTGCAGGTATTTTAAGAACTCTAACTAGGAGAGAGGATTTTCCATCAAATTTAAATTTTTAAATAGCAAAAACAAAAATTTAATCTCATGCCCTCTAGCTCTAATTCTATTAAAAAAATAATAGAAATAAAGCCCTCTCTTGAGCTTTCTCTGACTAAGAACTTATTGAGCTCACCTAAAATGAAGACCTTTTGTTGGTGGACAAGATGATGAGAATAAGTTGGAATGTATTGATAGGCGTTCATTGGTTTTTGGAACAAATTTGTACACATAATCCTTGTATGAACAAAATTAGGTCCTTTAAAAAATATAGTATCCAACAAAGTCACTTTCGAATCTAAAATAGATGATGATATGTTAATTCTCAGGTAGAAAGATCCATAAGTAGTCAAAATTTTGTCAATTTTTCCCCTTAAGCCATGCCAAACACCAATGGCATCATCAATGTATCTTTTGTAGAACAAAATATTGTCCACAACAACATTAACAAAAACTTACTCCTCGAGATGGTAAAGAAATAGACAAGCATAAACTATTGCAAAGTTACTCCCCATGGTTGTTCCTCTGATCTATCTATAGATTCTACCCTTGAATTTCAGGTAGTGTTGTGTTAACACTAGTTTTGCAAGTCAGATGACGAAGTTTGTCCTAGTTGGGTTAAATTTATCCTTAAAAAAATATTGAAGAGCTGACAAACCTTTCACAATTGGGATGCTAGGATATAATATCTTGATATCAAAGGAATATAAAGTTAAATCTTAAGGAAAGGAACAAATGTGCAAATCCTTAACTAAGGATATGGAATCTAATAAGTGATTCTTTTGTTCCAAAATAATGGGTAGAAGGAGGTGATGAAGCCATTTTTAAGCGAGTTCCAGTATAAAACCAAAATAAGAGCAGATAGATCTCCCAAAGATCTGAGGCTTGTGAATTTCAGGGAGTAAGTAAAAAACACAAACACAAGCAGAAGAGGGTTTGACCTATAGTATGAACTTACAATGGTTATATAAGACAATGTTTTTGTGTAGGACCATGTTTAATAAATATTGAAGCTAAAAAAATATGTCTAACCAAAGGATATTAGAAACACAGGCATAAAATTTTTATTTTGAGAGTTGTGATAGACCTTTCGATACATACCAATCACGAGATAAAACAAAAATACCCAAGTTTTTTGTCTAAAAGTCTAATTATGGTGGAGTTTTCATTAGCAATATATTGGATGGCAGACCAAATATGGGAGGGGAAATCTCGAGAGCAGTATGGGTTGACAACATTAAGCTTATCTTAAGAAATTTCTCTTCCAGTTGAATGATGTCTTCTAGGGGACTGTAAAATTCAAAAGGAGTGAAGCCTAGGTTAGGAACACGGAAGGGATCAATAGGTTTGGTGGGATTTGTGGGGTCACCTCTAGATCCAAAAAACCAGCACATTTTTCCATCTAACCTTAGCAGCCTCTCGAAGGCCTCTAAGGATACCATAACCTCAGCAAGGTTATTGGAAAGGATACCTAAATTCTTATCAAAAGTGAAAACTTTATTCTTTGAATCACCTAATCCCATATTTGGTGGGAGTTCTATTCAACTAAGTTGGTAATTATCTTTTGCCAGATATAGTGAATGTCCTTCCTTTCTTGATTGAAAATCTAGTTGTTTCTTTCCTTCCAAATATTCCAAGGTAGAATGGTAGAACCCATCCAAACTAGTTACCTAATAAAATGATCAACACCCTCTTAATTAGGCCAATACCTCCAAAATTGTTCAAAAGTAAAACAATTTGACAACTATAAGCCAAGTAAGATAGAAAATATCCTCCATAGCTTAGAGACTAAGGTACACTCAATAAAAATATGGCTAATAGTTTCCACATTCTATCCACACATTTTGCATCTAAATGGGCCATGAAAACCATGTTTCATAATTTGCTCACCAGTAAGCACCCTACGATGCAATAAAATCCACATAAATAACCTTGCCTTAGGCCAGAGCTTTTGAGCCCACAAATGAGAAATTATATCATATGATTGGTTGGGATTACTATGGCATAAGGCCAAATAACCTTGAGCAACTAAATACTCATCCTTAGTAGTTTTTTTCCATCCAAAATGGACTTTATCATGGGACCAAGAGAAATATCTCATATGAAGGATTCTTTGGATATCTTTTCTTTGCCTTTCTAGCATTTGAATAGGCTAGTCCTCAACAGAGATCCAGTATCTACCAACCTCTGAATTACCAGTATGGTACTAACAATAATTAGCTATCTTTATCCAGTTAGCTCAATGAAGCTCCTCCATACAAGGCCTCCAATCAAGAAACTAAGTTATTAAAGTTTGGTGACCATCCCAAGAATCTATCCAAAAAAATTGCCTGTTGACCATTATGAATGATCCAAAATAAATTTTTCCTAATCAAATACTCACCAGTATTAAGAACCACTAAAATAGGAAAACCTTTGGTAGGCAATTGATAGCGAACATGGTATTCAAGACTTTTGTTCTCAACATATTTAGCACAAAGATTCTTGGTCCAAAGAGCATTGGGAATATGCAAAATCCTCCAATATAGTTTAGCAAAAAAAGCCTTATTGTTAAAAATAGCAGATCGAAATCCTAGTCCTCCTTCATTCTTGGGAAGGCATAAAGTATCCCATTTCACCAAGGCCCATTTTATTTTCTCCTTAGTACCACTCTAGAGGAACCGATGATTGATTTGATCCAATTCTTGAAGAACTGCCTTTGGGATATTCAACATAGCAAAAACATAAATAGGTATATCTTGCAAGACTAATTTTACCAAGGTAATTATACCCCTAAATGAAATCCACCTATTGGTCCACTTTCCAATTTTTCTCTCAACTCTATCCAACAACCAATTCCAATTTTTTTTTTTTGCCTTTGAATATTGATAGGAATGCCTAAATAATTTATTGGAAGAGAGGCCTTATTATATATTAATTTATCCAATATCATGGATTCATGTCTAGGAGAGGAGTGAAAGAAAATGACTTTAGATGTGTCTTCATTGATCAATTTCTTGGTAGCATTAGAAAAACAACTAATTATTTGTTTAATTTTAGAAGCTTCATTAGTAGCTTTACGTAACATAGTAGATTCATCAACAAATTGAAGAGAAATAGGCCTAGCTCCATGAGCAATGGTAACCTCCTCAAGGGTTTTGTTTTATCTATTTTTTGTTATAGTCTTGCCCAAGAATTTAGCAAGAATGCTAAATAAATAAGGGGATGGATCACCTTGCCTAATACATCTAAAAGTTAGAAACAACTAAGAAGGCCTTCCATTGATAAGAAAAAATTAGGACACCGAAGATATATATCCCATAATCAAGTCTATCCAATCTTGAGAGAAGCCAAATTACCTCAAAACTTTGACAAGGAAGTGTTAATCCACTCTATAATAATCTTTGGATAAGTCTAAATGAATGAACATAGATGGATATTTTGGCATTTTCATGGAATGGATGGCTTCCTAAGCAAGAAGCCATCCATTCTATGGCTTTTTTCTCAGGAAGCCATCCGCTATTTGATGTCCTTCCACATAACCCCCTTGTTTAGGGGAAATAATCTTATGCAAAAGAGGCTTTAGCCTTTCTACCATGATCTTTGTAATAATTTTGAGAACATTACATAAATCTATAGGTCTAAAAGCTGAGATATGATCTACCTCTTGAGATTTTGGGACAAGAGCTATATAAGTTTTATTGATAACCTAAAAAATTATTTGGCTTTCTTGGCTTCTTCCACCACCTCTAATAAATCAACAAGAAGGATATCCTAAAAATATTGATAGAACTCAATGGGAAAACCATTAGGACCTAGGGTTTTACCTTTTTAAATTTTAAAAACCACCTATTGAAGATCATTGATAGTAACTAGAGAAGTCAAAATAGATTTCTCCTCAAAAGTGATAAGAATAGGGATGACTTGAGGATTATTCTATTGAGAATTTCAGTCAAGAGGTGCAATAGAAAATAGATTGGAAAAGTAATTAACAATAGATTTCATGCCATACCAAGTGTATACAATGTCTCCATAATAATATTTTAGGGACAAAATAAAGTTGTGAGATCTTCAATCTAGAAGAGGTTTGTGAAAGAAATATTTATTTCAATCTCCTTCTTTGAGCCATTGGATCCTAGATTTTTGCTTCTATAAGAGTTATCTTTTTCTTCATTTCTATGACTAAGTTGTGAGTCTAATTTCATTTGTACTTCTACTCTCTATAAGTCCATCTAAATGGATTTTCTTATTCAAATTTTCAAGCTAAGCAATCATTTCATGTTTTTTGTTGGACATCTCCAAACTCCTAGTTCCAAATCTTAATTTTGGATTTAATGTATTAAAACCTTTTGGAAAAATATAATATCTTAGTCCCATAACTTGGTTTGCCTTCCTTCCACCATTACTGCACTTGAGGTCTGAAGGAAATATCTCTAGGCCACATTAACTAAAATTGAAAAGGAAAGAAACTCACATTGGTTTTCCAAATTTTTACCATGACTAGCTAGTGATCCAAACCAACATTGTTAAGATTCTTCACCTTAGGAGTGTGACCATGGATTAAGAAATTATCATAGAACAAGAACCTAGCCAATCTCTCCATGATATAATCTAAGCCTTGCCTTTTGTTAGACCAATTCATAATGCCATTATCTGGTTGGATGTCCACAAGATGAAGGTTTACAATATATTCACTCATGAGGTCAGTGCTTTTGTTCAAATTTATATTTCCCTTCATTTTCTCATCTAGAGAGAGGATGGTATTGAAATCCCCTATGATCAAGATCCAAGCTTCAAAATAACGAGAGATAATATAAGTTATATCCTTGCACTATCTTCTCTTTTCCTCCAAAGTAGTCAGAGCATAAATAGTTATGCAAAGCATAATTTGGTTAGAATGTCTACTTTGAATAGCTACAACTAAAAGACCCTAGTTGCCAACCATATGGTGTATAACTACCTCTTTTGGGTCCTAAATGTAAGCAACGCCATCAGAAGTCCCTTGAGAGCTAAAGAAAGCAACTTTTCCAACTGGCCAATTTTTACTAGCAATTAAATCCATTTCCTCTATTGACATCTTCGCTTCTAGAAGGAAAACAAGATGTGGATAGTTTGTTTGAATTATTCTTCTAATTTAGTTTTGTTTTGAAAGAATCCCTTGAGTCGTCTAATATTTCAAGTGATGATCTTCATTAATACCAAGGCTAAATAAACTGGTAAGGGTATTAATCTTACCTTCCTCTACAATATTTTCACCTTCTTTTACCATATGATGTTGATTGGTCTTGCAACCTACCTTTTGGTTGGAATCCATCTTTAGTTTTTTTTTCTATTTCTTGACTTACCCTAATTGAATGTGGGATGGCTTCTAACCTAGAAGAATGCATGTACAAAGCCAAAGTGTTACTGGAAGGTTCAACAGATTCTATCTTGGGACTTATTTCTATTATTTGAAGTCTCAACATTTAAAAGATTTTTTTTCTTGTGTAAATTTCCTCTTTTTTTCCTATTGAAAACATTTAATTTATTGGTCTGTGTTTGAGTCCTTCATTTCATCTTTAAATTGTGTTTCTAAGATTTGTATCTCCATTATTCTCTCTTCCTCACCTAGGACATCATTTGTGGAAAGAATTTCAAACATATTAGCTAATAATTTTGATTTAACCTTCATAACTAATTATTTTAGTGTTCTTATTAGGCATTTGGAAATCTGCTAATTTTGTATCCTCTTCATTTTGATCTGGAGTTTTATTTGGGTAGACACTAGCCAAATAATCAAATTCATGGAAAATTCTACAATGAAAAGTAATGTTCTCATTGTTGACCACTTTCTCCCAAGTGTCCTCCTCAAATTGTAATGATATATTTTCAGGTAGGGGTTTGTCAAAATCCATGAAAACAAAAATTTGAGCATAAATAATATGGTCAAATTTTTAATTACAATCAACAGTCATTATAAAATTTCCCAAAGAGTTTCCAATTAAAGAAACATAGTCAGATTCCATAATTCAATTAGGAGGCCAAAAAGTCTAAGCCACACAAGACCTATAGAAGGCATCTTTTCTTCATATTTAAATTTAATATGCCAAGGCTTCATTAAAATCCCTACCCTTCCAAATAACTAGGGACCCCCTTAAAATATTTTATCTCTATCTTCATTATTAGCAAATAAAACAAGAAAATAACCTTTTGGATAAATAGATATTTGTAACTCACCTTTTTTTTCTAGCTTTTTGCAGCCTAAACTTTGAAAGTGGATAGGCTTGGGCAAAAACACAAGAAATGATAACTTAGTCCTCTTTTTCCAAATCTTCTATGCCAATCTGAATATTGCCCATATCTAACTTAACAATTGAAGTTCCATCAACTGCTCTAAGACTTCCTGACTCAGTTTTCCTAGGATCAATCTTAGGAATTCTCAAAGTTTTATGGGAAGCCCTAAGATTAATGTTAGCATTAGGTTAATATTTTCCACCATGGATGGCATCCCTAAAATTCATTTTTAGGGTTGACTATTTGAAATTTTTACCCTTGAATGGGGTTTCCACATTGAATTTATTTTTGGGGTGCTCCTTAGCATTGGGTTTGTTTGAGATTTGAACCATTTTTTGATCTGTTGCTTGAAACTTGTTTCGATATATCTTTAATACATGCCTTGGACTCTGATAAAATATATAATTTTCACTTTTGTTTTGTGAAGCAAATTGGAAGTCGTTGCCAATCAAGTTTTTAGCATGAAGATTTGTTGAAATACATATTTCTAACCCATATTGGATCCCCTGCAACATATCTAGCTAAAATCTTGAGCAAAAACCACAAAAATATTGGTTGCTAGGGCCCAAAGGCCCCAACAAATAACCTTTGGAACCACTTGCGCTCAACACATATGAAACCCTCACACAGTCGCTTGCTTCCCAGAATAATAAATTTCTACAAAAGCTTCTCAACACTAGCTTTATATACCTAATCTATGATAACAATTGGGTATCACCATTGGTTATAATTCCTAAGAAAATGGAAAAGTGAGAATACATGTGGATTATTTTAAGTTAAAAAAATCTACAAGGGTCATTTTTTCCTTTCTTTCATTGACCATCTCTTAGACATCTCACTCGGAACAATAATTTTCCATTTCATAATGGTATTAGTTATCACAACCAGATCCAAATAGTACTCTAAGACAAAGCGAAAACTTTTTTATTTTTCCTTCAAGGACATGTGCATAACGTATTACATTTTAGGTTGTGTAATGCCTATAAATCTTCCAACATGTTGTTCTCAAAATATTCTTAGACCTGATACATAGATGAAATTACTATGTATGACAACTCTTTTGAAGAGGCAATGTCAAACATAAAGAAAGTAATAAAAAATACCATGAAAGAAACCTTTCTCTAAGCAATAAAAATGTTATATGCTAATGATTTAAGGGATTATCTTGGGTCATTATATTTCAACAAAAGGCATAAAATTAATCCTTCTTGTTGCGGTACCCAGGAATAGAAATATTGGGATATGATATTATATTGCATATGGGTGTTATCTATAGTTGGCATGGGCCAAACATAACCCAAAGTTAATTGTATTGAAATATTATATTATAATAATGATTTAGATGAAGGTTTAGGATTCTGCTAAGTTTAGGATTGTCTCCTCTCCAAATTAGCATTATATGTTGGGGATATAAAGAATATATATTATTATTATAATAAATCATCATTCATATCGATTATTTCTTATAATCTTCTCTATTCATAGAGTGGCTCTCTCAAGTTGGGAGATCTTGTAAACGTATTCCATCCATAAGGAGTATTATTGGTGTTCCCTACTTAAGGGTATTTTTAATCAATCTATTTGTAGTGAATTATTACTAAACTTGGGTGGAGTAAAGCCTTTCAGCCATTGTTAAAGGTAGTTTTTGATAGAATATCAGGTTGTTCAAGAATAGGATGGAGATCCAATTGGAAACTAGATGGATCGAACCCTCATAGAAGCATGTAGAAGGAAAATGTAAAGGGCCTAATCGTCAGACCCACATGGTAGGAACTCGTAGTGAAAATTACAATCAAAATTTTAATAAAGACAACAAAACTCTATAGTACATTAGGACCAAAACAAGAATTTGATTTGGGGATGCCTGACCAAATAAAGTAATTGGACACATTCAGCCAGCGATAGTAACCAAAAAAATGGAATAAATTGAAAGAGATACTTCCATGAGGAAATCTAGTTGGATCAAAGGATATGGCTGGATTCCAATCAAACTCGCTTCAACTATCCCTTACAATTTTAGGAGGGCAAATTTTACTTTGGGGTATCTTGCCCATAGAATCCTAGAATGGAGGGTTGTTGGCCCTCTGTACCCCTAGTTGGGGCTGCTACCACTACCTTGGACCCCATATGATATGCAAAAGTGTACAGTCACTCAGATATACGATCTTTTTCTACAATGAGGTACAATATTTAAGATACCATCATTAGACCTCCAAATGAGTGACCATGGATCTAAGAGTATTAATGGTGGAAGATCTCTCTAGAAAATCTCTAGCATCGGCAACATGAGGCTCTAGCAACTGCAATTCCAAGCAACCTCAAAATCATGCATCATCATTATGGAATACCTTCGGCGAGAATTTTAAATTTTTTAAGGGGAAAGGCTCCAAATGTAATATATATGTGTGTGTGTGTGTGTATGTATATGTATAGATGTATTCTTCTTCTCTTTGTAAGGTATCAAAATCCCTTCATCCTTCTAAGGGGTGCTTTTCTTCATTCTCCTCTGTGTCTCTACCTAGCTCGCGTCTTATGTGGCATGTCGAGTAGTTTTTGAACCTCTTCCCTCTACATGTATGTAACTTGAAGTTCATGTTAATAAATAATTAATGACTCTTCACAATATCTCTATCATGGTTATGACATGGATGTTTTATTTCTACTGCATTTTCTCAATAGGTATCTGTGTTCCTCATGCATTCTCAGTCATCACACATGTATTCCTATTTTTCTTTGGCACATTGCCACCCCTTAGGCTAAGCTAGATAGTTTTATATTTTTATAAATTTACTTATTTCCTTTAATTTTTCTACATGTTACTGCTTTCTTGAACTTTGCTTTATGTTCCTTTTTATCCTTTTACCCCTTGAAGTAGAGTAGCATAGTAGGAGTAGAACAACTAGCACCAAAGAAGACATCCAAAAGCAAGGAACCGACCTTGGGTAAAAATATCGGAGGTCATCTAATGGGATATGCATCCCATGCTTCCCTATTCTTTCTAGGACCAACACCCTCACATGAGGCATATGGCACCTGATGCATCCACTTGGCCAAGGTGGTGGTAGACATCAAGGCTACAATCATAGGGGGTCACAATGCTCAAGGAGTACAAGAAGGTCACTCTTGGCCCCTCAACACTATTTGTGTGGTCATTATAGTGTGTATTATTCTTTGTGAATGAATATTTGGTATTTCTATATATTGGTAATGATTTATATTTATAAGTGTTAGATAATTATTACATCATTTTATAATAATTATGAGATATCTAATGAAAAGAGACATGTTGTTCTCCAAAGCACCAAGAGTCTCTTAGAATATTAAGATATATTTTATTGTATATATTGAATGCTCTCGATTTGAATGATATCATTTACCTTTTGATTGCTCGATCCATCATTGGTATTAGAGCAAGGTTATCAATTCAATCCGTTTAGCCAACTTGTATACATATTCTTATTTTTTGATCTCTATCTCATAGGTTTCTAAAGCATGACTCTATTCGTTTCAATATCTCACTTTTCAAGTTTATTTTTTAAATTCACCCAAATATGATTTCATTGTTATAGAATTTCTCTAGCAACCAAGATGTGCATTGAGCATACGTTGATGGAAAAAAGGAACTTAGAGCATGTGGAGTAGACAAAACTTTATTTACAAAGGAGAGTGGGATGTTCTGCTTCCAAGGAGAAATTCCCTATCTATTTTTTACTACATATTTTGAAGAATAGGCTAGGTCAAAATTGGGCAAGTGTGACCCTACAATACACTTTAGTCATGAGGAACTAACACTTGTAATGATATTGCAGTTCATTTTAGCCATGAGGAGCTAAAATCTATGTACTTGTTCCAACAAACTAATGTGGTTCTAACTGCCTGCATAGAAAATTTGAAGAAATGTGATGGACAATCTTCTATTGTTGGTTAATATGCCATTAAAGAAAGAGTAGACGAAGAACAAAATTTCGATTAACTATAAAAATTTAAAAAATAATAATAAAATATATAATTGCCTCTATGCAATTTTTAGATGGAATTTAATGATTTTGATCATAAAATAAATTTGGGAAGAGGTCATTTGAAATGAAGAATTTGGTGCATGAGACCACACAGTGGTCTCAAAGCCACTATAAAGCTACAAGAACCTATTAAGGAGCAATTTCTCATTTTCTTCAATTTCCACCAGCTAACTTTCACTAACATTAGAATTATGAGATGACCAAATGAGTATAAGTTATCAGTGGAAGGATGTTGCTCATCTAAAAGAAGTCTTTGCAAGAAGTACATTCAAAGGTGAATAGTTAAATTAGCATTGAGGCAACCTTGAAGATGAGAGAACTTAGGTTTAGTTTCCTCTACTCTTTTTTTTTTTTTTGAAAATATGTGCATAACATTTGAAGGGTTGAACTATTTTTTCCTTTCCTATGCATAAAGCATTAAAAAGGAGAGTTGGCAAGTTGAAGTGAAATTTGATTTTTTTCAAGCAAAGGTCAAAGGATCAAAATACACAAAGACCATATTTGATTTTTTTTAATCTATCCTAAGAAGATTTTATTATTTTGCAATTTCTTATAGCAAACATATAAATGCAAAATTAATTATTGTAAATATTTTTGTAAAATTAAAAGACAACAAAATTATTTTTGTAAAAGGTGCATTTTTTACAATGACCAACACCTTCAATTTTTAAGCTATTTGTTTTATTTTTTAACACGTGCTTTAAGCACACTCATTGTATTCAATATCAAAGGAACCTCTAGCTTGCATTTACATGTAAAGTTGTGTTAAGCTATTGTGTTTATAGCCTAATTAAGTTGTCATAAGAACATTTTGGAATCAACCCTATAAATCATTAAAGAGATGTCAGGACATCATTTTTTATATATTTTCACTCCATATTTCTACCGTATTTGATACTAAGTATATAGGGAAGTTATTTCCACATACAAGGATTTTTATTTAAGCAATATTCATTGATAGGGTGAATCCCTTTATATACTACATTGGTACCTTATATCATTCTCTTTTATGTATCTTAAAGTATCTCTCATATATGGTCATGTATATCAAGAGGTTAGCTTCTTCTATGTACTAATAGGTATATAGGTAGGATGGGTATATAGAAAGGATTTATATATCAAACTGGTGGTATCTTGAAAAGGGGGCCATTTGGGAGTCATAAGAAACCCTCACCATGGTTATATAAAAAAAATTCTTACAAAATCATAGCTACTTAAAGGTCCAAATTTTTTACCATGAAAGACTAATATGATGACCATCCTAGTGGTTGGGAAACTATGGGACATGGTCACTAGAAAATTCACTCTACCTAAAGAGAATGAAGAGGCTCGATAGAAATTTGAAGTAGATACCAAAGCACTAATGATCATCATCCTTTTCATAGCATATGGTATTCATCCACATATTTGTGAAGCACAGACATCTAGGGAGGCATGGGACACACTTTCTACCATCTTCGAAGGTAAGAATGAATCAATAATTCTTCACCTTCAAACTCAACTTCACATTTGAGAATTCAATATGGAAAAAGTAATGAGAAATTCATTTGTAGATTTATGGAATTAAAATCAAGATAGAATACCATGGAAGAAATAGTAGAAGACAACATCTTAGTGCCCATCATATTTAGAGCCCTACCAGATTATTTTTTAGTGTCGATTACTTCTTTGTAAGTATCAAATAGGAAGGTATATTTTGATGAGTTGGTAAATATGATTCAACAAGAGGAAGCAACCAATTATTTGAGGGACCAATTGTAGATTAATGCACTCAATTCCATAAAGAAGCCATAAAAGTGTCCTTTATCATCACATAAACAACCTCAAATACAAAGGATGTATTGTCATATCTATGAAATAGGACATGATACTGATTATTGTCAATATAACTCCATGAATTAAGGAGGTCAAGTTCATAACCCTCCTAAGAAACAACAAGGGTATTTTGCACATGAATAACTAGAACCTAATTTTAAATAGGACTTTGAACTAGCACACAAGGTCCTAATGTCCAAGGCAGTGACAAAATCAAAGGATGAAATTTGGTACATTGATTCAAATTCTAGTGAGCGCATGATTGGAGATAAAGTGCCATTTGACTCCTTATAAGTTAAAAATTGTAAACTAGTTACTATTATTGATGATAAGACCTATCATGTTAAAGGAGTTAGAAATATTCCTCTAAATCTAACTGATCATAAATGTATAATTAAAAATGTACTATATGTACTAAAATTAGCAAACAACTTGTTATCTGTATCACAAATTTTAATAAAGACATGGCAATAAAATTTTGAGTTGATGGTTAAAAAGGGGTGTTTCATCATAATAAAATAGCAAGTTTCTATCAATTATTTCCTATAAGAATGGCTTGTTTACACTTGATGTTATTTCATCTCCTAATATTGCACTATTTACGGCCATGATAGATGCTACCTCCATTTGACATAATATATATAGACATTTGAGTTATTGATACTTACTTTAGCTAAGTAAGCATCATATGATGATAGGTTTGCCCAATATTTCATCCACATTGTTAGTATGCCCAGGTTATTTACCAAGAAATCAACATCGGGTACCTTTGACTTAGCACCCACAAAGCTAGAGGATCATTGGATGTCATATACACCTATCTACATGGACCCATGTCATTCAATTACTATGGACATAGGTAATTTTAATTGTTTGTTGATGATGACTCATGGAAGATGTAGGTATATTTCCTACCACTCAAGTCAAATTCCTCATGAATTTCTAGCACTTCATGAAGCTTGTTGAAATAGAAATTGGGCATCATATTCGAGTTCTCCACTCAAATCAAAGGGGGGAATATACATCAAATAAATTTTTAAGTTTTCTTACATAAAACGGGACCAAGAAACAACTTACTATCTCATATACTACATAATAAAATGGGATTGTTGAAAGAAAAAATTGTCCCATCATGGAAATGGTTTAATGCATGCTCATAGGAGCTAGTCCAAAGCAACAATATTGGATTGAATTTGCCTTCACTATGGTGTATCTTTAAAATAGAGTACCTACAAAGTTACTTTAAAGTATTACATCTAAATAATCTTGGTCTAGAAGGAAGCCATCTATTACATATCTCAGATTATTTGAAGTAAAGCATACATGCATGTGTCAAAGCAAAAAAGGACCAAGTTGGATGCAAAAAATCTACCTTACATATTTGTTGGGTATGATAAGGCATCAAAATATTATTGACTAATAGATCTAATTACCAATAATATATATATATAAGTAGATATGTGGTTTTTGATGAAGAATTTGAGACAAACATTCAAGTTGTAAGGATCAAATAATACCACATCTTTTATTGTGAGCATTAAATCAAATGAGGAAGTTCATGAATACATGTTAGAAGATTAGTCAAATTTATAAGTCGATGAACCGATAATGATTGCTCCATCACAAAAAATAGATTCCAAATTGGTTCACTAATACTCGCAAAGATGCTAAACTTGATGCACCACTTGCCCTCACTTCCACACGACCACATACTCATAAAAATACATGATAAGAAGTAAACCTAGGCTTGATGAATTCCATAATGAAGAAGGAAACTAGCCTCGGTAAAGGAAGCACTAATTTTACCACAATGGAAGGAGGTCATGGAAGTAGAATACACATATCTAATGAAGAATGAAACATGGGATCTCATTGTGGGTTTTCAAATTTAAATATAAGGAAGATGGATCCATTGATAAATATAAGGTACATCTCATTGCAAATGGATATGTATGGAAGGAAGGAATAGACTATGAAGAGACATTTACACCTACAACAAAAATGACCATCATCCATGCATTATTTGCATTGGCAGTGCAATTTGGTTGGAAAATTTACTAAATAGATGTCAAAAGTGCCTTCCTTAATGGTAATATTGAAGAAGTGTACATTACACAACCCAAAGGCTTTTTTGGAAATGGGCACATCAAAAAGTCTATAGACTAAAAAATTACTATATGGGTTAAAGTAGGCTCCCATAACTTGGTATTTCAAAATTAATGATCACCTATTACAATATGGTTTCACCAAAATTCCCTCTCATGCAAATATCTATGTTAATAAAGTTAGAGATGAGATAGTGATCCTTGTGTTGTATTTGGTTATCACTGGTATTTTACAAAAATTGGTGAAGGATGTGAAGGATGACTTGAAAAATATTT
Organism: Wollemia nobilis; assembly: GCA_028583015.1. Lineage (NCBI taxonomy): Eukaryota > Viridiplantae > Streptophyta > Pinopsida > Araucariales > Araucariaceae > Wollemia > Wollemia nobilis. Next base: position 5,819,918 of record JAQPPZ010000380.1, on the reverse strand, counting down.
GACATGATATATTTGGGGCCTCTACACTATTGTCTTGGCTTAGAATTTTGACAAATAAAAAATCATATTATGGTCACACAGATAAAGTATACCAAGACACTACTAGAAATATACATGGTGACATGAAAAGTCTGTGGGGACCTAAGAGAGCATTGAAGAGCGATGGCAAGCATTTTCTCTCAGGTAAGTTCTGGCATGAATGTATTGTGCATAGCAGCATTGGGGAACTTCGAACCAGGTGATATTCCTAGCTCTACTACAGGGGAGGGCACTGATGAGTTAGATGTTGATGCTGAAAAGGACATTTCCACTAGGTGGGAGAAAGACCCAGGGAAAGAACCCCCAAACAATAATGAGGGCTATCCTAAAGTAAGTGGGATCAATTTTGTGCCCTCCGAGTTTGCATCTTATCTTGAAAAGGTAATAGGTACCAAACTATAAAAATCTACCAAGGACCAAAGCCCTTTTATAGCGATCGAAGAAGACTTAGTGATTCCAAAAACCCTAATGGCCAAATATCTTTCTTTAGAAGAACACTATTTGATTGGGAAATTCGTTGGCAGCAGACTGGACATGGAATCCATTCGGTGGTGGGCCACTACTAGGTGGAAATTTTTAGGGAATATTGATATGTTAGCTCTCCCTAGAGGGTTTTTTCAAATCTGCCTAAAAAATCTTGAAGATGCAACTCGTATTCTAACAGAGGGGTCATGGTTCTATGGGAAAAAGAGTTTGTTCATTCATGGATAGGGGAATATTTTAACGTCGAAACTCAGAGCATAAATTTTTCTCTAGTGTGGGTTCGTCTTCCAGGACTCCCTAGCTAATTTTGGCATGAAGATATCCTACAAGGTATAGGCAAATACATAGGGGAAATGGTGGCCATGGATTCAACCACCAAAGCTCGCACCAGGTTGACCCAAGCTAGAATATGCATCAACGCAAATCTTTATTCCTAGCTCCCAACTCGAATCAATATATTCTATGGTTCTTTTCATCACTGCCAAGCCATAGAGCATGAAAACAAACTGGTATTCTATATTGAATGTCAAACTCAAGGACACCTCAAGTCCCACTACCCCTTGCTCAAACCTTAGAAGGAGTTAGATTCTGGCAACTAGTTGTACAAGAACTGTTGGTCAAATATCTACCTAATTAAAAAACATTGTGTTTGTATGCCCTATATATGGCCAACATTGAAAGGTTAGAGGAAAGAAATGTCTCTCGTGCCAATCTCAAGAGAGGGATGGTTCCCGAACTAAATCCTACACTAGTAGAAGACTAGGGATGCAGGAAAGAAATTGAAAAGATGCAGAAAGAAATGGGAAATATGTTCACAGGAAAAAGTGTAGGACTTGGGATAGACTGACAGTAGGAAAATCACCAAAGCATGAAATAGCATTTAACAAAGAAAAAATAGCAAAATTTTCTTGTAATCTTGTAGTAATAACCTCCAAAATAACACTCCAGCATTCACTCCCTCACTAGCAATATTTAAATCCAAATGCAGAATTTAAATTTAATAGCAAACAAGAAATACGAATGTAAAATAGAAGTGCTTAGTACAGAAGGAAATTGCACACAAGAACACTTGCAAATTCGGAAGCTTGATGCCTTGTATTGATACAGAGAACTTGGAGAGTATTCTCATAAAGTGTCTATCCTCCCTTTACAATGAAAATTACCTAGTATTTATAGAGGTTTTCACCTCTTTCATTTAATACACAAGAGAACAAAATGATCATAGATCAAAAACAAGAAAGAGGAAATTCCTCCTTGGAATCATTGAAAATTTGCTCCTCTAAATAAACGATCCATTAATCAAGGAACATCCTCTAGGAAATCATCAACTTAAATGTCGGTGTATAGATAACTAGAACATCATTGAATATTTTGGAAGCACCTCAGTGCTTTGGAAATTAGGAAGATTCGTTCATTCTTCTTATTTAGCTTCTCCCATGCTTCGAGATTCACAACATGAGTTACTCAATGACACCATTATTTAACATTCATGATCCTGGCACCTTCAAACCTTTGACCATAATTCTTCTCACCCTGGAATCATGTTCACCTTAAAAACCTGCTTCATCCCATCTCCCTTGTGTATGCACGCACGATTTCTCCTTTTAAAACATGTTTACCCCTAGGAAGGGTGAACGGGATGTCCGCCCCTCAACTAGGGTGAATGCGACATCATTTTGCTTTTACGGTATGTTCACCCATGGGAGGGTGAACGGGATGTTCGCCCCTCAACTAGGGCAAACATAAATTACCACCATCTTTGGGCGTACATGATCGTGTTCTTCTTTGGGGTGTGTTCACCCATAAAAAGGGTGAACGGTGTGTTCACCCATAGCAAGGGCGAACGCGCATACATTTTAAACTTTGCTTGCGTTAGATCTCAGAACTTCATTCACCCTTCCAAAGGGCAAATGGGGTGTTCGCCCCTCCTTTGGGGTGAACGTAAGTATAGTTAGAAACCTTTCAAATTTCAGTTAGGTTTTTCATCCTTTTCAAATTTTTCTTTACAAACACCTTCCTTTCAAATGAATAATAAATGTGAATGGTGTTAAAGGAAGTTCATAAAACACTTCAAAATTTATCAAATGTGAAAGCATACATATGGAAACAGACCAAGAGCATATAAAAGTATCTTCAAAATATTTTCACCATATACTATTCAAAACTTCATCAAAACTCTTCGAAAAAATTCCCAATGTGGCAAAATGCAGAATGTCCAGCATTTCTGGTGACTCATGGGGTATCCAGCTCGCATGGATGCAAGCGATCCTAGACCTTCATCCATTGGGTTAGAGAGTTTTATTTTTTAATGGCTTTTTATGGTGCCACTTCCTTTGCTGCAGATGCTTCCTGATGTGCTTCCTCCTCTACTCGCTTCTTCTACTCAGTCTCTTTCATTATTCAGAGCACTTCAGCCCGCTCCACTTCTTCTGCTACTTTTTCTACCATCGTGCGCTCTGTCGCTACCTGCTCCTCTTGCTCTTGGATCATTTTAAGCATGAATAGCCTCATTCCAAGGGTGAGTAGTGAAAAAGTAGGGAACACTGAGTGACTCATAGACGAAATGAATATTCTAAACATTTGTCAAACTAAGGCACTTCGCTCATTGAGCCAACTCATACAATGATAGTTTCAGGCCCATATACTTTTGTATCAAGGGAAACACTTGCACTTCTGTTAGAGGCTCCTACCAGGCATCAATCTTGGGTGTATCCTCAATAATTTTTTTCCAGAGCGCTTCCAGTTGTTCGATGGGAAGAGGTTCGCCCCAATTATCCACAAAATTTTGAAATCCCAACTCATCAATGGTCTCAAAATTAGACATAGAAATAGTGTGCTCACGCTCGATGAGGTTGAGGGTGGCCCGTCCTTCTCGTACTAGGTCCATTCACTAGAAGTAGCTACACAGGGTGATTTTTACCTTGGACTAGGCGTAGTGCATCTCGCTAAGGGGGCGAATGTGCAAACTAGTATTAATCAAAGCCTATATTTTACTGCCATATCCATATAGGGTGACAACATCTCCTCAGTGGTATCAATTAGTTGTTTCCCAAGTTGAATCTGTATCTGCACCTCCCAAAAATACTGTAGCACCTTGACATCATGTGCGTCCAACTTTGCAGAGTTTTGAGTAGAGCGAAGGCGAGCTCCTTTGATGTTGTCGCACAAAAACCCTGTAGCTTGTGCCTTCTTATCCTCCAGTTATTTCTTTAATTCCTCTACCTACTATTGAAGCTTATGCATTTTGATCCTAGTAGCATCGTGCTTCTTCAAATGCACATTGATCTGATTGTGCAAGTAATCGTTCTTCGTGGCCATATTTTCTTATGTAGCTTTGCTTTTTGCTAGCGCATTTTTGAGCTCAATTATTCTATTATGATTTTCAAAATATTTTTCTTTGTAGTGCTTGCCATGCAGGTACATCAAACTCATGTCTTCCTTAATGTTGCCCATTATTTTGATCGGGTCAATCCGTGTAAGATCTTCTATAATAGTTTCATAGATGAGGTCACCCGGCAACAATTCTCCTTGAGGCTTCTGGACCAACGAAGTGATTGTCGTAATATGAACCTCTTTTGCAATAGGGTCAAAGGCAATCTTCTTTATTGGTCGAGCTAGAGCTAAGGCCTCCTTGCACCGCATGCTCTTCAACAATTACGAAGAGCTCAGATGTGCTCGATTAATTTTTTTAATGTCAGGCTATTTTTGGGCCACCTGTACATCAGGTTCTGTCTGTAGCTCCAAAAATGGGGTAAACGATACCAAAAATTTTGATGGACTAAGCCCAATGGAAGTGGATGACACAAAAAAAAGTGGGGGATGAAAAGGGTGGAAGGAAGAGAGATGGCAGATTCGATGGTGGACATGGGCTCCACTGCAGTTACACTAAACTTGAGAGGAGCTTGTGTGTTTACAACTTCAATGGTGGAGGTGGTGATAACTAAGGGGGTAGGATGCAAAAAAGGATTTGACCCTGATGCAAAAGAACGAAAAGAAGTAGAGGACGAAGGACTAGGAATATAAGAAGGAGCAGTAGTGATTTCAGAAGTGAAAGAAGAAGGTATAGAAATAGAAATGGAAGGCGCACAAAAAGGTGAGTAAATGGAAACTAGAGAGGATGAAAACATAACAGAAAAAACCAAAACATAAACCACTGCTTACTCTGGAAGATAAGAAGAATGGAAAGAAGACGTACCTTTGGGCATGTTCGCCATGTGTTGTGAGTATGGAGGTAGTTGTGAAACTACCTCCTCTTCTTGTTCTTACGTCTTTTCTCCAACATCCAGAATATCTTCTTTATCCATGATTTCCACATGGGAACTCTTTGACGGTTGTTTCTCTTTCTCTCACTGAGCCATCAAAAAAATTTATGCAACTGATGTTGGGAGTTCCTCAATATACATAGGAGGGTTCATAGCTAGCGCACAAGCAACTGCGAAAACTGTTATGATCAATGTTGCAAAAATTAACTAAAGCCATAGGTGCCTCGATGGTAGAAGTCATGGTCGCATTGGTTCAGGGTCTTTTCACCATTTTTGGGAATGGATGCACCATTGACTATTTGGGATTTTAGGGAACGGATGCCTCCTCTTATGGGTGCTTCGTCCTTTGAGACCTCCTTTTGAAAATATATTGTTGCTCTTCCTCTGGGGTCTCATCTTTGATCGTGGAGCGCTCCTGTTCTATTTTGCCTTCGCCACTGTCAAACTGTTGAAAACTCTATGGCAAAAATTTTGTGAAGGCGATGGGTTGATATGAGTCCAAAAAATCATTATAAGCCTCAGAAAATTGTTCATCCAACTTCAACCTATAAGGAGCGTGTGGCTTCCCACGATGAATGTGTATAATCCACCAATTCATTATTTTCTCCTTGGTCCATTCATAATTGGCTTCCTTGATAGTTCCAAATAAACCCGAGGGATGAATCTAAGTCTTGTTCTTAGCTGGATTATATTTCGCCTCCTACTCATAATAGTCATGCCACGACAAGAGGGAGGTCTTTTTTTCAATATGTCAGTTCATATCTGGCCCATAAAAATTGTTCCTTTGCTTTTGAATGTCAGGACGAGGACAATAATGAAATGACTTAGCTTTTACAATAGCTAAGAACTTTCCCAAAATATCATACCAACAGCGCTACGGTAATTCAATTAAACCCAAGTCCTGGAGCACCACCATCAAAAGTCTATTTTGCCTAACTTGATTCGCCTCTATGCTCCCAAACTTGAAAGGTATGGTGTAGGTAGTCTTCTTTTCATGTCCCACACCATATATATCATTCACATAATTTGTTTGGCACATGACCTCCATTGCAAACATGTGCACTGTGGCAAAATACGATAACAAAAATGGCTTACTCGTATACCCAAAAATTTGAACAACAACACCCTGGGTAAGCAAAAAAATATCACCCTTTTCCTCTGTGACGGTTGCATCTTTCAACTCCTACTGCACTCTATCACAGGTACCACAAAGCAATTAAATTGTTGGCCCTAAAAACTAGTTGTTAAAATTGTACACTGACTCCCTTTTTGACAAAATCGGAGTCCACATATACATAGGCAAAGGTTCATTATTTTCGCCCATCGGTGTGACTGCGATAAATACAAAGTGCTGCTACAACTGAAATAAGAAGAACCATACCAAAAATGATGTATGCCAAAATTATTGGGACTCCTCGGTTTGCATTTTTTCTAGCTGAGAATTAATCCTTCGAGAAATGAAGTCAGCCCAATAAAAATAAATGGGGTTTCCTCCTTGCCTCATGGTGGAGGGAGAGTAAAACTCAATTTTGCAAATACACTAAGCTATAGTTGTCTGTCACTTATGCACCATTTCATCTTATGGAAACCCAACAACGCATGACAACATAGAATAAATATCGTGGCTCTTAAACTTAGAAAGCAGCTTTGGCAAATTCAACAGTTGCCCCATCTATGGCTCCTTAACGAGTTGAGTCTCCATGAATTGATGCATGGCTATAGTGGAGACATATCTGTCCTCCTACTCGTCAGTATGAATCTTCTTATTTATTGCATAGGAAGGGGGCTTCAACCCACATGCAAAAGCTTCCTGAATTTCATTCAGAGTAATGGTGAACAAAATTTCTCTTCTGGCATTTCACACAGCCTTAGTGAATGGGTCGTAAAATTGAGCAATGAGCTACATCAGCTCAGGGTACGGATGGATAGGTGAACACAAATACCAGGACAACTATGAATTGTAAGGGACTATGAGCCAACTGTTGTATGAAATGCCTTGACTCACCGTTGCCTCCACATCTTGCCTTAATTTTTTGATCCCTTTATGTGTAATTAGGCAATCTCCAATTTTTGCCATAGCATCTTCTTAAGGGTCCAAATCGACATAATCATTCTTTCGAGTATTTTTGGCTCTAGAGCTTCTTTCCTTGTTATTCGCTTTGTTGGGCTCTACGGCTTATGTGGCATTCTTGGGTTCTTTTCTTCGCTTCCCCATTTTCTCCTCTTTCCTTTTCTGACAAATAAACTAAATAAATTCTGCAATTCTTTGTTCTGAGGAAGCCTCTGAAAATTCTCTGCAACTAAAATGCAGGACATAGTGGAGACAAAAAACTTTTAAAAAATAATGAAAAACTTCAGCCTATTTACCTTTCGATTTTAATAGGGCCTTCTGACACATGTCGCAGTAAATGTAAAATTAAATGCGAGCACTTTCGGGAGAGAATTATCCTTGAGCTACTAGCCTAGCACCATTCTCGAAGTGCAAACGATTTCTTCTTTGATTCACTACCAAATCCTCCTAAAAATTCGTGCCCTAGCCGCTGTGCAATTTCATTGTAAGGCATGCCCTAGTGCTTGAAGCTTTTTGGGGAAGCTAACCTAGCTGCTCAACAACCAATCATTTAATATTTGTGGCTTTCTTGGAAAGCTAAAGATAAAGTGCCTCCCATGTTTTAAATTTAATACCCTTTTCCTAGTGCTTCCGCCCTCTAATTTCTGACACATAAACTAGGGGCGTATTTAATTTTATAATATGCTCCCAAAATCGTTGCCCATGTTCTCTCCTTCATCAAAATACTCTGGGCACTCAACAATTTAACCTTTCACTGGTGATTTTTGATTTCGTGCAAAAGTTTCAAGCCTTTGTTGGATTCGAGGGACTTACTCTAAAAATTCCATGGCGAGCATCTCCTTTTAAAATCAAACTTTATTCTGAAGATACCCTTGGGTTGCATTTCCTTATTCTATATTTAAAGCGCTTTTTCTTTTTCTTTTACAACAAATTTGCATGTGGAAAAGGCATATGCTTTTTTGGCACCTTGTCGCCCTTCAAAACATGTTTGCCCTAAAAGGGTGGGAACACCCCATTCGCCCCTTTATTAGGGTGAACACGATGTTACACTTGTTGTCACTGAATCAAACATTAAGACTCGTTCACCCATTTAATCCTTTAGAGGCGAATGTGTTGCGCTCACGTTGTACTACTTTGTTGAAACACACCCTTTTCGAGAGAAAAAAGAAATTTTGCTATTCACACCATTTTAATTGCCAAAAATGATATTACATATATACATAGTGGTACTTCATCAGAATAAAATCATTAAATAAAGGCCTTCAAATGAAGACCATTTACCAGAATGGGAAGCTCATAACCCTCCATATCACGCAAAGGGTAAGCATTTACATAATTCACTACAAAGATCTGAAAAGGTCCCTCCCATATGGCATCGAACTTGTGGTGATTCCTTGGATTATATTTCTTCTCATTCCATTTTATAACTAGATATTCCACCTGAAAAAATTGGTCAATTATTTTTTTGAACCACTTCCTCATATTTGCAGTGTGCTCAAAAAAAACTTGGTAGGCCTGCTCCCTGTCTTCATTTAATTACAGTAATTGTACCAACATTGCACCCATATAATTGTATTCTTCATCTTCGTCTTGGAACATCTACAATTTTTGAAGTACTGGGAGTTCGATATGTGTAGGGAGAACAACTTCTTTTCCATAAACCAAAGCATACGGGGAAGTCTTTATAGATTTCTTCACTGAGATGTGATCGATCCAAAGTGCTTGATTTAATAAAAAATGCTAGCTTCTCTTGTTACTGCCCATCATCCTTTTCAAAATGCATAGCAAATTCTTGTTGGTAGACTCGGTCAACCCATTCCCCTATAGGTAATAGTTGGAGGATATTTTCAAATAAATGTTGTATTTACTAGCAAATTTTGTAATGTTGGCCCTGATAAATAGAGTGTCATTGTCAATCACGATAGAATATGGAATACCAAAATGGGTAATGATCCCTTCCAAAAAGGAGATTACCATAGCTTGATCAGCCCTCTTAGTGGGAATAGCGTCCACCCATCTGGTGAAGTAATCAATCATCGTTACTTGTGCTCGGTAGAAGAATGTGGATCAATACCACTAATGAAATCAATACCCCACTTCTGGAAAGACACTTCTACTTGGATTGGATGTAAAGTCAACGCTCCTTTCCTAGTCTTGCCCACATATTGTTGGCAACTATCACACTACTGACTTATATTATGAGCATCTGCGAACAGAGTTGGCCAAAAATACCCAGCTCGGATAATTTTTAAAGCCATGGGTCTGCCTGCATAATGACCTCCGAAGAGTCCAGAATGAAACTCCTACAAAATCTTCTCTTTTTTAGACGCTTTTACACACATGAGAAGAACTCTGTCAATGTTCTTATTATATAACCCATTAGGCAACAATACATATTTGAGCACTTGCAGTCAGAACCTTCGACGCTGTGAAGCATCGAGATGAGTTGAACATCTCCCAGAAGCAAAATAATCAATGAGCTCTTCTTTCCAATCACGGTCACTTGTAGTATGATTTGCATAATTTTTTTCACCTATGTCCTCGTGAATCTCATTCAATATCACAACAATAGCACTCTTAGCTAATTCTTGACATAAGGTGTGCCCATGAACCAACTTTATTAGTCGGATCTCCACATCATACTCTTGAATTTTGGAAACCCATCTTGCCATTTTATCACCTAATTTGCCTTGTAGTATGAAGTTTCGTACGTCAGGATGAATCACATAAAAAACAATCTTGATTTGAGAAACAAAATGTTGAAACTTTTTCAATGCTTCCACCCTTCGCCACAAAATCTCCAACAAGATTAGGGAGTTAATAAATAGTAATGGCACAAGTGTGAGAGACATCCACCTCATTATAAATGAAGCAGTCACTTTATTTGAATAAATGTTGGGGATAAATTCCACTGTTTTCAAATAGGCTTGGTATCAGCTTCTTCAGCATATTCCAAATCTGATATCCCCTGAAATGAATGACATGCTCATCAAGGACCTTACTAATGAAGAAATAAAATAGGCTATTTTCTCCATGGCCCCTGATAAAGCTCTGACGCCTAATGGCTTCTCCCCTAGGTTTTTCAAACTTCCTGGGATATCATAGGGGTTGACATATGTAAAGCCATTATTCACATGCAGAAATCCAAAGCCATCCCCAGAAGCACCAACTCCACTTTCATCGCCTTAATTCCTAAAGTCCCTAAGTGCAAATCCATGAATGACTACAGACCCATGAATCTATGTAATGTTATATAAAATATTCTCTCCAAAGCCCTAATAAAAAGACTCAAAGAAATCCTCTCACTCATTATAGATCCTTGCCAGGGCATCTCGGTCAAAGGAAGGTCTATTCATGATGGCATAATCACCCTGCATGAAGTCCTCCATTCAGCTTCCCAAAATAAGAAAACAACCATTTTTCTCAAATTGGATATCAGTAAGGCTTTTGATCGAGTAAACAGGTATTTCCTCCTGGTTGTTCTTCAAAAAAATGGTTTTCACATGGAATGGATAAATGTAATCAGAGGTTGCATCTCCAACCCACATTTCTCAGTCTTGGTTAATGGATCACCCACAGGTTATTTTCCTAGTGGTAGAGGCATTAGGCAGGGAGATCCCCTGTCACCCATCCTTTTTATCATACTCATTGAATCTCTAGGAAGAGCACTTAAGAGCGTTGTTAGTGAGAAAACTATCACAGGGGTTAGGTCTACCTCGAGTCTAAACCTACTATCACACCAGCAATTTTTGGATGACACAAATTCGCTACCTATGCTTCAGTAGTGGAGACCAAGATGATCAAAAAAATCCTTGATTTATATGAGAAAGCAGTTGGGAAAGAAATCAACTATATCAAAAGTAAAATCTTCTTCATCAATACCCCACTTTCCAGGTAAATTAAAATTGGGTGTATTCTTCAATGTAGCATTGGTGATATCCCTACTCGCTATTTGGGGCTTCCTCTTTTTATAGTAGTTCCAAATTGTCCATGTGGAGTCATGTGGTGGAAAGGAAAAACAAAAATTTAGATGGATGGAAAGGGGCTTTTCTAACCCAAGTAGGTAAAATCACCCTTACCACAGCATACCTCTAAAGCATCCCAACCTATTTCCTCTCAGTCTTCAAAGCCCTTGTTTCATTTTACGCCCAAATCAAAAAAATACAAAAATGATTCCTATGGGGCAGCATAGAGGAGAAACAAAAGATTCATTTGGTTGGATGGGAAAATGTTTGTTGGAAAAAAAATCAAGGGGGACTGGGACTTAGAAGAATCAAGTATATGAACACTACTCTGCTGGTTAAGCAAGCCTGGAAAATTCACACAATTTTCAATGTAGAATGGGTATCAATAATACAGAGGAAGTACCTTCAACACAAAGAATTCACTGATGAAGATATCCCCAAAGAAGGATCATATTTTTGAAAGTCAATTATTCAAGTCAGATAAGTTCTCCAAAAAGGTTCAAGGTGGCATCTGGGAACAGGTACTACCATAAACTTTTAGATAGACAGGTGGGTCAGTGATCAGCCCCTAGTTGAATATGATGAGTTATATGTGCTAAAACCCATCCTTGATGATACCATAGGCATTAAAGTAGCATACTTCATCCAAAACATCAATGGGTATAAAAATTGAAAAGACCTCAATATTAACTCAAATTATGGGCACATAACCAGGGCAGCGAGGGCTTTGGATTTTATGTTGAATACTACAGTGATCCCAACAAATAGAAGAGAAGACCTTCTAATTTGGAAAGAAACGAATAGTGGATGTTTCTTTGTCAAATATGCCTACCAACTTCTCCTCAATCCACAGTAAGCTCCCTTTTCCCCTAGCCAAATCTGGATCAAGCACCTCATCCCTAAAGTGGCAGTTTTCTCCTAGTTGGCAATTTAAAACAAGATTCTATCCACTGATAATCTCATCAAGATGGGGATGATGGTACCCAATATATGCCACATGTGCTATAAGGCTTGGGAATTTGTCAACCATATTTTCATTAAATGGAATTTCTCATATGCTGTGATGAGTAACCTACTATCCAGTTTCCACATCAACTGGGTCCAACCCAACTCCCTGACAGAGTTTTTCACTCAGTGGCCCAATCCTTTCAAAAACCCTTGGCTGAAATATTTATGGAAAATGTGCACCCACCATTGCTTATGGTAGATATGGCTAGAAATAAACAGCAGGGTTTTCTCTAACACTCCCAAGGACCCTACCTCCATTGCTAGTAAAATCATCAGCTTTGCCACAAAGAACTCTCGGCTCATCCCTTGCATAGAACCTCCTGATGTGGGATTGGAGATTTTTCTGTTCAATAGTCTTAATATCCCCAGGGAATATAATCCTTGTGTCACTCATCCCCACCCAAGGCACACCTCTTCATGGAAAACTCCCCAGTAGGATGGCTCAAGCTCAATTTCGATGGAGCTTCTAAAGGAAACCCAAGAATGGCAAGGGTAGGAGGACTGGTCAAATATAGCAGTGGTAAGATTGTAGTTGCCTTTGCAGAGAACCTAGGCATTCAAACTAATTACATGGTAGAATCCCATGCCCTATGGAGAGGTCTCACCATCATCCAAAAGCACAAAGGGAACTATGAAATAGAAGGGGACTCTCTAAACATCATAAATTATATCAACAAAAGATCTAATCCTTCGTGGAAGGTCATGAATGCCATCAAGGAATATAAAAACATGATTAGAGGATAGGGCAGTGTGATATGTAGACGTGTATAGGGAGGCAAACATATTGGCTGACCTCTTAGAAAACATGGGAATCAGTCAAAATTCCTTGACTGTACGGGATAACAATCTGCCCTCAAACATTGTCAATGAAGCCAACCAAGAGTGGGTAAATCAACAGTGAAGCACCGGAGCAGGAGATTCATCATTAGGTTGCCAACATCCTCATCAGTAGGCTCATTAGTACTCTTGACAGCATTAGTGGGAAATTGAAGTAGATCATAAATACTAAGGAAAGCACTACGAAGAAGAAGGTGGTTGACGCATGATGGAGGGCCATGGGTCTTTTTTTATTTATGGTTCTCTAGGTCCTTACTAGGGTTTTTTTCATGAGGGTTATTTTAACTTTACATATATTATATGCATCAATGATGTTTTGGGTGTTTATTGTCCATATATATCTGCATCAATCTTGTTTGGGGTGTTGTCCATATATTATCTGCATCAAATATTGTTTGGGGTATTTGCTATTAGGCTTATCAACATTTAATCAATGTATAGTGAACAGTGTTTATCCATGTACGAAAACACTTTTTTAAAGTTTAGTCTTCTAAGTTGCTAGCCTCCTTTGAGGGTTTTGTAACTACTAGTTTTGGGATCTAGGAAAAAACCCTTTAATATAAGCTACACTATTTACCAAAAAAATTTAGATACATGGTGACATTATAAACCTAAGGTGACATCAATCGAGCAAGGGTTACAACTATCTCGTTATGATGAATCACCTTAGTTATATATTACTTTTTATCATCAACTAATTGATAGTATATACCTGATAAATATCAGGCTTGACATCAATTTTATTGTAAGTTATCTTTCAAAATTCATACAAGATTCTAAGGAGAGTCATTGGAAAGCTACAAAGAGGATATAACCTTATATTTGTGGTACAATAGAATATGGCCTAGAATATAAGAAGAATGGTCATTTTTCCTATAGGGATACACGAACTTAGATTATGCTAGATCTGTAGATGATAAAAAATCAACATCTAGATATATGTTTCATCTAGGATCTAGACCTATCTCATGGCATAGCAAAAAATATGTAGTGGCATTGCCATCCATGGAGGTAGAATATTGTCTTGCATGAGTTGTGTGCAAAGTAATATGGTTGCAAAGCATATTGTTAGATATTGGTGTGTGCAAAAATTGACCAAGCTTGTTGAAGTTTAGAAATTGGTCAAGAATCTAGTATTTCATGAAAGGGCAAAGCATATTAAAGCTCAACGTCATTTCATTCAAAAACAAGTTTAGAATTGCCAATTTAGCTCAAGTACATTCCCACAAAAGATCAACTTGCAGATATTTTCACAAAGGCACTTGCATGTGTCAAATTTGAATTGTTTCACAATTCTCTTTGTATATCAAATAATATAATAAGGGGGTATGTTAGATAATTATTACATTATTTCATAATAATTGAGAGAGATGAATGCAAAGAGACATGTTGGTCTCCAAAGCACCAAGAGTTTCTTAGAATATTAGACTACATTGTATATATTGAATGCTCTTGATTTGAATGATAACGTTTACTTTTTTATTGCTCAATCCATCAATAAGGAATAAAGTTTTCTAAAAAGTGGTATTAGAGCAACAAAGTGGGGATTAGTTTTTAGATTTTTGGACAATTATTTTCCAAAAAAATACCTCATCTTGCAAGAGTCATGTCTTTGCATAGAGTTATTTGATTTAGATGATTTTTATACCATCCTGTTAAATTTAAAGATTTTTCAAAATAAGTAAATATATGAAGGAATATGTGTAGCATTAAGGGAGATACAACCCTATAAAGCCAATTTTTTACAATAGTGGCATTGATGTTTTTCAAATCATATTTTTTCAAAAGAACAAATTTGAGATATTTTCAATTTGTGTAAGCAAATCAACTACCATTGGTTGTGTTTTGAAGAAAAATTTTGGATCCACTTATTTATTCGATACTAAGGATTGGAATTGGTGAGGTTATTTTTAATGAAATCCTAGTTTCATAAAACCATAGATTGCTTTATCCTTTTTTGGGTGAGAGCTCATGGAGTTGCTAATATTTTTGAAGATGATGATATTGATGTTAGAGAATAGTGAAAAATTTTAAATTTTTGTATTCTACTAATTTTTTATGGAAATATAAGCTATAAGTTTATCTTGGAGGGGAAGCTTCGTCTTGGCTTAGGAGATTTGATTGTGTCCATAATTTTGCATGCACTTTAAACAAAATAGAACAAGCATTCTTGAGTTAGTGGGACCCCTATAAAAAGATAGCTAGTTTGAAGGTTACCATCAAAGGCTATGCAAAATAAATAAATAGGATTCAAGAAAAACTAAAGCAATTAAAAAGAACAAAAAAATTAATCAAGCAATATATAAAAAATAAATAAATATGAAAATGTGTAGGTCTAAGGAACAACGACATCAGAGTCATCCAAGAAAAATAATGGTGAAGGAAATTTATTTGAATCTAAAAACTTCTATTTTACAAATTCATGGTGCTTTAGAAGGAAAGGGTTACTAATTCCATAAACCATAGCAACAAGTATAATTTTATCAGTAGTTATTTTGCTAAGAGGTTGCAAGTCCAAGCAAAGAATATCAAGAACATAGATTTTGAGAGTAATAATGTTCATATTTTAAATATTTGAAGATCATTATGGACAAATATGTTTTACACTTGTATTTTTATGCTATTGTGATAAATTATGTGGATATTATTCTTCGTTATCCTTGGTCAAATTCTTTGGGTATTGTTAACATCAATGTGCAAAAACAACGTGGAATAGGTTTTGTGGATGCAGCCCCTATGGTTTGAACCCTATGCTTGTTAGCTACTAAAAATAGTGTGGTTGTAAACAACTCTCCTATCAAGCAAAAAAAAACATCAATGTGGAAAAAAAGTTCATGAAGTTATAATATAGGAAAAAATAAATAACACTATAGGGCATTTCTTAGCTTAAGTATTGTTTAGGGGGAAAAGTGGATATCTCATACAATTACACGAGTTAGTACAAGATAAACTAAAATGCTTAAATCAAGATAGTAAAGCCATAATTTGATGGTCAAAGTTGAATCTATCCTAATTTAAGTAGAAATTGAAATAGAGAATTCAAGATTATTGAAATAAAGAGTTCAATATTATACTACACTAAGATTATCCATAAAAGTAAAAGCTAGGACTATCCTAATGTAATGAAAAAATAATTACTTGATACCTAAGGATCAAGGACCATACCATTTATAAAAATAATTATGATAAAATACTCATTTACACTCAATTTTTCTTGTTATGTCATCACAATAAGAAAGGAGAGATCACACCTAGACTTATGTAGAGGGTATGAGATGCTTCGAAAACTAGTCCTTGAGTGGCAATTCTTGACCTTTGTCTATAAATCCTAGTAGAGAATTTCATTCTCCTCCATGGAAGGCAATGAACCAACGGTCGATGGTTGTGATTTTACCTATTAGGATGCAAGAGAGAGAGAGAGAGAGAGAGAGAGAGAGAGAGCAAAGGTCATATGTTGTAAAAGCAATACAGGTAAAAAAGCTTAAGAGCAATGTTAGCAATAAAAATCATCAATAAGTGAATGTATGGTAACAGGATGATGATAAAATAACAAGGTGAAATGGGTATTTATAGTGGAAGAAAGAATAACTTTCCCTTTTGAGGCCAGCAATCAAATTTTAATAAATTTCCCCTTTTATTTAAAGCTTTAAAGTTAAAAGGTTAAACTTTTAAACTCTTAGTTATATAATTATTTAAAATATTTAAAGGATTTTTACATAGAAAAGGGGAAATTATTCATAGAAGGCAAATGGACAGAAGAAGATGATGGAAAGTGACAAATAAAGACTTTAGAAAGGAACCAAAACTATTTCCTAATTGGTTTGTTGTCATCATATCCAAGGACTAACAATGTTAGTCCATCCTTGTCCCATATATAGAAGGATGGGACTCTCCATTCCCACAAAGTCATCTATTAATGATCTTTTTACAAATACATATTGCCTCGCCCTAAGTAACATGGAAAAAAACATAAGGGATATCTAGTCATGAGTCCTTAAAGAAAAAGGAAAATAAGTGCAATATGCAATAGTTGAAGCAACAAAATAAAAGGTCTATGCTACAGATCTAAAACAAATTTTTTTGTTAATTTTCATTCCACTGTCTATGCAAACTAATTTTTTTTTAAATAAATAATAGAAAGAATATAAAAACACAACCAAATTTAATAAAGTAGAGGAAAACATACCTGATACTTACCTATATATACCCCTAAAAACTTTGGTTGGAAGAACTAGATTTTTACTTGCCCCATGTGGCAAAAAAGAAATTTACCTATAAAAATACCCAAAGCACTAAAAAACACTAGTCGGATACAAAGTTAGCAACAATAGAGTGTAGAGATGAGTTTGAGGAAAGATAAAATCCATAGAAGCAATATCTCTATGATATCCCTATAAACTCGATAAAATGTTATACTGAAAATCACATTTATAGTAAAAATATTTGAAAATATAGAATGATGACACCTAGTGGCCCATATACCAAACTTTTAGATATATAAAAAAAAAATTATGTAGTATTTAATTTATATATCATTCGGAGGGTTTTGACGGCCAAGATGACGGCGGGCGGGAAAGCTTCTGCGGGAGAGCACGGGAACGCCAATGAGGTCGAACCGGGGGCACGGCGGGGGCGAAGGGAGGGCAATCCAGAGATCGGGGGCGCTAAGGAGTCCTCTCCAACCGAAGAGGATGTAGGTCATGACAAGGATCCACCAGACAAATGGGGAGGTGGACCTCAGAAGTCGTACGCTCAGGCAGCGGCTTCAGAAACCCTTAGCGGTCTGCTCTCCAAGGAGTTGTTTCCTGTCGGGGACGAGTTGGACATCCCGGCAGAAATTCTTTCAAGCTTTGTGGAATTCAAAAAATTTACCCTCATCGGTAAGTTTATTGGCGGCCGTCCCGACATGGAGACCATTCGCAAGTGGGCGGCAGGTAAATGGCGAACCTCTGGTCACATGGAGTTGGCGGCCTTATCCCGGGGTTTTTCGCGATTAGACTGAATAACAAGGAGGACTACTGTAAAATCCTGGCTGGTGGTCCCTGGTTCCTAGGCCGCAGAAGTCTCTTTCTAAGGAAGTGGGGTATGGACTTCAACCTCGAGACCCAAAATATCAACATTGCTCCAATATGGGTTAGACTCCCGAGTCTCCCCCTCTTCTGTTGGCATGAAAATGTAATCAGAGGAATTGCACGCTCCATTGGTGAGTTGGTTACCATTGACCCTCCCACCAAAGCTCGAACCAGATTTGTTCAAGCTCGGTTCTGCGTTTTGGCGGATTTGGAGGCTGACCTTCCATCATCCATCACTCTCCGGTCTGGAGATATCATTCTTCACAAGCAAGCCATTGTGTATGAGAACAGACCGGCTTTCTGCCCCCAGTGCAGTTCTCAAGGGCACCTCCAGTCCAACTGTCCTCTTCAAAATCCGGGGATGAAGAAACGGGATTCCAGCAACCCCTTGGAACACGGTGAAGGTCAGACAAAGCACCTTGCTGCGAAAGGGCATGAATCTCCAGGCCCGTCTAGGGACCATCCCGAATCCTCCCACCCGGTGGAAGCAGTCTCCCCCCAAACGGTCTCTGAGCCGTGTGGTGCAAGCCCTCACCTTGGACCACAAGAGGAGAAGGACCGGTCCCTTCCCCCAATCACCGCACGGGCGAGATTCACCCAAAATCCTGGACCATAACCACCCCGAGTCCCAAAATGTCTTTGGAAGATTACCTACTAGGAAGAAGGGGTGAGCGATCCGGTAATATCGGCCCTCATAATACGAGAAGCCGAAAGCAAGGTGTTGATTTTGGTAGCGAAAGGAAGCAAGGTCGTCCCCCCAACAAAGACAGGCGGGACAAGGAGACGACGGCAGATGTTGCAAATGGTACTCAACGGCTGCTTTTTCAGGATGATTCTGATTCCCAGATGGGTGACTCGTCTGTCCCAAAACCTCCCCTCCGGCAAGGAAAGGGAGGTAAGAAGAATATCAAACTGTTGAGATGAAAGTCCTCTCATGGAATGTGAGAGGGCTTAATGCAGCTGCCAAACGGAGATTGGTGGCTGATCTCAGAAAGAGGACGAATCCGTCCATCCTAATTTTGCAAGAGACTAAGACCGATGCTATCTCTTACGCCAGAGCTGCTAAGGTCATTTGGGCTAAGGCAAAATTCCTCTCCGATCTGCGGTGGGAACGGCGAGGCGGTCTCATGATTCTTTGGGATCCGAGAGATTTTTGAGGGCGACCTTCTCTCAACTTCCAGCGGGATTATCAATGTTTTGTTTCATTCCAAAGCCATTAACTTTTCTTGGATCTGTCCAATGTGTATGCCCCAAACTCTATCTCGGAGAGAGCGAGAAATGTGGAAGGCTATTTCCCGGGATGAGGGAAACGTTACTGTAATTTCCCTTGGGTTCTAGGGGGAGATTTCAAGCTGTCCTCTTCACCCATCCGAAAAGAAAGGAGGATCGGACCACTCTAGCCACGGTCCGGAAGACTTTCGAGATTTTGTTTCTACCAATAACTTGCTTGACATTGACCTCAAGGGGGCATCCTTCACTTGGAGCAACTGGAGGATTGGGAGCAATCTTATTCAAGTCAAGCTTGACAGATTCTTCATATCCCAAGAGGCTATTCCCATACTCGGTGCGGCAACTCTCTCGGCCTTACCGAGGATTGGGTCTGATCACAATCCTATTGTCCTGGAGACGGTTGATGGGCCTATTTTTAAAACCCCCTTTAGATTTGAGTCCATGTGGATTTCTCACAAGGACTTTAGAGGGTTGGTTACGGCCTGGTGGCGGCGAAGGTAGCGAGGTTCCGCTTCCAAGAGAGTGGCCTTAAAACTCAAGTTAATCAAAAGGAATTTGAAAACATGGAACAAGGAGGTGTTCGGCAACATTTTTGAGTCCAAAAGGTCCATTTCTGCGAACCTAAAATTGGTGGAGGAGAGAATGGAGCTCGAAGGTTACACCGATTGCCTCGGGGAGGAGGAAAGGAGGCTCTTGGTGGATTATCATTCTATTCTTGCAAGGGAAGAAACTTTATGGCGCCAGAAATCTAGGGACCTACGGATTTGAGAAATGGAGACTCCAATACGAAGTTTTTTCACGCGTCAACTTTGCGGCACGAGAGGGGCTAACAAAATCGGGGAAGTGGTGTGCAAGGATGGACGCGTTACCAAGGATATTGAGGAAATCCGAAGTGAAGCGGTTGACTTCTTCCGGGATCTGCTCGGTGTTCCTCCCGACAGTGATCTCCGAGGTTCAGAAATCTCTGTTGGATAACTTCCCGAGTCAAAGTTCCTCCCGAGGTAAGCTTTAAGCTTACGGAGCCTTTTTCTATGTCTGAGATTAAAGAAGCTTTGTTCTCCATGCAACCGAGACAAGGCCCCTGGGCCTGACGGTTTTCCCCCCATTTTTTTCAAGTTATGTGGGATGTTGTGGGCTCGGATGTGTGCGAAGCAATTCGGGAGATTCAAGCCTCCAGATCCATCCATCCAAAACTAAATTCTACCTTTCTTGCTCTCATCCCTAAGTCTTCCGCTTTGCAAAAGTTTCTACGATTATCGTCCCATTAGCTTTGTGCAATGTTTTTTATAAAATCTTAACCAAGTCCATAGCCAACCGTCTGAGGTCCCTTCTTCCCTCCTTGGTTGGTCCTTCTCAAGGAAGCACCGTGAAAGGCAGAAACATTCTCGATGGTGTCATCACCATCCATGAAACCCTCCATTCTGCTCACCGCTCCAAAAATCTTGCTCTTTTCCTCAAGGTTGGACATGAATAAAGCTTTTGACGAGTTGACGAGGAGGTTCCTCTGTGCTGTCCTCTTCAAGTTCGGCTTTCACCCTCAATGGATTGACCTTGTCAGTAGTTGCATATCCACTCCCTCCTTTTCTGTTCTAATCAACGGATCCCCTGTTGGGTATTTCCAAAGTGCCAGAGGCCTCAGACAAGGTGACCCTCTGTCTCCTATTCTATTCATCCTTTTGGTTGAGGTTCTGAGTTGGTCTTTGAAAGAGGCTCTTCGCCAGAATAAGATCTCTGGCATTTTTCCCACCTCCAGAGTCGATCCTGTCTCTCATCAGCAATTTGTGGATGACACCCTCATCTCCACTGGGGCGTCCGTCACTCAAGCCAAATCCATCAAGCGAATCCTCTCCCGTTATGAAAAGGCTATCGGACAGAAAGTCAATTACATCAAAAGCAAAATTTACTTTATTAACACTCCTATGCGAAGGCAGCTCCGCATAGCCAGAATTTTGGAATGCACTATTGATTCCCTGCCTGCGTCTTATCTGGGTTTGCCTCTGGCTTGTAATGGCCGGGCCAATGGAAGCTTGTGGGACATGATCCTGGAACGTCTTCACAAAAAGCTGAGCACTTGGAAAGGCAAATTCCTGTCGCAAGCTGGGAAAGCCACCCTTACCAAAGCTTGTCTCCAAGGAATCCCAACTTACTTCATGTCTGTGTTCATGCTTGCTGTTTCTGTCCATTCCAAGATTGAAAAGATTCAGAGGACCTTTACGTGGTGTGGCAATGAAGAAAAATCCAGAATTCCTCTTGTGGCCTGGGATAAGGTTTGCTTGCGAAAGGACCAAGGCGGCATGGGAATGAGGAGATCAAGACTCATGAACATTGCTTTGATCGCTAAGCACGCTTGGAAGATCTGACTAATGACCAGCGGAGTGGGTCAAGGCTGGTTAAGAGGAAGTATCTTGGATCGAGTTCTCTTTTTGATGTCGGGATTCCTCCTGAAGCGTCTGCCTTTTGGAAATCGGTGCTTCAAGCCCGCTCTACGATCGGCTACGGTGCTCGCTTGGATTTTGGGTGATGGCAACTCCATTCTCTTACGGAAGGACAGGTGGGTTACTGATGGAGCTCTCGAGTTGAGAGCGGACCTTGCTGGCTTTGAAAGCCCGGGTGGATCCAAATTCCCAACTCAAGGTTGCGAACTTCATTGATCGGAGCTCTCTTCCCCCTCGGTGGAATTTGCCAGTCCTGGACGGCTTTAACAATGAAATGACTTTTTTGTCTAATATTCTTCGGTCTGTTTTAATTCCATATGTTAGAAGAGATGACGAGAATCATACGGCGTGGCACGGAGGATGGTATGTTCTCTGTCAAGACCGCCTATGACCTTCTTACTTGCGAGATTGCCATGGATCACCGGTGGAAAGTGATTTGGAGGAAGGGTATTATTCCTAAAGTTAATTACTTTGCATGGATTGCCTTTCATAATAAAGCCTTAACCATCGACAACCTCCATAAGAGGGGTTTTGCTATTCCCAACGGGTGCTTCTTGTGCTTTGCTGATTGTGAGACGACAGACCACTTATTTTTGCATTGTCCTTTTTCCCATTACGTCCTCGACACTCATCTGTCTTCCTTTCAAATCCTTTGGTGCACTCCCCGCTCCCTCAAAGATGCCTTCCACCAATGGCCCAATCCTTTCAAGAATCCTAAACTTCGCTTCCTTCTTGAGGCCTCTTTCCACCACTCCATTTGGCAGATTTGGCTAGAGAGGAATTCCAGAGTCTTCGGCAAGGTCCCTAGAGTACCTCCCTGTGTCGCTCAGAGAGCCTTATCCTTCGCCATTGAGAATTCTAAAGTTGTTCCTAGTTCCCGTCCCCGCCTTCCTGGCGAAGCAGCGATCTTCAAAAGTTTGGGCCTCTTCCCTATTCATGATGGTGTTTCTAAGTCTCAGCGTGGGGATGTTATTTGGACCAAGCCCCCGTGGGCTGGATTAAATTAAACTTTGACGGTGCGGCCAAAGGCAATCCACGCCCTGCTGGTTACGGTGGTGTGGTTAGAGATCATAACGGGAATCTCGTGTTGGCTTATTGTGAAGATTTGGGTGCCCCGGACTAATCACTATGGTTGAAGCCAGAAGTGTTTTGAAAGGTATCCAGATCCTCTCCGAGGATCCTCGGCCTTTGATAGTCGAAGGTGATTCGCTCAATATAGTCAACTATCTGCTAGGCTCTAAAGACCCGTCTTGGAGGGTCTACAACATCATTCTTGAGGCTAGGATGCTCCTCTCTCAACGTGACAGGTGGAAGGCGTGCCATATTTTCAGGGAAGGAAATCGCGTGGCAGACCACATGGCCAACAAAGGGCTTGCGACCACGTGTCCTGTTGTGTGGCGCTCATGCTTCCCGTATGAGGTGGCGAGTTTGGCCAATGCGGATATCCTCTCATGATGTTCTCCCCGCTTCAGAAGGTCATTTGTTTGGTTTGGCTGTTTTTGCTTTCGATGGTCAAATTTCTCCGGCTAGTATTTTTGTTTTCCTTGGTAAAATGTGGTTTGTTTCCAGGATATTCGGGCATAAGGGCCCTACTTGTAGCCTTTGGGCAATTAGTAGTTTTTGGTTTCTGTCATCAGGTTTATTCCTCCAGCCACAAGGCATGATGCACATTCCAGCCAGGCTGATTTTGTACATAAGGTTTTGGGATCCTCTATAAAAACCCACTGTTAATCTATTAAAATAATTACCAAAAAAAAAATTTATAGCATTCAATGGCGTTATATTTAATTTTCTTATTGCATGTATGATTTGAGTAGCATTGAGTGATATGCATCATGATTTTAAAAAATTGTTTGATTGATAGTAGATGGGGTTTTAAAAGGGTCCCCAAACCTATTACAAGTAGGGTTAAAGCATGAAATTTGGGGTAGCATTCAACAACGTGCTTAGCACAAAATGCCTCCCTCTAGTATTGGCTATGCATGAGGTGATATTCCAACCATACATGTCACTATAGTAGGTAGGCCACATGTAGTATCTAACAAGTGCCAAGTACCAACAAACACACTCATTACTATAGTAGGGTAGACCAAGAGAATCCAACTTATGCCAAGTATAGACTCAAGTATATCCTTAAAAAACTATTAGACAAGCACACATGAACACTGGAAATCAACTATGTTCATCCACTATTGTAGGACAACCCAAGGAAAACCAACCTACACCATGAAAAGTATGCAAATATATGTCCCTAAGGCCAACTCATGTCTTATTCCAAATGATGGGCACGTTGTTCAACAAGGCATGCCCACCATGATAGGGGAAGAAAAATATAAAAGCAAAAGAAAATTGGGCTAGGTACACACTACAACACGCCCCATGGGAAGGAGATCTCATATAAGGGAAAGTTACCATGCTCCTATTTCAACAGGTCACACACTATAGTATCTATACAAATGCATTTTTTAATAAGGTATGCTTGCCACAACAATGGATGAAGATACATAAAAATTAACAAAAATGGGTTAGATACATATTGCAATGCATCCCAGGGGAGGGAGATCCCATGGAAGAGAAATTCACCATGCCCATACTATAGTGGATCACACTCTATAGCATCCATCGAAGTACATTATTCAACAAGGCACATTTGACACTACAATGGGTGAAAATACAAAGAGGTGGAAAGAAATGAGCTAGATACATGCACTAATACACTCCAAAGAAGGGACAGTCTATGGTAGGTAAATTCACCATGCCCTTATTGCAACAAAGGTCATACACTATAGTATTTGGTCAAGCACAATATTCAACAAGGCATGTTTGCCACCGTAAGGGGATGTCAAAAATAATTAATTGATTGGATAGGTTGAATATTATTTATTTCATAAAAATTTAAAGGAATGATATCTTTGTGTTCCAACCACCTACCATATGGGAGATAGCATGGGTTAAACTAACTTGATTGTTTTATGATAAAATAGCAAGGAAGACTTTAAAAACACCATGGTGTCCCTTATTGGCAAAAGTGACACTAGGATGAAGGAATACTTAAAGTAGGGTACTAACACAAAATAGCAAGGAATACTTTAAAGACACGATGGTGCCCCTTATTGGCAAGAGTGACACCAGGATGAAGGAAAAAAAATAAAGATAAGCAAAGTCAATAGTAATAACTATCAATAAAAATGGATGGATAGCAACAAACAATGAGAAAAATAAAATAAAATCATGCAACAAAAGCAAGCAAAGGCAAAAATTAAGCAAAACCAGGAGAAGAAAACTAAAAATCTAAGATGATCGAGATCATCGCTTAAAGGGGTGATCTTGGTCAAAAGAGGGAAAATGTCATAAAACACACCAAGACATGCCAAATTGAAGAATGTATAAGACTAATGCTCCCAAATAGACATCCAAAAT
The DNA here is from genome assembly GCA_028583015.1 of Wollemia nobilis. Taxonomy (NCBI): domain Eukaryota; kingdom Viridiplantae; phylum Streptophyta; class Pinopsida; order Araucariales; family Araucariaceae; genus Wollemia; species Wollemia nobilis. Next base: position 5,795,096 of record JAQPPZ010000380.1, on the reverse strand, counting down.
AGTCAAAGTGAAAACAAGACACCAATGTCAACAAGCAAACCAATAAAAACCCAAAGATTGTACAAATGGAATGAAAGGATGTTCTGCGTAAAAGCACTTGGCATACATGGAATTAGTGGATTGATCCAAATCAACTCCATCCATTATTTACAATTTTATTACCTCAGACCCAAACAACTCTTTGATAGTATATGGACCAAGTCATTTCTATATAAACTTGCCCTTTCAATTCTTATACACATTAAAGCTTGAGGACAAGATCCCCTACTTTGAAATCATGATGACAAACTTGATTATTGTATTGATTTGCAACACCACTCTTATAGGCTCCATTATGCTCAAGAGCATATAAATGCCTCTCATCAAGAGTTGTAAGATTGAAAAGACATGATTTCAAATACTCATAATGGTACTCATCATGACTCAAATTCTTCAAAGAAACATGCAAAGAAGTCAATTTAATTTCAAGATGTAAAACAGATTCAATACCATAGACCAAAGAAAAAAAGGTTCTCCCTTCAGATGTTTGAATCCTAGTGCAATATGCCCACAATGTGGGATATAACTTAGTAGATTCAACTTGACCATCCCCTTGTGGATAGGTTTGATTATCGAGGAAGCATGAAATGTTACCATACCAAGGATCATTATGAGGTACTTGGCAATCAACAACATTGACCTTGATTGCACGCACATCCATCAAGCCATCAATGAGAGAATACATGTTCATCATCAACTTTTACCACAAATTTTGTTTCATTAATGTTTTTATGTGGTACAAATTTTACTAGTCAAAGTGGCTAGAGAGTCAACCTCTGCATTTTTTCCCTTGGGGAATGCTTAATGGAAAAGGAATCAAAATTAGTGATTAAATTTATAGCCACTTGATGGTAAGGTATCAAATGGCGAGCTTTGATAGGATATTAAGCATTGATCTAACCATAATTTAGGAGTCTCCTAACAGTTTAATGTGTTTCATATTCATATGTCGGGTATTTAGGAACCTTAAAATTAAATTTACATATTCTATAGCACTATTAGTAATGCCAAAAATATTCAAGTTGAAGGCAATGGGAATAGCTAAGCCAAATGGAGGCTTGACAAAGATATAAACTCCTACCCCAAACTCATTTCTCACTCTAAGTGAAGGATTCAAATATTTGGATGAAGGCCTTCATTAGACTTGTGGGAAGTAGCAGTTGTATCATATTTGAATTTAACCTTAGCTTTTTAAGACCTCTTGACAGCCTCATAAAACTCCAAGACAACCTTTTTGTACTCAATGAGATCATATAGAACAAACTCCTAAATAATATTGAAGACAATGGACAAAAGAAATATGACAAAATCATGAAGAGCACAAGAAATAACCATTATGTTCTCATCACACAATTCCTCCTTTAAGGGTTTCTATACAGGGTTAGGAAGTTTTTTCAATTGATCAACAATCACCTAAGTCTTGCATCATAGTGATCCATTTGTCATATCAACTACTGCTAAGAATGTAAGGCTTTTGTAATAGATGCCTTATGATGTCAATTTTAATGACCATATAAGTTGTCTGATACATGTAATGTCTTAGTTTTCCATATGTAAAATAGATGGAAAAATTCGTATTTCTCCATGGGAATGTACTAAGTTTTTGTTGGAAGCATTATTTGACTAATATAACACATGATATACTTATTATTGTTATTGTCTTATTGAGTAAGGACCACTCCCAATAAAATATGAGTAGATAATGTGTATATAATAAACAACTTATTTGAGTTGGGTGTGTAAAGAATTAGGGGGATACAAAAGAAGTTTTTTGAATTCAAGAAAGGCCTTGTTATAACTTTCATCCCATTTAAACTCAAGATCTTTCTTTAGCAAGTGATTCAATGGATAAGATTTGAAAGCTAACTCAGGGATGAAACACCTATTGGATCCAAGCTTCTTGAAGAAGGATTTGGTATCTTTAACCATTCAAGGGGGAGGCATCACATCAATAGCCTTAATCTTGTCATGGTCAACATTTATGCCCTATGAGAGACCATAAAGCCTAGTATTTTACTAGTATTATCAAACACACATTTCTTGATGTAATCACTCAAATATAAAAGATCATTCATATAAGATTCTACTATCTTTCCAATAAATTCATGAAATACCGTTGGCATGGCTCGTTGATAAGTAGCACCTTATTTTTCAATCCAAAAGGCATGATAACATAACAAAATGTGCATCAAGATGTAAAATTTGTTTTAGTTTGATCCTCAATGCTAATATGGATTTGGTTATACCATATTTAGCCATCCATAAGGGACAAAATTTCATACCTTGTGGTGGAATCAACAACAACATCAATAGAGGGTAAAAGAAAGTTATCCTTAGACAAGTTATATTGATGTTTCAAAAATCTTAATATGATCCAAAACATAGAATTTTAACTACAAAACTTAGATTTCGACTATTCTAAAACTTAGGAATTTAAGGAAGATCAAGAAAACTAGAGTATAAATACGATTAAGAAATAATAGAATATAAATTCCTAGGAATTTAGGAATTTAAAATATGATTATCAAAACTAGAACACAAGAGTATATAAGCAAAACAGATGAATGATTTCATTGCTCAGAAAACAAAGTATAATGTAAGCAATCTCTAAGAAGATATTTGAGGCTATAACATTGTATCCATTACTCATGGGTGCATCTCTCTTTATACAATAATTGGTGTATTGGGAATCCATAGTATTGAATATGGAAGGTCACCCATATGAAAATGTGGTGGTTTATGTGAGTTATAAGGTCTCCCATATGTAAATGTGGTGATTCACCTTCCATGGTTACCAAGTGCATATTAAATGAAAATTACAGACATATGACTTATCTTTTTGTATTTTGTCTTATATTGGAAGAATTGTTCATTAAAATTTAATAAACTCCCTCTACTATTTAAATGGTAACTATCCATTTTGTTTATTATCATAATTAAGTATAACAGAATGAACAATATAATTTTCGTGAGCAATGTCTTGGGTGATATCCTCTTCTACTTCTAGGAATCTTGGAACTTAATTCTTCATAGACCTAGTAGTCATTCAAAAGCCCTTGGAAGAAGCAAGAGGAGCCATAAGGGTAAATAAAAAACCTACTCAAAGACAACTAGGGTTTTACCAAAGTTTTATTCCCTTAGTAGGCTAGATACAAAAAAATCCCTCATAGAAAAACAAAATTAGAATACAAGACAACTCTAAGAAAAAGAGAAAAAATACAAGATTATTTAGCTTTTAGCTAATAGCAACCACCAAAACAAAACCTGCAATAGCAAACGTACAAAACCCAAGGGGCTATAAATGGAAAATAGAAATCCTCAAAAGGTGGATTTTGCATTGGATTCACTTAAGTGTTGGGATGGAGAATGGGATACAATTACACAAATTAATACAAGATAAACCAAAATGCTTAAATCAAGATAGTAAAACAATAATTTAACAATCGAAGCTGAAACTATCTAATTCAAGCATAAATTAAAATAGAAAATTCAAGAGAATGCTACACTAAGATTATCCATAAAAGCAAAATCTAAGGCTAATCCTAATGCAATGAAAATGAAATTACTTAAAACCTAGGTCATCAAGGACCGTACCATTCAAAAAATAATTATAATAAAATACTAATATACGCTCAATCCAGCTTGCTATGTCACTTGAGATAGAAAGGAGAGATCCACCTAGACTTAATATAGAGGGTATGCCATGCCTTGGAAACCAATCTTCGATCTTTGGCTGCAAATCCTAATAAAGTGTTTCGTCCTCATTCGTGGAAGGTAGCAAACCAGGTCGATGGCTTAAGTTGTACCAGCAAGGATAAGAGAGAAAGAGATTCAAAAGATCACGTCACAAAAACACTATATGCAAATAGCTTAAGAGTAGTGTTAGCAGTAATAATCATCATCTGAGTAGCAAACTCTGTTTGAAAGGTAGCTCGATCCAGGATGCAAATGCCCAAAATGCAAAGATGCGGGATTCAAAAGATGACTATGTGAACTCCCAAAAGACTGAAAATGCTAGTAACAGGTGTTGCTCTCCTAACAAAGATAGCAAGGCCTTGAACCATGCCAATGATCCCTCCTTGAATTGCGAGGTTCTTGCTTCCATGAAGAAAAACTTAAGACGAGGTAAGAAAACATAAGGCGGACTTCTTGCTTCTAACTGTTGCTGGTAGAATTCAACGATGATAAGTTTTTAGGTTCCCCTGATAATGTTGAAGCTGACTAATTCTCTCAGCTTTGCCTATGCTACTATTTCCTTTACCTTCTTTTGTTGTAATGTTTTAGCCTCTGGCTCTTTCTGTTCTTTAGTTTTTAGGCATGGTTGCTCCATCTTGACCAAGATATTATGTTCCATCTTGGCTCTTTCAGTAATGGTTTCATTTATGTTCTTTTCAAGGTTTTCCCCTATTTTCTTGTGTTTCTTGGTAACCCTTAAGTGGTTGGCCTATTGGGCCCTCTCCTTGTGGGTTTCTCTTTTTATCAAAAGGTGCAGGGACCCTTGTAAAACCCCCTTCCAATCAACTATTCAAACAATAATAATAATCATCAATAAGTACATGTATGGTAATAGTAAAGTGAAATAATGAGGTGAATTAGGTAGTTATAGTGTAAGAAAGAATAGCTTTCCCTTTTGAGGTGACAATCAAAGTTTAATAAATTCACCCTTTTATTAAAGTTTTAAAATTTAAATTTAAAAGGTTAAACTCTTATTTAAATATGTATTTAAAACATTTAAAGGATTTTAACATAAAATGGAAAAAAAAGTGACACATGGCATCACAGGAAAGGGGAAAAAGAGCCATGGAAGGCAAATTTCTAGAAGAAAATGATGGAACGTGATAAAGAGAGACTTTTGTGAGAACCAAAATGCTTGGCCGACTGGCTTCTTGTCATCCTACCTAAGGACTAACAAAGTTAGTCCATCCTTGTCCCATATGTAGGAGGACAAGATTGTCCACCACTTGCTAAGTTAGTTGGTGCTCTTTTTGCAAATACATATAAAGACAAAGGATTCCAAGAAAAACAATATGTCGTTATAGAACAGATTGAAGAGCGAATAGCAGAGTTAGAAATAGATTCTAAGGCAAAGACAACAATTGATTCCAAGAAAGAAGCAACAAGGTCCAAGGAAACACAATTAGAAGAGCACAAGGATGTACCAAAAGAAGGGTATGAGAGAAAAGTATGCAAAAGAAATTAAAATAAGGGAACAAAAAGTTGAATGATCAAGGGAAGCAGATCACCAGATTAAGTTTATAGAATATCGCCACCCACACCACTATGAACAACAATCATGGAGGCATGGCATAAGGCATTGATATTATTATGGACCTATATGGAGTGAAAAACACATCATCTATTGCTATGCATGGCAAAAAAATATAGTAATTCTAGATCTCAAAAATGGTGTAGTAAATAGCATGGAACCATAGGAGCATTCATTTTGGATATCAAAGTAGAGAAACGTAAGTATGGAGCCAAAGGAGCACTAATGATTATCAGAGTGGCAAAACATCTTGGCATCATCAAAGACCACCACTAGTGAAGATTTAATTGGGATGGATGGAAGATCAAGATTGATACCAATTGTCATCAATGCTTAGAAGATCATATTATTTAATTTTTTCTCATCTTTCAAAAATGAAACATTTGTAAGGTGGGTCGAATGTTATGGTATCTAAGATAAGTATATTAGGATATGATACTAGCTTAGATATAAATGATATATATCTAAAAACGCCGAGAGTTATCAATCTCGAGGTGCCTATCTCATTTCTTGGGGGTGTGATCTCCAAGATAGACGCCTCGGGATTGATAACTCTTGATGTTTTTAGATATATATCCTTTATATCTAAGCTAGTTTATTAAACAGTTGCAACGGTTGGTTAGTCGGCTATTTTAGTTTAAATATTTTAAATGTTTGCAACTATTGGTTAGTCGGTTGTTTTAGTTTAAATATTTTAAATGTTTTTGTTAATGTATGACCTCTTTGCCTCCCACCCCATGTCTGCCATTGTAGGAACGCCTCTCGGCGTAATTATATTGTATATGAGTGTTATGGATAGTTGGCATGGGCCACACATAACGCAAGGTTCATTGTATTGAAATATTATATTATAATAATGAGTTGGATATGAAGTTTAGGATTCAGCTAGGGTTAGGGTTGTACCCTCCCCAAAGTACATGAGATGTAAAGGATAAACAAGATAAACAAAAGGAGAAGGAAAGGAAAGAATATAGTACATGCAATTGGCCAAGTATGCAATAAAGTAAAGAAGCAAGTGCAAATACACCAATGTGTAGTAAAATGCACTAAAGGAAGGGGAGGGAGAGAGAAGCTTGTCATGCATACCCGATATGCTTTATGAAGATGTACCTTGATGCTTGAGAATGTCCTAGGGATTTTGTCATCCTTGCTCTTCCATTGAGTTGATTAATAAAAAGGCCCAACCAAGGTGACCTTGAGGTAGGGACTCCTTGCTAGGAGATAGCTTGCTACTCTGGATGAGAAGAAAAGAAGATTCTTCTTATAACCCAAGTGGTGTAATGTTTCTACTATAAAGAGAGTTCCTGAAGCATGGTGTACAACTCTACCCTTTTCAAAATTGAACTTTAAACCTCCTTTTTAAAGTTCCAATGCTTTCACAATTTTTATTGGAACCAACAATTATATTCAATAAAAATTAAAAAGATTACAATAAAAAAAGAACTGGAAAATTCACCGCTCGAGACACACAGCCCCCAAACGATCAACACCGATCAACACCGTAAAGCGAATACTCCCACAATTAAACTCACTCAAGTTGTATTTTTTCAGCCTTAAAAAGAAAAATATAACACAGGGTGAGCACACGAAGCATTACCTTGTCCAAAGCATTACATAACAATGGTAAATATGTTCCAGTCGTTATGCCCAACCCACATTCAAAGCCCTCAAATATAAATGGACATTCTTACAATAAAAGAGCCCATAAATTTAATACCATGATAATATGATTCCCTTAAATACTGTAATAATACGATTTAATACAAATAAAATCCACTTTTAACGCCATACGATTTTTTTTTCAATCATAACCAACATAAAAATAAAAGATATCATCACACTAACCGCTACTAACAAATAATCCGCTACTAACAAATAATCCTTCAACAGATGCAACTTTGTCCATATCTCACGACCAGAATCAGCTTCGTATTTCATATTATATCTTTTCTTACTCATTGGCCCTCCTTTTTAAGATATAGACACTTCTCTAGGGGTAACCTCCTATTTTTATTCAATAATGGTGTTTCAATAAATAATTATTATGTTGATTTTTCTACCTTGTTATATTTGGTATACACTTAGCTTATTTCAAAAACTTGTATTCAACTCCACCCCACCCAATAAATTTAAAAGATAATAAAAAAATTTATAGAAAAAACCACTTAAATAAAAACAAATATAATTTTATATCAAATGGCATAAACTAACGCAGTTTTAAATATCTCAAGTTCAAATCTAATCAACTTCGTATTTCATATTATATCTTTTCTTACTCATTGGCCCTCCTTTTTAAGATATAGACCCTTCTCTAGGGGTAACCTAGAATTTTTGTTCAATAATGGTGTTTCAATAAATAATTATTATGTTGATTTTTCTACCTTATTATATCAGCAAAATAACAGTATACACTTATAATTGCTTATCTCAAAAACTTGTATTCAACTCCACCCCACCCAATAAATTTAAAAGATAATAAAAATATTTATAAAAAAACCCACTTAAATAAAAACAAATATAATTTTGTACCAAATGGCATAAACTAACACAGTTTAAATATCTCAATTTCCAAAAAAAAGATCCAAGTTAAAAACAAATATAATTTTGTACCAAATGGCATAAACTAACACAGTTTAAATATCTCAATTTCCAAAAAAAAGATCCAAGTTCATCTCAATTTCCAAAAAAAAGATCCAAGTTCAAATCTAATGAGCTTCGTATTTCATATTATATCTTTTCTTAGCCCTCCTTTTTAAGATATAGACACTTCTCTAGGGGTAACCTAGAATTTTTGTTCAATAATGGTGTTTCAATAAATAATTATTATGTTGATTTTTCTACCTTATTATATCAGCAAAATAACAGTATACACTTATAATTGCTTATCTCAAAAACTTGTATTCAACTCCACCCCACCCAATAAATTTAAAAGATAATAAAAATATTTATAAAAAAACCCACTTAAATAAAAACAAATATAATTTTGTATCAAATGGCATAAACTAACACAGTTTATATATCTCAATTTCCAAAAAAAAGACCCAAGTTCAAATCTTACCAAGTGATACATACATGATTACCAAGTTGTAATAATACCACTACGCGATCATAATGTTATATAGATGGGACCATTTCAATCCCATATAACCAACAGAATAAAAAATGTAAACTAACCATTTGAGCTTTTTCAATCATAGTGTACAGCATCTATATTTCAATATGCAATCTTCGTACATTTGGACCTCTGGCTCTCTTGAAGCAGCCATTGCATATATTAAAAATCAATCTAAGTTGTACATAAATGCTTGAAACATTCATATACTACTTGTAAATCATACATAAACATGTCAAATGTGTTACTAGGGTTGTGGTTTGCTTGGTGATGATGGTGGGATATTAGGCCACTGACCGTAGTATGCATAATTGGGGACCTGTTGTAACTCTTTCAAATGATTCTGATGGAAAGAGCAACCTTATGTTGTGGCAGCTTGGGCAGAAGAGACATACAGAATTTAAATATAAACAATTCAAGAGAGACTCGTGAACAATGCACACCCTATTTTATACTCCAGAGCTCCCATTACCAGCATAATAAAACAAACTTTCAAGTTAACCCTCAAGTTTTTGCAGCAATATCACTTTTATGGAGGCTCAACAGTAAGTATAATTTATAGTTTCAGAGGCAATCTAATCAGATATAGTAAGCATTTGTCATATGAAACTCCACATAAATGTCAAAAAATTCAGACCCTTGGAATGATAGATGAATCTCATGTTTTTTACGGACGGTATTCTTCAATGTTATAAAAATTTAAACAAGATAAAATTGAACCTTACAACACAACAAATCCTCATTGAAAATTCACAATGGCAATGCAATCTGGTAATTTGAAATTTATTAGAATTATAAGCCAATCAGTAGCAGCATATTCTTTGTAGCTGCTGCACCAATAATCAAGTATGAAAGCTAAGAGTCACATGCTGGAGTTAATGACCAAAAATATAGTACATTATTCAGAGCATCATAGTTTGATACAACTTTTTTTGAGGCAGAGACTTTGTGTTCCATCAAAGCAAAATATGAACACATCAAGAAAATCAAATTGTCATCAAGACTTATAGGTTGTATAGAGCAATAATATTCCCCAGAGATAACAAACTGATTAACTAAGAAAATAGAGCTGATTTTAAACAAACTTGCTACTCCATGTATCCAAACTGTCATTCTGTGGGCAAGCTGCCCTACAGGCTTCTATAATCAATCACAGTTACTTCATCTTCTGGCACATCAAGGTCATGATAACTGCAATTAAAACCAATTGAGTCAGCAATTAGCTGTCCTCTACATAGATAGAACATATTGTTGCATGTTTATGACCCATCAAACAAGAACTAAAAAATTTTATAATTATGAGCATAGGTGAAGAGATTATTTAAAAACATGCATAAAGTCTTACTTTCGGATACGACGAGGATCCTGGCGGAAGGCTGGAGATACTGGAAGCATAACTTGTGGATCCATCATTCCTCCCATTGAAGGCCCCCCACTGGAACGGCCCTTTCGTCCACGTGGACCACCATTGTTGTCGTTAGGATGGAAGGGTGCAGGTCCACCTTGCTCCCTCAACATTCGCATTGTAACTTCAGGGGGCGCAGGCACAAAGGGGCCCAATGGTCTGCACAACTTTCTCAGTGAGCAAAATTATTCATGAAAGGCATTCAAAATAACTACAAAATGAAAAATACTGTACAGAACTACCCACCCAGCTCCTGGCACTGGCATTAGGACAGGCGGGGGAGGTGGCATATCTGAACCAAAAGGAGGTGGTCCATGCATTCCTGGTCCAAAAGGATCAAACATTGAAGGATCAGGATGACCCACATCTTGTCCTCCAGGAATTGACTGATAATCCTGAGATGGTGAATTCTCATTCCTATCATACTCTTCTCTATCAATCCTTTCATTTTCTCTTCTACTTGCTCGGTCAGGATGGTCAGCATCTCTAACTCGACTTGGCCCATCACCCATAATGCCTAGTCCTGTCTTTCGTCTGCGCATCCTGTCTCGCTGCAGAAAAAGAAAAGAATATTATTAGATTGCTTGAAACATAAAGAATGACAACGCCAGATATTCATTTGGTCAATGGTCATCTGTACCTGTCCAGACTGTTGCGGTGTCACTGCAGAACCAGGTGCATCTGTATCACTGTTATATCCAACAAATTTAAGTCAATTATCAAGTCAAACAGGAAAAAAGGCTGGAAAAATGACTGCTACTTAAAATTAAGTGCATCCATGTCTTACTTCATGTAGTTATTAAAATATATTTCTGCACGTGCTTTGGCTGTTAACTCTGTCACAAGATCTGCATGCCTCAATTTCAAGTGCTTGTGCACAAACTCAGCTGCATGAAACAACTTTGTGCAACCCTTGGCTCCACAACCAAATTTCCACCCATATTTTTCATCTCTTATTTTTCTCACCAAGGGATCTAAGGCTTCAACAGTTGCAGCATCTAATTTTTCCTTTGCCGACATAATTTCCAATGGATCCTGACCTTGTAACCTAGCTTCCCAAGTTGAATCCAGTTTCTTCTCCCATTCAGCTGAAGCTGCCTCATCGATGTTGCTCTTGCTTTCTACTCTTATATGCCGAAGACCCTTGGGAGGTTCTTTCAGTTCAACCATTCCATAATAATCCAATCCATGAACTCTCCACAAGTAGGTAACAACAACATCCAAGAGCTCTAGACCCTCAAGGCCCTTCACAGCATTTGTACTTCTGACAATTACAACACCTATTGAATCACTTAAAGATTTCTCTCCACCCTGCTCTGACCCACCAAGAATATTTTCTTCTATACCTTTCTCTGCGTCTAGTTTTCGAATAAGAGCTTGTCCAAATTCTATATCCTTCTTTACTCTTTTTGGGTCAGAAGAGACTGGAAGAGCCTTGGGAGCACTAGAAATGAGATCATTTTCCTTTGCAGGGCCCCTACCATGTCTCCTCCTTTTACCACTAACCTCAGCATCATCATCTGAGTTGTGGTCACTGCCTTGACCTCCCTTTGCAGATGATGACATCGATCCTATGGCACTTGGACCTCTGGATTCAAAATCAAATAAATATCAGAGATATGAAAGCACTTAACATAACTGTAATGGCAACTGGTGTTAAAAAATAGCTTACACGTCTAGAGTTCCATTTAGTAGGTCTTGGAGAAACTCCTTTGCTGTTGCTTTCGCATTTTCATTTCTCCTAGACAATAATGAATTTCCATCAGGTAACAAAATACGGAAACACAACTTCAACAAGAACCCACAGTAAAGCCCATAATTAACCATTCAGGATGAGAAAAATACTTAGACATTAGATAAACACACTAACCTTTGTATAACAGCTTCCAAATGTGAAGGATCATATTTATCTTTCAACCTGCTCAACAACTAAAAAGTCTTAGAAAGAATTCCAATAACATTAAAAGCAGGAATTTAAAACGTCAGTAACAGAGATACTAATGCTTGAAGTACAGCTTACCAGTCCTCATCCTTGTGAGCCTCAAAAAATGCACGCTTTTGAGTGTTGATATATTCTGTTCTATATTCCTCATATCTGTTAAACATTTCAAATATTTGTTATATTCATGCATACAACGACATTAAATAAAAAAATGTATTCACAAAATATTGAACATCAAAATTCACCCAACAAAAAACATGTACACATACACATACACCTCTGAGAATTCCAACGTAGAGAATTACCTGCGCTCTGCTTCAGCTGGTAATATGTCATCCTCAAGCTCCTGAATGAATTGTTTATAGGTCATTAATCCTTCCCTGAAAGCATTTGTCTCTCGTTAGATTTTTAAATAGCTAAATAAACATGATACAGTGTTGTACATAACCAGAATATGTTCATGAAACAAACATTAAAACCTTTAAATGCATTCTTAAACTGAAGTAGATACTAAAAATTTTTAGAACTAATCATTGTAAACAAAACTGCATATCTTTACTGCATGCTAAAAATACAATGTCCAGGTATCTATACAACCACCTACAAACCAATTAAAAAAACAACTTGGAAAAATTAAAATCAAATTATGAAAGGCAGCCTCTATCGACAAATGAAATTGATAGCATGGAAAGACTTCAACAATTTTAGGCAAATCCATGACAAACAGAATAAATGGCGCTAATCAACATTTAGTCAGAAGATTTAGTCACCAATTAGCTGGATCAAGTCTGAGCTATGATTTCAATGAAACCTATAACGGAATGTTTGGTCAAACAATAACAACAATATACCGTTTCCAACAACAAATTACTTTCCATGATCATATATAGTTTTTATTTTGTCCTTGGCTTTGACTTGTGTAAATACCTTCATAATAGAAATACAATTTGAGCCAGACTAACAAAAACGAAGGAGAGACATACTATGTGCATATCATATAACTGTAGCTAATTAGTGCTCCATACGACTGCATCCTATTAATTCACACTCTTATGCACCTATATATTATATACTGATAAGATGCAGACGCATTTATTAAATTCAGTGTTGTGTCGAAATGAATAAAGTATCCAATACACATTTTCAAAACCTATTGATTTGAACACATCTGAATACAATATTATAAAGGATATATTTCACATATGAAAAAAAAAATATTGAAAAATTTAGACATACAAGTAGTAAAAAGGATATTTTCATTTATAAAGAGAAGGATCTTCTATTAATTTTTCCTATTTGAAAGTAGCTTTGTTAAAAGAATGTAAGTTCTTTTTCTAATATCATGTCATAGACTACAACTCTAGACATGCCAATGCCATATCCGAATGTAGTAGGCACAGACCAGATAGAGGCGTATGTTTGGACTCCTCTGGTTATGATATTTGTTTGTTTGCATACATTTGAATACAACATCTGAAAAGTATATTATCCATATATGTTTCTGATATGCTGATCCAGGCAGAAGGAATTGTGACTCTGGTCTCATTAATTGATAGTATAACATGTATACATCCTAATGGGTGTGACCTAATGCTGTATGACACAAATTAGGTTCTGCTATTTGTTGTGATGTGAAAGACTTGAAAATTTCAGTGAATGGATATCTCCATTTTCTATAATAAGATTTTTAAACATATATAAAAAAATACCTGTCACAACTGCTGTCTATCTGCCTATCTGCCCAGAATGGACAGTAGGGGATTGCCACTTGACATGAGATGTACATATTTTCCATGATCAGATAGCCATTATTAAGTGGTATACAGAATCACAGCATATAGCCTTTCATCCCAAAAACATCCAATGTCAAGAAGACCATATATCAATGATTCGATGATGAAACGCTATTGCTATGTAGAAGAAGTGAATTTGACATGTTATTCAAAGTAGTTTAATACTTTTCATTCCACTAATAATATAATGTGTTGAGTGTTTATTGGTGAAGAGTCTTTTATGCTTATGTACTTTGTTCTTAGGGGAAGAGTCATTTATGCATATGTACTTTCTTCTTATGGATCACCTTGATTCTTTAATATATTTTACCGATTTCCTAAAGAAGAACGCCTGCAGTGTTATTAGTCCAAAAGCCAATAATGCACAGAGGGCAGAGGAGATGTGATGCGTAAGATTGACAAAAGATTTACATGACTGATCCAGTTCCAGTTGCTTGCATGCTAAGCTTTGATCTGTATCAGTTTTCTAAACAGTGAATGGAAACCATTTTCAAAGGACTGTATGATTATCAACTAACCAAGTTAGCACCAATGAAAGACACACACAGTCCAAAAAAAACATGTAAGAACTGTATGCTTATATAATTAACCAAGGGATTGGAAACATCAACACTATACTATAGTTTGATCTAGACTAACTCTTGAAGGTCACAAAAAGCTTCAATGTCAAAAAAGTCCCTAAATGACACAAAAATAGCTAAGTAGTTAAATACATTAATGATTGTACAAGTCAGACCTCTAACAAGGACTTAACAAAATAACAGTAGACAACACTTTACAACAAACAGAGAACTTCAACAAACAGGCTGATGGGAATTAACACAACCATCACATCTTTGAATTAAAAGAAAATGGGAAGAGGAGTATCACCGTTGAGGAGCACCCATGTCACTAAAGCCACTTCGTCCAACACCTGGCCAATCTGGAATACAGGCAATTAACAAAATTATGTCCTCAAGAAAGAAACTCCAATATTATCAGAAACATTAAATAGAATAGAACACAAAACGTCGTACAATGCTCCTACATTAACTATAATACACACAAAAGCTTCATCTATAATGTCACAAAAAATACAAAAAGGCAAATCCATTCTTATTCCACTATCACAAGTATGCAAACCGTCTTTAATGAGAAGCACATGGAGGTCCACCTTGAAAGCGTCCTAGGTGCCGACTGTGGGGCCTATCATCTGGATATCCACCTCTTCCTCCCATTCCGCCTCTATCATACCCACCAACTCCATCATAACCAAACCTGCCACCAATTTTGATTTTAGATAAAATTACACCAATCAAGATATATAATCTTATTCATGCAGGCATCAAACTCAATTGATAAGTAAATACCCCTTTTCCAAGCTTGGAAAACACTTAATAAACTAATAAACATATGCCACTGGAAAATATTCCACTCCTCTTCAGACATAAAGCCACATACTGAGTCCATTAGGCATAATATGTAAGTAAAAGACAATTTACTAAACAGATTGAAATAGAGACTTGATGTTTGCTGATGTCACAAGCTTGGCACCTCTTATTCTTGTTGTGATTGGCAGCCGAAGTCACCAACCCTCTTTACTAATCAGTAATCCTTAATATGCAAATTTTGAATCTCGAACAATCAACCTTAGCTGCTCTCCTCCAGTAATAATGTTACTGATGAAGAATAGGGAGTCTCTCATAGTTTCCTAGCTCTCTCAAAAAACTAAGAATGGCCATGCAGGACCATTAGGAGGAAAATATAGCTCACGGAAATCTAAGGATGTCACTCAAAAATTAACTCAGAGATGGGGCACTCTGCTTTGAATAAAGAACTAAAATCTAGATATGAGAGCTCTCTCCTTTACTACTCTGCACTGTCAATTCTTGATTAAAGTCCCAGAAAAGTGAGCCATATGCCTCTACCAATACAATTCAGCAAAATGCCTGTACCAATATAAATCTGTTAGAAATAAAAATGTCAAAAGCATAGTCCTGCAAAAACACAAATTTTGGGAGCAGCAAAAGTGCATCTTATACAGTTGTATCAAAGGTTCTACTTCTAAATCTATAACCTTATTAATAACAAATAAGTACTAGAAGATAGAAGCCAATAACAATCAAGAAAACACATACCATGAAATGTACAGTCCACTTAACTCATCCATTTAATGCAACTAATGCAGCTAATCTGTTGACAAATTTTACCAAAACCCTACCAGGGATTTCGCATAATGCACAACTGGAAACAGCTCATTTGATTAAAGCAACACATGTTCAAATAGTATTTAATGGATGCATATTTGATACATTAGTATTAGTAAGAATAAAGTGTTTTTAGAACTTGGGAGGCATCAAAAAAACACAAAGATGTAGATATTTCATACTACTGACAAGGTCAGCATTGCTTCAAATAAAATAGGCATTCGTGAGTAAAATCCTAAGGACCTTCATGGAAGCTTCCTAAATGAATAAGCATAACATCAAATGCCAAGAAAAGAAAGATGACTAAAGAAGTCGTTAAAATCTATTCAACGGCACTTTGAATTGCAAAATGCAAAAGATAATTTTGAAAAACAAAAATCATTGACCTATTTCAGGTTGAGGAGAATTATTGAAAGGTAGCAAACTTCAGTTTCAAACCATAATCTATTGCTCCCAAATCCTGTAAGCAGAAATGATTACTGTTCTTACTGTATCCATTGAAAGCATATAAAATAACAATGCAAGCATGTAAAACCTAAAAAATAAAAGGTCCTTTCATCAAATTTTCCTTAAAGGACCTCATACAAGAGCTCACAAAATGATTACCAAACTGCACACATGTTTTCATTTGTATCACATAACAAAAGAGGCTTCTTCTAAGAGGAGAGATGTGCATTGAAACTTCTTGATGAAGGAAGAGAAGGAAGATTTTACAGGATATAAATAAAGACATTTGCTGGAACTAAACTGGGATCTAAGTTAAAGAAAGGTTATGGTTACAGCAAATACCAGCACTTCCTCCGCCCTTCCCCGTTCAAGACTAAATCCAACTCTGATGGAAGTTGGAAGGGTTCAAGTCAACCATTTTCATTTGCTTATTATAGAGGAAAGAAACATAGCAATTATTGTTCTGCTTAAACTAAACTGGGTTCTATGTTTTCAAAGGAAGATTCTAGTTTCAAGAATACCCGCTCTTCCTCCAACCCTTCCACCTCTAATCTCAATCCAACTCTAATAGATAGTTCAGAGTTACCAGATCCGTCACTCCTGCCCAGATGCCCATATCCATATATCAGATACATATAAGGATACAATACTTCTTAGATACCATATCCAAATGTGTCTGACTACATGGACACCATATCCAAATGTATGCAGATATACTGAACATATCTTCTCAATATTATAAGTTTCCGCAGATATACTGAACACCAGTTCTTCCTTCGACCCTTCGCCCTCCAAGTCTCAATCCAACTCTAATGGATAATTAAGAAAAATCTTATCCCAAACATAATCTTGTTTCTCAAGGTGAACTTAATGTCGTAAGCAACAAAATGCAAGGTAACTTGTCATTGCATTGGATGAGGTTATATATGGTACTGGAACTTGTAGTATATGCAACCAAGAAAGTGCATTTTATCAAATGTATGAGTCATACATGTACTTGTAAGAGATTTTCAGGGATGTGGTGTAAATCAAAGAGTTTCATGTTGTAAGCCAAGGTTTCAATTTCATGAGCCCTTGGGCAACTCTAAATAGCCATGGGAGCACAACCTAAAGCATAGTTATGAAACTCAACGAGTTTTTCAATAACTCACCCCAAGTCAGCTCTCTTGGGTTTTTTCTACTCAACAAGTTTTTCTGGACTCGCTGAGTTTTTTTAGCTCATGAGTTTTTTTGGACTCAAGTTCTTTTTACTTGCAAGTCTGAGGAAAAAAAAAATCGGCTGCACCAGCAGAATGACAGGAAAACTGCTTAAATACTTTTTTTTCCAAATTGGCCTCAATTTTGGTGTTCCCACTTGCAGAGAGAGAGCAGAGATAAGGTGAAATCAAACCCACAAAAACAATCATTTGCATCCTAAACCCAAATTTTCCTAGTTTTTAAGAATCTAACAGCCACCCAGAAGTTAAATTTGAGGTAAAAAAAACAAAGTTTTAGCTGTCGATGCTTGCATGGAACCAGGAGAGGCACAAGGCCACAAGGAAGGCTTGTGCAAGCTTTTGGTATTTTTCGACATTCCCTTCAATGTGGCAAGGTCTCCACATTGGCAAGGAATGGTTGATGCCCTCACAGTTTGCAGCCCAAGATTTAAGCCACCCACTTACGATGATTTTAGGGACCCTCTCCTTCAAGAATCCATGGAGGATATCCAGCTCTTGGTTGAAGAGCAGTGAAAGTTATGGAGAAAAAGGGGTTGCACAATGATGTTCGAAGGGTGGACTAATGGGAAGAACGGACATTGATTAATTTTTTGTGTTCCTCAAGTCAATGGATGCATCAACACAAGTTAACGAGTGTTGAAATACGTACTAGGTTGTTGGAGAAGACTATGTTGGAAGTAGGTGAAGACAACGGTGTCCAAGTTATCACGGGCAACACAGCAACGTATGTGGCAGCTAGAAGGAATTTTGAGAGATTTCCCACAATTTTTTGGACACCATGTGCAAATCATTGTCTCGATTTGCTTCTTTAAGGCATTAGGGAATTACCCTAGGTGTCTAAGGTTGTAAATAAGGCCAAATGTATTACAAAATTCATCTACAACCATACATGGGTTCTCCAACTTTATGAGGCAGTTCACTAATGGAAGGAGCTTGTGCAAGTTGGAGTTACACAATTTGCCACAAACTTCCTTAAATTGCAGAGCCTCTTTGATGCAAAGGAGGCACTGAAGAGGATGTTTATGAGCGAAGAGTGTAATGGAGAAGATGTTACTAAATATTGATTCTCCAGTGAAGGCCAAACGGTGTACAACTAGCTTAGATATATAAAATATATATATATCTATAAACGTCGAGAGTTATCAATCTCAAGGCGCCTATCTCATTTCTTGGGGGTGTGATAGATAATTTTCTTAATGTTGGCGGATAATTTTCTTAATGTCGGCTTTTTTAATAAAATATTAATATTGTTTACGGTGTGGCTGACCTTCCTGGCTGCCATTGTAAGATGCCTATCGGCATAATTATGAGTTTGAGGAGCCCAATTGCAGAGCCTCTTTGATGCAAAGGAGGCATTGAAGAGGATGTTTTTGAACGAAGAGTGGAATGGAGAAGATGCTAGTAAATATTGTTTCTCCAGTGAGGGCCAAAAGATGTACGATTATGAGTTTGACAAGCCCTTTTGGTCAGTTGTGAATGAGGCAATCAAAGTTTGAATGTTCTTTGAGGAGCCTTATGTTCTCTACCACCTCTACTTTGAATGTTAGGAGCCCTTATGTTCTCTACCAACTCTACTTTGAATGTTCTTAGCAATCGATAGGCTCTCAACCCTAAATTCTTTTATGATGATTCATTCGAGGTTGACTATGAGGTGATGTCGACCTTCAGCAATGCCTTACCCAAATGGTGCCAAATGAGAATGCTCACAAGATGATACAAGATGACTTGGACAGTTACAAGAGATATGAAGGCTACCTTTTCACAACCCCACAATGCATTAAATGAAGGGCAACATTGAGGCCAAGTAACCCTTATGGATTGAATTATTATTGATTTTGTCTTTTGAATGTGTTTTCAAAAATAATCTCAATTTACAAGTTTACATAAATTATTAAATTTCTTTTTTCTTGGCATTTTCTAGATTTATGGTGGAAGGATCTTGGTGCATATACGCCCAATATTCAACGCTTCAGGTTGTAAGTGCAATTGGAGTATGTTGGAGCACATCCACTCCAAGAAGCACAATGCAGCATAAGTAAAATGATCTTGTACTTGTTCATTACTGTAAATTTTCCAGCCCTAGATAACTGCTGTCCTATGTTATTTTCAAATAAATCAGATCTGAGAACAATTTATTCAAACATGCAACAGTCACACGGATGGCTGGAAAAAATAAACAGCGTGAACAGCAGAAGTTAAATATATTTCTGAACCTGAAATATTACAAATAAAAGAGGCTACAGCTACAGCAGAACACTTCTGCTCTCTTGCTGCTTTTCTAGCCAGCAAGCACTGTTCTTCTCCTCCTACGCTTGTATTTTTCCAAGGTTCCACGAGCCTGGGGGACGGGGGGACGGGTTTCGGGGGACAGTGGGGAAGGGCAGGCCGATTTTGGGGGACGGCTCGGGGACGGCTGGGGGGACGGCTAGTATAATACTATAAAAATTGCAATTTTTTAGAAATTTAGAATAATCTACACATTCAGAATTCTACACCCAACAAAAATGCAGCCATTCATATTCAGATTAGTTACTAACACATAAGTGCAGCCATAATTGAGTCATTTAACATTTTCATATTCATATTAGTTACTAATTTGCAGCCATTTAATTGTTTCAAGTTCAACAACTATAACTTGAAGGTTCAGCCAAGGATATCAAGTGCAAACAATGTTCAAACAGTCATCATTTTTTCAGCCACCAATGTTCAAACAAAGACTGTCATTTTTAAAAAATTTCAGTCACTAACTGTCACTAATTGTTCAAATTTTCAGTCACTATACCAAAAGAATTGGTATTGTTTAAATAAACCTCACTGCAAACTAGCAAGAGGATGCAATGGCACTGCCTCATGGAAGCCATGCCCTAATCAAACCTCTGATTTTGCTGACTTCTTGCAAAACCTATTTGTGGATTCTGATTGAAATGAGAGGGGTACATGGAATGAGATGGATTTGGTGCTGGAAATGCACCATTTTTGGTCTTATAACAGTAAACCCTTGGAGGTTTGGGACACCGGCGAAAAAAAGGAGGAAGCGAAACAGTGAATAGAGAAAGCTTGTGCAAATTTTGCCAAGAACATCTAGGGTTTTGTTGCAAATAGAACCAGGTACTATCCTTGGTTAAATTATTTGTTTAACATTCATGTTGGAAAAAACCTGTGTAGAAAGAGTTTTTCATGCTGCTGTGGAAAAAAGCGAAGTCTTCTATTTTCACTCCTTGTTTTGTTAGGTTTAGGGTTTGATGGGGGTGAGACTCAAAATGGGTCCCACCCCTTACCTTTTTTTAAGTTAATTTTTTTTCCCCCTTGGGTGAGGACGCCTAGCCGTGGGGGACGTCCCGGGGACAGGAGGCCACAGGCCTTAGCCGTCCCCCAAAAGGGGGACGGGGGGAAACGTCCCCCTTGCCGTCCCCCCGTGCTGGGGGACGCGTCCCCATGGAACACTGTATTTTTCCTTCAACAATCTGTTCTCCTCCCATTCTTTTTTGTGTCTTTGTCTGTGTATCTAAAACACTCTTGATCTTCTCCTTTTATCCTTGAAAAAGGTAACCCTAATCTCTCTAACCCTAAGATTAGATCTCATCTCATCTTGAGATGTAAGGTTAAAAATAGAAAATCACTTAAGTGAATATCAAAATAGAATCACTTAAGTACAAAATAGAATCACTTAAGTGAATTTCAAAATAGAATCACTTAAGTGAACTTAAAAATAGAAAATCACTTAAGTGAAATTCAAAATAGAATTAGAAATGTCTCGAACCACTTCTAGCACGTTCATACTGAAGCCTGTGCAAGAAGTTCCTGTCTGAGCTACATTTCTCAACAATTACAACCTTCACTTCCACCACAAAAAAATCACAAGATCAAATTATGAAGCTAGTAATTTAGATGAGATTGATCCATCATCTGAATGAATCACAAAGCTAGGGGATCAACAAGAGCCTCTCTTTTCAATGGACAGTTTTGAAAGTATGGCGAAGGAGTTAGCAACAAAGGCAAAGGAAGAGGTTGATGCCAAATTAGCAATATTATTTATGAGGCAAGAGCCTATTTAATACATGCCTTAGAGTTACAAACTAGAAGATCAATACTCCCGATTAGGAGATTGTAATATTAAAATAATATCCCATATAAAAATGCATAACCTAATATTGTAATAAATCTTATCCTAACATTCCTCCCTTATTGCATTATATGGGATAGAAAATATTAGGACCCCCCATTAATTTAGAGGAATTAAATCACTTGGCTCTTGGCTCTAGCTCATGCTTGGGTAAACACCTCTGAGTTTGCTTGTGGGTCTACTACCTCTGTGTCTACCATTGGGTCAACCTCTAGGTCAACCACTAGGTATGCCTCTACATCTACTACCTCCGGGTCTGCATCTAAGTCTATTGCCTTTGGGTCTGCCACTATATCTATTGCCTCTAAATCTGCTGCCACTAGGTTTGCCTACCTCTAGGTCTACTACCTCTAGGTCAGCCAAGTATATCAAGTACACTTAGCAATAGTGGGATTGGCCTCACTTTGCTTCTTCAACAAGTGCCTTGATGGTATCCTTCTCATCCTATCGGATTGCATAGATAACCAGTCACTACATGCCAGGTGTAATAGAGTAGATTATTGTGTATGAAGTTCACTCTCTTGTCTCATGTGTACTATAAATCTATATCCCCCCTCAAGGTGAACTCATCATTTGCATTATTGTGAAGGTGTCAGATTTCGCACTGCCATCGCTCCTTTTCCTCAGGCGGCTCCGCCGCTCGGCTACTCTCCGCCCGGCTCGGTGTCAATCGACGCCTTTCTACTCTGCTCGTCGCCGCCAGTCGGCTCCTCTCTGCCACGCAGCGACCACTGTCCGCCTCTCCAAATGTGGGCTATGAAACAGGTGGCAATGAATGCCATGTGGCAAGCCGTGATTCGTCTGTGTGTCTGAGTGTTGCAGATCCCGCTCCTCGAGATTCGTGCCACTGCAAACAGTCCTTCACCAAAGAGCATGTAGGGTCGAATCGAAGTGGATGTCGCGTTCAAGCTCGGCTGCAAGAGATTGTCGCGGTGTCCGTGTTGATGGCAGATCAAGGTCAGCACAAGGTCATATCTACCGCGATCGTGCACCAAGTCTGCTCCGATCGAGTCTGCGCCAGCTGAATCACGACCTAGTCAGGTGTCGAGCCGAGCGGAACGTGCAACAGAATCATTGGAGTCACGCCGCAAAATGATCGCCAACAAGAGGGCCTCGTGAGCCATGCAAGTATAGGTCGCCAACAGGGCGCCTCGGGATCCGTGCAGGGTCCAAGAAGGGTGGAACGAGCAGAGCTCGTGTTAAGCCACCCAGCGAGGATACCAATGTAGTTAGAATACTGCAATAATTTACCACCATAACAAAATAATAATATTCCAACATTAGGTTTGATAATAAAAATCAAACCTATTTATAAAATACAAAATAGCCTTTGCAACGGAGTTAGCGTGGAAAGTGCTAACTATCCAACAGAAGGAATATGCCATCTACCCTAGCTAAAATATCTCAGGATATTTTAGCATTTAACCACAGTTAATCTAGGATGTATTTTACTATGGTAAATAACTCCTATGGTAGAAAAGTAAATGTAATAACTCTATGTAGTGTAATGCAATACACTACCTATTTTACCCTAACAAATACACATTCCAACTCCTAATTGTGCTCCATGCAAGAGAACATAATAAGGTGTATCCCTATTTTAATGTTCTATAGTTAAAATTTTAATTTTTAACTATAAAACCATAAGCAATTTTTGTTAGAATAATTGTTTTTGGAAAAAAAATTAATGCCTCCTCTTTTCTTAAGCTCTTATTTAAATCAAGTGCTTTAAAAAAAAAACTTCAAAAAAATAATTGCCTTTCAAAATAAAAAATGTTGGCCAATAGATTTGAACCTAATTCTTAAACCCTAACCACCACGTGTTGCCCGACAAGTCGCAACCCAACTTTGGGTTTTGTATTACACGCTTTAACTCCTTAATGGCTTCTCAACCCACATTTAGCCTTGCCTCCACCTTCACCACAACAAAGCCCTTGTCAAACTAAAGTTGTAGCCACATGGAACTATTTGTGACGGCTAGGGTTTTAGTGCTCCTTCGTCGACAAGGAGCCCAACTGCTCACATCCTGTGATTTTTGCTCTCGTTGGCACCCCTAGCTGCTAAGCTGACTTATTTTTTCTTTTTTGGTGGATTGCTCCTCAACTCTACGTGCTTTGACTTCGCCACTGCAACGCACACCTATGCGTTATGTCAAGTTCCTACAGAGGTCAATGATCTACTGACAAATCATACCAATCAAATCACTCTGTCAACGTGGATCTCATTCTTAATAAGTCGAGCCTCACAGGCCTCAACCATTGTGCTCTCTCCTTCGCTTCACAGATGTGCGCCACTATTGCCACTTCCACAACACCACCACAAAGCCCCCTTGTATGAGCCAAAGCCCACAAGCATCACATAGTCTTGCCTGTAGCATCATCACGAGAGCCCGTTGAGGTTGAGATGGCCCCAGTCAATCACTGTGGTGGCACGATAGTCCCTGACATGGGTGTTGTGGGCCCAAACAATCCCCTTTCTATCAGGCCTGTTATCTACCAACAATGCCAACATGTCCATCATGTGGTGGTCCCACACATTCCATGAGGACACTTCGCCCTCCTCCTCGTCGAAGAGGCCTAGTAGTACTTCTTAGCGTTGTGCACAATCTTGGCGTTTTGGAAAATGTCAAGGCAGTACCTCAACAACACCACTAGCATGCAAAGTGTTTCCTCTCGGCAACCCTAGGGCCTCCACCAACAACCGTATTCAGTAGTTTTCATTACATATGGAGGAATCGACTACAATGGGTTTTTCTTCTACTAGCATTTGTGTTTCTTTCATAGCAACTCTAACACCAATGAGTCCACGACCTCTAATTTTCTACATCTAAACGCCTGCACAACCTACTTTTGTGGTTCTCCACGTCTATGGTTCCGTTCTCAACCTCTGCAAATGTCTTCGTCTCCTCATTGTAATTCATCTGCTCAAATTTGCAACTCTGCATATGTCGATCGCTGGTGTCGCTTATTGGGCTCCTCTCACCGATAAGAAGTTTTGAATCAGTGAAGGCGCCTATTGATTGCGATGTTGCAACAGTCTTTGATGTTGACTCTCTCCCAGTTCGCCCCCTAAAGCGTGAGCACAATCTACGTCTCACTTCAGCTTTGGGCAGATTCAGCCAAAGGAGGCATTTTTTAAGATCTTGGTCGCTTTTGTAGCATCGAGCCAAAACACAAATCTAACCTGATAATCGTCGTCGAAATTAGCTTTGATCAAGTACATCGACTAGAGAGTGCTTCTCTGTCGACCAGATCCTGCCTTGACTCCTCAAACTTGACTTGACCACATTCAATATTTTGTCGATTGCAAGGACAGCAATAGACCATTCAGCATAGGGACAAATTAGGCTTCTAAACGAGAGAACAAGAGCTTCTTAGGTATGGAGTGAGGGGGATAGGAGAATCGCCAAAGAGGCAATTCCCCCCTCAAACTTCAAGCAGGAAAGATCTTGCTCAAATGCCAATGATGCAAATCAGCAATATTATTGATAAGGCAATAGCCTTTTTAATACATACCTTAAGTTACAAACTGGAAGATCGATACTCTCGATTAGGAGATCGTTAGATGCAATAAATATTAAAATAATATCCCATCTAAAGATACATGACCTAATAATGTAATAAATCTTATCCTAACAAAGGCATGGCACAAGCACAATGAGAGTTAGCTAGGGCAACGGGCAAAGGCAATGCAAGACGCTAGATAAATTAGTTGACTATTGTAGTGGGCCTATTGAGCCATTTTGACACATTTTGTAACTTTTTATATCATAAGCAACACAAGAATATTTGGATGCATTAAAATTTATTTAATTGAAGTGTGTTTTGTCACTTTCATGTGTAGTTTAAGGTTGTATCACTTACAATATTAATTTTGGTTTTTTTTTATGTAAATTAATTGTGATATGCATGAAAAAAAAAAACTTTCCAAATGAAAAACTGCATTTTTTTGCCACATCCAAACGTGGTCATCAAACTCATGGGAATGCGTGTGCATACCATGAAATCATATCATTGCCTGCCTCCCCTCCAATAATCATAACCCATACTAAAGCATTTATCTGCAGCTGAGCTTTGTACTCTGAGTATAGCTTAGCATTCAGGCCCCAAAGCTCACATGCTCAAAATCAGAAAAGAATGTAAGAACAGAACAGCACAACCAATAAGTGCAGTTCTTTTGCTGAATACCCTAAGCCCCTAAAGAGCATCCACAACTTGACTCTAACAGACATGAATTTGAAGCCACGTCACTCTTCAAGGTTATATAATTCTAAAACTCCTGACTATGGCCCTGGCCAGAATATTAGATAGATGAAAACATATTACTTTAAAATCACACAATAAGGCCATGTTCTTCTTAATGTTTTTCTTTCTATTGTGTCTTAGTTTGCATGTTTTGCTGACTAGATTACAGCTATCAGTTATGGAGCAGATGAAATAAATTGTGCAAATACTAATAGTAATTTTATTATCTTTTAAAGGTGCAGTTTTGTTCAGTTACAATTTGCATTAGGTTCATCTTGATTCAATTGTGTGATAAATTTTGCTCTTGATGTTTCAGGTGATTGAGCTCCCTCACCCCTCATCAGATAGCAAACTAATTCAAAGAAATTGCATCAAATGCAGCATAATAAATATGTTATCAAATATAACTAAAAAGAATAATTACCTGTTTGAGCCAAGGACAATAATAATTAAATAGATAAGCAACAATTAAGCCTTATCAGATACGGCTTCGGCGGTTAGGTTTATACGGGCCAGTGGCCATTTGTCCTGGTGTTTCTGAACGCCACCATTGGTCTATCGGAATTACTCGTGCAAGCTTTCCATTGCTCAACTCTGCTAGGGTTTGGGATCCAGAGATATTTTGGGGCGCCATTGTTTGCTGAAACGGAGATTGTGGTGCTATTGCTTCGGCTTCTGGTGAACCGGCAGAGTGGCTGCCAACTTTTGAATGTGAAGCAGGGAAGGTTTGTGAATTATCATAGTTATTTTAAGCGCAGCTTTCTTCTGTGTTCAACACAAAAGGATAAGGGAAGTCTGCACTCCAGGGCCGATATAATCATTTTTTAAATGGTCAGGATAGCAAGTCTCTATATTTTTAACCGTTGAAAGCCCGTGGACTGTAGCACCCGCCACTGTAGAAGCCTGCGATCTGTAGCAGCCGCCACTGTAGCAGCCCGTGCACTGTAGCGACCGCAGAAATTTTGGCCCTAATAATAAAAAAAAAAAAATGGCAGATTTTGGAGGCAGCAAGTTGTGACGGATGGAGCAGCAAGGAGGAGGAGCGGGAGGTCTAGGGGCGACAAACCCTAGGTGTGGGGCTTCGGAGGGCAGATCAGCAGACGCGGCAGGTGGGGGATCTGGTGAGATAGCAGGCCCCCAGGCGGAGGATGTGGACAAGGAAGTTCTATTGGAACCGGTCCAAGGGCGTTGGGCGGATGCGGTTGAAGATATCTCTGAGGGGGACCAGGACTCTGTGCGTCAGGATCAAAGGAAGACCCAGGAAGGAGACAAAGAGAAACCTGGCAACTGGAGACCTTCATATCTTAATGCTCTTCGCGGGAAGCAAAAATTATCCGACTCTTGTTTTAATCTAAAATCTGTCAATGGTAGGTTGCACGTCCCGGATACCTTAGCTCAGCATGTGGCTATGGAGGGCAGAACATCTCTGGTGGCAAAATTTATGGGGGTGAGGCCGGACTTGGAAGTCATAAGGAGATGGGCCGTCCAAAAATGGCAGCCAAGGGCCGGTATGATGATTAAGGCTTTACCCAAGAGTTTTCTTTTGGTGACATTTCAATGTGAACAGGACATGGAAAGGACTCTTCAAGGAGGTCCTTGGTTTTTTGGGAAAAGGGGCTTGTATCTGAAGCGTTGGTCCCCCGATTTCAACCCCCAGACTCAGGTGCTGGATTTGGCTCCGATTTGGGTTAAGATGCCGGGATTACCTCTGCTTTTCTGGAATGAACAAATCTTGGCTGGGATAGCTACAGAGATTGGGGAACTAATAGCTATTGATCCTGCAACCTTGAGCAAATCAAGACTCCTTTCTGCTCGCATGTGTGTGTTGGCGGACCTGAGTAAAGAGCTCCCTAAATCCATTATATTGTCGTCTATGTTTGGCCTTCATACTCAGGTCTTTGAATATGAAAATATGTCTTTTAAGTGTAGTGTTTGCGGGAAGGTAGGGCACCAGGGTATCCACTGCATTTCCAAGAACCAGCCCCCACTCCAAAATACTGCTCCTCAAACCCAGAATAATATCCCTCCCCCGCAGATCTCCATTCCTACCCAACATGGGCCTCAAGGACGTGGAGCTCGAAATCCGAATATCAGAGACCCTGTTCGCCCTATTGTAAGCAAGAGGCAACGTTATAACCCTCCTCCAAAAAATACCTATGCCCCGAAACCCTCTCACAGGGGAGCTGGTCCCTTTGATGGGAACCCTCAAGCTCAACCTGCTCCTAAGATGATACAGCAAGCCTCAGAGCCAAATCACAAAGGAAAGAACCCCATAGATCAACGCCCTGGGGCAAGTAAGTTTGATTGGGTAATACGGGAGACCTATGGAGGCTCGGTGGAAGTGGTCCCATGTACTGCAGAGGAATTTATGGGAAGAAATTCCAAGGAGATCAACATCCCAGTGGAGAACAGTTTTGATGCATTAAATCATCTGAAGGGAGATCAGATGGATAGCCAAGAAGTGGAATCCGAGGTAGAGGAGACTCAAGAGAAGGATTTAGAGGAGCAAAATCGAGAGGAAGGAGCAGGAAACTAATAATACGAGCAAGGATACTCGGGAGGAAGAGGTGAACCACCAAGATCAGTGTAACCCCAAAGCAGGGAAAAAAGAATCTACTAATCAAGAAGCTAAGAGCACGAAATCATCTCCACTGTCAGAAAGACCAGTTAACCTGGAAAGCCAGATTGTTACCCCAAAGACCAAGACTGACCTATCCAAGATGGTTACTAGAAGCCAAGTGAATCCCAAGGAACCCCAGCCTAGAGCGGATGTATGGGGATATGGTTCGGTAGGAAGAGGGAAACCTAGCAATGCTGCCTTAAGGCAGAAAGAAGCAGAGCGAGGAGTGGCTGATGGCACTCAAGCAGTATTGCTCTTTGGGGCGAAGGCTCGAGGATCCAAAGCCCATAAATGAAGATTCTTTCATGGAATATACGCGGGAGTAATCCTGCAAAAATAAGAGCTTTGTATGCTCTTAGACAAGAACACAAACCGGATATGATTTTACTTGCAAGAAACTAAAATGGAGGAGAGTAGAGTTATTCCTTTTAAGAATAGGACTTGGCGAGAAGCTGAAGTAGTAGGCCAAGAGGCCACTGGAACAGCAGGAGGGTTGTTGGTTATGTGGAACAAGAATGTGATTGATAGTAGAGTGATTCTGATGTCTAGTTGGTTTATTTGTCTCTTATGTGTGGATAAAACCACGCAGGAAGAGTGGATCTTAACGAATGTATATGCTCCGGTTAGACAAGGACTGAGAAGGGTTCTTTGGAGTCAGCTAGCTGAATTGAGGGAGACGGTCCCCAACTACCCTTGGATTGTGGCGGGGGATTTCAATTGCTATCTTAATCCTGCAGATAAATTGGGGGGCTCTCAAAGAATAACTGCTGATATCTATGAGTTTAGAGATTTTGTTGAGCAACATGAGCTGATGGATGTGGACCTGCGTAGATTCTCCTATACATGGTCTAACAAAAGACTGAAGGAAAACCAAATTCAGATCAGATTAGATAGGTTTCTTCTTTCTCAAGAATGCCTGGAGAGGTTTGGGGACTCTTCATTAACGACACTCCCAAGAATCGGGTCTGATCACAACCCAATTCTGTGGGAAACAGGGGAGGACTCTAAGAAAAGATACATCAGACCCTTTCGATTCGAACTTATGTGGTTCCAACATCAGGATCTCAAGGATCTGGTTGCCCAATGGTGGGACAAAAAGTATAATGGTTCGAAATTGGCCCAAGTGGCATGTAAACTAAGGAATGTGAAGGCTAACATTAGAGAGTGGAACAAAACTTCCTTTGGCAATATTTTTGTTAAAAAGGCAGAACTAAAAGACAAGATCAATGAACTACAGGAGAAGCTGAAGTCAGAGCAGCTTACAGAGGATCTGAGAAACCAGGAGAGGGAGTTGTTAGCCGAATACCACACGGTGCTAGGATTTGAAGAAACCTTCTGGAGGCAGAAATCCAGACTGCGTTGGTTAAAGGAGGGTGACAGAAATACAAAGTTCTTCCATGTCTCTACTCTTCGCCACAGGAGTTCTAACAAAATTAAGGAGATCAAGATGGCCGATGGGTCTAACACCAAAGATATGGAAGACATAAGGAGGGAAGCGGTTGAGTACTTTAAATCGTTGCTAGAAGATGTAAATCCAACTATTGAAGAAGAGGACTCTCTGTTGGCGGCCATTCCTCCCCTCGTAACTGAGAATCTTAATGGATTCTTACTTAGTCCTTTCACAAAGGAGGAAATCAAGAAGGTGGTTTTTAACATGGATGGTAACAACTCCCAAGACCGGATGGCTTCCCCGCAGCTTTCTTTCAGAAGTTTTGGGATATCCTAGGCAATGATGTAGTGGAAGCTATAATTGAGGCTCAAAAGGACATGGAAATCCCAGAAGGAGTTAATGCTACATTTTTAGTCCTCATCCCTAAACTAGTGGGAGCAATGGAATTTTCCAGTTTTCGCCCTATCAGTTTATGTAACACTCTGATGAAGATTCTCACAAAAACAATCGCCAATAGGCTGAAGGTTATCCTTCCTTTCATCATTGATATGAACCAAGGAGGCTTTGTGAAAGGGCGACAAATACTGGATGGTATCATCACAATTCATGAGGTTATTCATTCAATGGTGGCTAGTAAGGAAGCAGGTATGTTACTAAAGCTTGATATGAATAAAGCCTACGACCGGGTCTCATGGCGGTTCCTCACCAAGATTTTGGGTAAGTTTGGTTTCTGTCCCCAATGGATTAAGTTGATTTTTAGTTGTATCTCTACTACAAGATTTTTTGTCATGGTGAATGGGTCACCCTCCGGTTACTTTAAGAGTGAAAGGGGGTTGCGACAAGGAGATCCTTTGTCTCCTTACTTGTTTATTATTTTAGCGGAAGCATTGGGTAGGAACATTTCAACAGCGGTGGCAGATGGTCGATTGGAAGGTTTCAAACCTGCCTCAACAGCAGAGCCAGTGTCTCACCAACAGTTTGTGGATGATACGATCATTGTGTCCAAAGCCTCGGTGCCTCAGGCTAGGAATCTAAAGAGAATTCTAACCAAGTATGATACGAAAGCAAGACAATACATAAACTATAAGAAGAGTAGCATCTATTTCTTTAACACGCCTGGTGGGAGGGAGGAAAGAATTGCTAACCTCTTCGGTTGTGGAAAGGAGCTTCTACCAACGACTTATCTAGGCATGCCTATGTTCGAAGGAAGAATGAAGGCTACATTGTGGAACTCAGTCATTGACAGGATCTCCAAAAAATTAGCAGGATGGAAGGGCAGCCTTCTCAGCTCCGCAAGAAAAGCCTTATTAGTTCAAACTACTTTACAGAGCATTCCAATTTACTGCATGTCTCTATTTAGAATGCCTGCAAAGGTCCGAGCTACTTTGGAGCAAATTCAACGCAACTTCTTGTGGTCAGGTTCAGAGGAGAGAAAGAGAATTTCGTTGGTAGCATGGAATCAGGTGTGTGCAAGCAAAGATCAGGGGGGCCTGGGGCTAAAGAGAATGAAAGAAATGAATCAAGCTCTGATTGGCAAACAGGTATGGAGATTTATCAATAATGATCAATTGGGATGGGTAAAACTTCTTAAGGCAAAATATATCAGAAATAATCAGGACTTCCTGAAAGCTGATAATCTCCCTAGAGGATCCTATTTCTGGAATTGTTTGCTCGAATGTCGGGAGGTAGTCAGGAAAGGCATCGGATGGAGAATTGGTAATGGAAGACAAGTGGACTTTTGGCAAGACCCGTGGTTGGAAGAGGCCCCTCTGAAAGATAACTTAGACCTTCAGGTCCTCCAACATAAACTTTCGAAGGAAATGGGAGGAAAAGTAGGGGATTTTATTGTCGTAGCACAGGAAACTTCCTCTTGGAAGAAAATCACAGTTCATAATCTGTCAGAGCAAGAGAAGGTGGCCCTAACCAAACTCAATGATGCTTTAAGGGTGTTCCCGATCATTCCTGGGGAAGGAAGAGACAAGGCGATTTGGGGCAAAACTACAAGTGGGATCTATTCAAGTAAAATTGCCTATAAGTTAATCCACTCAGGATTCAATGGCTGGACTCCGACTTCTATTATTTGGTTAAATAATTTAACCCCAAAAATTGCTTTCTTCTTTTGGTTGGCAGTTCAAAATAAGATTCTGACAACAGATAATCTGCAAAGGAGAGGTTTCCAATTCATCAATCGATGTATCTTGTGTGAGAAAGCGATAGAATCTGTAAGTCATATATTTCTTACTTGTGAATTTTCTTGTACAGTCTTCCAAATGATCCTGTCCAAATTTCATATAGATTGGGTCTGCCCAAATAGCATGTCTGACTTCTGCATACAATGGGCTTCCCCCTTCCGGGCGAAACTTTTGACTTGGCTCTGGAAGCTCAGCTTACCCCATTTTTTATGGGGGATATGGAATGAGAGAAATAAGAGAGTATTTAAAGGACGTAAGAAAGATCCCAGGTTATGTGGTAATAAAATAATCAGAGCTTTGAAAGAAAACTGGAAAACTTTCTACTTCAAAAATGAGACCATGTCTCTAAGGGAAAGGAGGATTTTGCGGAACTGGGGAGAGGAACTTCCAGACCTAGACATTACAACCAACCCACGGGATGGTGTCAAGTGGATACCCCCACACAAAAGTGGGTTAAGTTTAATTTTGACGGGGCAGCCAAAGGAAATCCGAGGGCTGCAGGAGCAGGAGGAGTTCTGAGAAATGAGGAAGGAAAAGTGGTCCTTGCCTTTGCAGAGCCTTTGGGAACTCAAACAAATCATTTTGCAGAAGCCCGAGCCTGCATGCAGGCAATGAGAATTGCCAGATTTGAGGGTTATAAGGAAGTTATCTTTGAAGGGGATTCGCTTAATATAATCAAGGCAATTAAGGAGGATAAAGACCCCAGTTGGACCATCTTGGAGCTTATCCTAGAAGCAAAGATTCATAAATCTCATTTGGTTAATGCCCGAATCCAACACACCTTCAGAGAAGGGAACCAAGCGGCGGATCTAATGGCAAATATTGCAGTTTCTGTTGGGGAGATGCAAATTTGGAAGGATAACTTCCCTCAAGAACTATTGGTGTTGGCTTCTAGAGAAGAGCTAAGATCAAACATGTTAGAGCATCAAGAGATCAGAGGGGTTGATGATGAGTAATCCGACAGATGGAATTAGGCAGAGGTACAAAAGGCATCCCATTTGTTGGGGCCTGGGAGGTGACAAGTGTACAGTACAACAGCCTAGTGGTATTAGTAAGTGCTAGGTGTTGTTTGGTTTTTGTTTTATCCTGAATAGTCAAGCGACAAGTATAGGACTGTGGACTCTAAGTATGGCTTAATGTGGGTCTTAGATAGATCCATTTTGTATTTTGATTATACGGGCTTGATGCTAGAACCAGCCCATTTTGACTATGTAAAAGGTTTGTGGACCTTATAACCACCTCTACCTTATACCAAAAAAAATTAAGCCTTATCAGATAAAATCTAATTAAGCGTAACACAAGTACCATCATTACATGGTAAAAACAACCTCCAACTATGAAATGAAATGAAAGATTTTAATTACGTCTGCGAGACCCAAACATGGCCTATGGGGGCCCCAAAAATGGAAACATAGTTATTCAAATCATATGACCATTAATATCCTTGAGAAGGCTGTTCCTTCTCCTGCTGATTAGGGTTAGCAACTCCCCAACTTTTTTTATTTTACTGTCTTCAAATAACTCTATCATAGACCCTTTTCCGAGCGTTTCTTTGTATGGATGTCCGAAAAACTCGGGCATTCATAGATGAAATGTTCCTTTATCTCTATTGCCCATGTGCTGCATAGAGTACATATCCTTTCTTCCCATTGTTCCTTGGCCATTGTCCATCTCCCTGTTTCACATCTAAGCCTATGAGAGCTAGTCCTTATTGCAGCAACGAGGATATTTTTCCCTCCACTTGATTTCAGCGCCTATATATGTTTTTTCCTTGTGGTCATACGTTGGGTTAAACTTTGCAATATAGTATTGTCTTTTCTTGCTTGCATTTTTCCACATTCCACTTCTAAACTTTTTGTTCACATAGTTTTTTATGTCTTTATTGAAATGGCTCAAGGTTTACAGCAGATGCAATTCAACATTACTTCTCGAATTTACAATGTTTATACTTGCAGTAACTCAGAGTTTACAATGCATCAAGAGTTTTTTCCATGCACTTCTATGGTACACGCATTGTATGGTACACACATTGAACACCTATGTAACCTTCAATTTTTACAACCTCAGGTTTAGATAAATCAGCTGGGCTCAATCTACCATGAGCTTTGGCAAAGGGTCCAAACACAGAGATCCAAAGCACAAATAATACATATAAGGTAGATTGAAAACTTTCCTTTTCTAGTAGGGCATATAGGTTAATAGGAGTGGGAGATCAGATCTAAAATGGAAGAAACTGAAGCCTAGATGAAATAAGTTGAATTTTGATGAGGCTTTGAACATCAACCAAGGAAAGGCAAGTGGGGTGGTGTTTTTTGGACTTCAGACAACTCCTCTTAGTAAATGTAGAGGCATATAGTAGCCAAATGAATAACTTCACAACGCTAAAGGCAATGGTAAAAGGGGTTCAAATTGGAAACCAAAAGAGATGAAAGAGTGAAAAAAACAGGATGACTTGGTCATTATTATCAATGCTTTAAATAAAGGATCATATACTGATTTACAAAATAACATAGTAAAAAAAGACACAGGAACTATATGCTAAGATTTTGCTGGCTGGTAGTTTAAGAACATGCATCGCAGAGGAAATAAAGTTGTCAATCACATGGCAAATATCAGTGTCTACTTAGGATCAAGCTCTCCATTAAATCAGGGGGAGTGTTTTTAATATTTTCACGGTCTAACAAGCACAAATGAAGTCTGCCAGAAATGTTAAGGCATTTAGACTGGGCAAAGAATGCCTAGGACACTTCTGAGAAACTCCAACTGGAAGAGCTTGTACAGAGGACCCGAAGGAGTTCTAGGATATAGCCAAATAAGGCACAATATCTTCAACATTTTTTCTCAAGCGAAAAATAGCTTCTAGTAAGATATTAACAATTTTTTTCAGGCGAAAAATAGCTTCTAGTAAGATATTAACAATTTTTTTCAGGTGAAAAATAGCTTCTAGTAAGTTGGTAACAGTTAATGTGAAAATGGAGATAACTTAATTTGGAAGAACTTTTCATAGACACAAAGCTCGAGTAGCTTACAGAAAATTACCATAGAACAAGATGGCATGGCTTCTGGTAGAAGTCACCAAGAAATGCTGGTTCAAGCTGCCCACAGGACATGATTCTTCCTGTATATGGTTAGTCAAAGGATGGAGTTGATTTCAAGCAGGATGTAAATCAGCAAACCATGCCGAA
Organism: Wollemia nobilis; assembly: GCA_028583015.1. NCBI lineage: Eukaryota > Viridiplantae > Streptophyta > Pinopsida > Araucariales > Araucariaceae > Wollemia > Wollemia nobilis. The sequence goes on along the minus strand of JAQPPZ010000380.1, from coordinate 5,759,935 downwards.
CAAGGAGGATGCACCTTATGATGGGGCAAGAAAATCTCTCGAGCTATGCTGCTCTGCCTAGAAAGCTTGACTCTTCTTTCAAAACAAAGGAAACAAAACAGAACATCTGCATCTGTGCCAGTCTCCTGTCAAAGAAGACTCGAGCTTTCTAGGCAGAGCAGCATAGCTCGAGAGATTTTCTTGCCCCATAATAAGGTGCCCAATATTTTGTTTTGAACTTGGCAAAAACTTGACAAAAACAAATTTATATAAAATATTAAATAATTAACTTCAAAAAATGTAAAGAACTTGTAGAATGCATAAGAAAATAATTTACAGCATTCTGAAGTCAATTTTCTATTAGATTTTGATATAAAAGCGTATCATGCACATCATATGATCACATAAAATTAGCAGGTCCCAAGCTCAAGACGTATAGAGAGGGTTTCAAGTCTTTGGGTTCAGGGTACAACGTTTCTGCCAATTTTGCAGATTGCTCTCGAAATCATGGTTCCAAGAAACAAGAAACGTGACCGCAACAGCAACAGCAACGCGACAAAAAATTGTCGAAATCCCAAATGTCGACTAGATTCCTTCTATGCTGCCGCATTAATTAGCTAGCAGAAGCTTAAGTAGGACAGATTTGACCTTGTTGAGCAATGACCAAGATAACAGTTATGCCATGACAGTTGAAAAGCCACAGTGCAGCAGCGAGAGGTGCTTATTATTATCTTCTCGTTTCTTACAACTAGACTCAAAAGACTTAAACTGTTTCTTACAGATAGACTCAGAAGACTCGACTAGAAGAGCTCCTCGTCCCGCTTAATGTTTAATTCTTCGCTCTTCAAGTACTTCAAGAGTTCTTGCCAAGTTCTAGAACTAAGGTTGATAACGACTCTGACCTGTGATGTTTAGTGGTGACAATATAGTATATGGTCAAAGACTATACAATGGATCCTTTAGTTATGCCGATCAATTGACGTTTTAAAAAAGATGGTGTGGCTGGAAATGGCATCAGATCCCGTCTCTGTTATTGCAACTGTTGTTATATCAATTATGTTTCTAACTTCCCCTGCTTGTTATTAAGCTATCCAGTTCTTATTCTCATTAGCAATATTTAGTATATTTAGTAAAAGTTGCTATCTGTGGGCAAGCTATATAGTTACTTCACATGCCTAACTCTAGAGAAGGATTCCTGAACTGGTACTGAGCTTCAGTGGTAGAAGGACTCTACCCAACCCTACCAAAAAATGCATGAAGTTTCTTTCTAAACTCATTCGATTTCCTTAGTACCCCCTGCTCAGATGAATTGGCCAGGTTCAATTTACCATAAGCTTCATCCAAGGGTCTAAACCCCGAAAAATATTAAAAAAACAAACGAAAAACAGTATACATACAGGGAAGGTAGAACTTCGTCTAACATATGCTAAGTAAACATTTTAGCTAGGCTGCGACATAAAAATCATATTTTACCTTAATCATCTCCACTCAATCAAACCAAAAAAAGCAGGTAGCTCATTTTTTTATTCCCTTGAAACAAAAAATGCAATTCAAGCCCATCAGATTTACCACTTCAACCAACTCTTCGTCCACTTTAAAAAAATATATAAGTAAAAACCAACTCAACTGCAAACTGGGGTTTAAAATGCATCTAAGGTTTTGAAAGAAAGGAAGCACCTTCTATCATCGGGAAACCCTCCTCTCGGACTGCCGCGACGGCCGTCATAGATTTCGTCTCTGCGAGACCTTTTGTAAGGAGGAGAGCGCCTCGAAGGAGGCGAGTGGCGGCGGTCGCGTGCGACGTACGGCGGAGGGCTGGGGCTGTGCCTGCGCTTATAGCCATAATCGCCCCCTCCTCTGCGTGGCGCCCTTTCGTCTCTCTCATCCCTTCTTTCCCTGGAATCCCTGTCCCGCTTGCGGTCCTCTGGGGGCTTCTCCTTTTCTTTACGCTCCGATGGGCGGTCCCTGCGCCGATCTAGGGCTTCCGTCGCCGGAATGTCCATCACCTCCGTCATGGCTGAAGGCGGGCCCCCAAACCCTAACACGGAAATTTAGTCCAGTGTCGAGGTCTCGATATCGACTCCTGCTGATGGCGCTTCTTCTCCTTGTTCTTGTTTTGGCCTGCGTGCGGAAAACCTAGCGGAGGATCGAATTCTGGAACAAGCCGAAAATAGAATCAGAATAAATTATCGCGCTCACCAAGTGCCCACAGAGCGATTTCCCCTACTTATAATTGCCCCTCCTGTTTTGATTCGAGGTCTCCTTCCGTTGGAAAACAGAGAAGAATTCGATGACTCGAGACTTAATGGAAGACCGAAATTCACACCAATCGCGTTTAAATACAATATAAAATTTTGTGCAATGCCTCTAAAGCCCTAATAATAAGATAGGTGAGGTCTAAGAATGATACAAATTAATATTAAAAAATGGATGAGATCAGATTTAATATTAAGTTGAAAACAAACAAGACATAAATGTGGGACCTTAATAGGAAAGGTGGAATGGTAGAAATGATACAAATTTATTATTTTAAAGGTAGATAAGATCAAATTTAATTCTCTTTATTTCAGTGGGGAGTTAAGTTTTGGGGTTCATTTTTTTTTTTTTTTTTTTTAATTCAAGAATTATATCATTATGTGTTTATGTGCTATATGTTAAAAAAACAAATTCCTTTATAACTTATTAAAAAAATAATTGAAAAACATGATTTGAAAGGTTCTTATGCAGGTTAAGGTGCTCTAAGCTAGGGTGAAACTTAAGGAAGGTCTATGGTCCCATAGATTGTATTGTAGTTGAGGTCTAATAAATAAAATTATTTTGTTTAAAAAACAATGATTTATTGTTAAATATTATTTTTTTTAAATAAATTTAAATATAAAATTTATTAATTATTAAATTAAATATATAATTAATTTATAAAATATATTAAATTATTTTTATTTATATAATTTGAATGGATTTGATAGTTAAGGATTTTTAAAATTTTGAATATGGTATTTAAGGTTTCAGTTAAAAAAACATAGTTATGAATAATCAATTGTTTTATATGGTTTATGGTTAACTTTAAAAATATTTTTTATAAAAACTATATTTAATTAATTTTAAAGTTAAAAAACTTATGTAAAATTTATTTACTAAAGTTGTATAAGGATTAAGATTTACTATCAAGTGGTATTAGTTTAACTAGTTAAATTCCTTAATATTTAAGGAGGAGACTAAGGTTCAAATCTTGCCAAGCGATACATGGATAATATCTAAGGTTTGTGGTTTGGGGTTTACCTTTTCTTCGAGAGGTCTAAGGTTCAAATCGTGGCATGTGTATGTAATTATGTGTTAAATTCCCTATTGATAAGCTCAGCTCTCCTCCTTATGCGAGGTCATGGTGGGATGGGAATGCCCAAGGTTCAAATCATGGTATGTGTGTGGTTGTGTGTTAAATTCCCTATTGATAAGCTCAACTCTCCTTATGCAAGATCATGGTGGGATGGGGATGCCCAGCCTTAAGCATCAGAGGTCATGGTGGGATGGGGATGTCCAAGGTTCAAATCACGGTCTGTGTGTGGTTGTGTGTTAAATTCCCTATTGATAAGTTTAACTTTCCTTCTTATGCAAGATCATGGTGGGATGGGGATGCCCAGCCCTGAGCATCAGTCGTAGGGTTTCTCACACTAACCAAATCCAAGATGTAAAATGAGTGGGTTCATCATTAAATGTAAATATGGTTGTGGTAAATAAAAAAATTATTTAATTATATAAATTTATTTTATATATATATATAGTAATACGTTTGATTTTTTTTCGGTTACATAGAAGAGTTGGTCACAACCACACTATTTTTAGTAATTAGCAAGTGCAGGGTTCAAACCACAAGGGCTACTTCCACAAAACCTATTCTGTTATTATTGACCCGACATGAAGGGGACCACCAATCGCTCAGGACTCATACCATCATCGTCAATCTGACGCACACTCAAAGGATTCAAATCATACTACTACCTTTGCAAACACATTACCCCGAGGTTTGAACCTGTGTATCTTCTTCGTAAGTGCTTGGCTAGATAAACACTTACCAATCCACCAAGCCCTCGAGGACTATACTAACACGCTTGATACTCTTGACGTAGTTTGAGTCTGGGTATCTTGAAAGAGAGCCTAAATCCAAATCACTATGTTGCCCCAAGAGGGAAATATAAATAATATGGTTAAATAATTTTCTTTGGGACATCAAATTGTTATGTCTTTGGGCTTTCATTAAGGAGACTCAAGTTCAAATAATAGGAAGGGTGATCCTTATTGTGCTCCCAAATGATAAAAGGTATGGGCCCTTTCAAAAAACCAAATGTACTCTAATAAAAAAAATTGTCTAAATAGTATTTTTTAAGTAGTGTTTAACTTATTAATATATTTTTATGAATACATTTATTTTCAAGAAATTATTGTTCAATAGAGTTAAAGGGTAATTTTTTTTTTTAAATGAACAATATTTTAGGAGCCATATATTTGCATAGAGTTGTATGATTCAAACGATTCTTGTGTCATTTTGTGTAAAATCTCAAAGGTTTTAAATGAGTAGTCATTCATAAGAATCCAAGTAGTATTGAGGGAGATATGACCATGTGAAGACAATCATTTGAAACTAGGGCAACATTAGGGTAATTTTTTCTTGAAAAAAGTCTCAACTTTTAGGAGTCATATCTTTGCAAATGGGTGTCTAATTCAGATGATTCTTCGACCAATCAATCTATGCAAAATTTTAAGAGCTTTAAAATGAGTGGTCATATGAAGGAATCCTAGCAGTATTGACCAAGATATGACCCATCCGGAATAAGGGTAATGATAATTTTTCTAGTCACAAAAGATAAAATTATAAATATTTGTCAACCAAGGTTCATATGATGGGAGGAGCAATGGAAGGCTAGGGCACCAATGAGGTAGGACATTATGTTTGGGCGTAGAATTTTTCAACTAAGTTTCATTTTTCCCTTCATTATCTTATAAGTTTTGCATGCAATTTATTATAGATTTATTTTCAAATATTATAATCACTATAGGATATACTGGTAAATTTTAGTAGATTTTGAGTTATAGTTTCCTTTTCATGAATCGATTTACAACTAAGTTCTTAAAATCATCCTTGGTAAGAAATGTTAGAGATGGTCTCAAATAAAGGGTAATTATTGGTAAATTTAATGGATCATTGGCTAAGGGTGTTAGCCTTGAGAAAATGGATTGATAAGAGTTGAAAGTCTTCAAGAGTGAGTCTATCTTTTCTTCCCTAAGGTTTCTTTCTAGCCATTTTTTGTTTTTAGGAAAGAGATAGAATCCTAAAAGGGGGTCCTTGGTTTATGGGAAGAGCAAGACTCTTCCTTACTAGTATGAAGGCTTTGCACCTAAAAACGTAAATCTATCCCTAGGACCAGTCTGGGTTAGGATGTATGGGTTACCCATTAAATATTGAGAAATGAGTACCTTTAAGGACATAGGCAATATTTTAGGAGAATTCCTTGAGATTTCAAAAATTATAAAAGATGATTTCTTGGCTAATTAGCTTGAATATTGGTTATGGTTCATACAAGTAAACTTTTACAAGAATCAATCATTCTTAAGTATGTGTTTAAGTTGTGGACTCAAACCATGAATTATGAAAACATATATTCTATATGTAGAAGATGTCGTGAGGTGGGTCATATTGAGAGATCATGCCCTAAGAAGAGTCTAGCAAAAACATATGTAGAAAATTGTAAGAGAAACTTATAAATGGATATGGATGAGGATGGTTTTCAACTTCTAAAAAATAGGTCTAGATATATGAAAGTAAATAAATAGTGGAGACCATTAAAAAAGGATATTAGAATAAATTTTATTTTTTTGAGGTTTTAGCCTATGAAAAAAAATCATATTAGAGCTTAAAGGATACGATACAATAGGATCTGAATATTAACAAGGAACCATTTATTCAGTATGATCTTGATTTAGGGAGTAATATTCTCATTAAACCTAAGGAATGTGCCTCATCATATTTTGAATACTCTCTTGAAGTACCATGCACCATTCAGGAGAAGAAAAGTGGTAGAGAAAATTTAGTGTTAGATGTTAATACCTCTACCATTAATAAGGAAATACCAAAAAATTAGTAGGACAAGTCAAGTTATAGTAGTAGAGCTACGAGAAGATAAATCTAATGAAGAGAAAAGTTGTGAAAGAAAACAAAGTAATAGAATAATAAGACATACTCTTGATATAAGCAAGGAAAGAAGAGGAAAACCTTCAAAATATCAAACGAGAGCTAGGGAAGCAAGAGCAAACATAAAGAAAGGAACACAATCTAAGTTGGTCGAACTTCTTTTTACCAGGAATTTAATAGGTTAAGCTAATGTCATTTTGTTTGCTATAGATAAAGGGGTTGTACTTGAGTTCTCCACGTATGACAAAACACATCTCTCTCCTTTGGATCTTGAGATTTTATAAACAGATTCAATTATCATATCAATAGAGTAGTTATAGCTATAAACCTATATTTTTTTCATAAAAAAGTTTGTATTCTTGATTTTTATTTTCTGGATCTTCTTCAATTTTCATTGTAAATACAAATATTATAGAATTTAGCATCCTTATTCTTGAAATTTTCCTATAGTAACCTTCACAATACCAAAACTCCACCTCTACTTTCTACACACTGCATCTTAGTAGAGTAATACTTCCAAAACTTCATGTTATCATATTCTGCCTTATCAAATTTGGACTATTACTTTCCTTCCTAAAGCATAAGTGCAACCATGAGAAATCTAATAAATAGCTTAGGATTCTCAAAATATTGAAAATTCTAATCCATACTTTATCCCATAAACCAACCAATAACTCAAATAATTCATTCAACCATAAGTTCCATCTGATGTCATCTTCTTTTGCTTTAGCATACAAAAACTCTACTTGCTTCACAAAATCATAGTTTGCTTAACTAAAATTGTACTATTAGTTTCCTCTAATGCATTGATCTATAAATGGGTCCCTTGAAATATCTTATATTCCTCTGCAGTATTATTTTGAACTTACTCATTTCAAATTTTTCTTGTCAGCTTCAGCTAAAACTACTTCATCTAACCAAGGAAAATAGATTTTAACTTTGCGATCCTCTATTATAACCCCTCTCTTGGCTAGCCTATTTGCACACTTGTTCCCTTCCCTTGATGTATGTATAAACCTAATTTATTCAAACTTTGTAGTAAGGTCTTGTACTTCTACAATGATATCTTGTATGTTCCATGGAGACTTTGCTTTCCTCAAAATTGTATCTATTACTATTAGTGAATCACCTTCCCTTCATACTCCATTCCATTTCATTTGTTTGCATATTTTTAACCCTTTTAAATTCATCCAAACTTTAGCTCATTATTTGTCTTGAATCCACTACTGAAAGCAAAATGTGATAAAATATATCCCCTATTACTTTTATGTATTCCTCCTCTTTTTGGTCCTGGATTTCTTTTAGATCCATCAAAATTCAATTTGATCAACTCCACTTCCTAAAGTTTCCACTTTATATTCTTTGCCTTCCTTTTGTTTCTCCTATACCCAATATCATAATTCCATTTGATGACTTGACTCCATCTATCAAGGCTCTCTACTTCAAGATTAGGGATTGGATGAGTTAATAGGGTTGGTTTAGACTCCTCTATGGCTAAACAAATATTCATTTTTATTCCATCTGAATTGGCTTCATTTCCTTTAAATATTATTATATTCCTTTCTAGTTACATAGTTCAAAGTATCTTGTCTTTTGATGCATCCCATGTTATCTATAATGTCTCACTTTTAAAAGTACTCTACCAATGCTTTAACCATTCTTCAATTTTATCATTCATCACCTTGCATTTACCAAACATATTAATGATCCATTGTCATAGTTCCTAGACTATTGAGCAATGTCCTAAGATATGGTCTATACTCTTCTCCTTTTTACATAAAACACATTGTGAGGGGTCATGGGAACCCATTTTTATTATGTTATCCTAGGATAAAAATTTCCTAGGACCTACTAACCATACAAACATTTTGACTTTTGGGATGCTCACGCTATCCCAAATATCTCTCCATATTCTTGAAGTATTCCTATTTTGTTGGTGCTTTGCATTATATCTGCTTCTTACTATGTATCCTCCTGAGCTATTCACCTCCCAAATAAACTTATCCTCGAATTTCATCAAATTAATCAATGTTGTTATCTTTATGCTCAACTACCTCCTAGAAATAATGTCCAGTATACATGTAAATTTTCTTTTCATTTGTATCTTCCTTCCTAATCCGTGCACATATTGTTTGAAACCCTATCACCATATTTGTCTTGAATTAATCGCATCCATGGTTTCAAAATTGTATTCAGATTGAGTGGTTTTTTATCCACTAAGTATCCATATAAATAGAAAAAATTTCTCCAATTTCCACTCCCCATATTAGACCTTTGATCACTAGATCAATTTTTTTTTAAAATAATTCTATAGTGTAGAACCATCTGGTAGTGAGAATGTAGTAAATATTAAGCTTGGGTCAATGTACTTACTTAGAATAATTATTGCCCATTGTCTTTGACTCTTTTTATACAATCTCCAAATTACTTTTCCCCTTAGAGCTAAGTTTGCATCCATAAGAACTATTAAACCGAGACCTCTCCTAGTTTTATCACACACCTTGATCTTTCACCAAAGGAAAATTCATTTTATCATGTAATCCTGACCCAAAAAATGACCACATAATATAGATAAAATATTTTTCTACTAATTTTGGCATAATATATAAGGACATATAATATGTTGAAATGGCTTGTAATACTGATTTAATTAGTCAAAATATTCCTACTAATGATAACCATCTACCTTTCCATGTTGATATTTTATTCTAAACTTTACTTAATTGGATTCCACAATTATATCCTTATTCTCCCCTCAAATAAGGGCATCCCTAGATATGTTGTTGGTAAATTTGCCTCCTCCTTTTGAAGTAACTTGTGTATCCATACTCTGATTCTAGATGGAGTGTTTAGGAAGTAAAATTTGGATTTTTTCCTATTAACTTTCTATCCTAATGCTCTTTCAGATTATTTTAATAAGTTATTTGAAGCTCTGGCCTCATTTTTCCCTACCCTACCAAAAAGGGTTGTATCATATACAAATTATTGATGGGTGATGGTGTTGCCTTCTTCAAGTTGTTTCCCAATACCTTTGCCATAATAATGAACAAATATGGTGATAGATGCTTTCCCTGTCTAATACCCCTCTTGGCCTTAAATGATTTTGTTACTAGCTCATTGACCAACATAGAATATGATACTATATAGACATAAAATTTAATCCATATAACTCATTTATTCCCAAATCCAAAATTTTCTAATACTACAAAAAGAAAATTCCATTTAACCTTATGAATTTTTAAGCCTTAATACTACCTTTAATATTACATGTTATGTATCACAAGATCGAATATAATATAGCCATAATATAATAAGGTCAAAATGATAATAATAAGAGTAGAATAATATTAATATGTAAATGAAGGCTTATAATATATCAAATAACATTCAATGCAATAATATGGATGTAAATAGTCTTAATCAACATGTACTAAGCATGTAATACAACTTACAATATTAATTGCTCAAAATGTATGCAATATTTATTTATTATCTTTCTCTTATAAAAGTATATGATAGTAATAACCGTGAATGTATGTTATTATATGTGATCACGATGCGTGCTTATGGAGTATTATCTCCATAATATAACCATAGTAGTGTGACTCTTTGGATAATTGACTATTCCTTTCCATATGCCAAGTCACATGACTCTCGACTTATCTACTTGACACTTGCATACTTGATGAACACTAGACTCTATATTGTATGTACACTTATACATGACTTACACATATATAACTTGCATGCTCTAAACTATAACTTCCATAAGGCACTTGTGCACATATTTACATTACATATGGTTCTCATGCATACAAGACACTTGTGCACATAGATTCAACTTACACTTGTACACTGACTCACATGGCACTCGTGCATTTCTTGCACATTACAACTTTACATGACACTTGTGCATTTCCTACACATTCACATTTACATAAAAGGGAAATATAACTCACACTCTATGACTCAACCCTAATCTATTCTTTATAAATGTACCATGAAGGTACCATGGGGGTATAGTAGCATGTACCAAATAATGTAATATACTCCAACATAACCCTATAATAGGATTTACTCATATCAAGTTTTAAGAACATTGCTCTCCTTTCTAGAAGTTGTTGAATGCATTACTTCATAAGCTACTATGATCCTGTCTAGAAGTTGTCTCCCTTTCACAATTCTTCCTTGCTCTTTTAAAATAATTTTTTCTAATAGTGGTCTTAACCAATTTGCCATAATTTTGGAGATTATCTTATATACCATATTACATAGGCTTATGGGCTTGAATGAATCAAACAATTTTACATTCTTATATTTTGGAATCAAGGTAAGATATGTCGTATTTATTTTATAAGGTATAAATTGTTTTATCCTAGAATGTTTCATCACCACCAATAAAGAATCCTTCACTATTTTATAATTACAATGTTAGAATGTTGCAAAGAGCATTTAGACCTATGGATTTATTCTTATCAAAAGAGAAAAGAGCTAAATGAACTTCTTTCATAGTAATAGGCTCCATCAGTTTGCTATTGTCTCTATTTGTTATAATTGAAGGTACTTCTTGTAGTAGTTTATCATTAAGAACTTCAATCTCCTTTGATCCTAGAATATTTTGGTAAAATAACTTACCTCCTTTTTTATTTTGCTCTAGTCTTCAATACAAACCCCTTCTATTGATTTAATTCTACTAATTTTGGATGTTGATCTCTATACTATTTTTATCTTATGAAAAACTTTATCTTTATCTCCTTTTAACCAAGTTTGTCTCAATTTTAATCTCAAAAATTTACCTTTCATACTCGAAATATTATGATATTCACTAACTTCCTTTCCTCTAAGCTTGGATTATTGTGCTCACCTTTTTGTAATTTTGAAAGTTTCTCTTTCAGTTTTTTTGTCTTCTCAAAAATATTTCCAAAAGTGTTCTTATCCCATTCTTTTAAACTAGATGTCATTGATTTATTTTATTTTGCAAGTGTATACAACCCACCATTTCATGAATTCCAAGTTTGTGCTACCATATCAACAAATTGAGGATGGGATTTCCACATCTACTCATATTTAATTTTTTTAATTAACTTACCATCATTTTAATTCTTATTGGCCAGTGGTCTAAACCAATCCTTGTCAAGGTATTAATTTTAGCACAAGTCCCTCCATCTAGCCAATGATCTGAGAATACACATCTATCTAATTATTGGCTAACAAGTTATGGCCTATCTTGTTGTTGGTCCATGTATAGTTGTCCTCTTCAAATGCAACCTCTCATAGATTATTGTTTTGACTAAAAATTAAAAAATATCTTATACTCCATGTTCTCTTCCTAATTCCCCTAAATTTTTCATCCATATTGGTTATGCCATTAAAATCCCTAATGATCATGAATCGAGTTTCTTGGTCTTTACTTCTCATAAAGGCTTCAAACCCCATCTATACTTTTGATCTACTTGACTAAGTTGTATATCCATAGATATTGATCAGGATAAAATGAATATCTACAAAGCAACATGTGACTATTGAGGCTATTGTAACAACCCACAAAAAACCAACCCAAGAGAGAGTTTTTTTTGCAAGGAAGGTTCACCAAGGTCCCAATATTATTTTTTAGCATTCTCAAGGCTTCACCACATTTGAGTCTAATGTTGCTGCAGACGACACTCAAGTGGACAAGAGTGGCCAACATTTTTTATTTTTGGAGTTCACCTTACTAAACCTCACCGTTTAGAAGGACTTCAAAGTGGTCCCCCCATCTTTCCTATACCATCATCAATATAAAACAAATTGACCATAGCGTAGGGATTATCATTTAAGGCCCATATCACTTTAAGGGGAATGCCAAATCCTTAACCTGACCATAAGTTTGTCTATATAGGTCATTCTAGTGTAAAGCCTTGGTGCTTAGTTACCACACCTCCATGAGATAACTAAGGTCATTACCATTCATTTGGTAATGAGCATGGTTACTTAAACCTTACTGTCTAGGGAAACAACCATAGTTGAATCATGATTGATTTCGTTAACTACATAGTTGTAGAACATCCAATCCTCACCATTCAAGGTGTATCAATTATGAGAATATAGTTATTGCATTCCCACAACTCCTTCCAAATTAATGAGTCCCTAGTTATTACATTCTTGCAACTCCTTCCAGGACTTCTCCCAAGATTAGGTTCAATATTGACTTGAGGGTCCTAAAGAAGGGTATAGATCTTAGCTCAAGAAATCCCTCTCAAGATGCATACTTAACAATTATCATCTAATGTAATTAAGCATTTAAAGTGCTATAATTGAAAATAATGTGTAGAATTATAACACAATGCTAGCTCTATAATAATTAGCTTCAACATATCCACATTAAGCTAATACAAAAAGAAAACAACTAGCTAGATCTTAAAGCATGAGAGGAATAATCACAATGCCAACATTAAGCAACTTACTAAATTCAATCAACCTCATCAAATCTAACTAGCATATAGAATTTCCTTTACTCTACCAAATTGACATCTTTATTTAAAGATAACAAAACAAACTCATCACTTTGTTTACTTCATTGCATAAAATCTAAATATCATCTTGCATTTACAAATAGGCTCAAGCCTTATCAAAAATAAAACAAAGATAGCCAAGTTTTACATTCCAAACTTTATATCTACATAGCAAAATTTTCTTCCCAAAAATATTAGAGCAAGTCCACCCAAGAGCCCTCTACACCATCTTCTTCTTACGATCTTCTTCATGAGGAAGTTTCCCCCAAATTTGAGAAAAACTAAGGGAGCAGGACAACTCTTAATGCAATGCAACTACCATGCTAAATACATAAGACAAAAATCCATGCAAATACAAATAAAATTAAAGCAACCAAGGAGAGAATCCCATACTTCTCTCCCTTTAATAATTTTCCTACCTACTCAAGTCTTAGGAAATCATTAGTCTTTTTCCAAAATCAAGGTTTTTTATTAAAAATAATACCCATATCTTTCATTATTTAACTCTAAGACAATATCACTAATTTTATTTACATAACATTCAAACTCTTCAATCTAATAATACCATGCAACTTACAGAAATTAAATCATTCAAGGAGAGAATCCCATACTTTTCTCCCTCTAATGATTTCCCTACCTACTAAAGTCTTAGGAAATCATTAGAGTCTTTTCCAAATCACGACTCTTTCTTAAAAATAATACCCATATCTTCCATTATTTAACTCTAATAGAAATGACAAGATCACTAACTTTCTTTACATAATATTCAAACTCTTCAATATAATAATGCCATGCAACTTTAAAAATTAAATCATTCAAGGAAATAATCTCATACTTCTCTCCCTCTAATGATTTACCTACCTACTCAAGTCTCAAGAAATCATTAGAGTCTTTTCCAAAATTTAAGGCTTCTTATTTATCTCATAAACAGATACCCATGTTTAACTCTAATGGAAAATACAAAGATCACAAACTTTCTTTACCAAGAAATATGTAATTAAACCAAATCATACACATCCAACTATTTACTCTCAATTCAAAGAAAATAGACTTTACTCAACATCTCCAAGATTATAAAATGGGGTCCCCTCTAACTTAGTTAACCCATTAATTTCTTTTCAAAACACCACACAAAAAGTAGTTTATATTCTCTTATTTTTTTATATTAAAATAAAGGATATAATTTAATAAAAGTTTTCTTTCCTAAGATAATCAAATAGAAGCACTATTATATTTTAAAAGAAACCCAAGGATACAAAAGCACATGAGGGACATCAATACCCAAAAGTGTTTAAACAACAAGCTTGAAAAAACAAGAGGAGAAAGGTGAGGGTTCACAAAAGGTGGACGAACAATGAATCTTGGAGACACAATAGAAGCTATAACAAATAATCGACAAGGAGCTCTCTAATAGGGTTCCCTAAATGACATTGACTAAGAAATCCACAAGATTATAGTCACCAAGGAAGACCCGATTGACCAAGAGAGATACACTGCCCTAGAAACAAAGACATTCAAGTTGTCTAAAACATAACAACAGTCATACCAAATGATAAAAGATTGTAGTTGATTAGCTATAAATTGTTTGTTTGGGTTCCCGCTCTATTTTGATGGGGATGGTTTTTTGGCTGATGGTATTAGTCACGTGGCATGTTTATTCACCTCTTTTTGTTTGTTTGTAAAATTTTATTCTCTTAATTTTTAATATAATGCTTTTTTTACATAATAAAAATGTAGTTGATCACCAAACGAAGGTGCATAGGGTAAAAATAGTTATAGCACAGAACCCAGATATGTTCTAAAGCAAAAAGAGATTGAATATCACTCGATTGGCAGAGCGCCTACATATAAGGTGGTAAGAGATAACTCACATAGAAGCCACATAAAACAATAAATAGAGAACTCTCTCTAAAACCCAAGTAGACCAGACATTTCAAGCAAAAATATAAAAAAACATACAAATCTAAAGCATTAGGCTTACAACTTCCAAAGACAAACATATCTGGTACCTCTAAGCAGCCAACTACTCCCCTTAGCTCCTCACGACCCGGTCTTTATCTACTCTATGAACGTATTGCATCGAAAACCTCTTCCACACCAATGATCCACCAAGAATAACAATCCCCAATGCCCCCCTTCATTCCTCCAAAAATAGGATGCTCGATGAACGTTTAAGGTTCTCTTCTTTGCATGATAAAATATAACATAGATTCCTCTACATTAAAATATTCTCACATTGCTTCCAAATACCACGATCCAAAAAGTTTGCCACCTCACTTAAATAAAAGCTCTAAGATTTAATTGATTTATTACCACTTTACTTAAGGTAAAGATTAATTATTTGATTAAGCAATTTAATATATTTAAGTCATTGCTTATTACTTAATCAAAGAAATATTTTATAATAAAGTTTCTCTACATTAAAACCATCAAAATCATTTAAGAGACAAAGCTAATATACTCTTTCCATTTATTTTGAAGCCTTGCTAAACAAGGGAAAGTATAAGCAATAATTCCACAATTATTTTTTACCTTTGACCAAAGGTAGATTACTTTCCAATTAATACCAAATGTTAATATTAGTTATTAACATTGATATTAATAGCACAAGTATTAATATCATTAACCATATTAATACTTAATTGGATCAATCAATTGAATCTATGATTATTCCAAAACTCAAGCAAAACAAGGACCTTCCACACAATAATACACTATGTTGCTTTGTCCTTGAATATGTGGATATTTAAGATAACTAAGACATTATCCCCACCTTATACTAGGATGAAACTTTTTCCCAAGCAATCTCATAGCCCAACTATGTATAAAATCACAAGAATATATGAAATGCATCTAAAATTAAGGGTATTCTTTACCCTCGAGTTGCCGATGAGTAAGTCATCAACCACATTTTCCATATTTTCTCTTGATTTGGTTGATTGTCCAATCTCAATCTACTAGTGAAAGTACCTGGTCCTACATCCATAAATCTCATCAACAATATCATATTCTCCATATATTTCAAACAAGTATAAAATGCATTACTAACTCATCTTGATAATAGAAATAAGAATTTGCATTAGATATCCTCATACATCAATACATAATTCAGTGTCAATATTAAGTTTTGCCAAGGAGGGTTGTTATAGCTATCCAATACCTAATTTTATGAATTGTTTCATAGGATGTTCTAACTAGATTTCCACATGTTAGAATCCCCCTTGCCACTATTGAATCTACAACATCTCATTCACATCTTGCCCATACTGCTTTTATAATTTTGGAAACTTTTGCTTTTAGCATTTTAGTTTCTTGGATACAAATAATATCAGACTTGTTACTTAAATATCATTTTTATATTTGGTAAAGAGAAGTTCAACCAACTTAGATTGTGTTCCTTTCTCTATGTTTTCTCTTGTTTCCTTGGATCTTGCTTGATAAGTTAAAGGTTTTCCTATTTTTGCCTTGCCAGTATCAATATTAGGTCTTATTATTATATTCCTCAATATTCTTTCACAAGTTTCCTTTTTATTATATTTATCCTCTCTTGGCTTTGCTAAGGAAGTTTTTGACTTATCCTACTCATTTTATGTTGTTTTATTATTACTAATAGAGGCATTAACATCTAACTTTGTGTTTTCTCTACAATTTTTCTTCTACTAAATGGTGTGCGATACTTCGAGAGAGTATTCAAAGTCAGATGAGACACATTTCTTAGGTTCACAAAGACTGTTCATCCCTAAATCAAGTTCATACCAAGTAGATAATTCCTTGTTAATATTCTAATATTATTGCACCATATCCTCTAAGATCTAATCTACTTTTTCTTCATAGGCTAAACTCAAAAGAATTGGTATTTCTTACAATATCCTTACTTATTGTTCTTCAATATTTACTTACTTTCATCTATCTAGACCTATTTTCTAGAAATTGAAAACCATACTCATCCTATATATATATATGAGGTGTGGCATATTAGATATCATGCCCTAAGACGAGCCCAATATATATATATATATATATTGGGCTCGTCTTAGGGCATGATATCTAATATGCCATACCTCATGACATCTTATACTTCTAAAAGATATATTTTCATAATCCATGGTTTAGATCCACAACTCACCCTTATACTTAAGAAGAAACTTATTATGGTAAAGGTTTACCTATATCAATCATGACCAATATCTCAGCATAAATACCCATGACTCTGTCTTTTGTAGTTTTTAAAATATCAAGGAGTTATCCTAGATTTTTGCCTATTATCTTAAAGGTATCCATTACCTAGACTTCGATGGACAACCCATACATCTTGACCTAGACTGGTACTAGGGATAGATTTACGTTTTTAGGTGTAAAGGCTTCATACCAGTGGGTAAGGAAGAGTCCTATTCCTATAAACCAAGGATCCCATTTTAGGATTCTATCTCTTTCCTCCCTACAATAGAAAAATTGTTAGGAAGAAACCTTTGGAAAAAAAGGATAGACTCACTTTTAAAGACTTCCACCTCCTATCAATCCATTTTCTCATAGTGGAAGCCTCTAGCCAAGACCCATTAAATTTACCAATTAATAGTTTATCTTTAAGCAACAAGGATCATTGATTTGTGAGGTCCTCCCTAAAATTTAATACTAGGGATGATTCTAAGTATTAGATATAAACCAGTCCATGGGAAGGAAACTATAACTCAATATCTACTCAAATTAATGAGTATATCATATAGTGATTATATTAATGAAAATAAACCTACAACAATATGCATACAAAATAATGAAGGGATAAATAAAACTTAGCTAAAAAAATCTACTCCTAGACAAAATATCTTGCCTCATTGATGTCCTAATCCTCCATTGCACCTCACATAATCCAAACCCTAGCTAACATATATCTACAATTTCGTTTCTCGTGACTTGAAAAATCATCACTACCCTTGTTTTGGATGACTAACTTCACAAGGTTATATATCCTTCAACATTACTTGAATTCTTTTATATGATCACTCATTTAAAGCTCTTGAAATTCTGCATAAATTGGACTAAGAATCATTTGAATCGGACAAACCTTTGCAAAGATAGGGCTATGAAAGATGAGATATTTTAAAAAAAAAATTACCCTAACATTGCCCTTATTCTAGATAATTGTCTTCACATGGTTGTATCTCCCTCAATACTATTTGGATTGTTTTGTATGGCCATTCATTTTAAATATATTCAAATTACACACAAAATGACACAAGAATCGTCTAAATTGGACAACCTTATGCAAAGATATGGCTCTTGAAATATGAGTCATTTTCCCAAAAAAAAAATACCCTATCTCTACCAATTTATAGTTGCTAATACCATTCTTAAGCTAATGTCATTTGATTTAAATTATTAATTTGATATATAATTAAGCCTAATCAAATTTGGATAGATTTGATGTTAAATCTTAGTAGATAAAGACTCTTATAGAGAGATAACATGTATTTATTATGATTATTTTAATATAATTTTTGTTTTAAATTTTTTATATCATTACATAACTTGAGTGGTCCTAATGGTTAAGTCTTTGGAACTTCGAATAGAAGATCCAAGGTTGCATCCAAAAGGATGTAGGCTTGTAATTCATACTCTAAACTAAGTGGATAAACACTTGGACAACCCCATGTCCCATATGCCCTATGGCCTCATGGACGTTAAAATTTACATTACTTTATATTTTAATTTACGTTAACATTTGAAGTAAATTTGGTAGAGAACATGCATGTGGGATTCAATCCATAATACGGTTACACTTGACTTAAGGTCTATAATTGATTATATTTAGGTTGATATATTATCGCTACCTTCAAGTGTTGTTATTTTTAAGGTATTCTTTGTGAGATTAAAACCTTGGGTTGTGATGTGAATTTTTCATTCTACCCCAACCTCATTATTCTTTTTCTGGTTATATGGAATTGAAATAGGTCCTACATGTATTACATTTTTTAAAAGAAAAAATAATGCACATAGCCTAATAGTCTTAGGACTTGCATCTACAATAACTAAAACTATATGGATGTGAATAACTATCTCAATTAACATAAATTTATATTTTTACACAAATACACAATCATTCATTGTCTATAAAATCATAGCAAATTTTAATATATTAGGTTGATAAATTTTATGGTTAAATTATCATCAAATTATTGATTTTAATTTTAATTAATATATATGGGATTAAAACAACCCCACTAATATTACATCATGACCACATAGTGGTATTACCATGACTTGGAAATTATGAATATGTAACATGGCAATATTTGAACCTATATCTCATCCTTGAAAATCTTGGAATTTAATTGGTTAAGCTAATGTTATTTTATTCGAATTGTTAATTTGATTTATACATGATTAATAATAAGCAAATTCAGATAAGTTGCAAGATTACTATAGTGATAAGGGCTTTGGCCTCTCTTTGGAAGGTCATTCAAACCCCAATAAAAAATGAGGGGGACCAAGACCCCTCATAAAAACCTATGTAAACTCATTGAAAAAATAAGCAAATGCAAATAATTTTCCAACAAATTATCTAGGGATGACTTTATTTGAGGAGAGAATGAGGATAGAATTATGAAATGTAGTTATTATTAAAGTTTGGAATAAACTACCAACTTGGAAAGGTAGATGGTTATCGTTAGAAAGAAGAGTGTAGTTAATTAAGTCAGTCTTACAGGCCATTCCAACATTTTATATGTTAGTGTATATTGTAGCCAAAATAACTGAACACAAACAATGTATACAAAATAGAAGAAGAAAAGATTGCAAAAAATAATATTTTGTATTAATATTAATACAAGGGAGCTTGAATCTCCTGATTTTACAATGCATTTTGATTGCCCCAATGTCATGGGGGTAATGTTACAATGATATCCCTCACTTCTGAATATAATGATTTGATATGGGGGGGTCTTCCAACTCCTCAACAAACTATGGTGTATTCTTCGCTCCTCTGCTACAACTCCAAAGATGAGTGGGCTTCTGATATCCATCAATGGGACCAATCCAACTTCAATAGCTCTCTAAGTGCTTATCTCTTGCACACATAACAAAGCACACAAGGGTTAGTAGCACCTGTATAAATGCAGATAAAAACCCTCGAACTAATGCTGCAAGAAACACATAAATGCTTTTGGAGTATTGTATCCATAATATAATCATAGTAGTGTGACTCTTTGGATAATTGACTATTCCTTTCCATATGCCAAGTCTCATGACTCTTGGCTTATCTACTTGACACTTGCATACTTGATGAACACTAGACTCTATATTGTATGTACACTTATACATGACTTACACTTCTATAACTTGCATGCTCTAAAATATAACTTCCATAAGAAACTTGTGCACATATTTATATTACATATGGTTCTCATGCATACAAGACACTTGTGCACATAGATTCAACTTACACTTGTACACTAACTCACATGGCACTCGTGAATTTCTTGCACATTACAACTTTACATGACACTTGTGCATTTCCTACACATTCACACTTACATAAAAGGTAAATATAACTCATGCTCTATGACTCAATCCTAATCTATTATTTACAAATGTACCATGAAGGTACCATGGAGGTATAGTAGCATGTACCAAATAATGTAATATACTCCAACATAACCCTATCATAGGCTTTACTCATATCAAGTTTTAAGAACATTGCTCTCTTTTCTAGAAGTTGTTGAATGCATTGCTTCATGAGCTACTATGATCATGTCCAAAAGTTGTCTCCCTTTCACAATTCCTTCTTGATATTTTAAAATAATTTTGTCTAATAGTGGTCTTAACAAATTTGCCATAATTTTGAATATTATCTTATATACCATATTACATAGGCTTATGGGCTTGAAGAATCAAACAATTTTACATTCTTATATTTTGGAATCAAGGTAAGATATGTTGTATTTATTTTATAAGGTATAAATTGTTTTACCCTAGAATGTTTCATCACCACCAGTAAAGAATCCTTCACTATTTTCTAATTACATTGTTAGAATGTTGAAAATAGCATTTAGACCTATGGATTTATTCTTATCAAAAGAGAAAAGAGCTAAATGAATTTCTTTCATGGTAATAGGCTCCATCAGTGTGCTATTGTCTCCATTTGTTATAATTGAAGGTACTTCTTATAGTAGTTTATCATTAAGAACTTCAATTTCCTTTGATCCTAGAATATTTTGGTAAAAAACCTTACCTCCTTTTTTATTTTGCTCTAGTCTTCAATCCAAACTCCTTCTATTGATTTAATTCTACTAATTTTGGATGTTGATCTCTATACTATTATTATCTTATGAAAAACTTTATCTTTATCTCCTTTTAACCAAGTTTGTCACAATTTTAATCTCAAAAATTTATCTTTCATACTAGAAATATTATGATATTCACTAACTTCCTTTCCTCTAAGCTTGGATTATTGTGCTCACCTTTTTGGAATTTTGAAAGTTTCTCTTTCGGTTCTTTTGTCTTCTCAAAAATATTTCCAAAAGTTTTCTTATCCCATTCTTTTAAACTATATGTCATTGATTTATTTTATTTTGCAAGTGTATACAACCCACCATTTCATGAATTCCAAGTTTTTGCTACCATATCAACAAATTGAGGATGGTCTTCCCACATCTACTCATATTTACTTTTTTTTTTAATTCACTTACCACCATTTTAACTCTTATTGGCCAGTGGTCTAAACCAATCCTTGTCAAGGTATTAATTTTAGCACAAGTCCCTTCATCTAGCCAATGATCTGAGAATACACATCTATCTAATTATTGGCTAACAAGTTCTGGCCTATCTTGTTTTTAGTCCATGTATAGTTGTCCTCTTCAAATGCAACCTTTTATAGATTATTGTTTTGACTAAAAGTTGAAAAATATCTTATAATCTATGTTCTCTTCCTAATTTCTCTAATTTTTTTCATCCATATTGGTTATGCCATTAAAATCCCTAATGATCATGAATCGAGTTTCTTGGTCTTTACTTCTCATAAAGGCTTCAAACCCCCTCTATACTTTTGATCTGCTTGACTAAGTTGTATATCCATAGACATTTATAAGGATAAAATGAATATCTACAAAGCAACATGTGACTATTGAGGCTATTGTAACAACCCACAAAAAACCAACCCAAGAGAGAGTTTTTTTTGTAAGGAAGGTTGACCAAGGTCCCAATATTATTTTTTAGCATTCTCAAGGCTTCACCACATTTGAGTCTAATGTTGCTGCAAACGACACTCAAGTGGACAAGAGTGGCCAACATTTTTTATTTTTGGGGTTCACCTTACTAAACCTCACCGTTTAGAAGGACATCAAAGTGGTCCCCCAATATTTCCTATACCCTCATCAATATAAAACAAATTGACCATAGCGTAGGGATTATCCTTTAAGGCCCATATCACTTTAAGGGGAATGTCAATTCCTTAACCTGACCATAAGTTTGTCTATATAGGTCATTCTAGTGTAAAGCCTTGGTGCTTAGTTACCACACCTCCACGGGATAACTAAGGTCATTACCATTCACTTGGTAATGAGCATGGTTACTTAAACCTTACTGTCTAGGGAAACCACCATAGTTGACTCATGATTGATTTCGTTAACTACATAGTTGTAGAACATCCAATCCTCACCATTCAAGGTGTATCAATTATGAGAATATAGTTATTGCATTCCCACAACTCCTTCCAAATTAATGAGTCCCTAGTTATTACATTCTTGCAAATCCTTCCAGGACTCCTCCCAAGATTAGGTTCAATATTGACTTGAGGGTCCTAAAGAAGGGTATAGATCTTAGCTCAAGAAATCCCTCTCAAGATGCATATTTAACAATTATCATCTAATGTAATTAAGCATTTAAAGTGCTATAATTGAAAATAATGTGTAGAATTATAACACAATGCTAGCTCTATAATAATTAGCTTCAACATATCCATATTAAGCTAATACAAAAAGAAAACAACTAGCTAGATCTTAAAGCATGAGAGGAATAATCACAATTCCAACTTAAAGTAACTTACTAAATTCAATCAACCTCATCAAATCTAACTAGCATATAGAATTTCCTTTACTCTAACAAATTTACATATTTATTTAAAGATAACAAAACAAACTCATTACTTTGTTTACTTCATTGCATAAAATCTAAATATCATCTTGCATTTACAAATAGGCTCAATCCTTATCGAAAATAAAACAAAGATAGCCAAGTTTTACATTCCAAAACTTATATCTACATAGCAACATTTTCTTCCCAAAAATATTAGAGCAAGTCCACCCAAGAGCCTTCTACACCATCTTCTTCTCATGGTCTTCTTCATGAGGAAGTTTCCCCCAAATTTGAGAAAAACTAAGGGAGCAGGACAACTCTTAATGCAATGCAACTACCATGCTAAATACATAGGACAAACATCCATGCAAATACAAATAAAATTAAAGCAACCAAGGAGAGAATCCCATACTTCTCTCCCTTTAATAATTTTCCTACCTACTCAAGTCTTAGGAAATCATTAGTCTTTTTCCAAAATCAAGGTTCTTTCTTAAAAATAATACCCATATATTTCATTATTTAACTCTAATACAATATCACTAATTTTCTTTACATAACATTCAAACTCTTCAATCTAATAATACCATGCAACTTACAGAAATTAAATCATTCAAGGAGAGAATCCCATACTTCTCTCCCTCTAATGATTTCCCTACCTACTCAAGTCTTAGGAAATCATTAGAGTCTTTTCCAAATCACGACTCTTTCTTAAAAATAATACCCATATCTTCCATTATTTAACTCTAATAGAAAATACAAGATCACTAACCTTATTTACGTAATATTCAAACTCTTCAATATAATAATGCCATGCAACTTTAAAAATTAAATCATTCAAGAAAAGAATCTCATACTTCTCTCCCTCTAATGATTTACCTACCTACTCAAGTCTCAAGAAATCATTAGAGTCTTTTCCAAAAGTTAAAGCTTCTTATTTATCTCATAAAAAGATACCCATGTTTAACTCTAATGGAAAATACAAAGATCACAAACTTTCTTTACCAAGAAATATGTAATTAAACCAAATCATACACATCCAGCTATTTACTCTCAATCCAAAGAAAATAGACTTTACTCAACATCTCCAAGATTATAAAATGGGGTCCCCTCTAAGTTAGTTAACCCATTAATTTCTTTTCAAAACACCACACAAAAAGTAGTTTATCTTCTCTTCTTTTTTTATATTAAAATAAAGGATATAATTTAATAAATGTTTTCTTTCCTAAGATAATCAAATAGAAGCACTATTATCTTTTAAAATAAACCCAAGGATACAAAAGCACATGAGGGACATTTATACCCAAAAGTGCTTAAACAACAAGCTTGAAAAAACAAGAGGAGAAAGGTGAGGGTTCACAAAAGGTGGACGAACAACGAATCTTGGAGACACAATAGAAGGTATAACAAACAATCGACAAGGAGCTCTCTAATAGGGTTCCCTAAATGGCATTGACTAAGAAAACCACAAGATTATAGTCACCAAGGAAGACCCGATTGACCAAGAGAGCTACACTTCCCTAGCAACAAAGACATTCAAGCTGGCTAAAAAATAACAACAATCATAGCAAAAGATAAAAGAACGTAGTTGATTAGCTTTGATTTTTTTGCTTGGGTTCCCGCTCTATTTTGATGGGGCTGGTTTTTTGGCTGATGGTATTATCCACGTGGCATGTTTATTCACCTCTTTTTGTTTGATTGTAAAAACTTATTCTCTTAATTTTTAAATATAATGTTTTTTTTACATAAAAAAATGTAGTTGATCACCAAACGAAGGTGCATAGGGTAAACATAGTCATAGCACAAAATCCAGATATGTTCTAAAGCAAAAAGGGATTGAATGTCACTCGATTGGGAGAGCGCCTACATATAAGGTGGTAAGAGATAACTCACATAGAAGCCACATAAAACAACAAATAGATAACTCTCTCTAAAACCCAAGTAGACCAGATATTTCAAGCAAAAATATAAAAAAAAACATACAAATCTAAAGCGTTAGGCTTACAACTTCCAAAGATAAACATATCTGGTACCTCTAAGCAACCAAATACTCCCCTTTGCTCCTCATGACCCAATTTTTATCTACTCTACAAATGTATTGCATCGAAAACCTCTTCCACACCAATGATCCACCAAGAAGAACAACCCCCAATGCCCCCCTTCATTCCTCCAAAAATAAGGTGCTCGATGAACGTTGGAGATTCTCTTCTTTGCATGATAAAATGTAACATAGATTCCTCTACATTACAATATTCTCACATTGCTTCCAAATTCCACGATCCAAAATGTTTGCCACCTCACTTAAATAAAAGCTCAAATATTGAATTGATTTATTACCACTTTACTTAAGGTAAAGATTAATTATTTGATTAAGCAATTATATATATTTAAGGCATTGCTTATTACTTAATCAAAGCAATATTTTATAATAAAGTTTCTCTACATTAAAACCATCAAAATCATTCAAGAGACAAAGCTAATATACCCTTTTCATTTATTTTTGAAGCCTTGATAAACAAGGGAAAGTATAAGCAATAATTCCACAATTATTTTTACCTTTGACCAAAGGTAGATTACTTTCCAATTAATACCAAATGTTAATATTAGTTATTAACATTGATATTAATAGCACAAGTATTAATATCATTAACCATATTAATACTTAATTGGATCAATCAATTGAATCTATGCTTATTCCAAAACACAAGCAAAACAAGGACCTTCCATACAATAATACGCTATGTTGCTTTATCCTTGAATATGTGGATCTTTAAGATAACTAATACATTATCCCCACCTTCTACTAGGATGAATCTTTTGCCCAAGAAATATCATAGCCCAACTATGTATAAAATCACAAGCATATATAAAATGAATCTAAAATGAAGGGTATTCTTTACCCTTGAGTTGTCGATGAGTAAGTCATCAACCATCATTTTCCATATTTTCTCTCAATTTGGGTGATTGTCCAATCTCAATCCACTAGTGAGAGTACCTGGTCCTACATCCATAAAGTTCATCAACAATACCATATTCTCCATATATTTCAAGCAAGTACAAAATGCATTACTAACTCATATTGATAATAGAAATAAGAATTTGCAT
This sequence comes from Wollemia nobilis, assembly GCA_028583015.1. Taxonomy (NCBI): domain Eukaryota; kingdom Viridiplantae; phylum Streptophyta; class Pinopsida; order Araucariales; family Araucariaceae; genus Wollemia; species Wollemia nobilis. Next base: position 5,734,111 of record JAQPPZ010000380.1, on the reverse strand, counting down.
TAGATATCCTCATACATCAATACATAATTCAGTATCAATATTAAGTTTTGCCAAGGAGGGTTGTTATAGCTATCCAATACCTAATTTTATGAATTGTTTCATAGGATGTTCTAACTAGATTTCCACATGTTAGAATCCCCCTTGCCACTATTGAATCTACAACATCTCATTCACATCTTGCCCATACTGCTTTTATAATTTTGGAAACTTTTGCTTTTAGCATTTTAGTTTCTTGGATACAAATAATATCAGACTTGTTACTTAAATATCATTTTTATATTTGGTAAAGAGAAGTTCAACCAACTTAGATTGTGTTCCTTTCTCTATGTTTTCTCTTGTTTCCTTGGATCTTGCTTGATAAGTTAAAGGTTTTCCTCTTTTTGCCTTGCCAGTATCAAGATTAGGTCTTATTATTATATTCCTCAATATTCTTTCACAACTTTCCTTTTTATTATATTTATCCTCTCTTGGCTTTGCTAAGGAAGTTTTTGACTTATCCTACTCATTTTATGTTGTTTTCTTATTACTAATAGAGGCATTAACATCTAACATTGTGTTTTCTCTACCATTTTCCTTCTACTAAATGGTGTGCGATACTTCGAGAGAGTCTTCAAAATAAGATGAGACACATTTCTTAGGTTCAAAAAGAATGTTCATCCCTAAATCAAGTTCATACCAAGTAGATAATTCCTTGTTAATATTCTAATATTGTTGCACCATATCCTCAAATCTCTAATCTACTTTTTCTTCATAAACTAAACTCAAATGAATTGATATTTCTTACAATATCCTTACTTATTGGTCTTCAATATTTATTTACTTTCACCTATCTAGACCTATTTTCTAGAAATTGAAAACCATCCTCATCCATATCCATTTTTAATTTCCCTTATGATTTTCTATATATATATGTTGGACTCGTCTTAGGGCATGATCTCTACTATGCCACACCTCATGACATATTATACTTCTAAAAGATATATTTTCATAATGCATGGTTTAGATCCACAACTCACCCTTATACTTAAGAATGATTGATTATGGTAAAAGTTTACCTATATCAATCATGACCAATATCTCAGCATAAATACCAATGACTCAGTATTTTGTAGTTTTTAAAATATCAAAGAGTTATCCTAGATTTTTGCCTATTATCTTAAAGGTACCCATTACCTAGACTTCAATGGACAACCCATACATCTTGACCTAGACTGGTACTAGGGATAGATTTATGTTTTTAGGTGTAAAGCCTTCATACCAGTGGGTAAGGAAGAGTCCTATTCCTATAAACCAAGGATCCCATTTTAGGATTCTATCTCTTTCCTCCCTATAATAGAAAAATTGTTAGGAAGAAACCTTTGGAAAAAAAGGATAGACTCACTTTTAGAGACTTCCATCTCCTATCAATCCATTTTCTCATAGTGGAAGCCTCTAGCCAAGACCCATTAAATTTACCAATTAATAGTTTATCTTTAAGCAACGAGGATCATTGATTTGTAAGGTCTTCCCTAACATTTAATACTAGGGACGATTCTAAGGATTAGATATAAACCAGTCCATGGGAAGGAAACTATAACTCAATATCTACTAAATTAATGAGTATATCATATAGTGATTATATTCATGAAAATAAACCTACAACAATATGCATGCATAATAACGAAGGGATAAATGAAACTTAGCTAAAAAAATCTACTCCTAAACAAAATATCTTGCCTCATTGATGTCCTAGCCCTCCATTGCACCTCCCATCATCCAAACCCTAGCTAACAAATATCTGCAATTTCATTTCTCGTGACTTGAAAAATCATCACTATCCTTGTTTTGGATGACTAACTTCATAAGGTTATATATCCTTCAACACTACTTGAATTCTTTTATATGATCACTCATTTTAAAGCTCTTGAAATTTTGCATAAATTGGACTAAGAATCATTTGAATCAGACAAACCTTTGCAAAGATAGGGCTATGAAAGATGAGATTTTTTTTTTTAAATTTACCCTAACATTGCCCTTGTTCTAGATAATTGTCTTCACATGGTTGTATCTCCCTCAATACTACTTGGATTCTTTTGTATGACCATTCATTTCAAATATCTTCAAATTACACACAAAATGGCACAATAATCGTCTAAATTGGACAACCTTATGCAAAGATATATATATTTTTTTTCCGCACGAAAAACTCCTTGCGGAGCTGCCTTGGTCTGAGAAACCACGAACAGGGGGTTCTACACCGTCAAAGTCACTCGAGAGTCGCACCCAACCCTGCCCGCACCAACATTATCAATTGGATTTTGGATACCCAATTCAGCTTTTTGATAGGGTGGAGATTTGAACCTGGGACCTCCCTTGGAGGATTGCCCTCTCCTCTCCAACTCACCTACAACACCGGGTATGCAAAGATATGGCTCTTGAAAGATGAGTTATTTTTCCAAAAAAAACTACCCTATCGCTTCCAATTTATAGTTGCTGATCCCATTCTTAAGCTAATGTCATTTGATTTAAATTATTAATTTGATATATATAATTAAGAATAATCAAATTTGGATAGATTTGATGTTGAATCTTAGTAGATAAAGACTCTTATAGAGAGATAACATGTATTTATTATGATTATTTTAATATAATTTTTGTTTTAAATTTTTTATATCATTACATAACTTGAGTGGTCCTAATGGTTAAGTCTTTGGAACTTCGAATAGAAGATCCAAGGTTGCATCCAAAAGGATGTAGGCTTGTAATTCATACTCTAAACTAAGTGGATAAACACTTGGACAACCCCATGTCCCATATGGCCTATGGCCTCATGGACGTTAAAATTTACATTACTTTATATTTTAATTTACTTTAACATTTGAAGTAAAGTTGGTAGAGAACATGCATGTGGGATTCAATCCATAATACGGTTACACTTGACTTAAGGTCTATAATTGATTATCTTTAGGTTGATATATTATCGCTACCTTCAAGTGTTGTTATTTTTAAGGTATTCTTTGTGAGATTAAAACCTTGGGTTGTGATGTGAATTTTTCATTCTACCCCAACCTCATTATTCTTTTTTAACTGGTTATATGGAATTGAAATAGGCCCTACATGTATTACATTTTTTAAAAGAAAAAATAATGCACATAGCCTAATAGTCTTAGGACTTGCATCTACAATAACTAAAACTATATGGATGTGAATAACCATCTCAATTAACATAAATTTATATTTTTACACAAATACACAATCATTCATTGTCTATAAAATCATAGCAAATTTTAATATATTAGGTTGATAAATGTTATGGTTAAATTATCATCAAATTATTGATTTTAATTTTAATTAATATATATGGGATTAAAACAACCCCACTAATATTACATCATGACCACATAGTGGTATTACCATGACTTGGAAATTATGCATATATAGCATGGCAATATTTGAACCTAGATCTCATCCTTGAAAATCTAGAAATTTAATGGATTAAGCTAATGTTATTTTATTCCAATTGTTAATTTGATCTATACATGATTAATAATAAGCAAATTCAGATAAGTTGCAAGATTACTATAATGATAAGGGCTTTGGCCTCTCTTTGGAAGGTCAAAGGTTCAAACCCCACTCAAAAATGAGGGGACTAAGACCCCTCATAAAAACCTATGTAAACTCATTGAAAAAATAAGCAAATGCAGATAATTTGCCAAAAAATTATCTAGGGATGACTTTATTTGAGGAGAGAATTATGGAATCTAGTTATTAGTAAAGTTTGGAATAAACTACCGACTTGGAAAGGTAGATGGTTATCGTTAACAAGAAGAGTGTAGCTGATTAAGTCAGTCTTACAGGCCATTCCAACATTTTATACATCATTGTATATTGTAGCCAAAATAATTGAACGCAAACAATGTATACAAAATAGAAAAAAAAATATTGCAAAAAATAATCTTTTGTATTAATATTAATACAGGGGAGCCTGAATATCCTGATTTTACAATGCATTTTGATTGCCCCAATGTCATGGGGGTAATGTTACAATTATATCCCTCACTTATGAATATGATGATTTGATATGGGGGGGTCTTCCAACTCCTCAGCAAACTATGGTGTGTTCTTTGCTCCTCTGCTACAAATCCAAAGATGAGTGGGCTTATGATATCCATCAATGGGACCACTCCAACTTCAATAGCTCTCCAAGTACTTATCTCTTGCACACATAATAAAGCACACAAGGGTTAGTAGCACCTGTATAAATGCAGATAAAAACCCTCGAACTAATGCTGCAAGAAACACAAAAAGTGAAATTAGATGCCTTGCTAAAATCAAATTACCGATGATACCCATCATGCTTTTCAAGTTTTGAGAAACCATTGATGCGTGGTTGGGGTTGATCAACCATGAATAGGAAATTTGGAAACCACGAGAGAGAGATTGGGACTATGTAACCACAAACAAACGGTTTAGGCTGAATGGTAGAATTCTCCAAATGATGACTCTAGGGCTTCAGATTTTTGTATTTCTCAGGATGCGTGTGAACTCTTGGTGCTATTTTGGTAGCTTGATGGTGTATGTTCTTAACCTTGTTCGGTTGATGGGATGGTTTGCTTTTGTAGGCAAATTTGGGATTTTGGAGGAAAAGGGAGGTGGCAAGCTAGAATTACCAAGTGGTAATCCAGGGTTGCCAAATGGAAGGGGCAGTTAGAGTGAGTCACCTAGGGTGTCTCACTTAACTGGGGTGATGTGGTTGCAAGTGGAGTGAGGTGTGATGGATGTCCTATATGAAGGGAAAAATGGGGACATAAGTGTGTGAGATGTGGCAAGGGATGTTGGTGATGTGGCTAGGACACATGTCTAATGATTAGGCAGGTTATCCTAGGCAAATTTTCTAGATTTATAAAATCTGGAAAATAGTTTTATTGTGTAGGATTTATATGCCTAGGTTTAGACTCGGGCATATATTTTATTATACAAATTTGTGTGGTGGGATGCAAGATGTGCCTTTGTGAATGCCTAGGTTTTGGTGTCTACATATGCTCCTTTTTGTACTGCATTGTGCAAAACACAATGCGATGCAAAAATAATAGACACATGTCTTTATTGGATGGAGAAATGGACTCAAATATTCTTGATGTAAAGAATAATTTTTTTTTGCAAATTTTTTATTTTGTTTGCTTACCCCCTCAATTGGCGAATGGGTGAAGAATGAAACCCATGAGCCAATTGTCCAAATGTGGATGATGAAAGGAGGTGGATGATTAAATGATGTGGATGTGATGTATGCAAATGTATAGCATTGAAATCAACTTGATACCCTAAGTTTGGGATGGTTTTTTTTTTGTAAATTTGCCTTTGGTTTCAATTATGCTCAAAATATTATGGTAAAATCACCAATCACATTGGGAGTTCGGGTGCCCATGCAATTGTTAGAAACCAGTGCATTAGGAGTTTTATACTCAGTGATTTTGGTGATTGTACCAAATTGTGATTGATTGCTTTCGATTTTGTAACCCAATGAAAAGGGGCTTAAGATAACCTTGTGCAAATCATCTTGAACAGAGCCATACTCAAAGGTTGAGGTATCCATATGATTTAATACCACATGTAATGATGTTGGATGCTTGTGAATAAGTGTCCTTATGGTGAGCTACCCATCCGACTAGATTGCATGGATTTCTTGCTACTGCAACCACTAGGTGTGTAGGATAAATCACTAAATACAAGGTTCACTTGATGATGTTTATGATTATGATGTTTGTGATAATGCATGTGTTGATGTGATGAACATGATGGATTTGGTTTTGTAGAGGGTGATTATTTTTTGCTAACGGCGTGAGTGCAATTTCTATTCTATACAACTATGGGCACATGGTTACGATCGCAAAAAGTAGCTATAAATAGGACACTGGCAGTTTATTTTCTTAATTTTCATGGTTGAGTTTCTCTGAGCGGTTAAGAATCTAAGTGAGTGATGGAGGTGGTTGGTGAGACTAGTGGAGCGAGTGTGGCTTTGAAGGCTGGAGGCTTGGCTAGTAAGTCCGCTATGCTGAGTTAGGTGGTCTAAACTCTTATTTTAGGTTTATTATGTTTTTGTTTTTCTTTTTTTGGATTTTTTTTTGAAAAATGCATGAACTATTTTGGTTTAAAATGTAAATGATGCATGATTTTTTTTTTGTTTTTTGTTTTTTTTTGGAAATGAAAATAAAGCATTAAATGTTGTTGTGTTTTCTATTTTTTTTTAATGTTTGCACTGATATGAATTTTGTTTATGCTTTCAAGTGAAAATCAGAAAAAAAAAAACTATAAACTAAAAATAATAAAATTACAAGTTGGAAGGTGCCAAGTGGAAGAATTACCTAAACTAGTGCCTGATCAAAAATTCCACTAGAGGAACCTTTGATTTGAAAGAATAGAGAGTGCAGAGGAGACAAAAATGATTACAGGAGCAACTGCAGGAGCAGGGGCTGCAGTAGGGGTTGCAACGGGATCTAGAGTAGCAGGATCCATTGCAGCAGGATTTGGAGTTGTGGCTGGCCCGGGCTAGTACACGGGCCAGGTGGGTCCTGGTGTAGATCCCTGACTGTCTGTAGGCCCGAGATCCAATGGAAGCTTAGGCATTCCTGGGGGTCCCTCTCATGACAAGGAGCCCCCCGACAAAGTTTTAGAGAAGCCTACCTCTGAGGGTTTCAACAAACCCTCTTTCATCCAGGTCTTGGTGGGCGAGTCCAGCTGCCCCCAAGCCCCATCCTCGGGGCTCTCCCTTGCAGGGACCCACATCTCGATCAAGGATGAAGTGTTCTCATCCTTCGTTTCTGCCTCCTCCTTCTCCCTGGTTGGGAAATTCATTGGGGGCCACCCTGACATGGAGACCATTCATCGATGGGCTTTTTCCAAGTGGAAAACCTCAGGCAACATGCAAATCATTGCCCTATCCAAGGGGTTCTTCCTCATCAAGCTGAACAACAAGGAGGACACCAGCAAGATACTCACGGGCGAGCCCTGGTTCCTGGGTCATAGAAGCCTATTCCTCCGATGCTGGGCCACCGATTTCAACCCCAACATGCAGAGCATCAATGTCGCCCCGATCTGGGTCAGGCTTCTCGATCTCCCCTTCCATCTCTGGTAGGAGGGTGTCCTCAGACTCATCGCCCAGGTAGTTGGAGATCTTATGGCTTTCGACTCGACCACCAAGGCGAGATCCCGCATGGTTCATGCCAGGATATGCATTGCTACAAATCTAGAATTGGAGCTCCCCTCCTTGGTTACCATCTCATCAGGGTCGTATTTTTGGCACCAAACCCTTGTTTATGAAAACAAGCCAGCCTTCTGCTCCCTCTACAACTCGTAGGGACACCTCCCCAATCAATGCCCCCTTTCCAAGAAGCCTGAAGCTCCAGGCATCGAGGATCCTCCCTCAAAGGCATCGTATCATGACAGGGGCCCTTCCCGTGCCCCCCTAAGGTAGGCGACCCCCCAAGGCCACCATTCCCAGGAGTGGCGTGGCAAGATGGTCGTCCCAACAGATAAAGGAAAGCAGTAGGCGGATCCCACCCCGACGAATGAACTATACCAGGTATGCACCTCCCCTGAACCCACCCCAGAGGTTTCCTCCTCATCTCCACGAGGCCCCGAGCATCACCCCCAGCAGCCTGCAGGCCCCCCAGCTACTCCTCTTCCCTAGGAAACCTTCCCGGTCGGGAGCCCCCCTCCCCTTGTGAGGGGGTTCTAGCCCCGAAAATCCTCTCGGAACCTCCCCCACCTTCCTCCCCTATTGATCCCTTTTCTTTTTTTTTTTTCCCCCCCGACCCTATCCCTCCCTTCCTAGGCCCTCTCTGAAGTTGGTTCCGAGGCATCAGAAGGAGATGACGAGGGTAGCCCAACCTTCTCCCAGTCCGCCCTCGAAGGTTTCAGCCCCAAACGGACTCGCAACAAAACTTTTGCAACAGACTTCGACAACAAGAAGAAAAGAGGTCGACCTACGCTCGGTGAACAATGCATCAAGCAAGCAGAGGATGAGATCGCCAACGACCTCTAGATGACCCTCCTAGGTGAAGCCCTCAGCTTCCCGCCAGATGAAGTCGTTAGACCCAAACCTCCCGCCCAGCAGGGGAAGGGAGGCAAGCGACCCCCCAAAGGTGTCAGATGAAGATCATCACCTGGAATGCCAGAGGGCTCAATGGAGCCCCATGAGATGTGCCCTAGCCCAGTTGCATAGGGACCATAAACCCATGATTCTTCTCCTCCAGGAAACTAAGCTGGATGAATCCTCCTCCCCCAAAGTCACCAAGGCAATCTGGCATAACGGTGAATCCCTCTCTACCCTGACCCTCGGCATCGTAGGGGGACTAATGTGCCTATGGGACCCAAGCACGGTCGAAGGTAGACTGATCTCGTCCTCCCCTAGAATCATCAACATTATGTTCCATAGTCTAGAGTCCGGGCATACCTGGATCCTCTCCAACATCTACGCTCCCAACTCCCTGATCGATAGAGCCTCCCTATGGGGCGAGGTCAACCTCATGAGAGAAGCATTTGCCCCCCTCCCCTGGATCCTGGCAGGCGACTTCAACAGCCCCCTCTTCCCCTTAGACAAATGTGGGGGATCAGACCTGAACTCCAGAAGCATGAAGGATTTTGGTGACTTCACTGATGACAATGAGCTCATGGACGTCCTCCTGAAGGGGGCCAAGTTCACCTGGAGCAATAGACGAGTAGGGGCCAACCTCATCCAGGTCAAGCTCGATAAGGTCTTCCTATCCAGGGAGGCCATTCCCCTATTTGTCGATGCCACCCTCTTGGCCCTTCCTAGAGTAGCGTCGGACCACAACCCCCTCCTCTTTGAAGTTGGCAGACACCCTCCCCACAAATACCCATTTTGGTTTGAGTCTATGTGGTTCCACCACCCTGAATTCAAAGAGCAAGTGGGCAGATGGTGGAGCCTCCCCGCCTCGAGGTTCCCCGCTTGTCAACTCTACCAAAAACTAAAGGCACTCAAAGAGAACCTCAAGGTCTGGAATAGAGAGGTGTTCGGGAACATCTTCGAGAGCAAGGAGATCCTGAGGAAAAAGTTGCAAGACCTGCAGGACAGAGTCCAGGAGGGAGTGGCAGAACCTGGCTGGAGGGAGGAGGAATTAAGGATCCTTGCTGCTTATCACAATGTCTTAGCCCATGAGGAGACCTTTTGGAGGTAAAATTCGAGAGCCCTCTGGCTCAAGGAGGGAGACACCAACACCAAATTCTTCCACACTTCCACCCTCCAAAACTGGAGCACCAACAACATCCCTGAGCTCATCTGCAGTGATGGCAGAACAACGAGAGATGAGGAAGAAATCAGAATGGAGGCCACCAGTTTCTACCAGGAGCTCCTTGGCACCGAGTCCCTCCCTACCCCCTAGGTGGTCGTGACCCTCCTTGATCACATCCCTCCTTCCATCTCCCCTCAGGCCAATGAGGCGCTTCTCAGCCCTCTCACTGATAAGGAGATCAGAGCGGCCCTTTTCTCCATGAAAGCAGATGTTGCCCCGGGCCCGGATGGCTTCCCCCTCACTTTTTCCAAACCTTCTAGGACCTTTTAGGCCACGAGGTGTGCACTATCGTCCGCGACCTCTAGAGTGCTAGATCCATCCTGAGAGGTATCAATTCCACTTTCATTGCCCTGATCCCCAAGTCCCCGACGGCCAAGTCCCTTCCTGACTTTCACCCCATCAGCCTCTGCAATGTCCTTTACAAGATCCTCACCAAATCCCTTGCAAATAGGCTCAAAGACATCCTCCCCCTGATCATTGCCCCCTCCTAGGGAAGCTCTGTCAAAGGGAGAGTGATCACAGATGGGATAATCTTAATCCATGAGGTCCTCCATTCTGCCACCTTGGCCAAGAGACCAGCCTTTCTCCTCAAGCTAGACATGAACAAAGCTTTTGATCGAGTTAGTTGGGAGTTCCTCACCAAGGTCCTCCTCAAGTTCGGCTTCCATCCCTCCTGGGTTGGGCTCATCCTCCGTTGTGTGTCGTCCCCTTGGTTCTCTATCTTGGTCAATGGTTCCCCGATCGACTTCTTCCCCAGCACCAGAGGGCTCCGTCAGGGTGACCCCCTATCCCCCATCCTCTTCATCATCCTAGCAGAAGCCCTGGGCCGCACTTTCTCAAGCACAACCAATAGCGGTCTCATCTCTGGTATCCGACCTGCTTCAGGGCTAGCCTCAGTGTCTCACCACCAGTTTGTGGATGACACCATTCTTGCCACTTTTATGTCGGTAGCCCAAGCCAAAGTCATCAATAAAATCCTCCATCTCTACGAGGAAGTAGCATGACAAAAAATCAACCTCTGAAAGAGCAAAATTTACTTCATCCACACTCCCTCGGCTAGGTAGGCGATGATAGCTCGGATCCTGGGATGCTCCCCCAACACCCTCCCCTCCACCTACCTAGGACTCCCCCTGTTCGTGGGTTTCCCTTCCAAGGCCCTATGGAGCACCCTGGTTGAAAGAGTTTAGAGAAAGCTGGCCTCCTAGAAAGGTCATCTCCTTTCCCAGGCGAGCAAAGCAACTCTCATGTTCACCTGCCTCCAGAGCATCCCAGTTTATTTCATGTCCGTCTTCAGGATCCCGGCCTCGATCAACGCTCGCCTTGAACAGATCCAAAAGTGTTTCTTATGGTCTGAAAGTGAAGAGAAGAGCAAGATCCCGCTGGTTGCTTGGCCCCTGGTCTGCCACCCCAGAATTGAAGGCGGATTAGGCTTCCACCTGGTCCCCCTGATGAACAAGGCCCTCTTGGCTAAGCATGCCTAGAAGGTTTTCACCAACTTCCCGACCGAATGGGTGACCATCGTAAAAAGGAAATACCTCTAGAATCACCCCTTCCTCAGCCACCACCAGACCCGGGATGGATCTACCTTCTGGAAATCCTTGATCCCCACCAAAGACCTCATCAGGAAAGGGACCAGGTGGATCCTCGATGATGGTGCCAACATTGATTTTTGGAATGATAGATGGCTTTGGGATGAGGCCCTGAGCACAGACCCCGACCTTCTAGGCTTGAGACAACACTTGGAGGCGTCTAGAGGTCCCAAGGTAGCAGACTACATCATCAAGGGTCAGGGCAGAGCAGGCTGGGCTCCCATCAATGCACCTTGGTTCCCTCGTCAGTCAGGCAGCCTCTCAAACTTGCTTCGCATGACTATCATCCCTTCAGGGGTGAATGAGGATAGATGCGTCTGGCAAGGTACCAATAGCGGCTCTTTCTCGATCAAGTCTACCTATGGCCTCCTTAGAGACCCCCATGAAGGTCACTTCCTTGTCAAGCAGGTGTGGCCCAAAAACTTGATCCCCAAGATCAGCTTCTTCGTCTGGACTGCCACCCACAACAAGATCCTCACCATCGATAACTTGGCGAAAAGGGGCTTCCCTATCCCAAATAGATGCTACCTATGCTGCAAGGACTGGGAGTCAGTTTCCCATCTCTTCTTTAGATGCCCTTTCTCCTCTGAGGCCCTTGGGCATCTCCTCGCTCAGTTCTCCATCCAGTGGGCCCCTCCCGGTTCCATCCCGGACCTCCTCATTCAGTGGCCCAATCCCTTCTCCCATCCCACCCTCCACTCCCTCTGGGCCTTCTGCCTCCCCCACCTACTGTGGCAGCTCTGGCTCGAGCGCAATGACAGAGCCTTTTCCTCCCCGTCTCGAGCTCCCCGGGTGGTGGTAGTTAAAGCGCTCACCTTCGCATCCGAGAACTCTCGCTCCCTTCCCCTGCTCTGCCCCCCTCGAAATGCTAGTGAGTTAACCCTCCTTAGCTCCCTCGGGGTGCAGTCGCTTCCCCCCATCCCCTCCCCCCTTTGAGAGCCTCAACTAGATGGTCGCCCCCCCGGGTGGGTTAAGTTGAACTTTGATGGGGCATCCAAAGGGAATCTCGGCCCCTCGGGTGCGGGCGACGTCATCCGGGACCACTCAGGCCACTTGATCCTTTCTTACACGGAGCCCTTGGGCACCCAAACCAACAACTTCATGGAAGCTTCGACCCTCCTCCGTGGGCTCAAATTTCTCCAGGAGTCCCCCGAAAGGGTGATCATCGAGGGTGACTCCCTCAACACCATCAATGTAGTGACCAAGCAAAGAGAGCTATCGTGGCACATTTTTAACATCATCCAAGAAGTCCGGGCCATCCTCCAAGGGCTCCCCCAGGTGTCCATCTACCATGTATTTCGAGAAGGCAACAAGCTCACTGACCTAATGGCCAACATAGCAATGACATCAGTAGATCTTCATATCTGGCATGATGATTTCCTAGATGCCCTTCGAGAGGTAGCATCCCAAGATCGATCCCCAAACTACGATGTCAGCACAAAGGTCTAGCCTGCTTGGTTGCAGTGCCACGTTGGCACGGAGCCCCTAAACCAATGCTAATTTTTTGACGGGTGTTGACTTGTGCTCATGGCTTTCCAAGGCCACCGTCCTCGCTAGTCCTCTTCGTAGCAGCCACCTCAGTGCCAAGGTAGGCCCTCCCCAACCCCACCACCTCTTTGTTGGCCTTCCCAACCCCATCGAGTCTGATCAGGTGCCACCTCAGCTCATCGATTCTGCCACCCTTCTCTTTGCGGTGCCCTATGCCAAAGCTGGTACCCCGTGCTCACCGTCCACCTGGCCCTATCCCATCGTGTCGTCTCTCCCTCTGCACCCTATCAACCACCATGCCTGCCTTCCCCTTTCCCTTATCCACCACCTTTCATGCGTGTTACCCATATTTTCCGTCATAGTGTCCCTTTGCTTGCGATAGCTTCGCGACCCTTCAACTCCCCCTTCGACTATTTCATCCCCTCCCAGCGCGCATGACTTTCCCCTCTCCTATCCCTTTCCCGGTGTTTGCCTTCTGCTAGCACACTCTTCGATATCTTCTTTCCTCCACCTCTCCCCTCTACTGCTGGTCTTTGTCTCCATGGCTACCTCCAAACCCCCCTACATTGAGCCCTCCTCCCTCGTCCTCTCTGACTCTGCCAAAGTTTTCATGGATGCCAGGTCCCTCACACCTTTCCTCCAGAAGTTTGTTGGTCCAGATGACGGTATTACGTAGGTGTTCCTTGACACCTGGGATGGTGGCGAGGTGGTCGTGAAAGGTGTCCACTTCAAAGTGACCAAGGAGCTCCTATTCGACGTCACTGGGCTCCACCATGAAGATAAGGGGAAATACATCCATCATGACAGACACAACTGGGAGGAGGAGCTAGCCCATTTCCTAGAGCATAGCTGGGACAAGACCGCCCTTTATAGGAAGCAAATGCCTAAGCCCTATGACGAAGCCCTCATACCCATCATGCAGTTCGTGACGTGCGATGATCCAGAGCAGAAGCTCTACAGCTTCCACCTCAGTTTCGTTAACCACCTCCGAGGGGCCATCCTCCTGTGCACCCCCCGCTACCTACTTTACTCTCTCACCATCTCGATTGAGAGGGCCCAGAAATCCCATTCCCACCCTCCCCATCAAGGCCTCATGGTTGTCCTTTATCGGCACACCCTCACCAACCAGCCCCCCACCCAGCGCATCCCTCCCCTCTCCTCCAACCCCCCCACTAGGTCTCTGACCTCTTCTAACTCTGAGCTTAAGGCCAAAGAGGATAGCCCAAGCAAAGCTGACATCTCTCCCCCCCAAGAAGTGTAGGCCCACTTCAAAGCAGTGAGCGTCGGCTCGTGCCCATGGTAGCAACAGTGCCCCTTTCGGGACTCCCCTAGCCTTGGTCCCTGGGACTCAGACCCCTGGCGGGCCCGACGGCCCCAGTGGGAGCCGATCTTCCAACCATCTCAAGAAGCCAAAGATCAAGCCCAAAGGTACCCCTGAGATCATCTCAGACTCTAAGGATTCGATCTCAGTCCACATATTCAAGGTGATCCAGTGCAGGCTCAAGGTTGGGTCTGATGGCGATGACTAGCTCTCCTCGCCCCATCCTAGGGAGGTTCCCCTCCCTAGGGCAGAGGGGGTGGTGGTGTTCTGGTGGCAAGGTGTCCAGTCTGTGCAACAAGTTTGCAGCTGCAAATTTTCCTAGTTTTTTCCTCCAAGTGACAAGGTTTCTCGGTCTGATCCCATTTCTCATCTTGGTTGGGCCTGTCCTGTCCCTGAGATAGGCATTTTGGTGTGCTCCTTTCAGGATCCCGGATCCCGCTGACTTTTGTAATGCTCACCCCTGGTCTAGTCTGACAGGGTTTTTGGTTTGCTATCCTCTCAGGTTCTTACTGTAATAAGGTTTTGGGACCCTTTAAAAAACCCCCTGTATATAAAACGTTACTTATCAAAAAAAAATTCACTAGCGTTTTTGACACTAACTGGCATTTTTGAAAATCACTAAAAAGAGGTAAGCAAAGTTAGGGTTTTTAATTTTGGGGTCTATATGATTGCCAAAAGGTGATAGGCTATCTTCCTAGCTGAGAAGACCCCTTATTAATGCAATTTTTAGTATTATTTGACCTCCTTTTGGAATGGATGTAGACCCTATCAAATTCACCAATGAGTGGCAAATTTGCTGGTGGTATTTTTGATAGGTGGTGGTATTTTTACTCTATGTATTTCTAGAGAGTCAAATTTGCCAGTGACTATAGGTAGCAGTGATTTTGTTGTGAGACAGGGCCAACTGAGTTTTGGGTAAAAAATTGAGGTTTTTCGGGTCAATTTGGCATGAAACCAAAGAGAGGGGATGGAATGATGGATTCTCAAGGTTTGTTGACTATTATTTTGTAAAATTTTGAGAGGATGGTGTTTGAATTTCATAAAATTTGCAAATAGTGATGAAGGGGATGGAACAAAAAGGTTTTGAACCTCTGTTGAAGATGATTTTTACAACATAGATCTCAATGCTCTATTATATGAGATATAGAGCATATGAGACTTACATGTGAAGAAAGAATGAAATAAGAATGCAACAAGTAATGCTAACTTGAAATGAAGAACATGAATTTTAGAACTAATCTAGATTTCATGAAAAGTAACTAACATGAGCAAGAAAAGAAATGAAAGAGTATAAGAGCTTGAAAACAAGATAGGAATGATAATTAATATATGTTACACAAAGTTTAAACCTACAAATGAAGGTGAGTTAGATAAAATAGAAGTAAATGCCTACAAAATAAGAGAAATTAATGATTGATATGCATGGATATGATAAGTAAATGAGGTCAGTATGCAATAATGAAGAAGATAATTTCTATGAAGTAAAAGAAAACTTGCTATAGATGGAAGAAATGTGAACTTTATGAACTAAAAAGTTGCAAAAATAGTTTTTTCCTGAATCAATATTTGTGACAACAGTCAAAAAATGGAGGCCTTAAACTTATGAAAAAAGCTAAAATTTTGTGAGTATATTCTAGAAATCCATATCTATCCAACGGTTCAAAACTTGTATTAATTGGAGCTGTAAATCAAAAGTTACACGCTCTACAAGTTGACTAATTTTTCTAGGTTTGCACACACGTTTTTGAGAGAGAAGGAGATGAACAAAAGTTGTTAAAACTTTCAAAAAAACCTAGAACACTTGAAAAATATTTAGTCAACTTCTCCTCACATTTTTATACTTTCTTTTATGTACCATACAAAAAACTAACATGTTTTCTCTATATTTAACCCTTGGAATGACTTTTCAAGGAACCCAACAATCATGGAACATCAAAAGACTCTCTAAGACTTTTCCTATAACACAAAATCCATGGCACACACTTTAAGATATAATATTTTAATTACAATAATGTATTAATGCTTAGCATCAATATCCAACATACTCCCCATTGATGCTAAGTGGTGAAACTACTCTCTCTTAAATATAAAAATTATTTTTTAGTAACTCCTTTGGTAAACAAATTAGCCAATTGTTCCTTTGTGTTGTAGTAGACAAGATCAACAAACTTCTTTTCAATGACATCTCTAATGAAATGATACTTCAATGCAATGTGTTTTGTCCTACTATGATGAACTAGATTCTTAGCAATATTTATGGCACTAGTGTTATCACAATTGATAATCGTAGGACTGTCTTGGACTTTTCCAATCTCCTCAAGCATCTTCCTTAACCAAAGAGTTTGAGTACTTGCTGCTATTGCAACAACATATTCAACCTCCAAGGATGAAAAAGCAATAATGCTTTGCTTCTTGGAACTCCATGTGATCAGCCCGAAACCAAGAATGAAATAATTTTCGAATGTAGACTTTTCATCATCTAAACAACCTCCATGATCTGAATCACAATACCCAACAAGCTCCAACTTGTTATTAGTAAAATAATGTATTCCAAATTTTGAGGTTCCTTTCACATACCCCAAAATCCTCTTGGCAGCCTTCATGTGATTTTGTGATGGTTGATTCATATATCTAGAAACATGTGAAACAACGAAAGCAATGTCTAGTCTAGTAGTGGTAAGAAACATTAAGCTCCCAATTATGCTTCTTTACAACTTCTCATCATCCCTTTCAAAACCATCATCTCTACACAATGATTCACCATGTGCAATAGGAGTCCAAACCAGTTTACAATTTTGCATCTCATATTTCTTCAACATATCATTCACATCCAAATTCACATTAACTGATGATGACAAACTCTACCTGAAGACCAAATTCAAAGTGCAGTCAAATTCTTTTCAAGGTATAACTACATTTTTTATTTAATTGAATTTATTTTCTAGTGTCTATAATTACTGATTTTGTTTTTTTTTTTGAAGTTATGACCACCAAGTCCAGAAGGGGTTTGATTGTACCAGCTATTGAGAATAATTTTCTTCGAGCATGTTGCAAATTCTTTCTTACCAAACTCATTTTGCAAGGAAGACCGACAAAAATTCTGATGTGGATCTTAGCATATTTGGTTTGTTGTATTACACACCAATAATTTGACTGGTCCATCTATGTCTCACATCAGATCAGAATGGATATCCAAAACATGATAATCCACGCTTCACCTTCGTCGACAATAAGCACATACAACTATATTCTTGCATTTTTTATAAATATTTTTATCATTTGTAGAACACTCAAGTATCGACTTCTTGGCACTCAACCCTAGCCAATGCAACCATGACAAAACAACAAGTTCAAGTAATTTTTAGTTAATATTGAAGTAATATATCTTATTTTCATATGTTTATGATTTTTATAATTTTAAAATTTTATACAAAACATAGAAAATGACATCCTCTTCCTCTTCAAAGCAGGATGCTGCTTTTAGAGGTTATAATCTAGAGGAATCAGGAGACTCCAAAACACCTGCAAAGGAAACAACGCCACCACTAAGAAGAATATCAATAAGGAAATGTGTAAGATATAGTTATCATAATCCTTGATAACCTCCACTTGTGGTTGCATGTCCATTGCCAACGAGCGTAGTTGTGCAAGAGGTCTCATCTTCGAGAAGTAAGTTTTACATATTGCCTTAAAAAAATTGTTACTATTTTTTATTAAATTTTATTTTATGTTTTCAGATGTACATCACACCCACATTCCATTTGTATTTGTGCTTACACAAGAGATCTCTTCTTCTATCGGTAAGTGTTATAACCAATTTTCATAATCTACCTTCACAAATTTTGTAACCAATTTTTATTTTGATGTTTTAAGTTCATATACAATAATTCCATCATCAAAATCAATAATAGATGTCGCCCCCTCATCCACCACGCTAACCTCAGATGCAAGGTCAATTCTTACTGGGTGGAAAACACATTATTCCATCTAGGCCAGAGAAATAAGCAACAAAGCAATTTTTTAGGATTCAGACCTATATCTTTGGGTAATTTTAATTTTATAAGTGTATCGAAAGCTTCTGGTGTTGGGTTGGATAATGTTCCACTTGATGAAGATTTATTTTTACAAGGTAACACACCCACTAATTTTCAAGTATTAGAACTGCTTCAAGATCCTTAAAATGAAGGAGCATAATGTTCAAGCAAATCTCCTCCTAGGGAAACCAACACCCCTCAGGCTCATCCTCTATAAGGGAATGAAAGAGTAAATATTTCTAAAAAATATTTAGTTTATGACTACGTTGAAGCAACCATTAAGGATTCACTACTTCCAGATATAACATAAATAAAAAAATGGGAGTATCAAGTCAAAGTGTTGATAAAGGAAATTAATGCCCAATTCAAAAAAAAATTTAAAAGAGAACTTTTTTATTTAGTTGAAAATGAACCTAAAAAGATAGAGGTTCTACTACATCCAGCAAAATATGGTATTGTGTAGGTTACTACATCTTACACAAATAAAACTTTAAGGTTTATGTTGAACAAATTGGAGAATATAAACGCTATGGCCCAAGCTTATTATAATGAATGGACATGTGATAAGAAAAAGGTTGTTGTAGTTGCAAAGAATGTTTTGAGGTTTGACTAATGTGTTCAATTTTTTTTTTGTTCTCTTTTTTAAAATATAAATATCTGCTAACTACTTATTTTTTCTTTTGTAGGTAAAGTATGATAATCTCACAAAGCAGGTTCAAAACCTGCAAGACTATATCAAGATGGCAAAGTATTTCTTAAATGCTTCTATGGCAATGAAAAAGAGCTCAGGAAGCAGTTTGAAAAAACAACGCTTTTTGAAGAATCATTATCCAAAAATGGATTGGATCCTAATGTTATGCTAAAGGAGAAGGGTAAAGAATTTCTTGCACCAATATTCAAAGATGTTAGGAAAGAGGAAAACACCTTGCTTGAAGAATTGCAAAGTGTTGAGAACATCATTGTTAGTTCTAGAGCAATTGAGAGAACTGTTAACTAGTCCGAGGTAGGAGCTGTTGAAATGCAGAATGTGGAAGTCATGGAAGAGGAAAAAGAAGTGGAATAGGGAAAAGATGTTGAAGCCTGAAACTGCTTTTGAAAATTTGATATTTTAAAAAGACAATTTTATGACATTCATATGTTTTCGTTTGAAAACAAGGCACTTGTTTTTATTACTTTACTATTATACTATTTACATTTATAATAGTGTGTTATTTTCATCTCTTGAGTGTTATGGGGTTTCAAATATGCTTGAGTTTACAAAGAATATATATTTATGCATAGGTTTAGATTTTTATTTTATTCAAAGTTATTCTTGTGATATAAAAATGAATATTATATTGTGTATTATGCTATGTTGTTTTTATATTTTAATTTTCAAGTGAGTTTACGAAGGATATATCTATGCATGGGTTTAAATTTTCATTTTATTCATAATCATTCTTGTTGTTGTATAAAAAAGAGTATTGTATTTTGTATTATGCTATATTGTTTTTATATTTCAAAGTGAGTTTATGATAGATATATCTATGAATGGATTTAAATTTTCATTTTCCATGTATTATGCTATGTTTTTTTTATATTTCAATTTTCAAGTGAGTTTACGAAGGATATATCTATGCATGGGTTTAAATTTTCATTTTATTCATAATCATTCTTGTTGTTGTATAAAAAAGAGTATTGTCTTTTGTATTATGCTATATTGTTTTTATATTGCAAAGTTATTTTACGATGGCTATATCTATGAATGGATTTAAATTTTCATTTTCCATGTATTATGCTATGTTGTTTTTATATTTCAATTTTCAAGTGAGTTTACGAAGGATATATCTATGCATGGGTTTAAATTTTCATTTTATTCATAGTCATTCTTGTTGTTGTATAAAAATGAGTATTATCTTTTGTATTATGCTATACTATTTTTATATTTCAAAGTGAGTTTACAATGGATATATCTATGAATGGATTTAAATTTTCATTTTTCTTTTATTATGCTATGTTGTTTTTATATTTCAATTTTCAAGTGAGTTTACGAAGGATATATCCATGCATGGGTTTAAATTTTCATTTTATTCATAGTCATTCTTGTTGTTGTATAAAAATGAGTATTGACTTTTGTATTATGCTATATTGTTTTTATATTTCAAAGTGAGTTTATGATGGATATATCTATGAATGAGTTTAAATTTTTATTTTTCATGTATTATGCTATGTTGTTTTTATATTTCAATTTTCAAGTGAGTTTACGAAGGATATATCTTTGCATGAGTTTAAATTTTCATTTTATTCATAGTCATTCTTATTGTTGTATAAAAATGAGTATTGTCTTTGTATTATGCTATATTGTTTTTATATTTCAAAGTGAGTTTACGATGGATATATTTAGGAATGAGTTTAAATTTTCATTTTTCATATCTAGAGTAATATTCTATTTGCATTTTGCCTTCTAGAGTCAAAGCATACATACTAATGATACTAAGAAATATTTACTAGTTATGTATGCATGCATGGCTTACTCAAAGTTAAAGCATACATCATAAATTTTTGTTAACATAGACAATCAATAACACTTTTAGAGTCATATCATACATACATACATTAAAAGTTAAAGCATAAATCATTATATTTTGTCAACATAGATAATTAATTCAATAACATAGCATCATTATGCATGCATGGTTTTCAAATTTTTAGTTTACTCAAAGGTAAAGCATAAATCATAAATTTTGACAACATAGACAGTCAATAACATTAAAAAATATATATTCATTGAAAATAGAATGATTATATGATTTTTTTCAAATCATTGAAATTTTACAATTGATAAAATACAAAAAATTATTAATAATATGAATTTTTTCAAATCATTAACATTTACAAATGATATCAAATACAGAAAATCATTGATAATATGAATTTTTCAAATCACTAAAATTTTACAAATGATTTCAAATCCAAAAAATCATTGATTATATGAATTGTCATATAATCATTAAAATTTTACATTTATGGAAGCTGATACAAAGTCTTATCGACTTCTCCAAAATAACTGGAATTATTTGTGAATTCTATGTTTCCATAATCTCATCATCATTCCAAGATGAATCATTTTCGTCATTATCAACAGTATTAGTGAGACCTCTCTTTTTCGCTAGGGACTTCTAATATGTCATAGCTCTGTCATAGGGAAACTTACCCACCTCGTAGGATGACACACACATTCTCAAACAATTTTTCAAAATTTTGTCCAACCTGTTACGAACTTTAAATTTAACAGAAGATAGTGCACTGAAAATCGTTTCGTCTTCAACAGATCTCAAAATCATTGTTTGACATAATTCATATAAAATAAAATATTCACTCATAGTTTCTTGTAAGACACTACTTTGATACAATTTTTGCCAAAAATGTGTGATTGAACTAGTCACATGTGGATTTTTGAATGTGCAATTTGATTATCCATTATTATTCCAAAATTGGTTGATTGTTGTCTCAAAAGTTCTTTGTTTAGAATATCATTTATTTATTTATTTTAAAGTGAAAAACCCCTTGCGGGGCTACCTTGGTCTGAGAGACCACGAACAGGGGGTTCTACACCGTCAAAGTCACCCGAGAGTCGCACCCGACCCTGCCCGCACCAACATTATCAATTGGATTTTGGATACCCAATTCAACTTTTTGGTAGGGTGGAGATTTGAACTTGGGACCTCTCTTGGAGGATTTCCCTCTCCTCTCCAACTCACCTACAACACCTGGGTGGAATATCATTTATTTCAATGCCATTTACTTCCACACTTTTAGAGAAATGTGTCATAAGATTACCCATATATTTTACAAACTCACTTCTATTGTGGTCAACACAAGGATTCCAGAAGATGGGATTAACAACAACCATGGCCTCAAGTGTCTCATATCTCTGGAAATGATCTCTTATTTCACTTGTTAATGTATTTGCAATTCTTTTTAATTTATTCTTAGTGCTATCCAAAACCTCATCGAATCCGAAATGTGTTACAGGAGCTTGTTCAACATCATTTGTAAGTGTATCTAATTGCTTTTTATAACGATATAAAGGAATCATATTTCTATGGATAATAATAAAAAGATTGTCATTGATGTTGAACTTTAAAACGTTGTTATGATCATTGACTTATACTAACGTATTCCAACTATCAAACTTGGAATCCTAAAAAAAAAATCAAATAAGTAAATCTTCTCAATAAACATATATATTTGTTTTCTCATCCTAATGAAATCGACACTATAAATTGCCCTTTCATGTGCGAGTTTAATCAAATAATTCATTTCTTGCAACAATGGAAGAATACCACATAAAGTGAGAAGAGTTTCTAAGTCTGTTAGGACCCTATTCCTAACATAATAATCATAATAATTATTAATTATACTTTATTATATTTCAAGGACCAACACATCCTTTCATCTCATAACCATTGGTAGATCTAAATAGGCATTCATAGGATATCTTTAAGACATCCATGATTATTTGAATATACTATATACCTTGTTTGGGTTTCCCTTACATGAAACAATGATTCTTTTACCAAAAGGTGATTCTTCATTTCAATTTTATATTTTAAATCGTGAACTGACTGCTTAACATTCGAGGTACATAGCATTTGCCATCAGAGCCAAACCTGAGGGAAGACATTTTTCTTTTTACTTTTTTTTGACTACAACATCTCGAGGATGATCTTCAACACTGTTACCCGAATAACCTGAAACAATAGTCTCACCACCATATACCATCATCACCGTATCCTGACCATTCGTACCAATGCTCACAACCATACACTGATTTCATATTATTTTTTATCCCCTATCTCTCTGATGATAAGAGGAAACAAACGACACAAAACAAATGAAATTTGGTGAAAAGAAGACAATTTTTTTTCAAAATAGGACCTAAGGTTTTTTAGGAGGCTAGCACAAATATTCGACCACTCTCAGATCGAAAAAATTCAATTCCCACACAAAACCATCAGTCAAATCGCTATAGCAAGAGAACTTTGCGTTTTTTTGTGAAATTAAGAGAAATTCGGTAAGATTTTATTAAAAAAATTATAATATAAAGTTTCTTCGACACTGGAAAATTTTTATGATGACCATACTCCAACGTCGATGAGTGGAGGTTAAAAAAATTAAATGCATTATCCCACATTCATGAGAAGGGAGGGCGAAACTTGATTTAAAAAATATAGTATACATAGAAGAGCTTGTGACTTTGATCACGCTTTGCTTCCCTCATCGCATGATCGAAGCCTCATCTTCCCCGTTGCTGTCTTTTCTTTCCCCCCCTGTTAAATCTTTTGCTTGGGCCCTTACTCGCATTTGACCTGTTATGTCACCCTCTGACCCGCTACGTCACCCTCCCAACTTTTCACTCATGTTGCTGCCATCTTATCCCTCACAACTCCTCCAGCCCGCCTAGCCCTACACTCCTAACTCACCTTTGCTCCACCAACGAGCCACATTTTTGCTTGTGGACCCCGCGCTCCTCCAACCTGCCTAGCCCTATGCTCCTCACTCGCCTCCACTCAACCAACGAGCCACCTTTCCACTTGTGGACCCTGTAGTTTCGTGGTTTGTGCCATATTTGCCTTACCACCTTCAATCCCTCGTTGACTACCAAATAAATTACGTATACAAAAGTTGTGATATAAAGTTGAAACAAATTTTTCTACCAAGCACAATTATTAGCAATTTTTTGGTAATTTTTTTGTAAAAAAATGTTGCTAAACAACTTTTAAACTTTTGCACATTATCATCGAGAATTGTAAAATTTTGCAAAATAACTCAAAGAACCATAAACCAGTAAAAAACCCACCATGGCGGATGGGAGAAGATCACAGGATATGGCGAAAGAAGTCTCGAAGGAAGTTTCAAAAGAAATGAAAGAGATGCTGCAAGGAATGACGATTTGGAAAGATAATTTAGAGGATAAGATAGCTACAAAAATAGCAAAATTAACTATGAGCATCAACACCTCCAATACAGAATTATCAACCAAATTGGATGCTACAAATCACTCTATGGACTTGGTACAACAAAACTTGACATTAATGCACAACAAACAACAAAACACAATACCAACGCAACAAATGTTACTAGGGGGGCCACATACGTCAATCCTCCCACGTACCACAAAATTGGATTTCACAAAATTTGATGGAGGCAACCCCACAAATTGGATATATAAGGTAAACTAATATTTCTCTTTATATTAAATTCCAGAGATCCAAAAATTCTATATCGCATCATTTCACTTAGAGCAAATCGCTACACAATGGTACCAATGGTATGAAAAAATAAAAGGTACTTCCACATGGACTGATTTTACAAAGAACCTAATGTTACGATTTGGCCCAACCAAATTTGAAGATTTCACAAGAGCTCTCACCAAACTTCACCAAACATCAACCGTAAGAGAATACCAAGCGCAATTCGAGAAGTTGGTAAACCTTACATCAGGACTCGATGCATCATTCTTTCAAAGTTGCTTCATTAGTGGCCTAAAAGAAGAAATTTGTCTGGAAGTACAAATACTCAATCTTATCGATATGATGCACACAATGGCATTAGCAAAAATGATAGAAGAGAAGATTAATAACCAACAACAAAAAGGAAGAGTCTCAATAGGGAAACTACCAAACACCTGCACTAGCCAAAAATTGAATAAAGTCTTGTCGATTAAACAAATTAGCCAAGAGGAAATGAAAGAAAGGCGAGAGAAGGGCCTCTGTTTCCATTATGACAAAAAATTCACCCCTAATCACAAATGCATTTCACCAAAATTATATATTTTGGACACAATTGAAGATTGCACTCCCAAATAAAAGGATGACATCGAAGTCGAAGTAATAACGAATATTCCAAAAAAAAATAAAGAGGATAAAACAAAATTTTCCTTTAATGCTCTCGCAGGATGTTCGATTCCACAAATAATGAAGGTTAAGGGATAATTTAAGAAATAAAACCCCATTGTGCTCTTAGACTCTAGTAGCACTCACTATTTTATAGATCCCAGGTTGGCCAAACAAGCTAATTATTTTATATATCCTTGTAATAACTTTGAAGTCATGATTGGCAATGGTAGAAAAATTGTATGCAAAGGGAAATGCCAAAATATCAAGCTCACTATGGGAGATTATAACATGAAAGGGGATATGTATGTCCTACCATTAGGAGGATGTGACATCATTTTAGGAGTATAATGGCTATGAACGCACAAAAAAATCAATGGGACTTTGAAGAATTATGGATGCAATTCACACAAAAAGACCAAACTTACACAATCAAAGGGTTTAAAACATGCCCCTCACAAATCGTAAGTTACCATAGAATGGAAAAAATATTCGCAAAGGAGGAAAAAGCATGGTTGCCCAACTATTTTTCTTGCAAACCACTAATGAAGAACAACCAGAGGCACCTGAATTACAAGAAATCCTAGAAAGACATGATAAAATATTCAATGAACCAGAAGGATTACCTCCACAACGGAGCCATGATCATGTCATTCAATTACTTTCGGGGCACCAACCTCCTAATATTAGACCTTATCGATACCCATATTTACAAAAGATAGAAATAGAAAAATTAGTACAAGACCTACTCTGGGTAGGGGTCATTAGACCTAGTGTAAGTCCTTACTCTTCTCCGATCATACTAGTAAGGAAGGAGGATGGATCATGGTACTTATGTGTTGACTTTCGTGCCCTCAACAAAATAACTAGCAAAGATAAATTTCCTATTCCTATAATCAATAAATTACTAGATGAACTTCATGGGGTTGCATATTTTTCCAAACTATCAGGCTACCACCAAATTCAAGTTAAAGAAAGCGATATACCCAAAACGGTCTTTCGTACGCACAAAAGACATTATGAATTTTTGGTGATGCCATTTGGTCTTACCAACACCCATTCCACATTTCAAAGTCTTATGAACAAGGTATTTCACCCTTTCCTTAGAAAGTTTATTTTAATTTTCTTTGATGATATTTTAATTTACAGTAAAACATGGGAAGATCACTTAACCCATATAGAGCAAGCACTCAAGATCTTGAAGGACAATCAATTATATGCCAAGAGATCAAAATGCTCCTTTGGAAAGCAAGAAATTGAATACCTTGGACATATTGTCTCCAAGGAAGGAGTTAAAGTAGACCCTCATAAGATTGAAGATGTGGAAAATTGGCCTATTCTGAAAGAGTTGCATGGGTTCTTAGGACTAACCGGTTATTATTGCAAGTTTGTCAAGGACTATGGCAAAATCATGGCTCCCTTAACAACACTACTTAAGAAGAATGATTTTTTATGGTCTCCAAAAGCTAATGAAGCCTTCATTACCTTAAAAAATGCCATGTGTACCACCCCTATCTTAGCCATGCTAGATTTTTCCAAACCATTTATTATTGAGAGCGATGCTTCAGGATTGGGAATGGGATCCGTACTCATACAAAATGCAAAACCTTTAGCCTTAACTAGCAAAGCATTCTCAAAAAATAATTTAGCACGTTCCACATATGAAAAATAAATGTTAGCCATTGTTCATGCTATCCAACATTGGAGGCCCTATCTTATTGGCAAACATTTCATTATCTGCACCGACCACCATAGTCTGTAGTACTTATTGGAGCAACGTATAACCATGCCAAAACAACAAAAGTGGGTTACAAAACTACTAGGTTATGATTATGAAATCACATATAAAAAGGGAAAAGACAACATGGTTGCGGATGCACTTTCCAGAAAGTTTGAAGAAATTTTCCAATTACATGCTTTTTCCTGCCCTATTCCTAAATGGATAGACCAAGTCAATGAAGAGTGGTTTAAGGACCCTACCACACATACCATAATTCAACAAATTCAACAAAATCCAATGAGAAAACCTCACTATTCTTGGAGAGATAACATACTACGTTATAAAGAACGTCTTGTCCTTTCTCCTACATTTTGTTAGAGTAAGCGAACAATTTCTATTAATCAGAATCCGTATAAATAATACATGGAGAGCTCAGATTAGCTCGTAATCATAGGATCTAATTAACAGCTTAGGTCTAAATAAAATAAACCAAATATTATGTACGCTAACAATAGCGCAACTAACCTAACAACATAATTCTAACATAAATAAAGGAATAACATAGAATTACTATAGTAACTCTAACATCCCCCCTTATTACATTATTTATGTAATATAAGAACTACTAGTTGTACTAACATCCCCCCTAATTACATCATTTTGCAATACAAAGAGAGCTACGAAACAATTCAAATTTGACACGTGCAAGTGCCTTAGTGAAAATGTCCGCAACTTGAGCATCGGTGGGAATGTGTTGAAGCTGAATTCGATGCTTCGAAACTTCATCTCGAATGAAATGACATTGTGTGTCAATGTGCTTTGTTCTTTCATGATGGACTGGATTCTTGACTAGGTTCGGAACACCCTGATTGTCGCAAAACAAGTGTATTGGAGATTTGGATGGATGACCCATACTTGTCAGAATGCGACGCAACCATATCACTTCGCACACAGCTTCACGTGCTGCGCGATACTCTGCATCTGTTGATGAAATAGCAACCACCTATTGCTTCTTGCTGTGCCAAGAGACAGGACCGGATCCAAGATGAAAAATATATCCTGAAGTTGACTTGCGATCATCAAATGATCCGGCATAGTCGGAGTCCATGTATCCTTGCAAGAAGAATTTGTTGTTCCTCTTGTATTCTAGGCCATATTCCATTGTGCCACGGACATAGTGAAGAACACATTTTGTTGCTTTCCAATGAGTGGTCTTAGGCTCCTACATGAACCTCGAAAGATAGTTGATAGCAAATACGAGATCTGGCCTAGTATTGGTCAGATATATGAGACTCCCAATCAATCGTCGATAGAGAGTACCATCTACCTGAGGTGAATCATCATATCACGATAACCGAAGTCCAGTCTCCATCGGAGTTGCCATTGGCTTGCAATCGATCATGCGATATTTTTCCAACAATGTCTTGGCATATTTTTTTCGAGACACTTTGATGGAGTGCTCCTTCTGGCTGAATTCCAGACCAAGATAGTAATGGAGAAGTCCGAGATCTGACATCTCAAAAGATTGACACAAGTCTCTTTTGACAAGTAGAGATCATAGTTTTTGAACTCCCTGTAATGAGCAGATCATCAACATAGAGTACAAGCAACACTATCTCGTAACCCCGTTTCTTGAAATAGAGGTTTGCATCCGACGAACATCTCTTAAAACCATGCTGCAGGAGGTGATTGTCCATTTTTATATACCAAGCTCGAGGAGCTTGTTTCATGCCATATAAGGATTTGACCAATTTGCAAACTTTCTGCTGTTGGCCTTCCACTGCAAATCCTTCTGGCTGAGTCATATAGACTTCTTCTTGGAGATCACCATTCAAAAAGGCACTTTTGACATCCATCTGATGAACTTTCCACCCAAACTGTGCTGCCATAGCACAAATAACTCGAATTGTTGTCATCCGAGCAATAGGTGCAAAAGTTTCCTCGTAGTCAATGCCTTCCTTTTGAGCATAGCCCTTTGCAACAAGACGGGCCTTATGCTTATCAATTGTCCCATCTACTTTGTACTTGACTTTATACACCCATTTGTAGCCAATGGGCTTCTTTTCATGCGACAGATCGACAAGCTTCCAAGTTTTGTTTTTCATCAAAGACTTATACTCTGCATCCATAGCAGACCTTCCACTGAGGCTCACCGAGAGCAACTTGTACTGATGCAGGTTCAAGATCATCTATGGAAGACATAAACACCTTATCACTATCAATATCCATATCTTCTGTATCTCTCGTTGGATCTACAGAAAGTTCTTCAAAATATTGACACAGATCATCAACCCCAGTATTCTCTGTTGCAGCTTTCTCCTGTCGAGCCATGCTACGAGTACGAGGCCTATCCAAAGTCAAATCTAGTGGAGTAGATAGCTTAGAGTCTTTGATTGTATTTGTATACCACTTTGGATTCTTCTTCTTAGGTGTTGAAGAAGATCCAGAAGAACCTCCAACCTTTGATGAAGGAGATTTAACAACCTGAGTTTCCACAAGGTCTAGGTATACATCTGATGTGTTTGCTGATGTGAAAGCCTCATCAAAAACTACATCTCTACTAATGTGAATCTTCTTGGTCAAGGGATCAATCAAACGATAACCCTTAGAGTGCTCATCATAGCCAAGAAGAATACACTTCAATGTCTTCTCATCTAGCTTCTTCCTTTTCTCTTTTGGTATGTGCATGAAAGCTTTACATCCAAAAATGCGTAGATGAGAAATGGAGGGTTTCCTACCACTCCATGCTTCCTGTGGAGTCATTCCTTGTAGGGCCTTTGTGGGTGCCCTATTCAACAGATATACTGCTGTGGTGACAGCTTCTGCCCAATATAGTTGCTCAAGTCTAGCTCCTGTGAGCATGCAACGAACCATTTCCATGATGGAACGATTCCTTCTTTAAGAAACTCCATTTTTCTGAGGAGTATAAGCGATAGTTAACCTGTCTTGTGATCCCATTTTCTTTCAAGAATGCAAAAAATTCTTTAGAGGTGAACTCCCCCCTCGATCCGAGTGGAGGGTCTTTATAGAAGTACCTAACTCCTTCTCAACAGATTTCTTGAATTGTCGAAAGAAGCCAAATGCTTCGATTTTAGTTGAAGAAAGAATACCCACATCTTTCATGAGTAATCATCCACAAATAACTAAAAATACCTCTTACCCCCACAACTGTTGGGAGTGAAGGGACCGCATAGATCGGTATGAACCAACTCCAGAGGTTTCTTTGCTCTTGTAGAGCTCTTTTCAAAAGGCACTCTATGCTGCTTTCCTGCTAAGCAGTCAGAGCAAACTGGTAAAGTGGTAGAAAGGGAAGGAAGACCCTTTACCATCTCATACTTACTTAACTCAAGTAAGTAACTAGAACTCAAATGTCCATATCTCTTGTGCCATAGGGAAGTTGCCTCCTTTGTAGAGACTGTCATGGCAACATGTGGAGTAGAGATAGTATCTAAGGCAAATAAGCCATGCTTATATGAAGTGGTTGCAATGTTCTTACCCCTTCTGGTAATAGAACAACACTTCTTGCCTCCCTCAACACTAAAGTTCACAACCATATCTTTGTCCAAAATTTGTGTGATCGACAACAAATTGTTTGCCAATCCTGGAACATAGAGAACTTTATCAATCTGACACTTGCCATCAGGAAGAGTGACTGAAATAGTGCCTTCTCCCTGAACCTTGTAGGTTTTATCATCAACAATAGTGATAGGTTTGCCCTCTTTGGCCTCAAAAGACTCAAACCATGATTTGTCACCAGTCATGTGCTTATTGGCTCTAGAATCAACATACCATATAGGATCCGTCTGCTTGGACACCGTGGTAGTCATGAGAACTTTGTGGGCTCTCTCAAAATCCGTGTCGAATTCTTCAACAACAACATTCACTTGTTGTTTGTTCTTTTGTGGTTTGTTCCAGCCTTTTTGTTTTGATTGCTTATTCTTATGCCAACATCTGTTTGTATCATGACCTTCTTTGTCATAGATCTTGCAATATCTCTTTTTCTATTGAGGTTGTTGAGTTTGTTTCCCTTTTGAATCCTTTTGTGAATTCCCTCCCTTCTAAAAATTACCGTTCTTCTGGTTCTGTCCTTTCTTGTTGATGTAGAGAGCAGTGTTAGAAGAATCATCTCGCTGTAGTTGGCATGCCTCTTCCTCTTGAAGCATATTAACCAATTCTACAAAAGTAACTTTCCATTGTGATACATGAAGGGAAGTGATCAACACCCGATAAGAATCAGGTAAAGCTCTCAATACAACTGAAGTAAGGAGCTTGTCTTCAATCGGTTCTCCCAAAGAATTCAATTTTGCTTTCAATTCGAAACTCTGCAAAGAAAGAATTCAACTGTCTCACCCTGCTTCATGCTTAGACTGTGTAATTGAGATTGAAGAAATAGAATGGTGGAATCATTCTTTCCCTCATATATAGTATTAAGGGCATCCCATGCCGCTTTACTAGTTGCACAGTCAGCAATATGGGGTTGGACTTCATCAGACACAGCAAGCAAGATGAGCACTTTTGCTTTGTTGTCTAGCTTATCAAAGTCTCTTTGAGCAGTAGATGGAGCTGTAGCACCAGCAGCAGATGAAGGTCTGGTTGTTGCTCCAGATACAACATCCCATAAGTCATCCATTGCTAGGATGGCCTTCATCTTATTTTTCCATGGTGTGTAATTAGGACCTTTCAACAACTGATGAGAATCAGTCATTAGTTTTGCAGACATGATGAAGGTTCCTTATAACACCAATTGGTCCCCCTTTCGATATACCTTTTGCTAGGCCGTTATACCATACTAAATACCCGCCCTTACGTGAGGGAAACTATAGGTATTTAGAAAGATCAATAAAAAATCACCCGCCCTTACGTGAGGGAAACTATAGGTGATTTTTAGAGATCATACGATACGTGGTACATAAGCAAGATCGAAAGGGAATAGTCTTGTTGATGGCACCTACCATAGAAAGTCTGCAATCCGCATGCGTGGGGCGTAACTTCCCCTAAACACTTTGGATTTCGGAACTCTCGTCAGGATTTATGCCTAAACACAAGAACTATTAGGGTAATGGATGGAGTAAAAAAATGCAAAATGGCAAACTTATCTCTCCCCGACGATTTATAGAGAACAAGCTCAGACGTCGTTTTAGCAGCTATATTAGGCGACGGATACAATAGCGCAATCACGACAACTTTACCTATAAGTGCTGGCAGAGGTATCACAAATACCGAACGCTATAGTGCAATAAATTGCACGGATGGGTTTTAATTATTCCGGGGACTTAGGGAGTGAATTTGATTTTAACTTTTAATGTTATAGTGCAAAAAACAAATATGCAACATACAACAAAAAAAAGTGCCCACAGGAATAACCCACTAGGTGTCGGGTGCAGCCAAAAATGCACCTTTACAATAATGCCAAAATTGCTTTTCAAAAAATTACTCACTTTCCCCCTTTGATTTTTGAAAAAAAATACCTCCCTTCTTTTTATCTTAAAAAAAAATAATCTCTCCACAAATGATTTTTCAAAAATTATTTTATAACCTTAAGTTAAAAAAATATTAATTTTAATTTATATAGTTTTGTAAAAAACCTTTAAAAAGAAATTAAAATCAAATTAAAAAATTTAATTTTAATTTATAAAGGTTAAACTATAGAAAATAAATTAAAATTAAAAATTAAATTTTTAACTTTAGGAAAAAAATAATAATTGAAAAAAAATTGCGGAAGAAAAAAAAATCTTTTTTTTTTTTACCTTAGTCGAAGGGGAGTCCACGGGATTGGAACCCGTGACCTGCAGGCTCCTAGAGCCTTACCGCATAGTCCACCACCAGGTGGACTAGCGGGCTGATCCGATAGGATCAAGGGCCCCCTCGGATTTGAGGAGGTCCCGACAGCCCTGCTACTCTCGGGGAGCATGCCTCCTCTCTGTTCTTGTTGCTGTGGTTGTCGCCTCTTTTGGCAGCGGCTAGCGAGGCCATGGCTGCAACCTCTGCTGCTACAGCCTGGTCGTGGCCTGGTCGCACGTGCAACGCGCGACCTCGACTGTCGCGACAGTCGCGCGTGTCGCGCTTGCAGCGCGACCTCGGGGAAGGGGAGGGGAGCCCTCCCAACGTCGTGCGGATGCGTGACGTGGTAGGGGGGAAGGGGGCCTCCCAACGTCGCGTGGAAGTGCGACGTGGTTGGTGGGGGAGGGGGGGCCTCCCAACGTCGCGCGGATGCGCGACGTGTTGAGGGAGGGGAGGGGGGCCTCCCAACATCGCGTGGAAGCGCGACGTGGTTGGTGGGGGAGGGGGCCTCCCAACGTCGCGTCTGCGCGACGTGTTGGGGGGATGGTCCTCCCAACGTCGCGTCTGCGCGACGTGTTGGGGGGATGGTCCTCCCAACGTCGCGCGGATGCGCGACGATTTTTTTTTTCTTTCAGGGAATTGTCGTCGAACGTCGCGCGATTGCGCGCGACGTTTTTTTTTATTGTAGTCTGTGGTGGGCGGGAGGGGAGGGCACTGTGCGTGAGAGTGCACAGAAAAATGCACTGTGCACAGGAAAAAAAAACACTGTGCGTGAAAGTGCAAAAAAAAAATTAATTTTTTTTTAAAGACTGCGGACGCAGTGCTGAAAAACGCACAGCAAACTATGTGCGGAAAAAAAATTTCCAGCCAGCTCTTCCACTATTTTTTTTCTTCAGCCCAACTCTGCAAATAATTTGCTGCCTCCTTTCTCTTCTCACGCTTCTGGCTCTGATGCCATGTTAGAGTAAGCGAACAATTTCTATTAATCAGAATCCGTATAAATAATACATGGAGAGCTCAGATTAGCTCGTAATCATAGGATCTAATTAACAGCTTAGGTCTAAATAAAATAAACCAAATATTATGTACGCTAACAATAGCGCAACTAACCTAACAACATAATTCTAACATAAATAAAGGAATAACATAGAATTACTATAGTAACTCTAACACATTTGCCTATCGCATAAAGCTTCTTCATGAGCTACACATTACACCCACTGCTAGATACTCGAGATTCCTAAAAAATTATAAGAGTGACTAAATATTTCTATTTGATAGGAATAAAAAATGATATTAATAAGTTCATAAATGAATGTGAGACATGCCAAAGAAATAAGGGTGAAACAGTGGCTACACCGGGGCTTCTTCAACCTCTTCCCATTCCAACAAAAACATGGGCTGATATTTCCATGGATTTTATTGAAGGACTTCCAAAATCTGTAGGAAAAACAACCATTCTAGTGGTGGTGGATTGTTTATCTAAATATACCCATTTTTACCCTGTGGCCCACCCTTATACCGCTAGTACCATCACTCAAATTTTTCTTGATAATATCTTTAAATTACATGGCATGCCTTCCACTATAGTTAGCGATCGTGACCCTACTTTCACTAGTAAATTTTGGCAGGAATTATTTAAACTCCAAGGCACTCAACTTCGTATGAACTCTGCTTACCATCCTTGAACTGATTCTCAGACCGAAGTTGTCAATAAATATTTGGAAATCTACCTCCGTTGTTTTGTTTCTACTCAACCCCTTCATTGGGTAAAATAGCTATCATTAGCAGAATGGTGGTATAACACATCATATCATATGACCATTAAAATGACTCCATATGAAGCCTTATATGGCCAAACACCACCATCCCTCACTTCTTATATTCTAGGAAGTACAAAAGTACCAACAGTGGAAATGGAACTTTCCACTAGAGATGACATTCTTCGCATTCTCAAAGAAAACTTACACATCGCACAAAATCGCATGAAGCAACAAGCCGACCAACATTTCATAGAGCGTGTTTTTCAAGAAGGAGATATGGCATTTCTTCATATTCAACCATATCACCAAACATCTCTCAAAATCAAAGGTTCTCAAAAGTTCACACCCAAATTTTATGGACCTTATAAGGTTATCCAACATATTGGACTAGTTGCTTATAAGCTAGAGTTACCCAAGAATTCTAAAATACATCTGGTCTTTCATGTCTCCTACCTCAAACCATTCATTGGCACACACATCACTACACAAACTCAACTCCCTGGAGTTCATAGAGTATGGAGCACTCATGGTGGAACCTGAAGCAATATTAGACCGTCGCTCTCGCCACCTTCGCAATCGCAACATCACAAAAGTTTTGATTCAATGGAAGGGTCTACCTTCGAAAGATGCCACATGGGAGACACTCCAACATATCTAGCAATAATTTTCTAATTTCCAGCTTTGAGGACAAAGCTCCTTTTAAGGAGGGTGGCATGTTAGGACCCTATTCCTAACATAATAATCATAATAATTATTAATTATACTTTATTATATTTCAAGGACCAACATGTCCTTTCATCTCATAACCATTGGTAGATCTAAATAGGAATTCATAGGATACCTTTAAGGCATCCATGATTATTTGAATATACAAGATTTCTTGTTTGGATTTTCCTTACATAAAACAATGTTTCTTTTATCGAAAGGTGATTCTTCATTTCAATTTTGTATTTTAAATTGTGAACTGACTGCTTAACATTCGAGGTACATAGCAAAGTCAATCATACGAAATAGAAAATATTTTGCCTTATCAACATCCATACAATGTGCATACATAAACCCAACCAAGAATTGATATTCTAAAAAACCCTTTTTGCAAGAAGAAACATTGAAATCCACCTGGTGTCCACATATTTTAACATTTTTCTACCTTCGGTTGCACCTAGAGAAAACTGTTGAAACTCTACAAATATTTTGGACTGCATGAAAAGTATGAGTGTATTTCATAGACAAGATCTTCCACTCTGGTTACATTATCAAATTTGCTCATAATTTTATATGCAAGATTCATTCGATGAGCCATGTAATGAATGAGAATCACATATGGGGCAATTGATGTCTGAAGCCTAACACAAAGATAATTCCTTTGTGTTTGCATTTTAGCTGCACCATCAACTCCAATGATTTTTGTCCTTTGTCCTTGCATTGTAGCCGCACCATTCTTATGTAGTGCTAATAAATGAGGTTGTCTCAAATGATGTTTGAATGTGTAAATATGTATGCAAATCCAAGATGTGTTGTCAACAGTTGTTATCTCATCAATGGAAAGTGAAATAAATTTGGCTTGTTTTACATTCTCTCTCAGGAATTTCTTCTCAACCAGTGATAGATATTTTGCCATTTCCCAACCATTTCGATCTAACCAATGTGAACTGGTAAGGTTTTGTACATAGACTAGTTGAAGTAGTTACTTAAAATCAGCAAAATTAGACATGGGTTGACCTTTTTTTATAATATTGTATACAACAACAAACTGCAAATATTTTGAGGCTAATACAGTCTTATTATTTTTTTGAAATTGGGCCTCGATAGTTCCACCATTCTCAATGAGAGTTTGTTGTTGTTTCATTGCTTTTTCGTATTCAAGTGAATAGCTCACATGCACACATTTTGATGTATCCTTCCACCTATAAAATCTGTTAATTGTTCCATCATTTCGTATTTCTTTGATTTAAAATTTCCCATAGTGTTTTTCTATTGTGTCTTTCTTATTTTGCAATAAATGATCCTTTCCCAGCTTCCAAGTACAAATAACGCATTTACATACTTTTTGTGTCTCATCTCGCTCAATAAAGAGGTATAACCGTGCCCATTCATTTTTAAAATCCCTTCCAATAGTCCATTCGCTTATCTTCTGATTTTTAGATTTTTGACTACAATATTCCCTAGAGGTCTGCATTTTAAATGTACTATTTTTTTTTTCAATTGATGTGTTTGAATTAAACCTCTTGAAGTGGTTGTTGAATATCGTTATTAGGAAAATTATCATGTGGTCCCATCTCATCTGCTAGAATATCTTTGAGTGAATGCACATCAGGATCGACAGTGTTTATTGCATTTTGGTGTTCTCTATCATTTTTGGATGTAAAAAGATACTATTTTAAAGAATTAACAGAATAAAGTTTTACAAAGCATTTAAAAAGAGGTAGATAAGCAGACAACCATTTATCTATTAATAAAGAAAGGATTTATTTTTAAGAATAACAAAGAAAAAATAATGTTTTGATGGTAAAATATGTTTGTACCTACATGTTGTGTAGATATTGATGCCTCACTGCATTTTGATATTCGTGTAAAATATTTCAAAATTATCTTTTTAACAAAATATTGGCCTCCCTTATTTCCATCTTCAGTAGGTGACATTGTATCTGTAAAGAAAAAACCTTTAGATGTTAGGAAATGAATATGAAATTGAAGGAAAATAGCATACATCCTTAAAAAAAATTGTGTTTCTTAGTAACCAAGGTTAAATTGTAATTTCATAAAGAATCTATGAATCTTCAAACGAACCTACGCTGCCCTATAGAATGATATATGACAGACAAGAAGCAGGCTTTGAAAATAAAAATGCTCCTAACACATAACATGACATGGATACTTGTCGACCATAGTTGTAGATAATGCTTCTACACTTCCTATGAAATATACTCTAACAGACAAGAAGCAGTCGCTAACAAGAAAAATGCTCCTAACACACAACTAGATGACATGGATACTTGTCTATCATAGTTGCATATAGTGCACCTACAATGCCTATGAAACTAAAGAAAAAGAACTTTGGATAAAAGAACAATGGAAGAAGAATACTCTACCTATTTTTACAGTCGTCAATCCTCTAGAATCAATCGGCCTATGCAGATTGATATTGCCCTGAAACAGATCAGCTTAAGATGATAGACACACCTTTGCAACTAATCGACTTTTGCTGATAGACTCTCCTCTACAATTGATCAGCTTATGTCGATATACACTTCTCTACAACCGATCAACTTATATTGATAATTTTTTCTCTACAACCGATCGACTTATGCCGATAGACATGTCTTTATAACTAATCAACTTATGTCGACAAACACTTCTTTGTAATCGATCGTCTTATATCGATAGTCTTTGCAACTGATCGGCTTATGCTGATAGAAACTTCTCTACAATCGATCGACTTATGTCGATAGTATCTCCTTTGCAACCGATCGAATTATGTCAATAGACACGTCTTTACAATCGATCAGTTTATACCGATAGACTCTTTTCTACAACCGATCGACTTATACCAACAGACTATTGGAAATTTGAGTTATTTTATGTTGTCATTGATGTCACATTGATTTTTGGTGGCAAAAGCACTTCATAGATAATCATCTATGATATTTTGGAGAGCATGGATATATACAAGGTTTTTATGAAAACCAAGGCAGACAAAATAAAAGGTTTTATTTAAAACCATGGCGGGCTTATGTGGAAAGGGCTTTTCTTAAAAGCCAAGGTGGAATTTTGTTTCATCGAAAAAGGACCTCCGGTGATGAAGATATTAAAGTTTAAAGTTTAAGTTTAAATTAATGGAGGGCCGATCTATGTGCAATTAATGGAGGTTGGCATATATATATGTAAAGGTTTCAATTTATTTCGGAAATGTGGCATATTATATATCGTCAAAAAGCTTATTTCGAGGGCTATTTGACTAACTTATTTATAAGGAGAAATAAGGTGTGTGTAAATATATATTTCTGATTTTGCAAAGGGGTTCCAAAAGTGACTTGTTCTTTTTCAAGAGGATTAATTCTTTCATGAGATGACAAGGTATGCAATATTGTGATTTATTTTATTTTATGGTATAAGTGGTTTTGGGAGTGAAAAGGTTATGCAATGTTTTGATTTATTTTATTTTATGGTACAAGTGGTTTTAGGAGAGATAAGGAAGTTGTGCAATTAAAGGCTTTGGTGATGATTATTGAAAAGTGGAGTAATGTTGATTATTTTGTGATCTACTAACCCTTGTGAAGATTGGCAAAAGAATTTTGTGATTGTGGCAGATTTACAAAGATGTTTTTTCATCTTCATAAAAGGTATGGGCACATTCTCCTATTGATTTTTTATGGTGGTTGATTTCTGAAATATCATTGGAGGGAAAAGGATTGTTTGTGGTTTTCTTTTCGAAAGTGGTTGGTTGAATGCTTCAAGGTTTTTTGAATTGAGAGTTGTGTCTAAACCTTGTTTGATAAGCACATTGGTTGTAAAATAAATTGAGTTAGAAAAGAACATGAGTATCATTGTTATGTGAGATTTGTGGTTGAGCATTATTGGAAATATTTGAGTTGGTTGATACATACTTGGACTAGGGTTGTGTGAGAGAGAGTTGTCCCTTGTGATGATTGGTTGAGTTGAGTTGATTGAGCCTAGTCAAGTGATGTGTGAAGTTATTGTTCAAGTTCTATAAAACAAACTATTCCATAATTCTATGTTGAGTTGAGATTAAGTTTAGAACATATTGAGTCTCTAACAATTCTCTATATGGTTCTATAAGACTTGAATTGAGTTGAGGTTGATTTGAGTTGAGAGTGAGATTAGAACATATTGAGTCTCTAACAATTCTCTTTATGCTTCTATGAGATTGAATTGAGTTGAGTTGAGATTGATTTGAGTTGAGTTGAGTTGAGTTGAGATTTATTTGGGTTGAGAGTGAGATTAGAACATATTGAGTCTAACAATTCTCTTTATGATTCTATGAAGTTAATTTGAGTTGAGATTGCCACTCATTGTTGAGTTCATTTTGAGTACTACTTGAGCATGATTGATTGAACCTTTGATAAGGCCTTTGGAATAGATTTGAGGACAATGTTGAGACATATTTGTGGATAGTTTTGGGCAAGTTCTTAGTGATCTTACTAGAGTAGTTTTGAGCAAGTTCTTGCTGAGCTTGCTAGAGCAGATTTGGGAATGTTCTTTGTGAGCTTGCTAGAGCAGATTTGGACAAGTTCTATGTGAGCTTGTTATTCAGCATTTGACAAGTTTTGTATGAGCTTATTAAGCAGGTTCTGTGTGAGCCTATTGATCAGGTTCTTAGTGAGCATATTGACAAATATTTGGAGGTGATAGAGTACAGAGAAAAAAGTCTTAGTGGATAGAGATCCATAAACCAACACAGTTGAAGACAAATATGAGTGAGGAGTCTTCAACTGGAGAGAGGTCCACCAGTCAATGTAGCAGAGATACAAAGTCTTCTAGAATATCACATAGCCAGAGTAGAAGGGGAAATAGTTCTCCTGTGGAAGATATCCATGAACTTGAGATTAGGGGATCAACATCTCCTTTGGACATAGATCCATAAACTTTGTAATTGGGAGTGATTCCCAAAGAAATTGATTGAGAAATTTTTAGTAAAATATTTTCTCCATGGAGTAGCCCACATTGGGTGAACCACATAAATTGTGGTGTCTATATTGTGTATGGTTTATGTGCATTGCTTTGATTACTGCTATTGATACTGCTATCTTTACACAACATAATATTGAATTGGAAGAAAAAGTAAAAAGTAGTCTTATACCGTTCACCCCTCCCTCTTAGTATAAGCTTGTGTTCTTCATAGACTGTCCTCTATAACCGATCGGTCTATGTTGATAGATACATCTCTACAACCGATCAAATTATATCAATAGAAACTTCTCTACAACCGATCACCTTATGTCAATTGACACATCTCTGCAACCGATCACCTTATGTCGATAAACACATCTCTACAACCGATCGACTTATACCTATAGAATCTCCTCTACAGCTGATCGACTTATGTCGATTTACACTCCTTTACAACCAATCATCTTATGGCAATCAATACTTCTCTACAACCGATAGACATATGCCGATTGTTACTCCTCTACAACTAATTGGCTTATGCTGATCGTCTTATGTTGATTGACACTTCTCTACAATCGATTGACTTATGTCAACAAACACTTCTGTACAACCTTGTCAAGTTTTTTATTGTTTCAGAGCTATTTTCAAGTTAGAGTGTTTTAGATGTATGTTTAACGATACCCTTTACAGTATATATACCGGTAGTATATGAGGTGAATTGGACGAGAAAACAAATTATATATAATTTGAAGATGAATTATCTATGGAATTGGGTAAAATTTGTCAATGAATTAAAATAAAAATAGGATAATAATTGTCAACAACGGGCTAATTTACCCCAAAAAAATTCCACCACATAAATTTTGGGCGAATGGTCCCCAGTGAAATGTTCCAAAATTAGCAAATTTAAAATTTTGAAAATATTAAATATAGTCAATTTATGATATTTTGTGCTTATGCATAACCCTGCTTCAATCCCAATAAAGTATTTCATCAAACCCAAATCAGTTTTGTCTAACTCACTCATCATGGAAATCTTGAATTCAACCAACATCTTGTTATTTGTCCCCATGTAAATCAAATCATCAACATAAAGACATATAAGAAGAATGTCCTCACCTTCCTTTTTGAAGTAAAGAGTGGGATCATTTTTGCTCTTCTTGAAACCATACTCTTAAAACTATTTGTCAATCCTAGAGTACCAAGCTCTAGGTGCTTGCTTCAGCCCATACAATGTTTTTTTTTTAGTTTGTACATATGATTTTCTTTACCTTTCACTTCATAGCCTTGAGGTTGTTGCACATAAACCTCTTATTCAATGTAGTCATTCAAAAATTCACTTTTAACATCCATTTGATACACTTTCAACTATTTTTGGGCAGCCAAAGAAAGAACCATTCAAATGGTTTCTTGTCTTGCTACGGGTGCATATGTTTATTTATAATCCATGCCAAAAATTTATGTATACCCCTTTGCAACCAACCTTGCTTTGTATTTTTGTATGTCGCCATCACTGCTATATTTTGTCTTGAAAATCCACTTGCAACCAATAATTTTTTTTCCTTTGGGCAACTCAACAAGTTCTCATGTATCATTATTTTCTATCGACTAAATTTCATTTTCCATTGCTTTCATCCAAACATCATTAGTACTTGCATCTTCAACAATAGAAGGCTCAATTGAAGATAACAGAGCATAATGCATCATCTCACCTTTGGGTTCTTCTTCATCATCACCATACACATGTATATTTTCCAGCCTTGTAACAATTTGGTCCATCTCTTGTGCTTGACTCCTTGTCAACCTCTTCTCAAAGTTTTTATCTAGAATTTGACTTGGTGGATGAGATTTCAAAGTTCTTTTACCTTTTCCTTGCTTTGGACTTGAGGAAGAATCACTAGTACTTGGACTAGTAGAACTAGAACTTGTGCTTGGGCTTGCAAGTGGGCTAGGAGGAGGTGAGGGAACACTTGGCGGCTATCCCCCAACTATTATTTCTTCTTCATCCACTATGGCTGCACTTTTTCCTTTGTTTTCCACTATTTTTTGATGACCATACACTCCCCCTTCATTAAAAAACACATCCCTCAATAAATTTATGAGCTTTACGATCATACAATATATATGCCTTGCTAGTTTCGGAATAGCCAACAAAAATACATGCTACACTCTTGTCATCAAGCTTCTTTATAACTTCATAATTCACATGTGAAAAAGCAAGACACCCAAAAACTCTCAAATGACTAACCGTGGGTTTAGTACCATACCATGCTTCATGAGGTGTCATTTTATGGAGGGCTCTTATTGAACATATATTCAAGATGTACATAGTTGTATCAACCGCATAAGACCAATATCCATTGCTCAAACCCTTGGTCTTGAGCATTCTCCTTGCCATTTCAACTATGGTTCTATTCTTTCTTTCAACCACCCCATTTTGTTGATGTATATATGCAGCTATATGTTGTCTTTTAATGTCATTTTGATTGCAAAAATTATTAAATTATTTTGAACAAAACTCTCCTCCCCGATCAGTCTTCAAAAATTTGATTTTATGACCACTTTCATTCTCAAAAAGTGCTTTGAAAGTATTGAACACCCCAAATGCATCATCCTTGTGTTTCAAAAAATAAACCCAACATTTCCTTGGGTAATCATCAATAAAAGTGATGAAATAATATGACTTACCCAAATTTTGTGTTTGCATAGGCCCACAAATATTGGAATAAACTAGTTGAAGAGGATATGAGGCTCTCCATACCTTACCTTTAGGAAACTCAGTCCTAGCATGCTTTCCCAAAACACATGCTTCACACACATCCTTCCTCTCTTCAACTCTTGGAAGCCCATTCACCATGCCTTGATTTGATAAAAATTTCACACTCTTAAAATTATAATGCCCAAATCTCAAATGCCATAACCAATTATTATCTTCAAGTGCCAAATTTTCTAAGTTCACACCTCCCTTGTTACCAAAATTCAAAGGAAACATTTTTTTTTTTAGACATAGGAACAATTGTGACAACACGGTTCCTATTACCCTTATCATAAATAATGCATTCACTATTGTCAAACACAACTTTGTAATTATTTTCAACAAGTTGTCCAACACTTAAAAAAATATTCTTCAGATTTGGAGTATAAAAAGTATCATTGGTTCTTTTTGTACCTTCTTTTGTTCCAACCTCCATGAAACCTTTTCCAACCACTTCCAAAGAATTATTATTTCCAAGCATGATTCTTGACTTAACACTTTTGTTAACATCAATAAACAAATCCTTTTTCCTTGTCATATGATTAGAGCAACCAAAATCCAAATACCAAACTTCATTGCTAGTATTTTCCACCATATCACTAGTTAAGAAAATATTACCTTGAGTGTCTTCATCTTTACAAACATAATGTACATTTTTATCCTCATTTGTGGTCTTTGACCAGATTGCAATATGACCCTTCTTGTGGTAGTTGTAGCACTTCATATTTCTTAGATCAGTCCTTCCTCTACCTCTTCCTTTGTTAGAAGCTCCTCTTTCTCTTCTACCTCTTCCTATGCTAGAACTTCCTTCATATTCATCTCTCCTTGAATGTTTTACCTCAAAATTGAAGGTATTCTCCTCACTCTCCTTGGTGGTTTCTTTGAATATCTCTTCATGTGACATGAGAGATCCAATAAGATATTCAAAATATAGCTTTGACAAGTCTTTAATTTATTAAATGATAATGGCAACATGGTTCCATTTTGATGTGAGAATCTCAACACCTTCACAACTACCGGTGTTTCCAAAGTTTCACCAAGAGTGGTCATTTTATTCACCACATATTTCACTCTCATGCAATAATATCCAAAACTTTCAGTCTCCTTCATCTTTAAGTTTTCAATATTCTTTTCAAGGTTTGTATATTGACCATTCTCACTTGGTCACTCCCTTGGTAAGCCTCTTTGAGAGACTTCCAAGCTTCATTGGTTGTTGTAGTAGCATCAATTCTTGGAAATAAGCTCTTGTCAAGTGCAGACTAAATGTGGTAGAGATCAAGAG
This sequence comes from Wollemia nobilis, assembly GCA_028583015.1. Taxonomy (NCBI): domain Eukaryota; kingdom Viridiplantae; phylum Streptophyta; class Pinopsida; order Araucariales; family Araucariaceae; genus Wollemia; species Wollemia nobilis. Next base: position 5,690,579 of record JAQPPZ010000380.1, on the reverse strand, counting down.
AGTTCTTATTCTTTGATTCATTCTTGGATTTCCTATCATTGCATTGTAGTGTGCTCCAATTAGTTGGTTCTACATAACCATTCTCAACTGCCTCCCAAAGATCCTTCCCTATCAGCAAAGATCTCATATTAATGCTCCTATATTCATAATCCTGACCACTGAATTCTGGAATGGGTAGTGAGTTGTTCAAGTTGGCCATGACACTCAAAAAAGAATAACTGAAGTATTACTTCAATAAACTCATGCAACAAGTTTAATCAAACCCTTCTCAAAACCTAAGATCTGATACCATATAAAGTTTATGAACTAAAAAGTTGCAAAAACTATTTTTTCCTGAACCAAGATTTGTGACAATAGTAAAAAAATGGAGGCATTAAACTTGTTTAAATGAGCTGAAATTTTGTGAGTATATTCTAGACAGTCATACCTATCCAACGGTTCAAAATTAGCATTAACTGGAGTTGTATATAAAAGTTACATGCTCTGTAAGTTGATTAATTTTTCTTGGTTTGCACACACATTTTTGAGAGAGAAGCAGATGAACCAAAATTGTTAAAAATTTAAAACAAACCCAAAACACTAGTAAAATATTTATTCAGATTCTCCTCACATTTTTACACTTGCTTCTATGTACCATACAAAAAACTAACATGTTTTCTCTATATATAACCTTTGGAATGACTTTCCAAGTAACCCAATAGTCATGGAACATAAAAAGGTTCTCTAAGACTTGTCCTATGCCACAAAATCTATGGCATACACTTTAAGATATAATATTTACATTACAATAATGTATTAATGCTTAGCATCAATCTCCAACAAGAAAATGAGCATAAACAAGCTTAAATGGCTTGGAAAAGAGTGTCAAAAGCATAAAATGAGCAATAAGAGAGAAATTAGTAACTATGAATATGAAATTTAAGTTAGCAAGGCTAAAAATGGAAGAGAAAAATGCATGAATGAGAACAAAAAAATGGAAGGAAAGATAAGATAGGAGTGATACAACCTGGAAAGAGCTCCACCTTGTCCCAAGATGGTTTTCTTACCGCAATACCCTCTCCTTGCCTTTCTTGAATTACCCCAAAGTAGCTTGATGAAGATGCTCAAATGAAGATATTAGAAGATATAAATGAGAGAGAAGACAAGATAATTTTACCAAAGTAATGCTAGCTCCAAAATTGCTTAATGCTTGCACCAAAGGCTATATTTATAGGTTTTGGAGGGGGAATTGAGAGGGAAAATTGGTTGGGATGCCCTTAGGGCTTTTTTCAAATTTGTAAATCTGGTTCATTGTTGGAGCATGCAAGGACATAGGAGGTAGTGGCACTAAGCAATCTGTGTGTCTCTGGCTTGTGCCAAAAGATTTTTTCTATTTTGGAGCATTGCCATTTTGTCAAAATTATCACAAATTTTTTTGACATTGATTGGAAATTTTGACCAATGGTTAGTTTGACTAGTCTAGGGGCTAAAAAATAACCTTTTGCAAAAATTCCACTAAGTATTAAATTTTCCATTGGCGTTTTCAATAGTGAGTGACGATTTTAACAAGGGTTGAAAATGATTTCCAAATTGTTAGGTTTGAGTTAATTGACTATCAATTGATGTTTAATGTATTGTTTGATATCTTTTGCTTTGATAGTGTGTTAAAATTGTGTGTCTACATTGTGAGATAAATGTATGAATCTATACATGGCATGAGTTGGATCTCTTAGTCTACCTTATTATACTGATGAGTGTGTCTGTTGGTACTTGATACTTGTTAGATACCACATGCAATCTGTCTACTATAGTGGTATGTATGGTTGGCACATCACCTCATTCATGGCCAATATTAGAGGGAGGTAATATATGAAGAGAATGTTGTTGAATGCTACCCAAATATTTTATGCTCTAGATCAATCAAAACTCATAAAGCACATCATTGATGCTACTAAAATCATGTGTTATCTCTGATCATGATGTATTACATTGAATACTACTCAAATTATGCATATAATTAGAAAATGTTAGATATGACATGTGGAATGTTACACAAATCCTAAGAGTATGTCATACAAATATTGACATATATTGAATGCTACACAAATAATAACTATTTACCATGAAATACAATAAAATAAAGCAAAACCATCAAATACACAAGAGATATTATAATGAAATAATGAATCTCAAATATATATCTAAAAATTGATACATCAAGGTACAATATAGTACATGGGGCACCAAGTGCCATCATCCTAAGCTACCTTGTGTCTTGAGTACATAGCCCCATCACCCAAAGAATCATATATACATCCTAATATGGGTGTTATGGTGGTTGCAAATAATGATATAATATATAATGGTAGGATCTATGGATACAAAAATAACCCTTGTGTGCCTTTGACTATGTTGGGAGTCCATGCCATGGTTTAGAAGGTGTTTGTGTAGGATTATTATTATAGACATATTTAGGTCTACTAGCTTTCTCAATGCTCATACCAAGTCCAGTTGAGCTTGGATAAACTAATGTTGTACCACACACTCCCAATCTTCCACCTCCTACCATAATAGTAACTCTAGTTCCCTCTCATCGAGTTGATAGGGTGTGTGGTCTCCTATCAGTGCTTGAGTCAAAATGGTACCAAGCTAGTGTGCTCTACTATACAAGTCAATTGACCTCTTTAAAGGTTTAGGCTATGAAGGTGACACTGGTAGTAGGCTATTAAAATCCATGGCTCCTCCTAGGGAGACTTGATCAATTTTATCAATTAGATCATGCCACTCCCATGAAGTCTCTACAATCACAAAGAAATGACATGAGTTAGATACATCATCACAAAGAAAAAAATATCATGTAAAAGTAACTCTAAGAATGAAATATAAATCAACATGAATTAAAAATAGTATTATGCTATCCAAGGGAAGGGGATTTTATCTGGGTAACCTAGCTTCTTAGTAGGTTTGTCCTCTTTAGAGGAAGGATATTGAAGGTCTGTAGTCTTTATCTTGACATTACAAGCATAGAGCTTATCTATGCCTATCTCCTCATTTGGGCCCTCTCCCTCCTTTGGATCAACCACCTTGGTTGTTAAGACTAGGGTCTATACATAAAAAAAATGCTTATATATCCTTTCTTATATTAAAAATAGAAAATTCAAGAGCCTCACAGACAAGCTTGTCGAGTAAGAGGCTTAACTTAGCTAGGAAAGGGACACTTAAAAAAATATGAGCAATGGCAGGGGATTAGAATCATAATAAAGGAGATTTATGATCTATAGTGGGATGAAATTTCCAACACTATAATAGAAATTTTATAGGTTTTCAAATTTGTTGATGTAGTTGCCATCCAATGTTCTCAAGTAAGCCAAGAAGTTGAACAAATTCTTTATAAAGTCTCCACAAAGTTGGCTAAGGCAAGGACCTATTGAGCAATATTGGCCACCACATCAGACTCCAAATTGATAACTATCAAAATTCATGACAAAGAGGCAACAGTGAAAAATGTAATTGACCTCCTCCAAAAGGAGTGGGCTATGCAACAATGCAAATCCCAAGTAGCTGCCTTGACTACTACCACTACAAAAATCAGGAGTCGCATTGATGCATTATTGTAGAAAGGACTTCCCTCTCCTTAGAATGCAAATGGCAAGCTCCTTTCAGAGCAAGAATATTTGTAGTTGCTAAAGAATTACAAGGAATATGGTACCCCTTTTGTAGATTGGTTGAACCCTACCATGGTAAATGATGTTGCATGGATGGTCAAACCATTGGAAGAGTTGAGGATTTAAATGCATGAGGTTTTTAACTATACAAAGAACCTCTTATACAACAACCGATTAGAGTTTCAAATAGTTTATAGATATTTCAAGTAGATGCAACAACCTTCACAAGAATAATGAGGAGCAATTAAACACACACTAGATAAATTATTCGATTAATGATTTTTAGAATTCTTTCAAATTCTTTATTTTTTGACTTTGCACCCATGGATAAAGGCTTCTCCTTTAGCAAGCAAGAAGGCCCCTATGGTTTGCCAAACTATAGTGAATGTTCACTACACTTAGAGAAATTTACCTTAGGTAAATTAGAAGGCCTAAGTAGAGGTAAAATAGGCAAGAAGTGGATAAAAAGACGCTAGACAAATGAGGGATGACTTGCCTGTCATTCAAATATTTTGATCAACAATTAGAACTACTTCAAAAGATCAAAAGGACAACTAGTGACCCAAAATTTCTACAGACCATTTTATCTAAATGATATCTTTTGTAAAAGTTTTGATCAACAATAGGAGGCAAAAGTTTCATGAACCATCCGATCAAGGATCTACAGTCTGTGGATTTTCAATAATTTCCTAAGGGTGGAGGGTGATAAAAGTTCCAAAAGATATTGATGAAGAAAATGGAGGAAAATGTCATGAATAATCCAACTTAGAAATAAGGGCCCAAAGAGTTTCAAAATAATTATGTGGATGAATGAAATGAAAGTTCTATGGTTCGAAGCCTTCGAAAGAGTCTAATGGAGGATAAAGACGAGTTTTGTGGATCTTTTGATAAAAGATTAGCCAACCATGGAGGTTTTATAAAAGCCTAACATAAGGTGATAAGCAAACATTTTGAGGATCATTTGATTTAAAATCAATGGCCTACATTGCTCTAGAGAGTAAGGGAAAATAAAGAGGAAACAAGAAACTCTAAGATAGTAGTGCATGTATTCTAATAAGATTGTAGCAGTGGGAAACAAAGAAAAGTAGTCCGATGTGGTAGGTCTGCAAGGGGTAAAAGGTGATAATAGCAACCGATTAGAACTCACAATAACTGATCCCTACAAACTTTAATGATGGTGTGCAAGCTCTCATAAAAACAATTGAGCTCATCAAATGAGTAGTTGTTAAAGGACCTAAAACCACCTACCTGTGCCACTCAAGCTTGAAAATATAAGGAGAATGGTTGACCCATTGAAGACAGAAACATGGAAGCTGCAACAAGAGCACCCTTGAGTTTGACAGTTTTGATTACAATGGATGTCCTTGCTTAGTTTCTAGGATCCCTAGGATGGTAGTTGAAATTATCAACAATAATTACACATCTAAAGGCTTAGAATCATTTGGCATATTGATGATTCCAAATGTAGAGATCTCAAAGGGCTAAAATGACATAATGCGAGTATGGTCAAGAAAGTAGTAAGAAGGTATTGATTAATTCCTGCACAAGTGTTGAAGGGGAAATTATCTCTAGTGTGGCTATAAATAGTAGATTGATATAAGATTGTAGGCATTGGTTAGTTGTTTATTTGTGCCTATTAAAAGGCCTTATACGTAACTTTATTTTCATATTCTTTGTATAATAGTCTAGACTCAAACCCTAATTTACTTTGTGGGTAAGCTTTTGAGCCTTTCTTTTGGCATGACTGTAACGTAAAAATTGTTATACCACATATAAGAAGTTTTAACTATTTACCTTTCCACCCCATTTCTTGTGTATGTGTGCATATGCTTAAGTGATTAATGCTTTGAGGAAATTGTGTTTACTTTGAGTTGTTGGTGAACAGTTCACGTGTTCATATAATCCCATTGTTATGCAAAAGAATCTCATGATCTTGGTGCATCACCTTCGATAGCTTATGACTTTTACTTTCTATTGTTCTATTTCATGTGATTTTTCTTTCCTTTTTCCTTTATGTACAAAAGTTAGTTAAGTGGGCAAGCATCGAATATCACATTCTATTATGAGGTACCACACTTTTAGAACTTTTTGCTATATCGCTCTATGTGAGGAACAAGTGTCAAGTGCATTAGACCACCACAACGGGTGCCCATGAAATTTTGAGACAACAATAATGTATTAATTATAAAAAATATTTTCTAATATAATATTTAATTTTAGGTACAAAGAATGTTAAGAGTCTTATATCTTGCAAGCAGTCCATTTCAATAGGTTTTCAAAAAATGAAAAGTACCATGTGAAGAAGGATTTTCTACTACACATATTCTTTGCTTAATGTATAATAAGACTAATCTCATTGTCATTGAATGACAACATTATGCATATTGAATTATTACAGGCCCTAATAAAAATAACATCAATTGCTTTATATTTGGTGACTGGCTATACAACCCAAGACAAAGAGATTATAATGAATACATTAAAACTATAGCTAAAACAACCATGATATTGAGCGAAGTAAATAGAATATTTGAAATGAAATCCAATAATGAATTGATTGATGCACTTGAATTTTAATTAAAATAAAACAAATGATAACATTAAATAGTTACTAAACTGCTGAAGTAGTCAGGGCTTTGGCCTCTTTTTGAGAGGTCCAAGGTTCAAACCCCAATCAATATGAGGGAACCAAAACCTCTCGTAAAAACTTGTATAAAAAATAACATTAAATATTTACCCATGATAAATAGATAACAATACTTATAAATTTAATATATAACTCCATACTTACCATATGATTAAAATTTTAAAATATCCACTGAAAGTTTTCTTCAAGTTATTAAAAAAAAACCAATGCTAATATTTTTTTATTGAAATGTAAATTTCAATATGTATTCTATATTTTTGACCATTGTGATTAAGATGTAACAATATCCATTGGAAATTTCCCTTAAATTATTATTAAAAAAAAACAACACTAATATTTTTTTATTGACATGTAAACTTGAATATGTATTTTATATTTTTAAATTACAACTCTTAAATTTTTTAAAATATATTTTTATATTAATATATATTTTTGAAATAGTGTGAAGTAAAATGAGTGGTATAATTGGAATCACACTCTCCTACATAGCAAAAGAGATCCTTCCTAAAAATGATTTGAAATAAAGTCATCAAAATGAAAGCATAGTTTTTGAAAGAAGCCTTATGAAGGTTTCATTTTTTTTTTTATTCATAGTAGAGTTGGTTACAACCATAGGGTTCAAACCATAGGATTCCTCCCACAAAAACTCTTTGTTGTTGACCTCGAGTGATAGAACCGAAGCTCATACACTCGTCAATCTAGCAAGCACTCAAACACTACTACTTTTTAAACAAACTACCCAAATTTTGAAATTGAATCTTCCCTATAAAAACCTATAAAAAAAAAAAAAAAAAACAGACTAAATCTAAATAGAGACGAAGTCTTCATCAGTCTCCAAAGCGTCCATAACATGCGGTGGAAGACGTAACTCCAGTTCCACGCTGCCCCCTCCTTCCTTCCCTGGGTACGCCGACACCTTCCCATCAGAATGATTCGCACTTCCGCTCCTCACCGCCACAGGTTTTCCCCATCCAAAATCGTTGCCATACATTTCAAATCGCGGAGAACTTCCCATCATCAGACAATTCCTTTCAAATTGACCCAGCCGATACACAGTCGGCGCCTTCTTCCATCCATCAATCCTTTCCCTAATAATCTCATCCCTATGCTTTTCAATAATACCGTGCAGTAAACCGGCTGGGAAGGAGACGTCGTTCCTAACCACTTCACCGGCTGTAACGGTTACGCATATGCTTTGAACGACGTTGCCGAAATAAGACGGCGGCAGCGGAGGAACCATCCGGCTCCGGCAGTTGACGGGCAACCGGAAGGTCGTGGGCTCCTCCGGTCCCAGCCTGCGCGCACGCGTAGTAGCCTGCCACAGGTGACCGCAAAGCGCCTGGAACGAGGAGATCGGAGCCGGTGAACCTCGGTTGGCCCTCTCCTTCAACCGCCTGACGGCGTCACTGCCAAAACGGAATATCTTTACCCGCAGCGGAGGCGGGCGAAACCGGGGGACGTCTCCGTCAGGGTCGAGGTTTAGCTTAACGGCGGACTGGTCGGGGCTAACGAGGCAACGGTCGTGGATGGGGTTAAGGGAAATATTTCCGTTGCCACTGCAGATCTCGGCCCACGAGTTGAAGAAATGCCAGAAGGAGGTGCCATCGGCCACGGCGTGGTTGAGCGCGCAGCCTACGAAAATCCCGTCGCACAGCTTCGTTACCTGAACTGCGAGCAACGGAAGGCGGTGACCGTCAAGATTGACGGCGCCGTCGAGGGCAAACAATTCCTGGACGGCGGGAGTGACACGTCCGCCGTGGTCAGGTCCGCAATGCTGAGATGCTGTGCGGAGGCTTCGATGAAGTCGGCGCCGGAGTCGTTGCAGTCGATGTAAATTGCTCGGTCGGAAGGGCAAGTGGTGAGGCGGCCGGCCAAGGGGTAGAAGTTTACCAGCGCTTCCGACAGGCCTGTGGCCAAAACTTCCACCGCCGCCGAGAAATTGTGGGCGGGGATTTCGTAGAGGAGTCCTTTCTGAATGTAATGCATAAATAGCATCTGTAAATCTAAGGCAGAGAGTTTGATGCGGCGATTTTGGGACGGACGAGTCGGGAATACCGTGCGCTTTCGATCTACGTGGATGACTTTGCCATTCTTGGCAGCGGCAGAAGAAGACGCTGGAACCGGAAGAATGCCATTGTCAGTCGCCATGAGGAAACCTGACAACGGAGGGAGGGGCGTATTGTCCTCTGCTGTACATCCGGACCCTTATATCCATATATTTCAAATTTTAACATATTTTAAACTTATACATTTTAAAAAAATAATTTTTTTAATTGAAAACATTTTAATTTTATTTTGATAATTTTAGCTCAACTATCCCGTGTTACTAACACTAATGCTCTAAACCTTTCGATTCAAAAATAGAAATCACATTGTCAAAAATAATGTGTACTTAGTGGATTTAAGTCACACTATTATATTTGACTAGACTACTATCTTTGACTAGACTAGGCATGCTCTCTAAGATTTGAATTTAGGTTTCCTTTGATAAATATATGAAGTCTTACCATTTCATTTAACCACCTAACTTTTGGGGACAAAAATAGGTTGAATAAAAATTGTTTTTTTTTAAATTTACCTAACTATATTTATTATTCTAGCCAAACAAAAAAATGGTAGGGTAGGGTAACCAAATCAAATTATGTAGTTAGCTCAGCGTAGGGTAGGGTAGGCTATATTACCACCAAGTTTTTAAGTAATTTGCCTACTTATGTAGCACAAATCCAATCACCATTCATGGTACGCAATCGATCGTGCCTAAAATGCTCAAATCTCGAACCTCGACCTCTAGCTCTTCTTCTACCTGCGCTTGCGCCTATGCCTGATGACTTCATATTCTTTTCAATGGATGAGATTTCGAAGATCAGGATCACCAACACAGGTTCTAGTTCAAATGGATGAGATCTCGAAGATCAAGATCACCAACACAGGTTTTGGTTCAAATCAATGAGATTTCGAAGATCAAGATCACCAACACAGGTTCTGGTTCAAATGGATGAGATTTCGAAGATCAAGATCACCAACACAGGTTCTGGTTCAAATAGATGATATTCCGAAGATCAAGATCACCAAAACAGGTCTGGTTCAAATGGATGAGATTTCGAAGATCAAAATCACCAACACAGGTTCTGGTTCAAATGGATGAGATTTCGAAGATCAAGATCACCAACACCAACACATTTATAGAGGATTTAAGTTTAAAAGACACCTTAAAGAGTTTTTTTTTCTTTCTTTCTAACAAACACCTTAAGAGATATTTTTTAAAAAAACTTATGTAAACTGAGTGAATATTAGAAGAACTTACCAATTCTTAATATTAGTGCTTGCTTGCCTTTTGCCCAACCTTGGTAACCGTCTCCGTCATATTATTATCCCCGCCGTCATGGGTTCATTTTGATTTCGGAAAGCTACCACTATAATCCATGTTCCACCTTTGTAAATTTTTTACTTCAAGTAAGAGGGACCCTGGAGGAACTCGGGCAAAAACCAATCAATCTATCACTTTCACCCAATTTTCTTCTTTTTTCCTTCAATATCTCATCCTCTTTAATCCTCCTCTTCCTCTTTCATATTTCCTCCTCTCTTCTATCTTGTTTTGTTTGGCTAAAATAATAAATATATTTTTACCATTCTTCATTTTCTTCATTTTTACCCTAAAATGAAAATTTTTTGAGTTTTCCACCAAACATAGAATTTGGCATAAATTCTCGAGGGGGCATCCTAGTCAGTAAATTAGTAATTATTTTTCTAAAACATCAATTTCTCATGAACCAATCATTCTAAACCATCTACTCTTTTTTTTCCCATGTCAATCATAATCACTTCTACTCAAGTGTCTACACTTTTTTGACACATTTATAGTTCATAAATACACCAAAAAGGTGGCAAAATGTAGACTCAAAAAATTGACCCATTAAGATGAGTCATTATTCTCAAAAACCCTTAGTTTTCCCTCTTAAAAAACTAAGATTATATTAAAGAGAATTTTTACCCTATCAAATTATCTCAATTCTTATCAAATTTTATACCGTTGGATAGGGCTTGAAAAGAGTTTTCCAACGATATATTATATATCCAATTCTTACACCGTTTGATCCCTCAAATTGCAAAAAACTATGTACATGTCTAACCTCCTGATGATATCAAATATCCGATATTGTTATCGGATGTCCGATCTCGATATCGAAATTCCAACACAGAAAAATGACAAAATGGTTACAACGTTCTTTATCTCTATCTACCTAACTGTGCGTCGATCACCCCAGAGTGGAAGAGGTTGCAACCTATTCAATTTTTGGCCCAACTCCTCCATCTTACCTAGCCTATTTAACCAGACATTCCCCAATGAATTCTGCCAAACTTTTTGGCAAAATTTTGATTCTTAGCTACTTAGGTATCGCTTTAGCATTTGTTATTTTCTATGTTTTTTGCAGGTTTGAAGGTACAATCACTGTGCATTTTTTGGTACGATCCAAGACCGATCATCCGATCTTACTCGGTTAGCATCCAATCTTGTCCTGCTGCATCCGATCTTGTTTGCAGGCTGCTTGGGGGCAACTCCAGGCTTTGGTTTGCATCCTTTAGTCTCAGATACATTTTTAGCATCATATTTATCATTCATTATTGCATATAGTATAGAAATTGCTATTCTCATTCTTGGTGTTCACCATATTTGCATTTAGTTGCATATTTTGCATGTTATGATCCATATTCATATTATTTTTTTGTGATATTGTATTCAATGAGCTTTTAAATGATTTGATCTATGCCTAACCAGATATATAGCCCATTTGCAAGTTTTTGTTTTGCTTTGTATTTGTGAAATTCTAGATTTTTGCTTAGATCAAGCCTGCCTATCGCTGATCGAATATGACAATATTCAAATCGACAAATACGATCACTGATCGGACGTTCGATCTTGCCCTGCAACATTCGATCATGCCTGCAATAAGTAAACAGACTCTACATCAGACATTCAGGTTGAGTAAGAGTATAAAATTTCTTCATAATTAAGTAATTGCATTAGTTTACCTTCTATAAATAATTGTTTGTTGTATCCATCGAAATCTAAAGTGCATTTAGTATAGTGTAGTTGCATTTGGCCAAAACTAGGTGATTGTGAGCAAATAAAAAGAATATATCAAACAACCTCTCAACCTTAGGCATGGAAACTGTCAAGAAATGTTTCCTAGCGAACCCTAAAAAATTCGTCGAAAAATCACCAAAGAAGGCACAACCTCAAGTGTTGCTCCTCTGAGGTGTAGACCTACTATTCTCCCATTCCCCTTCGAGGCGCGAATCCATTAGCCTGAAGGAAAGAAGTGCAAAAATTTTAGAGCTACACACACTCCCAATCTTCCACCTCCTACCATAACAATAACTCTAATTCCCTCTCATATAGTTGATAGGGTGTGTGGTCTCCTCTCAGTGCTTGAGTCAAAATGGTACCAAGCTAGTGTGCTCTATTATACAAGTCAGTTGACATCTTTGAAGGTTTAGACTATGAAGGTGACACTGGTAGTAGACTATAAAAATCCATGACTCCTCCTAGGGTGACTTGATCAATTTTATCAATTAGATCATGCCACTCCCATGAAGTCTCTACAATCACAAAGAAATGACATGAGTTAGATACATCATCACAAAGCAAAACATATCATGTAAAGTTAACTCTAAGAATGGAAGGCAAATCAACATGAATTAAAATTAGTATTGTGCTATCCAAGGGAAGGGAATTTTACTTGGGTCACCTGGCTCCTTAGTAGGGTTGTCCTCTTTAGAGGAAGGATATTGAAGGTTTGTAGTCTTTATCATGACCTTACAAACATAGAACGCATCTATGCCTATCTCCTCATTTGGGCCCTCTCCATCCTTTGGAGCAACCTCATTGGTTGTTAAGACTATGGTCTATACATAAAAAAAGCTTATATATCATTTTTTTATATTAAAAATAGAAAAATCAAGAGCCTCACAAACAAGCTTGTCGAGTAAGAGGCTTAACTTAGCTAGGAAAGGGATGAAAAAAAAAATAGATGAGCAATGGTAGGGGATTAGAAGCCTAATAAAGGAGATTTATGACCCATAGTGGGATGAAATTGCCAACACTTTGATAGAACTTTCCTAGGTTTTCAAATTTGTTGATATAGTTGCCATCCAAAGCTCTCAAGTAAGCCAAGAAGTTGAAAAAAGCCTCTCTAAAGTCTCCACAAAGTTGGCTAAGGCAAGGATCTATCGAGTAATATTGGCCACCACATCAGAATCCAAACGGATGGCTATCAGAATTCATGACAAAGAGGTAACAATGAAAAAGGTAATTGACCTCCTCTAAAAGGAGTGGGCTATGCAACAAGTCAAAGCCCAAGTAGTTGCCTTGACTACTACCACTACAAAACTCAAGAGTCACATTGATGCATTGTTGTAGAAAGGAATTCCCTCTCCTTAGAATGCAAATGGCAGGCTCCTTTCAAAGCAAGAATATTTGTAGTCGCTAAAGCATTACAAGGAAGATGGTACCCCTTTTGTAGATTGGTCGAACCCTCCCATAGTAAATGATGTTGCACGGATGATCAAACTATTGGAAGAGATGAGGATTTAAATGCATGAGGTTTTTAACAATACAAAGAACCTCTTATACAACAACCAATTAGAGCTTCAAATAGTATATAGACATTTCAAGCAGGTGCAACAACCTTCACAAGAAGAATGAGGAGCAATTAAACACACACTAGATAAATTATCCGATTAATGATTTTTTTAGCATTCTTTCAAATTCTTTATTTTATGACTTTGCACCCATGGATAAATACAATGATTCTAAGTTATCCTTTAGCAAGCAAGAAGGCTCGTATGGATTGCCAAACTATAGTGAATGTTCACTACACTTAGAAAAAATTACATGAGGTAAATTAGACGACCTAAGCAAAGGTAAAATAGGCAATAAGTGGATAAAAAGATGCTAGACAAATGAGGGATGACTTGCTTGTCATTGAAATATTTTGATCAACAATTAGAACTACTTCAAAAGATCAAAAGGACAACTAGTGACCCAAAAGTTCTACGAACCATTTGATCTAAATGACCAACCCATTGCTCTTTTGTAAAAGTTCTGACCAACAATAGGAGGCAAAATTTTCATGAACCATCCGATTAAGGATCTACAATTTGTGGAGTTTCAAGAATTTCCTAACGATGGAGGGTGATAAAATTTCCAAAATACGTTGATGAAGAAAAGGGAGGAAAAATGCCATGAATCATCCAACTTAGAAATAAGAGCCCAAAGAGCTTCAAAATAATTATGTGGATGAATGAAATGAAAGTTCTATGGGTCGAAGCCTTCAAAAGAGTTTGAAGGAAGATAAAGAGGAGATTTGTGGATCTTTTGACAAAATATTAGCCAACCATGGAGGTTTTATAAAAGTCTGACATAAGTGATAATAAGGTCATCCGATTTAAAATCAATGGCCTACGTTTCTCTAGAGAGTAAGGGAAAATAAAGAGGAAAGAAGAAACTCTGAGATAGGGGGCATGCATTCTAATAAGATTGTAGGAGTGGCCAACGAAGAAAAGTAGTCCAATGTGGTAGATCTGCAAGGGGTAAAAGGTGATAATAGCAACCAAGTAGAACTCACAATAATTGATCCCTAGAGACTTTATTGCTGGTGTGCAAGCTCTCATAAAACAATTGAGCTCATCAAATATTTAGTTGTTAAAGGACCTAAAACCACCTACCTGCACCACTTAGGCTTGACAATATAAGGAGAATGGTTGGCCCATTGAAGACAAAAATGTGGAAGCTGCAACAAGAGCACCCTTGAGTTTGACAACATTGATTACAATGGATGTCTTTGCTTAGTCTTTAGGATCCCTAGGATGGTAGTTGAAAATGTCAACAACAATTGCACATCCAAAGTCTCAAAATCATTTGGTATTGATGATTCCAAATCTAGAGACCTCAAAGGGCTAAAATGACATAATGTGGGTATGGTCAAGAAAGTAGTAAGAAGGCATTGATTGATTCATGCACAAGTGTTGGAGGGAAAATTCTCCCTAGTGTGTCTATAAATAGTAGATTGATATAAGATTGTAGGCATTAATTAGTTGCTTATTTGTGTCTATTACCAGGCCTTGTATGTAACTCTCTTTTCATATTCTTTGTATAATAGTCTAGAGTCGAGCCCTAAGTCGCTTTGTGGGTAAGCTTTTAAAACTTTCTTTTGGCATGACTGTAATGTATTAATTGTTATACTACATATAAGAAATTTTTATTATTTATCTTTTTCATCCCATTTATTGTGTATGTGTAACTATGTTTAAATGATTAATGCTTTGAGAAAATTGTAAAAATATATATTGAAAGTTTTCTCCATACAAAATAAAAATATCTATTCATAATTATTTACCATACTTTACACATTCTTAAAACTTCCATTCTTTATATTTTAAAAAATATGCATTGGAAGTTTTCTCCATATTTTTAAAAAATTAACAATACTAATATTATTTTAGTGAAATGTAAACTTCAATAGGTACTCTATATTTTTGACCATTGTGATTAAGATGTAACAATATCCATTGATTTTTTTTTTAATATTATTTTAAAAAGAAAGCAATACTAATATTTTTTTATTGAAATATAGACTTGAATATGTATTCTATATTTTTAATTACAATTCTTAAAAAAATTAAAACATAAAATTAAATATATTTTTATATTAATTTATATTTATAAATAATAATGTAAAGTGCAATGAGTAGTAGGCTACACTACCCTGTCTTTAAGTAGAAGGTTATATAGCAACATAGAAGGTTATATAGCAACAAAGGACCCTCTCAGAAAGTGATTTCCGAGAAAGTGATTTGAACTAAGGTCATCAAAATGAAAACATAGTTTTTGAAAGAAGACTTAGATATTAAGTTTGATTTTTTTTTTTTATTCATAGGAGAGTTGGTTACAACCACACTACTTTAAGTAACTATTTCCTCCACTAAACTTATTCACCTTGTTGTTATTAACCACCCACTCAAATTTTTTATGAAAGCTGGAAAATTAACTTAAAACACATATCAGTAAAGACTAAATCTAAATAGAGGCGAAGTCTTCATCAGTCTCCAAAGCGTCCATAACATGCGGTGGAAGACATAACTCCAGTTCGACGCAACCCTCTCCTTCCTTACCCGGGTATGCCGACACCTTCCCGTCAAAATGATTCGCACTTCCGCTTCGCACCGCCACGGGCTTTCCCCATCCAAAATCGTTACCATACATTTCAAATCGCGGAGAACTTCCCATCATCAGACAATTCCTTTCAAATTGATCCAGCCGATACACAGTCGGCGCCTTCTCCCATCCATCAATCCTTTCCCTAATGATCTCATCCCTATGCTTTTCAATAATACCGTGCAGCAAACCGGCCGGGAAGGAGATGTCGTTCCTAACCACTTCACCGGCTGTAACTGTTACGCATATGCTCTGAATGACGTTGCCGAAATAAGACGGCGGCAGCGGAGGAACCATCCGGCTCCGGCAGTTGACGGACAACCGGAAGGTCGTGGGCTCCTCCGGTCCCAGCCCGCGCGCACGCGTAGTAGCCTGCCACAGGTGACCGCAAAGCGCCTGGAACGAGGAGATCGGAGCCGGTGAACCTCGGTTGGCCCTCTCCTTCAACCGCCTGACGGCGTCACTGCCAAAACGGAATATCTTTACCCGCAGCGCAGGCGGGCGAAACCGGGGGACGTCTCCGTCAGGGTCGAGGTTTAGCTTAACGGCGGACTGGTCGGGGCTAACGAGGCAACGGTCGTGGATGGGGTTAAGGGAAATATTTCCGTTGCCACTGCAGATCTCGGCCCACGAGTTGAAGAAATGCCAGAAGGAGGCGCCGTCGGCCAAGGCGTGGTTGAGCGCGCAGCCTACTATAATCCCGTCGCGCAGCTTCGTTACCTGAACTACGAGCAACGGAAGACGGTGACCGTCAAGATTGACGGCGCCGTCGAGGGCAAACAATTCCTGGACGGCGGGAGTAACGTCCGCCGTGGTCAGGTCCGCAATGCTGAGATGCTGTGCGGAGGCTTCGATGAAGTCGGCGCCGGAGTCGTTGCAGTCGATGTAAATTGCTCCGTCGGAAGGGCAAGTGGTGAGGCGGCCGGCCAAGGGGTAGAACTTTACCAGCACTTCCGACAGGCCTGTGGCCAAAACTTCCACCGCCGCCGAGAAATTGTGGGCGGGGATTTCGTAGAGGAGTCCTTTCTGAATGTAATGCGCAAATAGCATCTGTAAATCCAAGGCAGAGAGTTTGATGCGGTGGTTTTGGGACGGACGAGTGGGGAATACCGTGCGCTTTCGATCTACGTGGATGACTTTGCTGTTTTTGGCAGCCGCAGAAGAAGACGCTGAAACCGGAAGAATGCCGTTGTCAATCGCCATGAGGAAACCTTATAACAGAGGGAGAAGCGTAGTCAGCTTTAGAAGTGCTCCTGCTCTACATCCGTACCCTTACATATACATATATTTCAAGTCCTAACATATTTTAAACTTTTATTTTTTTAAAATGATTTTAGTTCAATTCAAAGAAAACTATCATGAAAAATGTGGTTTTAGTTGTATTATTTGTTGGTTAATTTTGTATTATTAGTTAATTTGTAAGATAGTAGTCTGATGGAGTGTGGGTAATTGCATAATTGACAAGGAGGTTATTAAATCTTAAGGATGAGTGGTTTTCATCTTACACAACAAAACTTATTATTTATTTATTAAAAATAATGTAACTGTAATATAAAAAAATTTGTATTACTTCGATAAGAATCGAGTAAAACTTTCAAAAGCGGAAATCACATTGTCAAAAATGGAGACTCAAAACTAAAACGAATAAAGAAAAGAATTGGTTGACTGTTAACAATAAAATTATGGGTAGGTGGTTGTTTTTAAAGTTTAAAATTTATAAAAATTGACATCATGTATTACGTACAACTGAAATATTTGCCTATCTAATACAATATAATTTGTAAAAATTACAAACGTGAGTCTTTTAATGAAACCAGATGTTCCATGGTAAAGGCACTATAATAAGATATTTAACTGACCGTTCAGTAACACCAACCTCATAAAATATTTAATTGGGCGTTACAGTAACACCGACCTAGAGTGCCGCGTTTTATAGTTGACCGAAAATATAAAATGAGAAAAGAGAGGACGCTGCCTGCCACACGTGCTTTTGGTAGGTGGGGCTGCTGTAATTAAATTTTGGGTTTTTTAAATGATTTATTATATATACAGTGGGATATTACAAGCATATGTTTTTTAATTTTAATTTTAATTAATTTATTTTTTGTTTTTATTTAAGTGATTCAAGTTCAAATTTTAGTTATAAGGAGATGGGACCTCTTTTCAAAAAACTTGTCCTTAACCTAAAAATTTTGTAAATCCAAAGGGATAAGTTGGTTGATGATAGTGACCGAGTACTTGCAAATGGACTACCCTAGCATGATGCCTTTAACCAACGAACTAAGGTTTATAGATAGCTACCCTAGCTTGATGCCTTTAACCACATAACTAAGGTTTATAAAAGTTCACTAAGAAAGCAAATAGTATCTTTCAAAAGCATTCAAATTGGTCCTCAAAGACCATGGGTTGTAATCTTGAATTAGATTTATGTGGTTGTTATTTCATAATAATTCCTATGTAATATAATTTTGTTTATATAGGTGATATATGTATTTCATCACATCAAAATATTTTTCTCTTCACATACAATAAATACTGAACAAAGCATAAAACTTAGGGTTTTATTTAGGTCTAATACTGAACAAAGCATAAAACTTAGGGTTTTATTTAGGAGACCTAAGTTCAAACCCCACTGGATACAATAGGATTAGGACCCCTCGTAAAAATTTGTGTAAACTTAAATTTTTTAACAAATGGTATTAACACAATTGATTAAATTCCTTAACATTTGATGAGAAGACCTAAGTTCAAATCTTGTCAAGTTAAACATAAATAATATATTCAAACTATATTATAATACCATTACCATGACCTAATATAGATAAAAACTGTTTCAATTTCATATAATTAATTGAAAAAAAAATCATGTAATAAAAAAAATAGTTTTAAAATATTGATGATGATGTAATATAGATGATACCCGTTTCAATTCCATATAATAATATGACAAAAAAATAATTTCAAAAATATTTTTGTGTGATAATGTTATAGCATCTATTTTTTTCTAAATTCAACTTTAAAATATAAAAATACTAACTTAAAAACACTAATTCCTCACAAACATGTAGATATAAAAATAAAATTTGTTTTAACCACTGTTCACTATTGACAACAAGTCAATTACGGAAGTAGCTCCTTTTCTATAAATAATATTTTTTTATTCTAAATACAAACCATGGCAGTTGCCAAGTTAACCACTATTCACTATTGACGACAAGTCAATTACGGAAATAGCTCCTTTTCAATAAAATTTAAAATTTTTACATCTCTCTCCAAAATTGTTCCTTATGAATGCTTATAAGGAAGAGATTGATATAAAAGCAATAAAATTTAAAAATTTTATGCCTTTCTCCAAAAATATTTGTCATGAATACCCATAAGAAAGAAAATAAATTTTGAGAGAATTATGTAAACTTTATAATATAATTTTTTAATGTAAATATGAAGATTTTTTTTTTAAGAATATATTTCACTAAAACCCTGGTTTAAGATGTTAAAATTTTTCCGAGGGTTGTAAGAATAATCACCTTTTGTTTTTATGCCACTTTAATTTGGAATCTCTTATGAAACATTATGTGAAATTTTGATTTGATAATTAAAAGGAACAAAAGCATAAAATAATCCTTTGCATATTCAACAATGGTGCTTCAAACCTACTATAATAACATATTGAATTTTATAGTATTTTATTAGAACGAAAAAAATACATTACTAGTAAAAACGAAAAAAAATGAAAAGAGAATGGTAAAGAAACATGAATATTTGAGGATGTCTTTAACAATCCAAAAAATCAATGATAATTTTATCACATACCAATACAATGGATTACTTATATAAATACCTTTAAGAATCACACAATAAATGCATAAACTTTCTTTCTATATATGGTTAATGTGAGAAAATCCTATGATCAAAGCACAATGTTGAGTAGTCTTCTCTCAACCATGACCTCTCGTAAAGTTGAGAGCTATTTTTATCAATAGGGAATTTAACACACAACCACCACACACCCACCCCCTCACACACTCGCCTATGTCGCGGTTTGAACCTTAGACCTCCCAAAGGAGAACCAAGGCCCGAACTGTTGCATTGTCCCTCATGGGACCCCTTAATTGATATAATTATTAATCACACACTCGTCCACGTTGCAATTTGAACCATGGACCTCCCAAAGAAGAGCCAAGGCCCGAATTGTTGCACTGTCCCCCATGAAACCCCTTAATTGATATATTATTTATGTTAGGGTATAAGATTAAATTTCAAAGGCTAACTTCATTTTAACTTTATAAAGTGAACTATGAGATTATAGTCCTAAAATAAACTCCCATCTGCAATGCTCTCCTATAAGATTACACAAATATAGTACGTCTTATAATATAACCCTTGACCAATGAGGAAAAAATAAGCACTTCAATAGGGGTAGATATTTGTTTTGCTTGTGAATGATTGACATAAAAAAATTCTCAACAAATCTATTTTGGGTACAAAGAGACTTATTTATTGCGAATTCTGTACTTTTACACAACACAAAAAAATTTACATAATCAAAAGTAGATCAATTTTTTTTAACACACACTTATGCAATAGTTATTACAATCCTTTTTGGTGAATATGTACAACTACAATTTGTACTTCCCTTCATATGCAAATTCCACTACCTAATTTACATGAAAGAGAATATGCACAACTATGGTTACAATCTTGAAGTGAATGACTAAATAGATATTTATCCACTAAAATTTTCCTTAGCATTAGTTAATATGCACAGCTTAGATTTTGCTCACCATCATATTTTCAACATTATTCCCTTGATGTTGAGAGGTCTTACAAGATAATCTCTAAGTTTTAAGAACTGGGCTTTGGCAACTCCTTTTGTGAATACATTAGCAAGCTGCTCTTGAGTAATATGGTACTCAAATCTATTATTTTCTTTTACACCATATTCTATATAAAATGATACTTCAAGTCAAAGTGTTTAGATATGCTATGATGGATGATATTTTTTGCCAATTGAATTGTACCTATATTATATTAAAAATGACTATAAGATGACATTGTTTCTCACCAATATCCTCCAATACCTTCCTAAGCCATAATTCTTGTGCACTAGCCAAAGTGACTCAAATATACTCAATTTCTATGGAGGAAGGAGCAATTGATCCTTCTTTGAGCTCCATGTGATCAATCTAGATCCAAGAGAAAAATAATCTTTAGAAGTAGACTTTCGATCATCCAATTGTTGCCCCAATCAAAATCACTAAAACCGACCAAGCTCCATCTCCTTAGTTGCATAATAATGAATGCCAAAATCAAGAGTACCTTTAATGTACCTCACGATTCTCTTGGCAACCTTCAAATAATTTTGAGATGGTTCATTTATGCACCTTAAAACAAGACAAATAACATAAGCAATATTTGGTCTTCTTGTTTTCTCCTCAGGATTTTCCTAAAAAATTGTGGTATACATGGTCCAATTTCCAAGCTGGTCATGCAAGAATTTTGAGAAGGCTGGATAGAGCCATGCTTTCAGGTCATGCACAATTTTTCTTTCATAGGATAAATGCTTCAACTCCATTTGAGGAGACCATTACTGGTACTACTACTTCCGACCATTCACCCATCATGTTTAATGTGCTGATGAAATCCCTACGTCAGACTTCTCTTAGGCTTGAGGCTTATCCGTTTAATATTGAAATTCAATCTCATGTTGCCCAGCTGAGGCATGAAATTAAACTTGTTGAACTTTATGAGGCTCGGGGATATCGAATTAAAGCTTGTCTTCATTGGCTTAAATTTGGTGATAGGGTCACCAATTTTCTTTTTCAAAGGCTCCACCCTCCCAAGCAAGCTACTCAATTCAATGCCTTTCAAGACAATGGAATAAGGCTTACCTCTCTTCCAGAAATAATTAATGCTTTTGTCAAGCACGATACTAATATTTTTGTCGCTCAAGCTTATTCCTCTGAGCAGGAGCAAGCACTGGCAACTTGTATGGCATTTGTACCAGTTAAGGTTTCAAAGTCTCAAAGAGTAGGGTGTGATAAAATACTTTCCCTTACAAATCTGGAGGATGCATTATCTCAAATAGAAAATAACAAAGTGCCAGGTTTGGATGGATTTCCCTGTGAGTTCTACAAGGGTCTTTGGCACTTAGTTGGTCTTGATCTGCATAATGTTTATCTAGAGGCTCTTTGAGTTGGCTTTTTAAGAGCAATTACTAACAAGGGTAGATCAAATTCATACCCAAGCAAGGGGACCCAAAGTTGATTACTAATTAGAGGCATAATACTTTGTGGAACGTTAGTTACAATATCATTGCCAAAGCTTTTGCTCTTCGCCTTAGGCCTCTTCTTCCTTTTATAGTCAGATCAGAGCAAACTGGCTTTATTCAAGAAAGGTACATCATCGACAATGTTTTGGCTGTTTGGGAGGGCATGGAATAAGCTCGGATGTCAAACCAAAAAATGCTTTTTATTAAGATTGATTTTGAGAAAGCTTATGACCACATTGAATGGAGATTCATTCTTGCTATGCTCAAAGCTTTAGGATTAGGGTCAGTTTTCATTCAGACTATTGATATGTTATTCAGAGATGCTTTGACTATTCTCAATCTGAAAAATTCACAATTTGAAGTAGTGGGCCTATTTAGGTCTATTCAGCAAGGGTGTCCTATTGCTCCTTCTTTATATGTGCTTGCTGCTGAAGCCTTCGATTATATTTTAGTTGCTCAAGCTTTTGCAAGTCTTATTAAAGGAATTGATCTTTCGAATTATCAGGGTCAACTTATTAATGGTCACTTTACTGATGAATCCTTTCTTACTATAATGGAAGAGAAGCAATTTGTTTCTAATGCTCTATTTTATCTGAACACCTTTTGAACAGCCTCTAGTTCTAGCATACAATGGAGGAAGACTTGTTGTTTCAGATAGTATCCCTTGCCTAAGTCGCCTTGGATTCATGGGTATCATTGGAATTGGATCTCTCCGGGAGAAGTTTTTAAGTTTCTTGGTATTCCTTTTGTCTTTCAAGGCTCCCCTGCTCAGCTTTGGAATTATGTGCTTCAAAGAGTTGAAAAGAAACTTGATTTTTAGCTTACTAAGAAGCTGTCATTAGTAGGTAAATTTCATATTTGCTCTAAAGTTTTAGCTACAACTCATGTTTATTATTCCTCTTGTTGAGTTCCTTCACAGGCTTGCTATAAGAAGCTTGATAAACTCCTTTGAGATTTTCTTTGGAATAATTCTTCTAAAACAAAGGGATTTCATAGAGTTGCCTGGGATATTTTTTGTCTTCCCAGAGAATCTGGCGGAATGGGTTTGCTAGACTGTAGACGACAAGGTATTGCTCTGTGTGCTAAGTGGGTGATCAGGGCTTTAAGAGGAGCTGAAGCTTGGAAAGTTCTGGTTCGACATTTCATTTCCTTTGGTCTTCCCTTAAACCGTAGAGCATGGAGAGGGTTGTATTTTCCCTCTCTCATTGTTGCTTCGATTTTTGTTAAGATTTATGGATCCTTTGTTATTAAAATTCTATGGAAAGCCTAACAACAACCCACTCCTTAGATCTGTTATAGAGGAGATGGCTTCCTTAAAGGCTTATCCATTAATTCTATGAATATTTGGCGGTCCCCCATGTTTCTTCATCAAGGTTCTCCCTTGGCTCGGGTGCAATGGATTCATGCTCAGCGGTTTTTCAAAAAGGGTATTGTTACAATAGTTGATTTCTTTTCTCGCCAGACCAGGGATTGTATCCCATGGAATGAGTTCAAATGCACCTTCAGGCTAAATGGTGCGGATAAAGATACATATGATGATGTTATTGCTCTCACCCCTTTTTCTATGTTGCATAAGATTGGTGTGCGCTCGTAATATCCTTGGTGGTCAGATTGGAGATGACACGTTGACACTCCTTTGCTTAATTATAAGGCTCGTTTGGGGTATAAATGGTTATCTCCTCATCTTCCTTTGGTGCCTAAGCTCAATCAGCATTGGGACTTATTTTCTACAAGGACTAGATGGAATTCTAGATTTCAGAATGTTTGGGCTACTTATGTTGAGCCCAAGTAATTTTTTTTTTGCGTGGAGCTTGCTGTGTTAAGGCCTTCCCTTGCGGGAACGTTTGAAGCAACTTGGAATTCCTGATTCTAAATGTCCTTTTTTGTGGTGTTCCTAAGTCTTTTATTCACCTCTTTTGGAATTGCAAAAGATCTAGGTAAGCTTGGGAATGGGTTCTTTCTTTTTTCCCATTTACAACTACAAGATTTTCTTGGTAAGCTTTTCTTGGGGACTCTTTTACTTTGTCTCTCTCCGTTTTTTAAAGTGGCACGTTTTCAAGATTAGCCTACTCTTTCATATTTGGAAGGCTCGTAACAAAATTATTTTTAAACAATGTACACCTTTTGTCACATTTACTCATGCTGACAAATTAGAAGTTTTTAATGACATGTGGCTACAAATATGTACTCAAGCCAACAAAGTTGCTATGTATTTGGATCATTTGCATGTTCTTCTAATGCACTGGCCCAATGCTCCATGTACAGTCAATCGTATCCCCACAAAGCGCTCTTCTTAGGAGCATTTTCAATCCCGCTCTCACCATCGGCCTTCGTCATATGCAAGAAGTGCTCTCGCAGATAAGCACTGGTCCCAGTCCTCACTAGTTAGGAAGCATCCTAATGTTGACATTGCTTGTTCGTCCCACAAGGATGGGGGTGGGATGATGTTCAACTAGTTTCTCCTAGGCCAGTTGTTGGTTGGAGTGATGCGGGTACTAAAGACCTTAATCGTGATGTAGAGGGGTGGATTTCCATCTCATAATCACTAGCAGTTTATGCAGGACAACACGCCAAGGAACATTACTCCATATGATATGCTTTCTTTGATGTAATAATCATCAATAATCATGATTGGTAAACTTATGTTTTGTTGGCGGTTTTTTGTACTAACCCTTATCAATAAAAGTTAGTTTGATTCCCCATGGGGTGTGTCAATCCACCCATTTTTTAATCGTAAAGGCTATTATCTTAAATTAATATAAATTTACCTTTTCATAAAAAAAAAAAAACAATACTTATAAATTTAATATATAACTCCATATTAACCATTACGAGTAAAAAGGTAAAAATATCCCTCCAAAGTTTTCTCGATATTATGTAAAAATAAAAAGCAATACTAATATTTTTTTTATTGAAATGTAAACTTCAATACGTATTCTATATTTTTTACTATTGTGATTAAAATGAAACAATATCCATTGGAAATTTCCTTTATATTATTAAAGGAAAAACAACCTAATATTTTTTAATTGAAATGTAAACTTAAATATATATTCTATATTTTTTAATTACAACTTTTAAATTTTTTTAAAATATAAATTTGAAATAGTGTGAAGTAAAATTAGTAATATATTTTTTTTTAAGTGAAAAACGCTTTGTGGGGTCGCTTTGTTCTGAGAGACCAAGAACAGGGGGTTCTACACCGTCAAAGTCACCCGGGAGTCGCACCCGACCTTGCCCGCACCAACATTATCAATTGGATTTTGGATACCCATTTCAGCTTTTTTGTAGGGTGGAGATTTGAACTTGGGACCTCCTTTGGAGGATTGCCCTCTCCTCTCCAACTCACCTACAACACCTGGGTAAATGAGTAATATAATTGTTGTAACAAAATGTATTCTATATTAAATGTATTTTAATATATTTTTTATATTAAATGTATTTTATATTTTTTGAAAGTGATTTGAATCAACGTGTCAAAATGAAAGTATATTTTTTGAAAGAAGTTTCGGTATATAAAGGTTTGAATTTTTTTTTTAAGTTCATAGGAGAGTTGGTTACAACCACACTAAAGAGTTCAAACCACAAAAGCTCCTCCCACAAAACCTCTTCCACTTCATTTTTGTTGTTGACTTGGCGTGAGAGGGATAATCACACTATAGAATTCAAACCACAAGGACTCCTCCCACAAAACCTCTTCCACCTCATTGTTGTTGACCTCGCGTGAGAGGACCAAGAGAAGGGCTCCTCCCACAAAACCTCTTCCACCTCATTGTTGTTGATTTGGCGTGAAAAGACCAAGAAGGACCACCGATCCGACGCTCGAGATCTAACACGCACTCAAATACTATGACCTTTATCCCCTATAGTTTAGAATTGGATCTTCATTATAAAAACTTAAAAAAAAAGACAAAATCTAAATACAGGCGAAGTCTTCATCAGTCAACATGCGGTGGAAGACATAACTCCAGTTCGACGCTGCCCCCTCCTTCCTTCCCCGGGTATGCCGACACCCTCCCGTCAAAATGATTCGCACTTTCGCTTCGCACCGCCACGGGCTTTCCCCATCCAAAATCGTTACCATACATTTCAAATCGTGGAGAACTTCCCATCATCAGACAATTCCTTTCAAATTGATCCAGCCGATACATAGTCGGCGCCTTCTCCCATCCATCAATCCTTTCCCTAATAATCTCATCCCTATGCTCTTCAATAATTCCGTGCAGCAAACCGGTCGGGAAGGAGACGTCGTTCCTAACCACTTCCCCAGCTGTAACGGTTACGCATATGCTCTGAATGACGTTGCCGAAATAAGACGGCGGCAGCGGAGGAACCATCCGGCTCCTGCAGTTGACGGACAACCGGAAGGTCGTGGGCTCCCCCAGTCCCAGCCCGCGCGCACGCGTGGTGGCCTGCTACAGGTGACCGCAAAGCGCCTGGAACGAGGAGATCGGAGCCGATGAACCTCGGTTGGCCCTCTCCTTCAACTGCCTGACGGCGTCCCTGCTAAAACGGAACATCTTTACCCGCAGCGAGGCGGGCGAAACTGGGGGACGTCTCCGTCAGGGTCGAGGTTTAGCCTAACGGCGGACCGTTCGGGGCTAACGAGGCAACAGTCGTGGATGGGGTTAAGGGAAACATTTTCGTTGCCCTTGCAGATCTCGGCCCACGTGTTGAAGAAATGCCAGAAGGAGGCGCCGTCGGCCACGGCATGGTTGAGCGCGCAGCCTACTAAAATCCCGTCGTGCAGCTTCGTTACCTGAACCACGAGCAACGGAAGGGCGCGCAGCCTACTAAAATCCCGTCGCGCAGCTTCGTTACCTGAACCACGAGCAACGGAAGGCTGTGGCCGTCAAGATTGACGGCGTCGTCGAGGGCAAACAATTCCTCGACGACGGGAGTGACGTCCGCCGTGGTAAGGTCCGCAATGCTGAGATGCTGTGCGGAGGCTTCGATGAAGTCGGTGCCGGAGTCGTTACAGTCGATGTAAATTGCTTCGTCGGAAGGGCAAGTGGTGAGGCGTGTTAGAAATATTAATCCAGATTTCACGCCTCCGCCCAACTGCGCTTCGAACTTGGGCGAAGCCGGACTGCGCTCGCGAAGTCGGGCATCCCGGCAAAATTTTTTGACTTGACGTCGCACGTGCCTTCTGACAGATGTGACGTCTGACAGATCCGATCGCCGCATAAGTTAATGCCAGTTCGGCGATTGGTCAGAAACCCTAGTTCAAGGTCTGTCAGAACTCGTCAGAGGATAACCTCTATCTTCCTCTCCCCGCGGCTATATAAGGCAGTTCGGGTCTTCAGACAAAGAGTGGAGAGTGGGGGAAATTTGGAGAAACAGACAAGAGAAAAATAGTCATTCGCAGAGTAGCAGACGAGATCGTTTCAGTGAGCAGTGTAGCTCATCTGTTTAATGTCCGAGCAACAGACTCGACATTTGTTTTCCCTCTCAGTTTATCCTGCAGCTTTAGTCTGCAGATGTTAGTTTTTCCTCAGTTGAGGACTTTTGTAACCCTCGTCTTATAAGAATAAAATTCGTTGTTGTTTAAGGCATCTGTAGGGTTTGCGGTTATCTTTGTCTGCATAAAATCTGTTGTTGTCTGTACAATCGCCTCAGAGCATTTTTTTTCATGTTCTATAAGTTTGAACTCAGATCTCAAACATTGCATTCAGATTCGGTGTTTCTCTCCTCCCATACAGTTCTTGCCAAGCCAAGCAAACCATCGTTGTAGCCGCGCAAGCCTCCGGACAACAAAAGTTCGCAAGGCAAAAATTTGCCTAAGTCTGGAGCTGTCCACCCGACTGCGCAACGAAGTCGGACTTCGCTGCCTTTGACCAGGAGTCGCGTTGACCAGCCGCTCCCTGACTTAGCACTTTGTTTCGTGCGTAGCCCGATTGCGCACATTTTTCGTGCGCAACCCGATTGCACATATCCTGCGCACTAAACGCGTGAATGGGAGCGCAACCCGACTTCGAGAGCGCAACCCGACTTCGATTGCGCAGCCCGACTTCGGGCCCCCTTCGCCTGCGCTCCCGATGAAAAAATTAAAACTTCAAATTGGTATCAGAGCCACTGATCCCTTGACGCGGAGACCGAAGCAGAATGGCTTCCAGTAGCAACAACTTGCAGTTGCAGATCCCGCGCTTCAACGGGAAGAATTACGATTACTGGAGCATCCAGATGAAGATCCTGTTCGGATCTCAGGAGCTGTGGGAGTTAGTCGAGAACGGCTACCCAGAACCGGCAGATGCAGCAGCACTGGCCGCCCTCTCTCAAGCAGACAAGGACCTGTTGAAAGAGAACATGAAGAAGGACCAGAAGGCCCTCTTCTACATCATGCAAGCGGTCGAGGAGTCCATCTTCCCGTGGATCGCATCAGCCACCAAGGCGAAGCAGGCCTGGGAGATTCTGGCCAGCTCGTACCAGGGCACCAATAAGGTAAAGTTGGTGAAGCTGCAGATGCTCAGGAGGGAGTTTGAAAATCTGCAGATGAGTGAGTCCGAGTCCATGAGTGATTTCTTCACCCGGACGATGGACATTATCAACCAGATGCGGTTGAATGGAGAAATTATGCAGAGCTAGAGAATCATGGAGAAAATTCTCAGAAGTCTGTCTGCCAAGTTTGACTCGGTTGTGATAGCAATCGAAGAGTCGAGGGATCTGACAACCCTCTCGATAGACGAGCTCATGGGTTCATTGCAGACACATGAACAGAGGTTGAGCCGTTCATCTCAGACCTCTCTGGAGCAAGCATTCAAGGCTCAGGTCTCATTTCGAGACAACGACAGACAAGATTCCCACCATGGCGCCTCTAGTTCTCATGGAGCAAGAGGCAGAGGCAGGCGTGGGAAAGGCAACAAGCAAGGAGGACGGTCAAACCCTAGCGAAGGAGAGACCAACTGTAATTTCCATCAACAAGGTGGAAGAGGCAGCTCAAAAAATTAGCAAGCTGGATCTGGTCAGAAGAAGGACATGTCAAAGGTCCAATGCTATTTCTGCAAGAAGTTCGGCCATTACATCTCATAGTGCAGAAAATGGATGGCCAAGGAGAACCAGCAGCAAGCCCATTACACGGATGAAACCAAAAATGCGGCAGGAGGAAACGTGTTGTTGACTTGCAACATTGAGGAGGAGTGCTAGAAGAATGTCTGGTATTTAGACAACGGGTGCAACAACCACATGACGGGGAACAAGGAGATGTTCTCCCAACTGGATGAAATAGTCCAGTCTGAGGTGAATATGGGGAACAACAACAAGGTTCCCGTAATGGGGAAAGGAAAGATCCTCATCCGCACTAGGCACGATGAACGAAAGCAGATCTGTGACGTCTACTATGTGCCTGGCCTGAAGCACAACCTGCTGAGCGTTGGACAACTCGTGCAGAAGGGACATACGATCCAGTTCAAAGACGGAGCTTGCACCATCAGAGACAAGTCGCATGGGCAGATTGCTACCGTGTCCATGACGAAGAATAAAATGTTTCCATTGCAGATTCAGAATGAATCATTGATGTCTCTGAGTGCAGTTGTGAAAGATGCTACCTGGTTGTGGCATCTCAGATTTGGTCACCTGAACTTCAGTGGCCTGAATCAACTGCACAAGAAGCAGATGGTGAAGGGTTTACCCCTGATAGAGCAACAAAATCAAGTTTGTGAGGGCTGCTTAGTCGACAAACAACATAGGGATTCGTTCCCTTTCGATCAGTCTTGGAGAGCATCACAACCACTGGAGCTGGTGCACTCAGACATTTGCGGTCCGATGCAGACCAACACGTTTGTCGACAACAAATACTTCTTAACGTTCATAGATGACTTCAGCCGAAAGACTTGGATCTATGCCATCAAGTTGAAGTCAGAAGCATTTGCCAGATTCAAGGAGTTCAAGGCTCTAGTGGAGAAATAGAGCGGATATCAGATCAAGACTCTCAGGACAGATGGCGGAGGTGAATACATCTCCAATGAATTCCATAACTACTGCAAGCAACATGAAATTCGAAGGCAGTTCACTGCCAGATACACGCCACAGTAGAATGACGTAGCTGAGAGGAAGAACCGGACCATCATGGAGATGGCACGAAGCATGATGAAGGCGAAGGGATTACCACATGAATTTTGGGCAGAGGTTGTAACATGTGCAGTCTACCTGCTGAACAGATGTCCCACCAAAAGCGTGAAGGACAAAATCCCTCAGGAGGCCTGGAGCGGTGTGAAGCCAAGTGTGGCTCACTTGCGTGTGTTCGGGTGCATTGCATATGCACATGTTCCAGAAGAGAAGCGACAAAAGTTGGATGATAGAGCTGAGAAGTGCATTTTCATAGGGTACAGTGAGCAGGCGAAGGCATATAGGTTGTACAACCCTGTGACGAAGAAGCTCATCATCAGCCGTGATGTGAAGTTTCTTGAAGATGAAGCCTGGAACTGGAAGTCGGAGACTGGCCAGTCAGAGCCAACAGTAGTAGAGTCTGTTGACTTGGAAGAAGGAAGTGTGCAGCCACCTACAACCTCCAACAGCAGCAGTGGTGCCAGCAGTAGCACAACCACTCCATCTCGGTCGCCTCCATGTGCAAGTAGAATCCAGAACCTGGTGACGCCAACGAAGACAAGGAGCTTGCAAGAAATCTACGAGGCAACCCAAACCCATGTAGATGAAGAGTACTCTGACTTTGCATTCTTTACTGAAGTTGATCCAGTAGAGTTCGAAGACGCAAGTCAGAATCAGAAGTGGGTGCAGGCGATGGACGAGGAGATTGAAGCCATTGAAAAGAATGATACATGGCAACTGACAGATCTTCCAGTAGGGAAGAAGACCATTGGGGTCAAGTGGGTGTATAAGACAAAGTTCAACGCCCAAGGAGACGTTGACAAGCATAAGGCCAGACTGGTGGCAAAGGGCTACAAGCAAAAGTCAGGCATCGATTACCATGAGGTTTATGCGCTTGTAGCCCGACTTGACACAGTCAGGATGATCCTGGCATTGGCAGCCCAACAGGGTTGGAAGATGTACCAGATGGATGTCAAGTCAGCCTTCCTCAATGGAGTGTTGGAGGAAGAGGTCTACATAGACCAGCCACCAGGTTACGAAATTGAAGGCCAGGAGGGCAAAGTCCTGAAGTTGAAGAAGGCCCTGTACGGTTTGAAGCAGGCACCCCGAGCTTGGTACAACTCGGATTGACAGTTATTTTCAGGAAAATGGGTTTGTAAAATGCCCATATGAGCACACCCTGTACATGAAGACAAATGATGTAGGTGAGCTCATAATCGTCTGCCTGTATGTGGACGATTTAATTTACACTGGCAACAACACAACACTGTTTGCCCAGTTCAGAACAACCATGAAGAAGGAGTTCGAGATGACGGACTTAGGGTTGATGAAGTATTTTCTCGGCATTGAAGTTGACCAATCGGCAGATGGCATCTTCATTTCTCAGGGCAAGTATGCGAAGGATGTCCTGAAGCGGTTCAAGATGGAGGACAACAAACCTGCCATCACACCTGTAGCCACAGGTTTGAAGCTGAGCAAGCTGGATTCAGGGAGGAATGTAGATCCAACCCTGTTCAAGAGGCTAGTTGGCAGTCTGATGTATTTGACTACAACTCGGCCAGATCTGATGTTCGGAGTCAGTCTGATCAGCCATTTTATGGAGACTCCGAAGGACACGCACTGGCAAGCAGGCAAGAGGATCTTGCGCTATGTCAATGGGATGCGAAACAATGGCCTATTTTATGCTAGACAGGACCAGTTGGAACTGGTGGGCTTCACAGACAGTGACTGGGCTGGCAGCATCGACGATCGAAAGAGCACCTCCGGGTATGCTTTCCATCTCGGATCAGGGGCAGTCTCATGGGCATCCAAGAAGCAACCCATCGTTGCATTGTCCACAACCGAAGCAGAATATGTCGCCGCCACGTCAGCCGCATGCCAGGCAGTTTGGTTGCGAAGAGTTCTGAGTGAACTGAACTATCCTCCGGAAGGCGCGACAATAATTTTTTGTGATAACAATTCGGCCATTGCACTATCAAAGGATCCCGTGTTCCATGGCCGGACGAAGCACATCGATATTCGTTATCACTTCATCAGAGAGTTGGTGAAGTCCAGAGAAATTCAACTACAGTTTTGCAGATCCAAGGAGCAGTTGGCAGATATTTTCATGAAGCCTTTGAAGGAGGAAGACTTCAGCAGATTGCGAGAGCAGCTTGGAGTCAAAGCGCTCATGAAATCAGGTTTAAAGGAGGGTGTTAGAAATATTAATCCTGATTTCACGCCTCCGCCAACTGCGCTCCGAACTTGGGCGAAGCCGGACTGCGCTCGCGAAGTCGGGGATCCCGACAAAATTTTTGACTTGACGTCGCACGTGCCTTCTGACAGATGTGACGTCTGACAGATCCGATCGTCGCATAAGTTAATGCCAGTTCGACGATTGGTCAAAAACCCTAGTTCAGGGTCTGTCAGAACCTGTCAGAGGATAACCTCTATCTTCCTCTCCCCGCGGCTATATAAGGTAGTTCGGGTCTTCAAACAAAGGGTGGAGAGTGGGGGAAATTTGGAGAAACAGACAAGAGAAAAGTAGTCATTCGCAGAGTAGCAGACGAGATCGTTTCAGTGAGCAGTGTAGCTCATCTGTTTAATGTCCGAGCAGCAGACTCGACATTTGTTTTCCCTCTCAGTTTATCCTGCAGCTTTAGTCTGCAGATGTTAGTTTTTCCTCAATTGAGGACTTTTGTAACCCTCGTCTTATAAGAATAAAATTTGTTGTTGTTTAAGGCATCTGTAGGGTTTGCGGTTATCTCTGTCTGCATAAAATCTGTTGTTGTCTGTACAATCGCCTCAGAGCATTTTTTTTCGTGTTCTATAAGTTTGAACTCAGATCCCAAACATTGCATTCAGATTCGGTGTTTCTCTCCTCCCCATACAGTTCTTGCCAAGCCAAGCAAACCATCGCGGTAGCCGCGCAAGCCTCCGGACAACAAAAGTTCGCAAGGCAAAAATTTGCCTAAGTCTGGAGCTGTCCACCCGACTGCGCAGCGAAGTCGGACTTCGCTGCCTTTGACCAGCGCAGTCGGGCGTTGACCAGCCGCTCCCCGACTTAGCACTTTGTTCCGTGCGCAGCCCGATTGCGCAGCCTAACTGCGCAATAGTCGGGAGCGCAACCCGAATTCGGGTGTGCAGCCCAACTTCGCCCTGCGCTCCCGACGATAAAACTTCAAGGCGGCCGGCCAAGGGGTAGAAGTTTACCAGCACTTCCGACAGGCCTGTGGCCAGAACTTCCACCGCCGCCGAGAAATTGTGGGCGGGGATTTCGTAGAGGAGTCCCTTCTGAATGTAATGCGCAAATAGCATCTGTAGGCAGAGAGTTTGATGCGGCGGCTTTGGGACGGACGAGTCGGGAATACCGTGCGCTTTCGATCTACATGGATGACTTTGTTGTTTTTGGCAGCCGCAGAAGAAGACGCTGAAACCGGAAGAATGCCGTTGTCAATTGCCATGAGGAAACCTGATGACAGAGGGAGGAGCGTATTCAGTTTTTGAAGTCCTGCTGTACATCCGCACCCTTATATTTCAAATTTTAATATATTTTAAACTTCAAACTTTTTTAAAATATAATTTTTATGAAAACACTTTAATTGTATTTTTTTTGGTGTTTTATTTCTATTATGAAAACACTTTAATTATATTTTGTTGGTGTTTTATTCCTATAATTTTAGTTCTAAAAATGTGGTTTTAGTTTATAGTTGATAATTTGTATTGTTTTGCTTTTAATTGTTAATGGATTAGGAAGTGCTTGTCTGATAAGGTATTTATTAAAAAGAAATTTGGGTTCAAATTTTGGGAGTCAAATTTTAGGAGTCAATCTTCAAGGTAGTATGGTACAAATCTCCATACCATCCCAATTACAGGGTGGTATCAGGTGGTCTATATCTCATGAATCAAATCAACAATAGTGAGACGAAAGCAGCTTTTATAACTTAAAAAATAGTGTGATTATAACTAACTCCTTTATAGATTAAAAAAATTGCATTGTTTAAAATATATAAATATATATATAAGGTCTTACGAACGCGCTGACGGAATCGAGTAAGACTTTCCAAAGCGGAAATCACATTGTCTAAAATGGAGACTCAAAACTAAAACGAATAAAGCCAATAAAAGAATATAGGTTGATTGTTAACAGTAAAACTATGGATAAGTTGTTTTATTTAAATTTATACAGTTTACCTAACTCAAAATTATAAAAAAGAAATTGGAATTTTTTTTACGTACAACTTAGATATTTGCCTATATAATACAATATAATTAGTAAAATTACAAACGTGGGTCTTTTAAGGCAAACTTAGGTTCCATGGGTCTTTTAAGGCAAACTTAGGTTCCATGGTAAAGGACTGACCGTTCAGTAACACCAACTTCAGGAAATATATAATTGGGCGTTACAGTAACACCAACATCGAGTGCCGTGTTTTATAGTTGACCAAAAATATAAAAATAAGAAAAAGAGAGGAAGCCGCCTCCCACAACACTTTTCGCAGGTGGGGTGGTAATTAACTTTGGATTTTTGAAATGATTTCCTGTGTATAGAGCGAATATTATAAGAGTATTTTTGGATTTTATTGAAGAGATTCAAGTTTAAATTTTGATTATAAAGGGATGACTTTTTTAAAAATCTAAAAGATAAGTTGGTTGATAGTGACCGAGTGCTTGCAAATAGACTATCTTGGCTTGATTCTTTGGAAAGTGCTTGCAAACAGACTATATTGGCTTGATTCTTTGGAGGGTGCTTCAGATGAACTACCCCGACTTGATTCTTTGAAGAGTCAAGCCGTATTGACTTCATCTATAACCAATAAACTAAGGTTTATAGAAATTCACTAAAAAAACAATAGTATCTTTCAAAAACATTCAAATTGATCCAAAAGCAAGTCAAAGACCATGGGTTCTAATCTAAAATTAGATCTAGTTATTACTTCATAATAATTCTTATATAATATAATTTTCTTTGTATAGGTTTTATATAGGTGATATATGTGTGGTATTTCATCACATTAAATTTTTTTTCTCTGCAAAACAATGTTATTAATGTAGGATTAAAATTCTTGGGTTTTATTTAAAAAACTTAAGTTCAAATCCCACTACGAGGGAATTAAGATCCTTCATAAAAATATGTAAACTTAATTTTTTTATCAAATGATATTAGCATAATTGGTTAGATTTCTTTACACAGACTTAGGTTCAAATCTTGTCAAGCAAGACATGGATCATATCCAAACTATATTGAAGGGTGTGTGAGTAGGCGAGTTGGTGTGAGACGACTAGTTGAGGTTTATGATTTGTACTATGGGTCCATTCAACTCCGGTTCAAATCACACTGGCTATCATAAGCCCTTTTTGTCTTGAAGGGCTAGGTGGATTAGTAATTGTTTGTTTGGTCAAGCACTTACCAAGAATAGACCTAGGTTCAAACCTTCGGGGCATGCTTGTTGCAAAGTGTAACATCCCAAGTCCTACCTACTTGGTTGTCCTACATTAGGGGTCATAGTGAGAAAAAAATTCATTTATTTCTAAATTAATTTGTAGTATGAGCATGCTAAAAATAATCTTCATGAGTGTCATTCCGCTGTAGTCGAAATACTCATGAGATCGAGATTGGCCAAATCCTAGAATGGTTGCCTCTATTGAACTTCTCTCTCCACCCGAGATTCCAAGTTCAGGCAGAGGTTTCTCTCTCTAAGGCCCATATCACCTAGAGGTTGGATGCATACTTTCCCCATATCTTAACAAAACTTCAAGTCATGCAAGAATTAGCGTGTGCATGCCCGAGCTAGACGAACAACCATCTTCCATGGAGTTCATCTAGGGTTTACCAATACCTTGGTAACTACCCGATGTCTTGTCTTGTTTAACAACATAATGTCCCATACCATTATGTTGACTATATTCATCCAACGATTCAAGTACAAGATTCACCACTCATTACTAGCAGGGTTAATCTAGAAGTGATGCCCATATCATCCCTTCGTTAGGGATTAGCCAAATCCTGGAATGGTTACCTCTATTGAACTTCTCTCTCCACCCGAGATTCCAAGTTCAGGTAAGGGTTTATCTCTCTAGGGCCCATATCACCTAGAGGTTGGACACATACTTTCCCCATATCTTAACAAGACTTAAAGTCATGCAAGAATTAGCATGTGCATGCCAGAGCTAGATGAACAACCATATTCCCTGGAGTTCATCTAGGGTTTACCAATACCTTGATAACTACTCGATGTCTTGTCTTGTTTAACAACATAATATCCCATACCATTATGTTGATTGTATTCATCCAACAATTCAAGTACAAAATTCACCACTCATTACTAGCAGGGTTAATCTAGAACTGATGCCCATATCATCCCTTCATTAGAGATGTCAAATCTCAGAATGGTTACCTCTATTGAACTTCTCTCTCCACCCGAGATTCCAAGTTCAAGTAGGGGTTTCTCTCTCTAGGATCCATATCACCTAGAGGTTGTATGCATACTTTCCCCATATCTTAACAAGACTACAAGTCATGCAAGAATTAGCGTGTGCATGCCCGAGCTAGACGAACAACCATCTTCCCTGTATTCATCTAACGATTCAAGTACAAGATTCACCACTCATTACTAGCAGGGTTAATCTAGAAGTAGTGCCCATATCATCCCTTCGTTACCTCCCGTCTTGACCTTTCCCATCAGAAGTATGGTTAGAGCCCTGGATTATGATGATTGCCTCTCCGCAAACACCATTAATGATTGATCCACCAGATTGTCCTACACACAATCTTGAAAGAATGACAAGGTTGTCCTGCCCACAACCTTAGGTTGCATATCGAGGTTGTCTTTTCTATAGTTTTGGAACTTTCCATCCATAGGTTTCTAAAGGTAAAGTTTATAGTTTTCTTTTGTTTTTGAGGTAAGAGGCATAAACTATTATTTATTTAATTGAATTATACTAGAACTAATAATCTAATAAATTAAGCTTGGTATATATTATTCCTTTGTAAATTATTTAACTAACCAAACAATTTTCTCATATAACACGGAATTGAATAAATATATATTTTTAAAATTAATATAATCATCGCAACGAAAATTCTCAAAAGAAAATATAATAATTAATTAGAATCCTCTATTAAAAAGAAAATTCAAACACTGTTTAATTAGCTCACATGAACGATATAAAATATATGTTAGCTAGCTTTGCAAGAACAATATCCAGGTGTTTCCTATGAGAGCTATTGTTTAAAGGATGTTGATCACTATGTCCATGTTCAGTTCATTTTCTCAAGATTGGTCCCAAAGATTTCCAGTAAATTGGCAAAGGCAAGTTGATGACTTAAATCAACCTGGTAAAAATATAGTCGCATCCTTACTGATTGAGCCGGTGGTTTCTAAAGTATCAAAAAAGAGGAAGACTTAAGTTGTATTATGATCTTATGCTACAATCCAATATTATGACCTCTGACGAGTTATGATGGTAATCTACGTTTTCAAATGTCTCACATATATGCGTTTGACATCAAAGAAATAAATTATTATTTAACCTTATCAAGGGTACCGGGTGTTTCATCTACATCCTACCTATCTACATTAATCTTAAAGAAAAATATGCGTAATCCTTTCCTTCTATGGCAACTTAGAGTTTAAACTGATTATTGACTTAAACGAAAGAAAAATTTATGTTTATATATCAAAGAAAGATTGACTAAAGTGGATCACAAAATATAACAGACGTGGTTTCATAATATGTAAAAAGTGCTTACATTCTAAATACCTAATAGTGACAACGCGCTGTTTTTAAGAATTCTCAAACTTATTTTCCAAACTATGGCAAAGTAATTCTTCTTTATACAACATTTATTATGTATGACAATTTTACCATGACGTTTTCCCTAAATTTTGTTCTCCTAAATTAAACTTCTCAACCCCTTACAAACTCACTCCAACTCGGTAGCAACGTCGTCTCAGGGCACGCCATTACAAGCCATGAAGTTGAACGAGGACAAAGGCTAGATGTGTTAAATAATTCTTCCTTATGAGAACGTTTAATGTATGTTTTAAAATAAACCCTATTAATAATCTATTAAGGATATTCCCTTCAAAGCTTGATTAAATTTCATCGTTTAGACAACCAAGCTCTCCAAGCAAAATATAACGAAATTCACAAGTGCATATTCAAATTTAATTCAACAATTGTTTGTATTGTTATAAACTTAGTATAAAAAGATACTATAAACATCATATTTGACCATTCTCCATATATCATAAATAAAATGAAGTACAAATCAAATTCACATGCAAAATAATAACCAGATTATGTTTCAGTTCGGAATACTTGCATTGTATATAGTGGAAAGATTTGCATGCACAACATTTCAACTAAAATTCGTCCAACATCATATTTCAAAATTACTCTTAAATCCCCATGTTTACATTTTTTTTATAACAGAATTCATATTCGAATTTATCACCATATATCTCACATAATACAACAAGCACGACTTACAACGAGAGCGTCTGCATGAGGTATCTATCGTGATCATAACTTAATACAAAGTCTTCAAATCAAACATCAGTTCGTCTAGTCCCAATACACAACAAAAAATTTGTAATATATGTCCAATATATTTACATTTTTAGGAAAGAACCATATCAAACCAACCCACAATACTCAAACATATTTTACACACTTTTGAAGGAAATAACACTCCATCTTGTAGCGCAGGGCTTACACCAAAGCTTCCACATTAACACTGGAAAGCATTTCAAACTTATTTGATTGCTGTCATCACACATGCTTCTCCTAATCTGTTATGCATGCGTTAACAAGGACAATACATTTCCTGGAGGTTATTATGGGGAATCAAAGCGACATGCTACAGTGCAAATGCATCTACTACTAAATGCACCCAAAAATATATTTTTCATACATTTCTATTTATCAATCATTCCTTTTCATATCTAAATTCACTTAAAATTTAAGCTACTGTAAAACATTCAAATTTTCAGAAATAATTCAACACAGAGATATCAAATCATAGCGACAATATCTTATTCTATTATAATTTTTTCTTCGAAGGAAAAATTAGCAGATCGTACCTGTTTCACACAAGCTTCTTATTAATGGAAATCTTCCCTTTCGCATGCACACCAAAACCAACAGATTTTTCTTCCCCAAAAATAATGATTCCCCACTAATTTTCTTATCCAATATTATAGAAGAAGGGAAAACGGATTTGCGAATGACACCTATAATATCCATGCATAATAGTTCGTCATGTTGGCTTGAACATGTCGAGCTAATCATTTCCCACTTTATTTTCTTAACTAATATATTTTTAATTTCTCTTTATTTATTCATGCTAATTTATTTTACATATTTACTTGCTTTGATAATTTTATTTTTATTTATTATTTTATATGATTATTATTATTGTCAATATTATATATATATATATATATATATATACTTATTTATTTATTTTATTATACTTATTTATTTATTTTAGAAGATTTATAAATAAAACACATAACATCCCTAAAATGCATCTACATGAATGCATCTATATGAACCATTGGCGGATGTACTACTAATAGAGAATTAGACCCTGATAATCGTGAATAACCCACCGCTCATCACTTTACCCTCTTACCTACAACTGGTGCTCTTTGTCTGCCTTCAGGAGAAGGTATACTCTTCTATATCGCTTCCTTTTTTTGGAGACACCTACACCTGCAATCATAAAAAGATCAACAGTACCACATCCTTACAAATAAAACAACCAACCAAATAGTTCATTAACCGAGGGTTGTTACACAAAGGTAGTAGTCTGATATAAATCCTTTGAGTGCATGCTAGACCAACGACGATGGTACAAATCCTTAGCGAACAATAGTTTCCCTCACGTCAAGTCAACAATAACAAGGTGGTATAGGCTTGTTGCGAGCAACTCCTGTGGTTTGAACCCTGCATTTGATAGTTCCTAAAATAGTGTAGATATAACCAACTCCCCTATGTATAAAAAAATATATACTCAAACTATATTGTAATACCATTATGCGATGATGATATAATATAAGTAAAGCCTGTCTCAATTCCATATAACCAATTAAAAAAAATAATGTAATTAAAAAATGTTTTAAAACATTTTATGTGACAATGTTATGACATTTATTTTTTTCTTGATTCAAATTTAAAATATAAAAATATTAACTTAAAAACACTAATTTCCTAACAAACATGTCATGTATGTATAAAAATAATATTTGTTTATTCTACGTAAAAACCATGGAAGTTGCCAAGTTGACCACCAACTTAACCACGGTTCACTATTGACAACAAGTCAATTAAGGAAGTAGCTCCTTTTCTTTTAAATTGATATAGAAGCAATAAAATTTGAAGTTTTTACATCCCTCTCCAAAATTGTTTGTCATGAATGCTCATAAGGAAGAGAATTGATATAAAAGCAATAAAATTTAAATTTTTTACCTCTCCCCCAAATTGTTTGGTATGAATGCCCATAAGGAAGAGAATAAATTTTGATAGAATTATCTAGACTTTATAATATACAATTTTAATGCAAATATGGAGAATGGTCTTTGTGTAAGAATATATTCCACCTTATATCAAGACTAAAACCCTCATTCAAGATGTTAAAACTATGCCACACGTTCTTTTGGTAGGTGGAGCTTTTGTAATTAAACTTAGGTTTTATTTTATTTTTTAATAAATTTAATTGATATATTTTTTGATAAGTAACAATTTATATACAGAGGGGTTTTTTAAAGGGACCCAAAACCTTATTACAAAAGATG
The DNA here is from genome assembly GCA_028583015.1 of Wollemia nobilis. NCBI lineage: Eukaryota > Viridiplantae > Streptophyta > Pinopsida > Araucariales > Araucariaceae > Wollemia > Wollemia nobilis. The sequence continues at coordinate 5,649,973 of JAQPPZ010000380.1, read as the reverse complement.
CCACAACATTAACATGCCAAAAAAACCTGACATGCTAGACCAGGGGTGGACACCCATTACAGAAATCGGGGTCCGGGATCCCAGACAACCCACAAGAGTCACGGGAGGGGAACCCACAAAGACCAGGGGGACACCCATAACAAAACCAGGGATACGGGAACCCCGACAGCCAACAAAAGAAACCTGTCTCCGGGACAGGACAAAACCCCACATTGATTCAAATGAAAAAACTAGAAACAACATCACACCTGCAAAGCCTGCTGAAGGCCCCAGCTTCGGACCTAGCCTGGAAACCCCGCCATCAAAACTTGGACCACCAAAACCACCCTGGGAAGGGGGCCCCACTTGAAACAGGACTGGCATGACTAATTCTCGTCCCTGTCGGAACCAGCCCCTAGCCTACGGTGGAGCTCCTTGAAAACGTGCACAGAGGTCGAAGCCGCATTGGCTACCGAGGTCAGAGAGTTTATCGCCATTTCCAGGAGAATTCTGATCGGGAAGACCCCCAATTCGCCCTCTGAGTCCGAGCTGATCTCGGTGGTGCCCTTGATTTCCACTTTTGGCTTCTTGAGCCTGCTTGAGGATCTGCTTCCACTGGGAGCACCAGGGCCGCCAGGGGTCGAACCCCTGGGGCCGAGCTACCGTCGAGGGTAGAACCACCTGGGGCACTACAACCGCTAGGGGCCTGAGCCGACGCCCGTCGCTTCAGGGTGGGCCTGCGCTTCTTGGGAGGAGGAGAATTGTCGGGGTCGCTAGGGCTACCCTCCCTAGCCTTGGACTCAGGGTTGGATGAGGTCGGAGACCCGAGGGGGGATTAGCGGAGAGGGGAGGGATATGTTGGACAGGGGGCTGGTTAGCGAGAGCATGGTGGTAAAGGACTGCCATGAGGCCTTGGTGGATGGGGTGGGTGTGGGCTTTCTGGGCCTTCTTGATAGCAATTGTGAGGGAGTACAGTAAGTACCGAGGAGTGCACAGAAGGGTGGCATCGTGGATATGATTGACGAAGCTGAGATGGAAGTTGCATAGTTTTTGGTCAGGGTCATCATAGGTAATGAATTGCATGATGGGCACGATGGCCTCATCGAAGGGTTTGGGTAGCTGCGTTCTGAAGAGGGCGGTCTTGTCCCAGCCATGCTCCGAGAAGTGGGTGAGCTCCTCCTCCCAATTGTGCCTGTCATGCCGGATATACTTCCCTTTTTCTTCATGGTGAAGCCTTGTAACTTTGAACATGAATTCCTTGGTTACCCTAAAATGGATGCCTTTCACAACCACCTCACCGTTGTTCCAGGTGTCGAGGAAGGCCTGGGTAATCTCCTCATCGGGGCCTACAAATTTGTGAAGGAAAGGGGTAAGGGACTTGGCATCCATGAACACCTTGGCGGACTCACTCAGGGTGAGGGAAGAGGGCTCAACGTAAATGACTTTGGATGAGGACATGGTGGAAATAGAGGCAGGCAATGATGGGAAGCAACGGAGGGGACCAGAGCCGACTAGAGAGCACACTCGTAGGAAGCCGTTGAGGGGGAAGAGACTGGGGGAAGTGAGACGAATGTGCTCGAGAGGGAAGAAATAGGTGAGGTGGAAGCCGAAGGGGCATAGGGTTGCCGCATGCATCGGGACTCTACATCGAGGGAGATGGGCGACATGCTCGAAAGGTGGTAGAGACGGGGAGAAAGGTGGTAGGCATGATAATTAATGGGAGAAAGCCAATGGGAAGTGGGTGCCTTGGGATGTGAATGATGAGGTGGCACACTGGGAGTGGGCCAGGTGGATGGCTTGCATGGGGTAACTGCCTTGGCATAAAGAGGTGGGGATAAGATGAGGATGGCATGATAGGCGGGCTGAGGTGGCATGGGGCCAGACAAGGAACTGATGATGAGGCCAACATGGATGCGGTGAGACCTGCTCGAATCCGGCCTGGCGTTGAGGTGTCTATTGTGAATAGGACCATCAAAAATGATGACCTTGGGAAGCTTCGGGCAGAGGTCAACGACCCCTAAAAAAATAGAGTGGGGCCTGGGGCTCCAGGTCAACGGGGCCTTGAGATCAAAAATGCTAGTCTTCTGTGCTGGCATCGTGGTTCGGAGGCTGGTCTTGGGATGCCACATCCAATAGGTCATCGAGAAAGCCATCCCACCAGATACGGAGTCCTATTGACGAAGCCATTGAGTTGGCCATGAAGTCTGCTAGCTTGTTCCCTTCATGGTAGACGTGGCAAATGGAAAATTGGGGGAGCCCCTGAAGGATGACTCGGGCTTCTTGGATGATGTTGGCTATTCACCATGATAGATCCCCTTGCTTGGTCATGACATTGATAATGTTTAGGGAGTCACCCTCGATGATCACCCTTCTGGGGGAATCTTGGAGAATGATCAGCCCATGGAGGAGCGTCGAAGCTTCCATGAAGTTGTTGGTTTGAATGCCCAGGAACTCCATGTAGGCAAGGATCAAATGCCCTGAGTGGTCATGGATGACCCCGCCAGCGCCGAGGGGCTGGGATTGCCTTTAGATACTCCATCAAAGTTTAGCTTGACCCACCCGGGAGGGGGGCCGACCATCTAGTAGAGGCTCTAGGAGAGGGGGAGGGATGGGGGCAAGGGGGAAGCGTCTGCACTCCAAGGGAGCTGAGGAGGGTTAACTCGCTCGCCTTCCATGGAGGGCAGGCCTGGGGAAGGATGCAGGAATTCTCTATCGCAAAGGCGAGCGCTTTGACTGCCACCGCTCGGGGTCCCAGGGCAGGGAGGAGAAAGCTCTACCGTTACGCTCAAGCCAGAGTTGCCAGAGCAGGTGGGGTAGGCAGTAGGCCCAGAGGGATCGAAGGGTGGGATGGGAAAAGGGATTGGGCCACTGGATGAGGAGGTCAGGGATGGATCCGGGAGGGGCCCACTAGATGGAGAACTGGGTGAGGAGATGTCCTAGAGCCTCAGAGGATAAGGGACATATGAAGAAGAGATGGGTCATCGACTCCCAATCAGTGCAGCACAAGTAGCATCTATTTGGGATCAGGAATCCCCTCTTGGCCAGATTTTCAATGGTGAGGATCTTGTTTTGGATGGCAGTCCAGATGAAGAAGTTGATCTTGGGGATCAACTTCTTAGCCCACACCTGCTTGACTAGGAAATGGGCCTCTTGGGGATCCCTTTGGAGGGCATGGGCAGATTTGATCGAGAAGGAGCCATTGTTGGTGTCGTGCCAGACACACCTATCCTCACCCTCACCTGAAGGGATGATAGCAGTGTCAAGAAGGGCCGAGAGGCTATCGACCTGATGGGGAAACTGGGGAACTTCGATGGGCCCCCAGCCTGCTCTGCCCTGACCCCTGATGATATAATCTGCCACCTTGGGTCCTTTGGAGGCCTCCAGGTGTGGTCTCAAGACCAGGAGGTCGGTATCTTCTCTCAGGGCCTCGTCCCGGAGCCACCTGTCATTCCAGAAGTCAATCCTGGTCCCGTCGCCAAGAATCCACCTGGTTCCTTTTTGGATGAGGTCCTTTGTGTGGGTCAGGGATTTCTAGAAGGCAGATCCATCTCGAGGCTGATGGTCACTGAGGAAGGGGTGTTGTTGGAGGTATTTCCTTCTTACAATGCTAACCCACTCGATCGGGAAGTTGGTGAAAACCTTCCAGGCATGCTTGGCCAAGAGGGCTTTGTTCATCAGGGAAACCCGATGGAGGTCGATCCCACCTTCGTATTTGGGGCGACAGACCAGGGGCCATGCGACCAGTGGAATCCTCTTCTTCTCTTCGCTTCTAGACCACAAGAAGCGCTTCTGGATCTGCTCGATGCGGGCACCAATCGAGGTCAAGATTTTAAAAATGGACATGAAGTACATCGGGATGCTTTGGAGACAGGCGAACGTGAGGGTGGCTTTTCCCGCTTGGGAGAGGAGATGCCCTTTCCACGAGGCCAACTTCTTCTAGATTATTTCGACCAGGTTACTCCACAGGGCCTTGGAGGGGAAACCCACGAATAGGGGAAGCCCAAGGTAGGTGGTGGGGAGGGTGTCCGAGGAGCATCCCAGAATCTAGGCTATCTTAGCCTGCCTAGTCGGGGAGTGTGGATGAAGTAAATTTTGCTCTTTCGAAGGTTGATTTTCTGCCCGGTTGCCTCCTCATACAGGTGAAGAATCTGCTTGATGACTTTAGCTTGAGCCACCAAAGCGACGGTAGCTAAGATGGTGTCATCCACAAACTGCTAGTGGGACACCGAGGCCAAGCTTGAAGTCGGTCTGATTCCAGAGATGAGCCCACTTCTGGTTGCACTCGAGATGGTGCATCCCAGGGCCTCTACTAGAATGATGAAAAGGATGGGGGATAGAGGGTCACCCTACCGGAGCCCTCTGGCGCTGGGAAAGAAGCCAACTGGGGATCCATTGACCAAAACTGAGAACCACGGGGATGACACGCACCGCTTGATGAGATCAACCCAGGAGGGGTGGAAGCCAAATTTGAGGAGGACCTTGGTGAGGAACTCCCAGCTGACCCTGTCGAAGGCTTTGTTCATGTCCAGCTTGAGGAGAAACGTTGGTCTTTTGGCAAGGGAAGCTGAGTGGAGGACCTCATGGATGATGACGATCCCGTCTGTGATCACTCTTCCTTTGATAGAGCTCCCCTGATAGGGGGCAATGATAAGGGGGAGGATGTCTTTGAATCTATTCTCTAGGGCCTTGGTGAGGATCTTGTAGAGGACATTGCACAGGCTAATGGGGCGGAAGTCTGATAGGGATTTGGTCATCGAGGTTTTGGGGATCAGGGCGATGAAAGTGGAATTAATGCCTCTGGGGATGGATCTGGTGAACTGGAGGTCTCAGACTACAACACACACCTCTTGGCCTACCAGGTCCCAGAAGGTCTGGAAGAAGCGAGGAGGGAAGCCATCCGGGCTCGGGAAGCATCTGGTTTCATGGAGAACAGGGCCGCTCTGATCTCCCCATCTGTGAGAGGGCTGAGAAGCACCTCATTGGTCTCAGGGGAAATAGAGGGGGGATGTGCTCGAGGAGGGCCATGATCGCTTGGGGGGAAGGCTGGGAATCAGTGTCGAGGAGCTCCTGGTAGAAGCTAGTTGCCTCTGATCTGATTTCTTCCTCATCCCTCATGGTCCTACCGTCACTGCAAATGAGCTCAGGGATTCTGTTGGTGCTCCAATTTTTGAGGGTGGAAGTATGGAAAAATTTGGTGTTGGCATCACCGTCTTTGAGCTAGAGGGCTCTCGACTTCTACCTCCAAAAGGTCTCCTCCCTAGCCAAAACATTGTGGTATTCAGCTAGGACTCTTTGTTCCTCCTCCCTCGAGCCTGGATCCTCACTTCCATCCTGGAATTTGCACTGAAGGTCTTCCAATATTTTCTTCAGAATCTCCTTGCTCTCGAAGATATTTTTGAACACCTCCCTATTCCAGACCTTGAGGTTGTCCTTCAGAACCCTCAACTTCTGGTAGAGTTGTCCTATGGGGTGCCCCATGGTGGGATGGCTCCACCACCTGCCCACTTGATCCTTGAAGTCGGGGTGGTGAAACCACATGGACTCGAACCAAAAAGGGCGCTTGTGGGGAGGGCGTCTGCCAGCTTCGAAGAGGAGGGGGCTGTGATCCGATGCTATTTTGGGAAGGGCCAGGAGGGTGGCATCAAAAAATAGGGGAATGGCCTCCCTGGATAGGAACACTCTATCTAGCTTGACCTGTATGAGGTTGGCCCCTGCTCGTCTGTTGCTCCATGTGAACTTGGCACCCTTCAGGTGAACATCCATGAGCTCATTGGCATCAGTGAACTCCCCGAAGTCCTCCATGCTTCTGGAGTTCAAGATTGTTCCCCCATATTTTTCTGAGGGGAAGAGGGGGCTATTGAAGTCGCCCACCAGGATCCAAGGGAGGGGTGCGAACGCCTCTCTCATGAGGCTGACTTCGTTCCACAGGGAGGCTCTTTCGACCGGGCTGTTGGGGGCATAGATGTTGGAAAGGATCCAGGTCTGCCCTGACTCCAGGCTGTGAAACATGACGTTGAGGATTCTGGGAGAGGACGAGATCAATCTTCCTTCGACTGTGCCCGGGTCCCATAGGCACATCAGCCCCCTACGAAGCCGAGGGTCGGGGTAGAGAGGGAGTCACCATTGTTCCAGATCACCTTGGCAACCTTGGGGGAGGATGATTCGTCAAGCTTGGTTTCTTGGAGAAGCAGAATAGTAGGTTTATGGTCCCTGTGGAGCTGGGCTAGGATGCGCCTCGTGGGGGCTCCATTGAGCCCTCTTGCATTCCAGGTAATGATCTTCATCTGACACCCTTGGGGGGTCGCTTGCCTCCCTTCCCCTACTGGGTGGGAGGTTTGGATCTCAGGAGTTCTTCTTTCGAGAGGCTGAGGGCATCAACCAGGAGGGTCATCTAGAGGCCACTGGCAATCTCATCCTCTGCTTGCTTGATACGTTGTTCTCCGAGCGTGGGCCGACCTCTTTTCTTCTTGCTTCCAAAATCCATTGCAAATTTTTTGTTGCGAGTCCGTTTGGGGCTGAACCCTTTGAGGGGTAGACTGGGAGAAAGTCAGGCTGCCATCGTCATCACCCTCGGATGCCTCTGATCTGACTTCTGAGAAATCCTGAAGAGGGAGGGAGAGGTTCGAGGGGGGAGGAGGATCATCAAAATATGGAGGGTCCTCGATGAGGGGGGAGGCGAGGATGCTCAAGGAGGCTTTTTGGGGCTGGCTCCGGGATGGGATCACCCTCGACCGAGGGATGGGAGGGGAGGGACTCGATCGGGGAGGTCACCTGGGAGAAAGGGGGTTTAGGAGGACCGTCAGGCTGGTGGGGAAGTTCCTCAGGACATCGTAGGGCCGTAGATGAAACCTCGAGGTTGGGGTCAGGGTTGGTGCATACCTGGTTTTGATCATCCATCGGGATGGGGTCCACCTTCTATTTTCCTTTGTCAGCTGGATCGACCATCTTCCCATGCCACTCCTGGGGTGGATGTCTATGAGGAGGGCGCCCATCTCGGGGGGGCCACGGGAGGGGAACCTATCATGCGACGGTACCTTCAGAGGGGATCCTCCGGAGCTGGAGCTTCAGGCTTCTTAGAGAGGGGGCACTGATTGGGGAGATGCCCCTGCATGTTGTAGTGGGTGCAAAAGGTTGGTTTATTTTCATATTCTAGGGTTTGGCACCAAAAATAGGATCCCAATGAGATGGTGACCGAGGATGGGAGCTCCGATTCAAGGTTCGCAATTACGCATAACCTGGCATGGACCATGCGGGATCCAGCCTTGGTGGCTGAGTCGAAAGCCACGAGTTCCCCTATGGCCTGGGCGATGAGTCTGAGCACGTCCTCCCACTAGAGGTGGAAGGGGAGATCAGGCAGTCTGACCCAGATCGGGGCATAGTTTATGCTCTGAGTGTTGGGGTTGAAATCGATAGCCCAGCACTTGAGGAAGAGGCTTCTACGCCCTAGGAACCAGGGCCCGCCCATGAGAATCCTGCTTGTGTCTTCCCTGTTGTTAAGCTTGATGAGGAAGAACCCCTTCGATAGGGCAACGATCTGCATGTTGCCTGTGGTTTTCCATTTGGAGAAGGCCCACCGACGTATGGTTTCCATATTCGGGTGACCCCCAATGAATTTCCCGACCAGGGAGAAGGAGGAATCTGACACGAAGGATGAAAACACGTCATCCTTGATCGAAATGTGCATCCCTACCAAGGAGAGCCCCGAGGATGGGGCCCGAGGATGACTGGACTCTCCCACCAAGATCTGCACAAATGAGGGTTTGTTGGACCCCCGAGGGCAGACTCCTCAATGACTTTGTCAGGTGGTTCTTTGTTTGGGGAGGGGCCCCTAGAGGTGCCCTTGCTGCCTTCAGGGCCCGGGCCCCCAGATGCCTGGCGGGATCCGATGTCGAGCCCAGCCTAGCCCGAATATACCCCTAGACCTGCCATTGCTGTAGATCCTGCTGCTCCAAATCCCGCTACTATCCCTGATCCTGCACCTGCTCCCACTCCTGCTCCCACCATTCTCAATTTAATTGATATTTAAAGTTAACAGTTGTTAAGGGTTTTTGGTTTAATCCATATCAAAATTTAAATATCCATAGTTTCAAATAGTTTAATAATCCACATTAAGATGTAAATATGCTTGGTTCCAATTAATTTAATATGAACTTATTCAAAACCTTACTTAAAAAATTAAGTAAAAAAGATTGTTGAAATTTATAACAATTAAAAAAAATGAAATATTATTTTTAAAGAACATAGAAAATGTAATACAAGAATACAAAGACGAGAGAACTACCTATGATAATAAGATAATACTAATGATAATATGAACTATCTATGATAATAAGATAATACCAATATGTCATGTATAAAAATAATATTAGTTTATTTGACATAGAAACCATTAAAGTTGCCAAGTTGATCACTTATACACTTGGCAATAGTTTCTATGTGGAATAAACAAATAATTCTTACATATACATATATAATTGGTTTATTCATTATAAAAACCATGGCATTTGCTAATTTGACCACTAAATTAGCCAATATTCACTATTGATAATAAGTCAAAATAAGACTCAAAGCCACATATTCTAATATTTGAGCTTCTTAGAATAGCTAAGCAAAATCTCACACCACCATATGCCAACCAAAAGTTCAACTTCACAAGAAGAATATAAGGGTGCACTAAGACTGATAAATAAAAGCTTACGAATATGGATGGAACAAGGATTGACCTTGCAACCCCCTATATCAAACCCACAAAACAACACACACAAGACAAATTGACAACCCATAATGTTTGAGAAAAATTCCTTGCTTTGACATCCATGTTAGCTTTTGATGCTATATATTTAAGGAAATGCAACCATAAGATCTAAAATGAGCATTCAATGTTTTTTTTTGAATTTACATGGTGGAATTGGTAGCCACCACAAATCCGAGCAGGCTATCCTGCTTTTATGACCGCCACAATATTCTGTGATATCCATACCAAAAGCCACCACATAGATCTTCGTGCAGTATACCCCTATAACCACCATGCCACAATCATTTTAAGCATTTTATGCCGCTAAAAGCACCAAGAAATGGACAAGCATTTAGTTCGACGAGGCCCGAGTTTTGAACCTTGGACCTCCATCCCCCTTAGGGGGTTTGGTCGAACCAATTGGTCTACACCTCGGACCTAAAATGAGCATGCAATGTTAAGTATATGATAATGGCAATATACTAAGCATGTAAAAAGCATGAGAAACTTCTATAACTACTCATAAAACAACCATTAATGAAATATTTGTTGGAAATAGTAAGTATATTGGTTGTCATTGATGTCAAAGGTGAAAAGGTTGAGAATTATCTTCAAGGTTGAAATATTAAAGTGCAAGGTAAATATCTTCAAAGGATACATGAGGCAGTGTCAAAGGTACAAAATTTGTCAAGGCAAAAGCATTCTCCATGGTTATATTTGCAAGAAAAGGACAAGGTCATTCTCCATGGTTATATTTGCAAGAAAAGGACAAGGTCTTACTTGCTTTCAAAAGATTTAAATTTCAGAATTAGAGGCAAAAGTTTAAAAGTTATTATTATAATATTTTTTTAAAATATTATAATATAACTAAGGTTAAGGTTTAAAAGGTGCCATTGAAAAATCAAATTTTACACCGTCGATGTTTGAAATATATAATCGAAGTGCATATTTAATGAAGGGCAAAATACCTCATTAAGGCGGAGGTTGAACATTGAGCGCAATCGATCCATTCACATTTCGTAAAGGGAGCAGAGGAGCAAGATAGCATGCACATTCATTTCAGGGTAGAAGCAAGGAAATAAATTGAAGGATGTGCCTTCGTTGTTCTAAGTAGGCGGCTAGCTCAGGTGGCAGCTTAGCCAAAGCTAAGGCACTAGCAGATAAGAGGTCAGGGGGTCGATTCATGGTGGCTCCAATTTTGTTAGCATTTTGATCAAGGAAGAAGTTCACCAAAGCAATAAGGAGTATTTTGTGGGCTTAAAGTTTTGTGTGGGTGGCTAGCTCACGCGATAGCCTAGCTTGCACTAGGGCACGGGAAAGCAAGAGGTGGCAGGTTCGATTCGCGATGGTTGCATTGGTAAGGGCATAAAATTTTTAATTAAATTTCCTATGGTATGCATTGATTAGGGAGTCATAAGGTTGTGTTAAAGGTTTGTTCCTTTTTGCATATAGGGAGTCATAAGGATATGTTAAAGGTTTGATTATTTTGCAATTAGGGAATCTTAAGGAAGTGTTAAAATATTTGTTATCTTGCACACTAGGAGTTATAAGGGTATGTTTTAAAATCTTTTAGTTTGAAAAATATAAGTCATAAGGGTGCATTTATAAAGTATTGTCTTGCAAAAATTATAAAGAGGAAATATAAAGGAAATATTTTTGCATGTGAGAAAAGGAGTTATAAGGTGTAATTTGAATTATCTTGAAATTGTAATTGTTGTATTTTTAGAAAGGAGACATAAGGTGTATTGTGGCTTATTGTTAAATTGTGTGTTGTATGATAAAGAGGAAAATTGTCATTGGTTGAAAGCTTTATCTTGTGAAACAAGAGGAGGTTATAAAGCACTATGTTTTAGCATTATCTTTGTGCACATATTTTGAGAGAAGTTTTTCATGTGGATGATTTGAAAAAGTTTTATGCTAACTAACCCTTGAAGTGGCATAAGAAAGACAAAATATTTTGAGACAGGTTTTGAGGGCACATCTTCATAAAAGCAAGTTAAGAGGTATGGTAATATCATTCCTTCTTTAAGGTGTTTGTTTGAGAAAATATTTCTGAATCATAAGGTGGAGATAAAAGGTTTGATTAGTGTGCATTGTTGGAAATATTTGAGCTAGAGTTTGTGAACAAATTGTGCTTCATTGTTGAATGAATTTGGAAACGCTATTTAAGAATTGGTTTGATTGACATTGAATTGTGGATGAGCAAGTGTTAGAAACATTTTGTGAAGCAATTTTTTGTATTTTATTTGTGAAATGTGGGATGTGAGTGATAATTGGAAAGAACATATTGTGAATTTGTAATTGCATATCATTCTCTATATGTTCAAGAGGTTGAAAAGAATTTTGGGTAGAATATGTCTAAAGTATTTTGAGTGAAAGAATGGTTATGAGAAGATTTGAGCATGTGTTATGAGTAATATTGAGCATGTGTGTATGAGAATATTTGAGCATTGTTTAGAGAAATTTGAGTATGTTTTTGAGCAGATTTGAGTAGTTTTGAGCAGATTTGAGCATGTGTTGTGAATATTGAAGTAGGTTTGAGGAAGATTTGAGCAAGTCTTGTGAGAAGATTTGAGTAGGTTGAGATAGATTTGTGCATGTAATGTGTGCAGATTTGAGGATAGAGTTGAGATAGATTTGTGCATGTAATGTGTGCATATTTGGGATAGAGTTGAGATAGATTTGTGCATGTAATGTGTGTAGATTTAGGATAGATTTGAGATAGATTTGTGCATGTAATGTGTGCATATTTGGGATAGAGTTGAGATATATTTGTGCATGTAATGTGTGAAATTTGGATAGAGTTGAGATAGATTTGTGCATGTAATGTGTGCAGATTTGGGGTAGATTTGAGAGCAGATTTGTGAGCATACTTGAGTAAGCCTCGTGAGTAGGCTTGGAATAAAGTTAAGTAGAGGTGTGTACCATCTTTGGAGGTGATCAAAGTAGAGAGGAGATGTGTCTCTTGTGGATAGAGTTCCATGAACTAGAGTTGAGAGGAGAGGTGTCTCTTATGGATAGAGTTCCACAAACTAGAGTAAAGGAGATAGAGTTATCCTGTGGATAGAGTTCCATGAACTAGACTAGCAAGGGGATAGAGTTCTCCTATGGATAGAGTTCCATGAACTAGAGTAAAGGAGAGGTGTCTCCTATGGATAGAGTTCCATGAACTAGAGTAAAGGAGAGGTGTCTCCTATGGATAGAGTTCCATAAACTAGAGCAAAGGAGAGGAGTCTCCTGTGGATAGAGTTCCATGAACTAGACCAGTAAGGGGATAGAGTTCTCCTGTGGATAGAGTTCCATGAACCAGAGTTAAGGGGATAGAGTTCTCCTATGGATAGAGGTCCATGAAATTGAGCATAGGGGATTGAGATCTCCTTTGGATAGAGGTCCATAAACATTGTAATAGGGAATTGGTTCCCAAGAGATTTGTTGAGAAAATTTAGAAGAAATATTTTCTCCATGGATGTAACCCACATTGGGTGAACCACATTAAATTTATGTCTCTCATGTGTGTGATGATTTGTGCATTGCCTTGTTACTACTATTGATGAGATTGGTTAACACTGCTATGAAAAGATATTGCAATTGATAACATTGGATAATATTGTTTGAGAAAGAAAAGTAAAAGTTTATCTTATACTGTTCACCCCCCTCTCAGTATAAGCTTGTGTTCTTCAATTGGTATCAGAGTGGGTTCCTTCAAAAAATTCTAACAGCTTGAAGGAAGATCTTACAGGAACACATATGGCTTCTCAGAATGGATCTTCAACAAATAAGGCTCCAATGTTTGATGGGAATAATTATGCTTTCTGGAGTATGAGGATGAAGACTTATTTGATGGCACAAGGATATGAAACATGGCAATCTATTGAGGATGGGTTCAAACCTACAACTACTCCTCCCATAGATAAGGATGGCAAGCAATTATATGTAAATAATGCCAAGGCTATGAATGGAATCTTAAGTGGATTACGTGAATCAGAATTTGTAAAAGTTATGCAATGCAAATCAGCAAAATAAATATGGGATAAATTGAAGCAAACATATGAAGGAGATAGTAAGGTTAAGTTGGCAAAACTTCAAACTCACAGGAGGAGGTTTGAAGAGTTGAAGATGAAATATGAGGAAGATATTGCTAAATACTTACTTCATGTTGATGAAGTTGTTAATACCATGCATGGACTTGGAATGGAAATTGAGGACTCTAGTGTTGCTCAAAAAGTATTAAGATCACTCCCTATGAGGTATGATGCAAAGGTTTCAGCAATAGAAGAGATGAAGGATCTCGATAAGTTGACAATGGATGAGTTACATGGAATTCTCACAGCTTATGAAATGAGGATAGAAAAAGATCAAAACTCCAAGAGAGAGGCAGCTTTCAAGGTTTCAAAGAAGACAAAAGATAAGAAACCAAAATCAAGTGATGAGTCAAGCAGTGATGAAGAAGCTAACTATGTGAGAAGAAATAAGAAAGACTCAAGAAAACACAAAGATATGAAGACTGTGAAATGTTTTAATTGTGGTAACTTTGGTCACTACGCATCAAATTGTCCACAAGCTGGAAGTAGCAGTAGTGAAGAGAAACAAGATTATAAGAAAAAGGAAGAAAGAAAATTCAGGTATGAAAATAAAAATAGGTATGGTCAAGGCAAGCATGAAAAGAAGAATTTTCAAAGGCACAAGAAGAGTTTCTATGTGGAAGAAGCAAGCAATGCTTCAAGTGACAATGATGAAAGTTTCTCAAATAGTGAAAAAGAAGAGATTCTATTTTTGGCAATAGAAGAGGAAGAGGACACTCCTATTGAAGATCAAGTAGAAGAAAAAGAAGATGCTCCTATAATTGAAGACCTAGAGGAAGGTTCAGAAAAGAAGAAGAAGCCACAGTTGACCTAGAAGAGGAACTTATTGTTGCTCTTAGAGAGTTGAAAAGAGTTAGAAAGAAGAACTCAAGACTGAAGGCTCAAGTTCAAGAAGATGAGGAAATAAAGGAAAAGCTTCTACAAGATCTCAAAAACTTAAAAGTTAAGGCAAGGAGATTTGAAGAAGTTATGGTTGAAAAGTTAGAGGTAAAAGAGTTAGAATGTGAAATATTAGAACATGAAGTGGTTTCTCTAAGGATGGAAGTGAAATATTCTAAGGATAAGCTGCACAGGTTTGGGAAAAGTTCAAAAGCTTTGGATAACATTATCAAAGCACAAAGATCTTCATTTATCAAAATAGGACTAGGCTATGAAGAAGGTCAAGAGGTACAAAAAGGGAAGTCAAGCTCAAAAGAAAAGGAAGTTTCAAAGGAAGAGATTGAAGAAGAACCTAAGACATATGTTGATGAGTTAGGAAGTGGAAGCTTCAAAGAGAAAGAAGACAATGCACAAACAAGAAACAAGGATCATCAAAGAGAAGGCAAAGAAAGGACCAAGAGACCATATTTTCCAAGGCAAGATGAATATTTCTTCCAAGGTTATTGTTTCTCATGTAATCATTTTGGTCACAAAGCAGTGCATTGCAGGGTTCATGAAAAGAAGGATTATGGCTTCACTAAGAGGAACTTCAACTCATTTGAAGATGGATATTTCTTCCAAGGTTATTGCTTCTCATGTAATCGTTTTGGTCACAAAGCTATACACTACAGGGCTCATGGAAAGAATTGATTATGGCTTCACCAAGAGGAACTTCAAGTCATTTGCACCTTCCAAGAATCACAACATCAGGTGTTACAATTGCAATAATTTTGGGCATAAAGCAAAGTGGTGTAGAACAGAGTTTCTAGAACTTCCAAGGATAAGCAAGAAATAGGACAGTCAAAAGGTTCAAAGAGGTATGACTACAAAGGTGTGGAAAAAGAAAGTTGAGAAAGGAGAAGAGCATTGTAAGTTGGGAGTAGATTTACTCCCACCCCAAAATTGATCACCTCAAGGAGAGGAGGTGGTGAGGGGGCTGAGCTAAGAGTCTTATTTTTAGCCCCAAAGGAGCCCTTTGCCATTGATGTCAAAGGGGAGAGATTTCAGTAAGGGGGAGAGAAATCAGTAAGGGGGAGCAACTTCTCAGGGGGAGCAGATTTGGAATCCAGTGGTAGTAAAAGGAAATATTTTAAGAAGGGTTGCCATCAATGACAAAGGGGGAGATTGTTGGAAATAGTAAGTATATTGGTTGTCATTGATGTCAAAGGTGAAAAGGTTGAGAATTATCTTCAAGGTTGAAATATTAAAGTGCAAGGTAAATATCTTCAAAGGATACATGAGGCGGTGTCAAAGGTACAAAATTTGTCAAGGCAAAAGCATTCTCCATGGTTATATTTGCAAGAAAAGGACAAGGTCATTCTCCATGGTTATATTTGCAAGAAAAGGACAAGGTCTTACTTGCTTTCAAAAGATTTAAATTTCAGAATTAGAGGCAAAAGTTTAAAAGTTATTATTATAATATTTTTTAAAATATTATAATATAACTAAGGTTAAGGTTTAAAAGGTGCCATTGAAAAATCAAATTTTACACCATCAACGTTTGAAATATATAATCGAAGTGCATATTTAATGAAGGGAAAAATACCTCATTAAGGTGAAGGTTGAACGTTGAGCACAATCGATCCATTCACATTTCGTAAAGGGAGCAGAGGAGCAAGATAGCACGCACATTCATTTTGGGGTAGAAGCAAGGAAATAAATTGAAGGACGTGCCTTCGTTGTTCTAAGCAGGTGGCTAGCTCAAGTGGCAGCTTAGCCAAAGCTAAGGCGCTGGTAGATAAGAGGTCAGGGGGTCGATTCATGATGACTCCAATTTTGTTAGAATTTTGATCAAGGAAGAAGTTCACGAAGCAATAAGGAGTATTTTGTGGGCTTAAATTTTTGTGTGGGCGGCTAGCTCACGCGGCAGCCTAGCTTGCGCTAGGGTGCGGGCAAGCAAGAGGTGGCAGGTTCGATTCACGATGGCTGCATTGGTAAGGGCATAAAATTTTTAATTAAATTTCCTATGGTATGCGTTGATTAGGGAGTCATAAGGTTGTGTTAAAGGTTTGTTCCTTTTTGCATATAGGGAGTCATAAGGATATGTTAAAGGTTTGATTATTTTGCAATTAGGGAATCTTAAGGAAGTGTTAAAAGATTTGTTATCTTGCACACTAGGAGTTATAAGGGTATGTTTTAAAATATTTTAGTTTGAAAAATATAAGTCATAAGGGTGCATTTATAAAGTATTGTCTTGCAAAAATTATAAAGAGGAAATATAAAGGAAATATTTTTGCATGTGAGAAAAGGAGTTATAAGGTGTAATTTGAATTATCTTGAAATTGTAATTGTTGTATTTTTAGAAAGGAGACATAAGGTGTATTGTGGCTTATTTTTAAATTGTGTGTTGTATGATAAAGAGGAAAATTGTCATTGGTTGAAAGCTTTATCTTGTGAAACAAGAGGAGGTTATAAAGCACTATGTTTTAGCATTATCTTTGTGCACATATTTTGAGAGAAGTTTTTCATGTGGATGATTTGAAAAAGTGTTATGCTAACTAACCCTTGAAGTGGCATAAGAAAGATAAAATATTTTGAGACAGGTTTTGAGGGCACATCTTCATCAAAGCAAGTTAAGAGGTATGGTAATATCATTCCTTCTTTAAGGTGTTTGTTTGAGAAAATATTTTTGAATCATAAGGTGGAGATAAAAGGTTTGATTAGTGTGCATTGTTGGAAATATTTGAGCTAAGGTTTGAGAAAAAATTATTGAGAAACTTGTGCTAGAGTTTGTGAACATTTTGTGATTTATTGTTGAAAGAAATTGGAAACACATTGTGCTAGGGTTTGAGAAAAATTGTGCTTTATTGTTATTTGATCTTTGAGCAAGTAAATTTGAAGAGGAAATAGACAGTTTTGTGAAGCAAGTTTATACACTAGGCTTGATTGATGATTTGAAAGGTATGAGTGAACTTAATGAATGTGAAGAATATATTGAGCATTTGTTTAGTGTATATCATTTTCTATATGTTCAAGAGGTTAAACAAATTGTGGGTAGAATATGTCTGAAGTATTTTGATAAAGTAATGTGTTAGAGAGATTGAGAATGTGTTGATGAGTAGATTTGAGTATGTGTTATGAGAAGATTTGAGTATGTTGTGAATAGTTGTGATTTATTTTGAGCAAGTCTTTTGAGAAGACTTGAAGTTTGTAGGTAGATTTGAGCAAGTATTGTGAGAAGACTTGAAGAGAGTTGAGATAGATTTGTGCATGTAATGTGTGCATATTTGAGGATAGAGTTGAGACAGATTTATGCATGTAATGTGTGCAGATTTGGGATAGATTTGAGATAGATTTGTGCATGTAATATGTGCAGATTTGGGATAGAGTTGAGATAAATTTGTGCATGTAATGTGTGCATATTTGGGATAGAGTTGAGACATATTTGTGCATGTAATATGTGCAGATTTGGGATAGAGTTGAGATAGATTTGTGCATGTAGTGTGTGCAGATTTGGGATAGAGTTGAGAGCAGATTTGTGAGTAGACTTGAGTAAGCCTTGTGAGTAGGCTTGGAATAAAGTTAAGTAGAGGTGTGTACTAGCTTTGGAGGTGACCAAAGCAGAGAGGAGAGGTGTATCTTGTGGATAGAGTTCCATGAACTAGAGCAGAGAGGAGAGGTGTCTCCTATGGATAGAGTTCCACTAACCAGAGCAAAGGAGAGGAGTCTCCTATGGATAGAGTTCCACAAACTAGACCAGCAAGGGGATAGAGTGTCTCCTATGGATAGAGTTCCATGAACCAAAGCAAAGGAGAGGTGTCTCCTATGGATAGAGTTCCATGAACCAGAGCAAAGGAGAGGAGTCTCCTATGGATAGAGTTCCACGAACCAGACCAACAAGGGGATAGAGTTCTCCTATGGATAGAGTTCCATGAACCAGAGTTAAGGGGATAGAGTTCTCCTGTGGATAGAGGTCCATGAACTTGAGCATAGGGGATTGAGATCTCCTTTGGACAGAGGTCCATAAACATTGTAATAGGGAATTGGTTCCCAAGAGATTTGTTGAGAAAATTTAGAAGAAATATTTTCTCCATGGACGTAACCCACATTGGGTGAACCACGTTAAATTTGTGTCTCTCATGTGTGTGATGATTTGTGCATTGCCTTATTACTACTATTGATGAGATTGGTTAACACTGCTATGAAAATGAAGAGATTTACAAAAACTTATTCTAGAAATAAAGCAAAAATAGAAAACTTAGAAGAAATGACACCACACAATATACATAGAACACATGAGATTTACCCTGGTTCACCCGATATGGGCTACTCCAGCAAAACAAGAGCCACACCTCCTTGATATTATTATTCACTTTCCTTGCCCGAAAATGGAACATTACAATAAATATAAAGGAAACTCTTGCAACCCTAAACTACTATGTGGTATTAGAATACAATGGGCACAACACCGTGGGCTGAACCATCCACACCCACCAACCACCCACTAATCGTGGGAATCCCGCAAATCGCTCCGAAAAAAAAGAGATTTTTTTTTTTAGAAACCCAGTTCACATTGATTGAGCATAAGTCACATAAACAACATATAAATGTTTTAGAAACCCAATTTAATAATAAAGGTAATATATTCTTATACATACTGTTCTCTATTGATGACTGTCACAAATTACACTTGACTCTCTATAACAGTTTTACTAGAAATACTTGAAGACATAGTCTAATCATCCATATGGAATACATTGGAGAGCGTTTCCCTCCTCCCAAAAAACATCATTATTGTAGTAACATCACAATATCAGGCTATACAACAATTTCATTGCCCCATATTATCCGGGCTAAAAGTAACTCCTGCACAAGCTCCACAAATTGTAGAGAAAGCTATCAAACTAGTTCATGCATCAACACTTGAAGTTGTACCATGTTGGATGCTTAAATTCCTCACCATTGTACTCAGTGAATGTATCTTGGATTAGCATTTGATAGGGATCAAAATCAGCTTAATAATGCATACCTAAATGCACATACTATCTATTGCTCAAACAACAAATGCATTCATTCTCTTCTCAAATGCATGATAATAAATAATTTCCTTTTTCAATTTCCATTGATCCACATGCAATCGTACATGAGGGAAATTGCTCAATAGAGATTTACTTCTACAAAAATAGAAGGTTTCACCTCTAACTTTTATTTCCCAAAACAATTTCTCTAATGATAAGGGTAAAATAAATAAAGGGTCATTTACCAAGTAGTTTGACTTGACAAGCATTGCACAATCATCACCACAAGAGTTCCCCATATTTCAAACAATCAAAATCCAACAACCGATTTCATATTCCAAACAATCAAAATCCAAAATGGATATCAAATAGAAGATAACTAGAATTCCCTCCTGGTTCTTTTATAATTTCACATTTCATCAACCATGAAATCCATCCAGTTTTATTCAAACAACCAAACTTATAAAAAAATTCACATAATCCGTTCAAGCATATGTTAGAGAATATAGAACCAACTTGCAATACTGACATCTGCTATTGTTTTTCTCTCTATGTTCGAGCCTTTACAAGCAACAATCCTCTCAACCCTTCTTCCCATACATAGCTCTCTCCCTTTTTTCTATTTTTTTCTTTTACATGCAAAGTCCCTTATTGCCTATCAAGGGTCTCCACCATTTACGCTCACACAATCATGGAGAAGATGGGGTAAAACAATCATAAAGTGAACACCAATACACACAATCCACTAAAGCTATTCCATTCACCTTGCAACAAAAGTCATATAATACTTAATATGCATACTTATATTTTTACGAGTATAATAACCCAACATATCATTTTGTTTTCACTTATCATTTATTAATTACTTATATTCAAAACAAGACATTTCCAACATCTTTTTTAAATGCATAACTAAGTAGGTGTTAAGCAATTCCAAGTAATCAATATGATAAATGGCTCCCATACCCCTAGGCATTTTCATAGCCAAAAAATAACACACACACACACACACACACACACACACACACACACACACACACACACACACACACACACACACACACACACACATATATATACTCATTACTTTGCAATAATCATCAACCATACTCAACAAAAAAGTACACACATGCAATGAAAATCATTCATGCTATTCTACATGATATGTAATTCACGTGAGTGTTCATGTGCCCATGAGCCAAATCATCACTTCCATTCTTACCTTATATGTCAACCCTTCTTCTACACGTCGAGGGTTGTTACTTGGTCTTGCATACACAAGGATCATCAATAGTACCATATTCTAATGGATAAAGCAAGTATAATCCAACAATTCATTAATTATTAAAATTCGTGTGAGGAGGGTCGTTACATGTAGTTTTTTTAACTACCTATGGATGTAGAATTCAAGGAATTATTGCGTTACATTATTGGTTTAATTTTTTATCCTTATACATCCTTTTAGATTATAGAAGTTTCTACTGAAAATATATGGAAGTGATGTGGTACCTACTATAGAAAGAGTAGTGAGACATCAAATCAAAACCATTTTTTCTCTAGATATTTATAATATATTTTAAATATTTATATTTAACATTTTTCTTCTATTGTTGTACTCTTCTTTTCCCATTTTAGCTCTCTTCATGCTTACAATTTATAACTATAACATGTTTATGTGAAAGTTTGCTCAGCTTTTTCTAGGAATTACTTGCAGTTAATACTTGTAAAGGAATGCTTTATCTTACATAGTAAAATCAAGTTATTAAATTTATTTTTCTTCTTCTTTATATGCCTTTGGAGGATACAAAATACGCATAAATATTTAAGGGTTGGAAATTAATCTTTATCTAAATAATTTTCATAGTCTTTTTATTGAGGTTTTATCATCTAGTGTTTCATCATTAACATTACAAATGGAAGATCCTATCGTCATACCACTAATGTATTCATTTATGGTAAATATTTTCATATCATATGTATCTACCTTTGATTATAGCATGTTAGTCTTTATCTTCATAATAATTTATTAAGTTATATTTTGAATGCAACCTAGCTATTAGAAATATAAATTTTATTTATATTAATTATATATGATTTGCTTCATATGATTTGAATCATTAGTTTAGCATTTAATAGGTATTTCCACTTATTGAATTTGGACCAGGAGGTAATATTAAAAAATTAACTAAATAATATTAATTAATAAACCTTGCAGAGCTATTACATCGACAACCTTAGAACATAGGCTAGAAATACTAATTTATAAGAAGAGGAGAAGGGAGGAAGTCGACGGAGAGGAAAGGAAGGGAGGTTGGAGGAATAAGGGGAAAGGAAGGTGGAGGGATAAGGAGGAAGAGGGAATAAAGGAGGGAATGGAGGGATAAGGGGAAGAAGAGAAAAACTAAAATAAAAATATGCCGACATTATAAACTTGCCGACAATTAAACTTAACCTAGCCTAACCACTAAGTGTTCACACTTGCTACATTCTCCCCCTTAAAGTTGAGAGGTCTGACAATACAGTCTCTCAGCTTTACAAATTGAGCTTTAGCCGACGCCTTGGTGAAGATGTCCGCAACATTCTCCAAAGTGGGGCAATAGTGAAGCTCAACAGTTTTAGTTTCCACCATATCTCTGATGAAGTGGTACTTCATATCAAAATGCTTTGATCTACTATGGTGGACAGGATTGTATGCCAACTGAATGGCACTAATGTTGTCACAGAATAACCTTGTTGGACCACTTTGTTGCTCTCCAAGTTCTTCTAATACCTTTCGTAGCCATAGAGCTTGAGTACTAGCATGAGTGACCGCTATATACTCAGCTTCTGTTGAAGATAGTGCTACTACTGTCTGCTTCTTGGAACTCCAAGTTATTAGTCCCGATCCCAGACTAAAACAGTTCCCTGAGGTTGATTTTCTGTCATCAATGTTGCTACCCCAATCACTACCACCGAAGCCTACAAGCTTGATAGTGTTACATTTATGGTAATGGATTCCAAAATCCCATGTAACCTTTACATATCTAAGAATTCTCTTAGCTGCCTCGCAAATGCAACTCGAAGGGTTAGACATAAATCGAGAGACAAGAGAAACAACATACCGAATATCGGGTCCGGTGTTGGCGAGAAACATCAAACTCCCAACCATGCTTCTGAAAGTGGTCACGTCAACTTTTGATGCTCCATCATCTTTGCTTAATTGGATCCCATGTCCAACCGGAGTTGCAACTGGTTTGCAATGCTCCATAGCAAATTTATTAAGCATGTCCCAAACATACTTATGTTGACAGATGAAGATCCCCGTATCCGATCGATGAACCTCCATTCCAAGGAAGTAGTGCATTAAGCCAAGATCCTTCATCTCAAACTGCTCCATCATGGAGTGTTTGAACTTCATATTCAGTTTTTCATTACTACCCATGAATATGAGATCATCCACATACAAGCAAACTATGAGGATGTCATTTCCTTGTTGGAGGTAGTAAAGGGTGGGTTCATTTCTACTTCTGGTGAACCCAAATTCTTTGAAGTACCCATCAATGCGTGAGTACCAAGCTCGTGGTGCCCGCTTGAGGCCATAAAGTGCCTTCTTCAGGTTTGTAAACAAGATGTTCCTTGTCTTTTTCCTCAAATCCTTGTGGTTGCTCAACATACACTTCTTCTGTCAAGTAACCATTTAGAAATGCACTTTTCACATCCATGTGTTGGACTTTCCATCCCTTATTTGCAGCTAAGGCAAGAACTGTTCTAATAGTCTCCTGTCTAGCTACAGGAGCAAAAGTCTCTTCATAATCAACTCCATATTTCTGAGTGAATCCCTTTGCAACTAGTCTCGCCTTGTGCCTTTCAATGCTACCATCAGCATTAAACTTGGTCTTGTAGACCCACTTACATCCAACACATTTCTTGCCTTTAGGAAGCTTTACCAGCTCCCAAGTGTCGTTGTTTTTTATAGAGGTTATCTCCTCTTTCATGGCATCTTGCCAAATTTTTTGAGTACATGCCTTCTCATAACTAGAAGGTTCAAGTTGTGCACTAGTTAACAAAGCATAGTTAACTTGATCTCCCCTAGGTTCCTGCTGGGAGACATCATCACCATACAAGTGCATACTTTCTAATCTGTGTAAAACAGAATCCATTTCACTAGCTTGACTCCTAGTGTATCTTCTTGAAAATTTTTATCCAACATCTGAGATGATGGATGATACTGTAGAGTTCTCTTACCTTTGGATGGAGAATCAATGTCCATTGGTGAGGAACGTACAGATCGCTGTGGAGAAGGACTTGGTGAAGAAGAGGAATCAGAAGATGAACTTGGACTTGTTGGAGGAGACTGCTTTCCTTTCTGTGGTGTCTGTGGTTGCACCTGCTGAGAAACTACATCGGTGGATTCAACATCATCGAATATTTGGGGCTTACCCCATTCTCCCCTTCATCAAAAATCACATCCCTGGAAATCACAAGCTTTCTAGTCCGAGGATTATAGAGTCTGTAAGCTTTTGTATTCTCACAGTATCCTACAAAGATACATGCCTGACTCTTTGGATCGAGCTTCTTCCTAAGCTCATCAGGAATGTGAGAATAGGCCAGCGAGCCAAACACTCGAAATGCTTAACATTTGGCTTTTTACCATACCATGCTTGGTAAGGTGTCAGTCTGTTCAAACTTGAAGTAGGACTTCTGTTCAAGATATATACACTGGTCCTGGCCGCATCTGCCCAATATGAATTAGTCAAATGCTTCGTCTGAAGCATAGACCTTGCCATCTCCACAATGGTGCGATTCTTCCTCTCTGCTACACCATTCTATTGTGGAGTGTAGGCAGCAGTGAACTACCTCTTAATGCCATGTTGCTTACAGAAATTCACAAACTCATTAGAGGAATATTCTCCTCCCCTATCTGATCGAAGACATTTTACAAAATATCCACTTTCACTTTCAACTCTTGTTTTGAAATCGAGAAAACATTCATATGCTTCATCCTTATGTTTCAAAAAATATATCCAGCACATTCTAGTATAATCATCAATAAAGAGTAGAAAGTAAGAGTTGTTACCCGCACTCTGTGTCCGCATCGGACCACAGATGTCGGTATGCACTAGCTGGAGTGGATAGCTGGCCCGCCATGCTTGTCCATGAGGAAACTTTGATCTGGCATGCTTTCCAAGAGCACACCCTTCACAGACTTCTTTACTATCCTGAACTTTAGGAAGTCAAGTGACCATGGCTTGGGAAGTTAGCATTTTCAAACTAGCAGAATTCAAATGGCCATATCTCAAGTGCCATAGAACACTTGGATTGGAAATAGCAACACTTGCTAACTTATCTCCCCCTGGCTGGCCAAACTTTAAAGGAAACAATCTATTCTTTGACATTGGCACTTGAGTAATGATTCTATTATTGTTATTTTTATCAAAAATAGTGCATTTACCCTCATCAAAAAGCAACTTGTAGTTCTTTTCTAACATTTGTCCAACACTTAAAAGATTATGTTGGAGATGGGGTGTATAATAGATATCACTTACTTGTTTGACTCCTTCTTTAGTTGGAACTGCCATAGCTCCAATGCCTTCGACTGCCAATGATTTATCATCTCCCAATTTGATGTTGGATTTGTAGGAGGAATTTAGAGTAGCAAAGAGCTCTTCTTTGCCACTCATATGGTTTGAACACCCAGTGTCCAAGATCCATGTATCATTCATGTTCTGATCTCGCTTGACCATATGAGAGAAAGAGATTTGTGGCCTCTTCCTCTTCTCCAAAGTTTCCAAACTGACTGCTCTGGCTGCTACTAGCTCGTGAAGTCTTAGTCCAACAATCACGAGCATAATGGCCAAGTTTGCCACAATTGTAGCAAGATTGTTTTGACTTATCTCCTCCTTTACCTCTCGCCTCGATTGTTTCCCTCTATTTTGTTGTCCTCCTCTATTCTCGTTGTTGTTCACTATTGTTTGAGAATCCTCCTCTCGTTCTGATTTCCTCCTCTCTTAGGAGTTCCACCTTTGTGATTATTTCTGCCTCTTCCTCTAGACTTTCCTCTGCCACGACCTCTACCTCTGCCTTCTTGAGAAGCAAAGGCTTTATCATCTCCTCCATAACTTGTGGAAGGAGATGGCTGTAATCTCTCCTCATGTGAGAGAAGTGAGCCAATGAGGGTTTCAAAAGACAGAGAAGTTAGGTCTTTAGATTCCTCTATAATGATGGCTACTGAATTCCACTTAGGAAGAAGTGTCCTCAACACTTTCTTCACTATAACTTCAGGCTTTACATCTTCTCCTAAAGTGACCATCTTATCTACTACGGCTTTCACACGCACGCAGTAATCACCAACCTTTTCATTTTCTTGCATTTTAAGAGTTTCAAACTCTCTTTTCAAGGTTTGGAGTTTAACTTGTTTGATTTGGTCACTACCCCTATAACTTTCTTGTAAAGCATTCCAAGCAGATTCAGCAGTTTTAAAAGAAGCTATTCTAGGGAAAATACTTTTATCAAGGGCGGCGTGAATGTGATAAAGGGCAAAAGAATTATTCTTCTGTGCTTCTTTTCTAGCCCTTTTATCAACACCACTCAAAACTCGCCCACTCAGCAGCTGAAGGTTCAATATATCCCTCTTCAATCACATCCCAAAGACCTTTGCCAATCAACAGAGTTTTCATTTTAATTGACCAATACTCGTAATCACCACCATTGAATTCAGGGATTGGTAAACTAGTATTGGAAGCCATTTTAGAAAGCAACTTTTATTTCAACTTCAAACAAACTGTACAAAAAAGTACAAAATAGATTACTGATTTACTGATTTAAATCAAATCTAGCTTTCTTAAAATGCTCACTGATTTGGCGTTCTTCTTCTTGAGGATTTCCCAAAACTGGAAAGGTGAAGTTGTCTGCTTCGTCGTCACCGATGATAATGACTTCTTTTGCTCGTTGCTGGCTCAAGACGCCTTTTGAGAACAACTCGTTCTTCAATTGCAGGTTTCACCTCCACTGGTTCTTTTTCCTCTGCTTCGCTTCTGCTTCGTTGGTTCTGAATCAAGAGAGCGAGGTGTATAGCTCTCACTCGTTTCAACTTCAGGCACTGCAGGAGTATAACTGTCACTTGATTGTCCTTCATGTACTATTTCAACCGTCTCGGATTCAACTACTCTTTGCCCGAAGATATTATCTTCATAATCCGCCTCGTATCCAGAATCTGGTTTTCTCTGATGTGCAATCACTTGGTTTTCCAACTGACAAAACACAGTATGAAGTCCACTCTGCTGGACTTTCCTGTCAAAGGAATCAGGATTCTCTCTTCTCAACAGAGAGAGCAATGCATAATAGCATCCAGATGACCGAATCATCTACTCAAAAATACACCGCATGCACTGGGTTACAATAATGATGCCAAAAAAAACTTTTCACCCTTTTATTTTTTAAACAATTTTTCAAAATTTGTTTTAATAAAGCCCTTAAAATTTTAACAATTTTTTATATATATTTTAAATTAGTTTTTTTAAATAAAAGTTTATTTTAAAAAAACTTAATAAAAAATATAAATAAAAATTATTAAATTTTTAAAAAACTTTAATTAAAAACAAATAAGAAAAATTTAATTAAAAAACCTTTTGTTTTTTTTCGTCACGAAATCCCCGACGGGATTCGAACTCAGGACCTCCGCGTCCTGCCCGCAGCCACTAGCCGCTACACCACGCGGCGCCGGTGAGAAGAAATGGTGACGTCCGCCGTTTTAAATTCGTCGGCGTCCGAAGATTTAAAAAAAAAAAAAAAACTTTGTTTTAACCCCCGACGGGATTCGACCCCGGGACCTCTCCTCCGCCAGCAAACAACACAACCAACGCCGCTACAGGCCTCGACGGGTAAACAAAGGAACCTGCCGTTCCTTATACTGTCAACGGCGACAATTTTTTTTAAAAAATAGGGATTTATCCCACATTCAGTGGGAGGAAGACAAATTAGTCTTCAAATATGCGCGAAGGCACATTTACCTTCGATTGCCTTCGGGCAATCGCTCCTCACCACTATGCTTGCTCCTCGGCCAATCTGCGACCGCCACGTGTCTGCTTCAGACGAATCCGCTTTCGCCACGTGTTCCAACCAATTTTTGCCACCGCACACGCTCGACCGCCTCGCCACCTCAGCTCGCCACGTCGATCGCCACGTCAGCACCACGTCGACCGCCACGTCAGCTCTCTGTCAGCACCTGCCACGTGTCGGCTATCGCCACCTCAGCGTCCACCTCAGCACCTCGATCTACGTGTCCACGTCAGCTGTCCGCTCTGCCATGTGTCACCTCAAAATCCATGCCCAGCTCTGCCACCTCCTCGATCCGATCGCCAGCTCCTCGAACACAGTGCGCCCTCGGGATGCGTGCCCAGCACGCTCGCCAGCCAGTCACCGTGCGACCTCGAGATTCGTGCCCGTGCGACCTCAGGATTCGTGCCCAACACGCTTGCCCGACTGGCTCTGATACCAAATATTGAATTTGGACCAGGAGGTAATATTAAAAATTAACTAAATAATATTAATTAATAAACCTTGCAGAGCTATTACAACAACCTTAGAACATAGGAAATACTAATTTATATGGAGAGAGAAGGGAGGAAGTCGACGGAGAGGAAAGGAAGGGAGGTTGGAGGAATAAGGGGAAAGGAAGGTGGAGGGATAAGGAGGAAGAGGGAATAAAGGAGGGAATGGAGGGATAAGGGGAAGAAGAGAAAAACTAAAATAAAAATATGCCGACATTATAAACTTGCCGACAATTAAACTTAATCTAGCCTAACCACTATGTGTTCACACTGCTACACCACTAATGAAATAAAAGTGATTTTAGTATGTAGTTTATTGTTCATCAAATTGTTGTTTACCTTTCCCATGTTTGGGTCCATGGGCTTAATACTTCTCCTTATGCTAGATAATTCTAATGTTTTAGTTTTTCAAAGTGATTACAAGAAATGTCAAATTTTTGAAGATGATCTTACTATTATTTATTTTTCCATATAATTCATGTGTGTTTATCTTAATTTGCATGTATTCTAAAATAGTATTAAGATGTTAATAAGATGTTTATGTTGATTCAACAATATAAATTAGTCTAAATTAAATATTGATGTGAGTTTTGCATTGATATTTTATCTTGGAGTCCAAAAATGTCAACGAGTCTATTTTCTTTTAGAAAAATATAGGAATGATAACATAATATGTAAATTTAATAATGTTTTATAATTTCTTAACGTTATAAAATGTAAAACTATCCTAAACTATTTCTCCCTAATGTGTATTGATGGTTGATTAGACTTTGACAAGTATGGAACTTATACATAACTATAAGGATTAGATGATAATAAAAAATAATTTGCTTTAAGTAGTTCTACCACAATAAATTTCCTATTTTTGCCTTCCTATTGGAGGGATAGACACAAAAGTTAAAAAAAACGTCAATGAAATTCTTTCTTTTCACTTTACAAAGTTTTTTTGGTATTGATAAAAAGGGTTAAAGGATCCTACCCTTTTACACAAAGCTCGAGAGATGAACCAAAAAAAAAAACAAAAGAAAATCAGACAAATGCAAGATAACCCTATCTTAGTAAAACAAACAAACTAGGCTAAAACCCCTCTTTATCTGCCAGCTTCATTATCAATTGTTATAATCTTTTCCAATTCCATAGGGGTGTATGACCAAACCTTGAAATTCTCAGATTTACCTCTCATATTCGTCCAACTTTGTTTCTTGTCTTTTAAATATATTTAACTTGACTTTCTTCTAAATTTTTCAAAATAATTTTCTAATTATTTAAAAAATGCTAAAATTATTTAACTTTTGTTTTTAATAAGTCCTCAACAACAATTCTCCTCAAACCCAAATTCATTCACCAATATAACCCTTCACGAATTGTGAAATGTGATTGGGTTAAATTTAAAAAAAAAAATTAACCCATTTAAGATTACATTTCACGAATCACCATCAACGCACCATGTAAAAGAAATTCAATCTTAAGGACACTGGAGATTTACATTCACTTGAAAAATACAAACCAGATTACAATAAACTCATCAAAAACATATATACTATTTATAACGGAATACTTCCTACTTATTTAAATATGCAGGATTACACTAAAATATTGTTATACGCCCTGGTATCGATCAAGGGCTGTAGCCTTGTCTTTATCACCCATAAATTTACTCTTAAATTCGGATACTCTAAAAAGCCTGTAACGTCGTGGATGGTCCTCGTCCACGAGCTCCGATGGAGCCCAGATTTGTTTGTCCTCCGGAACACCCATAAAATACGCTAACGATATGCGATCCCTCCACCCTTTCGAAACGACCCGATGCTCGGCGCTACGATACCTCCCGTTGCTCCATGCCTGCACATAACTTCGCAATACTTTCTCAGTATCGAGCACCGAAATAAACTATATTTATATTACAGTCAGAATATGGTAGTTAAATTTGAGAATTTCAAGGTCTTCTCATATGTTCTCATGGAGTTGGAAGAGATTATAAGAATTGATAATGAAGCTAGCAGATAAAGAGGACAGAGCAAAACAAAGTATTTATTGGAATCATGTGATAAAGGATTTGAACATACTATATTATATTATTGTCAACAGGTTCTTTATCAGTTATATAAAACATTGAGTACTGCATAGATATATTAAATAGAAGGATAAGGGAAGGAATATTATTTCAACTTCTTCATAACAAATTTAACCCATATTTATTTGTTTTACTAAAATAGGACTAGCTTGTATTTGGTATGATTTTCCTTTGTTTTGTTAAAATATAACTATCTTGCATTTATATAGTCTTCTCTTATTTTTTTTTTCTTAAAAGCTTAGGGCTCTTCAACTTTTTTTTATCAATAAAAAAACAGGGGTAAGCCTCGCTAATTTCATACCTTAAGGTAGTCCCCGACATTAATTACAAATAAATGAGGCAAAGGCTTCACATTCCTCCACTTTCCTTCCTTGGACTTTATTTGGAGGCCCCCTTGTTGTCTTGGTAAAGGATTGTAAAGAAACCGAGATATGTGTGAGCAACCAGAACCTCCTCATCTATAGAATTTCCATCAGAAGTACAACGATTTATACGTAGTGTCGATTCGGAAATTGAGGAATCAGAAATGCAAAGAGTCTCATCGTTCAATCCAAGGTTTGCGAGAATGATTTTAGTGATCTTCTTTGAGTGGTCTTCGAGGCGGACTATTAGAGTAAATCACTATATAAAATATAGAAAAGCAATTATAGTGTTTCAAACTTTAACAACAGAATTAACAAAATAAGACAAACACACATAGTAGAAGAGACAACGATTTTAACGTGGTTCACCCAATGTGGGTTACATCCACCAAGAATTTTCAGTCCTTTCTTTCTCAATCCAAGCAATAGAGGGTTACAACCTACAACAAACATCTGTTGTAATTTCCTCTCTATATTTACAAGGAATCAACACAATAATTTTCATTGTATACTCTGTTTTTCCTCACAACTATATATAAGAAAAAATAGAAAAAAACTGCTTTTCTTAATACATTCCAAGATTAACACTGAGTTCCCAACACCTAATTTTGGGATAAAAACAAAAAAACTTTCCCTGGTTGTCCTGTTGTAAATCCGAAAACTTTCTCTGGTAGACTAACAGACCGTAAATCTGGAAACTTTCCCTGCCCGTCCCGCAGTAAATCCAAAATTTTCTCTCGTTTAGCCTCCTCATAATTAGGCTCCATTCCTAACAATCTCCCACTTGGAGACTAATTCCATTGCACCATACTGCAACCAAGGACTGAAAAATTCTCATCATGGCCTCTTATTCCTTAAGGCCAACTAAAGTTGAGCAAAAGCTCAACTTTTCTCTTGACACCACTTTTGTAAGCATGTCAGCAGGATTTTGTGATGTGTGAACTTTCCCTAATTTCAAAGATCCATCTTCCACTACTGATCTAATGAAATGATACCTGAGTTTGATGTGTTTAGTTTTTGAATGGAATGCCGAATTCTTCGCAAGGTGTATAGCACTCTGGCTATCACTCCACAACCTATTATCCTCTTGCTTCTTCCCTAGTTCTTCCATTAGTCTTTGCAACCAAACCATCTCTTTGCTTGCTTCTGCAGCAAGCAACATATTCAGCTTCAATGGTTGAAAGGGCAACTACGTGTTGGAGTTTAGAAATCCAACTAACCGCTCCTCCTCCTATAGTAAAGATGTAGCCAGTAGTGCTCCTTCCACCATCAAGATCACCTGCCATATCAGAATCTACAAAACCTTTCAAGCATATATTAGAGCCTCCAAAATTCAAAGAATAATTTGAAGTTCCTCTCAAGTACCTGAGTATCCATTTTACCGCTTGCCAATGTCCTTTTCCCGGATTACTCATAAATCTACTCACTACTCCCACTGCGTGGGCAATGTCTGGTCTTGTACAAACCATTGCATACATCAAGCTTCCAACCGCTGATGCATAGGGAACCTTAGCCATATGCTCTTGTTCCTTTTGTGTCTTGGGACACAAATCTTTGGTGAGTTTGAAATGCTTTGCCAATGGAGTAGCAACAGACTTTGCATTGTTCATGTTGAATCTCTTAAGCACTTTTTCAATGTATTCTGCTTGTGATAATTTTAGAGTGTGACTCTCCTTGTCTCTTGTTATCCTCATACCAAGGATTTGTTTGGCTTCTCCCAAATCCTTCATGGCAAAGGATTTAGCCAACTTCTTCTTGAGCATGTTTATATCTTGCATATTTGTTCCTGCAACCAACATGTCATCCACATACAATAGCAAAATAACATAGTTACCATTTCCAATTTGCTTAAAATATACACAGTGATCACTTTGACATCTTTCAAACCTTTGATTAGCCATGAACTTATCAAATTTTAAATACCACTGTCTAGGAGCTTGTTTTAACCCATACAAGCTCTTTTTCAGTTTACATACCCAATCCTCTTTACCTTTCACCTGAAAGCCTTCTAGTTGGTGCATATAAATTTCCTCCTCCAAATCACCATGAAGAAATGTTGTCTTCACATCCAATTGCTCCAGATACAAATTTTCTATAGCTATAAGACTCAAAATAGCTCTAATAGAGGTCATTTTTACAACTGGAGAAAAAATCTCATCAAAATCAATACCTTTTTTCTGAGTGAATCCCTTGACCACTAGTCTTGCTTTGTATCTCTTATGCCCTTCATTCTCCTCTTTAATCCTGTACACCCATTTATTGGTCAAAGCTCTTTTACCTTTGGGTAGCTCAACCAAATCCCAAGTTTGGTTGTGGAATAAAGATTCCATTTCTTCATTCATTGCAAGCTCCCACTTATTCTCGGTATCCATCTGTAATGCTTCTTGAAAACATTCTGGCTCACCAAAGATCAGTATACAAAACATAATCAGAGAAACGTTGAGGAATTCTACTTATCCTGGTAGATCGTCTAACAACACTTTCTGGAGATTGAGGTGCTTGTTGCTGCTGTTGTACATTTTGATCTTCTACCACTTTTGGAGTTACCTTTTCTATGTGTCCATCAAGGTCTATGTATTCAGTATTTTCCTCTTTCTGTTTCTTTCCCTGCAACCGATATTTATACAAGTTTTTTTCATTAAATATGACATCCCTACTTCTAATGACTTTTCGGTTATCACAATCCCATAATCTGTAACCCAAGCCATCAATACCGTAACCAATAAAATAGCACTTTTGGGCCTTAGCATCTAACTTATTTCTGTTCTCTTTGTCTATATGCATAAAAGCCTCACATCCAAATACCTTAAGGAAAGAATAATTTACTAGGTTTACTCTGTCCAAAGCTCTTCCGAAATTCCTCCATCCAAGGCACTAGATGGTCCTCTATTAATCAGATATACTGCAGATATCAACAACATGAGCCCATAAAAATAATGGTAAGCCTGCATGTATTCTCATGCTCCTAGCACGCTCCATGATGGTTCTATTCATTCTTTCTGCAACCCCATTTTCTTGAGGTGTTCTTGGAACTACCTTGATTCTTCTAATTCCATTTTTAGAACAAAACACATCAAATTCTCTACTGCAATATTCTCCACCATTATCCGACTTTAGACACTTTAACCTTTTTCCAGCTTCATTTTCAACTAATGCTTTCCAATTCTTGAAGGTATTAAAAACATCACTTTTATTCTTAATGCAATATATCCATGTTTTCCTTGTTGCATCATCAATAAAAAGTACATAGTAAGAGGAACCTCCAAGAGAAGTTACCTGAGCTAGGCCCCAAACATCCGAGTGCACAAGCTCCAATTTCTCTTTCTTCCTTTCCTTGCCATCCTTGAGAAATCTAACTCTCTTTGCTTTACCATAAACACAATCCTCACAGAATTCCAAATCAATCTCTTTTAACTTAGGCAATAACTTTCTTGAATGTAAAATTTCCATACCTTTTCCACTCATATGGCCAAGTCTTTGGTGCCACAAAGATGCACTCTCACCTGTAGAAACTAAATTCATGGAGCAATGAGAAAAATCAGTAAGTAAATAAAGAGTACCCACCAATTTACCTCTAGCTACTATCAATGAACCTTTAGTAACTTTCCAAGCATTTTCTCCGAATGCAACCGTGTATCCTTCACCATCAAGCTTACTTGCCGATATAAGATTTCTCTTTAAATCTGGTATGTGTCTCACCTCTTTAAGAGCCCATTGACATCCATTTGGGGATTTAATCAAAATCTTTCCAATACCCATGATTTTACATGGTTGGTCATTTCCCAATAGAACCTGTCCATAATCTCCAAAAACATAATCTATGAAGTATTCCTTATGTGAGGTAGCATGGAATGAAGCACCACTATCAATTACCCAATAATCACTATTTCTATCAAGAGATAAGATTAAAGCATCTTGTAGAATTTGTCCAAAGAATATTGGCTTCTAAGTGTTACCATTATTATCATTACCTTCATTTCCATCACCCTTTCTTTGCCAACAATCCTTCTTGAGATGACCCTTTTGCCATAGTGCCAACACTGTAGCTTTCCTTTTCCATGTGATTTGGATCTGCCTTTGGATTTGCCATGATGTGAACTCTTGCCTCTTTCTCTTCCTCTTCCTCTATTCTCAACAGTTAAGGCGGTGCTAGATGATTCTCCTGTGGTTTTTCTTCTCATGTCCTCACTGAGTATCACACCAACCACATCATCAAATTCTAATTTATTTGAACTCGAAGCAGAGTTACTTACCGCCATTACCAAACTGTTCCAACTTTTTGAAAGAGAGCATAAGATTAATAAGGCCCTAATCTCATCATCAAAATCCAATCCTACTGAATGCAATTGATTAGTGACAGTATTAAATTCATTTAAATGATCCTGCATAGATCCTCCTTCACTCATTTTCATGTTAAATAACCTTTTCATTAAGAATACCTTATTTGATGTTGATGGTTTCTCATACATCTTGGCCAACTTATCCATGACTCCCTTGGTAGTCTTTTCATCGGAGATGTTGAAGGCTACGGTGGCTCCCAAGCACAACCTCACAGTACCCAATGCCTTTCTATCAAGGAGACTCCACTCCTCATCAGACATAGTTGAAGGTCTCTCTGTTTCCCCCTCAAGAGGTAAGTAAAGATCCTTCTGGTACAAGTAATCCTCCATCTGCATCTTCCATAATTGAAAGTTCTGGCCATTGAATTTTTCAACTCTAAACCTCCCTTCTTCCGCCATTGCTCCCACTTGATCCAAAAATTCTCCTTCTGTCAAGTGCACCCAACAAAACAAATGCTCTGATACCACTTGTTAGAGTAAATCACTATATAAAATATAGAAAAGCAATTATAGTGTTTCAAACTTTAACAACAGAATTAACAAAATAAGACAAACACACAGTAGAAGAGACAACGATTTTAACGTGGTTCACCCAATGTGGGTTACATCCACCAAGAATTTTCAGTCCTTTCTTTCTCAATCCAAGCAATAGAGGGTTACAACCTACAACAAACATCTGCTGTAATTTCCTCTCTATATTTACAAGGAATCAACACAAGAATTTTCATTGTATACTCTGTTTTTCCTCACAACTATATATAAGAAAAAAGCAAAAAAAAATTGCTTTTCTTAATACATTCCAAGATTAACACTGAGTTCCCAACACCTAATTTTGGGATAAAAACAAAAAAACTTTCCCTGGCTGTCCCGTTGTAAATCCGGAAACTTTCTCCGGTAGACTAACAGACCGTAAATCTGAAACTTTCCCTGACCGTCCTGCAGTAAATCCAGAAACTTTCTCTATTTAGCCTTCTCATAATTAGACTCCATTCCTAACATAGACGGTATAAGTTTGGATCGTCTCGCTGCCAACAGTATGGGAATTCCATTAATGAAACAAATTTCTGAAGTTCAAAAGTAAATAAATAGGTTTTTAATTTGAAATGTTTTATTTTTATTGAATTTAAATTATAGATGGAGAAAATCTACTCAAAAAAAGGTTTCAAAAGATGGAGACAGTTTATTCACGGTTTCAATCTTTCAACTCAAGAGTTCCAATAACTTTGGAGCATTGGACAGACACAAAATGATGGAGCAATAAATTTACTTGATACTTAGAGTTCTTATTCACCTTTTAAAGATTGATTCTGGTTTTGATTGTTACCTTGAAACTGTGATCTTTCCAACTCTTTTTTATTGTAACCTAGAATATAATTATTGATTCAAATAAAAAAAAATTATAAACCTCCTAAAACTTTCACTGTTTCGCACTACAAAAAGGAAAAGATTAATGACATACCAGAACTTGGTGTTTCCCCATTTGACCATAGCTTGCGAGACAACTCCTCAACTGAATGAGAATAAGGCAATTTCAAGATTTTGAAGCTCTCCAACGTCGGCCTACGAAAGTAGCTGATTATGGGATTGCTAGTGGTGACTCTATCTTTGGCCTTTTCAGGCATAGCAAATAGTTGCCGGCTAAGAAGCTCTACGTTCTGCAGAAGATCTTGTGGGATTCCATGGTTCACTATAGTGAAAATCCCCCATTCCTTGCACGCATCTCTCACTTCAGCGACGCAGTGAGGGTGGTCTAGTTTTTCTCCATGGATTTCATGTGAAATGTCAATGACAGGGAGATCAATTTCATTTGCATCAACATCAAGGAAGGGCTGAGGCGAGGAAGGCATTGGTGGCTGCTTTTGGAAAGACTACAGGAGTACAAGAGTACGCCGAAGAGGTAGATGGAATATTGTATTAAATTTATAATGATTTGCACGGTTATGTTTTTCTTCCTTCATCAAGGGTCGTTTAGAATTCATACCGTTATTGTTGGTGTAACACACACTTAGAAGATTCAAATCAGATTATTACCTTTGCAAACAGGCTGCATGTATGAACTTGGGTCATGCAAACACTTACCAATCTACCTAACCTAACTTTCTAGGACTATAATATTTATTTTTTTGAATTTATGGTGGTATCTGTAACTGCCACTAATCTGGACAGACCGACTTTTATGATCGCCACAGTATTGTGGGCTGTCCGACTTGAAAGCCGCCAGTCCCTCCTATAACCATCATGCCACAATCATTTAAAACCTTTTACACTGTTCAAACCACCATATCACAATCATTTAAAACCTTTTACACTGTTCAAAGCACAAAAAACAAACTTTTAATCCAAAGAAACTCGAGATTATGTTGCACGACGATTATGTTAAACTAACACTTTTCTAGTGTTTTTGCACGACTATGTTAAACTAACACTTTTCTAGTGTTTTTATATGTTTTTTTTTAAGGGAATCTCAACTTATATGCTTTATATGCATTTTTTATATGCTTTATATGTTTTTTTTAAGGGATTCTCAAATTAATGAGTTAAATGCAACATCACCACGGTGCAAGTGGATATTAAAAATTTTAACTGCATTGTCATTCTATGCACAAGTATAATTTAATACTACATATGTTATTTAAATATATTGATCTCACCCATCTCACCTTCAAATTTTTTTATAACGAATATTAATAGGTTCTTATTGAATGTAAGGAAAGATAACAAACTGATCCGCAATGGAAAATAAATTTATTCTTACTCAACGTCGAAATGCATCTAGGAAGGAGGGAAAAGGAGCTTTATTGGGTCGTAGGGTCTTGTTTTATTTTTCATACAAACAAAAAAAAAATTCTTGACAAGAAGATTTCAAGAAATAAAATGTCAATTTAAATGTCAATGCAGTCGTGATTATTTTTAAAAGCGTGATGCTTGTAAAGATTCTTTCCTATAAAAATTTGTCGGCTTTCCTATTCGTCTGTTTCGTGGCTCATCAGGTGCTGAGTTTTAGCCACCATAAATTAATTCAGATTTTACCTCTGATAAATCTATATTTTGCTCTTTTTCAGAATCATTAGATTTTTGAAGCACTTGAAATTATTTTCTATAGCTGTAATTGTTCAGAGATTTAATAGACACCATCTCTTTTACATTTAATGTGTGTTAAGAAGTTAGTTGAGTTTTTTCCTCTTCCCCAACTATATAAGTTAGCGGAGTTTTTTCCTCTTCCCCAACTATATATGGATGTTGGGCGCAACTTCAAAATGTTAGAGAAGGAGAGGTGAGTGTAGCGAGGAGGATTGTTCGATCTTTTATCCAAGTTTGGTGTATTATGTGGCCGCCATGAGGAAAACTTTAAATGTAACCCTTGTATTTTTTTAAAAGCTTCTTTGATTTTTAGATCATTGGGGAGAAAAGAGATGGTTTTTGGTATCATGACATGGGTTTTATTATTGAAGTAATGGTTGTATTGATGCATGCTTTGCACAAAGGAGAAAAATGTCAAGAAGACAAAGGAAGATTTTCGAGTCCTATGGTTAGTTTTAGCAAGTTTTGTAGGTTAACCTTTTATTATTGAATTTTAATTATTTGTATTAATGGAAGAGAAAGACAAAGGGGGTATATGGCTTATGCAGATGAAATTCTTTTAAGAAAATATTGTAAAAATCTCAATTCCTGTAATACAAATTATGGTGTTTCATCTTCGTAATTTGAGCTAGAATCACGGCAAGTGGTGAATGCTTCAAATTCTCCGGATGCTATTGTAGAAAATTGGATTAGATACAAATATGAGAGAAAGCTCTTGTGTCCTCCTTCAACATTGCTGAGGCGTACAATGCCACTCGATCAAACGAGTACACCAAGCTTTTCTGTCCTCCTTGAACATTGCTAAGGGTTACAATGCCACCCCATCAAACGAGTACACCAAGCTTTGCTGAAATAAACAAAAATACAATTATTTTTTTAAGAGTGGACATTTTCATTTTCATTTGAAGCAAAGAAAACAATCGTCAAAAGAGTAAAAAAAACAAAAAAAAAAATCTTGCAGGGCAAAGGTTTGGTTTAGAAAAATTTTAAATCCAAACCGTGACCTAAGTGAAAATATGAGGAGATGGGTGTGTAGAAAAAAATCAGATGTACTTCTATCTTCATATTAACAGAAGGAAGAGGCTACTTATAAGTAATTTATAATAATAACATGCATAAAATATTAATTTTTAAAAAATTATTAAGAATTAATTAAATATGTAATAAATATCACTTATATGGATAGGTTTTTTATAGATGTTAAAATTAATAAAAAAATTATATTATCAATTATAATTACTAAACTATAATTAAAAACATATTTAAATTATATTTTTTAATATAAACCAATCAAATTTAAAATTTAAAGATTTATACCTAAAAAATTGAAATTTTCATTAAAAACAGGCCAAAAGCCTGCCAAAAAAATACTAGACTAGTCCGATTTTTCACTGCCAAAATTCGTGACGGAATTAACTCGTACCGCGCCGTAAGAGTCGGTTTCCAAGGATAGCAGAGTCAATTGGTAGGTAACGTAAATACTAAAACTGCATCGTGGTTGATATTTGACGTCCAATCGCCTGTCAAATGTAAAATCTAAAACTATTTTGGATCTTTTAATGCCCTTCAAAACACGTTTAAACTGCAATTATCATCATTAAATTTGTATTTTAATTTTAAGAATGTAAATGACAACTATGTAATATATAATTTCAATTTTCTATTCAATTTTGGATCTTTTAATGCCCTTGAAAACACGTTTAAACTGCAATTATCATCATTAAATTTGTATATTAATTTTAAGCGTTGTGTAATATATAATTTCATTTTTTTTTCTCAATTTTGTCATCTTTTCCCTTACAATCTCACTGACAAGTAATATCTTCCAAACAAAAACACAATTAATGAAAAACATAAATTCTACTTATATATTTCATATTAAAACGGGCAACACGAAAACAATAAAGGAGGAACAATGATGGCTTCATTAAAACTTCGTAACGCCACGTTCGATCGTCTGCAAAGCCATGAGTCACCGCGTCATTCTTACAAATTCGATATTGCATTTAAAAGTAAAATTAAATGGAGAAAAGCTTGGCCATAACCGAGTCATTCGGCAATGTCGTCAAGTGGACATAGATTGAGCACCTTAATGTTCTTTTTTTATAGAAAAAGAAATAACAGAAAAAGAGAAGAGATTCACTGTAGCTCTCAAAGTCAAGGAGACAATTGCTCTCTCATAATTGGCACAATCACTTTATGTGATACATTAAATGTTTCAATATTATTAGAGAAAAAAACTAAACATATTATAGTGCTGGTTTATATTTATTTCATATTAAAGAACAATAGATGCTCATTGTCGAGGTAAAGATAAAAACAAGGAGAAAATGGCAGATTCAAGTGGTGAAGTAGATTTCAAAGTTAGAGGTAGATGTAAAAGTAGGGAGGCAGAGGTAGTTTTGAGTGGTAGAGATAGATTTTAAAGGTAGAGGTAAATTTCAACATAGTTGATAGATGGGGTGCATACACAAAGGTTATTTTTGACAAGATTATAGTTAAAACCAAGAAAAGTGTACAAAAAAGACAATGGGCCAAGGTTAAGGTTAAAAAAACTAAGATCCCAAACATTCTAGTGCATGTTTGTTAGGAAAGGTTGAATCAATAACTGGAAAACCCACAACACAAAAGAGACAAAGGAAAAATAGATGAGATTAACTTGAATATATTAACTAATATCATGGCCAACCCATCTCATAAAAGACTAATAGTTTTAGAAGAATGTGTAGGGTCCTTGCAACATGATCATAGTCATGAGGGAACAACAAAGCTTCATCATAACAAAAAATGATTTTGGAGCAAGTTGTTCAGATCAATCTGTTGGATATATCGTTGGTAGAACTAAAATCCTCCACTACCATGAGCTTATGTAGTAGTAATAATTCTATAAATGGATTCTGTCTTCAAACTTAGATGTATATTAGTAAATAAAAAGAAAAGAAAGATAATATATCACAAATATAAAAACTTAGACAACAATTGCAAACATGATGAGAAAAGAACAAGAACTACAAAACAAGTTAGAGGAGACTAGATCATGGGCACAAGTGGTAAGATATCCAACAATCAAGCTAAAATAACAAGGAGATTTAATAGAAAATAAATTAAAATGCAATTGTTTGAAGAAAAATAAAGGTAAAATAAGTCAATAAACATCATCATTAAGAGAATAAAAGAGCATGGAGGACAAGAAAACACAAACAACTTAACAAGAGATTTTATTTTTGATAAATTTCATTAGAATGGATAAATTCATCAAGCATGTAGACTAGAAAAAGTGAAGGAAGACACCTTTTAGAAATCTAAAAAATATTTGAAAGATTTAATAATTGTTAAACATTTATTTCTTGTAAAAACCATATATATTAGATTTGAATAGAGATTTTTAGGTTTATGAATCATGTTAACATTTTCTAAGTCTTGTTACGTAAGCAAATATTTTTTATGAAATTAAAAGAAAAATTATTATTTTGATTAAGATAAAATTTGAATTGCATTAATTTGTAAAAATAAAATACTGTGTCAAATTAAATTTAAATATTTGAACAAGAGCGATTCTTCTCAATATGGCCTAATAAGAGAGTCTATGTTGAAATTGACCTTGCATAGGATCTCAGAGAATTTGTGGATATTCAGGTTGGTATAGAGCGTTTTATGCAAAAAATTATTTACTATAATTTACCTAATACTTGTTTTCGATGCCAATCCACCATGTATAGTATCAAGGATTATGCGTTGGTTGCTTGAAGACCTTCGATGTTTACCTCTGCTCCTCATACTATTCTTGCACCTCCAAAACCCTCTATTGAGGGTGATTGTATTACAATTTCTAATAATAAGGGGGCGACCAATCTTAAGTCAACGCTTTCTAATGGAGATAAGGTTGTGAAGCCACCATATCAGCCTCCTATTGTTCTTGTTCATCTTGTTTTGGATCCTCAGGCTCCACCTACTGAGAAATCTCTCAAGCATAAATCAACCTTAGAAGAAGGGAATTCACTACCAATACCTCCACCCTCCAGGCATTCGTGTAGTCCATCTTGAGATGGCTCACCATCATTGAGGGGAATCCAGGAGGCTAAGCATCATCTTTCAACTATTGGTGACATATTTCAACCTTCTCAGACCTCTTTATTTAATAGGTTTTCGGTGTTGGCCGATAGTGTGGGTAGTCCCTCGATTGTTGGTGATTTACTTCAACCTTCTTAGACTTTTTGCATTTAATAATTATTTGGTGTTGGCTGATAGTGGGGGAAGCCCTATGGGAGATGGCTCCATGGATATTCCTCCTCCATGAATTTCCTTTCATGGAATGTTTGAGGACTTACAGAGTCCTCAAGAAAAATTTTGTTCAATCTGCTCTACAAAGTATTGGTCATGTTGATGTTATTTGTTTACAAGAAGTTAAGATTTTTGGTTTTTTGTTAGATGTTTCTCTCAGTTGTATTGCAGGTTCTTTTATGCACTTCACTACTCATCATGAAGATGGTTGGGGTGGTGCTTCTATTTCTATCTCCTCCAAACTTGAGGATTGTTTGCTTGGATCTGGCGAGGATCCTTCTCATCATGTGGTCTGGATTTTGTTGAATATTAATGGGAACACCCTAGGCATTGCCAATATTTATGCACCTAATGATGGGCCTAGTCACTCTACCCTTTGGTGGTACCTGGTTGATCACTTACCGATGGCATATTGGATTTTTTGTGGTGATTTTAATATGGTTGAGCATGTTGAAGATAAAGTTGGTCACCTCCCGATGCGTTGGTGTGTTGGAGAGCATGAGGCCTAGTTTTTTCTTAAATGCAGATGGGATCTTTTTTATCCCCTTTTTTCTAGTGTAATTGCATGCCTCCACCCTGGTTCACATGGTCCAATTTTTGTGTGGGTAATGACAGATTCTGCAAGCACCTTGATCGAGTTATGATGTTAGAGCAACAATTTTTTTTATTCTCCTCCATCAATAATAAGATTGTGATGGTCTGGGATCAATTCCTATTATCATATCATTTTCCAATTTCCTTTCAGATTGAGTGGAGTGGTCGCCAATTTAATTTTCCATGCAATCAATTTTATTTAAATACTTCTTTATTGCAACACCCTGGCACCATTGCTGTGATTGAGAGAATCTAGAATTTATTACCTCGACCTCCTCACTTTGTTAGTTGGATTTCTTGGTGGAATAAAGCAATTGTCTATACTACCTCTTTCATGTGGTATTTTGGAAAATAGGTGGCACATGTCAGAAAGCGTGCTCATTTGGTTGTTACGAAGGAGTATCAACAAAATTTACTATTGCTGGAAAATGATCCGTATGATCGATAGTTGCAAACCAGGGTTGTTGGTCTTCACCACCAGCTTATAGTCCATGAACGACATGAAGCCAGGGGGCTCAGATTCGGGCTTGTCTGCACTGGCTGAGGGTTGGTGATCGCTCATCCAAAGCCTTTTTCAAGTCTCTTCATTCTAGGTAGGTCAGGATCTAGATCAAGGCTATTCAAGTCTCTCATGATAGGTTGAATTCTCTTCCTAATATTGCTTCAACCTTTGTGGATCATTATAAGCTTATCTTTCAAGCACAATAGGATTCTCTAGAATGTCAGATGGTACTCCAACAGTGTCTTGATGTTGTTCCTGCTAAGTTGTCTGCTTATGACAAACTTCTTTGTGAGGCTCCTCTTTCACTTGATGAGCTTCATAATGCTCTTATGACTATGTCAGATGACAAGTCCCCTGGTCTTGATGGCTTTCCCTATGAATTTTATAAAGCCACTTGGAAGTTTACTGGGTCTGATCTGCTCAATGTCTACAATGAAGCGTTAGCCAATAATTCTCTAGGCAATATTATCAATCGTGGAAACATTAAATTTATTCCTAAAGTGGGTAATCCTGAGCTTATCACCAGTTGGAGACCTATTACTCTTCTTAATGTCTCTTACAATATTTTGG
The DNA here is from genome assembly GCA_028583015.1 of Wollemia nobilis. Taxonomy (NCBI): domain Eukaryota; kingdom Viridiplantae; phylum Streptophyta; class Pinopsida; order Araucariales; family Araucariaceae; genus Wollemia; species Wollemia nobilis. The sequence goes on along the minus strand of JAQPPZ010000380.1, from coordinate 5,606,970 downwards.
CTAAATCTTTAGCTCTCCGTATTCACAACATTCTCCCTATGATTATCAGACCAGAGCAAATGGGTTTCATTAAAGGGTGTTACATCTTGGATAATATTATTGCTATTTGGGAAGGTTTAGAATGGGCTCGTATCTCTAGCCAAAATCCCTTTTTCCTTAAACTAGACTTTGAGAAAGCTTATGATCGTATTGAGTGGCCTTTCATTCTTGCCATGCTCCAAGCTCTCGACTTTGGCCCCTTTTTTATCAAGGCTATCAGTATGTTGTTTGTTGATGCTTTAGCTTGTCTTACTATTAATGGACATAGGTTAGAGGATTTTGGTTTATTTCATTCTATTTTCTAGGGCTATCCTTTGGCCCCCTCGCTTTACATCCTTGTTGCTGAAGCTTTTGGTTATCTTCTTGCCAATCAAGCATCTAAGGGGTTGATCAAAGGTATTATTTTGCCTGATATGTCCACCCAACTTATTAATGGGCACTTTGTGGATGATTCTTTTCTCACTATCAATGAGGATGAGGTTTTAGTTTCAACTACTTTGGTTTATTTGGACACTTTTTGTAAGGCCTCGGGATCCAACATCCAATGGTCTAAGTCTCTTTGTTTTCACCTTGCTTCTTCTTTTATGCCTACTTGGCTTAGACATTTTTCATGGCATTGGCTTCAAAGGGGTGAGCATTTTAAGTTCTTAGGAATCCCCTTTGCTTTTGATAGCTCACCCTCTGAACTCTAGTAGTATGTCATTGACAGAATTGAAAAGAATATTTCTTGTTGGGCCTTGCATCCCCTTTCTCTTGTCGATAAGTTTCAGGTTTGCACAAAGATTCTTGCTACCACCCATGTTTATTACTCCTCCTATTGGGCCCCTTCTAAGAATTCTTATAATAAGTTGGCCAAACTCCTTAGGGATTTTCTTTGGGCCAAGGGGAAGAATTCATATGGTTTTCATCAAGTTGCTTGGGATATTTGTTGCACGCCTACTGATAAGGGTGGGATGGGCATCATTGACATTTATAGGTAAAGTATTTCTCTGTGTGCTAAGTGGGTGGTTAAAGCTATTGAAGGCCCTAAATCTTGAAAGGTTTTGATTTATCATTGTATTTCTTTAGGGCTACCTTATGGGTGCAAAGCTTGGGCTAATATTGGCCTCCATACTCTCATCATTACTTCTACTCTAGTTAAGATTCAGGGTTCCTTTGTTGTTAAAAGTATTTGGTAGGCTTTTGAGGTAGTGAAACCTCATCTTCATTGGATTGGTGATGGTTTTCATAATGGTATTTCATTTAATTCTTAGAATATCTGGTGGTCTCCTATTTTATCTAACTCTTTAGTTCTTCTTATTGATATGCTAGGGATTAAAGCTTTGAGGTTGTTTTGTAAGGGCATCTACTATATTAATGATTTAGTGCACTCTCGAGACTGGATTCCTTGGCCTGATCTCAAACAAAAATTTAATCTTCAAAATTTAGATCTTCCTTCTATTCTTAAGATTCAAGAGCTCATACCTGATGTCATGCTTCATAAGCTTGACCTTCAACCCCCAAGTGCTTGGTGGAGGGATTGGCGCTGGAATGTGGATACTCCTTTCAAGAACTACTCTTCTTCCTTGCTTTATCAACTTCTTAGTCCTGTTTCCCCTGGTGTTGATAAAATTAATGAGATATGATAGACTCACTCTACCTCCTATACTTGGATTGCTCATTTGAACCATATATGGTAGTTTAACCTTGAACCCAAGATTACCTTTTTTCTCTGGTCTCTTATTTATCAAGGGCTTCCTATGGGAGAGAGACTTAGTAGGGTTGGTCTTCCTAATCCTAAGTGTCTAGCTTGTGGTTATTTTAAGACTTTCAAACATCTATTTTGGTTCTACCCTCATGCTCAATTTGTTTGGTCCTGGATTCACTCATTGTTCAAGCCCTTTCATCCTGAATTTTTTTTTGGAAAATAAAATACTTTATGTTTATTCTATTGAAGTGACCTTGCTTAAATAGCAAGTGCTTACAATATGATCCATTGGATCATAACAAACCGAGTTGATCTCAGTCACTTAAACTTATCCTAGTAATAACTTAGGATATGATATATTCTAACACCCCCTTAAGTGGTACTAGGAGGTAGTGAAAAACAACAAAATCAAATAAGTGGCATATCCACAAATATGAGTCCCGATAACAAGGCTTGATAAGGTACTCATGTACAATATATCCACAAGAAACTCTACTGGAGATATTTTGAAAAAATCACAAGGGAGAAAATTTGCCAGAACAAAAAGAAGAAGAAGAAGAAGAAGAAGAAATAAGATGTGCAAGGAGGATGGAGAAGAAGATGTCCTCTTGAACCCCCCTAGGACAACTTCCATCAAGAAGCCTGCAAAGGATCTATATGATTTCTCAAAAACGTAGAGAAGCCTCATCGCCAAACTGAAATAATTTCCAAACTGGTGCTTGTGACAATGATCAAGGCTGTGAACCATGAAAATAATCACTAAAGAAAATCCTTTGAAACCAAAGTGTCTCACAAAAAGAGAGTGTGAAGATAGTATGGGAAAAGAAGCACCAATATAGTTTTTGAACATGTCCTTATGATGACCTCCTCATCCTATCATAATGCATGGGTAACTAGCCGCTGCAACCGCTAGGTGATATAGAGGAGATGACTAGATACTAGGATCACATACACTTTCTGGGAGTATCAGGTTCAACCGAGATTGCACTCCACTATACAATAATCTTCGATCCACAAAAAATGTGGAAAACAGTTTCAAAACTGAAAATGGACACCACCATTGTGTTCGGATCAGAAAAATCTTTTCGACGATTATAAACACCCTTATGATCGGGTGTTAAACTGACCTCTATTTGCAAAATAAACAACAGTCTTCTCTTATCCTTCTAAAGGGAATATTCCGAAAATTGGAATAAAAAATGTTTTCAAAAGTTTTACATGGGCCTTCTTTGATTGAAATTAGCAATATGTTAAATTTAAAAAAAAAATCCCCCTTTAAATAAAACCTTTGCTCTTGAAAATCACCAAACTCGGTTGACCACCTTGGCAAACGAACATAAAAACAGGGGTACCATCACCTATATCGCCAAAAAAACTTGATTGACGTAGGGTCGATTCTCCAAAAGGGTACTGCAGAACAGTGTGGAATAGCGATCTGGCGCTGGATCTTGATGTACCAGATAGTGCACAATGAGAACTTCAGGGAAGAAACAGGTCATAGTTCTCAAATATGGGGCTGCAATAACGATTGCCAAGAGTAGGTGGGAGATAAGCAGAATGAACATGATTCTCATTTCAAAATGATGCAAGACTACAGTGAAGCACCAAACCAACTGAAACTGAAAGCTGGGCTTCCTCCAAATTCAACATTCTCATGTAGGTTTTCATGTTTCAGGCAGCAATAACAGCTACCATGGCCCATCCGTGACATGCAAACCAGTTACACAACTACCAGAAGGAGTTCGAACAAAAGTTCTATCATCTTCTAGCTCATATCAATTTTTTTAAAGAAATCTTTAAATGACAATAGGGTTGCAGAAGCCAGACAGCTTACAGTTCAATCTGATGATTCAAGAGACCTGAACTTAGTTAGACAATCATATGAGCACTATGGTGAAGGGATTTGTCAACAATCGACTGCTACAAGCACACATGCTTCTTAATCAAATCAGAACTTGAACATGAAACCGTCGGAGGATTATTGAGGTCAAACGCTGCAATCAAGTCTTGGACATTACAAACTACCTCTCTCTTTTCTTGCGCAGTCCGCGATCACCATGGCCTGTTGGAAATAAAATAACTTCATCAAAAAACCATTAAATCATTTTCATCTTTCAGGTCCTGTGAGCGATGTGCAGTGCAGGAAGATGAGTAACAAAATGGGAGAATATATGGAGCACCCTAGTTGCAATTTCTGTATATACAAGACCAATTCCTGGAACTCTAACCAAACCAAAGCTGGGGCCTAGACCCAGAATCCATGCCATGGAAACCTTGCTTTCCATTTCAAATTCATATCTTTTTAACATACCATAATGCCAGACGTACATGATAATGATAATGAGGAATACAGTAGCAATCACAAGTGGTGCCCAACCTCCTTGGTTCACTTTGAATAAAACTGACGAGAAGTATACAAGCTCTACAACCAAAAAGAACCCAGTAAATATGAACACGAGCAACCAGTTACCAGCATAACAACTACAACTGCAGACATACGAAGGTTCCAGAAAATTAGCACGATCTCCTAAATCTTCTGCAGAAACTTCTTCTCCAGTTGCAGCCTTGACAAGGGCCCAACTAAAAAAAAGTACCATTTCCTTTGACAAGCACACTTTCGTCTGCCATCGCAGGAATATAAGCTCCTCCAACTCCGATCTGCATGAGACTTTGAATCGTGGCCTTCAAGTTTGGAAGGTTATGGGCCCACCCTTCATTTCTGAAGCACCGCCATTGCCGCTATCAAAACGGGGGCCACCGCTGTATCTACCGCTACCGCCTCCGCCATAGCGTGCACCATCGCTACCATTGAGGTCTCCTTGCTTCCCAATAAAGCCCTATAGTGTTGGTTGCTTCATAGACAATTCATACAAAAATAAAAAAATAAAATAAAATCTTTAGCTCTGCAAATCCAAGCATATCCAAGCTTTCTCTGTAGTCCCACCGCAGCTCACTCCACTTTACTTGTGTGGATCCAAGCTTTCTCTGCAGTCCCATTGCAACTTTCTTGCCTCCCGTGTGTTGCCCAATGCAACACTGTAAAACTCTTTTGAAGCCTGTACAGATGAATTTCAACATTCTTAACCTTCATTTAGGCAAGCAAGACCACATGCGGCAATCCAGAGAAGGGATGAACAATGGTAGTTGGAGAAAATGGTCGTTGAAGAAAGTGTTCCAATCATCTCCAATATGGAGATATCTCCACCTTCGATGAGATTTGATGCATTATTAATCCATGTGGGAGTGGCGTTATTGATGCCATGAACTGCTGTTCTAGTGCAAATACCGCAAATATCTCCATGAGAAGATGCCTCTGGCTGTCCAAAATATAGCACCCGCGTGACTGAATCGAACGCCAAGTAGCAGAAAATCGAGCAGAACTCCTCCTTCAGTTTACTCCTTGGCCAGGCGCTTCACGTGGATCTCCTCCATGCAGGTGCCAGATCTGGAACACAACCATGGTTTAATCTGTGCCAAGGAATGCACATGTGCATTCTTGTGGCGCGGGCATTCAAGGCCAACAAAGCGACCAAACAAGAATCACAACAAATTGATCTCCTTCGCCATTTCATGATTTCTTCAAGGGAGTGCAACCACCTACCGAACCACAAAAAATCTTTGTAGAATCTCAGGACCCATGCTTAGGTACGTTGCACCCACCTTCTCCGCAACTACGATCGTTGTCATTATAGACACAGACGACATCAAAAGGATGCCATCCCAAACAAGTTTTGTCTCTAGTTGGAAATCCAAATGGTAATAAAAAATATTCCATCGACTATCAACGACGCTTTTGGGGATGGGAGAACAGCCTGCTTTTAGTGCTTTCTATGACAGTTTGCTTGTTCCGCTCACATGTGGCTCTCCTCTGCTCAAAGACAGCTTCCCACTGAAATCCCCAAAACAATCATTGAGAAGGGAGCCGTTATAATTTGATCGAGGTGGACTCAAAGCACCGATTCGGATTTTCGGCGCCCGAATATTTCACTACTGGTAATAGCGCCAGAAGATACCAGCACCGGGACGGCCAGAGACGCCTGCCATCGGAGCGATGCCCGGATATTTCACTACTGGTACTAGCGCCAGAAAATCGATAGGAGCTAGGAAGAGAAATCAGAGAAATTACTGCATTAAACCTTCAAAACTAGCCAGAAATACGATCGCAGGATCTTAAACCCAGATCTTGACACTGTACACATTATTGAATTTTTAAATCTGTAAGAGACTTCCATGCCTCACAATCAAGAGCTGGCATTGGGATTCCCTCATCAGCAGCACCCATAATACGGATAACCCCCGTAAGGCATCGGATAATACACATACGTTATGTCTGGCCCAGGATTTTTTTACACAAAAAAATAGCAGCTGAAAAAGCCATGTTGTCAAGCAGAAAAAATAACTGTTAACAAAACCCAGAAACTCTTCAACTACGGTTAGAACCACAGAACATCTAGTTCGCACAGCCGAGCACTACCGCCATTGCATCGCAGGAAGGGCGAAACTTCATGCCAATTTTTTTTTTGATCATATTCCCTTTTTAATCTGGCTGCCTCGACATCGCAGCACCATAAATTGATTTTCTTCTCAAGAAAAAGCAATCAGTCCGTAGCCGTTCAAAAGCTTCTTCCACAACTCTGAAGAAATTTTATTTTATGCCCTCAAAGTCACATTAAAATCTTGCCACAAAATTCGCTTGCTAACTGGATTAAATACCCGTTATGGAGCTCTTAGCTGGATCGCGTGACATTCTCGATACGACTGCCGTTCTGTGAGCTTGAAGGCCCTGAGGAGAATCTCGATGCCGACCCTGACATCGTAGGCCAAGAGGAAGCTCTGGCAGTTGTAGTTCACGATTTTGAATGGTAGCACGTTCCAAAAAAATGTAAAGAACTGCAATACAATCACGGCGATGTCCATGGATCTGAACCATCTCTAGATATTCGCTTTTTTACTGCCCGCCAACAGTCGCATTCTTGTAATGGCGTGCATTGCACAGAAAAAAGTGCGGCTGCTGTTGTGGGAAATCGTCTACCTGGCTATTTAGGTGCACGATCCGAACTTCCATTGAATTTTCTGAACTAAAACTGATGATATTCACCATTTGCGCTTCTTCATCCGCCGCCGCCACTGAATTAAAAGCAGGAGCTACGATTTCTCTTCAGCGTTGGAAAAACCATCCCAAATTTCTGTGGTATTGCGGTCTTTATCCATACTCACGCCAACACTGAGTGCGAGAGCGTAGTCAAGCTTGCTTTTTTGCAAGCACTTCACCTTCTCCTCCACGGATTTAACCGTAGTGGTAGCTCTAACGGTGGTGGTTGTTCACTGCGTAGCCATCACGAAACCAAAGACACACATCAGAAATAACTTTGCAATCGATAAGACTGCAAATCTTATCATTTTCAATACAGATTTCAGGTCGTCCGCCATTGGCAACATCACTGCCGCAGGACACACAACTCTTAGAATATATTGATGAAAAAATCCGATGGTGGGAATACCAGTAAAGCCTCCTTGAACCACAAACTAATCACAGGACCAAAGACCAGTTGAAGAACAACATACAATACACACAAAGATCAAATCCCAGACAAGTTTGAAAAAACTTCTTGGAGTCGGGTCTGATTTAGCACAGCTTCTCGACATTAAAGGATCTGGAAAGAAAATTTAAAAAACCAACAATCATAAGGAGGAACCTCACTACTCACATCTAACAAATTCAAACTATTTAAAAATTTCCTCATAAAAAAATAGCAGCCATGAATTTTTCTTAAACTTTTGGTTTTTGATCCATCAAAGATAGAGAGCATACTCCCTTAGGTTTCTGAAAAAAATTGTCAAAGGGAAAAAAAGAGGGAGATTTCCATGAAGGAAACCTCCATGAGGGAAATCCCCTCTCAGGTTCACAGGTCGAGAAAGTCTGCTCTGATACCATGTAGGAAAATAAAATACTTCATGTTTATTCTATTGAAGTGACCTTCCTTAAATATCAAGTGCTTACAATATGATCCATTAGATCATAACAAACTGAGTTGATCTCAGTCACTCAAACTTATCATAGTAACAACTTAGGATATGATATATTCTAATACCCCCTTAAGTGATACTAGGATATCTCTAACAGTTTTTAGATGGCAAATGATTTTTTTTGGAGATAACAGTTGTTGGCCAACCTTTATTGCTACTCTGTAGAATTTCTTTCATGTTATTATTTTATTTCAACTTTGGAAAGCTAGGAATGCTACTTTATATTTTAGAGATTCAATTTCTAGTTAGTTTTTCTTGCATGAAAAGATTACAATATTTTCTACTATTATTGTTCAGCTCCATTCATAGGCTTCCAAGTTGACTCATGAGTTGGTGCATTTGATAAATCTTATCAGGTACTGGCATGAGGCTCCGTGCACTATCAACATGGCTTCACCTAACATCGCTCCACCTTAAGGTTCCTCTATTTTTTTGAGGCCTCGGTGTAGCATGTTGAGGGGGTGACATTATCTAGTATCAGACCATTTTGCCAGTGCCCACAACAGGGTTCAGTCTCCTCTTGGAGTGGATTCCTTTGTTTAGTTATTCTATTTATTCACCTTTTTAGGGGTTGGTTTTATTTTTCTCCTCAGGCCTTGTCTTTACAATGTTGATTGTTTGGGTGGCCTTATGCCCTAAGCTGTAATTTTTCCAACTCTCTTTTTGCTGTAACCTCTCTTATTTTTTATTGAATATAATTGTTGGTTCCGATATTTTTTTTTAATATTTGATCTAATTTTGAGGTTGAGATCACTTTGTACCTTGGAGTCGATTATTAAGATGCAATATCTTTCATTTCACTACTATATTATTTATGTTGTATCATCATATTTTTATTAAACTAACACGACAAGACAAATTGATTCTAACATGGCATTATAATAGTATTATACGATGTTATAATAAAGTCATGCAAGGCATCTCCCATCATTGAATTAAAATATAATGGAACAAGGTGGAGGAAGGTTTTCATAGACATTAAAGAGATCAAAGAGATAACATCCAAAAACATCAAATATCAAAGATATCATAGAGATAAAAGAGAAACCAAAAAGACATAATGGAGGTAATATTGAAAATAGAAAAAATAAACAACAAATGAGGTAGATTGGAATCCTTTAAAAAGTAAGTTTTCTCATATTTTCTTGATGTATTGCTAATTATAGTTAAATCATATCAATTTCTAATTTATAACTTGCATGCTTTTTTTCTTCAAAATATACACTTTTGAGGACTAGTTAATCTCCTTTGTCTACTATAAGCATTTGAAATATAGATAAGGTTACACTCTATTAGACCAAGCAATGGAAGTTATCATTGAGAAAGAGGTCACAAATGTTTAACAATATTGTATATATAAAGAGTAAAATTTACAGACACCACATTTATGGTTGTCATTTCATTTTAATTATATTGATTTGACATTGCATTGCATTATGTCATAAATGATGGATTGATTGGATTCAATAATTTTAATATAGTATTATTTTTATAAAAAAATTATAGTTATTTAATGACATGAGCATTTTTGATGATTTTTCATGGTTGAATGTTTTACTTGGAATATTTAGACAACTAGGTAAAGACCCCTTCATTAATTTAAGTTAATCTTAACATGGTATTTGAAATGTGCTTTTAGTACCTTATGTGGCATGAATAAGGGTGATGATTTCTTGTATTTAACTTTCACTATATATACCTTTTGAAAGGAGTGTGGGTTTCAATGGAACCCTACCTCAATAATTAGTATTTACTTTACCTTGGATGATAAGGGGATGTGCCTAGATATTCAAGTTAGGGTCTATTGCCCTTAAACTATTATGGCATACTTAAAATTAGTCTTTTTTAATACCTCCATTTCATGTTGTTAAGTGTAAGGGTTTTTGAAGGGTAGAAGGAAATGCGAGTGTGAAGAAGATGATTCTTCCATCTTCTACCCAAGCTTGGGGTATTTGGTACTAGCCTTGAATAAAACCTTCATTGTAACCCTTACATTTTGCAAAAGTTTCTTTAATCTTGAACCTTCTAGGGAAAAAAAGAGGATTTTTGGTATGGTATCATGGACTTTATTATGTAAGGAATGATTACATGGATATATGCTTATATGAAGGAGAAAATATTTAAGAATACAAAGGGAATTTTTTGAGTCTACAATTTTTATAGGTAATGTCTTACACTTATCTTACCTTTTATAATTTTAAGATTTTATGAAGAATGAATTGTAGGAAAAATTTCCTTCTCTTACTTGAGTGCAAATAGTGTAAATATTATACACTAAGAAAAACTTTGTTTAGGATCTCTAATGCAAATTCTAAAAATAATTTTTTCCTTGCATACCATTTTTATTCTATATGTTATTTAATAGAAAATGGATGTGGTTGGTGTAGATGCAATTTCTCGGTCCTTAAACAATTGAAAAAGGTATATTGGAAAAACCTTGATACCTATATCCACATTTTGGTGCTATGAATTAGGGCTTCCATGAATGCTAATATTTTGGCATTTAAATTGTATTTGTTGTGGATTTGAGAGTATTTCATCTTGGGATTAAATGGATGCTTGGATTTTGTCAATTAGTTTATGTTGCCTTTCAAATATTAGATGAAAATGAGTCTAAATAAGAGGAAAAGGAAAAAAATAAAGTGGTTTTTGTTATTTAGAATTTTAGCTTTTCCATGCAACACCAAGGATTTTTAGCTTTATTATTTACTTTGATTATTTAAATCATTTGTTAATTTAATTATTTGAAAAATTGACTAACTACCATTTATCTAGTTTGAATGATAGATAGGGTTACCCTCTATCAAACCAAGTGAGGGAGGATATCATCTAGGACATGTTTGAATTTTTAGTATTTTCAAAAACCTTGTAAAACATGCATTCACCATAACCGTATGCTGGAAAGACGAAAAGACAATTAACAAATAGCAATAGTAAACAACTAAAAAGAAATTAAGGGGGACAACAAGAAGTATAATGTGTGTGCTTGTGGGCTTCCCAATATATAATGTTTTATTTATACTTATCATACAAATGGATCCTCATTAAGGGGTATCTATAGTGATTATAAAAAACCCCATTAAGATGTTAGCCTCAAGTCAATATTAACTTAACCTTGAGATTAACCTTACAATAAAATAATAATAAATTACCCTTTTAAGAAAGGTTATCCATAAAGGTGGATTAACCAATATCACTAAGGGTGAATACATGAGAGTGCCCTTAGGCTTACATGAAGATGAATGTGGGCTTACATAGAAACCTTATAGGTTTACATAGAAAGATGCTTGTAGGATTACATGAAGATACCCATAGGATTAAATCAAGATGCCTGAAGGATTACATTTGAACTCAATATCTTCCACCCCTGCTTAGTGTTGTTCAAAATCACACCATGCTTGTGTTATTTTCTATCATGATATGCCAACTCTTTAAGGCTTGTTCGCATTACACAGTTGTGTCTTGATCTCCTCTACGTATGCTCCTACAACATCTTATTGCATTGACCTCCCTCATAGACCAAATATACATGATGTTCTTTAAAGGCTTTATCCACTATGTAGAAACACATAACCCTTGTCATCATCTGCTTGCACCACCTAGATCAATATCATTGTTACTCTGCATATTTACGTAATTCACACATAATTTACAACCAACTTCTAAGGGCTTCATGTGCAACTTGTTTTGCATGCTCTGCACTGACTAGGTATAGGTTATTCTTCACAACTTAAGGTGTGAAAAATTAAGCATGCACTATCTATGCATTTGGAGGTGTACAACTTTTGGCTTAACGTATCGTATTGACACCCCTTATTTTTTTAGTACCTCCACATAGAACCTACCTTTGCCATGTGTTCCACATGTGTATTTATTATCTATGCATGCCATGAACACATTTTATTCTTTGTGTGTTCTCAAAGTTCCCTCTCTCTTATGCCATGCAACCTATGTGTGCACTTTATACATGTTCCCTCTTCCCATACCCCATGCATAATCCATGTGGTGTGCACCTCCTAAACTCCCTTCCCCACTTGCAAGTGCTTCTCTCTTATGTGTGCAACATGACATAAATTTTCTATGTGTGTCATGCATCCCAACTCCCCATCCCTCATTTTTTTGCATGCCTTTGCACTTTAATTTTTGTGCATGTGCACCTCTTCCCCATTCCCCTAGATTTTGAAAAAAGAGAGAGGAGGGGCATAATTTTCATTGCCTATCAAAAAACAAGTGTTAAGGAGGGGATGCAAAATTTTCATTGGGTAGTTGATTTTATTTCAATAGGGTTTTAAAAGTAGGATAAAGGGTTATCTTGCAGTTAAGGGTGAATTTTCTAATATTTTAAGTACTATCATATATTATTTTTTATTTGCATATTAGTCAACATAATAATGCTTTCTTAGTTTTCAAATTATCTTTAATTGATCTTTATAACCAACCACCCATTTTATAAAATTTGGTCCTCTTCTTTGTTCAACTTTGTTGACTTAAGCATTAGTTACTTGTGGAACTAACTAGTACAACCATGGCTACAAATTTTATAGAAAATATGGTGGAGTTAGCTATTGTAGTTAGTGCTTTCGTAGACAAGCTAAATGATATATGTGTTCAACCTGATGTCAAAATCACTCATGATACTCACTCTCAAGCTAAATGTGAGATTAAGATCTACAATTATTCTAGGGATCCTTGACATGGAAATATGGTTTACCTATAACCAAATACCTACAGATGACAAAGTCCCCTTTACCAGGTTGAAAATTTTTGGAGTGACTAAAATCCTAATTTTTGAGCAACAAGATGTAGAAAATATTGTCACCACTTGAAAGGAGTTATTCACCATCCTAAAGGCTATATTATATCCCTCTAGCTATGATGATGATTTTATCATTAAATTGTTATTCTTGAGATAAGAAAGCCATATGTTACTGTAAGATTACGTCCACCAATTCAATAGGTTGTGCATATTGCTTCATGTACCAAATCTTGTTTTCTCTATAATTGTAAAGTTCAAGAGTGGACTTCAAGAACATTTATTTAGGAAGTTCAAGTATACTTCCTTTATAACACTAATTGTAATTTTCAATCAAGCACAACTAGTAGAGAAGAAGATTCTCTCAGACCAAGGCAACCTCACAAAGAGTTTTTTGATTAAAAAAAGAATCTAGTGGTATAAGCAAACTCGATCATATCCAAAAAGGGTATCAAATAGGAAGATTAAACTAATCAAAGCATGATAATTTTTATCCTATGTTCCTTCCAACAACATAATACAAGATCATCTAAAACATACCTTAAATAAAGGAGAGATCCAACCTAATAGAATTCCTTCTCCTCGCTCAAAACCTTCTTCTCCCGAGATCTCCCCCCATTATTTTAAAATCCAACCTCTCAAGGCTCCCAAGGTTTTCCTCTCATTGTTTTCTAAAACTTTCAACCCACTTCTTTTTCCTTTCCTCCCTCTTCATAAAGGAGGAAGATATACAAAAGGAAAACCATAAAATCCCAACTTCCAAAAAGAATAAAATCCCATCTGTTCCCTTTTTACAAGTTGGTAAGGGGAGCATACTTTTCATTAAGACCAAACTCCCATCTCAGAACTCCCTAACATGAAGGTTTTAATTCCTCATTTTGAATTTCTAAATTTTATATTTTTTATTTCTTACTTGGATTGAAAGTCAAAAAGAGATCTTTATAAAATCAAAGCATTAATAATCCATGATGTTAGTTACTTTAATTAAAACTAATGCATACATGGAACAATATTAATCATTTCCATAATTAATTAATTCAAATGCAAATATCAAAAACTAATACTAAATTATTAGCTTGATATTGTCCACCTAGGTATTAGTAAAACCTTTATTTTTACTAATACCCTCCTAGGTGGATTCGTTCTTGGTGGTCAATATTTTCTTCCACCTACGAGCATAATTAATCCTACAAAAATCACATATAATCAGTAGTACCATATCCTTAAAGTAATAAATCAACATCAATATTGCATAATCATCCAAATGCATCAAAACTAAGCATCAAGTCATCATTTATCAATACATAGTCCATCATGCAAAGAGTCATGCCAAGGCGGGTCATGACAAGTATCATGTAGCATGAGATGCAATATGTGAAGCACTTTGGTTAAAATATATTTGATCAATTATAGGAATCAATAGAACTCCTATAATACCAAACTATGATTATCTAGGGGTCCAAAATTAATAAAAAATAATGTGATCCATGAAATAACAAAATACATTGAAACTCAATGTCACTTTAATAGAGATAATGTACTGGAGAATCATATTCAAATAAGATGTACTCCTACTAAAGATCAACTTGTGGAAATTTTTACAAAAGTACTTGGATGAAACACATATAAAAAATTTTAGGTTCAATTTTGTACAACAAAATATCCTCATACCAAATAATGTAATACAAGGGGTGTTGGACGTATTATATTATTTAGTACTTTGAGTACTATTGTACATATTATATTATGACTGTGTTTAATATTTATGTCAAAGTGTGAAGAGTATTTATGTGTTTTGTAATAAAGTGTGTAAAGTATCAAGTGAGCAAGTGAAGATTCATAGATGTTAGGCATCGGAAGTGTAGAGTCCTGAAGATGTGTTAAGATGTGAAGTAGGAGGTTATGAGAGTTTTGTCATAATGTGAGGTATGTATAGAGTTACATCTCCTGGGAGTTTTGAGGAGAGAAAAAATCATGCAAATTTATATATTGGAGACAAATTCCATGCTATATAATCTTGAAGAACTTATGAGTTGAATATATCTAAATGATTTATGAGTAAAGAAGTATTTTTTGGTGTGTAATATTATGAGTATTATTGTGTGTGATTATTTGATCCTAGAGAATTATAACTATGAGATGATTTGGTAGATTTACCAACATAGTAGGAAGGAATATATGTTATTCTAAAATAAAATTTTGGCATGATAGTAAAATGGAGAGAGGTCACTCCTAGGAGGTGTAACTCTTTACATACCTCATAAGAAATAGCACAATTTTTTCCTAGGTACCATCACTCTTTGTAAGATTATTTTCGTACCTACTCATGCAACTTCTCAGAAAGATAAACTATAATTTTATTCAGCAAGTTCAGTTACTCAGTGGATTTCTAGATGAAACAAGGGATAAACTCATGATTTTGAATATGAGTTACCAAATAACATGATTCAATTTTTTTTGAAGTGGCTAATTAATGAGCACAAGGTTGAAAAATCCACATGCTACTTGGGAAAATCTTTGTGTGGAGGCAATGACCTTATTACTCACTTCAAATTCATATTCAATATTTTAGAGGTGTAAGTACCACAAAATTCATTTTATTATTGCTCAACAAATTTGAAGAATACGTGACAAAGCTATATTATGCTTGTGCAGAGAATATTTGTCATATTGGTGAGGTGAAATAGTTTTTTGTAAGTGTGATTTGGAGAAATGTGAGAAAGCATATAGAGATCGACTAAAATAATATCGTCCACCAAAATTAAGAAATTGACTAAATTTTTAATATGAATGCATCTAAAGTCAAAGAGACTTTATTTTTGTTTGGAAAGAAAAAAATTTTATTTACCAAATAATGTAATATGGCGGGGTGTTGGTGATATTACATTATTTGGTCATGAAATAGTTTAGGGAGTGATTTATTTAGTTTAGTGTTTGACTAATATTTAGAAGTCAATTTAATATTTAGGTCTATAGTATGTGTCAAGGTGTGAAATGTGTGATGTGTCAAGTTTGAAGTGTAAGTTGTGAGTGCAAAGTGTCATGTGAGTAAGTGAAGAGTCATGTGAGGTGTCATGTGTGAGAGTTATGCAATTATGAGAGAATTTTTCATTATGAGAGAAAAGGGAAGGTCAAGATATATGCATGTGAAGAGTCACATGTAATTATATATTGATGACAAAGCATTGTAAAATGTATCGAATAAGGAGGCTAAAGGTCAATATTAAAGGAAGAGATGTTACCATCACCTATCTATAGTTGGGGTAAAGCTCTAATATATTTACCATCAACACACGGGTCACGAATGTTTGAGCAAGGAGACTCTGACGTAAGACTTGTTCTCTAAAACCTTGTTGGCAAAGGTTTACCCAAAATATCTTCTACTTATATAAAACAAGTTCCAAACTGGAATTTTAGAAAAACTCAAGAGGAGTAGAAGATTCCTTCTCTCAAACAACTAGCTTACAAAACCTTTTCTCAAGAAAAACATCCCTAATTCATTAATCATGACCTCCAAAAAGAACACAATCCCACTATACAGTCATGACATGCAAAGTATGTTTTCAATTACAGTCACTATGATTCCTGGAAAATGGTTAGAGCACGAGCTATCTATTACAAGTAAAGATATAAGGTAAATCATTAATCTAAATCCCATTCTTCTTTGGCTAATGCTCTGGACTCTTTCCCAAGGATTACATAGATTGACCAGCAAAAATCTTACTTCTTCAAAGCATAAATTATACCATAAATATTCTATTTTTTTTTATAGAAAGGTTCTACCTATTTCTCGTCGTAGGTTTATCCAATCCTCTTACTAGTGCATATTTTTTCACTCTGAATTGCATGAGGACTCTCTTCCAATACGCTTCTCCTTCTCTCCCATGCATCCCCACACAAAAATGAACTTTTCAAAGACTTTTTTATTCACCTACCATTCCCTTATGCCTTCTGCAAATATTTCCACTACCAAAAATAATTACTCTATTAGAACGGTACGGTCCAAAACTTTCATTGGTAATCGAGATCGTTAGTTGGATTCTTATTAACACGAAGGTGGAGATAAAACTTCACAAATTCTAATGATTGCTTGCTCTATAAACGAGGTCAAAATATAGCTAAAAAAAACTTATGTTTTCAACTAAATACTTGATGTCAAAACATTGTGAATGAATTAATTACAATAACATTTATGCAAAGTTCAAACCTTTAAAAAGCTATAAACAAGAAATTCATATTAAACATTAATGCCTTCATTTCTTCTAGAAAATAATTCCTTTCTAGATCCTACTCTAGAAATGTTGTTCATAAACTTATGCTTCCTTCTTCCTAGAGGATCATCAATCAAACAAACATTTCCACAACTTCCATAATTGCAACCACAAGCAAGTTACTTTAAAAATAAGCAATATTTAGCCAAATATCAATATGATTAGTTTTTATTTTTATGCAAATCATGTTATGCATCTTCATGAGAGAAGCACTCATTCATGTTGCTTCCGAATACTTTGTCAAATAACCCATCACATGATTTCCCTTGGACATTCTCTTTCTTGGTGACCCATTTTTTTGCCAACCAATGTAACTCATTCTTGCAAAAGTAAAGTTCCATTAGCAGCATATTATTCTTTCATAAAATTTAGACTTAACAGAAAATTTCACATGAAATGGTCAATCATTTCACTTTCACCAAAATGCATGTTTAGCAAGATAAAATAGTAAATAGTCCACCATCAAAACAAAAGAAACGATAGCATAACATAAAACTATCCAAATAAAAATCTTGTCAAGGGAGGGTCATGACAAAAGCAAGGCTAGTTGCAAAAGGGTATTTACAAAATTAAGAGTTTATTATCATGAAATTTATTCACTTGTAGCAAGGCTTGACATAGTAAAAATGATTCTAACATTAGCAGCTCAAAAAATGGAAAGTCTATCAAATGGATGTTAAGTATTTTATCTAAATAGAGTTTTGGAAGAAGAGGTCTACCTAGATCAACCACTGGGTAATGAATTGGAAGGACAAGAAGGAAAGGTGTACAAATTGAAGAAATTTTTGTATGGACTCAAATAAGCATCCATGTCCTAGTATAGATGCATTGACTCTTACCTTTAGAAAAATAGATTTCTTAAGTGCTCTTGTGAGCACACTCTTTATAATAAAATAAATGAACAAAGAGAAATCATAATAATATATTTGTGTATGGATAATTTAATTTATATTAGTAGCAATACTACGTTGTTTGATGAATTTGAAAAAGCAATAAAGAGTGAATTTAAAATGATAGGTTCAGAATTAATGAATTGTTTTATTAGAATTGAAGTCTCTCAATTGGAAAATGGAATTTTTATTTCACAAAGTAAATATACAAAATATGTTTTAAAGAGATCTATAATGGAGAATACCAAACCAGCCTATACACCAATTGTAATAGGTTAATATTTAAATAAGCATGACTCCAACATCAATATAGATTCAACATTTTATTAGAGTTTAATTGGAAGCCTCATGTACTTAACATCCACTAGAATAGATATAATGTATATAATTAGTTTGATTTCAAGATTTATGGAGACACCTAAGAATACTCACTTGTAAGCAAAAAAAAGAATTCTAAGGTATGTGACTGGAACTAAAGATCATGGGATATTCTATGCAACCCCAAACAACCATGAACTTTTTGGGTATACATATAGTGATTTAGAAATATTGATGATGAGAAAGATACTTTTGGGTACATATTTCATCTTGGATTTGGTACAGTCTCATGGTATTCTAAAAAACAATCAATTATTGTCCTTTTAACTATTGAAGTTGAGATTATTATTTCCACGTTAGCTACATATTAAGTGATATGGCTTGGAAGGATTTTAGATTAAATAAACCAAGTACAAGAATCTGCAACTAAGATATTTTGTATTATAGACAATCAACATAGGGATGCATTCCCTATAGAAAAATCATGAAGGACTTCACAACCTTTAAAGCTTGTGCACTCATACATTTGTGGGCCCATGCAAACAAGCTCATTTTAAAATTATGAATATATTTTATAACGTTTATAGATGAATTCTGTCGAAAGACATGGGTGTTTTTCTTGAAGCAAAAATCAAATGCATTTAGAATATTTCAACAATTCAAATCATTAGTTGAGCAATAAAGTAGATATATTTAGAATATACATTTCAAATTAATATCATGATTTTTGTGAGTCAAATGAAATCAAAATATAATTTATAGCTAGATATATACCACAACAAAATGGTGTTGTAGAAAGGAAGAACATAACTATAATAGAGATTACCAAGAGTATTCTAATAACAAAAGTATTACTAAATGTTTTTTGGGCAGATGTTATTGCATATGTAGTCTACTTGCTAAATATATATCCTACACAAAGTGTTAAGGATATAATCCCTCAAGAAGCATGGAGTAACAAAAAACCAATTGTTGCACATTTAAGAGTTTTTGGTTTTATAGCTTATGTACACAATCCAAAAGAAAAGAGAAGAAAATTGGATGATAAAGGAAAGAAATTCATCTTTGTTGTATACCTTGAACAATCAAAAGCTTATAAACTATATAATAATATTACAAAGAAAGTAATTTAAGCAAATATGTAAAATTTTATTGAGGGTGAAACTTGAAATCGAATAACAAAGCAGGTCAGCAAGGGACAACAAGCATTGAAATTAAAGATTTAAATAGAGAAAATAGAATTCAGCCCTTGGTTTCAAGTAGTATTACCAATGTAGGCAACAATATTTTATCATCAAATTCACCACCAAGCCTAATAAAAAGATCCATTTCCATCATGCAAACACCATAAAATACATAGAGCCTACCAAAAATATATGAGGTAACAAGAAATAAAAATAAAGATGAATATTTTGTTGATGTTGCTTTATTTTATGAATGAGATCTTATCTCTTTTGAAGATGTAATTTAAATAATAAATGGGTAAAATCCATGGATGAAATAAGTGATGCTATAGTGAAAAATTAGACATGGGAATTAATGGATCTTCTACGAGGAAAGAAAACCATAGGTGTGAAATGGGTATATAAAACAATTTTTTTATACCAATGGTGGCGTTGAAAGATATAAAGCAAGGCTAGTTGCAAAAGGGTATTCACAAAATTACGAGTTGATTATCGTGAAATTTATTCACCTATAGCAAGGCTTGACACATTAAGAATGATTCTAGCTTTGGTAGCTCAAAAAAATGGAAAGTCTATCAAATGGATGTTAATTATTTTATCTAAATAGAGTGTTGGAAGAAGAGGTCTACCTAGATCAACCACTAGGTTATGAACTGGAAGGACAAGAAGGAAAGGTGTACAAATTGAATAAAGCTTAGTATGGACTCAAATAAGCATCCATGACCTAGTATAAACACATTGACTCTTACCTTTAGAAAATTTGTTTTTTTAAGTGCTCATGCAAGCATGCTCTTTATATTAAAACAAATGAACAAAGAGAAATCATAATAATCTATTTGTGTATAGATAATTTATTTTATATTGGTAACAATAATATGGTGTTTCATGAATTTAAAAAAGCAATGAAGAGTGAATTTAAAATGATAAGTTTAGACTTAATGAAATATTTTCTTGGAATTGAAGTCTCTCAATCGGGAAATATATATTTTATTTCACAAAGTAAATATGCAAAAGATGTTCTCAAGAGATTTAGAATGGAGAATAGCAAACCAACCTAACACCAATTGCAATAGGTCAAAAT
Organism: Wollemia nobilis; assembly: GCA_028583015.1. Taxonomy (NCBI): domain Eukaryota; kingdom Viridiplantae; phylum Streptophyta; class Pinopsida; order Araucariales; family Araucariaceae; genus Wollemia; species Wollemia nobilis. Next base: position 5,586,720 of record JAQPPZ010000380.1, on the reverse strand, counting down.
TTAAATACGTCAATGTAAATTCAACATTTTATTAGACTTTAATTGGAAGCTTCATGTACTTAACAACCACTAGACTAGATATAATGTATGCAATTAGTTCGATTTCAAGATTTATGGAGACATCTAAGAATACTCACTTGCAAGCAAATTTTTTTTTCTAAGGTATGTGAATGGAACTAAAGATCATGGGATCTTCTGCGCAACACCAAACAAACTTGAATTTATTGAGCATACATATAGTGATTGGGTTAGAAACATTGATGATAAGAAAGATACTTTTGTGTATATCTTTCATCTTGGATTTGGTGGAGTCTCATGGTCTTCTAAAAAATAACCAATTGTTGTACTTTTAACTACTGAAGTTGAGAATGTTGTTTACATATTAACTACATGTCAAGTGATATGGCTTGGAAGGATTTTGGATGAAATAAAGCGATTACAAAAATATGTAACTAAAATATTGTGTGATAATAATTTAGCTATAACATTATCCAAAGATGTAGTAAAGTAAATAATTAATCTTAGATTTTACTTTATCCGGAAGTTGATCAAAAATAAAAAAATCAATTTTAATTTTACAAATCAAAGGAACAAGTTACAAACGTATTTACAAAAACCTAAAAAAACAGAAATTTTTTTAAATATCAAAATTTTGGAAAATTTGATTTAAAGGAGGGTATTGGAAATAACCCAGATTTCACCTTTAACACTATCTTTTTGTATCTGCTAGCATGTTCTACCATGCAGGAATTAATTTCTCTTACACTAGGCATACTAATACTTGATAGCTTTAGCTGCTTAAAAAATAGTTAGGAACTGATCAGAAATTCATTGTAAAGCCTGACAAGTCAAATAGACGTTTAGTCATGTCCTATTTTGTGTTGTCCTATAGATTAGCCCCTCTGTTTTGAAATAAAAATAAGGGGGCCAAATACGTCAATGAAGGGACAAGGAGAAAATTTTTAATGTTGTTCTTAAATTTTAATATAAATTACATTCGCCTCCGTTTGTTCGTTTCTTGTGTGTTTGTTTATAAGTGCAGTAGAAGCAACTCTGTTTTATTTTGTGCCTTTTTCACTGCAAAAATGGGATTTTAGCGTAAGGTCAGTGACACAACATTCACCTTATCTATTAGGTTAAATAAGAGTATAAGCTAGCAAGACGAAGAAATGTTATATTTTGGATTAGCGGCTTAACCTGTATGTGTTTTAAGCTAACAGGTCTATTTACCTCAATGTTGGTAAAAACGTGTTAAGGGTAAATTCTTGTACAATAAGATGAAAATGAAACTGAAAGGAAAAAACTCACAAAATATTAAATTTAAATAAAAATAAATTAATTAAATTAATTCCGCTCTAATGGAAACATCGAATACGCGGTTTCGCCTTTTACCCTGCCAGACTTCGCAATATAAAGTGTAAAATAATAGTGATAAGACAACTGCCTTTTCTTTTTGAACAACTGTGACCAGGGTTAAATCACATTGCTTAGGTGGTAGTGTCAAATCATGGAGCTACCACTATAATCCCTACCTTAGGGCATAGTGTCAAATCATGGAGCCACCACTGTAATCCCTACCTTGCCTTGGTAAACACGCTCACACAGTGAGGGAAACCTGGTGACTCGGAGTTGGTAAAGCCTCATTAAGCTGGTGCACACTCAGCCAATTCTAGTCAGACTACTACCTTTGCCCTAAAGTGGGCATGCCTGCGAAGTTTGAACCTAGGTCTCCTCTTGATAAATGCCCAACTGGTCTTACAAGATACTTGATGCCCACTAAGTTTGAACCCTACATTTCAAGAGTGCCCAACGTCTTACTCACGGGGTACTTGTATACGCGTTTCCACCACCCCTCCAGATATAATGGCAGTCTGTAAAACTTGCACAGGCACCTGATTCCAAATGTCGTTCGTTACATTTTCTTGCGTGCTTAGAGTTCTCATTGATGATGGTATGGAAGGCGACCAAACGCGATCAAACAAATCCTTCGGGTACCTACAAAGTTTGAATTTTGAATTATATTAAAATTCGGAGCTAAATATGAGAATATTAAGAAGTAAGAAGATGAAATTAGCTATGGGATAGAAGATAATCGATAAGTTCCGTTAATTAACTGATGGTAGCTAAAAGATAATTTCAGCTTTACTTTGGGAAGATGGCCACAAAGAACAAACATTCAGCAAACTGAACGCAAACTTATGGTTGTATTGGGCCATAGCTAAGCTAACTGTATAAATTGGTCGGAGATGCCAAAATTGAGACGAGTAATCTTATTTAAAGCATCGACGTCGAGTTGAGTCGAATTATACATAGCCGGTGACGGAAATTGAAAAATTACAAGATCAAAGACAGCCTCGTTAGAGGCAATACAGAGGCAGAAACCAAAAACATGGTTTTATTGAATCACAGAGAAGCTCATACAAATTTGAAACAGATTCAACACAAAGCTCTGCTGAGCACACAAACGCGGACATTGCCGCCTCCTGCGGAAGACATTGCCGCTCGAAACGCTCTGCTATTGCGGTGTGCAGGCGTGGAACTCTACGCCCGGAATGCCTAAAACAGAGGCATACATACATTTATAGGCGGTCCAAGAACCCAAACCCTAAACCAACATTTACAAAACCATGGGCGTTAGCGGTATCCGGGTTTAACCAGCTGCTCAACGCAGTACCTCTGCATTGATGGCGGTAGTTGGGATTAATTTCCAACACACCTCCTTAATCACAACTACTGGAAGGATGTTCTCTCTACTTCCTCGCTGGCGCAGGTTCAATCCTCGACGGGAAATCATACCCTGCCTGCTGCTGGTCCTGTCTCCAAGCTCTGATACCAATTTGAAGAATTTAAATTTTTTTAAACTGACGCCGAAGTCCGAACGCCGCAGCGCAGACAGCGCAGAGCGCAAGTCGGGGGCCCGACGGACTTTGCCCAAACTAGGGCGCAGTACGAACGTCGGCCGTGCCGACGGATTTCGCCCAAAATTGGGCGAAGTTCGAACTTCGGCCGCGCCGACGGACTTCGCCCGAAATTGGGCGAAGTGCGCACTTCGACTGCGCAGCCGGACTTCGCCCAAACTTGGGCAAAGTTCGCACTTCGGGGCCGCAGCCGGACTTCGCCCGAAACTGGGCGAAGTTCGCACTTCGCGGCTGCGACAGACTTCGCCCGAAATTGGGCGAAGTTCGAACTTCGGGCAGCCAACGAACTGCGCTGGGCGAAGTGGGGACTGAGGCCAACTTCGGACTACTCTCGCGCACTCGAGCTGCTCCAGTCTTAGCCACGAACTTCGGAAGCAAACTTGGAAAGCCGCTTCAGACTTGTTCTTCTTCCGCGGCTACCGCTGGGTTTGCCTGGCTTGGCAACACCCGTATGAGAGGAGAGAATAACCGGAACAGAGAACAACAAACTGCAAACCCTAAAGGTGCCTAAAACAAACAACAAACTTTATTTATATTAAACGGGGGTTACAGAGTTCCTCAACCGAGGAAATTACAACATCTGCAGGCTGCGCTGCAAGATAAACTAAAACAGACAAAATGTCGAGTTGGCTGCTCAGACATTAATCAGCTGAGTCAAACTGCTCACTGAGATACTTTTCTTTGCCTCTGCTCCTCTTGCACTGCTCTTCCTCCTCTCTTCTTTTTTTTTAATTTGAAATACCCGAGACGCCTTATATAGCCGCGAGAAGAGGAGGATTGGGGTTTGTCCTCTGACAGGTTCTGACAGGCCCTCAACTAGGGTTTTTGACCAATCGTCGCACTAGCGTCACATCTGTCAGAGGGTAGGTGCGGCATCATGTCAGCCCTTTGCCGGGATCCCGGATCGCGGCAGCGCAGTCCGACTTCGCCCATGTCTGGAGCGCAATCCGGTTTCGCCCAAGGTTCGGAGCGCAGTTGGGCACATGCGTGAAATCTGGGTTAATTTTTCTAACACCCTCCTTTAAGCCTGATTTCACGAGCGCTTTGACTCCAAGCTGCTCTCGCAATCTGCTGAAGTCTTCCTCCTTCAAAGGCTTCTTGAAGATGTCAGCCAACTGCTCCTTGGACCTGCAAAACTGTAGTTGTACTTCGCCAAATTTCACCAGCTCTCTAATGAAATGATACCGGATGTCTATGTGCTTTGTCCGACCATGGAACACAGGATCCTTTGAGAGTGCAATGGTCGAATTGTTATCACAGAAAATTGTTGTCGTGCCATCCGGAGGAAAGTTCAGTTCACTCAGAACTCTTCACAGCCAAACTGCCTGGCATGCGGCTGACGTGGCGGCGACATATTCTGCTTCGGCCGTGGACAACGCAACGATGGGTTGTTTCTTGGACGCCCATGATATCGCCTCCGATCCGAGATGGAAAGCATACCCGAAGGTGCTCTTTCGATCGTCGATACTGCCAGCCCAGTCACTGTCCATGAAGCCCACTAGCTCCAACTGGTCTTGTCTGGCATAAAATAGGCCATGGTTTCGTGTCCCGTTGACATAGCGCAAGATCCTCTTGCCTGCTTGCCAGTGCATGTCCTTCGGAGTCTCCATGAAACGGCTGATCAGACTAACTCCGAACATAAGATCTGGTCGAGTTGCAGTCAAATACATCAGACCGCCAACTAGCCTCTTGAACAGGGTTGGGTCGACATTCCTCCCCGTATCCAACTTGCTCGCCTTCAAACCCGTGGTCGCAGTGTGATGGCAGAGTTTACTGTCCTCCATCTTGAAGCGCTTCAGGACATCCTTCGCATACTTGCCCTGAGAAATGAAGATGCCATCTGCCAATTGGTCAACTTCAATGCCGAGAAAATACTTCATCAGCCCTAAGTCCGTCATCTCAAACTCGGACTTCATGGCTGTTCTAAACTGGTCGAACAGGACATTGCTGTTGCTAGTATAAATCAGATTGTCCACATACAGGCAGACGATAATGAGCTCACCTGCTGCATTTGTCTTCATGTACAGGGTGTGCTCATATGGGCATTTCTGAAACCCATTCTCCTGAAAATAGCTGTCAATCCGGCTGTACCAAGCTCGGGGCGCCTGCTTCAAACCATACAGGGCCTTCTTCAGCTTCAGGACTTTGCCCTCCTGGCCTTCAATTTCGTAACCCGGTGGCTGGTCTATGTAGACCTCTTCCTCCAACACTCCGTTGAGGAAGGCTGACTTGACATCCATCTGGTACATCTTCCAACCTTGTTGGGCTGCGAGTGCCAGGATCATCCCGACTGTGTCAAGTCGGGCTACAGTGCATATACCTCATGGTAATCGATGCCCGACTTCGCTTGTAACCCTTCGCCACCAATCTGGCTTTATGCTTGTCAACGTCTCCTTGGGCATTGAACTTTGTCTTATAAACCCACTTGTCCCCAGTGGTCTTCTTCTCTGCTGGAAGATCTGTCAGCTGCCATGTTTCATTTTTTTCAATGGCTGCTATCTCCTCATCCATCGCCTGCACCCACTTCTGATTCTGACTTGCATCTTCGAACTCTACTGGATCAACTTCAGTAAAGAATGCAAAGTCAGAGTGCTCTTCATCTATGTGGGTTCGGGTTGCCTCGTAAATGTCTTGCAAGCTCCGAGTCTTCGCAGGTGTCCTCAGGTTTTGAATTCTGCTTACAAGTGGAGGCGACCGTGATGGAGTGGCTGTGCTACTGCTGGAACCGCTGTTGCTGCTGGAAGTTGCTGGTGGCTGCACACTTCCTTCTTCCAAGTCAATAGACCGAACCTCGCGGCTTTAACTGGCCAGTCTCTGACTTCCTGTTCCAGGATTGATCTTCAAGAAATTTCACATCACGGCTGATGATGAGCTTCTTCGTCATAGGGTTGTACAACCTATATGCCTTCGCCGCTCACCGTACCCTATGAAAATGCATTTCTCCGCTCTATCATCCAACTTCGCCGCTTCTCTTCGGAACATGTGCATATGCAATGCACCCGAACACACGCAAGTGAGCCACACTTGGTTTCACTCCGCTCCAGTGCCTCCCGAGGGATTTTGTCCTTCACGCTTTTGGTGGGACATCCGTTCGACAAGTAGACCGCACATGTTACAACCTCTCGCCCAAAATTCATGCGATAATCCCTTTGCCTTCATCATGCTTCTTGCCATTTCCATGATGGTTCGGTTCTTCCTCTCAGCTACGCCATTCTGTTGTGGCGTGTATTTGGCAGTGAACTGCCTTCGAATTCCATGCTGCTTGCAATAGTTGTGGAATTCGTTGGAGATGTACTCTCCACCTCCATCAGTTCTGAGAGTCTTCACATAATAACCGCTCTGTTTCTCCACTAGAGCCTTGAACTCCTTGAATCTGGCAAATGCCTCTGACTTCAGCTTGATGGCATAAATCCAAGTCTTCCGACTGAAGTCATCTATGAATGTCAAGAAGTATTTGTTGCCGACAAACATGGTGGTCTGCATCGGACCGCAAATGTCTGAGTGCACCAGCTCCAATGGCCGTGATGCTCTCCAAGACTGTCCTATAGGGAATGCATCCCTATGCTGCTTGCCGACTAGGCAACCTTCACACACTTGGTTTGGTTGCTCTATCAGGGGTAGACCCTTCACCATTCGCATCTTGTGCAGTTGATTCAGGCCACTGAAGCTCAGGTGACCGAATCTGATATGCCACAGCCAGGTAGCATCTTTCTCAACTGCACTCAGAGACATCAAAGATTCATTCTGAATCTGCAGCGGAAACATTTTGTTTTTCGTCATGGACACTGTTGCGATTTGTCCATGCACTTTGTCTCTGGATGGAACAGACACCGTCTTTGAACAAGATAAGATGTGCCCCTTCTGCACAAGCTGTCCAACACTTAGCAGATTATGCTTCAACCCAGGCACATAAAAAACATCTTGAATTGTTTTTCTATCACCGTGTCGGGTGCGGATGAGGATCTTGCCTTTCCCCATCACAGGAACTTTGTTGTTGTTCCCCATCTTGACTTCGGACCGGACTGTTTCATCCAGTTGTGAGAACATCTCTTTGTTCCCAGTCATGTGGTTGCTGCAACCACTGTCAAGATACCAGATGTTTTTCTTGCTCTCCTCTTCAATATTGCAAGTCAATAGTACATTACCTCCTGCCGCATTTTCGGGTTCCTCCGTATAATGGGCTTGCTGCTGATTCTCGTTCGCCATCTTCTTCTTGCATTGTGAGGCATAATGGCCGAACTTACTACAGTAGTAGCATTGGACCTTTGACATGTCCTTCTTCTGCTGAGAGCTTCTTTGCTGATTTCTACCAGTGCCTCTTCCTCCTTGCTGATGAAAGTTGCAACTTGGCTCAGCGTCATGAGGGTTTGATCTCCCTCCTTGCTTGTTACTTCTCCCATGCCTACTTCTGCCTCTCCCTCCTTGAGAACTAGAAGCGCTGTGGTGGGAGTCTTGTCTGCCGCTATCTCGGACTGAGGCTTGAGCCCGAAATGCTTGCTCCAGAGAGGTCTGAGATGAACGGCTCAGCCTCTGTTCATGGGTCTGCAATGAACCCATGAGTTCGTCTGTCGAGAGGGTTGTCAGATCCCTCGACTCTTTGATTGCAATCACAACCGAGTCAAACTTCGTAGGCAAACTTCTGAGAATCTTCTCCACGATTCTCTGGCTCTGGACATTTTATCCGTTCAACTGCATCTGGTTGATAATGTCAGTCATCCGGGTGAAGAAGTCGCTCATCGACTCGGACTCGCTCATCTGCAGGTTCTCAAACTGTCTTCTAAGCATTTGCAGTTTCACCAACTTCCCTTTGTCGGTGCCCTGATACGAACTTGCTAGGGTTTCCCATGCCCGCTTGGCCTTGGTGGTCGATGCAATCCGCGGGAAGATGGTCTCCTCAACCGCTTGCATGATGTAGAAGAGGGCCTTCTGGTCCTTCTTCTTGTGCTCTTTCAACAAATCCTTGTCTGCTCGAGAGAGGGCGGCCGTCTGTCGCTGCATCTGCCGGTTCTGGGTAGCCGTTCTCGACTAACTCCCATAGCTCCTGAGATCCGAACAGGATCTTCATTTGGATGCTCTAGTAATCGTAGTTCTTGCCATTAAATCGTGGGATCTGCAACTGCATCGAGTTTCTCTCGGAAGCCATGCTTCTATCTCCGTGTCACGGCACTATCTGCTGTGATACCATGACGAAAATTGAAAAATTACAAGATCAAAGACAGCCTCGTTAGAGGCAATACGGACTTGACATGTACAGAGGCGGAAACCAAAAACATGATTTTATTGAATCACAGAGAAGCTCATACAAATTTGAAACAGATTCAACACAAAGCTCTGCTGAGCACACAAACGCGGACATTGTCGCCTCCTGCGGAAGACATTGCCGCCTCCTGCGGAAGACATTGCCGCCTCCTGCGGAATACTTCGCTTGAAAACGCCTGCACCGCTGCAGTGTGCAAGGAAACTGGGGCTGCTGCCCAGAATGCCTAAAACAGAGGCATACATACATTTATAGGCGGTCCAAGAACCCAAACCCTAAACCAACATTTACAAAACCATGGGCGTTAGCGGTATCCCGGGTTTAACCAGCTGCTGCAATGCAGTACCTCTGCATTGATGGCGGTAGTTGGGATTAATTTCCAACAGCCGGTGTCGATTGCAGGTGCCGCAGCTGAATGGTCGAAATGAAGACATAACTGTTGTTTTTTGTTTCTGCATTTCGGACGAGGCACAAACTGAGAGTCTCACTTTTGACGTCCAAGATGATCTCGTGTTGACGAACGTGTTCTTGTTGTAAGTTCGTTATGTCGACTTTCGTCCATTTGATCCCCCCTAAAAGTAAATCAAATTTTCCTGCGGGTGGGGGAAGGGAATTTCCATAGAAGAACGAAGCTCGTACCAGGTATCGTTGATCGCGCTTGACTGGGAGTAGGTAGCAATACTTACTTGCTTCCAGATCTGCAAAATAGGCCAAGGACTTGTATTGAAAGGGAAGTAGGCGGAGACAATGTGGAAACATTTTTGCTTCTGACGAAAGGGGAATCTGAGATCCGGTATAGATCAGAAGGAGGGTCATCTGATGAAGCACCACAATTATGTCAAAAATAACTAAATAAAAAACTAGAAACAGGATCTGAAGACAGCCTTGTTACAGGCAAACACGCGTAGGCAGGCAGACAGAGGGTAAACAACAAACAATATATTTATCAACTATGCAATACAAGGAGGTTCTGCGTTAAGGAGCAACAAGAACCGTCAAAAGATTACAAAAGGGGTTTTGCGCTAAGGAGCAGCAAGAACACCCGAAGCTCTGCTGAGCATAACTGATCTGCAGCAGCGACACTGCTGCAGAATAGAACCTGCTAAACTGCAGGGAAACTGAGGCGGCTGCCCAGATTACCCGAATGCATGCCCGAGGCATCTATTTATACTTGCAAGGGATCTGAGGCTGGCTTGGCGTGAATCTCAAGGCTAGCCTGGAGGCATACAGAGTTCACCTACTCCCTTAACTCGCCCATGCTTCCTCTGACAGACGACACATTCTAGCAGCGGAGGCGAGTACAGAATTTGGTTTAAATAATATTTTCAACAGCCTCCCTTAAACCAAATTCTTCCAAAAAAAAAGAGTTTCGACGAATCTCTCTCCCTCCTTCGCACCATGCAGTCCGAAGTTCAGATTTCGCCCCCGAGGTCGGACTTCGCCCCGAAGTCGGACTTCGCCAAATTTTCTTTTTCTCCCGAAGTTCGCACACCACTTCGGCGCCGCACTTCGGAAAACACCCTTTGCTCCCGACGTTCGCATCCCGGCAAACCTCCGCTGTCGCACTTCGGCAAAGCTCGTCCTTCGCTCTGCACCGTCCGAAGTCCGCACTGCGCCCTCCAAAGTCGGACTTCGGCAAATCACCCGGCGCCTTTTGCATATCGCTCCGCCGCCTGACGTGTACCAACCAAGGGACTACAACATCAACGTTCCTCCTTCCAATCCCAATGCCGTGGAGGGAAATGGCGTGCGAATACTCTCAACGTGAACAATTCGGAGATCCATCCATGGCATCTGCACGGCCACGATTTTTGGATTCTGGGCTACGGAGATGGCGTGTTCGACCCAAAGAAGGATCCGCAGAAATATAACTTGGTGAATCCTCCCCTTCGGAACACGGTGGCGTTGTTCCCATATGGATGGACTGCACTGAGGTTCAAGGCGGACAATCCAGGAGTATGGGCGTTCCACTGCCATGCGCGTGCGCAATCGAGTTGCGCTCCCAAGCTTCGTTCGACCGGGCAGCGCTTCTGTACTTCTCTTGGAAAGCCATACTCTTTTGGTCTAAACAGTCGGAAGCCCCTTGTTCGAATCTCTACCAATGAACCACACCCGGCCTAGTGCTGCGGCTCTCAATCCTCTCCGCCTGCGGCTGCGTCTCCTTGCTCTGATACCATGTCCGAAATAACTGAATATAAAACTAGAAACAGGATCTGAAGACAACCTTGTTACAGGCAAACACGCGTAGGCAGATAGAGGGTAAACAACAAACAATATATTTATCAATTGTGCAATACAAGGAGGTTCTGCGCTAAGGAGCAGCAAGAACCGTCGAAGGATTACAAAGGGGTTCTGCGCTAAGGAGCAGCAAGAACCACCGAAGCTCTGTTGAGCATACTTGATCTGCAGCGATACAGAATAGAACCTGCTAAACTACAGGGAAACTGGGGCGGCTGCCCAGATTACCCGAATGCGTGCCCGAGGCATCCATTTATACTTGCAGTACTTGCAGGGGATCTGAGGCTGGCTTGGCACGAATCTCGAGGCTAGCCTAGAGGCATACGGAGTTCACCTACTCCTTTAACTCGCCCATGCTTCCTCTGACAGACGGGACATTCCAACGGCGGAGGCCTCTGCCAAACGGGACATTCCAGCGGCGGAGGCGAGTACAAAATTTGGTTTAAATAATATTTCCAACAAATTAATGTTCAAGATAAGTCTAGAGCTAGCAAAGGGTTGGTCTCGATAAACTTGAATATTTTCAAGATATCCATCCCTCTTTCTAAAACAACAAATTCTACAATTAGCAAAACCAGTCCTTAGTGTAACGGATTTTAGGCCCCTCCCATTTTTGACGTCTAACATTGATTTCTTCAATAACGTCTAACATTGATTTCTTCAATGACTGGAACAAGAATACAAGGACATTCATTCTTATCTCTTGAGAAACATTACATAGAAGCTTTTGATTATTTCACACATGAAGTAGTCCATAATAATTAAGATTATGTGGTCCCACGAAGGGAGGCTGAAGCCCTAAACCATTTTACTTTGTATTTTGTTTATAACTGTTATTTTGATTAATATTTAAAAAAAATAAAATTGATGGAAAAATAAATAAATTATATAATTAAAAAAATTGATGTTATAACTGTTATTTTGATTAATATTTCGAAAGAACAACAACGATGAAAAAATAAATAAATTATATAATTTTTTAAATTTTTTTATGTTAATGAATTTATAAAAGTTTTTGTAAGAATGTGTGATATATTTAAATTAAAAATTAATCATTTGAATATTAAAATTTACCTTAAATCCTATATATAGTTTTTAATTTGTTTTTTTGGTTGTATTATAAAAGAAATTTAAAACATTTAATGTTGGATTATTGTTAATTTTAGTATGATTTTTACATTAAATTAATTTTTAAAATAAAATATTTTATAATAAAATAAGCAATTGACTTAATTAAAATAATAACATTATTATTATAAGCATATCCTCCTCTTTAAAATTTCATGTGAATATCCCCGTGAGTGTGGTCTACCGGTAAGGATGCCACTTGCATTATCGGTGATGTGACCCGGGTTCAATCCCCATGGTGGATGTGTATAAGAAGTATTTACTCAAAAAAATATTTTTTTTCATATGAATCATCTCCTCATCATAGAGATGACTTTTTGCCTGAAAGAGGACCATCAAAATCGTTCAATTGTAGTTGAACCTTTCGTACTAGTAATATGTTAAATCTATATGGGATACATCATTTTTGTAGGGATATGAGTATTGGTTTCCATCATTGCTATATATTTCAAATAATATAACCTTAAAATATGAAGTTTTTTTTTGTTTGGGTAGTGTGAGAGATCTCAATGACCGATGTTGATGCTTAGGGCTGAACATTTCCATCCTAGCCATGACCCCTCATAAGACCAAGAGCGAAACTTATCAATAGGGTATTAACACACAACCATACACACACCCACTCCCTCTTACTAGTAGTATGTTAAATCTATATGTGATACATCGTTTTTGTAGGTATATGAGTATTGGTTTTTATCGTTGCTATATATTTCAAATAATATAACCTTAAAATATGAAGTTCTTTTTTGTTCGGGTGATGTGAGAGACCTCAACGACCGATTTTTAGGGCTGAACATTCCCATTCTTGCCATGACCCCTCATAAGACCAAGATTTAAACTTATCAATAGGGTATTAACAACCATACACACACCCACCCCCTCGCACACATGCATCCATAGTTTGAACTTTGGACCTTTCAAAGAAAAGCCAAAGCTTGGACCGATGCGCTGTCCCCTAGGATTAACCTTAAAATATGAAGTTGTTGGATTAAAATATGATAAAAATCATTAGTATAAAAGATAAATTGACATTAAAATATTTCTAGTTAACAAAATGATATGAGATGACATTTTGCATTGCAATAAAATTTTGAACATAACACCACCTTACTATTAGATTACTTGTATCAATTATTAAAGTGAACTTGTATCTATTAGTTGTTTTTTTAGGCAGTTCTTTGTTTGGTTTTCTTGTGAACTTTTGTAAGTTATTTTGATAACTCTGCTAGCAGTTTAGCACACAGTTAGTGTGTTGGTTGTGTGCTCGGGTTGTACTAATTCCACCCAATTTTTTTGTATGATTAAACCATTTTAATATAATATATTTTTCATCCAAAAATGATTAAAATGAGATTTCATAATCTTATTTTGACATTAGCAAAACATATTTCAAATTGATCATCCCATTCAGAATAGAGTAAGTTATGCTTCCTAACTCTTAACATAAATTAAGAGTAAATATATCCATATATAAACACTACGAGAAATATGGATAACACATGGTTATGCATACGATGTGGTTTATCTATAAGAGCAAATAATTTATTACTTAAGAATATTTTATGTGTAATATTACTTTTTACATATTTACATGCATGTCAACTATTAAAAAGGCAAAATCCATCTAACCACTAAAACAAATTCTAAATGATATTTTTTATGATTTCCTTGCTTTTGAAAATTTGAAATTTTATAGTAAATTATATTTAAATTTTTGAATATATATATTGTATGCCATAGAGAAAGTTATGCACACTTTATTATGAATTAATCCATGGTACTGATATGATGTTAGATTTTGTAAGGTTCGTAGTATACACATGATTCTTGCATGAATAAAAGGACAACATCATCCATAAATAAAATAATATAAATTGTAACTTATCTATAATCATTTTATACTTATATAATATTTTTTGGTATATATACTAGTTATACATATTCGCATGATGTGGTCTACCGACAAGGACTTGCATTATCGGTGATGTGACCTCGGTTCAATCCCCACGATGGATATGTATATGTATAAGAAGTATTTAATCAATAAAAAAAATACTAACTCAAAAGCTACAAAATAAGGTTTAAGGACACCCAAAAAATTCTAATTTGATTTTAAAAAAGTGAAATCAATGGTTGGGGCTTTGGCTCTTCTTCGGGAGGTCCAAGGTTCAAACTATGACATGGACGAGTGTGTGAGGGGGTGTGTGTGTGATGGATTTGTGTTAAATTCTTTATTGATAAGTATATCTCTCGGCTTTATGAGGGGTCATGGTTCAGCCCTATGCATCGGTCAAAGAGGTTTCTCACAATAACCAAATAATAATAAAAAAAACTTCAAAATCCACATGTTCTCATTGCTAGAAAATTCTAGAATAAACTAAGTAATATCTAATTAGAGTAGATATAAATTTTGATAAACCTAATTTTTGGATATTTTTATTATACAATAAATCGAAGTAAATCGTTGGTTTTAATGACATTGTTATATATATATATTTATATATTCAAGTCCTACAACCAAGTTACTAGCACATATTTTTATACACTTGAGACATCCCATGACGAGCACCATATATCTAAATATTTTGTAAGAGAGACAATAATAAAGTTCTAAAGTTAATCTTAATTTTGAGATTTATTTTTAAATATTTTAATATTCCTTCCAAGCCATAAATTATAATAAATAATGATAGGATCAATTCTCCACAAAATACATAATGCTTTAGATTTGAAATAATTAATCCAACATTTGATCAACTCTTTCAATGTTGATGGAGCTACCCAATATGTTCTCATACTTGAAAAATTATACCAAGTGATACAAGCAAAAAATGGTTTGATATTCTTAAATCCCTATTACAAAAGGTACATTTGAAAGGTCCCTGATATCCTCTTCTTGGTAGACTCTGTATAAGAATCTTACTTTGGACTGCTAAACTAAGGAATGTTGAGATGTACCTAGGTCAATGATTTTCATTTTGAATTAAATATATGAGGATAAAGATTCAACTAAGCATCAAACCAAAAATTTATATAGCCCACCTCATTGACTAACCATTTAATATATTTATTTATCAATTGTAAACCATGTGATATAAAATTCTATGTTGACAATCCTTTGGTTCCATGACCTTTGAATAATTTTCAACCAGGTTTTATAGGTAATGCCAAACTCATAAGTTTACAATTTTTCAATCCCACCCCTTATATATTCTTTTCTTTGTAAACCATATCCCACTTACAAAGAGGAAACCTAATTTTTTCCTCACATCCTTTCCAAATGAATTCTCTTTTAATTTTATCATTTTTTGATGTTATACCTATTGGAAATATTAAAGCTGACATCATATAAATAGGAATTGATTACAATATTGTCTTTATGAGTTGTAGCCTTCTTGCCATGGTTAAGAACTATCATGACCCTTCCAAAACATGTTTCTTAATATTCTATTTGTATATAATGTTCACTCCTCTTAAATCATTATGTTTTATCACTCTTGGATATGGTACTATCATGGTCTTTATTTGTAGGTATAGGTCCTTGAAGAATGAAATAGGAAATGATGGTGGTGTAAATTTTCATCGCGATGAGGTATAAGGGTGAAATAACCCTAGCAACGAAATACTCACCAATGATTCAAGAGTACATGGAAGCCCTCTCAGATGTATTCATATAGGTGCATTATATATGAATGTTTTATTAAAATGAATGAGTGCTTTCTTATGAAAATCTTCCAATGACAAAGAAAGTGCCAAAAGCATGAGAGCTATTCTCATCTAGCAAATAATATTTTTGCTAACATTAGATTATTAATAAAGAAATTATTAATAATAAAATGAATTATATAAATATATATACATTTTGGAATTACACAGAGAAAGCTTATGTTTGAAAAATTAAAACCTTAAAATGTTCCACCTGGTCGAGGAAAAGGAATGCTGAGATCGCCATTTATATGCTTTTACACTTGCCCAACGAAGCTCTCCTTAATCTTCATTTCAAATATCCAATCACCTTTTTAAAGGGAAAGGGAGGATAAGATAGGGTAACCGGTGGGTGAAAGTGAAGAAGGGAAAAGAACTCAGCAACGAAATTCTGTCTGCAAAATCGTTTCAGGTTCTTACTTACATTCTCTCAGGGTATTTGATTATGTCTGTAAAAGATTGAGTAAATTTTTTTCTATGTACTCTTTATACTTAAAGAAGTGTTCATATATGTTTGATGTTATTGAAAATAGAAAAACCTGTATCTAATAGATTATTGCTTTGCTTAAGAATTCAAAAAGGAAGGTAATATCCACTGCAACTCTTTTAAACATTAAGCCCTACCTTGCCTAAATTTATATCAGTGTTGGATTAGTTATTGTATTTCTTATTTTCTACAATAGTGTCAGATTGGTTATTGCATTTCTTATTTTCTATTGCAAGGAAGCAATAGAGGGTACAACGAACCTATCTGTGTAAATACCTTCAGGTAAGCTGGAGTTGAGCTTATCGAGAATTGGAATTATTCCTCAGCCTTGCACAGTGTAACAACATGTGTTTATACTAGCGTGTTACCTTCTAACTGTTGCAAAAATTGTGTAAGCTTATTTTTAGCACTATTCAACAATGTCTGAACCAGTATATGAGCCTCGAGAATATTGGAATAATCTGTTAATTACTTTATCCTCTCTTTTATTTAGTGGAGAAATAATTCATGATTTAATTCATTGCTATTTATTCTTTCTATCTACTCCCTATATGAGCTAATATCGTTAATTGGAGGGCTACATCATCATCACTTTTACCTAGAAGAAAGTAATAAGTTTAATAATTCTTTAAATGGTTTAGAATTAAGTCCATCCGAACTCGCCATTTAAAGTTAATGTGTCACCATTGTTTTTCCAGTATGTTTATATAGCTAATATCTAGAATTTAGATGGGAGGTAATTGATTGTGTAAAATCTCTTCATTTGCATTCATTCGTAGTTAATAATGCATCTAACATTTAAAATATTGGATCCATTCTGATACCTAAGCAAGCCTCCGAGGTCGGTGCTATGGCGAGGAAAAAGAAAGAATTTCAATGTCGATCAACAAGAGCTCAACAGTTATTTTATTTAAAAAAAATGATGTATTCAGTCATATACAACCTGTATTTTGGAAAATATAGTTAAAACATTGAAAATGTTCCAACAAAACAGTGCAGTTAGAAAAAATAAAATCATATGTATTTGATTCATTCCCTTCATAAGGAAAAGTATGCCTGTATCAGTAGAAAATGTAAGCATGCATGCATATCAGTAGAAATATGCCTATAGGGAAAGTATGCCTATATTAGTAGAAATATTAATTTGAATTGTTGTCAGTTTGTTCTTACATAGAGTAGTTGTTATTATAATGTTGGCTGGGTTTATTATAAATGAATATTGATAATATAACATGTACGCATATCGTATCTTTTGAGGGTTCTTTAATAGATTAATAAACCGTTTCTTTATATAAAATATAAAGAAGATATTTAATTTCTTTGATAGCAATTTTGTTTATATTTCTAAACTATCTAAACCAATTATCTCTTTCTCTTAAAATATAAAGAAGGTATTTTATTTCTTTAGAAATTGTTAGACTTCAAAATAAAATTCTTTTAATTTTATAAAAGTTGTCTTTTACAATTTTCTAAATTCATAGAGGGTATTTTCTAAAATGTTATAGTAAGAAATAATTATAATTCTTTTAGATGGATATTTTTTCAAAAATATTTAGTCTTATTTTAATTATAGAAATTTTATAGATAAATCCCTCTATTGAAAATTTGGATATTTCTTTTAGTAATATTTAGCATATTTGTAATACTTTTATAAGAGGCATATAAGAGAGTTAATTTATAAATAATTTCCTCCACAAGAAGAAATGATCTTAGAATCATGCAACTTAGATGAGTTATATGACACCATACCTAATCCTTAAACTTATCTTTTGGTTGTATCAGCGAGAAGGATGATACCATGACCTTGTTACATGAATCATCGAGGAGGATGAACATAAAAAATCAAGTCACCCAATACCATTGAATTGCGTGTATATACATTCAAAAATGTTTTGAGAATGGTTGCTAAGGATGGGTGATATGGGACATCCATCTAGATCTTTGTATGAACAATACAATGATGGCCCCTTGAGAAATTTATGGGTAAGGAGAAATCTAGTAAGCATAAGGGCTAAATGGACCCATGATGGTTGGTATAGGATAACTCATTGTAATATTCATGACTTGACAAGGAAAAACCATGATCAATGCCAGGTGAATGGCATGACCTTAATTACCCATGGTGATAGATATTAATCTATGTATGTGGTCACCAATTAAGCACTATAGCATCTACGCTAAACACCCTTACATGTTATTTTGGTATTAGATAAATAAATCAAACTCAAGGATACCTTTTACAAGATTTGGACAATATCATCAAATTGGGGACCTTTCCAGTGGTCATAACCCAAAAGTGGTATGTGATGCTATGTACTGATTACTCAAGGGTGCAAAATTAAAGATTAAATACAAAAAAAATCTACCCTAGTTAATCTCTTTCCTTGAGTCAACACAGTAAGTTAGATGAAATCGTTACAACTAGTGTGTTAGATTAGGTTGTCACAAGAACTTACATTTTCAACCTACCAAAAAATATTCATTCAATCTAACATATTTCCAAATATCCTTTTTTCTTGTTTTTATGAGATAAAGGAATACATAAGTAGGTTTATGAATTTTTTTCAATTTTAAAATGTAAATATCCATAATAATTTGTTGTAACCATAGGGCAATGCTAATAAAAAATATTGGATTTTGTAATATTAATCAACTGTATTAGAGCATTCTCATAGCACGATAGCATTTATTTAAACTCCATGGATTCACTGTTAGAAGGATAACCCAAAAGAAATTCTCATCAATAAATTGGAGATGATATTCCAAGGGACCATTCATTGTAACCTAAATGCATTTGATATTTTTCTTCTATTTATTTCTTAGAGGAATATCTCCTTAATGCCTCTACAAAAATAATAAATAGACAAAAGGGATAGTGGGTCACCTTGGAAGAGTCTACAAGATGACTTAAAGCATCCAACAAGGAAGCTATTGGATAACTTCTGCTAAGAGATCACAAATTATATTTTGAATATGGAGCTTGCATCATTAGAGATGGTGCAAATATACTTATAGTAAATGTGAGTATGAAAAAAAAAATGTTTCCTTTAATGATTCAAAGTGAAATGTTGCTCTCCTTCGATGTTGTTGTAAAATATAATTCATGGTTGTGACACCTCAAATTTGATAATTTGAGTTTTTGTGGTCTAAATTTGTTGTATAAGAAGCAAAAAGTAAAAGGATTGTCGTTAATAGAACAACTAAATTAAGTTTATTAAGACTTTATTATAGTCAATTAGCATAAGGATGCATTTCTTATAGGAAAATCATGGAGGACTTTCCAACCTTCAGAGCTTGTGCAATCAGATATTTGTGGGCCCATGTAAACAAGCTCATTTGGAAACAATAAATATTTTATGACATTTATAGATAATTTTAGTTGAAAGATATGGGTGTTTTTATTGAAGCAAAAATTAAAAGAATTTATAATATTTCAACAATTCAAATTAGAAGAAAAATGGATATTATGTGAAGATACTAAGAATTGATGGAGGCGGTGAATACATTTCAAACGAATTTCATGATTTTTGTAAGGCAAATGGAATCAAAAAAATAATTTACAACTAGATATACACCACAACAAAATGGTGATGTAGAAAGGAAGAATAAAACCATAATGAAGATGACAAGGAGTATGCTAAGAGAAAAATCATTACTAAATATTTTTTGGGTAGACGTTATTGAATGTGCAGTCTACTTGCTAAATAGGTATCCTATAAACAGTGTTAAGAATGTAATCTCTCAAGAAGCATGAAGTAACAAAAAACCAAGTGTTGTACATTTAAGATTTTTTGATTGTATATCTTATGCACACATTTGAATTTGAAAAGAACAGAGAAGAAAATTGGATGATAGTGAAGAGAAATACATATTTTTTAGATATAGTGAACAATCAAAAGCTTATAAACTACATAAAATTATTACGAAGAAAGTAATTGTAAGCAAAGATGTAAATGTATTGAAGATGAAACTTGAAATTGGAATAACAAAGCAGATCAACAAGGGACAACAAGCATTAAAATATAATATTTAAATCAAGAAAACACAATTAAACCCTTGGTTTCGAGCAACAGTACCAATGTAGGTAGCAGTTCTTCTTTATCATCAAATTCACCACCAAGTGCAAGAACAAGGTCCATTTACATCATGTGAACATCATCAAAGACAAGGAGCCTACATGAAATATAAGAGGTAACAAGAAATGAAAATGAATATGAAGAGTTTGTTGATTTTTATTTATTTTCTAAATGTGATCCTATCTCTTTTGAAAATAGTAAATAGGTGAAAGCCATGGATGAATAAATTGATGCTATAAAGAAAAATAAAAAATGGGAAGGAACAAATTTTCTAGTGGGAAAGAAAACCATAGGTGTGAAATGGGGGTATAAAACAAAGTTTAATGCCCATGGTAATGTTAAAATATATAAAGAAAGGCTAGTTGCAAAAGGGTACTTATAAAAACTAGGAGTTGATTTTCATGATATTTATTCACCTATAGCAAGACTTGATATTGTAAGCATGATTTTAGCATTGGTAGATTAGAAAAAATAGAAAGTCTATCAAATGGATATCAAGTATAGTTTTCTAAATGGAGTGTTGGAAGAAGAGTTCTACATATATTAGTCACCAGGTTATGAATTGGAAGGAAAATAAGGAAAGATGTAAAAATTGAAGAAAGCTTTGTATGGACTCAAATAAGCACCTGGGGCCTAGTATAGTCACATTGACTCTTACCTTTAGAAAAATGGATTTCTCAAGTACTTATGCAAGCACACTCTTTATTTTAAAGTAAATAAAAAAGGATAAATCATAATAATATATTTGTATGTAGATTTAATTTATACTGGCAGTAGTAATACGTTGTTTGATAAATTAAGAAAAGCAATGAAGAGTGAATTTGAAATGATAGGTTTAAATTTTATGAAATATGTTCCTTGGAATTGAAGTCTTTCAATTAGAAAATGAAGTTTTCATTTCACAAAGTAAATATGCAAAATATATTTAAAATGGATTTAGAATGAAGAATAGCAAACCAACCTATACACTAGTTGCAACAGGTCAAAAATTAAGCATAACTACAACAACAATGTATATTCAACATTCTATAAGAGATCAGTTGGAAGCCTTATGTACTTGATAACCATTAGATCATATATAATATATATAGTTAGTCTGATTTCAAGATTTATGGAGACACCTAAGAATACTTACTCGTAAGCAGGAAAGAGAATTCTAAGGTATGCAAATGGAACTAAAGATCATGGGATATTTTATGCAATGTAAAACAAACTTGAACTTGTTGGGTATACAGATAATAATTGGAATAGAAACATTATTGATAGGAAAAGCACTTTTAGGTGCTTATTTCATCTTGGATTTGGTGCAGTACCATGGTCTTCTAAAAAACAACTTATTGTTGCACTTTCAACTGCTAAAGGAAAGCATGTTGTTGCCACATCAACTACATGTCAAGCAATATGACTTAGAAGGATTTTGGGTGAATTGAACCAAGTACAAGAATCTACAACTATGATATTTTGTGATAAAAATTCAGCGATAGTATCGTTCAAAGATCTAGTATTGCATGGAAGATGCAAACACATTGATATAAAATTTCACTTTATCAAGGAGTTGGTCAAAAATGAAGAAATCAAATTAAAAATTTTGTAAGTCAAACGAAAAACTTTTAGACATATTTACAAAAACCATAAAAAAGAAGACTTTGAAAGATTGAAGAAAATTTTGGGTATCACTTTAAGAAATCTAGTTTAAGTGAGGGTGTTGGAAATAATCCAAGTTTTACTTTTTAACACTATCTATTGTACCTAGCCTGCAATAATAAGATTAACATAGAAAATATGTAGAAGGTATGAGGAATCGAACTAGGGTTTCAGAGGCTAAGACATAGACCTAGAGAACATTTTAATGCAAAAAACACCATCAAAGAGGATCAATCTTGCTGGAGGGTATTTCAATAGTATGAATCACGACCAAGAATGGGAGGTATAGGTACTTTGGTACCAAATCCTCCAAAACAAGGAATCTCATACCGAGAGAAGCTATGTGGTATCCAAGATAGCTTCAATGACTGTCAAACACAAGCAAGGACAATCATAAACACCATGGAGAAGTGACAAAATGAGGATTCTCTATCAGAAAGGGTGAATGGATGTTTACCAAAAGCAAAGGAAATACCAATATTGGAAATAGCTGAGGACTAGATAGTTGAGGATATAGTTTATAAGATAAAACACAACTTGATAGGCAATTTCATGGGTTTTAGACCGTCTATGCACTTCCTTCACAAGTGGATAAGGAAAAAATGGCATCTGGAAGAAGAATATAAAATTATAACTCTCCTATATGGATATTTTTCTATAAAGTTCATATTAGTGGAAAACTGAAAAAAAGTATTTGAGGGAGGGTTGTATCATCACGGGAAATCGAGACTATTCCTACAACCATGGAAGATGGAATTTGACCCGAGGGTGGAACCAAATAATATACCAATATGGGTAAGATCATTTGCCCTTTCCCTTCAATTTTGTAAATAGGATACACTCAAGGCAATAGGCAACTTACTAGGTCGTTATCAAGGTAGATCAAGAGAAATAGTTTTAGCAAGATCAAAAATGTTTGCTAGGGTTTGTGTAGAAATAGACCTCAATAAACCTCTTCCAACATAGATAGACCTAAAAATAGGAGATTTTATCTGGTGCCAACAACTAGATTATGAGGCTATTCCATTCAAATGTCAGGTGTGCCACACTCATGGGTACTTGGCCATAATGTACCCAATAGTTAAGGATCATCAATTTGAACAAGAGGGGACAACAAAAAATATTAACATGGTAGGCCAATATCCTCAGTTGAAGGTAAATAAAAAGGAAAGGAAAGGTCCAAAAGACTCTAAGGGCTTCCAAAAAGTACTTAGAAGGCTAAAAAAAAGAAGAAAAAGCAGGAAGCACAAACAATAGATATGAGATATTCAAACAACTGGGAAGCTTGGAAACAAATGTGGATTTTCAAATGGAATAATTAGAGGAGGATACCTAGCAAGTCACACCTGTAGATTAGGAACAATACTCTAGTCTAGTGTCATGGAATAAGTGAGCAAAACCAGACACAACCTATCTCATGGAAGAGGAGATTCAACCCACGAGGGAGACCAAAGGAGGGGAAATAGAGCAAAGGATAGTTTTAAATTAGGAAATAGAGATGAAAGAAGGAAATAATAACAAATAAAACCATACTTTAGGGATTTATCAAGTGGAGAAGAAAAAAAAATGAACCAATCTGTAAGGAGGAAGTCAAACATGGAAAATATGAAGGAACAAGGAAGAGATTTGAGCCAGAATGGAAAGGTAAAATCGATGGCTGATTTTTTCTCTCCAAATTCTCAATGATATTAATTACTTGGAATGTGAGGGATTTAGGAATTCACCCCATATAAAATTTAGTCAAAAATATTATCATAGATATGAGTCCAGATATAGTTTTGTTACAGGAAACCAAAATGCAAGGAGAAGACTTACAAAAAAATAAATAGGAGCATATGACAAAAAGGAGAGATCCTTACTCAATATGCATAGGGGAAATCAAGTGGATTGACCACTATGTGGAATTACCAACTGTTCCTAGTGATAGGGGGGCCTCTACAAGAGGGGTGTTTATGGTTTGATTACAAAATAGGGAAAGTGGAAAAATCGGACTATAGTTAATTTTTATGGAGCATAGCCAGACAGAGAATAGAGGGATCAATAGGAAGCCATCCAAAATTTTAGATATAACTACCTAGAGGACTAATGGATTGTGGGAGGAGACTTCAATGCAAAGCTTAGAATAGAGGAACAACAAGGAGGTAGATCCATGTTGGAGGAAAAGGATAGGTTTTTCATCAATAACATGTCAAATAAATCTAATAGATATCCCAACTGTGGATAGCTCCATGACCTAGAAAATAGAAGAAAGAAAGTGGATATAGTCAAATCTTGTTTCGATCGTTTATTCATGGGAGAGAAACTATACCTGCATACCAAGCATTAATCGAGGGTCATGGATAGACTTTCTTCAGATCATTTTCCAATAAGCCTTACCATAGAAGAAGATAATCATAAAGTTGTAGGAAATTTTAAATTTGAGCTATGGTGGCTGAAATATGAGGAGTTGGGGGACCATATAAAGGAGTGGTGGGAGTTAGGGAAACCAAGATTTGGTACAACCCAATTCAAAATTCACAAGCAATTGAAATATGTTAGGACCCAACTAAAGGAGTGGAGTAAACACAAGAAGGAACTCACTAGAATCCAAAAGAATGAAATCAAGGATCAGAAGGAGAAGATTGCTCAAGAGATAACAAGCAATTATTACGGAATATCTGTTACAATGTGAGGCTGAAATTAATAGGAGAGGAATATTTGGAGGAACAAGAAGAGATATATTGGAGGCAAAGAGCCATATTTACATGGTTAAAGGAGTGAGATTAAAACACAATTTTCTTTCATAAGATAGAAGACAAAAAAATAGAATTACAGGTCTTACAGATATGATGGGTCAGGTAAAAACCAATGGAAGTGAAATGAAAACTATAGAAAATTAGTACTTCCATACTCTTTTTAGTAGCAATGAAAATTTGAATGCAATATGGTAGGAGAAGATACTAGAGGCAATTCCACAATTAGTCAAACCAAAACATAATAAATTATTAATGGAGGAAATTTCTCTAGAAGAAACATCGTAGATCATACAAAAAATGCAAACATAAAAGACCCTAAGACCAGATGGATTCCCCATTGAATTTTATCAAAACATTTGGGAAATTGTGGGCCATGCAGTGGGGGAGGCACTGGAGAAAATTGAAAAAAGAAAGCAAATTTTAAAAGCCTTAAATCATACTTTTATCACTTTAATTCCTAAGGACCCACCTAGTGAGATAATTGATAATTATAAGCCTATTTCACTCTGTAATGTAGTATACAAGAAATTAACAAAGCTTATAGCAGAAAGGTTAAAACCTTTTTTACCAAATCTAATTTCAAGTGAGCAAGGTGGTTTTGTTGAAGGCAGACAAATTCTAGATGGAATAGTAGTGGCACAGGAAGTGATACATATAATGTCCAAGAAAAATAACCCAGGTATGTTTATTAAATTAGATATTTCTAAAGCATATGATAGAGTAGACTGGTATTTTTTGCAAAGGATTTTAGAAAATATGGGCTTTGTAGAGGAGTGGAGAGATTGGGTAAAATCCTATACATAGACCACATAATTCTCAGTAATGGTAAATGGTAGTCCCTCTCCCATGTTCATAGCAGGAAGGAGGTTGAGGCAAGGGAACCCTCTTTCCCCTTACCTTTTTATCCTTTATACAAAGGGTCTAGGGATACTATTAAAAAGGGAGACAAGAGGGGAGGCTAAGGGGTTTAAAAATCAATTCTCAGATTTAGATAAATCACCTATGGTTTGTGGATGATACAACTCTTATTAGTAAAGCTAATCTCCTAGTAGCAAGAAACATAAAAGAAATTTTAGATGGGTATAATCAAGCTCTAAGGTACACTTTTAATGGAAAATTATCTCAAATAGTTTTTTTAATACAATGAAGAGGGAGAGATAAAATAATACAATTGTTCAACTTCATGGAAACTCCTTTACCCATACAGTAATTAGGTGTACCTCTATCTGCAAAGAAAACAAAAAGCAAGGAGTGGAAAGGGCTGATTGAAAAACTTCAAGCTAGGTTGAGAAACTGGACACACAAATGACTAAGTTTTGGAGGAAGGTTTACAATGATTAAAGTTGTGCTACAAGCTCTCCCAGTTTATAAATTTTCCATATTTAAGGCTCCAAAGAAAATTCTAAAAAAAATTGATAAACACACAAGAAAGTTTTTGTGGCCAGGTTCAAGGGAAGAACAAAACTTAGCATTAGTTGGGTGGGAGAAGATATGTCAACCAAAAAACAAGGATTATTGGGGATAAGATCAACATCATAAAGCAGTAAGGCACTAGCATGGAATTTATATTAGATATGCATTACAACTACTGGGGGCTTACGGAGCAGACTATTACAAGCTAAATATTACTTAGGATTGGCTAAGAAAGACATTGCAAGACACATAGTGGAAGGAGAGGGATCTATAGTATGGAGAAAAATGGAAGTAGGCTATGAGTTAATAAAGTCATACCTATATTAGCAGTTAGGAGATAGAAAGGAAGCCCTATTTTGGGAGGATTCATGGAATCAATCTCAAATAGTTATTCAAAAATTTCCAAATATGGAGAGTTGGAAAGCAAATCTCCAAAAGACAGTGTGGTGGAAAGCCTCTTCCTATATGAAATCACGGAATCAACATGTGCTAGAATTACTACAATAGAAACATCCTTGAGAATGTGTTAGGATCCTACTATAAATTAAACTCAAATAAACACACTCTCACACAATTGCTTGGAAATAAACTCACATAAACATCACATTAATATTCGGAACAAAATACACATTATAACAGAAATTTGCATAAAGGAACAATCTCACAATAAGATAGAATCGCAGGCCTCTTCGAGGGGGCAACCTCCTTCAACACTTCATTAACTTGCAAAAATATGAATACATTGGTGCCTTCTCGGGTATTTAAAGAGTTCCCTTCCATGGTTGGCTTACATGCAAAATGCCACCTGGATTACATGCATAATGCCACCCGAATTACATGCATAGTGCCACTCGAATTACATGCACAATGCCACTCGAATTACATGCACAAGGCCACCTTACATAACCTATCTACCATGTGTTACATAAAAAGGGTGCCATTTGTCATAGGCACTACATAAGCTAAAACTTAGAACATTACAAAATATTAATCATGGGTACTACCCACGTTCTCTAGGAATTATTACATCATGGAAGTTATTACATTAAGGGTTAGGATGGGATCCTAACATGTCCTTCCCCTTGAAGAAGCTTTGTCCTCAAAGCTGAAATGAGGAAACTATTGTTGGAGTTGGTGGAGAGACTCCCATGTAGCATCTTCAGGTTGAAGCCCCCGCCACTGAACAAGGACCTCTATAATTGTACGGTTGCGAAGAGTGCGAGTCCGACGATCCAACAACTGCTCAGGTTCAAGTAAGATGGAGCCTTCTTCATCCAATTCAGGAAGTGTTGATTGAACTTGTACCTATGTGCCCACAACTTTTTTGAGAGAGGAAACATGAAAAATAGGATGAAGCTTGGAAGTAGGTGGGAGAGCCAATTTGTAAGCTGTGGGGCCAATCCTTTGTAGAACTTGGTAAGGACCATAGTATTTTGCAGCAAGCTTCTGGCACCTACGGAGTTGTAGGGATGATTGTTTGTACGGCTGCAAGTGAAGGAAGACCATATCACCTACATCAAAACTACGCTCAGAATGATGTTGATCAGCTTGTTGGCGCATCCGATTCTGGGCCATGTTCAAATTCTGCTTAAGTTGGTGAAGGACCTCGGTGTGTTGACTCAGAGTATTATCGACGACCTGGACCTTGGAGCTGCCAGGAATGTAGGAGGAAGGCGTAGGTGGAAGGCGCCCATAAACTACCTCAAATGGTGTGAGTTTGGTTGCGGTATGATAGGAAGTGTTGTACCACCATTCGGCCAAAGAAAGCCATTTTTCCCATTGAGTAGGATGATCTGAGACAAAGCAGCGAAGGTAGGTTTCCAAGCATTTATTAACAACTTCTGTTTGACCATCCATTTGTGGATGGTAGGCTGAACTCATTTTGAGCTGAGTCCCCTACAACTTAAACAACTCTTGCCATAAATGACTAGTAAAGGTGGGATCACGATCAGATACAATGGAGGTGGGCATGCCATGAAGGTGAAATATGGAGTCAAGAAAAATTTGTGCAATAGTGGATGTTGTGTAAGGATGGGCAAGGGCACAAAAGTGAGCATACTTTGAAAGGTGGTCCACTACCATGAAAATAACTGACTTGCCTCCAGATTTAGGTAGCCCTTCTATAAAGTCCATGGAAATGTCAGTCCAAACCTGATCTAGGATAGGCAGTGGTTGAAGAGTGCCCGAAGAGCGCACTGTTTCACCTTTCATCCTTTGACATGTGTCATAGGCAGCAACAAAAGAGTGGATGTCACATTTCATACCTTTCCAAAAGAAGGTGCGCTTGAGTCGCTCATATGTTTTAAGGAACCTTGAATGGCTTGTAGAGGGAGTGGCATGCAATTCCTTCATGAGGAGCTCTCGAAGTGGGGACTTATGAGGTAGAACTAGGCATTGATGGTAGCATAGATCATGGCCATTCCAACTATACCCTGGTGCAGAATCTGGATCATCCATTAGTGAGGCTACCAACGCTTGCAAATCTGCATCCTGACGTGCTTCTTGATGCAAGGAATCAATCCATTGGGGGAGTGGTGCTGAAATGGCACACAACATACTTATGGTCTCAATTTGGTGAGAAAGAGCATCAGCCACAATATTCTCCTTTCCCTTTTTGTAGGTGATATCATAATCATAGCCCATGAGTTTAGACACCCACTTTTGTTGGTCGGGTGTGGCAACTCTTTGTTCCAAAAAATATTTGAGACTTTGGTGGTCGGTTTTGATGGAGAAGTGATGCCCAATGAGGTAAGGTCACCAATGCGTGACTGCATGCAATATGGCCAATATTTCCTTAGCATATGTGGATTTCCCTAGATTACGATCAGAGAGTGCCTTGCTAGTAAAAGCCATAGGTCATCCTTCTTGCATCAATACTGCCCCAATACCATGACCAAAAGCATCACTTTCAATGACAAATGGTTTAGAGAAATCTGGCATGGCTAAAATGGGAGTGGTGGTCATAGCATGCTTGAGTTCAATGAAGGCTTGGTCAATAGGCCCTGTCCAAGTGAAGGAATATTTCTTCAACATGGAGGTGAGGGGGTAACTATTTTCCCATAATTGTAGATAAATTTGTGATAATAGCCCGTAAGCCCTAAAAATCCTCGAAGTCCCTTGAGGGTGCGAGGTTTCGGCCACTCTTGAACTGCTTGAATCTTCTTAGGGTCAACCTTGATGCCATCTTGTGAGACAATGTGTCCCAGATACTCTACTTCAGTCAGACCAAAGGAACACTTGGACTTTTTGGCAAAAAGTTGATGGGTTGCCAATAGCTGTAAAGTTTGATCCACATGATTGAGGTGCTCTTCCCATGTGCGATTGTAAATCAAGATGTCATCGAAGAACACAAGGATGAACTTCCATAGAAAGGGCCGGAAGATGTTGTTCATAAGACTTTGGAATGTAGAAGGAGCATTTGTGAGACCAAATGGCATTACCAAGAATTCATAATGACCTTCATGAGTGCGAAAGGTGGTTTTGGGAATGTCCTCATCCTTGAGCCGGATCTGATGGTACCCAGAGTGGAGATCAAGCTTGGTGAAATACATGGTCCCGTGTAGTTCATCGAGTAATTCATCAACCACTAGAATAGGAAATTTATCCTTGATCGTAGTCTTGTTGAGTTCTCGATAGTCAATACATAGGCGCCACGAGCCATATTTCTTGGGAACAAGTAAGACTGGCGAGGAGTAGGGGCTAGTACTAGGTCGGATGACACCAACCTTGAGTAATTCTTGTACCAATTTTTCTAGTTCTAATTTCATGGCATGAGGGTACCTATATGGTCTGATATTTGGTGGTGCGCTACCCGGGAGCAATGGAATAGCATGGTCATGAGAGCGACGCGGTGGTAGTGTAGTTGGTTCCACAAAGACAACATCATGTTTGTGTAGAACTAGTTGTAGGTCTGATGGGGTTTCAGCCATTAGAGAAGTGGATGGTTGGATGGAGAAGAGTTGTGCAATGACCCCACGTGATGATTTCTTTAGCATTTTCTCCATACGATTTGAACTAATGAGGTGAGGTGTTCCTACAAGGGAGCCCTTGAGTAAGTGTGTCTGTCCATTTTGGGAGAATTGCATCCAGAGTTCTGCGAAGTTCCAATTGATAGTGCCCAACGTACTCAACCATTGAGATCCCAAAACAATATCACATCCTCCCAACTGGAGGGTAAACATGTCCTGCTTGAGTTCATAGTCCCCTATCTTGATCTTGACATTGCGACATTTTCCTTTACAAGGTAATGTTCCCCCATTGGCTACCATGACCTCGAATGAATTACAAGTGTGGATATAGCAATTTTCCCACTTAGCAACTCGAGGATCAATGAAGTTGTGTGTGCTTCCTGAATCAATAAGGATGGTAAGACGTTGGCCCTTGAAAAATCCCACAACTTTCATGGTTTGTGGAGTAGTAATGCCTGCAAGAGCATGGACTAAAATCTCTGCCTCAGGCTCCTATGTATCTTCTTCCTATGGAGAAGGTGTTTCAGGAGGGTCCTCATCCTCATCACTCTGGTCAGTGTTAGCAGGTTCCTCAACATCTATCAAGAACAATTTTTTGTTTGCACACTTATGTCCTTTAAAAAACTTTTCATCACAATTATAACATAATCCTTGGGCACGACGTGCATCCATCTCCTCTGTAGTCAGTCGCTTGGGTGTAGCAGGTTTACTATCAACTAAATTTTGGGCTCGAGAAGGAAATGAAGGTCAGTTTTGAGGAAACCTCGATGGGCGCCTTTGGGCTGAGAGTTTAGATTCGGCCAAATGGGCCAAACTGATAGCTTCCATCATGGACTATGGTTTCAACATCTTTACTTCGGCTTGGAGATCCCCTTTTAACCCACTGATAAAACAACTCATGAAGAACCCTTCCTTCAATCCTCTTGTCTTATTGGCCAATTTTTCAAATTGAGTTTGGTAGTCATGGACTGAGGATGTTTGTTGCAGTTTGGTCAAGGCCCTTGTAAAGTCCTCATACTCACTAGGCCCAAATCGGGTGAGTAGTTGGGACTCAAAGTCCTCCCAAGAGAGATTTGGGTTGGAATTATGTAACCACTAGAACCAGTGTAGAGCCTCAGATTCCAAGTTGAAGGAAGCCATCTGAACTCGATGATATATGGGAACATTATGAAGTCTAAAGAATTGATCAACCCTACATAACCACCCATCAACATCCTTCCCATTAAATTTAGGGAAGTCCAATTTTGGCATTTTAAAGGATGGGTCATGGTCATTCCTTGTAGAACTTTCAGCCTGGTGTTCTATTTTGAGTGGTCCCTTATGTAGCTTGCTACCCACTTCTATCAATGTTTCTTCTAAGCGAGCGCTAGTGGCCTCATGATCTAGACGAAGACCTTGAACCTCTTCCCTTATGGAGAGAATTGCCAAGTTCAAGTTCTCAATGGATTTTGTTAAGGAGTCCATCTGTTCTAGCTCTTTTTGATGTGCATGGGTACCCTGGGCCATTTTGGAACCTTTTGTGACCAGTTACTAAAAATAGAATTAGGTTTCAGGGCTTACTATTTTTAGTAAGTGTCCAAAAAGGTGCTTGGGTGCTATATATCAAAATGATCAGCTCGAAGAGGTGGTCACAATGAGCTATATCTCACAACACTACTTTTTGGCACCCCAGACTTTTTTTTACTCCTATTTTACCGAGTCTAACGGTGTTTACGATTTTGGATTCTGAGCTACAGTGCAAAAGTTGGGTACTGGAGCACTATCTATAATTGGTCTCTGGTCACTCACTCAATGTTTGGCTCAGCCTTGATAGTCTCTCTGACACTACTTACCTCACTAGCTCGAATATTCTCTGTATTATGTAGGTTACTGTTATGACAGTTCTGTTCTGACACTAAAAACTACAATTTTTGACCTGACTATGCTGACCTATCTGACCTAACTGTTACTGCCACTATAAATCTGATTGTTATTCTCTAGACTATCAACTTAACTATCACCCTCATATTCTATCCCGAATTCATGCAATTTATGCTATTTTTTTGGTAGAGGATTCCTTTCTCATATGCTCACTTTTGGGGATTTGGAATGCAGGTTTACGAACAAGGAGTTTTGGTTTATGATTTTGTTGCAGGTTGGAGTTTTAATAGAACCAAGGAATGCTAGGCAAAGGAGTATGTACCACCCATAGGCCCTCTATTATACCATAGTGATGAACAATAGTGCTCGGACCAATATTTCAGGTCACTACCCAAGGAGGATTCCACACATACCCTTGAGCACACTACCTGCCTTTCTGACAATACGAGAGGGTAATCATCCGGGATGCTGTGTCCCATAGACTATGGATAATACAAGGCCAAAAATATTCCTAATGGCTAAAATTTTGTTGAACCTAGATGGTCTCCCGATATACCCGAAGATACGTGGGAGCTCAAGTCCATGTGCGAGTTCTATCTGAGGCCTGGGTATTGGAGCCTGATCGCCCCTCACTTCACTAGACATTGTATGGGCTATCTAGCTTAGCCAATAATGACAGATCCTTCATGATATTTTAAAACCCCCGACACAGGGTTTCTACCTACTCAACTAAAAAATGTTTTTTTTTTACTGCTCTCGTTCTCTTTTTTTTTTTTTTGATAATAGTAAAAAAAAATTTACACAAAAATAATAGGGAATTATACCTAACATGCAAGAATCATTACTGCTACAATAGAACTTGGCCTTGGAAAGCTCTCTGATACCACTTGTTAGGATCCTACTATAAATTAAACTCAAATAAACACACTCTCACACAATTGCTTGGAAATAAACTCACATAAACATCACATTAATATTCGGAACAAAATACACATTATAACAAAAATTTGCATAAAGGAACAATCTCACAATAAGATAGAATCGCGAGGCCTCTTCGAGGGGGCAACCTCCTTCAACACTTCATTAACTTGCAAAAATATGAATACATTGGTGCCTTCTCGGGTATTTAAAGAGTTCCCTTCCATGGTTGGCTTACATGCAAAATGCCACCTGGATTACATGCATAATGCCACCCGAATTACATGCATAGTGCCACTCGAATTACATGCATAGTGCCACTTGAATTACATGCACAATGCCACTCGAATTACATGCACAAGGCCACCTTACATAACCTATCTACCATGTGTTACATAAAAAGGGTGCCATTTGTCATAGGCACTACATAAGCTAAAACTTAGAACATTACAAAATATTAATCATGGGTACTACCCACGTTCTCTAGGAATTATTACATCATGGAAGTTATTACATTAAGGGTTAGGATGGGATCCTAAAAGAATGGCTAGTGAGGGGGACAAAGAAACTAACTAAAAAACTATGGATACATCTCCAAAGAAACCCAATTCAAAATGGTTATACGAGGGATATGATTGGATGGGGAGGAAGCAATTTGGGAATCTATAAGGAAAATGAGGGATACAAAGTGGTTTGTGGATATGATATTACCCAACACCACTTACATGGATATTTGTATGGCAAAATAAAGGATGGCCAAAAATTAACATTTTCTCATGGTTGATTAACCATAGAAAGTTCTTGACATTTGATAATCTAAGGAAAAAAGGTTTCTACGAGCCTTCCAAATGTGTTATGTGTGGAAAAGTAGAGGAGACCTTGAATCACCTCTTTTTTGGGTCTTCTATTTCTAAATACATATGGATCAGTTGGTGGAGGCAGATGAGACAACATTGGGAAATTTTTGAGAGTCAGGAAAGCTTTTATGAGAAATGGAAACAATGCAATTTTAAGACTAAAATAATGAAAATGACATGGAAGTTGGGGCCTAGCTTCATATGGTGGCAGTTATAGTTAGAATGAAATGGATGCATATTTAGATAAAAATACATAACAAGGGAGAAATTATGGGAGAGGATAATAAGTAAGGTAATGGAAATATTGTCTATTATATTACAGGAGGAAACAAACATATAAATGGAGGAAGTGACTATTTTACAAAGCTTTAGAATAATTTTAAAAGAAAAATAATTAAGATTTGGATATGCAGGTGAGATCTCCTCAAATAACATAGTGGAGACCTCCTCCTAGAGAGTGGGTGAAGGCAAACACAAATGGGCTTCTACTAAAACCCCTAGAAAAGTTGGTTTTGGCATTATCATACGAAATTAGAAAGGAGAATAGGTGTACTGGAGAGCAGAAGGTATGGGAGAGACAAAAAATAATGAAGTATAAGGACAAACAATCTTGTCAGCATAAATGATAGCTACAAATATACATTTACATAGGCTATGGATAAAGATTGACTCTCAGATATGGGCTGGAATCTTGGATCCTATAAGTCCCTTTTAGGTGCTGAGAATTGGTGAGAGAATGAAGGTGGAAGTTGTTCAAAATATTTGGAAGATTTTTCAATATGTTCGTATTACACATATCAAGTGAGAGGGAAATAGAGTGGCATTAGCAAAATGGGGAAAAGAATTGGAGGATAGGCAATATGTGGACTCTCAAATGGAAGATCAGATAAAATGGTACCAAAGAATCCAAGGGATGTGAGAGGTGGTACAAATAGATAGCAGAATAGGAAGAACAACTAGTGATTCTAATGAATCTGTCATAGCTAGGACACAAAGTGAAACAACATGAAGATGGAGGGATGGGTAATTTCTGAGCCAGGAGGGATTGGTGGAGGATTTTTCTCTCTCGTATTTTCTATCAAGGTCATTTTACTTTGTAATATAGTTTCTATAAATATAATATATTTTTCATTTAAAAAACACTATCTTTTTGTACCTACCAACATGTTCTACCATATAAGAATTAATATCTCTTACAACATACATACTAATACTTGTTAGCATAACATGTTGAAAAAGTACTTAGAAACAAATTAAAAATTCATTGTAAAGCTTCACAGGTTCAATACATGTTTAGTCATACCATATTTTGTGTTGTCCTATAGATTAACCCCTTTTTTTTAAAAAATAATGGGATTAGATACATCAATGAAGGCAACATTATGCATAGTGGCGAATCATCATAAATTAGAGAATATTAGGATTTTCAAATTTGGAGATTGGTGAATATGGAGACCCTACACATCAGCCCATTCACCCAAAAATTTTGGGAGTAAAGTTTTTTTGGGGTCATTTCGCCACAAGTCGAAAATAATTTTATTATTTTAATTTTAAATCACCAACACTCTCACCTAAATTGTGGATCCTTTTAACCTTTAAATTATAAAATATTTTAGGTATCCCACCCAATTTGTCTCTTATGCCTATATATATACCTAACATGATAGCAATAAACATACATCTAAAACATTTGAACTCCTTGAAAATAGAAAAAGTAGTGAAAATATTGCAACAAACAAACATGACCTGAAGCAGCAAAAAAAACAAAACACTATCATTCTTAAAATATTATTTATTGACAAAAATATAATTGGTTGTAGAGGACTATCAATCGAAATATTTATCGATTGGTTGTAGAGAACATGATCATCTATAGGAAACAAGGTTGCTTGCTATTGAAGAAGAGTCGATCAATTGCAAAGGCGCAACCAATATGCATAAGATTTGATCAATTATAGAGGTGCAACTGATTGACAAAAGTGTTGATTGATTGTAGAGGTATAATTGATCGATAAATGTGTTGATCGCTTGCACCTCTACAACTGATTGACTCTTATGAAGATTAACTGGTCCTTTGTAATCGATAAACTCTTCTTTGGATCAGTTGCTCCTCCATAACCAATCAGCTTTGTCAATCGATTGCAAAGGTGAAAATGATAAAAAAAGTGTATATTAGTTATTTAAGATAAGTTTAAAGTGTAGATATCATCAAACTAGGTGGTTTTAAAAAACAAAAAAATGAAAACAAGGCTCTAGAACAAAAGTTATACCTCCTAGAAGGTTCTTTGCAAAAGAGAACCTTTGCAATCGATCAGTTGCAAAAGTTTCAATCAATTGTAGAGATGCAACTGACCAACATTTTTGATGATAGGTTGCACCTCTACAATCGATCGACACCTCTACAACTAATCGATTGTAGGGGTGCTCTTTTGTAAAGAACCTTCTAGGAGGTATAACGTTTGATCCAGAGCTCCATTTTCAAAATTTTTAAATTACCTAGCTCGACAATATCTACACTTAGAACTTAGTAAAATCCTTAAGATACCCTTATTTTAATTGTATTAGTTGCTCCTCTGTAATCAATCAGCTCTATCAATCGATTTTAGAGGTGAAATGATAAAAAAAAGTGTAGATTAGTTTTAAAGTGTGGATGTCGTCAAGATAGGTGGTTTTGAAAAAAATTGAAAACAAAGCTCTAGATAAAAAGTTATACCTCCTAGAAGGTTCTCTACAAAAGAGCACCTCTGCAACTGATCAGTTGCAGAGGTGTTGGTTGATTGTAGAGGCACAACTAACCAACACTTTTGATGATAGGTTATAGAGGTACAACCTATCATCCAAAGTGCTAGTACAATTTATCATCAAAAGTGTTGGTCGGTTGCATCTCTTAAATCGATCAATACCTCTGCAACCAATCGGTTGCAGAGGTCCTCTTTTGCAGAGAACCTTCTAGGAGGTATAAATTTTGATCTAGAGCTCTGTTTTAATTTTTTTTAAAACCACCTAGCTCGACGAGATATACACTTAGAACTTAGTAAAATCCTCAATAAACCCTTATTGAATTGGTAGAAATATTTTTCAATTGATTCATCCTATTTTAACAATTTTTGCTAGAAAAAAATACAATTCACCATGTTCTCCTACATGAGTTTGGACATGATTCATCTGAATTTCAAAATCGATTTGTCTGATTTTGAAATTGATTCACCTGATTTTTATATATAGATTTTGGGGCTGACCCCTTATGCATAATCGTGGATGAAGGGACAAGAAGAAAATATATAATACTATTTTTATAAACTTTTCATACAAATTACATTTGCATGTGCAGTCTAATTATAGCAAATTGAGACTCTATTGGTTTATTTCTTATGTTATTGTTTACAAGTACAATAAGGGTAACTCTATTATATTTTGTGTGTTTATCCTTCACTACAAATTGGTACTAGATCCTGGAGTGGAAGTATCTTGGTAGATCAGAGCCTATTGATAGGGGTGTGCTAAAGTCATTTTCTATAGTAGAAGATCAAAAAATGTTTTTCATTTACATTAACAATGCTCTCAAGGTAGAGGACCTTAAACTTCTTCTCCCTTAAGATTTTGTCTTCTCCTTTTCTAAGAACAAAATTATTGTGACCACTCAAAATCTCAGGGAAATTGACATGCTTGTGACTCATGGTATTGTACAAAAAATATGGTAGTTGTAAGGGACCTTCCTCTTGTGAAGGCCCCCATGTGTAGTGTGTGGCTTATTCATGGCTAAATTTGTATTTTGTTCTAAAATCCCTTCCAACCTACTAATCTATAAAGGGCCTTAGAGTTATGGATCCATGTGGAAAATCTCTTTTTTGTTATAGAATTTATTGATCCAAAAAAGTGATATTTGTTGTATATTTTATCTAATTTAACTATCATAGGGTTTGGTTTCTCTAAAAAAAATGTCTTCTCAGGTTTTTTATAATTTGCTTTGAGAATCGTTTAGAGAAATATCCATATGGAAATTTGGAAAAATTGCCTACGGGCTAGTAGCTAGATTTTTTAGGGTTTTAATAGATTTTGATAGTGAGGAAAACAATCTTGAACAATGGCCTCTAACAATAGTCTACTTCAACTGCAAATCCTATGTTTTAATAGAAACAATTATGAATATTGGAGCATTTAGATGAATATTTTATTTGGGTCATAAGAGCTTTAGGATTTAGTAGAAAATGAATATGTGAAACTTGCAGATGCAACAACATATAATTCACTCACTCAAACTCAAAAGAATTTAAGGAAAGAAAATTCAAAAGAAAAAATATCCTATTTATCATTATACAGACAATTAATGAGTATATTTTCCAAGGATTGGAGAAATAACCAATTCAAAACAAGCATGGAAAATTCTAGAAAATTTATACCAAGGCACCAAAAAAGTAAAATTAGTAAGATTGTAAATGTTAAGAAGAGAATTTGAGAATTTGTGAATGAATGACTTCAAATCTATGAGTAATTTCTATACCCATGCAATGGATTTTATCCATAAAATGAGAATGAATGGAGAAAATATTAAAGACCAAAAGTATAGTGGAAAAGTAATGAGAAATCTACCAACAAGGTTTGACTCTATTGTTATTGCCATTGAAGAATCAAAGGATTTGTCAAGTCAATTAGTGGATGAATTAATGGGTTATTCGTAAACATATGAATAAGGGCTAAACCAAACATCTCACTCTTCTTTGGAGCATGCATTTAAAACACAAGTCTCATTTAAAGATAAGCATAAAAAATAATAATCCAAGTAGGCACCTTCAAGTTCTCAAATAGAAAGAGGACATGGTAGCTAAGGCACAAGAGTTAGAGGTTTTGAAAGAGGAGGAAGAATAAATTATTATAACAAAGAAGAAAACAACTACAAATTTCATGAAGCAAGAGGAAGAAGCAAAAATAGAAATCAACAAGGAGACACATATCAAAGGTATGATAAATTAAAAAATCAATGTTATTATTACAATGAATTTAAACATTATAGTTATCAATGTAGAAAGAGAGGTCTAGAGAATTAAACAAGAAATAAATTACAGAAATTAAAATAAAGAAGAAAAATATGTAAGTAGCTCGTTGTTGATAACCTATAATGTTGATGAAGAAAGAAAAATATTTGGTATTTAGATAGTGGTTACAATAATCACATGTCTAGAAACAAAGCATTTTTTTAAAATTAGATGAAATAATTAAATCTAACGTAAATATGGGAAATAACAATAAGGTTCCTATTACCTACACGTTGTAGGTGAGTTGGAGAGGGTAGGTCAATCTTCCAAGGGAGGTCCCTGGTTCGAATATCCACCCTAAAAAATGCACATTGGGTACCCAAAAT
Organism: Wollemia nobilis; assembly: GCA_028583015.1. NCBI lineage: Eukaryota > Viridiplantae > Streptophyta > Pinopsida > Araucariales > Araucariaceae > Wollemia > Wollemia nobilis. The sequence continues at coordinate 5,548,157 of JAQPPZ010000380.1, read as the reverse complement.
CTAGTTGATAATGTTGGTGAGGTTAGGGTCGGTCATGACTCTCAGGTGATTTTGACAGTGTAGAACCCCCGATCATGGTTTATCAGACCATGGTAGCCCTGCAAGGGGTTTTTCGCTACAAAAAAAAAAAAACAATAAGGTTCCGATCATGGGCAAATGCAATATTTCAATTCGAACAAAGCAAGAAGAAAAAAAACATATTCCTAATATTTACTATGTGCCTCTACTGAAACATAACTTATTATGCTCTGTACAGCTTGTGTTAAAATATCACAAATTATATTTTAAAGATAGAGCTTGCATAATTACAGATGGTGAAAATAGACTTATAGCAAGTGTGATAATAAAAAAAAATAATGCTTACTTTAATAATTTAGAGTGAAGTGTTGATATCCTTCAGTGTTGTAAAATATAATTCATGGTTGTGGCACTTCAAATTTTATCACTTGAGTTTCAATAATCTAAATTTGTTGTATGAGAAGCAAATGATAAAAGGTTTGTTGTTAATAGAGCAACCAAATTAAATTTGTCAAGGTTTTATTATAGGCAATCAAAATAGGGATTTATTCCCTATAAGAAAATCATGAAGGACTTCACAACCTTTAAATATTGTTCACTCAGACATTTGTGGACCCATGCAAACAAGCTCATTTAAAAAAAGTAAATATTTATGACATTTATAGATGATTTTAGTCGAAATACATGGATGTTTTTCTTGAAGGAAAAAACAAAAGCATTTGGAATATATCAATAATTCAAAGCATTAGTTGAGAAGCAAAGTGGATATTATGTGAAGATACTAAGAACTAATGGAGAAGGTGAATACATTTCAAACAAATTTTATGATTTTTGCAAGGCAAATGGAATCAAAAGATAATAATGGCTAGATATACACCACAAAAAAATAATGTTGTGGAAAGGAAGAACAAAACCATAATAGAGATGACCATGAGTATGCTAAAAATAGAAGTATTACTAAATGTTTTTTGGGCAGATGCTATTGCATATGCAGTCTATTTGTTGAATAGATGTCCTACAAAGAGTTTTAAGGATGTAATCCCTCAAGAAGTTGGAGTAACAAAAAAACTAATTGTTGCACATTTAAGAGTTTTTTATTCTATAGCTTATGCACACAATCCAAAAGAAGAGAAGAAAATTGGATGACATGGGAGGAATTCATATTTATTGGATATAGTGAATAGTCAAAAGCTTATAAACTACATAACCTTATTACAAATAAATTAATTGTAAGCAAAGATGTAAAATGTATTGAGGATGAATCTTGGAACTAGAATAACAAATCATATTAGCAAGGGACAACAAGCATTGAAATAGAAGATATAAATAGAGAAAACATAATTCAACCCTTGGTTTCAAGTAATAGTACCAATGTAGGTAGTAATCCTTCTTCATAATCAAATTCACCACCAAGTCCAAGAATAAGGTCTATTTCCATCATGCAAACACCATCAAAGACAAGGAGTCTACCAAAAATATATAAGTTAACAAGAAATAGAAATGAAGATGAAGAGTTTGCTAATTTTGCTTTAGTTTTTAATGTGATTCTATCTCTTTTGGAGACACAAATTAAAATAGTAAATGGGTAAAATCCATGGATGAAATAATTGATGCTATAGAGAAAAATCGGACATGAGAATTAATGGATCTTCTAGAAGGAAAGAAAACCATAGGTATGAAATGGGTGTATAAATTTTTCTATATGCCAATGGTGATTTTGAAAGATATATAGCAAGTCTAGTTGCAAAAGGGTATTCAAAAAATTAAGAGTTGATTATCATAATATTTATTCCCCTATAGCAAGGTTTGACCAAGTAAGAATGATTAGGTATACATAGATCACCCACTAGGTTATGAATTGGAAGGACAAGAAGGAAAGATTTACAAATTGAAGAAAGCTTTGTATGGACTCAAATAAGCATCTATGACCTCGTATAGTCACATTAACTTTTACCTTCAGAAAAATGAATTTCTCAAGTGCTCATGCGAGCACACTCTTTATATTAAAACTTTAACTTTTACCTTAAAGAAAATGGATTTCTCAAGTGCTTATGTGAGCACACTCTTTATATTAAAACAAATGAACAAAGAGAAATCATAATATTCTATTTGTATATAGATAATTTAATTTATACTGGTAATAACAATATGTTTGATGAATTTGAAAAAGCAATGAAGAATGAATTTAAAATGACAGATTTAGGCTTAATGAAATACTTTATTGGAATTGAATTCTCTCAATCAAAAAATGGAATTTTTATTTCACAAAGTAAATATGCAAAAGATGTTTTAAATATATTTAGAATGGAGAATAACAAACCAATTTGTACACTAGTTGCAACAAGACAAAATTTAAGTAAATATGAGTGCAACATCAATGTAAATTCAATATTTTATTAGAGTTATTAGAGTTTAATTGGAAGCCTCATGTACTTGAAAAACACTAGACCAGATAAAATGTATGCAATTAGTTTGATTTTAAAATTTATGGATACACCTAAGAATACTCACTTGCAAGTAGAAAAGAGAATTCTAAGGTATGTGAATGGAACTAAAGATCATGAGATCTTCTATGCAACACCAAACAAACTTGAATTTTTTGAGCATATAAATTATGATTGGGATAGAAGCATTGATGATATGAAAAATACTTTTGGATACATATTTCATCTTATATTTGGTACAATATCATGGTCTTCTAAAAACAATCAATTGTTGTACTTTCAGTTATTGAAGTTGAGTATGTTGTTGCCACATCAACTCCATGTCAAGTGATATGGCTTAGAAGGATTCTAGATGAAATAAACCAAGTACAAGAATTTGCGACTAAGATTTATTGTGAAAATAACTCAGCTATAATATTGTCCAAAGATCTAATATTTCATGGAAGAAGCAAACACATTGATATCAAATTTCATTTTATTAAGGATCTCATAAAAAATAAAAAAATCAAATTGTAATTTTTTAAGTCAAAAGAACAAGTTATAAACATATTTACAAAATAACCTTAAAAAAAAACTTTAAAATATTGGAGAAAATTGTAGGTATCAAAATTTCGAAGAGTTTGGTTGAAGGGAGGATATTAAAAATAACCCAAATTTCACCTTCTCTGTTTGTATCTGCTAGCATGTTCTACCATGCAAGAATTAATCTCTCTTACACTACGCATACTACTTTATGCCTCAATGGTAATCTATTTACAAGTCTTGAATCCCTTGCTATTCACGGAAAGAATAAAAAATAAACTTAAAAAATATATATCTTAAATTTTTAAGAAAAAACCATGTTTATGCACCCACGAAGTAAAGAAAAAGAAAAAACCATGTTTATGTACCCACGAAGTAAAGAAAAACACACTCTAAAATAAATCGTAACATTTCTTTGAGAATAGGATAACTTACGGTATACAAATTTGTAGTTTACATAATCTAGTAGCAAATGGAAACGAGCATCATGCAAGAGCAAACTATGTTAATTTGAGAGGGTGAGGGGAGGGAACTTTTGAGAACTTCTAGTCTTGTGCAGTTCACAACTGAAGTTCATCCATATCATCTTTTTTTTCTTGGGGGCTACCTGATTTTGGGCATCTCACCTATATCGAATGATTTCATCGATGGATTGTCATTGTTATCTTGAAGAGACACCGCTTCTTCCAATTTTTTTTGGCCACTGCACTCATTTTGGGCCTATTTGCTGATTTTGGTTGCACGCATGTGTATGCTATCTCTGCAACCTTCGACGCTGATGCTAAATCATATTGGTTACCGAATGAAGGATGCAGAAGCTCCCACTAGTTTACCGCATTCAAGTAGGCTTCGGGCCTGGAAAATATACATAATTAAAATGTTTGTTTTAATGAGTCTGCCATTTACTGTTACTCGGCTTTGAAATTTTCACTGTTGCTCGGCTCTGATACCAATTCTATGCAGAGGTTTTAAACTTAAAACTTAGTAAACATCAAATTTTCGAAAAGCTAGAAGGATTACCGAATCAACTATTCCGTCGAATGGTGACGTTCCGGAAATAATCTCCAGCAACACTACTCCAAAACTATACACATCACTCTTCTCAGTGAAGCATCCTTTCTCAATGTATCTGGATGAACTTTCAGCTTTAGTCATAATGCCAAACATATTTAAGTTGACAAATAGCAAGAATTCTTAATGATAAAACAAATGTTATGGATGACAGGTGAAATACTTGGATCAACGTAACCCCTGGTGCCCTTGAGATTCGTCGCAACATGGCTTTGTGAGCTGTTTATCAGCTTGGATAGACCAAAGTCAGCTACCTTTGCGCGCATTCTCCTATGCAAAAGTATATTGCTGCACTTTATATCTCTATGTATGATCGGTGGGCTACAACCTTGATGTAAGATAAAGCAAGCCTGCGAAAATAGTCTTCAATTCCGCCGTAGCATAGTGATAGCCATAGCAAACTAGAAATTAATCATTCTTCCAAGCAAATTACCCTGTGCTGCTTGTAGAGCAATGTTCAGTCGCCTACGCCAATCAAGTGGATTCTCCAGTTTGCCTATTACTAAGATGAGCATTTAACCTTAATTACTATATCATAGGAAGGTGGATTTGAAAATACCGTACAGATGATCCTTCAATGTTCCAAAATGCATATGTATGCCAACGATACTGTAGGTTGTTTACACTTTACAGTAGCCAATAAGATTAACAAGGTTCCTGTGATGTATTCTTGAAAGCAAAGATTACCTAGATGGAACGAGTACAAAACACCTGTCAACAGACGGAACAGAAAAATAACGAATAGATTAAAACAAATCCTCTCTTTCATAGATAATTCTTTCAAAATATTTGTGAAGAAACCCACCTCATTTTGGAATTGTAGCTGTCCCTGGTCAGAAATAGTTAGAGGATCTTGACCGCAACTTCCAGAGAGTCTACCTCTAAATACGGAACCAAATGCTCCCTTACCAATGAAAGTGGAATAGTTATTTGTAGCCTGTTTAATTTCTTCCTCCCTATGTAGAGAGTTTGATTTCTCTTCGTTATCTACAAGAAGAAAGTTATTGAATAATTTTCGAAATAAGAAACACGAAGGAAATCAACTGTCAAGCAGATAAAGATCTATTGAAGGAGAACACGAAGAAGGACCAGAAGACCCTCTTCTACATCATGCAAGCGATCGAGGAGTCCATATTCCTGCGGATCACATCAGCCACCAAGGCAAAGTAGGCATGGGAGATTCTGGATAGCTCGTACCATGGCACCAACAAGGTAAAGTTGGTGAAACTGCAAATGCTGAGGAGGGAGTTTTAAAATTTGCAGATGAGTGAGTCCGAGTCCATGAGTGATTTCTTCACCCGAACGACGAAAATTATCAACCAAATGCAGTTGAACGAAGAAATCATGCAGAGCCAGAGAATCATGAAGAAGATTCTCAGAAGTTTGCCTGCCAAGTTTGACTCGGTTGTGATAGCAATCGAAGAGTCAAGGGATCTAACAACCCTCTCGACAGATGAGCTCATGGGTTCGTTGCAGACATATGAACAGAGGCTAAGTTGTTCGTCTCAGACCTCTCTAGAGCAAGCATTCAAGGCTCAGGTCTCATTTCGAGACAACGATAGACAAGAATCCCACCATGGCGCCTCTAGTTCTCAAGGAGGAAGAGGCAGAGGCAGGCGTGGGAAAGGCAACAAGCAAGGAGGACGGTCAAACCCTAGTGAGGGAGAGACCAATTGTAATTTCCATCAACAAGGTGGAAGAGGCGGTTCAAAAAATTAGCAAGCTGGATCTGGTCAGAAGAAGGACATGTCAAAGATCCAGTGTTATTACTGCAAGAAGTTTGGCCATTACATCTCACAATGCAGAAAACGAATGGCCAAGGAGAACCAACAACAGGCCCATTACATAGATGAAACCAAAAATGCGGCAGGAGGAAATGTGTTGTTGACTTGCAACATTGAGGAGGAGTGCCAGAAGAATATTTGGTATTTAGATAGCGGGTGCAGTAACCACATGACGGGGAACAAGGAAATGTTCTCACAACTGGATGAAACAGTCCAGTCCGAGGTGAAGATGGGGAACAACAACAAGGTTCTCGTGATGGGGAAAGGAAAGATCCTCATCCGCACAAGGCATGACGAATGAAAGTAGATGTGTGACATTTACTATGTGTCTAGCCTGAAGCACAACCTGCTGAGCGTTGGACAACTCGTGCAGAAGGGACATGCGATCCAGTTCAAGGACGAAGCTTGCACCATCAAAGACAAGTCGCATGGGCAGATTGCAACCATGTCCATGACAAAGAATAAAATGTTTCTGCTGTAGATTTAGAATGAATCATTGATGTCTCTAAGTGCAGTTGTGAAAGATGCTACCTGGTTGTGGCATCTCAGATTTGGTTACCTAAGCTTTAGTGGCCTGAATCAACTGCATAAGAAGTAGATGGTGAAGGGTTTACCCCTCATAGAGCAGCAAAATCGATTTTGTGAGGGCTGCTTAGTCGGTAAACAACACAGGATTTCGTTCCCTTTCGGTCAGTTTTGGGGAGCATCACAACCACTGGAGCTGGTGCACTCAGATATTTGCGGTTCGATGTAGACCATTATGTTTTTCGATAATAAATACTTCTTGACGTTCATAGATGACTTCAATCAAAAGACTTGGATCTATGCCATCAAACTGAAGTCAGAAGCATTTGCCAGATTCAAGGAGTTCAAGGCTCTGGTGGAGAAATAGAGCGGATATCAGATCAAGACTCTCAAGACAGATTGTAGAGGTGAATACATCTCCAACGAATTCCACAACTATGACAAGCAACATAGAATTAGAAGGCAACTCACTACCAGATACACACCGCAGTAGAACAATGTAGCTGAGAGGAAAAACCAGACCATCATGAAGATGGCACACAACATGATGAAGGCGAAGGGATTTCCGTACGAGTTCTAGGCAGAGGCTGTAACATGTGCAGTCTACCTACTGAACAAATGTCCCACCAAAAGTGTGAAGGACAAAATCCCTCAGGAGGCCTGAAACGGTGTGAAGCCAAGTGTGGCTCATTTGTGTGTGTTTGGGTGCATTGCATATGCACATGTTCCATAAGAGAAGCGACAAAAACTGGATGATAGAGCAGAGAAGTGCATCTTCACAAGGTACAGCGAGCAGGAAAAAGCATACAGGTTGTACAACCTTGTGATGAAGAAGCTCATCATCAACCGTGATGTGAAGTTTATTGAAGATGAAGCCTGGAAATTGAAGTCAGAGACTAGCCAATCAGAGCTAGCAGTAGTAGAGTCTGTTGACTTGGAGGATGGCAGTGTGCAACTACCTATAGCCTCTAGAAGCATCAAAGATGCCAGCAGCAGCACAACCACACCATATCAGTCGCCTCCACTTGCAAGTAGAATCCAGAACCTAGTAACACCAACAAAGACAAGGGGCTTGCAAGAAATTTATGAGGCAACCCAAACCCATTAAGATGAAGTGTCCTCTGACTCTGCATTCTTTACTGAAGTTGATCCAGTAGAGTTCGAAGACACAAGTCAAAATCAAAAGTCGGTGCAGGCGATGGACAAGGAGATTGAAGCCATTGAAAAGAATTATACATGGCAACTGACAGATCTTCCAGTAGGGAAGAAGACCATTGGGGTCAAATGGGTGTATAAGACAAAGTTCAACGCCCAAGGAGAAGTTGACAAGCATAAGGGCATATTGGTAGCAAAGGGCTACAAGCAGAAGTTAGGCATTGATTACCATGAGGTATATGCACCTGTAGCCCGACTTGACATAGTCAGGATGATCCTGGCATTAGCAACCCAACAGGGTTGGAAGATGTACCAGATGGACGTCAAGTTAGCATTCCTCAACAGAGTGTTGGAGAAAGAGGTCTACATAGACCAACCACCAAGTTACGAAATTGAAGGCCAAAAGGGCAAAGTCCTAAAGTTGGATAAGGCCCTGTACGGTTTGAAGCAGGCACCTTGAGATTGATAGCTATTTTCAGGAGAATGGGTTTGTCAAATGCCCATATGAGCACACCTTGTACATGAAGACAAATGAAGCAGGTGAGCTCATTATCGTCTGCCTGTATGTGGATGATTTGATTTACACTGGCAACAACACAACACTATTTGCCCAGTTTAGAATAGCCATGAAGAAGGAGTTTGAGATGACAGACTTAGGGCTGATGAAGTATTTTATTAGAATTGAAGTTGACCAATCGACAAATGTCATCTTCATTTCTCAGGGCAAGTATGAGAAGGATATCCTGAAGCGGTTTAAGATGGAGGACAACAAACCTGCCATCACACCTGTTGCCACAGGTTTGAAGCTGAGCAAGTTGGATTCAGGGAGGAATGTAGATCCAACTCTGTTCAAGAGGCTAGTTGGAAGTCTGATGTATTTGACTGCAACTCGACCAGATCTGATGTTCGGAGTCAGTTTGATCAACCGTTTTATGGATACTTCAAAGGACATGCACTGGCAAGCAGGCAAGAGGATCTTGCGCTATGTCAACGGGATGCGAAACCATGGCCTATTTTATGCCAGACAGGACCAGTTGGAACTGGTGGGATTCACAGACAGTGATTGGGCTGGAAGCACCGACGATCGAAAGAGCACCTCCGGGTATGCTTTCCATCTCGGATCGGGGCAGTCTCATGGGCATCCAAGAAGCAACCCATCATTGCGTTGTCCATAGCCGAAGCAAAATATGTCACCGCCACGTCAACCACATGCCAGCTAGTTTTGCTACGAAGAGTTCTAAGTGAACTGAACTATCCTCCAGAAGGTGCGACAACAATTTTTTGTGATAACAATTCAGCCATCGTACTATCAAAGGATCCCATGCTCCATGGTCGGACGAAGCACATCAACATTCGTTACCACTTCATCAGAGAGTTGGTGAAGTCCAGAGAGATTCAACTGTAGTCTTGCAGATCCAAGGAGCAGTTGGTAGATATTTTCACGAAGCCTTTGAAGGAGGAAGACTTCAGCAGATTGCGAGAGTAGCTTGGAGTCAAAGCGCTCATGAAATTAGGCTTAAAGGAGGGTGTTAGAAATATTAATCTCAATTTCACGCCTCCGCCCAACTGCGCTCCGAACTTGGGCGAAGCCGGATTGCACTGGCGAAGTCGGGCATCCCGACAAGATTTCTGACTTGACGTCGCACGTGCCTTCTAACAAATGTGATGTCTGACAGATCCGATCATCGCATAAGTTAATGCTAGTTCGACGATTGGTTAGAAACCCTAGTTTAAGGTCTGTCAGAACCTGTCAGAAGATAAGCCCTATCTTCCTCTCCCCATGACTATATAAAGTAGTTCGAGTCTTCAGAAAAGATGAAGAGGTGTAGGGGTTTTGGAGGGACGGGCATCAGAGTGCAAGAGGAGAAGACAACAGTCATTTTGCAGAGTCGTTGATGAAAGCAGTTCAGTGAGCAAGAAAGCTCATTAGGTTGAACTCCGAGCTGAAGTCTCGGTAGCCTTTGTTTATCTGTTATCCTGCAGTTTTACATGCAGAAGATTGAAAATCCTCTGTTGAGGTTCAATGTATTTGCGTGCTTGATAAATATATGTTTGTCAGCATTTAGTTAGTTTCAAGGGTTTATTAAATCCAACTGCATATTTGTGGTTTTAAGTCTCCTCTGCAATTTATATTCATCTGCATCTAAAACACTGCGACTCCCGGCGTCTTATAGGCAACAAGCACCTTCAAGTTCCTTTACGTCAGTGTTCGAAATCTGAAAGGTGCAAATTTGGGCAATCTTTGCCATTGGTCACTTCGTCGTTCACTCCCTCCCTACAGCGTTGCGAAGCCCGGTAGCGCTCCAGCTTATGTGCGCTCTTTGAAGGAGCAAAGCACAAAAATAGCTTAGCCAAATTTGGCTAAGTGTTTGGCTCCTGCCTGACTGCGCAGCGCAGCCCGACCGTGCAGGCTACAAACTGCGCAGTCCGACGATGCAACAAACTTAGCCAAAATTTGGCTAAGTCTTGGCCACCTGTCCGATCGCTCCCTTTGACCAACGCAGTTGGGCGTTGACCACCTCCTCCCTGACTTTGCACATTTTTCGTGCGCAACCCGATTACGCACATACTTCCGTGCGCAGCCCGACTGCGCAAAGTTTCCTTGCGCAGCCCAACCGCGCAGAAGTTCGGGAGCGACACCCGCCTTCGGGAACGCAGCCCGACTTCGGCCCCCTTCGCCCTTCGCTCCCCGACGGCAGCCGAATCATCAAAATAAAATTTAAAACATCAAATGAATGCATGGGCCGCAAAACAGAACCGTTTGTTGTCTCAACTTGTGATCTACGTTTAACCACAAGAAACTTATAAATATAACTATTTACTGCTATGAATATCAGTGAATAAACAATCAATCCCAGACTCCAACTTTTTATTTTGGGACTTGGGTTGTCCTGTCAAAAATTATAATTTTGAGGATCAACTCTGCGTCGTCGTACAAATAACAGTAAGAGGTGACAATCTTTTTCTTAGCATTATTGATGGAACTGAAAAAATAAAGAGGGAAAAAAGCATCTTCTTGCTAATTGTAGTAACATAAAACACATTATCGCTGCTTGAATTCATTGCAGAAACTGAACGAGCCAGGATAAGAAATCTTGTACCGAAGTTCTAAGCCAGATTTAATTAGATCAGTGGGCACGGCTCCGTCTAATCTATTGTTCTGCAAAAATCTTTTTAATATAAAAGCTATTCATTAATAATGGACCTCTGATAAGACGGTAAAACCAACATCTCTGTAATGTTCAAGAGACTTATTTTATGTTCAAGAGATTTTTTTTTTTTTTTTGTATGTATGTTATTTTATTTTGTTGCAAGGACAAGATATATTAGTTTGTAGACATACAACTGATTTAGAGGAAACTGAGCCAATGTTCCTAGAATCTCTACAGTAAGATTGATTATTTTGCAGTTGCCTTCACATGCCTAAGAATGACAAACGTATTTTAGAAAAAGAAAATTACATGTAATTAAAACAAGGAAGGACTTATTACTGTATTTCAGAGAACGGAAAGTAGGAGATATCTTACAATTTTTCAAGATTCTTCAATGAACAGAGTTCTGGAATAGAACCTGATAAACTATTATTTCCCAGCAGCTAACAAAAACAGCATAAAACTTGGTGGCATCTATTATTTACTAGGCTTAATTCCAAATTTTAAAATAATTAACAAAGGTCCGTTTAGAAGGGTCCGTTTCATCTGACGAAGCGCCACAATTGATGTTCAGAAAACCTACACAGACACGAAAACCAAGAGAATCAGAGCGTAAAAGCTGCAGGCTATATGCATAATTTTAATTTTCCACTACGATGAGTTAGTGTTTACCATCTGGGTTAGAGAGTGTGGAAACAAATGATCCAATCAAAGCGATGATCGTTAACAACAAGAATAAGCATGCAGAATCCATGAGTATCCGCACCATTTGCTATACCTTACAAGAAGTGTGTATACTGCAGGTTTCCTCGCAAATTTATTGACAAGTTCGTGGCGCGTCCCATAGTTGGAAGACAAAATTAAGAGAGATTTGACCTGGCATTGATGTGTTCGCAAGTTGAAACATTAAGATGTGTAAATTTTAAGTGGCAGTAGACCGTTAACATTGAGACCCATGTCCAAATGTTTGTTTTGTATTCATCAATATAACAATAAATAATGACACCTAAAAAACTTAAGAGGCCTAGCACACCAGTAATGGCTCGTGTACGTCCACATTTACGTTCTTTGTTAGGTTTTATTAACTTCCAAAGTCCAGTAAGAGTCATGCTGTCGAGGGTGGGAGTAGGAAATATATGTACACACTGATTTTTGTTGAGATGCTTCAACTCTCCATGCGACTTTTACAGCTTAGAAACTCCTCAGGAAGCTATTTTCGCTTTGACAGAGTTGAGAGTAGCGTCGAGTGATGGAGGAAAGATTTAAATTAAATTATTGACTTGATTTGTATATGCCACGATTTTCAAATTAAGTTATTTTCTTTGTTAGTATCAATCATTCCGTTCCACGTTAAATCATTGCGTTTCATTGGATGGCATTATTACTTTTATTACTTTTCAAAGTCCAATAGCTTGAGTGGACTGATAAATCATTGCGTTGCACTGGATGGAATTATTACTTTTCAAAGTTCATTAGCTTTAGTGGACTTGTAAGTCATTGCCTTCTACTGGATGGTATTATTACTTTTTAAAGTTCATTAGCTTTAGTGAACTGGTAACTCATTGCTTCCAGTGGATGGTATTATTGCTTTTCAAAATTCATTAGTAGATTGGTCAGTTATAAAAGTTTATAAAATATATTTAAATTAATACTTTGAAAATTAATAAAAGTAATTTAAACCTATTTAATAATAATTTTTTTTTTAATTATAACAAATTAAAAAAAAAAAAAAAACTAATCAAAGACATTCGATGGTGGCAATAGCAAGTACATGTACGACTGGTTATTTTTGTGGAGATGCTTCAACTTTCCAGCATTAAAGACCGTCAAATGCTTTTGGTTAGTTAGTTTTTTTTTTTATAAAAAAATTATTATACTTATAATTTTTTATTGTTAAATAGAGTTTAAATTATTTTTATTAATATAAGAGGTTTTAAAAATTTGAAGGTAAATTTTTGGATAAGTTTCTATGACTTACTAATTTACTAAAACCAACGAACTTTAAAAAGTAATAATGCCATCCAGTGGAAGGCAATGACTTACCAGTCTACTAAAGCTAAAGCTAATGAACTTTAAAAGTAATAATGCTATCCAATGGAAAGCAATGACTTATAAGCCCACTAAAGCTAATGAACATTGAAAAGTAGAACACAATGATTTACCAGTTTGAAAAGTAATAATGTTATCCAGTGGAATGCAATGATTTAATGTGGAAAAGAATACCAATCATGATATTCGATATTCTAATGAATGTTAAACAGTGAAACACAATCATTTATAAGTCCACTAAAGTTAATGAACTTTGAAAAGTAGAACGCAATGATTTACCAGTCCACTAAAGCTAATAAACTTTGAAGAAGTAATAATGTCATCCACTAAAACGCAATAATTAGTAATAATGTCATCCAGAGGAACGCAATGATTTAACGTGAAACCAAATGCCAATCATGATATTGACGTGGAGCGCAAGGCCAAAGAAAATCCTCAATAACTTAATTTGAAAATCGTGGCAATTCAAAGAAAATCCTCAATAACTTAATTTGAAAATCGTGGCAATTCAATAATTTAATTTAAAGCTTTCCTCAATCACTCGACGCTACTCTCAACTTTAATGTTTTGCCAATGGCATTGATATAATGTTAGATTTTGGAAGGTTCCTAGTATACACCTAATTCGGGCATGAATAAAAGGACAACTTCATTTGTACATCCATAAGTAATATACAATTTATATCCGCTCATAAATCCGCTCATGTAGAGGAGTTGGAGAGCAAGTGGGTAGTTAAAACTCTTCAGTGGAAATTGAGAGGCCCTAGGTTCAAATCTCTCCCCTCACATGCTGTGGATATGCTATGTACATAAGGGGTTACAAAAAAAAAAAATATATACAATATATTTGTACATCCATAAACAATACACAATTTTTGTATGAATAAAAGGAAAATACCTTCACTCTCAATGTTTGTGGGAATTGATTCACAAGGATGTACAAATTTAATGTGGGTTATTTTTGTTGTCTTTTCCGGGTGTCATTATAGTCTAGTGGTTTTAGCCTATTTGGTTGTTTATTTGAGTCTTGGTTGGAAGTTCAGTTGTATTCTATAATCCAGACTTTTTATCAATAAATTTTTACCCCTTTATTTAAAAAAAGAAAAGAAAATACCTTCACTATCTTAACAAAAACATATTTTAAAATTGATCATTTTTATAAAATGAAGTAAATTATACTTCTCAACTCCTAATATATTTAAGAATAGATATATTTTATATATAAACATTATGAGAAATATGGATAATACATGATTATGCATAAAATATAATTTATTTATAAAAACAAATAATTTATTACTTTAAAATTATTTTTTACATATTTATATGCATGTTAAATATTAAAAAGGTAAAAACCATCTAACCACTAAAAAAATTCTAAATAATAATTTGTATGATTTCTTTTCTTTTATTTAAAAAACTTTGCCAAGTTTTTGATAATTTGAAAACTTTATAGCAAATTAAATTTAAAATTTTGAATATATATATATATATAGAATACCATAGAGAAAGTTATACATACTTTATCATCAACTAATCCATGGTATTGATATAATGTTAGATTTTGTAAGGTTCTTAGTACACATGATTATTGCATGAATAAAAGGACAACACCATTACTACATCCACAAATATTATAGGAAGTAACTTAACCATAATATTTTTGCACCTATATAATATATTTTTGGTATATACTCATTATAAGATAATAATACAAACACAATAGTTAGAAATAGTTATAAAATAAAGTTTAAGGACACCCTCTTAATTCAAATTAAAAAAAATAAATTGTAAACTTCAAAATCCAAATGTTCTCATTGCTCAAAAATTCTAGAATAAAATAAGCAATATCTAGTTAGAGTAGATATAAATTGAATCATCTTAAAGGCATGCCTTATAGTGCAAATTGAACATTTAAATATGATGTAAAATACACCATTACAAAGATATCCTCTCTTGACCATAAATATTGACAAGTTTATATTAAATAGCCAAGGCTCTATTATTATTTTTTTAATAAGTTATATGTGGCTTCTATTTGTGGTCATTCCCATCAAAATACCAAAATATTAAATTTTTTATTATGTCAGTTAAACCATATTAAACTCGCTCTTTTATCAATGATATTCTTCATTTTATTTTTGATCAAATATGTTCTTCCTTGAAGTGCTATGTTTTTGCATTCAACTTCATAACATAAATTTTGTTAAGAAATAAAATCTTACTTGATCATTTTGTAGACACCCAAAAGTCGCACATTGTCCCTCTCCTCATCTTCATGGTCAATCAATTTGCAAAACCCTTGAAAATTGCATAAATTGGCTCAAAATACTATTCATTTATCAAAATCACTATTCATCATCCTTAGCCCCCTTGGGCTAGCTAAGCCCCTTCCTACGCTTAATCATGGGTCCTCATGTGACCTCCATCACAACTCAACTAAGGTTGAATTCTCCACCATGGTCAAAAAGCACTTTATGGGCAAAAAGTCAACAACTTTAGTCAAAACTTGCTTTATGGCTAATCCTATGGTTAATTAGGCTAATCATGCTTAATCTAAACCTTTCCACCTCACCTAGTCTACTTTGACTAGCCTAGCCTTGCCACCTCTCATCCAGATATTTCTCCACCTCACATTCCCTTGGGTCATAAATGAGAAATGGAGACTTTTGCACACAAAAAGTAATTCTAAATTAGAAGATATTTGCAAAAAGGTTTCAATAAATGCCATTTGGAGACTTTCCTCCAGGTCATTATGACTTGTAGATGGGTGAGGGATTCTCTCACCCAATCTCATTTATGAGCTAGGACACCTCAAGGGACACCTCTTAGGTGGACACCTCACCACACACACCTCACAAGGGACACCTCATCCCCTCCCCTAGCCTTGGCCAAGTCTATAAGTAGAAGGTCATTTTCACCATTTTAAGGATTCCAACTTTAGCTTATAGAAACTCTACAGAAATCACTCTAGACACATAGCATCCATCACACATCCATCCCACTCACATAGCAATAGTATTTTGGTCATATCCATAACATTCCTTGTGATCTAGATAGGTTATCAACATCAAAAAGATAATTTTTGAAGGTGACCCATCGAATCAACAAAGGAGCAATCACATCAGAAAAGCCCAAAAATCATATTGTGCAAGTTCAGCCAGAAAAAGTTAGGTTCGCACGCCCCCGTGCGAACTTCCCAGCTCAAACCAAGTTCGCACCCACCCGTGCGAACCTCTGCTATAACAAAACAGAGTTCACCGGATAGGTAAATATGGCTTAGTTTAGGGTTTTATACTATTTTTCTTAATTTATTTCATGTTTTGAGCTGATTTAAAGAGTCTTTTGTCTTCATAAACATGGGGTTTGACTGAGGCAGGCCCCTTAATGCTCTAATTAGATTTTGCAGGTCCAACAGGTACAAAGAACACATCAAACCAATGGTGGCTCACGAGCAAGAAGCCCACCTGCACTGAGGAACATCCAAAAGAGAGATCTTGCTATCTTTGGAACACATCTAAGAGGGTTTCCTTCGGGAAGACCCAATTGTAGCCTTCAGGGCAAGGATTGTAAAAAGGGGATTTCAATCTGTAACCTCTCTTTTTATTTCAATAACAAAGTAGTGGATCACTATAATTTTGAATGAAGGATTGTAGTGTAATTGTCTCTTTTGCATGGTTTCATTCTAGCATGCTCGGTGGGACCCCCACCAAGCATTAGCTTAATCATCATCTAACACATCTTGTGGACTATTTCTGTTTGGTAGGTAGTTGTCAAATTTGAAGAAATCCCACATCAAAATGCCCTGAGACATAGTTCAGGCCACATCACAAAAGGTTGTTGGTGCACCAATGAGCTTCAAAGAGGTTAGAGAGTACACACTTGGGCATGTGAACTTCCCAATCTACCTCAAAATTGGTCCTTGAAGCACAGGTATCGATTTCAGACACCCCAACAACTAGCAAGGTAAGTCAGGGGAGGTTAAAAGCCTCATGTTCTCGGGGATTGCATGCCCCCATACCTAGACCCCAAACCACCTCTCACCACGGTGTATGCAAGGTGAAATCATTCCTTGTATTTTTGTGCAGCATCTAGTTAGTTTTAATTCTCAGTAATTTGCTTATTCCAAGTATATGCATGATATCTTGAGGTTTTTGTGTTTCATTGCATAAATATTTGACTTTTGGCTCTTTTCTGTGTAGGTAATTATCCCAGGAGTATCTAGAAGTTGAAAAATAATCATCATGATCACAAAACCAGTTAGCCCCATTCTCGATGCTAGGTTCACATGGCCCCATGCGAACTTCCAGTAGAGGATAGGTTCACACCTAGGGGTGTGAACTTACCACACAGACATAACCTTGGAGAGGAGAGAGAAACAGAGGACTCTGCATGCACTTGGATGCAGGTATTGTGCTAGTACAATGTTCATATTTACATTTCGAGGTTAATCTTATCGTTTGGGTTGTCATTTGACCTTTCACATACACTTGGTTGTTCTAGTTAGTCTTTAAAACTACTTTCTAGACTAGTTTCAGTTCCTATTATTTCAATTCCAAAAGCATTAGATTAATTTATTTTTGTGAGGATGCACTTAATCTAGATTTCAATTCTAAAAGCATTTAATCTAGATTTCAATTCCAAAAGCATATTAATCTAGATTTCAATTCCAAAAGCATCTTAATCTAGATTTCAATTCCACAAGCATCTTAATCTAGATTTCAATTCCAAAAGCATCTTAGTTTAGATTTCAATTCAAAAAGGCATCTTAGTTTAGATTTATTTTGAAAA
Organism: Wollemia nobilis; assembly: GCA_028583015.1. NCBI lineage: Eukaryota > Viridiplantae > Streptophyta > Pinopsida > Araucariales > Araucariaceae > Wollemia > Wollemia nobilis. Next base: position 5,530,647 of record JAQPPZ010000380.1, on the reverse strand, counting down.
GGCACTTAGGGTAGCTTTGCTTCTAAAATAGTTTATGTAAAACACACACCCACACACTCACGTGATACCAATAATGTAAGGATTGGATTTCATCACCAATCTCCACTAGAGACTGGTGATGTTGGATTTATCCTCCATCAGCTCACCCCTCATCTAGTCACCATAGTAGCCCCCTAGGAGTGGTTGATCGACCTTAATCCTTGGGTGATCCCCCACTTTCGAGTGTTGGTTATCCATATTTAATCACTGGAAGGTACCTTCGAAGTGGGTAGTTTTAGAAAGCCCCTTTACCATAGGGCTTTTAAAAATAATTAGTGGGTACAGTTGATCATTATTATGCATGCCTTAAATGTGAGGGTTAAGTGAAAGCTAGGCTTGATCGGTAGTAGCACATTGACAATGTGACCTCTCTTCGTGAGAGTATATTGACTCATTTGAGCATCTTGAGTCTCCCCCTTTGGATACCATTTTACTATACCAGATTCCATTTAGGTTGCCACTCACCCATTGGAAACATAGTTCTATTCTGTGCACCTTTGGGTGTTGTAGGAGGTTCTATGCTATGACATACCTATTTCAAGTAGAATTCACCCATTCCTATGGTTTGTTCTTAGGATGGATATAGTACTCTCATCAAAACACATGAAAATAAAAAAATATTTGCTTATTGTTGAGTCTTAAAAGTGGTTACAATAGCATATCAAAATTGCTCATAACTCGCTTGATTGTCCCATAGTTTCATTTACATGTAGCACTACATAGTCTATTTTTATGTGGTTTGCACCCCCATGCGAACTTCTTGGGTATAGATAAATTTGCACCCCATCATGTGAACCTAGCTTCTAGGCTATAAAACTACATAGAATTTGATACACAACACACAAAGGATATCCACAATATAAATCCATCCTCTATCCCTATTTTCTTGAGGTTTGCACTCCTCCATGTGAACTTTTGACTATAGAAGAAATTTGCACCCCATCATGTGAACCTATTTTCTAGGTCATATAATAACACCAAATTTTTCACATAGCATAGAAATACCCCACACAACACAAATCCATCATCTGTCTCTATATTCTTGAGGTTTGCACCCCCGTGTGAATTTTTAGTTATATGAGAAGTTCACACCCCATCGTGTAAACCTATGTTTTTGAGAATAATAAGTGTCAGAGTCAGTCATAAAGATTTCCAAAGCCTAAATCCCACACCTTTTGGCTATTCCTACACTAGTACACACACTACCATACCTATTACATGTAGTCATACATGTGAGGCTCTCTACCATGCCATTGAGGCTACTCATCGCACTATCATGGTCGTAGGTGCCTCCTCCTCTCAGACCAATGATCCACCTTTTGAGTCTGAGAAGGTTACTTTCGTAGCTCCATGAGATTTGTTGATTGGGCTATAGGAGCCTAAGGCAAGTCCCATATCCCATGTTGCATCTTCCACTCCATCTCATTTGGAGGATGAGACCTATGAGGAGTCCTCTCCTCTAGATGATCTCTCTTCTACCAATCCACCATCGACCTATTTCTAGCATGTCATCTACACTACACCAGGTAGGCCTCTCCCCACCATCATTTTTGATGAGCCTACTCCACCTCCATCCCCATCCACTACTCACCCCTTTCTAGAGCATTCATCTCATCCACTCTTGGGGGATGACTATAATGTCATCATTTCCCAAATCATTCTTGATGTCATCACTACTATCCAAATCGTAGGTATGATTTCTACACCCCCTTCTTCCACACCACCCCTTACTTCATCTTCTTCTCAAATTCTGCATTCACAATAGGCTTCATCAAGTTCCCAACCTCCATCCCAACCATCATCATCATTTCCACCTCAATATTCTCAACATCCACCTCAATACTACCAGATACCATTACAACATCCATCCCATCCTTCTCAACAATTTCAACAACAAGTCACCCCATCTCCACAGCCACCTCCATTCACTCCATAGTTCGCTACCAATTTTCCTACCAGCTACCCACCATTCTCATCATATGGACCTCCATTGGCACCTTCTTCATCATTTCACTTACCTCCACCACCTCTATTTTGGCCCCCACCATCGATTCCATCCTATCTCACCAATCCACCTTGCTATTCGACTCATCCCAAATATTTACTTTCCATTCCTTCCATACCACCCCAACTCTCATCAATTACCATCCCATATTCTAACCAATTCTCTTTCACTACACCTTCATCTCTCCCACCACCATCTTCTACACCACCCACTTTCTTCACTTCACCACCTACTTGGTCCTCTACCACCACCACTAGGCGCAACCAACTTTCTCATATATGCAACAACAATAGATACCCATGCCTGACCAACATATCCCTGGGTACTATGATCAACAACAACAACCCATAGTCCAATATTCATACATTTCACCACATCCATCTCAGGTTCCTTTCCCATAATATCAAGCCATGTCGACACCTGATCCACAATAGGTTACTTACTATAATCAATGGGAAGAGCAACAACTACAATACCCACCATATTTGGGTTATTTATAGGCATCATCACAACCACTCCCTCCACCCTCTTATTCACATCCATTTCCATCTCCACCAGATACTACCATGGTGCTCTCTAGTGAACTCCAAGCCATGCAAGAACAGATCAAAACTCTGGATTTGTGCACGACTAGTTATGGGCCTCAAAAACCCACATATGATGAGTTGTGCAATGAACCAATTCATCCATCTATTCCTATGCATCCTTATCCTTACCAGTTTGAGATCCCTAAATTTGATAAATTTAAAAGTAAGGAAGACCCTAGAGAGCATCTTAACAATTATCACTTCGCTTGTTACCAACTTCATGGTAGTGATCCCCTTATGCTTCACACATTTGCACTTTCTCTTGGGGGACAAGCATTATATTGGTACAACCATTTGCCTCATCATAGTCTCTTCAAGTTTGAATAGTTGGTCAATCTCTTTCTTGAACATTTTTTGATCAACATCAAAACCAAGACTACATTATCAGATGTCTATGCTTTACACTAGTTTGATGATGAGCCCATTACTAATTTTGTCTCTCTATGGAGGGTGGTCATTCATGATCTTGCTTTTACCCTTCCACCTACAGAGCTCATCAAATTATTTTCCAAGAGTTGTCATAAGAAAATTTCTCAAACTTTACAAATCCATCAGAGTCACACATTTGAAGAGGCTATTGCTCAAGCCAAGGTTATCGAGGACATCAAGGTCCATACATGTAAGATCAAGCTCTATACCAAACAACCCTATCCATCCAACTACCACTACAATCACAATCCATATGTCCCACCCACTTCCAAACCACCTCAGACCAATCAGGTGCTCCTCACTTCTCCATCTCCATCACCCCAATCCACACCATCCCAACCTCCACAATCAACACCACCTCAACCTCCACAAACTGCATACCAAGTCAACCCTCCACCACCTTCTAATCCATACTAGGGCATAATCCTCACCTCCCTCATCCACCATGCAATTGGACACCTTTGTCTGAGCCCATGCCCACTTTATTCCATTGATTATTTGATGGAGGCCTCATCACCTTGCCTAACATCTAGCCTGATGATCCAAATCATCCTCTCCCTTGGGACCACAATCCATAGGTATTTTATGATTTTCATCACCAACATGGCCATTCTCTTGATGCTTGCCATGTATTTTGACATACCATTCAAGATCTTATCGATCATGGCACTATTTAGGTTTCTAATCCCCTTGCATCACAAAATTAAAACTTGGGGATCTATCAAAATCCATTGCTCGAACATGGGGGTAATCCACCTCAATCCAATCCATGCCAAGTCAATCATGTCAATCATGGTCCTTCCCAATAGGGGTTTGTGGGTATGATCAACATCGCTACCCATAACCAATGCTACCCACCTCCTACTGAAGCCCAATGCCCTTCTACTTCTCTTCCACCACCTTCTTTGAATCCCCCAATTCCTCCACTAGCTCCTACCGCTATACCATGGAATATCATCACTATTCATGGTAGCCTTTCTCATCATCTCCGCACTACCCCTGCAAGGTTATCCATATTTGACCTTTTGCAACAATCCCAACCTCATCATGAGGCCCTCAATTCCATTCTTCATTCTCTTGATCTTGAGACCCATGATATTGATGCCTTTGCCAACTTTTTTGGTAATTTTTAGATATTCTTACAACCTTCTATCAACTTCCATGACCATGAGATCACCAAAGTTGTAGGTGAAGGGGTGGATCCACCCTTGCATATCCAATATTCCATCAATTTTATCACTTACAAGCATGTCCTCATTGATATTGGCTCATCCATCAACATCATTTCTACCACCACCCTTGGCCATCTTCACCTTCCTCCTACTCATCTCTCTACTCCTTCTATGGACCTTCGAGCCTTTGATGGCTCTATGCACCCTACCATAGGCACCATCATCCTCCCCATTCAGGTTGGTGCCAAAACCATTTCCACCCTCTTCCATGTCATTGAAGGTGAGATGTAGTATAATATCCTTTTGGGATGCCCATGGATTTGGGATATGCAATGTGTCCCTTCCATGCTACATCATTGTATCAAATATGTTCATAATGGATTGGTCCACTGCATCCTTGTTGATGATGACCCATTCAAATTTTGTAATATTATCACTCTTCCACCAGGTCCACCCCTATCATCTACACAGTTTGCTCCCACTCCATATCATTCCCTTGATACCACCTATCTATCATCCTCATCTTCACATCCCACACCTAATTTGAGCAACATCACATCATCTTCATCACATCCACCTTCGGTTACTAGTGCTTCCACTACCCCCACATTTTCACACCTTCCTTCATCTTCTTCTATGCCATCTTCTTCCCATGTACCATTTTCCCCATTCACCTTTTCTACTACACCATCTCCAACTTCAGCTTCCACCACACCTCCAATTCTTCCTACCCCATATACATCTTCCTATCACTTTGTACCCCATTTTGTATGGTCATGAGTCATCCCTACCACACTAGTCACATCTTCTATTCCAACCTCTCAGTTCACACATGCAAATCATCCCATCACTAGAACACCTATTGAATGCTATGAGTGGACACAATGTGCCACTCGACTTGATGACCAATTGGCTCAATCAGATCCTCCTAATTCATCCACTTCACCTCCCCTCCATTCACATCCATCCCATTACCATATTCACCACCTAAGGGGTCCTTCCCCCAATCTAAGCATCAGGTCCCTCCTCATATCTCTATACTCATGACCACACCTGGTCCTAGTGAGTATCATATACACAATGCTCGGGTTATCTCACCCACCATCTAGTCCACCTATGACTTTGGTCGACCTCATGATGTGCCCATGACTTTTGGGGTAGTTGTTCCTCTTGGTCCACCTGATAATTGCACAAATTTCATATATGGGGGACTTGACTCATCTATGGAGCCTCCAACACCTCCACCACCACAAACCAGATTTTACGGTAATCTTGATCATATGTCAAATCCTACTTTTTCTTGGCATTATCTTTGTATGTACAACTTGCATGGTTATAGACTAGGGAGATATGAATAAGGGTGTCACACCCTTATCCATCCTCCTTTATGAAAGCCTATAGATTGATCTAGAATTGGTTACCATCTTGCAACAATCAATACCCTCGAGGATGATTTACATCATCTCAATATTGACCCCCTCGAGGTCCTTTTTGATGATGAATTTGAGCTCAATATTCCTATGGACTATTCATCCCCTCATTCTATAATTGATATTCCATCTACTTTCTTCCATTCATCTCCATCACATGCAAACCCTCCTTCTTGTGAGGTTGAAGCTCTTGTCGATCAATTTACCGATTTATCACTTGATCCACCCTTACTAATCGATACACCTTCTTCACCTCCACCAACTATTCCTTTCATCCCTTTTCATGTGAGACCATTTTTTCATCGCTCCCACTCTCGCTCTCCTTCCCCACCCATCATTTTGCTTCCTAGCCACCACCAACCATTTCTTGATTCATTACTATCCTCTTTTGATTCTTTGCCACCATCATCTCCAACATCTACTATATCTAGCATGTCTTTTAACATGATCTCTATTGACTTATATGCCCCAATTCGCTATCCAAATCATCCCAATTACATCCCACCACCTATTACTAATTTTGTCTATTTTGATAATATTTCATCCACACCATCACCCATTGAGTTCCTCCCATCACCTCAATTATTATGATTTTCTAATGCACCTTTGCCTTCTATTCCACCCCATCTACCTTGGATTAATCATACAAATTTTTATCTAGATGATGAATTCCAACTTCTTGACATCATTGATGACCTTCATCTCATCCCAACACCTACTCAACTCCATGATGGTTCTCACATGCTTGTCGAGGACACCATTGATGTTGACATTGGTGATGATCTTGATCACCCTCACATTGTCCACCTTGCAGCTAGTATTTCTATTGATGAACATATCCTTTTCACTAATTTCCTTTGAAAGTACATAAATGTGTTCGCATGGTCCTACATGGATATGCCTGGCCTTGATCCATCATTAGTCATGCACAACTTGGTCTTGGATGATAATGCCAAACCTATCAGATAAAATTTGCATCGAATGCATCCCACCATTGCTCTAATGGTTAAAGAGGAGTTACAAAAACTTCTCGATGTCGAGTTCATACAACCAATCGATTACCCTGAGTGGGTTTCAAACATGGTTCCCATTGGAAAACCCAAGGGGGTATCCATATCTGCACTGATTTTAGGGATCTTAACAAAGCTTGTCCCAAGGATAATTTTCCACTCCCTAATATCGACACATTGGTCGATGCCACAATAGGGCACAAAATGCTATCACTCATGGATGGTTTTTCTAGTTACAATCAAATTTGTGTCAACCTGGATGATCAACATAAAACATCTTTCATGACCCCTTAGGGGATATTTTGTTACAAGGTCATGCCCTTCGGTCTCAAAAATGTTGGGGTAACCTATCAATGTGCAATGACATACATTTTTCATGATTTCATGCACAAAACTATCGAGGACTATGTTGATGATCTTATTGCTAAATCCAAAATATGTGGTCAACATCTTGAGGACCTTCACCAAATATTTGATCACCTCCTGGAACATAATGTACGATTAAATCCAAAAAAATGTGTCTTTGGTGTTACCTCAGGCAAAATCTTAGGTTTTATTGTCTCACAACGTGGTATCGAGGTTGATCCTCAAAAATTCAAGGCTATCATTGATATACCTCCCCCTACGAATCTCAAATAGCTATGCAGCTTGCAAGGAAAAATCCAATCCATTTGATGATTTATCGCCCAACTTTCTGATAAGTGTCAATCATTCAATCATCTTCTTCAAAAGGGGGTCCCTTTCAAATGGGATAATCAGTGTCAAATTACTTTTGATGCAATCAAATCATACCTCACATCTCCATCGATTCTATCATCACCCCATCTCGATCGACCTTTTCATTTGTACATATCCACTATCGATTTTGCATTGGGTACACTTCTCACCCAAAAGAATGAAATGAACCATGAATAGGTCATATACTATATCAGTCGTACATTGGTTAGTTATGAGACATGGTATGCTTACATGGAAAAACTTTACCTTATCATTGTCTTTGCTACATAAAATATGTGATATTACATGATCAATCACACTACTTACGTAGTCTCCCATGGATAATCCACTTTGCTACATGATGGGTAAGAGCTACCATAATAGTCACACGACCAAATGGATTATGCTTCTCATGGAATTTGACCTCGAATTCATTAGTCAAAAATCCATCAAAGGCTAGGTCATTGCTGATCAGTTGGTTGAAGCACCTTTACCAAGTGATGCACCACTACTAATTCAACTTCTTGACAATTTTGTATTTCATACTACTAAAGTTGAGGAACCTATGGAACCTGAGTCAACCACTGATTTAACCCTCTTTTTTGATGGCTCTCATTGTGAGCATGGAGGGGGTGTAGGTATAGTCTTCTTTACACCATAGGGGGAGCCCCTCCCCTTTTCCTTCAAGTTAGGCTTTCCTTGCACCAATAACAATGTTAAATATGAAGCTCTTATCCTTGGCCTTAAGCAAGCAATTTCCATGCACATTCGATGCCTGGACATATTTGGTGACTCCCTTCTCATTGTGAATCAAATTAAGGGAGAATGACAATGTCGTTACCCTATCCTTCAATAGTATAAACAAGTCACTGAACACTTACTTGCTCAATTTGAGTGGTATGACATCACTGCTACTCCATGTTCCACCAATCATTTCATTGACACTATGGCTTCTCTAGGTTCACTCATCCCATAAAATCCCCATTCTGACACAACTCATGTGTCCATTCACACCCTCTTCCATTCTACCATTTCTACCACCCCACCTTCTCATGATGATGGCATCAATATCATCAAAGTTGAACCCCATGACCCATGGTTCTACTAGGTCAAATATTACATCAAGCTTGGTATCCTCCCACCAGATCTAAATCACACTCACAAATGAGCTTTCAAATAATGAGTAATTCACTACACATTGCTAGGAGATATCCTTTACAAGTGAAGTTATGATGACATCCTACTACGCTGTCTTGAACCACATGAGGCCCAATGCATTATCCAAGAGGCTCATGATGGTACTTGTGGTGGCCACTTTAGTGGCATGGCTATTACCAAATGCATTTTATGAATGGGCTATTATTGGCCCACAATGGAGCATGACTATTGTGAATATGTCAAAAAGTGTGTCAAATGCCAACACCATGCCAATCTTACGCATTTGCCTTCTCAGGCTCTTCAACCTATTCAATCAATGTGGCCCTTTTCACAATGGGGTTTGGATCTTATTGGTAAAATTACCCCCACCTCATCTAGCAATCACAAGTTCATCATCACAACCATAGAATACTTCATGAAATGGGTTGAAGCCATCCCTCTAGTCCAAATGATCGGTCCTAAAATTATCGATTTCATCACTCAACACATCATCTATCATTTTGGAATTCCATCCAAGATCATCTCTGACAATGGTACACCATTCAAGAACAAGAATGTTCATGCATTATGTGAGAAATTCAATATTCAACATAGCTTCTCTACCCCATACTACCCATAGGGTAATGGTCAAGCTGAAGCTACAAACAAAACCATTTACACCATTCTTCGCAAGACCATTGCAGAATCACATCACGATTGGCATAATCAAATGCCACTAGCCTTATGGGCCTATCACACAAGTATTCGTACTCCAACTAGGGCAACTCCATTTTCTCTTGTCTATGGCATTGAAGCCATCATGCCCTTGGAGCTTAAAATTCCATCATTACGGGTCTCTATGCAAGAATTCATTGATGATGACACTACTCATCAAGCTAGATTAGACCAATTGACCCTTCTGGATGAACATCACATTCATGCCATTGAACATACATATGTTTATCAAGATCATATTCGATGTGCCTATAATTCTAAGGTACATCAATGAGAATTTCAAGTTGGAGACTTAGTCCTCAAGGAGAACCAATAAATTACTAGCCAACCATGCCATCTCCATGATAAATTTACACCCAATTGGCTAGGTCCTTACATGGTTACTCACAAATTTGGTTCTGGGGCATATCACCTTGCCACCTTGGAAGGTATTTCTGACCTTGAGCCTATTAAAATTATTCATCTTCGAGCATTTTATGCCTAAGCATTGGCATTAAAACTCATCATTATTTGTACATACCATCATGGTTACAAAAAAAAAAAAAAAAAAAAAAAAAAAAAAAAAAAAAAAAAAAATACATCTTATTGACATTCTATGGTGTTTCATCGAATTGCATTCAATCAAAATCTGCTTTACATCATTTCCTTCTATTCTTCCCTTCTTTCTTCTTTAATGAATGTTGTATGGTCACGCTTCGAGTGGCTACATACCTTTCATTCCTTCTTTTCTTTTTCCTTCTCCCCCTTCTTCTTGTTACTCATCAATGTTGTATGGTCACGCTTCGAGTGACTACATACCTTTGATATTTCATATATTTCTTCTCTTTATTTCCCCCTTCTTCTTGTTACTTCTCAATTTTGTATGGTCTTGATTAGTTTCATTTTCTTCTTTTCTCTCTCTTCTCTTTTTCTTCTTCTCCTTTCTCTTCTCTCCCTCTCCTTTATTTTCCATCTCATCATCCTCCATTCCATCAGATATTATCTTGGGGTAACCTTGTACAAAATCTCACATACTTCATTCATTCCAACATCATATCATTCACTGCATCATTTGCTCCATATTCATGCATTTTCACATGCATATAGATTATGTTCATATCCATACTTGTACATATGCATTGTAAATACCATACTGGAAGAATTAAATATGCATTTGCTAGCACAATAGTTTTGGTGCCCAATCCCATTTTCATGAGATAGGATTATTGAAATGTTTTGAGAGCTTCACCCATCTATAGTTATTTCAATCAACCACCATCTAAAGTTGGCAGTTTCTAAAAGCACTTCAAGGCTTCCCTTGGTTGACTTGCTCTCTTTCATGGATCAAATTGCACATCTTACACATTAAGCAAATTTTGAGAATAGGATTGGCAACATTGTATGTATATTGGCCACCTAGTGAAAGTCACCTTGCTCATCCTATCATTTGCATGATCTAAATCAAACCTTGAGGATCGACAAAAGGACAAGCTACAAAAAAAAAAATGAGAAAGTGGGCAGAAAACAAAATTCAATACCCCAAAAAGAGCACTACAAATGGAACAAAATTCAAAAGAGTACTATCAGTTACAAAGCTTGAATCCATGAGGTCCTCAGGTCCATATTGAAAATCATGGGGTAGATCTCCATCGAAGCTATAGATGCTTGATTGGAAATGGATTATGCCTTAAAATTGGTGACATTTTTGTCACATTAGTGACCTTCTTTTGTATATACCATTGTATGCTTGTGGATGAGCTAGCTTATAGGCTAAGTTAACAATCAGTTGAAACCATCCTCTTTCAAAATGGTTAAATGAACTTCACTTTACACACATTGATCCATGCTTGAGGTCTTGTTTACCAAGATAGCTAAGATTTATCCAAGAAATTTTGCTCAGTTATTCAATGGGTTTGATTACTTAAACTGTCATGTTCGAATCTTTTCAAAGACATCTTCATATCTAACTTCTTCAAAAAAATGGAATGGATTACACTATCTGATTTTGCAAAGATACAAATGCTTTCTTCAAACAATGCTTGCATCCATCTACATTCTCATATAGTACATACGCATCACAAATTCCTTAGCACTTTAGTTCATGTGCATACCCTACATTCATTTCATACATATCTACCTCTATCATATTCTACACATGTATCAATTCACACATCTATGCTCTATTACAATCACATCATTCACAAACATACATAATCAAAGTAGAAAGAAACACACAAATAAATGCAATCTCATGTAACACCATAGAATGTCATATATATATATATAAAAAAAATACCCTCAGGCTACAATAAAGTGTGTACCCTTGTGGGTACATCACCACATGTCCATATCATGTACATATCTATCAAAAATATCATCCGACTACAATAAAGTGTGTACCCTTGTGGGTACCTCACCACATGTATATATCATGTATATCCTCATCATACAAAATCATGGGTAGCCACTCCACTACCACCCCATAACTACATCATGTGTGCTATCCCATGGGAGTCTCCCCACTCCCCTCCTCCATCGTCACCCACTCCATGACCCCTAGGTCTAGCTGCACATCACTAGTATCATGTGCTACTAGTGCCTCCATCCTCACCTCTGGCCCCACTCCCACTACCTGTGAGGTTGTTGGTACCACCATCTACTAGATCCTCCCCACTACTAAGGGCGTACTCTATCAGATTCGTTAAGAAGGAGTCTGTGACCTCAACACTAATCCCAAATAGGCTGGTATCGCCAATCCACGCATCATCAACTCACCCTCACACTGAGCCTTCTTCATAGCCTCTTTCATGTTGGCTGCTACCAATCTCATGTTTTCCTACTATAAATGCTCCACCTCGACTCGTAGACCATCTACATCCACTCATGCCTACTCCAATAGTGGCACCATCACCCTCAAACCCTTGATCTCTATAGCCACCTACCCCCCTATAGCCTCCATATCATGCACCCACTACTCTAGCTCCCCTACTCTCACTATGTGGATGGCCTTCATGGCCTCCACCTCTGCCGACACCTCATCTAGTAGCTACTACAATCGCTCAGTTGACTCGATCATCTCATCTCGCTCAACCCTCATAGAATCCTACTCACCAATGAGTGCATCTCTCTCACTAGACAATTACTCCACCTGCACTCTCATCTCATCCCTCTCCACTACCACAACATCTCACTCACCAATGAGTGCATCCCTCTCAAGGGCTACCTGATCCAAGCTCACCCTCACCTTCCCTCACTCCCTCAAGGTGACCATGAGCTCTACCTCCACTATGTGCTTCTCCTCCTCCACCTCTCCATGATCTTCTACCCAGTCCAACTCTGTATCTAATAACTGATCCCTCAACTTCTTCACCTATGCTCGTAGCTTCCTAGTCTCCTCCTATGCTGCTATCATCTCCTACAGCCCTATCATGAAATCAAAAGCCATAGGCTTTGACATAGTACTCCACCAACATCACCCTCCTCCATCATGGGTGACTCATCCATCACCACTATACCCCATCCTCCATCATATCCTCATCAACCTCCATCATGGGCACATCCTCCATCACTGTTGTACCCTTAGTCACCAACCCCTCACTATCCATCGATTGTCTCGAGCCACTATCGCTCACCAACCTATCATGCTCATCTCGATTCGGTCTTACCTACCTGATCAATTGATCTAGCTCCACCTCCTCCTCCTCACCAGGATTGGGTGACCCCTCATCTTGGGATACTCCAACCACCTCACATCCTTTCGCAAGCCCTGGTGATGCTACTCTCACCCCATCCATCTGATGAGGCCAAATATTGCCTCATTATTGATTATTTTAGACATCCTTAATATACCTTTTTGATATGTTTTGATGTTAATTCTCCCTGATGAAATACAATATTTACTACTATTTACATGTTTAATTGTTTAGAAGCATAATATTCTGTTTTTACTAATTTTTTGTATTTTCTGCATAAGTTTTGTTGATAAATAATGATTTATTGTGAAATGTGTTAGTGCAATCACGTGTGGGATATCTAACATTCATATCATGCTCTCTGAAGTCGTCAAATGCAGAAAATAGCACTAAAAACAGGACAAAACTCGTAAGTCATGCAAAACTCGTATTTTGACTGCTTTAACTTAGACAAATTCCAACCGTATTTGCATGACTTGGAATTTGGTCAAATTCAACTTGAAAAGCATGAGAATAGGTCATTGAAATATTTCCAAGTCTAATCCACCAAATGCTCGGCAAAAGAACTGCAAATTGTGTTGAAAATAGGTATTCTGGCGCTGCTCTGGAACAACAGAGATATCGCTCCGAATAACAGAATGCTTCGAAATAACCGAAAAGCACAGCTTTGACCATAATACACTCAGAAAGACAAAAAATTACAGGAGAATGATAAGGACAGCTATGTGAATCTGTTGTGCAACTTTTTCAACGCAGAAGACCTCCAGCAAATGTGCAACAAATAGATTTCATTCATGTAACCATATTCTGCATTTTAGGAATGCAGTTTTAACAGCATTCCTAAAATGCCTGAAATTTGAATCATTCCACATCTGATTTAGCATGTTTTTAATATAAATAACCGGCTCCCATCTGGGTTGAGCTGTGTAGGGAGAATTAGGATTGCAATTAGTATAATTCTGAATATTGTGAAATCAGATTTCTATAGCAGTAATATGCAGAATTTTCCTGCATGTTTTTAATTCAATAAAAAGTGCAGTTTCTGTTAGTTTTACTTTATGATTGAAGGAGTGATTAAGTAGAAAACTAGAGCTACTTCTTCACCTTCTTCTGAACCAGGGAGCAAGGGCCACTCCCAGGAGCAGAAGAAGGTTTTTACCAGGTTTTCTTGTTTAAATCTGTCTACAGCAGAATAAATAAGAAACCTGTCATTTTTCCTGCACTTCCTTATTTTGCTGAAATCATTTCTAGCCTTCGTAGTTTGTAGTTTCATTATTATTTCTGAGTTTATTTTCAGATCTGTTCTTTTATTTTGCAAGTTAGTTTACTTTCTGCAATTCTAATTTCAGCAACTTTCATTTCAGCAAGTTTAATTCAGCTTTTGAGTGCATTTCCAGATTTAGCAAAAGTAAATAGGTTTCTTTGACAGTTGTTTCATTTCTGCAATTTTATTTCAGCAAGCATAATATAGTTTCCTTTCAGTTCATAGGGTTTAGAGTGACAGAAGAACCCCCAACAAACACTAACTGTTCTACCAATAAAGCCATTTTCTCGAATAGAATGTCTTACATCTCGCTTGAATTGACTATCGTAAACAGCCTTTAGGACACCCGCCCGGATTGATAAATAATGATCAAATGATGAATTAAACGACACTCATCATTTTTGGCGCTGTTGCTCGGGGACATGGTGTTGTTAGTCAAATTTAAGTAGGTCAAGAACTCGTAGGTCGGATACAGTAAAATAGTTCTTGCAAATTCTACAGATCTGTTTAGTAAATGTGCATGAATGCATAGGCTGAGAGACGAAAGAGGGAGGTTTATCCGAAGTGGCTCTGAGCCACCAAAGAGACCTACTCGGTCTGATGAAGATTTGCCTTCATTTGAAATCACTGAGGAAAAGCTAGACATACCTTCTTCATCAGAAGAATTGTTGGAAAAATTAGAAAAGGAGCTTTTTGAAGCACTAGCTGCTAAACACTCCCCTCTGACTAAACTATTCCCATCATCCTTTAGAAAGAAAACAACTATGGCTGCAGCAGCAGCAGCAGGTGGATATGGTGATCCTGATGATGCTCCTAAAACTTTTGAATATCCTATTCGGTTGGATCCACTTCTAGATGCCCCCATGAAAACAATCTCCCCATCTATATTGCCAATCTTTAGGGGAACTGTTGCAAAGATCCTGATCAATTTTTGTTTGAATTCAAAGTGTTATGTCAAACTTATGACTACATAAATGATAATCAAAAATTGAAGTTGTTTCCTTCCACACTTAAGGACGCTGCTCTCCGATGGTTCATGAGCAATCTTGAACCTAACTCAATTACTACCTGGGATGAGATGGAGACTGCATTCTTAAATAAATATCAGGATTATTGTAGAGTAAGAAACAGGAAAGATGAGTTGTTTAGGATCAAGCAAGAAGAGGATGAGAGTTTAGAAGATTATCTTGATCGCTTTGCTTTTGTCCAAAAGAGGTGTGGTGTCGTAGAGCCTGATTTCTTAAAGCCTATTCTCTTAAGAGGATTACAGGATGAATCTAGGGAAGTGTTAGATTTAATGGGAAAAGGAGACATAGATCAACTTGACCTTGACGAGATTGTGGAGTTATGCAAAAATTATTCCCGTACTCACCACCGAAGAAAGAAAAAGAATTTTGGCAATAATGGTATGAAAGAGTTGATGGAGGAAATGGCCAATTTAAAAACTGATATCCTTGTTCAACTTAATACTGCATTAGGTGAGAAAAACACAAGATCTAATTCTACACCACCTTTAGCAATTTATTGCCCAAGGTGTAGGAGTAAGCATGCCTTGCAGATCGCCCCCTAAACAAAACTTCTATTTGTGGAATTTGTTCCAAAGAACATTCAACAGATAAATGCCCTTTGTTGCCTCATCTAAAATCTGTTTTGGGCACCCAAACAAAAGAACTCAATGCTATTGGGCAAAGACCTGGTGGTGGTTATGCACAATATCCCAATGCTCCTAGATTTCCAAATTGGGGACAATCTCCTTGGAATATGAATATGCCATGGGGACAGGAAAAAGTTTCTGCACAACCTTGGAACCAACCTTGGACAGCCTCCTCCAGATTGGTCACAATCTGGATGGATGAACCCACCTTGGCATACCATGCCTCCACAATGGACACAACAAGGACAAATATGGGGACAACAATATCAGGGACAACCATTTCCACCACAGCAATATCAACCCTATCAAGGTCAGCAATATCAATCCCATCAAGGACAACAAAGGTATCAAGGGCAGACTCAAAATTTGTTGCCAGCTCCTAATCCAAATTTTTAGGGAAGAACACAACATCAACAAGCACAACCAGTAAAACAACCTCCACTCCTATATCATCCTGTGACTAACCCCAATAACGCTAGACAAACAACCCCTATTTATGAGGCTGAGTCTGAAGATACTGCTGCAGTTCATGTACTTGACTGTGGTAACATCCAATTACGCTCAGGGAAGGTTTTACCTGACCTTGCTCCACCTACAATTGAAGAGATTCCAGAAATTTCAAGTCCAAAAAAATACAATCAGAGCAAAAGAACGCAGAAAACTTACAAAGAAAATCTGAACGTGTCACATCAGATTTACCATTTCTTGAAAGGTTTGATCACCCCATCACTACCCCCGAATCGGAGTTAATCACATAATTGAAGAAAATGTCAATCTCACTTCCTCTCATTGCAGGCAATTAAGGATGTACCATTGATTAAGAAAACCATTCAGGATTTATGCATAAGGAAGCCTCGGCAGAAGAAGAAAGCCTTTCCACAAACCGTACAAGTAGATGGAAAGTTGGCCGATCTTCTCTCCGGGAAATTAGTACCTCCCAAATATGGTGATCCAGAAGTCCAATAATCACCATTACTATAGGATTGGTTCAAATTCCCAATGTGCTTATTGATTTAGGAGCTGCAATTAATGTCATGACCAAAGATATTATGCAAAAATTGCAGCTCACTGATTTGAGTCCTACAGCCACAGTTTTAGAAATGGCAGATAGGTCAGTTGCCAAACCAGAAGGACTTTTGGAGGATGTTCCCATTGAAGTATCTTCTTGGGAATACCCTATGGATTTCCTAGTATTACAACCTAGGAGTACAGCTAATGGCTATCCTATCATCCTAGGACGACCCTGGCTTGCCACTGCAGCTGCTTTCATAGACTGTAGATCAAGAGAAATGACTATTTCAAATGGAGTAGATCTTAAGAAAATTTCTTTGTATCCACCTGCTAAACCATCATCTAAATTTTTTGGACAGCTTATGGTATCCTGAGTCTGATGAAGAACAAGAGCCTCTTGTTACCCTTGCCACCATTGTAGTATAGGAACACATTGAAGAACCGAATTCACCAGAAAGAGAAATTTTTGAACATGAAACAGTCTTGGTGAATACATTGTATGAAGAAGGCCTCAATGATGATCAAGTTCTGGTCAATCGCCTATTATGGAAAGATGATGAACAAGTTGCTGAACATTTACCATCTATTCCACTTCATGAAAGTTCCTTTACATTGCCACATGGATGGCATCATCATCTTTTGACTTCTTTCACTTGTCCTATGCCAATGCTTCCATCAGGTATTGCATTTAACATAGAATCAAGAGTATTCCATAATCTGCAACCACATCATTGTCCTTTAAATGCTTTGATCAGCAAGTATGAACATGTTGACTCTGTTTGTCCTGGAATCAAGCAGATTGAAATTCAGCCAAGAAAACCTCGTAAATATTAACAGCTGGTTGATCGACGATCAAGAAGCCAAACTATTTGTTGTTTTGCAAAAACATGTTCAAGCTTTTGCTTGGAATTATACGGATATGGTTGGAATCCACCCCGATGTATGCACACATAGGATATACACTGAGGATGTCAAACCAGCTAGACAACCGCAGCAGACGTCTGAATCCTCGCTTTGAAAGACATTGTTAAAGAAGAAATTGAAAAATTGTTGGAAGTAGGATTCATTTATCCGATTTCGGATAATCAATGGGTTTCCCCATTAGTTATTGTGCCTAAGAAGAATGGAAATATGAGAGTGTGTGTGGATTACAGGGAATTAAACAAAGTCACACACAAGGACCACTTTCCATTACCATTTATAGACCAAGTGCTGGACAATCTTGCTGGTAAGAAATTTTTCTGTTTTCTGGATGGTTTTAGTGGGTATAACCAGATCCAAGTGGCACCATAAGACCAGGAAAAAACAACCTTCACATGTCCTTGGGGGACATTTGCTTATAGAGTATTACCCTTTGGATTATGTAATGCACCAGAAACATTTCAAAGAGTCTGTCTTGGCCATTTTTTCTGATTTAACCAATGAGAGTGTAGAGATTTACATGGATGATTTCACAGTTGTTTGGTGACACATTTGAGTATACATTAGAGCAACTTGAAAAGGTTCTAATACGCCGTGAAGCATATCATTTATCTCTTAATCCTGAAAAATGTTTCTTGATGATGGAGGAAGGAATTGTTTTAGGACATCATATCTCTCGCTCACGGTATTAAGGTTGATCCTAAGAAAGTAGAGGTCATCAAGAGTCTTCCTCCTCCGAAATCTCAAACTGATGTCCGTAGTTTCTTAGGACATATTGGCTTTTATCGTAGATTTATTATTGATTTCAGTACCATTGCTAATCCAATGTTTGCATTATTAATGAAAGATTCTGAATTTGTATGGTCCGATGATTGCCACAAGTCCTTTGAAGCTTTGAAAGAAAAGCTAACCAGTCCGCCAATACTAAGAGGCCCTAACTCGGGAGCTGCCCTTTCATATTCAGGCTGATGCCTCCAATACCGCTATTGGAGCCGCACTAGGGCAGATTGAAAATGGACAACACTATGCCATTTATTATATTAGCAAAAACTTGACAGGAGCTGAAAAGAATTACACTACAACTGAGAAGGAATTCTTAGCTATAGTATATGCCATTAACAAGTTTCGACACTATATCACAAGTTATCCTGTATTCATCCATACAGATCATGCTGCTATCAAATATTTGATGAATAAGCCTTTGGTTAGTGCACGAATTATTCGTTGGTTGATTTTACTACAGGAATTTGATATTACTATAGTAAATAGACCAGGAAAGGCTAATGTGGTGGCAGATTTTTTGTCAAGATTGCCAAATGCAAAAACTGAAGAACTAGTTGAAGACACATTCCCTGATGAAAAATTGTTTGTTGTCTCTGTTCAAACTCCATGGTTTGCAGATATAGCTAATTATTTAGCTACAGGAAAGATTCCTCTTCATTTTACCTTGAAACAGAAAAAATAGTTAATCAAGCAAAGCTCTTCTTTTGAATGGATAAAAGGAATATTATTTAAATGCAGTCCTGATCATGTTTTACGCAAGTGTGTTCGTAAGGATGAGATATATGACATCTTGAGAGCCTGTCATGATGAACCTTCAGGAGGGCATTATTCAAGAAAACATACCATTCGAAAGATTTTGGGTGCTGGTTACTACTGGCCATCATTGCATAAGGATGTAAAAAGGTATATTAGAAATTGTGATGCATGTCAAAGAATGGGTAAGCCTACTTTCATAAATGAAATGCCTTTACAGCCTCAATTAGGTGTAGAACCATTTGAGAGGTGGGGGTTAGATTTTGTAGGACCTATTGATCCACCCTCCCAAGGGAAGGTGCACATCCTAGTATGTGTTGACTATGTAACCAAATGGGCAGAAGCCCGTGCCTTTAAGCATGCTCGAGAAGACAAAGTGGCTGATTTTCTGTATTCATAGATTTTTCTGCGATTTGGAGCCCCACAATCTATTACTTCTGATCAAGGACCTCAGTTTATTTCAAAGGTTGTTGAAGCCTTTGTAAAATTATATGAAATCAAGCACAGGAAGTCCTCTCCTTATCATCCACAGGCCAATGGTCAAGTTGAAGTGACAAATAGGGAATTAGAGAAAATATTAACCAAAACTGTAGCAGCTCATAGAAGGAATTGGGTAGAAAAGTTACTTGAAGCAATTTGGGCTTATAACACTACTTGGAAATCCACTACGGGATTTACCCCTTTTGAATTGGTTTATGGTAAAAAACCCCTTTTACCCATTGAATTTGAATTACTAACTCTTCGAACTGCTTTGGAAGTTGGTATTGATTTGTCACAGGCACAAACGGACCGGATCCTGCAACTCAATGCATTGGATGAAATACGAAGAGATGCTTTGCATCAAAACGAGATGATCCAAGCACAACGGAAAATATGGCATGATAGCCATATCCAAGAACGAAAATTCCAACAAGGGGATTGGGCATTACTGTTTGACTCCCGCTATGAAGATTTTCCTGGGAAGTTGCAGACAAGATGGCTTGGACCATATCATATTGAAGAGGTTTTCTCGAATGGAGCAGTTCGTCTCTCACCAATTGATGATTCACGAAGGAAGTTAGTGGTTAATGGACATCGTCTCCGGATTTACCATAAACCACTAACTAAAAATGAATTCTTAAAACAAATAGAGCACTTGGATGTGAACATAATGGAAGAATTCCCTTCTTCCACTGAAGCAGCAGTAGTATAGTTTTTGTTAAAAATAAAAAAAATAATAATAATTTGGTTTACATGAAAACCAGTTATCTGGCATGTTTACTGAATTCCATTCCATCACCATTCATTCCATCACTATCCATTCCATCGCCATTTATTCCATCACTATTCATTCCTTAGCATTATCATTTTTGCCATTGTCATTCACCACCATTGTCATTGCCATCACCCATATTGTTTGTGTTTTTCAGAATTACAATACTGCACTTGTCAGCAGAAAAACAGCAAAGCTAATCAATTGTATGAAATGTAGAAAGGTAGTCAAGACAGGTATGTGTTTCTTTACATTTTAAATATTGTAAATAGTTAAGGTATGTAGTGTATAGATTCACTTGGTTAGCATTTAAAGCATTCATAAGGTTAAAATTGGGGATGTCTAAATTAGTCAACGAAAGGGGGGGAAATGACATATGCTCCGGAATGACATATGCTTCGGAATGAAATTTGCTTCCGAATAACCACTGCTTCGGAACATCACAAGCTCCGTAACAGTTGTGCTCTGGAATGGGTAATGACAGTTGTGCTCCGAAATGAGTATTGACAGATATGCTCCGAAACGACAAAATAACGACATGTGCGCAGTGCGTCGAAATATGTTGACGTTTCTTAAACGATTCAGGCAGGAACACGTGGCAAGAGATTATGGAACACGCGATTTCTGAAATCCATGATATTTAGATATCATGATTTCGCGATTCGCGTAATCATGGCACACGCATCAAAGGACATCGAAAACAGATTTGTTTTATCTTGAAAATTCACAATCAAATTAATTAATGCCAACTCAGCAAGTCGTGATCGTGTAATCTGCATTGGAATTAATTTTCCTCATTTTCAACATATTCCACCGGTTTTAAAAATAACGAATCAACAAGTTGGTTTTACATGCTTTGTTCCGGCGCAAGAACTATCATTCCAGTGCATGTACGCTAGAACCTTCATTCCAGTGCATGTGCCCTAGAACTGCCATTCCAGTGTTTCAGAACAATATTCGCGAGCAGAGCAGAAGAACATGGGCGGCAGAAAGAACGTAGTGAACCATAAAATGCCAACTTCATACTGGAAAATCCTACGCTGCTGCAAATTTTCACCGATGGAGGTTTTATGCCGTTTCTGCAAAAATTTGATGGGAACTCCGAGGGATTGGCCGCAGAATTTGCACGAACCTTCAGAAATAACAAGATCAACATCAATGGCATGACAATCCAGGTAACTCCAGATATTTTGAGCCAAATTACTAAATTTCCTTTGCAAGGAATTAATCTCGGAAAAATAGCTAGGAATACCCTAAGTGAATTGGCCAACCAATTTAGGGCAGAAAACGATAAACCTATTGAATATGTCATGAGTAAAAATGTTTGTAAAGGAGTTAAAAGGGAAAGTCTGGAATCTCCCTGGGATGAAGTAGCCGAATGGATGATTAGATTTATTACTTGTGAAGGTCAGTATGCTGTTTTATCAGGGCACCATATGAGAATTCTAATTTATTTGAGATATGGCCACACAAACCCTGAATTCCAAGTTAATTTTCCCCTGTATTTTTATGAAAATTTAAAATCTATGGCCAAGAAATATCAAGAAGGAAAAGGAACCCCTAGGCATCATGGTTTGATTAAAATAATCTGTAAACATCACTTTAGGGGTAATTTGCGGAGCTTTGACAGATTCTTTGCTCAGTGGGATGAAACTAGAAGCCCTGCATTTGCAGCTGAAGCGAGAAGAGGACATTGAAAGCCCTAAATCTATAGAACCAGTTGAAAGTCCTAAATCTACAGAACAAAATGAAAACCCTGGCATTGGAGAAGAGGAAATAGAAACACCTGAGCCAGTGGTTGAGACAGAGTTTGTCCAAGAAGAGGGTCCATCCTCTCCACAGGGACCTCCCTCTTCTAGGACTAGAAGACAGAGAGAAAAGCATGCTGAAATAGACTCTGCTAAAAAATGCAGAAGGGTGTCATTTTCAGCAGATGTGACTATTTTGCAGTCCAATAGCTCTGATGAAGCAGAACCAGGAGAATCTGCTCAAGAAATGCCCAAAACAGGAAAACAAAAGACTCCTGTTCAAAAATTACGAAGGTCTTGCAAGACTTCAACTGGGTAAAACATCATCTGATCAAGAAAATCAAGAAGCAGTAGCAGCAGAAATAGACCTAGCAGAATCAGCAGAACCTGCAGCCACAAACATAACAGAGCCTACATCCAGCCCTGAAGTGGTCTTAGTGGATTATTCAGATTCTGATTCTAAGGAAGAGTCGTAGAAGAGTCGAGTAAGAAAAATCAGAGACAGAAGAAGAAGCAGAGGAAGAGGAAGATATCCAACTACAACTATTTGCAGTAAGAAGTGTGGTAAAAACACAAACCGGTTGGATAGAAAAGTGTCAAGCTTCTATTTCAAAAAAAGATCAAATAATCGCAATGTTGCAGAAAGAAGTGGCAAGTTTAACAACTAAAATTGCATCTTTAGAGCCACAACCTCGATGAAAGTATGCATGACACTCAAATGGCTGACATTCTCGTTAGAATTAGCAATAGCCGCACATGTAGTAGACTCACCAATCAGGGAGGAACCTATAATGGATATTGAAGGAGAACAGGGACAGGAACAACTTCAGATCTCCTCAATTCTTGCTGCAGATATTGAACTATATGAACCCCTCATAGTAACACAGGACATGGGAATTCAAACTGAATTACCTATGACAGAAACAGAGGAACAAGGGGTACAGGTCAACTTACCTTTGGCAGAAATAGAAGAAAAAGAAACACAAACAGACTCTGTCAGGGTTGACATGACTGACAAAGAGGTGCAGGTTCATATTGTTCCTCAAATGCAGCAACCTGTTCGCGATCCCCTTATGGTTCCACTTGAGGAATATAATACAGATTTATCAAAGTGGATGATGAAATGCCAAAGGTTAGAAGAAAAGGTTTTAGCTTTGAAACCTTTGGAAGAAAAATGTGAGGCTAAAGAGGCAGAAATAACCAAATTGAAGAACCAGGTGCAGGATCTCTGTCAGAATGCAGAGTGTTTAGTCCAGTGCAGAAGACCTGCAAGGTTTTACACCTTAATCCTTAGAGAAAGATTTATCCGTTGGCAAATTATGAGAATCCACTCTAATTTGCCATACAAATTGGAAAATCCTGAAGAATTTGTGGATGCCTACCTGCACAGCCCAACAGAATAGAAAAATCTGCTGTGTGAGTTATTCCTACATAACTTCTTTATGCCTGGTGATGACACATTCCTACCTCACATTTTTACAAGGGATATTCAGTTAAGAGCCTTCATGTCCACTCTGCAAAATCAGGAATATTGGGAACAATAGAAGTAGATGATTAAGGAAAATGAGGCAAATGCAACACTATATCTGAGGCCAATTCACGATGATTACAGGGCTGCAGCCAATCAACATTTTACTATGATGAGGGAAGAAAAGGTGAGAAAAATTTATGAAACCAATCTTCAGAAATGCTTAGTCGATTTTTAGAATTTTACTCACCAAAATTTTAATAATGCTTTAGCAGCCTGTAGAAATCGTTGGGGAGAGTTATCTATTTCCTTGCAGAAGAAAGAACCTATCTCCCCCAATAACTTGCAGTGGTCAAAAAGAAGAGCTGAAGGTATCATGCAAGTTATTCAACAGCTGCAATATCAGTGGATAGGATTAAGATACAGATTGCCTATTGTAATCACCCCTGTTCCATGGTTTTTTGATGAGGACCCTCAACCAGATGATCAGTTTCAGGCATGGCTCAAGCAGATAAAGGAAATCAGAGGTTTCTACAGGATTCCTGGTCCAAAGTTCAGCTACCAAGAGAGAGTCATGGACAAGGATCTCTGCTCTATTGTAGCCTCACGTAATGCATGAGGACATGCATCAGAATAAGTTGGGGGGATGATGAGGCCAAATATTGCCTCATTATTGATTATTTTAGACATCCTTAATAGACCTTTTTGATATGTTTTGATGTTAATTCTACTGATAAAATACAATATTTACTACTATTTACATGTTTAATTGTTTAGAAGCATAATATTCTGTTTTTACTAATTTTCTGTATTTTCTGCATAAGTTTTGTTGATAAATAATGATTTATTATGAAATGTGTTAGTGCAATCACGTGTGGGATATCTAACATTCATATCATGCTCTCTAAAGTCGTCAAATGCAAAAAATAGCACTAAAAATAGGACAAAACTTGCAAGCTGTGCAAAACTGTATTTTGACTGTTTTAACTTAGACAAATTCCAGCCATATTTGCATGACTTGGAATTTGGTCAAATTCAACTTGAAAAAGCATGAGAATAGGTCATTGAAATATTTCCAAGTCTAATCCACCAAATGCTCGGCAAAGGAACCGCAAACTGTGTTGAAAACAGTCATTCTG
Organism: Wollemia nobilis; assembly: GCA_028583015.1. Classification (NCBI taxonomy): domain Eukaryota; kingdom Viridiplantae; phylum Streptophyta; class Pinopsida; order Araucariales; family Araucariaceae; genus Wollemia; species Wollemia nobilis. The sequence goes on along the minus strand of JAQPPZ010000380.1, from coordinate 5,505,722 downwards.
GCGCTGCTCTGGAACAACAGAGATACTGCTCCGAAATAACAGGAATGCTCCGAATAACCGAAAAAGCATAGTTTTGACCAGAACAGCTCAAGAAAGACAAAAAATTGTAGGAGAATGATAAGGACAGCTATGTGAATCTATTGTGCATCTTTTTCAACGTAGAAGACCTCCAGAAAATGTGCAACAAATAGATTTCATTCATGTAACCATATTCTGCATTTTAGGAATGCAGTTTTAACAGCATTCCTAAAATGCCTGAAATTTGAATCATTCCACACCTGATTTAGCATGTTTTTAATATAAATAACCAGCTCCCATCTGGGTTGAGCTGAGAAGGAAGAATTAGGATTGCAATTAGTATAATTTTGAATATTGTGAAATCAGATTTTCTGTAGCAGTAATATGCAGAATTTTCCCGCATGTTTTTAATTCAATAAAAAGTGCAGCTTCTATCGCTTTTACTTTATGATTGAAGGAGTGATTAAGTAGAAAACTAGAGCTACTTCTTCACCTTCTTCCGAACCAGGGAGCAAGGGCCACTCCCGTGGAGCGTAAGAAGGTTTTTACCAGGTTTTCTTGTTTAAATCTGTCTCATAATAGAATAAATAAGAAACCCGTCATTTTTCCCCGCACTTCCTTATTTTGTCGAAATCATTTCCAGCTTCGTAGTTTGTAGTTTCATTATTATTTCTGAGTTTGTATTTAGTTCTGTTCTTTTATTTTGAAAGATAGTTTATTTTCTACAATTCTAATTTCAGCAACTTTCATTTCAAGCAATTTTAATTCAGCTTTTGAGTGCATTTCCGTATTTAGCAAAAGTAAATAGGTTTCTTTGATAGTTGTTTCATTTCTGCAATTTTATTTCAGCAAGCATAATATAGTTTCCTTTCAGTTCATAGGGTTTAGAGTGACAGAAGAACCCCCAACAAACACTAACTGTTCCGCCAATAAAGCCATTTTCTGAATAGAATGTCTTACATCTGCTTGAATTGACTATCGTAAACAGCCTTAGGACACCTGCCTGGATTGATAAATAATGATCAAATGATGAATTAAATGACACTCATCACCATCCACAACCCTAAGCATAGGCTCCCATAATTGCATCACCCACCATACATCATACTTTGGGATGGTCACAACATTATCCACATAAGGGACTATAATCAGCTCATTCGATGTCAAGTCTAGTGGTGGCACCACTGGATCTGGTCCTATGTCACTTGGTACCCTGTAAATAACCATGGTTGGATTTGGTCACCCCTATCATAATAAAAACTATCATAATACTTGTGATTATGGGAAATACTCAATCTACCATAGGTACTTCCCCACCATCCATCATCCCTGCCTAATGCAGATGAGTTGGGTTGCATCCTCCGTCCAACTCGACACTCCTCACCATGACCTCTATATTATGTAACTCATCTACAAACCTCCTAGACACTGATGATAGTACATCAAATCATACTTGCACTCCCTCTTGATATTCTTCTCCATGTCACTCCTCGAACTCATCACAAAGGGCACATCACGACCATCCAATGTATGTGCATCATGCGAAAGCAATGATGGTTGCAATATCATTATATGCTCTCATTCCCACACCTGCAATAGTGGAATAAAATTTATTCCTATTCATTCCATCCTCATTATCCCATGGATCTATCTATACACCTGCACTAGTAATGCTCGTGCCCATGCATACACTATCTTCTGCTCCACCATATCACATATCATCCCCATCATATTCCAAGGGAATTTTAACCTCGAAGTATCTGGTAAGGCATGGCTTGCTATCATTATCATCACCATCGCATGTCGGTTGGACGAGATCTCATCCTCCAAAAACCTCACATAATCTACCCAACATTTCAGTCTCACACCGGTCCATATATCTCCAAACATCCTCTGCAAGATGCCATCCCATACATCTCACTCAATCATCATCACCCTAATACCTTATATCGATAGTCGATAGATGCGATATATGTCCTCTAATGTAATCATCATCTCGCCTATCAGGAGATAGAAGGTGTTCCTGTTCGGATCCTACCTCTCACACAATGTGAATATGTAAGCATGATTTACGTGCACCTCATGCATCTCCCACATGCCATACAACTCCACTGCCTGTAGCCAGTCCCCATCATCCACACACCACACACCCTACAATATCTTCCTTGGATTCCTCAACCAATTTCATGCAAATATCTTCTTCACCTACATCACATTTCAAATCATATGTCAAATATCATCATTCACACATTTCAAAAGCACATTGCAAATAACATCATTCACACATTTCAAAAGAACATTGTAAATAACATCATTTTACACATTTTATTTTCATAATAACATGTCAAATAAATTTCATACACCCTATTTTTATTTTTAAGCCATGCAAATTTATTTTCTCCTCACATGTACACATTCACAATAAAAAAATAGGCATTCACATGACCCCGTGCAAACCCTTTCGTTTACATGACCCCATGCGAACATCCTCGTTCGCATGTCCTCGTGCAAGCTTTTTATCTCAATCTGTGTACCTACCCATTTGATAAATCGACATAGCAGTCCCACCCATTTTCATTTGCACATGTATACAATATCATAAATATGTAAAAACATGCAAAATTATGCAAAATTCCATAAGCACAAACATGCAAAATGAGGTTATGCATACAGGGTCAAACAGGTCAACTGACCATAGATTTGGGTACCCATTTTCTCTAATAGCATCATTATCACATAAATTTTCATCATACATGCACAAACAACAACAATTTTTTTTACATTATCTCATGTACATTTTATGAGGTTCACAAACCATCATATGGTAAAAAAAATGAACAGCATATCAGGATACCCATTTACCCCATTTTACACATAATGTATGTATTTCACCCACACAATCCATGCATGCACTCAACATCATATTTTCACACAAACACACGCATTCCAACAAGCATTAAATGTTCTTTTGCATTTAAAATAAAATCTCGATACTATCTACTTACCTCTAGAAATCCACCACATATACTCATGCTCACTGATGCACTTGCCATCCCGCACTCATAGTTCAACAATATAAAAATGCTCCGCTTCTAATTTCCTCCATCACCAATTTTCTCTTCCTCCATGTGATACAAAATGAAGCTGCCTGCACCATTTTTCGTATTTAATCTACATGTTTGTAGGTTCGCACCTGCATGTGTGAACAAAAAAATTGCACGTCTCTGTGTGAACCATCTCATTTGCATCCTAACATGTGAAATTTTGTTTGTAGGTATTTTTCACCATTTTAAGAGCTTACTCATTAATTTTGCTTCAATTCTTCATTTTCCATCAATTTTCTCCATCATTTCTCATCATTATCAAGCGTTTCACCTCAAATTTCTATATCCTCCATCATTTATTCATCGCTTGAGGGGGGTAGTCATTCAAATACATCAAAAGTAACCTTGCACATGATAAAACAACCAAACGTCCAATCACGGATAAAAAAATTGTGTAAGAAATATTTTTGCTAATGATTATCTCAAGAACAAAACTCCAATCCAAAACAAAACAATCTTTGATAAGCCTCAAAATGCCTCTAACTATAGATAACTCATGGATTCATCTCTTCATTGTGGCAGTCGTAAGACCACTCTCGAATGAAGCTCCTAAAAGTTCTACCCTACGACTCCAACGGTTTATCAAATATTGTCAAAAGAACTCATTAATCAATTGAAAGCAAAAATTGGCAAAGGTATTTGTTCCCTCCCAAATTGGAACATCTCAAGTTGGTCACAATACAAGGCAATATTAGGCCTTCCTCCATAAGAAATTATCACAATGTTGTAGAGTGTTGTATTTAATCACAAATTATCTTTATGTTCTTTTTTATCAATGCATATCTCTCGCAACCGTCCACGATCATCAATCACAAATTTTGTCTTCCAAATCATCCCATCAATTCACATCATCAATTTTTGTACTAAACCATATTTTCACACAATCCAGTACAAAAGGGATAAAATGTAGACACCCAAAAGTCGCACATTGTCTCTCTCCTCATCTTCATGGTCAATCATTTTGTAAATTGGCTCAAAACACTATTCATTTATCAAAATCATTATTCATCATCCTTAGTCCCCTTGGGCTAGCTAATCCCCTTCCTACGCTTAATCATGGGTCCTCATGTGACCTCCATCATAGCTCAACTAAGGTTGAATTCTTCACCATGGTCAAAAAGCACTTTATGGGCAAAAAGTAAACAAATTTAGTCAAAACTTGCTTTATGGCTAATATTATGGTTAATTAGGCTAATCATGCTTAATCTAAACCCTCCACCTTACCTAGTCTACTTTGAATAGCCTAGACTAGTCACCTCTCACCCAAATATTTGCCCACCTCACATTCCCCTAGGTCATAAATGAAAAATGGAGACTTTTGCACACAAAAATAATTCTAAATTAGAAGATATTTACAAAAAGATTTCAATAAATGCCATTTGGAGACCTTTCCTCTAAGGCATTATGAATTGTATATGGGTGAGGGATTCTCTCACCCAATCTCATTTATGAGCTAGGATACCTCTTAGGTGGACACCTCACCACACACACCTCACAGGGGATACTTCATACCCTCCCCTAGCCTTCATCAAGTCTATAATTAAAAGGCCATTTTCACCATTTTAAGGATTCCAACTTTAGCTTACAAAAACTCTGCAAAAATCACTCCAGACATATAGCATCCATCACATCCATATAGTAATAGTATTTTGGTCATATCCATAACATTCCTTGTGATCTAAATAGGTTATCAACATCAAAAAGATAATTTCTAAAGGTGACCCATCGAATCAACAAAGGAGCAATCATATCAAAAAATCCCAAAAATCATATTGTGCAAGTTCAGCTAGAAAAATTCAGGTTTGGATGCCCCTGTGCAAACTTCTCAACTCAAACTAGGTTCACACCCAACCGTACAAACCTTTGCTATAGTAAAACAGAGTTCATCGGACAGGTAAATATGGCTTAGTTTAGGGTTTCATACTATTTTTCTTAATTTATTTCATGTCTTGAGCTAGTTTAAAGAGTATTTGTCTTCATAAACATGGGGTTTGACTGAGGCAAACTCCTTAATGCTCTAATTAGATTTTGCAGGTCCAGTAGGTACAAAGAACACATCAAACCAATGATGGATCACGAGCAAGAATTCCACCTGCACTGAGGAACGTTCAAAAGAGAGATCTTGTTGTCTTTGGAACACATATAAGAGGGTTTTCTTTGGGAAGACCCAATTGTAGCATTCAATGGAAGGATTTTAAAAGGGGATTTCAATCTGTAACCTCTCCTTCTATTTTAATAATAAAGTAGTGGATCACTGTAATTTTGAATGAAGGATTGTAGTGTAATTATCTCTTTTGCATGGTTTCACATTTGCCTTATAAAATTTAAATTTTACTAAGAGAAATATAACATCATGATTAGCTAAATTATCTACTACCTAATATCCTTCTCTATAGATATGATTGCATTTCCAAGAGATTACCTACAATAATAGTTTATGAACATCAACAATAATAATATTTTATGTCTAATCACCATATCCATTTTTGTTGATAATATTTATGATCATTTTGAAGAACACAAGCTTATACTGAGAGGGGGGTGAAAAGTATAGCACCCACTTTTTACTTTCTTTCCAAACCAATATCAATTAGTGTCCTCAATTGCAATAACCAAATATAGCAATGTGCATTAATAACATAGATAGCAATAGTAAGCAAGTGCACAAATCATCACACACAATTGAGACACAAGATTTAACGTGGTTCCCCCAATGTGGGGTAGTCCACAAGATAATCTCCTTATAATATTTCACAAAGAAATAGGGATCCTTATCCCAATACAAATGATTACTTTGATCTGCTCAAAGCTAGGTTGTCTTGATCTGCTCAGGTGGGCTCCATTGATCTGCTCAGCTAGGCTCTCCACTGATCTGCTCAGCTAGGCTATCCACTGATCCTCTTAGCTAGGCTATCCACTGATCTGCTCAGCTAGGCTATCCACTGATCTGCTCAGCTAGGCAACATGTTGATGTGTTTTTTATTTATCCTATCTCTTTCACTGCTCATAAATCTGCCTCAATGCCTTCTCACAAGGCTCAAAATTCTTAAATGTTCTATTTCTCACTTCGCTCATCTCTCATTTGTCCCAAATCTGTCCTCAAAGCCTTCTCAAAGGCTCAACCAATCCTGCAAATTGTCTCAAATCTGTCCTCCAAAAGCCTTCCCAAAGGCTCAACCAATCATGCACAAAAGTTGTCTCAAATCTGTCCAAAATTTGTCCCAAAAGCCTTCCCAAAGGCTCAACCAATCATGCACAAAAGTTGTCTCAAATCTGTCCAGAAATTCTGTCCCAAAAGCCTTCCCAAAGGCTCAACCAATGACTCTCAAGTAGCACTCAAATCTCAACCACAAATCAATGAAGGCAAGGCTCAATGATGAACTCAACAATGGATAACAAATGAATGATGACAATACTCAACAATGTGCTCAACAATGAATGGCAATGTACTCTTCAATGGATGACAACAATGATCCACAATGATCTCAACAATGTATGACAAATGATCTCTCAAATGGATGACAACAATGCTCAACAATGTACTCTCAAATGGATGACAACAATGCTCAACAATGTACTCTCAAATGGATGACAAATGATCTCTCAAATGGAAACCTCTCCAAGCAATAACAATGAGGACTTCAACCAACCAAGGACAATCTCCACAAGTGATAGCAATAGGTTCTCAATAATATCTTCCTCATGCAATGTCAATAAGCTCTCAAGAAACAAGCACAACTCCCTCAAGCAAAGAGCTCTCAAATAGCCAACAATGATCTCCTCAAATGAAAGACAAATGTATCCACAAGTGACTAGCAAATGATCTCCTCAATGGTCTCAAATAGTGGCAATGGACTTAACAAGTAACCAACAATAATCTCCTCAAAGCAATAGCAAAAACCTCCTCAATAATGGCAATACTCTCAATGAACTCCACTAAAGCAATCATGGAACTCAAGCATCAATTTTATCCATAAAATTGATTTTCTAATCCATCCACTTCCTCTCAATAGCCAAGGCACATAATCAAGCAATTTGTCTTCAACTTCAAACCCTAACTCATGTGCATGTCTTCTAACTCAAGGTAGCAATTAACTAGGTCTCAAGTTCCTAGTTTAATTTCATAATTAAATCATGCACTAGGACATATAACAAGTTCAACACTTTTCAACCTTATGACTCCCTAATTTCATTAACACATACAACAAGCACCTATGCTTTTATTTTTAATTCCACACCTTATAACTCCACATACAACAATCACAAATATTTATTTCCACACCTTATATCTCCCTAATCACACACAACAATAACAAATATTTAATTCTACACCTTATAACTCCCTAAGCACATTAACACATACAACAAGCATTTATTTCCCTAAACTCCTTATGACTCCCTAGTTATCATAGAAATAATTTTAATGCACCAAAACTTTGGTAATAACAAATATTACCATGCGCTAGAGATAAATACCTTTATACGAAATTTTCTGCCTTCATAACCTTTGAAATCGATAATTCCTTTGCCAAAAATCAATGCGCCTTCACACCTTTGAAATCGTAATGCCTTGCCAAAAATCAATGCACCTTCACACCTTCATGGGAGTCGAACTCCGTTCCTCTCACTTAGCATTGTGAAGCGCTTACCACATGGGTGCTAGCCCACATTGGGATTTTAATCCCAAACACCCAACTTTAACCTGCGCTCAAATCTGAAACTTGATTTTACTTTCTTAGCAAAACACTTTGCCCTTGGCGGGATTCGAACAATGAACCTGCCTTGTGCAAAGTTCGTGCGCTACCAACTATGCTATAGGCTCCTCCGTGACGTCACTTTCCCATATTGTTTACTTGACCTTGCTCTCAAATCGAAAGTTATTTATCCTTCTTTCTTCGTTGCTCCCCTTTCGACGACTCTCTCTCATGCGCTATGTCAAGTCTTCAATAAACAAAGGTTTTTACCTTTTATTTATATGCACCTCCATGCCTTCGAATGACGTCGATGAATATTTATTTATCTCCCCAACCTTTGCACGTCGATGGATAATATAATACAACTTTAGACCTTAGAATTATTAAATAAAAATTTAATAATTCACCTTTTAACTTTGAATTGGGATATCTCCTTCATTCTTTTGAATTTCGTCATGAAACTTTTTGCACCTAGGTTTTATTGGAAAACCTTTTCATCCATCATAATTTGGAGAAGTCTTAGCATAGTGGTTTTAATGAAAAACCCTTTCCAATGGTTTTAATGAAAACCCTTTCCGTTGGTTTTAATAAAAAACCTTTCCTTCGATTTTAATAAAAACCCTTGCCATTGGTTTTAATAAAAACCTTTACCATTGGTTTTAATAAAAACCATTAATATAATATTTAAAAAATTAAATATTATATGCCTCTTGTGCCACAAAACCTTGTATATATCCTTGCTCTCCAAAATATCATAAATGATTATTTATGAAGTGCTTTTGCCACCAAAACTCAATGTGATCCATGTGACATCAATGACAACACAAAATAACTCAAATTGCCAACAATCTCCCCCTTTGTCATTGATGGCAACACCTCTAATGCAAATCACCACAATCACTTGCAAAAGCCATTTCTGAAAATCAAAGCTGCTCCCCTTGACTCAATACTCTCTATGGAGGCTGCTCCCCCTATCTCAATGTTCTCTTTGGAGGCTGCTCCCCTATCTCAATGCTCTCTTTGGAGGCTGCTCCCCCTAACTCAATGCTCTCCCCCTTACTCAAATCTCTCCCCCTTTGACATCAATGGCAAAAGGGACACCTATGGGGCTAAAAGATATGACTCTTAAGCTTAGCCCCCCTACCACCTTCTCTCTTGAGGTGATTAATTTTGGGGTGGGAGTACATTTACTCCCATATTACATTGTTCCTTTCCTTTGTCAACTTCCTTCCACATCTTTCTGATATCCTTTTCTTGATGAGTTACTTGATCTTCTTGTCTTGAACCTGTTTGACCTTCTTGCCTTGAAACTGCTTGACCTTCTTGCCTTGAACCTATTTGGAATTGAGTCCTACACCATCTTGCAATATGTCCAAAGTTATTGCAATTAAAACACTTGATATTGTAGCCTTTGGATGGTGCCCATATCCTGAATTCTTTCTTGAAATCATTTCCATATCCATTCCTTTCCTGAACCTTGTATTGTGAAGCTCTGTTTCCATAATCATTTTGACCATGACCTCTGAATTGTGCAGCTCTATAATCAAAACCATATTGCTCATTTCCTTTGCACTGAGAAGCTCTATGACCAATCCTGTTGCATAAGAAGCAATGTCCCTGAAAACCATACCTTCTTCCTTTGAAGTTCCTTCTAGCAAAATCAAACTTCTTTGATCCATAGACCCTGCAATGTATAGCCCTGTGTCCAAATCCATTACAAGAAAAACAATGTCCTTGAAAAGCCCTTTGTTCATGCCTTGGTTCCTCATACCTTTCTTGACCTTTATCCTTGTGATCATCTTTGACTTGTGCATTGTATCCTTGATCCTTCTTTGTGGTATCCAAATCTTCTTCCTTAACTTCTTCCTTGCTTTCTTCTTCAAGAATTTCTTTGCCTCTTGAACTTGATTCACCTATCTCAAAACAAGATCCAAACTGGATATTTGGAGCCATAGGAGCTTTGGAACTTTCTTCATGAATCTTAGGTGCTTCCTTGCTTTCATATTTTAGAACTTCCTTTCCTTTTGAGTGTGACTTTTCTTGGAAATGAGATACAACCTTAAAATATGTTTCCACTCCTTTTTGAACCTTTTCATCTAATGTGTCATGTCTTGCCGTCATTACCCTTAGTTCTTCATTCATCCTTTCCTCTATCCTTTTTGCATCTTGAAGCTCATCTCTTAGATCACTGATTGTCTGAAGTAGTTCTTCTCTGATTTTGACATCTGTTCGAATCTTGTTTTCAAGATTCCTGATTTCTTCTTTTAGCCTTTTGACTTCTGATTTTTGTTTTCTTGGCTCATCCTCTTCTTTTTATTTTACCAAAAGTGAGACTTCTTCATATTTACTATCACTGAGATCATTATCATCTTCTATAGCAAACAAACTCTCATGAATTCTTTGACCATGCTTGTTTCCTTGATGTGTCATTTCATCTTCACTATCACTGAAGCCATTGCAATATCCTGATCTGTGATCTCTTTGACCACACACAAAGCATTGTTCTCTTTCACCTTCTATTCCTAAGAATAGATGTTCTTCCTTTTCATCATCTGACTTGTCTCTATCATTGTGATCTGAGCTATCATTTGCTTCTTCAATGTAGAAAGTTTTCTTTGTCTTACGAAAACTTTTCTTCTTCTCATGCTTGCTTTGCTTGTACCTATCATCTTTGTCATGCTTATGCTTTCCTTCTTCTTTTCTTCTGTGACCCTATTTTTCATCATCACTATTTTCTTCATGTGGACACTTGTTTGCATAGTGACCATAATCACCACACTTGTAGCATTTGACTTTCTTCATATCCCTGTAATTCCTTGAGTCCTTTTTCCTTTTGATGAAGTTAGCTTCCTCATCATTATCTGAATCTCTATCTATCTCTGGATCTTTCCCTTTATTTTTCTCTAAAGCTTTGAATGCAATTTCTTTCTTTGGAGCCTGATGCTTATCTATCCTCATCTCATAAGTTGTGAGAGTTCCTTGTAGTTCTTCCATTGTTAGCTTGTCGATATTCATTGTTTCTTCTATCGCTGAAACCTTTGCATCATACTTCATGGGAAGTGATCTCAAAACCTTTTGAGTAACATCTGATTCTTTCATCTCAAATCCTAGGCCTCTCATGGTGTTAGCAATCTCATCAACTCGAAGTAAGAACTTTGTAATATCTTCAGAATCTTCCATTTTCAATTCTTCGAATCTTCTTCTATGAGTTTGTAGTTTTGCCAACTTTACCTTGGAATCTCCTTCATAGGTATTCCACAACTTGGTCCACATTTCATTAGCTGAATTACATACCATGACCTTTGCAAAATTTGTCTCACGAAGCCCACTCAGAATACAATTCATTGCCTTTGCATTGATCTCAACCAATTTCCTGATAGTCTTATCTGTCTCGGGATCACCTTCAACCTTATACTCTTTTGCAACCATCTGCCATACCTCATATCCTTGTGATATCAAATAGTTCTTCATTCTCATGCTCCAAAAAGCATAATTGTTACCATCAAATAGTGGAGCCTTACTTGTAGATGATCCATTCTGTGAAGCCATCTGTGTTCTTGTAGAATCTGCCCTCAAGATGTTAGCCTTTCTGAAGGAACCCGCTCTGATACCAATTGAAGAACACAAGCTTATACTGAGAGGGGGGTGAACAGTATAGCACCCACTTTTTACTTTCTTTCCAAACCAATATCAATTAGTGTCCTCAATTGCAATAACCAAATATAGCAGTGTGCATTAATAACATAGATAGCAATAGTAAGCAAGTGCACAAATCATCACACACAATTGAGACACAAGATTTAACATGGTTCCCCCAATGTGGGGTAGTCCACAAGATAATCTCCTTATAATATTTCACAAAGAAATAGGGATCCTTATCCCAATACAAATGATTACTTTGATCTGCTCAAAGCTAGGTTGTCCTGATCTGCTCAGGTGGGCTCCACTGATCTGCTCAGCTAGGCTCTCCACTGATATGCTCAGCTAGGCTATCCATTGATCTGCTCAGCTAGGCTATCCACTAATCTGCTCAGCTAGGCTATCCATTGATCTGCTCAACTAGGCTAGTGTTGATGTGTTTTCTATTTTCTGTCTCTTTCACTACTCATAAATCTGCCTCAATGCCTTCTCACAAGGCTCAAACAATCCTTGCTCAAATGCTATCCCAAATATGTTCTCAAATCCTTCACAAAAGGCTCAAACAATCCTGCTCAAATGTTGTCCCAAATCTATCCTCAAAGCCTTCACAAAAGCTCAAAACATCATCAAATTTCTCAAATATTCAAAAGCCTTCAAAGGCTCAAATAAACTCAAATCTATCCAAAATTTGTCCCAAAAGCCTTCCCAAAGGCTCAACCAATGACTCTCAAGTAGCACTCAAATCTCAACCACAAATCAATGAAGGCAAGGCTCAATGATGAACTCAACAATGGATAACAAATGAATGATGACAATACTCAACAATGTGCTCAACAATGAATGGCAATGTACTCTTCAAAATGTATGACAAATGATCTCTCAAATGGATGACAACAATGCTCAACAATGTACTCTCAAATGGATGACAACAATGCTCAACAATGTACTCTCAAATGGATGACAAATGATCTCTCAAATGGAAACCTCTCCAAGAAATAACAATGAGGACTTCAACCAACCAAGGACAATCTCCACAAGTGATAGCAATAGGTTCTCAATAATATCTTCCTCATGCAATGTCAATAAGCTCTCAAGAAACAAGCACAACTCCCTCAAGCAAAGAGCTCTCAAATAGCCAACAATGATCTCCTCAAATGAAAGACAAATGTATCCACAAGTGACTAGCAAATGATCTCCTCAATGGTCTCAAATAGTGGCAATGGACTCAACAAGTAACCAACAATAATCTCCTCAAAGCAATAGCAAAAACCTCCTCAATAATGGCAATACTCTCAATGAACTCCACTAAAGCAATCATGGAACTCAAGCATCAATTTTATCCATAAAATTGATTTTCTAATCCATCCACTTCCTCTCAATAGCCAAGGCACATAATCAAGCAATTTGTCTTCAACTTCAAACCCTAACTCATGTGCATGTCTTCTAACTCAAGGTAGCAATTAACTAGGTCTCAAGTTCCTAGTTTAATTTCATAATTAAATCATGCACTAGGACATATAACAAGTTCAACACTTTTCAACCTTATGACTCCCTAATTTCATTAACACATACAACAAGCACCTATGCTTTTATTTTTAATTCCACACCTTATAACTCCACATACAACAATCACAAATATTTATTTCCACACCTTATATCTCCCTAATCACACACAACAATAACAAATATTTAATTCTACACCTTATAACTCCCTAAGCACATTAACACATACAACAAGCATTTATTTCCCTAAACTCCTTATGACTCCCTAGTTATCACAAAAATAATTTTAATGCACCAAAAATTTGGTAATAACAAATATTACCATGCGCTGGAGATAAATACCTTTATTCAAAATTTGCTGCCTTCACAACCTTTGAAATCGATAATTCCTTTGCCAAAAATCAATGCTTCACACCTTCAAATCGTCAATGCCTTGCCAAAATTAATGCGCCTTCACACCTTCACAGGAGTCAAACTCTGTTCCTCTCGCCTAGCACTGTGAGGCGCTTACCACGTGGGTGCCAGCCCACATTGGGATATTAATCCCAAACACCCAACTTTTCCTATGCTTCAAATCTGAAAATTCGATTTGACTTTCTTAGCAAAACACTTTGCCCTTGGCGGGATTCGAACAACGAACCTGCCTTGTGCAAAGTTTGTGCGCTACCAACTGCGCTATAGGCTCCTGTGTGACGTCACTTTCCCATGCTGTTTACTTGACCTTGCTCTCAAATCGAAAGTTATTTATCCTTCTTTCTTCGTTGCTCCCCTTTCGACGACTCTCTCTCATGCGCTATGTCAAGTCTTCAATAAACAAAGGTTTTTACCTTTTATTTATATGCACCTCCATGCCTTCGAATGACGTCGGTGAATATTTATTTATCTCCCCAACCTTTGCACGTCGATCGGATAATATAATACAACCTTAGACCTTAGAATTATTAAATAAAAATTTAATAATTCACCTTTTAACTTTGAATTGGGATATCTCCTTCATTCTTTTGAATTTCGTCATGAAACTTTTTGCACCTAGGTTTTATTGGAAAACCTTTTCATCCATCATAATTTGGAGAAGTCTTAGCATAGTGGTTTTAATGAAAAACCCTTTCCAATGGTTTTAATGAAAACCCTTTCCGTTGGTTTTAATAAAAAACCCTTGCCATTGGTTTTAATAAAAACCTTTACCATTGGTTTTAATAAAAACCATTAATATAATATTTAAAAAATTAAATATTATATGCCTCTTGTGCCACAAAACCCTGTATATATCCATGCTCTCCAAAATATCATAAATGATTATTTATGAAGTGCTTTTGCCACCAAAACTCAATGTGATCCATGTGACATCAATGACAACACAAAATAACTCAAATTGCCAACACATTTGTGAATCCTCCTCCTTTTAAATATATTTCATCATTTTTTAATTGGAATTTTAAAACCTATAAGAAGTGACCTAGCCTCTACATAGTTTTTTGAAGTTACATATTATTCAGATTAAGTGAGGATAATTTTACCTTCATTATATAAAAAAAATACTACCTTCCACAAATTTTTCTATATTTTATTTGGAAGCACTATCAAAGTTAATTTTGATAAACCTAATTTTTAGACATTTTTATTTTACCATAGATTGAAGTAAATCCTTGGTTTTAATGCTATTGTCATATATGACCCATATATATATATATATATATATATATATATATATATATATATATATATATATATATATATATATATATATATATATATATATTCAAATCATGTAACCAATTTGCTAGAACCCATTTTCCTACACTTGAGATTTCCCATGATGAGTACCATATCTGTAAATATTTTGTAAGAAAGGCAATAATATAGTTCTAAAGTTAGGCATGATTTTGAGATTTGTTTTTCAATATTTATTTATTTCTTCCAAGCCACATATTCTAGTAAGCAATGATAAATTCTCCACAAAATACATAATGTTTTAAATTTTAAATTCTATCACTAATAGATGGTTTTTCTGGTTACAATAAAATTCGTGTCAACCTAGACAACTAGCATAAAACATCTTTCATGACCCCTTGGGGGATATTTTGTTACAAGGTCATACCCTTTGGTATCAAAAATGCTAGGGCAACCTATCAGCGTGCAATCACATACATATTTCATGATTTCATGCACAAAACTATCAAAGACTGTTGATGATCTTATCGCTAAATCTAAAACACGTGGTCAACATCTCGAGGACCTTCACAAAATTTTTGATTACCTCATGAAACATAATGTAATATTAAATCCAAAAAATGTGTCTTTGGTGTTACCTCAAGAAAAATATTAGGTTTTATTATCTCACAACGTGGCATTGAGGTTGATCCTCAAAACGTCAAAGCTATCATTGATATGCATCCCCCTACGAATCTTAAACAACTATGTAGCTAGCAGGTGAAAATCCAATCCATTCGGTGATTTATCACCCAAATTTCCAACAATTGTCAGTCATTCAACCATCTTCTTCAAAACAAGGTCCCTTTCAAATGGGACAATTAGTTTCAAATTGCTTTCGATGCAATCAAATCATACCTCACATCTCTATCAATTCTATCACTCTCCCATCCTGACCACTCGTTTCATTTGTACATATCTGCCATTGATTTTTCCTTGGGCACACTTCTTTCCCAAAAGAATGAAATGAACCAGGAATAGGTCGTATACTATATCATTTGCACATTGGTAAGTTACGAGACACGATATGCTTACATGGAAAAAAATTGCCTTATTGTTGTCTTTGCCACATCAAAGATGCAATATTACATGATCAATCATCATGATAATCCACTTCACTACATGATGGGTAAGAGCTACCATAATAGTCGCACGACCAAATGGATCATGCTTCTCATGAAATTTGACCTCAAATTTATTAGTCAAAAATCCATAAAAGGCTAGGTCATTGTTGACCAGTTTGCTGAAGCACATTTACCAAGTGATGTGTCACTACTAATTTAGCTTCTTGACAATTTTGTATTTCATAGTACTAAAGTTGAAGAACCTGTGGAAATTGAGTCAACCACTAATTTAATCATCTTTTTCGATGGCTCTCATTTTGAGCATGGAGGGGGTGTAGGTATAGTATTATTTACACCGTAGGGGGAGCTCCTCCCATTTTCCTTCAAGTTAGGCTTTCCTTGCACCAACAACAATGCCAAATACGAAGCCCTTATCTTCGACCTTAAGCAAGCACTTTCCATACACATTCGGTGCCTGGAAATTTTTGGTGACTCTCTTCTCATTATGAATCAAATTAAGGGAGAATGACAATGTTGTTACCTTGTCCTTCAATAGTATAAACAAGTCATTAAACACTTACTTGCTCAATTCGAGTGGTATGATATCACTACTACTCCACGTTCCACCAATCATTTCATTTACACTATGGCTTCTCTTGGTTCACTCATCCCACAAAACCCCCATTCAGACACAACTCATATGTCCATTCACACCCTCTTCCATTTTACCATTTATACCACCCCACATTCTCATGATGATATCATCAATATCTTCAAAGCTAAGCCCCATGACCCATGGTTCTAACAGGTCAAATATTACCTTAAGATTGGTATCCTTCCACCAGATCTAAATCACACTCCCAAATGAGATTTCAAATAGAGATAAATTCGCTACACATTGTTAGGATATATCCTCTATAAATATAGTTACGACGACATCTTACTCAACTATATTGAAACACCCGAGGCCCAACGCATTATCCAAGAGGCTCATGATGGTACTTGTGGTGGCCTCTTCAGTGGTATGGCTATTACCAAACATATTTTATAGATGGGCTATTATTGGCCCATAATGGATCATGACTATTGTGAACATGTCAAAAAGTGTGTCAAATGCCAACACCATGCCAATATTATACATTTGTCATCTCAGGCTCTTCAACCTATTCAATCAATGTGGCCATTTTCATAATGGGATTTGTATCTTATTGGCAAAATTACCTCCATCTCATCTAGAAATCACAAGTTCATAATCACGGTGATAGGATGCTTCATGAAATGGGTTGAAGCCATATCTCTAGTCCAAATGATAGGTCCCAAAATTATTGATTTCATTACTCAGCACATCCTCTGTCACTTTGGAATTCCATCCAAGATCATTTTTGAAAATGGTACACCATTCAAGAACAAGAATGTTCGCGCATTATGTGAGAATATTTAATATTCAACATAGCTTTTCCATCCCATATTACCCATAGGGTAATGGTCAAGCTGAAGCTACAAACAAAACCATTTGTGCCATTCTTTGCAATATCATTGCAGAATCATATTACGATTGGCATAATCAAATACCACTAGCCTTATGGACCTATCACACAAATATTCGTACTCCAACTGGGGTAACTCCATTTTCTCTTCTCTATGGTGCTAAAGCCATCATGCCCTTGGATCTCAAAATTCTATCATTACGGGTCTTTATGCAAGAATTCATTGATGATGACGCCACTTGTCAATTCTGATTAGACCAATTGACCCTTCTAGATGAACATCACATTCATTCCAATGAACATACGCGTGTTTATCAAGATCATCTTCGACATGCCTATAATTCTAAGGTACACCAATGAAAATTTCAATTTGGAGACTTTGTCCTCAAGGAGAACTAACAAATCACTAGCCAACCATGCCATCTTCGCAAAAAATTTATACCCAATTGGCTAGGTCCTTATATGGTACTCAAATTTGGTTTTGGGGCATATCGCCTTGCCACCTTAGAGGTATTTCTGACCTTGAGCCTATTAAAATTATGCATCTTCGAGTATTTTACACTTGAGCGTTGGCATTAAAGCTCATCATTATTTGTACATACCATCATGGTTACAAAAATACAAAACAAAAACAAAAATAAAACAAAAAATAATAATAAAAAAACAACAAACAAAAACAATAAAAATAATACATATGTTATTTACATTTTGTGATGTTTCACCAAATTACATCTAATCACAATCTGCTTTACACCATTTCATTTTATTCTTTCCTTCTTTATTCTTTAATGAATGTTGTATGGTCATGCTTCGAATGACTACATACCTTTCATTCCTTCTTTCCTTTTTCCTTATTCCCCTTCTTCTTGTTACGTATCAATGTTGTATGGTCATGCTTCAAGCGACTACATACCTTTGATACGTTTCATATCTTTCTTCTCTTTCTTTCCCCCTTTCTTCTTGTTACTTCTCAATGTTGTATGGTCACACTTTGAGTGGCTACATACCTTTTATTAGTTTCATTTTCTTCTTCTCTTTCTTCTCTTCTTCTTCTTCCATTTTATCTTCTCTCCCTCCCTTTTTTTCCATCTCACCATCCTATTCCATCGGATTTTATGTTGGGGTAACCTTATACACAGTCTCACATCTTGCATTCATTACAACATCATATCATTCACTGCATTATTTGCTACATATTCACGCAATTTCACATGCATATAGATTATGTTCATATCCATACTTGTACATATGCATTGTAAATACCATTTTGGAAGAATTAAATATGCATTTGCTAGCACAATAGTTTTGGTGCCCAATCCCATTTTCATGAGATAGGATTATTAAAATATTTTTTGAGCTTCACCCATCTATAGTTATTTCAATAAACCACCATCTAAAATTTGGCAGTTTCTAAAAGCACTTCAAGGTACCCCTTGGTTAACTTGCTCTCTTTCACAGATTAAACTACACATCTTACACATTTTTGCAATCATAAGGAATATTCTCAATTTGGAAAGCATTCAAAATATGGTTGTCTATGAAAGCTCCTTGTTTTGCTAAAAACCTTTCAAAGAATAGCATGATGTTAGTATTCGATGAGAAAACCTTTTACTTTATATTTTAAGTATAAGAAAAATAAATTATTGTTTTAAATGATAATAGAAATTCATTTATAAATAATAGTTATATTATTTTAAATGATAATAGAAATTCATTTATAAATAATAGTTATATTGTTTTAAATGATAATAGAAATTCATTTATAAATAATAGTTATATTGTTTTAAATGATAATAGAAATTCATTTATAAATAATAGTTATATTGTTTTAAATGGTAATAGAGCTTCATTTATAAATAATAATTGTATTATTTTCAAATGATAATATAAGTTCTTTTATAAATAATAAATGATTTACAAGAAGTTCATTCTACAATAATGAAAGTTTATTTTAGATAATGTAAATCTATTTTAAAACTATATAGAAATCCTCTGTCGACCATGGGAAGGAATGCCTTGATGGTGAAGCTTCTATGAAGAGGAAAAATATTTAAGATTTGATTTGAACTTGCTCATCCGTTGAGGTGATAAGGTGGAATTGAAGGTGAATGTATGGGGGAGTTATGAGACAATACGACAGTAGATGAAGTGGGTGGACACCATCCCTTGTTATGAGGAGTATGACAACACTTTGGGTATGATCAGATGACAAAGGATTAAACGAAAAGAAGGATTTCATAGCAAAAGGTGAAAAGAAAAAAGCCAACACCAAAACGTAAAGTCTTGGTGGGGAAACGTTGCGTGATTCAACTTGAAGGAAAGATAGACACAGTCGATCTCCAAATCATCAGGTTGGACATTAAAACACCTTCCTTCCATGTTTAAATCTATGTTTGGTTTACATCGGTTTGGCCACATGTGTTGAGCTTTTTACCTTGTGGTTGGATGTATGCTTTGCTTCTCTGGTTTGGCTATGCCCCTCCTACCTAAACTGTGATTTTGGTCCTCACCTGGGACCACACCTATGTTCATATAAACCTATAGCAAGGGGTTAATTTGCTTGAAGATGCCATTCTACCATTTTAACCTCAAGTTTAGAAGTGTATAAATGGATAATTGGTACTACGACATCCCTATTGGACTGACATAGATTTTTGGGAGCTTCTTAGAATATCATAACCATTGTTTGCTTCATGTCGAATCCTAGGTGCTTTGTTGTTTCCATTTTGAGCCTTGTGTTTGGTTATCGATCTTTTAGGAAGTGCTATGGTAGGCTGGGTTTTATTCCCCTATAGCTTAGGGCTATTGTTTTACTAAAGGCGCTCGAAATAATTTAATGTCTTTTTTGCAATCTACGCACTCTCGCCTGAGTTATAGATTTTTCAAGAATTTGCCTCCTCGGGAGGATGGATTTTCAAGGAATTCGAGGAGGATTTTATTGGTTTTGTATTTGATCTTGGGACATTTTATTATCCTATGTATTAAATAAAAGATGTGAAAACCTCTATAAATACTAGATAAATTTCATTGTAAAAGAAATGGGGTTAGACATTTTGCGAGAGATTTCTCCAAGCTCTCTGCATTAATACAAGGCATCAGATTTTTGAATTTGCAAGTGATCTTGTGTGTGGTTACTTTCTGTGTAGTGTGCTTCTATTTTCATTTTCTCATCTTGTTTGTTGTTCTATTTAAATTCTGTCATTGGATTTAAAATTGCTAATAAGAAGGTGAATGCCGGAGCACCATTTTGATAGTTGCTATGGCCAGATCATGAGCTTGTTCTATTTTGTTTCCTTTTACAAATGATACTTTGTGCTTGAGTTTTTTTCCTGCTAGTTAGTCTAATATCAGTCCTATGCTTTGGCCTATGGCCATATTTCCTATTTCTTTCTACATTTTCCCAATTTATTTCTTGCATCCTTAGTCTTTCACTAGTGTAGGATTTAGTTAGAGAACCAACCCTCTCTGGAGATTGGCACGGAGGACATCTCTTTCCTCCGACCTTTCAATGTTGGCCATATCTAGGGTGCATAAATGTAGTGTTTATAAATTAGGTAGATATTTGACCAACAATTTTTGTCATACCTGTAGGGACTATAAGATTCCACTTCCAGCAGTGTTAGGTTCGGTGTTCACCTTTATTCTGAGATTAGAACATCTAACGATTCAATTTTATCCAAAACTCCATAGGTGTGAGGACGATAAAAGCTATCTCTCATGAATACAAGATCAAAATCCAAGAATAATGATAATAAAATTGAGTTTTATGAACTTGATATACAAAGGTTAGGAGAGCATCCTCAAATAGCCACTTTTCGATGAACGTCTTCACTCCCTCATACCCCATCCATACCATCTGTTTCATCTTCTCGGTTAGCTGGTGTGTTTTTCGCTCCCGTAAGTCCAGTAAGTACTGCCACTAGTTTTCCTCATCCTTCGCCTAGTACAACCGCTAGCGCTCCGCATCCTACTCCCCATATTCCCATTCAAATGGCCCATAATCCCCCACCACACCAACAACATCCTCCAAGGTAGTTCCCCGTATGGAATAACCCTAGCCTTGAATTTGTAGGCATAAAATCCAGTACCTCAAGCTACTCTAAAGTCTTTGCCAACATATTATGGTACTGGAAAAATTGCATATGAGCATATCCAAGATGTGGCCTCTCTTGCAACTATCCATGATATAACTAATGAAGATGTAATGATAAAATTTTTGGTTTTGTCGCTAAGGGGAAAATTGATATATTGGTATCGATCCTTGTAGCCTGGTACCATTACTTCATGGGATCAATTGGTAGAGTTGTTGATTAATAATTTCCATGAGCAAGTTGATCCGTATTCTTTGCTACACCAGTTCAACATGATTCAAAGACATCCATAGGAAGAGCTTGTAGATTTTAATGTCCAATTTGCGCAAAGCTGGCAGAGAGTTCTAGATGGTTTACAGTCGACACATGAGCAAGCAACATTTTATTATCTTCGAGAACTCAGTACTAATATCGGTATGGTGGTGCACCAAGCCAATATGACCACATTCCTAGATCTGTACACACAAGCTCAAAAGGCTGAATCAAATTTTATTGTTGTAGGCATACTTCCTTCGAAGGCAACAATACCTATTCTCCCTGATATTATGCAATATATTTACTCTAATGCATTCTCATAGCCTATACCGTCAATGTATCCAGTCTCTTCATGGAGTTCAACCCCCCCTCAAGTGGCCCCTATCCCTATCCCGTAGTCATCCACTATGATCTTTCCATGATTTCTTGCTCTGTCAGTACCTCCATAGCCTTTGTTTATCTCTTTTCCAACATTGCCACCACCTCCAACCCCTTTACCATTACCCACACCATAAGTGCCTTTGTTTTTGCTAGTTTTTACCCCGTTGCCCAATCCAGATCCCCTTACCACTTTGCTAAAAGAAGTGAAATCCAATAATGTAGCTTTAAGGACTATATTTAATTAGCTTACAATGGTGAGAAAAAAAATTTAAAGCTGAGTTTCGATCAAGAAGATTTCAGACTCCACCAATCATCCGAGATCAAGCGTCTACCAACTGAGGACCTAAGAAAAACACCATGGTGCAAGTAAATGATGAAGTTAATGTGTTCAAAAGAGCATATTGGTGTTCTACATACAATGATACTCACGGTGAAGATATATGTATGGTGAATTTGAACTATGTTCTGACATTTGCGAACAATTCTTCGGGTAGGTAAGGTAATATGATTCAATAAGTGGAGCATAATTGTATGATGACATCCCTAGAGAAATTTGTAGTCCTCACTAGGTTTGGGAAGAATATGGTGACTGTTGATCCCACAGAATTGCAACCTTTGAAAGTACCTATAGAACCAAAAACATAGGAAGAAAAGCGGTCATCTTCGGTGAAGACTCCTGATGTTAGAACCAAAGGACCTGATGCTATTAAGGTGAAATATTTATTTCCTAGGTAAGCTCAAGATAAAGTGCAAGGTAAGCCTTCAACTTCACAACCTACAGAGACCGCTCCAATTTCTAGTGAAATAAGAGAGCAAGCTAAGGGACTCAAGTATCCTTCATTGACTAAAAGGCAAATATTAGAAGCTACGCAACAATATCGAGATAAGTATGAACAACCCTTGGAGGAAAAAGTATTAGTTGCTCATAGCTACAGCATTGTGGAAGAAATGAAGAAAATCCCAATAAGGATTATATTGTATGACACATTGTAGTTACCTAGGCAGATTGATTTGTTATAAGAATCCTTGAATACTAGCAAGGAACAAAATAAATATTATTCACAAATAGTCTTGGCTCAAGCGCTCCCCACTTCAGTGATAGGAAAAAATAGGCCTCCCCCATTTTATTTATCTTTGAGAATGGAAGGGTGGATCGTGCATAATTGTATGATTGACTCTGGTGCTGCAACTACTGTTATGCCAAAGGCAGTATGTGAAGTAATGGGGATGGAGTATACAAGGAGTAGTCCAAGAGTGTTGCAGTTTTATGGAACTCTAGTTAATAATGTTGGGGTAATCAAGGACATTCCAATTGTGCTCCATAGGAGGTGGTGGTTGTTGATTTGGAGCCCTAATTTAGCATGTGCATTTCAAGGGAATTTATAGATAAGCTTGGAGGTTATATTTCACTAGATTATTCATATTTGGAGATACCATTCAAGGGAAGGTGAATTCATATTTATAATGAGAAGCCTTCACCTTTTCATATTGAAAAGATAGAGGAGGCAGAACAAGTTCCAGGCACGGTAAACATGATGACAAACAAATTGGAGGAAGTTGATCTAGTTGAAGAAGCACTTGATGATCTTCACCTGGAGGAGTTTATGCTAACATATTGCAATGCTATGATTGGGATAGATATTGATTGTTATTCAATCTAGAAGATAGAACAATCTGAAGAGAAGGTCCTTGAGTCTCAAGAACCTATTTCACACTAGTTATGGAAGTTGTTCTTTGATGGAACTTGATGTAAGAATGGTGTAGGGGCAGGTGTTATATTTATTTCTCATAAGGGAATATAGAAAACTTACTCCTACATATTGACCTGGAGGTGTACAAATAACACATTTGAATACAAAGAATTATGCCTTAGCTTGAAGAAAGCGAAGAAATTGGGAATTGAATAACTGCATATTTTTGGTGACTGAGATTATTGTCAACATCATTTGAAGGCTTACCGTAACAGAGTGTGGAATCTATTAGAAGCATTTAAAGATTTGAATATCCAAGAGATTCCTCGAGAATAGAACAAACATGCTAATATTTTAGCTTCCCTTGGTGGTAATTATTCTCCTGCTAAGCAAGAAGTCCAAAAGACAAAGACGGTGAGGATAATTTACAGGCATTCCATTCTATATAAGAATCTCTATTGGCAAGTGTTTGATAATGATGAGATAAATAGTGAATTTTCTATTCAAAGAAGTTGCTAATGTCAATGATAAAGTCCTTGTGGAGGAATAAAAAGAAGGAATGATTCAGTTGAGAAATAATCATATTCCTAGGGGATTGATTACATTAGAAATCTTGTTTGATCAGAATGATAGGGATGATAAACATAGGATTAAGGTTGATGCTAAGGAATACAGAGAGTTGCAGTTGTAACCAGGAAATATCATTAAGATTGAGACTAATTGTAAATTGAATGATATTGAAGCCATTAGAAATCTATGCTATGAATATCTAGATATTGTAGCATGGAGTTATCAGGACTTGAAAGGATATGACAAGAATGTGATTCAACACACTATTGAGTTACAAGGAGTTAAGCATTTTTGGAAGAAACATCATCCTGTTAATCCTAAGATTGAGATCCTCATGAAGGCAAAATTGTTGAAGATGCTTGAGGCAAAGATCATTTATCCTATTAAGCATTCCACTTGGGTAGCGAACCTGGTTCCTATAAGGAAGAAGAATGGAGACATATGTATGTGCATTGATTTTCGAAATTTAAACCAGGCATCACTCAAGGACCATTATCCTTTGCCTCAAATAGACCATATTCTTCATGTTGTGGCTGAGACCCAGAGATTCTTGTTGCTAGATGGCTTCTTCGGATACAATCAAATTTGGGTAAAATATGAGGATCAACATAAGACAATTTTTACTACTAATTGGGGTACGTTCGCTTACTAACAGATGCCCTTTGGGATTTCAAATATTGGTGCTTCTTTTTAGAGAGCTATGGATATCACCATTTGTGAGTTCCTAAGTAAAATTATTGTAATATATCTTGATGATATGACAGTGTTTTCACATTGTAGAACAGATCATGTTACCCATATGAGGCAAATATTTGAGAAGTGTCGAGAATTTGGGATTTCCATAAATCCAAAGAAGTTAATTTTTGTGGTTAAAGAAGGGAAGTTGTTGGGCCATGTGATCTCGCAATAATAATTGGCCATAGATCCTACATGGGCTGAAGTGCTCATGAAAATATCGTTACCCACCAATAATAAAGACTTGTAGTCCTTATTTGGACAAATAAACTTCATTCGCAAGTTTATTGCTGACTTCACCCAAGTCGTCAAGCCCATGACTGAGCTCTTGAAGAAGAATGTTGAGTTTAAGTGGATCGAAGATAGAAAGTGAGAATTTCAAGAAATCAAAGAGAGGATTACTCAAGCGCTAGTTTTGATCAATCCCAACTACTCCAAAGACTTCATCCTCTATGCAGTAGGTGAGCACGAGAGCTATGTTGTCATTCTAACACAAAAACAAGATGATGGTGAGGATAAGCCTATTGCTTTTCTAATATAGGTTATAGTGCCACACCAGGAGAAGTATAACTTTATAGAGAAGCAAGTTTATGCAGTCATGAAAGCATTAAAGAAATTTTACCACTTTGTTTCCCAAAGTAAGACTATGGTTTACATCATTCATCCTAATGTTTGAAACTTCATAATCCAAGGATAACTGGGAGAAAAAAGGGTTGGTTGGGTCACAAATATCCATGAGTATGATGTGGAGATCCAACCAACAAAATTGGTTCATGGACGTGCTCTGTGTCAAGAGCTGGCCAAAAGTGTTGTTGCTGAAATGACTGAAGCAAGTCATGAAGATGTGATTTGTGTAAATAATGTAGTAGGTGACAAGGAGTGTACAGAGGAATTAGTTTATTACTTTACTTCTAGAAGGTGTCCTAGCCACTTTTATCCCTCACAACACTGACGGTTCAAATTGCAAGCGCTCAGGTATGTGTTGTTGCCTAATGGGCTATATTATAAAAATATTGATGGTGTACTCCTTAGTTGTGTAAAAGCTTTTAAGAAGGGAAAAATTTGTGAGGAGTTCCATTTTGGGCTATCAAGAGGACATTATACAGGAAGACCTATGGCTCTGAAAATTATTCTAGCAGGATACTATTGGCCAACTTTATTTGTCGATTCACATAAAATAATCTAGCAATGTGATAGTTGTCAAATATATGTGGGTCGAGTCATAAAAGGAGCATTACCGCTACATCCAATCCAGGTGGAAGTGCCCTTTCAATAGTAGGGACTTGATTTTATAGGTGTTATTGATCTGCACTTCTTTGAATAACATAAATATATCCTAACCACAATAGATTACTTCACCAGATGGGTGGAAGCTATACCCACCAATAAAGTTGATCAAATGACCATTATTTCTTTTCTAGAAGGCCTCATCACCTGATTGGTATACCAGATTCTTTGGTCACTGACAATGGTACTCCCTTCATCGAAGCTAAAATTATAGAATTCGCCAAAAGATATGGTATTTACCTAAAGACATCTTCCAATTATTACCCATAGGGGAATGGATTGGCTGAGTCTACTAAAAAAAATTTGTTGCGGATTATAAAAAGAATAATGGGTGAAAATAAGAGGAGTTGGCACTTATTATTGAATCAGGTGCTTTGGGCCGACCACATTTAGTAAAGAAGTCTATAAAGACCTCCCCGTATGCTTTGGTTTATGGGAAAGAAGTTGTCCTTCCTACCCATATTGAGCTTCCTATGCTACAAACTTTGTAGATGTTCCAAGATGAAAACAAAGGAAATAATCCTATGGAGGTAAGATTGGCATAGTTGTTACAATTAGAAGAAGAAAGGGAGTGAGCTTACCACACTTTCCATGAACATGCTATAGAAATGAAGAAGTGGTTTGGGAAAATAACAACTGACTGGAGATTTCAGGTGGGCAATCTAGTATTAAAATGGAATGAAAATAAATCCAAGCCCAAAAAACATCATAAGTTCGATGCAATATGGGAAGTTCCTTGTCATATCTCTGCTATCACTTTTGCTAATGCATTCCATCTCTATGACATGGAAGGATACGAGCTTCCTATTCCAATGAATGGCATTCATCTGAAGGCTTATATTTTATGATTTCAAATTGAAGGTAACACCCTGTATATATGTAAATATTTTCTGTGTTTTTTATGGTTTTTGCATGTGTATAAATATAGTTAACAAGAAATTAAAAATAGAAATAAAAAATATCTTGTTCACCCGAAATTGATTAGGTCAAGTTGGGAAATTACGATGTTGAAGAGGCTTCGCATTTGCCCTATGCAAGGGGTGAACGCTACATTCACCTATCTTTTGGGTGAACGCACTTTCATGATGTCATTGGTTGAAAAACAAAAGAGAAAATTTGTTTTTTTTTAAAGAAAAAAAAAAAAAAAATTGTTTAAATGAAGTGTAGCGCTTAAAAAAATAAAGAAAGAAAGTTATGCTCAAAGCTTTTTAAGGAAAAATCTATTTTTAGGGAAAGAAATAAAAAAGAGCATGACCATGGAGCTCTAAAAACTCAGTCGCCCGCATAGAAGGAAACACTTTCGCACGAAGATGAGAATCTCCCATGAACTCGTGAGCACCTGAAGGACTTTCTCCGAAGAAGAGATTTCCAAAAGCATGTTGTCTAATTAAATGTGATCCAGGGTACGTGGCGATAATCGGAAGCAGTAGGCGCCAAATTTGAGCAATAATTTCCAAATGTGGGAGGCATTCATATTGAGCTTTCCAATATGGTAGTAATAATTAATGATTGGTTGATTAACGACTTAGTTGGATCCCCTAGTAAGCTTCAGGTGTCAGGGCATGCTTTTCTATGTCATTATGCAGCACATAAGGCACGAGTCTCTAGGATAATATGGTGGCAAATTGAAGGGAAGTGTTTTTGTACCTTGGAAATAGCGTAAGAGTGGTTTTTCAAGGATTATTCCTCTCCGAAGATGCGCTTGCATTTAATTTTGTAATTACTGTAGTAGTTGATAGTGCTTCTATAAATTTTAGTTGGTAAAAAGGCCAATCTTGTTTTCCCTAATTATTTTAAATATTTCCCTGCTTTGTTGTATCTTGTGTTTCAAGTGTAGAGGAATTTTTAGTAGAATTTTTAGAGGTTTCAAAGCAGAATATTGCAGTCATTCAACGCTTTGTCAGATAATATGGGCACATTTTGCAGAGGCAAAGCCAGCTAAGAAGCGAGAAAGAAGTTCTAGGGCTAAGAAATCCCGGAAGAATGACTATGTCAACCTGGACCCCTATGAAGATAAAATGGCAAAAATTGGAGATTGTTTGATTACACACAAGGGGGTCAACCGGTTAAGGCAAGAGGTTGAGACTGCGGTGAGCTAGGGAGTTTCATTTAATAGTTGGCTCACAACACCTCATAATTCATAGCTTTCATGGTACCTATGTTCGCCCATGCACCCATGCCTTGAGCTGGTACAGCTAATTGCATAGTTTTATGATCCCTCTACCAAAGCTGTACTATATTGATCCAAATTTTTTGTGCCCTTACCTTCAGGCTAAAGGATCCATTCCTAGAAGGGGGATGCGAGAAGGATGGAACAATACCTCGGACTGAGAGGCCCTTTGAAGGTCGTGCCTCTCGAGGGAGGGGTATAAGGGTGAATTTTCGATGGATGGTGGGGTTCACCAGGAAACTTTTAGTGGTAGTTTCCATGCCTAGGTTGAGAATGGTCTTGATGTGTTCATTTTATATCCAATCATTCATATTCCTAGGTTGGCCAGAATGAATCTAAGCTATTCTATATGAAATTATGATTTATATGAATACAAAAAGCATGAATGAATCCTAAAAACCAGGAATATACTAAATAAGAAAGAATGCACCTGATTTCGGATGTCTGATGAAGATTCTGAAGCTTGTAGGAGTCTAGATTGTCCCAAATATGACATGATCATATGAAATTGTACAAAATCATCCTAGATTATAGGTGATCGTCTAAAATCAGATAAGATTGTCGTCGATCTAACGAATTCGTCAGCCGAATTTGTCAGAAACCTGCAATCACAGAAATAGACACCAAAAATTGAAAATGCTACTGCGATAATAATGTAAAATGATAGGAATGATAGTATGAATGCCTAACTGATAACTCTAGATAGCAGATTAAAGGAAATGCATTGTTTTAATAACTTATTTTAACTTTATCATGCATTTATGTTAAAATGAGGTGAACTCTAGGATGCAGAATGAAAATAATCAAGCTAATGCATAATAAAATAAAGAGGAAAAAGAGAAATGCAAACTCAGGGCTCTGATTGCCCCAAATCTAGACTGCAGTCAAGATCACATCCAATCATACAAGATCGTCACCAATCTTTGATAAGATCATCTGAAATTGTCTGGAATCGCCTGCGACGATCCGAGCTTCCTCTAGCTGAAGCACAGTGAAAATATACAATGAAAAACTTGAAAACATGAACGCAAATTATGGGAAATCAGAGATTCATATGGATCCAGGGAATCAGGGGGTCAGCCAGCCAGGGGATTAGCCAACTAGGGGGATAAATTGGGATCTCCAACTGCACAGACATGCTTCTGCCCAAGTTGGAGAGGCTGTTGAAACAAAATCTAATTATGAAAATTTGATTTTGGGATGAAATCTTCTAGATGTTCTGTTCCAGACGAATTCATCCGATCTAGGACGATTTCATCTGATCGACGATGATATCGTCCAATGGTCAAAATAACTCCTAAAAATGGCACAAAAAATGGGGTGAGCGGTTAACGGGCAGTTTTGGGGTTAAAATTCAAATTTTTATCTTTTCACTAAGGGTTTAACTACGCCAATTTTAGGGTGCTAAATTTTGCACCCTCTTTAGCAAATTTTCCAAAGAAAAATGCGTTAAAGATGAGTTCTTCATGCTTTACGAGAAAGCAAAAAATTATTTCATTTTTTTAGATGATGATTCTAGGTCAAATCGTACAACTGCTTACTATGGTGCCCCCTCCGTGTTTTTACCCAAATCAAACGTTTGAGGTAAAAGCACGGAAAAGCAATTTTTTTTTTTTAAAAGT
The DNA here is from genome assembly GCA_028583015.1 of Wollemia nobilis. Taxonomy (NCBI): domain Eukaryota; kingdom Viridiplantae; phylum Streptophyta; class Pinopsida; order Araucariales; family Araucariaceae; genus Wollemia; species Wollemia nobilis. The sequence continues at coordinate 5,475,701 of JAQPPZ010000380.1, read as the reverse complement.
TTGTTGTTTTTAAATAAAATTTAAAAAAATAGGGTAAAACCCTAATTCATTATTACTGTTCATTTTCACTGTTTCAGAGCTCTGTAGGCAAAATGGTGGAAACAACACACAGATCGATAGAGGCCTAACGTGGGTTGCGGGTAGGGATCTAAACTTAGTGAATTATGTTTTTAATTTGATTTGTGTGATTTTTAATTTAAATTTTGACTATTTTTGGGGCATCGTGGCCGTTTTTAGGCCATCGACGACGTTGTGACGAAATCGTCCCTAGATCGTCTATTTCGTCTAGGGTCAAAATCTATGAAATAGAGGTGATCCCATCCAACAAGAGGTGATCCCCAAGTTGAGAAATAGGAGACGATTTCGTCCTACCAAGGACGATTTGACTCAATTTAGTACAATATCATCCAATAGTGGACAATATCATTTTTTTCTAAGATGAAATTGATTTAACTGATTTTAATGATTATCTATTGATGATTTTTGTTGTTTTATTATTTATTTTGCAGAGGATTACTAAAAATTTAGGAGTGGAAATACGGGGGACTAAGAGATGATGTAGCTACAGTCGACCAGGCGGAGCGAGACCGACCAGTGGAGGTTGGGCTATAACATATAGCAGAGATGCCACAAATACCTATAGACATGGGGCTACTGACAGCCCTAGCAGAGAGGTGGTATCCAGGGTCATCCTGCTTCTAGCTATTGACAGGGGAGATGGCTCCCACTCTAGAGGATGTATGGAGGATTTTGAGAATCCCCATACATGGACGATTGATGACTCCTACGGCCAATCAGGGCCATGCCATGATGTGACTATGTGGAGACCCTAGCTTCACCCTGGAGAAGGGCGTAGTGAACATCCAGACATTGAGGCAAATGCCTGGGGCATCTCGATTGACTCAAGTTTTGGCAGGGGTAGTGGGTGGCTTACTGCTATGCCACCAGAGCGAATGCAGGTTACCATGGCTACTCTCGGATGTGGTCTGCGATATGAGAGACCATGACTATAGATTTTCTTGGGGTAATTTTGTGCTATGCCATTTGTATAGGATCCTACACGGGGTCGTATACAAGGGAGGTCGATGTCTGGTTTTGATATCACTTCTACAGGTTTGGTGCTGGGAGAACATTACGGTGTAGAGGCCGATAGGGCTTCCACTGATAGGGGTTGATTGGGAGAGACCCCAGGTTTTCTATTGGTGGTTCCAGAGAGGGTCACAACGATGGATAGATCTATCGATGTCCTGGAGGTTTCTAGATGACCTCATCCCTGACCAGATCACCTAGAGGCCGTGGAGAGAGCATCCAAGGTGGGGAGAGGATGGACAGGATTTGACTCACATTAGGCGAGTCTTTTGGCTAAGGATGGAGTGGGGAGAGGTAGAGATCCATCGCTATGATCGAGTTTTGAGGTAGTTCGGTCTACAACAGAGGATCCCTTCTCTTAGGGATTACAAGTACTCCCGGACTATCCAGGATAGTACTACATTAAGCGGGGCTTTAGATATGTAGCAATTTTGGAGTCAAGATGTGGATGATACCCCCATTCAGCCAATGGAAGGGGACGATGTTGGGGTCATAGACGGGTATGATGCCTGGTACATAGGCATCCATCCTTCTCGAATGACGAGGGAATAGGGTTCGATGCACTCCATGGTGCAATAGATGCAGAGGCGATGCTAGGCTGTTATCGATGCAACGAGGAGTCATGGAGGGAGGGAACAACAATGGTCTCCTTAGGAGAGATGTTGGAGAGAACCACAGGCTTCGGAGAGACCGCAACAGCTAGAGAGGGAGGAGGGACTCCCTTCTTAGTAGAAGGAGAGGCCACCATCGCTTGATAAGGGCAAGGGTATCAAGGTGGGGGGGAGCAGTAAGATGGTGGCTCTTTAGGATGAGAATGCCCGCATCTGGGCTCAGGTGCAGATGCTACAGGATGAGGCTACATGACTCAAGGCTCATAGCGGGGGGGTGAGCACTCAGGATCTGGCATGGTCTATTGCTCAGACCGCATTCTACCAAGGATTATACTACCATGTGGTTCTAGAGGGGCAGAGGATACTGCTGCCAGCTAGCATTACAGAGCCGATCATGATGGGATTATCGAGGACATCCTCACGATCGATGTCGAGGACCTACGATACAACATGGACCTCGATGGGACCACCTCCTCCATGAAATTGTGGGAGAGGAGATGAGGCTGAGAGCTCAAGGGCTTCTCGAGACTAGCTGCTCTAGACTATAGACTGTATATTTTTGAGAGGATTGAGTATGTCGAGGTATAGATTATGGCATACCAATCCAGTTGTGATATGATGTACATATATTTTTGATATATATATATGATCTTTTTGTGATATGACTTGTCCATATGTTTTATGATGCTTTAAGTTTTGAATTGTTGATTTATTATTCATGTAATTATGTCGTTGAAAAAAATTATAATTTTATGTCAAGCCATTTAAATGAAATAATCTGATGTAAACAAATTGGTTGTTCGTGGTGTGATTTGATAAAAAATAAAGGGACTTCTAACAAGAATTTCAAAGGACATTGTCACTATTATATGACCATTTCATGGAGTCACCGCTCGCTAGGTCGTCAAGCTAATCCCAGTATAGAAATATTGCTAAAAGTAAAAGAGTGCTTAAGAGAATGTCTTAAGACTGTGTTGTGATGATGAAAGATGATGATGGTGATGATTTATTTTTAGATTTTCATGAAAATATGATGCATGAAATATTAAAAAATATGATTTTTTCTAGGCATAAAATTCCTAAGTGTGATAATATTTTGAACAATTCCTTAGGAATTATACCATCGTTGCAAAAATGAATGTTTACATAATGAAATGAAATAGAAAAAGTGTTCGTTCTTTTTAAAGCACAATTGTGTAACATAATGATATAAGCCATATGTTTTTATGAATTAAAATGAATGGGAAATAAAATTAGAACAATGGTTTGCGCTAGGCATAGAATTATAGGTATAGACTTATACCATCATCGCGAAATCCAAAAATAATTTGCATAATTGATTTTTGATTTTGAGATAAACAGAAAATATATAAGATGAAGACTTGCACTAGGCATAAAATTCCAGTTTAGGTTTTAGGAACTATACCATTTTTGTGGAAGTCGAAAGTATATATAAATGTGACTTTTTTGCTAGATTTTTGAGCATGTTTTGAAAGAAAATTTTAGATTTTGGAAAAAAAATGTATTTAATTGTTTTTATGCTAAGTAGATGTTCTCAAATAAGAAGATGAAATTATTCCAAAATATTTGCATAAATATTTTAAATTATCTCAAAGACAAAATGTAGATTTATAAGGAACCCTCATGTGCATATATGAGTTCGTTACCGATATTGATTTATCATAATGATACAAAATATCTCAAATACAAATGTGTGTGCAATTGTATTATTCATTTACCAATTTTGAGCAAGATAATTTGATACAAGTAATTTGAATTAACCAAATAAGTGTTCGTTGACTATGATTTATGTGCATGTAACCATACCAGACTACTATGTAAGTCGGGTCATCAAGAGCTAGCTGATCCATAAGCAGACATAGGTTTGTACAAAATAAGGTCACTAATGTGACATACATATCACCACGCTAGGAGTTACCCAAGGCCAAGCGGGTTGGGCACAAACCACCTGTTATGGGGCTTACCTCATAGTTTTCGAATAATTGAGAATTCCAGGAATTCAAGCTCATTCACCCTTCTTTTCTTTTCAAAGGGTAGGGAAAGGGATTTATTGCAATTTGCTTTTTCTTTCCTCTTTCTCTTCTTTTCCTTTTTTTTTTTTTGTATTTTTGCTTGGAACTAAGATAATGCTGAACTATTTTTTTTTTTGATTGGTTGAAAGGGTGTTGAAAGGTCCCTGAACCTTGTACAAGAGGTTTTTACATGTTTTCCAAGCCGACCGAGGAGGCCCAAGAGCTAAAGATCAAAGAGAAAGCAAAACACCACACGAGGGAAGGTGTCGCGATATCGCGACCAGTTACATTTTCGCGGCCCACAGCATAGGGAAAAAGCAAGGAGGAAAAGATGTCGCGATATCGCGCCATGTTGCACCGATGCAGCCAAAGGAGGAAAAGATGTCACGAAATCGTGACAATAAGCAGCATCGCAGCCGAAGGAGAGAAAGTGTCGCGATATCGCGACATGTTGCAAGGTTGCTGCCAGAAGAGAAGAAGTGTCGCGATATCGCGACAAATTGCAAGGTTGGTGCCAGAAGAAAAGAAGTGTCACGAAATCGCGACATGATGCATCATCGAGGCCAAAGAGGAAAAGTGTCGCGATATCGCGACATGTTGCAAAATCTCGGCCGAAGGGAAAAAGTGTCGCGATATCGCGACATGTTGCAAAATCACGGTCGGAGAGAAAAAGTGTCGCGATATCGCGACATGTTGCAAAATCTCGGCCGAAGGGAAAAAGTGTCGCGATATCGCGACATGTTGCAAAATCGGAGAGAAAAAGTGTCGATATCGCGACATGTTGCAAAATCACGTCGAAGAGAAAAAGTGTCGCGATATCGTGACATGATGCAGAATCACGGCCGAAGAGAAAAAGTGTCACGATATCGCGACATGTTGCAACATCACGGCCGAGGAGAAAAAGTGTCACGATATCGCGACATGTTGCAACATTGCGGCCGAAGAGAAAAAGTGTCGCGATATCGCGACATACTGCATCATCGAGGCCGAAGAGGAAAAGTGTCACGATATCGTGACATGTTGCAAAATCTCGGTCGAAGGGAAAAAGTGTCGCGATATCGCGACATGTTAATTAGAGAAAAGTGTGCGATATCGTGAAGTTGCAAAAAGAGAAAAGGTGTCGCGATATCGCGACATGTTGCAAAATCGTGAGAGAAAAGGTGTCGCGATATCGCGACATGTTGCAAAATCAGGGAGAGAAAAAGTGTCATGAAATCGTGACATGTTGAATCGGGCGAAGAGAAAAGTGTCGCGATATCGCGACATGTTGCAAATCTCGGCAGAGAAAAGTGTCGCGATATCGTGACATGTTGCAAAATCGCGATCGAAGAGAAAAGTGTCGCGATATCGCGACATGTTGCAAAATCGCGGCAGAGAAAAGGTGTCGCGATATCGCGACATGTTGCAAAATCGTGGCCGAAGAGAAAAAGTGTCGCGATATCGCGACATGTTGCAAAATCATGGAAGAGAAAAAGTGTCGCGATATCGCGACATGTTGCAAAATTCGAAGAGAAAAAGTGTCACGATATCGCGACATGTTGCAAAATCACGGCCGAAGAGAAAAAGTGTCGTGATATCGCGACATGTTGCAAAATCAGCGAAGAGAAAAGTGTCGATATCGAATGTTAGAGAAAATGGTGAGAAAGTGTGCGATATCGCGACATGTTGAAAATTGCGAAGAGAAAAAGTGTCGCGATATCATGACATGTTGCAAAATCTCGAGAGAAAAGGTGTCGCGATATCGCGACATGTTGCAACATCGCGATCGAAGAGAAAAAGTGTCGCGATATCGCGACCAGTTTCATGAGCATACCAAACCAATCCCCTGCCAACATCTCACATTGTGCAGACATTGCCACTTATAGAATCGTTCCTTAGGCCAATGGGGAAGGAGTCTCTCCATACTTGAATGTCAGATTCGCCGACTCCCTTGTTAGCAAGCCAGTCCGTAGCTTTGTTTCCTTCCCGGTATTGATGCTTAATGACTAATTCTGGGTAATTGCCAATTAGAGCCTTGCATTCTTGGAAAATTGAAGCAAGGGCCCAGGGAGGCATAGCAGTCCCTTTGAGCCAGTTGATGCATTGCAGCGAGTCTCCTTCGATGATAAGTTTGTTGATGGTCAAACCTTCCAAGAGAATCAAACTTTGGAGCAGAGCCCGTGCCTCTGCCATATTGTTGGATTGAATTCCCAGGTTCTGGGCAAAGGCCAAAATTATTTCTCCTCTGTGGTTTCTGAGAATTCCTCCTCCGCCAGCCGCTCCTGGGTTGCCTTTGGCCGCACCATCGAAATTGAGCTTGTGCCACCCAGTAGGTGGTGAGACCCACTTGATGACAGACCTGTCAACAGAAGTACGGGGCGTGGCGGAGAAGTTAGAAAGATTGAAGAGTTTGGTTAGGTCTGATTCAAGGCCAGGAGGGGGGGTTTGGAAGACGAAACAAGAGAGGCATTCTCCGCAGCAAGGGCCAAGATTTTGGCAACGATAATCTTCTTATCAGTGGCTTGATTTTTGAAAATTTTGGCATTTCTCTCTAGCCATATCTGCCACAGGAAAAGGTGGAGGCAAGCTTGCCACATGAATTTAAGTTGGTTGCTCTTGAAAGGCTGGGGCCATTGCTGAAAAAGGAGGGGAATGGAATGAGGGAGGGCTGTGGAGATGTCGAAGGTGTTAAGAACCTGGTTGAGAACTGCTAGAGAGAAGGGACATTCCAAAAAAACATGCGAAGTTGACTCACAGGCATTTTTGCACAGGATGCACCAATTGGGAATGAGTAACCCTCTGATTATCAAGTTGTCAGTGGTGAGGATTCTATTTTGGATGGCCAACCAACAAAAGAATTTGACCTTGGGAATGATCTTGGGAACCCAGACCTGATTTGATAAGTCCCGACCATCAGTGGGAGTTTCTTGACTGTAGTAAGCTGATTTAACAGTGAAATTTCTAGAATCTTCAAGGTTCCAGACCATGGAATCATCTTTGTGTGAGTTGGGGATGATGCAAGTCCTCAACAAGTTTTGTAACCGCCTGAGCGCCTCGGTGATATGCCTTGGCCCGTTAAGAGCCAGGTGTTTCCATTCAGGTCTTGTGGTACCTGGGTTAATGAAGTGACACACCTTATCTCCAAAGGTGGCTTCGGTAGCCGTCTTGAGCACTGCAAGATGCGGATCTTGGCTGAGAGGTTTATCACGGATCCACGGGTCATCCCAGAAATGAATGGTCATTCCAGTTCCTAGACACCACCTTAAGCCTTCCATGATGATCTTCCTTGTTTTGGTAACGCCATTCCAGAAATGGGATCCGATAGGAAGGTTGTGCTCTCCAAGAAAGGAAACCTGATGGAGGTACTTAGCTTTGATGATGTCAATCCAGGTGACTTTTTCATTGATGGTAAGTCTCCAGGACTGCTTGGCAATGAGGGCCATGTTCATCCGCTTGATGTCTCTGAATCCAAGTCCTCCATCCTTTTTCTTGGAACAGACCCTATCCCAGGCAACAAGTGAGAATTTATTCTTGTTTTCGTTTCCCGCCCAAAGGAATCTGCGTTGAATTTGTTCAATTCTTTGGCAGATGGTAGCTGGAGCTTTGAAGATAGATAAGAAAAAAATAGGAATACTTTGCAGGCAAGCTTGGACCAGAGTGGCTTTGGTTGCCTGACTGAGCATTGAGCTTTTCCAACTTGCAAGTTTCTTGTTGAGGCGATCTAAAACAGGGTTCCACATAGCCGAGACAGATCTGCCGTGGAAAAGCGGTAATCCAAGATAAGTAGTTGGAAGGCTCCCAATGTTGCACCCAAGGATCTCAACAATCCTATTTTGCCTGTGAGTGGGAGTATTGAGAAAGTATAGCTTGCTTTTGCGGTAGTTGACTTTCTGGCCAGCCGCCTCTTCATAAGAATCAAGAATGTTCTTAATGATTTTTGCTTCGGGAACGGAAGCATGAGAGGATAGAATAGTATCATCCACAAACTGTTGATGGGATATGGCATTGGTTGTTGAGGCTGGTTTGATCCCGGAGACAAGACCACTGTTGCAGGCAGCTGTAAGGGTTCTTCCAAGGGCTTCGGCCAAAATGATGAAGAGAAAGGGGGACAGAGGGTCCCCTTGACGGATGCCTTTGAAACTTTGGAAGAAACCTGCGGGTGAGCCATTGATAAGAACAGAGAACCAAGCAGTCGAGATACATTCACGAACCATCTTGATCCATTCTTTATGAAACCCAAACTTCTCTAGGACCTCGAACAGGAATTTCCAGGAAACCCGATCGAAAGCCTTGTTCATGTCAAGCTTAAGGAACATGCTGGGTTTTTTATTTTTTGATGCCGAGTGGGCCAATTCGTGGACGGTTATCACTCCATCAGAAATGAATCTGCCTTTGACCGAGCTCCCTTGGCACTGATCGATGATGGAGGGAAGGATGTCTTTCAACCTATTTGCCATAACTTTGGTGATAAGTTTGTAGATGACACTGCAGAGACTAATCGGTCTGAAATCAGAGAGAGAAGCACGATCGTTGGACTTGGGTATTAAAACAATGAAAGTGGAATTGGCCTCTCTCGACATCTTTTTGGCTCTCTGGAAGAACTTAACCATAGCAACAACATCTTGGCCCACAATATCCCAAAAGTGTTGAAAGAACCAGGGTGGGAAGCCATCAGGTCCAGGGGCCTTATCAGGTTCCATTGCGAACAGAGCTTCTTTGACCTCCTCTTCAGTGAAGCATTGAAGCAATTTCCCATTATCATTGTTAGACACCAACTTTGGGATGTTCTGAAGCAGAGAACTTGCGGTGCGGGGATGGCAGTCAATGCTTGGTCCTAAGATTTCCTGGAAGTGGCACACAACTTCCTGTCTGATTGCTTGGATGTCAGAGACAATGGATCCATCAGCCTTGGTCAACTCAGAGATTTTATTTGAGCCTCTGTGACGCATGGTGGAAGCATGGAAAAACTTCGTGTTGGTGTCTCCTTCTTTGAGCCAGAGGTTTCTGGATTTTTGCCTCCAGTAGGTCTCTTCCTTAGCCAAGGCATTGTGAAAATTTGAGAGGAGGCTTTTTTCTTCAAGGAAAGTTTCGACCCTCAGATCTCCTCCCTGAATCAGATTTTCCACCCTTTTCAGCTCATCCATCAGAAGCTTTTTCTCGGTAAAGAGGTTGCCGAAAACATCCCTGTTCCAGCATTTCAGCTTGAGTTTGACCATTTTCAGTTTGAGGAACAGATTCGTGAGAGGGTTAGGACAAAGGTCTTGCTGCCACCATTGTCGAATACACCGACCTAAATCTGGATGAGTGAGCCACATATTTTCAAACCTGAAAGGGGTTTTGAAGATTTGCTGGGGCGGGAACAATCCAGAATTAAGGGATTGTGATCGGAGCCAATTTTTGGGTGGCTATGAAGCCTGGCATCGCCAAAAATAGGAATGAGCTCTTTGGATAAGAGAAATCTGTCAAGCCGGATTTGGATGTGATGGATACCCGCTCGTCTGTTGCTCCATGTGTAGTTGGACCCTTGGAGCGGCATGTCCATTAGCTCGTTGTGGTTGACAAAATCGTTGAAGTCTTCTATGCAGCTGTTGGTGATCGGATTGCCTCCTTGCTTATCAGACAGGTGAAGGGGGGCATTGAAATCGCCACAAAGCATCCAAGGAAAGTCAACAAAGTTGTTGCGCATTGCGAAAATGTTATCCCACAACAGTCTTCTGTTGACAGGACTGTTAGGTCCATAAACATTGGTGGCGATCCATTGGAAGTTAGTGACTTTATTGGTAAACAGAATGTTGATGGTTCTGTCTGAGACTGAAAGAACCCTCCCTTCAATGGTTGTCGGGTCCCATAAACATAGGAGACCCCCAGATGCCCCTGTGGAGGGACAAAAGGCAAAATTGTTGTTTTCCCAGATTAGCTTGCAAACTTGAGTGCTGCTATTCTCGTCTAGTTTGGATTCTTGAAGGAACATGATATTTGGTTTTAGATTTTTTCTTACTGATTTAACAGTTCTCTGTTTTGCAGTTCCGTTGAGGCCTCTGACATTCCAGGAGACGAACTTCATCGAGACGATTTGGAGTTTGCTTTGCGGCCTCTGCCTCTCCCTTGAGACGGAGTAAGTTTGGGTCTAACTTCATCCTCATCTTGGTGGGTTGTGATGGGGTGTTCGAAAATGGGGCCCAAGGTGGTAGGTACTGAGCCATCAGCCATTTCGATCTCAGCTGCTTTGGCAAGCTTGTCTGCATTGGTCGGTCGTCCCCTTCTCTGGTCTTTGTTGACGTCTGCTTTGGGTGCGGGAATGGGAGATTTCAGCGGGCTGGAGGTTTGGAGGATGTCGGTGGAGTCAGTCCCAGGGGCAGGCCGGTGGGGGGATGAAGAGCGGGGAGACTGGCACAGGGCAACAGACTCAGGGGAAAGGGAAATGGGATGGCTCTGAGTCGGGGGGAGGGGTGGGAAGGGAAGAGGAAGGTGTGAGGGACCAGAATCGGTGGGTGAGTTTGGAAAGGTCATTGCAGACTTTCCTTTGGACAAGGGAGACTGAATCAAAGTGGGTGTGGACGAGACGGTTAGATCTATGGGTAGGTCATCTGAGATGTCCTCTCCAATATGAAGATTATTTAAGGGAGCAAAATGATTAGATCGAGAAGGCAGAGCACTTACATTTTTGGGTTTGGCATGATTTGAAGCAGAGGTTTTAGGAGGGCCTGCAGATCGGCCATGACCTCGGCCAGACGCCTTTTTTTGGGTGGTCTGGATCTGGGTATCCATATTTCGGCCCGAATCACTGGGGATTTCTTTTTTTCGGGACGGGCATTGAGAAGCCAGATGGCCCTGAGTATTGCACTCCAAACAAAAGGCGGGCTTGTTTTCGTACTCAACTCCTTGACGTCTTCTGTAGCTCCCGTAGTTGATGCCGATGCAGGTAGGCAGAGCCGAATCCAGATTTGCCATGACACAAACACGAGCATAGGTCATTCTGGTTCTGGCTCGGGTAGCAGGGTCAATGGCGACCAAATCTCCAATCGGTTGAGTGATGCCTTTGAGTGCATCGTTGTAGAAGAACTGTGGGGGGAGCCCATGAAGTTTGATCCAAATCGGAGCGATGTTGATAGACTGAGTCTCAGGGTCAAAGTCTTCCCCCCATCTCCGTAGAAACAGGCTGCGACGACCGAAGAACCATGGCCCTCCGGTAAGAATGCGGTGGGTGTCAAGGGCATTGTTTAGCCTTATCATGAAAAACCCCCTAGGAAAGGCCACTAACTCCAAGCTGCCCGAAAGCCGCCATTTGGATAGAGCCCACTCGCGGATAGTTTCCATATCAGGCCGGGCACCAACAAATTTCCCGATAAGAGAGAGAGACTCTTGAAAGATCAGTGGCTCCATAACCTCACTCGGGAAAGAGACTTCAGTGCCCGTTACAGAGAAGGGCAAAGGAGTTTGGAAAGAAAATGCTGAACTATTGCTGTGATGGTACAAAATGATATTTTTCTTTTTCTCATTTTCTTTGAATTTTATTTTTATTCCTATACTAGGGATACTTGCTCGGATTGGCTGTAGAGCAAGGGATTTTTATTCTGGGCAGGGGTGAGCTTGTCCTTTTGTCAATTATCAAATATTCTAGACCATGTGCATGATAGGATAGCAGGGGAAACTTTTCTCTCAAGAAACCACTTCTACTATGTCGCATCATATTGAATTTGCAATGAAATCATTTTAATGTGAAGAGATATACTTGGTTCAAATAAATAACAAGATCAATTCTCTATGCTTAAAACTTTATTTAATTCAACTTTGAACTTTGATATAAGAGAGATTAATAATCATACTAAATAAGATCAAGATATTTATTCATGTGAGTGTGAAAGTGTGGGATTTCAAATAAATGCTAATTTATCCAAAATAATGGAAAATATGACTGCAATACTTCAAGAATTGACAGGTGCAAAAATAAAAGATGTTTTTTTTTAAGATTTTGATGATTTTGATGTTTTGGATGTGTTTTATATTTTGGTTTTAATTTATGAATTGAAATAATAAATAATATTATTGTTTTTGAAATTTTTATATGGATAACTAAAATGAAACAATATGCAAAATAACAATATATACAATGACAAAATGCCCAGATTTATGCATAATAGCGTTTAAGATGCATAATGTTCATAGGTTATTTAAGATCTTTACCATCTAACGTAGCTAATCTGTATGCTCCCGAGCCAAATTTGGCAGTGATAATATATGGTCCAAGCCAATTGGGATCGAATTTACCTTTAAGATCTTTAGTTGCATTAGTATTTTTTTGATTTTCTTTTAATACAAGGTCACCAATCTCAAAGGATCGATGATGAACTTGCTTGAGGTATGCTCGTTTAAGCTTGTTATGATAGGCTCAAAGATGCTCCAAAGCATTGATGCGCTTCTCATCTAGGAGTTCCAGCTGACTAAATCTTCCAAAGATGATATTCATCTCCTACTTCAGTATCTTGAAGTAGTAGATCCAATGAAGGAACTTCTAATTCAAAGGGAAAAACAGCTTCAGTGCCATAAACCAAAACAAAAGGTGAAGTGCTCGTGGGAGTACGAACGCTAGTACGATAAGCCCACAAAGCAGGATATAATTGAATGTTCCAGTCTCGGCCAGATTTATTGACCAGTCTTTTGAGGATTTTAGTTAATGTTTTATTAGATGCTTCTGCTTAGCCATTACCCTGAGGATAATAGGGAGTGGACCAACGATGTTGAATTTTATATTTTTGACATAATCTCTTGACATCTTTATTTTTGAAACAAGTTCCATTATCTTAGATGAGATTTGTAAGAATTCTGAACCTACAAATAATTTGATTAAAAATAAATTTGGAAACTTGGGTTCCAATGCAAGAAGCTAAGGGCATAGCTTCAACCCATTTTGTGAAATACTCAATTGCGGTTATGATGAATTTGTTTCCATCATATGACATAGGATTGATTTTTCCAATGATGTCTAAGCCCCATTTTGAAAATGGCCAAGGAGATGAAATAGCCTGCAGTTCTTGTGCAGGTGCATGGACAAGGTCAGCATGTTTCTGGCACTTGTCGTAATGGCACATGTAATCATGGGCATAATTCTCCATGGTAGGCCAAAAATATCCTATCCTAAGGAGCTTCTTAGCAATGGCGCTACCACTAAAGTGTCCCCCACAATATCCATCGTGGGATTCACTCAAAGCTGATCTAGATTCTTCTAGATTCAAACATCTCAGTAGGATACCTTCAAAAGATCTCTTATATAACATATTGCCAATTATTACGAAGCGGCTTGCTCGTCTACGCAATAACAGGTGTTGGTTTTTGTAAAAACCTTCAGGGAAGGTCCCATTTTGAAGAAAATTGAATATATCAATGTACCAAAGGTCAGGAGTAGTTTCGTTGATTAGAAACACATCCAAAGGTTCTAAGCATGATTTATTTGAAGCGAGTTCCTGGAGTCGACGAATAATTATGGTAGCATATTTTTCATCTAACTCCAAGGGTAAAAGAGATGCAGCTGCAGCCATAGCATCAGCCGCATGATTGCTAGTTCGAGGAATAGCTTCCAAGATAACTTGATCAAATAAAGATAATAATTGTAATACATATGCTTTATATGGACATAATTTGTCATCTTTGGTCTGATAAACATTATTAATTTGATTTATAACAAGTTGAGAATCATCGAAAACTAATAAATTTTTAATTTTTAGTGCCAAGGCAGCTCGTAAGCCAAGAATTAGAGCTTCATATTCAGCAGTATTATTAGTACAAACAAACATTAATTTAAATGACAGAGGGATAAGATGTTTCTATGGAGATATTAAAATAATACCTGCACCAGCCCCACTCATGCATCGGGCTCCATCAAAGTATAAGGACCATTGCTTTGGATGGTCTACCTCTAGTTTAAGGCATTCATTAGGAAACTCAATGATGAGGGGATGGGTAGACTCTAAGGGTGCAACAACTAATTGATCTGCTATGATTTGACCCTTAACAAATTTTTGTCCTATAAACATGAGTTCAAACTAGCTTAGAGCAAGAACCCTTTGTTGTGCGACCAGATAAATAAGGTCGACTCATGAGATACCACAAAGGATTAGATTTAGCAATAACATACATTTTTTGACTGAGCATATAATGGTGTAATTTTTATGTAGAAAATATGACTGCTAGATATAACTTCTCTAATTTTGTGTAGCGGGTTTCATAACTAATTAAGGTTTGGTTGATATAATAATTAGCACACTCTTTCTTCTCATCATCAAGTTGAGCTAACATAGCTCCTAAAGTAAAATCTGAAGCAGAAATATACAAGATAAATGGGCGATCAGGTCTAGGTGGCGAAAGCACAGGTGGGTTAAGAAGATATTGTTTGAGGAGTTCAAATGCTTCCTGACATTCATTTTCCTAATGGAAAAAGACATCCTTCTTAAGAAGCTTAAGAAAGGGTTCGGTTTTATCCACCAGCTTATCGATGAAGCGATGGATAGCTTGAAGCTTACCTTGTAAACTTCGTAATTCAGATATATTTGTGGGTGCGGGCATATCAGTGATAGCCGCAATCTTGAGAGGGTCAATTTTGATGCCACATAAAGAAACTATAACCCCCAATAATTTACCGAACTTAACTCTAAATATACATTTATATGGATTCAATCGGATAAGATATTCCCTTAACCGATTAAATACTTTTCTCAAATCATCTAAATGGTCATCTTCTTCAGTAGAACGAGCTATAATGTCATCTACATAATCATGTAGTATATCATGCATCATATCATGAAAAATATAAGTCATGGCCCGTTGATATGTTGCACCTGCATTCTTCAAACCAAATGGCATCACTTTCCAACAAAAGGTCCCCCAAGGGGTAATAAAGGTTGTTTTAGCCTGATCTTCAGGAGCTATCTTGATTTGATTATAACCAAAAAATCCATCCATTAAGGATATCATTCCACTCCCAGCAGTAAAATCAATGATCTGATCCATATTGGGAAGAGGAAAATCATCTTTAGGGCATGCAACATTAATATCTCTAAAGTCTGTGCAAACCCTAACCTTAGTAGCTTCTTTCCTAGTTACTAGAACTACGTTTGAGATCCATTCAATATAATCAATGGATTGTATAAAAATAACATTTAAGAGTTTTTCTAATTCCCCTTTGACCAGTAAGGCAACTTTAGGATGCATTTTTCTAAGTTTCTATTTAACAGGTTTAGCATCTGGATGGACTACTAGGTGATGCATAACTGCATAAGGGTCTAATATTGGCATATCTTCATATGTCCAAGCAAAGACATCTTCATATTATTTAAGAAATGCAATGTATTTATCCTATTTTTCTTGACTCAATTTTGATCCAATGTTGATTATGTGAGGATTATCCTCAGTTCCAATGTTAATTTTTATGACATTTTCTACTTCCATGTGTAGATTTTTCTCAAAATTAGGTGGGGTGGGTGAAACGCCCAATTCTTGTAATTCTTCCAAGGTTAGTTTGGATAATTCATCTTGAGGATTCGTGGCCTCAAGCTGGGCTATAGTAGGTATAGAGCCATCAAAATAAAATTCATGATGTAATAATTCCTCAATGGAGACATCATGGAAGATATCTCCCTCCAACTCATCGTCGGATTTAGCGATCATCTCAGGGTAATCTATAGATAGCATATTACATGTAAATGGCTTTTTCATTAAATGCAAAGCATCATGTTTATCCAAATAATCTTGGTAACACATGAGTTGGTCATCATTATCAAATGGTAAGGGCCGACCCTTACTAGGAAATAGGCCCGCACCACATCGGGAAGGCCACGGTTCTACCTCAAAAGGTTCTTTCATACCATTTTGGAAAGGTCCTAAACCTTTTCTTTTATATCCCAATTTACGCATTATAGGTTTCGCTTTAATATACTCATTGGTAAAATAACATCGAGCATATCCATCATAATGAGTCTTGATGTTTCTGGGCATTCTATCCCAGTCATATCCCTTATAAATAAAAACATAGCTTTCGACTTGGTAAATACTTCCCATAGGCTATGGGAGGCCCAACGTACGAGGAGATGGTGGCAAATTTTTTAAAATAAGGGAATCTTGCATAGCAGCATTTGTTTTATCTGATATAAGAATTTTAGATAAATTGGGTAAAAGCTCATTAGTAAGAACATAAGAGATAGAAGGAACATTTCCTACATCTTCTGATGCAGAAACTATGCCTTTTGTGGATTTAGATGTTGTAGAGGTGTCGATGGATGAGTCTTTTATAGGTATAGAAGTTATAGAAGTAGAAGAAGAGACATCGGCTGTGGGATTAGGATCTTTTTGAGGTCCTAATGTGGTTTGTTTAGAGGATGGTTGAGTTGTATGTAGAGGTGGAACTGATGGAGAAGAAGTATATGGTGTTGTGGGTGTGTGTTTCACACGTTTAGATGGGTAATGAGAATTAGGATGTGTGGATGACAAAGCAGGGCAAAATTGAACTCCAACAGGTTTTTCCAAAGCACACATATCAAAGGGTCTAGGATCACCATGAATGGTAACCAATTGATTCTTAAATTTGAATTTAACACATTGATGTAAATTTGAGGGAACGTCTCGCATTGCATTGATCCAAGGGTGACCCAAGAGTATATTGTATGATGCAAGGCAATGTACAATAAACACAATCGTATCCAAGGTTCTCGGACCAACCTGCAATGGGATGGTAATAACCCCACACGTTTCTTGTGTTTCGTCATTGAAAGATTTTATGATCATATCAGTTCTTTTCATTTCATCACTTCTAAACCCAAATATTTGGTAGAAGTCAAAAGTGCAGATGTTTAAAGATGAACCATTATCAATCAAGACTCGTTTAACTGCTACATCTCCAATTAAGGCAGTAATATATAAGGGGTTATCCTTATGTAAACTATGTTGAGGTATGTCTCTATACCGGAAGTCAATACAATCAACTTCACGAGTTATTATAGTATTAGCCATGGCTTCAGGTTGAATGTCTTGTGGTACCATCATCTGGCTTAATGTGAGAATTAATTCATCTCTATGTGTAGGAGAGGATATTAAAAGGTCCAAAAGGGAAATTCTAGCTGTAATGTTTGATAGTTGCTCATTAATATTATAAGGAGGTTTAGGTTGAACATTAGGTGCCTGATTCCCTTTATTAGAAAATTTCAAACAAATGGAGTTGATCCATCATTCTGCATTTGATCTTGTTGAGAGTTTTGAGCCTGTTGTATAGTAACAGCTTCGATGGTACCCACAATATTATTCTACGGATGATGAATGGGTCTTGGTCTAGCATTTATGGCTTGCTCATTAGAAATTAATTGGTGAGACGATGGTCTAGTATTGACTCCTCTTGGGAATGGTTCTTCTAGGATCATATAACTTGTGATAGGGTGAATAGTATCTGATTCATCTTTAGAACTATTCGATTGATTTGATGTGATTTCCATATCACTCTCAGTCTCATATTCTGTATCACTAAGATTAGATATCTACATATTATATAGAGGCCTAGTTGTAACCATGGATAATGTTGTGTCAAATATTTCCAAATCATGAACAGGTAAATGCCCACTAATAGTCCCTACATATCGGGTAGGAGGAGGAATATTACGATGTTCAATTTGATTAGCCACTTCCTTGCCATGTTTTGGTAAAGGATGTTGAAATATGTCCAATGACTGATTGGCATTCTGATTCTGGTTTTGGGGGATGTTCTTTTGAGAATTATTAGGAGGATTTTGCTTAGGTTGAAAGGCTTGTACCTCCATCTCATTTTTATTAATCAAGTCCTATATTTTATGATTTAATATTTTACAAGAGTTGGTAGTGTGTCCAGGTCCTCTATGGAAGTCACAGTGTAAATCAGCTCTGTATTCGGGTATAGTTGGATCAGGTTCCCGGATAGTTGGTAATTGAATCAAACCTCATTCTAATAATTGTGGGAGAATGGTTGATAAAGGTTGATTTAATCTAGTAAATTCTTGAGGAGGTTTATCAGGAGGTTTCAGTATAAAATTCTCCGTTGTCTTCACAGCATTAACATTAGTGATATTTCTACTATCAGTGACTCCATCACCCACAACTTGTTTATTTTTATATTTATTTCTGTATGTTTTCTCATCGTCTTTCTTTTTAAGGTGTCCTCTCCTAATGAGAGCATCTTCCACTTGTCTGGCTAATTCTATAGCCTGATCGAAGGTAGTCAAGGTAGCAGTTGATAATTCGTAAGATAGTTGGTCTTGTAAATTATTAATAAAGATGTCCAACATCTCCCTATAAGGTAACACAAAGTGCAATTTTCCTATCAATTGTCTCCACCTAGCTAGGAAATCAGCAAAACATTCATCTTTGTCTTGTTTTAAGTTGTACAAGTCTTTAATGGTCACATGCCTTTCGATGTAGGCACTAAATTGATGCACAAAAGACTCAACAATTTCTTCAAAATTCCTCAAAGAATTAGTGGGTAATTGATAATACCACTCTAATGCCATTCCTCCTAAAATTTTTGGGAACAT
Organism: Wollemia nobilis; assembly: GCA_028583015.1. NCBI lineage: Eukaryota > Viridiplantae > Streptophyta > Pinopsida > Araucariales > Araucariaceae > Wollemia > Wollemia nobilis. The sequence continues at coordinate 5,457,446 of JAQPPZ010000380.1, read as the reverse complement.
TTTTAGCAATAATAAGTCATCATGTGATATATCATGACATGCTATCCTAAACATACGAATATGCTCTATGGGATCTTCGGTTCCTTTATATATGGGCAAGACAGGCATAGAAAAATGTTTAGGATATGGCTGTGCTACAACTATAGGATCTAAATGCTGACTACACATCTATCGATAATTGTACGAGGGACGGTAGGGATCTATTTGGTCCATGCGAGAAGCTAACTTTTTCACCACAATTTCAAGATTACTAGTTTGTCCACCATGTTGGTTCGGTGGGACATAGATATGGTATTTATGAGTGTATGATGGTGTGACATAAGGATTAGATGCTATAGTGCTATTATGCAAAGCGTTGGTAGGAAGAGTATTATGAAGATTATTTGTAAAAATATTATGTTGTATCCCAGATTGTTGGTAATTGGTGTTTGGTTTTATTTTGGGTTTTTTCTGATTTTAGGTATATTGCTCAATAGCTTGGTGAAATCGAGTAGTAAATGATGGTTTCTTTTGTGCGGGAATGACCCTAGGCTTTCTAATAGGCACTTTAGATGGTTGGGTAACCTGTTGTTGTTGCATGTTCTGGATTATAGTGGCCATATCTAAATTGGATGGTCTAGCTTGACCACTCTCTTGATCAATAAAGGACAAGGGATTAGTGCGTGTGTGAAATACATCTTCTAGAGTTGCTTGAGTGTCACTCATTCGATCCTTATCCATATGGACTTCTCTATTAAGAACACCAATATTAGTATTAATGACCTTCCAGAATTGTTCCATGTTTTCAAAAGTAACAGCTCCTCTCGGAGACATTTTAGGGGATGAGGATCCTTCCTCTCTAACATTTTCTTCTTGTTCATTTCTTATAGCAAGCTCTTCTTCTTGCTGATCTAGGATTAATTCTTCCTAAACTTGGTCTTCAAGAAGGACATCTGGGTTATTGAATGGTTTTCCTAACCAATCTTCTTCTTCTTCAGTCTGTTTTCCATTCCTAAGTCTAGGCATTGTGCTTAAACTTAGATTTCAGCAAATATATATACTTTATATATATATATATATATATATATATATATATATATATATATATATATATATATATATGTGATAGGTTTGAGAGGTATATATTTTAATTATATACCTACTATAAAAAGGAAATGTTTTGATTTTTTTGTTTGTTTTTGTGTTTTATAATATTATTTCACAAGTATAAAAATAACAAATAGCATGCTAGTTGCAAGAAATAACAATAATAAAAAGAATAACTTAGTTTTCTATAAATAGTTTATGGATATCGTTGATAGGATCAAGTTCATCAGGAGTCATGAAATGCTCCTCTTCAAATTGGAAATGGTTTTTCAAAAATTTGACAAAGTGTGCTATAGTAATATGATCTGTCTCGGATTCTGACCTATAGAAATAAATTTTATAGCAATATTATCGATATAACACAGCTCTATGAACTCTATTCCATATTTTTCTATCCGTAAGAACGACTTCTTGATCCTCTATACGAGATAGAAACTTATGCACTACAAATGCGTTCTCAAGGTGTTCCTCAAAGGTGTACAATTTAGAAGACACAAGTGCTCTTTTATCGGCTAACCACCTATGGCAAGCTCTCTAAAGTTCATGGTACAAAGTTACCTGATCAAGATCCAGGATTCTATCTAGGACAAACCTCTTAATTTGCCTAATTTCTGTTGCTCTGGATTCAATGATACCCAATATCCTATCAAGTTCATCCCACAAAGGTTGGACTCTATTTTTTTGAGGTAATCTAAGTACAGAAGTAATCTCTATGGCCGTTAATTGATTTTCAAAATTTATGGTGACAACTTGTATTTTATTATAATATATCATCTAAACATGATATGCAACTTTAATTATTTGTCTAATGATTCTAGATGTTTTTTTTTTTGGATTGTTTTCAAAAGGTTTTTAGTTTCACATCGGGTTCACAAAAATGTATCGACCCAAATATTTCGTGCCCTTACCTTCAGGCTAAATAATTCGTGCCCAGAAGGGCGATGCGAGAAGGATGGAAAAATACCTTGGACTAAGAGGCCCTTTGAAGGTCGCACCTCTCGGGGGAGGGGTATAATGGTAAATTTTTGATGGATGGTGGGGTTCACCAGGAAACTTTTAGTGGCAGTTTCCACGCATAGGTTGAGAATGGTCTTGATGTGTTTATTTTATACCCAATAATTCATATTCCTAGGTTAGCCAGAATGAATCTAAGCTATTATATATGAAATGCTGATTTATATGAATACAAAAAGCATGAATGAATCCTAAATACCAGGAATATACTAAATAAGAAAGAAAGCACCTGATTTTGGATGTCTAATGAAGATTCTGAAGCTTGTAAGAGTCCAGATCGTCCCGAATATGATAGGATCATCTGAAATTGTATAGAATCATCCCAAATTATAGGTGATCATTTGAAATTAGACAAGATCATATTCGATCTGACGAATTCGTTAGCCGAATTTGTCAGAAACCTACAATCGTAGAAATAGACACCAAAAACAAAAAATGCTACTGCAATAATAATGCAAAATGATAGGAATGATAGTATGAATGCCTAAATGATAACTCTGGATAGCAGATTAAAGGAAATGCATTGTTTTAATAACTTATTTTAACTTTATCATGCATTTATGTTAAAATGAGGTGAACTCCAGGATGCAGAATGAAAATAATCAAGCTAATGCATAATAAAATAAAGAAGGAATATGAGAAATGCAAACTCAGGGTTTTGATTGCCCCAAATCTGGACTACAGTCAAGATCACCTCCAATCATACGAGATCATTGTCGATCTATGATAGGATCGTTCGAAATCATCTGGAATCGCCTATGACGATCCGAGCTTCCTCCAGCTGAAGCACAGTGAAAATTTGCAATGAAAAACTTGAAAACATGAATGCAAATGATGGGAAATCAGGGAGTCAGATGGATCCAGGGAATCAGGGGGTCAGCCAGCCAGGGGATCAGCCAACCAGGGGGATAAACTGAGAAAATCCCAATTTATATAGGATTAGGGGGGAGGTTAGGAGGTTGGGGATCATCCCAATATGGGAGATCTCCAACGGAGGAATCTCCAACTGCGTAGACACGCTTCTGCCCAATTTGGAGAGGCTATTGAAATAGAATCTAATTATGAAAATTTAGTTTTGGGATGAAATATTCTGGACGTTCTGTTCCAGACGAATTCATCCGATTTGGGATGATTTCGTCTGATCGGCGATGATATCGTCCAACGGTAAAAACAACTCCTAAAAATGGTGCAAAAAATGGGGTGAGCGGTTTACAGGCGGTTTTGGGGTTAAAATTCAAATTTTTATCTTTTTACTAAGGGTTTAACTATGACAATTTTAGGGTGCTACATGTACGAAATGCTAGGAAAGATATTCTCTTTATAATTACACTGGACGAGGTCTGAGAGGCTTTTGCATGTGGGTTGAAGGCCCCAATTTATGCAGTAAACAAGAAATTTCATACAGATGAGTATGAAGATAGGTATGTTTCCACAATTTCTATGAGACAATTTATGGAGACACAAATCATCAAGGAGCCATAGATGGGGCAGTTGTCGAATTTACCCAAATCACTTTCAGAATTTAAGAGCCAAGATATTTATTCTATGCTTTCCTAGATTGTTGGGTTGCCCTCGGACGAGACAATGCATAGGCAGGTGGCTATGGCTCGATGCATTTGCAAGGTGGAATGTTATTCTCTTGTTGCTATGAAATAGGGTGGAAATTCAATTTATTTTGATTGGGCTGAGTTTATTTCTCGAAGGATTAATTCACAGTTGCAGAAGTTGCAGGATGGAAAGTCTGTCATTTCGACACACTTCGCTACTGGTCTAGTTATTTTTCTTTTAGATGTAGCATCACTTTTCTTTTATCACAGTAACACATTCAGGAAAAAAGGATGAGCCCTTACCTATTTACAAGTGGACTCGGGTGTTGATGAAATAAGAGTTTGTGTACAGCTTTAATAGCTGGTTTCTGGGGCCTGCTATTGAACTACTTTGTGGAAACTACGATAGGGTACCATGCGACTTGAGAGATGCTATTGTTTCAAAAGAGAAGGGTGATATATTTTTTCTCACTAAAGGCGTGGTTGTTCAAATTTTTGAGTACACAAGTAAACCATTTTTTTTGCCTTATTTTTCTACTGCACACATTTTTGCAATGGAATTTGTGCGTCGGATAGATTACATCAATGACATATACGATATCGGACGAGGGAAGAAGACAACCTACACTATGCCTTTTAAGTTTGGGAGTATATAAGTGAACCAGGTTGGGAAAAATCACCTTTTGACGGTGGCTCTTCAGGACCTATGATTAATTGAGTTATTGCAGTGATGGCGTTATGATCCTCTTGGATTTTTTTTGGAAATTATCAATGGGAAGACCTTTCATTGCTTCCCATGCCTAGATATTCAGAAGTGACGTAACAATTTTGATGGGCCATACATGAACTGACACAGAGAAAATGTCCTCCCTTCCTCCATGGCATGATTATTATGAGCAGGAAGCAGAGTATAATCCAAAAAAGAATAAAATGCATATTCCTCCTCCTGGTCTGTTAAGAACTGTTAAAGAAGTTAATCCTAAATAGAGTGAGGAGAAAATCATGAACTGGTGGGTGATACACATTTATCAAAAAAAAGCCATATGATTCTTATGGTTTGAAGCTTGATACTCAATTTTTTGAAGCTAATGATAGGTTTGTGGAATCATATCAACCCGTTGCTTTTGCCATTGTTTTTCCCCAAAGCTTTCAACATTTCAAAAGTGGTGAAAGCAAAACTGAGTAGGAGAACCCAATGGTTGAATATGAGACTGAAGAAGAGGAATAGCAGTATGTTTTTCAAAGATGATATCAGAGGATGAAGCTCCCTCAAGAGGAGGCTCCCATGCCCAAGCAGTAGAAATAGTCGATGACATCCCCATTTCCAAAAGCAACCAAATGGCATCAAACTAGCATATCCCCTATGTCTACTATTACAATGCCCATGTCTTTGGGTGCTACAATTTTTGTCATGCTAAGTTCCACAGCTTCTTATGTGTCGATAGTGAATCCTTCACCCAATAAAGATCTCCCTACTTAATTTGCGCAAATATTTCCAATTGAGCAGCAAGAGGAGGAGCAAATTTCTGAGGATTCACATATCAAAATTTTGGATGAGAAAGTAGCTCGCGATGTTCAAGAGTAGGAAGGAGAGTGAGAAGAGGAGTTAGTTGCCAAACCTCCTCCATCAATTGAACAAGTGGTGCTTTTACCCCAAGGTATGTCATCTCTTCCCTCTTCCTCTCTCCCTCTCATGGAGCATGCAATGGTTCCTTCTTCGGTCCCATCTATCACATTTTCATCCCCTCCACTTTCTATTTCTCCATCCTTCGGTATTTTATCTATTTTATTTTCCATGGTATCCTCTTCTACTTCCACTTCTTTCGATTCTGAAATCACTACTGCTCATTCTTTTGTTCCTGTTCTTTCATCCTCTGTTTCTTTCAGTTCATATGCATCTGTATCAAATACCTTTTCGCATCCCCTTTCCTCAGTCATCACTACCTCTATTGTTGTTGTTGTTAGTATGCAAGCTCTGCCTAGGATTAGCATAATTGTAACTAAACTTTTATCTACCACCTCATCCACCCTTTCTCTCTCTTCCACTATTCCCTCATATGTTCCTTCACTTCTATCCATGTTGTCCGTGTCCGCTGGGCCTAGTCGCTCAAATGTTTTTATTCCTTTTACACCATTTTGGAACTGTAGACTGTCCTAGATGTGCAGGTAGCCCGAAAGCAACCGGATGTTGAAAATCTAAATCGTACACAATTGAGCTCTTCCCAATGGTTGAAAACTATGCATCAAAAATAAGCTTTGGCACTGGAATGACCAATAAAGAAGGTGGTTTTTGATCCAATCACCAAGGAATCTCATGTTACAAAATTCACTCCACTGATCCAAAAACCCCAAGGTGAATTGCAGCCTAAGGATTATGTTTCTGAGACCATAACTAAAGACCTGACACGGATTAATCCCATTGAGAAAATGGGTAATATGCAGGTGGATATGAGCTCATTATATCTGCACAAGGAGCACTATAAGGAAAAATATTTTGAGGTGCAAGATAAGATGCTTGAGCTTGAAAATACCTTGGCCAAGAGCAAGGCGACAGAAGAAAAAATGGCCACTAAGAATGAATATTTGTGTAATCAAGTCAAAGTACATTTGAAGGAGAGCGATACCGCTCGGATTGAAATGCATCATCTTCAGTAGCAGGTAGAAGAACTCAAGAAGCAACTTGAAGAGAAAGTCATGCCTATTGCAGGATTTTCACATGATAGCATTAAGGACGCTCACCTTCGCTCCGCTTAGAATTCTATAAAATTGGTTGCACATGCTGTTAAGGTACTGTAGTACTATGGGAAGCACAGATACATTTCTAGCTTGGACAACAAAAAATTGATTCCACGGAGGTATTGTTTTCACCCTATATGGAGATAGCTATAAAAATACAAGCTTTGATGAATACCACTTTGCATAATTGCCCCCTCAGCAAGATGGATTACGCTTGGTCCCAAGCATGGATAACACTGCAGAGCTACTTTTAGTGTACGAACCTAGTGAGGGAAGGGTGGGCTATTCTCCATAGAATTTAGCGTGAGCATACCATTTCAATATCTCATTTTGAGACTATTGATCGGTTGGGTTTTACCACCTTCGTAGATGAATGGGGTGAACCTCTTTCGATGGAACAGTTGTAGGAACTCTAGCGTACATTCATTGAAGATACTTCAAAAATCAATGCCTTGGAATAACCCATTGCTGAAGTGTAAGTGTTGCCTTTGATGGAGAATTATATGCACTTGGAGCTGTCACTTTATGAATTGGTTTAACGTTCGAAGCACCTCAGCTTGACAGATGTGTAGAATCTTCACTTTGTCTATGTGTCCCTTAGCGTTCGTTGCTTGTTTACTATTGATGCTTGGCATGATGTTGTTCATGCTTAAGAGATTATTTTAGAAACCATCATGGAGCAAGAGGAGAAAGAGGTGGCATTTTGTGAGGCAGCAGAGAAAGCAGTAGAGGAGGCTGAGCATGTTGAAGTACTCAGAGTCGCGGTCGAGGTAGAGAGACAAGAGCGTGCATAGGTAGAATATCCAAATAATGCATATACAACATTGATGTCAGTTGCATTAGCTAAATAAAAGGACTCTGCACCCAATTGATAAAGGCCTCAGATAGCTTGCATCCATGTGATCTATATACCCCGTGAGTCACCAAGAAATGTTGGCCATTTTGTATTCATTGGGAATTTTATTCAAGATTTTGTGCTCAATTTTTGAATGTAGTGACAGTATATACTTGCATCTTTTGCTTCTATATGTAATTTTTAAAATAATTGTACTAATTGCACATTTCTTATGCATGTTCAAAAATTTCCTTTTTGAATTTATCTTTGTAAATATTAATGGATAAATGTCTACTTAAGTCCAAAAGAATGAAGAAGACAAGTCCTGAAGAAGAACTTGGTTAAATCACCATATATTTACATTCGCCCCTAAGGAGGGGCAAACGTCCCATTTGCCCTTGAAAGGGGCGAACATGTTTAAAAGCTTACAAAGGTGAAAGCACTAGAGCACAAGGTCGTGTTCACCCTAACATTAGGGCGAATGCATCGTTCACCCTTCTTAGGGGCGAACGTGCTTGACGACATTTGGAGGTGCATGCCTGAACCATATTATGTTCACCCTGGTTGAGGGTCAAACATCCCGTTCGCCCCTCCCATGGGTGAACATATATTTTGGTGAATTAAGATCGTGTTCGCCCTTCCTGAGGGGTGAACGCCCCATTTGCCCTTTTTAGGGGTGAACATACTTTCATTATAGTCACACGCATGCCTTTCTATTTGCAATGGGACGAAACATATGGTGAGGCAAAAATAAATATGGACGAACAAATTTTTTGTCAAGGATTCAAAGATGCTAAGTTTTATGCATTTAATTAAGGACGCCCTCAGTTACTCCATTTTGTGTATCACGAAGGGTAAGGCGATAAGAAATGAGTTTTCATGATTTTAATGTACTAAAGGTGCTCAAAATAATTTAATGTCTTTTTTGCAATCTACGCACCCTTAGCCAAATTACAGATTTTCAAGAATTTGTCTCCTAAGGAGGATGGATTTTCAAGAAATCTGAGGATGATTTTGCTAATTTTGTCTTTGATCTCAGGATATTTTATTCTCCTATGTATTCAATGAAAGAGGTGAAAACCTCTATAAATACTAGACAAATTTCATTGTAAGAAGGGGGTTAGACATTTTGCGAGAGATTTCTCCAAGCTCTCTACATTAATACAAGGCATTAGATTTCTGAATTTACAAGTGATCTTGCATGTGGTTACTTTCTTTGTAGTGTGCTTCTATTTTCATTTGCTCATCTTGTTTTCTATTCTATTTAAATTCTGTCATTGGATTTAAAATTGTTAATAAGAAGGTGAATGTTGGAGCATCATTTTGATAGTTGCTATGGTCAGATCATGAGCTTGTTTTGTTCTGTTTCCTTTTACAAATGCTACTTTGTGCTTGAGTTTTTTCTTGCTAGTTAGTCTAACATCAATCCTGTACTTTGGCCTGTGGCCATATTTCCCATTTCTTTCTGCATTTTCCTAATTTCTTTCCTGCATCATTAGTCTTTTACCAGTATAGGATTTAGTTAGGGAACTATCCCTCTTTGGAGATTGGAACAGAGGACATCTCTTTCCTCTAGAATTTCAATGTTAGCCGTATCTAGGGGGCATAAATGTAGTGTTTATCAATTAGGAAGATATTTGACAAACAGTGAGCAAATTATTCACAAGGCAAATATGAAGTTGAGTGAAGATATAAATTTTTTATAAAGTGAAGGTTTCAAATTAAACTTTTAAATATTTAAATTAAATAATTTAAATATTTAATTAAAGTTTGAGCAAGTTGACCTTCTAGGCACCAAAGCAAAATGTAAGTTTGCATATAAATGAAGGATCATAATTCATTTTTGAATGTTGATTTTTATTCCCTGAACGTCATGCGATTTGGAGGAGTCATATAGAGAAGGAGGTAGGTTTGAGCAAGGCATATTGATAAGGTCTGATGGTGGTTTTATGAATGAAGATACTCTGCTAATAAAAACCATGGCATATTCGAGGAAGACATTGTCATTTATGTGTGAAGCATGGAAGGCAATGATTGGAGGTGAGACATATCTTTGGTGTTCGATTCGTAGCATGGTAAGATAAGAGTACAAAAAATATTAGTGAAGGTTATATGGGTCCACCTTAGTGAAGAAGAAGAACATCACACATACTCCAAAAAATTACAGGTTTCTAATCTAACAAATCAAGATAATCGAAGGTTGCTACTAGCCATTGAAGAAACTAGGGTAAAACAAGCTACTGTTGTCTTGTCCATGGAAAAAGAATGTGCATAAAGATTTTATTTAAAGAAGCAATGTACTGGTGAAAGGATCAGAAGATGTCCCTATTTGAGGTGATCAAAAACATTGAATGGAGTGGGAAATAACCCTAAAACACACAAAATTGGCTTGAAAGCTAGCCAAGTGAAGACATATTATCACAAGAACTGAGGACTCATATCAAAACAAATATTTTCTCAGGCCTTTATTAGGTAAAGAAGGCTCAATTCATATACATGCATAGGAGACAAATGCAAGAACATTTCATTGCATGAGATGTTTTGTCAATGAGTGCAACTTGGATTCATGGATCTCTGAAACACTTGGGATTTGGTAAAAATTATTGATAGTGTAGACGGACCACTTGACACAAACATAAAACATGAAAGGAGAGTGCAGGTTGAGAATTTGATAGGGAAATGTGAAAGGTGAAAGAAAATTGAGGTGCACCCAGGAAAACTTGCAAAAGCCAGTTCAAAGTGATGATTAGCAAAGAAGATAAAATACATCGCTACTGCTCTATCCTTTTTGTTGAAGACAAGATTGAAAAATAATGAGGACGAGTGAACGACTCCATGACAATGATAAAGCACTCACCTTAATTTTTTAAATCAATGGATGGTCAAGGTAGAAAGAAAGCAAGTTGTGAGAGATTGGCTCAGCGAACTAAAGGTGGTTATATTCATAAAAGAAAATATATAGCTGAATATTGGTAGAAAATGAATTGATCATATTGGCACTCAAGAATAGTTAGAAGGCAGAGTTGACATTGGAGCAAAGAAAATAGTTTTAAATGAAGGCAATGAGCAAATTAAGGTATGGGTATGTCTTCTATTATTAAAAGTTCATTGGGCAGACTATTTGCATTTGGGATGATGGTTATAAACTAGTGGACTTGTAAAGACAAAGGGAAGGTGATTGGTTTTGAGTAAAAGGTGCACTATTCTACATCTATTTTGAAGATTTTATTATATATATATATTCCATTTATTGTATGGTAAATTGAAGGTTGAGAAAAATCAAAGATAGAGTATAAATATTAGTGCATAACTTCACCCAAGAATCCAAGTGATAAAGAAGGATAATTTAGCCATCTACAAGAAGTAAAGGTTTTGGATAAAATTGGAGGAGGTTTTGGAGCTGATTTAAGCCGTTTTTGTGAGCTGGTTTTGGAGCTAATTTGAGTAGTGTTCGTGATCTAGTTTTGGAACTAATTTGAGCAATGTTTATAAGCAGGTTAAGGAGTAAAATTGATAAGGGTATTGGTGTCTCATATGGATAAGTGTCCACTAACTTGAGAAAGGGGATTGGTGTCTCCTGTGGATTGGTATCCATAAACTTGAGCAAGGTGATTGGTGTCTCCTATGGATTGGTGTCGATGAACTTGAGCAAGGGGATTTATGTCTCCTATGGATTCGTGTCCATAAAATTGAGCAAGGGGATTGGTCTCTCCTTTGGATTGGTTTCCATGAACATAAGAAATGGGATTGGTGTCCACAAACATGAGCAAGGGGATTGGTGTCTCTTATGGATTGGTGTCCATAAACTTGAGCAAGGGGATTGGTATCCATAAACTTGAGCAAATGGATTGGTGTCTCCTGTGGATTGGTATCCATAAAATTGTATAGGGGATTGGTGTCTCTTGTGGGTTGGTGCCCACAAAATTTATTGAAGAAAAATATAAGCAATGTTTTATCGTGGTTTTATCTTGAGAGGGTGTTTCCACGTAAAAGCATTATCTCTTATGTGTGTTATAATTTGTGAATTTTTTCTTTATTGAATTGATATTATTTGAAGTTATTGCTTTGGAAATAAAAGAGAAAAGTTTTATCTTATACTGTTCACCCCCATATCAGTATAAGCTTGTGTTCTTCAAATGGTATCAGAGTAGGTTTCTTCATGAAATACTGATAGCTTGAAAGAAGATATTACAAGAACACACATGGATAGTCATGAAGGTTTTTCATCAAATAGGGTACCACTATTTGATGGAACTAACTATACTTTTTGGAGCATAAGGATGCAAAATTATTTTATGGCACATGGCTATGATATATGACAATAACTTGAGAATGGGTTCACACCACGTACAACTCCTCCCATGGATAGAGATGGAAAGGAACTATTTGAAAATAATGCCAAGGAAATAAATGCAATATTAAACAGGTTATGTGAATCAGAGTTTGTGAAATTCATGCAATGCAACTCAACAAAAGAAATATGGTATAAGTTACAAAGAACATATGAAAGGGATGACAAGGTTAAAATGGCAAAAATTCAAACCCACAGGAGAAATTTTGAAGACTTAAAAATGAAATATGAGGAAGATATTGCCAAGTATCTACTCTGACTTGATGAGGTTTTCAATACCATTCGTGGACTTGGAGAAATATTGAAGACTCTAAGATTGTTGAAGAAAATCTTAAGGTGACTTCCCATGAGGTTAGATGAAAAGGTTTCAACAATAGAAGATATGAAGGATCTTAAAACCTTAAGCATGGATGAGCTACATGGAATTCTCACAGCCTATGATATAAGGATTGAAAACAATCAAACATCCAAATAGGAAGCAACATTTAAAGCTTCAAAGAAGACAAATAATAAGGAACCAAAATCAAGTTAAGAATCAAGTAGCGGAGAAGAAGCTAACTTTGTGCGAAGGAATAAGGGTCCAAGAAAACACAAAGGTATGCATTTTGTGAAATATTTTAGTTGTGGTAACCTTGGTCACTATGCATCTAATTGCCCACAAGATAGAAGTAGTAGCAATGAAGAAGAAAAGGAATATAAGAAAAAGAAAGAAAGAAAATTTTATCATGAAAATAAAAACAAGTATGGTCAAAACAAGCATGAGAAGAAGATATTTCAAAGACACAAGAAAAGTTTTTATGTTGAAGAAGTAAGCAATTCTTCCAGAAGTAGTGATGAAAGTCTCTCAAATAGTGAAAGAGAAGAAATCCTATTTTTGGCCATAGAAGAGAAAGAAGATGCTCATGTTGTCAAAGACCAATAAGAAGAGAAAGATTCATAAAATGAAGAAGCCATGGTTGAAATAGAAGAGGAACTTGTTGTTGCTCTTGAAGATTTGAAGAGGGTTAGAAAGAAGACTCAAGATTTAAGGTTCAAGTACAAGAGGATGATAAGACAAAGGCCAAGTTGTCACAAAAACTCATTGCCCTAAAATTTAAAGTTGAAGAGGTAAAGTGAATTGAACAAGGTATCACTACGCAATTAAAGGAAAATGAGTTGGAATGTGAAAAAACTGGAACATGAGGTTGTATCTCTAAGGAAGGAAGTTGAAAAGTTTAATGATAAGCTACATGGGTTTGAGAAAATATCAAAAGGAACAGAGGCATCAATGAAAATGATTAAAGAGGAACCTAAGACCTATGCTAATATTTTGAGAAGTGGAAGCATCAAGGGAACAAATTCCATCATGAAAACAACAATGAGAGAATCATGCGTAAATATCCTCCAAGAAAATCAGATAGGTTTCAATATTTCTTTCATGGTTATTGTTTCACATGTAACCATTTTGTTCATAAAGTTGTAAATTGTAGGGTTCGTGCTATGAATGATTTTGGATTCACCAAGAGAAATTTCAATTTATTTGCACCTCTCATGGACTACAACATCATATGTTACAAATGTAATAATTTTGGGCATACAACTATATGGTGTAGAATAGTGTTCCCTGAACTTTCGAAGTCAAGCAAGAAAGACAATAGTCAATCTATTCAAAAGAATATGACCTCGAAAGTTTGGATAAAGAAAATGGAAAAAAAAAAAAGCATAGTAATTTGGGAGTTTCACTCCCATCTCATAATTGAAGTCTCAAATAAGAGCATGGGGTAAATGGTATATTGTCAAGTATCTTATATTACATCCCCAAGGAGCCTTTGCCATTGATATCAAAGGGGGAGAATTTTAGTAAGGGGAGCAGCTAGTCAGTGGGAGCAGTTTGTGATCCTATTGAAGTAAAGGATAGTTTTCTTTGTAGGGTTACCATCAATGATAAAGGGGGATATTATTAGAATTATTGAGTTATCATGTGCTTGAGTTTGCTTGATTAGATTAATCAAGGCAAATATAAAATTGAGTGAATATTCAAAGCAATTAATTCAAGGCAAATATAAAGTTGAGTGAAGGTTTCAAAGAAAATTATTCAAGGCAAATATAAATTTGAGTGAAGGTTTCAAAGCAAATTATTCACAAGGTAAATATAAAGTTGAGTGAATGTGTGAGAAAATTATTCACAAGGCAAATATGAAGTTGAGTGAAGATATAAAGTTTTTATAAAGTGAAGGTTTCAAATTAAACTTTTAAATATTTAAATTAAACAATTTAAATATTTAATTAAAGTTTGAGCAAGCTGACCTTTTAGGCACCAAAGAAAAATGTAAGTTTGCATATATATGATCATAATTCATTTTTGAATTTTGGTTTTTGTTGCTCGAACATCATGCGATTCGGAGGAGGTATGTTTTAGCAAGGCATATTGTTAAGGTTTGATGGTGGTTTTGTGAACGAAGACACTCTACTGATAAAAACCATGGTTGATTCAAGGAAGACATTATCATTTGTGCATAAAGCATGGAAGTCAACGATTGGAGGTGAGACATATCTTCGGTGTTTGATTCATAACGTGGTAAGAGAAGAGCACATCAGATATTGGTGAAGGTCATCCGGGTCCACCTTAGTGAAGAAGAAGAACATCACACATAATCTAGAAAATTGCAGGTTTCTTATCTGACAAGTCAAGACAATCGAAGGTTGTTGCAATTCGTTGAATAAGCGAGGGTAAAACAAGCTGCTGTTGTCTTATCCACAGAAAAATAAAGTGCATAAATATTTGATTTAAATAAGCAATGTCCCAATGAAAATATCATAAGATGTCCCTATTTGAGGTCATCAAAAACATTGAATAGAGTGGGAAATAACCCTAAAATACACAGAATTAACTTGAAAGCTAGCCAAATGAAGATATATTATCATGAGAACCAAGGACGCATATCAATGCAAAGATTTTCTCAAGCCTAAGTCATCTACATGCATGGGAGACAAGTGCAAGAATGTTTGAGTGCAGGAGATATTTCGTCAATGAGTGCAACTTGGATTCGTGGATCTCTGAAATGCTTGGGATTTGTTGACAGTGTGGATGGACCACTTGGTGCAAACATAAAACATGAAAGGAGAGCACAGGTTGATAATTTAACAAGGAAAAATGAAAGGTGAAACAAAATTGAGGTACACCTAAGAAAACTTGTAGAAGCCAGGTCGAAGTGATGATTAGCGAAGAAGGTAAAAGACATCGATGCTGCTCTATCCTTTTTATTGAAGACAATATTGGAAAATAGTGAGGATAGGCAAACGACTTTGTGATATCGATAAAACACTCACCTTAATTCTATAAAGCAATAGATGGTCAAGTTAGAAAGAAAGCAAGATGTTAGCGATTGGCTCAACAAACTAAAGGTGGTTATCTTCATCAAATAAAATATATAGCTGAACGTTGGCAAAAAATGAATTGATCAGATTGGCACTCAAGAATAGTTAGAAGGCAAAGTTAACATTGGAGCAAAGAAAATAGTTTTCAATGAAGGCAACGAGAAAATTATTGTATGGGTATATCTTCAATTATTAAAAGTTCATTGGGAAGACTATTTGCATTTGGGTAAATGGTTATAAAATAGTGGACTTGTAAAGACAAAGGGAAGGTGTTTGGTTTTGAGTAAAAGGTGCATTATTCTACATCTATTTTGAAGATTTTATTTTATATATTTTCCATTTATTGTATGGTAAATTGGAGGTTGAGAAAAAGTAAAGATAGAGTAGGAATATTAGTACATAACTTCACCCAAGAATCTAAGTGACAAATAAGGACAATTAAGCCATATACAAGAAGAATTAAAGGTTCTGGAGCAGATTTGAGTAGGTTTTATGAGCAAGTTTTGGAGCTAATTTGAGCAGTGTGTGTGAGCTAGTTTTGGAGCTTATTTGAGCAGTATTTGTGAGCTAGTTTTGGAGTTGATTTGAGAAGTTTTTGTAAGTAGATTAAGGAGCAAAATTGAGAAGGGGATTGGTGTCTCCTATGGATTTGTGACCATGAACTTGAGCAAGGGGATTGGTGACTCTTGTGGATTATTTTCCACAAACTTGAGCAAGGGGATTGGTGTCTCTTATGGATTGGTGTCCATAAACTTGAGCAAGATGATTGGTGTCTCTAGTGGATTGGTGTCCATGAACTTGAGCAAGAGTATTGGTATATCCTATGGATTGGTGTCCACGAAATTGAGCAAGGGGATTGGTGTCTCATGTGGATTGGTATCCATGAACTTGAGCAAGGGGATTGGAGTCTCCTATGGATTGGTGTCCATGAACTTGAGCAAGGTGATAGGTGTCTCATGTGTATTGGTGTCCACAAAATTGTAGAGGGAATTAGTGTCTCATGTGGTTTGGTGCCCAAGAAATTTATTGAAGAAAAATATAAGCAATGTTTTATCGTTATTTTCTCCTAAGAGGATGTTTCCACGTAAAAGCATTTTCTCTTATGTGTGTGATTATTTGTGCATTATTTCTTTATTGCATTGATATTATTTGAAGTTATTACTTTGGAAAGAAAAGAGAATTTTTTTATCTTATACTATTCACACCCCTTTTAGTATAAGCTTGTGTTCTTCACTAACAAAATCAAAGTTGAGAGAGAGCCTAGACTCAAGTATTTGATTACTGAATATAACAAAACCAATGATTATTTTAATGATTCTGAGTTAGGTGTCTACACTTTGGAAACAAGATTGGACATAGGTGAATCTGAATATAAAATATCATCTACTAATCCAATTAAGGATGAAAATCTTGTTTGGATGCTTAAATTTGATGGATCTAAATCCAAACAAGCTAGCTGGTGTGGAATTTATTAGTCCTAAAGATAAGTCATCTTTGGCGGCTTATAGATTACAATTTTCTTGCACTTGTAATATTGTCAAATATGAGGCCTTAATATTCGGTTTGTTTTTTATCGGTTAAAATTTTTATACTAGGTATAGGTTTTAGAAGGGATCTACCAAAAAGGATAACGTAGGGCCCAACCCTTCAAAACTAAAAAGTAGCATAGGTTGTCCTTGATAATAAGCCAATAAACTAAAACAAAGACAAAGGATAACCTTAGAGGAAAACAAAACCAAAAATAATGCTTCAGACCATAGAGATGAAGCATCAATCAAAAATATGTAGAAGGATGTCCTTAGGCATCCTAGCCTTCAACATCTGGTTATGCATCTGGTTCAGCTCCAACCTCCTGAAGTTCTTTGTTTGATGTATCCATTTTGATATCCTTATCCTCTTCATGATCATCCATATGAGCTATAGCAGTCATGATGTCCTTAGCCAGAACTTGACTAGGGGTTTTAGACGAAGTATTAATAGAGTCCTCAGAAAAAGGCTTCCTAAAGAAAAATAGATTTAGGGCATTACGCAGATCATTCAATTGATACAAACAGTTAGAAAAAAAATTAAGGATATATTGTTGCATGCACTGGTCAGGGGCATTCTTCTCATCATCCTATAACTTGGTGACCAAGGATTCCTTATTTTGGGCCAAATTATTTAGACAGACAGAGGAGCGGACACTTTTTGGCTCAGAATCAGAGGATTCAATTTTGGGTATTTTCCTCAACCTACAAACATTTTCAATCACCTTTAATTTTTTAGCAGACAACACAGGGGTACCCGAGGATTGAGGAGTGGTCTGATATGAGCTAGGCTTAATGGGATTGGGCTTATTATTATGATAAGGGGACGGGATGACACCTTGTGGATAGTGGATGAGTCAATGATTAAATTGAATTTTAAACAATCCTTAGTGAGTAGGCAACTCAAAGCTATTCTTCCTCCAGCTATGGTCAATGGTATAACTGATGGAGTTAAATAAAAATTGAGGAATGTTAACAAGATTCACTTCCCTAAAATGGTTGAAAAAGGCAAAATGAAAGCTGCAAAGAGCCTTATCAGGGTCATCAATAGTGATAAACTCCATGATAGGCTTTAACACACTACCCCAAGGAAAGGGGAGCTCCCCACGGAGAACTCCAATTCAAGATTTTCTACACAGATCCTTGAGGTCAACATCCCAATTTTGTTTCTCTGTGAATCGATCTTCCCTTGGCTTGCTAACCAGTGAGCTCAACCAAAATGTTGATATCAACATTGTACATCCTATTGAAAATGGTCACTCTGCCATTATCCCACGTGCCCAGAAACACCACAATAATCTTAGGATTTTCCCCTTTAAATTTGTGGAAAAATAGAAGGAAGCCCTTGCTATAGAGGATGACTTCAGCAATTGAATCCATGTCAATAGAAGACAGTTCAATGAAACTCATGGCTGTAAGAGGGGGGAAGTTATGGGTATGATATTGGAATAAACATGAGTGGAAATGAATAGGAGCAGGGCAAGAATAAAAAGAAACAACCAAGATATCGGGAATGGAAATAATCCCACCAACTTATTGATGAGGGTGCCAAATGAGTCAGTTATGGGAAAGAATGCACGACTCGAGGAGCTCATGAGAGAAAAAGCATGCAAAATAATGAAATTGGAGCATGTGAGAATTCAAACCAAAAGCTTCAAATATGGGAAAATAACATTGAAAAAAGAAACATGAGGGTAGGGCACGTGATAAACGGCCAATGTGGATAGATAATACAGAATGTTGAAGGGAAACAATAAATATAATTAGAGACGAAGTGATGGTAGGGCGGATGGGTAAGATAATAATGAAGGTAAGGAGGGAGTTAATGATGGATAGGTAGAAGCTAGCGTGGAAAGGAAGGAAAAAAAATAATGAATGAAGACAATCCATAAAAAGGAAAGCCTTGAAAGGTAGTGGATCGGGAAACAAGGTTGTCAAATCCAAGAAAAATAGTTAACCCATGAACCAAGGTTGCATGGGAAATAATGAAAATAGGAGCATAGTCAATGAAAATTTATCCTATTTGAAGGAAATCTAACTTGCTCCACGTTAGTTTTTTTCTCGCTTAAGGACAAAGTGTCTTGCTCCATGACTGCCTCCAACTCCTACGGAAGACTATTGGTCCATGTCATCAAACTAGTGGAGTATGCACCAATATTTACCATTTTATCAGCTGCCTTGTTACTTTCTCTGAAGGTGTACTGGAAAATTATTTCTTGGAAGCTTTGACTAATAACTCTTGTTTCATCAATACAATTTCTTATTCTCCAAGAAGAAAATTTTGAATTTTTTAAATAATTAATGATAGTCAAAGAATCACCTTCAACTATGAGTTTATCAAAGTAATATTTAGCCAAGACCATGCCACACCACAAGGCTATAGCTTCAGTAATATGATTTATTTAATTTCCCAAATGTTCAGCAAAGACAAGGATGACCCTACCTCTACAATATTTGAGGATGCCCCTAGATCCAGTGATTCCTAGGTTGTCCTTGGTAGCACCATCAAAATTTAGCTTCAACCATACTACAGGAGGGGGAATCCAATTGGATAAACTTCTGATAGGTGAAGGAGTCGGATGACTATCCATAATAGAAAAATTGAGAGACAGACCTAGGGTCATCTTAAAGTGAGATATAAGAATGGATGGAAGAGGACAGAGGGTCACATTTTATTTAGCAAAGGAGAGAATTCTATTTAGGACAAGTGAAATATGAGAAAAATCTCTTCTGTTTCTTTCAAGCCACACTTTCCAAAAATAATGATGGAGACAAAATTACCATAACATCTTAAGATGGAGGTTACAAAATGTTGGACATTTTGAGCTCATTTAGTTGTCATTGATGTCAAGGTGAAAAGTTGTCATTGATGCCAAAGTGAACACATGAAGCTATCATTAACACCATGGAGTACATCATCATTAACACCAGGAAGCAATGCAAAGAGATGGAGAAAAGTTGTCCAAATATGTTTTTATAAGGGTTTTTGTTAAAACCATGATGGCACATTAAAAGGTTTTTTATTAAAACCATAATGATAGTTCTCTAATATTGTGATGGCAGAATTAAGGTTTTTATTAAAACCAAGGTGGCAAAATTATTTTTCATCAACCCAGTGAAGTGCAAATGACAATTTGATATTAACTCAATGAGGGCTTTAATTTTTATTAAAGTCTAAAGTTTATAAATTAAATTTATAATATTTAAATTCTTTTGAATTTAAATTAATTATAAATTATAATTTATACAAGCCGACGTCATCAAATCGAATCATCCACCGACGTTGTATGCAAAGCAAATGAAAGGTATTTAAACCCTAAGACAAACCTTAGGGAAGCAAGAGATCAAAATCTAAATTCGAACATAAGCAAAAATCTGAAGCCTCCAAAATTTGTGAGTGGTGTATTGCTAAAATATGACAGCACATTGTAATCAGGGCAAAGCATCGTGATCGAGGCAGCGCATGGTGTTCAAAGCAAGGGACAACGCAAAGGGAGAAGCACTCATAGTCTAGCTTGGTGCTAGACGTAGGAGAAGGCCAAAGGCTTTGAAGCCTTTGTGAAAAGGCTTAAGCAACCTTAGGGCTTAAGCTAAGCACGTGGAGTGCTTAGCTCACATGGCTAGCTTACCGTAGCTAAGGCGCCAGTCGTGGAGAAGGCACAGGTTCAAAACTCCAAAAATTGCGAAAGGGGATTCACCAAAGGTTTTTATAATTTAATTTTTGATTTTTGCATAATACTAAGGTTTAGGAGAAATAAGGGAATATTTGTGGTATTTGATTATTGTGCTAAGGTTTTAGGGGTGTATGTGGAATTTGATTAATTGTGCTAAGGTTAGGGAGTTATAAGGTGATATTAATTTATTTACCTAAGTGGTAAATAGGTGCTTTATTAAGGTAAATATTATTTTACCTTAGGAGATAGAAATTAAGTTGGAATATCAATTTTGTGAAATAGAAAAATTGAAGAGGAAATTTCTGTGAAGATATTATTATCAAATATTGCTATTGAGAAGGAGATATAAGGTGTATTATGAAATTGAGCTATTCTTGTATTTTGTGAAGTATAACACTTGTTATCTAACCCTTGGCACTTGGCAAAGAAGAAGATATTCCTGAAGGCAATTTTTGAAGATCATCCTCCAATCAAGAAAAATGTATGAGCATATTCTTCCATAGTTGAATTGATTGATTGGTTTTCTAGAAAATAAGTTTGGAGTGAAAAGGACTTGGTTAGGGTTTCCTATTGAGTGTGTTGAGTGATTGCTTCAAGGTTTTCTGGAATAAAGAAGTGTGGTTAAAACCTTGTTTGATAAGCATTGTTGTTGAAGCCATTGATGAGTGAAGAACTTGAACTAGGGTTTGAAAAGAACATGAGTATCATTGTTATGTGAGAGTTGTTTTGTAAGCATTGTTGTTGAAGCCATTGATTGAGTGAAGAACTTGAACTAGGGTTTGAAAATAACATGAGTATCATTGTTATGTGAGAGTTTTTTTGTAAGCATTGTTGTTGAAGCCATTGATTGAGTGAAGAACTTGAACTAGGATTTGAAAAGAACATGAGTATCATTGTTATGTGAGATTGGTTGTTGAGCATTGTTGGAAATATTTTGAGTAAGTGATCATATACTTGGACTAGGGTTTGTGAGCAAGGATTATCTCATTGAGTGATTGGTTGAGTAGAGTTGGTTGAGCCTAGTCAAGTGGATGTGTGAAGTGATTGTTCAAGTTCCATAAAACAAACTATTCTATATTCTGAATTGAGTTGAGAAAGTAATTGAGCATTGAGTTGAAGCATATTGAGTCTCTAACAATTCTCCTTATGTTTCTAAGAAAGTGATTGAAAGTATTTGAGCATATTTGAGAAGTTCTATGTGGACTTGTTGAGCAGATTGGACAAGTTCTGTGTGGACTTGTTGAGCAGATTGGACAAGTTCTGTGTGGACTTGTTGAGCATATTGGACAAGTTCTGTGTGGACTTGTTGAGAATATTGGAGCAAGTTCTGTGTGGACTTGTTGAGAGATTTGAGCAAGTTTTGTGTGGACTTGTTGAGCATATTGGAGCAAGTTCTGTGTGGAATTGTTGAGCATATTGGACAAGTTTTGTGTGGACTTGTTGAGCATATTTGAGCAAGTTCTGTGTGGACTTGTTGAGCATATTTGAGCAAGTTCTGTGTGGACTTGTTGAGAGATTTAAGCAAGTTCTGTGTGGACTTGTTGAGAAGAGTTTGGTGCAGATTTGAGGATAGATTTGTACTAGACCAAAGATAGAGATTGAGCAGATTTGTACTAGATCGAAGGACTATGTTTAGTGTAGATTTGAGATAGAGCTTTGGAGGTGATAGAGTAGAGAGGATAGAAGTCTCTAGTGGATAGAGATCCATCAGCCAGGGTAGTGAGGATAGGTCTTCTGAGTGAGGACAAGAGTCTTCAGTGGAGAGAGATCCACAAGCCAGTGTAGTGGAGGCAGTTGTCTTCAAGAGGATCACCAACCAGAGTAGAGGAGGAGTTCTCCTATGGATAGAGATCCATGAACTTGATTTAGGGGATTGGTGTCTCCTTTGGATAGAGGTCCATAAACATTGTAATAGGGAAAGGATTCCCAAGAGATTGATTGAGAAAATTTTAGTGAAATATTTTCTTCGTGGAATAGCCCACATTGGGTGAACCACGTAAATTGTGGTGTCTCTATTTGTGTGTGGTGATTTATGCATTGCTTTGATTACTGCTATTGATATTGCTATCTTTACATTGCATAATATTGATTGGGAAAGAAAAAGTAAAAAGTGGTCTTATACTGTTCACCCCCCTCTCAGTATAAGCTTGTGTTCTTCAATTGGTATCAGAGTGGGTTCCTTCAGAAGAGTTTAACAACTTGAAGGAAAAGCTAACAAGAACACAATGGATTCTAAGAATGTGTCCTCGGATAATTCAGCACCAATATTTGATGGAAGTGACTATATATATTGGAGTTTGAGAATGAAGATCTACCTGATGGCTCTTGGCAATGAAATTTGGGAAGCAGTTGAATTTGGATATGATCCCTTGATTAATCCTCCTATAGATAAGGAAGGTAAGCTCCTACAACATTACAATTCAAAAGCAATGAATGCACTTTTGAGAGGTTTGCATAGAACAGAGTCTATGAAAGTTATGCATTGTCAAACTACAAAAGATATGTGGGATAAGTTACAAAATATTTATGAAGGAGATAAGAGTGTCAAGAAAGCAAAGATGTAAAATCTCAAAGGAAAATTTGAAGAATTAAGAATGAAGGATGAGGAAACCATTAGTACTTATCTACTTCGAATTGATGAGGTTGTTAATGCTATGCAAGGACTTGGAATGAAGATTGATGAATCAGATGTTTGTGATAAAGTCTTAAGAACTCTTCCAAAGAGATTCAGTGAAAAGGTTTCTGCTATAGAAGTGTCAATGGATGGTGATACTTTGACAAGAGATATGTTGCTTGGTATGCTCACAACATTTGAGATAAGAACAAAAGATCCTATTCCCCAGAAGGAAGCAACATTCAAAGCAATCAAGAAGACAAAGGGTAAGAAGTCAGAATCAAGTGATGAGTCATCCAGTGATGAAGAAGCAAATTATGGCAGAAGGAATAAGGATTCAAGAAAATCTAGAGATACAAGATCTGTTAAATGTTTCAATTGTGGAAGGTATGGTCATTATGCAACTGACTGTCAAGAAGCCAAGAATAACAATGATGAAGAAAAATAGGATCACAGGAACAAGGAACCAGAAAGATATAGGCACCAAAAGAAAAGCAAGGATGGACAAAGCAGACAAGGAAAGAAGTTCTTTCAAAGACAAAAGAGGAGCTACTATGCGGATAAGGCAAGTAAGTACTCAAGTGATAGTGATGCTAGTTTTTCAGACAATGATAGAGATGAAGTTCTCTTTATGATTGAAGAAAAAGAACCAGTTAAGAAAAGGACTCCAGTAATTCTCAAGTGTTTTAGATGTGGTAACTTTGGACATCTTGAAGATAGTTGTACAAGAGATGGTTATAGTTTCAGTGATGATGAATATGAAGATACACTTGAAGGACTAGAAGAGAATATTCTAATGGCACTAGAAGAAGGAGAAGGTGATCCTATAGAAGACAAGCCAATAGAGAATAAAGATATGGACAAAGGTAAACAAATAGAGGAATATTCAGAAAAGGATGGATATGATCTCAAGGGAGAACTTATTTATGCCCTTGACATGGTAAAGAAGGTAAGAAAGCAACACTCTAAACTTGAAATTCAGTTTCAAGAATGTGATGAAGAAAGAAGATTGCTTATAGAGGATTTAGAAAAATCAAAGGCTAAGGCAAAAAGGTTCAAAGATAAGTTAGAAGCAAAGAGCTTAGAATGTGAGAAGTTAGCACAAGAAGTGGCACTACTAAGAGAAGATTTAGAAGACTCCAAGGTCAAGATGAAAGGGTTTAAAAATAGCTCAAAGAACTTGGATAAGTTCATCAAGATACAAAAGCCTACATCAAGCAAGATAGGTCTTGGATTTGAATAGGTTCAAAAGAAATGGGAAGGAGATTCAACCTCAAGTTTTGGAGGAGAAGATACTTCAGATGAAGATACTTTAGAAGAAGATAATGTAAGAGAGAGTGAGACATCTGAGGATGAGTTGGACAATAGAGAGTTCAACAAAAATAGGAACAATGCACAAAGAAGATACAGATGGAACAACAATCATAATAGGTTATACATATGGAACAACAATCAGAATAGGTCAAGAGAGACTAGGAGACCAATGAGGTCAAGACAAGGAAACTTCAATGGAAGATGCTTTTCATGTCACAAGTTTGGGCACATGGCTTCATAGTGTAAGACACAGGAAATATAGGAATATGGGAACAAATAACTTTTCCATGGGTATTGCTACTCATGTAATCAGTTTGGTCACAAGGCAATAAATTGCAGGGTTCATGATAGAAGAAGGTATGGCTTCACTAGGAGAAATCCTAAGACATTTGCACCTCCAAGGAATAATAACATTAAGTGTTATAAGTGCAATAATGATGGTCACACAACAAAGTGGTGTAGAGCAGATATTCCAGAAACAAGTATGAACAGGAACAAGAACATGGATATGAATAGGAACATGAATAGGAACATGAATATGAATAGGAACAAGAATAGGAATAGGGACATGGATAGGAATATTGAAAGAAATAGTCAGAGGAATCAGAAGGATCAGATAAAAAGAAGAGAGGATAAAGGTAAAGAACAATGCCTTCTAGGAGTAGAAATACTCCCACCCCAAAATTAACCACCTCAAGAGGAGGTGGGGGAGGGGCTAAGCTAAGAGGCTCATTCTTAGCCCCGAGCCCCAAAGGTGACCCTTTGCCATTGATGTCAAAGGGGGAGATATTTGAGTAAGGGGGAGAGATTTGGTATTTGAGAAAAGAGGAGAGAGCATTGAGCCAGGGGGAGCATTGTCCCAGGGGAGCAGAACAAAGGAAAGGTCAAGTTTTCGATAAAAATAAGTTGGGTTGCCATCAATGACAAAGGGGGAGATTGTTGGACATTTTGAGCTCATTTAGTTGTCATTGATGTCAAGGTGAAAAGTTGTCATTGATGCCAAAGTGAACACATGAAGCTATCATTAACACCATGGAGTACATCATCATTAACACCAGGAAGCAATGCAAAGAGATGGAGAAAAGTTGTCCAAATATGTTTTTATAAGGGTTTTTGTTAAAACCATGATGGCACATTAAAAGGTTTTTTATTAAAACCATAATGATAGTTCTCTAATATTGTGATGGCAGAATTAAGGTTTTTATTAAAACCAAGGTGGCAAAATTATTTTTCATCAACCTTATGAAGTGCAAATGACAATTTGATATTAACTCAATGAGGGCTTTAATTTTTATTAAAGTCTAAAGTTTATAAATTAAATTTATAATATTTAAATTATTTTGAATTTAAATTAATTATAAATTATAATTTATACAAGCCGACATCATCAAATCGAATCATCCATCGACGTTGTATGCAAAGAAAATGAAAGGTATTTAAACCCTAAGACAAACCTTAGGGAAGCAAGAGATCAAAATCTGAATTCGAACATAAGCAAAAATCTGAAGCCTCCAAAATTTGTGAGTGGTGTATTTTCCAAAATAGGATAGTGCATTGTAATCAGGGTAGAGCATCGTGATCGAGGCAATGCATGGTGTTCGAAGCAAGGGACAATGCAAAGGGAGAAGCGCTCGTAGTCTAGCTTGGCGCTAGACGTAGGAGAAGGCCAAAGGCTTTGAAGCCTTTGTGAAAAGGCTTAAGCAACCTTAGGGCTTAAGCTAAGCATGTGGAGCGCTTAGCTCACATGGCTAGCTTGTCGCAGCTAAGGCACTAGTCATGGAGAAGGCGCAGGTTCGAAACTCCAAAAATTGCGGAAAGGGGATTCACCAAAGGTTTTTATAATTTAATTTTTGATTTTTGCATAATACTAAGGTTTAGGAGAAATAAGGGAATATTTGTGGTATTTGATTATTGTGCTAAGGTTTTAGGGGTGTATGTGGAATTTGATTAATTGTGCTAAGGTTAGGGAGTTATAAGGTGATATTAATTTATTTACCTAAGTGGTAAATAGGTGCTTTATTAAGGTAAATATTATTTTACCTTAGGAGATAGAAATTAAGTTGGAATATCAATTTTGTGAAATAGAAAAATTGAAGAGGAAATTTCTGTGAAGATATTATTGTCAAATATTGCTATTGAGAAGGAGATATAAGGTGTATTATGAAATTGAGCTATTCTTGTATTTTTTGAAGTATAACACTTGTTATCTAACCCTTGGCACTTGGCAAAGAAGAAGATATTCCTGAAGGCAGTTTTTGAAGATCATCCTCCAATCAAGAAAAAGGTATGAGCATATTCTTCCATAGTTGAATTGATTGATTGGTTTTCTGGAAAATAAGTTTGGAGTGAAAAGGACTTGGTTAGGGTTTCCTATTGAGTGTGTTGAGTGATTGCTTCAAGGTTTTCTGGAATAAAGAAGTGTGGTTAAAACCTTGTTTGATAAGCATTGTTGTTGAAGCCATTGATGAGTGAAGAACTTGAACTAGGGTTTGAAAAGAACATGAGTATCATTGTTATGTGAGAGTTGTTTTATAAGCATTGTTGTTGAAGCCATTGATTGAGTGAAGAACTTGAACTAGGATTTGAAAAGAACATGAGTATCATTGTTATGTGAGATTGGTTGTTGAGCATTGTTGGAAATATTTTGAGTAAGTGATCATATACTTGGACTAGGGTTTGTGAGCAAGGATTATCTCATTGAGTGATTGGTTGAGTAGAGTTGGTTGAGCCTAGTCAAGTGGATGTGTGAAGTGATTGTTCAAGTTCCATAAAATAAACTATTCTATATTCTGAATTGAGTTGAGAAAGTAATTGAGCATTGAGTTGAAGCATACTGAGTCTCTAACAATTCTCCTTATGTTTCTAAGAAAGTGATTGAAAGTATTTGAGCAGATTTGACAAGTTTTGTTTGAGATTGGAGTTGTGGACTTGTTGAGATGAAGTTTGTGGACTTGTTGAGAAATTGGACAAGTTCTGTGTGGACTTGTTGAGCATATTGGACAAGTTGTGTGGACTTGTTGAGAATTGACAAGTTCTGTGTGGACTTGTTGAGCATATTGGACAAGTTCTATGTGGACTTGTTGAGCATATTGGAAAAGTTCTGTGTGGACTTGTTGAGCATATTTGAGCAAGTTCTGTGTGGACTTGTTGAGAATATTTAAGAAATTTGTGTGGACTTGTTGAGCAGATTTAAGCAAGTTCTGTGTGGACTTGTTGAGTAGAGTTTTGGTGTAGATTTGAGGATAGATTTGTACCAGACTAGAGATAGAGATTGAGAAGATTTGTACTAGATCGAAGGACTATGTTTAGTGTAGATTTGAGATAGAGCTTTGGAGGTGATAGAGTAGAGAGGACATAAGTCTCTAGTGGATAGAGATCCATCAGCCAGGGTAGTGAGGATAGGTCTTCTGAGTGAGGACAAGAGTCTTCAGTGGAGAGATATCCACAAGCCAGTGTAGTGGAGGTAGTTGTCTTCAAGAGGATCACCAACTAGAGTAGAGGAGAAGGAGTTCTCCTATGGATAGAGATCCACGAACTTGATTTAGGGGATTGGTGTCTCCTTTGGACAGAGGTCCATAAACATTGTAATAGGGAAAGGATTCCCAAGAGATTGATTGAGAAAATTTTAGTGAAATATTTTCTCCGTGGAATAGCCCACATTGGGTGAACCACGTAAATTGTGGTGTCTCTATTTGTGTGTGGTGATTTGTGCATTGCTTTGATTACTGCTATTGATATTGCTATCTTTACATTGCATAATATTGATTGGGAAAGAAAAAGTAAAAAGTGGTCTTATACTGTTCACCCCCCTCTCAGTATAAGCTTGTGTTCTTCACAAAAGGATTTGGCCATTGGGTGAAAATGTCAAAAATGGAGCAAGGTTCAACCCAAAGGATATGGAAGGAATAAAAAAGGTTTGATATGATGGTAGAAGAGAAAGAACAATCAAGAAAGAGGTGATGTGGGGATTCCCAATTGATAAAGCAAAGATAACATCTGTTAGGGATGGATAGGCCTCTTTTGAGCAGATTGTCAATAGTAAGAATCTTTTCTTGAATAGAAACCCAAGAAAAAATGGTAATTTTGGAAATCAGGCATTTTGGAAATTAGGTATTTTGGCCATAAGATATTAAAAGGGATAAGCAGCTCTTCATGTGTTAAAAGAATATGGTAAGCTGACTTGACAATAAATTCTCCAAAATCAGTGAATTCTCAAAAGATCTGATCATGCAGACTTCCTGAAGGAATAACTGAGGCATTGAGAAGAAATTGCAATTCTATAGATTCACTAGGATGGGTAGGACTACTGATGTTTTTCCAAAACTTTCTATTATTCTGAGAACTAATGAAATTGGACACTTTTCGACAAAAAAATGAGTCAATATAACATTTTAGGATATCCAAATGAGGATTGTGAATTAGAGATTCTCCTAATAGCCATTTATCATGCCAAAAATCAAAATTTTGACCATCACCTAATCTCTATATGAGACCTTGTTCCACTAGAAATCTAGCCTATAAAATTTTCCAAAAGAAGGATCCTCTGAGAAGGAATACAAAATTAATAAAATCCATGCCTTGCAGGTATTTATGACTAAAAATGAGTATCCAATCAGACTTCACATTCAACATTAGTCGCTAGGCTTGTTTGGCTAGAAGGGATAAATTTAGGAGGTGAATTCTTCTAAGGCCAAGCCCTCTAGAATGTTTTGGTTGGAAAAATTTATCTCATGCAACAAGGTGGAAACGTTGTTTGTTTTTAGAATCAAACCATAAAAAATTCTTTTGAATTTTCTCGATATTATGACAAAATCCTGCAGGGACTTTGAAAATGGGCATGAAATAGATGGGAATGCTTTGAAGAGAAACTTGTGTGAGGGTGACATTACTAGCTTGAGATAAAAGATTCCCTTTCCAACCAGCTATTTGTTTTTGCAATATTTCAATAACAATATTCCAAATTAAATCATTGGGATGACATGTGAATAAAGGGAGATCCATATAGGTAGCAGGGAAGGATGATACCGGGTATTCAAGGATGCAAGATATCTTGATATGCCTTTGAACAAGAGTATTAAAAAAGTAAATCTTGCTTTTGTGAAAATTTATTTTTTGCCCAACAACATCTTCATACAAGAGTAATATGTGTTTGATGACCATGGCCTCAAATACATACGTAGTTGTGGAAATAATTGTGTCATCCACAAATTGTTGATGAGAGACTGGTCTGGTGTATGAAGCAGCTTTTATGCCTGATATGAGGTTAAGGTTACATGTTGCCTTGATAGTTCTACCTAATGCTTCAGCAAAAAATATAAACAACAAAGGGGAATTAGGATCTCCTTGATGAATGCCCCTACTACTTGGAAAACAGCCTATAGTGGATCCATTAATAAGCATAGAAAACCATGACGTGGAAATACACCCTTTGATTAACTCAACCCATTTAGGATGAAATCTAAATTTGAGAAGTATGGCGATAAGAAAATCCCAATTGAGTCTATTATAGGCCTTGTTCATATCCAAATTCAATACAAAGGCATATTTTTTAGCATGATAAATAGAGGGGTGGGCTTCATGAGTGGTAATTACTCCATCAAGAATGGACCTCCTTTGGATAGAGCTTCCTTGGTTAGAGTCAATGATGGTAGGGAGGATATCTCTCAATCTGGATGCAATGGCCTTAGTAAGGATTTTGTAAACCACATTACACAAACTTATAGGCCTAAAGTTAGTCATGGATTTGGCAGTTGAGTTTTTAGGAATGAGAGCAATAAATGTCGAATTGAATATTTCGAGGAATAGATTTTGAAGACTAAAATTCCCTGACTGAGGAACAGATGTCAGTTACAACTATATCCTAGAAAGTTTAAAAAACTAAGGAAAACCGTCTGGCCTGGGGGCCTTATCAGGATGCATAAAAATAAGGCTTGATAGATCTCATCATCATAAAAAGGTGCCAAGAGTTTAGAATTGGCATGTTCAGAAACCAACTGAGGAATGTGATAAAGCATAGAGTTCAGAGCAAGGTCAGAAGGTGACCTGCTTTCACAAAGAAGGTTGGTGAAATAATAAACTACTTCCTTTCTAATTTCTAGAATGTCAGTAGTAGTCAATCCATCATTTTTAGCAAGTTCTTTGATTCTGTTGTGGCTTCTATTTCTCAAAGTGGAAGCATGAAAGAACTTAGTATTTGAATCCCCTTATTTGAGCCATAAGCTCTAGATTTTTGTTTCCAAAAAGTTTCTTCACAAGCCAAAATATTATGATATTCTTCCAGGATACTTCTTTCCTCAGATTGGATTTGCTCATCACACCATCTAGCCTAAATTTTAGTATCAATGGAAAGAAGCCTGTCTTCAATAGATTTTTTGATTTCAAAAAAAATCCCAAAAACTTCTTTGTTCCATATTTTAATATTTGCTTTAACATGCTTTAATTTCTGGGTAAGACAAAATGAAGGGCATCCTTGGCCAACCTATTGCCACCATTGTGCAATTTTGTGCCTGAGGTCAGGATGTTGAATCCACATTACCTCAAATATGAAATACCTTCTAAACGGACTGTATTTTACAACATACAAGATGAGGGGACAATGGTTAGATCCAACCTTGGACAAATATCAAAGGTTAGCATATCCAAATACTTGAACCACTTCTTGAAAAAGGAAAAATTTATCCAAATTAACTTGAATAAGTTGGTCACTTGATATTATATTGCTCCAAGTATAATTGGCATTTTTAAGATTGACATCCATGAGGTTATTAACATTGATAAATTTAAGGAAGTCTTACATACTTTTTCAAGAAACCCAGTACCTCCACACTTGTCTGAAGGATAAATAGGATAATTGAAATTCCCTAAAAAAATCTAGGGAAAATTGTTGAAGGATTATTTGAGACTACTAAGGACATACAAAAAACGAGCTCTGTCATATTGAGAGTTTGGTGCATAGATGTTGGATAGAATCCATGATAGATTGGTGTCTCTATCTTGGAACTTGACACTTAATACTCTTTCACTAGATTGAATCAATTTTCCTTCTATCTTTCTTGGATCCCATAAACATATGAGACCTCCTGATGAGCCTCTTGCTTGAATGAAGGTAAATTCTCCTTTACTCCATATTTTCTTTGCAGCAAAGGTAGAATTATGTTGATCAAGTTTAGTTTCTTGCATAATGAAAATTGTAGGTCTTAGTTCTTTTCTTAATGAGCTAACAACCCTATGTTTAGTTAACCCATTAAGATCTCTCAAATTCCATGAGAAGATCTTCATTTGGGAACTTTGGAGGATTTCTTGCCTCCCTTACCATTGGTCTGGGGAGGTTTGGTACTTTTTGGTTCATCACGGGTTTGAGAACTAACTAGGGGAAACAAAGTTTTTTGGATGCCATTAGCAATGTCATCCTAAAATTTGTTTTTCCAATGATCACTTGCAGAAGGTCTTCCTCATTTTTTATCACTCCCACAATCAATTGGGGATTTCATAGAACTACGAGTGTGTTTGGGACTAAAATTTTGAGGAACTATTTATTCAACTACAGGGCTGGAGGACAAAAGATTTAAATTTTTTGTGGGACTGAAGGTCTCACAAAGAAGAAGGGAAGGCCCAAAATTTGTAGGAGAATCAAGATTTTGAGGAATTTGAAGTTCTATATTTTGGATAATATGTTGATTCTCTTGCTCAAACAGGTGAGGGTCAACAAGAACTAAAAATTTATTGGAACTGTTTGTAATAGGACGTACCTCATCACTGGTTTATAGAGAATGGGATGGATATGTAATGATCTAATTTCCATTGCATGTAGACTGCATAGGAGTTGTAGGAGATTTCTTATCTTCATGTTCATAAATAACAACTCCTTTATTTGCAGGAGGATGTCCTTGCTTAGACAACCTCAATCCTTTTTTTGGCCCTACTATCTTCCACCCTTGAGGGTTATGATTCGAAACATCTGGCCCTATTTTCTTCCAACCTTGGACATTATGTCTGGTAACTTCAGACTCTTTGATAGGTTCTTCCATAGCTTTATCCTTCAGTGAAGGGCATTGAATTTGAAGGTGTCCTTAGGTGCGATATTCTATGCAGAAGGTTAGTTTATTTTCGTATTCAATGTCCTGCCTATGATAGTAAGAACTATATTCTAGCTCAACAAAATTTGGAAGCTCTGATTCAATATTTGCATTAACACATATTCTGGCTACAACCATCCTAGATCTATCCAGGGTTGCATGATCAATGGATACCAGAGTGCCAATAGTTTTGGAAATGATAGAGAGGATATCCTAGTGCCAAAACTACCATGGTAGATTAGGAAGTTGGATCCAAATAGGAGAAAAGTTAATACTCTGAGTCTCAAGGTTAAAATCAACATCCCATTTATGAATAAAAAGACTATGATGCCCTATAAACCATGGTACTCTAGTAATAATTCTACTAGATCATCACGATTACTCAGGAAGATACCAAATAACCCTCATAAAATACCAAAAATATCCATCGAACCAATAGTTTTCCACTTGGATTGAGCCCACCTTCAAATGATTTCAATATTAGGATAGCCTCCAATCATTTTACCAACCAAGTTGAAATATTTCTTAGCCAAATAGTTTTAAATCAGATTATCTAAAATTTTAACTTTTATCCCAATATGTTCCAACTTGGAAGAAGAACCACCCAAGCACTGTTGTCCTCCACTCATAGCTTAAAAAAAGGACACCTTTTCAAAAATGGGGCCCTCTAAAGGAGGGGACCCATGAGGATCTAATTTTTCAAGGGGTTCATCACCCCAAATCCCAATAAGGGTGATAGTGATAACATCACATACTTCACCATCCTTAGGATCTCCACCAAGCTAACCACTTCCAAGGCTAGCCTGAGTTCCAAATTTTTGAATTTGGGCCTTCTCACCCTTAGGATTTTGAATAATTTGATTCTCGTCTGCACAGTGGATACAACCAGTTGCCATAGTAATATCCCTCTGAAGTATCTTTTGTTGTTCTTATCAATAAAATTTTATCATCCCTTATAGATTGGCACACCACTAAATTTTCCTAATTCCAATTAGTATTGTGGACTTTGGTCTAAATATTCAGTTTGTAGTTAGCCTTAAAGAAAAATATTAAATGTTTGAAAGTTATAGGAGATTCATAGTTGGTTGTTAAATAGGTTAAAGGCCAATATACATGTCATGATAAAAGGCTAATTCATTACAGAAATAGAGCTAGGGATTTGATTGATGAATTCCATGCTTTCAATATTTCATTGATATCTAGGAAGAACAATCGAATTGTTTATTCTTTAGCCATCGCTGTAGGTACTCTTAAGCCTATTGATAATAGGAGGCTAAAAAAAAATTCAATTGAGTTGATATCTTGTCCTATAATATGTGACAATGTGAAATATTTATAGGTATATGAAAGTGATAAACACATTTTTTATTTTATAACTAATTCAAGCATTTTTGAAAATCGGGTGATCGATGAGGATGAGAGATTGCATGAATATGAAAACAAATATCATGAGGTAAAACAAAAAATCAATTTGATTCCTAAAGGTATAGTTTCTCTCGAGAAGCTTTTTGATATTGATTACAAAAGCAAAAGTTGTAATGAAACCTCACTCCTACAAGATGCTTATAATTCCATTGATCTTAGGATTAGTAAAAACCCACACAATGTACTCATAGGAAAGGCTCGCACTCATCAATAACAAGAAGGAATAATTTAGGCTCTTAAATATTATGTTGATGTAATAGAATGGAGTTATGAGAATTTAGATACTTATAATAAAAACATCATAACACATACTATTCCTTTAAAGCCAAATTCTAAACTCTTTAGGCAAAAATATAGACCAATTAACCCATTGCTAGATCCTCTTATACAAAAGGAGGTTAAGAAATTATTGGATGCTCAGATTATCTTTCCAATCAGACACTCTACATGGTTAGAAAACATTGTACCAGTTAGGAAGAAAACTAGTGAAATCCGTTTGTGTATTGACTTTAGGAATCTCAGTAAGGCTTCACAAAAATATAACTACCCTTTGCCTTCCATTGAACATATTTTGCAAATGGTGAATGGTTATGAGATGATGTCTTTTCTGAACGGTTATTATGGATATAAACAAATTTTTATTGACCCAAAATATAGAATGAAATTTGATTTTACCATGAAGTGGGGTACCTTTTCTTATAGAAGAATGCCTTTTGGATTGCTTAACGCATGTGCCACATTTCAGAGAGCTATGGACTATGCATTTAGAGATTTGATAGGTAAATGCATAGTTATTTATGTTGATGACATTCCTATTTTATCAAAGAATATATCTGACCACATTAATAATTTGAGAAAAGTTCTTCAAATGTGTAGAGAACATGGCATTTCCATAAATTCCAAAAAGTGTATTTTTGGAGTAAATGAAGGTAAGATTTTAGGTCATGTCATCTCAAAAGATAGAATTTCCATAGATCATGAAAGAATAGAAGCCATCCAGAAAATCCCTTTTCCTAGTAGCAAAAAAAGAATTATGATTATTTTTTGGAAAATAAATTTTATTAGGAAATTCATTTCAGGATTTTTTGAAATAGTCAAACCCATAAATGATATGTTGAAAAAGGATGCTAACATTAATTGGACTAGTGAAGCTAAAGCAGTTTTTTTCAAGATGTTAAAAACACAATATCTTTTGCACCTGTGCTTGTGAGTCCTAATTACAAGAAGCCTTTCTATATTTATGTATTTTCTTCTGAGAATTCTTTTACTAGTGTATTAACTGAAAATAATGAAAATAATTCAAAAAATCCTATTGCTTTCTTGAGTTAACCACTAAAATATGCACAATTAAAATACACTATTCTGGACAATCAGGTATATGCTTTGTTCAAAACTATGAAGAAGATTAGACATTACATTTTGCACAGTAGAATTTTTGCAATAGTACTTGACCCAACTATCAAAAAAATGTTGATGCAGAATAAACTAGGATAAAGGAGAGGCAAATGGTTGGCTACTTTGTAGGAGTTTGATTTAGAGATCCATATGATGAAGCTTGTTAGAGGACAAGGTTTGAAAAAATCTCTAGCTAAAATCGATCCTCAAATCACATGTCATCAATACACTACAAAAAGCATCACCATGGATGAATGGTATAATGATATTGTGTATTTTCTTTTGAATGGTAAGTGCCCTAATCACTTTAATGCTATGCAAAGAAGAGCACTTCGATTAAAAGGCTCTAAATTTATGATTAAAGCTAGTGTGTTATACAGAAGGAAATGTGAAGGAATTTTCCTTAGATGTTTGAGTAATAATGAGTCTATACAAATACTTAAGGACTTTCATGATAAGTATGGGATTAGGCATGGGTCTGCTAATGCCACTGCATGCCAAATTTTAATATTTAGTTAGTATTGGCCACATCTTCAAAGATTCCCATTTCCATGTACGTTCTCGCCACATCTGTCAGCTCACAGCTAATAGGGAGAGATATGTGTCTATGCCAAAATACCCCATAGTCAAGATGAGAAATTTTCACAAAGGAGATTATATTTGGTAGGAGTTATCAACCCAAATTCCTTAGCTTCTCATAAGTTCATTCTTACCGCCACTGATTATTGTACTAGATGGACATAAGCTATTCCCACTAAAAATTGCACTACTAAGGTTGTTATCCAGTTTTTGGAAGAGCACATTGTGACTAGATTTGGAATGCCATATTCAATTGTTTGTGATAATGACCCTACTTTTACTTCACTCTATTTTTCATAATGGACATACGACAACAAGGTGAGCATCAAATTATCTTCCAATTATTATCCGCAGGGTAATGGTTTAGCATAATCATCTAATAAGAATTTATTGTCAATTATTAAGAAATTGCTTGAACATAATCCTCTAGACTGGCATATATATTAAAATTTGCATTATGGGTAGATAGAACAAGAACTAAATATTCCATAGGAAAATCGCCCTATCATTTAGTTTATGGTTAGGATCTGATTTTTCCTTCAAATATTAAACAACAAAATTTACAATTTATGAAGGAATACCTTGAAATAGATGATAAAATTTAAGGTCGTCTTACTCACCTTATGCATTTAGATGAAAAACGAGAGGATGCTTTACTTAATTTTAGTAAACATCAACATATGGTTAAAAGGTTGTTTGATAAATAAGCTAAGATTAAGGTATTTAGGATCTCTGATTTGGTTTTATTATGGGATAAGGCACACGAGAAAAAGGGTGATCATAATAAATTTGATAATATTTGGCTTAGTCCTTATCAAATTTCAAAAATTCTTGGAAAAAACAATTTTCAATTGAAAACTTTGGGTGGTGAGAACATTCATTTGCCTTCTAATGGGCAGTTTCTCAAGCATTATTTTCAACCATGAAACCGTTGAATTATTGAATTATTTATACTTTACTTGTATATAAATTTTTGGTTTTTGTACTTTTGTAATTAACTTTTTTCTTTTTTATGCACTTTTGTACATAAACTCTTGCTTCGCAAGATTTATTTATTTATTTATTTTTAGTATTTTCAGGTTTAGGGAGCAGGTTCTCAGTTGCTTATTAGTTTTTGGTAATTTTGGTTTGCTTCCATTTTGGTTTTTTTACTTTTGGTATTTTCACACTTTTGGATTTGTTCCTCTGATTAAGGTATTGCTTTGTGATAACTACTAACTTATGGTCTCTTTATTGATAGACATTCCTTTGTCATGTAGGATATATGGCCTAGTTTGGAATCAAGTGAAATTAAGGAAAAGGAAATAAAATTGTTTAGTAATCATTATTGGATTTTGAAAAAATGAAACATTTCACTGAATCTCCACATGTAACTCACTATATTAAAGGGTATTATTTGAAACCTTGAAGGATAAATTCATTATGGTTTGCATATTAAGGAAAAAATCTAATACACTCCATATTTAGCCTTAAATGATCTCTAACCCAAGGGGTGCATACGATATTTGCAAAGTAATCAAATGCTTATATGTAAAATAAATAAATAATAAATAAATAATAGAAATGCAAATCAATCTAGTGCCTGAATTATTCAAATAATCTCTCTCGGGGCTACAGACACTTGGTTAGTAATAGAGCAAGGTCTAGAAGAGATCAAGGTCATCTCCATCGGAGCTATGGATGCTTGAAAAGTAGTAGAGGAATGCAGAGGTACATATTTATGAGTGATATTTTATAGCCTAAATGCAAAACATTTTATGGAATCTAAATTATTTCAAGAATGTAAAATGAATCATAGCTCACACACAGAGTTGAAGCAAATAGTTCATCTATTTTCATTTGAAGTTATTTACCCCACTTTCTTTAGATATTGCTCGATGATGTTTATTTCTTTGATCTTTTTTTTTTTGTTTTAGATCGAGTTCTTCATCCAAAATGCTTAGGAGCATTTCCCAACATAGTCATCATTTTTTGTGACTATCGCACAACACACCCCAATTTTGGGGACCCACCTTAAAATTTTGATGTTAAGATGGTTTTATATTGGTACTGAGTGTTTATACCAAATGGTTTCACTCCTACTTTCACATTATCATAAGGCTAGTCAGGAGAAATGTGGTACCCTCGTAGAGGCTAAACCTTTATTATTTCAGAAATTTCATGTTAACTTTGAAGATATGCACTAAAGAAGCAAAGGTTAAGCTAAAGGTATTCCACTTTGTTTTCCCATATTTCACTAAATATTAGTATATTTTTATGCAAAGGGGTAGGGCCCATGGAATATTTAACTTTATCTTCAAAACGTTCCAATGGAAATTGATCATGAGAACCCAGATGGCCAAGTATAGACATAA
The DNA here is from genome assembly GCA_028583015.1 of Wollemia nobilis. NCBI lineage: Eukaryota > Viridiplantae > Streptophyta > Pinopsida > Araucariales > Araucariaceae > Wollemia > Wollemia nobilis. The sequence continues at coordinate 5,419,564 of JAQPPZ010000380.1, read as the reverse complement.
TGAGTGTACTTCCTTAAAGGGCCATGGTAGTATATCTACTTAAACATATCCACATAATATGTGTACTTTTATAATAGATATTTTTTGTTAGTCATGGACTACTTGTCAAAGGGCTAATCATGATTTTGTTTTTTGTTTTGTTTTCTCCTTTCTATTATTTGATTTATTAATTATTTGCTATTTTTGGTTGTCATGCAGGTTTTGTTCATAGCTAGGTTTTAGCAACACCTTAGGCAAACTAGGACATTGAATATGTAATGAAGACCCCATTGTGCACACCATGGATGAAATAATCTTCAAATAGCTCATCATTACATAGAATGAAGTCGGGCTAGTGGACTGGTTTCTTGATATATGTTTTTTCATATTGACGCCTTGTTGGACGCATTGAAATTCTTCCTAAATGTGCTCCCCATGATGTTTTTGAGTGATGCTCTTTACACAAGCCACTAGATTTTTTGTTTGACATGGAGAGACATAGATGGTTTAGATGATTGCTCGATAGCAGATAATTTTGTAGTAGCCAAGGTTGTATCTCTAGCTACCAAAAACATGCTTTTATATAATATGTATCCATATTGTGATGTGGGTTATATTCGGATAGCTCTATGGATATCTCTACGTCAACAAATGGATCCAGAGTTTGGGGATGTGTAATTTGAGTTGAAATCATTCCCAAAATATAGGGTACAAAATTACAGTGTGACATTTTGCAACTCTATTCTTGTGTGTTATATTTCTCATAGACCAACTTCAAGGTAGTGTGAATGCTGTGAGGAGTGGTAGTGTTAGGAACACTAGAAATTATGGAGACCATAGACCATAGAAGCTAGTATAAGCATTGTGAACATTACTAATGTCAATTATCTGAGAATCACCTTTGCATTGTTCATATATGGAGCATCGATGGGTTGAGATCACAACAGATGAGCTAGACATAGTTGGAGACATCCCTTACGAATTCAACTGGTCTAGATTCCCATTAAAAGTTAAGATAGTTGACAGTGAATGCTCTTGGAGAAAGTCATTGCAGTGTTGTTTTCAAATTTTCATCCCAATCTAGGTAAACTAGGAGGGAATGGCATGGATACCACTTTGCGTCTATTTTATTGTTATTGTGAATAAGTTTTGGGAGTTCTAGAAAATAGATAGCATTGTCAAAGATGGATGAGGAGAGCATAAGTGTATATTTTTGGGATTGTTTTCTCTTTAAAAGTGCTAATTGTTACAGATAAATTATGGTTAAGCTCAGTATTTACAAGGAACCTTAAAGGTTGAAGATATACCCAGATTAATAATGATAGGTTGGACAGTTAAACAACCACATCCCTCAAAAGTTGATTTTATGGAAATTTAAAGAGATATTGAATTTATATCAATCAAACCACATTAAGCTCCAAGGATTTGTGATCTTTATTAAAGCTATTAATGAATAAGAAGGTTGTCAACAATATTTGGCTTTGGTTATATTTGTTCCTAAGACTCGACATCTGTAATGTCCATACCATCCAAATCTTATTCATATGATCACTTGCTAGAGCACTAGAAAGAGCTAAAGGTAGAATAGAAGGCATACAATCTAGGAAGAATATAATCACTGATTTAATACTGGTAGATAAGAGATACATACGTAGCGGTGGGATTCATAAAATACTATTGAAGAAGACAACCAAAGTCAAATATTGTTGATGACCTTTTTATTCATTAATAACGTACTACAAATATAATGTTGATTGTCTTCATTCATGAATCCCACTGCTATGTATGTGAGATGAACAAGTGTGCTATAAATATAATGTTGACAAAGAAGTGACATTGTTGAAATTTTTAAATGTTGATAGGGGTCCTGTAGGAAGTTTTAACTGGTTTGCAACACAAAGAACAACACAACGGATGGATATTTAGATACAAAGTAGTTTCAAAAACACAAGTGTAACATATAAGAGATTTTAATACATAAAAGAGATTTTGTTGCAACAACATATGGAAAAACTTAGCTTTGTCTAGCTAATATGTACATGTGGAAGGCATTTTGATGCAGTTCATATATTAGTTATAGGAGATTTATGGAATACCTACTGAAAAGGAGTATCATGTTACCTAAAACAATCTTATTTTAAATAATATGGTATAATTTGGTTTCAATTCCAAGAGTGTTGTGTTGCCTATTTTCCAAATGGTGATATTGGTTACAAATAAGGCAAAGGAAAGAAGACGAAAGAGGATGCAACAATTATGAATTGAGATGTTAGGAAACCAAATGAGGGGGAAAGTAAATGAAGAGTCTTTTTGAAATTTTAAAAACCCATGGAAGCTTAAGAAACAGGGTCGGAGAATTGTTGGTAGCAATTGTATATTGGATTATTTTGAGTTTGTTGAAGAAATCTCTCCTCCCAAGTTGTTGGACTGCACCAAGTTTCACCATTGTAATCTATGAAGCTAGGTATTCTGCAAGAGCATCAATTCAATATCTTTATGTTGGAAATATATTGAAGTTCTTTTAATAAGTTATATGCATGTGGATGGTATAATTTATTTATTTCTTTAATATATTGTATTTTTTCCCCTTAGAACGTCACACCACATTAATGTTGAACTGCATGAAGATGGTTCAAATTAATGTTGGTTTAGTGTAGGTTATTTGTTTATGCAAATTCAGGTCAAAGTTTTAAAAAGTTTCAACGACTTACTCTTTTATTTTATTTTCTTCTAACCCTAGCATTTTTACATTTTTTTAATCTCATAAAAAATACAAAAAAAAATTAAACCCCCCACCAAAAATAATATGGCAATTGCAAAATTAAATTTCAGATTTTCATGTTTACGCAAATTCACATTTTTAACAAAAAATTGAAATTTTAAACTTTGCACATTTTCCATTACATACCTAACATAACTAGTCGGCTATGTTAGGTTTCCAAAGATTTTTTGATTTAATTTATCATTTATATAGTTTCTTTGATTTAATTTGAAATCATATTTTGAAATCCAATTATTCATTTGCGTTATTCGTAGAGGATTGAGCCCTCCAAGTGGCGAGGACCAGCCCTCCTTAAGAGGCAGAATTGAATTAAGTAACATTGCATTTATCTTCATTCGATTTCAATCTTTTGTCGATCTATCTGTATTCGATTTACTATTTTATTACTCCTAGATTGGTTGGATAAATATTATTTGATTTGCATGTGTGATCATGGTTAATGCATGGCAAGACAAGGATAGGAATACCCTTACAAGTGGTATCATATTCTGCTACGAACCAAGCAAGTCTTGGGGGTAGTCCTCTTTGTATCCGTGGTCCTAAAACAATTGTACATATCCAAAGTAACGAAGGACATAAAGTTACTCAAAAACCATCAAATTAGGGTACTTTTTACATGGCCAAGATGCGTACTCCATTGGCTAATATCAATGCCCGAATGCTATCATTAGATGTTCAACGTATATAAAGCGGCATACAATGCAAGCGGGTGTAATAAACTTCACTAAACACATCGCTCTCTATTCGAATTTTGGTCGTGTTTTTTTTGGGGGATTTCTAGGTAGTCAATCTACAACAAAGGTAGCCAATACAAAACCGGTGATCGAAATCGTTGAAGATTCACGCACCAACGAATGCACCCAAGAGCAAGCACAATCGGTCAATAAGATCATGCGAAATCAAGAAAATTAAAAATAAAACCTAAGGTGCTACGTAAATAAAATTTGGGTGACATCATATAAATTTTATACTTCATTTTACATTTCACAATTTTCCCACACGAAGTGTGTGGTAGTTTGGGAAGGGTTTAATTTGGTCACATAGCTAGTTGTCCTTCTGTTGTGCATATGCAATATGAAACCATCTTAGTTAGGTTTTTCTATTATGCATCGTGTCACCTAACCATAGACCTACCTATCTACAAATATTGTGTCATGTCGTGTTTGGCATTTGATTCAGTTTTATCATGTCTAGCTTCGAGTTCAATTCTATCATCAAGTTCAGTTCTATCATGTCTAGTTTCTTGAGTCATCAGTATTACTTCGATAAAATATCTCAAGTCATATTCAGTCCTCGATGAGTGTTGTGTCATGTTAGGTCTCTTCGTTGTCTTCACTTCTCGATAAGTGTTGTTGTGGCAAGTCCCTTATCGCATAGTGATATTGTTCATACTATTGTGTTGGTTCCCTTATCGCATAGTGGTATCATGTCAGTTCCCTTATCACGTAGTGTCAGTCCCTTCTCACATAGTGATATTGTAAGTATTTGTGTGTTAGTTCCCTTGTCACGTAGTGGTATTGTGTTGATTTTCTTATTGCATAGTGGTATCCCTATCGTGTTCATAGTTGATCACAAGTTTGTTTGATTATTAACTGCTGTAATTAAGTAGCCGTTGGAATAAAATTAGCTGTGGGCATTGAGTCAACTATAAAAAAAAAAGAAATTGAGTTAGCCATTAAAACCAGGGGGAATTGAACTAGTCATTGAATTTAAATTCAAATAATCTGCATCATAGTTGGAGCGATAGTTGAAGCGAAAAATAAACAAATTTTTTTGCCAATTTAACCAAATTTTTGCAGAAATCAAAGGCAAAATTTGTTAAGCAGGACTTATTGACAAGTGCATGAGTGGAAGGTGGACCAAAGGGACCAAATGATTATCAAGCTCAGAGAATTCAAACGAAGGGTTCCTAAAGTCACCAAGAAGACCTCCACGAAACAAAGGTACACATTATAACTCTCCTTTATGCATTAATAGTTTTGATCCCGATCATCCACTTCTTAACACCATGGCCACCAATCCTTCTCCTACCTCTTCCCATGAGAATCTCACACATGAGGAAATGGAAAACCCTAATGCAAACAACCCAAATATGCAAACATTACTAGATGGCATGAATAAATTGACTGTAATGTTGACCAAACTAGTGGAAAACCAAAACCAAACAACCCCTCCTGCCCCAAATCGCTTCCATAGACACTAGAACAATGAGGATCAGGATGGTGAGGAAGTTTATGAACAACAAAGAGGTCCTACTGGTGGTGCCCAAAATTGCTTCCATAGATAAAGGAATAATGAGGATCAGGATAGTGAGGAAGTTTATGAACAACAAAGAGGTCCTACTAGAGGTACCCAAAATCACTTCCATAGATAGAGGAATAATGAGGACCAAGATAGAGAGGAAGTTTACCAACAACCAAGAGGTCCTAATGGTGTCAATTTCCCATGCATTGATATGCCCACCTTTGAGGGTCATGATCCACGTGGTTGGTTAGCTAAAATGGAAGGCATTTTAGACTTATACCGGATTCCAGATTCAGAAAAAGTTCCTTTTGCTTCCTCCAAACTCGGTACTGAAGCTTACCAATGGTTTGCATAGCACAAACGTGGTACTAAGCAACCCATCTTCTGGGATGAATTCAGCACACTTTTCCTTAATAGATTTGATGAAGGATCCTCATCTTCATACATGGTTCGGTTGTTATCACTTAAGCAAATAGGATCAGTAAGGGAGTATATTTCAGAATTCACTAGTCTGCTTTCCTACGCAAGAAACTTACCATCCGATGTGGTGGTATCTGCTTTTAGAAATGGGTTGAAAGAGAATATTCAAATCGAAGTTGACCTACAAGATCCAACCACTTTAGATACCTGTATAAAGATTGCCAAGTTGGTTGAGAAGAAGGTGCAATATGGAACATCTATCCGTCGTGATTCCTATAATAGATATCAATATCGCAACAACTCTTTCCATAGAAATGACCAACCATCAAGATATTACTGCTTTAAATATCGCAATCACCATCCAAAAGATCAAGCATGTGTACCAAGACAAAACTTTCAAATAGAATATGCTGACAAGGAAGATGAGGAGGAAATAGTGGATATCAATTTACCTGACTCTCCCATAACAGAAGAGCAAATTGAACAAGGGGAGGCGGTAGTTGAAGAGGACACTATGGCAATTTTAGTACATGCTCTTATGGGACTATCAGCTCACCATACAATCAAGGTATCAGGATTCATTCGACAAAAGAAGGTAAATGTGTTGATTGATTCAGGAAGTACTCATAATTTTATCGATACAAAAACAACCAGGGCATTAAACTTACACATTAACTCCTCCAATCAAGATAAGTTTCAAGTTATAATTACAAACGGAGGAAATGCTCAATGTATCGGTAGAACATCTCCAATTTCATTACAAATGGGAAATTATACCTGGCATGGGCCTCTCTTTGTTATGAATTTAGGGAATTCAGAAGTCATTTTGGGAGTTGAATGGTTAGAACAATTGGACACGATCAGTTTTAATTACAGACAACGCTTTGTGGAATGGAAAGAAAAGGGAAAGACCATTCACCTCCAAGGAATTCCAACACCTCCATCAAGGGTAGTAAGTTCTCACAACATGGAGAAAATATTAAGAAAAGGAAGTTATGGATTCATTGCTCAAATTAATTGTATGGAGATAACAAGCACAAGATATGCCAAAAATCCAATTAGAAGATCTACAAAACATTGTGGCTAACTATGATGATGTCTTCCAAGAACCCAAGGGACTACCTCCCAAAAGATCCCATGACCATGCCATACACCTTGTTCCAGGAAGTCTTCCTCCTAATGGTCATCCTTATCGATATCCCCAACCTCAAAAAATAGAAATTGAGAAAATTGTCCAAGAACTATTAGAACATGGAGTCATCCATCACAACACTAGTCCCTATTCTTCACCAGTAGTTTTGGCCCATCGAAAAGACAATTCTTGGCGTATGTGTCCAGATTTTCATCCCCTTAACAAAATCACCATCAAGGATAAATTCCCTATACCTATCATTGATGATTTACTAGATGAACTACATGGTGCAAATTTTTTTACAAAATTGGATTTACGTTCTAGGTTTCACCAAATTAGAGTTAGGGAAGAGGATATTCCCAAAATAGCTTTTCGTACTCATGAAGGTCACTATGAATTCCTGGTCATGCCTTTTGGTCTCACTAATGCCCCATCCACATTCCAAAGTCTCATGAACCATGTGTTTCATCCATTCCTTCACAAATTTGTCCTAGTATTTTTTGATGACATACTCATATATAGTAAAACATGGAATGATCATCTGATGCATGTGGGAAGGGTTCTTCATATACTACACAAGGAAAAATTGTTTGTCAAACGCTCTAAATGCTCTTTTGGTGTTCAAGAAGTTGAGTACCTGGGTCATATAGTTTCTCAAGAAGGTGTTAAAGTGGATCCCAATAAGATAAAGGTAATTCAGGATTGGCCCTTACCTAAAACCATCAAGAAACTTCATGGTTTTTTGGGTCTCACCGGCTACTATCGCAAGTTTGTGCGTAACTATGGAAAAATTGTAGCTCCTCTCACAACTCTTACAAAAAAGGATGCTTTTCATTGGTCGAAAGTAGCCACTCAAGCATTTCGAGGCTCTCAAAGAAGCAATGTGTACTACTCCAATTTTGGCAACTCCAGATTTTCACAAACCATTCGTGATCGAATGTGATGCTTCAAGAACAGGTATTGGGGTAGTATTAATGCAGGATGGTCATCCCTTGGCATTCGAAAGTAAACAACTTTCAGGAAAATTTTTGGGAAGGTCCACATATGAGAAAGAAATGTTGGCTATTCTACATGTAGTGGAGAAATGGAGACATTACTTAATCAGTAGTCGTTTTATTATTAAAACCGATCATAGTAGTCTCAAGCATTTTCTAGAACAATGATTTTCTTATCCAGAGCAAAACAAGTGGTTAACAAAATTGTTGGGATATGATTTCGTTATCGAGTATAAGAAAGGGAAAGAAAATGTGGCAACAGATGCATTATCATGAAAATATGAAGATGAAGTGGTTATTAATGCTATTTCAGGTCCATGTTCCCAGTGGATTTCTCAGCTGCAAGAAGAATGGTTGTCCAATACAGAAACTGCTCAAATAATTCAGGAATTGTTGTTGGGTTCATCCAAGCATCCTCTTTTTTCCTATGATGACAAGGTGTTAAGAAGAAAGAATCGCATTTACATTCCACACAATTCTACAATCAAATCAAGGATTCTAGATGAATCGCATGCTTCTCCATCAGTAGGACATTCAGGTTTTTTGAAAACCTATATGCGGATAAAACAATCCTTTTATTGGAAAGGATTAAAAGTAGAGGTCAAACAATGGGTGGTTGAATGCGAAGTATGCCAATGCAATAAGGGCAAGATAGTCAAATCACCAGGATTGCTTCAACCATTACCTATTCCAGATCATCAATGGGAACATATTTCAATGGATTTTATTGAAGGTCTTCCTAAATCAGAAGGCAAAATAGTAATTTTTGTGGTAGTGGATCGCCTCTCCAAATATGCTCATTTCCAGGCTTTACAACATCCATTTTCAGCAAGCAAAGTGGCTAAGGTATTTATGGACTCAATTTTCAAATTGCATGGAATGCCAAAAAATATTGTAAGTGATCGTGATCCCATATTTACTAGCAATTTTTGGAAAGAATTATTTCATCTTAGTGGTACCAAGTTGAATATGTCCTCTGCATACCATCCACAAATAGATGGCCAAACTGAGATAGTTAACAAATGTTTGGGTACCTATCTAAGATGTTTTGTTCAGGATAAACAATATCAATGGAGTCATTGGCTTTCCTTGGCAGAATGGTGGTACAACACTTCGTACCATTATTCCATTAAGATGTCTCCATTTGAAGCATTGTATGGAATTAAACCACCAACAATAGCAGATTATGTACCTGGTTCTTCCAAAGTGGCCCAAGTAGATGATTGGTTCCAACACCGACAGTCAATGCTCAACATTCTCAAAGACAACTTGGTCCAAGCACAAAATCGTATGAAGCAACAACAAGACACACACCATTCGAAAAGATAATTTAATACAGGTGATATGGTGTTCCTATGTTTGCAACCCTACAAACAGTTGTCATTGAAGATCAAGACCAGTCAAAAGTTGGCTCCACGATTTTATGGCCCTTACAAAATAGTGCGTCGCATTGGAGAAGTGGCATATCAACTAGAGCTTCCTCCCTCATCTCGTATACATCCAGTATTTCATGTTTCCTATCTCAAAAAGGTGATCAGCCAAAAAGTACAATCTCAGTCAGAATTACCAGTACTCGATGAAGAAGGACGTATATATCTCCAGCCTGAAGCAATTTTACAAAGCAGAACATGTATGCTGAGATCTCATCACATCAAAGAATTCCTCATCAAATGGTAGGACCTACCTGAAGAAGATGCTACATGGGAACCTGAAAGTATTTTCCAGACATTTCCAGCTTTGAGGACAAAGCTTTCCGAGGAGGGGAGCCATGTTACATACCTAACATAGCTAGTCGGCTATGTTAGGTTTCCAAAGATTTTTTGATTAAATTTATTATTAATATAGTTTATTTGATTTAATTTGAAATCATCTTTTATATCCAATTATTCATTTGCACTATTTGCGAGAGGACTGAGCCCTCCAAGTGGCGAGGACCAACCCTCCTTAAGAGGTATAATTTATTTAAATAACATTTCATTTATCTTCATTTGATTTCAATCTTTGTTCGATCTATCTGCATTTAATTTGATGTTTTATTACTCTTGGATTGCTTGGATAAATATTATTTGATTTGCATGTGTGATCATGGTTAATGCATGGCAAGACAAGGGTAGGAATACCCTTGCATTTTCCAAGCAATCAAATTAATTTCATTTTATGAAAATTGAAATTTCAATAAATTCCAACTTTTCATTAAAGTGAGTAATTAATACAACATTCCAAAGTTCTTACATTGCAAAGTTAGGTTCAATCATTCTATTTTTATTTTCAAGCAAATATTAACAAAAGAAGATAAAATCTGGTTAGCAGTCAAAGATAATTTTGTTAACAAAAGAAGATAAAATTGGTTAAAGAAAGAAGATAAAATTTGGTTAAAAAAAGAAAATAAAATTTGTTAACAAAAGAAGGCAAAATATGCTTAACAAAAGAAGATAAAATTTGGTTAACAACCGAAGATAAAATTGGATTAACAATTTGAGATAAAATTGATTAAATCACCTTTCAGAGATTGTTATTTCAAAGTAGATAGTTGAGCAATAATGTCACATTTTCACAAATTCCATGAACAATAAAGATCATTGCAAATCAAATCAATACCAAAATAGGCCCCTTGTTAATAAGTATATGCAACACTGAGCTATCCAATTAATTTTAGCATTTCATATTTTTCACAAAGCATTGCAAGCAAGTTTAACACATTAAAGTAACCTTGAGAAAATTACAAATATTTCCTTGAAAGATAGGATATCTAGACATAATCTTGACTGTGAGTATAGTTTTGCAATTGGACAAAAATATCACTCAACAATTACATTATATTAGAGGAATAAGGTATTTTTTTTCATGGTAAACAAATTATTAATGGTGTAAACATTGTTTAGGAGGCCAAAAATTATCTTCACTCAATGAAAAATAGGCATTCTTATGAAATTAGATATGAAACAAAGCATATAATATGGTTTATTAGAGTTTTCTACATAATATTCGTAAAAAAATTATTTTTGATCAAAGTTGGTATGAATGGATTAGATGTTATAACACTCCAAAATAATCTATTTTAATTAATAACTTCCATGTTGGATGCTTTAAGTCATCTTGTAGACTCTACCAAGGTGATCCACGATCCCCTTATCTATTTATTGTTTTTGTAGAAACATTTAAGGGGAATATTTTTCTAAGGAATAAATGGAAGAAAAATATCAAATGTTTTCATGTTACAATAAATGATCCCATGGAATCTAATCTCCAATTTATTAATGATAAAAACATTTTGGGTCATCCTTCAGTTAGTGATGCCATGAAGTTTAAATCAATATTATCATGCTATGAGAAAGCTATAGGATAGTTGATTAATACTACAAAATCCAAGAATTTTCATTAGTATTACCTTATGATTACAACAAATGATTATGGATATTTAGGTTATAAAACTAAAAAAATTCATTGACCTACTTATGTATTCCTTTATCTCATAAAACAAAGAAAAATGATTGATGCTTAGTTGAATCCTTATCCTCTTATTTTTAATTCAAAATGAAAACCATGGGCTTGGGCATTCTCAACATTCCTTAGTATAGTAGTCCAAAGTGATATTCTTATACAAGAGAGTCAAGCAAGAAGAGAATATCATGAGCCTTTCAAATGTGCCTTGTGTAAGAAGGATTTAGAAAAAACAAACCATTATTTGCTCATCACTTGGGATGATTTTTTAAAAATATGAGAATATATTGGGTAGCTCCATCAACATTGAAATAGTTGATGAAATGGATTAATAATTTCAAATATATAAGATTATGTGTTTTATGAGAATTGCTCCTATCATTATTTATTAGAATTTATGGCTTGGAAAGAATAATAAAATATTTAAAAATGAATCTCAAAATCATGCCTAAATTTATAATTAGATTATTGGATCTCTTAAAAAATATTTAGAGGTATGGTTCTCATCATGAGAAGCCTCAAATGTAGCAAAAGAGGTGCTAGCAACTTGGTTAAAGGACTTGAATATATATGGATAGGTCATATATAGAAATGACATTAAAACCAAATATTTGCTTCGATCTATGGTACAATAAAAATGTCCAAAATGAAATATAGAAAAAGTTGTGAGAGGAAGAATTTTTTTAATATAATGAAGGTAAATTTATCTTTGTTTACTCTAAATCATATGTAAATTCATCAAAGAAACTATGTAGAGGCTAGGTCACTTCTTATATATGTTAAAAGTATTTTTGAAAAATGATGAAATATATTTCAATTGAGGAAGATTCACAAATTATCATTAATTCTATCAATAGAAATGGATACGGGGATTGAAAAAAAAATATTCTTGTTGATGTTCGTAAAATATTGTTGGAGGCAGTATCTTGGAAATATAATCACATATATAGAGAAGGATATTAGGGAGTAGATAATTTAGCTAATCATAATGCTATCTTTGTCTTGATAAAATTCAAATTTTATAAGGAAAATAATCATGTAAGATTTTATTTCTTAACAAAAATGATGTCATGAATTTTAATTTAAAAACATAGTTGTAGACACCAAAATCTAGCCATTTTTCCTCCATCCATGCTTTCCCACCATTTCCAATACCAAAATATAGTCATTTGTCCTCCATCCATGCTTTCCCGCCATTTCCACCACAAAAACATAGCCAATTTGTCCACCATTTTTGAATAATATTCATATTTATTTGTGTATTTATTTTATATATATTTAAATATAATATTTTATATTATATTTTAATATATATTTAGTAAATATGTATTTATTTAAGTGAATTAATCTGAGCCATCCAAATCCATTTAATCTTTATCACCCATTTACATCAATCCATGCCACACCCTAGATTTATTATCCACCCTTATATGTGCTTTAATCTCAGCCACACGATTAGTGTTGTTGAAACCCTAGCATGCCCTAAGTTGGATTATAAATAAAAGTCATTTTGATGGCTCAACCCATACATTTTCCATGAGTTCTCAATTGCCCTAATTTTGTGAGTTCCTTGAGTGCTTAAAACCCTTAAGTGCCCTAGGCCACCTTGCATCACTTTCATCGCCATCCTTGCTCATTGTAACCCCCATCGCCATCGCCATCCTTTCTCCCTCATATGATCTACTTCTACATAATCCTTCACCTCGACCCTATGTTCCCACGAGCATTTTATATAGTAGCTAGGTGCCTACGAGTGTTTTACGTCATCACTCCTGAAGACCCCCTAGCCTCCGAGCGATGTTAGGGAATCGTCGCACCAGCCACCTGCATCAAACATCACACATTAGAATATGGTAAGTAAAATAGATCCATCATTTTATTATTTCATTCATGTGTTTTTGTTTCTATTAACTCTATTTACAACACTTAGGGTTTATTATTTCTTATAAAGGACCTCACACTGTGGAGCCCTTGCAGGTATTACTAACTATTTTGTTGTGTCCTTGTGTTCAGATCTGCAAGCATTACATCAACATCTAGAGTGGTCTAGCCTTGGATATCAAAAAGCCCACTCAACCCTATTGGGATCAATATGCACTTGAAGACATCACAACTTTGCTTTGTTAGGGTTTTGAAGAACCCTAACCCCTTATAATATTATATCAAAAGAATTCAAGTATCCAAGCTTGTAAACAATGGAGTTTCTAGGCTTCCCCCATCAATGAAAATTATTCTATTGTGTAATATTGTGTTTCCTTGTATTTTATTTGATCAAGCATTGTTTGGGTGTTGCATTTGACATCTTTAAATAGAATTTCAAATAAGAATATATTTGATCAAAAAGCAAATAAATAATACCAATGATAAATGAGCAAGTTTGGTATGGTTTAATACCAATGATAAATGAGCAAGTTTGGTATGGTTTAACTTGTTTAATGAGTTTACACATGTTTTTATGAGGGGTCCTAGTCCCCTCATACTGAGTGGGATTTGAACCTTGGACCTCTCAAAGAGAGGCCAAAGCTCTTACCAATATAGTAAGCTTGCATCTATCTAATATGTTTAATTGACATAACAACAAAAGCAATATTTTGGTATTTTGGTGGGATTGACCACCAATTGAAGCCGCATATAGCTTATTAATGAAAAACAATAGAGCCTTGGCTATTTACTATAATCTTGTGGATATTTATGGTCAAGGAAGGATATCTTTGGATGTGACTCCCAAGATAACATTGTGTATAATGATGATGAATTAGGATGTGATAATGATTTGGTACAAGAATGGTTGAAGGGACATTCGAACAAGATCGATTGGTATGTTGTGAATGATGTGGATAGGACCATATTTTTAAATAAGAAGAAGTAAATTAGTATAATTTTTTTATTGATGTCTATGTTATAACTAATTTGTAATGCTCCAGTTTTTCTAGGGTTTTGCTAGGGATATGCTTAAGATTTTTGATGAAGTCTAAAATATTTTTGTAAATAGGTTCTGGGGACCCTATACAAAACACCAACCTCTTTATTTACCTAATAGAAAAGAAAAGAAGGATATATTTGTATTGGTGTATTTTAAGTCATATTTAAATGTCCAATTGGTGCTCTAAGGCATGCCTTTAAGATGATTCAATTTATATATACTCTAACTAGATATTGCTTATTTTATTCTAGATTTTTCTAGCAATGAGAACATGTGGATTTTAAAGTTTTCAATGTAGCTTTTTAAAATTCAAATTAGTATTTTTTGGTGTCCTTAAAATTTATTTTCTAACTATTGAGTTAGTATTTTTATATTATAATGATTATATGCTAAAATATATTATATAGAACTACACCAAAGAAGGACTTTAATAGTGATTTTTAACTACCCTTAAAGGCTTTTAAAGGTGGTTTCTCAACCGTCGTCTACGAGGGCGTCGTAAAGAATTTATGATATATTATGATGGCTAAAAACTACCTCAAAAAGCCACCCTCATAGAGTATAAGAGGGTGGCTTAGAACCACCCTTTTAGGGATATGAGGATGGTTAGAACCACCCTCTTAGGTCTATCAGGGTAGATAAAAACTGCCCTCTTAGGGTTAAGACCTCTTAGGCCTAAGAGAGCAATTTATAACCACCATCTTAAACCCTAAGATGGTGGTTTTAAAATTCCCTCTTAAACCTAAGATGATGGTTTTAAAACACCCTCTTAGGTAACCCTATGATGATTATTTATAACCATTGTATTAGGTCTAAGATGACGGTTTAAAAGCACCCTCTTAGGATCTCACCTAAAAACAATATAAAGGATGCCTCGACTGAAATAGCATAGCACTCAACAATGGTTTTTTGTTTCAGTTGAGGTATCCTTTATTTCTCATGGTCATTTCATGGACAAGGTAGTTTTCCATTGGAACAAAGAGGGATAAAATTTTCCATGGAAGCATCAGAGTATGTATGAAGTCACAATGCACCATTTTGCTCTTACTAGAGTGCATACAACCAATGTGGTCCTAGGAATACCATGTTAAAAATACTTTTACACTTGATAGATGATCACATGCATACTATCCTATGGGAAATGGTAATAAATAATGTATGCATGTATAAAAGACCATGATAAGTAGTCATACAAATCCTTGGGTGCTAGAAATTCTTTACAGTTTGTAGATAGTGTTAGTCAAAAGAATCGTAATTTTAATAGGCTAAAACTTGCCAATTTATGCCTTATTTATTTGGTTGGTTGAATCAAGGTAAAGACATATGGGTTTACTAGCATCTTAGAATTCTATATGCAATAAAATAATACAAAGATAGAGATCCTCCTTGAGTAGCCCAATTTGTGGTAGTCCCATGCTGTCTACTAGTCAATATGTCAAGGCAGAGTCCTCACTTTGCAAGATCAATTTTATAGGGATAACAGAGGCAAATCATTCTACCAAGAAGGCTGATGCTTTTTATGATAAAATTACATAAAGATGGAAATACTACTACAACTCTATTTTCTTGAGTGATGCAACAAAGGTGGGTTGATCAATGGATAGTGGAAGATAAGGATAAATTTGCAACATCTAAGTTGGTATTGTTGCATTGCTAAGTGAAGCACTTGATAGATGTAGTTGCTTGGGTCTCATTTTCAAATGGCCCTTTATACAAATTTTATCTTTTGCAATGGTGAGATCAAGCACCATATTGAAGAGTTGAGACAAAAAGGATACATACGGTTGAGTGCATCACCTTGCAAGAGTTTGATTGAATATAAAATTTTGAATAAAATCATTATGAAAAATAGGTACCCAATTACTTTTTGAATCAACTTAGAGATGCCAACTATTTTATTAAGATCAACCTCAAGTTGGGCTAGTGGAAGACAAGATATACATCCAAGTCTTTTGAGTTGTTGGGCCTAACCAAATGCATTTTGAATGACATAAGTTTTGCTACTATTGATTGAATCATTTGTAGCTTGTCTACCTACTCAAAATGTGTCTTTACTCTAAAAAGACAACATGTAGTTTCAATAGGAAGCTTGTAGCTACTATTGATTGAAACTAACCTTGAAATAGATAATAGTGTTCCAACACTCATTGCAAAAAAATAATTAATCTAGGATTGTAAAACCAAGAACTAACCTAACTCTTGAGAATAGTTATTGATTCTAGAGAACCTACCAACAAATAACAAATCAATACCCCATTTTCCATGGTTTTTAGGAGGGACACAACATGGTATAGTGAGATACGTGACTAGGATGGTAGGGGTTTGGCCCTAAAATCTTAGATGGTGGAAATATGGCATATATATATATATATATATTGGATTTTTTAAATATGGTAAGCAACATAACATAATGAGGAAGGATTAGAAAAGAAATTATCTTATACTCCTTCAAAGGGCAAAACATCAAATATCTATGTCATAGGAAATGAAAACCACACAAAATTAGAAATCCTGTTGTGGGATCATTTGTCAAATCATGCCTTGTCAAATTTATATTTGAAATATTAATGTCGCAGGAAGTTGCTAGCTAGGCTTCATTGCAAAAATAAAATAGAAGAGTCTAACCTTAAATTGTATTTGATGTAAGACTTTAAGAAAACAATTCTAAACTAACTGAGAAGTATAGCATATGAGACCTAGGTTTTGAGAAAGATGATTATAATTTCTTAGATATTGATTAAACTTACTAATCCTATATGCTTCAAGTTTGAAGGAAGAGAAAATCACATGTGCATATTATGTCCACATATTTCCCTAAGAGGTCTGTAGAAAATATAAATCTAGAAAAAATAACAGTAAACAACTCTACAGAACTTTGGCAAACTCATTTAGATCTATAAAAATTAGAAAAAATTACCATTAATTTTAGCATAAGTCTAGATATTTGGAAGAGACGATTGCATACCTATTTTAAATCTTATACATCTGACAAAATCCAATTTCTATTATAATTTATTAGACATTGATTGAACTTACTAATCCTAGATGCTTCAATTTAGAAGGAATAACAAGCCACATGTGCATATTATGTCCACATATTTTCCTAAGAGGTTTGCAAAAAATATAAATCTAGTAAAAATAACAGTAAACAACTCTATAGAACTCTAGAAAACTCATTTAGATCTACAGAAATCAACAAAATTTATCGGTAAGGAAGGATTTCATGTTAAAAAAAATTAGACAATTTGAGACTAGACCACACAAATGACCTTCATAGAGCTTTGTAGATTCTTAGGTCTAATTGATTTTTATGATTGGTTTGTGATAGGCTTCTCCCACATCACATGGCACTTAAATTGTGTGAGAAAAGGAAGAGCTAAACCAAAATTTATATGGATTTAGTTACCACAAAGAGCATTCTAAGACTTGACTCATTGACTTAGCTTGGTACTAATACTTACCTTTTTGGTTCAGCAAAAACCATCATGGCACTTAAATTAAGTGAGAAAATGAAGAGCCAAACCAAATTTCATGTGGACTAAGGTACCACAAAGAGAATTTTGAGAATTGATTCATTGACTTAGCTTGGAACTAATACTTGCATTTTTGGATCTGCAACAATGATTTGAGATAGAAACTATAAACATATGCACTTGGTACATTCCTTGCTCAAATTAAGCATTTTTTTGCCTACCAAGTTATATATTCAATAATATATTCTAAATGTATATTGCATAGGATAAATAACTCCATGCCATGTCCCAAGCATGTTGTTAGTGAAAATATTATATTTTGAACAATGAGATAATCATACATATTGATTATAGACCCTTGCAATTCTTGTAGATAGAAAGCAAAGTCTAAAATGAATGTCATCAAAAGAGGTCAATATACCTACAATAGTTCCACCTAAGCATAAAAGATAAGAAGGTAGTACAAATATGGTTGTTTATGGCTTGAATTAATATCTTCTTTAAGCGTTCATTATCATTTTTACTCTTGTGTCCATTTGAGTTGCACTTATCAGTGATTATACAAGAGCAAC
The DNA here is from genome assembly GCA_028583015.1 of Wollemia nobilis. NCBI lineage: Eukaryota > Viridiplantae > Streptophyta > Pinopsida > Araucariales > Araucariaceae > Wollemia > Wollemia nobilis. Next base: position 5,401,603 of record JAQPPZ010000380.1, on the reverse strand, counting down.
CCTATCTACATAAATGCATGCCAGACACTACTCATAATAAAACAAACAATTAACTATCATCTACATGAAACTTGTACTTGAATACGATTATACCAGTTGAGGGTATTCATGTATCCATGTAGTTTCAATAGGAGGTTTGTAAGAGGCTTTGGATGGCTTGCAATTCCTCTTGTTGATCTTAAAAAAATTTCAAATTAATTATATAGAGGCAATGGAGGTTACATTAAACTCATGAAAAAAAATAATATCCAACTCAATTTTAACACTTGTAGATTCTTTTTCCTTCTTCTTTGTGGTTCAATACGATCCTTCAAGTACAAGCATAAGGGCATTTCTTATGCAAAATGGGAAACCTATTCCTTTTAGAAGCAGAAAGTGGACAAGTAAAGAACTTGAGCTTGTATAGAAGGAAATTTTGGTTTAAATGCATGCAATATACAACTACCAAGGTTGCCATGAAAATACCCAGGTGTTGTAGGTGAGTTGGAGTGGAGAGGACAATCCTCCAAGGGAGGTCCCAGGTTCGAATCTCCACCCTACCAAAAAGCTGAATTGGATACCCAAAATCCAATTGATAATGTTGGTACGGGCAGGGCTAGGTGCGACCTCTGCGTGACTTTGACGGTGTAGAACCCCTTGTTCGTAGTCTCTTAGACAAAGGCAGCTCTGCAAGGGGTTTTTTTCTTAAAAAAAAAAAGGTTGCCATGAAAATATTTATAAATTGGATCTTGAAGCTTAGAATTAAACACAATTTATTTTGAATAATATATGGAATATTTTCTCTTAGATTTTTGTATGAAAACCAACTTATTATTTATGAACAACAATGATCTATTGCATCTCTTACGTGTATAAAAACAAGAAATAAAAAAATTATATTATGTCCAAGAGAGACCAAGGGAGGTAAATGAAATTCAAAGACCACATCTGGTTAGAATATTTAAGTACTAGGGCAAAAATAATCCAAGGAGCTCAAGAAGTGACTAAGAGATAAAATAGTAAACCATTGTAAATATAACCACAGTGGGCAAATCCAAAGTGGAAAAACCCTAATTTTGTAAATCAAGTACAAATACTAATAGCCATGTGAGGAGGATCCCTTCAAGGTAAATAAGTAGTAGATGAAGGCCAATAATAGATACTAAGGACATAAAGAAGAATGTGTTTATGCCCAATGGAGAAATAGAAAGCACAATTGTAAGAATACCAAACATATGGAAAATTCTTATTTTTGTTAACTTTTTACGGGAGGTAGTACAAGCATAAGATGTAGGATTAACTAATCTGAGATAGCTATAAAACTAATGGCACAATAATATGCAAGAAAATAATGAAATGATCATCTACAAATAACTCAAAAATATGCCATTAATGAGAGTAATGGAAATAGTACAATGCTATATAATGGAGGACATGAACACTCCATGAAAGTATATGATAGAACTACATTGTACCATACTACACACACATACACTGTGTACTACACACTATGTAGTTACTATATTCTCTCTCCTTCTTCTCATGTACTTCTCATTTACTTCTCTCTTACTTCATACTTACTTCTCTACCTATGAGGTATTTATATAGAAATATAGATTGCTTGGCCTTTATTCTATCTAGGACTCATGTACATGTGGGCTACATGCACATTTACAACTTGCACATTGATAGTTGTGCATTTATTATAATACTTGAAGTAACTTTACTTTGAAGTAAACTCCTACTCTAGATATGTACCAAAGATGGTACATTTACATGACCCAAACAATGTAATTTACTCTAACACCCTCCTGTATTACATTATTGGGTATTGAATACTTTAGTCTTCAATATGGATCTTTGATCTGGTACTGGAATTTGTATTCTTCATCACTGTTTACTATAATTTTTTTGATTAAATAGTTAGTATCTTAATACAAGGTAAATGAAGATGTAGTTGAAGATTCTTTTGATTTTCCAACTTGAATATGTTCATCTGGTTCAGTTTTTGTGTTTTCTTCTTTGTCCATATCTTCATTGTTTTGTTCTCTCTTAGTATATATTTTCTTTCTCTTCCTCCTCCTATGATTTTGTATTGATGCTAGTGGAATATTTATTTCATGATTAGTTAGTTTATCATCACAATAATATTGATTTGTGTTGCTAGTTTGCTTCATGTGTTGAGAAAGTACAAAAATAATTAATGATAGATAAATCATCAAACATTCCTCTAATGTGAATATAACTATTTTCTATGTATTCCACCATGCTTTGAAGAGATTTTCATGAAGATAACTGATTAATGTTGTAAAGTTGCCTTCTTTTGCCTCTTTAAGAAATAGGAAGAATATTTTTATCACTAGTTGATAGATTCTTGTATCCTTCAAGTGTATCTATTAGGTTTTTGGAATAAAATTCCACTTCATGAAATAGTTCCTCGTTATTAAAAGCATTTCTTAATATTTCATCCATAATCTTGAGATCAACTAATATAATTTTTCTAGCTTTTAGATTATTTGTAGTAGTCTACCTTATGAATCCCTAGTGAATTAAGTTTATGATCAAGCTAGAGAATTTTGATATGTAGTATTCTTTTTGCTTCCTTAATATTTGTAGAATACTATATCTTTCTCAAGTAAATTGAGTATATGATCCAATTGATAAACCTATCCAAGGTTTAGGTTTTGTAGAATCCTTGTCTCCCTAGTCTATAACTCTTTTTTATAAAGACCTTTCCAGACTTAAGTTTTATAGAATACTTATGTCTCCCTAGTGATTAAAGTAATCTATAAGCTTAATAAAGTGATTAGTAAATAATAGTTCACTTTTGTGTTGATATTTGTTGTTTTGTAAGTAACAATAATCAACTTCTATTTCACCTTATCTCTCCTAATGAACTATGCACTTAATTTGAAGTTCTCTATGGTTGGATTTCTTTTGTCTCTTTAGTATGAGTATGAGACAATTTTAAGTATATAATTCCAACTTCTTTAAGTAAATTAAGAACTTATTTTATACCCCTTGATATTAATAGTTTAATTTTTCTAAATTCCAATAATATATTTTTGGTGTAGTATACCTTATAACTCCCTAATTTGGAATATTAAAAAAAATAAAAATTTGCAATAATAGAATTTATTTTTCCAAGTAGAAACCCTTATAACTCTTATGGTTTTAATTGCAAATATTAAAATAGTTAACTATATAGTCTTCCTTTAAATTTTCTTTCAAATGTATGATTGATTTTGCATATAAATTTGAATGCAGATGGTGTTAACAGTTTCAACCTTATACTATCCCTTATTACTCATGAAAGCAAATAATTAAGCCTTATGAGATAATAATTTTGTATGGTAAAATGGTGCTATGTTTGACTTCAATCACCTTGAAATATATTGTGCCTCCTTTTTTATTTATGATAGTCTTGGCGGACATCCCTTATGATAGTATTTAAATGTGCCTTTGATTTCTAACTTCGTGCCTTCAGTACATTCTCCACTTAGTGCCAATTTTCGATGTATTTTTCTCTATGAGAACTCCTCTTTATGGTAGTTGCAATCATGCTTCTACCTTCTTGATGCATATTCCAAGTGGAACAAGGCATTACCAAGACTCTTCCATCTCTTCTTTCACTCATGTTTTCCCTTGAAGGCATTAGACTCTGTAACACGGGTATAAATTATTCTTGGTAGGCGTTTAAGATTCTCAGGCATTAGAATGATGATGAAAGACATTACTCCAATGGGTACCTTTCTATAGAGTGATAGGAATGAGAGGGTGAATATGCCCTTTGTGCTAAGTGGAACTTAGGTTTCATGCATGTAAACATTCGTCTAATGTCTCCTTCTTGTATATTGTTTGCTAGAAAATACCCTTTGTTGTTTGTCTTCAACGTCTTATTTATGGATGAGTTTATTTTTTGTGTGGGTGTCTCCAACTAATGTGAATAAGGGTTCTCCAATGGTGGCTTTAATTTAGTTGGCAGTTATTCCAAGTTCTTCCTTGGATATAGCTCTTTGCTTATTCGTGCTCATCCTTAGCATTGTTTTGTCCACGTCAGTAGATGATAGATGATAGATATTTTATATATTATTTGGTGCTATATTTTATGTAGAAGTACAAGAGATAAATAACTTCTTACATAGGCCTTAATGCTATTCTTGTTTCCACGTAGATATCATACGATGATGGCTTCCTTACTGGGTATTGCACCTTCATTTTTCTCCTTGATCTACCATTGTTATTCACTTCTCTTGATGTGGATACTTGTGCTATAGGTTGATGTAATCGTGGGTGCTAGATAAGCTAGTGAAGATAGTGTCTTTTAGACACCTCAAACCGATGTTTGTGCCCTAGGTTAGTTAACCTTATCTATATTCTATGAACATATGATACTAACTACCTTTAGTGTCTTGGGACACTTTATATTATGTCCTCTTTAGGAGGAATATAGTGCATATCTGTTAAATAAATAAGATACCTTATTTTGCACCAAATTTTTGAGAGTTCTTTGTATCCCTCTTATGCTATTCTTCTCCTTTGATATGGTAGCTGCTCATTGTATAGCTTGAGGAAAAATGAAGGCATATTTTTGAAGTTTTTATTTTGCTTCATAGATATGTCGATTGCTTGATCTAATCCCTGAGAGCAATGTATTGTTGTCTTTCTCTTTAGACAATACTAACCTCTAACTTAGATAATTTTAACACCAATTAATCCAAGCACTTAACCATGCAACTAACATATAGAGGTTTAATTTTTCACTAATGTTCTCCTTAACTAAGAATCCTTAGTGAACTTTGAGTAACTAATATAGTGCAATAATAGTTTCTCCTTATTCATCCTGTAAATGAACCTTAAATCATGCATTATAACTAATTTAGTCTTATTTGTTTTAACTGAATAATAGGAAGAAATTAAAAGAACTTCTTATTTTAATGTGTAGGTATAAACCTTAAAAGAACTTCCTTCTACACTTCTCTTGAAGACTATAATTGCAGCCTTATTTTTGAAAATTTTAAAGACCTTCAAATGGTACTTATGGAACTAGATAATAACCCAAATTAAATTATCCTTTTGGGCTTGTTGTTGGATGGCGATAATTGTCCTAAATTTTGCTCTATCAACAACTTCTTCTTGATGGTATTTCAAATGAGACGTTTCTTTCAACCTTATACTAAGTAAGTTTTGGTAATGAGATATTCTTCTTGGATATCTATAATATTCTTCTATTGAAATCTAGAACAAGACCTCTATTGGTCCTTATTTACTTCTATAAATTGAAAGCTTTAACAGAGATCACCAACCTCCAATATTCTAAAACTGGGATTTTTGTAACTAGACCTTCTAAGGATCTCTTCAACTTCTTCAGGGTGAAGTCTTCAATCTGCACTAGAGATTACCAATATCTTATCTTCATCGAGACTCTTCACTGGAGTCTTATTCTCTCCCTTGAATTTGCAGCAAGGCTCCTATGGCCTTTTCTTCTTCTACACTCTGCAAGTTTTGATCTTCAATGGAGATCACCAATCTCCCATTTCCTCTTGGGATTATCTTTGGATTATTCTTCTTCCTTGAGTCTGCAATAAGGCTACTATGGCATTTTCTTCTCTTCGGCAATCTGTAGGTTCACAACTCTTATAATGGGACCTTTTTTCAAGTCATTAAAATATTAAGTCTTCTACTTGTTGCTACAAGTGTTGGAATAATTCTAATGAAGATCTTATTCCTAACTCTATTGTAGGAAGCTTTCCAAATTTCTTCGAATCTCTTTTTTTCCTACAACATGATGTTAGAAACTGGAATGGAAGAATTTATAATTTTGAAGATAATATACTTCACTAGTTGATTTGTCAAACTAGTGGAATTTATGCTGAGTCCTAGTCTTCATGATTTTTCCTATAACCCTATGGAAATACTCTAGTCAAATGTAACCTCAAAAATTTTGGGATTGAGATTTCTAAATTTCTCTCAATCTCTCTTGTGATGGTGTTTGCATGTAATGGCACACATCGATGAATCTAGTTTGCAAATATGTAGCAGAATTCCTTTTGGCTCTCCCTATTCCTATTGATCTACCATGTGATCTAATATCACTGTTAGCTTTTTATGGGAGGTAGTACAACCACAATATGAAGGATAACTAATATGAGATAACTATAAAACTAATGGCACAATAATATGCAAGAAAATAAGTAAATGAACATTTGCAAATAACTCAAAAATATGTCATTAATGAGAGTGACAAAAATAGTACAATGTTATATAATGGAGGACATGAACACTCTATGAAAGTATGTAATAGAACTACATTGTATTGTACTACACACATACACTGTGTAGTTACTATATCACTCTCTCCTCCTTCTCACTTAATTCTCTCTTACTTCACACTTACTTCTCTACCTATGAGGTCTTTATATAGAAATATAGATTGCTTGGCCTTTACTCTATCTAGGACTCATGTACATGTGGACTACATGCACATTTACAACTTGCACATTGACACTTGTGCATTTATTATAATACTTGTAATAACTAACTAACTTTACTTTGAAGTAAACTCCTAATATAGCTATGTACCAAATGCGGTACATTTACATGATCCAAATGATGTAATATAATCTAACAATTTCAAGTGCAAAATTAGTTATGATTATATATGTAAATGGAAAATTCTTATTTCAAGTGTAATTCTTATTTATAGATATAGGTGAATGGACAACCTTAGCCCTCCATATAACAGTAAGATATTTAAACATCCCTACCTGCCCCAACCATCAGATATGAGGTGAGAGGGTATCCTAAGACTTCCATCAAATACATAAATATCCATCTATGCAAATCAAGTACTATTACTAAGGACTAGGACTAAGAGTCAAACATGAAATATCAATTTTATAACTAACACTCACTCAACAGAATAAACCTTCATTTCAACACATTACAACATGCATGTATGATTAGACTCTTAATCCTATGCCCTAGTATCACTTGAATTCTCTCTCTTTTTTTCACCAAATTACCTTCTTGTATCTAACTGGCCAACCTCAGGCTTAGGATACCTACTTGTGTCACTCCTATCTTGGTTACCCATTATTTGTAAACAATATCTAATTTAGTCCAAGCAATGAAGGAGCTCATAACATACTTAATTTTGGCCATATCATTATTACTTCTAAACAATATTGTTTCCTCTTTATGGGTGATGTGCACATTAACTTTCCAATAACCTTAACCCAAATATTTACCATGTATAAGGTATTTAGGGTTAGTACTGATCATCGTGTCTTCGGCCACTGTGTTATCGTTATGGATTTGAGTCAAGTAGCATTCCCTTCTCTCATTTTGAGTGATCAGTATCATTTTTAGTCCCTAAATGGAAAATCAACAACCCAGATAAATTCACTGTATAGCATACAATACAAACTAAGTCAACCAATTTATATTTGAAATAATAGTCATACCATTGATGACTCTGGCCTAGAAGGTATTAACAAATGCCTAATCCTTGATCACCACTAGCAATGTTGTGTCCATTTGTAAGGATATCATATAGTGATGTTGCCTATAGAATTATATGAAAGGGATCATTACAACTTTAAGGGTGCAACATGTAAATATTTCAAATATGAAATCATGAAAAAATTGACACACCTCTATTTTTGAAAGTCATGTCAAAATATCTTCAATATTTTTCTCTTTCTTTGCAAGCTTCTCTGTAATTTTTTTCATTCTCTACAAGCTTCTCTTCCCACTTTTTCTCTTTCTCTATTGTATTCTCTTGCATATGGCATAAATTTTGTATGTAACCCTTGCTAGCAAACAGAGCAGTTTTTGATACTCCTTTTTCGACACCCTAAACCTGACTCGGTATTTCAAGTCCTAAAACCTTGGCAAGGGCATCATCCTTAATAGATTTATTTATGGAGCTCAGAGATGACATTTCATCATCTAATTTTTTCTTGCAACATCACATGTATAGTTAATTGATAACATGTTAGAAAAACAATTGATATAACAATGGTTTGAAGTTCAATGTATTGTTATTTCCAAGGGAACGTCACTTACGATTTTCCTCATAAATTATGGTGAAATAGGAGCCTCATCCTTATTTTTATGAGCTATCATCCACACATTTTCCCTTGGTAGTGGAGTTTTCACATTTGTTTGGATCTTCCTCTACAAGATATATAGGTTGAGATACATGGGGATAAGTCATATGATAAAACAATATAGCTACATTTGTCACATATAATGGATGAGTATAATAGAGTACCATTTCATTCTCTAGTCGAGCATGTCTTGTTCAATCGCAAGTGTGAATGATGGATTGGTGAGATTTATTTTATATGTTCCTTTTCCTCACTGCCTACAATGCAATGAATAAACTAATATATAAATTTATTACGGAGAGCAAGGTCAAAAAAATTCACATGAACATAACAATGATGTGAACTACTATAGCAGATTGGTTGGTACTTGCCTTAAATTTAGCACTACTCCTACAATTCACAAAGTCTTCCCAATATTTTTTTGATACACGAGGTGGGGGATTAGCAATTCTATCTTCATCATTATCATACTTATCATAGTGGTTTTTCACAAGTCGATGATTATGTTCATGCCATTTCTTATCCATGATTATGAAGAGGTAGGGTTATGCATAAGGGGTTGGAATAAAAATGTACTTGTAAAAAAATGGTGAATCCTAATCAAAATCAATGTGAATCAAAGCGAATCCTAAACAAATCAAATCAATCATCTTCACAACAAATTTGGGGTATTTGAAGCCCTAAAATGTAAGACCATGTTTAAGGTAAATCTTGACCTATTAAATCACCTTATAACTTCATAAAAATACCACCATTAGATCAGGATCAAAAAGAGCTTTCCAATGAGTACAAATATGCCTATGTTTGGATATATATTATGGTGAATTGAACCTAAGAAAACATTAGTCCAAAACATTTTAGGCAAATAGGCCGACGTTTCAATTTTAGAAATCCTAATATTCACCCAATTTATGCCTACTAACCCTACCTATGATACCGACACCATCCAAACATATTTATGCCATATAGTATGACAACAATGAGTACCCCAACATCATGAGAAAATTTCTTGTGTGGTCTACATACCTTCTTCATTAGCCAAAGCATTATCAGCCTCATTTTGAGTATTGTCACCATTGGATTCATTTATACTATGTATAGCCTCCTTATCTTCCTCATTCATGGGACTTTGTAGCTAGTATCTTCCACCAATTGCTACAATACACCGTAGTCAATGACAAAACCATGATTAATTCTAATATACCTAGATCAACCACTATTGAACAATACTATCAAATTTCAAGTACTTACTAGCGCGTGAGGCATCTATCACTAACTCCTAATTGTTTTTTATAGCCTCAACTACCCGTGGTGTCTTTATTGGTCTTTGTTTGTTCATATTAACTATGTTTGTTCTTAAACCATTTCTTTTATTTCAACTGACTCTTCTAAGACAAAAAGTAGAATAAGTTGCTACAAAATAAAAGGAAGAACCCTTAGCTAAACACACACTATAAGATTCAATTGAAATAAAATAATTGGTTTTATTATAAAAGAAAGAAGCATGTTTAAATATGTCTCCATTAGCATTAGTTGTTGTTACATCAATGATTTCAACTACAAAAAGTTTTAGAGCACCACAAAGGTATATACTAGCTTATTTTAAAACCTCATGATCAAGTATTTTAGAACTAGAATGATATGAGAGATCATCTAAACAAGTATGAGATAAGACAAGTATCGTATCATCTCTAGAGATCTAACACTAAAAGTATTTTGTAGACATGAAATCAAACCATCAAAAGTAGCCAATATAGCCTTTAAAACAATAATAGATATGCAAGTAGAATATCTATATTATAAGAATCATCAAATTAAAAGTAAAATAAATAGTAGTCACTGAAAGGATAATAATAATAAAAACCAAATATTTAGTATTATAATAATATCAACAAATCTAAACTAGAGCATTTAACCTACCTTCATAAGGTAAAACCCCTCAAGATGAAAAACCATATTTGCAAAACCAATAACTAACTCACATGAACTACATGGTGAAACCAATAGATAGATACACCCACAAAAATCTTGGAAAATAGAATCTGCAAAAGTATTGAGTAGAGAATTAAAAAAAATCTATTTTCACTTGCAAGTTATATGATGATATAACTAAAAAATAAATATATATTTGTATTGTATGAAACCTTGAATAAAATAATCAACATAATCAAACAAAGCTTAGAAATTTTATTTCAGAACTGGAATGATATGCGAGATCATCTAAACAAGTAGTGGAGAAGACAAGTATTGTATTATCTCTAGATATCTAACACTAAAAGGATTTTGTAGATATGAAAGCAAACCATAAAAATTAACCAATATAGCCTTTAAAATAACATAAGAGATGCAAGTAGAATATCTAGTTTTATTTGAATCATCAAAGCAAAAGTAAAATCAATAGTAGTCATTGAAAGGACAATAATAATAAAAACCAATTTTTTGGTATTCTAAGAATATCAACAAACCTAAACTAGATATTTTAACCTACCTTCATAAGGCAAAACCCCTTAAGAGGAAAACCATATTTGCAAAACCAATAAGTAACTCACATGACTACATGGTGAAATCCCTAGACAGATCCACCCACAAAAACCTTGGAAAATACAATTTGCAAAAGTGTTAAGTAGAGAATGAAAAAAACTTCATTTTCACTTACAAGTTATATGATGATATAACTAACAATTAAATAAATATTTGTAGTTACAAACTATTGTATGAAACCTTGAATAAAATAATCAACACAATCAAACAAAGCTTGGAGATTTTATTTCAAAACTGAAATGATAGGAGAGATCATCTAAACAAGTAGGGGAGAAGACAAGTATTGTAGTATATCTAGAGATCTAACACTAAAAGGAATTTGTATACATGAAAGAAAACCATCAAAAATAACCAATATAGCCTTTAAAACAATAATAGAGATACTAGAATATCTAGTGTTATAATAATTATCAAAGCAAAAGTAAAATCAATACTAGTCAGTGAAAGGACAATAATAATAAAATCCAAATTTTTGGCATTATAAGAATATCAACAAACCTAAACTAGAGCATTTAACCTACCTTCATAAGGCAAAACCCCTCAAGAAGAAAACCATATTTGCAAAACCAAGAACTAACTCACATAAACTACATGGTGAAACCCCTAGATAGATCCACCCACAAAAACCATAGGAAATATAATTTACAAAAGTATTAAGTAGATAATGAAACAAACTTCATTTCCATGTAATGTCCCTTTTTAAGAAACAACAAACCCTTACTACGAAAATGCAAAAATTAAGTACAACAAGGAAATAACTCAGAAATTGCTCATAAAATAACACAAGTATGAGGAGAAATCAGCCAATATCATATATTAAATATTGCCAAACCAATACAACAGCTCCCCAAGGCTGAACAGATGCAAAAACTCCTCAAAAATGACCCCAAATACAAGCGTAGGGTTTGGGGCTGCCAACAGATCTGAAACACATGACACAAATGCTCCCAAAAATGCCACGAACTCCTCACGGATGCCTCTTTTTTGTATTTTTGATATTTTAGGGCAATAACACCTGCAATGATATTGCCAAGACCCCAACCATGCACCTCCAATGCACTATGGGAATGAGCAAGACCTGCAATCTCAACTCATGGAACCTCTAGGGTTTCAATATTCAATTTTGATATCAACATAACATGCCCAAAATGGGACGTCTCACTCCCTTATATAGGGTGAGGTTCTAATTTGGAGTTGACATCTCCCAACCCTAAAATCACTTAAAGTTCTCCCAACCCTAAAATCACTTAAAGTACCTTATTACAACATAAAAACATAAAACATAAATAAACACAACTTAAGTTATGTCTCCTAGTCACATGAACCCCTTTTTCACTTTTATAATTAAGTGTAGGAGACATTTACAAAAATATTTATTTTTGGGACATTACAAGTCCACCCTCCTCAAATTGCTTGTCCTCAAGCAAAGTCAAAGCTGGAGCATCTAAAATTTCTGCACCTTCCCAAGTAGCATCCTCCATAGGCAAGTCCTTCCACTTCACAAGATATTCTTTGACAGTCCTACTCCTAAGATTTCTCTCCCTTGTCTCAAGGATCAATTCAGGTTCAAGAATGAGCTTTCCTTCATCATCAAGGGGTGGCAAATCTGAAGATGGCTGAATATGTTGGCCCAAGGCCTTCTTCAAACAAGAAACATGGAAGACATTATGTATTTTACTTCCACTTGGAAGTTCCAAAGCATATGCAACCTGTCCAACCTTACTCAACACCTTGTAAGGTCCATAAAATTTGGGTTTGAGTTTTTCTCCTCCACTTCTTTTCAATGTAGACTGTTTGTAGGGCTGCAACCTAACATAAACCAAGTCTCCCACCTCAAATGAGTGCTCACTACACTGTTGATCTGCATACTTCTTTTGCTGATTTTGTGTCATAAGAATATTGTCCTTCAAAGCATTAAGAATATCTTGATTTTTTGTTGCAAAGTCTCTAGCTTTTTGGACCCTTGAATCACCAAAAATTAGATCTGAAAAGTGTGGGGCATCATAACCATAAAGTGCCTTGAATGGAGATATTTTTATGGACATATGATAAGTAGAATTGTAGCAATATTCACCAAGGTGCAACCATTTAACCCATGCCTTTTGTTGACCTAAAACATAATTTCTCAAATATCCTTCAAGCCATTTGTTAACAATTTCAGTTTGCCCATCAGTTTGGGGATGGTAGCTAGTACTAGGAGTCAATTTAGTACCACATAGCTTAAACAATTCTTGCCAAAACATGCTCAAAAATTTGTTGTCCCTATCACTCACAATGGATTTAGGCAAACCATGCAATCTAAAAACTTCTTTAAAAAACAAATCAGCAACTTGTATGGTTGTACAAGTTGTTGAAATGGCATAGAAATGAGCAAATTTTGTCAATCTATCAACAACAACAAATATGCAATCCTTCATGTATACCTTGGGCAAACCAGTAATGAAGTCCATGGAGATACTTTCCCATTTTTGATTGGGAATAGGAAGTGGCTGAAGTAAACCAACTGCAAATTCATGTTCCCCCTTGTTTTCTTGGCAAATAACACATTCCTGAACATGCAAGAAGACATCCCTTTTCAAACCCTTCCAATAGAATCTTTCTCTAACCTGTTTGTAAGTCTTGTAGAAACCTGGATGGCCTACAAGTGGAGCATCATGCATGGTTGTAATTAAAGCTTGTTTCAGCTTTGATTCAGGTACTAAAAACACTCTTCCCTTGCAAAAAATTAGTCCTTCTTTATGGCTGAACCTGTCATCTTCAACTTGCCCATTTATTAGTTTAGAACAAAAATCATTCTTTGCATATTCAACCATAATTTTCACCTTCCAATCAGCAGAAATAATGGAAAGAGAATGAAAAGTAGGGTGCCTAGAAAGTGCATCAACAGCTGAATTCTTCTTACCCTTTACAAACTCAATTTCAAAATCATATGATTGCAACTTTGTTACCCATTTTTGTTGTCTTTCATTCAGTTCAACTTGCCCCAAGAAGTATTTCAAACTGTTATGATCAGTTTTGACCACAAACTTGCCACACACTAAGTATTGCTTGAATTTGGTCAAGGCATGCATGATAGCTAGCATCTCTTTATCATAGATGCTGAAAGTTTTCTCCACATTTGAGAGCTTTCTACTCTCATAAGCAATGGGGCATCCTTGTTGCATAAGTACAGCTCCAACTCCAACACCTGAAGCATCACAAGCAATAGTAAAAGCAACAGAAAAATTAGGAATAACAAGTAAAGGAGTGGAAGTCATTACATCTTTCAGCTTTAGAAAAGCTAAAAGAGCCTCATTGGACCATGAAAAGGCCCCTTTCTTAGTTAATTCAGTAAGGGGGGCAGCCAAAGAAGAAAACCCCTTAATGAACCTCCTGTAGTAACTGCATAAACCCACAAAACCCCTCAATTTTGTTAGGTTGGATGGTATAGGCCATCTTTGTACAACTGAAACTTTAGTTTGATCAACCTTAAGATGTTTTTGTAGTAAACCTTGAATTTGAGGATGATAGGTGGCTGATTTTTTCCCTTCTGAACTAAAAATTATAGCTGCCCACTCAACGTCCTTATGCCTTATCATCTTCTCCATTCTTTTGTATGAAACCTCCAAAATTTTGCAAGAATATTTTGACCCATTTTCCTTGATTCCTTGCAACACCACATCTTTCCCTTCAAGCACAAATTTTAGTTCTAATTTTTGATAATTAGTAACATAATCACCAAGTGAATACAACCATTGCACACCCAAAACCATATGTGGAATACCTCCTAAGGGAAAAACAAAGAATTGCTCATCTACTTCCATGTTGCCAAAATTAATTTTTATGTTTCTTACCACTTTGTTGCATGTGATAAGATCACCATTGCCAATAGCAACATTAAAACCAGGAATGATAGTTGTAGGAAGATTCTTTCTAGTGGCAAACTTCTCATCAACAAAATTGTAAGTAGCACCACCATCTATTAAAACAATAACCTTTTCATCAAAAGATCTACCTGGTACCTTAATAGTGCGAAACTGATTCAGCCCACTTAAAGTGGCTAGGGAACCTTCAAGAACTTCCTCATACTCCCTTTGTGCTTCCTCTTCCAAGGGTGTCTCATCTGCCTCATAAAAATTAGGATTATCAAAATCAGAATCAGAATGTAATTCAATGATTTTCATACCTCCTTCTCTACATTTATGACCTCTTTGCCAAGGAGACTTGCAAATGAAACACTTGTTTTGTTTCCTTAGCTCATATTTCTCTTCTTGTGTCAAGCGTGGGCCATTTGGGGGCTTATTAGGTGGCTAAAAACTAGATCTGAAACCTTCTCCATGCGTGGGATTCCTGCCATAAAAATTTCTCTCATTTCCACCTTGCCGCGTGAGGTTTCCTTGCTGCCCATACTGTTGTCCAAAAACTATTTTTCTGGCTACAAAAGGTGGTCTAGGAGGTGGATTATGTGCAAAATATTTCTGTCTAGGAGGTAAAACAGATTCTAAGCTTAAAGCTCTCTTAATGGCATCTTCAAGAGTGGCTGGTTCAAAAGCTTTAACTAATCCCTTCACGGGTTCCAACAAACCATCCATAAAAAGAAAAATTACCCTCTTGGGTGAAATATTTTGTACCTGAACTGAAATTTGTTCAAACTCCTCCACATAGGCATGAATGGATGAAGTTTGCTTCAAAGTGGCAAGCTCCTTGAAATACTCTTCCACATTCCTCCTTTCAAACCTGTTCAAAACCCTGGTACAAAATTCATCAAATGTATCAATATCACCATGCCCTTGGGTTACTAACCCATGATGCCACCATGAGTAAGCACTACCCTCAAGGTGGAGTGTAGCAATCTGAACTGCATCAGCTTCATAAATAGGCTCCAAGGTAAAATAAGTCTGCAATTTTTGAAGCCATGCCCTAGTTGTAAGACCATCTTGACCATTAAATGAGGGAATGGTCACCTTTTGATGCAAAAAGGGCTTCTTTTTCTCTTTTTTAGCCTCAACAATAGATTTACCCACAATATTCAAATATTTATCAAAAGAAACTGCTGCCCTAAAACCCTCAGATTTATTACTATAAGCAGCAAACCATTCATCTAATTCATTAGTTACCTCATTTTCCTCCCGTGGAGGTGGTGGAACAAGGAACATAGGCTTGGATGGCCTAGGCAAGGGAGTGTGTGAGTTAGATGATGACTCATGCCCATTGTTGTTGCCTCCCCTTTCTCCTTCCCTCCTTGTGCCATTTGGGTTGCCCAAAGCTGCCCTCAATTCTTGTTGATTTGTCTCTTGTAAGGACACCATTCTTTGCAGCATGTCAAGTAGGGCATCAAATTTTTGCTCAGTCCTATCAACTGGCCTTTGGGGCTCCTCAACCTCTTCCCTGTTTGACATTTCCAAAGCGAGTCTGTTTCTCCTAGTAAAATACTGATGAACAGGAGGACGATGCATAAAACCCTATCAAACCCTAAAAAGATGGAAATCTGAAATTCTAAAAATTCTGACCACCAAAAAAATTTTTTGAAACCACAGAACTACAAATTGGTCAAAAGGGTATCCAAATCTGCAATTTTTATTTTCTGAAAAAAAATCCCTAAAAATTCGTGATTTTCACTAGGGCACAACTTTTCACCATAGAAACACACTTATCACCACGAATAACTGAAAAAACACTAAAAATGCTGAAACTAACCACAGGCTGGCAAGATTCCAGCTCTGATACCACTTGTAATGTCCCTTTTTAAGAAACAACAAACCCTTACTACGAAAATGCAAAAATTAAGTACAACAAGGAAATAACTCAGAAATTGCTCATAAAATAACACAAGTATGAGGAGAAATCAGCCAGTATCATATATTAAATATTGCCAAACCAATACAACAGCTCCCCAAGGCTGAAAAGATGCAAAAACTCCTCAAAAATGACCCCAAATACAAGCGTAGGGTTTGGGGCTGCCAACAGATCTGAAACACATGACACAAATGCTCCCAAAAATGCCACGAACTCCTCACGGATGCCTCTTTTTTGTATTTTTGATATTTTAGGGCAATAACACCTGCAATGATATTGCCAAGACCCCAACCATGCACCTCCAATGCACTATGGGAATGAGCAAGACCTGCAATCTCAACTCATGGAACCTCTAGGGTTTCAATATTCAATTTTGATATCAACATAACATGCCCAAAATGGGACGTCTCACTCCCTTATATAGGGTGAGGTTCTAATTTGGAGTTGACATCTCCCAACCCTAAAATCACTTAAAGTGCTCCCAACCCTAAAATCACTTAAAGTACCTTATTACAACATAAAAACATAAAACATAAATAAACACAACTTAAGTTATGTCTCCTAGTCACATGAACCCCTTTTTCACTTTTATAATTAAGTGTAGGAGACATTTACAAAAATATTTATTTTTGGGACATTACAAGTCCACCCTCCTCAAATTGCTTGTCCTCAAGCAAAGTCAAAGCTGGAGCATCTAAAATTTCTGCACCTTCCCAAGTAGCATCCTCCATAGGCAAGTCCTTCCACTTCACAAGATATTCTTTGACAGTCCTACTCCTAAGCTTTCTCTCCCTTGTCTCAAGGATCAATTCAGGTTCAAGAATGAGCTTTCCTTCATCATCAAGGGGTGGCAAATCTGAAGATGGCTGAATATGTTGGCCCAAGGCCTTCTTCAAACAAGAAACATGGAAGACATTATGTATTTTACTTCCACTTGGAAGTTCCAAAGCATATGCAACTTGTCCAACCTTACTCAACACCTTGTAAGGTCCATAAAATTTGGGTTTGAGTTTTTCTGCTCCACTTCTTTTCAATGTAGACTGTTTGTAGGGCTGCAACCTAACATAAACCAAGTCTCCCACCTCAAATGAGCGCTCACTACGCTGCTGATCTGCATACTTCTTCTGCTGATTTTGTGCCGTAAGAATATTGTCCTTCAAAGCATTAAGAATATCTTGATTTTCTGCTGCAAAGTCTCTAGCTTTTTGGACCCTTGAATCACCAAAAATCAGATCTGAAAAGTGTGGGGCATCATAACCATAAAGTGCCTTGAATGGAGACATTTTTATGGACATATGATAAGTAGAATTGTAGCAATATTCACCAAGGTGCAGCCATTTAACCCATGCCTTTTGTTGACCTGAAACATAATTTCTCAAATATCCTTCAAGCCATTTGTTAACAATTTCAGTTTGCCCATCAGTTTGGGGATGGTAGCTAGTACTAGGAGTCAATTTAGTACCACATAGCTTAAACAATTCTTGCCAAAACATGCTCAAAAATCTGTTGTCCCTATCACTCACAATGGATTTAGGCAAACCATGCAATCTGAAAACTTCTTTAAAAAACAAATCAGCAACTTGTATGGCTGTACAAGTTGTTGAAATGGCATAGAAATGAGCAAATTTTGTCAATCTATCAACAACAACAAATATGCAATCCTTCATGTATACCTTGGGCAAACCAATAATGAAGTCCATGGAGATACTTTCCCATTTCTGATTGGGAATAGGAAGTGGCTGAAGTAAACCAACTGCAAATTCATGTTCCCCCTTGTTTTCTTGGCAAATAACACATTCCCGAACATGCAAGAAGACATCCCTTTTCAAACCCTTCCAATAGAATCTTTCTCTAACCCGTTTGTAAGTCTTGTAGAAACCTGGATGGCCTACAAGTGGAGCATCATGCATGTCTGTAATTAAAGCTTGTTTCAGCTTTGATTCAGGTACTAAAAACACTCTTCCCTTGCAAAAAATCAGTCCTTCTTTATGGCTGAACCTGTCATCTTCAACTTGCCCATTTATTAGTTTAGAACAAAAATCATTCTTTGCATATTCAGCCATAATTTTCACCTTCCAATCAGCAGAAATAATGGAAAGAGAATGAAAAGTAGGGTGCCTAGAAAGTGCATCAACAGCTGAATTCTTCTTACCCTTTACAAACTCAATTTCAAAATCATATGATTGCAACTTTGTTACCCATTTCTGCTGTCTTTCATTCAGTTCAACTTGCCCCAAGAAGTATTTCAAACTGTTATGATCAGTTTTGACCACAAACTTGCCACACACTAAGTATTGCTTGAATTTGGTCAAGGCATGCATGATAGCTAGCATCTCTTTATCATAGATGCTGAAAGTTTTCTCCACATTTGAGAGCTTTCTACTCTCATAAGCAATGGGGCGTCCTTGTTGCATAAGTACAGCTCCAACTCCAACACCTGAAGCATCACAAGCAATAGTAAAAGCAACAGAAAAATCAGGAATAGCAAGTAAAGGAGTGGAAGTCATTACATCTTTCAGCTTTAGAAAAGCTAAAAGAGCCTCATTGGACCATGAAAAGGCCCCTTTCTTAGTTAATTCAGTAAGGGGGGCAGCCAAAGAAGAAAACCCCTTAATGAACCTCCTGTAGTAACTGCATAAACCCACAAAACCCCTCAATTCCGTTAGGTTGGATGGTATAGGCCATCTTTGTACAAGCTGAAACTTTAGTTTGATCAACCTTAAGATGTTTTTGTAGTAAACCTTGAATTTGAGGATGATAGGTGGCTGATTTTTTCCCTTCTGAACTGAAAATTACAGCTGCCCACTCAACGTCCTTATGCCTTATCATCTTCTCCATTCTTTTGTATGAAACCTCCAAAATTTTGCAAGAATCTTTTGACCCATTTTCCTTGATTCCTTGCAACACCACATCTTTCCCTTCAAGCACAAATTTCAGTTCTAATTTCTGATAATTAGTAACATAATCACCAAGTGAATACAACCATTGCACACCCAAAACCATATGTGGAATACCTCCTAAGGGAAAAACAAAGAATTGCTCATCTACTTCCATGTTGCCAAAATTAATTTTTATGTTTCTTACCACTTTGTTGCATGTGATAAGATCACCATTGCCAATAGCAACATTAAAACCAGGAATGATAGTTGTAGGAAGATTCTTTCTAGTGGCAAACTTCTCATCAACAAAATTGTAAGTAGCACCACCATCTATTAAAACAATAACCTTTTCATCAAAAGATCTACCTGGTACCTTAATAGTGCGAAACTGATTCAGCCCACTTAAAGTGGCTAGGGAACCTTCAGGAACTTCCTCATACTCCCTTTGTGCTTCCTCTTCCAAGGGTGTCTCATCCGCCTCATAAAAATCAGGATTATCAGAATCAGAATCAGAGTGTAATTCAATGATTTTCATACCTCCTTCTTCGCATTTATGACCTCTTTGCCAAGGAGACTTGCAAATGAAACACTTGTTTTGTTTCCTTAGCTCATATTTCTCTTCTTGTGTCAAGCGTGGGCCATTTGGGGGCTTATTAGGTGGCTGAAAACCAGATCTGAAACCTTCTCCATGCGTGGGATTCCTGCCATAAAAATTTCTCTCATTTCCACCTTGCTGCGTGAGGTTTCCTTGCTGCCCATACTGCTGTCCAAAAACTATTTTTCTAGCTGCAAAAGGTGGTCTAGCAGGTGGATTATGTGCAAAATATTTCTGTCTAGGAGGTAAAACAGATTCTAAGCTTAAAGCTCTCTTAATGGCATCTTCAAGAGTGGCTGGTTCAAAAGCTTTAACTAATCCCTTCACGGGTTCCAACAAACCATCCATAAAAAGAAAAATTACCCTCTTGGGTGAAATATTTTGTACCTGAACTGAAAGTTGTTCAAACTCCTCCACATAGGCATGAATGGATGAAGTTTGCTTCAAAGTGGCAAGCTCCTTGAAATACTCTTCCACATTCCTCCTTTCAAACCTGTTCAAAACCCCGGTACAAAATTCATCAAATGTATCAATATCACCATGCCCTTGGGTTACTAACCCATGATGCCACCATGAGTAAGCACTACCCTCAAGGTGGAGTGTAGCAATCTGAACTGCATCAGCTTCAGAAATAGGCTCCAAGGTAAAATAAGTCTACAATTTTTGAAGCCATGCCCTAGCTGTAAGACCATCTTGACCATTAAATGAGGGAATGGTCACCTTTTGATGCAAAAAGGGCTTCTTTTTCTCTTTTTTAGCCTCAACAATAGATTTACCCACAATCTTCAAATATTTATCAAAAGAAACTGCTGCCCTAAAACCCTCAGATTTATTACTATAAGCAGCAAACCATTCATCTAATTCATCAGTTACCTCATTTTCCTCCCGTGGAGGTGGTGGAACAAGGAACATAGGCTTGGACGGCCTAGGCAAGGGAGTGTGTGAGTTAGATGATGACTCATGCCCATTGTTGTTGCCTCCCCTTTCTCCTTCCCTCCTTGTGCCATTTGGGTTGCCCAAAGCTGCCCTCAATTCTTGTTGATTTGTCTCTTGTAAGGACACCATTCTTTGCAAGCATGTCAAGTAGGGCATCAAATTTTTGCTCAGTCCTATCAACTGGCCTTTGGGGCTCCTCAACCTCTTCCCTGTTTGACATTTCCAAAGCGAGTCTGTTTCTCCTAGTAAAATATTGATGAACAGGAGGACGATGCATAAAACCCTATCAAACCCTAAAAAGATGGAAATCTAAAATTCTAAAAATTTTGACCACCAAAATTTTTTTTTGAAACCACAGAACTGCAAATTGGTCAAAAGGGTATCCAAATCTGCAATTTTTATTTTCTAAAAAAATCCCTAAAAATCCACAAATCCCCTAAAAATCCATGATTTTCACTAGGGCACAACTTTTCACCATAGAAACACACTTATCACCACGAATAACTGAAAAAACACTGAAAATGCTGAAACTAACCACAGGATGGCAAGATTCCAGCTCTGATACCACTTGTAATGTCCCTTTTTAAGAAACAACAAACCCTTACTATGAAAATGCAGAAATTAAGTACAACAAGGAAATAACTCAGAAATTGCTCATAAAATAACACAAGTATGAGGAGAAATCAGCCAGTATCATATATTAAATATTGCCAAACCAATACAACAACTCCCCAAGGCTGAACAGATGCAAAAACTCCTCAAAAATGACCCCAAATACAAGCGTAGGGTTTGGGGCTGCCAACAGATCTGAAACACATGACACAAATGCTCCCAAAAATGCCACGAACTCCTCACGGATGCCTCTTTTTGTATTTTTGATATTTTAGGGCAATAACACCTGCAATGATATTGCCAAGACCCCAACCATGCACCTCCAATGCACTATGGGAATGAGCAAGACCTGCAATCTCAACTCATGGAACCTCTAGGGTTTCAATATTCAATTCTGATATCAACATAACATGCCCAAAATGGGACGTCTCACTCCCTTATATAGGGTGAGGTTCTAATTTGGAGTTGACATCTCCCAACCCTAAAATCACTTAAAGTGCTCCCAACCCTAAAATCACTTAAAGTACCTTATTACAACATAAAAACATAAAACATAAATAAACACAACTTAAGTTATGTCTCCTAGTCACATGAACCCCTTTTTCACTTTTATAATTAAGTGTAGGAGACATTTACAAAAAATATTTATTTTTGGGACATTACAAGTCCACCCTCCTCAAATTGCTTGTCCTCAAGCAAAGTCAAAGCTGGAGCATCTAAAATTTCTGCACCTTCCCAAGTAGCATCCTCCATAGGCAAGTCCTTCCACTTCACAAGATATTCTTTGACAATCCTACTCCTAAGCTTTCTCTCCCTTGTCTCAAGGATCAATTCAAGTTCAAGAATGAGCTTTCCTTCATCATCAAGGGGTGGCAAATCTGAAGATGGCTGAATATGTTGGCCCAAGGCCTTCTTCAAACAAGAAACATGGAAGACATTATGTATTTTACTTCCACTTGGAAGTTCCAAAGCATATGCAATCTGTCCAACCTTACTCAACACCTTGTAAGGTCCATAAAATTTGGGTTTGAGTTTTTCTGCTCCACTTCTTTTCAATGTAGACTATTTGTAGGGCTGCAACCTAACATAAACCAAGTCTCCCACCTCAAATGAGCGCTCACTACGCTGCTGATCTGCATACTTCTTCTGCTGATTTTGTGTCGTAAGAATATTGTCCTTCAAAGCATTAAGAATATCTTGATTTTTTGTTGCAAAGTCTCTAGCTTTTTGGACCCTTGAATCACCAAAAATCAGATCTGAAAAGTGTGGGGCATCATAACCATAAAGTGCCTTGAATGGAGACATTTTTATGGACATATGATAAGTAGAATTGTAGCAATATTCACCAAGGTGCAGCCATTTAACCCATGCCTTTTGTTGACCTGAAACATAATTTCTCAAATATCCTTCAAGCCATTTGTTAACAATTTCAGTTTGCCCATCAGTTTGGGGATGGTAGCTAGTACTAGGAGTCAATTTAGTACCACATAGCTTAAACAATTCTTGCCAAAACATGCTCAAAAATCTGTTGTCCCTATCACTCACAATGGATTTAGGCAAACCATGCAATCTGAAAACTTCTTTAAAAAACAAATCAGCAACTTGTATGGTTGTACAAGTTGTTGAAATGGCATAGAAATGAGCAAATTTTGTCAATCTATCAACAACAACAAATATGCAATCCTTCATGTATACCTTGGGCAAACAAGTAATGAAGTCCATGGAGATACTTTCCCATTTCTGATTGGGAATAGGAAGTGGCTGAAGTAAACCAACTGCAAATTCATGTTCCCCCTTGTTTTCTTGGCAAATAACACATTCCCGAACATGCAAGAAGACATCCCTTTTCAAACCCTTCCAATAGAATCTTTCTCTAACCCGTTTGTAAGTCTTGTAGAAACCTGGATGGCCTACAAGTGGAGCATCATGCATGGCTGTAATTAAAGCTTGTTTCAGCTTTGATTCAGGTACTAAAAACACTCTTCCCTTGCAAAAAATCAGTCCTTCTTTATGGCTGAACCTGTCATCTTCAACTTGCCCATTTATTAGTTTAGAACAAAAATCATTCTTTGCATATTCAGCCATAATTTTCACCTTCCAATCAGCAGAAATAATGGAAAGAGAATGAAAAGTAGGGTGCCTAGAAAGTGCATCAACAACTGAATTCTTCTTACCCTTTACAAACTCAATTTCAAAATCATATGATTGCAACTTTGTTACCCATTTCAGTTGTCTTTCATTCAGTTCAACTTGCCCCAAGAAGTATTTCAAACCGTTATGATCAGTTTTGACCACAAACTTGCCACACACTAAGTATTGCTTGAATTTGGTCAAGGCATGCATGATAGCTAGCATCTCTTTATCATAGATGCTGAAAGTTTTCTCCACATTTGAGAGCTTTCTACTCTCATAAGCAATGGGGCGTCCTTGTTGCATAAGTACAGCTCCAACTCCAACACCTGAAGCATCACAAGCAATAGTAAAAGCAACAAAAAAATCAGGAATAGCAAGTAAAGGAGTGGAAGTCATTACATCTTTCAGCTTTAGAAAAGCTAAAAGAGCCTCATTGGACCATGAAAAGGCCCCTTTCTTAGTTAATTCAGTAAGGGGGCAGCCAAAGAAGAAAACCCCTTAATGAACCTCCTGTAGTAACTACATAAACCCACAAAACCCCTCAATTCCGTTAGGTTGGATGGTATAGGCCATCTTTGTACAACTGAAACTTTAGTTTGATCAACCTTAAGATGTTTTTGTAGTAAACCTTGAATTTGAGGATGATAGGTGGCTGATTTTTTCCCTTCTGAACTAAAAATTACAGCTGCCCACTCAACGTCCTTATGCCTTATCATCTTCTCCATTCTTTTGTATGAAACCTCCAAAATTTTGCAAGAATATTTTGACCCATTTTCCTTGATTCCTTGCAACACCACATCTTTCCCTTCAAGCACAAATTTCAGTTCTAATTTTTGATAATTAGTAACATAATCACCAAGTGAATACAACCATTGCACACCCAAAACCATATGTGGAATACCTCCTAAGGGAAAAACAAAGAATTGCTCATCTACTTCCATGTTGCCAAAATTAATTTTTATGTTTCTTACCACTTTGTTGCATGTGATAAGATCACCATTGCCAATAGCAACATTAAAACCAGGAATGATAGTTGTAGGAAGATTCTTTCTAGTGGCAAACTTCTCATCAACAAAATTGTAAGTAGCACCACCATCTATTAAAACAATAACCTTTTCATCAAAAGATCTACCTGGTACCTTAATAGTGTGAAACTGATTCAGCCCACTTAAAGTGGCTAGGGAACCTTCAGGAACTTCCTCATACTCCCTTTGTGCTTCCTCTTCCAAGGGTGTCTCATCTGCCTCATAAAAATCAGGATTATCAGAATCAGAATCAGAATGTAATTCAATGATTTTCATACCTCCTTCTTCGCATTTATGACCTCTTTGCCAAGGAGACTTGCAAATGAAACACTTGTTTTGTTTCCTTAGCTCATATTTCTCTTCTTGTGTCAAGCGTGGGCCATTTGGGGGCTTATTAGGTGGCTGAAAACCAGATCTGAAACCTTCTCCATGCGTGGGATTCCTGCCATAAAAATTTCTCTCATTTCCACCTTGTTGCGTGAGGTTTCCTTGCTGCCCATACTGCTATCCAAAAACTATTTTTCTAGCTGCAAAAGGTGGTCTAGCAGGTGGATTATGTGCAAAATATTTCTGTCTAGGAGGTAAAATAGATTCTAAGCTTAAAGCTCTCTTAATGGCATCTTCAAGAGTGGCTGGTTCAAAAGCTTTAACTAATCCCTTCACGGGTTCCAACAAACCATCCATAAAAAGAAAAATTACCCTCTTGGGTGAAATATTTTGTACCTGAACTGAAAGTTGTTCAAACTCCTCCACATAGGCATGAATGGATGAAGTTTGCTTCAAAGTGGCAAGCTCCTTGAAATACTCTTCCACATTCCTCCTTTCAAACCTGTTCAAAACCCTGGTACAAAATTCATCAAATGTATCAATATCACCATGCCCTTGGGTTACTAACCCATGATGCCACCATGAGTAAGCACTACCCTCAAGGTGGAGTGTAGCAATCTGAACTGCATCGGCTTCAGAAATAGGCTCCAAGGTAAAATAAGTCTACAATTTTTGAAGCCATGCCCTATCTGTAAGACCATCTTGACCATTAAATGAGGGAATGGTCACCTTTTGATGCAAAAAGGGCTTCTTTTTCTCTTTTTTAGCCTCAACAATAGATTTACCCACAATCTTCAAATATTTATCAAAAGAAACTGCTGCCCTAAAACCCTCAGATTTATTACTATAAGCAACAAACCATTCATCTAATTCATCAGTTACCTCATTTTCCTCCCGTGGAGGTGGTGGAACAAGGAACATAGGCTTGGACGGCCTAGGCAAGGGAGTGTGTGAGTTAGATGATGACTCATGCCCATTGTTGTTGCCTCCCCTTTCTCCTTCCCTCCTTGTGCCATTTGGGTTGCCCAAAGCTGCCCTCAATTCTTGCTGATTTGTCTCTTGTAAGGACACCATTCTTTGCAGCATGTCAAGTAGGGCATCGAATTTTTGCTCAGTCCTATCAACTGGCCTTTGGGGCTCCTCAACCTCTTCCCTGTTTGACATTTCCAAAGCGAGTCTGTTTCTCCTAGTAAAATACTGATGAACAGGAGGACGATGCATAAAACCCTATCAAACCCTAAAAATATGGAAATCTGAAATTCTAAAAATTTTGACCACCAAATTTTTTTTTGAAACCACAGAACTGCAAATTGGTCAAAAGGGTATCCAAATCTGCAATTTTTATTTTCTAAAAAAATCCCTAAAAATCCGTGAATCCCCTAAAAATCCATGATTTTCACTAGGGCACAACTTTTCACCACAGAAACACACTTATCACCACGAATAACTGAAAAAACACTGAAAATGCTGAAACTAACCACAGGCTGGCAAGATTCCAGCTCTGATACCACTTGTAATGTCCCTTTTTAAGAAACAACAAACCCTTACTACGAAAATGCAGAAATTAAGTACAACAAGGAAATAACTCAGAAATTGCTCATAAAATAACACAAGTATGAGGAGAAATCAGCCAGTATCATATATTAAATATTGCCAAACCAATACAACAGCTCCCCAAGGCTGAACAGATGCAAAAACTCCTCAAAAATGACCCCAAATACAAGCGTAGGGTTTGGGGCTGCCAACAAATCTGAAACACATGACACAAATGCTCCCAAAAATGCCACGAACTCCTCACGGATGCCTCTTTTTTTGTATTTTTGATATTTTAGGGCAATAACACCTGCAATGATATTGCCAAGACCCCAACCATGCACCTCCAATGCACTATGGGAATGAGCAAGACCTGCAATCTCAACTCATGGAACCTCTAGGGTTTCAATATTCAATTTTGATATCAACATAACATGCCCAAAATGGGACGTCTCACTCCCTTATATAGGGTGAGGTTCTAATTTGGAGTTGACATCTCCCAACCCTAAAATCACTTAAAGTGCCTTATTACAACATAAAAACATAAAACATAAATAAACACAACTTAAGTTATGTCTCCTAGTCACATGAACCCCTTTTTCACTTTTATAATTAAGTGTAGGAGACATTTACAAAAATATTTATTTTTGGGACATTACATTCCACTTGTAAGTTATATGATGATCTAACGAACAAATAAATAGATATTTGTAATAATAGACTATTGTATTAAACCTTGAATAAAATAATCAACATAATCAAACAAAGCTTGGAAATTTTATTTCAAAACTGGAATGATAGGTGAAATCACCTAAACAAGTAGGGGAGAAGACAAGTATTATATCAACTCTAAAGATCTAACACTAAAAGTATTTTGTATATATGAAAGCAAACCATCAAAAGTAACCAATATAGCCTTTAAAATAACATAATAGATGCAAGTAGAATATCTAGTGTTATTTGAATCATCAAAGCAAAAGTAAAATCAATAGTAGACATTGAAAGGACAATAATAATAAAAACCAAATATTTGGTATTATAGGAATATCAACAAACCTAAAATAGAGCTTTTGACCTACCTTCATAAGGCAAAACCCCTCAAGAGGAAAACCATATTTCCAAAACCAAGAACTAACTCACATGAACTACATTGTGAAACCCCTAGACAGACCCACCCACAAAAACCTTAGGAAATACAATTTATAAAAGTGTTAAGTAGAAAATTAAACAAATTTTGTTTTCACTTGCAAGTTATATGATGATATAACTAAAAATTAAATAAATATTTTTAGTTACAGACTATTGTATGAAACGTTGAATAAAATAATCAACACAATCAAACAAAGCTTGGAAATTTTATCTCAAAACTGAAATGATATCATCTAAAAAAGTAGGAGAGAAGACAAGTATTGTATCATCTCTAGAGATTTAACACTAAAAAGATTTTGTAGACATGAAAGCAAACCATCAAAAGTAACCAATATAGCCTTTAAAACAACAATAGAGATGCAACTAGGATATCTGGTGTTATAATAATCATCAAAGCAAAAGTAAAATCAATAATAGTCATTGAAAGGACAATAATAATAAAAACCAAATATTTGGTATTATAAGCATATCAACAAACCTAAACTAGAGTATTTAACTTGCCTTCATAAGGCAAAACCCCTCAAGAAGAAAACCATATTTGCAAAACCAAGAACTAACTTGCATGAACTACATGGTGAAACCCCTAGATAAATCCACCCACAAAAACCTTGGAAAATAGAATTTTTAAAAGTATTAAGTAGAGAATGAAACAAACTGTGTTTCCACTTGCAAGTTAGCAAATAAATAAATATTTGCAATTACAGACTATTGTATGAAACCTTGAATAAAATAATCAAAACAATCAAACAAATTCTAGAAATTTTATTTTAGAATTAGAGTGATAGGAGACATCATCTAAACAAGAACTAACTCAATAATAAAACCATATTTGCAAAACCAAGAACTAACTCACATGAACTACATGGTGAAACCCCTAGATAGATCCACCCACAAAAACCTTGGGAAATAGAATTTGCAAAAGTATTAAGTATAGAATGAAATAAACTTCATTTCTACTCGCAAATTATATGATGATATAGCTAAAAAATAAATAGATATTTGCAATTACATACTATTGTATGAAACCTTGAATAAAATAATCAACACAATCAAACAAAGCCTGGAAATTTTATTTCAAAACTGGAATGATAGGAGAGATCATATAAACAAGTAGGGGAGAAGAGCCAATAGTTAAAAACCCTATGGTAGCACATGTGCCAAGATCATATAACATCATTTTATCTCATGAAAATTTATAATAAACATGTTTATCACATTGTCATATTATATATTTCATTTCAGCATTGTCAAATTGTAGACACCAAATCCTAACCACTTGTCATTCATTCACAATCAAATCACAACCAATCATTATATATATATATATATATATATATATTTATATTTATATTTATATTTATATATGAATAAATATTAGTTGCCCATCATGATTTAATCTTGACCATTCACTCATCATGATTTGTCTCACTTATCCAATCTCAATATCAACCCTTCATCATGTCTTAATATCGGCTTCCTGTTGGGGTCGTCAAAACCCTAACATGATCAAGGGTAAATTATAAAAGATTATTTATTTTTGTGAATCAAGGTCGAAACATTTTGGATTCAAAAATCATTGATCATCCATCCTCTCACAAACCCTAGCACTCTGCTAACACATTCCATCCTCGTCGTTGCTCAAATCCTTGCCATCATATCCACCATCAAAACCTCTGTGAACCCTACCAAAATTCCACAAAGCATCTCCCATCACCCACAAATGCTCATGGGCATTCCCTAAACTTTGTAGATCATTTTTCAAGTGTTGCAGGGCATTCACGGCCCTCCTCGGATGCTCCAAGGTGTTTTTCATTCACTGGTTTGCAATCACTAAAATCTTGGACACTCATGGTCGTTCACGCATCACCATATCGAGGAAGTAGAAACATAGATAAGGCAACTCAAGCATATTTCGACAAGGTATTGGTTCTTATTGATTTACTTACATTTTATGTATTTATGCACTTCATTTAGCAAGTATTTCATCTAGGGTTAGTATTTTGCACTTTCATGTTTTGGTGGGCCTCACATTGTGGAGGCCC
Source organism: Wollemia nobilis (assembly GCA_028583015.1). Classification (NCBI taxonomy): domain Eukaryota; kingdom Viridiplantae; phylum Streptophyta; class Pinopsida; order Araucariales; family Araucariaceae; genus Wollemia; species Wollemia nobilis. The sequence continues at coordinate 5,371,963 of JAQPPZ010000380.1, read as the reverse complement.
CATAGGTGTTACTAAATTTATATTATGATATATTTGTGTGTAGGTTACAGGAAATTTTTTTTATTAGCAGTTGTTGTAGCTTTGAGTGGCCCCGCAGGGATACACAAGCCCACTCACACTTGTTTGGAGTGAAGACGACCCAAAGACACCAACATTCATTTGAACGAGGGTTTTAAACCCTCTAATTGTAATAACTATATCAAGGCAAGAATTGTATTGTAACCCCTGATTTGGAGCATATCCATGTACAAAGTAGAGATCCATAGTCCCCGAGTTTATAATAAATAAGATATTTTATTTTATGCATGCGTTGTTATCTGCTTTTATTCACTGTTTGTTTTTATTGGTGTTAGTAATTTTTGCTTTACAAAATGGTGATCATAGTGGGACCCCCACAGTGTTTCATATTTTAATTTACCTTATCAATATTGAGTTTCTAATCTACAATATTGTAGATTTTCAAAAATTTAGTAGCATAAAAATTGTAAAGTCCAGAGCTAGAATTTCTAGGATTTGTGAGATTCGATCTGTGGTTGTATGGATGTCATATAACATTAGAGGGATAGCACATAACATATAGGTGGACACCACAAAGTATCCAGGTGGATGCCACAGAGTATCTAGGATATGCCACAAAGTATCTAGGATTTTCAATAGAGTATCTGGGAGTTTAAAATTTTGTAGAGTATTTGTGAGATTTGGCAGAGTATCCAGGAGATTCAATGTTGCATCTGCAAAGTTGGGGAAAGAATACGTAGGCTTCTTGGTAAGCTATTTTCAAACCCTAATTACATTTTTTTGCTTTTTAAAAGAGAAAATAAAAATAAATGTTTATTATTCTATTTAAAAAGCAATATACCATGCATTGTTAGGAATTTTAGGCATTCTACTTTATAAATAGAAAAGGAAGTGAATTTTTTAGAATCATATAGATTGCACATAGGGGTAGATTTGCACCTATACATTCATTTCTAGTTGCATTAGACATTCATTATAGTTGATTCAAGTTTTTGCTATTTTTTATGGTGTTTTTGCTTTATGCCCTATGTGTTGTGTGCAATAAACTAAAAAGTGTACTAGTTGCACTTTAGGATAAGTTTCCCACTTCTCACTTTTCTAATATGGAACAAGTCAGTTGTGCTCAAGCTTCCTCCCACTATTGGAAACACTTGCTAATTCATAGTGGAAGAGCTAGGCAAACCCTCTACTATTGGAAACACTTGTTGATTCAGAGTGGATCTTAAGTGGTGTACCCTAGACTCTTTTGAGGACCTCATACTTGGCACTAGTGTTCCTGGTCACCAACTTGGTTGAGTGAAAGAGGGTTTCTTTGCATTTTATGTTTAAGAAAAATACCATAGACAACAAAAATTTAAAAGGAATCCACACACATTGCATGTTTCATCTTCAACATCAATGAGTTGGATTTCATCACCAACCATTGATCAAGACCAACAATGGTGGGCTTCATCTCCATCCATTGGCTCACCCCATAGATACCAATAGTAGCCCATGAGTGGTTTTTTTGGACTTCATCACTAGAAAATTCTCCACTCTTGAGAGACCCACTTTAGGAAGCCATTTAAGTCATTCACATTTCATTTCTTGTCAAAGAGGTGAGTGTGAACACACCTATCCACCCTGCATAGTTGTCTTAGGCTTAGGGAGTCATAACATCAAACACATACAAAAAACAAAAATTAAAAAAAATGTTTTAAAAACATTGGATACATCTTTTTGTTTGATTTGTGTATTTTTCATTGTTATCTCACTTTCCACACACATATCGCACATTCACCACCCCTGCCTACTTATAGCTTATGGTATTGACCATAATTCAAGCTAGAGCCATGATTCAGGTACCTACCTCATCCATGGAGTGCTCCAGTCCTTGCCCAGCCACTTTTGTGGCTAACCTAGCCAGCATGATACAACCAAGTTATTTTGGCTTGTCTGTTGGACCTTCTCACACAGTATTCACTTTGAATTCATAACTGATACAAAGAGCCATCCACATTGCCATTCCAAAAACTGAACAATCTACACCCACTGACCCCCACACCACTTACATAGATATGCATAAATTTGGAGCTTATTTAATACCAACCAATCTAGTTCTAGAACCACTCAACATTCCACCCAAACATGTTCCTTCTTCTCAATAGGAACTTGTTCACTCACATACCAACAAATTTAACCAAGTCTACACCATCCATATTTTTAAGCAACCTCTACACCCTCACACCAAATTACTTTACAATCATTTAGCCAAAGCATGTCCATTCCACCTACCTATACCACTACCTACTCCAAACCACTCTATGAAGCATAAGTTAATGCTAGTTCAAAAATTCCATCCACCATTCCATCTACCACCCCTCATTCAGTTACAATTCCTTTAGCAACTTACCCTCCATTAAACTCCACCAACATTACCAACACTCAAACCATACCTACATCTGCTTCCAACATAACCACATAATCTGCATCTAAAAGTACCATACAACAAGCATGTAATATCTCAATAAATTGCTTATGGGCCATCAAGACGCTTGTTCTTGCCCTCAACAACAATTGTAGGTAGCATATTTTAAACCCCATCCATTCCCAACCAACATACCTTCTTCACCCCTGATCCATCTTGGGTATCACAATATTCTAAGGTTACTATACCCACACCCCCATTCAGCCACATCAATACCACTCCCACAACCCAACACATTCAAATCTCTCAAAATTCATCCCTACTTCATCAACACCAATCACTCCATCACCAACAAAACATCCAACATCATCAAATATCCATCAATTCATCAAGTAATAAATACCACATTCCATCCCAATAATTTATCACTCCACACACACCACCTCCATACACTCATCAAACAAACTAGTATTTCCACATACAAATATAATACCCTAAGATCCAAGCTATGCAACAACAAATTGATAGTTTAATCATGCATACTCCTGGTATGATGTACCAAAAACTTACATTGAGATAGCTAATCAATCAACCCATTCATTATTTGTTACCATCACCACCTTATACGATAGACTTTACACTACCGAAGTTTGATAGATTCAGAGGGACTAAGGACCCTAGGGAGCACATTAGCACATTCATTCATTCAGGTTTTTGAATCCAAGAGAATGATGCTCTAGTGCTTTTTAATTTTCCTCAAACATTAGGATAAGATGCCTTAGATTAGTACAATCATCTACCATATCATAGTGTTTATACATTTGAACAATTGATGAAATTTTTTTTGGAAAGGTTCTCCCTCAATATTCGTAAGAAAACTACCTTGATCGACTTGTACAATCTCAAAAAAATTGAAGTAGAGTTGGTCTATGATTTTGAAAATATTTGGAGATTCATCATTACCAAACTACCATTCTCCCTCCCAATGGAATAATTAACTCAAATTTTTGCAAGGAGTTGTATAAAACCTATCTCCTTGTTATTGAAATTACAGCAATATAGAACATTCGATGAAGCTCTTTCCCAAGCCTGGATCATTGAAGAAATCAAGTTATAAGAGGGTGAGATCAAACCAAATAAAAAATAATGGTAAAACAAGGTCCAATCTAAAGGAAACTATTCTATCCAATCAAAACCAGGACAATCAATCAAGTGGTTTTGAGTCAACCCCAAATGACTCAATAGTCCCATGGTCAAGACCAACCACAAGTAGACAACTATCAACGTAGATAATCTATTCTACAAACTCACACTTATACACCTTTATCTGAATTGTATACTTTCATATTTTGTAGGTTGTATGATGCCAATACTATCACCTTGCTTGAAGTTAAACCGGATAATCCATCCAAATGTGGCAAGGGCTATAGGGAGCATTTGTTTTGTTCTTTCCATCGATAGAATGGATATGATATATTTTTTTTTATTTGTGGAAAACATCCCAAAAGGGATGCCACTTTCGGGTAAGACCCAAGGAGGCAGGGGTATCCATTCCGCAAAAAATGCCCAGGACTCGGACCTGGCCTACCACCTTTGACATACTCAAGGAGCAAACAAACACACAAAACCAATTTAAAAATAAGTAAATAACAACAAAAATAATAAAATAAAATAAAAAACATGCTCCTTGAGTGTGTCAAAAACAAAAGCACAACCAAACACGCACAATAAGAAAAAATAAACCACAACACAAACCACATAGAAAAACACAAGAACCACATAACAAAACACAAACAAGACAAAAACAACAGAACACTACAAAGACATAACCCAAAAAAAAACATGAAAAATAAACACAACCAAAACCTAAAAAATAAAATAAATAAAATAAAAATAAAAAATAAAAAACAACCAACAACAGACAATAAACAAAAACAAAAGACATAGAAGACACTCACACATAAAAACATGAAATAACACAAACAAAGAGAAACCCAAGAACAAGAACGAAAAAAACACAAGAACAATAACAAAAAACATTAAAAAAAACAAAACAACAAAAACACAAGAACAACGAAAAACAACACAAAGAACACAAAAACAAAACAAAACAAAAGAACCCACCCACCTTAAAAAACTAAACAAAAAAAAAACAAAGAAGAAAAAAGAAAAAAAACAATGAACAAAACAATGACCTATCTAGACCAGAAGACTATTAAGGCAAGAATCAACAGAGGAAACAAAATAAAGAATAGAATGAGCTAGGGAACTAAAAAAAACTGAATGAACCAAAGAGAAGCAAAAAAAAAACAAGAAGAAACTAGGTACCTTCTAAACTGGAGCCATCCAAAGAAATGATAGAAAGAAGAGCTTCCCTAATTTGAGAAGCCCACCATATAGGAGGGTGGCCATAACAAGTAAGATCACCTTTGTCCAAAGCCCAATTAGCTAAAGCATCAACACTCTTGTTTTGATCTCTGACCACATGACTGTAATCAACTTTCAAAAATCCCATCTGGATTAACTGAATCTTCTCAATAATTCTTTTTATTCTCCAATCCACCTTATGATTCTTAGAAGGAGTCTTCAAGAGATTAATCATAAGTTGAGAGTCGAGACTCAACTAACACCTTTTCCCATCCAACCTTAGTAGCCTCCTGAAGGCCTCTGAGGATACCATACCCCTCAGCAAGGTTATTGGAAAGAATACCCAAATTCTCAGCAAAAGTAAAAACCAGGGAGCCATCTGAAAGTCTACCAATTCCTCCCACACTGGCTTTTCCGGGGTTCCCTCTAGAGGCTCCATCGGTATTGACTTTTCCAAAATCCTTAGGAGGAGGTTGCCAATTTCTAGTCCTATCCATCTTACTAATACTCACATTCCCTTTAAGTTGGTTGCCCTTAGAAGGTTTAATCTTCAATCTTTGCATCACTTGATCCCATCTTTGGTGGGAGTTTTGAGGGTGATTAAGGAGTTGATGGACTGATTCAACTAAGTTGGCTATGGTCTTTTGCCAAATATAGTGAATATCCTTCCTATCTTGATTAAAAATTTGGTTGTTCCTTTCATTCCAAATATTCCAAAGAAGAATGGTAGAACCCATCCAAACTAATCGCCTAATAAAATGATCAACACCCTCTTGATTAGGCCAATCCCTCCAAAGTTGTTCAAAAGTAAAAAAATTGGACCACTTGTAAGCCAAGTAAAGTGGCCATTCTCCTCCATAGCTCAGAGGCTAAAGTACACTCAATAAAAATATGGTTGATATTTTCTACATTCTCTTCACACATTTCACATCTAAAAGGGCCATGAAAACCACGCTTCATAAGTTGCTCACCGGTAAGCACCCTACGATGCAATAAAAGCCAGTTAAAGAACCTCACCTTAGGCCAAAGCTTTTGAGCCCACAATTGAGAAAATATGTCAGAAGAATGGTTGGGATTATTATGGCATAAGGTCAAATAACCTTGAGCAACGGAATACTCACCCTTAGTAGTGTTGTTCCATCCAAAACAATCTTTTTCATGGGACCAAGAGAGGGATCTCATATGAAGTATGCCTTGGATATCTTGTCTTTGCCTTTCTGGGATTTGAATAGGCCAGTCCTCAATAGGGATCCAATATCTACCAACCTTTGAATTACCAGTATGGTACCGACAATAATTAGCCACCTTTATCCAATTAGCTCGGTGAAGCTCCTCCATCAAAGGCCTCCAATCGGGAAACTGAGTTATTAAAGGCTTGTGACCATCCCAAGAATCTGTCCAAAAATTTGCATGTTGACCATTATGAATGATCCAAAATAATTTTTTCTTTATCAAATCCTCACCAGTCTTAAGAACTGCTAAAATGGGAGAACCTTTGGTAGGAAGTTGATAGCGAACAAGGTCTTCAGGACTTTTGTTCTCGGCATATTTAGCACGGAGATTATTGGCCCAAAGAGCATTGGGGTTATGCAACATCCTCCAATATAATTTAGCAGCTAAAGCTTTGTTGTTATTAATTGAAGACCGGAATCCTAACCCCCCTTCACTCTTAGGAAGACATAAAGTATCCCATTTCACCAAGGCCCATTTTCTTTTCTCCTTAGTACCACTCCAAAGGAAACGATGACTGATTTGATCCAATTCTCGAAGAACAACCTTTGGGATATTCAAAATGGAAGAAACATAAATAGGAATAGCTTGAAGGACTGATTTTACCAAGGTGATTCTACCCCCGGAAGAAAGCCACTTGTTGGTCCACTTTCCAATTTTCTTCTTGACTTTGTCCAACAACCAATTCCAATCTTTATTTTTCTGCCTTTGAATATTTATGGGAATACCTAAATAAGTGATTGGAAGAGAGGTCTTCTTATATCTTAATTTATCCAAGACCATGGATTCCTGTCTAGCGAGAGCGGTGAAAGAAAATAACTTTAGATTTGTCTTCATTGATCAACTGCCCGATAGCCTTAGAAAAACAGCTAATTATTTGCTTAATATTAGAAGCTTCCTTAACCGTAGCTTTACCTAAAAGAGTAGAGTCATCCACAAATTGAAGATGAGAGATAGGTCTAGCTCCATGAGCAATGGTAACTCCCTCAAGGGTTTTGTTTTCCCTCTTTTTGGTTATAGTCCTACCCAAGCATTCAGCAAGAATGATGAATAAATAAGGGGATAGCGGGTCACCTTGCCTAATACCTCTGGAAGCTGGGAAAGACTGAGAAGGCCTGCCATTGATAAGAACTAAGTAGGAAACTGAAGAGATACATCCCATAATCCAATCCATCCAATCCTTAGAGAAACCAAATTGCCTCAAAACTTTGATAAGGAAGTGCCAATCCACTCTGTCATAAGCTTTGGATAAGTCTAACCGAATGAACATAGAAGGAGAATTTTGCATATCCATGGAATGGATGGCTTCCTGAGCAAGAACTATCTCATCTACTATTTGACGTCCTTCCACATATCCCCCTTGCTGTGGGAAATAATCTTATGCAAAAGAGGCTTCAACCTTTACTGCCATGATTTTAGTAATGATTTTGAGAAGAACATTACATAAAGCAATAGGTCTAAAAGCTGAGATATGATCAACCTCTTGAGCTTTTGGAACAAGAGTAATATAAGTTTTATTGATAACCTTCAAAATTTCTTTGGCTTTCTGGCTTCTTCCACCACCTCTAATAAATCAACATGAAGGATATCCCAGAACTCTTGGTAGAACTCAATAGGAAAACCATCAAGGGACCTGGGGTTTTCCCTTTTTGCATTTTAAAAACTACTTGTTGAAGCTCATTGATAGTAACAAGAGCAGTCAAAATAGAGTTCTCCTCAGAAGTGATAAGAGAAGGGATTGCTTGAAGAACATTTTGTTGAGAAGCTGAGTCAAGAGGAGTAGCAGCAAAAAGATTGGAAAAGTAATCAACAACAATAGAGTTCATGCCATCCCAAGTATAAACAACATCTCCAGTATCTGAAGTTAAGGAAGAAATAAAGTTGTGAGATCTTCGAGCTAGAAGAGATTTGTGAAAGAAATTTGTGTTTCGATCTCCTTCTTTGAGCCATTGAATTCTAGATTTTTGCTTCCATAAGATTTCTTCTCTTTTTTCCCATTCCTCTAGCTGAGTTGTGAGTTTAATTTCATCTGCACTTCTCTTCTCTGTGAGGCCATCTAAATGGATTTTCTTATTCAAATTTTCAAGATGAGCAATAACTTCATGTTTTTTTTTATGAACATCCCCAAACTCTTTCCAGTTCCAAGTCTTGATTTTGGATTTAATGTATTGCAATCTTTTGGCAAAACAGAACATCTTAGTCCCATGCCTAGGTTTACCTTCCTTCCACCATTGTTGCACACGAGGTCTGAAGGAAATGTCTACGAGCCACATTAATTGAAAATGAAAAGGAGAGAAACTCACATTGGTTTTCCACATTTCCACCATGGCTGGCCAATGATCCGAACCAGCATTATTAAGAGTCTTCACTTTAGGAATGTGACCATGGATTAAGAAATTTTCAGAGAGCAAAAACCTATCCAATCTCTCCATTATACAAGCTAAGCCTTGCCTTCGTTAGACCAAGTCATAAGGCCATTATTCAGTTGGATATCCACAAGATGGAGGTTTGCAATATATTCGCTCATGAGGTCAGTGCTTTTGTCCAAATTTCTATTTCCCCCCTTTTCTCATCCAGAGAGAGGATGGTATTGAAATCTCCTCCGATCAAGATCCAAGCTTTAGGAAAATGAGAGATAATATGAGTAATATCCTTCCACTGTCTTCTTTTTTCCTCTAAAGAAGTCGGGGCATAAACAGTAATGCGAAGCATAATCTGGTTGGAATGTCTACTTTGAATAGCTATAGCCAATAAACCCCAACTGCCAATCATATGGTGAATAACTACCTCTTTTGGGTCCCAAAGACAAGCAATGCCACCCGAAGTCCCTTGGGAGCCGAGGGAAACCACTTTTCCAGCTGGCCAAATTTTACTGGCAATTAAGTCCATATCCTCCATTGACATCTTTGTTTCTTGAAGGAAAACAAGATGTGGATGATTTATTTGAATCATTCTTCTAATTTCATTTTGTTTTGAAAGACTCCCTTTGAGTCCTCTAATATTCCAAGTGATGATCTTCATTAATACCAGGGCTAAAAAATTTGGGAAGGGCATTAATCTTACCTTCCTCTACAAGCTTTTCACCTTCTTTTACCATATGATATTGATTGGTCTTGCGACCTATTTTTTGATTGGAATCCATCTTCAATTTTTTTTCCCTGTTTCTTGACTTATTCCAATTGAATCTGAGATGGCTTCTAACCTTGAAGAATGCTCATACACTGCCAAAATTTTACTAGATGGTTCAATGGAGTCTATATTGGGACTTGCATTATTTGAAGTTTTGACATTTGAAATATTGTTTTTCTTGTGTAAATTTTCTCCTTTTTTTCTCGTTGAAAACCTTTGATTTGTTGGTTTGTCTCTGAGTTCTTCCCTTCATATTTAAATTGTGTTTCTAAGATTTCAGTTTCCATTATTTCCTCTTCCTCACTTGGGACATCATTTGTGGAAAGTATTTCAAACATATTAGCAAATGACTTTGATTGATCCTTCATAACTATTTTTTTTTGAGTGTTCTTCTTCTTAGGTATTTGGAAACCTGCTGAGTTTATATCTTCTTTCTTTTGATCAGGAATTTTATTTGGGCAAGCACTGGCCAAATGACCATATTCATGGCAAATTCTACAATGAAAAGGAATGTTCTCATAGTCCACTACTTGCTCCCAAGTGTCTTCCCCAAATTGTAATGTGATATTTTTAGGAAGGGGTTTGTCAAAATCCATTAAAACACAAATTCGAGCATAAATAATATGTTCAAAATTTTGAGTACAATCAGCGAGTCATCATAAAAGTTCCTAAAGAGTTTCCAATTGAAGAAAAAATAGTAGGATTCCAAAATTCAATAGGGAGGCCAAAGAGTCTAACCCACACGGGAGCTATAGAAGGCATCTCTTCTTCGACTTTAAATTTAGTATGCCAGGGCTTCATGAAAAGCCCTGCCCTTCCAAAAACCAAGGACCCCCTTGAAAAGTTTTCTCTCTATCTTCATTATTAGCAAATAAAACAAGAAAATAACCATTTGGATAAATAGAGATTTGTAACTCACCTTTAGTTTTCCAGCTTTTTGCAGCCCAGACTTTGAAAGGAGATAGACTCGGACGAAAACCCACGAACCGACAAATTAGTCCTCTTTTTTCCAAATCTTCAATGCCAGTCCGAATGTTCCCCATATCAAGCTTAACAATAGGAGTTCCATTAGTTTCTTTAAGACATCCTGACTCTGTTTTCCTGGGATCAATCTTAGGCATTCTTAGAGGTTTATGGGAAGCCCTAGTATTGATATTAGCATTGGGCTGAGGCTGTCCACCATGAAGGGCATCCCTAAAATTCATTTTTGGGACCGAGTCTTCAAAATTCTTACCCTTGACAAGGGTTTTCACAGTAGAATTATTTTGTGGGTGCACCTTAGCACCAGATTCATTTGAGATATGAGCCATTTTTTGATCAAGCTGCTTGAAACTTGTTTCGAGATCTCTTTAATCCTTGCCCTAGACGCCGTGGAAAGGTATGGTTTTCACTTTTCTTTTGAGCAGCAAATTGGAAGCCGTTGTCACTCAAGTTCACGGTATGATCTGTTGAAAGACAAATTTCTAACCCATATTGTATCCCCTGCAACATTTCCTGCTAAAATATTGAGCATAAACCACAAAAATATTGGCCGCTAGGGCCCGAAGGCCCTAAAAACCAACCTCTGGAGCTGCTTGCACTCAACCCAGATGAAACCCTCGCATAGCCGCTTGCCAAATATATCGTTCACACATAGGGCTGCGCTAGGATATGTGTTGCTCCAAATGATATGAAAATTGGTGGAGACGTTCTAGGGTTTTTCAGGCATCTACCCTCAAAATTTTAGCTCAATCCGAGTTCGGATGAGTGAGATATGGCCGAAACGAGTTTGGAAGTTTGGGCAGTCCTGCGAAAATATTCCCTCCTCTGATATTCGATATTCAATCTCAAATTGTTTATCAAACCACTATCCTATTGGTTTTCAATGAATATGATATTAACAATTGCTTTACATTCAAAGATATTTTGCAAGACCTAATAGACCTAGGGGTCATTAAGTTGGATAGCCCCTTAGCATAGCAAAATTAAAACCTTGGTATTTATCAGACACCACTTTCTCATCATGAGAGAATACAATAGGGAACAAGGAGATCAAATACTATGACTTCCCCTAACCAAGTCAATCATGTAAAATAGAACCAAGGTTTTTTGGGTGCTATTCATGTAGTCACCTAAGTTCAATGAAGCACAAATCATCAAAACGAACAATCTCAAGCAGTTCAACCTTCCATGGCACCTTAAGAAAATGTGTCTCCACAACCTGCTAATCCATATCCACCCATTCATTTTTTTACTAATTCATCCCAACTAATTCACCAACCCACAAATCCATCTCAACCACTCCATCTTCCAAGTTTCACCAAGCCACCTCAACTAATTTACCTTACAATCGATCCACAACAAACAGGAGTCTTCAAATATCTCTTGCCAACACATGACATTAACACAACACTTGCCAATCAAATAGAGAAACTTAGCAGGTAAATTAGGTGTATGATAGGCCACCTTATCAAGAGTTTTTGGGAATGATCAATGTTGTGACTGAGGACCAGGAATACCCAAATTGATCTACACAACCTGTAGCTCCTCCCAACATTCCCTCAATGCCACAAGTGTTGCTTCCATAAAATCAAGTCACACCTGCTCCACCCCATCTAACATCTCCATAGAATTAAGAAAATGTGTACACAAAAATAGGTATAATCCAGCTACCATAGCTGAATATTTCAAGCTAAATCAGGAACATAAGCATGTGGATATATTTACTAGCCAAAATCATCACAAACCATCCACACCAACTCATATGTTGAGGACTTTTGATCCACATCCATTGAATTATTTCCTGTCACCTACACCTAGTCCTCATCCACCACTCACAAATTACCAATAAATTTCATCAACATCCATCCAACAACTTCCTCAATAATACCAAAAACCACCACCACTAGACTTACAACAAATCTTGGAATGGTTAGCTAACATCAAGCTACAATCAAGTTGCCAACACATTTCGATTCTTCAATAAATTTTAACTCGACTTACAATAATTGAGTTATAGTTGAGGTATCATCAATCCCATCAACATCCATCTTTGCAACCTTAGTAGTTGTAGCATCCACTTTCATAATTTGTACCTTAGGTTACACTACTTGTGCCACAAACTCAAAATCAACCACAATCGAACAAATGCACCAAGCATCTTGCGAAGTTCTTTCATGACCACACGTCGCTTTCAAAGTCTTACTCATCCATATTTCAAAGGTTGTATGAGGTAAATGAAATTACCTTACCAGCAATAAAACCAAGAGATCCCAATAGGCCATATAGCAATAAAGAAACACTTAAACTATCCTATCATCGGCAAGTGGGTCATGGCATCAATAATTGCTACATAATTAAATATGTGGTCCAATATCTTATCAATAAGGGGGTCTCACCATTCCTATTTCACCTCATTCATCTCATTAAAAATTCTAGATTTGTACCTATACCCCTCTGTTCGAGCCCATGTCGACCATATTTCAAAATTTGGAGGAAAAAATATTTTTTTTACCTAAAGTGCATCCTCTCGATCAGAACAAACTTAAATTCAAGTCGTATCATGAAGTTCATTATTGTATCTATAATAGGCAAGAGGGTCACAACATCAATAATTATTACAAATTTAAGGAAATTATCCAATATCTTATTGATAGGAAGATATTTTTCATATACAATCCACTCACATCATCTGATTAGGACCTTGGTATCAACTCAAACAACATTGGGGATTCTCAAGGTATCATACCTTCCCAGTGATCCACATCATAAGCCATAAATAAAATTGAGGATTCTCAAGGTATATCACCTTCCCAATCATCCACATCATCAACCATAAAAAAAATTGAGGATGTTTAAGCTATCACACCTTACCTACACAAAAAAAAAACATAAAAGCATCATTCATCCACACTTCATTCCATACATACATTTTGCATAATCACTTTCATCCACCATATTAGTGGTTATTTTCTTAATTTGGATAATTTTTAATCCAATAAGTCTTTTCACCTTAATTAGGGGTACCCTTATTTTAACATCCATCACATTTTGCCATTTCATAAGTCATGTCATCATTGGCCATAAAATTCCATCACCCTTAGGTGTTTTCGATCACTCAACCACTCCTAGTGTTTCAAGCAACCTCCAAAACATGTCGATTTTTCTCTAAGACCAAAGCACATTATCACTAATAAAATATTGAGTTTTAATATCTTGATCCAAACACATACAACAATTATTAATAATATATTGTGTCAAAGAGGGATAACACCATGATTAGGTTAGACCTCGAAGTGAAAAAAGTCATATTTGCTTGTCCTATTAAGCACATAGTCCAAAATCAAAATAGTGGTTTTAATTACTAACAACACTTCTAAATAGAATAATTAGTAGTAAGGATAGGGTAAAATTCTCATCATACCTTGGTTGAGAATTCGATTCCCAAAGCTCTAACTCTTTTACAAACCACACACCATAGATCCTCAAATAGTAAAGATACAACTATATTTCCATACAGATGATTAGGTAGTCTGAATCCCAAGCTTATATATGATATCATTGGAATTTAGAGCTAATATCCACCGAGACTATAGATGCTTGACTAGTGGTGGAGTATGCTCATGCGTGATGACACATATCTCTTGAAGAGACCTCTAACCACACATAAGGATAAGCTAGCTTCTTGGTCTTCTCCATGATAGGTTTCATCTCACTTTACTCAATATAGGTAAATGATTCACTTGAACACACATTAGTTCTTTATTGACTTGAGTCACTACCATACTCATGATTGGTAAATGAATATTCACTACACAAACATTTGGTCTTGGATAATTTAGACAACACTTAGTAAGCTTGTTTTACATCACTAGGATGTTTGAGTCTCTGTAAAAATAATTCTAGATTCATCATTCACAAGCCAAAACAACATCCATACCATAAACACATCACTATATGAGTCTTCCATTTCATATCATATTATTCAATGTTGGTGTCCTTGATTAATAAACAAAGATAAATTTGGTCAAGAAAGAGTCTAAAACCTTTTACAAATGATCATTAGAACATGATGGCTATCCATTTATTTGCATACAAAAATCATCAAGCAACTTGGGGGTGTTTAAGGTATCGCACCTTCCTTATCAATCACAAAATAAAGAAGTAACTTAGGGGTATTTAAGGTATCGCACCTTCCCCATCAGTCCAAAAAACTACATCAAATCAGTTGCTAGGTTCAATAGATTGCATCCTTTTATCAAAGGTTATACCCTTTGCCTTACATTCACAATAAATCAATCCATGATCATACCTATCCTACCAAGGCAAAGGCAGCATAAATCCATTAAAAACCCTATTCTATCAGGGAAAAAGTAAAACCAATCAATCCATCACCAACCCTATCCTACTAGGGCAAATGCAACATAATCCAATCAATAGCCCTATATCATTTTGTAATAATGAAGTGCACTTACTCCATATCATTCCATAGATCTATCAAATTTGCTCATCAATGCATTTACATCATCCTCTCACATCATCGAATTCATTTACATTATCAAGTGAACCTTGTATCCAATGACTTACTCTAGTCCCCTCGCAACTGCAATGATGGGTTATCCATTTAGTTCGCTAGGATGGGTAGATCACCATAAGAATGATTGTTTAAAATCATCATCCCATGCCATGTTTGGAATTCAATCAATATGGACATTACATTTGTGAATATGACTGTATTCATAAAAATTCGCTCAAATCTATCATTAGCCCTTTTGTAGGAAAATTGTGTAACTCTATTACAAATTCCATTTGCATTACTAGCCTTCTCTGTAGGCAAAAAGTAGAATATCCTCTATAAATTCACATTGAATTAAGCCAATAGTTAGGTTCATAAGTGTGGTCGCATGAAGTGAGGTAATATCCCTACCTCCACCACATGTTCACCAACGTTGGTTAATTTATCTACAACAACAATAACATTGCACATTATGCTAAGAGCAAATTTTCAAAAACATGGAAACATCCCCAAACTTGGGGCAATCAAATTTGACTTTGATTTCAACATTGGCATACATCATATGCATTCATTACATTATCCATTGCATCATCTAATAAAAACCCTTTTTTTATTGGGGTAAAACAAAATTAATCATTGCATCATTCACAATAATTTACATCATTAATATCATTCACACTTCAAAACCCCCTGTTTTGTTTTGGCAAAAGAAGAATCGGTCATTGCACCGTTCACAATCATTTCATTTTCATTTACATCATTCATATCATCCACATTTTAAAAAATCCCTATTCTATTGGAGTAAAAGTAGAATCAATCATTCACAATTATGGTATATTCATTTACATCATTCATATCATCCACATGTCAAAAACCCCTTTTTTATTGGGGCAAAAGCAGAATCAATCATTGCATCATTCACAATCATGACATATTCATTTACATCATTCATATCATCCACATATCAAAAACCCCTTTTATGTTGGGATAAAAACATAATCAATCATTGCACCATTCACATTCATTGCATCATTCCTTTACATCATTCATATCATCCACATTTCTATCAATTGGCTCATGAGATTCATTCTTCACTCATTCACCAATTGAGGGGGTAAGCTATAGCCATAATTTTATTTCCATAACCTTCTTGCGCACCTGAGAAAATAATCCACTTCACCAAACTAGGTGTCTCTTATTTTTGTACTCCATTGTGTTTCACGCAATGAGATATAGAAATGGGTATCTGTAGACACCAAATCCTAGTCACTTGTCATCCATTCACAATTAAATCATAGCTACTCATTATATATGTATATATGTATGTGAATAAATCTCAGTCACCCATTATGATTTAATATTTACCATTCACTCATCATGATTCGTGTCACTTATCCAATCTCAATCTCAACCCTTCATCATTTCTTAGTCTTGGTTGTCTGTTGGTGTCCGTGAAATCCTAACGTGATCAAGGAAAAATTATAAAATATTATTCCTTTTTGTGAATCAAGGTTGGAATATTTTGGATTTGAAAAGTATTTACCATCCATCCACTCATAAACCATAGCACTTTTCTAACACCTTCCATCCTCGTCGTCGCTAAAACCCTCATCGCCATATCCACCATCGAAACCTCTATGAACCCTACTCATATTTTGTAAAGCATATCCCATCACCCACAAATACTCTTGGGAATTCCTTGAATATTGTAGAGCATTTCCAAAACACTATAGGGCATTCATAGCCCTCCCTTTTTCATTCATCGGTTTGTAGTCGCTAAACCCTCAAATGCTTGTGGACATTCACATGTTACTAGATAAAGGAAGAAGAAACATAGATCAGGGAACTCAGGCATATTTTGATAAGGTATTGAATATTATTGATTTAATTACATTTTTTGTATTTTTACACTTCATTTAGCAAGTATTTCATCTAGGGTTAGTATTTTGACTTTCATGTTTTGGTGAGCCTCACACTGTGGAGGCCTCGTAGGTGCTACTAACTTTATATTTTGATCTGTTTGTGTGTAGGTTTTAGAAAACATTTTTATTAGCAGTTGTTGCAGCTACGAGTGGTCTCGCAGGGATACACAAGCCCACTCACACTTTTTTGGAGTGAAGATGACCCAAAGACACCAACATTCATTTTAACAAGGGTTTTAAATCCCCTTATTGTAATAACTATATCAAAGCAAGCATTGTATTATAACCCCTAATTTGGGGCATATCTATGTATAAAGTGGAGATCCAGGCTCCCCAAGTTTATAATAAATAAGATCTTTCATTTTATGCATACATTATTATCTGCTTTGATTCATTGTTTGTTTTTATTGGTGTTGGTCATTTTCGCTTTACACAAATCATGATAGATACCTTTATAAATAGATATTTTCAAAGTTTTCGACATTATATATGGTTTGACCATTTCTTAACAAGTGTATTCTCCACTCATGCAATGTACATAAAGATATGTATAACTTAGCGTAGGTGCTTTGTTGGAACTCAAAACCTTGCCAATGTTTCTTTTTTTCTTTTTGTAGTAAAAAAGTTTCCAGGAACTCAAAACATTCGAAGTTTATTATTTCTCAAGAAATCCTTGTTTATGTGGGTTTCCACTCAATGTCAAATGTGGAAGAAATAACACCAAATGAAGATATAAAATGAAAATCGAAGGAAGCCAATGTGGGTTTTCATATTGGTATTAATAAAACTAAAAATTGAAGGAAGACCAAACGAAGCTCTAAAATGAAAATAGAAGGAAGTATTGTGGGTTTTCATATTGATATTAATAAAATTGAAAATCAAAGGAAGACCAAACAAAGCTCTAAAATGAAAATAGAAGGAAGCCACTGTGGGTTTTCATATTGGTATTAATAAAACTAAAAATTGAAAGAAGATCAAAAGAAGCTCTAAAATGAAAATAGAAGGAAGCCACTATGGGTTTTCATATTGGTATTAATAAAACTAAAAATTGAAGGAAGACCAAATGAAGCTCTAAAATGAAAATAAAAGGAAACCACTATGGGTTTTCATATTGGTATTAATAAAACTAAAAATTGAAAGAAGACCAAACGAAGCTCTAAAATGAAAACAGAAGGAAACCACTATGGGTTTTCATATTGTTATTGATAAAACTGAAAATCAAAGAAAGAGAAAATAAAGCTCTAAATGAAAATAGAAATAATATCCAAATACGAAAATTGGTTAGGATCTACATATTGGTATTAATAAATATGAAAACTGAGAGAAGACCCAACAAAACTCTAAATGAAAACACAAAAAACACCTAAATATGAAATCTGGTTAGGGTTTTCATATTGGTATTAATAAAACTAAAAACTGAGAAAAAAACCCAACGAAGCTTTAAATGAAAATAAAGAGAACATCCAAATACGTATACATAGTAATCAAAATATATATTCAAATATCTACTTGTCACAACATAAGTTTTTTCAGATCAAATATTATAAGATCAATTCTTATATTCAAGTTTAAATTTTGCGTACCAAAATATGCAAGTTTATATTCAAAGCTCAAAGCCCTAGCTTTGCCTCAGTTGCACACTACAAAAATTCTCAAATCCCTAGCTCTATCTCCATCACACACTACCAAGATGCTCAAATCCCTAGCTCTACCTCCATCATGCACTATTGAAATGTTTAAATACCTAGCTCTACCTCCATTGCATGCTACCAAAATGCTCAAAGCCCTAGCTTTACCTCCATTGAGCACTGCCAAAATGTTCAAAGCCCTGGCTTTGCTATTTTAAAATAGAGAGGTGGACCGGTATAGTATTTGGCATATTCTACAACTCAAGCCCTTAATAGAGAAATAAGGCTTTTAATCTTGAGAAAGTCTCGAAGACGAACCTCTCTATACTTATTTAATCCCTAGAGCAACTCTCCACTTCCTTGGACAGAGATAGGGTTTGGGAGGGAACTGAGAATATTTTGACCAGTAAAATAGAGAGGACGTTCAGCAAGTATGGCGAAGAGATGATAAAGTAGTTAAATGGGTAGGAGAGCTAATCAAAGGAATCAAGAAATAGTTGTTAGGAAGAAACTAGTAGTCTTCTTTGGTCCTGCGGTCCTTCCTCCATCGCGTACTACGAAATTCTCAAAGTGTCAAAAAGAGATCTGGAATTTTCTCATGGTCTTCATTAAGGTTGCGTAAGCCGCCCTCTTAGACCTAAGAGGGTGGTTTAAAACTGCCATCTTAGGGTGACCTAAGAGGACGGTTAGAAATTTCCCAGTTAAGGTGACCCTAAGAGGGCAATTATCCTAAGAGGGTGATTTTTAACCACCCTCTTAAGGTCTAATAAGTAATTTTTTTATCATTGTAAAAAACCGCTTTACTTTAGTCATCGTTAAAGCCCATTTTTGGTGTAGTGTAGGTACAAAAGGATTATGATTAAGTTATAACTTCCTATATAATTTGTAGATGTAGTAATGGATTTTTACTTTTATTCATGCAAGAATTGTGTATTGCTTATGGATGTAGTAATGACATTGTCCTTTTATTTATACAAGAATTAGGTGTATACCAGGAACCTTACAAAATCTAACATCATATCAATACCATGGTTAATTGAAGATAAAGTATGCATAACTTTCTCTATGGCATATATATATATATATATATATATATATATATATATATTAAAAAGTAATTTTCTATAAAGTTTTCAAATTGTCAAAAATTGGGCAAAGTTTTTTAAATAAAAGAAAAAAATCATAAAAAATCATCATTTAGAATTTATTTTAGTGGTTTGATGGTTTTTACCTTTTTAATATATGACATGCATATAAATATGTAAAAAGTAATTTTAAACTTCAAGCATTCTTAAGCAATAAATTGTTTGCTTCTATAGATAAACTATATTATATGGATAACCATGTGTTATCCATATTTCTCATAGTGTTTATATATGGGATATATCTACCCTCACTTTATGTTAGGATTTGGGAAGTATAACTTGCTCCATTCCATAGGGGATGGATCAATTTGAAATGTGTTTTGCTAATGCCATAATAAGATTATGAAATCTCAATTTTATTAATTAATACAAGGAGGATTCTAATAGTAAAAAGGTATTTGTCTTTACAATTATGTGTTTGGGGTAAATGCCATCTCAAATCACCAACACTCATAACCCTACAAAAATTATGTATTACATGTAAGTTTAACATACTACCAATGAGAAATTTGGGCTTACAAAAGTATGAAAATGTTCAATTACAATTGAAAGTCATCTTTATGACGAGGAGTAGATGATTCACATGAAATTTTGACAAGGTTCAATTACAATTTAATGGGGTTGACAATAACTCTTTCAAGCAAAAAAGGTCATCTTTATGATGAAGAGTACATGATTCACATGAAATTTTAAAAAGGGTATGCCTATAGTATGTCTTTTTTTTTTTAAATACATCAAGTGCTTATTTTATTATAAACTATTTTCTTTAAAAAAATACTTTAATGCAAAAATAATACTAATTTTTTTTATATATACATAGGGGATTTGGTTACATCCATGCTATTTTTAGTAACTGCCAAGTGTAGGGTTCAAACCATAGGGGGTTGCCTTTAACAAGCCTATACCACCTTATTATTTTATAATCTGATATGAATACGACCATTGGTCACTTGGGATTCATACCATCATCATCGTTTTGGCATGCACTCAGAGGATTCAGATTAGACTACTACCTTTGCAAATAGACATGCCCCCAAGGTTTGAACCTAGGTCTCTTTTGGGTAAGTGCTTGGCTAGACAAACAATTACCAATCAACCTACCCTTTGGGGGTAAAAATAATACTAAAATTAACAACACATTAAATCTTTTAAAACTCTTTTATAATACAACCCAAAAAACAAATTAAAAAAAAAAAGTTAAAATATATATACATATAAAAGAATTAAGATAAGTTTTAATATCTAAATAATTAATTTTTAATTTAAATATATCATACATTCTTTCAAAAAAATTTATAAAATAATTTATTAACATCAAAATAATTTTAAAAAGTTATATAATTTTTTCCGTAAGTCTTGTTCTTTTGAAATATTAATCAAAATAACAATTATAAATAAAATACAAATTACAAAAGTCCTATAAAAGTCCTGAAGGTTGGGTGGATTGATAAGCTATGACACTTACCAATAGGAGACCTAGGTTCAAACATTGGAGGCAAGCCTATTTGGGGTAAAGGTAGTAGATTGTCTTGACTGGTTCCAATTTCGAGCCATTGGTGATCTCCTTCATGCAGGGTCATTAATAACATGCAGGGTCATTAATAACGAGATGAGATAGGGGTTATAGAGGCAGCTCCAAAGATTTGAACCAAGGTCTGGAGGTAGAAAATGAAGAAAATTTCTTATATATATTTAAAAAAATGCAAATTACAAAGAAAAATGTTATTTCTATGTAAAAATGTTTTTAATTAGTAATAATTTTTTAAATTGAAGTAAAAAATACAATAGATTACACAACTAAAAAGAACACTCTGAGATACATACTAGACACTTCAATGGTAAAGTTATTGAATTCTTTTAACAAAAAATTTAAATTCAATTTATATAAAGGTAACCTTAATATATTGTGCTTTTCAACCTAAAAAAAATCAATAATCAAAATAATAACACAAACGCAATAAAAATCTGCCTTACAAGTCAAGTCAATAACTTAATTTAAAAATCCTCCCACGTACAAGCCAAGTCAATAATTTAAATTTCACTCAGCGCGTCTTGGCGGGACGCTACTGTGAACTCGTCAAAGCGGAAATAGCTTCCTGAGGAGTTTCTAAGGTGTAAAAGTCGCATGGAAAGTTGAAGCATCTCCATGGGAATAGCTTCCTTGCCATAATTAAAGACCAGATGATTTTGACACCCTTGCCATCATTAAAGACCAAATGATTTTGACACCCTTGCCAGCATTAAAAGACCAAATGAGTTTGACTAGACTTTGAAAGTTAATAATTCCGTAACGCAATAGAAAACCACAACCTGACACGACAAAGATACTTAACCCACCACTAAATATTTAATTATTTAATTGAATAGGGCACGACTAAAAAACTATAAAGCCGTGATGAATTGGAGTGCACGTACACAAGAGACCCGAGGCGTGACTGGTGTGGTAGACCCGTTATTTTCTTTCTAGTGTCATTATATTGATGAATTAAAGAAAACATGTGGACATGAGTCTCAACGTTGAAAAGGTCTACTGCCACTTAGAATTTACAAATTAATTTGCCAAAAACATCAATGACCATACACTTTGCCAAGGGTAACAGGTCCATAGAATTTGTTACGGATTAATATAATATAATTTTAATAATATATTTTATAATTAGGTATTTTACTGGCAAGTTCTTTGAAGGGGAGTTGAAGACAATGAGTTGTGTAAAACTTTGGCAGTCTAGGCCGAATATAAAAAAAACCCAAATAGTTAATTAAATATAAAAAACTCCAAATAGTTAATTAAACATTTTTATCTGATCCTACGGGGGAGTTGGAGGTAATGAGTTGTGTAAAACTCTCGAGATAAAAGATCCCAAAATCAAATCCCTCCCTTCACATGCAGATAACCCTAATCTAAAAAACATATTTTATAATTAAAATTGTCAATAAATTCGTGAGGAAACCTGCATTCTATAATACACTTCTTGTAAGGTATCATCAGAGGCCAAGATAGCAAATGGCCCGGGTACTCATGGATTCTACATGCTTAACCTTGTTAACGATCATCGCCTTTGTTGGATCATTTGTTTCCACACTCTCAAACCCAGATGGTAAGCACTAACTCATTGCTGTGGGAAAGTATGCATATAGCCTGCACCTTTTACGCTCTGATTCTGTTGGTTTTCGTGTCTGTGTAGGTTTTCTAAACATCAATTGTGGCGCTTCATCAAATATAACGGACACTGTAGGTCTAGAGTGGATCCCAGATTCCCCTTTCATCCAAAGCAAGAATGTTTCCTCGGCCTCCGCCTGGGGTTATTCTGAACCCTTACTTTTGCAATACAGGACCTTGGCCTATTTTAAAAATCTGGAAGCAACTAAGTATTGCTACCTACTCCCAGTCAAACGTGATCAACGTTACCTTGTAAGAGCTACGTTCTTGAATGGATATTCCACTCTCCTATTGGCAAAAATATTTGATTTACTTTTAGGGGGGATCAAGTGGACGAAAGTCGACATGACGGACTTACGAGAAGGCCGAGTTCGTGACTACGAGATCATCTTAGATGTCAAAAGCGAGAGTCTCAGTTTGTGCCTCGCCCGAAATGTAGTAGAAACACCAAACGACAGTTATGTCTTCATTTCGAGCATTGAGCTGAGGCCGCTGCAACCGACTATGTATAATGCGACAAACTTGGACGTCAAGGCTTTAAATAGGATGAATCGTCTCAATTTTGGCATCCCCGAAGAGTCGGAACCTATACGGTAAGCTAAGCTATTGCCCAGTACAACATAAGTTTGCGTTCCATTAGCTGAATGTTTGTTCTTTGTGGCCATCTTCCCAAAGAAAAGCTGAAACTGTCTTTTAGCTACCACCGGCCATAAAGAAGCGCAGCCATACTGCCGGAAATTATCGATTATCTTCTAATCCCATAGTTAATTTCATGTTCTTATTTCTTCGTATTCTCATATTTAACTCAGAATTTTTTAATAATTAAAACTTGGTAGGTACCCGAAGGATCTGTTTGATCGCCTTTGGTGGCCTTCCATGCCATCGTCAATGACAAATATCAGCACGGAAGACGATGTACAAACTCAATTTTGGAACAAGGTGCCTGGGCAAGTTTTAAAAACTGCCATTACGGGAGGAATGGTGGAAACATATATACCAGTAGCCCCTAGTAATACGTATCGCGGTGATTATTATTTTGCACTTTATTCTTTGAACGTCATCAATGGTAGCCGGCGAAACCGCATATTCGATGTTTCCATTCAGAAACCGGAGGCGAGAATCAACACAACTTCATATCTACAAGGTCTGGCTATACAACCCATCGAATCTCTTGATACGACTGGTACTTTAAACATTTTATTAAGTCCAGCAGAAGGATCAGAAATGGGACCAATCATAAACGCAGCTGAAGTATACGAGATATTAGATATGAAGCATATGACAGATCCTCAAGATGGTAGGTTATTTTGTTTCCCATATTCCAGGAATGCACTTGCATTCGCATCATTTGTCCAATGCATTCTTTTGGAGTGTTCATAAACGTGTTTTATGTTTGCTTCACTAAATTAATGTGATGCTTGTCCTTATTCCTTAAAGCATTTTAGGATCTGCTATGTATAGACGACTAACATTTGAACGAATCACATGGATACAGTGCTTTCTATAGGAAAAATAGCAGAGGCTCTGAATGTTCCAGATGACTGGAAAGGAGGAGATCCGTGTTTACCAGTTGGTTATTCATCCACGGGGATAATTTGTAGCCAAGACGCCCACGACAACCCTTTTCGAGTGACTAGCATGTAATCTTCCTCACATAAGCTTTTGCTAACGTAAAAACTCGATAAAATATTAGTTCGCCGTGTTACATCTTTGCTATAAAATCTACTAACGCACGTCATTTGAATTCCTCCTAGAAATCTATCAAACATGGGCCTCACAGGCAACATACCCTCAATAATATCGAACTTGAAAGCATTAACTGAGTTGGTAAGTAATCGATTATCCTAGGTAGACCTTGCTTCAATTTTTTTTTGTCAAACCTTTGTTAATTATTTTAAAATTTGCAATCAAGCCTAGTAAATAATAGATATCACCAAGTTTTATGCTGTTTTTGTTAGCTGCTGGGAAACAATAGTTTATCAGGTTCTATTCCAGAACTCAGTTCATTGAAGAATCTTAAAACATTGTAAGAAACTCTTACTTTCTGTTCCCTGAAATACAATACAAGTCCTTTGGTTTTTAATCACATGTATTTTTCTTTTTCTAATATACCTTTGTCATTTTTGAGCGTGTGAAGGCAACTGCAAAATAATCTACTCACTGGAAGGATTCCAGAATCACTGACTCAGCTTCCTCTAAATCAGTTGTATGTCTACAAACTAATCTATATTGTCCTTGCAACAAAATAACATAGCATAGATGCTCAGAGGAAAGTGTCTCTTGAACATTCTAGTTTTGTTAGTTTTACCGTCTTATTAGAGGTCCGTTATTAATTAATGGCTTTTATATTAAAAAGATTTTTGCAGAACAATAGATTAGACGGAGCCGTGCCCACTGATCTAATTAAATCTGGCTTAGAACTTCGGTACAAGATTTCTTATCCTGGCTTGATCTGTTTCTGCAATGAATTCAAGCAGCGATAATGTGTTTTAATTTATGTTACTACAATTAGTAAGCTCTTTATTTTTTCAGTTTCATTAATTTTACTTTGGCAAAAATTCTCTCTTAACTGTGACTCGTACAACGCAGAGTTGATCCTGAAAATTATAATTTTCAAGGGGACAACCAAAGTCCCAAAATAAAAAGTTGGAGTCTCGGACTAATTGGTGGTTCACTGATATTCGTAGCAGTAATAGTTATATTTATAAGTTTCTTGTGGGGACGCAAACGTAGATCACAAGTTGAGGCCACAAACGGTTCTGTTTTGCGGCCCACACATTCATTTACAGGTGATCTTAAAATCTCTATTATATAAGAGTGGTTAATGTACCTGACAATTGATTTCCTTCTTGTTTATTGATTCGAAACTTATTCAATAGCTTTGTTCTTGTAGATAATGAAGATCAAAGAGAAAACAAATTCCCTATAGAATATACCGAGGAAGAAATTAAAGACGGTACAAATAACTATTCCACTTTCATTGGCAAGGGAGCATTTGGTTCTGTATTTAGAGGTAGACTCTCTGGATACGAAGTTGCGGTCAAGATCGTCTCAACTAATTCTGACCAGGGGCAGCTACAACTCCAAAATGAGGTGGGTTTTTGGAAGAATTATCTACGAAAGAGAGGATTTGTTTTAATCTATTCATAAATTTTCTCTTCCGTTGACATGTGTTTTGTATTCGTTCATGTAGGTAACCCTCCTTTCAAGAATACATCACAGGAACCTTGTTAATCTTATTGGCTACTGTAAACACCCTACAGTATCGTTGGTATATGAATATATGCATTCTGGAACATTGCATGATCATCTATACGGTAATTTCAAATCCACCTTCCTATGATACAGTAATTAAGGTTAAATGCTCATCTTAGTAAAAATGCGTTACTACTCTGTTTGTAGGTGTAGCCAAAATGAAGAATCCACTTGATTGGCGTACGCGACTCAACATCGCTCTACAAGCAGCACAGGGTAATTTGCTTGGAAGAGTGATTAATTTCTAGTTTGCTATGGCTATCACTATGCTACGGTGAAATTGAATACAAGTATGACTATTTTCGCAGGCTTGCTTTATCTACATCAAGGTTGTAGCCCACCGATCATACATAGAGATATCAAGTGCAGCAACATACTTTTGGATAGGAGAATGTGCGCAAAGGTAGCTGACTTTGGTCTATCCAAGCTGATAAACTGCTCACGAAGCCATGTTGCCACGGGTGTCAAAGGCACCATGGGTTACCTTGATCCAGAGTATTTCACTGTCATCCATAACATTTGTTTTATCATTAAGAATTCTTGCTATTCATCAATTTAAATATGTTTGGCACTATGACTGAAGCTGAAAGTTCTTCCAGATACTGTGAGACAGGATCCCTAACTGAGAAGAGCGATGTGTATAGTTATGGAGTAGTCTTGCTGGAGATTATTTCGGGAACGTCGCCACACGTGGAGATAGTTGATTCGGTAATCCTTCTAGCTTTTCGAGAATTTGAGGTTTACTAACTCTGTGGCAGACTCTTAAAACAAGCATTTTAATGATGTATATTTTCCAGGCCCGAAGGCTACTTAGATGCGGTAATCTAGCGGAGCTTCTGGATCCTTCATTAGGCGACCGATATGATTTAGCATCAGCTTGGAAGGTTGCAGAGATCGCATACAAATGCGTGGAACCAAGATCAGCATATAGGCCCAAAATGAGTGCAGTGGTGAAAGAATTGGAAGAAGCGGTGTCACCTGAAGTTGAAGATAACAATGACAATCCATCACGAACTTCATTGAAATCATTCAGTATAAGTGAGATGCCCAAAATCAGATAGTCCGCAAAGGAAAAAAGATGATAGGATGAACTTCAGTTGTGAACTGCACGAAGACTAGAAGTTTTCAAAAATTCCCTCCCCTCACCCTCTCAAATAAACATAGTTTGCTCTTGCACATGACGAGCGTTTCCATATCCTACTAGATTATGTAAACTAAAAAATTGTATATCATAAATTATCCTATTTTCATGGAATGTTACTATTTATTTCAAAGCGTGTTTCTTGAATGTGTTCACAGTTCGTGTGTACATAAACATGGCTGTGCTTATTTTTATAAGTTTATAAATATTTTTTTTATGTTACCTTCAATGAGTTACAAGAAAATATTTGGCTTCAATGAGTTACAAGAAAAAATTTGGCTTGTAAAAAATACAATTGGCATAGAGATGTCCCTAGAAAAAAAAGGATATGAATTAAGAGAATATCTCGCTTGTAAGAAATTACCACATTGAAAAAAAAGGAAAGGGTAATGTTGTAGGGTGCATTAATTTTTTAAAAATAAATGTGCTGATATAATATATTTACCGTATAAATGTACCCTACACCATTTATTATACAACAATAAGAGTTGAAATGAGAATTTTGATCTGACTAAAGAAGATGATGCTTGAGTGTATGTGAGTTTGAAGGAAAGAGATAGGTTCAAACTCAAACTTTAGAGAAATGGATTGTCTTTATAAATTCTAAGTATATTGGGTAAAACATAGTCAATAGGACCTTTGATTCTACAAGACATCAAAATGGAGTAGTCAATCGGTAGATATTTGGCCGCTACTATCTAACCTATCCCCTTTTGAATATACACTGGTTTGAACCTTGGACTTCACCCAAGAAAGGCCAAAGCCCCCACAATACCCTCCTTGCATACCAAAATGTTAGGGTAAAGGATGGGTTTTTATGAAGGGTCCCGATAATACGGGAGCATCCAACTAGCAAGAGCCAACTAAGAAAAGCAAAAAAAAAAACAATTGGAGTTTTTTTGGTGAATATCAGATAAGCATGCAGTTGACAACCAAGATCGAATAAGGATAAGGATGAAAAAAAAAACTACAACTGAGGTTGTGGTTTGTGCACGTGGTTTTGGACACAGTTTGCACACATGGTTGGCTATAAAAGGAAAGAGGAAGGGACAAAAATTTTCATCTTCCAATACTAGAAGGTCATCAAAAAAGTACCAGACAAGGCTACATGGAGGCGATAGAGGACTGACCAAAGAAGAGAAGTGGAGTCAGTAAGGATCTGGGAGGACCAAAAAATACTACATGGAGGCGACAAAGGACCGACTAGAGAAGAGAAGTGGAGTCAACAAGGATTTGGTATGATCGAGAGAAGAGAAGAGAAAAGGAGAAGGAAGCAAGGGGCTCCAAAGAAATTGTTACTCTATGCAATGCTTGCAAGAGGTTTCTTATATGAAACCTTAGAGGAAAGAAATTGGCACTTTATGTAGTGCTTGCAGGAGGTTTCTTATATGAAGCCTCAAAGGAAAGAAATTAGCACTTTGTGTAGTGCTTGCAGGAGGTTTCTTATCTGAAGCCTCAGAGGAAGGAAATTGGCACTTTGTACAGTGCTTGCAAGAGGTTTGCTATGTAAAAACTCGAAGGAAGAAATTGACACTATGTGTAGTGCTTGCAGAAGGTTTGAGAAGTAAAACCTCAAAAGAAGGATATTGGTACTCTAAGGAGTACTTGCAGATGTGTGGTAATTATGGTGACCATGAAAATACTTTGGGAGAGAAATTAAAAAGTTTGTGGTAATTATGGTCACTATTGTAATGTGTTTTGAATGTTTAAAAACTATATAAAAATAGTGTTGTGTGTTAATTGTGTTTTTTTACTATGCTCTTTGATCAGATAGATTAGATTTATGTTATTATTTGTGTACGTGTTGGTAAGAATATGCCTAAGAAGCTAGGAGAGGTTGTTTAATTGACAACCTCTCTATCACTACATCGTTATGGTATCAAAGCCAGAAGATCATTGGGGTCATGTATGAAGAATGGTTGTCAAACAAATTCTATGATAGGAGCAATGTGAGCATAAGCTCACATTGTTTTTACTACCCGTTGAGTATGATGCGAGAGTATCCAGCTGACAAGAGCCAACTAAGAAAAGCAAAAAAAAAGTAGTTGGAGTTTTTTGGTGAAGATCGGATAAGCTTGCAATTGACAACCAAGATCGGATAAGGATAAGGATGAAAATAAAAACTGCAAGTGGGGTTGTGGTTTGTGCACATGGTTTTGGGCACACAATTTGTACACATGGTTGGCTATAAAAGGAAAGAGGAGGGGACATAAATTTTCATCTTATAGCATCGTAAGATTACCGAAAATGGACCAAACAAGGTTACATGGAGGTGGTAGAGGATCGACTAGAAAAGAGAAGTGGAGTCGGTAAGAATCTGGGAGGACCAAACAACGTTGCATGGAGGTGATAGAGGACCGACTAGAGAAGAGAAGTGGAGTCGATAAGGATCTGGTATGATTGGGAGAAGAGAAGAGAAAAGGAGAGGGGAATAAGAGGCTCCAAAGAAATTGGAACTCTATGCAATGCTTGCAAGAGGTTTCTTATATGAAGCCTCAGAGAAAAGAAATTGGCACTCTATGCAGTGCTTGTAGGAGGTTTCTTATATAAAGCATTAGAGGAAAGAAACCGGTACTCTATGTAGTACTTGTAGGAGGTTTCTTATATAAAGCCTCAGAGGAAGGAAATCGGCACTTTGCACAATGCTTGCAAGAGGAAGATATATGTTCAAACTCAAATTCTTATTAGATAAATGGGTTGTCTATATAAACTCTAAGCCCATTGGGTAAACATAGTCAATGGGACCTTTGACCCTACAAGACATCAAACTGAAGTAGTCAATCGATATATATTTGGCCGCTACTATCTAACCTATCCCGTTTTGAATATACAATGGTTTGAACCTTGGAACTCCCCCAAGAAAAGCCAAATCCCCCGCAACACCATCCTTGCAGACCAAAATGTATGGTAAAGGATGGGTTTTATGAAGGGTCTTGGTTTCCTCGTATTGAGTGGGGTTTGAACCTTGAACCTCCCAAATAAAAAACCAAAAACCTTACCACTATAGTAAACTTACAACTCAACATTGTTCAAACATGTTAACATGCACTTAATTATGCATGGAATGGTTACTATGAGGAAATCTGCAATTACATGCTCTCCTATGGAAGCGAAAGTCATTGAAATAATTTATTTTATTTAAATTTAATATTTTGTAAGTTTTTTACTTTCATATTTATTTTTATCTTATTGTATGAAAAATTACACATAACACGTTTTTACTAACATTGAGTTAAATAGACCTGTTAGTTTAAAACCCATAGAGATCAAGCCGCTAATCCAAAACATTCTTTGTCTTGCTACCTTTTACTCTTACTTAACCTAATAGATAAGATGATTTTTGTGTTACTAACTCATCCGGAGGGAGGTACTTATTGTTTTCCTAGGGAATGTGGATCTAATTGTGCCATCATTGTACTTTGTATTATTTAAACAACAAAAAATATTATTTTTGTTGTGAAAGACAAATGCATAAAAGAAAATAGATTTTCCTCTACTGCACTTATAAACAAACACACAAGAAACAAATAAACAAAGTTTGTATTTGTTGCAATCAAAACACACAAGCAAATGCAATTTGTAATAAAAATTTAGAACAACGTTACAAATTTTCTTCTTGTCCCTTTCATTGAGGTATCTCTCACTCTTATTATTTCTTCAAAACATGGGCTAATCTAATGCATATTTTATTAGGTACTATATATTTATATGTTCTATTGAGTACACATTACTTCTATGGTTCTTATAGAAATATCAAGCAATCATGTGTTCCAATGTTTGCTAAGAACTCTAGTGGAACACTTTATTCATTCATGAAATATTTATAGGAGATTTACATAATGACATCCAACAATCACAAGGTTAGAATTTAATAATGAGCTATAAAGGAGAATAAAAGAACGTAAATTTGTGAGAAGCTCGAGAAAGGGACATTTAAATCAAATATTGATAATTTCTTGATGGCTAAATGGGTAGAGTTATTGTATGTGTGATACATGTTATGCCCATTAAGAGCAATGCAAGGCATTTATCATAGTAAAAGTATATTTTTTATATGGATTTTAGATGGTTGAAAATACCATATATTTGACAAAATAACTACAAGGACCTGATAATACCAAACAAATGGAGTGTGTTGGATGGTGGTTAGTTTATTGAGGCCTATTAAAATACTTGACATGGAAGCCAAACTGGATGATGAAGGTGTTGGGATAAGAGGTCCACATGGTTAACATGAAGGTCATCCAACTATTTGAATCATCTAGATTATTTATCAAAACTTTCAAACAAATACTAATTTATGAGTCATTTAATAGGTAGGGATGTTGAAGATCCATGAGAATTTTTAGTTGATCTTAATAAATATGGGAAAGGGTAGCAACAAGTTTGAGATATGTACATAATATTTATATGTTATCAAGGTGTCAAGAGGATGATAGACTGAAATGGTGGTATAATATTTAGAAGTGAGACAAGGTTGGGTGAAGTGACACATTACATGAAGGACATGTGAAATCACCAAAAAATATTGGAAAGGTCTATGCAATCATTTGAAATCTATAAAATATAATAAATATTGGTTTTATTTGTATGCCATATTACACATGGTTTAAGGTGAGCTTAAGGAAATCCCTCATAACTATTAGCACAATCATCAACTAAAGCAGAATACAGAGCAGCAAGAGATACAATATGTGAAGCCCTATGGGTACAATACATACTATCTGACATGGGAATGAAACATACTCTAACTATGATATTCTGTGATAATCAAGGAGTATTGAACCTGATCAATTATCCAATCATACATGAAATAACAAAGCATATTGAATCTCAATATCATTTCATCAGAGAACACTTCCAAAACAAGCACATCATCCTCAAGTATGTTCCTATATAAGATTAGCTAGCAGACATCTTTACAAAGGCACTCAGAAAAATTAATTTTTAAACCTTCAAAAATCATCTATGTGATTCAAGAGAACTTCATACCAAATAATGTAATACAGGGGGTGTTAGAATATATTACATCATTTGGTTATGTTAGATTACTTTATGGGGGAGTTATTTAGTTACTTCATGCATCATAGTAAATGCACAAGTATCAATGTGCAAGTTGTATATGTGCAAGTTATCCCTTGCATAGTTAGGTAGAGTGTTTTCCAAGGAACCTATCTTCCTACATAAAGGGTCTCATACCCTTACTCGAATGTATCAATTTTTCATTCATCAATAATAGATGTTTCTTTCTCTCTCTCTCTCTCTCTCTCTCTCTCTCTCTCTCTCTCTCTCTCTCTCTCTCTCTCTTTTTTATGATGAAATGGTTCTAACGCCATCATTACCTTGTATTTCCCTTTGGATTCCCTCCAAAACTTAAGGGGGCACATTGTCTAGGGACATTAGTGCAATTAATGCTCCATAAAGAGGTAGGTTTTTTAGAGTTCTTGGAGTTGAATGATTTTTACCCATAGCTTTTCCTCAGCTTAGCAATTGTCAAGAAGTAGTTTTTACTCAAATTTGGGCGAATCTACTACTATTTTTGATGCATTTATTATATAATAAATACATTAAAAGGGAGAAAAATATAGATACCCAGATTTGGAGCACCTAACTTGCAAGTCATCCATTAAGCATTAAAGTGGGGCAATTCAGCTTTCTGACCTAAATTTAAAAAAAAAAATACTTGTCAATGTGGAATTGTTGATGGATAAATTAGTGAAGTATTTCTACATAAAGAGGTCTTAATAATTGTATCATTTGTGATTCCACTTCTTGAATACATGCCATTTGGTCTTGCCTTCCCAAGTTTCCTCTTTTAGATTCACCTCCATCTACCTCAAGATTTGAGTTTAAAGATCTTTCCTACCTTTCCCATCATAATGAATGTTCTCTTCTCCATTACCCAAGGCCAAGAAATCTATAAATTGGAGGCTTTGGATGCCCATCACAACAAGACTCTCAATTCTAACAAAACTTTATCAATTTGGTTGCTCAATTTCTCTTGGCTTTCATTTTCTCTAAGTCATCTCTCTTGGTGCTTTTAAGAATCACACTTTGGGGTAATAATGAGATTGCATAACCTTATTTTTGGTTTTTCCCTTCTCCTTCTATCTCCTTTGCATTTTATTTCTTGTATACTAATAATTTTATTTAGCTATGCTAATAACCCTCTTTGTTATGTTATTATGATTATATGGTGTTATATTTTTCTCATTATTTTCTTGATGGTAATTAAATCATCATAATTTAACAATTGTTCCAAGACCTTCCTTTCATGCCATCCTTCCATAGATGTCATTAGTCCACCTCCTACATTAGCTTCAACTCTCAGCCTTAGTATATTTCTATCTAGACTATAATGGTAAAAACTTTACCCTTACTATTTAGGCAATTATTCTTCCAACTTGTGACATTTTCCTAGAATATGTACCTTCCTCTTTGCATATCCTAGATGGCTTCATCCCATCACTTGTTTTCTTGACTTGAGAACCACATTAAAAGTTTTACCTTGATGTTTTTCATTCTTGACTCACTACGCTCAACCACTCACGATGGAACTATAATTGCTCTTATTCAAGCAATGATTCCATCAATGATTGACACCTGGATAAATCCTAGCTTTCCTTTTATTCTCATCACCTCAAGGTAATATGGCTACCTGGGATTATTAGGTAGTAATCTTGCCTCCCATACTTACATAAGTAGACATACTCCATGACATCTATTTTAATATAGGATGCAACATTCCTCTTCCCAAGCATATCAAATATTTCCTCTAGCTATCCATAGTATATATCCTAACTTCCTACATTTTCATTTGCTACTACCATGACAAAATTATTGCCTAGAAACCCAAGCAACAATTTTATCTATCATGTTCATTTGTCACTTTTATTCCATTTATTTCAAGTCATCTAAGGAACTCCAAGGTCTGACTGCTCAATAAAAGAAAACTTATTATTCTCCCAGATCTAGCAAACTCTCAAAATTTGGCATCTTTCTCTAGTTTTTTTAAATTTTGTTGGTATTACAAAATCATTAAAAGCTCCTAGAAGCAATAAAACCTAGGATCATTGAATGCCAAGCTCAAGCAATGTTTCTACCACAACTATTGGAATATATACCTTTCTTGGTGATTTTCTATTGCTCTCCTTTCTTAAGCACCTTTGTTTACTATTTTTATAATCTATAGTATTCTATTTTTCTTTTAGAACACACTAAAATGAGAATAAAGAGACCTTAGTTTAGCTTTTAACTTGTTTATCTTATTTTTTATTTAGGCATCAAGTGAAATTGCATGTATTTTTTGCATTAGGCTAGTCGTGTTTGTGCATTCTCTTGGATCCTTGCTTGAAAAAGAAAAAATTATTTCCTGTAACTAGTAGCCTTCATTGAAAGCAAAATTCATATAGGTTAGTTCTTGTTTACATGAATTTTTATTTGATTGCATCTTATTTTAGAGTTATTTTTGCAATTAACATAGAAGTTAGTTTCTATATTCAAACTTAGATATTTGTGAAAAGAATCCATCAAACATAGATTAGCACCATGTATATAGCAGTTACACATTAATAATAGGCCCACCACAAGATTAGCCAATGGATCCCTAATCTTGTATGCCTATAGTAAGACCCCTACAAAAAGAGTTTATTTTAATACAAGAAATAAAATCAAGTAGTGAGGAATGCAAGTATTCTTTTAAAATTATTTGGAAGATGGAAGATTGTCTTGATTTTATTCTATAAGACCTATTGGTAGTTTAAAATAATATGGGATGGATAATTGTTATAAGTAAAAAGTAATTGGGTTGTTGGATTATTTTGCAAGAAAGAGGAAGACATCAAAGTTGGGGTTATAAATATACATGCTTCAATTAAAGTTACTCCTAGTTAGATATGTTGAAGAACTGTAGCATAATTTTATCAAACATAATGATGATTTATAATTGTGCTCTATGTATTCTTGGGGGTGACTTCAATGTAGTTCTTTTTTTGGGAAATAATGGTGGTGTTCCTTCATGGTCTAAATCAATATAATATTTTGATTTATTTTCCAATTTAAATGACCTTTGGGGTGTTATTCTTTTAGGTTTTCAACATACATGGGATAATAAATGCTATGAGCAAACTCATATAATCAAAATTTTGGATAGATTCTTATTATCAAATACATTGTTACAAACACAACTTACCATATCTTTATACATTTTATTGTGAGTAGGATTAGATTGAAAACCCATTCTTTTGACTTATTATTTACTCAATAATAGTCATCTAAATCCATTTAGCTTACATTCTATGTGGATCTAAGACCCTAATTTATTCCAAATGGTTATATTATGATAGGATGAAGAAAATTTTGAAATATCATATATGTATAAGTCTGTTGAAAATATTAAATATCTAAAGGGGCAACAAATGAATATTCAAAATGAAAATTTTTTGTTAAAATTTTCAAAAAAAATAAGGAAATTGAATCAAAGCTAAAAAAATTACAAGAGATAGTAAAAATCAATGGAATGGACCACTATTCTTATGTGTAAGAAAATAATTACTTTCTTATTATCATAAATAATTTAAAAGGTAGGACTCATATTGGTTTCAAAAATATAGGAAAATGAATTGAGGAGATAGAAATACTAAAAAAAAAAATCCATGCTATAGCAAAAACAATTTTTTCTTTTTCCTCCCATCAACAATATTTTAACTTTGAACCTGTGAGGGATACCACCATGCTATAGCAAAAACATTTTTTTCTTTTTCCTCCCATCAACAATATTTTAACTTGGAACCCGTGAGGGATACCATAGTGGTAAGTCCTTGGGTTTTCATCTAGGAGATCCAATTTCAAACCCTAGTATGAGGAGACTAGGGCCCCTCATAAAACCCATTGTAAACTCAAATTTTAATCAAATAATATTAGCTCAGATGGTTAAATTTCTCAACATTTGAGGAGACCTAGGTTTAAATATTGTCAAAATGATACATGGATAATATCCAAGCTTTGTTGTAATACCACTATGTGGCGATGATGTCATATGGATGGGTCCTATTTCAATCCCATATAACCAATTGAAAAATAAAGAAACAATATTTAAACTCTAGATGAAAGAAATATTAAGGAAGAAGAAGATATCAAGAAGGAAGCAATTAATTATATCATTTTTTTATATCAAATTCTAGGCAAGATAAAGAATCATAAGGTAAGGTTTTGTCAAATATTCTATGAACTATCACACAAGGACTAAATGAAAGCTTGATGAAAAAGTTATCTATGGAGAAGATACATGAAGTAGTTTTCTCTTTTCATCCTAACAATGCACTTGGCCCTGATGGATTTTCTATAATTTTATTTCAATACTTTTGGAAATTTATTGAAGAGTGATATGATGATTGCAGTTGAAGAGACCTAAAAAATGAAGGCTATAATAAGATATATAAATGTCACATTTATTACATTAGTTTCCAAGAAATGTGAGATAAAATATTTTGATAATTTTCATCCAGTGAGCATTTGTAATATGATTTCTAAGATCATTTTAAAAAGTATGGTAAACATGTTGAAAAATATTCTAGATTACATTATATTAGAGGAACAAGGTAGTTTTGTTCATGGTAAACAAATTCTTAATGGTGTACACATTGTTTAGGAGGACATACATTCTCTTCACTTCGTGAAAAAATAGGTATGCTTATGAAAGTAGATATAAAATAAAGCATATAATATGATTTATTGGAGTTTTCTACATAATATTCTTAAGAAGTTTGGTTTTGATCAAAGTTGGCATGAATGGATTAGATGTTGTTATAACACTTCAAAATAATCTATTTTTATGAATAGTTTCCATGTTGTTTTGGATGCTATAAGTCATCTCGTAGACTCTACCAAGGTTATCCACTATACCCTTATCTATTTATTGTTTTTGCATAGGCATTAAGGAGAATTTTAGCTAAGGAAAAAATGGAAGAAAAATATCAAATGTATTCATGTTACAATAAATGGTCCCATGGAATCTCATCTCCAATTTTTTGATGATATTTTATGTTGGGTCATCCTTTAGTTAGTGAGGCCAAAGATTTTAAATCAATATTATCGTGCTATGAGAAATCTATAGGATAGTTGATTAATACTAAAAAATCCAAGATTTTTCATTAGCACTGCCCTATGATTACAATAAATTATTATGAATATTTAGGTTTTAAAATTTAAAAAATCCATTGACCTTCTTATATATTCTTTTATCTCATAAAACAAAGAAAAATGAGCTTTGGAAATCATGTTGGATAGAATGAAATATTGTTTGGTGGGTTGGAAATGTAAGTTATTAACCATGAAGAGAAGGCTACAACTCTTAAAAATATTGCAATTAATTCCTATCTATATGATACCACCTTCAAGAATGTTAATAGGTATAACATCAAAAAATGATAAAATTAAAAGAGACTTCATTTGGATAGGGCGTGAGTAAAAACTTAGGTTTCCTCTTTGTAAGTGGTATAAGGTTTACAAAGGAAATAATATTGGAGGGGTAGGATTGACAAATTATAAAATTATGAGCTTGGCATTAATTACAAAATTTGGAGATTATTCAAAGGTCAAGGAACTAGCAGGGCCATAATTTTACTTCAATTCGGAAAAAAACCTTACCCAAAGGATTGTCAACATGGAATTTCATATTACTAAGTTATAATTCATAAATAAACATATTAAATGGTCAATCAATGAGGTGGGCTATATAAAGTTTTGGTTTGATGCTTAGTTTTTTTCAATGAGTTTGCATAGGTTTTTATGAGGGGTCCTAGTCCCTTCATACTGAATGGGGTTTGACCTTTGACCTCTCAAAGAGAGGCCAACACCCTTACCACTATATTAAACTTGTAGCTATAATTATTTTACATGGATTTTTATGAGGGGTCCTAGTCCCCTCATATTGTGTGGGGTTTGAACCTTGGACCTCTCAAAGAGAATCCAAACCCTTGGTTTGATGCTTAGTTGAATTCTTATCCTCTTATATTTAATTCAAAATGAAAACCAATGGCTTGGGCATGTCTCAATATTTCTTAGTTTAGTAGTCCAAATTTAGATTCTTATACAAGAGAGTCTACCAAGAAGAGTGTTAGTCTTACAATGACACTGAGAGGGGGGGGTGAATCAGTGTAGCTCTATAAACTTAAATTTATAGCTCTTAATACCGCAACAATTAAAACTTATTACTAGATACAACAAGTATAACAAAAGAGCATCACACAACACAAGATTTAACGAGGTTCACCAATGTGGCTACTCCTCAAAAATTGACTGCTTGGACTACCATCCAAATCCAGCCTTTGCAAAGCACCAACTTTACAATCAATTTACCAACACCCACTGTAAGGAGCACCAACCCCTTATTTATCTCGCACCAACAGAAGGAGCACCAACCCCTTATTTATCTCGCACCAATATAAAGGAGCACCAACCCCTGATGCCAAGCTACAACTTGGACTTCAATTTGAATCTATAAGTTTGATAATAAGATACCTTTGCTTTTGCAAGACCCTGACTGGTCTTCTTCACCTTTGCGTTCTCTGTGCACTCTGCTCTCTCTCGCAATCACTTCGCACACTCTGCTTCGTTATAGTCAAACTTCACGATCATCTTCTCCCTTTTGCGCACTCTACTCTCTTTGCAAATTTTGCACTTAGCACGATTCGACATGACTTGCTCTCTGTGCACAATGACCGTATTTCACACACATTCGACCATCTTTTCAATTCTCCAAACAACCCTCCTTTTATAACAATATTTTTTATGATGAAAACCCTAATCTTAGTCGGCTGTAAATCCTAATCTTAGTCGGCTTTCATAACAATGTAAACCCTAATTTTAGTCGGTTGTCATCGGTCTTCATCAGCTTCAACTCAAGAAGATGTTCGGTTTATCCATCGCTTGATGATTTCATTCTGGATAGACCTCGTAATCGCCATATTGACTTTTGATCACTCTTCGTATTTTAGGGATGAAATCACTCTGTAATTCCCTTGTAAATGTCGTAGTGATGTCGGTCCACTGTCATACTTCTCATTTCAGTCGGGTTCTCCTTCTTGACTTGCGCATTTATGACCTATCATGAAATCATGACATTTCTGCCTCTGTAGCTTCTTTTGTTGTTGTTGTCGTAAAAATACATGTCACGATATCATGACACTTTCGCCTCCGTACGCTTTCTCTATTCTTTTGTCATGATATCATGACATTTTTCCTTTCGTAGACTTCATCTTTTCTTTTGTCATGATATCATGATATTTTTGCCTTCGTATACTTTGTCTTTGCTTTTGTCGTGATATCGTGACACTTCTGCTTCCATAGACTTTGACTTTGCTTTTGTCGCGATATCGCGACACTTCTGCCTCTGTAGTCTTCAACTTAGCTTTTGTCATGAAATCGTGACACTTCTACTTCTGTACTTAGCTTCTTTGCTTTTGTCATGAAATCATGACACTTCTCCTTCGAAGTCTTCTTCTCTTTTCGACGTCTTCTTTATTCTTTTGTCATGAAATCGTGACACTTCTTTCGTACTTTTCTTCTTTGCTTTTGTCATGAAATCATGACACTTTTCGAAGTCTTGCTTTCTTTGTCATGAAATCATGATATTCTTCCGTACGCTTCCTCTCTTTCTTTTGTCATGAAAATGTGACATGTCGCGATATCGTGACACTTTTCAAACTTACTTTCTCTCTCCTATTTTAGTCATGAAAATGTGACATGTCACGAAATCGTGACACTTTTCTTACTTGTTCTCTTTCTTCGAACTTGTCATGAAATCGTGACACTTTTTCCTGCTTTCTCTTTCTCTTCCAACATGTCACGAAATCATGACAGTTTTTCCACTTGCCTTTTTCTCTTCCAACATGTCATGAAATCGTGATAGTTTTTCCTGCTTTTTCTCTCTCTTCCAACATGTCACGAAATCGTGATAGTTTTTCCTGCTTTTTCTCTCTTCCAACATGTCACGAAATCATGATAGTTTTTCCTGCTTTTTCTCTCTCTTCCAACATGTCACGAAATCATGACAGTTTTTCTTGCCTGTTGTATATGTCGCGATATCGCGACACTTTTCTTACTTGTCTTTTTTCTTTGATCTTTTGCATATGGGCCACTTCGGTCTTCTTGGAAAATCACTGTACATACTCTGAATAACCTTTGAACTCCTGTCTTCTCGCATCCGAATAGCTTTTGAACTTCCTGTCCACCGCATCAATAGATCTATCCGACCGTGTTGACAACAATGACAATATCGTTGCCGCACCTTGCTCAACAATCTCCCCTTTGGAATTTTTGGCAACACATGTGCAATTTCCTGTAACTCTTCTCCCCCTTTGACAATAATACCAAAGGGCTACTACAGACTCCCCCTGAGTCCATGCACAACATTCTCAGGCAAAATTTATTACACTTAGCAAAAATCATGAACATGAGCAAAAAGATAATCAAATACTTAAATGCTCCCCCCGAGAATGTGATCCCTGTAGCTAGTCAATTCTTGGGAAGTGTGACCACTCCCAATTTATTGCGAAGGTACTCAAAAACTTCCTTGGGCAATGGTTTTGTGAAGATATCTCGCTACTTGCTCTGTAGTTGGAACAAAATCCAACTTAACCTCACCTTCCGCAACTTTCTCCTTCAAAAAGTGATACCTGATAGCAATGTGTTTTGTGCATGAATGCATAACCGGATTCTTGGAGATGTTAATGGCACTGGTGTTATCACACTTAACTGATATTGGCTCACCGAAGCTAATACCAAGATCTTTCAGGGGTTTGTTTCATCCACAATACCTACGTACAACATGTTGTCACTGTAATATATTCTGCCTCTACTGTCGATAAAGAAACTGACTCTTGTTTCTTATTGTGCCACGCGACCAATCTGTCTCCAAGATAGAATGCACCTCCACTGGTACTCTTTCTGTCATCGACACCTCCTACCCAATCTGCATCTGAATACAAAATAAGGGTGAAGTCTTTACCTTTCGGATACCATAACCCATACTCCATAGTACCCTTGAGGTACCGAAGAATCCTCTTCACTATTGTCACATGAGTCTCCTTGGGATTAGCCTAAAATCGTGCTACCATGCATACTGCCTACAAAATATCCGGTCCGGTAGTCGTCAGGCATAGTAAGCTCCCAATCATAGATCTGTACATGGTTTGATCAACAGGTGGAGATTTGTCATCCTTGCTCAACTTGCAACCCGTCATCATGGGAGTGCTAACTGGCTTACAATCCTCCATTGTGAACTTTTTTAACATCTCTTTCACATATTTAACTTGAGAAATAAATATGCCCTTCTTATTTTGATTAACTTGCAACCCGAGGAAATACGAAAGTTCACCAATCATTGACATTTCAAATTCTTTCTGCATCTTATTTGCTAAATCTTTACACGACTCATCTTTGCTGCTGCCAAATATGATATCATCTACGTATACAACAAGAACAATAAGATGCCCATTTTCTGTTTTGACATACAAATTACTATCCACCATACCTTTCTTAAACCCTTGTTGAGTGAGATAGTTGTCTAGCCTTGCATACCATGCTCTGGGTGCCTGTTTTAAGCCATATAATGCTTTCTTCAACTTGCAAACCAAGTTGGGATCATCACCAAGTTGGAAACCATCTCGGTTGCTCAATATAAACCTCTTCTTCAAGTTTCCCATTCAAAAACGCTGATTTCACATCCATTTGATAAACTTTGAAATTCTTGTAGACTGCTAAAGCCAGAAACATTCTAATTGCCTCTAGTCTAGCTACTGGTGCAAAAGTTTCCTCAAAGTCAATGCCTTCAACTTGTGCATAACCCTTACATACCAATCTTGCTTTATTTCTAACTACCCGTCCGTCTTCATTCAATTTGTTTCGAAAAATCCATTTAGTCCCGATTATATTTTTATTTGCAGGTCTAGGTACTAACTCCCAAGTTTCATTTTTCTCGATCTGATCTAATTCTTCATTTATTGCCTTCATCCAACTTTCATCTTTGCTTGCATCAACAACATTTTTGGGCTCAATGCTGGATAATAGAGAGTAGTTACTTACTACTCTTCTTCTTGTCTGAACACCAACTTTGGGGTCTCCAATTATTTGCTCTCTAGGATGATTTTTCTGCCAACTACCTATTTTGAATTTCTTATTTTCTTCCACTTCTGAATCACAACTTAAATCATCTGAGTCAATTTTTTGTATCTTTTCCATTTCGTTTTCCTCATCTCCTTCAATAACCTCTTCATAAATTGGGTAGTTCTTTTCATAGCTAATTACTCGTTCTCTACCTTCATCAAATTTAACATCGACACTGTCCACAATTTTCTTTAGCCTCTTGTTGTAGCATTTGTAAGCTTTGCTTTTTGATGAATAACCAACAAAAATACCTTCATCCGCTCTATCTTCAAACTTACCAAGATTATCTTCAGTTCTTTTGATGTAGCACTTGCTGCCAAAAACTTTGAGGTATTTTGTTGTTGCCCTTTTACCGAACCACAACTCATAAGGAGTTTTGCTTTCATGTGTTCTCAGCATGTACCTATTTTGGATATACACCACAGTATGGACTACTTTCCAAAATCTGTCTGCTACTCTACTTTCAGCCAACATAGTCCGTGCCATTTCCTGCACTGTCCTGTTCTTTCTTTCTACCACTCCATTCTCGCTGAGGTGTCCTGGTTGCTGAAAACTGTCTCCTAATACCGTATTTTTCACAGTACTCGTAAACTCCTCTCGAAATGAATTCTCCTCCTCTATCTGATCTTAAACATTTGATCCTCTTTCTTGTTTCATTCTCAACTTGGTTTTTGAAAGTCTTGAACATTTCAAAAGCTTCTGATTTATGCTTCAAGAAAAATATCCATGTCATTCTGGAATAGTCATCAATGCACAACATAAAATATTTGTCACCATTTATGCTTTGTGTTCTCATGGGTCCACATAAATCAGTGTGTATTAGTTCCAAAGGTTTGCTTGTGTAGTACTCTTTTGTTTTGAATGTGACTCTAGTTTGCTTCCCCTTTTGGCATGAAGCACAAATGTTGTTTGCAGGTTTGCCGATGGTGGGAATATCTCTCACTACCCTTTTTGAGTTGATTTTTACTAGATTATCAAAACTGATATGACCGAGTCTCTTGTGCCACAACCAATTTTCTTCTTCCTCTCCAATAAAACAAGCTCCTTCTGAAGTCTCTCGAGAGCGTGTACAGAGTTTCCAGATGTCCTTGATCCACTTGCTATCAATTTTCCACTATTTGTTTTTCTCGACTTCACAACCCCGCTTCT
Source organism: Wollemia nobilis (assembly GCA_028583015.1). Lineage (NCBI taxonomy): Eukaryota > Viridiplantae > Streptophyta > Pinopsida > Araucariales > Araucariaceae > Wollemia > Wollemia nobilis. Next base: position 5,328,753 of record JAQPPZ010000380.1, on the reverse strand, counting down.
TAAAAACTACTTCATGACCTTTATCACAAATCTGACTTACGCTCAACAAGTTATGTTTCAAACCATCCACAAACAAGACTTCTTCTCGACTTAATTTTTTCATCACTAATTTTAATCGAACCTTTGCCAACTATCTTAGCTCCATCATTATTTCCAAACTTTATCGAACCACCTTCATATTTCTGTAACTTCTCAAATTTTTGTTTGTCACCTGTCATATGACCGGAGCATCCACTATCAAGTATCCATGGTACATATTTATTCTGTGCTTTAAATGTTGTTTGTACGATTAAGGATTCCTTTTCTTCCTTAAGTCACTCTTTTTCTTTCCACTCCATTTTGATAGTAGTTTTGGGCTCTTGTTTTGCCTTTCCCTTATCAATAGCTTGTGCATGTTTTTCGGGAAGTTTTCTATTTTGTCTCATCCTATTTGGTTGAAATTTTCTTCCCTAAAACTGATTTGATGCAAATGTACTTCTACAATTTCTTGCAATGTGCCCAAAATTATGACAGTTATAACATTCTACTGTATAATTCATCAGAGGAGAAAAAGCATTTCTACTGGTGAAATTCCTTGGTCTTACATTATATTTGTAGTCTAAGATTTTATGTCCATAGCCATTGCATTTAAAACAGAAACCAGAAAAGGGATAATTGAACCTGGGTGATGGTCTTTGCCATGTTGTCGTAGGAGCCATAGGTCTTCTTCTTCTTTGATGTGTGACATTGGTGAATCCATCATTGTCAATTCTCCTTTCGTGCCTGGCATTATTGCTTTCTTTTGCATGAGACATTTTTCCTTGATCAACCTATTTCTTATCTTCATTCTTTATGGATTCTACATTTCTGGCCTTTGATCCATTTGATGATTCTCCTTCGATGAAACCCAGACCAAATTTGATGCCTGTAGGCCTTTGGTCATTTATAATCTTATCCAACTTCATAGAACTTTCTTCGCGTTTGTGATAGCAACTAATTTTGTGATTCATCTCTTCTATCTACGTCCGTAAACCAACATTCTCTTCTTCTAGTTTGCAGCAATAATCTATTTTCATGGTAATTTGTACTTCGAGATCTTTAGATATTTTCTTGTATTCTTCTGTCTGTACTTTCAGACTGGTTATGATTTCATTTGCATCCTCAAGCTTTTTTGAAATTTTCTTATTCTTTTTCCTCTCTATTTTCCACTCTTCAAGTGCAGAGATCAACTCACCTTCTAGATCTACTTCAGCCTCAAGGTTTTCACCACATACTTCATAGTTCACTCCTTCTTCCTTTTCTGATTTTACTTCTTCAAATGCCATGAAAAGAGCTTCACCTGTTTCCTCTTCGGAATCCTCACCGGAGCTGTCTTCTGTTGAACTGGCATTCCTGGAGATGAAACTTTTCTTCTTGAAGTTGCCTTTTCTGAAATTCATTTTCTTCTTCCAGTCACTTCTTTCTTGGTGCGATCCTTCATCATTTTTGTTCTTCTCATTAAGTGGACATTTAGTCACAAAATGCCCAATGCCTCCATAGTTGAAACATTTAAACGGTAGCTTTCCTCTGTATTTTCCTTTTCCCCTTTTTAGTTTTCTAACAAAGTTTGCTTCCATTTCATCTGATGTCTCTTCTTCCTCGGACTCTTGTTTTGCATTTTTATTTTTAAGGGCTTTAAAAGCCGCTTCTCTATCTGTGGGTTTAGATCTTCCTATCCTCATCTCATATGCAATCAAAGAACCATACATCTCATCTATACTAAAATAATTTAGATTTTTAGCTTCTTCTATCACTGAGACTTTAGAATCAAACCTTTGAGGAAGAGATCTTAATACCTTTTTCATGATGGTAGAGTCTTCGATATCCTCGCCGAGTCCTCTGATCGCATTAATGATTCCATTAACTCTCAGCATATATGCCTCAATGTTTTCATCGTCATTCATCTTTAATGCTTCGAACCGAGCTCGATGTGTCTGTAACTTGGCCTCCTTGATCTTATCATCTCCTTCATGAATACTCCTCAGTTTATCCCATATTTCTTTTGCCATTTTATAACTCATGATCTTTACTAGTTCACTGTTCGCTAATCCGCACATGATAGCATTCTTTGCTTTTGAGTTATTTTCAAATAGTTTCTTTTCGTCAGCCTCTTTTGGAGGAGTGATGGGTATTGTGTATCCACTAACTACTGAATCCCAGATGTCGTATCCCAAAGCATAGAGATATGTCTGCATCTTGATTCTCTAGAATGCGTAATTAGATCCATCAAACAATGGTGCTTTGTTTGATGAGAAGCCTTCACCACCTGCCATTGTGTTACTTCCAAGATCACCCTAGCCGGTTAAGCTTGTATAGGAACTTAGCTCTGATACCAATTGTTAGTCTTACAATGACACTGAGAGGGGGGTGAATCAGTGTAGCTCTATAAACTTAAATTTATAGCTCTTAATACCATAGCAATTAAAACTTATTACTAGATACAACAAGTATAACAAAAGAGCATCACACAACACAAGATTTAATGAGGTTCACCAATGTGGCTACTCCTCAAAAATTGACTCGCTTGGACTACCATCCAAATCTAGCCTTTGCAAAGCACCAACTTTACAATCAATTTACTAAGACCCACTGTAAGGAGCACCAACCCCTTATTTATCTGCACCAATAGAAAGGAGCACCAACCCCTTATTTATCTGCACCAATAGAAAGGAGCACCAACCCCTTATTTATCTGCACCAATAGAAAGGAGCACCAACCCCTGATGCCAAGCTACAACTTGGACTTCAATTTGAATCTATAAGTTTGATAGTAAGATACCTTTGCTTTTGCAAGACCCTGACTGGTCTTCTTCACCTTTGCATTCTCTATGCACTCTGCTCTCTCTGCATAATCACTTCGCACACTCTCTTCGTTACAGTTGAACTTCATGATCGTCTTCTCCCTTTTGTGCACTCTACTCTCTTTGTAAATTTTGCACTTAGCATGATTCGACACGACTTGCTCTCTGTGCACAATGACCGTATTTCACACACATTCGACCATCTTTTCAATTCTCCAAACAACCCTCCTTTTATAACAATATTTTTTATGATGAAAACCCTAATCTTAGTCGTTGTAAATCCTAATCTTAGTCGGCTTTCATAACAATTGTAAACCCTAATTTTAGTCGATTGTCATCGGTCTTCGTCGGCTTCAACTCAAGAAGATGTTCGGTTTATCCATCGCTTGATGATTTCATTCTGGATAGACCCTGTAATCGCCATACTACTTTTGATCACTCTTCGTATTTTAGTAGATGAAATCACTCTATAATCCCTTGTAAATGTCGTAGTGATGTCGGTCCACTGTCATACTTCTCATTTTAGTCGGGTTCTCCTTCTTGACTTGCGCATTTATGACCTATCATGAAATCATGACATTTCTGCCTCTGTAGCTTCTTTTGTTGTTGTTGCCATGAAAATACAACATGTCATGATATCATGACACTTTCACCTCCGATACGCTTTCTCTATTCTTTTGTCATGATATCATGACATTTCTACCTTCGTAGACTTCATCTTTTCTTTTGTCATGATATCATGACATTTTTGCCTCCGTATACTTCGTCTTTGCTTTTGTCATGATATCACGACACTTCTGCTTCCATAGACTTCGACTTTGCTTTTGTCATGATATCGCGACACTTCTACCTCCGTAGTCTTCAACTTAGCTTTTGTCATGAAATCGTGACACTTCCTTTCGTACTTAGCTTCTTTGCTTTTGTCAGTGAAATTATGACACTTCCCTTCGAAGTCTTCTTCTCTTTGTCATGAAATCGTGACACTTCCTTTCTTTATTACTTTTCATTTTTGTCATGAAATCGTGACATTTCTTTCTTTTGTCAAAGTCTGCTTTCTTGCTTTCCTTTGTCATGAAATCATAGATTATTTCGTACGCTTCCTCTCTTTTGTCATGAAAATGCGACATGTCGCGATATCGTGACACTTTTCAAACTTACTTTCTCTCTCCTATTTTAGTCACGAAAATGCGACATGTCACGAAATCGTGACACTTTTCTTACTTGTTCTCTTTCTTCGAACTTGTCACGAAATCGTGACACTTTTTCTTGCTTTCTCTTTCTCTTCCAACATGTCATGAAATCATGACAATTTTTCCACTTGCCTTTTTCTTCCAACATGTCAAATGTTTTTTTTCTCTTCCAACATGTCACGAAATCGTGATAGTTTTTCCTGCTTTTTCTCTCTCTTCCAACATGTCACGAAATCATGACAGTTTTTCCTTTTTTCTCTCTTCCAACATGTCACGAAATCATGATAGTTTTTCTTGCTTTTTCTCTCTCTTCCAACATGTGAAATTTTTTTTTTTTCCAACATGTCGCGAAATCGTGATAGCTTTTCCTGTCTCGTATATGTCGCGATATCGCGACACTTTTCTTACTTGTCTTTTTTCTTTGATCTTTTGCATATGGGCCACTTCGGTCTTCTTGGAAAATCACCGTACATACTCCGAATAACCTTTGAACTCCTGTCTTCTGCATCTGAATAGTTTTTGAACTTCCTGTCCACTGCATCAACAGATCTATCTGACCGTGTTGACAACAATGACAATACTGTTGCTGCACCTTGCTCAACAAAGAGGATATCATAGACCTATTCAAATGTGCCTTGTGTAAGAAGGATTTAGAAATATCAAACCATTCTTTGCTCACATCGCTTGGGATGTTTTTTAAAAAAATATGAGAACATACTTGGGTAGCTCCATCAACATTGAAAGAGTTGATGAAATATTGGATTAATTATTTCAAATATAAAGCATTTTGTATTTTGTGGAGAATTGTTCATTTTTTATTAAAATTTATGGTTTGGAAGGAATAAATAAATATTGAAAAACAAATCTCAAAATCATGCCTAAATTTAGAACTATATTATTGCCTCTCTTAAAAAATATATAGATATATGATGGTCATGATGGGAAGTCTCAAGTGTAGGAAAAGAGATGCTAACAACTTTATTGCAGGATTTGAATATATATGGATGGGTTATATATGACAATGACATTAAAACAAAGGATTTACTTTGATCTATGGTAAAATAAAAATATCCAAAAATTAGATTTATCAAAACTAATTTTGATTGTACTTCTAAATAAAATATATAAAAAGTTGTGGGAGGTAGTATTTTCTTATATAATGAAGGAAAAATTATCCTCACTTACTCTAAATCATATGTAACTTCAATAAACAACTATGTAGAGGATAGGTTACTTCTTATAGGTGTTAAAAGTCCAATTAAAAAATGATGAAATGTATTTCAATTGATGAGGATTCAAAAATGATAATTAATGCTATTAATAAAAATGGATATGGGGATTGGACATAAAATAATATTGTTGTTGATGTTCCTAAACTATTATTTTAGGCAATCTCTTGGAAATTAAATCATATCTATGGAGAAGGATATTAGGTAGTAGATAATTTAGCTAATCACAATGTTATCTTTGTCTTGGTAAAACTTAAATTTTTAAAATGGAAATTAATCAAGTAATAGTTTATTTCTTAATAAAAATGATGTTATGAATTTGAATGCAAAAACATAGCACTTCAAGGAAGAACATATTTGATAAAAAATAAAATGAAGAATATCATTGATAAAAGAGCAAGTTTTATATGGTTTAATTGACTTATCAACAAATGTAATATTTTGGTATTTTTATGGGAATGACCACCAATAGAAGCCACGTATAACTTATTACAGAAAAAAGCAATAGAGCCTTGGCTATTTACTATAAACTTGTCAATATTTATGGTCAAGAGAGGATATATTTGTATTGGTGTATTTTACATCATATTTAAATGTTCAATTTGCACTCTAAGGCATTCCTTTAAGATGATACAATTTATATCTACTCTAACTAGATATTGCTTATTTTATTCTAGAATTTTCTAGTAATGAGAATATGTGGATTTTGAAGTTTTCAATGTAGTTTTTTAAAATTTGAATTAGCATTTTTGGGGTGTCCTTAAACCTTATTTTCTTAATTATTGAGTTAGTATTTTTATCTTATAATGAGCATATACCAAAAGATATTATATAGGTGCAAAAATATTATGGTTAAGTTACTTCTTATATTATTTATGGATGTAGTAATGGTGTTTTCTTTTTATTCACGCAATAATAATGTGTATACTAGGAACCTTACAAAATCTAACATCATATCAATACCATGGATTAATGATGACAAAGTATGCATAACTTTTTCTATGTCATACTATATATATTTAAATTTTTAAATGTAATTTGTTGTGAAGTTTTCAAATTGTCAAAAGCTTGGCAAAGTTTTTCAAATAAAGGAAAAGGAATCATAAAAAATGTCATTTAAAATTTAATTTAGTGGTTAGATGGTTTTTATATTTTTAATATTTGACATGCTTATAAATATGTAAAAATTAATTTTAAACTTCAAGTATTCTTAAGTAATAAATTGTTTGCTTCTATAGACAAACTATATTTTATGCATAACCATGTGTTATCCACATTTCTCATAGTGTTCATATATGGGATATATCTACTCTTACTTTTATGTTAGGAGTTGGGAAGCATAATTTGCTCCATTCCATAGGGGATGATCAATTTGGAACATGTTTTACCAATGTCAAAATAATATTAAGAAATCTCACTTTAACAATTGTTACAAGGATTATAATAGTCAGTGGTTGTCGTTACATGTCTGGTAAATCGATATTGGAAGGGAAGGCATAGGGCTTTGAGTTATTCAATCCCGCATTGGATCTCCCATGACGGTGTTCTTTTCTTGTTGCTGAGTGGTCTCTTTTCCTTGTGTCCACTTTAGCTCCAAAGAACTCCACATTTTGAATTTCATTGAAATTTTCCTAATTACCCTCTTTGGACATGAGAAAAGAAGGGAACCAGTAGTTTCGGGCAAAAAAACTAGGGCATCAGTTGGGTAGCCGAAGAGATTTCTGGTTACTGTGGATTTGAAGACAAGATTGCTGCCCCAGGAGGGTCCAATGGGGACACCTCCGGATCCTCTTCTAGAGAGACATAGTTCTTTTGCAGATTTGTTAAAGGATAAATCTCCATCAAAGATTGAAGAAGCACAAAAAATTGCATTAAAAATGCTCTTTACGGTTGCTGGAAATAGATCAACATCTCAACGAGTTAATGGATGCTTGCCACAGTCATAATCAAGGCCAAAGATTGTCATTGAGCAAAGGATGGTTGAAGAAACAGTTTTATATAGAGCCAATCATGATTTGATCTATAAATTCATGGGTATTCGCCCTACCCTAAATTTTTTGCATTCCTGGGTCCGACAAAACTGGGAGCCTCTTGGTGAGTATTCTTTATGGTTTATTAGCAATGGATATTTTATTGTTAGTTTTTCTTCACTTGCCGATAGAAATAGGGCTTTCGAATCGGAAAAGAGGAATCATGGTCCGACAGGATTATTTGTTCAACCCTGGAGAGTGGGATTTGATCCTCGAATTGAACCCACTGTTGTCCCGGTTTGGATCCATTTGTATGCACTTCCAATGGAGTTTTGGAGTGAGCAGGTATTGGAAATTATCGGTAATTCCCTTGGAAGACATTTGGGTGTTTCCAAAGACACAATAGAAGGAAACACAGCTGTTTATGCAAGATTATGTGTGGAAATGGATCTTAGCCAGCCTCTACCGGTAGAGGTGGAACTTGAACTTGCAGGACTATCTTGGATTCAACAACTGGATTATGAGGCATTGCCCTTCAGATGCAGAGTTTGCCACAAACATGGGCATTTGGCCCGATCTTGCCCAAATAATATGAACATAAAAATGGAGGCTCCTCTAGGAATGTCAAATCTTCCTAAGGAGGGTAAGTCAACAATAAACAAAGAACCAACCAATATTTCTCAGGGTAAAGAAGCACGAGAGAGATGGTTTTGAACAGCCCAAAAGAAGGAGAAGGCAAAAGAAAAAATATGGTAAAGAGCAAACCCAACTCAAGCCCTCCAATAGGTATGAGATATTTAAGACACTAATGGACCAAGAAGAACAATTCATGGAAGGAGTGGATGGGAATAATGAAAATAATAACATCCATGTTCAAGCTCCTCTTTCATCTCCCCCCGTCATAGAGCAGGTAGTTGAGTACAGTGAGTTACCGCAGTCAGAGAGTGCAGGGGCATTGATAGTGCATAACCAAGAGCAACCAATAATTAAGGATGTCAGCATGGGAATAGCAGAAAAGAATAGAGAAAGGCCAACTTTAGGGATAACTCAGGTGGAAAAGAGATAAAAAAATAGCAACTCTCAAGGAGTGGGTAGAAAATCAAATAAGGAATTGATAGCAGTTCAAGGAGACAAACTGATCACTGGAGGATCGGTGAGGCCAATAGATTTTTATTGCTCTCAAGGTAACCAATGATTATACAATCATGGAATGTTAGGGGTTTAAATAGTAGAACCCATCAATCTGTTGTTCGAAGACTCTTAGAAAAATGTAAAACAGATTTTTTGCTTATCCAGGAGACAAAAATGTCGTTAGATCTTATGTGTAAAACAGTTAACAAAATTTGGAGGGGTGCTGGTCATATGGAAGTGGCTGCCCAAGGTGCCTCAGGGGGGATAGTTACTCTTTGGAACTCTCTTGAATGGACTGCAATAGAACATATAGCTTGGAGGGGTGTTCTCACATCACTTTTTAGAAATAATGTCACAGCTGAACATGTTTTAATCACAAATTTTTATGGGGCTCAAAACCTAGATGGTCAGATGCATCAATGGAAAGTTGTGCATAACATGAGAGTCTCAAGGGAAGATTTAGACTGGATTATTGCTGGGGATTTTAATGCTAAATTATCCTCTAGAGATCAGGAAGGGGGAACCCCAATTTTGGACCCAGGGGATCGACTTATGATTGCCCAAGTCCAGGCATTACACTTGGTGGATATTAAATGCCCTGGAACCAACTATACTTGGACTAATAAGAGGAGGGAGCCACATAGCAGGAAGGTGAAGTTAGACCATTTTTTGGTTTCAGAGGAGGCATTTGTAAAATGGAATATAAAATTTCAGATTTTGGAGGGTCCAGCTTTCAGATCACTTTCCCATTTTGTTGGAAGGAGGGATCAAGACAGGCAAGCATCACAAACCATTTAAATTTGAAAACTTTTGGTTACAAAAAGAGGAACTTCGAAAGAAAATTCCACAGTGGTGGGAAGAAGGTCGCCCAACATATGGGACAACAATGTTTAGATTCCACAAACAACTTCATTATGTCAAAGTTCAACTGAAACAATGGAGGCGAGCTAACAAGACAGACTTCCAGGTCCAAAGAGCTCCATTGGTGGCCGGATGGGATGAGGTTCAAAAACACTTTAGGGAAGGAACAATTACAGAGCAGCTCAAAGAAGAGGATGATGCATTGCGTAAAGCGGTTGAGGACATTGACAACCAAGAGGAGACCTACTGGAAACAGAGAGCAAGAACCACTTGGTTATTAGAAGGTGATAAAAATACCAAATTTTTCCATCGGATGCTTGTGCTAGGAGACAGATGAACAACATGGAAGCTCTTCAAGATGAGAACGGACACTCCTTTGATACACTTCCAGGTATGCATTTCCATTCAATGGATTATTTTTCTAAACTATTTAAGGAAAGTATGGTGCAAGATGAAGAGGCTCAAAAAGAAGTTATTGTTGTCATACCCTCTGTTATCTCTGAAGAAGAAAATCAGACCCTACTTAAACCCATTGATAGAGAGGAACTGAAGAATGTAGTCTTTGGAATGAGCACCGAAAAAACTCCAGGTCCAGATGGCTTTCCAATTGAGTTTTTTCAGGCCTTTTGGGATAACTTGGAGGAGGATGTAATGGTTGTTATAGAGGAGTCCAAAGGTAGTAAAAGAATGCTTAAAGCATTAAATCATACTTTCATTACCTTAATTCCAAAAGGGGAGGAGGGGGTACATATTTCAGATTATAGACCTATTGCCTTATGCAATGTCATATATAAAATAATCACAAAGGTAATGGTTGAGCGGCTAAAACCTCTTCTACATAACATTATCTCCTCAGAGCAAGGGGGTTTTGTAGAGGGTAGGCAGATCTTGGATGGTGTGGTTCTAGCTCAGGAGGCAATCCATTCAATGCAAACATTCGGTAATAGAGGAATGTTCATAAAATTAGATATGTCAAAGGCTTATGATAGGGTGGAGTGGAGCTTCTTGTCAAAGATGATGGCAGCCTTTGGTTTCTCTCAGGATTGGATAGAATGGGTCATGAGTTGTGTTTCTACTCCGACATACTCAGTGTTAATCAAGGGTCTTCCCTCGCAACCGTTTGGAGCTACTCGAGGCCTTCATCAAGGAGATCCTTGCTCTCCCTATATTTTTCTCATATTGGCTGAAGGATTGGGTAGACTTATCTTGAGGAGAAGACAACAAGGTTTGCTAACAGGTATCAAGGTGGGTGAGGAAGTTTTGACTCACCTACAGTTTGTGGATGACACAGGATTGGTGGGAGTGGCCAGCTTCAGGGAAGCAAGAATGATTAGAGATACACTTAATGTCTACCTCAGGGCTACAAACCAAGTCATCAATGATAAAAAATCCAAAGTGGTCTTTTTCAATCTTGATCAAAGGCTTCAGGACAGAGTTTTAGAGATCTTGGGATTCACAAGGACTTATCTCCTAATGGTATACTTGGGGGTCCCTTTGCATTTTAAAAAACTAAAAATAGATATCTGGAGGAATCTTTTGGATTGTATCAAGGATAGAATTAATCATTGGTCTCACAAATGGTTAAGCTATGGGGGTAGATTAACTTTTTTACAGTCAGTCATTCAGGCCATGCCAATTTATAAATTTTCTATCCTTGCTGCCCCACATACTATATGGAAAGAGTTGGACAAGATGGCTAGAAAATTTTTATGGGAAGGAGTAAAAGGAGAGAGGAAATGGGCCTTAGTTGGTTGGGATAAAGTAAGCCAGCCCAAGGTAAAAGGAGGTTTGGGACTGAGAAGATCAAAGTTAAATAATAAAGCTTTGGCTGGAAAGCTTTACTGGAGGTGGATTTCCCAACCAACTTCTTTATTCAGGAGAATCTTAACTAGTAAATATTTGGGACATGTAAACCCAAATGAGGTGGGTCATTTCCCTTTGGATGGTAATGGATCCTTAGTGTGGCAGGCTCTCAAGTTAGGATCTCAGGTAGTAAAAGATAGATTATTTTGGAAAGTGGGGAGAGGGGAGAAGGCACGATTTTGGACAGATTCATGGGATCAATACCCACCTATCATTGTTGAATTTCCTGAATTGCAACCAATAAAAATAGCCATAGAAACCAAGGGATGGGTCCAAATTGAAAGTTATTTCAACACTAGTCAGCTGGGGATTATAAGTTTAAGCAGTTTAAGAAGTTGGATGAGTGGCCAATTTCAATCCCTCCGGATTTGACACCCATCATGACTAAAATCTTGGCAGAAATATTTCTCACAGGTAGAGACGAGGAGGATGAATTAGCTTGGGGCTATGGGAGCCTTGGTGTCTACACAAGTGAAGGATGGATATGATAAGATCCTTCCAGAGCCTCCTCCTCATACATATCAGGTTGAGGATTGGAGAAAGATTTGGCAGTCCAAGGGTTGGCCGAAAGTAAACTTTTTTGCCTGGCAGTTCATGCATAATGGAATTCTTACTTTTGATAATCTCAGATGTAAAGGAATCATTGGTCCATCTCAATGTGTTTTATGCTACAAGAGCGAGGAAACAACTGATCACTTGATGTTTGAGTGCCCATTCACGCGCCAGATTTGGGAGAGATGGTTTTTATATTATAAAATTCAAGTTAATGGTGATTTGAATCGGATTAATATTTGGGAAAGATGGAAGAGGGGTAGATTTAAATCTAAAGCTCTTTGTATTGGTTGGGAGCTTGGATTAAACTTTATTTGGTGGCAAGTGTGGTTGGAGAGAAATGCTAGAATTTTTAGAGAAACTTTTTCTTCTTTAGATGGAGTTTGGCAGGTCATTTGGAGCAAAGTCACAGAAACTATGGCAGTCTATGCTAAAGAGGAAACTCAGGTTGTTATTGGGGCAATGGAAAAGGAAGTTGAAGTGCAAGAGGGACAGGATAGAGCTAGTTGGAAACCACCCCTAGAAGGTTGGATTAAAATTAATACTGATGGAGCTGCAAAAGGCAATCCGGGTAGAGCTGGAATTGGAGTGGTTTGCCGGAATCATGTTGGAACAAGTGCTCTATTGGGAACTGCAAGGCTTGGGAAGAGCCACAAACAATGAAGCAGAAGCCTTAGCTATCAAATCTGCTTCTATTTGGGCAAGTAAAACAAGGCCACAGGAGGATAATACTAGAATCAGATTCTCAAATAATGGTTGGAGCTCTAGATTGCATGAGGAACTTTGCTTTGAAAACATGGAGGTTGAGGATTCTTGTCACTCAAATTAAGGAATTATGGAGGGAATTAGATGATGTGATTCCAGTTTATGTGAGTAGAGATCTAAATAAAGTGGCAGACTTCCTGGCTAAGATGGGTGCTGAGAAGGAGGTAGGGGTTCAGTGGCACAGTGACATGGCTATTGAGGATGAGGTGATTAGGCAGGGTGTTGAAAGGTCCTTGAACCTTGTACAAAGTAGTCGTGGGCCTCCGAAGAGGGAGGCAAAGGGGAAGAATGGTGGTAGCAGATCGAGACAGCCTGAAAATAGTAGGGGCCACCTAAGGTAAAGGCGCCCAGAGGAACCAACTAGAAGAACTAACTTTTTTTGCATGTTTTCCAAGAAGACCGAAGAGGCCCATGAGCTAAAGATCAAAGAAAAAGCAAAACACCACAAGGAGATAGGTGTCACGATATCGTGACATGTTGCATTTTTGTGGTCCAAAGCAAAGGGAGAAAGCAAGGAGGAAAAAGTGTCGCGATATCGTGACATGTTGCAACGTCATGGCCAAAGGAGGAAAAGGTGTCGCGATATCGCGACAAGATGCATCGTCATGGTCGAAGGAGAGAAAGTGTCATGATATCGTGACATGTTGCAACGTTGCTGCCAGAAGAGAAGAAGTGTCATGATATCATGACATGTTGCATCATCATGGCCAAAGGAGGAAAGGTGTCGTGATATCGTGACATGTTGCATCATCGAGGCCAAAGGAGAAAAGGTGTCGCGATATCGTGACATGTTGCATCATCGTGGCCAAAGGAGAAAAAGTGTCATGATATCGTGACATGTTGCATCATCATGGCCAAAAGAGAAAAAGTGTCATGATATCATGACATGTTGCATCGTCGCGGCCAAAAGAGAAAAAGTGTCACGATATCGTGACATGTTGCATCATCACGGCCAAGAGAGAAAAAGTGTCACGATATCGTGACATGTTGCATCGTCGCGGCCAAAGGAGAAAAAGTGTCGCGATATCGTGACATGTTGCATCATCATGGCCAAAGGAGAAAAAGTGTCGTGATATCGTGACATGTTGCATCGTCATGGCCAAAAGAGAAAAAGTGTCACGATATCGCGACATGTTGCATCATCGTGGCCAAAAGAGAAAAAGTGTCACGATATCGCGACATGTTGCATCATCGTGGCCAAAGGAGGAAAAGGTGTCACGATATCGTGACATGTTGCAACGTCATGGCCAAAGGAGAAAAAGTGTCACGATATCGTGACATGTTGCATTGTCACGGCCAATGGAGGAAAAAGTGTCACGATATCGTGACATGTTGCTTCGTCGCGGCCAAAGAGAAAAAGTGTCGTGATATCGTGACATGTTGCATCATCGCGGCAAAAGAGAAAAAGTGTCGTGATATCGCGACATGTTGCATCGTCGCGGCCAAAGGAGGAAAAAGTGTCGCGATATCGCGACATGTTGCAACGTCACGGCCAAAAGAGGAAAAAGTGTCGCGATATCGCGACATGTTGCATTTTCGCGGCCAAAAGAGAAAAGTGTCGCGATATCGCGACATGTTGCATTTTCACGGCCAAAGGAGAAGAGGAAAAAAGTGTCGCGATTTCGCGACAAGTTGCATCAACAGACCAAACCGATCCCCCTGGCAACATCTCACATTGTGCAAACATGGAAACTTGTAGGATCGTGCCTTAGGCCAATGGGGAAGGAGTCTCTCCACACTTGAATGTCAGATTCGCCGACTCCCCTGTTAGCTAGGTAATGGTTTAAGAGATTTGGCTCCATTGCAAATCTTCTTTTACTGTTGTAATCTTGTGTTCTCTCTGACTAAGGCTGGGAAAAGTCTCATCCCAACTTGTAAATGTTCTTTGTTTTAATACAAGTTTTTTCAAATTTCTCAAAAAAAAAAATAATTGTTACAGGGAGTCTAATAGTAAAAAGGTAGTGTTATATTTAAAAAAATTTGTCTTTACATTGATGCACTTGGGGTAAATGTCATCTCAAATTATTTTGTTAAGTAAAAATATTTTAATGTCATTTTATCTTCTATACTAATGTTTTTATCATATTTTAATGATGGAAACCAACACTCATAACCCTACAAAAATGATGTATTACAAGTAGGTTTAACATACTACTAATGAGAAATTTAGGCTCACAAAAGTATGATAAGGTTCAATTACAATTGAACGAAGTCAATGGTCCTCTTTCAAACAAAAAAAGTCATCTTTATGATGAGGAGTAGATGATTCACATAAAATTTTAAAGAGGATATATATATATATATATAGATATAAAATTTAAGTGCTTATTTTATTATAAACTATTTTATTTAAAAATATTATTTTAATGCAAAAATAATATTAAAATTAACAACAATTAAAGGTTGAATGTTTTAAATTTCTTTTATAATAATAAAAAAAACAAATACAAAAAATTAAAAAATATATACATATATATGATTTAAGGTAAATTTTAATATCCAAATAATTAATTTTTAATTTAAATATATCACACGTTGTTTCAAAACTTTTATAAATTTATCGTTTATGATTAGTTAGCATGAAAAAAATTATCATAAGTCTTATTCTTTAAAAATATTAATCAAAATAACAATTATAAACAAAATACAAATTACAAAAGAAAATCTATTTTCTATTTAAAGAATTTTTAATTAATAATAATTTTTAAATTGAAATAATGTAAAATACAATAGATAACACAACTAAAAATAACACTTAGAGTCCCCAGAGCAAAAGTTGCAATGAGGAAAGTCATTGGATTGTCTTAACGAGGACCTAAATTCAATTCACAGGAAGGGTGACCCCTCAATCCTCGAAAGGAGTTCCAGGGTTCAAGCTTGGAAGCCTGCATCGGATACCAAAAACAAAGCCCCCAACTAACCTGAGGGATATACCCGGATGAGACAAACCTCATGTAATGAAAATTCTTTCCCCCAAGGGATACAAGGAACGATTTTTCTTAATTAAGGTTTGTCCTAGGGGACAACGCAATGGTTTGGGCTTTGACTCTTCTTTGGGAGGTCCAACGTTCAAACCATGGCATGGGTGAGTGTGTGAGGTGTTGGGTGTGTGGTGGGTGTGTGTTAAATTCCCTATTGATAAACATAGCTCTCGGCTTTATGAGGGGTCATGGTTGGGAGGAGACTACTCAGCCCTGCACGTTGGTCGTAGGGGTTTCTCACACTAACCAAATAAAAAAATAGTGTGGATGTAAGTATCCAATAATAATAATAACAATAATGCAATTTCGAGCCCTTCTAGGGTCCCTTACTTGGATTAAAAATCAATGAGATAAGGACTATAATGGTAGTTTCTTGGATTTGAATTGTAACAGTGAAATAATATGATAGAGACTACTATGATAAGAGTGGAGCCTAAATATTGAATTCATGACTCTAGTTAGGAATAGAATGTGGTATAATTTGTGGATCTATCCTTGGTGTTAATTCCAATATAGAATTTGTCACTCCAATTAGGAATAGAATGTGGCATAATTGGTGGATCTATCCTTGGTGTTAATTCCAAGATTGTAATGACCCTCCTCGCACGATTTTTGAAGGATAGTAAAATATGTATATACTTACCTTTTTCCTATGAACCATGGTACTGTTGATAGCTTTTGTGAGTGCAGGACAGTTGCGTGACGACAATGAGAGGAAGCTAGTCAGGGGAAAAAGGTGAGATAGGGAGGTGATGATTCGGCTCACGAGCACATGGAAACTCGTGCTTGCATATCATATAGGTGCATTGCATATTGCATCTTTGCGTGGGTTAAATTGATTCAAGTATTGCTTGTTTGGCAAGGAATGAGAAATGTTGCTTTAGGTGGCGATGATGATGGGAGCCACTAGTTTCTTAAAGAATAACATGTGTGTATGGTTGCTTGCTAAATCATGTGTGAGGATATTGTTTAAAAATGATCTTTTGTTTGATATATGAATTAATATGGTATTAGGTTGTCATGTAGGGAAACCTATACAAATGCTATTGTTACTTTGCTTTGAAATATAGGACAATGGCTATAATGTTATTAATTCTATTTTATTTAATTTATGTATAAAGTGGTCCACACTATTGTGAAGATAGCTCCATCTTGAATATTAAGAAAATAATTAGAAGTGTTAGAACTATGTGTATTAAAACCTCCAAGTGGTGAATGCATTTATGCTTAAGGTTAGTTAATATAGCGACGTGAAATGATGAATGGGCAATAATTACTTGGAGCACACATGAAGCAGAAGTGGAAGCTCGACAACTTGGCATTGTGCATGGAGAAAAGGAAAAACAACTCACGTAATTTTCACGTATCATTTGGGAGGCGAAAGAACAAAATAAAAAGGTAAGGTTTATTTTTGAGAGAGATGCATGGGAGAAGACAGATGGGAGAAAGAGTCGAGGGAGACTGAAATATCAACAAACAAGTTCGGTTGGAAAGCATGTGAACTAGGTCTGTAAATGCGTATACCATGATTAAATCTGGTTGATTGAATTTCTATGTTGTTGTGTGCTATTGTTGAATGGTTAGAGTAAGAAATGGTAATTGGAAGCTATGGAATAGTTAGTAAATTATTACCATGTCGAAACAACTCTTCACTGTAATTGCATTGCTATATTAACATGAAAGTAGAAGGTAAATGAAGCAATGGAAGTGTTGAAATATCTCTACCATATAGAAAGAAAAGATAACACATGTTGTAAGGGGTATGTAGTGTTGGTAAGTTTGTTGTTCTATTAAGGAACCAACAAAAATTGATAAATTCTGCATTGTCATGATTTAATGTGTTGTTATGTTATGTGTTGCTTTGAATGTAAACAAGAGTAGTTTGTTATGTTGTTGTGCGACAGTGTGATAGTATTTAGAAGAGAGGTTGGGATGGGTGCAGTGTATGAATGGTATCCCATATGAAATAGAATGAAAGAGAAAAACCATAGATTTATATCTCTTTAAAACCGTAGGCATCTCTTGATGAATTAAATAAATTAATTGTGGAAACATGTTCTAAAATTTTGGGAAATCTTGGGTAAGGAGATTGGTGAATTTCTCTGAAGTGTTTCTAGTGCAGTTGCATGTGTGCATAATAGAATATTGCATATTCATATTTAGAGAGTCATGTCTGATCCCTGGCATCATCTAAGTTTCCCCTGTTCAAGCTATCATCCTCTCAAAAATCATTGGAGCTACGCTGGGTGAACCAGAGCAGATTTGATTCAAGGACGTGCAAGGCGAGAATCATCTTTACTACTACCATGTCACCAAAAGTAAAGCATCAGTTAAGAAAACGTATTTGGTAGCCTTGGTCTGGGCGATAGTACAATTTATTTGTGGATAATAGTACCTTTGGGTAGTCCAAGCCTTAGGGTGGAAGATAGGAGATTATTTAGCAGTGAAAGT
The DNA here is from genome assembly GCA_028583015.1 of Wollemia nobilis. Taxonomy (NCBI): domain Eukaryota; kingdom Viridiplantae; phylum Streptophyta; class Pinopsida; order Araucariales; family Araucariaceae; genus Wollemia; species Wollemia nobilis. Next base: position 5,310,942 of record JAQPPZ010000380.1, on the reverse strand, counting down.
TTAAGGCTTTGTCTCTGTAGAAAAAGGGTGAAGTGCATGTATTGTTGTTTATTTTTAAAAAAAAGACTCAAATGTTCTGGAAGTGTCTCCGTGAGCTTGGTGAAGCCGAATGTAACATTTGTAATTAAAGTGTATTAAAGCTTCTTTTCCCTACTCAATGATAATGACTTCTGGATTTGTATTTTTCTTAATACGCTATGAATTACATTTTACTTAATAAGACATTAATAAACCAACCTGACCAAACTCGGGAAGGTTATGATAAAAAATAAAGAGAAAATAATTATGTTTTGAGTTTGTTGTTATAAATTGAAAATATTTCTAATATTTTGATGGTGAAGCATGTTTATAGCGGAGCCGAGTGAAACCTGTGTCTAAACTGGTTAAATGTTGCAGTATTGTCTTTTGCATGAATTGCAATGGGTTGCTACATTTTGTAATATCATGTTCCTTAAGCGAGGCAAACATAGAGTTAAACCAAAAAACATTTGAAAGAACCAAGGGAAAGGTTGGATGTTACAAACCCTGTTAATGCTATAATTAACTTTAATACATCCAAAGTATGATGTTGGTCTTGTTGTCATTAGAATGGTTGTTTAGCTGGTTTAATGTGCAAACTGAAAGCATATATCTTAATATGGAAAATTGGTAAACATTTTGGTTTATCCTTGCATGTTTTTGGAAGTCGAACCTATAAGGAAATTGGGTGGCAACTCTTCTCTTAGAATATGTTTAAAACCCTAGTGACCATGTAGTTTGGGTTTAGACAACCTATCATATTTTAAAAGAAATAGACTATCTTTTATGGTATGTAAATAAAAGGAATGCTTAAGATCTTGTAAGCTTGTATTATGAAGAGATAGATGATGGATTTAACTTAAGGAAAAACCTTAGAAGGCTTAGGTTCTAATTCCTTATACTATAGTTTGAGAAAATATTGAGGTGCGGGTATGCACACAACAAGTTTTGAGTCTACGGATGACCGACGAAAGTGGTCGAAAGAGACTTGGTTGGTCAAGATGGAGAGGTGGTATGGGACACCTTTATCCGGGCTGAACTCGAATAGCACTATGATGAAAACCTTACTCAGTATACTTAGCTGGAATAGCCTCAGAGTTTGGTATGGGATAAACTACTGTGAGTTATCTTGGGTTTGGAAAATGAAGTCCAAGGTCAGGGTATTGACATGGCGCTAACTATCTCTAGTTTAAGGGAATCAATAGTTAGTCATGAAAGCATAAATACGCTAACCTCTTTCATATAATTTAAATAACAGGTTGACTAGTTGGTCGAGGGTTCAATATGTTGAGGTAGGGAATATAAGTGTTCCCCTCTAGGTGTTATGGGCCCTAGAGGATAACCCTAGTCGTGGTTCAGTCCTCATGCCGGTATATGTGGATGATAAATGAGACTAACTGACTCCACTAAAAGGCTACTCTACGGGATATGGTCGATCTCGTCCACTTGGGTGGCTGTCTACAATAGTCTTAGACCCAAACATGGTTAACTATGCTTGTGCTAAGAAGACAATGAATAAATAAAATATCATTGGATGATCTAAACCATGAGAACATGTAAACAAATCTGAGAACTTAGGAAAGTAACTTTCGGGTCTGCTTAGTAAACTTACAAAAAAAATATTTTTTTAGTTGCTTATATTATTTTTAGGTCAACCAAGTGAGACCATAGGCTTGGGTTGTTACATATGGTATCAGAGCAAAAGAGATTCTAGGCTGTAGATTCTGAGTGTGAGATAGATTGGAAAATTATAACTAATGCTCTACCTCTTTCACCTACAGGTTTAATGGCATGATTGTTGCGAGGTGGGTCCTCAAGAAATCCTATGGGAGGTAGGGAGGAGGAAGACACCGAAAGACCTGTAAGGAGGCCACGAACAAATCTAAGGCAAAAAGGACCTCAACGTGAAAGAAGGGTTAATGATATTTTCCATAGCGAGAGTGAGACCAGTGTGGAGGTAGGAAACCTCGCTAAAGTGGTGCAATTATTGCAAACACATATGGACTACCAAAGGGAAGAGATGGCCCAATAGAAAACTCACATGGCCCAACAACAAGAATTTATTGTCCAACAACAATGGGTCATAGAAGACTTAACTAATGGATGAGGAAATGGATTGGAAAGATCAATGGAAGAATCTAGGGAACCAGAGAGATCCAGTGCTGGAAGGGCAAGAGTGAGTAAGGAGTTGGACAAAAATCTAAGAAAGGTAGTAATAACTAAGTTTGATGGTAAGGGTGATGGTGAATCAACCAAAAATTGGTTGAGTGAGCTAGAGTCTTACTTTTCTCTAGTAGTTCTATCCTCTGAATCCAAGACTACTTTGGTAGTAATGAACATGATAGAAATAGCCCTGGACTAGTGGAAGTCATATAAGAAAGGGTATAGAGTTGAAGTTGTTGACCTCAAATGGGAGGAGTTTGTCAAGGAATTCAGGGATAGATTCTTGACAAAGCAATATTATGTAGAGAAATTTGGGGATTTCTCAAATTTGAGATAGGAAAGTATGTTGGTGCATGAATACCACCAAAATTTTATTCAATTGCTGAAATATGCATCCCAATATGAAAGCAACGAAGAAATGAAGACACAAAAATTTATTCTGGGATTGCATCCTAGGATTATGATGGTGGTAAACATGCATAATCCTATCAATTTACCAACTGCTTTTGACCTAGCAAGAAAAGAAGAAGCTAATCAGGAAACAAGAAAGGCATACTTTAACTATCAAAAGTTATCTGAAAAGGAAAAATATGAACTCAGGAAGTAAAAAAGTGTGGGTTTTATGAAATGGGAGAAGGAACAGAACAAGAAACCCAAAAGAGAAGATCAGAACAAGCAAGGGGCAAAAATAGATCCAACTACCAAGGCAGAAAATTCAAGAAGGATGCTAAAGAATTTCCCAAGAGGTAGGACCAAAAGCCAGCAGGTCAAGGAAGGGATAGGGAAACTCCATCTGTGAATAGAAATGAAAGCAATAATAGAGACAATAGAGCACCACCAGGTGGATGCTGGGTGTGCAAAGGGGCTCATTATGCTAACAAATGTCCTCACAAGGCTGACTTGCCACCAAAAACTCTAGAAGAGGCTAGCCACAAGATCTATGCGACCATAGGTAGTTCTGAACTCAATGGTCAGATAACTCCTTTTTTATTGCATGGTAAAATTTTTGGTAAAAATGTGCAAATTTTAGTTGATAGTGGGTCAACAGATAGTTTTATTTCTTCAAAATTAGTGAGGGATTTTCCTGTTAGACCTGGATTCTTGGCCAAATATTGGAAGGTAGAGTATGGATCAGGGCAAACCCATCATGTTAATCAATGTCTCTTTGACTCCCACATTTCCTTACCTCAAGGAAATATCAACTAGCATTTGTATGTGGTGCCTTTGCATGCGTTTGACATTATTTTAGGAGTTGATTGGTTAAAAGCACACAAGGCTCTTTTAAATTTTGAAGAGCGATGGGTGGAATTTTTGGATGAAGCTAGTCAAAGGATTAGAATTAGTTGTGGGTGAAGGGAAGTTAAGCCACATCTATTGACTGCAATGCAGACCAAAAAGGTTATTAAAAATAAGGGAATGATCTTCATAGTTAAGATGAATAAGATGGAAGCATCTGAAAAGGAATCTGATATTTTCTAGCAATACCCAATGTTGGGTGCTTTCAAAGATGTATTTCCTGAGGATCTCCCAGGATTACCACCTCAGAGGGAATTTGACTTCTCAATCGAGCTATTACCAAGGGTAGCACCAATTGCAAGGTCACCTTATCGAATGACACCCATTGAGTTGCAGGAGCTCAAAATGCAACTTCAAGATTTGCTTGAAAAAGGGTTAATCAAACCTAGTGTGTCACCTTGGGGAGCTCCTATTTTATTTGTTAAAAATAAATATGGTACCTTAAGGATGTGCATAGACTATCGAATGCTGAACAAGGTTACTATCAAGAACATGTATTCGTTACCAAGGATTGATGATTTGTTTGATCAATTGAAAGGAGCAACTATATTTTCTAAGATAGATTTGAGATCTGGATACCATCAGTTAAGGATACGAGAGGAAGATACATCTAAGACAACTTTTAGAACAAGATATGGATATTTTGAGTTTATTGTCTTACCTTTTGGGCTAACCAATGCCCCTAGTTGCATTCATGAACCTCATGAACAACGTCTTTAGAGAACAACTGGATAAGTTTGTACTTGTATTTTTGGATGATATTTTGATTTATTCCAAAAACAAAGAAGAGCATGATCAACACATGTGAATAGTGCTTGCAATCCTTAGAAAGAATCAATTATATGGAAAATTGACCAAGTGTGAGTTTTATACTCCACAAGTGCAATACCTTGGACATATTGTTTTTGCAGAAGGAATTGTAGTGGACCCCAAGAAAATTGAAGCAATTATTGATTGGCCAACACCTACTAATGTTTTAGAGGTGCGAAGTTTTATGGGGATTGCAGGATATTATAGGCGGTTCATCAAGGGGTTTTCGAGAATCGCTCAACCCATTACCAACCTTCAAAGGAAAGGGAAAGGCTTTAGGTGGACAGAGCAGTGTGAAGAGGCTTTTTGGGTTTTGAAAGAAAGGTTGATGACAACACCAATTTTGCAATTGCCTGACCCTAATAAGAAGTTTACAATCTATACAGATGCATCGATCGAAGGGTTAGGTGGGATTTTGATCCAAGATGGTGCGGTTATTGCTTATGAGTCTAGAAAGCTCAAGAGGCACGAAGTCAATTATGCAACTCATGATTTAGAGTTGACAACGGTAGTACACGCTCTGAAAGTGTGGCGACATTATTTTCTAGGAAAACCATTTGAATTAAAGATGGACCATCAGAGTCTGAAGTATATATTCACCCAAACCCTACTAAATGCTAGGCAATGATATTGGATAGAGTTTCTAGTAGAGTATGATTTTGGTATTGAGTACATTAAGGGTAAGGAGAATAAGGTCATCGATGCCTTAAGTAGGAGAGGGCATATTACCGCTATGACAAAATGCCAATATGATCTGTTGGATCAAATAAAGGAGTGGCAAGGAAAAGATGAATTTTTCCAATCTTGCATCAGTCAAATGGAACATAAATTAAACAAGAATATTGAATTTGTGATAAAAAATGATCTGCTATTCTTCAAGAATAGGTTGGTAGTACCTAATTCAAGGGGGTTAAGAGAAACAATTCTTAAGGAGGCTCACAATACTCCCTATTCTGCGCACCCAGGAGGGGCAAAAATGCATGAGAATTTGAAGAAAGCCTATTTTTGGCCAGGTATGAAAAAATATATCATCAATTATGTGGCCAAATGTTTAGAATGCCAAAAAGTGAAAGCAAAACATCTGCATCCAGCTGGGAAGTTATATCCACATGAGATACCTGCACAAAAATGGCAAGTAGTATCAATGGACTTTATTATGGGATTACCTAAAACCAGATTCAAGCATGATGTAATTTTAGTGATTGTGGATAAGCTAACCAAAGTCGCACATTTTATACTAGGTAATGTGCATGATGATGCACCCACTGTAGCAAGTAAATTTTCCAGGGAAGTGGTGAGGCTACACGGGTTTCTAGAAGTTTTAATCTCTGATAGAGACTCTCATTTTACTTCTAAATTTTGGCAAGCTTTGCATCAGGTATTAGGGATAAAACTGAATATCAGTACTACTTATCACCCTGAGACAGATGGTCATACTGAGAGGGTAAATCAAGTGCTTGAGGATATGTTGTGAATGTACTGCATGGAACAACACACAAAGTGGGAAGACTATTTGTACCTAGTAGAATTTGCATATAACAATAGTTACCATACATCACTAGGTATGGCACCTTTTGAAGCTCTATATGGGTGATGGTGCAGAGTTCCCTTAACTTGGGATAATTCGAAAGATCGGGTAGTGATCGGACCGAAAATGATAAAAGAAATGGAAGAGCAGTTAAAGAGGATTCAGCAAAAGCTGAAAGAGGCTCGAAACCACCAAAAGAGCTATGCGGACCTCAAAAGGACACCAAGGGAATATTCTATGGGAGACAGAGTATTCTTAAGGGTGAAACCAACAAAAAGTTCTATAAAATCCTCTAAGCTTGACTCCAGATATGTGGGTCCATTTGAGATTATTGCGAAGATAAGCCCTATAGCGTATAGATTAGCTCTACCGCCAAGCTTATCCAAGATCCATAATGTCTTCCATGTGTCCCTCTTTAGAAAATATATTTCTGATCCTACTCATGTATTGGATGTTTCCAACTTGTAGATGATCGATCCATTAAATATTGAGGTGTGATTTTTCGTCTGCTTGGTTTTTGAACCAAGAATTTGAGAAAACAAAGCATTGAGCAATGTCGGGTACAATGGGACCACTACTCAGATCGAAATGCTACATGGGAAGATGTGGCAAAAATGCAGCGATAATTTCCTTATCTGTTTGAGTATAAAAACACTTTATTATAAAATTTTATATAATTTTGGAATATTTGTATTTATACAAAAGAAAATGAACTGGATACTAAGTAGAGTAAAGTTGGTTTACCATTTCACTGAGTAGAGTAGTTTGCAAGTATGTGGCTTTGCAAAATGATATGTTTTGGAACATATAATGATATTTGATCAATTGATTATGTTATGATGAAATTTGTGATGTGATTATATGCTAATGATGTGGAAAAATCCTTGTTTATGCAATCTAGAACTTGATGTGAGCAATAAATTTGTTTGAATTTTTCTTTTGCTTACAATGGTTAGAAACATAGGGACTATGTTTATCCCTAGTGGGGGAGGATGTAATGACCCTCCTCGCACGATTTTTGAAGGATAGTAAAATATGTATATACTTACCTTTTTCCTATGAACCATGGTACTGCTGACAACTTTTGTGAGCGTAGGACAGTTGCGTGACGATAATGAGAGGAAGCTAGTCAGGGAAAAAAGGTGAGACAGGGAGGTGATGATTCGGCTCACGAGCACATGGAAACTCATGCTTGCATATCATATAGGTGCATTGCATATTGCATCTCTACGTGGGTTAAATTGATTCAAGTATTGCTTGTTTGGAAAGGAATGAGAAATGTTGCTTTAGGTGGCGATGATGATGGGAGCCACTAGTTTCTTAAAGAATAACATGTGTGTATGGTTGCTTGCTAAATCATGTGTGAGGATATTGTTTAAAAATGATCTTTTGTTTGATATATGAATTAATATGGTATTAGGTTGTCATGTAGGGAAACCTATACAAATGCTATTGTTACTTTACTTTGAAATATAGGACAATGGCTATAATGTTATTAATTCTATTTTATTTAATTTATGTATAAAGTGGTCCGCACTATTGTGAAGATAGCTCCATCTTGAATATTAAGGAAATAATTAGAAGTGTTAGAACTATGTGTTATTAAAACCTCCAAGTGGTGAATGCATTTATGCTTAAGGTTAGTTAATTTAGTGATGTGAAATGATGAATGGGCAATAATTACTTGGAGTGCACACGAAGCAGAAGTGGAAGCTCGACAACTTGGCATTGTGCATGGAGAAAAGGAAAAACAACTCACATAATTTTTGCGTATCGTTTGGGAGGTGAAAGAACAAAACAAAAAGGTAAGGTTTGTTTTTGGAGAGAGTTGCATGGGAGAAGATGGACGAGAGAAAGAGCCGAGGGAGACTGAAATATCAGCAAACAAGTTCGGTTGGAAAGCATGTGAACCAGGTCTGTAAATGCGTATACCATGATTAAATCTGGTTGATTGAATTTATGTGTTGTTGTGTGCTATTGTTGAATGGTTAGAGTAAGAAATGGTAATTGGAAGCTATGGAATAGTTAGTAAATTATTACCATGTTGAAACAACTCTTCACTGTAATTGCATTGCTATATAACGTGAAAGTAGAAGGTAAATGAAGCAATGGAAGTGTTGAAATATCTCTACCATATAGAAAGAAAAATATAAATTTGACATTGTCATGATTTAATGTGTTGTTATGTTATGTGCTGCTTTGAATGTAAACAAGAGTAGTTTGTTATGTTGTTGTGCGGCAGTGTGATAGTATTTAGAAGAGATGTTGGGATGGGTGCAGTGTATGAATGGTATCCCATATGAAATAGAATGAAAGAGAAAAACCATAGATTTATATCTCTTTAAAATTGTAGGCATCTCTTGATGAATTAAATAAATTAATTGTGGAAACATGTTCTAAAATTTTTGGGAAATCTCGGGTAAGGAGATTGGTGAATTTCTCTGAAGTGTTTCTAGTGCAGTTGCATGTGTGCATAATAGAATATTACATATTCATATTTAGAGAGTCGTGTCTGATCCCTGGCATCATCTAAGTTTCCCCTGTTCAAGTTGTCGTCCTCTCAAAAATCATTGGAGCTATGCTAGGCGAACTAAAGCAAATTTGATTCAAGGATGTGCAAGGTGAGAATCATATTTACTACTACCATGTCACTAGAAGTAAAGCATCAATTAAGAAAACATATTTGGTAGCCTTGGTATGGGTGGCAGTATAGTTTATTTGTGGATAACAGTACCTTTGGGTAGTCCAAGCCTTAGGGTGGAAGATAGGAGATTATTTAGCAGTGAAAGTTTAAGGCTTTATCTCTGTAGAAAAAAAGGGTGAAGTGAATAACACAAGCTTATACTGAGGGGGGGGTGAACAATATAAGACCACTTTTTACTTTTTCTTCCAAATCAATATTATTTTGTGTAAAGATAGCAGTAATCAAAGCAATGCACAAAAACCATACACAATAGAGACACCATAATTTACGTGGTTCACCAAATGTGGGCTACTCCACAGAGAAAATATTTTACTAAACTTTCTCAATCAATCTCTTTCGGAATCACTCCTAATTACAATGTTTATGTATCTTTGTCCAAAGGAGATGTTGATCCCCTAATCTCAAGTTCATGGATATATTACATAAGATAACTCTTTCCCCTTATGCTCTAGCTATGTGATATTATAGAATATTTTATCTCTCTACTGCACTGACTGGTGGACCTCTCTCCACTTGAAGACTCCTCACTCAGATCTATCTTCAACTGTGTTGGCTGTTGGATCTCTATCTACTAAGACCTTGTCCTATGTACTATGTCACCTCCAAATCTCTATCAATAGGCTCACTAATAACTTGATCAAGAGGCACACATAGAACCTTCTTAACAATCTCACATATAACTTGTCCAAATATGCTCTAGCAAGCTCACCAATAACTTGCCCAAATATGCTCTAGAAAGCTCACCAATAACTTGCCCAAATCTGCTCTAGCAAGCTCACCAAGAACTTACCCAAAACTATCCACAAATCTATATCAACACTATCCTCAAATCTATCCCAAAGGCCTTCTCAAAGGCTTAATCAATCATGCTCAAGTAGTACTCAAAATGAACTCAACAATGAATGGCAATGTACTCTTCAATGAATGACAACAATGATCCACAATTCTCTCAACTCAAATCAATATCAAGTCAACTCATAGAAACATAAAGATAATTGTTAGAGAATCAATATGTTCTAATCTCACTCTCAACTCAACTCCACTCAAATCAACCTCAACTCAATTCAAGTCTTATAGAACCATACATAGAATTGTTAGAGACTCAATATGTTCTAACCTCAATCTCAACTCAACATAGAATGATGGAATAGTTTATTTTATAGAACTTGAACAATCACTTCACACATCACTTGACTAGGCTCAATCAATTCAACTCAACCAATCATCACAAGGGATAACTCTCTCACACAATCGTAGTCCAAGTATGTATCAACCAACTCAAATATTTCCAACAATGCTCAACTACAAATCTCACATAACAATGATACTCATGTTCTTTTCTAACTCAAGTTCTTTCACAACCAATGGGCTTCAACAACTATGCTTATAAAACAAGGTTTAGACACAACTCTCAAACCAAAAAAACTTGAAGCATTCAACCAACCACTTTTGAAAAAGAAACCACAAACAATCCTTTTCCCTCCAATGATATTTCAGAAATCAACCACCATAAACAATCAATAGGAGAATGTGCCCATACCTTTTATGAATATGAAAAAACCTCTTTGTAAATCTGCCACAATCACAAAATTATTTTGCCAATATTCACAAGGGTTAGTAGATCACAAAATAATCAACATTACTCCACTTTTCAATAATCATCACCAAGGCCTTTAATTGCACAACTTCCTTATCTCTCCTAAAACCACTTGTACCATAAAATAAAATAAATCACAATATTGCATACCTTGTCACCTCATGAAAGAATTAATCCTCTTGAAAAATAACAAGGCAAACTTCACTTTTGGAACCCCTTTGCAAAATCAAAAATATCTCTTTACACACACCTTATTTCTCCTTCTAAATAAGTTAGTCAAATAGCCCTCGAAATAAGCTTTCTGACGATATATAATATGCCCACTTTCTGAAATAAATTGAAACCTTTACACATATATATATGCCAACCTCCATTAATTGCACATAGGTCGGCCCTCCATTAATTTAAACTTAAATTTTAAACTTTAATATCTTCATCACGGGGGGGCTGGGGGGCGCCCTCATCGAAGGTCCTTTTTCGATGAAACAAAATTCCACCTTGGCTTTTAAGAAAATCCCTTTCCACATAAGCCCACCATGGTTTTAAATAAAACCTTTTATTTTACTCGCCTTGGTTTTCATAAAAACCCTGTAAATAGCCATGCTTTCCAAAATATCATAAATGCTTATTTATGAAATATTTTGGCCACCAAAACCAAATGTGATCCATGTGACATCAATGATAACATAAAATGCCTCAAATTAACTCAAATTTCCAACAATATCCCCCTTTGTCATTGATGGCAACACCTCTAATGCAAACACCACAATCACTACAAAAACCATCTCTGAGAATCAAAGTTGCTCCCCCTAACTCAATAATCTCTATGGAGGCTTCTCCCCCTAACTCAATACTCTCTTTGGAGGTTTCTCCCCCTAACTCAATTCTCTCTTTGGAGGATGCTCCCCCTAACTCAAATCTCTCCCCCTTACTCAAATCTCTCCCCCTTTGACATCAATGGCAAAAGGGACACCTATGGGGCTAAAATATATGACTCTTAAGCATAGCCCCCTCACCACCTTCTCTCTTGAGGTGATTAATTTTGGGGTGGGAGTACCTTTACTCCCATATTACATTGATTCTTTTCTCTATCAACTTCCTTCCATGTTTTTCTGATATCCTTCTCTTGATGAATTACTTGATCTTCTTGTCTTGAACCTGTTTGACCTTCTTGCCTTGAACCTGTTTGGAATTGAGTCCTACACCATCTTGCAATATGCCCAAATTTATTGCAATTAAAACACTTGATATTGTAGCCTTTGGATGGTGCCCATGTCCTGAATTCTTTCTTGAAGTAATTTCCATATCCATTCCTTTCCTGAACCCTGTATTGTGAAGCTCTGTTTTCATGACCATTATTACCATGACTTCTAAATTGTGTAGCTCTAAAACCAAAACCATGTTGCTCATTTCCTTTGCACTGAAAATCTTTATGACCAATCCTGTTACATGAGAAGCAATGTCCCTGAAAACCATACCTTCTTCCTTTGAAGTTTCTTCTAGCAAAATCAAACTTCTTTGATCCATGGATCCTGCAATGTATAGCCCTGTGTCCAAATCCATTACAAGAAAAATAATATCCTTGAAAATCCTTTTGTTCATGCCTTGGTTCCTCATACCTTTCTTGACCATTATCCTTATGATCATCTTCAACTTGTGCATTGCATTCTTGAACCTTCTTTGTAGCATCTAAAACCTCTTCCTTAGTTTCTTCCTTGCCTTTTTCTTCAAGAATTTCTTTTCCCTTTGATCTTGATTCACCTATCTCAAAACAAGAACCAAAATGAATATTTGGAGCCATAGGAACTTTGGAACTTTCCTCACAAATCTTAGGTGCTTCTTTGATTTCATATTTTAGAACTTCCTTTCCTTTTGAGTGTGATTCCCTAAACCTGAAATATGGGACCTTTGGTGCTTTGGAATCTTCCTCTTATTTCTTTTCATTTGTGTCAAGTAGCAACTTGGCATCCATATCTATAGCCTCTGAAATACATCTTTTCTTATTTGTACAAATATCTTACCTTTTGATTCATGTGATGGATCAAACTTCTCGATGTTGGAACATCTCAATCTTATTTTCAAGATTCTCCTTAACCTCTTGTAGTTTTTTTCATGGATAACATTGAAGTCTTCCTTTAGTATCAACTGAGACATTATCCTCTTGTTTAACTTCTTCTGTTTGGAGTGAATGTTCTTCTTCTACTTCTATTATTCCATAGAAAAACCCTTCTTCATCTTCACTATCACTAAGATCATTATAATATTCTATAGTAAACAAACTCTCAAGATTTATTTGACCATGCCTATTTCCTTGATGTGTCATCTCATCTTCACTATCACTGAAACCATTACAATATCCTGATCTGTGATCTCTTTGACTTCACACACAAAACATGTGTTCTTGCTTTCACCTTCTATTCCTAGGAATAAATGCTCTTCCTTTTCATCATCTAAATTGTCTCTATCATTATGATCTGAGCTATCACTTGCTTCTACAATGTAGTAATATTTCTTTGCCTTACGAAAAATTTTCTTCTTCTCATACCTATTTTTCTTGAATCTGTCATCTTTTTCATGCTTATGCTTTCCATCTTCTTTTCTTCTGTGACCCTATTTTTCATCATCACTGATTTCTTCATGTGGACACTTGTATGCATAGTGACCAAGATCACCACACTTGTAGCACCTGACTTTCCTTATATTTCTAAAATTCCTTGAGTCCTTATTCCTTTTGATGAAGTTAGCTTCCTCATCATTTTCTAAAACTCTATCTATTTTTGAAACTTTCCCTTTCTCTTTTTTTGAAGCCTTGAATGCAATCTCTTTTATTGGAGCTTGATGCTTACTTACCCTCATCTCATAAGTTGTGAGAGTACCTTGCAATTATTCCATTGTTAACTTGTTGATATCCATTGTTTCTTCTATTGCTGAAACCTTTGCATCATATTTCATGGGAAGTGATCTCAAAACCTTTTGAGTAACTTCTAATTCTTTCATCTCAAAACCTAGGCCTCTCATAGTGTTAGTAATCTCATCAACTCGAAGTAAGAACTTTGCAATATCTTTAGAATCTTCCATTTTCAATTCCTCAAATATTTTTCTATGAGTTTGTAGTTTTGCCAACTTTACCTTGGAATCTCCTTCATAAGTATTCCTCAACTTGGTCCACATCTCATTAGCTGAAGTACATACCATGACCTTTGCAAAATATGTCTCACGTAGCCCACTCAAAATACAATTCATTGCTCTTGCATTGATCTCAACCAATTTCCTGGTAGTCTTATCTTCCTTGGGATCACCTTCAACCTTATACTCTTTTTCAACCATCTGCCATACCTCATATCCTTGTGATATCAAGTAGTTATTCATTCTCATGCTCCAGAAAGCATAATTGTTACCATCAAACAATGGAGCCTTATTTAAAGATAATCCTTTTTGTGAAGCCATATGTGTTCTTTGTAGAATCTACCCTCAAGTTGTTAGCCTTTCCGAAGGAACCCGCTCTGATACCAATTGAAGAACACAAGATTATACTGAGATGGGGGGTGAACATTATAAGACCACTTTTTACTTTTTCTTCCAAATCAATATTATGTTGTGTAAAGATAGCAAGTATAATAGCAATAATCAAAGCAATGCACAAAAACCATACACAATAGAGACACCATAATTTACGTGGTTCACCCAATGTGGGCTACTCCACGGAGAAAATATTTTACTAAAACTTTCTTAATAAATATCTTTGGGAATCACTCCCAATTACAATGTTTATGGATCTTTGTCCAAAGGAGATGCTGATCCCCTAATCTCAAGTTCGTGGATCTCTTCCATAGGAGAACTCTTTCCCCTTCTGCTCTGGCTATGTGATATTCTAGAAGACTCTGTCTCTCTATTGCACTAACTGGTGGACCTCTCTCCACTTGAAGACTCCTCACTCAGATCTATCTTCAATTGTGTTGGTTGTTGGATCTCTATCCACTGAGACTCTATCCTCTGTACTCTATCACCTCCAAAGCTCTATCAATAGGCTCACTAAGAACCTACTCAATAGGTTCACATAGAACATTCTTAACAAGCTCACACAAAACTTGTCCAAATCTGCTCTATCAAGCTCACCAAGAACTTGCCCAAATCTACTCTAGCAAGCTCACCAAGAACTTACCCAAATATGCTCTAGTAAGCTCACCAAGAACTTGCCCAAACATTGTCCATAAATATGTCTCAACACTGTCCTCAAATCTATCCCAAAGGCCTTCTCAAAGGCTCAATCAATCATGCTCAAGTAGTACTCAAAATGAACTCAACAATGAATGGCAATGTACTCTTTAATGAATGACAACAATGATCCACAATGCTCTCAACTCAAATCAATCTCAAGTCAACTCATAGAAACATAAAGAGAATTGTTAGAGACTCAATATGTTCTAATCTCACTCTCAACTCAACTCAACTCACATCAACCTCAACTCAATTCAAGTCTTATAGAACCATATAGAGAATTGTTAGAGACTCAATATGTTCTAACCTCAATCTCAACTCAACATAGAATGATGGAATAGTTTATTTTATAGAACTTGAACAATCACTTCACACATCACTTAACTAGGCTCAATCAACAACAAATCTCACATAACAATTATACTCATGTTCTTTTCTAACTCAAGTTCTTTCACAACCAATGGGCTTCAACAACTATGCTTATCAAACAAGGTTTAGACACAACTCTCAAATCAGAAAAACCTTGAAGCATTCAACCAACCACTTTCGAAAAGGAAACCACAAACAATATTTTTCCCTCCAATGATATTTTAGAAATCAACCACCATAAACAATCAATAGGAGAATGTGCCCATACCTTTTATGAAGATGAAAAAACCTCTTTGTAAATCTACCACAATCACAAAATTCTTTTGCCAATATTCACAAGGGTTAGTAGATCACAAAATAATCAACATTACTCCACTTTTCAATAATCATCACCAAGGCCTTTAATTGCACAACTTCCTTATCTCTCCTAAAACCACTTGTACCATAAAATAAAATAAATCAAAACATTGCATAACCTTTTCACTCCCAAAACCACTTATACCATAAAATAAAATAAATCACAATATTGCATACCTTGTCACCTCATGAAAGAATTAATCCTCTTGAAAAAGAACAAGGCAAACTTCACTTTTGGAACCCCTTTGCAAAATCATAAATATCTCTTTACACACACCTTATTTCTCCTTCTAAATAAGTTAGTCAAATAGCCCTCGAAATAAGCTTTCTGATGATATATAATATGCCCACTTTTCGAAATAAATTGAAACCTTTACATATATATATATTGCCAACCTCCATTAATTGCACATAGGTCGGCCCTCCATTAATTTAAACTTAAAATTTAAACTTTAATATCTTCATCACCGGAGGTCCTTTTTCGATGAAACAAAATTCCACCTTGGCTTTTAAGAAAAGCCCTTTCCACATAAGCCCACCATGGTTTTAAATAAAACCTTTTATTTTTCCTGCCTTGGTTTTCATAAAAACCTCTGTAAATAGCCATGCTTTCCAAAATATCATAAATGCTTATTTATGAAATATTTTGGCCACCAAAACCAAATTTGATCAATGTGACATCAATGATCCATGTGACATCAATGACAACATAAAATACCTCAAATTAACTCAAATTTCCAACAATCTCCCCCTTTGTCATTGATGGCAACACCTCTAATGCAAACACCACAATCACTACAAAAACCATCTCTGAGAATCAAAGTTGCTCCCCCTGACTCAATACTCTCTATGGAGGCTGCTCCCCCTAACTCAATACTCTCTTTGGAGGCTACTCCCCCTAACTCAATGCTCTCCTTGGAGGTTTCTTCCCCTTACTCAAATCTCTCCCCCTTTGACATCAATGGCAAAAGGGACACCTATGGGGCTAAAATATATGACTCTTAAGCATAGCCCCCTCACCACCTTCTCTCTTGAGGTGATTAATTTTGGGGTGGGAGTACCTTTACTCCCATATTACATTGATTATTTCCTCTATCAACTTCCTTCCATGTTTTTCTGATATCCTTCTCTTGATGAATTACTTGATCTTCTTGTCTTGAACCTGTTTGACCTTCTTGCCTTGAACCTATTTGGAATTGAGTCCTACACCATCTTGCAATATGCCCAAAGTTATTGCAATTAAAACACTTGATATTGTAGCCTTTGGATGGTGCCCATGTCCTGAATTCTTTCTTGAAATAATTTCCATATCCATTCCTTTCTTGAACCCTGTATTGTGAAGCTCTGTTTTCATGACCATTATTACCATGACTTCTGAATTGTGTAGCTCTAAAACCAAAACCATGTTGCTCATTTCCTTTGCACTAAAAAGCTTTATGACCAATCCTGTTACATGAGAAGCAATGTCCCTAAAAACCATACCTTCTTCCTTTGAAGTTTCTTCTAGCAAAATCAAACTTCTTTGATCCATGGATCCTGCAATGTATAGCCCTGTGTCCAAATCCATTACAAGAAAAATAATATCCTTGAAAAGCCTTTTGTTCATGCCTTGGTTCCTCATACCTTTCTTGACCATTATCCTTATGATCATCTTCAACTTGTGCATTGCATTCTTGAACCTTCTTTGTAGCATCTAAAACCTCTTCCTTAGTTTCTTCCTTGCCTTTTTCTTCAAGAATTTCTTTTCCCTTTGATCTTGATTCACCTATCTCAAAACAAGAACCAAAATGAATATTTGGAGCCATAGGAACTTTGGAAATTTCCTCACAAATCTTAGGTGCTTCTTTGCTTTCATATTTTAGAACTTCCTTTCCTTTTGAGTGTGATTCCCCAAACCTGAAATATGGGACCTTTGGTGCTTTGGAATCTTCCTCTTCTTTCTCTTCATTTGTGTCAAGTAGCAACTTGGCATCCATCTCTATAGCCTCTGAAATACATGTTTCCTTCTTAGTACAAATATCTTGACCTTTTGAGTCATGTGATGGATCAAACTTCTCATGTAGGGAACATCTCAATTCTTTTAGATTCTCCTTAACCTCTTGTAGTTGCTCATGGATAACATTGAAGTCTTCCTTTAGATCAACTGAGATATTATCCTCTTGTTTAACTTCTTTTGTTTGGAGTGAATGTTCTTCTTCTACTTATCTTATTCCATAGAAAAACCCTTCTTCATATTCACTATCACTAAGATCATTATAATCTTCTATAGCAAACAAACTCTCAAGATTTCTTTGACCATGCATGTTTCCTTGATGTGTCATCTCATCTTCACTATCACTGAAACCATTGCAATATCCTGATCTGTGATCTCTTTGACCACACACAAAACATTGTTCTCTTTCACCTTCTATTCCTAGGAATAAATGCTCTTCCTTTTCATCATCTGAATTATCTCTATCATTATGATCTGAGCTATCACTTGCTTCTACAATGTAGTAATATTTCTTTGCCTTACGAAAAATTTTCTTCTTCTCATACCTATTTTGCTTGAATCTATCATCTTTGTCATGCTTATGCTTTCCATCTTCTTTTCTTCTGTGACCCTATTTTTCATCATCACTGATTTCTTCATGTGGACACTTGTATGCATAGTGACCAAGATCACCACACTTGTAGCACCTGACTTTCCTTATATCTCTGAAATTCCTTGAGTCCTTATTCCTTTTGATGAAGTTAGCTTCCTCATCATTTTCTAAAACTCTATCTATTTATGAAACTTTCCCTTTCTCTTTTTCTGAAGCCTTGAATGCAATCTCTTTTATTGGAGCTTGATGCTTACTTACCCTCATCTCATAAGTTGTGAGAGTACCTTGCAATTATTCCATTGTTAACTTGTTGATATCCATTGTTTCTTCTATTGCTGAAACCTTTGCATCATATTTCATGGGAAGTGATCTCAAAACCTTTTGAGTAACTTCTGATTCTTTCATATCAAAACCTAGGCCTCTCATAGTGTTAGTAATCTCATCAACTCGAAGTAAGAACTTTGTAATATCTTCAGAATCTTCCATTTTCAATTCCTCAAATATTTTTCTATGAGTTTGTAGTTTTGCCAACTTTACCTTGGAATATCCTTCATAAGTATTCCTCAACTTGGTCCACATCTCATTAGCTAAAGTACATACCATGACCTTTGCAAAATATGTCTCACGTAGCCCACTCAAAATACAATTCATTGCTCTTGCATTGATCTCAACCAATTTCTTGGTAGTCTTATCTTCCTCGGGATCACCTTCAACCTTATACTCTTTTTCAACCATCTGCCATACCTCATATCCTTGTGATATCAAGTAGTTCTTCATTCTCATGCTCCATAAAGCATAATTGTTACCATCAAACAATGGAGCCTTATTTGAAGATAATCCTTTCTATGAAGCCATCTGTGTTCTTTGTAGAATCTGCCCTCAAGTTGTTAGCCTTTCTGAAGGAACCCGCTCTGATACCAATTGAAGAACACAAGCTTATACTGAGAGGGGGGTGAACAGTATAAGACCACTTTTTACTTTTTCTTCCAAATCAATATTATGTCTGATGTAACAAGATATAATAGTATGCATTAATAACAGTAATCAAAGCAATGCACAAAAACCATACACAATAGAGACACCACAATTTACGTGGTTCACCCAATGTGGGCTACTCCACGGAGAAAATATTTTACTAAAACTTTCTCAATCAATCTCTTTGGGAATCACTCCCAATTACAATGTTTATGGATCTCTGTCCAAAGGAGATGTTGATCCCCTAATCTCAAGTTTGTGGATCTCTTCCACAGGAGAACTCTTTCCCCTTCTGCTCTGGCTATGTGATATTCTAGAAGACTTTGTCTCTCTGTTGCACTAACTGGTGGACCTCTCTCCACTTGAAGACTCCTCACTCAGATCTATCTTCAACTGTGTTGGCTGCTAGATCTCTATCCATTGAGACTCTGTCCTCTATACTCTATCACCTCCAAAGCTCTATCAATAGGCTCACTAAGAACCTGCTCAATAGGCTCACATAGAACCTTCTTAACAAGCTCACCAAGAACTTGCCCAAATCTACTCTAGCAAGCTCACCAAGAACTTGCCCAAATCTGCTCTAGCAAGCTCACCAAGAACTTGCCCAAATCTGTCCACAAATATGTCCCAACACTATCCTCAAATCTATCCCAAAGGCCTTCTCAAAGGCTCAATAAATCATGCTCAAGTAGTACTCAAAATGAACTCAACAATGAATGGCAATGTACTCTTCAATGAATGACAACAATGATCCACAATGCTCTCAACTCAAATCAATCTCAAGTCAACTCACAGAAACATAAAGAGAATTTTAGACTCAATATTTTCTAATCTCACTCTCAACTCAACTCAACTCAATCAACCTCAACTCAATTCAAGTCTTATAGAACCATCCAGAGAATTTTCTCAATATTTCTAACCTCAATCTCAACTCAACATAGAATGATGGAATAGTTTTTTTTATAGAACTTGAACAATCACTTCACACATCACTTGACTAGGCTCAATCAACAACAAATCTCACATAACAATGATACTCATGTTCTTTTCTAACTCAAGTTCTTTCACAACCAATGGGCTTCAACAACTATGCTTATCAAACAAGGTTTAAACTCAACTCTCAAATCAGAAAAACCTTGAAGCATTCAACCAACCACTTTCGAAAAGGAAACCACAAACAATCCTTTTCCCTCCAATGATATTTCAGAAATCAACCACCATAAACAATCAATAGGAGAATGTGCCCATACCTTTTATGAAGATGAAAAAACCTCTTTGTAAATCTGCCACAATCACAAAATTCTTTTGCCAATCTTCACAAGGGTTAGTAGATCACAAAATAATCAACATTACTCCACTTTTCAATAATCATCACCAAGGCCTTTAATTGCACAACTTCCTTATCTCTCCTAAAACCACTTGTACCATAAAATAAAATAAAATAAAATAAATCACAATATTGCATACCTTGTCACCTCATGAAAGAATTAATCCTCTTGAAAAAGAACAAGGCAAACTTCACTTTTGGAACCCCTTTGCAAAATCAGAAATATCTCTTTACACACACCTTATTTCTCCTTCTAAATAAGTTAGTCAAATAGCCCTCGAAATAAGATTTCCGACGATATATAATATTCCCACTTTTCGAAATAAATTGAAACCTTTATATATATATATATATATATATGCCAACCTCCATTAATTGCACATAGGTCGGCCCTCCATTAATTTAAACTTAAAATTTAAACTTTAATATCTTCATCACCGGAGGTCCTTTTTCGATGAAACAAAATTCCACCTTGGCTTTTAAGAAAAGCCCTTTCCACATAAGCCCACCATGGTTTTAAATAAAACCTTTTATTTTTTCTCGCCTTGGTTTTCATAAAAACCCTGTAAATAGCCATGCTTTCCAAAATATCATAAATGCTTATTTATGAAATATTTTGGCCACCAAAACCAAATGTGATCCATGTGACATCAATGACAACATAAAATGCCTCAAATTAACTCAAATTTCCAACATGAAGTGCATGTATTGTTGTTTATTTTTAAAAAACGAAGACTCAAATGTTCTGGAAGTGTCTTTCTGAGCTTGGTGAAGTCGAATGTAACATTTGTAACTAAAGTGTATTAAAGCTTCTTTTCCCTACTCAATGCTAATGACTTCTGAATTTGTATTTTTCGTAATACGCTGTGAATTACATTTTACTTAGTAAGACATTAATAAACCAACCTGACCAAACTCAGAAAGGTTATGATAAAAACAAAGAAAAAATAATTATGTTTTGAGTTTGATGTTATAAACTCAAAAGCTTTCTAATCTTTTGACAGCGAAGTATCTTTATAATGGAGCTGAGTGAAACCTGTGTCTAAACTGGTTAAATGCTGAAGTATTGTCTTTTGCACGAATTGCAATGGATTGCTACATTTTATAATATCATATTCCTTAAGCGAGGCAAACATAGAGTTAAATCATAAAACATTTGAAAGAACCAAGGGAAAGGTTGGATATTACAAACCCTTTTAATGCTAAAATTAACTGTAATACATCCAAAGTATGATATTCTTCTTGTTGTCATTAGAATGGTTGTTCAACCGGTTTAATGTGTAAACTGAAATTATATATCTTAATATGGAAAATTGGTTGATCGTTCTAGTTTATCCTTACATGTTTTTGGAAGCCGGACCTATAAGGAAATGGGTGGAAAATCTTCTCTTAGAATATGTTTAAAATCTAGTGACCATGTAGTTGGGTTTAGACAACCTATCATCTTTTAAAAGAAATAGACTATCTTTTAGGGTATGTAAATAAAAGGAATGCTTAAGATCTTGTAAGCTTGTATTATGAAGATATAGATGATGGATTTAACTTAAGGAAAAACCTTAGAAGACTTAGGTTCTAATTCCTTATATTATAGTTTTGATAAAATGTTGAGGTGTGAGTATGCACACAATAAGTTTCGAGTCTATGGATGACCGACGAAAATGGTCGAAAAAGACTTGGTTGGTCAATACGGAGAGGTGGTATGGGACACCTTTATCCGGGCTAAACTCAAATAACATTATGATGAAAACCTTACTCAATATACTTAGCTGGAATAGCCTCAGAGTTTGGTATGGGAAAAACTACTGTGAGTTATCCTAGGTTTGGAAAATGAAGTCCAAGGTCAGGGTATTGACATGACGCTAACTATCTGCAGTTTAAGGGAATCAATAGTTATTCATAGAAGCATAAATACGCTAACCTCTTTCATATAATTTAAAGAACAGGTCGACTGGTTGGTCGAGGGTTCAATATGTTGAGGTAGGGAATATAAGCATTCCCCTCTAGGTGTTATGGGCCCTAGAGGATAACCCTAGTCGTGGTTCGGTCCTCATGCCGGTATATGTGGACGATAAATGAGACTAACTGACTCCACTAAAAGGTTACTGATGCAGGAGCATCCGGTGGCAGTAGAGCAATCTTGCATCAACAAAAAAAATTTAAGTGTTTGCCTTGATGTCGCGATATCGCGATAGAGAAAAGTGTCGCGATATCGCGACATGTCGCGTTTTCGTGACTCAAGAAGGAGAGAGAAGGCGTGGAGCAAAAATGTCACGATTTCACGACATGTCACGAAATCACGACCAAAGCAGGAGAGGGAAGGTGCCCAAAGAAAATGTCACGATTTCGCGACATGTCGCGAAATCGCGACCAAAATAGGAGAGAGAGGGCATCCGAAGAAAAATGTCGCGAAATCGTGACATGTCACGAAATCGCGACCGAAAGAAGATAGGAAAGGCCAGAGAAGAAAATGTCACGATTTCGCGACATGTCACGAAATCACGATCGAAGGAGCAGAAAGAAAGTAAGGAAGGAAACTATCGCGATATCGCGACATGTCACGTTTTCGCGACCCGAAGCAGAGAGAAAGCGAAGAGCAAAGTTGTCACGATATCGCGACATGTCACGATTTCATGACCTAAACGAGAGAGAAAGCAGAGAGCAAAGCTATCACGATATCGTGACATGTCACGATTTCGTGACCCAAAGAGGCGAGAAGGAGGTAGAAAGGAAAGATGTCACGATATCGCGACATGTCACGATTTCGTGACCGAAAAGGAGAAAGAAGAGCCGAAAGGAAAGATGTCGTGATATCGCGACATGTTCGAATGTGGATATCGTGAAATGTCATGATATCGCGACATACTGCTAGTTCACGATTTGAAAAGGCACGCGTTCCCAGATGGTGTTTCTCGAGGTGGTCAAAGGCCTCATTAATGCATGATTTCTTGCCCGGTAAGCTTGCTGAGCATGGCGGCCACTCGAATGCTACGCCTAGAGGTCAGAGACGTTCAGACGGCTCATCAATGCATGTTTCTATGGCTGACCCGATGGCAGTTGCTAGTTAGGGTAAAATATGTGAAGGTTCAGTCACGAAGGCGGGGAAGAGCCGACTTTTTAGATTCTGAGGATGTATTCTTCCAGGTGGGTGATTAATGGCCTAGAGGGTCGAGACCTCAAAAAGAAGAAAACTACGCTGTGGGCTAGTGTTGTAATTGGTTTTCTATGATCAAAGGAGAATATTGGATCTGGATTTTCGATGGTGAATCTGGGCTCCCCATCAAGTGGTATCAGAGTAGGAGTTCCTGAGTGTGTGAGCAGATCATCGAAAGTGAGGCAGCTTGCACCAGGATCTATGGAAGGGTTGTGAGAAGAGAGTGAAGAAGAATGCCTCCACGAAGAAACCATGGTGGTGGAAGAAATATGGTGCTAGAAGAAGATTTCAGAGCTTTGCAGAGGCAAGTTCAGGCCCTGCAAGAGGAGCTGCGCAGAGGGCTTGAACCCAAGGAGAGAAGAAGGAAGTGAAGATGAAGTTGATGAAGAAGAGGACCAGTTTGAGGAAGAAGAAGAGGTTGTAGATCCTGCACAAGCCAGGTTATACAGAGCCATCTCCCAGATTGGAAAGAAACCAAAGATGGAGGTTTCTGCGTACTCTAGAAATCTAGATCCAGAGGAGTTGATTGACTGGATCAATGACCTGGAAGAATACTTTGAATATGAGGAGGTCGAAGATCCTGATCGGGTCAGATTTGCTAAGACCAAGCTGAAGGGTCATGCCAGCATCTGGTGGAAGGGAGTACAACTGGAAAGAAATAGAAGAGGAAAGGAGAGAATAACAAGATGGGATAGAATGGTAGATAAGTTGAAAAGATAGTTTATTCTTGCAGATTACGAATTGGATCTGCTAAGGAAAATGCAGAGTTTGAGACAGTCAAGCAAAACTATCAAAGAATACATAGAGGAGTTTTATAAGATCTCCATCAGAACTGGCCATTCAGAGGCTAACAAGGAGAAGGTGGCCCGTTACATCAATGGGTTGAGAACCAGTATTCAAGAAGAGTTGAGTCTGGTTAGGGTGAGCACCATTGAGGATGCTTACCAGTTTGCCCTCAAAGTCGAAGAGAAGCTGAACAGACGGTTTGAGGGTAAGCAAAGAGGAAGAGGTCATGGTGGAAGAACTGGTGGAAGGACCAGTGGAGAAAAATATAAGGATCAGAAGAAGGTTGGTGAAACCAGTAATACCCAGGATCAAGAAGAGGGGAACACCTACCAACCCCGTAATCAGAACAATGGTTACCCAAGAGGGAGAGGTAGATCTGGACGTGGATTTGGAAGGGGAGGATTTCATGGAACCTGTTTCCACTGTGGCGAAGAAGGACATCGAGCATACGAGTGTCCACAACATCGAGAAAGGATGAATAAGAGACCTAAGGGTCCTGCCAGAGCTGCTGTAGCAGATGAAGGTGCTGAATCAGAACATTCTGAGGAGGCAGAGAGAGGAGAAGTTATGGTCACAAGGAGGACCCTATTGAATGAGGAGAAAGGATCAGACCAGAGGAGGAGCTTTTTCGCACAAGGTGCAGAAGTTCGGGTAAGGTCTGTAATATTATTATAGATAATGGTAGTACTGATAACTTGGTCTCAGAAGAAATGGTTACTAAGTTACAGTTAAAGAGGAGGAGACACCCGCATCCATATCGGATTGCATGGTTACAGAAGGACCATAGGGCTTTGGTCAGTGAGCAATGCTCGATGAAATTTAATATTGGGAATTATTGTGATGAGGTCCTGTGTGACATCCTGCCTATGGATGCTTGCCATTTGTTGTTGGGAAGGCCATGGCAGTTTGATCGGTGTGCAGTGCATGATGGTCGCGCCAACACTTACTCAGTGACGAAGAATGGAGTGCGCCATAAGCTGAAGCCCTTGAAGGAGGCGGGCGAAAGGGTATGTAGCAGCGCTAGAATCTGTTTAGTTGAAGGGGGAAGATTTTTGGATAGTTTAAAGCATGAGCATATGTGCTATGCATTAATTCCTAGAGTTAGGAAGGAAGAATGCAAGGATACCCCTGTAGAAGTCTTAGGACTATTAGAAGAATTTCTAGACATTATATCTGATAATGTGCCTGAGGGTTTACCACCAGTGAGGAAGATCAGTCACCATATAGATTTGGTACCAGGATCTAGTTTACCCAATAAGGCAGCACATAGAATGACTCCTACAGAAACTGAAGAGCTGAACAGGCAAGTCCAAGAGTTTTTGGAGAAGGGACTGATTCGGGAGAGCTTGAGTCCATGTGCAGTACCTGCAGTACTAGCACCAAAGAAATATGGAGAGTGGAGAATGTGTACAGACTCTCGAGCCATTAACAAGATCACCATAAAGTACAGATTTCCATTGCCAAGGATGGATGACATTATGGACTGTTTGAGTGGAGCCAAGTACTTCACAAAGATTGATCTGAAGAGTGGTTATCATCGAATTCAGTGTCGAGAGAAGGAGATGAGTGGAAGACAACCTTCAAGACCAGAGAGGGTTTGTATGAATGGTTGGTCATGCCATTTGGGCTAACCAATGCACCAAGCACATTCATGCGGCTGATGAATGAGGTATTGAAAGAATTTTTAGGCAAATTTGTCATTGTCTATTTGGATGATATTTTAATATTTAGCAGAACCCTGGAAGAGCATCTGATGCATATCAAAAGGGTTTTTGAGAAGCTGTGGGAGGAGCAGTTGTTAATTAATCTGAAGAAATGTAATTTCGTGAAGGAGTTAGTGTACCTAGGATTTGTCATCTCAGTCGAAGGTCTAAAAATGGACCCAAAAAAAGTGAGAGCTATCATTGAATGGCCTACTCCGAGAAGCACGACTGAGGTAAGATCATTTCATGGTCTAGCAAGTTTTTACAGGAAATTCATTAGGAATTTCAGCGGTATTTGTGCACCCCTTACGAAACAATGAGAGGGGATAAGAAAGAATTTAAGTGGACCTTAGGAGCAGATAAGAGCTTTGATATGTTGAAGAAGAAGGTTACAGAGCAACCTATTTTGGCACTTCCAAATTTTAATAAGGTATTTCAGGTAGATTGTGATGCTAGTGGTAGTGCCATAGGAGCTGTTTTGAGTCAAGAAGGTAAACCTGTTGCTTACTTTAGTGAGAAACTCAATGATGCTAGGAAGAAGTATTCAGTTTATGATCAAGAGTTTTATGCTATAGTTCGGGCTCTAAAGAAGTGGCGACATTACTTGTTGCCAAAAGAGTTTGTTCTATATACTGATCATCAGGCCTTACAGTATATTAATAGCCAAGGGAAGCTAAATCAGAGGCACCTGAAGTGGGTTGAGTTTCTACAGAGTTATACCTTTGTGTTGAAGCACAGGAGCGGAAGGTCAAACAGAGTTGTAGATGCCTTAAGTAGAAGGCAGTGTTTGTTGACAGAAATGAAGGTGGAAGTGGTAGGATTTGATGAACTGAAGGGTTTGTACCTTGAAGATCTTGATTTTGCAGAAGCTTGGAAGGCTTGCTTGGCACCTGTTACTTTGGACAGGACCAAGTGGTTGGATTTTCTGATCCAAGATGGAATGTTGTTTAGAGGAAGTCAATTATGCATTCCAAGGAGTTCAATGAGGGAAAATATGGTCAAGGAGAAACACAGTGGAGGGTTGGCTGGACATTTTGGTCGGGATAAGACCATTGCCCTGGTTAGTGAGAACTACTATTGGCCGCAACTACAGCAAGATGTGAAGAGGTTTGTGCAAAGCTGTAGAGTATGCCAGATGGCGAAAGGTGTGAGCCAGAACACTGGATTATATCAGCCATTACCTGTACCAGAGAGACCATGGGAGGACGTCAGCATGGATTTCGTTCTTGGTCTACCAAGGACACAATGGGGAAATGACTCCATATTTGTGGTGGTTGACAAGTTTTCAAAGATGGCACATTTTATCCCCTGCCAGAAAACTAGTGACGCAGTTCACGTTGCAGGTTTATTTTTCAAAGAGGTGGTACGACTTCATGGTCTACCAAAGAGTATCATTTCTGACAGAGATACCAAGTTTGTGGGGTATTTCTGGAGGACCTTGTGGAAGAAATTGAAGACAGATTTGAAATTCAGTTCTGCATACCACCCATAGATTGATGGCCAAACGGAGGTGGTGAATAGAAGTCTGGGAAATCTATTGAGATGCTTGATAGGAGATAAGCCCACGGGATGGGATTTGGTTTTGCCACAGGCAGAATTTGCATACAACAATTCTGTCAATAGGAGTACTAACAAATCTCCATTCCAGATAGTATATGGGAGCAGTCCAAGGAATGCTTCTGAGTTGAGGAAGATGGATACAGGGGAAAAGTGCAGTGTCGAGGCTGAGGACTTTGCAGAGCATCTGAAGAGCGTGCATGAAGAAGTGAAGAAGCACATTACTAACATGAATAACCAATATAAGACAAGTGCAGACCAGAAGCGACGGTTCAAGGAATTCGCAGTGGGAGATGAAGTCATGGTCCATCTGAGAAAAGAAAGATTTCTTGCTAAAACCTATAACAAGCTGAAGATGAAGAAGTTTGGACCATGCCGAATTATAGGAAAACGGGATTCAGGCAATGCATATGAAGTGGAATTGCCAAGTGGCCTTAACATATCACCTATTTTTAACATTGCAGATTTGGTAGAATATCATGAAGGAGGCAGTAGCGAGACACCAAGTACAGAATTGTGGAGTATTCCAACATCTACTCCAGCAACAGACGAGATCGAGGAAATACTAGACACTCGAGCAAGCGAAGTACCGAGAACGAGCGGTATTCGAATATCTGGTCAAGTGGAAGGGCAAGCCTATCGAAGATGCAACTTGGTTGTCAAAAATAGAGGTCGACCGCCTGGGTCTTCCTCCAACAGTAGAAGTGAAGGACACTTCTCAATCCACCCGGGTGTCTGATGCAGGAGCATCCGGTGGTAGTAGAGCAATCTTGCATCAACAAAAAAATTTCTAAGTGTTTGCCTTGATGTCGCGATATCGTGACAGAGAAAAGTGTCACGATATCGCGACATGTCACATTTTCGTGACTCAGGAAGGAGAGAGAAGGCACGGAGCAAAAATGTCACGATTTCGTGACATGTCACAAAATCGTGACCAAAGAGGAGAGGAAGGTGCCCGAAGAAAATGTCATGATTTCGCGACATGTCAAATCGATGAAAAGGAGAGAGAGGGCGTCCAAAAAAAAATGTCGTGAATCATGACATGTCAGAAATCGTGATCGAAAGAAGACAGGAAAGGCCAGAGAAGAAAATGTCACGATTTCACGACATGTCGCGAAATTGTGACCGAAGGAGCAAAAAGAAAGCAAGGAAGGAAACTATCGCGATATCGCGACATGTCATGTTTTCGTGACCCAAAGCAGAGAGCGAAAGTGGAAGGCAAAGCTGTCACGATTTCGTGACTCGAAACAAAGAGAGAAAGCAGAGAGCAAAGATGTCGTGATATCGCGACATGTCACGATTTCATGACCCAAAGAGGCGAGAAGGAAGCAGAAAGGAAAGATGTCGTGATATCGTGACATGTCATGATTTCGTGACCGAAAAGGAGAAAGAAGAGCCAAAAAGGAAAGATGTCACGATATCGTGATCGAAGGAGAGGAGAGGATGTCGCCGAAGAGAAAGGCAGAGGAAGAAAATGTCATGATATCGTGACCCGAAGAAGAGAAAGGCAGCGAGGAAGAAAAATGTCATGATATCGCGACATACTGCTGGTTCACGATTCGAAAAGGCACGCGTTCCCAGACGGTGTTTCCCGAGGCGGTCAAAGGCCTCATTAATGCATGATTTCTTGCCCGGTAAGCTTGCTGAGCATGGCGGCCACTCGAATGCTACGCCCAGAGGTCAGAGACGTTCAGACGGCTCATCAATGCGTGTTTTCATGGCTGACCCGATGGCAGTTGCCAGTTAGGGTAAAAGATGTGAAGGTTCAGTCACGAAGGCGGGGAAGAGCCGACTTTTTAGATTCTGAGGATGTATTCTTCCAGGTGGGTCATTAATGGCCTAGAGGGTCGGGACCTCGAAAGAAACCCAGAGATTGTAATAGAAGCTGGTGGTGAGCTAGGGAGGAAGGGAGGAAAACAAGAAAGAAAAGAAAACTACGCCTGCGGGCTAGTGTTGTAATTTGTTTTCTGTGATCAAAGGAGAATATTGGATCTGGATTTTCGGTGGTGAATCTTGGCTCCCCATCAGTTACTCTATGAGATATGGTCGATCTTGTCCACTTGGATGGCTGTCTGCAGCAGTCTTAGACCCAAACGTGGTTAATTATGCTTGTACTAAGTAGACAATGAACAGATAATATATCATTGGATGATCTAAACCATGAGAACATGTAAACAAATCTGAGACCTTAGAAGAGTAACTTTCGAGTTTGCTTAGAAAACTTACAAAAAAAAATGTTTTGTTAGTTGCTTATATTATTTTAAGTCAACCAAGTTAGACGCTACTCTAAACTCGTCTAAGCGGAAATACCTTCGTGAGGAGTTTCTAAGGTGTAAAAGTCGCATGAAAAGTTGAAGCATCTCCACAAAAATCAATCAGTCGTCCATGTACTTGGTAAGACCACCCTTACCACCAAATGTCTTTGATTAAACTGTGAAAGTTAATAATGTCGTCCGGTGGATCGCAGCACAAAACAAAATCACAACCTGACACGACAAAGAAAGCTAACCTAACACTAAACATTTAATTAATTTAATTGAATGGGCACGACAAAGAAAGCTAACCTAACACTAAACATTTAATTAATTTAATTGAATGGGCACGACAAAGAAAGTTAACCTAACATTAAACATTTGAATGGATAATTAATTGAATGGAGCACAACAAAGAAAGATAACCTAACATTAAACATTTAATTATTTAATTGAATATGGTAGGATAAAGAAAGATGTTTATTCATTGGTTTTAATTATAGTCTTTTAAGTATTAAGTAGATTGTTTGAAGGCAATAGTTCAATGGTTTGGGCTTTGGGAAGTTCAAGGTTCAAACAATAGCGTCTTGGAATAGTTCAATGGTTTGGGCTTTGGTTTTTTTGGTCTAAGGTTCAAACAATAGTTTCTTGGAACAGTTCAATAGTTTGGGCTTTGGTTTTTTTGGGAGGTCTAAGGTTCAAACAATAACTTGAGCAGAATGTGTGAAAAGATAGGTGTAGAATTATAAGCATAACTCTCCACTTTACATTGTAATTTCTCACACTAACCAAATCCAAAAATATATATATAATAACCCAATTCAAATTTTAAAATTATCATATAACAATATATGTATCTATTGATAATATTGCTGTCCTCAACCTAACACGAAAGTTATGTGATACTGTTGTCGTTAGCACAAAAGTTATGACACCGTAAAATGAAGCCATGCAAAAGAAAATTCCGAACCTAACAAAGAAAACAAGTGCACGGAGACACGAGCCTTGACTGGTGTGTAGACCTCGTTATTTTCTTTGTCGGTGCCATTATTTATTGTTATATTAATGCAGACAAAACAAAAATGTGGACATGCGTCTCAACGTGGAACGGTCTACTGTCACTTCAAATTTAAATATGTTAATGTTTCAATTTGCGAACACTTAAACGCCCGCTGAAAGCTCTCTTAATCTTGTCTTCCAATTATTGGACGCGCCACCAACTAGTCAATAAATTGGCGAGGAAACCTGCAGTCTACACACTTCTTGTAAGGTATAGCAAATGGTGCGGGTACTCATGGATTCTGCATGCTTAACCTTGTTGTTAACGATCATCGCTTTGATTGGATCATTTGTTTCCACACTCTCTAACCCAGATGGTGAACACTAACTCATCTCTCTCTCTGGAAAAGTATGCATAGCTGTAATGTCTTTATGCAAGGTTCAAGAGCCCCTATGTTGTTCGCTGAAAGTCATAATCTCCTCAGTCGCTCCGCGTGCTTTATACCCGGCACCTCCCACTGAGTGTCCACTTCCAGTATCTCAAATGACGTCAGCTGCTCTAATCCTTCCATTTTTCCTGAAATTTGTCTATCTTTCGATTTTAATCTGCTCGGCTAAGTCCGGACAACTCCGTATGTCCAGATATTGAAGGTTTCGGAGACTACGAATGCCCGCTATATCCTTCAACCTTCTACATTTCTCCAAGGTTATAGTCTTGACTGTTCTCGGTAGGGTTCTGATCTCCACTAAAAAATCATCATCTGACACCCTCAGACTTTCAAGTCTGGAACAAAAGTCTTCAGGAATTGACATGGTTGATATCCTCGTCTGTCGAAGATACATATTTTTGAGCCTGGGCAATGAAGAAGAGTCGTCGAACTCAAAAATTAATTCTCTGATTGGCGAGAACTGAATGGACAAATTTTGAAGACTAATCAGAAGCCAGAATGCTTTGGGTAAAGAATCCACTCTTGTGTAGAACATACTTACGGACTCTAAAAGAGCAAGACGCCCCAGAGACTCCGGCAAAGATCTCACCTTCTCACAACGATGGATTTCAAGACAAGTCAAGCTAGACAAATTTCCCAAAGAATCTGGCAATGACTCCAACTCCGCCGAGCCTATTCTCAGCACTTCCAATCTCTCGAGCTGACCAATGCTGCTCGGAAACTCGCTAAAGCTTGTTCCTCTCAAATTCAGTTCTCTCAAGAACGCCTGCTTTGTGATGTGATGAGGCAACACTTGCAACCCCTTGCATCCTTCAAAATTCAAGTACTCTAGCTTTGTGATGTTTTCCAAAATATCAGCATTATGCTCCTTAAATGTGAGGTTGCTATAACCTTCTAAATTAAGATTCAAGTGTTTCACCTGCTTGAAGGAATCAGGCAACATCTTCAACTCAGAGCATTTTTCAAGATGCAGATGCCTTCGGTTTGTTAAATCCCCAAGACCGCTGGGTAGCGATGATAGACGCCGGATTTCTCGTAATTCCAAGTGCTCCAGATTACAGAACCCTTTTGCCAGATTTTCAAGGTATCTTCCCCCAATGCAGGATAACTTTTTCAAATGCCCAAGACGTCTTATTGACCTTGGAAATCTTTGGAAACGATTCTTCCTTCCAAGATGAATAATCAGCTCTCTCAACTGCAAAGGAGGTTGCTGCAACCAATTTTCATTGGAGTCAAAACAAAAGACATGCAGCATTGGTCAGATTGGAAATATACTATTCACAGACCTGGAGAGCAAAACAAATTACTTACTTGCATATTATCCTGCCACAATTCTTCTGCATCATAAAGCTCTAAAACTCTTAGATTTTCTAAGGAAAGCCATGACGAAAGACATAAATGCTGAAACTTAAACAATCGAAGCCACCGTAGTTCTTTTGACAGCGTTGCATATTCTTCAGAAAACTCGTTCGCAGCAACAAGAAGTTGTACTCTGCAACTGGAAGGTTTAAGTTCTATGTACTCTTTGGAAAACGGCCTATAGTCTGAAGAGGGCTTCGCAATGTCCAACACCCACTGAGAATGATCAGTTGAGGCTTCCATTATCCCCCGAATTGGTATTCTTTCCTGAATGGAAAAGCAAAATCAATAAAGCTGTTAAAACAAGTTTCCATTCCATGGTTAATGAGAGCTGATAAAAGAAGGTATTAAACTCACCTGCACCAGTCTCCAGATATCCAGATTCGATGATGGAAAGAGACGATAGGGTGACCGTTCTATTGCAATCTCTCTTCCCATATCACGTAAGTGATCATGCATACATATGCGGTTCTGCTGGTCGAGTTCAATAAGACATTTACTAAGAAGCGTTTCCCAACCATGTAGGCCGCTCCAACCTGAGCCATTCCATACTTCAATGGCTAAACATTTTTCTTCTCCAAGGAAGAAACATGTTGTATCCAAGAACATCTCTTTCTCATCTTTGTCCAAAGCATCGAATCTCTTCATAATATCTTCGGGCAATTTTCTAAAGATTTTATCGAGCTGAGAAACCCAATAATCCTTTGGCTTTTTATAAAGCTGTCCTCCCAAGACCTTAAGGGATAATGGAAGCCCCTGACAGGCATTCATAGCCTCTTTGACTAGGTCTTCAAATTCCTGAACTGAATCGGATTGCATGAAAGCATACCAACAGAAAAGCTGCTAGGCATGGAAGGGATCTACGGCTTTCATTCTATAAATACAAGAGATGTTGGAGGATTGAAGAACATTTAACTCCCTTGTTGTCACAATAATCAAACTACCCGCTGCAAAGATGCTCTTTTCTGGTAAGAGAGCATCGATCTGATCCACATGATCTACATCGTCCAGAACAATGAGAACACGCAGAGACCTCAAGCGTGTTCTCAAAATTCCCTTCCCTTCTATTATATTTTCAACGCGTAATTTGAAAGGTTTCGCAGAAGTTTTTTTTTGCAATTTATCTAGGGTGCTTTTAGCAGCAGCATCTGTCACGTCAAAAATAAAGGAGCGCCTATCAATATTGAGACATTCTCTTTTGTACAATCCCTTCGCAAAAGTGGTTTTTCCACTCCCTCCCATCCCTACAGTCCCCACAATGTTTACATGCTATGCTGTTCACGATCAGGAGATTTAAATGCAGTCTTTTCAAAGTCCACTACAATCTCATCTAATGCAACAGGATATGGGGCTACCTCTAAGGGTCCATTATCTTTTACCACATAACTGACAATACTTTTCAACAGCCTATCTTAATCTCTGAAAAAAAAAATAAAAAAAATAAAGATAATACATATAAAAGCAATTAAAGAGGGAAAAATTCGATAAATCTAGAGGATGAGTATTTTATACTTACTCTTTACTCTTGAGCTCATGGCCATACAGAAATGAAACATCGTAAAGAGCTGTTTTCCACTCCTCGAGCTTTTGTGCCGTGTATCTACGGTTCTCTTCGTGCTGGAAAACGTCGAGGCATAAACTCCTTTTCCTTCAGCTACCTATCGCAGAAGGTTCAACAATATAGAAAATGTGAATGATTTTGGTGTTGTTTCTTAACATAAAAGACAATTCATCTAAACACCAAGAAGACTCTGCATACTTGGCAGAGAAAATGGCAATACACAGTGAAGCACTACCCATTGCAAACTCTATCTCTGAAAGTCCATATTCAAATACTTCTTTGCCTAGAAAAACTCGCAGTCCCATGCGGTTGAGCGCATGGCAGATATCTTCTTTCACATCAAACCCGCGATGATTCAGAAATACATCATAGACCATCGACGAAGAGGAAGAAGATACAGATGGAAGCAGTGGTTTTTGTAGAGTACCCTCAAAGGCTTTTCCCTTGCCTTTGGCATCAGTGGAAGAGGAGGAGGTAGATGCCATGGAATTCAATTGAATTATACGCAACTGAAACAAATTGGGGAAAACAAAGAAACAAAAGGCAGAATGGGCTTGGGGCTTTGGTTTCTGGCAGAGCAAAGCGTTGAAAGACTCGGGCGCAAAATTTGACTGCGCCAAGGGTCTGGCGCAATGTTCGGATGCGCCAAGGGGTCTGGCGCACTATATGCTTGCGCCAAGGATCTGGGGCAAGGTTCGGATGCGCCAAGGGGTCTGGCGCACTATGTGCTTGCGCCAAGGGTTTGGCGCAAGGTTCGGATGCGCCAAGGGGTCTGGCACACTATGGGATTGCACTGAATGTCGGGCGCAAGGTGTGGTTGCGCCAAAGGTCGGGCGCAAGTGGGAGTTGCGCCAAGGATCGGGCATAAGGGGAAGTTGCACCACGGGTTGGGCGTAAGCGGAAGTTGCGCCAAAGGTCTGGCACAAAGGGAGGATGCGCCACACTTGGGGCGCACGGGGAAAGTGCGCCTCACTTGGGCACACGAGGAATAAAACGCACAGATCTGGCGCAAACCTAAACTGAGAAAGATAAGACGAAATAAGACTTGCACTAAAAAGACTGATTTTATTGATCAAAAAGAACAGACTGCAAGATGCAGTTTTACAATGCAAGTTTAGATTTTACAGACATCTGCAACACAGTTGCAGGATAAACAATGAAGGAGTTTTCGGGAGACTGCTGCTCCGACTCCTCTACTCTGCTCAGCTATTCCTCGCTCTCTGATCTACCCCGATTCCTTGATATGTTTTTTGAAAGACCACTCTGCATTTTATAGCCGGGCGAAAGGGAGGATAAGGCTTATCCTCTGACATGCGTCGCATTAGGGTTTCTCTGACATGTGTCGCATTAGGGTTTCTGCCCACTCGTCGAACTGCAGCTACCGACATTAACGGCGATGTTATCCGATCTGTCAAGGCATCAAATCTGGTTTAATTTTCTAACACCCTCCTTTAAACCAGATTTCACAAAGATTTTGATGCCCAACATTTCTCGGAGCCTGTTGAAGTCTTCCTCCTTCAAAGGTTTTGTAAAAATATCAGCTACCTATTCTTTTGACCTGCAAAACAGTAACATAATTTCGTCAGCTTTCACCAGCTCTCTGATGAAGTGGTAGCGGATATCGATATGCTTCGTCTTGTCATGAAACACTGGATCCTTCGACAGTGCTATGGTGGAATTTTTATCATAGAAAATGGTTATCGCCCTTTTCGATGGATGATTCAGCTCACCCAAGATTCTTCGCAGCCCTACTGCCTGGGATGTGGCTGATGTGGCGGCAACATACTTTGCCTCTACAGTGGACAATGCAACTATCGGTTGCTTCTTGGACGACCATGAAACTGCTCCCGATCCAAGATGGAAAGCATAGTCGAAAGTGCTCTTCTGATCATCAGTGCTACCATCCCAATCGCTATCTGTGTAGCCAACCAGTTCCAGCTGGTCTTTTCTGGCATAGAAAATTCTATGGTTTTGTGTCCCATTGATAGCGTAAAATCCTTTTGCCTGTTTTCCAATGCATGTCCTTTGGAGTCTCCATAAATTTATTGATCAGGCTCACTCCAAACATCAGATCAGGTCTAGTTGTAGTCAAGTGCATAAGACTACAAACTAAGCTCTTAAATAAGGTTGGATCAACATTTCTGCTGGAATCCATCTTGCTCAGCTTCAAACCTGTGGCAACAGGTGTGATGGCAGGTTTGTTGTCCTTCATCTTAAATCGCTTCAGGATATCCTTCGCATACTTACCCTAAGAAATGAAGATGCCATCTGCAGATTGGACAACTTCAATACCTCAAAAGTATTTCATCAGCCCTAAGTCCGTCATCTTGAACTCTTTCTTCATGGTTGTTCTAAACTGGTCAAACAACACGTTGTTGTTTCCAGTGTAAATCAGATCATCTACATACAAGCAAACAATTATCATCTCGCCTTCTGGTTTTTGCTTCAAGTACAAGGTGTGCTCATATGGGCATTTCATGAACCCATTCTCCTGAAAGTAATCATCAATTCGACTGTACCAAGCCTTGGGTGCTTGCTTCAACCCATATAGGGCCTTCTTCAGCTTTAGGACATTACCTTTTTGTCCTTCCAACTCATAGCCTGGTGGCTGGTCTATATAGACCTCTTCTTCCAACACTTCGTTCAGGAATGCAGACTTGACATCCATCTGGTACACATTCCAGCCTTTCTAGGCTGCCAATGCCAGGATCATTCTAACTGTGTCAAGTCGAGCTACAGGTGCGTACACCTCATGATAGTCAATTCTTGACTTCTGTTTGTAGCCTTTTGCCACAAATCTGACCTTGTACCGATCAACTTCACCTTGGGCATTAAACTTAGTTTTGTATACCCACTTGGCCCCAATGGTCTTCTTCCCTGTTGGGAGATAACTCAACTACCATGTCTTATTTTTCTCTATGGCCTCAATTTCCTCATCCATCGCCTTCACCCATTTTTTATTTTGAATCGCTTCTTCAAATGAAATTGGATCACACTCAAAAAATAAAGCAAAATCAAAATGTTCTTCTTGAAGTCGGGTTACCTCATAGATGTCTTGCAAGCTCCTCATCTTTGCGGGTGTCCTCAAGTTGGAGATTCTGCTTACAATTTAAGGCATTTGTGATGATGAGGTGGTGCTACTGCTAGCTCTAGAGTTGCTACTTGAAGCTATAGATTGATGCACTCATTCTTCTTCTATGTCCTCGGACTCAATGACTGTTGGTTCTGGCTGACCAGTTTTTGATTTCCAGTTCCAAGATTCATCCTTGAGGAACTTCACATCTTGGCTGATAATCATTTTCTTCGTCACAAGATTATACAGCCTATATGTCTTCGACTCTTCACTATACCCAGTGAAGATGCATTTCTCATCTTTGTCATCTAGCTTCTTCCTCTTCTCATCTGGGACATGTGCATATGCTATGCACCCAAAAACTCTAAAATGAGCAACGCTTGGCTTCTGGTTGCTCCATGCCTCCTAAGGAATTTTGTCCTTCACACTCTTTATGGGACATCAATTTAGCAGATAGACTACACAACTTACAGCTTCTGCCCAAAACTCATGAGGCAAGTTCTTTACCTTTAGCATACTTCGTGCCATCTCCATAATGGTTCTGTTCTTCCTCTTAGCTACACTGTTTTGTTGTGGTGTGTATCTGGCAGTAAGTTGCCTACAAATTCTAGTTTGCTTGCAAAAGTTTTGGAATTCATTGGAGATATACTCACCTCCTCCATCTGTCCTGAGAGTCTTCACTTGGTAGTCACTCTATTTTTCAACTAGAGCCTTGAACTCCTTGAATTTTTTGAATGCCTCTAACTTTTGTTTGATGGGATATACCCATGTCCTCCGACTGAAGTCATCAATGAAAGTCAAAAAATATTTGTTATCGGTAAATGTGTTGGTCTGCATTGGATCGCAAATGTCAGAATGCACCAGCTCCAATGGCTGTGAAGCTCTCTAAGACTGTCCTATAGGGAATGCATCCCTGTGCTGCTTTTCGACTAAGCAACCCTCACAAACTTGATTTGGTTTTTCAATAAGGGGTAAACCCTTCACCATCTGCTTCTTGTGCAGCAAGTTCAGGCCACTGAAGCTTAGGTGATCGAATCTAAGATGCCACAACCAGGTAGGATCCTTCTCAAATGCACTAAAAGACATCAAAGATTCATTTTGAATTTGTAGTGAAAACATCTTGTTTTTAGTCATGGACATAGTTGCAATCTGCCCATGCTCCTTGTCTTTAATGGTGTAAAGTCCATCCTTGAATTAAACAGTGTACCCCTTCTACACAGGTTGTCTAACACTCAGCAAATTGTGCTTCAAACCAAGCACATAATAGACATCGATGATCTACTTTCTTTTACCTTTCCTTGTACAAATGAGGATTTTTCCTTTCCCCATCATAGGAACTTTGTTGTTGTTCCTCATTTTTACCTCAGACTGGACTGTTTCATCCAGTTGTGAGAACATCTCTTTGTTCCCCGTCATGTGGTTGCTACAACCACTGTCGAGATACCAGATATTCTTTTGGCTCTCCTCCTCAATACTGCAAGTTAACAACACATTTCCACCAACATCTCTACACTCTCCATTATCAGGCTCATCTGTGTAGTGCGCTTGTTGTTGGTTATCTTTGGCCATCTTCTTTCTGGTGACCAAACTTCTTGCAGTAATAACATTGGATATTTGATTTATCCTTTCTCTGATAATATTCTTCTTGCTGGTTTTTGTTGCTGCCTCTTCCTTCGTGTTGATGGAAGTTGCAACTGGTATCTCTGTCATTGGAGTTTGACCTTCCTCCTTGCTTTTTGCCTTTTCCATGCTTGCCTCTGCCTCTTCCTCCTTGAGAACTTAAGGCTCCTTGGTGGGAGTTTTCTCTACTACTGTCTCAAAATGAGACCTGCGCTTTGAATTATTGTTCCAGTGAGGACTGAGTTGAGCGACTCAGCCTCTGTTCATGTATTTGCAGAGAACCCATGAGCTCATCCACAAAGAGGGTTGTCAAATCCCTCGATTCTTCGATTGTTATCACCACTGAGTTGAACCTTGCTGGTAGGCTCCTCAATATCTTCTCCACAATCCTTTGATTCACCATGTTCTCCCCATTCAACCACATTTGGTTGATGACATCCATTATTCAGGTGTCGCTTATGGACTCCAACTTGCTCATCTGCAAGTTCTCAAACTCCCTCCTCAGCATTTACAACCACACCAACTTCACCTTGATGGTGCCCTGGTAGGAGCTGGCCAAGATTTCCCAGGCCTCCTTTGATTTGGTTACTACTATGATTCGTGGGAAGATTGTCTCCTCAACCACCTGCATTCTATAAAATAATGCCTTCTAGTCCTTCTTTCGGTTCTCCTTCAGCAAATCTGAATCTGCATGGGAGAGTGCGCTCAACGCTGCTACTTCTGTTGGCTCTGTATAACCATTCTGGACTAGGTTCCATAGCTCCTGTGACCCGAACAGGATCCTCATCTGGATGCTCCAGTAATCATAATTTTTGTCATTGAACCGTGGGATCTGCAATCGCAAAAATTTGCCACTAGAAGCAATTGTTTCTTATCGTCCATGGATAAGCTCTAACTTTGATACCAATTTGAAATACTCGGGTGCAAAATTTGACTACACCAAGGGTTTGGCGCAATGTTCGAATGTGCCAAGGGGTCTAGTGCACTATGTGCTTGCGCCAAGGGGTCTGGCGTAAGGTTTGAATGTGCCAAGGGGTCTGGCGTAAGGTTCAGATGCATCAAGGGGTCTGGCGCACTATGGGATTGCATCAAATATCAGGTGCAAGGTGTGGTTGCAAAAAATGTCGAGCGTAAGTGGGAGTTGCGCCAAGGATCGAGTGCAAGGGGAAGTTGCACCAAGGGTTGGACACAAGTGAAAGTTGCACCAAATGTCTGGCGCAAAGGGAGGATGCACCACACTTGGGGCACATGGGGAAAGTGTGCCCCACTTGGGTACACAAGGAATAAAACATACAGATCTGGCGCAAACCTAAACTGAGAAAGATAAGATGAAATAAGACTTGCACTAAAAAGACTAATTTTATTGATAAAAAAGAAAAGACTGCAAGATGCAGTTTTACAATGCATGTTCAGATTTTACAGACATTTGCAACACAGTTGCAGGATAAACAATGGAGGATTTTTTGGGAGACTGCTACTCCGACTCCTCTGCTCTGCTCAACTATTCCTCGCTCTCTGATCTACCCCGATTCCTCGATATGTTTTTTGAAAGACCACTCCGCCTTTTATAGTCGGGCAGAAGGGAGGATAAGGCTTATTCTCTGATATGCTTATCTTTTGACATGCATCGCATTAGGGTTTCTCTGACATGCACCGCATTAGGTTTCTCCCCACTCGCCAAACTGCAGTTATCAGCATTAACAACAATGTTATCCGATCTATCAGGGCATCAAATCTGGTTTAATTTTCTAACAAGCATGTGGAAAGCAGAGGGTAAATGAGCGATTCCAAGATAACTAGAGTTAAATTGGCATGTGGAAATAGATAATATGGATTAATGTGAACACAAAACCATTGCCCAAGATTTAAGAAATGGAATTTCCACGTAACAGGGTATGGTTACCGAAAGAATGGTATGTGGATACTTGGGATGGACCAATCCACAAAGTGTTTCGTCAAGTTGAAAAGAGATTGAAAGAATCTTCATAATTGTATTTGGTCTTCTTAATATTAATTAAAGAATGCATGTGTGCATGTGCCGAACAAATATATAAGCCAATAAATCTAATATTTCAAATGTCATGAAAGAGACATAACCACATTATATATCTAATTAAGGGTGACTCCTCTTTTTACCTTTGCTTTTTCTATATCTATACATAAAACTGATTGAAGTGAGGGGGAGTTCACCTATGCATTAAACTTTTTAATATCATTAATTGTTTATATATTGTGGATTCCAAGAAAATATAAAGGTAGTGCATATTATTAAAATATGGAATGGAACAATATTATTATTTTTTTAAGTGATTAAGAATGATTTTCTTAACAAAGGTTTTGGAAGAGAGGTGGAAGGCTTCCTACTTTGGACGAGAGGTCACCAATTCAAACTTCCTACTCTCTCCCTTACTCTTTCAACGATGATCTTAGACGGATCTTGGTTTCCTTAGAGGTGCCCTTTGGTAGATTGTCTTTTTTTTTCATATTTTTGGTGTAGGTTGGATCGGGCTGGGTTGGTGTGTGAGGATTTCTTGATGCGGATCAGCAGTGCTTTCCTAGTGGTTGGGTTGTCCACTATTTTCCCGATGTACGAGGTGGTCCAGATAGATTTTTCTCCATGTTTTTGGGTGGTCTTTAGGGAGAGATCTAATGTGTTCTTACCATGGAGGTGGGATTTTTTGAGTGATCATTGGATTTGGCAATGGTGGATTAGGTTGTGTAGCCTATGCAGTCTTCTGAGAAGAGGTTTGTTAGGCCCTTTTTTCATGGTTCTTTGTGGTCATGGGTGAGTAACCATGGGCTTTCTTGTTGCCCATAGAAAATGGGTTATTAAAGATCCCTTTTTAGTTTGATAGCACTATTTGGTGTGGGTGGTGTTTAGTTTATCTGTTGTTTAACCGTTACGCAAGGTGGTCCGGTTTACTTCTTCTCCATGTTTTTGGGTGGTCTTTAGGGGAGACCAGATGTTTTCTTATCATGGAGGAGGGATTTCTCGGAGGTTCTATAGTTCTCATAGCAGTGGAAATGGGTTGTGTGGCCTGTGTAGTCTTCCTAAGAGGTGTTTTGATGGATCTCTTTCTTCGTGGTTTTTTGTGGTCTTGGTTAGGGGACCAGGGGCTTTATCATTGCCCATGGAGGAGGGATTTCAAATATCCCATTTTAGTTTGGTTGCATTGGTTCTTTGCCCTATTGGCATGGAAGTCTCAGTGAACCTCTCTCTATGGTTTTCCTATCTCGTCTAGGAAGAGACCTCGTGCTTTCATGATATTCATAGTTGAGGGAAGAGACCTCTTGTTTTTTCCTCTTTGTAAAAGGTTCAGGGACCCTTTCAAAACCCCTTCCACCAATTTATATATATATTTATATTAATTATTAAATAAAGAAAACATAAAGTATAAAGTATAGTTTGTTAAATTGTAATTTTATTTTTAAAAAAATATTTATTTGCTTTTCAAGGTATTTGTAATAGTATTAGCTTTTATAAGGTTTGATGACCATAATAATTATATTTTATGCTAAATAAAATATGAAACAATTAGTATGGTTGTGTTGTCCTTTTATTTTGATAGAATCTTTATTTAATGATTTTCAAGAATATTAAGAGTGATACTCAGTTCTAAAGTTTAAGTTTTTACAATAATAAAATTATTTATTTATCCTTAAAATGGTTCCTTGAAAGTTTTTATTTGATGTCTTGATTTCTCAAACTGGCATCTTATACTATTAACAACAATGGTTAATATGAATATATACAACATACAAACTCTTGAACTATAAGGATATTTTAGCAATGCTCTTGATGTGAGGTAGTTTACTCTCTGATCACATTCCCTATTAATTACCAGTCCAATCTATTCTCTACTTTATTTTGTTTCATTAGAAAAATAGTCCCAAGGGGACAATCCAATGGTTCAAGCTTTACCTCTTCTTTAGGAGGTCCAAGGTTCAAACCGCAATGTGAGTGAGTGTGTAAGAGGGTGGGTGTGTGTATGGTTGTGTGTTTCACCCTTATGAAAGGTCATTGTGGGATGGGGATGTCCAGCCCTGGGCATCGATCATAGGGGTTTATCACA
The DNA here is from genome assembly GCA_028583015.1 of Wollemia nobilis. Taxonomy (NCBI): domain Eukaryota; kingdom Viridiplantae; phylum Streptophyta; class Pinopsida; order Araucariales; family Araucariaceae; genus Wollemia; species Wollemia nobilis. The sequence goes on along the minus strand of JAQPPZ010000380.1, from coordinate 5,268,412 downwards.
CTAACCAAATCTTAAAAAAAAACAACAATGCTTAATATGGATAATGATTCTTATACCATGTTTCTTATAGAAGATGATACTTTTACACTTGACTATAGCGCACTTACAATAAATTCCTCTCTTATTTCTGTGTTAATACCCTAAATCATGAGAGCTATCAAACTAGAGCATAATCTATCATGGATATATTGAGATTAATCCGAATTTAAAAGTTATGTGGAGGAAAAAACCTTTGTTTCCTATGGAATGGAAACTAATAAAAGATACAAGCTACTTGTTCACTCAAAATTGATACAACATGATGATTCTACTTAGAAAACTATATCATCTATTTTTCTCTCCTATAGAATTTCTAGTTTGCATATCTTTAAATGAATAGGATGATAGTATGTAGAGTCATAAGGCATAAAAAAATGTGGGACTCCCATGATCATGGAGTCTAATCACATCTCCTATAAAAGCAAACTCAAAAGGAATCACTTTTTCATCTTCCACATCAAATGGATCATATGTTATGAACCTCCACTTTTCATTAACAAAAATCAATTTATAGTATGCAACAATAATAAATAAATCATCCACATTCATTAATTTGCACAAGATAAAATAAGAAAAATACCCTTCCGATAGGACCATACCAAGAACACTTCGTCAAGAAAGAATCACTCTATAATATTTATAAGCTCCATGAGCTAGAACTATTTTATAAGAATACACAGTATATATTATATTCCCTCTATTACATTTATATAAACTCTTCATCTATCCAAACCCTAATGCTCAAGGGTCAAGCCACATGTAAGTGGGGGACCTAAGCTATTAACTCTTACTAAAAGAAATATTTACATCATGGTAGGTCCATATTAGCCACTAATTCATTTATGGCTCATACCACTATACAATAAAATATTATATTATTAAGTACCTATATTGGGTACCTAACATTCGATTCCCATTTTAAAATATTTTGTCCTTGAAACATAAGAAGAGACTAAATAATATGTTCTTTTAAGTCATACTAAGAACTAGTATCGATCTTGATCATTCATTCATTCTAGTGAAACTTTAATTGGTGGTGGTCTTCATTGATGTTGGTACTCCCTTCTGGTACTTAAGTATCTAGAAGTAACTTTTGATTCCATGTCTTTAAGGAATCTTTCTACTGGCCATAAATATCACTTTTTCTCAGCTATGCTTGTTATGTCACTAATATCATATCCAAGGTTTTGACTTCTTTGGCTCCATGAATGTCCCTCTTAGTTCTTTTGTTGCTTTAAGCCTTGTCTCCTTGTTTGTTGCCTCTTAGGGTGATATCAATGGCAATATGCTTCAACCCTAGCCTAATGTTCTATATTTTTTAACTATTCAACATGTTATTCCTCTATTTTTTGTTTTTTATCATGCTCCCATCTGTTGGTTTATCCTTGGATTTTTATTTTACTTCTCCTCAAGCTCTATTTCATGTTCTTATGCTTCTTCAATTTGCTTCTCTATAATAGCTTCAAATTTTTCCCCTAGTCCTTGATCCTTAAGCTAAGAAATATTATATAGTGTTATCTTCTACTCTTTGTACCATAACTTCAAATTTTTCTTATGTACATTTATTAATACTACCCAAAGATTCCAACTGAGGATAACCAAGAACAACATCCACTCCATCCATCTCCATGACACAAAAATTAGCATGCAAAATATACTTATCCATAGAAAGATTCATCTTCAAAAATTTAACATCTTTTTCCATGAAACTATCCATCCTTGATATTATTTGTTGGAACCTATAAATTATTAGTCAAATCCCTACTAATAAAGTTATGCTTGCTACTAGGGTTTATGGAGATAATAACTTTTTTACTTTGAATGCAACGATAAACCTCCAAAATAATTTTTGTATATTCACATAGACCTTTTTAAACATTATTTGACTCATTTGACGTCCAATTTATTCTTCCTTTAGTTTGTACACTATAATATTTCCCTTTTTCTTTTATCAATTTCTCATAAATTAACTCTCTTAATTTCCTTTTGTTCTTATTTAGGCTTGTTTATTTATTTTGCATCATTTTTAGTATTCTTCATGTTGTCATCTTTGATTGTCCTTGGCAAGGCAATTGCGCCTCACATAGAGTGACATAGTAGGGCCACGATCGAGAGAACAGGGTTTGACTCAATTGGTGATCTCTAGGAGTTTTGTACAAGTTTGGCTCCTTGTTAAGATGTGATATTTCAAGTGTACTTAAATGCAATATGGAAAATGGGTCCAAGAGATAAAATTAAAATAACTCAACAAAAGGAAAATATAGTGACATGCCAAAAGATCTTTTAAGATATTTTTGTAAGAATAGGCCTGAATGATATGTGTTAGCAGTGAATGCTTCTTCTTCTCGACATAGTTAAGCACATATGAAAATCATCAACTTAAGCATGAATAAATAGGCAATTCCCATGAGAGAGCCATAGATGGCTAGTCCAAAAATAGATGCAAGCCCCTCACACATGCTTACATCAATCAAATTCAAAGCATGTAACATATTACATATACACACACATACAAATACGATTTTGTAGGCAGTTAAAAATAACTAAACCAAAAATTGATGTAAGCTTATATATATATACATGTAAAAAAATATTTACAAAGATTGTGCTAGAAGTAGGGGTTCAAAATTTCCCACAAGCCACTCAAGACCCAACTACTCTTAAAGAAATGAAAAAAACCTTACAAGATAATACAAATGCAAACTTGTCAATCCTTTCTACAGTCTAAACTACTGCTATTTATAGATTACAACAAGGAAATTTGTCCTCCAATATTTTATGTATGTGGATTTGACAATCTCAGCTACTTCTCCTAGGGATCCTATATATTGAATGAAGTATCATTTGATCATAACAATTTTCAATCTTGATACTGTCATCACCACACTTTATCTTGAATGAATGTATGAGCCATTTAATTAATATGTCTTCTAGATAATGGTATTTATCTTCTCGATTGGGAAATAATTAACTTAATGCAACTACCTCTATCATATATTAACATGCCTTTGACTTGACCTAAGCATTGGTGTCTACTTAACCTTTTTGGTGCATCCTTGGTTTTTCCAAATCCAAGGCCATATTATAGATTGATAAAGAATTATGTTCCGAGTGCTTAATTTGGGATTGCAAAACCTCCAATATTGAAACTACTTTGAAAGAAAAAATCCCTTGAAACTATCTACTTATTGCTTCATATGTCATAACTTTTCTCTAAACAAATTTTTTTACAAGTCTGATTATCAAGACTTATCTCAACTTTGCCTTCTTCAAGATAAAAAGCTTTGATTGTTTGTGATCGAGGCTTTGTCTTAGATGTGAATAAGTATTGAGGAATCACTATAGTTTTCATGACTCACAAGGGTCTTCTATCTTACTTGAAGGAGAACTCACAATTACCTTTATCCTTGGACTTGGAGTCAAAATTCTTACAATCCTTGCAAAAGGAAAACATAAAAAACTAAAGAATTGTTAACAAAAGGTTACAACGTAGAGATCTTCTCAAGCTCTCACATAATATCTATTCATTCCTCATTTTATGGGCATTGGATTAGTTAAAAATCATTGTACATAGCAAGTACTTCATGTTTGTCATCCCAGGAAAATTATTTTGTTCGGCTCACCACTTCATACACTTGCACCTTAAGCTTTGCTAATGGCCCAATAATTTGGGCTATTTCTCTTGCATCAAGGGGGTAATCTACTCTTTAGAGCTAAGAGGAAGCTCTTTATTTGATTCAACCAACCTTAGATATTCCTCTCTTGAACATAGCTTACCATATTGTTGTTTTCATGGTGAAGGGACCCCTACTATCAACAAGGAATTCACTTATACGTTAATTCTTCCAATGGTGTTGTATAATTTATTAACATACTTAATACATTATTCAGCTATTTTTCTCTTCTAAAGAGGTTGATTACTTTTTGTGCCAATATTTATCTATTTCATATCTTGGCAGTAGCAATCTTAGAGTTAAATGTTTTGGCTAGCTGATTTTGATAGGTTCTAGCCTCCCTGAGTTTCATACTAATCATATTCAAGTCCACTTTTGCCTCCTTGCCTATTCTAAGGCCCAATAGTGCCATTGAATCTATGAACTCAAAACTGGAAATAACATTAGCATTGTGCTTCCAATATTATCCCAATAAGCATCTTAGATTTGTTTGATGACATCTCTAATTTTGAGCCATCGTCTTTCTTCACTTTGTTGTTTGAAGTCTTCCAACTCCTTTATTAGGGTGTTATTTTCTTGATCAAATTGGGTTTGTTGAATGGCAAGTTGATTTGAGAGATCTTTTAATTGTTCCTAATTTTCTCTCAAGATAGCCTTAGGCTTCTACTCTTTCAGTTTTCTAGTCAACAAACTTATTTGGTTCTTTAGGGATTTGGCTTCATCTTGTGAGTCTTTTAGGACCTTCTTGGTCTGCTCCAACTCCTTTTATTTTCTTTCCATATTTTGGCTGGTTAACTCATAGTCATGTTCAACCATTTTATTGGCTTCTTTTGTGAGTTTTAACATATCTTGAGGTTATGCATCCTTTATATCTATTTTAATTGTTAATGTATATTAGTCTTGCTCTATCGTATCTCTTATTGGTTTTGCTATTAATGGACTTCTTGAAAGCAACAATGTTCTCTATTGAAAAACAAAATAGAAATTCACTTAAATGGTAGTTATTTGCTTATATTGTTGGGCATGACACTCTTGGTTATATTTTTTCACTTTTTCCACGAAGTAAGAGCTACCTTATCTTTTGATGTTCCTTCTTGTAGCTCTAGAAATGAGGTAAACACTTCCAATGGTTTGATTAGCAAAATGGTTGTAGCATGAGATACTAGAGTAGTTAGGGCCTAAGCTAAAGGGGAAATTTTGAAGGAAGGTAATATATGTCCTCTTTTATTGAACATGTTGGAAATAATTTAGTCTATGTGGTAAGGGGATATTAGAACCTCTTTGGTGGTGTTATTTCTTCTAGTTTTTGGGATTTATCCTTGGTTGTACGAGGGCATGGATGACTTGAAACCGATAATATGCTATCACTTTCTTCCTCAGATATTGTACTATGCCTTTTTTTATTTCCCTTACTAGCACTATTTGCATATTTTGCTTCTTGATTTCTTTTTCTCCAAGTATTTTTTCCAGGTAACTTAGGTAAGGCTTGTTGCTAGGATGGTGAACAAGGTGTTGTTTTTTTTTATGAACTGGAGGACTTGCACTTTTTTTGGAGGGTCTGACAATAATTTTAAATTTTCTTCTTGTTTTGTCCTAGCCTCTCCCATTATTTGAGGTGTTTCACTAATAGTTCCCTCCTTACTGAAATGCATGGATTATAAGCTCTCGGTATCATCATGCTCTTCATTATATACCTTGTTGAATATTACATCTTCCTTTATTGAATCAAGATTTGCTTCTTTCTCTCCACTTAGTTGTCTCATCCTCCTGTTAGCTTTTGATGTTTAAAAATTAAAGCAAAATAACCACAATATCTAAAATAAAGTTGTTATATTAAATATAAGATAATGGTAATATTCTAATCATATAAAACTCATAAATAACTTCTACAACAACTCATAAAATTACCATTAACAAATACTCATGAAAATAGTATCTTGATATAGAATAAAGATCTCAAATACACCATACTTCCATACACTCTCACTCTACATTGTGTCTTCCAAACACACACACATAGAAACATATATAATGGGATGTGACTCTTCATATGGAGTACTCTTGGCCTTCACTCTTCTTGAGACTCTTCACTTTCCTACTCTAAGGACACATGTGCACATGGACTAATATGCACATTTACATTATTAAATACTTTGCACACTCTAATAATGCTTGTGCATTTATTACATTGCATAAAGTAAATACTCACACTCTATTCTAAGATACACTCCTAATCTAAATATGTACCCAAGGTGGTACATTGGCATGTACCAAATAATGTAATATACTCTAACACCCCCCTGTATTATATTATTTGGTTATTGAAGACTTTAGTCTTCAATATGGTCTTCATCTTGGTTAAGGTACTTGTGCTCTTCTTTTTTGCTTTCTTCATTTTGCTCCCTATCTATATCTTGATCAAGTAAATAATTAGTATCTTCATAAAATACTATTTTTTCTGAAAGTGCTTTAACTTCATGTTCTCCTACAGGTTCTTCCAGTTCTTGAATTTCTTGAATCTCTTGAACTAAGTGCCCCTTTTGATTTCCTTCTCTATATTGTAGTTGAGGTTGATTGTATTGATGCTGAAATTGTTGTTGATGTGGTCTATATTGATTATGATATTATCTTGGTTGAAATGACCTATTTGATTGGCTTCCAAAATTTGTTTGATTCCCTTGATACTGATTTCTTGGATTGAATCTACAATAATTTGTACTATGTCCTCTTTTCTTGCATACTTGACAATATCTATTATTCCATTTTGATATTTTCCTTGAGAATGAAGCAACATTTACTTGTGGATTATCTTTTGAGACTAATGCATTGTTAGTCATTTCATCTTTGATTGAATTCTCTACCTCATACTCTTGTAGTATATTGACTAACTCATCAAATGATGTATCTTTACTTAGAATTTGTAAAGATGTGACTAGATGCTTGTAGCTTTCTAGAAGTGCTCTTAGAATCACTTGAACAAGAAACTTGTCTTCTACCTTTTCTCCTAAGGTTAATAATTTTCCTTTTATATCTGCCACTTTTCTTAGAAACAATTCTATACTTTCACCACTATTAACTTTTAGAGAATGCAATTGGGTTTGAAGATTCAAGATAGTGGATTTATTCTTTCCTTCAAATATCTTGGCTAAAGTATTCCAAGCTTCTATAGAAGTTACTATTGAACTAATGTATGGTTGTATATCATCTGTAATTGCAAATGTTATTATCATGAGTGCTTTTGCTTCATATTCTTCATACTTTTGAATTTCTCTAGCATCTTCAGTAGGTTTAATTTTCGCTCCTTTAACAATATCCCAAAGCTTTTCTACTATCAATATTGACCTCACTTTGTTTTTCCATGAAGTGTAATTAGGACCTTTAAGAAGTTGGAATTCTAAAAGAAAGAATTTGTTTGTTGTCATGATAACACTTGTAGACTACCTTATATCTCCCTAATATTTTAAATAACAATTTCAATATAATCTTCAACTTCTACTTTTTAATATGAATACCTTGTATTTTCTAATGTTTGGATATATGATCAAACAATAGTTTTGACAAAGGTTTCAATTCTTCAAAACTCTAGGTTGAATTCCTTTTATCTCCCAAATTTCAATAATATGGTTTCTAAATTTCAAAAACCTAATTTGATGTTGAAATCCTTATAACTCCAAAATTAGAAATTTAGAACTTTAGTAAAATGTATTTGCAAAAATATTATTCCTAATTTGATGTAGGAAACCTTATTTCTCCAAATCTCAAAATATTTGCAAATATTAAAAATGCTTCAATAATTCAATTACAAAACTTTATAAAGTCTTCTCAAAACTTGAAATGGATTCCCAAAATTTCTCAAAAATATTTCAAGGCTTCTCAAAACTTTCCAAAAATAACTAATAATGTCTCTAAGGTTTCAAATTGCACTTTTATGCCTTATCTCTCCAATAATTAAATTAATCTTATAAGAAACTAGATTAATTTTCCTTCAACCTTAGAAAAATAATAATATTACCCAACCTTATAACTCCTAACTTGGGTAAATAATCAAATTTTAAATAACTTGCTTTACCTCCCAACTTGAGGCATGAAATATTTGGTCAAAGACATTTGACCTGCCCTTGAATGGTGCTCTTCCATGAAATATCACTCCTCTGTTACATGTATGGTGCTTCTCTCCACTCTACCACACTCAAACCTGATGCTCCATGAAGTCTTTAGCTCCTTTGTTCTCCACAAGACTTCCTCCACGTGTGGGATTTAAAGATTTCAACTTCCTCCATGTATGGGATCTAAACCTTTTGGTTTCCTTCATAAATAGATTCTCTAAACTTAGCAATAACTTTGAATTCCTCACTCTCCATGTATGAGCTTCTCTATGCTCCAAAATAATGCTCTCCTTTAGGTGCTCCACTCTTCAAACTTGCACTCAATATATTTTTCTTCAATGCATTAAATGCAATTTGTAAGGTGTTATTTCTTCCACCAATGGCCCTTGGTGTTCCTCCTTCATCATTCCAAGTGGCAAAAATATCTTCAACCACCTTCCAAATGGCTCTTTACCTCCTTTGCAATGCTGCTTCTCTGGTAATGCTCAAATTGCACTTGAACTCCTACAAATCCTTTCAAAAATTAATGCTCAACTAATTGTGTGATTATTCTACCTCAACATGCACCAAATTCCATGTGCTCTATAGCATTTTGGTAGTTATGAAATCTAATGTTTGCCTCATTTTTTATTATTACAATACCAAATGAACTGGTTGTCTTTTCCACTCTCTTTTAATGTCCAACTAAAAGCTATTTGATTGTACACTTTCCAATGTATGTAGGCGATAATTTCTCTAATAAGAATGGATATTTTGGTGGCTCGTCCTACCTCTGATGGCTAACTAAAATAATGCACCTCTTCCTCAATTTATTTGGTGGCTTCTTCTTTGCTCGCCTAGTGGCTTTGCTTCTCTACAAGGTGGCTCCTCCTTTGCTCACTTGGTGGCTTTACTCCTCTATGTGATGGTTCCTCCTTTGCTCGCTTGGTGGCTTTGCTCTCAAGCTTGGAATATCTTGGGTACTTTCCCCTATATTCTATGACTACAAATCTACCTTGTTGTCTTATATTTCAACCAATGTGTTCTCCTTCTTCCTTGTTGTCTTATCTTCTCTGCAACTTACTAGCTTTTCTCTTCATTATTTCTTGTTCCTTCTCAAACTAACTTGTTATTATTTTGTAGGTATAATTTTGGTTATTTGGTGATATAAAGCTCTTAAATATTTTCTTCAAAAGATAAAACTATATCTCCTCCTTTTGCTACCTTTTACTTGCTTATTTCCTTCACTATTTTGATGCACAAAACTTTCAAATGTGTTGTAATTTGTTTGCTTTAGTTGCTGCCCAAACTCTTCTTTCTCCTCTCCTTCAAATTATTCTTCAAAAAAATTATCTCCTTTCAATTATGCTATCAAAAAATAGCTTCGTATTTCTCCAAAATATGTTGTCCAAACTTTATAAAATTTGCAGCTTTCAATACTACCCAAAATGCTATCTTCTCGTTGTCCAAAAATTTTGTAATTTTACAGCTCTAGTTGCTGCCAATATGTTGCTTCAAAAACTTATCCTTTATCCTTCCAAAAGGCTACCAAGAAAATCTAAAATTTGTAGCTCAGATACTTCTTCAATTTTTGTTCAAAATACAACTTTATCTCCTTCAATTTGCTTTCTTTTGTTCTCCACAAATTTTACCTCTATCTCTATATTAATTGTTGTCAATTCATTCTTCAAACAACTATCTAAAATCACTTCCAAAATTACCCAAAAATTCTCCAATTCATAGCTCTTCTATCTCCTTCTAATGCTTCCCAAATTCGTAGTCATAAACTCTTCAAATACTGCTCTAAAATTTTGACTTCTTCTCCTCTATATTGTTGTCTTAAAACTCTTCAAGGTCTACCCCAAAAATATGCAATCTTCTTCTTCAAAAATCAGCCTTCAAAACTTTAATGGTTGTCTCCAAAAATATCAATTTGTGGCCTCTTTTAATCTTCTTTCTCCTCCTTAGCTTCCGTTGAATTTTATCTTCAAATTTAACCTCTTTGTTGGCCTCTTCTTCAATAGTCTAAATTTCTTGAAGTCTTCAAAAAATACTTTCTCCAATTTGGCAAACGTCTTGCCAAAAATATTCCCCTTGAATCAATTTCACAAATCCTTTTGGGCTTGTTGTTGGATGACAACAATTTTTCCAATTTTTATGTTATTTTCTTCTTCTTGCAATCTTCTATTTCAAAATTCCTTCAAATCTTCTCCAATGACCACTTATTAAATTTCTTAATAGGGCTTATCTATTCTCCTTTTTCTCCTTCAAAATTTTCTTGAAACCTCTTCTCTTGGGTGTCAAAATTATTTAATGCACATAGCGTTGTGGAGACTAAATTCTAGGGCTTTTGTATATGATGTTGCTCTAGGTGTGGAGCTAGGAGCACAAAGCGTTATGGAGATCGAATGCACTGCCAAGTCCATTTCCTAGTTTAGAGAGACCAGTAGCATACAGGTGGCCCATATCCTCAAAGTAGGTTGTGAGGACCTATGCCAGACATCTGCCACTAGAGAGGCATATATTAGATGAGCTAAGGGAGGTCATTATAGTAAGGTTACCCTAGAATCTACACCCAGGATGGACTAAGGATAAGATGAATTTGGTGAGGTTTAGGATGATTAGGTGGTTGACTACGAAGAAGGGGGAGCCAGATATCATCAGATTTGATCGAGTCCTGAGGTAATTCAAGATCTTGTAGGGCATCCCATACTTGGAGTATCACTAATATCGAAGAGTCTACCAAGACCTAGCAGGGATAGAAGGTAATCCAGAACTAACTAGGTGGGTCGAGGAGGACCTAGATGATCCCTCTTATATGGATCCCAAGGTGGAAAACATGAGTGGCCTTCGACTACTAGCGACGGTACAAAGGATTCATGTCCTGTAGGGTCTCTCCATCGATTTTGATACATAGATGTCAAGTTATGGTCCTGGGCATGTAGTGAGTGTTTTGAGAGATAGTTCACAAAGCCACAAAGAGAGCTTAGTAGGGACTAGCAACCCCAAGATAGAGATAAACTCAGGTTAGGATTGATTTGGTGATAGAGGATACTAGCACTGTTAGGACCAAGGAGGTAGGGACATTTAGAATTACCCATACAGAGGCCAGGGTACTACCAGGTGGAGGATCAAGAGAGGCCTCCACATCAGCAGTATCTAGCCAGGGTTAGGCTCTAGGATGAGGGGATCCGAAGGAGGAGGCAGAGGTGCTATGAGCAGAGGTGGTGACTATGTAGAGGTATGTGGACCTGCTCTAGGAGGACAGGTCCAAGAGGATTAAGGGACTGCGAGGCTCTTTGAGCATAAAGAGGGATGCAACTCTAGTAGATGCCAATAATATTTGATAAGAGATGAGTCGTCTGGACACAGAGCACCAAAGGACTCATACAGAGGGATGGATATCGTCAGGAGTAGCCAAGCTAGCGATGGAGTATGCCTTTTATAGGTAGAGCTACAGAGGGTAGGGCAGAGGTTAGAGGTTTCCAATTAGTGGGCTACCTTTTATGAGATCATGTCCTACCATGTAATACTAGCAGATCAAAGAGTGATACTTCCTTTGTCCCTTTAGTGAGCTAGCAGGTCATGGTCTCGGTCATAAATATTCTTGACATCTTCGTTCGTGGGTATACGGCTGCCTGAACCATATCCTCTTCTGAGCATAGTAGAGGAGATAGGCTCTCAAATCTAGATTAGGGATTGGTATGACATGCCAATTTTTATTGTGGCATGCACCCGTAGGGATTGGTTGAGTGTACCAAGATTATACTATGGTACACCAACCAAACATGTTTGTATCTCTCTCTTTTCATCGAGTAATACATAACTGCTTTCTCTTCATATTTTGTGAATATGTGCATGTAATTAATTGTTATCTTATATGTTCTTTAATTTTATATTTTATAAATCTATCTTAAAATACAAGGTTATATGAAATGCATGGATGGGAATGAATGGAAGAAAGAAAGAAAAATATGAGACAAAAACAAGAAAGAAGACCGACATAGAGAAGAAGAAGATATAGAGAGAGAGAGAGAGAGAGAGAGAGCGAGAGAGAGAGAGAGAGAGAGAGAGAGAGAGAGAAGACAAAGAAAAATAAGATCCAAAGGTCAACCATTTGAAATAGAGAAGGATGGTTGAAACATAGTATTGAAATTAGCATAGATCATAAGGGATCAATGTGATTAAATATTATGAATTGTATCGAAAAAGATGGGAGATAAACCCATTATGGATGTAGTGCTCATCGAGAGGAATGAGGTATTGGATTCTAACCCACTATGGGTGGTTTCTCACTTATTTATTGTGGTGGGGTAATTACCCACTAGGATATATATCGAGGCTTATTAAAAAAGGCCAAGGAGCTTATCATGTAATGGGGTGTTGAGCCTGCTGAGTCAAAAGGAAGTATAACCCAATAGAAGACCATATTCGATAAGATACCTACTAGGATGTATAGCTATCCCATGTGGGGTGTAATATAAGGATAAAATATATATTATGCGAGTGCTACCCCCGATAGGGGTTTAGAGCAGAAAACAAGCTAGTGAGTGTGTGTATTTGTGCCAAAAGATGACTTTGAAAAGACATAAATAAAGCATATGTATTTCCTTGTTAAAAGCAAAGGAAGAAAATGAAAAATAAGGCAACCAAAAAGTGACCAAAAAATATTAACAAGCTATCACCCTTGATCTAAGATAAGAGATACTCTCACTATTTTCAAGATTAAGGAAGATAAAACTTGAAGAAGCAAAAAACAAAAAAGAAGACTAAAGAAGAAAGCCCTAGGTGGGGATCTTAATAGGCATTATAATCCTAGAGAGTGTAATGCATGTGAGCTACAACCTAAGTATGTATCATCACATGCCATTGTTGCAAGATCCTCAAGAATTTATATGATCAAACAATCATGAACAAGCAATCATGCAAAGTATGACATTCAAGCATGCAAGTTGGATTAAATATCAGGCAAACAATGCAAGAGGATGACAAGCAACAATGCAATATGAACAAGCATATGGATGCAATGGAAATGCATGACTAAATGATGATTCATTGATTTTATGCAAAATTTTATATTTAGGTTTTATTATTAAGTAATTTAAAATCCTTAATTTAAGCAATAAGTACGAAATTCAACACAACATCTAAGTGTACCTCCTTTCTTAACAAAGAGAATAGGCATGCCATGGATTGTTTTGTCAAATAAATCTCTAAAAGGTAATTCATATCGATAATTAGAATTACAGAGAGGCTCCTTCATAGCTCTTTCTTTGGTAACCATAGCATGATAATCAATGCACTCATAGATATAACCATTCTTTTTAACATAAGGAGGAGCAATTCCTAACTTCACAAGATCACTATAGGACAACGAAGTAGGATCCTCTACTAAAACATAAGGTTTAATTTTTAACCACATAGAATAAATCATATTGCAAAAAAATACATCAGAAGAAAAATGGGGACCATCATCCTCATCACCCAATCCTGACTTTTGATAATCCATATATTCAACATAAGTTTTAAGATGATCATCATTATCAAATGGTAAAGGTTGGTCTTTTCTAGGTATAAAACCTATGCCACATATTCCATGCTATATTTCAACATCCAAAGGCTCTATTGTGGCCCCAAGCCTTCACCTACATATCCCATACTAGATAGGATATGTTTAGGAAGTGGGTAATCATTGGAAAGGTAACAATGAGTGAAATAAATCTCAATGGGAGAGGGGTTTCTACCATGTATCTTATCCTTAAAGGTAGTTCTTGTGAAGTCAAAGATACACGTTCCAAAGTGTACAACATCTCCTTTCTTATGGGATAAATCCATGGTTCTTGGTGATGGTGGTAGCTTGGATAGAGCAGAAGAGGTGCTTGAAAAAATATTATCATGATCCTAAGATGAAGAATTTAAGATAAGTTCCTTACTCATTTTTAAATTTTGAAATTGCTCGGATATCTGAGATGACAAATGCAAAGTGACCATTCAAGAGATTGAGGTACACTTATTGAACTCAGATCGAGCTCGCTTTATATTTGAAAAAAATTCAAATGGTCAAGGGTCACCCGGAATGGTGATAACTTGATTCTTAAACTCAAACTTGAGACACTGATGAAGAGTAGAAGAGAAAGCCTTAATTGCATGGATCCAAGTTCATCCAAGAAGAAGATTAAAAGATGCAGGACAATGTACCACATAAAACAAAGTATCCAATATTTTAGGCCCAACTTTAAGTGGAAGAGATATGACACCACATGATTATTGGGACTCATTATTGAAAGCTTTTATAATGATATCGAATTTTGTTAAGTCTTCCTCTTTTAATCCAAATTTTTGAAATAATTGATATGTACACAAATTGAGAGAAGAACCATTATCAATCAAAATTCACTTGATAAAAGTATCCCCAATAAGTGCAGTGATGTAAAGTGAAGAATATTCTTGCAATTTTGAGGAAGGTTTATCATCATCTGAGAATGAGATATGATATATCCCAAGAGAACCTACGGCATCAACTATAGCATTTGGTGAAATATCTGAAGTAACTGGTTGTTGCTTTAAAAACTCCATCAAAACATATCTATGGCTAGGAGAAGTTTGAAGGAGCTCTAAAACTGATATCTTTACAGGAGTACTAGCCAACTATTCTTGGAGATCAAATGAAACCTTAGGTTTTGGTCTCAATACAATAGGTGAAATCCCTATATCTGAAGCTTTTCCTTGATTATTCTTCAAAATTGAACTAGGTTGTAACACAAAAATTATATCCTTGTCGAGGATGTTGAGTCTGATCTTATCTTCTTGTAGTTACCCCAACCATACCAACCATATTACCATATGGAGGAGGCTCATTCTGATGAGCCACTGTTGAACATTTTGAGTCCCTAAGTCAAATTTTTCATTGATGTCAAGGACTTCGTCAAGAAATAAAGTTGTCAAGGTTATTATTTGATATCCAAGAAGAAGGCCAAATGTCAAGAGAATAAGTGCAGAAGTTAAAAGAAAAAGGGCTCCATAATATCTTAGTAGTATATGGAAGCATAAGTTAAAAGGGTCTTCATAAAAACCCAAGGAGGTTTTTGAAAAGTTAAAAAGGAGATATAATATTTATTTCATAAATTATTTAAATTCAATGTGAATTTAAATTTTATGAATAAATGTTACTTATACCAAGTTATGCAATGAGAAGGAATTAATAAACCCAAAGGTTTATACCAAGTTATGCAAAGGTTTATAAAAGAATTAATTTATAATATTTAAATTCAAAAGAATTTAAATAAATTATAAATTAATCTAAGCGCCCATGGTCTAAAGTTGGAGTAATTCGAAGCACCGACATCACGTGGGTTAAAAGCAAATCAAAGCACCGACATTCTAAAAATAAAGGTGGAAAATCATTATATAAACCTATGCCCAAGGGGCATTAATCTTATCCTTGCTCGATAAAATAAATTGCATACAAATTGATTAAGATAAGAGCTCGTGAAAAGGGACTGTGAATTTCGTGTTTGATTTGCCAGTGAAAAGAAATAAAGTGGAAGGCATCAAATGGTCAAGAGCCATCTAGGCAGCTTGACGTAGTGGTAAAAGGGTTGTAGCTTAAGTGCTTGTATGCAAGGAGGCCAACGTTTGAAACGCGGTGGGTGTGCTTGGCAGTTGTGTTGAAGGTACCAAAAGTGAGGTGCATGTTTTGCATAACGGAAGGTGGAGATACGTTTTTGAAGCACGTGGTGCTTCCTTTATCTCAAACGAGCGTGTAGCTCATGCGATGGTTGGAGCCATGGCTAAGATGTTGGTCATGGGCTGCATTGAGAGTTTGAATCTCTCCAAGGGCAAGGTAATTAAATTTTAATTATTTTTAATGTTGCCTAAAGTGGGGAGTTAAAAGATTTGCTAGTTAGAAATAATTAAAAGAGATTTCTAGTGGAAAGTTATGTTAGTTGGAAATTGATTTGTGGAGTTATAAGGAGTTTTATTTTATTTTTTAATAAAGTCTTAATTATTATATTTGCATATTGAGGAGTAAGACTTTAAGAGTGTTGATTTTATTTTTAAAAAGGACTTATACCAAAGAGATTATTATGCGGGTAATGGTTAAGGTGTTGAATATTATTTTTAAATTTGGAACGATAAGGTGTATTTTTTTATATCATTTTGTATTGTGTTTCCTTGAGAAAAACTATTATCTTCTAACCCTTATTGAGATTGGCAAATAAGTAATTGTGAGTGTAGCAAATTTATGTGGTCTACTCCTTGTCAAGCAAAAAGGTATGGGAAAATTCTTCCTTGGTTGAGTTGATTGAATGGCTTTCTAGAAAATAAAGTTTGGAGTGAAAAGGATTTGATTAGGGTTTCCTTTTCTAAAGTGTTTGAGTTAATGCTTCAAGGTTTTTTTGGAATTAAGTGTTGTGATTAAAACCTTGTTTTATAAGCATTGTTGTTGAAGCCATTGGTTGAGTGAAGAACTTGAGTTAGGGTTTTTAAAAAAACATGAGTATCATTATTATGTGAAGATTTATTTATATGCATTATTGTTGAAGTAAGTTGTGCAAAAAACTTGAACTAGGGTTTGAAAAGAGCATGAGTATCATTGTTATGTGAATATTGTTTTATAAGCATTGTTGTTGAAGCCATTGGATTGTGTGAAGAACTTGAACTAGGGTTTGAAAAGAACATGAGTATCATTGTTATGTGAGATTTGTTGTTGAGAATTATTGGAAATATTTTGAGTTGGTGTTTACATGCTTGGACTAGGATTTGTGAGCAAGGGTTGTTTCTTGAGTAATTGGTTTAGTAGAGTTGATTGAGCCTAGTCAAGTGGATGTATGAAATGATTTTTCAAGTTCCATAAAACAAACTATTCTATATTATGGTTTGAGTTAAGAAAGTGATTGAGCATTGAGTGTAGAACATACTAAGTTTCTAACAATTATCTTTATGTTTCTATGAGATTGGACAAGTTCTGAGTGAGCTTGTTGAGCAGATTTGAGCAGGTTTTGAGTGGACCTATTGAGAAGATTTGAATAAGTTATGTGTGGACTTATTGAGCAGATTGGATAAGTTATGAGTGAGCTTGTTGAGTAGATTTGAGCAAGTTCTAAGTTGACATATTGAGCATATTAGAAAATTTTTGTGTGGATTTGATGAGCATATTTAAGCAAGTTCTGTATGGACTTATTGAGCGAATTTGAACAAGTTCTATGTGGAATTGTTGAACAATTTGAGAAATTTTTGTGTGGACTTGTTGAGCAGATTTAAGCAAGTTTTGTGTGGACTTGTTGAGCAGATTTTAGCAAGTTCTGTGTGGAATTGTTGAGCATATTTTAGCAAGTTTTGTGTGGACTTGTTGAGCAAATTTATGCTAATTTAAGAACTATTTTTAGTACATATTAGAGATAGAGATTTGGAGGTGACATAGTAGAGAGGACAATAGTCTCCAGTGGATAGATATCCATCAACTAGGGCAGTGAGGATAGGTCTTT
Organism: Wollemia nobilis; assembly: GCA_028583015.1. NCBI lineage: Eukaryota > Viridiplantae > Streptophyta > Pinopsida > Araucariales > Araucariaceae > Wollemia > Wollemia nobilis. Next base: position 5,251,126 of record JAQPPZ010000380.1, on the reverse strand, counting down.
TGAGTGGGATAAGAGTCTTCAGTGGAGAGATCCACAAGCCAGTGAAGTGGAGGCAGTAGTCTTCTAGAGGGTCACCAGCTAGATCAAAGAAGAAGGAGTTCTCCTATGGATAGATATCCATGAAATTGATTTAGGGGATTGGTGTCTCCTTTGGATAGAGGTCCATAAACATTATAATTGGTAAGGATTCCCAAGAGATTGATTGAGAAAATTTTAGTGAAATATTTTCTCCATGGAGTAGCCCACATTGGGTGAACCACGTAAATTATGGTATATCTATTGTGTGTGGTGATTTATGCATTGCTTTGATTACTGCTATTGATATTGTTATCTACACATTGCTTAATATTTACTTGGAAAGAAATGTAAAAAGTGGTCTTATACTATTCACCCCCCTCTCATTATAAGCTTATGTTCTTCAGCCACGTGATTTGTTGCTTATTGATTATATTTTGGTAATGGATCTTTAAATATTCCCATATATTGATTGGTAGTCACATTTTTTTGAACATGTAATTGATTATTTACTACTCAAGAATTACCTAAATCAATGTGTTTTGCATCAATCAAATCATAAACCACATGTTTCAACTTCTTGCAATAATTCATCTAATGTCCTTCCACTCTATGATATACACAATGCTGACCTAAATTATACCAATGAGTTGCAGTATCTGGTTCTCTAATAGGAGGTAACTCAAATACTTTAGCTTCTAAAAGTTATTTCAAAACTGCTTCCATAGACATATTAAGCCTTGTAAAATTCCTTTGTGGAGGTTTCTGAAGTACTATCTTTTGTAGGTTGTTAGTAATACTATTAACAAGCCTACTCTCCATTCCATTATCATCTCCTATATATATTTTTATGTTGAGACTTAGTAGGTTTTCTTCCTTAACTTTGATTTGACCTCTCCTAATGAGAGCCTATTCTACTTTCCTCAATAAATCAATTGCTTGATCAAAAGATGTGATAGTAGTAGTCTCTAATGCATAAGATAATTATTCTTGTAAATTACCAATAAATATTTCAAGCATATCTTTAGGAGGTAAAGTATATCTCAAATGTCCAACTAAACTTATCCAACAAGCCAGAAATTCTGAAAAGCTTTCTTCTTTACTTTGTTTTAAATTATACACATCTTTCATTGTCACTTCTTCTCAATGTAAGCACCAAATCGCTAAACAACTGATTATGTTGTTTCTTCAAAACTCTTCAAATAATAATTAGGTAATCGATAATACCACTCTAATTCCATGCCACCAAGGCTTTTAGGAAATGTTTTAAGCAATAACATATCATCATAGATGAGATCATGGCAAGCTATTCTAAATCTTCTTAAATGCTCTACTAGATATTTTGTACCCTTATAGATAGAAAATACTAGCATAGGGAAATTCTTAGGATAAGGTCTAGTAGCAACAATAGGATCCAATGGCTAATTACACATTTCGTTATAATTGTAAGTAAAACTTAAAGGTTGAATCATCTCAACTTTTGAAACCAGTTGCTTCAACATATTTGCCAAATTTTGTACTTTTGGATTACTATTGTGTATTATTCCTAAATTCTCATATGTGTGTTGGGGTAGCAATGCTTGATTCAAGTTGGAAGTATGGATATTGTTGTTATATATGGCTTATTGTGAAAGTGGACAACTAACATTGAGAAGAATAGAAGCAAAAGTGTTGATATTAGAATATTGAGGAAGAAATTAAGAACAGTTTTGAGTGACACTACTAATTGGAGGAGCTTGCATATTCCTTCCAATTGTGGTAGTAGTAGTATCAATAACGGGGTTCAACTTATCAATATGTAATGATTTAGGCAAGGGATTTTCCTAGTTAATCATAGGGGAGATTATTGGAGGAGGTGGAGGAGTCTCATCTCTTTCGAGGTGAGCATCTCGCTTCATGCCTCCCAATATTCTATTCCTATTAGCTTTCATAAAGCCCTAAATATGCTCAAATGATGAAAATACAAAGCTACCATTAGGACCCTCATAAGGATAATAAATCATCTCAGTATCCATGTTATATTGTTCTTTTGGATCTGAGTTAGGATCCTCTCTATCAATCTGATCATCTTCTAGAGGAATACAATCAGATTCAAGATGCTTTCATTGACTTCTAAGGACAAGAGCCATTAGAAAAGTGAAAGGATAGAAGATAAAACTAACAACAGGAACAAAAAGATTTTTACATATATTATTATGATTCTTCAACCACACAAAAAATTTAATGATCTTGCTTAAATTTTTTAAAATAAAATGAGGTGTTCACTTCGGGTTCACCAAATATGTAGATGAGGAAAACCGGCATACTGCGTACAATTCCCAAATAAGGCTAGATCCATAAATATAGAAATCCTTATGGGGTGAACCTCAGGGGTTGTGTTGTTCTCTACACTTGGGTGTGAAGAATGGGGGAAGGGTTCACCAGGAATGGCTTTAAGAACTCACTCTAAGTCCATAATAATTTCAGTAATGTTTGATGTATTTGATTCAAAACAAACACCTATACTTGGCCTTTCTAGATCTATGCTATAAAAATATAAAGGACAATGTAGAAATGCAGAATGCAAGAATATAAGGGATAACCCTAGAATGATTCTTTTTTTTTAATGCTTTCTAACCTAGGGTTATAATAGACAACCTTTTAAGCAAGGGTTCAAGAAGAGATGCACAAATAAAATTATCCTTAAGTGCACAATATATGTTGTTTATCTTTCAAATGCCTAGAAATAATTAAATATACTTAATAAAATCAGATCTAGGGTTTTTAACAGAAATAAAAGCACTCAAAAATCAGCCTAGAAGACTAATCAAAACACTTAGCTTATCTAGTGTTTTATCCTTGCTTTTATCTCTTTGTCCAATGCTATCAATAATACCTATTCTTGCAATATAACTCAATAAACACCTGAAAATGGAATTAGCGTTAGGGGGTCTTCTTAGGCCATTGTACAATAGTGCTTAAAGGCACAACAGTCAAGTCTCCTAGGTCCTTTTAGATGACCTTTGATAATTAAAAGTGGAAATTGACCTTTGGAGGAAAACAAACATTAATGCAATACAATAGAACATAATGCAAAATTCACATAACAGAATATGCCACTATGTTCTAGATGCAATTTACAATGCAATGGAGAAAATAGGGACAACATATTACCCTTAGTTTGATCCCAAGTGAAATCATACCTCGTAATGGGCGACCATGATAATGCCAGGTGTGTAAAATGCCACCTTGATTGGAGTTTGTAATGTTGCAAGTTTTATTTTTGTTTGTTATTTTTTATTTTTTTACAATGGTCTAATTTTTTATTGTTTTTTGGAATGTAAGATAAATATAATGATGAAAACTCAGGAAACACTAAATAGACCACTTGCATCGACCACAACTTCCAAACCACTCAACCAAAACAATTGAAATTTGAAATGCAGATAATACTTATGTATTACTAAGAAATATTTAGAGGACTTAGGTAGATATGAAGATACCACTATGATATTTAAATCTGGAATATTACAACATTTATTTATTTATCAACAGCCAGTGCATACATTTTCCATTACAACTCTACTTACAATAATTTCTCTAATTTAGAATCGATGGAGATGTTTCGTGTCGTATAGTACGACCAGTCAAAAAATATACCCTTCAATTCTCTGCAAAAGAACACTACAATCTACCTTCACATAGGTCGATAGGTCTGCAAATATATTTGTTGTAACTTTGAACACAATCCCTATTCAAAAATGATAGATTAATATTACCTCAATGATCACAACTGGTACGGCTTGTATAGTTGATTGGCTACAGCTATTCTGATACAAAATCAATGCCAAACCTTCCAGATATTCTTCCCAATTCTCCCAAACAAATTCCACAATATCAACCCTCGGTACAAACTTCAAGCAAATAACCCAAATTCAGCATCAAATGGTACGACCTGGGCAGAGTATTAGGAAGTTTCAACTAGCAATCAAAATCAAGATAAAAATTGAATATGTCTTATCAAATCTGCAACAAACCCTTTAATATTTCCTTTGTTTAAGCACAATCTATAATTACTGAGTGCAATTACCAAAAATCACTAGGGCTAATCTTTCATAATCGAAGAGATTATTCTTGCTGAAGATGAACATCTCCAACAAGCCTGGAATCAACCTACAAATCCTTGCAAGATTCTCCTCCAATTTGCAGAGCAATAGTTTTCTCCAAACACATGAATGTGAAAATGCTCTTTTATTTTCTCTTTTATACTCAACATCAATAACTCACATTATTCAATAATAAAATCCCCATTAAGTGTGGCATCCAACTTAGGCTAAAAAATGTCACTTTAATAATATTATAATATTACCTTTGAATGACACATAAATCCCCCTTAAAATAATATAAAGTTATGACCTTATAAATGACATTAATCATTTTACTTTATTTAATAAAACTTTGATCATTAAAATACAGGAATCTACTCAACAAAAAAACCAACTAAAAATAGATTTGGATACCCATTTAGCCACACTAACAACCCATAACATCCTCTCTGGCCAAAACCCTGACTTACTATAAATAGTAATTCCTAGCACCACTACCCGAAATAACATCTGAAACTGGTAGACGAAGAACGTAGCACCCTGAGGTACCCAATATAATATAGCACTACCCACAACATGCACTTACTAAAAATATTAAGTGGCTAAATATAGAAAGTAGCAACTCGGATCATCGGGATTATCTCAACCCATCACACCTGACAGAAAAACCCAAAAAACTCCATCACCACTGTCGTTCAAACCCTAACTTACTAAAAATAGTAAGTTACTAAAAATAGCAATGATGACCAAACTGCTTCGAAAGAACCTTCAAAAAATGTAGATGATCGCAAGTGAAGTGTTGATACTGAAGAATCAACCCAAATTGGGTTCCCATACCACAAACTTAGCCTACGAGAACACTTGAGTAGGCTAATATCCACTGAAGAGCAAGCCCACTAAAAAGGGGACATAACAGTCTGCCCTCACAAAAATTGCTTGCCCTCAAGCAATATGAACTGCCTGCTAGAATCCCAAATGGATATGAAGAATACCTCACATTGAGAACACTACCAAAAGTTGTCACCCCTAAAACTGGCAAGACAGACTACCATTCTGCTATTGTTGAACTCTGCAACTCTGACGCACGTTGTCACCAAGTGAATTGATCCCATACTGAAATCAATTGAAATCCTAGGGTCCCATGCCAGTATCAAGAAAGAACCACTATACAGATGTTATGCCACACTGATCAAAACTGAAAGCCCACCGTGACATAGTTGCACACCCCTCTTCTACACCCCCAAAGAGAAAACAACATCCCAAACCAAACGAAGATACCTGTGAGAGCAGACAACCACATCAAGGAAGGTCAACTAAGGAGAAGTTGAAAACAACTCCCCAAAAACTTCCAACAACCAATATATCCATTCCTTGACCAAAATATCTCTCTAATCCAACTGCAAACATATGATTAGAGTAATTTGGTTGTTGAACCACAACCTAATAGCAATGTCCAAATTAGATATTTGAACTACCTCCCATCACAAATCATTCAACGAAAGTATCATCCTCAAAACGCAATCTCCACATGTCATAATCTTCCATGTGTACACTCCACTTGGATCCTAACAACAAAAGGAATGTCTAGTATTCCTAAAATCTGATGGCTCTTACCAACTCCCAAATCCTTGTTCCTATATCCCAAGAAAATAAATATCCTAAAGAAAAAAACTGAGCGTCTTGCAAGAAATCAATTCTACATCCAATGGGAAGAACACCTTATACCAAAGTGATATATTTTGATCCTTATCACTACACTTCTTCCCGCTACAATGTGCCATCAAAAACATTGTCCATACATATATATGTGAATTGAAGTAGAAATGATGAGCATATCGTATAATGCAATCATTCGGGATACTATCATCCTCACCATAAATAACACATGAGATAGGAGGTGCTAGATCAACCACCATTGAACTGGAATTCCATAATGAAGATGCATCATCGTCAAATTCGTGCCTATGTTGATCCCTTTGGGTGATAGTAGAGACACTATCACTATTGCACAAATCTTCATCCTTCCCAATCTCATGAATTCCCTCAATCATTTGCCTAACTGCCATGCTACCAGTATCACATTCTATGTCCCTTGTCGTGGTTGTGATAGGTGACTAAATTCCTGTTTGGTAAAGAGAAAATGAGCTAAACTTAACTCAACATTAGGTTCATCTATTTCTTTCTCTTTATCTGTAAGTTTTTGGAAGGCCTTTCAGCAAACTAGATGGCCTCATTCCTATCTGACAACAACTGTAAGTAATGAAATTTTATCTTTTCCAAAGCATGCTTAATAGTTTCTATTTTAATAGTTTGCATGCTTCCAATAGACGAGCCATCCATCAAACCTAACTGCATTTCTTTGAGTTGAGCTATCCATAGGAGGTATTCAACAAGTTATGTACACTATCCAAATACGATAAAGCTTGGACAATCTTCTCTTCTATAACTTGTAATTTACCTCTCCAATTGTGCATGGCATCAGGTTCTAGATTGTAATTAGCAGTACACCCAAGAGTTTCAACTTTACCATCCTTTGTATAGTGATCAAAATTAGTAACCTTGCTTACACTCCTCTCTCCTACTTTGTGTACTGAAGTTAGGCATGACTTGTGCTCAACCCAAGAATCATCATCTAAATGAATAACTGCTAATTTTGTAACATCAAAATCAGCATACTCCATAATATCATTCTCATCATGAGGACCAATATACGCCTCTCCAGAATTAGATGCACAATATGAACTTACTTCATCCTCATCAACCTTCTTATTCCCTTCATCAGGATTCCATTAAGGAGTTGTCCTCATTAACACTAAACTCCTCATCAAATTGGGGATCATCATGACATAGAACAAAGGTTTTACAACCCCCAATGAATTATGTTGAATGTGAATCCGAAATACCCGGATCCCATGGGATTAAGTTTTGATCACTTAATTCTAACCCCACATGAGAATTATGCTCATCATGCAAATCGATCACTATACATAAATAGTCTTATAATGAAGTTACCTCACCCTAAATACATGCATCCAATGGTTTTATTTGAAGATCAAACCCGAATACACCCGTGTTGTCATCATTGGGAAGTGATGAGAAGGTGTCTCTGTATACTAATCTGGAATCTACATTATAATCAACATGCTCTTTCCCTACACCAGTTTTAGTGACCTCAATCATCAATTGTAATACTTCCTGCATGATGTCACCATTGTAGGGTGCTTCTAGAGCTATAATTCTTATGATCTTGCTGAGACATGAAGTGACTGCAAGTCTCACATCCTAGTCTATATGTCTCATGATCCAAGGCTGGACTAAAGCAACTATAGGTGCCTTCGCTGCCCAATTTAGAACCTTGTGACCAGATTTATCTAGTTCAGATAAACATGTATCCAATATCTTCAATTTGTCAAGAAGATCATCCATTGATAAATTTTGGGACTCAATTTGTTACCCTAAGTCATACAACTTACAACTCAAATCCATTCATTTTTGGAAATGTTCTACTAACTGAATCTGATCTATGTTGTTATCTGAATGGAAAGTAGTAGACTCAAAAATTTTGACATCACTAGCATCAAGTCCATTAGGATCATCAAAACAACTGGAATCTTTATTATGTGCATTTTCATCAAATGAAGGAACATGCATGTCAATAGAAACAATATGTGATTCCATCATACATACCTCATGTGAATTGGGTTCACCTTCAAGAATTTCATTATGCAGAACATCGTCATGTATTAATGAGCTACTGTTTGGAAAGGTGAAAGGCTCATCATACCTTATGACCACAACCTCATTGGATTGATCTGAAAACAAGTCCAAAAATTCATCCTCAATGTCATGATCATGCATCAACAAACTATTACAAGGAACCCCATAAGATGCTTTATCTCTGCGATCAAATATTTCATAGTGTTCACTTGATTTCTCTGAGTGCGCATTCCCAATTGTTATCCTATCACTTTCCTCGATACTATAGTCATCCTGGGACCTATGATTCATGGAACCACATAAATGTCTGATTGTACACTTTCTTAGGTAAGTGAAGCAACACTGCTCCATTCTCAACTGATTCTTGCTTTTAAGAGGTGATCCTGACACATGTAAATCACTCAGTTTTATTTCCTTCTGTATCGAGGGAGGTTTCAACTTCTTCTTATACCGCTTGGAATCATTATCAACCAATTTACGTGCAGTTGAATAAGTCATATGTTCTCTACTCTCATTGCCTTGGTTACCTACTGGCAATCTGTGCCCTTTTACACCTATTCCCATGATCTTCAAATAACTTCGAAAGGAAAGTGCATATTTAAATTCCACAGGTTTACCCTGATATTTTTGAAATAGGGTATCTATCTTTAATTGATCTCTCCAAAAGTTAGCTATCATTTCTTTAAATACCTTGTCATGATCCATGATTTCTTGTGGACTACATAGGATGGAATGAAGAGCCTATGCTCTGATACCACTGTAAAATTCCACCTTGATTGGAGTTTGTAATGTTGCAAGTATTGGTTTTATTTGTTATTTTTAATTTTTTTGTAATGGTATGATTTTTTATTGTTTTTTGGAATGCAAGATAAATATAATGCTAAAAACTCAGGAAACACTAAACAGACCACTTGCATCGACCACAACTTCCAAACCACTCAACCAAAAAAATTGAAATTTGAAATGCAGATAATACTTATTTATTACTAAGAACCCTTTAGAGGACTTAGGCAGATATAAAGATACCATATGATATTTAAATCTGGAATATTGCAACATTTATTTATTTATCAATAGCCAGTGCATACATTTTCCATTACAACTCTACTTACAAGAATTTCTCCAATTTGAAATCGATGGAGATGTTTCTCTATACCCACATTGTCTCTGTTTTAAGCAAAAAAGTTTCCAGGGGCCAATCGACCTTTCTACAAATTCCCACATCCCAACTTCTACTATACAACCAAGTACAGTACAACCAGTCAGCAAATATACCCTTCGATTCTCTGTAAAAGAACACTACAATCTGCACTCACATAGGTCGATAGGCCTACAAATATATCTGATGTAACTTCGAACACAATCCCCATTTACAAATGATAGATTAATATTACCTCAATGATCACAACTGGTACGACTTGTATAGTTGATTTGCTATAGTTGTTCTAATATAAAATTAATGCCAAACCTTCCAAATATTCTTCCCAATTCTCCCAAACAAATTCCATAATTTCAACCCTCGACACAAACTTCAAGCAAATCACCCAAATTGAGCATCAAATAGTACAACCAGGGCAAAGGATTAGGAAGTTTCAACCAGTAATCAAAATCAAGATAAAAATTAAATATATCTTCTCAAATCTGCAACAAACCCTTTAATATTTTTTTTGTTGAAGCACAATATGCAATTACTGAGTGTAATTGCCAAGAAATCACTAGGGATGATCTTTTATAGCCAAAGATATTATTCCTGCTGAAGATGAACGTCTCCAAAAATCCTGCAATCAACCTGCAAACTGTAATGTCCCCCTTGGTTGGGACTGTTAAAAAATTTCTAATCTAAATCTTATTACGGATATAAAACTTGAAGAACATGAACAAATTCCAACAATATAAACCAGATTGTAAAATATAGAAAATGCATTAATTGAGAAATAACTTGCAATTTCATTTCATATTTTAATCTAGGGCACAAATTACAATGTTTTCAAGATCAATAATCTTTCCATAAATTCTTATGCAATCCGATTTTAAAACCCTTGAAATACTTTATCAGCAAACACCAAAGTACCTCTAAAAATTGATGAAGCTCCAAGTGTGAATCCTTTGTGAATTCACCAACAGAGAACTGGGGTTTCATCCAGCTCCAAAAAAAAATCTGAGGGGTTTCATCCTCAGCCACATCATTGGGGTTTTCGTCCCTTTGGAGAAGAAGTCTCAGCCACAGGCCTCAAACTCTAGAGAAAATAACTAAAATCCAGAATAACATGAAATGAGACCAAGCCATCGAATAAATAGACTCCTCCACAACAAACTCCTTTTGCACACTCAATGTGGGATAAATCATGAAACATAACTCTTTTTTAAGTCCCACGTCCCCTTTTTATAAAATAAGGTTTTAAACTATATAAAGTATTTAAATTTTACTTTATATAATTAAACCTTCGCACATTAAAAACTTGGCCTTATGATTATCCGATCCACAAACTAAGGATAGATACAAACACCCATTTTGGTGAAGAATATCACTGCACCGTTTGTTTTGCCAAAAACCCTAAAAACTAACTTACTAAAAATAGTAACTCAAGGCTCTATCCATATGATTCAACATCTGAGAGTGGATTCGAATACCCATTTTGCTCAATTATTCACTCCTAGAACTCCAGTTAGGCTCCCTTGCAATCTCCCCTAGCCTACGGGAACTCGTGAGTAGGCTAAACCACTACATCTAACTAACTGATCAGAAAGGGGATATTACAGTCTGCCCTTCCCAAATATTGCTTGTCCTCATGCAATGCTCATGAATATCCCAATCAACTAAAAATTCTTGGTTTTCATAAATGAAAATACCAGGATCCTAAACAAGCCTTATAAATATCCTATGATAGTGACACCGCCACCAACTACCACCACAAGAACTAACAAATCTGGTAACCCCTATCATCCATATGAATCTACTAAAACTGACAACTCTCCTAGACTCCATCACTAAACTAAAAAATGATCCATCGTTGAAATTGAGTAGATTCTTGGGGTTCCAAACTAGTATCATATCAGCATTACCATGTTGACGCTACGTCACTCTGATCATAACTATAGAGTCCATGTGCCTCAACTAAACTAGCCTCACCAATAACTCGGTAATGAATCCATCATAACCATCCAAGCTGTAATCCCTGTGAGAACCAAAATCTAAAACATGAAAATTTCCCTACCATGGCATCACTATACAGTCGACATTTGTAATGTCTCCTAGATCCCATATCCATATTCTATCAATATTACTACTCCTTGGGCCAATGAGTGGCTTCCACTCCCTCATAGACACTCCTAGATCACCAGGAACAATAGGGAATTTGACACTCCCACTACCTAAAGAATACCTCTGGGCTAACCTGCACAGAGCTAAAATATTGTTTGGCCATAATTCCTTTCATGCATAAAATCCATTGCTATCGCTGCAAAAATTTAATTTTCCTTATGACGAAGGGGATAATCCATATCCAAGTGAAGTATGAATTCTATCAAAACATTCTTCCGGATCACTACTATGCATTATCAAAAACATGGTCCACTCATCTATAAGAGATCTAAAATCAAAATGATGTACATACCTCACAATACCATTCATATGAACTTCACCAACTAAAACCCTTTGAAGCTCTGAACAATCCTTTTTCTCTTTGGGTTCTTGGAAGGCCTTATCTACAAACTGTAAGGCTTAATTCTTGTTAGATAGTAACCTCAAATAATTAGATTTTATCACCTCTAATGCCTGCTTGATAGCCTACAAATCGGTAACAGTAGCTCCAACTGTCAACTTATGAAAGAGGCACTCAATAAACTCGTGTGTTCTATCCAAGTGAGTTAATGTCTGAAAAATATGCTCCTATGTGACTTGTAACTGGTCCTTCCAACATTGCAATGGATTGGAATCAGCATCACAAACCAAACTTTCAGATTTTCTATCCCATGCACAATGATCAAAATCAGCCTCCTTCACAATACTGCACTCCCTAATTACATGCTTCGAAGTTATGACAGACCTGTCCTCATCCTAAGAATCAACAACTACATGAATACTATCATTTGTTGCTGATTTGACAATATCAAATTCAGTATGCTCACCATATTTTTGATGACCAATGCCTAATTCTCCATTCATCGAAGCATAGGATGAATTAACTTCATCTTCATTATTTTTGTCCTTATGTTTTTTCTTGCAAGTTTCTTGACTAGAAGACATGATCACAATGTGATTTTTACTCATCTCATCGACTAGGTCAGTCTCATGCTCAAGTGGAAATTCATCAATAGTCGCATCTTCTTCTAAATCTTCCATAGTTTCCAACTCCTCAAATAAATCACCATCCAACAGTTTGTTAATTATTTCCATTTCAGTTTTCAGCGAATAATCCTCTTCATTCATAATTATTTCCTCATCAAATATGGGATCTACGGATACTTCATTATGAAATATTCCATCATGCATTAATAAACTGATGATAGAAAAATCACAAGATTTATCATACCTTATATTAAATATTTTACAATCCACATTATATTGTTCTAAGTGCATATCCAAAATTGTTGTGTTGTCATCCTCATCATCACCAACATCATTTTGATTCCCTATTATGCATGATTCCTAATATGAAGTATCTTTCCTAAAATCTAAGATTTCAACTTTACTGTTGTCCTCTTCTGCACTTGGTTGCCTTAAGTCATTCTATTTATCATCTTCACAATTGTGACCAAGTGACCATTCCCTTTTTCAAGTAAAACATCGTCCCTCTCTCCTCAACTAATTTTTGCTTCCATGAGGAAGTCTTGTAACCTGCAGATAACTCAGTTTTCTTTCCTTTCCTGTTAACTATTGTTTACCCTTGTCAATCTTCTTTGGGACAACAAACTCAACTTTATTAGACGCAATATTAGCTGTATTTTTAGGATCTTGTAAAGTATTTTGTTCAACTTCTTTCTTCGACAACTTTATGAATGAAAAATCAACCTTATCCTAAGGAAAAATTGAAGGTAGAGAAATTTGCATCATTGCAATTAATTGACAAATGGATTTTTGTATCTCTCTCTAAGTCCTATCCCAATCACGCTATCTCCTAGACCAATAATTATAACACTCCATGAATCTAAAATTTAATTAGGCTTCCATAGGCTGGAAGAATAGACTTGCTCTGATACCATTGTAATGTCCCCTTTGGTTGGGACTATTAAAAAAATTTTGATCTAAATCTTATTGCGGATATAAAACTTGAAGAACAAGAAAAATTTCAACAATATTACCCAAATTGCAAAATATACAAAATGCATTGATTGAGAAATAACTTGCAATTTCATTTCAGATTTTAATCTAGGGCACAAATTACAATGTTTTCAAGATCAACAATATTTCCACAAATTCTTATGCAATCTGATTTTAAAACCCTTGAAATACTTTATCAAAAAACACCAAAGTACCTCTAAAAACTGATGAAGCTCCAAGTGTGAATCCTGTGTGAATTCACCAACAGAGAAATGGGATTTCATCCAGCTCCAAAAATTCGAGGGTTTCGTCCTTAGCCACACCATTAGGGTTTTCGTCCCTTCGAAAAAGAAGTCTCAGCCACTAGCCTCAAACTCTAGAGAAAATAACTAAAATCCAGAATGACATGAAATGAGACCAAGCCACCGAATAAATAGACTCCTCCACAACAAACTCCTTTTGCACGCTCAATGTGGGATAAATCATGAAACATAACTCTTTTTTAAGTCCCACGTCCCCTTTTTATAAAATAAGGTTTTAAACTATAAAACTTATTTAAATAATTTTACTTTATATAATTTAACCTTCGCACATTAAAAACTTGACCTTCTGATTATCCGATCTACAAACTGAGGATAGATACGAACACCTAGTTCGGTAAAGAATATCACTGCACCGTCCGTTTTGCCCGAAACCCTAAAAACTAACTTACTAAAAATAGTAATTCAAGGCTATGTCCATCCAATTCAACATTTGAGAGTGGATTTGAATACCCATTTTGCTCAATTATCCACTCCCAGAACTCTAGTTAGGCTCCCCTACAATATACCCTAGCCTATGGGAACCCATGAGTAGGCTAAACCACTGTATCTAACTAACTACTCAAAAAGGGGATATTACACAAACCCTTGCAAGCTTCTCCACCAATTTGCAGAGCAATAGTTTTCTCCAAACACATGAATGTGCAAATGCCCTTTTATTTTCTCTTTTATACTCAACATCAATAACTCACATTATTATTTGCACATTATTCAATAATAAAGTCCTCATTAAGTGTGGTGTCCAACTTAGGCTAAAAAGTGTCACTTTAATAATATTATAATATTACCTTTGAGTGACACATAAATCCCCCTTAAAATAATATAAATTTATGACCTTATAAATGACATTAATCATTTTACTTTATTTAATAAAACTTTGGTCATTAAAATCCAAGAATCTGCTCAACCAAAAAACAAAATTAAAATGGATCTGGATACCCATTTGGTCACACTAACAACCCGTAACATCCGATTTGGCCAAAACCCTGACATATTATAAATAGTAATTCCTAGCACCACTGCCCAAAATGGTCTCCAAAACTGGTAAATGAAGAATGCAGCACCCCGAGGTACCCAATACAATCCAACATTACCCACATCATGCACTTACTAAAAATATTAAGTGGCTAAAGATAGAAAGTGGCAACTCGGATCATCGGGATCATCTCAACCCATCACACCTGATAGAAAACCCAAAAAAACCCAAAAAACTCCATCACCACTGTCGTCCAAACCCAAACTTATTAAAAATAGTAAGTTACTAAAAATAACAATGACAACCAAACTGCTCTGAAAGAACCTTCGAAAAAGGTAGAGGATAGCAGGCGAGGTGTTGAGACTAAAGAATAAACCCAAATTGGGTTCCCATACCATGAACTTAGCCTACGGGAACCGTTGAGTAGGCTAATATCCATTGAAAAGCAAGCCCACTAAAAAGGGGACATTACAAGGTGAAGTCGTACCCAGTAGCACATCGGGTACAATTTTGTATGAACTATACAAAAAATAAAATATGAATGCACTCAAAAAATCTAAATGTACATGTAGAAGAGTGAATTCACCTAAAAAAAGTGCAAAAGCAAAATTGAAGGGTTTTAGATCTCTCGAATGGTCAATCTCTCCTTAGGGATCCAACAACAATCCACCAAGAGCGAGGAAGAACAATGCATTAGACAATCAAACTCCAAAATTCAAAGTTGCTTGCGAGAGAAGAAGAAGAAGGATGCAAACCGAACAAAAACACTTTACGAGAAATGAAATGCGAGAAATAAAATCATCAAGTTTCAAATAAAATGAGCGCATGTTAACTTGTGTGTTATCATGTGTGAAAAGTGAATTCAAACCCTCCTTATATAGTGTATTTGAAGGTAAAAAGAGCAGGAAAACCAAGGAGGGCCGACGTGAAACATGCCAACCCCAAACAATTAGGGTTTTAATATGTCAAACTCTAAAAATATGAAATTACGCCTCGTCCAATCCGACCATGATATCACAATACGAAGTCGCATCCCATCAAGGACCAAGCACGATTTCGCATAAAGAGGGAAAACAGGCAAATAGAGGGGGGAAAGCCTTGCCCTTGCCTTAGGAAACTCTAATGGGTCCCCCAGAGGGCTAAGGTAAGATTGCCTACTCAAACGGGTCAATTTTCTGTGTCTACACATCATACTTATAATGGTTTATTTCAAAACTTAATCCTTTCACCATGGTCCATTTCCCACATACAATACCATACCATCCATTGATTTTTTTCATTTTTTATCTAGAAATTGGAAATCCACTTGAAGACACATCAATAAATGAATTAGTAAGGACTTCATAGCCAATAATGTAACAACCCCAAGGTGAATTTTAAGTTATTACCTTAAGATTGTTATTTTCCCACCTCCATGTCAATGTCCTTAAAGGTGGTATTCTTGTCTACAACATAAACTACTCAAATGGAGGACAAAGTGGTGGAATCAGTGGTAACAATAATACATTTGATGCCTATAAAATTTTTGTTGCTCCAATAGTTTTTCCTACCTCCACAAAACCATATAAACTTGTATATATATTTCTCATTCAATAATTTACTACCATAGAATATTTTTCCATCAATTATACCCTCAACCTTAGGAAATTTTTATGGAATATAAAAATCTTGATGGTGAATTAATGCATCAACCAATGCACTAACCATCAAGTAGATTAGAGACTTCTATAGAAGTTTGATGCAAGCTACATGTAATTCTATGTATACATGTTTGTGCAATTCCATGAGACATATCATTTTTGTCTTTCAACATATATTACAAGCCTGAATGCTAGTAGGCATGGATGTATTAGTGTCATCTAAAAATGTTGAGAGCCTAAGAGCAAACCCAATATGACTAGGCATGGAATACTTTATTTGTGCTATATGTGAAGAGGTATTGTGCATCATGGTGGAGATGAGATAGTGTCAAGACCTACAATATAGTTTGAACTAACCATTGTTGAGCTTTATATCATAGAAGGGTTATTTGAAGGGGTCAATTATCTAAGAGCAAAATGGTAAACTATCGTAAGTAGTCAAGTGTATGGTTTTGTTTATACTATAGTGACTTTGGAATCTTAGAGATAATCTTGCATCACAATGGCTTTCTATCAAGTCTTTAAGCTCTCATTTTAGTTCACCTAAGCACAAGGTATCAATTTTCTTCACATTTTATTAAGGAAATGATGCTTTGTGCAAGTAAAAAATGTTTTAGGCAGTGATTGCTACTTTACGAGAATAAATTTGGGGTTGTTGTATTGTTTTTGTGAGAGCAAGTTATTTGTAAGATATAAGGGAAGAGAGGCCAACTCTATTAGTGTTTGAACACGTCCAAAACATCATAGAACACATCTATGTAGGGGTTGAGCCTTTTGAAGTTGTTGGTGCTCAACAACACAAGAGTAAACTTGTCATTGAGATACGACTAATGTGATTTTATGTCTATCATGGGGGCCATTTTTTTAGCAAATACATAAAACTTAGATAATTTTAGAATCTCTGTACATGTGCTTGGCCATTTGGATACCAAGGCTTCCCACTCTACCTCCTCTACCAATAAGCTTATTGCTTTTAAATAGTCAATAGAAGTTCTTTAGTTTAGAGAGTGCCATAGTGCTATAACTAAAATTGCATAAATCTTCAATGGCACATTTGTAATAGGTCATGTATGTTGGTATACTTGAAAAACTTTTCTTCAAGTGGTTTTGTATGTTTTATTTACACTAATAAGAGTGGTTGTAATGTAGCCTTGGAGGATTTGGTCTTGATTGTTATCCAATTTGATACGATTGGATCCAAAGTGTAGTGAGCTAAGTTGAAATAGTTTGAGCTATGAGAGTCATAAAATTGATGAGCTTTGTTGTTTATGTCTTTGGCAATTGAGTAATTTTGGTGACTCTTTTTTAGACACTCCATTGCTATTCTTCTTCCATTTAAACTATAAGGTTTTTTTAATAGGTAAGTACTTTTGGTTGTCTTCTTACTTAAGATAGTTTATCCAAGGAGAGATGGTCAATTATTTAAAAGTGTCAAATCATAAAAATATGTCGTGAATGTGTGAGTTAAATGAGTATATAACATGTCACAATCATGAAATAAAGTGACACGAGTCAATTTATAAAATTAAAAAGAAAAGATCAAGGGCATGTTATGTTGTGAGGGTCGAAATCATATTGCATCAAAGAGTGGAAAAGAGTTAAGCCATTAAATAAATATTGTAAAATATCTAATAAATTGTGCTTTTTAGTTTTTTTTCAAACTATTCATTAGTGTGGATCATAGTGTGTTAAATAATTGAAGAATCAAGTGTCTTGAATATTTGTCTGAGTCATTATATTTCTAGTCAAAAATGTATTATTCTTGAGGTACATGATCGACGATATCCAACACCCCTCATTGTTGTGTTGAGAAATATAGCTTCAAATATCACAAAAGGAGACATTCACATAACTTAATAAAATTGGAAAGGAAAATAGAATACATGATAAAATACAATCCCAAGCTCAAAAGAGAGCCACACCAAATAAAGTTCTTTATTTCCAAGTAAGTGAAGGTGGAGAACTATTAGCACTTAAGTGCAACTTATAGATGATTCTCAAAGAAGCTTATGTTTGATAATAAAAATTTTAAATATAGTATTGAAGACTATACATAATGCAAAACCTATATTGACATGCTTAAGGAGGAAAGTAAAAAGTTAAAGGAGACAAATGAAAGGTTGAAGATGAAGGCTATGGTGGAAGATGTTTCTTGTGACACAAGAGACCTTATCCAAAGGATAAATTATGCTTGTGATACAAAAGACTTGAACATTATTGGTGATAGTTGTGTTCATGTTAAAATATATCATGATGATGGCAACATAATATATTTTCATTATAATCTTGTTGATAATTGTGTTGGTCATGATAAAGGCCATGTTGTTGATGAAGACATTAGGTGCTTTAAAAATCACACCAAAGGTATTAAACCTAAATTAATGAAAATAATGGGATATGATGTCAAAGGATTGGGAAGGAATAGACAAAAAATAAAAAATATCATAGAGCCAAGCATAAGGCTAATGAATGAAGGCCTTAGGTATGATGGTCAAACAAGAAATGGGAACACTAAATTTTTAAAAGGATAAACCTATATGGCATATGTGACATGCATAGGTGCATAAAAATAGGTTCAAGTTAAGAATTTTGTTGTCATTGTTGTGGCTAATCTATAAATATGATAGTGTTGGTCACGAATCTTCCTAAGGATAAAATGTATGTGCACCTTAGACTCGACCAACATTGAAAGACTGAAGGAAAGAAATGTCCTTCAGACTAATATCTAGAGAGGGCTAGCTCCCTTGCTATATGAAGACTGATATGAATTTTAGGAAAAGAAATTAACGAAAAGAGATGAAATTAACATAAATAAATGGAAAATATGGTCGTGAGCCAAAAACAGAGTGTGAGGATGAATTAACAGCTAAATAACAAAATCAATTTTTAATCAGCATTTAATAGAAAGAAAAAATAGAAACCAATCACATTTTGCAAATATGACTTCCAATTAACACTTCAACATTCACTTCATCAAAAATTAAATTCAAATGCAAAATTCAATTTGTCTAACAAAGGCATGAATATAATAGAAATGACAGGCAAAAAGTAATCACATACACAACTGATCCAGGAACCAAAGCTAAAAATATTTCAATTGATGCAGAAATTTAAACTCAAAGAGTTTTTAGAAAAATGTTCCTCCTCTCAAACCTGTCAATTTTTACAATATTTATAGAGGATTTTACCCCTAAAATTTAATAAGCATTATATAAAATTGTGGCAATGGTAGAAATTTTGTGGCATGGTCGACAATATTTTCCTCCTCAATAGTAGCAAAGAATAAATTAGCGAATGTCTTGGGAAGCTACGATCCTTCTTCAGTAAAGAATGTCTTAGAAATCAGCAAGAAGGAACGATGGAAATTTATTTCGAAAGATGGTGCATCAAAAATGAGCATAATCATACCAGAGTCAAAGGCATAGCATTTAATTTTGACCATTCTTTACCAATAATTTTGGATATGTTACTTTCTTTGCCCCACGAATTGAATTCACCAATCCTTGATCTTTTCCAAAAATGATCTGCACTGACAATGCCCTTGGAAAGGATTTTGCCTAGATGAAATGGCAAAGATGAATTTCGCCACAACATTGGTGCAAAAAGGAGTTTCACTGAAAATATGGGTGAAAATAGAATTTCTCTAGAAAGTGGGGCAAAATGATATTTCACTCCAAACAGGGGCAAAACTACTCGAAAGATGTTTTCGCTGGCGAAACTGACAGAAAAGGATTTTCATTGGTATCTTCGTCCAGTTTTGCCCGAAAAAGGTTTTTTCCTGAACTTGCACCTAGAACGTGCTCAAAAAATGCATTTCATTGGAAATTGGAGTGAAAAGGAAAGTTCACTGACAATTTCACCTGAAAGTGGATTTGGCCAATAATTTCACCCAAAAAAAGGGAATTTCGCTGCAAAAGGGGGCCAAAATGAATTTCGCTCCATCTTGGGGTGAAAATAGAATGTTGGTGTGTCTGGGGCGAGACTGATTGAAAGATAATTTCGCTGAAGAAACTGCCTAAAAATCAATTTTGTTGAAGAAACTGCCCGAAATTGATTTTCACCCAAAAAGTGCCCGAAAATAGATTTTTTGTGGTATAGCTTCTCGGAACCATAAATTTTGATCCATTAACCCGATTGTCTATTGTAATATATCATTGGAAATCTTGGGAAGAGATATACAATGCCCCAATTACCTTAAGGTCATTGAAGTAAATTTGCATCCTTCTTCAAGGCCTCTAAGGTCTTCATATTATATTTTTAAGTTGTGCTAAAGAAATTTCTTAGGACAAAAACTTTAATATCTCTCAAATCGCATGGTATTGGGGTGATTATTTCACAATAAGTCTAATTTTTCAATTCCTCCCCTTTGGGTAAATTTTCAAATGCATAGGTGTTCATTTGGGTCGATTTCCTAAACATGACCACTTCCTGGTTTTTGTTTTTTTTACTTTTGAATGTAGTGTGGCGAAAATGCCAACAGATAGCTAAGCATTAGAATCTACATCCTTGTAAGATATATAGTGGAAATAATCATTGTAAGAAATATTGTTGGCACAAAGATAAAATGGACAACAAAATGCATGTTGATTATCGATGGATATATGTGATAAAATGGGACAAACTAAAAGACATGTTCAAAGTATTATACAAGAAAACATCTTCTTCTCAAATAAGAAAGATAAAGTATAAAATATGGAAATAAATAGTAATAGAATAGGACAAAGCATCTTAATGATGATTTTTGGCTTCCATAAAGACTCATTTGTGTACTTGGTTATGTGGTTGAGAGGGTTTATCTAATAAACACCCTTATATGAGTTGGTTGGGTGTCAACCATAAGAAAACCATTTGTTGAGATGGTTTTGGGTTAGCCACTTGAAAACCCTTAGTGGTGTTTGTGCACACAACATGATTCATGTTATAGTGGTGCAATGATAAATTTGATGAAGATCCTTTTTTTAAATAGGTACCTAATTAACCATAAGACCTAAAAGGGTAAGAAAAAATCATATTCCCCTTGTGTGGGAGGCATTTTCAACTCTTAAACAAGACTAGTTTATGGAGGATGTTGAAAGATAAATTAATCTATTCAGTAAATTAATTCACCGACCATAGGGTTGCTGAGATACTTATCCAAAAGGTTTATCAACTTGGATGTAATCCTATATATACTTTCCTATGCAATTCCATGAAATATCATGTTTGAACAAATTTAAATCCTAGCCAAACACATCAAAGAAATCTTCCTTAGTTTCCATAAGGATCTTGTCATTATCCTCATCCTTATAGTCTAATAAAATAATATCATCGTTTGGATCAAGCTTGAAAATATCACATATATTACATTTTAAATCATCTAAAGAGATAGTGAGTGTCTTATCTCTCCTATAAATCGAAATCGCCTGCATGGTCTATGTTTTGTCTACACAAATATTAGATATACATGTCATTTAAACAAACAATTTGTAGAGCTTATTTATAAGCACAAAAATAATTCATGGCCTACCCTCCAAGGCAATGACAACTATAATTTATATGTGAGGGTAAGAACTAAAGTAACAAATCCTCACTTCATCTAAATAAATACAAACATTGAATATGTTAGAAATCCAATAATATTTTCCACATGATCAATATAAAATATTCACACAAATACATACATTCAATATCACACTTAATGAATAATATTATTGATGAATATTGTTAATATTTCACTACTTCATGGATTATATTATTTTATCTTCAATATATACATACATGGATATGAGACTCTTTACATTCACAATCCTTGACCTTTCTACTTATACAAACTTTTCATATCCTCACACACATGGGAGATCTAACACTTCATATTTCTCATGGGATAAATACCACATAATAATAAATCTATTATTGACTCCACATATCCACATAAGGACAAAGACTAATGATTGCACATACTAAATAAAATCTTACATAACTCTATACTTACATGATACTTACATAACTCCACACTTACTTACATGACACCTATTGTATACTCAAATATTTACAACACTCTAAACTATTTACAAGGTACTTGAAATATCATTGGAAGTTATCAAATAATGTAATTCTTCTGACACCACCCCTATCACATTATTTGGTATACAGATCATTCTTTAGATTTGGCTTTGGCTTTGGCTTCATTGGATTTATGCAACCTCTATTAGGTCTACCTATGGGTCAATACATCTGGGTCTCTACCTCAGGATCATCAATACTTTAATATCACCTCTAGGTCTCTACCTTTGGGTCACCTTTGGGTTATTTTTCCTCTTGGGCTATCATACCTCTGGGTCAATCATTGGAACAATCATAAGGTCATCACCTCTATAAAGTTATCACTATAGGTCCTATCATTGTAGGTCATCTTCCAAGCTATACTTGGATCATAATCATTTATTTCACACTTCTCCATGGAAAGACTCATATTATTCTTTACACTAAATAAACTTTGATTTTTCATCATACTTGGTTTTCTCCTATAGAAACCATACAAAATTTCTTTTATCTTATCCCATTCATAAATACGTATCCATCCATAATTTATTTTTATTTGGTTTTTTCTTTAGATTGACAAGATTTTTTAAAATGATTACGTCCACAAATTTCATAATGGAGATCCCAACATTGCTCTATATTATGTCCATATCTACCACAATGGTTATAATTATTTCTTTTTATACATTCATTGTTATCTATCACAAATTTCCCTATCATAAAATCATTTTCACCATTCCCTAAGTTACTCTTATCTATTTTTCCTTCATTTTTACCTATCACAAAATTACTATTAGCGGTCCCTATTATAATTTCACTAGCTTGTCCTATATATATAAGGCCTTCACATTTTGGCCTTATATTTTGAATCAATACCTTTAGTATACCTTTCAAAATAATCAAATTCATCATCACATTGATCCCTATCAATATCAACACAACTTAGAGCATCACTATCCCTATCATCATCTAAATCCATGTCACTATCACTATCAATTTTTACAACATAAACACTTTTTGTACAATCACAAACAATATTCAAAACTCTTTTGCTATTCTCTATATCTTTTCTTTTAGTGTCACAACATGCATTTACTATCATAGGTTTCAAGTCACTATTTGTCATCTTGAGCTTCTTATTTAATTCCTCAACTTGCTTTTGATGTTGTATTTCTAGGATCTCTAGTGCCATACACATTTTTCTTATATTATTTGTAGATATTATCACACCTTCTTTGAAGTATCCTTCATTATCTTTCTTTAGGATTGATTGCAAATAGGATCTTAGTTTTATGAATTCTTCATTATTTTATGACATACAATTTTGATTTTCTCTTGCCATAAGAGTCTTGTATGTATCTTCACATTCTAATTTCGTTTCACTTTGTGTAATAAATACTTGTTGATTATTATTTTGTTGATATTGATATTGTGATTGATTTTTTTGATTTCCTTGATGAGGTCTTTGGTCTTTCTTACTTCTATTCAATGCATTATACTTACAAAATTGTGTACTATGTCCTTCTCTTTCACAAATATGATAATACCACCTTTTCTTTTGAGGCTAATTTCATGATGAAGATGAAGTGAAACTACTTTTTGTGCTACTTTATGATTTTTTTGTTGATATTAGGGAATTTCTAGATAATTCATATCTTATTTGATTTTTGACGTCATGTTGTTGAATAATATTTACTAATTCCTCAAATGACACCTTTCTATTTGATACTTGAAGAGATGTGACCAATATTTTGAATGATTTAAGAAGTGCTCTAAGTACAACTAAAACTATAAGCCTATCTTCAACCTTTTCTCCCATGGTGTGTAATTTTGATTTTAAGTCTACTATCCTTCTAAAAAATTATTCTATGTTTTCACCATATTGAAATTTTAATGAATATAATTATGATTGTAGGTGAAAATGTAGCCTCATTTTTTACTTTGAATATTGTGCATAATTTATCCCACGAAATTTTTGAAGTTTTAGCCTCACTTATGTGTGCTTGAATCTCATTTAATATACCAAATGTTGCATATAGTCATATTAGAGCTTATTTGTTGCATTATCCTCTTGAGTTATTGATCTCAAAAAGAAAATTAATTTTCCATCCATGATTGAAATTCAAAATCATTTAGTTTATTTGGACATGTTTGTTGCATTGTTTGATGCATTTGTAGCTAAAATAGGACTATATTTAGGTTAAGCTTCTTACAGGAAAATATTAGTAGAAACATAGGTGTTCTCTAAATTTATCTATAAAACCCTTGACTTAGGCTCACAAACTACCCCTATCCTTGAGGTTAGAGAGGAGGAGACATGACAAATCCCTTAAGAGGCCTTTTACAAATTATTTCCTCATTTTTAGAGGTATCGTATGTGGGGCTTTAATAGCACTCACTAGAGATCTAAAAGACCATAATACAGGAATCCCCCAACACTAATGTGTTAATTGTTCAAATTGGTCACTCAAGAACCCTAAAATTAAAGCCTCATATTTAATAGCATTGTTGGTGATGCCAAAAAAATTAATTAGAATACCATAGGAATAGCTAGGTTGATTGGAACTTAAGAAAGATATTGACTCCTATCCCAAATTAATTATTTTCATGATCAATCTGAAGGGTCCAATTATCAAAATGAGGGTTCTATTTATATTCTATATAATAGAATGTGTATCGGTATTATTCATAGCCTTGGATTCATATTGTCTCTTAGCATACTCATAAGACTCCAAGAGAGTATTTTTTTGCTTAGTAAGGTCATAAGGACAAGAATCCTAAATTAAACTAGAGGTAATGAAGGAAGAAAATAGTATAAAATCATGAGGAGTGCAAGAAATGACCATTATATCCTTATAACACAATATATTATTTAATGTTTGTTGGGATGGATTGGGATAAACCACCACCTATTCAATAATCAACCTTCATAACTTTTTTTGTGTGATGGTATAAAGATCAAATTCTTTCATAATAATGATATATTTTCTACATCGGGTGTCACTAGGGATGTATGGTTTTTAAAGTAGGTATCTTAGAGGATTAGTTTTGAAAACCATATAAGTTATATAATACAACATGTATTGTGAAATTTCAACATAGGTAAAATAAATGGCCAAGCAATCTTTCTCCATGGGAGTCTACCTAGTTTCTATCAACAATATTGTTGGAGTAATGTAATACATGGCATACTCTTATGACCATCTTGTTAGGTAAGGACCTCTTCTAAGGAGACCTAAGTAGCCAAGGCTTACAAAACAAATGGCTTCTCCCATTTGGATGGATATTTGGGGGCCATTAAAAAAACTCTTAAACTCAAACAAGACCTTATTACAACTTTCATCTCATTTGAAATTAGACTTCTTTCTGAAGTAAATGATTTAGTGGATAAGATTTGAATTATAACTCAAGGATAAACCACTAAATAGCTCCAATATTCCCCAAGAAATATTTGATATCTCTAATGGTGCAAGGGGGAGGCATACCATCAATTAATATGATCTTATCATGGTCCATATCTATACCCCTATGAAACACCATGAAGCCTAAACGATTACCACTAGTAACACCAAACACATATATCTTTTTATTATTTCAAACCTTATCATGACATAGCCACTCGAATATGACACGAAGGTCAATGGTATGGTCAACCTATTTTTTTAGCTTGCCCAATAGGTCATCAAAATAAGAATTCACTATCTTTCCAATCAAATCATGAAAGAAAGTTGTTATAACCCATTGATATATAGCCCTCACATTTTTAATCCAAATGACATAATAACATAGTAGAATGAACCCTAGGGGGTAGTAAACCTTATTTTAGTTTGCTCCTAAGGTGAAATCCAAATTTGGTTATACCTTGAATAGCCATCCATAAGGGGTAACATTTTATACCCTATGATAGAATCAACAATAGCATCAATAGAGGGTAAGAAAAAATTATCCTTAGGATAGGCTAGGTTGATGTTTCTAAAATGATAATAAATATCAACAACAATATGTTCCTTATTTTTAAGAATGATGTTAGACACCCAAAATAAATAATCAACTTCTCCGAAGGAGGAAAGTCCAGATCACGGTCCGAGTTAGCAAACACAAGAAGACTACTTTGGGCCCGAAGCATTTCCAGCAAATACTTTGGGCAAATTTTCTATGAAGCGGCATCGTCGAAGTAAAATACAAAGACAAAGGCAAGAAATCTACTTTGGGCCCGAAGCATTTCCAGCAAATACTTCGGGTGAGTTTTCTGCGAAGCGGTGTTGACGAAGTAAAATACAAAGGGAGAAGGATGAAACCACTTCGCACCCGAAGCATTTTCAGCAAATACTTTGGCCAAAAAACTAGCGAAGCGGGACTCGAAAAAGCATTGAAAATACTTCGCCAGAAAGTTGTCGAAGCACCCACTTCGGGCCCCTCCATCAACGAATCATTTTTACTTCGCCAAAAGTCATTGCGAAGCATTTGCTTCGGCTAGCTTTCGTGCAAAGTACTTCTACCCGAAGTAACAAGTCATGGAGAATGCAACATCTTTTGCTTCGGCCGAAATCTTCCTGAACCACAGTTTTGAAAGAGGATCGCAGCGAAGTATTTCTCCAAGGCATCAGCGAAGCAATTTTGTCAACAAAGTGGCAAGGACAAAGAGGCCCGTTTTGCGAAGTAAATATGCTTCGGCACTCCCCACCCCCGAAGCAGTTTTGCGAAGCTCAATTTTGTGAAGTACAAACCAAAGAGGAGTTTTTGCTTCGGCCCAGAACCATTGCAAAGTGAAGTTGTGAATAAAAACTTAGCGAAGCGCTTCACGAGCACGCGTTCCAAGCTGGGTATTTTCTCGAGGTGATCAAGTGCCTCATAAATGCAAATTTTTG
This sequence comes from Wollemia nobilis, assembly GCA_028583015.1. NCBI lineage: Eukaryota > Viridiplantae > Streptophyta > Pinopsida > Araucariales > Araucariaceae > Wollemia > Wollemia nobilis. The sequence continues at coordinate 5,224,224 of JAQPPZ010000380.1, read as the reverse complement.
TGCCCGGTAAGCTCGCTGCTCATTTTTGGAAATCAAAAACGAAGTATCAGGCCATGATGGAGAGCCCAGCGAGCATGGCGGCCACTCGAGCACCGCACCCGGAGACCAAGGACGTCCAGTCGGCTCATCAATGCACCTTTCCATGGTTGACCCGGTTGTAGTTGCCAGTTTTGGTAACAAATTTGAAAGCTCGATCACGAGAGCCTCGGGGAGCCGAATTCTCAGGGCTCGAGGGCGTACTCTTCTTTGCTATGTAATTATGACTCAGAGGGTCGGGTCCTCTATAAAAACCTAGGCATTGTAATGTAAAAATGGGGGGAACTATCTGCTAGAAAGCTGCTATAACTTGATGTCCTGCGATCAATACTAAAAGGCTTTGGACTCAATTCTTCTCTTTTATGCTGCCTTTTGTGCTTGATTCTTTTGTCTCTCTTCGTTTGTATACCGAGATGCTGAACCCTACGTCCGATGTTTGATCGGGGATTGTACCCTAAAACTCATTCTGAAGGATACATAGGAGTGGAAAAATGTCTTATTAGCTCTCTTTTATGCTGCCTGTTGTGCTTGATTCTTTTGTCTTTCTTCTTTTGTACACCGAGAAAGTTGAACCCTGTGTCCGGTGTGCGATCGGGGACTGCACTCTGAAACTCGCCTGGAGGATACATAGGAAGGTTGATATTGTGTTTCTTTCATTTATTCTTGGTGTTCTTTGCTTCCATTCAAGTTGCCAGTTAGTGATCGTGCTTCCTGTTCTCTCCCACCTTAAATCACCAATTTCTCTAACCCTCACTCCTTTTATCTCTTTCTTGCACCCTTATCTTCAAACACCCAAGTAGTTTAGTATAGGAGCAGACCTTTCTCCGGAGATTGGCATGAGGGGCATCTCTTCCCTTCGGCCTTTCAATGTTGGTCCAGGTCTAGGGCGCATACACTCACCCAAAATCCTTTCCTAGGCAGATTTGATGACCAACATTTTTTGGCACGCCCGGTGGGACCGACTATGTCTATCTCAGTAAGATCCATAACCAGTCAAGGTCCCATATTTTAAATCTCAAACCCATCTTCACCGGGGCCGATAGTTCTAACCAGTTCTCGGTGTGACCCGATCAGTCTCACCTGACTAGTGGTAGTGAGGACCGATGCCCTCATTACTGAAAGACTCTTAGCATCTGGCGACTCTGTTTACCCAAGAATATTTAAGTCATAAAGACCAGTACCAAAAGTCTGTGCCTTCATGCAAATGAGATGGAGAGTTAAGAATAAAGGAGAGGAAACCGATTTCTTTGAGCTAGATATCGATGCCTTTGGGGAGCAATCAAGGTTGGTCACCCCCGAGTCACTGTTACAAGGAACATCCGCTGTTGGTGAACAAAACCTAACTCCTGATAGTACGTCATTTAATTTTCCTCCCAATCCTCCCAACTCATCGAAGCGTCCCAGTGCCTCCATTCCTATTAGTTGTGCTATTAGCAATCAAGGGAGAGCTTCGGGAATCCCTGTTTCTCAAAATCTAGAAGCAAGTATGGCACAACAACAACAACAATAGCAAATGCAAGCCACCGCCGCCCAGATTGTCCCCAACATGGGATTCTTTGTCACCACTAAATCTAGTGGGACAAGGACAAGTGCCGCCTGCTATCGTAAAGAAAATCCCAACATTCGATGGAACTGGGAAGACTGCTCTGGAGCACATCCAGGATATAATATCTCTGGCAGCGATCCACGACATCACAGAAGAGCCAATTATGGTAAAGCTTCTGGTCCTTTCCCTTAGAGGGAAACTCCTCTACTGGTATAGATCTCTACCACCCGGTAGTATTACGGGATGGGACCAGTTAGCCGATCAACTGATGGGAAACTTCAATGAATCCTGTGATCCTACCTCTCTGTTGCACTAGTTCACTTCGATCAAGAGACATCCACAAGAAGAGATCATAGATTTCAATGTGAGGTTCGCTCAAACCTAGCAGAGAGTGCCAATTGGACTTCGGCCAACTGACGAAGCTGCAGCGCTCTATTTCCTTTGGGCTTTCAACCCTGATATCAGTCTCATGGTAAGATATTCTAACGTTAATACTTTTCTCGAGTTATATGAGTTAGCCAAGAGGGCAAAAATGGATTTGATAGCTATGGGCAAGCTTCCCCAAAGGATGCCGACACCCATACTTCCTGAATTCCTTCAATTCCAGTATGCAAGCATAGCCGCTTCGCAAATCTCCACAACCCCTGCACTCCCGATTTCATCTTGGAACCCAAATCCTATCGTGTCTCAAATCACCCCTCCACAAATTCATTTCCCTACATTTTCAACTCCATAGCCCACTGTCACTTCGGCATTTCCTGTACTGCTAGCACCACCTCAACACCCAACCCTGCCTCCAATATCGACGATGGCTTCATTGCCACTCGTTCCAAAAGTCGATGATATACAAACTAAAATTCTACAGGAGATGCAGTCTCTGAACTCTACAGTTCAGATGTTGTCCAATGACATGACCATTGTGAAGAAAAAGCAAGTGCAATAGGAATTCCTATCGAGAAGATCTTATCCTATGCCTGCGCTTACCAAGGACCAAGCGGTTCAGCAAGGGAAGGCTACGACGAGAAATGCTACGATTGATGAAGCCCCGAGTACCTTCGATTATGTATATTGGTGCTCTACGTGCAATGATCCGCATGAAGAGAATACCTGCACGCTGCACCAACACTATGTACAAATGCTGGCAAACAGTAGTCATAACGGTCAAGTCAACGTCATTAGGCAGATGAGTCAGAACCTGACAATTGGCGAGGAGGAGCCGGTTGCAGTGCTTACCAGAGGAGGAAAGAAGGCAATAGAAGTAGATGCTACTCAGATGGCTCCTTCAAAAGAGCAAGTTCAACCCGAGAAAGGACAATCATCTTCTTTGGCTCTGAATGAAGCCCCTCCACCTGCATCGATCAAAGAAAAGGCTCAAAAGGCCTCTGTCGAGCCACCTCAGGTAGAAACTAAGGAACAGGCTAAGGAAAAGCTCAAGTTTCCTTCCCTGACTAAGCGACAAAGAGTTGAAGCTACAGAGCAGTATCGCACCAGATACGAACCTAGAAAGGAGCCCGAAGCACTCAAATCCCTGGCATACAACATTGTAGAGGAGTTGAAGAAGATTTCAGCCAAGATCAGCCTGTACGATGCACTGCAACTACCTGGACAAGTAGACCTGCTGCAAGAATCATTGAAGACAATTAAAGCAAAAAAGGTGACACCGCTTGCTCTTGTGCAAACCCTATCCACATCCATCATGGGGAAGAACAGACCACCTCCATTCTATCTATCCCTACAAATGGAAGGGTATATTGTACATAACTGCATGATCGACTCTGGGGCCGCTACAACAGTAATGCCAAGAGCAATCTACGAAGAAATAGGGATGGAATATACGTGAAGCAGCCAAGGTGTACTCCAATTGGATGGTACTCCAGTGAAGACTGTAGGGGTGATCAAGGACATTCCTATCCGACTACATAAGATGCCTCAGATCACAGTCATACAAGAGGTAGTGGTAGTCGACTTGGAGCCATATTTGAGTATGTGCTTGTCAAGGGAATTCATGGCAAAGCTGGGCGGATATCTATCTATGGATTACTCTCATCTGGAGATTCCATTCAAAGGAAAGAAGGTGAAGATCTACAATGAAAAACCTTCTTCCTTTCTTGTGCAGAAGATGTCCGAAGAAGAAAGTAGCGAACCAGTGAATGCAATGGTGGAGGAAGTAGAGCGAGTAGACTCGGTCGAGGAATCTCTTGCCAACTAAGTTATGAAGATGAGTTCTCATTGGCAGACTTTAACGCCATGGTAGAGACCGAGATAGGATGTTATGCGATCGCCAAGCCTAAAAAACACTCCCAACCAAAAGAATAGAACAAGTGCCCAGGAAGGACTATGGAAGTTGTTCTTCGATGGCGCCCGATGTAAAAATGGCGCAGGGGTAGGGATTCTTCTAATTTCACCCTTCGAAGAGCAAAAGGAATATTGCTACCGATTGACATGGAGCTGCACTAACAATGCAGCAGAATATGAAGCATTATGCCTAGGACTCAAGAAAGCTGATAAGTTAGGCATAAAGCACCTCCAAATCTTTGGAGATTCTAAACTGGTTTGCAACTAGGTCACAAACAAGTGTACCTCAAAGAAGCATTATCTAAAATCATACCACAACAGGGTATGGGACCTGTTTGACCAGTTTGAATCTCTCAATCTACAGTCAATCCCATGAGAAAAGAACCGACATGTCGATGTTCTGGCATCCATCACAGCCAAGTACTCTCCAATAAAAGATATGGTGCACAAGCCCAAAGCTGTGAGGATGATCTACAGACCCTCTGTCCCAGACAAAGATCTGCATTGGCAAGTCTTTGACAATGACGAGCAGATTGTAAATTTCATGATCCAAGAAGCCGCCACAGTCGAAGACAGAAGCTCTGATGAAGGAGAATATGAAGGGCTGATTCAATTGAAGAATAACCACGTTCCCAAGGGACTAATCACCCTTGAAAGCCTCTTTGATCGGAATGACCGAGCCCTCTCTCACATGATCAAAGTCAATGAAAAGCAGTATCAAGATTTGGAGCTTGAACCTGGAAAGGCAATAAAAGTTGGAACCGATTGCACTTCAGAGGAAATAGAAAAGATCCAGTCTCTGTGCAGGAAATATCCTGACATAATCGCTTGGTCTTATCAAGATCTCAGGGGATACAATCGACAGCTAGTTCAACACACAATCGAATTGCAGGAGGGGGTCAAACCCTTTCGACAAAAGCAAAGACCGGTTAATCCTAAGATCGAGGTCCTAATGAAGGCCGAACTCTTGAAGATGCTCGAGGCGAAGATCATTTATCCCATCAAGCACTCTTCATGGGTAGCGAACCTGGTCCCAGTCAAAAAAAAGAATGGAGATATACGGCTATGCGTGGACTTTCGCAACCTAAACCAGGCTTCCCTCAAGGACCACTATCCTCTCCCACAAATCGATCAAATCTTGCACTCGGTGGCTGGAGCTCAACGCTTCTCTCTGCTCGATGGTTTTTCTGGATACAATCAGATCTGGGTCAGGGACGAAGACCAGCACAAAATAGCATTCACCACCAAGTGGGGGACATTTGCTTACCAGCGAATGCCATTTGGCCTTTCGAATGCTGGTGCCACTTTCCAGAGAGTGATGGATCTTGCTTTTGGCGAGCTTCTAAATAGGGTTATCATCATCTATCTGGATGACATGACCATTTTCTCCCGAAGAAGGGAAGATCACCCCACGCATATACAACAAGTTTTCAAAAAATGCCAAGAGTTTGGCATCTCGATCAATCCAAAGAAGTCCATATTCATAGTCAGTGAAGGAAAGTTGTTGGGACATGCGATATCAGAAAAGGGCCTCGCTGTAGATCCTGACAGATCCGAGGCTCTAATGAAGCTCCCACTCCCAGTAGACAAGAAGGGACTTCAATATTTCTTCGGCTAGATCAACTTCGTGAGGAAGTTTGTCCCTGACTTCGCCCAAGTCATCAAGCCAATGTCCCAACTCCTAAAGAAGGGCACCGAATTTAGCTGGATGAAAGAAAGAAAGGAAGCATTCGAAGAGATTAAGGCTCGAATCGCTCAGGCGCCGGTCTTGATCAATCCTGATTACAGTAGGGATTTTATCCTATATGCTATAGGGGAGCTCGAAAGCTATGTTGTTGTCCTGACACAAAAGGGGGAAGATGGCGAGGAGCGCCCCATCACGTTTTTGAGCCAAGTGATCAATCCCCATGAAGAGAAATATAATTTCATAGAACTTCAGGTGCATGCAGTAATGAAATCCCTCAGAAATTTCAAACAGTTCATCTCTCAAAGTCGGGTCACGGTCTTTGTCATTCACCCCGACGTGCGCAATTTCATTATCCAAGGAGAATTGGGAAGCAAAAGAGCTGGTTGGGTGAACAAGATACAGGAGTTTGACATTGAGATCAAGCCCACAAAATTGGTTCATGGTCGTGCATTGTGTCAAGAATTGGCAAAGAGCGTAGCGGCCGAAGTGACAGAATCTCAGTGGGATGACTTACCAGCTGAAGAATGCTTCGCTAACCAGGAAGAGGATGAGAAAGACTGGGTCAGTGAAATAGTTCAATACTTCCACACTGGAAGTTGTCCTTCGCATCTAAATGCTTCACAGTGAAGGCATTTCAGGATGCGGTCCTCCCGATACACTCTACGCCCCGAAGGCCTATTTTTTAGGAATATTGATGGGGTCCTTCTCAAATGCATCAAAGATGATGACAAAAGAAAAGTTCTAGGAGAGTTCCATTCAGGACTATCTGGAGGTCACTTCGCAGGGAGAACAACGGCACTAAAGACCATCAAAGCGGGTTATTATTGGCCCACACTCTTCGCTGATGCCTTCGTCGTTTGTCGCAAATGCGAGCAGTGTCAGAAGTTCACCGGCCGAAGCAGAAATGCTTCAATGCCCCTTCATCCGATACAAGTAGAAACTCCCTTTCAGCAATGGGGTTTGGATTTTATAGGGGTCGTATCACCGAACTCCTTCACGGGACACAAGTTCATCCTGACCGCAACTGACTACTTCACCAGGTGGGCCAAAGCAATTCCTACAAAGCATGCAGATCAAGAAACTGTAATTGCATTCCTAGAAAGTTTAGTCACCAGGTTTGGCATTCCCGAATCTATCATCACGGACAATGGCCCTGGCTTCACAGGCGCTAAAATCAATGAATTCCTCTACAGATATGGGATATATCATAAAGTATCCTCCAATTATTATCCACAGGGCAACGGCTTGGCAGAATCCACCAATAAGACTCTATTGAGGGTGCTAAGAAAGCTCGTAGAGACAAACAAAAGGACTTGGCACCTTCTTCTAGAACAAGCTTTGTGGGCCGATCGAATTTCTGTCAAGAAGTCAATCAAGACTTCACCTTATGCCTTGGTCTATGGCAAGGAGGCCATCTTACCCATCCATGTAGAAATCCCTGCACTACAGCTGTTAGAGGCAGAAGATGGAGTTAGCCCAATGGAAAATAGGTTAGCTCAGCTGCTACAACTAGAGGAAGATCACGAAGAAGCCTACCAAAACTTTTCTAAGCATGCCCAGGTCACCCGGGATTGGTTCAAGAAGAAATCATCCGATCGCACATTCAGAATGGGAGATCTGGTATGGAAGTGGGACTCCTGGAAAGCCAAGCCTAGGAATCATGACAAGATGGATGCCTTCTGGGATGGGCCATTCGAAATCATCAAGGTAAACTCGGCCAACTCTTTCATCCTCAAAGATGCAGATGGCCAGGTTTTGCCGATCTCTATCAATGGTCTTCATCTGAAGACTTTTCATCGCTGAGTTTTAAATTCTTGTTTTGTGCAAAAAAAAAAAAATGTGTATGTATATGTACTTTTGTATATATTTCATGTGTGTATGTACATCCTGCTCCAAGATTGCATAAACCAACAACTACACTTCAAAATCTCCTTCGGAGACCTTTTATGCGAAGGAGCAGTTGCAAGGAGGTTCGTCGCGAAGCATGTTACCCGAAAGGAAGCCGAACCAAAATTCGAACAAAGGCATGAAAAAAGCTTCGCACCCAAAGTATTTTCATAGCTGCTTCGGGCAAAAATTCTGCGAAGCAATTTTCAAAAGGGGAAGCTTCGGTAAGCGACCTTCGCAAGGCAGAACGACATCGTGGCGAAGGAAAAGTACTTCGGGCCCGAAGCGTCAAAAGGCTATCCGAACCAAAGGTTCATCGTGAAGCATTTTTCAGCATCAAGTTCCACTTCGCCGAACCAACCACGCGCGAGGTGGAGAATTTGAAATGTGCCTCGGAGAACATGCCGACAACAGCCTTGAAAGGAGTATGAAGTAGACAAATTTAAGGCAAAAGGTGGTGGAGCACTTCTCGAGGTAACCGAATTAGAAAAGGGAAAGGAAAAGCTCGCACCAAGGTATGAGGTGGCAGCGGGTTGCATCTCCAGTACAAAGTGTAATCATCGAAGCATGCAGCCCTGTGTATCACGTCGTTGTAGAATCGATTTAAGAATACGACAGTCTCTTCCGTTCGAGGTGTAAATTTAATTTTGGTAGGTGCCATAAATTCAGGTGGTTGCTTTTTTGGTTATAAAAGCGAATTCCTAGCTAGAGGGAAGTTATTTGTCCATCAGTTCAAGCTAGACTAAGAACCTTCAGATACTCTACAACCCTCCCATCCTTTGCATCTGGCCATTCACATTAAAGCCCTCTATATCAAGAACTCTGCCGCTATCACTTGCAACATGGGAAAGAAAAACTCTAAGGAGAAGGGGAAAGAGCTCGAAGTTGCAGGTCCCAAAAAAACAAAGAAGGGCAAGGAAGAAAAAATGCGTACTCCAAAGAAGCTAAGTCTCCCCCTTCGACCCGAAAAGCAGCCAATGGAAGAGAGGGACGACTCGAAAGAAGAACAGCTTGTGGAGCCACCAATCGATGGGTGGGAGAAGATCAGAGACACACAGCTCTCTAAGGGTGTATCTGATCTCCGACGCACCATAGAGTTCATGACAAGCAGACTCACCCCAAAAAATAAGAGAGCTGCTGCATATTACTCCCAGATTTATTGGTTTTTAACCCCGCCTGCTCACCATTGTCCCGAGCTGATCTACGCTATCACACAGAATTACCAACCTGCGTCCAGGCAAGTGTTAGATGCTTTGGGTCACAAACTATTTTCCATCCTGAAGGAAGATGTACAAGCAGCCTTCGCACCATAGCAGGGTCCACCCAAGGGCTATTATGTTTGCAATGTCATCCTAAGTGAACAAATGGAGAGATTCACCTCCAACAACTACATATTGAAATTCTTGCGTGAGAATCTCAAGAGCGGGCTACCTTCAAACAAGCTGCCCCAGATGCCCTTACCCTTGGAGGCCTTCAAAAACATCGATATTTTCTCCATCATTGCATGGGTGGCGGGCTTGTCAACAGATGCTTCAGTACAGCCCTGGCAGGTGTCTTTGGCCGAATGCATTTCAAGAGGGGAGTTTTATGCCCCTGACGCTTCAAGGCCGAACACCAACCCAGTTTTCTTTGACTGGGCGGAATGGGTGGCCCGAACCCTGCATACAAGGCTCACTAGCATGAAGAATTCAGCAACAGGCCAGTACTTCGCACCCTATTCTTTTCTTGTCTAGTTGTACTTCTACCAAGTTCATAAGCGGTTTCCCCATATCGCCATCTCTCCAAGCGGCAAGGATGGAAATCCTCTGCCAGTGTATCAATGGACTCCCCTCTTATTGAAGGAAGAGTCCTATTATCCTTTTAATCAACAATTTTTGGGACCCACCATGCACCTGTTAAAAGGCTCTTGTCCTCGGGTACCACTCAGTTTGAGAGATAGAGTGGTGCAGGGAAAAAGGGGGGACGTTTTCCAATTGACACAGGGACTGGTGATTCGCCTGTTCGGCTTCATAGGGAAGCCCTTCCTATTACCAGTCTACCCTCTCGAATATCAGTTCACATTGGAAGTCGCTCGGTAGAGTGACTCTACAAATGCAATATACGGTCACGGCCGAAAGTGGGCACATACCTGTGACTTCCCCTTCAGGATGGGCGTAATCGAAGTCTTTGCCCTAAAATAGAGCATTTTCCTGGAGGAAAAGCTTGCCAATTTTGGCCTACTCCAGATTCCTCAGCAGTGGCTCTATGATCCTTTGGGCGTGATGAGGGATCATTTAAAATTCAAGAACTTCCACATCTGCCCTCACCCCGAAGTTGTGGAACAAAGGAATAACCCCAATGGAAAAGATCTAGAGTGGCATTTGGAAAGAATGAGGACATTGCCTCCATGGCATGAGTTCTATCCTATGGAGGTCGAGTTCGACCCTGATCAGTATCCCCTCCCGACTCCAAGCTCCACATTTTGGAAGAAGGCAAGGGATGATTTGAAGGAGGAGGTAAAATACTGGAGCGAGGAAAAGCTTCGGGAATGGTGGATAATGAGAGTCCATCATCAAAAAGTGAACTCCTATGGACTCTTAGCATCGGATAAAGACTTCGCAATTCTTTATGACACCAATGTCGAAACCTGGAAGTCTATATCCTTTGCGGATTTTGTTCCCCCAGCTACCCCAGGGTCAGGCGAAAGCCCAGGTGGAGCTAAAGATGCTTCGGGGAAAGAAAAAGAATTGGGGGCCGAAGCCACGCCTGCAGCACTACCATAGAAGCCATCAAAAATCCATGACACAAGTGCCAAAGAGGTAGAGCAACCATTGGAGAGAAAGAAAAGAAAGAGGCAGGAGCAAATTCAAGTTCCTCCGAGCCACCCAAAGCGCCCTCGCACAAAGCCTACAAGTACTCCTACTTGAATCACCTGCATCAGGCCCGGTTGAAGCAAATATTGAGGATGCAGGGCCACCAAGTGCTGAGACGGTCCCCAAAATAGATATCATTGATGTGGAGGAACTCCTCCAACAAGAGAAAGACCCCAGAGTAGAAGTTGTGGAGGTCGGGAGTGTTGAAGCCCAAAAAGGCCAAGAGCCGATCACGCAAGATGTCACCACGACCGCTTTGCCAGGAGGGCACATAGGTACGCACTCTCTTCCCTTCGCCTTGGTCTCCGACGCATCCATGATAGTCCCGATTGAAAGTCCTCATCAATATCTCCATCCCCTATGAGGTCAATCCCCCACTCAGATACTGCCCATTGCCAGTCCAATCCTGCATAGCTCCATTCCTCCCGAGTCATCTGACCAGGATAAGCCCGTTGAAACCACTTCGCCTACCCATGCCGTTGTTCCTTCAATCCTAAGTCAAGGCGAAGGTAGTGTCCCAACACCAAGCCCCGTAACCCACTCTCCCATAGCTCAAAGCATAGTCCCGCTTGCCAAAGCCCCTGCCACACCCGTCTCCGAGCCGTCAGGGGAATATTTCCCCGTTAGTTCTTTATATTTGTTCACACCTTTGGTTGGAGATTCGGCCTTCTCTGAAATAGATTTATCTTTAATAAAGGAGCGCCCCCTGGCCGAGAAGCTACTCCTAGCTCGACAAAATACAGAGAAAATGCTGAAGGAGGCAAGAAAGAAAAGAGGGCAATCTCTGGCCCAAGTTGAAAAATGTGCGGTTTTCGACTTGAAGGGCGGAAAGTTGCATAAGGTTAGGAAGGTCCCTAAGGTCTAGAAGCCTCTGGATGAAATGACTCCAGTTGACTACGACTACCAGGAGAAGACCAAGGACCTGGAGCATTTAAATATAGATGACGAATCCGCATCCATGCATGTCAGGGTTGAAACTTTTTGAGCACATGCAAATATTGCCAATAAGCGCAGGTTTGAAGCAGAAAACGCCAACATCAAGTTGGAAGAAGAGCTGGCTAGGATCCGCTCTGAGCTGGAGGATTCGCAGAAACAGTGCAAGTTGTTGAAAAAAGAAACACATGCCCTCAAACAACAAATTCTACAATTGCAGACTTCGACCGAGCAACAAGCACAAAAACAGGCCAAAAATGAGCTAAAATCCAAAGAGCTCGAGAACAAGATCTTGCGGGCCCAGCAGCAATTGTTCAAAAAGGCAAACCTGGAGTTGTTCGACAAAGGTAGAATCAAGGAGATCCACTCTCACCTGCTCAAAGGTTTCAGATCTCGGGCCTCTAGTGCCCTATCGATTTTAATTTATGTCATCGAAGCTCAGCATGCCATTGCTAAGAAGGGACCAATAGTAGATGAGGTGATCCAAAAAATCAAGAGGCGACTCAAGCTTGCCTTTGAGGTCCAAAGTATTAGATATCAAGACCTGCAGGTTGCTGCTATGAGTCGAACGGCTAGGGATTGGTCTACTGCCCAAGCCATTGTTCGCGCTTTCTTCTCCAAGGTGAAGAAAGTGCAAAAGGTGAAGGACCTCCTAGATATATTTGAGTAGGAGCAGCGCACATCAATGAGTTACTTCGAAGACCTTTCTTCTTTGGGTTTCCCGAGTTTCACGGATGATGATGGGAACCTTCTCACCCGAGAAGAACTTAAGCCGGCGTGGCTCCATTTTGAAAGTGACGTCTCTAAAATTGATGAGTGGGAAGAGCCAGTCACAGAAGGACAAGTCATCGACTTCATCCTGAGACATTGCAAAATCGTGGCCTGTCTAAATGACCTAGGTGCAAGAATCAAACATGCCGACATAGGGCAGATTGATCGGTTCCATGTTCTGGTCAAGGCACTCGAAGACCAAGAACCATTTTAGAAAGGGTTCTGGGCTCACGTTCACCGAACCATGAAGAGAATCCATGACCGTCTTGTCCCATCACCACAGCAGGAGGCCACGCCAACAGACGAAGGAGCAGAGGAGGAAGAAGAAGTAGAAGAAGAAGGAGAACAAGAACCAGCTACGGAAGCGCTCCCAGAGGAAGAAGGAGGAGAAGGATCGGGAAAAGACTCTGGCCCAATGGATCAAAATTAAAGGGTTCTCCCACCGAGACGAGCTCGTTGCCCCGCGAGCCGCCAAGAATGTTGACAATTTTGTCACATTTCTTAAGGGGTAAAAAGGGGGCAAATTTTGTACAGTATTTTGTAAAGTTTTTCTTTGTTGTTTTTTTGAAAAGTTGCAGCAATTTTGGCTTCCAATGCCACCCCTTTGTATATAAAGTAGAAAAGAAAGAACTTCGCTGCCGAACAAGCTATGAAAAGAGCTTCACCGAGGAAAAATGAAAAGAGCTTCGCACCCGAAGCGTTTCCAGCACTACTTCGGGTAAAAGTTTTGCGAAGTAGTTTCGCCAAAGTATAATACAAAGAAAAGAGAATGAAACTACTTTGCGCCCGAAGCGTTTCCAATAGCTACTTCGGGCGACAGTTGAGCGAAGCGGCGTTCAGAAGGAAAAGAGCTTCGCACCCGAAGCATTTTCAACACTGCTTCGGGTAGAGTTTCTTGCGAAGTAGTATCACCGAAGTAAAATACAAGGGTAGCGATAAAAGGAACTTCGGGCCCGAAGCGCTTCAAGTATTTACTTCGGGCGAAAGTTGAGCGAAGCAGCATCCAAAAGAACAAATTCGCCGAAGGAGGAAAGTCCAGATCGCGGTCCGAGTTAGCAAACACAAGAAGACTACTTCGGGCCTCTTTCGAATACTGGGGAATTTTCGCGGGTAAAATAAAAAGATGAAGGCAAGAAATCTACTTTGGGCCCGAAGCATTTCCAACAAATACTTCGGGCAAGTTTTTTGCGAAGCGGTGTTGGCGAAGTAAAATACAAAGGGAGAAGGATGAAACCACTTCGCACCTGAAGCATTTCCAGCAAATACTTCGGCCAGAAAACTAGCGAAGCGGGACTCGAAAAAGCATTGAAAATACTTCGCCAGAAAGTTTCCGAAGCACCCACTTCGGGCCCCTCCATCAGCGAATCATTTTTACTTCGCCGAAAGTCATTGCGAAGCATTTGCTTTGGCTAGCTTTCGTGTGAAGTACTTCTACCCGAAGTAACAAGTCATGGAGAATGCAACATCTTTTGCTTCGGCCGAAATCTTCCCAAAGAGGATCGCAGCGAAGTATTTCTCCAAGGCATCGACGAAGCAATTTTGTCAACGAAGTGGCAAGGACAAAGAGGCCCGTTTTGCGAAGTAAATATGCTTCGGCACTCCCCACCCCCGAAGCAGTTTTGCGAAGCTCAATTTTGCGAAGTACAAACCAAAGAGGAGTTTTTGCTTCGGCCCAGAACCATTGCGAAGCGAAGTTGTGAATGAAAACTTAGCGAAGCGCTTCACGGGCACGCGTTCCAAGTCGGGTATTTTCTCGAGGCGATCAAGTGCCTCATAAATGCAATTTTTCATGCTCGGTAAGCTCGTTGCTCATTTTTGGAAATCAAAAATGAAGTATCAAGCCATGATGGAGAGCCCGGCGAGCATGGCGGCCACTCGAGCACCGCACCCAGAGACCAAGGACGTCCAGATGGCTCATCAATGCACCTTTCCATGGTTGACCCGGTTGCAGTTGCTAGTTTTGGTAACATATTTGAAAGCTCGATCACGAGAGCCTCGGGGAGCCGAATTCTCAGGGCTCGAGGGCGTACTCTTCTTTGCTATGTAATTATGACTCAGAGGGTCGGGTCCCCTATAAAAACCCAGGCATTGTAATGTAAAAGTGGGGGAACTATCTGCTAGAAAACTGTTGTAACTTGATGTCCTGCGATCAATACTAAAAGTCTTTGGACTCAATTCTTCTCTTTTATGCTGCCTTCTATGCTTGATTCTTTTGTCTCTCTTCGTTTGTATACCGAGATGCTGAACCCTGCGTCTGATGTTTGATCGAGGATTGTACCCTAAAACTCGTTCTAAAGGATACATAGGAGTGGAAAAATGTCTTATTAGCTCTCTTTTATGCTGCCTGCTGTGCTTGATTCTTTTGTCTTTCTTCTTTTGTACATCGAGAAAGTTGAACCCTGCGTCCGATGTGCGATCGGGGACTGCACTCTGAAACTCGCCTGGAGGATACATAGGAAGGTTGATATTGTGTTTCTTTCATTTATTCTTGGTGTTCTTTGCTTCCATTCAAGTTGCCAGTTAGTGATCGTGCTTCCTGTTCTCTCCCACCTTAAATCACCAATTTCTCTAACCCTCACTCCTTTTATCTCTTTCTTGCACCCTTATCTTCAAACACCCAAGTAGTTTAGTATAGGAGCCGGCATTTCTCCGGAGATTGGCACGAGGGGCATCTCTTCCCTTCGGCCTTTCAATGTTGGTCCAGGTCTAGGGTGCATACACTCACCCAAAATCCTTTCCTAGGCAGATTTGATGACCAACATTTCCTTATTCAAAGTGATCTATAGTAGGAGAGAGAATCTCTAGTTTAGAATAAATCTTAACCTAGAAAACATAATTAGACCACTTGTGCCTCCCCCAAGTAGGATTTAAATATTTGATAATGCCTTTCTTATGGGATTATCAAGGGATTATTTCTTCTCTAGCATAATAATGGATTCATTTTTAGGCATGGTAGGAATGAAGAGAATATTATCTAGAATTTTAAGTACAAATTCAACCTCATGCCCCTTGCCTTTAAGCCAAGATAATATTTGAGGATTTTATTGAAAAATGAGAAATATAGGGATATGAATATCAATATATGGTTTTAATTTCTTACAAACCCTCACCAAAGTAAAAATGACAACCTTGGTTTTTAGTGCAAGATAAAATTTCACTTCAATCAAGTGTCTAGCTAGCTAAAATTGTGTAGGATCAACCAAGTTACCAAAGCACTTGTCTTACAGCCTATATGTTAGGACTCTAATCCTAACTATTTACATTAATTAATTAATTTATTTAATTATGGACCAACATGACCTTTCACATCACAATATTAGATATCTATATACATTTCCATGGGTATATTCAAGCATCCATCGAAGAATACATTTTTCCATTGATTGGCTTTGCCATCAGTGAAAAGGTGATTCATTTCAAAATAGTGATTCTTATTTAATTTCATTAATTTTTGCATTAATCCACCTCACTCATAGTTAAATAGGTCATAAGAACTTGGGTTCTTACCATTTTGGTGTTAGAGCCAGCAATTTTAAGGTCAATTCATAGCCAATTTTTTTCACCCACAAAATCCACTACCTTTCATCACTAGTATCTTCAATGTTATTATTTACCACCTTTCATCACCAGTATCTTCAAATATTATCATGGTTCGACCATCCATACTATCACGATATCTCCCAACATAAACCCTCAAAAACATTTCAAGGTGCATCACATAGTTGTTAACACAACAGCGTATATCGACGATTGTCGAACGTACAGCAGCAACATAGATAAAAACATGGTTGCAGGGACCAAATAGGTGGATTTAAGGCACCTAAATTCAATCCAAATATTTGAAAAAAACATCACAAATAATTGTCACCCTTGGCCAAGCAACAAATCAAAGAAAATTTCATAAAATTTACAATAAAAGTCTACAACAATGAAACATCTGAACTCTCGATGATGTCCAAAACAAAACCAGTGAGATTCTATAAAACTAACTTTAAATAATAAATTTTATAATACAACATTAAGTTTTTCAACACCGATAAACTAAATTAAGAGTATTGGTTTTTTTTGACAACCGATGGAAGCAATAGACAAGGTTATAAAATTAAATATTTGTCCCACATTTGTTACAAAATGGGGATAGCAAACACTTAAAAGGAAATAAGGGTATTGTGTTTATTGTGACTTCGGTCATGCTATAGCCCTCCCACATGTGATCGAAGCCACCACCTCCTTCGTACCCCCTTATCTCCCCATCTTACATGCCTTCATGCCTATCGAGTCCTTTGTGTCACTCCACATTGCCTTGCGTACCTGATTTTCATTCATTGTGTGCCTCCTAGTTTCCACCTCGCTTTGCATGCTCGACCCTCCATTGTCACTGCTCATGTGTTTATCCTATGTGTTTAGCCGCTTAAGTGTCATTTCACTTTGTGACGCTTGTTGGTTATCTCATACACTTAGTACTAAAATTTCTCCCCTACCGAGAATTCAAAAATTTTAAAAAAATGGACCATTGGGTCTAAAACCGTAAAAAAAAAAAATCTTTTTCTTCAAAAAATTCATATTATTTTTACAAAAAAGCATAACTAAAACCCAAATTTTGGATAATTTTTATTTTACAAATTCATATACTAGCCCTCAATGGCCGATGAAAGGTGATCACAAGACCCTACGAAGGAAATCATGCAAGTAATGAATAAATGATAGGATGAATTTGAAACAAAAATCATGGCAAAGATGGCAGAGTTAAACTTAAAAATGGATGCCACTAACCACTTTGTGGATATGGTACAAATGAATATGGTAGCAATGCAATATGACCAATAGATCACAATACCCACACAACAAGCATTACTTGGGGGACCACAAAAATCAATCCTACCTCACACCACAAAATTGGATTTCCTAAAATTTGAAGGAGGTGATCCCACGAATTAGATCTATCGGGCTGACCAATACTTCTCTCTCTATAAAATTTTGGAGGACCAAAAAGTTCACATTGCATCCTTCCACCTAGAATAAATCGTTACTAAATGGTACCAATGGTATGAAAAGACAAATGGCACCTCTACATGGATAGAATTTACAAAACATCTAATGGTACAATTCGGCTCAAGAAAATTTGAAGATTTTATAAGAGCTCTCACAAAACTCCGCCAAACCACTACCATACGAGAGTACCAAACTCAATTCGATAAATTGGCAAATCTTACATCAGGATTAGATGCATCATTCTTCCAAAGTTGCTTCATTGGTGGACTAAAGGAAGAAATTTTATTAGAAGTACAAATGCTCAATCCTACCGACATGATGCACACTGTTGCG
Source organism: Wollemia nobilis (assembly GCA_028583015.1). Classification (NCBI taxonomy): domain Eukaryota; kingdom Viridiplantae; phylum Streptophyta; class Pinopsida; order Araucariales; family Araucariaceae; genus Wollemia; species Wollemia nobilis. The sequence goes on along the minus strand of JAQPPZ010000380.1, from coordinate 5,206,892 downwards.
TTAGCCAGCAAAATAAAAAATCAATAACCAGCGTTGACTAGGATACCCACCAAAAATAGAATCACAAAATACTTCAACCACTCCAAAACTAAATAGAGTCATGCCAATTAAATGAATTAGCCCTGAGGAAATGAAGGAAAGAAGAGAAAAAGACCTTTGTTTTCATTGTGATGAGAAATTTGTACCTAATCACAAATGCATTACACCCAAATTATATATTCTGGATGCAGCTCTTCCTTTTCAATCAACAACTAATGAAGAGGAGATCAAGGTTGAAATAGTGATGGATACACCTGATGATAGCGCTCAAGATCCCCTAAAAATTTCTTTCAGTGCCATCGCTATAAATTCTTCTTCCCAAACTATGAAAGTCCCAGTATCCTTCAAATGATAAAATCTTATCATGCTTATTGAATTCGACAGTACCCATAATTTCATCGCTCCACGTGTGGTAAAGTAAACTAACTACTTTATACATACTTGCAATTATTTTAAAGTCATGATTGGTAATGGGGTAAGGATTGCCTATAGAGGAAAATTCCAAAATATTAAACTCACCTTGGGCGATTACACCATGAAACATGACATGTATGCAATTCCCTTAGGAGGATGTGACATCGTTTTAGGAGTGCAATAGCTAAGAACACTCGGCATAATCCAATGGAAATTTGAAGATTTATGGATGAAATTCACACTAAAGGATCAAACATATACTCTTAAAGGATTAAAATCAGGTTCTTCTCCACTATTTAGTTCTCATCGAATGAAGAAATTTCTTTGTCAAGGAGGCAAGAAAATGGTTGCCCACTTCTTTTCTCTTCAAGCCACTAAGAAGACACAACCAAGGTTTTCCCCTTGTGGTCATTCTAATCCTCCTATTCTTCCTTCCTATCCCCCAAAAACACTCCAACCTTCCCACTATCCTTGCTTACGAAATGATGATATTAAAATGGTGCAAGAACATGAGCAACTACTACTTGGAAAACTAGGGATGAAGCTTCTCACTTCGAGCTTTGAGGACAAAGCTCTTTTTAAGGAGGGTGGCATGTTAGGACTCTAATCCTAACTATTTACATTATTTAATCCATTTATTTAATTATGGACCAACGTGTCCTTTCACATCACAACCTTAGATATATATTTATATGCATTTCCATGGGTGTCTTCAAGCATCCATTGAAGAATATGTTTTATAATCCATTGATTGGTTTTACCATCAATGAAAAGGCAATTCATTCCAAAATAGTGATTCTTATTCAATTCCATTAATTTTTGTGTTAATCCATGTTATTCATAGTTAAACATGTCGTAAGATCTTGGGTTCTTACCACTATATGAGCAAGAAAGTGTTTCTAGACCTAGAAATAAAGTATCTTAGATAGATGTAAACACCTTGGCATTCAATATTTTCCAAAAAATAAGGGAAACTTGGATCATCATATTAAGAGGTAATCATAGTTGATCAACAAAATATTTAAAATATTAGACAATTCTAGCAATATAGGGGTCCTATAGGTGATATAGTCATTATGGACTAGTAATTTAGCAAGGACAGGGTAAAAAATGAAATAAAATCTGATTTGACTAGGATTTCCACTTTAAGAGATGATCTTGGTTATGTTGGAAAAATTCCAACAATCAATAAGCTAACAATGGGCTCTGGCCTATAATGGTCAGGGATAGTGCAGGAACAAAATTTATTAGAGATGGAATGACTAGCAAGACTATGTTCGTAAAAATTTAGAGAGTGATATTTTTTTTGTTAGATTCCTAGGTAGAGGAATGTTTCATGTTTCAGTTAAAATGTTTGAAGGTTTTGTTGTATAGATGAAAAAATAGTAATATTTTTATGCCTATCTAGATTAGTTTTATAAATATCACATTCATCATTTCTAAACATTTAGTAACAAATAAATTATTGCTATCTCTATTAAAAATTTCATAAAGATTTACAACAAAATAATATTCATCATCACTTAAAATAAGAACTTTCATTAAACCTAGTTGATAATTCCTAACCCCCACCTAAAAAATATGTTAGAGGGAGCATTCTTAATTTCAATATCAAAAGTCTGGTTAAAATTATTATCAACATCACTATCATTTTCTTCTCGCATGTTATCATTATCACACACAAAATGTTATTTGTTTTAATTTGGTAGCATCCTCATGGGATTTGTGAAATTTATCCAACCATTGATAAAACAAGGCAAGATATTGTCCCTTCTTAGGTTCCAATAACAATGAAAAAAATTTAGTTACCTCTTAAGGAAGATGAATAATAACATTCATATGAGGTTGATCATATTTTAATTCATTCTTGTCGTAGAGGTATTATAAGCAATTTCTAGGGTGAGCCTTATACAACTTCCTTCTATAATTCCATTATGGATCATGTTCATGAATTGGAATTTTTTGCCTCATCCATAGAAGGAATAAAGCAAATCCTATGGTTTGGAGGATAATTTCTCCAAGAACCTAAGTCTCCTTCTACAGTTAATACTTTATCATCATAGGCATACTTAACCACTTGATAAGCAAAGGAAGTTATGACTCTCATTTTACTAGTCCAAAGTCTAGCTAATAGCATATTATAGTTGGTCTTAAAATCAAATACCATAAAATTCACTCTTACTTATTTTGGTCCAATTGAAACTAAAATACAAATGCAACCCATAAGATATTAGGATTGGCCATTATAAGTATATAGTTATTTCTAGTGGATAAGATATTTTCTCTAGAAAATATTTAACCTATCTATCAAGAAAAATTACATAACACATGTACTACTCTCTTCATCAATAAAAACCCTATGGAAAACCATATAATTATATAATAATATGATTATCAATGGTATATCACTAATCCTTACCAGATAATAAACAACAATCATATTTTTCAAGGAAATTTGATAATCAAATCAAAGCTAGTATGTGCAACAATACAAAAAAAAAATTATGTGATTGAATATACTGCACTTCATAAGACCTTGGGTTGGTGGGCATAATGTTGGAACCCTTGGTATAGGCATATCCATATCATACAATAATTCTATTAATCATTGTCATAGATAATGAGATGTCATAAGCAATTCCATGTATGGGACCTTATAGGGGGTTTTGCAAAACTCTTCCATAATGTCACACATTTTTGTTTTGTTCATGACTACTTTAAGCAATGATTATTTGGGCTAGGTAGGGCCCTAAAAATTTTCTTCATGGGATTTAGGATCGCCTCTTAAAGTGTTGATCATGGTCTTTGAGCATTTTTAACAAAAATAAGATCCAAAGGCATAGATGGGGTCTTCCAAGAAATGATTTGATGTGATCATATATTTATACACTTCTAAGAGGTTCCCAAATGACTGAAGGAGGGTTCAAAATTTTATCAATTATGGTTAGGTTAGTCATTACCTAAATAGGTTCTTTAGATTTATTCTTCTTCTTTTTATTTTTATATTGAGGTTCACTTCTATTAATAGAAACAATATGTTGTTCCAAATATGCAATGGTCTCTCTTTACACCTCCAAATATTGACATAATGGATCATATTTGGTTGACTGTAAATATATTCACCATTTGGGCTAGGTTGAGTAAAGACTTAATTAACTTGAGAGGAATTTTGGGAAGTTTTGGGTCTAGGATTTTGATTTGGGGGATGAATATCATTCTTCCTTTTGTTATTCTAACCCCCTTCATTGTTGTACCCTTGGTTATCTTGACTAGGATTGTATCCTTGATTTTGATAATTTTCATGTGTAGACACCAAATCCTAGCCACTTATCCTTCATCCTAGTCAGTCTACCACCCACTTGTCCACCATCCCCCTTTCCCGCCATTCAATTGGCCACTCCATGCCTTTCCCACCATCCAATGGCCCACTTTAGCCCTTTCCCGCCATTTTTCATCCCCATTTGACTTATTTTATATTTATTTTATATTATTTATGTTTAAATATAATATTTTATATTATATTTTAATATATTTATTATAAAATATATATTTATAAACCTAATTAACCCCAACCATTAGATCTAATCTAATCTCAGCCATCCATCTTCATTAATCTATGTCACACTTAAAGTATAATCTCAGCCTTTGGATTTGATTTAATATTAGCCACACGATCAAAAGTGTTAAGCTAAAACCCTAAGAAAACCCTAGGCTTGATTATAAATAGGATCATTCTCAATGCTCAACCCCTAGAAAAATTATTGAAAGATCTACTTAATGAATTGCTGAAGGAATCCTGAAGAACTTTGAGGCCATTGCATCCCTAAGAGCTATCTTCCATTAAGAACCCTAGCCTTTCCTTAGGATTTCCCATTCCAAAAATTTCCCTTAGCCATTTTCTATCGCCATCGTATCCCATCCACCACATTCTTCGCATCCTCATGATCTGCTATGGTAGATCAAACCCTAACCCATGCAATCACCATCCAGAGCCTACCAAGCGCCATCTAGAGCCTTCCAAGCTCACTGTAGAGCTTTCCAGACACCCACCAGAGCTTTCCAGGTGCCCACCAGAGCCTACCATATCCCGTAGGCTCACTCTAGAGCCTACCAAGCACCCGCCAGAGCCTACCATCATCATCAACGTGAACCAGAGCTTACCGCATCAAATCAATAGGTGTTATTAGGGCACCCTGCCACCAAATTTGCAATGAAGCAATGGATCAACATCAACAATAACAAGGTAAATCTGTATTTTGTTATTATCTGGTGTTATTTATTTCTACACATTCTGTTTACATAGATCTAGGGTTTTTAGTCTACATTTCTAAGGGTTCACACTGTGGAACCCTCATTTTGTTTACTAACAACTTTATTATTTGTTGTGTGTGTAGGGTTGGATAGCATCAATCAAGAGATATTGGATAGCTTCTAAAGCTAGAGTGGCCCGAAATCGGATATCACAAAGCCCACTCACTCTGTTGGGAGCAAAGCACATTGAAGACACTCATTTTTGGTAGCTAGGGTTTCGAAGAACCCTAGAAATTGTAATTACTATATCAAAATAATTCTATTGGATAGAATAATTGTAACAAGGAGTTTCTCAGCTCCCCCCCATTATTGAATAAAATATCATTTTGTGCAATTATTGTCTTTCTAGAATTATTTATTTTATATCTATTTTAGTGTCATGTTTTTGTCTCTTCAAATGGTGATCATGGTGGGACCCCACAAGGGTTCTACATTTTGATTTGATTTACTTTGCTAATATTATTTTGTTGCTGCATTTTACAGGGTTTTTGGGAGCAAAAAATCAGCCAAATTCATCGATTAGGGTTTCTAGAAGATTCTATAATAGTTGCAGAAGGTGCGCAGGCACTCTGCCACACCTGTTGATCATCACATGTGCTCTTCTGCACTTGTAGAGGCACTCAGTTACACTTGGTAGTAAGTTGAAGTAGAGCATAGGCTTCTGAGTAAGTCCCATAGCCCCTATTTCAAATTTTCAACTTACGTATTCTATTTTTCTGCATGATTTTTTAGATTTTGAATATAAAATGAATACAAACTAAGTAATATGGAAAATAAATCATTGTAGAGTGCATTTAGGGTATTTTGTGCATGCATCCATCATACATTTTGAAATTTTCTATTTTAAAAAGAATTGTGAATTTGATTTCTGCACCTTTCTATCTGCATTTGAAAGTGTAAAAACATTCTTTAGAATTTGCATTTATTAGAAGTTAAATATTTCTTATTTTGCATATCTAAATAGGAACAACATTTGAATGCAAAAAGTACTCCTACCCTTGGGTGGCACCTTTGGTAGAGAGGTGGATGAACCCTTCGGTTGCTATCTAGGCAAGGGGTTTTAAGCGGTGTACTTCACACTCTTTAGATGAAATTTGCATTCATGTGTTGGATTCTGATTTAGATGTGTAAAATTTGTTATCTTTAACCTTGTTTGATAACAATAGAAAACATAAATTTTTAAATTAATCACACACTACACGTATCACATAAAAATAGTAGTGGCTAGATTTCATCACCAACCATTGCTTGAGACTTGGTGACGGTGGCAATCATTTCCATCCACCAGTCTCTGCCTTAGACACCATAGGTTTACCCCCAAGAAAACTTGTTGGAGGTCATTACCAACAAGAATCTCGTTGCCTTTGCCAAGCCATAGTTTTTACCTTTATTTTGCATTAAGTAATATTAGAACATCAAAACACACAAAACTATCACTTTAAAAATAATACACATTAATGAATGAGATAATCAATGAATGAGGTAAGCCACACAAGGTAAAAAACTTAGCATTGATTGTTTCTACCATTTTAAATTTTGTACAAGTTTCAATTTTGGTGATTACTTTGATTGTTTTAAGTTTGGATTTGATTACTTTATGGTATTAACATGAAATCAAAAGAAAGTAATAAATCTAAATAACTTAATGGAAAATACATCCAATTCACCCACTACTTCGGTGGCAAACCCTTATCCATCCCTACCACAAGTAGGATCCCTTCCACATAATATTGAGCAGCATACCACCCACATAGACATGGACAAGGTAGAGGCTATCTACAAGTCTTCTAACTATGTCCTTGAGCCCCTTAGTCAAGACTATGTTGAAAAACCAGAATTGGCTATAGCCTGTCCATCCACCACCACCCAAGGATATCATAATTCTACCTATGAATATGGTATACCTTCTTCTTCTAGCCTAGACCAAAACCCAAGTGTTTTTAACACTTACCCTTCATCTAGCCATATCCAAGCATATTCCAATCCCTTGTATGAGGAGTATGTGAATGCTGCCTCACAAGTGCCGACCTCCCAAGTTGCCACCTCAAGTGCAACTTGTGCCATACCCATTTATTCTGATCCATCCTCATCACTTCATTCATCCTCCAATCTAGCCGTAGCCATGTCAATTTCTACCATGTCCGAACAAGAACTGCAGGACCTATCTGGTTTCGTGAATAGATTGCTCTCACAACATAGAAAGGCTAAGCAACAAGTTCACATAGACCCTATGATCCATGTGGTTCCAACCCAACCCATCATAACCAACCAAAATCCAACATGGGTACCCCAATCTTTAGTGGTTTCCATCCCCAATCCTCCACCAATTTATACCCCAACCCAGCCAATTACCATTTCTTCTAGCCAACCTCCCAACCAATTCTTCCAACATACTCCTCATCAATCATCTCCTTATTTCAATCACCAATATTCACCCCATGTCCAAACCAATCCATTCCACCAAAATAGGCTAATCACTCCACAACATTTTTCTTCCAGTCCATCTCCCAATCATCAGGTAATCCAAGGCTTCCACATTCTTGGGGAAGATCCTAGGATATAGGCCATGCAAAAATAGATTGATCAGTTGATGCAGAACACCCCTGGCATGTCAAGCCAAAAATTGACCTTAAGTCAACTGATCCACCAACCAATTCATCCTTCGGTACCATCACCGCCATATCCGACAGACTTCACGTTACCGAAGTTTGATAAATATAGGGGAACCGAGGACCCTAAGGAGAATGTGAGCTCATTTTTTCACGCATGTTTTTGGATTCAAATCGACGATACCCTCATGCTCCAAATTTTTCCTCAAACACTAGGAGGAGATACACCATAGAGTGGTTCAATCAGTTGCCAACACACAATATTTACACTTTTACTCAACTGATGGATCTATTCTTGGACCATTTTGCCCTAAACATTAGAAAAAAGGTCTCATTATCAGATATTTATTATTTAAAACAATGGGATGATGAGCCTATTTATGATTTTGGAAACCGTTGGAGGGTAGTTATAACCAAATTGCCATTCTCCCTACCAATGGATGAAATTATCAAATTATTCACCAAGAGTTGCTTAAAACCCATCTCTTGGATGCTTCAGCTTAATACTTATCGCACATTTGAAGAAGATTTAGCACAGGCTAGCATCATTGAGGAAATCAAAATCCAAGAGGGCATCATTAAGCCTAAGAAGAAAGAATGGCAAAACAAGGGCCAATATCGAAATAATCAATCTGGCCAAAACAAATCATCACAAGCCTCTATGGCTAATACACCCAATCAAGTTAATCAAGTGGTGGTGAGCCATCCCGTAATGGCTCAAAAACCTATGCAACAACCAATTTCCTATCATGTGGTCCCATCAGTAACACAAGCACCCATGGTGCAAAACATAGTGCCAATTGTGGAACAACCTCCCCGCCGCCAATACACTCGACCTCAACGTCAATACACTCCCTTAGCGGAGTCGTATTCTTCCCTTTTCTAAAGGTTGTATGAAACAAAAAAGTTAGCCTTGCCTGAAGTCAAGCCCGATGACCCTACCAAACATCCCAAGAATTACAAAGAACACCTATTTTACCCATACCATAGGCAAAATGGTCATGACATCAACTCCTGCCATGTTTTTAAGAACATTGTGCAAGACCTTATAGACTTGGGGGCCATCAATGTGGGTAATCCTTTAGCTCCACAAAACAAAAATTTGGGAATTTTTTAGACACCTCTTCCAAACCATGGAGAGGCCCAAACTAACGTAGGAGGTAACAACCATCAAACACCTCCTAACCAAGTCAACCATGTCCAACAATACCAAAATTTTGTAGGAGCGGTTCATGTAGTCACAAGAGGGCAAAGGCAAAATCAACATAATGCCCAAAACCTTCAAATCCACCACCCATCCAAACATCTCCAAATCCATCCCCGCCAATCCATCTATCCAATCCATCAAATCAGCCAATCCATCACCCTATAAGGCCAACGGTAACCTTAAGTAGTCGGTTGACTACTAGCTTGAAAATGGCATCAGCTAAATTATCTATATATGAGCTTATCCAACAATCCCCTAGGCATAGAGAAGCTTTAATGGAGATCCTTAAGTCTATTGAGTTAGAATCCCAAGACTCTAATACCTTCAATAGTTTTGTAGGGAGTGTTAGGACATGCATGGAGCCATCCATCACCTTTTATGACTTTGAAATAAAGTCGATAACCTTAGAATCGGTGGATCCTCCATTGCATATCATGGCCTTGATAGATAAGAAGCCATTCAAAAGAATCCTAATTGACACCGGCTCATCCATTAACATCATCACTACCGCTGCCCTTCACCACCTCAAGCTACCACCTTCCCACATTTCCAAGTCATCATTCACCCTCAAAGCATTTAACGATGCTTTGTGTACCATAGTTGGCACTATTGTTTTACCCATTGAAGTAGGGACCAGAATGTTGCACACAATGTTTCATATATTGGAAGGAACCATGGCGTACAATGTACTCCTTGGTAGACCTTGGATGAGGGAAATGAAATGTATTCCTTCAATTCTCCATCAATGCTTGAAATACGTTCATGATGGACAAGTCCATTGCATCCCCGCAGATGTAGAACCTTTTAAGTATTGCAATTTCATTTCAAATCCTTATGAATCCATGTTGCCTTCCACCCATTTATTTTTATCCCCATCTTCGTCTAATCCACCTTCTTCCTCTTCTAATCCATCCACATCTTCTTCCAAAGCTCCTATTCTTGAGGAGTTACCCATAACTGAACCCCCTAAATCATCTATTTCTTCTTGTACATGTGGTCAAGGTCAATCCACTTTTGCCACATCATCCACATCAACCATTCCTTCTTCTACAACCACTTCTTCTTCATCATTACCTCATCCACCTTCTTCTAATTCCAAACCATCACCCAATCCTTCTCCATCAACCGATGTTTCACAAGTTGAACTTTCAGATTGTAAAATATTTAACTCTCCACCAACATCCACAGACACCTCCATTCCTGAGCCATCCATCCCACATCATCCACCATCTCATCCCAAGTCGAGGTCCGCATCACTAGTCCTGTATTGGTGAATACGTGGTCCAATATGTTACCATTACCCCTCTATCCATTCCCACAACCAAGGATTTTGGTCGCCCACGTGACCATCCTTTAACCATAGGTGTTGTATACGACATGGGCTCCGCTCCAAATAGTATCAACTTTGTTTATGGAGGGTTGGATTCCTCAATTGGGATAAACCCACCCGAAGAACCTAAAGAACCAAGACATGCCAACATACACAATATGGCAGGATTTCCATCCCGTTACTTTCACATAGTCAAATGGTAAGGTCAAGGTCTAGGTTCCCATGAACAAGGGATACATGACATAGTTGATCTTCCATATCGAGGAGCACATGATCATTCAGGCTTAGGGTACACCCCACTTTCCACAACCGCTTCCCTTGAGCAAGATTTTCAAAGGCTTAGCCTCGAGGATGAAGACAACACCTCTCCTACCATGTTCCTCAACCACTTCTCTTGAACAAGCTCTTCAAGAGCTTAGCTTCAATGAAGAAGAAGATCCCCTAAATTTTTCCTACCCACTCCCAGATTTTGATGATGAAAGTTATGAAGAGTTTGAACTTATGTCCAATGCTTCTGATGATTTTGAAGAGGAATTTCAGCCCATTATTCCCCTTACCCAACAGGATGAGTTTTACCTCAGAATGTTCCCCATCCATCACCCCATATTTCGCTTGCTTCTTCCACAAGAACAAGCTGACCCACCTGGGGAACCACCCCCACCTTAGGCCCATGGAACCATCCATCCAAGACAAAATTTGTAACATATGTACATTAAAAAAAATTAAAAAAATATTCAAAAAATAAATAAATAAAATAAAAATAAAAATTATTCAAAAATAAATTTCATGTCCATAAAATTTAATTTCATGTTTATTGTTGCTATCCAGGGTTCACAAGACTCTACATCGGTTCAACTCCACTCGTTCCACCTATCCACCTTCTAAGCCATCCTTTCTTTCGCTAAGTCAATATGAATCCTATTGACTTATTCACCCCACTCCGCAATCCATACAATCCGGCTAAGCCAATACCAATTGACATAAGCCTTGTTGACATGGACCAGATTTCTTCCCCACCCTCCTTTTTGGAGTTCATCCTATCCGAGGAATTATTAAGGGCTTCTGCCAACTACATTCCTCCATCCCCTCCACCTTCGCCTCCATCTTCCACCAAGGATCCCGAGGTTTTTTAGGTAGAGTTAGATAGCGATAAGCAGGAAGAGTTGGATGACATATTAGATGACATTAATCTGATCCCAACACCACATCAACTTGAGGAAGGTTCACATATGTCTATTGAAGATACCATCGAAGTGAACCTTAGTTCAGATCCTGACAATCCCCAAATTGTCAAGCTTGGAAAAATTTTATCATCCGATGAACAAGAGTAATTCATCGCTCTCCTCAAGAAGAAGAAATATGTGTTTGCATGGTCCTACAAGGATATACCTGGCCTTGACCCTAGTGTTGTGGTCCACAACCTCACCTTACATCTTGATGCCAAACCAATCAAACAAAATATTAGGAGGATGCATCCTACTGTGGTCGTCATAGTCAAAGAATAACTTCAAAAGCTTCTAGATGTCAATTTCATTGTTCCTATTGACTATCCTGAGTTGCTTTCAAACATGGTACCTGTTCGTAAGCCTAATGGGGTGATACACATTTGCATTGATTTTTGAGACCTCAATAAAGCGTGTCCTAAGGATGACTTTCCTCTTCCAAACATAGATACTCTTGTCGATACCTGCGCTGGCCATGAAATGCTCTCCCTCATGGATGGTTTTTTAGGATACAACCAAATTTGAATAAATCCTTATGACCAACACAAAACAACATTCACAACACCTTGGGGAACATTTTGCTTCAAGGTTATGCCCTTTGGTCTCAAAAATGTAGGAGCTACCTATCAAAGAGCCATGACTTACATATTCCATGATTACATGCATAAGATTATCGAAGACTATGTGGATGATATCTTGGCCAAATCTAAAACTCGACAAGAGCACATCGGTGTGTTGGAAAATATTTTTGACCGACTTCTAGAGCATAAGGTGAGGTTAAATCCCAAAAAGTGTGTCTTTGGTGTTACCTCAGGTAAAATTTTAGAATTCATTATCTCCAAACGAGGCATTGAAGTGGACCCAAACAAAGTCAAGGCCATAATGGAAATGCCTCCCCCAATGAAAATTAAGGAATTGCATAGTTTACAAGGAAAGATTCAATCCATAAAATGTTTCATTGCGCAACTTTCTAATAAATGCAGGCCATTCAATCACCTGCTACAAAAGGGGGTGTCATTAATGTGGATAGATGAATGTCAACAAGCCTTTGATGACATCAAGTGATACCTAACTTCTCCGCCAGTCTTAGCTCCTCCTCTTTAGGGGTCCCTTTCTATATTTATGTCTCAGCAATGGACTCTGCTTTAGGGACAATGCTTGCACAGAAAAATGAACAAAATCGAGAGCAAGTTGTTTATTACATTAGTCGAACGTTGGTGAGTTATGAAACCCGATATGCTTATGTAGAAAAATTGTGCTTAGCAGTGGTTTTTACCACTAAGAAACTTCGACATTATATGCTTAGCCATACAACTTATGTCATAGCTAGAGAAAATCCTCTACGTTATATGATGTCTCGCACTTACAATAACACTCGTACCGCTAAATGGATAATGCTCCTTATAGAATTTGATCTCGAATTTATCAGCCAAAAATCCATTAAAGGTTAGGTTATAGTCGATCAACTTGTGGAAGCTCCACTACCTAGTGATCATCCTTTGATTATAGAGCTCCCAGATGATTCGGTATTTTCTATCACTGAATTAGAAGAAGATGTCATTCCAGAGGAAGACGTCGATATCACCTTATTCTTTGATGGATCTAAGTGCAAGAAAGGTCAAGGTGCTGGAGTTGTCTTTCATATGCCTCAAGGGATACCCATCCCTCTATCATTCAAGCTAGACTTTTCATGCACAAACAACATCGCAGAGTACGAAGCCCTAATATTAGGTCTTCAATCAGCTATAGCTATGGGAATTAAGCGTATTAGGATATTTGGGGATTCTCAACTTGTTTTCAAACAAGTAATAGGAGAATACCAATGCAAAGAACCTACCATTAAGCTTTATCATGAAGTAGCAATGAAGTTACTCTCAACATTCGAATGGTATGAAATTAATAACTTGCCTCATTTGACTAATAGATTTGTAGATGCAATGGCCTCTCTGGGATCATTGATTCCAAAAGACAACTTAGGAGAGGTACAACCCCTAATAATCTCAACAATCTCTAAAGCAACCATTGTTTGTATTGATCCTAAGGATGAAAAAGACATTTTCTTTATCCATTCGGAGTCATGTGAGTCTTGGTCAAGCCAAATAGTAGCCTTTCTAAAATTTGGAACACTCCCATCTAATATGTCTCGGTCTGCCAAATGCTCTTTCAAGAAAAAAGCAACCCATTTTGTTCTCTTGGGGGACGTGTTGTATAAATATGGTTATGATGGAATCCTTCTTCGTTGTCTCAAAAATAGTGAGGCCCAAAGAGCCATAGTTGAAGCCCATGATGGTACTTGTGGTGGTCATTTTAGTGGGATGGCCATTGCAAAGCATCTTTTATGCATGGGTTAGTATTGGCCCACAATGGAACGTGATTGTTGCAACTATGTCAAAAATTGTAAGCAATGTCAAGCACACGCCAATTTAACCCATACACCATCACAAGATTTACAACCTATACAAAGCCTTTGGCCCTTTTCACAATGGGGCCTAGACCTAATTGGCAAAATTTCACCTCCTTCCTCGGGACAACATACATTCATCATCATGGCCACTGAATACTTCACAAAGTGGGTTGAGGCCATTCCTCTAACCAGTACAACAGGACCTCAAATTGTGGACTTCATACTCCACCATATCATCTATCATTTTGGTATTCCCTCTAAAATCATTTTTGATAATGGCAAGTCTTTCAAGAACAAGGATGTTCGAGCACTTTGTGAGAAATATAATATCCAACATAGTTTCTCGACTCCTTATTACCCACAAGCAAATGGACAAGCCAAAGCTACCAATAAGACCTTGATTGCTATTCTCAAGAAACTTGTTAACAAAAATCATAGAGATTGGCATACACAAATCCCTTTGGCACTATGGGCTTATCGAACAAGCATCCGAATGCCAATAGGAGCAACACCATTTTCCTTGGTCTATGGAGCTGAAGCTATCATGCCTCTTGAGCTCGAGATTCCCTCCTTGCGAATTTCTTTGCAAGAATTCATAGATGATGACACCGCTAGACAAGCACGTCTTGACCAACTCACTCTTCTCGATGAGAGGTGAGTCAATGCACTAGAACACTTATGAGTTTATCAAGACCACCTCAAGCGTGCTTACAATGCCAAAGTCCATCTTCATGAATTTCAAGTAGGAGATCTTGTACTTAAAGAGAACCAACAAAACACCAATGCTTTATCGCACCTTCGTGACAAATTCATGGCTAATTGGTTAGGTCCATACATAATTTCCCAAAAAGTGGGTAATGGTACATATAGACTTGTCGATTTAGAGGGTGTAGAGGAACCCGAACCACTTAATGTTATCCATTTGAAGGCATTTTATTGTTAATATGATGTTTATATGTATGTATATACATGGCTAAAAAAAAACACACACACAAAAAAATAAACAAAAACAAATCATTCACATAGGCATTGCATACATATTGCATTTACATATAGGTATTTTTACATGCATTTTTCAAATTGCATTCATACATATTGCATTTGCATTCATTCCACATGCATTCCATTGCATTTTACATCCCACATGCATTCCACTACATTCATTTTCCAAATTGCATTCATCCCATCCCATGTTCAATGATCTTTTATAGTAGTGATGATATGGCCAAAATAAAAAATTCAAGTTTCCACAATTGGGGGTACCTATTTGGGACATTTATGCAATCTCCTCCAATATCATAAGCCAGAAATCCCATTTTTCACAAATCATAAACCCCAAATTTTCATTCACTCAGCCACTACTAGTGTGTCTAGCAGCCTCCAAAAAGATGTCCAATTTTCTTTAGGACCAAAAACACTTTTCTCACATTAAGAAAGTCTTGAGTATTGTCAATTGATTCCAAAAACAATCTTGCACCAACCACACTTTTTCACATCTTAAAAAAAAACATTTTGAGTCAAAGAGGGATAACACCATACTTGGGTAGCACCTTGAAGTGAAAAGGGTATTCCTCGCTTGTCCTATTATGCAACATAGTCCAAAATAAAAAATAGTGGTTTTTACCACTATCACAGTTGCTCTCCAAATATAAACACAAAATTATAGAGTAGTAAGGATAGGGTCACATTCTCATCACACTTCGGTTGAGAATCTGATTCCCCAAAGCTCTACCCAAAGTTAACAATTCCCATGCACACACCATAGATCCCTAAAGCTACAAGGATCGTACTACATTTCCCTCAAAAATTTATGTAGTCATCCCCAAGGCCTAAAGATCAGATCATTGGACTATGGAGTGAGTCTCCACCAGGGCTATAGATGCTTGAATGGCAATGGAGTAAGCTCATGCGGGGCGACATGTCTCTCTTCCAAAAAGGGAGACCTTTGACCCCACATACAGGCAAGCTAGCTTCTTGGTCCATTCCATAATAGGTCATGCCCAAATTACTCATAATGGGTTAATGAACTTCACGTGCACACACATTGGTTCTTGGTTGCCTAGGGTCATTGTCATGCTCAAGATTTGGTACATGAACTTCACTTGCACACACCTTGGTCCTAAAGAAAGTTAGACAACCTTTAGTGAGTTTGGTTGATAGCACTAGTCTGTTTGAGTCTTTGAAAATATTTCACTATTCCATATCAACATCCATATCTTCTTCCATATCAACATCCATGTCTTCATCATGGATCAACCCACATAACGCAACCAAGTTGGGTACCCCCGATTGCAAAATAATGAACAAAAATGGCCAACAAAATTCTGAACTAAAAAGGATCATTAGAACATCATGCATTCCTCTCATATAGTTAGCATTCATATACATGCCATTTCTCTTGCATTAATAATCCATATAAACACCATTCATATACATGCATTACTCTCATATAGTTAGCATTCACATACATGCCATTTCGCTTGCATTAATCATCCATAACACTATGCATACACATCATGGTTAGCTTGCATTAATCATCCATAAAACATCCATAAGACATGCATAAAACCATTTTTATAAAACATGCATTGCATACACATAAAATCATTCACACAAGAGATAACACAAATATAAAAGCCATGTATATATATATCAAAAATATCATATGTACAATGAATGCCATAAAGGCTACAATGGAGCACCAAGGCTCATATACAAAAGTGCATCTAAGCACTAAGCTCATGTCTATGAGTAGACCCCTAAGACCTAGTAGGAGACCTAGACCTAGAACTCTGCATAGATGTTGTATGCCTTGAAACCTCAGTCCTAGAGGATGAAGGAGGATCTAGCAAAGGAATGTGGTTAGCCATGCACAAATCCTCCAAGGAGTGAGCATAGGCCTTGCTAGCATGTAGTCATCGTAAGTCAATCTGATGACACCGCTCTCTCACCAAAATCTCTACTCGAAGCCTCGTGACTATCTCCTGATCAATAGCCCCATATGCTTCTTGCTCTACCTCCATCCGAGCTATAGTAGCCAGGGCCTCCCTATGAGACTCAAGTGTAGTCTCTCACTCCTCGTAAAGCTGCTCTACCTCAGCCCGTAGCCTAGCCACCTCGAAGATCTCCCCCATATCCTCATCATCCTCCCCATACTCATCCACCACCTCCACCTCAAGAGTCTACTAGGTTGCTCCCCTCGACCACCTCCAACTCATCGATCATTGAGGCCTCATCCTCTTCAAAGTCACCCTCGACCCCACAATTATTGCATTACCACTCACCACCTTTGGTACCCATACTGGTTGGGCATCAAACCAAGCTAAATACTTTAGCATCATCCCGACATCATCTATGTTAGGGACCTCCAACCACTCATCATCTCCTATCTGAACCCACCATGGCTCTACACATGGAAGCCCCACCTCATCCCATCAATATCGATACAACATCGGCTCATCTAGAACATCCTAAGGTAATCCAAACTACCTCAATACCTATGAGTACTAAAAGTACTCCACCTCCTCATCCTTCCTCCCAACCAACCATCGAGCCTGCCTCACCCGATGCAGTTGCTCCTCATCACCATCCCATTGAACTCCTCACCATGGCCTCCATATCACGTCAACCCGAGTCAACCCCGACCACATATCCCGATACCACTAGCTGGTATGCACCTCTCGACTTGGTTGCACCTCCTCCACCACTACCCATCTCCTAGCATAGGGCTCCCCCATCTACCATGCCTAGCAAGGCAACCCCTCTAGTCGAGCCACACTAAAGTGCTCCCATGCCCAACACTATAGGAGGAAGCTACACCCAATCCCCTTCCTCCCTCTCCTTGTCACCTCATAAAGCTCCTAGTATAGTTGCACCAATAATGTAGGAGCCCATGCATATCCCCTTGGGTTGGTGAGTAGGTCACTCACCAATCCCAATAGGTTCCAAGGGAACCTACAACCAGTGCTATTAGGTAGCACTATGTTCTCTAGCACGAACATGATCAAGGTTGGGAGTGCATCCAACTCCTTCGCCTTGTACATGCTCAAATAGCATATACCTCCATTCCCCATCCTCACCTCCCACCATCACTCCCCAAACATCTTCTCCATATCCACCTTCTTGTCATGTCCAACCATCACCTTCTCCCCTTCTACTGGCACCTTGAGGATGTGGTATACATCCTCAAGGGTGATAGTAGCCTCCCTAGTCGATAGCTGGAATATCCCCCTATCAGAATCCCATCTCTCTATCAATGATGAGAGATACCCCTCATCCACCCTCACAACATCCAACCTAGCCACCCCCTCCAAACCCACCTTCTCCAAAAGCTCCCAATCCCCATCCATGAGCTTCTTCCTCATCCCAGGAACAAGAGGAGAGAAGTGATGTCGAGGCTCTATCTCCCTCAACTATAGCAACAAACATATTTTTTTATTAATATTATTCAAAAAAAAAACAAAGTTTTGCACAAAAACAAAGTGTTTTTAAACATTACCAAGGCAAATTGTACCTCAGCTCCACCAGCAACATTCGATCCCTCCACTGCCATAGCTTCCATATAGATTTCCACTAGCCTCACTTAGCTCACCAATCCACTCCACTCCTCAGGCGCAGCTTCACAAACTCTCAAACATACACATGAGCCTCAAAATCTAGTCTAAAAGTTATTTATAGCTTAACCCAGCACATTCAAGTGTAGGCCTATGCCTGCAGTCCACAATATTGTGTGGGCACCTATGGGCATGCTCAAGCACATCAGGGCACCTGCAGAATGTGCCAAGTGCATACGGGCATCTGGCACCAAAAGGGCATGAAGACAAAATCAACCAAAATAGTAGCTTACCTCCTCCAAATTTCACCAAATTTCATCCACACATCATTCATCTCATAAAATCAGGTTTTGTGAAAACATAAATCATTTTGCATGCATATTTTTTGAAAATGAACCAAATATTTAAAATGCACAAATCGAGTTACAAAACACATCAAACAAATCCAAATTTTCACAAAACTAACACTCGACTTTTTTACATCATATTCTTCATCATTCCACAAAATTTCGCGAAAATTGGAGTTGATTTGACCATTGAATCACTTGTTACCATCTACAAAAAGGCAAAATGAACCACTAAACAAGTACAAAAATTCAAAATCAACATCCATATCTTCTTCCATATCAACATCCATATCTTCTTCCATATCAACATCCATATCTTCCATTTCACAAAATCACCACATTTCTTCATCCAACATTCTTCCATCACCATACTTCCACTATCATATTTTACCTTCATTTCTTCCAACACATGTCAAAATTACAAGTGAATCTTGTATATAGTGGTTTATTCTATATACTTGGCGATTGCAGTGATTTGCATCCATGCAATTTGGTAAGATGAATGAATTACCATAAGAACACTTGGTCATCATCATCATCATCACTTATCTCATTGTTCAAGAACACAATCACATTTGGTACCTCACATTATGAGTGAAACCTTGCCAAGAACAATTTGCACAAAAGCAATCATTGATGTCCTTTTCCATGGGGCTCAAAACATGAACACAAATCAAATTTTATCATTTACAATTTTCTTAACACCTTCGAGATATGGACTAGCTAGGTTTACATATCACTAGCAATACGTCCAAGATTCATTACTTTTTCCTTTTTGCATACTCAATGATGCCAACAAGGCATTTTCTTCAACAACATTGAATCACCCCAAATTTGGGGTAACCACATTTTATTTTGATCCTCCCACAATGGGATACATCTTACATGATCATGACATCTACACTTGACAAAAACCCCTTTCCACCATTGGGGCAAAAATGGTATCACATTTTACATCATTCATATCATCCACAATCACATCACATTTTACATCATGCATATCATCTACAATCACATTGCATTTCTCACCAACCCCCTTCCCATCGTTGGGGCAAAAATGGTATACATCATTCATCATTTGCACAAATTTTTCAATTGGCTCATGAGATGCATTCGCAACTCATTCACCAATTGAGGGGGTAAGCTATGCAAATTCCAAAATTCTTTATTCTTTTGTCTTCAACATTGATTGCTCAAAAATCCAACAAGAGAGAAGTTGCTTCTGTGCCCAAAGCCCAACCAGGTGTCTCATATTTTTGCACCATATTGTGTTTCATGCAACATGGTACAAAAAGAGACATCTGTAGACACCAAATCCTAGCCACTTATCCTTCATCCTAGTCAGTCTACCACCCACTTGTCCACCATCCCCCTTTCCCGCCATTCAATTGGCCACTCCATGCCTTTCCCGCCATCCAATGGCCCACTTTAGCCCTTTCCCACCATTTTCCAACCCCATTTGACTTATTTTATATTTATTTTATATTATTTATGTTTAAATATAATATTTTATATTATATTTTAATATATTTATTATAAAATATATATTTATAAACCCAATTAACCCCAACCATTAGATTTAATCTAATCTCAGCCATCCATCTTCATTAATCCGTGTCACACTTAAAGTATAATCTCAGCCTTTGGATTTGATTTAATATTAGCCACATGATCAAAAGTGTTAAGCTAAAACCCTAAGAAAACCCTAGGCTTGATTATAAATAGGAGCATTCTCAATGCTCAACCCCTAGAAAAATTACTGGAAGATCTATTTGATGAATTACTGAAGGAATCCTGAAGAAGTCTGAGGCCATTGCACCCTGAAGAGCCATCCACCATCAAAGCCCTAGATTTCCTTAGGATTTCCCCATTCCAGCAACTTCCCTAGCCATTTTTTATCACCACCATAACATCCCATCCACCACATTCTTTGCATCCCCATGATATGCTTCTGTAGATCACACCCTAACCCGCAGGCTCCTCGTAGAGCCTGCCAAGCTCACTGCAGAGCTTGCCAGGCACCCACCAGAGCTTTCCAAGCGCCCACCAGAGCCTGCCGTATCCCGCAGGCTCACTCCAAAGCCTACCAAGCACCTGCCAGAGCCTATCATCATCATCAACATGAACCAGAGCTTGTCGTGTCAAATCAACAAGTGTCGTTAGGGCACCCTGCCACCAAATCTGCAACGAAGCAATGGATCATCATCAATAATGAAAGGTAAATCTATATTTTGTTATTATCTGGTGTTATTTCATTTTACACATTCAGTTTACATAGATCTAGGGTTTTTAATCTACATTTCTGAGGGTTCACACTATGGAACCCTCATTTTGTTTACTAACAACTTTATTGTTTATTGTGTGTGTAGGGTTGGATAGCATCAATCAAGAAATCTTGGATAGCTACTGAAGCTAGAGTGGCCCAAAATCGGATATCACAAAGCCCACTCACTCTATTGGGAGCAAAGCACATTGAAGACACTCATTTTTGGTAGCTAGGGTTTTGAAGAACCCTAGCAATTGTAATTACTATATCAAAATAATTTTGTTGGACAAAATAATTGTAACAAGGAGTTTCTCAGCTCCCCCCATTATTGAATAAAATATCATTTTGTGCAATTATTGTCTTTCTGGAATTATTTATTTTATATTTGTTTTAGTGTCATGTTTTTGTCTCTTCATCATGGTATCCTTGATTGAACCCATGGCCTTGATTTTGATTCACTTCCTATTGTTTATTGGGAACTTGTTGTTCACTATTAGGGAATGGGGTATAGTAAGTACCTAATATCTTATCATAGGGATGATTAAACCTCCTTTTGGATACCCTTAATCATTTCATGAAATAAATTGATCCTATCATTATTGAACTTATCAATGTTAATTGTAAAATTTATGCAACTATGATTAGGTTGAATGATCATGTCCATAATTTGCATGTCAAGAAAAAAAATTGTTGGGATTATGCCACTTAGGTGCTTTTTACCTTTTATTACAATGATAATTTTTTATCCTAGATGGTGGTGAAAATTTGATAATATCTTCATTAGTCCATTATGGCACCATATTCTCAGATATTGAACCACCTTAAGATTTGATTAGCATGTGCATAAGGATTCTAGCTATCTTTATCTCATGAGAGGTATCCTAGATAACTACATTATAAATCACATCCCCGACAATATTTTTATTAGGGGATCCAATATTTTTGACCATATTTTTTTTAATATTCAAGGACTTTAACAAATTGTATGACCTTGTCTAGGGAGCTAAAACCAAATGATCATGTTCATAGACCTTAGCCTCAAAAGTTTGACTAAATTTATTTACAAACATTCATGTGGTTGACTCTTTAATTAAGGTTATATTAGATTTATATTTAAGTCTTTCCCACCTTTTATGAAATTCTATTACAAAGTAATTAGGTCCTTTTAATCCATAAATGCATCCATTACGATCGTTTTATCATTGGATTCGTGTTTTAACTTTTTGAAAAATGTGTCTAAGGAGTCAATAGAGATTTTAGGAAAATATATAAACCAACAAATAGCATTTTATACCAAGGCCTTTGTCATTAATATCAATAAATCATTTTTCATTATGCAACCACTCCCTATAAAATATAGTAAACTTATCAATAAATGTTTGGGATTTATTTTTTCCATCATAAAAGCATTTAGGAACATGCCCAAACAAGTCTACAACTTCAACATTAGGGGCTAGAGATTAGTTTTCATAATTTCTCAATGTAGTGTTAGTAGACACGGGCATGGTAACCCTAGGGTTAGTTGGTGGAGCTAGAAGAGGAGAATGAGGGTTTAGGACTAAAGGAGGGATAACAACTTGTACTATAGGGGCCTTATTTATACTCATGATCTAAGTAAGGTTACTAATCATGTTCTAAACAATATCTTGTATATGTTTGGCTATTTCTCTCCTAGTGGTCTCTATGTGCTTCTTAGTATCTCTCTTATAATTGTCTCATTGAAAAGAAAGAGATTCCTTAAGAGTAGTCATGTATTCAACAAATATTTTTTCATGCAACTTAGAAAAGGAGTGGGAAATATAGGAGAATTATCCTACATTTAGTCTTTGTATTTGCATTTTATTTGTCATGATTAGCAAATTAAGTAATGATCGTAGTAAAATGTGATGTTCGTCATCAGTGATGAATGTGGATGCTCTTGAGGTGTCTTGTGACCCTATGGGAAATTTTTAAAACCTAACCTAAGGTCACATGTAGTTGTGCATCTATATCCTTTTAAAACAACCATTTTTTATCTATTGGAGTGCTTATTTTTCCTTTAGTAATACTACTTTGGTGTCTACAAACACCCTTCATATTGAATTGTGTCTTTTAGTGAGTTACTCATTTTCTATGGGCAATGTATTGATTCTATTTGTTTCTAGAATCTATTTATAAATTTAACATGTTATTAGAGCAAGTGTAAATATCCATTACTTGACCTCAAGTTTTCAATGATCTCTCTTATATGACAATTCTATAATCAATATGGTGTCTTGCAATTAGTTGTAATTTTTTTATGTTGTTCATAATGCTTTTAAGTTTGTACTCCAAAACACTAGGTGGACTTGGATTTTGAGTATATTACTAAGATATAACAAATCTATTGCTTCAAAAGAATTTTATAACATTCAATCCAATTCATTCTTCTTGACATGAAGGATTCCCTTGTTGCTAGATTGAATCTTTCAAGAATGTTTAAAATCCACATCTATCTTTCATGATTTAAAAATAAATTAATTAATATCCTTTTCTACTTTGGATTTTTTTAGCATTGATGCAGTATAATTGAGAGGATAGTTTGCATGATTGTTGAGGAATAAAATAATAGATTGAATATTATTCAACAACCTTCAAATATTAGAGAAGACATGGGAATACTTTTTGTGTATGAAAAATACCTCCAAGCCACTTGACAAATTTTATGTTGCATTGATGAAAAAGGATGACTTGATTGGTTACATTCCAAAATATTATGTAGGGGAAAGACATTGTAGATATGGATGGACCATAAACATTTCTAAACTCTTTGTAAAATTTCAAGAGAAATCCTAGTTCAACTATTTGTTATTTTTGCCTTAGGTATTTAGCTTTTTGCATTGAAAATTATCACCTTTTCTTTCTAAAATTTAAAATTTGGAATTGTGTGAGAAGAATATTCTCACATATATTTCAATTTTGGGATGGAAAACATGAGCAAAAATAATGAGTGAGGATGTTTTGCCTGGGCATAGGGTTTAGTTCTAAGATGCCTTGGACTCAAGCTCACTAGCGGCATTGGTGTAATGGAACTACATTGCTTTTCTAAAGTGCTCACACCTCCATGTTTAGATGATTTCATGAGTAAGCTAGATATTATTTGTTGTCTAGTGGCAGTTTCATGAGGGTTTGTGGAATGCACATGTTCACTCTCTTGACCAACATAAATATGCTAATGATTTTTTCTTCCATTCTTGAACTTGATGCATTACATAGTATGGTGCTTAGGAAGGATTTTTTTAAGGTATTCCTCTCTATGGGGTATGGGTTTAAATCCCACTCTCTTTTTTTATTTTGTAATGGAGGAATTTTGTGTTTGGTGCTCACGTGGTCAACATATTCTTAACAAAACAAGGTATTTTAAAACCAAAATGCCCTTATGGTCTTGTGGCTAGGCAAGAGTGGTCTAAGGTTTCAATCCATATACATCTATGGTTCAAAATTATTGTCCATATTTTTTAATAAATTTGTATGGTTGTTGATATTTTAGGGGTTGAAATGATAGTAAATATGTGGCTTCTAGACCTAAATTTTACATATAAAAGTGAGATCAACATATTAGATGATGTCATATCACAATTTGAACTATACTTCCGTGTAACTAGTTAGCAAGAAAAATGGCGTGCAAGTGGATTTTCTCATTTCTAGAAGATAACATGTGGTAACTTGTGGTTTATCGATACCCTATCCTATGGATTGCATAAATTAATGTTCCAATGATACACCCTTGCATAGTTTAGTGACACTTGGTGGCATGTGGCTTATTGAAGCACTATCTAATTAGCAAACCAATCAAGACATAGTTGGAATCCCCTAGGTTATCTAATAAATGGCATATGGTATCATTTTGTTTACTAAAGGTATTTCTGAATTTTTTTATAATTTAAAATGTTTTGGTGGTATTTTTTCTTATTTTTGGTCTAAACTTATAAGGGTCATAAATTTTGTATATGAAAGCATTTTGAGCCCATTTTTTCAAATCACATAAACAAGCTCTTCGTATTGGTATTATTATTTC
The DNA here is from genome assembly GCA_028583015.1 of Wollemia nobilis. Lineage (NCBI taxonomy): Eukaryota > Viridiplantae > Streptophyta > Pinopsida > Araucariales > Araucariaceae > Wollemia > Wollemia nobilis. The sequence continues at coordinate 5,182,153 of JAQPPZ010000380.1, read as the reverse complement.
TAGTCACAAAGATATATAGGATAATGTAGTTTTATTGGTATTCTATGGATTAGCATATTCCTTTGCTCAGTGGACCTCACTATGCCACTTATGAAATCATGATTAAATCCATGTTGTAGAATAAAGGACTCCTCAAATGTATGGATGGGGACCCTAAAGACATTGACTCTAAAGAGAAAAGTAGTTGTACAAGGACAAGAAGGATAAATCCCATCATATGATTTCCCTACATGTTGACAAGATCTTCCATAGTCACATCAACAACATCTAATATCAAAAGTACCTACTAGAAAATTTCTAGCAGATGTGTGACCACATTGACTCTACATAGATTAGTAGATTGGAGGTAAGGCTTACTAATTTGGAAATGGATAGTTTTGGAACTATTGATGAGTATATTTTTTAGTTAAATAAACTACAAAAAATATTTACATTGCTAGAGAAGGTACTGGTGGAAAGTCATAACTTGATGTTATTAATATGGTGTTCAACAATATTTTTGAGGTGTATGAGATATTTGTTATGGTATTTGAGATGCTTCAAATATACAACAAACCTTAATAATAAACCTTATGGTAAATTCTTTAACCTTGACCTAATATTAAATGTAATTGTGTATTTGTACCTCTTTAGAAAAATCATTTATTTACTAGTTGGAGTGCTTATTCTTCAAGCATTTCTTCAAGTATTTTATTTTTATAACTATTTATTGATTTCAACTAACATGAGTAGTCTTGGTCTATGATCTGCCTAGTATATAGAAGTGTGCCCTAGACCTTGGGGACCAATATTGGATGGTTTAGGATTTCTCCTTAGCCAACCTCTAGAGAATGTTGGTTCCTCATTTTAAAAAAGAAATAGAGAAAGACTAAAGTGAGAAATGGAGTGTTAGAAGGAGAAAGGAGATAAATGTGGATTAATTATAGATAATATTTTGCTAACATTACCACATCCTATCTAAAATACACTACAATTAAAGTACATATAGGGCCTAATAGACCAATCACCAAGCAAAGCATTATAAAATGAAAATTAAGCTCAAATCATCCCCTCTGCTACTTCAATAGCCCTTAGCACCCTAAGCAAGATTTAGAAGAAGAAATTAGAACCACATAATAAAATTTTAAGCACCCCTAATATTCCAATAGCTCAAAGTGATAATCCAAACAACAACTCAAGCCTAATAGAATAGACCACCCATAAAGCTTTTATAGAAATATCTAGAGCCTACAAAGCATTCATAAATAAAATAATTCCATAACACAATGCTAGCAAAGGTCAAATAACAAGTTGGTTCCTTTATTTTGTAGAGCAAACTTTACATACTATACAATAGGTAAACACTCAAATTGTTTACCCTCATACTAAGGTAAATTACGCTATTTATAATTGATATACTATCCTAGCTAATGATTACAAGGACGGCCTTCCATAGGCCTAGCAAAAGTGACAAAACTTGGCCCTATATGATGCTTGTACTCAATTAGCATGCTTGGAAGTGTTGAGTGGTAATTTTTTCCAAGTGCAAAACCACACTCACAGTTAGGATTTTGATCACAAAACCCTCTCTTGCAAAGAAATGAATTTTTCCCCTAGGTTCCTTTTACTTAATGTGTGTATGTATGATTGTCAAATACATGCTTGGAATACCTTAGTGCTATGCAAAATAACTATAAACAAGGGGCCTATGTTGGGTTTACATTATTAAGCTATGTTATTGTTGTTCATGAAACTTGAAAAGAGGATAGATGTGATTGGCCCTCATATGACCACGATGTAGAAGTGAAATTCCTTTTATCTTGAAGTGTTTTAGATAGCTTTTTATCTTTCTTTGTAAGAAAGTTTAACCAATTTTATCCTTTATTACACCTTGCTTTGAACATGGATTAAAAGATTAAAATCTATTTTTAAAATGCGAATATGAATATGATGAGTGGGTTCATTTTATATTGCTTTGACCATGAAAGAAAATAAATATGTATGAATAACTTTTAAAATGTATGGCCTTTGGAATGCCAAATAAATTACCCCACTTTGTATGAAATTGGATTTTTCATAAAAAGAAACTAATTTATTACTTTGAAGAAAATAGTTTTAAAATGCTTCATAAATCATTCCCATTTAATGAAATTGAGACTTTCATCAAGGAGAAATGATTTATTGCTTTAAAATGAAAACAAATTCGAAATATAAAATCCTGCAAAACTAAAACTATGAAATTCCTGCAAAAAATGTGAACTTTGAATAATTCTAGAATTGTGAGTTTCAGTAAAAACAAAAATGTACTTGCTTCAAATGGAACTTTGAAGCTTATTTTTTCAACCTGTGTAAATATTTTTGGAGTTTTATGTTGTTTTATATTTTATATTTTATTTTAAAAACATTAAAAAAAATGAAAAAATACAAGGTTAGGAAAAATAAACATAAAATGAAACTGAAAATAAAAATAAAATGCTACAACTCGGAAATCACCATAGACCCTACAACATTAGTATCCTGCATAAAAAAACACGCATTAAAATGATCCATATTCATGCAATATAACTTTAATGAGGTGTAATCTCCTATGGAAAAAACAATATATTGAAAAATAAAAGCAAATTAACCAAAAAAAAAGGCATTAAAACCTGCAAAAAATTCAATATATTGGAAAATAACAGATTTTCAATAAGCTCAAAATGCTAAACACAACTCCTATTTGGCATCAATGGTGAGATTACAATCGAGTAGAATTATGGAAGGAAAATTTTTCAGAAAATAAACCCAGTGTCAAAGCTTTATGCCTTTATTTTTGCAGTCCTTTGTTTCCAAAGGTTTCCAACCCCCCCTATTTCTTTATTGGAAATGGATATTTATCTCCCTCCTTGTGTCTTTTAATTTTCTCCTTATGCATTTCGAATCCTTTTGAAATGCTCTTTGGCCTCCCTACCAGCTTCCAAAAAATGTTTCTTTCCCTAAGTATCGCTTCTTCTATTCCAGTCTCTCACTTTCGGGAACCTCCGTATCCTTATTTGGATTCATTCATTAAGGATTAAATATTTTCATTCTTCGACCATCTTCTTCTTATGCATTTCCTTACCACCATTCTTGAGTGTTGACAAATACACTCTAGTCCCAGGTGAAGCTATCCAATCATTAAAAATAACTTTGGTAACATTTTCACTTTAAACATTACATAATTTTAATGATAAATAATATTGTACCTTCTTTACCCCTTTGTGGTAGACAATGTTTTATCCTATAAAATAATCTACAACATAACATCTTTGAATTTTCTCAGTGCCTCTGTTTTGGTGGCTGTAGCAATAAGCATCCCAGCCAAACTATCCGACAAAATGTTATCACCTTATGTTTCGTCCTGACTGGCTTTGCATGTTCTCATAATTAAGGGCTCCTGACGCTCACATAACTCTACCTAACTAATATCGAATACCCTCTTATTATTGCCTATTCTGTCACATGCAGTGTTACGTGACTCTGTTGAATATGATGTCTATTTGTTCTACTTTGGAGGCCAACCTATTCTTTGGAAGTGTGCATCCTGTGTAATTATTGAATGTGATATTATTGTTGTGCTTGACACATCTTCGACGTCTACATATTTACCCTTGTTGGCAATTTTGGGTACTTTGGGTACATTGCCTTTGCTCAAGTATATAAGTTGTCATTGATGTCAAGAAGCTTTTGAAGGAATTTGATTTGATGTCAAATAATTTGTTTTGATGAAGGTTACGGCATGAAAGTTTCAAAGGTCTTTTGCAAACCCCAAGCTGATAGGTTCGATAGAAAGAGCTCGCAGTGAAAAAGTGTCACGATATCGTGACATGTCAGGTTTTCGTGACCCAAAGAAAAGAAAAGCTCTAAGGAGAAAAAGTGTCGCGATATCGCAACATGTCGAGTTTTCGCCGAAGAACAGAAAAGAGCTAAGGATGAAAAGTGTCGTCATATCGCGACATGTCACATTTTTGTGACTTAAGCAGGAGAGAGAAAGCAAGTTAGAAAAGTGTCGCGATATCGCGACATGTCGCATTTTCATGACTTAAGCAGGAGAGAGAAAGCAAGTTAGAAAAGTGTCGCGATATCGCAACATGTCGCAATTTCGTGACTCAAAGAGCAAAGAAAACGTACGAAAGATAAAAGCATCGTGATTTCATGATAGGTTGCAAAGAAAATGTATGAAAAGTTGATAGTGTCGCGATTTCGTGACGGGTTAAAATGAAAGCGTACGAAATTTGAAAGCGTCACGATTTTGTGACGGGTTGCAAAGAATGCGTACAAATGTAGAAAGTGTCATGATTTCACGACAAGCAGAAAAGAAACTAGACTAAAGACAGAAGTGTCGCAATATCATGACAGAAGTGAAGATGAATTCTGCAGAGGCAGAAGTGTCATGATTTCATGACAAAAGCAGAAAGGAGGTCGACAAAGGGAGAAGTGTCGCGATATCGCGACAAAAGCAAAGTTGATGCTAACAAAGACAGAAGTGTCACGATATCATGACAAGAGCTTAGTTGAAGTCGACAAAGGCTGAAGTGTCGCGATATCACGACAAAAGCCAAAATAAAGTGTACGGTTGCAAAGGTGTCGTGATATCGTGACATGTAGTTTCGCGACAAAAGCTACAGAAGAGTTACAAAGGCAGTTGAAGCCGACAAAGTTAAATGTGAGCCGATGAAGATTAGGGTTTGTAGTCGACGAATTTTAGGGTTGTGCAATCGACTAAAGATCAGGGTTACAACCGACTAAGATTAAGGTTTTGATCTTGAAAGTGTTATTATAAAAGGCAGGCTATTTTGAAGAGTTGGTGGTATTGTTAGTTGCGACATTCAAAGATAGAGCGTAGAGTGAGAAGTTTGATTACCGAGAGCAGAGTGCAAAATTCGATCGAAGTGTGCAGAGTGAGCGAAGAGTCGTGGTGAATTGTTCTAAGTGCCGCTGTGATTACGTAGATAGTGCAAATGTTGAAGTTCGACCAAGTGCGGTTGTGAGTGCGTAGAAAGAGCAGAGGGCATAGAGAGCACAAATGGCAAAGATGAACGTGGAGTGCTATTGTATGAGGATAGAGGTGCATTGGTTCTTTGATAAGAACCTGAGGACAGATTTGGAAAGTCTTTGAGAAGGCTTGTGTGCAGAGGATTGATTTGTTCAAGTGTTGGACAGATCTGACAGACAGAGGAAGACTTATACTAGATTGATTGACTGTGTTTGGTACAGGTTGTTGAGCTGCTATGGACGTGATCATAGAAGGTAGAGGTCTCTTAGGCTAAGCATTGAGGACAGGAGGTCTTCGATGGAAAGGAGTTCCACATGCTGGCAAGAGGTAGAGGCAGTTGATCTTCTGAGGGATCATTTCCATAGCAAAGGGGAAGGTATCTCCTTTGAGCAGAGGCTCATAAATTTTGTTTGGGGGAAGGTATCTCCTTTGGGTCGAGGCTCATAAAAATTGTAATTAGGAAGGATTCCCAAAGAACTTTGAGATAACTTTTAGAGAAAAGTTTTGTGGACGTAGCCCAACCATTCTGGGTGAACCACATTAAAATTGGTGTCACTTTGTGGATGATATTGTGCATTGCTTTGATATTGCTTTGGGTATATTGCTTTATTGTTTTGAAGTATAAAGGAAAAAGTAAAAAGAGGTCTTATATTGTTCACCCCCCCCTCTTAGTATAAGCTTGTGTTCTTTAATTGGTATCAGAGCAGGTGCCTTCAAAAAGTTTAACATCTTGAAGGAAAAGCTAGTAAAGAACACAATGGATCATTCAAGTAGTAATGCAACACCTATTCTTGATGGGTCATATTTTGGTATTTGGAGTGCAAGGATGAAGGTTCATCTAATGGCACTTGGTAATGAGGTATGGGAAGTGATTGAAGATGAGTACACTATTCCTGTACATGGTCCTAATACTAAAGAAGAAAGGCTCCTACATCACAGCAATTCAAAAGCAATGAATGCAATCTTGAAAGGCTTATAGAAAGCGAGATCTCACCAAAGTGATTCACTGCAAGACAGCTAGTGAAATGTGGAAACAGTTGAAGGTGGTTCATACAGGTGATACAAATGTCAAAAATTCCAAGTTGAGACACTTCAAAGGTATGTTTGAACAACTCAAGATTAAATATGATGAAGATATTAGTGACTACATGCTTCGTATGGATGAAGTTGTTAACTCCATGAAAGACTTAGGTCTTGAGCTTGCTGAAAATGATGTTTGTGATAAGATTTTAAGATCTCTTCCTAATAGATTTAGTGAAAATATTTCTGCTATTGAGGAAGCTAAAGATTTGGATAAGTTGAAAAACGATGAGCTCCATAGTATACTTGCAGCATTTGAGTTGAGAACTCAAGTGAAGGTTGATGACAAGAAAGAGGCAGCTTTCAAGGCTACCAAGGAATCCAAGGGAAAATAGCTTCAAGATAGTGATGAGTCTTCTAGTGATGAAGAGGCATATTACAGCAAGAAAGGCAAGTTCTCTAGAAAGCACAAAAGCGTGAAAAATATAAGATGTTTCAATTGTGGAAAGTTTGGTCATTATGCTACTGACTGTATTGTTCCCAATAATGAAAGTGATGAAGATAAACAGGATTCTATGAGCAAGGTTTCTGAAAAGCATAAGCATCACAGAAAGAACAAAGATGAGCACAACAATCAAGGAAAGAGGTATTCTCACAAGCACAATAAGAGTTTCTATCTAGACAAAGCAAGTAAGTGTTCTAGTAGTGATAGTGAAAGTTATTCAAGTGATAATGAAAATGAGATGTTGTTCATATCAGAAAAAGAGGAAGAACCGAAACATAGATTAATTATCATGAAATGTCTTAGATGTGGAAATTTTGGTCACCTTGAGGATGATTGTACAAATAATGATTTGGTTTCCAGTATGTATGAGGATGCTTCAGAAAACTATAAGGAAGATGCATGTATGGTTTTTGAAAAAGGTAGCACCTCTAGTGATAAGAAATCTGAAAAAGGCTTTGATGATTCAAAAAGCAAACAAATAAAGGATCTTGAAAGTGAAATTATTAGTGATCTTAGTGCTTTGAAAAAGGAAAGAAAGAAGAATGCTAGACTCAAGGATAAGTTAGATGAATTTTGTATGGAGAGAGATGATCTTATAAAAAATCTTGATTTCTCTATAGCTAAGACACAAGAACTCAAGGATGAATTAGAGTCTAAGGTTCTTGAGTATAGTGAGTTAGAATAGAAAATGGCTTCTTTGAAAGAGGAAACTAAAGAGTACAAGGATAAGCTTTATAGGTTTCAAGATAGCTCCAAAAAGGTTAAGTCACTCATCAAAGGTCAAAGAAAGACAACAGATAAAACATGCCTTGGTTTTATTAAGCCACACAAGGAACAAGTTGGAGAGTCTAGTAAGAGACTCCAAAAGGAAGAGAGTTCTGATGAGGAAAGTATTTCAGATCATGAGTCCTTGAATGATAGATGTGCGAAACTAGAAAATAGAATTCGGAATGAGAAGAAGAAGTTTTCAGGACCCAAGAGGTAAAATAAAGGAAAATTTCAAGGAAGATGTTTTGCGTGTCACAGGTTTGGTCACATGGCTTCACATTGCATGGCTCAAGTGAAGAAGGTAAATGACAATTTTAGAAGTGCTAGTTACTTTCAAGGGTATTGCTACTCTTGTCAATAGTTTAGACACAAGGCAGTCTATTACAAGGTAAATAACAGGAACAGGTTTGGTCATAACAGGTTTGGCCAGAATAGGTTTGGTCAGAACAGGTGGATTCAAATATCAAGTCTACCTCAGAGAAACAACATCGTCAAGTGTTTCAAGTGCAACAATGAAGGTCACATAATCAGACAGTGTAGAGCTGAAATTCCATATTACAGGAATAGGAATAGTGGCATGATCAGGTCCAAGGATCAAGGCATGAACAAGAATAGGGATGAGAACAAGAACAAGAATAGTGACAAGAATAGGAATATGGACAAAGAGTTCAAGAGAAGGCCCGACAAGGAAGTTATAGACGCTAATGATGATCAATGCCTAATGGGAGTTTTACTTCCACCCCAGAATTAATCACCTCATCAGGATGTGGGGGAGGGACTAAGCTAAGAGGCTCATTCTTAGTCCCGAGCCCCAAAGGTGGCCCTTTGCCATTGATGACAAAGGGGGAGAGATATGAGTAAGGGGGAGAGCTTCAAGTAAAAAGGAAAGCTTCAAGTCAGGGGGAGCAAAACTTCAAAGGAAGTTGGTTAGTTGTTAGCACAGTTGGTTTCAGTTTTGGCTCTTGAGAAGTGTTTTTAGTAAAGGTTTGCCATCAATGACAAAGGGGGAGATTATTGGCAATTTTGGGTACTTTGGGTACATTGCATTTGCTCAAGTATATAATTTGTCATTGATGTCAAGAAGCTTTTGAAGGAATTTGATTTGATGTCAAATAATTTGTTTTGATGAAGGTTATGGCATGATAGTTTCAAAGGTCTTTTGCAAACCCCAAGCTGACAGGTTCGAGAGAAAGAGCTTGTAGTGAAAAAGTGTCACGATATCGTGACATGTTGGGTTTTCGCGACCCGAAGAAAAGAAAAGCATTAAGGAGAAAAAGTGTCGCGATATCGCAACATGTCGGGTTTTCGCAACCCGAAGAACAGAAAAGAGCTAAGGAGGAAAAGTGTCGCGATATCGCGACATGTCACATTTTTGTGACTTAAGCAGGAGAGATAAATCAAGTTAGAAAAGTTTCGTGATATCGTGACATGTCGCATTTTCGCGACTTAAGCAAGAGAGAGAAAGCAAGTTAGAAAAGTGTCGCGATATCGCGACATGTCATAATTTCGTGACTCAAAGAGCAAAGAAAATGTACGAAAGCTAAAAGCATCACGATTTCATGATAGGGTGCAAAGAAAACATATGGAAAGTTGATAGCGTCGTGATTTCGTGATGGGTTACAAGGAAAGCGTACAGAATCTGAAAGCGTCGCAATTTCGTGATGGGTTACAAATAATGCGTACTGATGCAGAAAGTGTCATGATTTCATGACAGGCAGAAAAGAAATCAGACTAAATACAGAAGTGTCATGATATCACGATAGAAGTGAAGACGAAGTCTGCAGAGGTAGAAGTGTCACGATTTCACGACAAAAGCAGAAAGGAGGTCGATGAAGGGAGAAGTGTCGTGATATCGTGACAAAAGCAAAGTTGATGTTGACAAAGATAGAAGTGTCACGATATTGCGATAAGAGCTTAGTTGAAGTTGACAAAGGCTGAAGTGTCGTGATATCATGACAAAAGCCAAAATAAAGTGTACAGTTGCAAAGGTTTCGTGATATCGTGACATGTTGTAGTTTCACGGCAAAAGCTATAGAAGAGTTACAGAGGCAGTTGAATCTGACAAAGTTAAATGTGAGCCGACGAAGATTAGGGTTTGTAACCGATGAATTTTAGGGTTGTGCAGCCGACTAAAGATCAGGGTTACAGTTGACTAAGATTAAGGTTTTGATCTTGAAAGTGTTATTATAAAAGGTAGGCTATTTTGAAGAGTTAGTGGTATTGTTAGTTGCGACGTTCGAAGATAGAGCGTAGAGTGAGAATTTTGATCATCGATAGCAGAGTGTGAAATTCTATCGAAGTGTGCAAAGTGAGTAAAGAGTCATGGTGAATTTTTCTAAGTGCCACTATGATTGCGTAGACAGTGTAAAGGTTGAAGTTCGACCAAGTGTGGTTGTGAGTGCATAGAAAGAGCAGAGGGTGTAGAGAGCACAAAGGGCAAAGATGAATGTGGAGTGCTACTGTATGAGGATAGAGGTGCACTGGTTCTTTGAGAAGAACCTAAGGACAAATTTGGCAAGTCTTTGAGAAGGCTTGTGTGCAGAGGATTGATTTGTTCAAGTGTTGGATAGATCTGACAGACAGAGGAAGACTTGTACTAGACCGACTGACTGTGTTTGGTATAGGTTGTTGAGCTGCTATGGACGTGATCATAGAAGGTAGAGGTCTCTTAGGCTAAGCATTGAGGACAAGAGGTCTTCGGTGGAAAGGAGTTCCACGTGCTGGCAAGAGGTAGAGGCAGTTGATCTTCTAAGGGATCATTTCCACAATCGCTTGGTCAAACCCTAAAACGCCCCAAGGTATCCATAAACTCTTTGGTCAAACCAAAAAGCTCCAAGGATTCTCATAATCGCTTGGTCAAACCAAAAATCTCCAAGGATTCTCACAATCGCTTGGTCAACTCTAAATGCCCCAAAGGTATCCATAAACCCTTTGGTCAAACCAAAAGCTCCAAGGATCCCCACAATCACTTGGTCAAACCCTAAAACACCCCAAAGGTATCCATAAACTCTTTGGTCAAACCAAAAAGCTCCAAGGATTCTCACAATCGCTTGGTCAAACCAAAAATCTCCAAGGATTCTCACAATCGCTTGGTCAACTCTAAAATGCCCCAAAGGTATCCATAAACCCTTTGGTCAAACCAAAAGCTCCAAGGATTCCAACAATCGCTTGGTCAACCCAAAAGCTCCAAGGATTCCCACATCGCTTGGTCAACCCCAAAAATGCCCCAAAGGTATCCATAAACCCTTCGGTCAACCTAAAAAGCCCCAAAGGTAACCATAATCCCTTTGGTCAAACAAAAAAGCTCCAAGGATCCCCACAATCGCTTGGTCAAACCCCAAAATTCCCCAAAGGTATCCATAATCCCTTTGGACAAACCAAAAGCTCCAAGGATTCCAGCAATCGCTTGGTCAACCCAAAAGCTCCAAGGATTCTCACAATTGCTTGGTCAACCTGAAAAGCCCCAAAGGTAACCATAATCCCGTTGGTCAAACCAAAAGCTCCAAGGATTCCTATAATCGCTTTGTCAACCTAAAACACCCCAAAGGTATCCATAAACCCTTTGGTAAGACCAAAAGCTCCAAGGGTTCCCAAAATCGCTTGGTCAACAACAAATATTCAAAAACAAACAAAAACAAAATATAATCAAAAATAATAAAAAAAATTGCATCTCACTTCCATGCATACTCTTAAAAATCAAAACACAAAAAATAAGTTGCATTAGGCATCGCAAACATACATTGCATATTTGTTGGTCATACAGGTCAAATGCACCATAGACTGTAATTACTCGGCAACTCCATCATCTTTCACATTTTTCCACTTTGTAAATAGTCCATAAAAAATAAACGCCATTTACATTTTGTACCATATCATAGTCAGTTGTCTTCTAATGCATCTAGGGTTTTCATCACTTAGCTATTATTAGATTTCTAGCAAAGAACTGTACAAAGTCAAACATATTTTATTAAGGTCTTTTTTTACTTGGATCACACCTTGTTACGCAACATCCCAACACAAGTTACAACACATAAAAATTCCCAAGTGTGAATGCAAGAAAAACCTGCATGGCAGTCTAGGGTACCCTAGGTGAAAGGTTAGCCTGTTCATCCCCCTGTGTGAATGGTTCGAGAATGCTAAGAATTGACAAAAGGACAAGCTTTTCCCCATCCAATTCCCTTAATAAATAGTGGTTTTCACCATTAACAAAAATCCCAATCACCTTTGGTCCCCAAAGTCATAAGGATTCATACTGCACACCCCTGACAAGGATGGATAGTCATCCCCAAGGCCTAAAAGATCAATGCCATTACATAGTAACATCCCCAATCACCTTTGATCCCCAAAGTCATAAGGATTCGTACTACACGCCCCTGACAAGGATGGGTAGTCATCCCCAAGGCCTAAACGATCAATGCCATTACATAATAATATCCCCAAGCACATTTGGTTCCCAAAGTCGTAAGGATTCGTACTACACGTCCCTAACCAGGATGGGTAGTCATCCCCAAAGCCAAAAAGGATCAATGCCATTCACAAGCCAACAACCTACGAGCTCAACTTTGCAAAACCAAATAATAGTGGTTATCACCACTATTCAAACTCCTTGCTCAAAAAGAAAAATAAATAGTGATTTTCATCACTATGCATGGGAGCAAGTATCCCAACAAGTTGAGCAACTGAAATATACCTGAGCTTGAATCCCTAGAATTCTCAGCATTCGAAACACCATCTAGGTGATCCTCATTACGGGTTTGGTGGAAAGCCTACCTGACAATGGCGGTATCCTAAAATGCATGACGATGTCTATCACATTAGCTTGGCGTGTGATCAGACCAATGTTTGCATGTGGATGAGATAGCTTATGGTACCTTAGTTTATCCTGTGGATTCATCTTACTAAATACAACAACAAAGTTAGTGGAGCTAATTAGGTGATCCTCAATACAGGTTTGGTTGATAGCCTATCTGGAATTGGCGGTATCCTGACAAATACCATATAAAAGAACTCAATTGCACATATAGGGATGTGAAATAACTTGGTCAAACTCAAGTCTGAAATATACCTTGTTCAAAAGTCTTATGATATAAATGTACAGTCTTGGCTAGTTAGTTAAAATATCTGAATCTCAGAAAAACCTCAACTACATTTTAAAACAACTGGTACATTTTATTATTTACAAAAAATATGAAAAAATACCAAACCAAAATTATCACATGCAAAGTCATTCCACAAAGCCATCACATAGTACAGAAAGCCAGTAAATCATGTATAGTCTATGGTGCCATCAACAAGTTATCAACAACTCATTTTATTCATTCCATATGCATACATCATATAATTAGAAACATCACATTCATAATAACACATGCATACATCATCATAAATAAATGTGCATAAAAAATAAAAAACAAACCATGACAAGTGTATAACCAAAAAGAAAATTCATGTATATATATCGTCAAAATGCCCACAGGCTATAATAAGTCAGTCCTCTGACCTCGCAAAACAAAGTAAAAACTCAAAAATCCCCAACCCTAGGGCGTTGGCCACCATGATCACACAGGATCGATGCGACGGGAACTACCCCCCATGGTGTGGGTCCTATGGGACCTCTCAGGGTGGCTGCTGCTATCCCCCTCATCATGCCCACTAGTGCCTCCCTCATCTAGTTGCCTACGATGAGAGGAAGCAGACTGCTTAGTCTCACTATCTCTCGTTCGACGTGAAGACCCACCTCTAGGAAGTTCAAGTAATCGCCCACCAAGGTGGATAATCTCTGCCTCCAACTCCATCCAATGTCGAACCAAATCCATCTCCCATCGATGGTATGCAACCAATGCATCATCGCGTTGTGCCAACTGTGTCTATAGGAGATCCCTCTCCCATGATGCATCGATGTCCCCATCTCGTCGATGGTACACATCCAATGTGTTCTCCCACTTTGTCAGCTAATTTTGTAGGAGATCTCTCTCCTGTAGAGTATCCCTAAGCTCCTCATCCCATCTCTAAAGTAGATCCTCTAATCACGCTATCTCAGCATGATACCTAGCCTCCATATCCATCGGGATTGCCTAAGGCATAGGCATCTCTGAGACGGTGGGCTGCTCCGACACCCACTGCTTCGAGACATCCTATGTGTCTAGCTGCTCCAGAACTCCAAAATCATCCCCCATAAAATTGTCAACCTCCACCATGTCATCATCCTCCAATGGAGCCCCCAAAACCTCCCTTGATGCCTCTACATCCTCCCCACCTACTGTTGCTACGTTCGGACCTCCTAGAGGCCCCTCACCTCGCCACTGTCGTAACATCCACCACTGGTTGTACTCAGTGGTCACCTCGACGTTGTCCACATCAGGGACATCGATCACTACATTTGACTCCTCACCAAGTGGCTCGATGATTGGCCAGGCCAGAGTCCTCTTGTCGCCCTGATGCTGATAGATCAAGGGCTCACTAGGCAACCCCTGGCGCACCCTAAACTGTCGCATCACCCAGATGTACAAGAAGTACTCTTGCTCAGTCCCATGTTGCCCGATCAGCCATCTCCCCCTGTGCACCTGCCAAAGCCACTCTTTAGCCTCAGGCCAGGCTATACAATCCCTGTATGGATGCCAGAACACCTCCCCTGGAGCAAGCCGAGCGAAGGCATCAACATAGTACCTGATGGCACCTACCCATCGCCGACTCTGCCCCTGCTCCTCAAACCGCTGCCATAGAGCTACGTACCCTATCTCCCTATCCACCATCTCTGCCCAAGTGGTCCATGGTAAACCCTGTGGCCGCTCCACAACTATGTGCTGCCACCCCCAGCACTACAATAGGTAGTTGCACCCAATCCCCTTCCACCTCCAATAGTGGGCCTCGTACAACTCATCGTAAAGTTGTGCTAGTAGCGTTTGTCCCCACCTCATAATCAAGGGTGCCTCCGTTGGACACTCGACCAGTCTGTAAAGTACCTCCAACAGGTTCCAAGGGAACCTCATGCCTGATGAGTCGAGCAGCAGCATGTTGGAGATGAGGGTCATCAATAATGCATGCCTCATCCCCAACATGCCCCTCTTCAGCCACCACCACACCAAAATACCGCCAATCAGAAAATCCCCCTCTACCCTCTCCACCGAACTATCCACCCCCATATTCACCCCATGCCTGAAGCACTGTGTCAGCATCATCATCTGCTGATCACATGGCGTAGTCCGAATAGGAAGCCCGTCTATCAAAATCTATAGAATCTGATAGACATCCTCAAGATTCATCGTTATCTCCCCTATTGGGAGATGGAAGGTATTGGTGTGGGTATCCCACAAGTTGATCAGGGTCATCAGATATGCCCGATCCCCCACCATAGGCTCTAGCCGAGTCACTTGCTTGAGCCCAAGGGCATCAAGCCACTACCAGTCCGCCATAGTTAGCACCTACCACACTTCAGAGAACATCGTCGGCACACGATACCAGCTCTTCACAACCTACAAAAGAAAACAAAACAAAAAAAAAAATAAAATAAAATAAAAAATTGTATAGCACTAAAACAATATACAACAATGTATACAAATTGTACAAACAAATACATTTAATAAACTGTACAACAACAGTAACAACATTGTACAGACAAACAAATTACAAAATTGCAAACTAGGGTTTTTAACCTTATTTTGAATCAAAACACAAAAAAACATCACAAACATTTTAACCTAGGGTTTTTAACTCTAGTTTAAATTAAAAAAAAAAATTCACAATCACAAATTGTCAGTTACCTAGGGTTTTTCACTTTAGTTCAAACTGATAAATACACACAAAAAAAAACAAATTCAAAATCAAAATTTGTCAGTGACCTAGGGTTTTTAACTTTAGTTCAAACTAATAAATAGAAAACAAAAAAAATTGTACAACTACAACAACAACAACAAAAAAAATGTACAACTACAACATTTAACAAATAAAGTACAGCAAAATACAGACAAACAACTGTCCAGCAACAGTATAGCACGGCCAAATAAAATTGTACAACCATAAACAAAATAACACACCTAGGGTTTCTAACCTTAAGTGTGAACAAAAAAAAAATCAAATACAAACAAAAATTCCATCTAGGGTTTCTAAACTCTAGGTTCAACAAAACAAAAACAAAATAAAAACACAATTCTTACCCTAGGGTTTTTAGCCTTAGTTAAAACTGATAAATACAAAACTAAAAAACAAAACAAACAAACCTAGGGTTTTTAACCTTAGTTTACAAAAAAATCAAAAATTAACCTAGGGTTTTCATCCTAGTCTAAAAGAAAAAACAAAATACAAAAACAAATAGTTAACCTAGGGTTTTCATCCTAGTCTAAACTGACCACAAAACAAAAACAAGCTAAAAACACAGTTCTTAACCTAGGGTTTTTAACCTTAGTTTAAAACTGAAAAACAAAACAAAAACAAGCTAAAAAATAGTTCTTAACCTAGGGTTTTTAACCTTGGTTTAAACACTGAAAAACAAACAAAAACAACAAAATACAAAAACAAAATTAAACAGTCTAACCTAGGGTTTTCATCCTAGTCTAAACTAACAAAATACAAAAACAAAATTAAACAGTCTAACCTAGAGTTTTCATCCTAGTCTAAAAAGAAAAAACAAAATACAAAAACAAATAGTTAACCTAGGGTTTTCATCCTAGTCTAAGCTGACCAAAAAACAATAACAAACGTTTTCAGTTACCTAGGGTTTGACCTTAGTCTAAACTGATAAAAAACTTAAAACAAAATAAAAACAATTTTTTTCAGCTAAGTTTTCGATCTTAGTTTAAACTAGGGTTTTCTTTTTCGTTTACAACAACATCAAAATAAACATGGTTTTTTTTACAAACTAGGGCTTCGTGTTAGTTTCTACAAAGCAACACCAAGCACACAAAAAAAAAAAACATTTTTAACTAGGGTTTTCATTTTTTAAATCGACAAACAAAATACAAAAGCAAACAAGTTGTGGTTTTAAACAATTTTGAAAATAAAAACAAGCAAACTTACGAGGAGGAGCACTCACCGGTCTCGCTTCGGCTCTGCCACTTGATGATTTTTTCCGTGAACTCATTGTGTTTGATAAAATTCGACAGCGCTCCGCTACGCGAACTCGACCTCCTCCTCCTCCTCACAGCTCCCAAACGCTAGGAAAAACAAATGCAAATGAGCCCAAAACCTAGTTTTGGCCCTTAAATAGGATTTTAGGCCTGTAATCGTTCCCCCCTGGGATGAGCACTTTAGTTAACGCTCGTCCCACCCTGGTACAATTACTAAACTGGTATTCGTCCCACCCAGGGACGATTACAGAGCAAGAAATTCAAAAACAGCAAAACCTATACCAAATTGCACAAAAAAATAGCAATAAACTTGTCGAACAAATGGGCCTTTGGGCCTGTGATTCTTGGCATGCAAAACCTACGTTGGGGTCAAAAATCCTCACTATCCTACTCCCTAATAAGGCTACCATAGCCATACCGCTCCATGGGAGGATGAATTTTTGAGAATTTCATCCATAAACAACATCACAAAAAGGGTCCAAACCCACCCAAAAATAGCAATAACATTGCCGAACAAAGGCACCTTTGCGCATGACATTCTTTGCATCCAAAACAGACATTGGGGTCACATATTGTCACTATCCTACTACCTAATAAGGCTACCATGGCTAGACCGCTCCACGAGAGGACGGATTTTTGACAATTTTAGCTCCAAAATGCGTCACAAAAAGGGTTTAAACCCACCAAAAACAGGTCAGAATGTTTGGAAACTGCATAAGCATTCAACGGAAAACAACTGAAGGCACCCTTACATAAGTCATCTTGGGTCAAGTGACTCATCACTTTTCTCATGTCGGTCATTCCCTCATCTATTCGTCGCTTGAGGGGGTAGTCACACTTAGTTACCAATTAACAAAAACACACCCAATCAAAGAAATGGCATGCATTCAAAGGATCATTGACAAAGACAATCACGCCCCTGCTTGGGGCAGAAAACAAGCAATAATCATAGACTAATCAAACACTTGGCATTCTAGAATCATGAACTCAAGGTTCCCATAGACAAAAGGTTGCGCCCTTTGCCTATTCATGACTGAACAATGTCCAAGATCAATAACACCTCACCAAAAAAGGTTAATACTTGAATTAAGCTCCTTAGCTCGTCAGAAGCAAGGATTCAAGAATACGTGCCCTTTCCATACTTGGGGCATCAAGATTTGGTTAGGTTACTGAGAAACCCTAATAATTAGTTCTTTGGTTATCTATTTTTTCTCAACACTGCGCCATGCACAGTGCATCCCAAAAAGGGGCATCTGTAGACACCAAAACAACACCGATCCGATTATGTGATGACAAGCATTGATCGAATTGACATACACAGCCCCTAGGGTAGCCTCCAGAGGTTAAACAGTGGTCCTAACCACTCTCACAATAGTTTGAAATGTTAGAGGTCAATTTAGCACCTTTTTATCACTTTTCTCCCTACTCGTCCCACCCTGGGACGATTACAAACTGGTATTCGTCCCACCCCAGGATGATTATCAGCATTCGTCTCAAGGTAGGACGATTAACAGGTTTGACTGGAAAAAAGTCAAACCTCGATAGGTCTGCCACTTAACTGTGCCTTCAGGGCATTCAATTGTGAGTAACGGCTTCAAATCATAGAGAGGGACTTCAGTCAAGCATGCCTTGATCATGGAGGCCTCATGCAAGAAGACTTTAAATCAAGGAAGAATCTTTTCTCCCAAAATAGGGCAAGCAAGCCAAGTGGCGCCCTCGCATGCGCATTCAAAGAGAGAGACCCTAGGTATATAAAATGGTGAGTCTTCTCACCCCAAAAAATAATAGAGTAGGAGCATTTGGAGCAACGGAGTGCTGCCAAATTACATCCTCACCCATCGTTTGTGCTTCTTACATCCTTGATCTCTCTTTTGGAAGGGAGGTTATTGGGTGATCATTGGAAGTGCAATTCGGATCCAAAACCTGAATATTTGGACACAATACCCCACCAAATTTTTTTACACAACCCCACAAGAGTTTTTGGACCCATCCCAAGTGGATTGATGCCGAAACCAAGCCCCAAACGGCGGGCGTCCTGCCCCCGGGCACCCCCCGCACTGCTGCAGTCCTAATCGCCCCATCCAAAAGTGATTAGAAATCTATGGTAGATTTCCCTACTATTTATTTTGCATTTTATTTTAGGTTATTTACATATGCTTCCATTCAAGTTTCATGTGATTTTGATGAGTTTTGACTATGATTTTATTATTTCTCGCTTTCGCTAACATACAAGGAGCATCATCGGATACAGGGTGATCGAGGCCGAATTAGCCAAATCCAACCTTCTGGGTCATCCCAAAATGCCCCATTTTGCCTAACCCCAACTTTGCAGGTGTTTTGGAGGCCTCTAGATTGGACATTTAGGAGGTGGCTTTTTGATAGGTTATGACAATCCTAATCGTCCCACCCCAGAGCGATTAGAAATCTATGATGGATTTCTTGACTGTTACTTTTGTAGCATGTTCTTGGTAATGTTTTCTTTCATCTGTCCAAATTTTAGCTCATTCTGATATGTTTTAGTTATCATTTTAATCATTTTATGCATGGTTAACCGTAGGCCTTGGGGATCGCATGTTTCCCTCCATCCGTAGGTGCTACTAATCGTTTACTATTTATCTGAACGCAAGATCTCGACAATGGAGGGGAAAATTGTGATTGAGATAGGTTTGCTAAGGTCACTTCTACATCAAATAAAAGGTATGGGCATATTCTTCCTAGTGAGTGATTGTTGAAAGTTATGAATGCAAAGTTGGAGTGAAAAGGATTGTTTGGTAAGCATTGTTGAGTGTGTTTTGAATTAATGCTTCAAGGTTTTCTAAAAATTGAGATTTGTTGATAAAATCTTGTTTTATAAGCATTGTTTTTGAAGTGATTTATTGAGTGAAGAACTTGAACTAGGGTTTACAAAGATCATGAGTATCATTGTTATGTGAGATTGGTTGATGAGAATTATTGGAAACATTTGAGTGAGTGTTCATTTGCATGGACTAGGGTTTGTGAGCGAGGATTATTTCATTGAGTTATTGGTTGAGTATAGTTGGTTGTGCCTAGTCAAGTGGATGTGTAAAGTGATAGTTCAAGTTCTATGAAATAAATTGTTCTATATTCTGAATTGATTTGAGAAAGAGGTTGAATGTTGATGAGTGTGAAACATATTGAGTCTCTAAAAATTCTCTATATGTTTCCAAAAGAGTGATTGAAAGTAATTGATCATTGTAAGTGTGAAGCATACTGAGTCTCTAACAATTCTCTATATGTTTTTGTATCGCTCCAAATTTTTTGCATCCCTACCTTCAGGCTATAGGATCCGTGCCCGGAAGGAGGATGGGAAAAGGATGGCGCGGTACCTCGGACTGAGAGGCCTTGCGAAGGTCCCGCCTCTCAAGGGAGGTGTATTATGGTGATTTTTTGACGAATGGTGGGTTCACCAGGAAACGTTTGAATGGCAGTTTCCACGCCTAGGTTGGGAATGTGTTTAATGTGTTCAGTTTTAGCCTTAATCATCCAAGTCCTAGGTTTGGCCAAAATGCATCTAAGCTATTCTATATGAAATGCAGATTTAAATGAATACAAAGAACAAATTAGGACAGAAAACAGAGAAAGTAAGCAAGATTAAAAAATCATACCTGATCCAAATGTCTGATGAAGATTCTGATTCTTGGAGCAGTCAGGATCGCCTCTGATTTGACAGGATCATCTGCTATCAGACAGGATCGTCTGAGATTCGACGAATTCATCAGACGAATTCGTCAGAGACCTGCAATCAGAGAGGTAGACACAAAATGCAAAAAATGCAACTATTCTAACAGAGGGAAATAGTGTAAAATGACAATAACAATATCAAAATGAGAATTATAAACAAAAACATGAATGCATTATACTGATTTAATGACAATTATAACTTAATTATGCATTTGATCTAGATGGGTGAACTCCAAAATGCAGAATAGCAAAAAATAATGAATAAACTAGCTAATTGCAGAATAAAACAATAGAAAAAGGATGAAGAAATGCAAACTCTGGGCACTGATTGCCCCCAATGTGAACTGCAGTCGAAATCATCTCTAATTCGACAGGATCGCCTTCGATCTGAATAGGATTGTCTGCGACGATGTAAACTTGCTCCGGCTGAAAAATACTAAGGTACTTGCAACAAAATTGGATGCAGCAAATGTAGATGATAATTTAGGATGTCTAGTGTGTGTAGAATTCGAGTTACAGGGAATTTTAGCCAGGGGGATGCTAAGGGGAGGGCTTAGGATTAAATAGGCTTAGAAGGGAGGTTAGGAGGTTGGAGATCATCCCTATTTGGGAGATCTCCAACGGGGAGGGTCTCTAACGGCGCAGACACGCTTCTGCCCGGATTAGAGACGTCGTTGGAACAGAGACTAATTATGAAAAATTAGTTTTGGGACAAGATCGTCTAGACATCCTAGCCCAGACGAAATCATCCGATCTAAGGCGATATCGTCTGATCGGCGATGATATCATCAAACGGTCAAAACAACCTCTAAAAATGGCACGGGAAACGAGAAAACGGATTAAGCAGCAGTTTGGAAGCGATTTTGGAGGTTAAAATTTGAATTTGAATATTTAATAGAGTAAATGTAATTATTAAGGTTTTACTGCACCAATTTTAGGGTGCTACATTTTGCCCCCTCTTTAGCGAATTTTTCAAAGAAAATGAGTTAAAGATGAGTTCTTCTCGATCTACGAGAAAGCAAAAATTATTCTCATTTTTAGGCGACGATTCTTGGTCGAATCGTATGACAGCTTACTATGGTGCCCCCTCCATGTTTTTACCCAAATCGAACGTTTGAGGTAAAAACGCAAAAAAGCAAAATTTAAAAATGTTTTTAATTGTATTTTGAATAAAATTAAGAAAAATAGGGTAAAACCCTAATTCATTTTTACTGTTCATTTTTCTAGTTTTCTAGAGCTCTAGAGAAAAAATGGTGGAGACAGCGCACAGATCGATAAAGGTCCAGCGCGGGCTACGAGTAAGAGTCTAAACTTAGTTTAGAATGCTTTAAGTTGAATTTACATGCTTTTTAGGTGAATTTTAAATAAATTTTGAGCATCACGGCCGTTTTTGGGCCGTCAATGTCGTCGGGACGAAATCGTCTCAAGTTTGCCGATTTCGTCGAAGGGCAAAATCGACGAAAGGGGGACGATTTCGGCTTGCGAAATCGGAGACAATTTTGCTCAAATTTGGGACGATATCATCCAATAGTGGACGATATCATCATTTGTATGAAATTGAACCTGATTTTACTTGCATTATTAATCACTTGAGTTTTTATTAATGATTTTTATTATGTTGTTGTTTATGTTGCAGAGAGGTTTACTAAAGAGCAGAGAATGGAAATATGGCGGGTTGAGAGATGACTTGGCCGCTCTATCATAGGCAGAGTGGGATCAGCTGGCTCAGGTCGGCTTATAGCATGTGGCAAAGATGTCACAAGTTTCTACAGATATGGGGCTACTAACAGCCCTGGCAGAGAGGTGGTATCCGGGTTCTTCTTGTTTTCGGTTACCCACAAGGGAGATGACTTCCACATTGGAGGATGTATGGAGGATTTTGAAGATCCCCATACAAGGATGGTTGATCATTCCTGTGTCCAATCAGGGCCATGCTATGATGCGGTTGTGTGGCGATCCGAGCTTTGCCCTGGAGAAGGGCGAAGTGAACATCGAGGCACTATGTCAGATGCCTGGGGCATCTAGACTCACACAGGTTTTGGCAAGAGTGGTGGGTGGACTTCTGCTGTGCCACCAGAGCGGGTGCAGGGTACCATGGGTGCTAGCAGATGTGATCTGCGATATGCGAGACCATGGTTACAGATTTTCTTGAGGTAGTTTTGTTCTATGTCAGCTGTACAATATCCTGCATGGGGTCGTGTACAAGGGCAACCGATGTCTGGTTATGACATTGCTTCTATAGGTTTGGTGCTGGGAGCACATTACAGTGCGAAGGCCGATAGGGCTTCCTTTGACAGGGATTGACAAGGAGAGGTCTCGAGTTTTCTACTAGTGGCTTCGAAGAGGGGCACAACGACGGATTGATCTACCGATGTCCCGGAGACTGCTGGATGACCTTGTCCCGGACCAGATCACCTGGAGGCCTTGGAGAGATCATCCAGGGTGGGCCGAGGATGGACAGGAGCTGGCTCACATCAGGTGATTTTGCTAGCTGAGGATGGAGAGGGGAGAGGTGGAGCTCCATCGTTATGACCGAGTTTTGTGATAGTTGGGTCTACAGTAGGGGATCCCTTCTCTTAGGGATTACGAGTTTTCTCGGACTGTCCAGGATAACACCACAGTTAGTGGGGCTCCAGATATGCAGCACTTTTGGATTCAAGACATGGATGATGCCCCCATTCAGCCAGTGGATGGGGACGACGTTGGAGTAGCCGATGGCTACGATGCCTGGTACGCAGGCATCCGCCCTCCTTAGATGATGAGGGCTCAAGGTCCGATTCATGCAGTTGTGCGTCGAATGGGGAGGCGGCGCCAGGCAGCTATGGAGGTGGCCCAGGGTCACGGAGGGAGAGAGCTAAGGAGAGCACAGGCACAGCAGAGGCTACGATAGCGGGAGAGGAGGGAGGAGAGACCCCATTCTCCATAGAGAGAGAGGCCACCATCGCCCGATAAGGGCAAGGGTGTCGACACTGGGGAGAGTAGCAAGACGGTGACTCTTTGAGCAGAGACAGTTCGTATCTAGTCATAGGTGCAGACCCTATAGGAGGAGGCTGCATGACACTGAGCTGAGGCGACACAGCTCAGAGACGAGATTGCACACCTCAGAGCACGGGGCGAAGGGGCGAGCACTCGGGAGCTGGCACGGGCTATTGCCTAGATCACTTTTTATCAAACATTATACCACCAGATGGTGCCAGAGGAGGAGATATTACCACTATCGACTGCCATCGCAGATCCGATCAGGATGGGGTCGTCAAGGACTTCATCTCGATCCATGACTAGGACTCGCAGTACCACACAGACTATGATGGGGCCACCTCGTCCACCTCAAGGCGGGGGAGGAGATGAGGCTGAGAGCTCGAGGGGTTCTCGAGGCTAGACTACTGCACTTGCACTGTACAGATTGAGACATAGTTTTTATTATTTTTGAGAGAGGATTGAGTATGCCAAGGTACAGATTGTGGCATACCGATCCAATTTTGATATGATGTATATATATTTGTGATATATATAGATGAGATATTTTTTATCATATGACTTGTCTTATGTATTTTTATGATGCTTTTAATGTTTTGATTGATTGATTTGATGATTCATGTAATTACGTCGTTGGAAATATTATGGTTGAAATGTCATGTTTTTAAAATTTAAATGAAATAATCTGATGTAACAAATTGGTTGTTTGTGATGTGATGTGATAAAAGATAAAAAGAGACTTCTAACAATAATTTCAAAGGACATTGTCGCTATTATAGGCATAAATTCCTAAGTGTGATAAAATTTTTGGATAATTCCCTAGGAATTATACCATCATTGCAAAATTGAAGGTTGACATAATGACATGAAATAGTGATAATGTGCATTCTTTTTGTTAAAAGACATAATTGTACAACATAATGATTTAAGTCATATGTTTTTGATGAATTGATTTTTAAAATGAATGGGTAATAAAAATTGGTACAATGGTTTGCGCTAGGCATAGAATATGTAGGTATAGACTTATACCATCATCGCGAAATCCAAAAAGAGGTAGTTTTATTGCATGGTTGATTTTTGATAAACAGAAAATATGAAGATAAGGACTTGCGCTAGGCATAAAATTCCAATTTTGGTTTTGGAACTATACCATCGTCGCGAAAGTCGACAATATATATATATATGTGTTTTGATTGTATGGTGTTGAAAGAAATTTTGATTTTTTCTATTATGTATGTAGTTGTCTTTATACTAAACAACTGTACTTTTAAAGAAGAAAATGAATTTATTCCAAACAATTTGCAAAAAAAATATTTCAAGGTATCTTAAAGACAATAGTTAGATTTATAAGGAATCCCATGTGCATATGTGAATTCATTTCCAATCTTGACTTATCATAATGATACACAAAATCTCTCAAATACAAAATGTGTGTGCAATTGCTATGTTCATTTACCAGTTTTGAGCAAGATAATTTGATACAAGTGATTTGAATGAACCAAATAAGTGTTCATTAACCATGATTTAGATGCATATAACCATACTAGACTACGATGTAAGTCGGATTATCAAGAGCTAGCTAATCCATAAATAGACATAGGTCTATACAAAAGAAGGTCGCTAATGTGATAGACATATCGCCACGCTAGCAGTTACCCAAGGCCAAGCAGGTTGGGCACAAACCACTTGTTATGGGGCTTACCTCATAGTTTTCGAATAATTGAGAATTCCAGGGATTCAAGCTCATCAACCCTTCTTTTCTTTTCAAAGGGTAGGGAAAGGTATTTTATTGCTTTTGCTTTTGCTTTCATTTGCTTTTATTTGCTTTATTTTGCTTTCTTTTGCTTTCTTTTGTATTTTTTGCTTGATAATGTTGTAATGATAAAATAACATTTTTTTCTTTCTCTTTTTCTTGAACTTTGCTTTTTCTTTTTGTTCTATGCTAGGGATACTTGCTCGGATTAGCTGTAGAGCAAGGGATTTTTATTCTGGGTAGGGGTGAGCTTGTCTTTTTACCAATTCTCAAATATTCTAGACCATGTGCATGATAGGATAGCAGGGGAAACTTTTTGCTCAAGAAACCACTTCTACTATGTAGCAAAGCATGGAAATTACAAATATAATCATTTTATTGTGAAAAGATGTGCTTGGTTTAAGTAAATAACAAGATCAATTCTCTGTGCTCAAACTTTATTAATTGAATTTTGTGAACTTTGATATAAAAGAGATTAGTAATCACGCCAGATAAAATCAAGATATTTATATTTGTGAGTGTGAAAGTGCGGGATTCAAAATAAATGCTAATTTATCCAAAAAAATTTGAAAATATAACTACAACATTTGTAAGAAGAAAAATATATATAAATACTTTTTGAGAATTTTTGAGAATGTTGACTCTCTCTTTCTTCTTTATGTTGTTTTGGTTTTGAAAGAGTCAAGAATATTGCTGTTTTTTTTATTTTTATTATTATTTTTTTGTGTTTTGAAAGAATTAACAAGTGCCATAAATAAATGCAACAAATAATTTTGAAGATTTTGATGATTATGAATGTTTTTGGTGTTTTTGAATTTATAAATTGAAAGAAATACAAAATAGTGATTTTGAAATATTTTAAACAAATATATACAAGGATGAAATGACCAAATTTATACATAGTAACGTTTAAGATGCAAAATGTTCATGGGTTCTTTAAGTTCCTTACCATCTAAGGTAGATAATTTGTATGCTCTTGATTCAAATTTAGCAGTGATAATGTATGGTCCAAGCTAGTTGGGCTCAAATTTACCTTTAAGGTCCTTAGTTGCATTAGTATTTTTTTTATTTTCTTTTAAAACAAGGTCATCGATCTCAAAGGATCGATGACGAAATTTTTTAGCATATGATCTTTTAAGCTTGTTTTGGTAGGCACGGAGATGCTCCAAAGCATTAATGCATTTTTCATCTAGGAGTTCCAGCTGACTGAGTCTACCAGCTCGATATTCATATCCTACTTTGGTATCTTGAAGTAGTAGAGCCAAAGAAGGAACTTCTAATTCAAAGGGAAAAACGGCTTCAGCACCATAAACCAAAACAAAAGGTGAAGTTCCCATGGGGGTTTGAACACTAGTTCGATAGGCCCACAAGGCTGGATATAACTGAATGTGCCAGTCACGACCAATTTTATTGACCAATATTTTAAGGATTTTGATTAAGGTTTTGTTAGATGCTTCTGCTTGACCATTACCCTAAGGATAATAGGGAGTGGACCAACGATGTTGAATCTTATATTTTTGGCATAATTTTTTAACATATTTATTTTTGAAACAAGTTCCATTATCAAAAATGAGATTTGTAGGAATTCCGAACCTACAAATGATTTGATTAAAAATAAATTTAGAGACTTGTGTGCCAGTGCAGGAAGCTAAAGGCATAGCTTCAACCCACTTCGTGAAATACTCAATGGCGGTTATGATGAATTTGTGTCCATCAGATGACACAGGATTGATTTTGTCAATAATATCTAACCCCATTTTGAAAAGGGCCAAGGAGATGAAATAGCCTGCAGTTCTTGTGTAGGCGCATGGACAAGGTCAGCATGTTTCTGGCACTTGTCGCAATGGCACACATAGTCATGTGCGTCATTCTCCATGGTAGGCCAAAAGTATCCTATCCTAAGGAGTTTTTTAGCAATGACACTACCACTGAAGTGTCCTCCACAAGATCCATCGTGGGCTTCACTCAAGGATGATTTGGATTCTTCTAAATTCAAACATCTTAATAGGATACCTTCAAAAGATCTCCTATATAAAGTATTGCCAATTATTACAAATCGACTTGCTCATCTACGTAATAATCGACGCTAGTTTCTATTAGAATTGGTAGAGAAAGTCCCATTTTGGAGAAAATCAAATATATTCGTATACCAAGGTTCAGGAGTAGTTTCATTGATTAGAAACACATCCAAAGGTTCTAAGCATGACTTATTTGAAGTGGGTTCCTGGAGTCAACGAATAATGATGGTGGCATATGCGTCATCTAACTCCAAGGGCAGGAGAGATGCAGCTGCGGCCATAGCATCAGTTGCACGGTTGTAAGTTCGAGGAATAGCTTCCAAGGCAACTTGATCAAATAAAGACATTAATTGTAAAACATAGGCTTTATGCGCGTAGTTTATCATCTCTGGTTTGATAAACTTCATTAATTTGGTTTATAACAAGTTGAGAATCACCAAAAATTAATATATGTTTAATTTTTAGTGCCAAGGCAGCTCGTAATCCAAGGATTAGAGCTTCATATTCAGCAGTATTGTTAGTGCAAGCAAATGTCAATTTGAAGGACAGAGGAATAAGATGTTTTTGCGAAGATATTAAGATAATACCCGCACCAGCCCCACTCATGCATCGGGCTCCATCAAAGTATAAGGACCATTGTTCAATATGGGCTGCCTCTAATTGAAGGCATTCATCAGGAAACTCAATGATGAGGGGATGGGTAGACTCTAAGGGTGCAGCGACTAATTGATCTACTATGATTTGACCCTTAACGAGACTTTTGTCCTATGAATGTGAGATCAAACTCACTTAGAGCAAGAACCCACTTGGTTGTGCGACCCGATAAATAAGGTCGACTCATGAGATATCTAAAGGGATCATATTTAGCAATGACATAAGTTTTCTGACTAAGCATATAATGGCATAATTTTTGCGTAGCAAACACAACTGCTAGACATAGTTTTTCTAGTGTTGTGTATCGGGTTTCATAACTGACGAAGGTTCGGCTAGTATAATAATTAGCACGTTCTCTCTTTTCATCATCAAGCTGAGCTAACATAGCTCCTAAGGCAGAATCTGAAGCTACAATATACAGGAGAAATGGGCGATCAGGTCTAGGCGGTGAAAGCATAGGTGGATTAAGGAAGTATTGTTTGAGAAGTTCAAAAGCTTCTTTACATTCGTCGTCCTAATTAAAAGGGACATCCTTCTTAAGAAGTTTAAGAAAGGGACCTATTTTGTTCGCCAGCTTATTGATGAAGCGACGGATGGCTTGAAGCTTACCTTGTAAACTTCATAACTCAGATATAGTAGTAGGTGCGGGCATATCAGTGATAGCCGCAATCTTGAGAGGGTCGATTTCGATACCATGTAAAGAAACTAGAACCCCTAATAGTTTACCGAACTTAACTCCGAATATACATTTGGCTGGATTTAATAGAATAAGATATTCTTGTAATCGATTAAAAACTTTTCTCAAATCATCTAAATGATTATCTTCATTAATAGAGCGAGCTATAATATCATCTACATAATCATGTAGGATATCATGCATCATATCATGAAAAATATAGGTCATAACTCGTTGATATGTTGCACCTGCGTTCTTTAAGCCAAATGGCATCACTTTCCAACAAAAAGTACCCTAGGGGGTAATAAAGGCTGTTTTAGCCTAATCTTCAGGAGCTACTCTGATCTGATTATAACCGGAGAATCCATCCATTAAGGACATCATCCCCCTCCCGACAGTAAAGTCAATTATTTGATCCATGTTTGGAAGAGGGAAATCATCTTTAGGGCATGCAGCATTAATATCTCTAAAATCTGTGCAAACCCTAACTTTGGTGGCTTCTTTCTTGGTAACTGGAACTACATTTGAGATCCATTCAGCATAATCAATCGCTTGTATAAAAACAACATTCAAGAGTTTCTCTAACTCCCATTTGACTAGTAGAGCCACTTTGGGATGCATTTTTCTAAGTTTTTGTTTAACATGTTTAGCATCCGGATGGACCACTAGGTGATGTATGACTGTAGAAGGGTCTAGACTTGGCATATCTTCGTATGTCCAAGCGAAGACATATTCATATTCTTTAAGAAATGTAATATATTGTTCTTTTTTTTCTTGACTTAATTCTGATCCAATATTGATTATGTGAGGACTATCCTCAGTTCCAATATTAATTTTAATGACATTTTCTACCTCCATGTGTAGATCTCTTTCAAAATTAGGTGGGGTAGGTGAAATGCCCAATTCTTGTAAGGTTAATTTGGATAATTCATCTTGAGGATTAGTGGTCTCAAGTTGGGCTATAGTTGGTATAGAACCATCAAAATAAAATCCATTGTGTAACATCTCTTCAACGGAGACATCGTGGAAGATATCTCCTTCCAACTCCTCATCGAAGTCAGCAATCATTTCAAGGTAAGCTATGGATAGCATGTTACATGTAAATGGCTAATTTTTTAGAGGCAAATCATCACGTCTATCCAAATAATCTTGATAACATATGAGTTGATCATCATCTTCAAAAGGAAAGGGTTGACCCTTACTAGGAAATAGGCCCACACCACAGTAGGCAGGCCATGGTTCTACCTCGAAAGGTTCTTTCATGCCATTTTGGAAAGGTCCCAAGCCTTTCCCTTTAGATCCCATTTTAAGCATTATGAGTTTAGCTTTAATATATTCATTGGTAAAATAACATCGAGCATATCCCTCATGATGAGTTTTGATATTTCAAGGGATTCTTCCCTAGTCATATCCTTTATAAATGAAGGCACAACTCCCGACTTGGTAAGTACTTCCCATAGGTTGTGGGAGGCCCAAAGTACGAGGAGATGGCGACAAGTTATTTAAAAGGATTGAGTCTTGCATGAAAGCATTTATTTTTTCTGATATTAAGATTGTGGATAAATCTGGTAAAAGTTCATCAGAAAGAGCATAAGATGTAGAAGGATCATTCCCTATATCTTTAGATGTGGAAGGTATGATAGATGTTGAAGAGATGGGTCTATAGGTTTTGAAATTATAGGGATAGAACATGAAGGATTGGTTGTAGATTGAAAATCTTTCTGAGGTTCTAGAGTGGTTTGTTTAGAAGATTGTTGATCTATATATGAGGATGAAATTAAAGGAGGAGAAATGGATGGAGTTATGGGTGTGTGTTTCATAGTTTTAGATGAAAAATAAGAATTAGGATGTGTGGATGACAGAGCAAGGCAAAATTGCACTCCAACGAGTTCTGCCAAAGCACACATATCAAAGGGTCTAGGGTCACCATGGATAGTGACCAACTGATTTTTAAATTCGAATTTAACACATTGGTGTAAATTTGATGGGACAACCCGCATTGCATTGATCCAAGGACGACCCAAGAGTATATTATACAATACGGGGCAATGTACAATAAACACGGTCGTATCTAGAGTTTGAGGACCAACTTGCAATGGGATGGTAATAACTCCACACGTTTCTTGTGTTTCGTCATTAAAAGCTTTGATAATCATGTCAATTTTCTTCATTTCATCACTTCTAAAGCCAAATCGTTGGTAGAAGTCAAAAGTGCAAATGTTTAGAGATGAACCATTATCAATCAAGACTCGTTTAACGACTACATCTCCAATTAGAGCAATAATATATAAGGGATTATCCTTATGTAAACTGTGTTGTGGGATATCTTTATCCCGGAAGTCAATACAATCAACTTCTCGAGTGATGATAGTATTGGCCATGGCTTCGAGTTGAATATTTTGAGGTACCATCATTTGGCTTAATGTAAGCATCAACTCATCCCTATGGGTAGGAGAAGATCTTAATAAATCCAAAAGGGAAATTCTGGTTGTAGTATTGGATAATTGCTCATTAATATTGTAAGGGGGTTTAATTTGAACATTGGAAGCATGATTCCCTTTATTGGGATTTTTCAAAACAAATGGAGCTGATCCATCATTCTGGTTTGGTTCTTGTTGAGAATTTTGCACCTGTTGTCGGGTAACGACTCCAATGGTACCTACAATGTTATATTGAAGACGCTGAACTGGTCTCGGTCGAGCATTTATGGCTTGTTCATCAGGGAGGAATTGATTATAAGAGGGTCGAGTAGTAACTCTTCTAGGAAATGGTTCTTTTGGAACCATAGCATCTTTGATGGGTTGAATAGGATCTGATTCATTTTCAGAACTATTTGATTGGTTTGAAGTGATGTCTATTTCACTTTCAGTATCTGATTCTACATCACTAGAATCTGGAGTTTGAGAATTATGTAGGGGCCTGGTTGTGACCAGGGATAAGGTTGTGTCAAATATTTGAGGATCATGATTAAGTAAATGTTCGCTAATGGTCCCTACATATTGGGTAGGAGGAGAAACATTATGATGTTCGATTTGATTGGCCACTTCTTTACCATATCTTGGTAAAGGGTGTTGAAATATGTCTAATGATTGATTAGCATTTTGATTTTGATTTTGGGGAATGTTCTTTTGAGGATTATTAGGAGCATTTTGTTTAGGTTGGAATGCTTGCACCTCCATTTCATTATTATCAATCAGATCTTGTATTTTATGTTTCAACCTTTTACAAGCGTTGGTAGAGTGTCCAGGTCCTCTGGAAATCATAGTGTGAGTCAGCTCTATATCCGGGTATAGTTGGATCAGGTTCCCGGATAGCTGGTAATTGGATCAAACCTCTTTCGAGTAATTGAGGTAAAATAGTTGATAACGGTTGATTCAATCTAGTAAATTCTCGAGGAGGCTTATCAGGCGGTTTCAATATAAATTTTTCTGTTGTTTTTGTTGCATTGATATTAGCAACATTTCTGCTGTCAATGACTCCGTCACCTACAACTTGTTTGTTTTTATACTGATTTTTGGATTTTTTCTCATCATCCTTCTTCCTAAGTTGGCCTCTCCTAATGAGGGCATATTCTACTCTTCGAGCTAAATCTATAGCCTGATCGAAGGTAGTTAAAGTAGTAGTTGATAGCTCATAAGATATTTGTTCTTGTAAATTATTAATAAAAATGTCCAACATTTCCCTATAAGGTAGCACAAAGTGTAGTTTTCCTATCAACTGCCTCCATCTAGCTAAGAAATCAGCAAAACATTCATCCTTGTCTTGTTTTAAGTTGTATAAATATTTAATGGTTACATGCCTCTCAATGTAGGCACTAAATTGATGGACAAAAGATTCAATTGTTTCTTCAAAGTTTCTCAAAGAATGAGTGGGCAATTGATAGTACCACTCTAATGCCATTCCACCTAAACTTTTTGGGAACATTTTTAGTAATAGCAAGTCATCATGTGATATATCATGACATGCTATCCTAAACATGCGAAGATGCTCTATGGGATCTTCGGTTCCTTTATATATAGGCGAGGATAGGCATGGGAAAATGCTTAGGGTAAGGTTGTTCTACAACTATGGGATCCAAAGGTTGACTACATATCTCTCGATAATTGTACGAGGGACGATAAGGATCTATCTGGTCCATACGCGAAGCTAACTGTTTCACCATGGCTTCCAAATTACTAGTTTGCCCACCATATTGGTTCGGTAGGGCATTGATATGGGATTTGTGAGCATATGATGGAGGGACATGAAGATTAGATGCTATGTTGCTATTGTGTAAATTGTTGGTAGGAAAGGTGTTATGAAGGAATTTTGAAGTTGTATTATGTTGTATTCCGGATTGTTGAAAATTGGTGTTTGGCTTCATTTTAGGTTTTTGTTTACTTGAAGCATATTGATCAATGGTTTGGCGAAGTAAAGCAGTGAAGGAATTTTTCTTCTATGTGGGAATGATTTTAGGCTCAATAACAGGTTCCTTAGGAGGTTGGGTAACTTGTTGTTTTGGCATGTTTTGAATCATAGTGACCATATCTCTATTGGATGGTCCAGCCTTGTCACTTTCTTGATCAATGAAAGACAAGGGATTAGTGCGCACATCAAAAATATGTTCCATGGCTTCTTGAGTGTCACTAATTTTCCCTTTATCAATACGAACTACCATATTAAGGGCGCCAATGTTATTATTGAAAAATTTCTAGAAATGATCTACGTTGTCAAAAGCAATAGTTCCATCTGGAGCTACTCTAGGGGATGAGGATCCATCCTCTTTAACATTTTCTTCTTGTTCATTGTTTTCACCTAGGTCATCTTCTGGTTGATCTAGAGTTTCTCCTTTCGGAATTGGATCTTCAGGAAGGTCATTTGGGTTTCTAGCTTTATCTTCTAACCAATCTTCTTCTTCTCTTTCAGTTTGTTTACCATTCCTAAGTTTAGGCATTGTGCTTAATTTAGATTTCAGCAAGTATATATATATTTATATATATATATATATATGCAACAAGTTTAAGAGGTATATATTAATTATATACCTACTAAAATATTTAAAATGAAAGGTTTTGGTTTTTGTTATGTTTTTTTTTAGTTTTTCTTGTTTTTGTAATAATATTATAAAGATAAACAACACAATAAATGCAAGAACTAATACTGAAAGTAATGATCTAGTTTTCTATAAAAAAATTATATATATCATTAATGGGCTCGAGTTCTTCAGGAGTCATGAAGTGTTCTTCTTCAAATTGAAAGTTTTCCTTCAAAAATTTGATGAAAATAGCTATAGTGATATTATCTATCTCAGATTCTGGTTGATAGAAGTATAGCTCGTGGCAATACTCTCGATATAACACAGCTCGAGGAACTCTACTCCATATTTCCCTATCCGTAAGAACAACCTCTTGGTCTTCTACACGACCTAGGAACTGGTGTATAATGGTTGCGTTCTCGAGGTATTCCTCGAAGGTGAACAATTTTGAAGACACAAGAGCTCTCCTATAAGCTAACCATCTATGGTAGGCTCTCTGAAGTTCATGATAAAAGACGAGTTGATGAGGATCCAGGATTCTATCTAGGACAAGCCTCTTGATTTGTTTAAGTTTTGTTGACCTAGATGAAATGACACTAAGTCTTCTATCAAGTTCGTCCCATAAAAGTTGATTTCTATCTATTTCAGGCACGCTAAGCACTGAATTGATTTCTATGGCTGCTAATTGGTTTTCAACATTTAAAGTAACTGCTAATGTTTTCTTAAGAGCTACCATCTAAACATGACATGCAACTTATTAATTTTAAATGATTTGAAATGCATCTATGTTTTGCTTGTTTTATTTTTATTTTGTTTTGTTTTCAAAAGGTTTAAAATGTATTCACATCGAGTTCACCAAAATGTATCGCTCCAAATTTTTTGCATCCCTACCTTCAGGCTATAGGATCCATGCCCGGAAGGAGGATGGGAAAAGGATGGCGCGGTACCTCGAACTGAGAGGCCTTGCGAAGGTCCCGCCTCTCGAGGGAGGTGTATTATGGTGATTTTTCGACGAATGGTGGGTTCACCAGGAAACGTTTGAATGGCAGTTTCCACGCCTAGGTTGGGAATGTGTTTAATGTGTTCAGTTTTAGCCTTAATCATTCAATTCCTAGTTTTGGCCAAAATGCATCTAAGCTATTCTATATGAAATATAGATTTAAATGAATACAGAGAACAAATTAGGACAGAAAACAGAGAAAGTAAGCAAGATTAAAAAGTCATACCTGATCCGGATGTCTGATGAAGATTCTAATTCTTGGAGCAGTCAGGATCGCCTCTGATTTGACAGGATCGTCTGCTATCAAACAGGATCGTCTGAGATTTGACGAATTCGTCAGACGAATTTGTTAGAGACCTGCAATCAGAGAAGTAGACACAAAATGCAAAAAATGCAACTATTCTAACAAAGGGAAACAGTGTAAAATGACAATAACAATATCAAACTGAGAATTATAAACAGAAACATGAATGCATTATACTGATTTAATGACAATTATAACTTAATTATGCATTTGATCTAGATGGGTGAACTCTAAAATGCAGAATAGCATAAAATAATGAATAAACTAGCTAATTGCAGAATAAAATAGCAGAAAAAGGATGAAGAAATGCAAACTCTGGGCACTGATTGCCCCCAATGTGAACTGCAGTCAAAATCGTCTCTGATTTGACAGGATCGCCTCCGATCTAAATAGGATCGTCTGCGACGATGTAAGCTTGCTCCGGCTAAAAAATACTAAGGTACCTACAACAAAATTGGATGCAACAAATGTAGATGATAATTTAGGATGTCTAGTGTGTGTAGAATTTGAGTTACAGGGAATTTCAGCCAGGGGGATGCTAAGGGGAGGGCTTAGGATTAAATAGGCTTAGGAGGGAGGTTAGGAGGTTGGAGATCATCCCTATTTGGGAGATATCCAATGGGGAGGGTCTCTAACGATTCAGACACGCTTATGCCCGGATTAGAGACGTCGTTGGAACAAAGACTAATTGTGA
This sequence comes from Wollemia nobilis, assembly GCA_028583015.1. Lineage (NCBI taxonomy): Eukaryota > Viridiplantae > Streptophyta > Pinopsida > Araucariales > Araucariaceae > Wollemia > Wollemia nobilis. The sequence continues at coordinate 5,147,014 of JAQPPZ010000380.1, read as the reverse complement.
AAAATTAGTTTTGGGACAAGATCGTCTGGACGTCCTAGCCCAGACGAAATCGTCCAATCTAAGGCGATATCGTCTGATCGGCGACGATATCGTCAAACGGTCAAAACAACCTCTAAAAATGGTGCGAGAAATGAGGAAACGGATTAAGCGACAATTTGGGAGCGGTTTTGGAGGTTAAAATTTGAATTTTAATATTTACTAAAGTAAATGTAATTATTAAGGTTTTACTGCGCCAATTTTAGGGTGCTACAATTTTTATAAGGAGTGAGTGGAAGTGATTGAGCATTGAGGTGAATGTGAAGCATATTGAGTCTCTAATAATTCTCTATATGTTTCTAAAAGAGTGATTGAAAGTGATTGAGCATTGTGATGAATGTGAAGCATATTGAGTCTCTAACAGTTCTCTTTATGTTTCCATGAGATTGGACAAGTTCTAGTGGGGAATTATTGAGCAGATTTGAGGTAAGTCTTAGAGAAGACTTGTGGACAGATTTGTCTGAGCTTTTGTGAAAGCTTACAATACATATTTGAGGACAGATTTTGGTATATATTTGAGGATAGGTTTGTGCCAAAACATAGACAAAGATTGAGAATATTTGTGCTAGACCGAAGGACTATGTTTAGTGCAGATTTGAGACAGAGCTTTGAATGTGATAGAGTATAGAGGACGATAGCTCTAGTGGATAGAGATCCATAAGCTAGGGCAGTGAGGACAAGTGTCTTTATTGGATACAGATCCATTATCCAGAGCATTTGGGACAATAGTTCTTCTAGAATATCACTAGCTAGAGCAAGAGGAGAAAGGAGTTTTCCTATAGATAGAGATCCACAAACTTGATTAAGGGATTGGTGTCTCCTTTGGACAGAGGTCCATAAGCATTGTAATAGGGAAAGGATTCCCAAGAGATTTATTGAGGAAATTTAAGTAAAATATTTTTTCGTGGAGTAGCCCACATTGGGTGAACCACGTAAAATTGGTGTCTCTATTGTGTGTGGTGATTTGTGCATTGCTTTGATTACTGTTGTTGATATTGCTATTTATACATTGCATAATATTGATTGGGAAAGAAAAGTAAAAAGTGATCTTATACTGTTCACCACCCCTCTCAGTATAAGCATGTGTTCTTCAATACCGATGCCATTTGGTCATGTCTTCTCAACTGTCGACTAAAACCCAATTTTGTCACTAGAATCATAGCTTTTTTACACTTTCTATGGCTATCCATCGTTGGTCAAATTACTTCATGGATCCCACCTGGTTGTTCGCCATGTCGATCAGCATCTGTCTTATCCATGTCATGACGTATGTGTGGCTCTTCCTATCTAACTGCTTTTGGTAGGTCAACTGTACACGTTGTAGTCCCATCATATCGGGTCCTTGCCAAAACACTTTTTATTGACGCCACCCAGGAAAATCTGTCTCGCTTCATCCTCATCCATTCCACCATGTTTATTTGACATGTACTACCGCGTGGTCCTGTTCGCCAGGTTTGTAACCTGCACAAATCACCACATTAACCTGTTAGAAAGAAGGCCAACCCTCCATATATACCCAAAACATTAAGAAACATTAAAAAAAAAATTAAAATTAAACAAAATTAAAATGAACACTAAATCTCAAATTAACATAACCTTGTAAAAATAAAATTTTAAATTTATAAAACCAAAACTAAAACAAACTATCAAACACAAAACAAACACATATATGAAAATATATATGTATAGTTTTGGTTTATTATTATTTTTTATAATTTTTTTATTTTATTTTATTTTTTAAATATTATATATATATATATATATATATATATATATATATGATATGTAATATATATTTTTATATTTTATTGATTTTATCCAGCTTAAACAATTAAACTAAATAAATCCAACGCTTATGCTAACCAAACATAAAATCCTTTAATCAAATCAAAAAAAGACACATCAAAATTGAACCTTGGGACCTACAAGGCAAAACCCATGAGCAAAGACTTATCAAAATTGTCACTCCAAGAATACAAAAAATGCTCAAAACATAAATTTAAGGTGGGTCCCCAAAATTTGGGGCTTCTTGTGGAGAGGCCACAAAAGGAAGGAGTGGATGTCCTTTTCTTACTCTTTCCTAACTAGTTGTCCTAATTCTACAATCAATCACGCTTTACAACAGCCATGTGTCTATAATAGATTTAAACCTTGTAAGCATGATCAACTTTCCATTATGCTTTTACATTTTTTACATGCTCAACTCCTTCTCACCGACTATGTGTCATCAGTATGCTTGAACCTCTTGAGAACATTGAGTTTCTTCCCAATACATTTTATTGTTATACCAACTATTAAATTTGCAAACACCTTCACTCATGATCACTAAGGGCAACCATCAACATTGCAAGCTCTAGGAGACTAGGTGTCATTTTCTTTCATAACTACTTTGATATGGGAGGTTGAGGAGTGACCAAGTGTTTTAGGCTCCTAACACGCATGATTTATGCTAAAAGGAACTCACCTAAGAGCCTTTTTGCCTTTGTCATTATCTACTATATTTTTTTGCTTGTTGTTGGGGCTTTAGGGGCTTGAATGATACTGTTGTAAATTTGTGTTATCATTGTTGTTTAGGACTTTTGTCTACTCATGCTTTCATCCACTTAGGCTTTTGGTCACTGTAGTTCATGTATTGGCTAGAACTTTGCATCACTTTGGCCCATTTTAACTTTTAAGATTCTTCTACCACTTCTATTTTGATATTTGAAGTGGTCAAAAATCTTTGCCTTGGTAAACTTTTGGTCTGGTAAGTTGCATTATTCTTTCAATCAGTTATATATTGAGCCCGACCAAGTGATTGATATCCTACCTTATGAAAAATTTAGCAAAAGTAGTGCTCTGGTAGTGTTGGCATAGATTTGTCAATGTGGACTAAGTATTGGCCCACATTATTGGTTCCTCCTAAAGGTTTTTGCTTGCAAAAAGAACCTAGTTAGCATTATCTATTAGGAAAAGAATTCATAATAGGTGGGAGGAAATATGAATGGTGTACCCCTTGGAGGGTTTGATCCTTATTATAATACCCTACAATTACTCTTTTTTCCTTCGAATTTGTTTTCCTGCCTTATTGTTATTTGCTATATTAAAGTAGCAAACAACAATAAGGTAAAAATAATAAAGCCCCAACCTCCTTTTCATTAAGGTATGGACCTATAGCTGCAAGTTGGATATAAATATTACCACCAGTGGAACCCTTTTATGGCATAAATCCACTTAAGAGTTATGGAATGATAAGGTAAATGCGTTGTTAAATAGATTTCCCCATTTGAAAGAGTCATCAAACCTATCGATTCAGTTCATTTCCTTCTCTATCACTTCTCTATCCAACTCATGTAAAAGGACTTTCTAATGCTATTGAATCAACAATCATAATGATTATTCACCTTGGAAATCCCAATTTGATGCAATTTTAAAAAAAAACTTTGCAAGGCTGCTCTATCGCTACCTATTTAGCCAATGGCTTCATTATATTTAGCTTTGATCAACTTTATTTACATGCCAACAATTTACACAAAACTTTGGCATGTCCTCCCATTCTAGTTGTACCAAAAATTACCACCTCATTGGAATCTAAAATGATTTGATCACATAGTCTCGAACTTTCACTTCTCTTGTTTGTTAGTTCTTTAAAACATATACCTTTTTTCAAAGAGTTATCATCAATTTGATTTTGGGAAAAGATGACATATAGAAGTAGGACTTGGTAGAGGTAACTCTTCTTTGTCTTGTGACCCCTTTGCTAGCTTCCCTATGTGCTTTAGACCTTATATCAAATTGGCATCCTGCCTTTCATGAGTTCCCAAGGTCATGCATATCACTATCTTGGAATGGAGCATGGAAAATGCATAAGCTATCCATAATTCTTCTATTGGTTTCTCTAATTTTTTTGGATGCACTTGTTGAAATATGTGACCCGTTGAGCTTTGAAACCGACTATAGATTATTCTTGGTATGCATTGAGTTCCCATGTTTGAATGAATCGTTGCATTAGGAGTTATTATGTAATACTAATTATCTATCAATTCCATTTTACCTTCTGGATAATCCTCTATCTCCACTTTGGGATACTTTAAGGGTTGAGCTTCTCACCATAGATCTAAATGTTCTTCCCTATGTAGGGGGTCATCACATGAGTGTAATCTATGGATATACTCCAAGCTTGGTCATAATATCCTTTTAGAAGCATAAACCAAATAGCAATAGCAAATCCATCACTATCACCCCTAAATTATTGAAATGTTCAACAACTTGTGGAGCAGTATTGAAATATCTTTTACAATTCCTATTATCTAGATTGACATTTCATTTATCTGTAAAAATCTAGATCTAGCTGGGTATATTCCAATTCCATGGTATTATAAACTACTTGAGGCATGATTTGTATGGTAATTTTAAATCCTATTATACATTTGTGAACTACCCAGCCCTCCATACACAAAGACAAATTGAAGGGAAGAGGTTTGATCTCACATATGCCTAGAGATGATAGCTTGTGTGCTACCATGAATTTTGGGAGGGTGATTTCACCAACTATTGAGCTTTTGATAGTTGCTTCTACTGAATTAACTTGTTTATAAATCAACAAAGTATCTATATTTTTAACTTCTTTCATAATGCTATGATTGATATTCTCTGGCAACTTTTCTTCCTTCCTGACTAGTTGCTCTAAGCCTCCCTTGGTCTTGATCAACATCTTCTTCTCTTTTATTATTATTTACTAAATGGTACCACATATTTTTGAAGGATTGATTATTTTATTTATTTACGTGTGGTGCTTTCAACTTATGATAAGTTAGTTGGCTAAGGTTGGTTACTGGTGTTATTTGTTAGGCTTGTCTTTGAGATTCTTTTGGCTTTCACTTTGCTTACTACTTTCTTTGAGGATATGACATTATTTTTATATTTTTTGGGTTAGTTTGTTCCTCGAGCTACTCCCTTATTTGTTCTATAATTTCAAGACCTTTTAGTCATCAAGTATATGATGATAAAAGACCTCCTCTGGATTTGACAATATACTAGTTTGACTAGCTATCAAAGGCTCCTTAGCTACTTCATTTTATTTCACATTTATCAATAGGGCCATAAACTCTTCTAAATATTCCTTTGCTTCTTATACTACAATCAACTAGATTTTATGTTGGTAAGCTTGGCAGGTATCCCATTATGATGACTATCAAATTTCGGGCACCAACATTTACCTAGAGAAGCATATGCTTCTAGTTCTTGATCTCTGATGACAATGATTTACTTTTCATCATATTTACCAAGTGGCATCACTTGATCCTCTAAAGCATGAGGAGGTTCTTGTTGGTCATCAAATCTACCTAGGAAATAATTTGGGTGAGTGTATGCGCCCTAGACCTGGACCAACATTGAAAGGTCGAAGGGAAGAGATGCCCCTCGTACCAATCTTCAGAGAAATGTTGGTTCCTATGCTAACTACTTTGGTGTTTTGAGATAAGGGTGCAAGAAAGAGATAAAAAGAGTAAGGGTTAGAGAAAGAAATAAAAAGGGGTAAGGGAAGAGAGATCGATAATTCAAAGTGGGAGAGAACAGGAAGCACGATCACTAACTAGCAACTTGAATAGTAGCAAAGAACACCAAGAATAAATGAAAGAAATGCCACATTAACCTTCTTATGTATCCTTTGAGAGAGTTCCAGGGATTCTCCTTCTCCCTTTCATCAAAATTTAGGGTTTAGAGTAAAGACGATTAGGACAAGTGAATGTAATAGAAACCACAACCCACCAGGCAGCATAAAAGAAAACCAACATAGTGTTTTTCCTCCCCTATGTATCCTTCGAGCAAGTTTCAAGGTACAATCCCCAATCGCACACCGGATTTAGGATTCAGAGTCATAGTATGTAAATGAAGAAAGACAAAAGAATCAAACATAGAAGGTAGCATAAAAGAGAGAAATTGAGCCCAAAGCTCTTTTGTATTAATTGCAAGACATCAAGTTACAGCAGCTTTCTAGCAAAAAGTTCCCCCCTTTCTTACATTACAATGCCTGGGTTTTTATAGAGGACCCGACCCTCTGAGTCATTATTATACAAAATGGTGAAGTATACTCTTGAGATCTGTGAAGTTGGCTCCTCGTGGACCTCGTGACTAAGCTCTCAAATCCATTACCAGAACTGGAAACTATGACCGAGTCAACCATCGAAGCATGCATTGATGAACCGTCTAAGTGTCCTTGGTTTTTGGGTGCAATGCTCGAGTGGTCGCCATGCTTGCCGGGCTCTCCTTTAGGGACTGATACTTCGCTTCCAATTGCCAAAAATGAGCAGCGAGCTTACCGAGAAAGTAAAAATGCATTTATGAGGCACTTGATCGTCTCAGGAAAATACCCGACTTGGAGTGTGTGCCCCTTGCAAAAAAGCAACATGTCATGATATCACGACATTTCTATGCCTTCAGCTTGGTTCTTCTTCTTGCATCGCGAAAATATGACATGTCATGAAATCACGACATTTCTATGTCTTTGTCTTCTTTTGTTGCTTTGAGCCGTGAAAATGCAACATGTCGTGATATCGTGACACTTTTCATTTTTACGTTTCCTCCTTGCTTTCGGCCATGAAAATGCGACATGTCACGATATCGCGACATTTTCTCTTTCCTGCGCTTTTTCCTTGCTATCGGCCGTGAAAATACGACATGTCGCGATATCGCGACACTTTTTCCTTCTTGCGCTTTTTCCTTGCTTTCGATCGCAAAAATGTGACATGTCACTATATCGTGACACTTTTTCCTTTTGCCGCTTTCTCCTTGCTGTCGGTCGCGAAAATGTAACATGTCGCAATATCGTGACACTTTTCCCTTCTTGCATTTTCTCCTTGCTTTCGGTCACGAAAATGCGACATGTCACGATATCGCGACACTTTCTCTTTCTTGAGCTTTTTCCTTGCTGTCGGCCGCAAAAATGTGACATGTCGCGATATCACGACACTTTTTCCTTCTGGCGCTTTCTCCTTGCTTTCGGTCGTGAAAATGCAACATGTCATGATATCACAACACTTTTTCTCCTTTGGTCTTTCTCCTCGCTTTGAGCCACGAAAATGCAACATGTCGCGATATCACAACAATTTTTCTTTCTTGCGCTTCTTGTCACTGTCAGCCGCAAAAATGCAACATGTCGCGATATCGCGACACTTTTCTTTCTTGCTCCCTCTTGTCGCTCTGAGCTACGAAAATGCAACATATCGTGATATCGCGACACTTTTTCTTTCTCGCTCCCTCTTGTCACTCTCAGCCACGAAAATGCAACATGTGATATCACAACACTTTTTCTTGCTCGCTCCCTCTTGCCGCTCTCAGCTGCGAAAATGCAACATGTCACGATATCGCGACACTTTCCTTGTTTTCGGCCGCGAAAATGCAACATGTCACGATATTGCGACACTTTTTCTTTCTTGCGGCGAAGCTATCTTCTTTGGCTTGTTTGGCAGTGAAGCTCTTCTTCTTCATCTTATGTACAAGGGGATGGCATTGAAAGCCAAAATTGCTGCAACACTTACAAACAAAAAGAAATACTTTTACAAAAGGAAAGACTATACAAAATTTTGATTTTTTTTTTATTTTTTCTACCCCTTGTGCAATGTGACAAAATTGTCAACAGTTCTTATTTTTTATATTCTTTAAATATCTCCTCAAAATTTTGTTGCTCTAATATGGCAAGTTTTTTTCATGTTTTGGATTGCATCTCAACTCATGCAATTCCTTTGATTTCAAAGTGGACATAATAGGTATAGAACTCATCAAAATGGAATACTGAGGGTATGATTCAAATATTATGTTTAGTGAAGAGGAAGACAGGGCAATAATGGTAGCTTGTGAGTGTGTCTAATAAATTAGAGGCATATCTAGCATAATAATTTTTTAAGGAAATATTCCAATTGAGATGATTGATTTTTGTTGTAATAGCGACTAGAAAAACTTGTAGAAACCTCATCTCATTGGATTGTTGAATCTAAAGCCTTAAGTGAGGGGAGAAAGCTCATAGGTAGAATATTTAGGTCTAGGCATGTGATGCTTTTATACCCTAAGGGATTCTACCCCAGGTTTTATTAAACCTAATATTAAAATCTATGATGCTTTTCTAAGGATGTCTCTAAATGGATGAAAATTGGGTGAGCAAAACAAAAGGATTCCCTATGTCATTGCACTCTAAAATTAAGGGTTCAACAAGACCAACCCAAGTGCTTATGTTGTCATTTTCTAACAAGTGATACCCTGTTAGTATTTTACCTTTGAAATATTGTGCAAGAAGTCTTACCATTACATCTTCATGGGCAATGCCATAAATACTAACAAAAGCAACAACATCCTAGCAATGTTCATAAGTTGTCCTCTCACTACCATCATAGGAGGGCAAATATTTCAATGCATCTTGAGGAATATTATGAAGATTAAGAAGGTTCAAGGGTCTGACACTATTCCAATATGGATATATATACATATATATATATATATATATATATATATATATATATATATATATATATACTAACCATGACTTCAAATGGGATGTTCTAGGATGACTATAAAATTGTCAATCTGCACAGGGTTCTTTGAACTTCTTTGGCCTCTAATATTGTCATCATGCAATTCTAGCACTTGTCCCTAGAGCTCGTTCCTTTATTGGAGTTTCCAGTCTCAGGTTCTTAGTGGATATTGAATGATTTATCCCATGAAGTCAAGACATTCACCAAAATATTTAGCCTTCGAGTATATGACATGAATATTGAATGATTTATCCCATTGGGTGTGCTAAAAACTCTTGGTCTACAATCTACCTAGTAGAAATAATTGCACCCTAGACCACAGAGATCAAGATTGGATGGTTTAAGATTTCTCCCTAGCCAACCTTCAAATAAGACCAGTTCCTTGATATAAAATAACCAATAAAATAAACAGAGAAAGACTAAAGTGAGAAATGGAGGGTTAAAAGAAGGGAGAGAAATATGGATTAAACGTAGATGATATTGGCTAACATCACTACCACATCCTATGCAAAACACATTGTAATTAAACTATATATAGGGACTAACATACTAGCTAATTACCAAGCAAAGAATTGCATAATGTAAATTAAGTTTAGATCATGCCTTCTACTACTCCAATAGCCCTTAGCACCCTAAGCAAGATTTTATAGAATAAAGCAAAACCACATAATCAAATGCTACATATCCCTAATATTCCAATAGCTTGAAGTGATAATACAAATAGCAACTCAAACCTAATAGAATAGACCATTCACAAAGCTTTAACAAAAATATATAGAGCCTATAGAGCATTCATAAACAAACAAATTCCACAACACAATGCTAACAAAGTTAAAACAATAAGCTAATTCATTAAAATTGTAGAGAAAAAGTGCATATTATACAATAGGAAAACACTCAAATTATCAACCCTCATACTAAGGTAAATTATGCTATTTATAATTTACTATACTAGCCTAGCTAATGATTACAAGGATGGCCTACCATAGGCCTGACAAAAATGGCATAACTTGGCCCTATTTGGGGCTAATGCTTGATTAGCATGCTTAGAAGGAGTGGACATCACTTTCTTACTTTATCCCAACAAACTATCTTGATTCTATAATCAATCATGCTTTATAATAACCATGTGTCTATAACATATTTGAACCTTGGAAGCATGCTCAACTTCCAATTATGCTTTTACATTTTTCACATGTTCAACTCCTTATTAATGGTTGTGTTATCAGTATACTTAACCCTCTTGAGCATGTTGAGTTCTCCCTAATACATTTTACTATTATGCTAGTTTACAAATTTATATACACCTTCACTAATGATCACTAGGGACAACCATCGATGTTGCACTGGGAGACTGGGTGTCATTTTCTTTCATAATTTCTTTTATTTGGAAGGCTGAAAAGTGACTAGGTGGTTTGAGATTTTGACATGCATAATTTATGTTGAAAGGGACTTGTTGGGGAGTCTTCTTGCCTTTTTTGTTATCTACTATAGTTTTTTGCTTGTTGTTGGGGCTTTAGGGGCCTAACAAAGACTATTGTAAAATTGTGTTGTCATTGTTGTTAAGGACTTTTAGCTATCCATGCTTCTAGCCACTTATGCACTCGACCTCTTAGGATTCTGATCACTCTAGCTCATGGCCTAGCTATAACTTTGCATCACTTTGGTCCATGTTGACTTTGAAATTTCTTTGGCCACTTCTATTCTGATCTCCAAAGTGGTCAAACCTCTTTGCCTTAGTAAAATTTTGGTCCAATAAGTTACATTATCCTTTTGGTCAGTTATACATTAAGCACAACCAAGTTTTTGGTCTCCCACCTTAGCAAAAAATTGGCAAAAGTAATTCTCTAGCAGTGTTTACATGGATTTGTCGATGTGGACCAAGTATTGACCCACAAGTAGATTTATTGTGGAAATGCTAATCTCTAAGAAACTCAAATAGGGATCTCAAGTTTGACCTTTTTAATGGTATAATATTTTATCTACCATTAAACCAAATACCTCAAACAAATTATATATATAGAGAGAGAGATAGATATAGATAGATATATGTATGTATATAAAATATGAATAAATTTGGGTTAATTTAAGTAAATTTTAAGGTCCATGAATATTGGGCATAGTAGACCACTTATATTTATCTAGGTCCACTATGTGTGGGAGGAGGCACTTGTGTTATGTTATCTATCTATGGGCATACAAACTTATCCCCTTTATATGCAAACCTTGGGCCACCTATATGGAGTACCAAATCCTTCATCATTAAGTCAAATCATATTGTACATGTATAATACACACACATATTAACTAGTTAGCCTCTAAATTGTGAATGTTGTCAAGATGAATATCAACAATACGATTAGTTATTCGTCAGCCTATTTTATTCTCTATTTATATGCTTACATTTCTAAGATATTGCCTCCACCAATAATTGATGGACATAAAAATTACTATTATTTTTGGTCAAATCTCCATATCCATTTTCTTTATAGTATTAATAATAGTCTATGGATCCCTCTCAATTGAAAGATATCTCTATCCTTTTTCAAGGGCAATATTGATGCTTACAAGGAGCCCCATTCTTTACGTAGGTGTTTGTTGAAATTTCATATGATTTTGTGTAGGGGAGAAGAATTTTACCTCCATTATTTATAAAACATCTTCCATTAGTTGGTCCTAGATTTCTTTGGAAGCAAAATAAAAATTAATTTTTAAGAACAAAATTTTTGGACATTTACATTTTATCATAGATCAATGTAGATCCTTTTTGTTAATTTCATTGTCATAAATGATCCTTGTATGTATATTCAAATCCTATAACTAAGTGTTTAGAAACCCTTTTTCACTTGATACATATTATGATGAGAACCATGCTTATAAATATTCTATAAGAAAGACATTAATACTATTCTAAATTTGGATATGCCTTTGGGACTTGTTTTCAAAAAATCTATTGTTTCTTTCAAGCCATAATTTTTAGCAAATAAAATTTGAATAACATCAAGATGAAAATAAACACTACAAATATTGTAGTGGTAAATTATTTGGCCTCTATTTGAGAGGTCCAAGGTTCAAATCCCACTCAGTATGATGGGACCAAGACCCCTCATAAAAACCCTGTGTAAACTCATTGAAAAAAATCAACACTACAACTAGTTATCCACTAACCTATTTTCTTCTCTATAGATATATTGATATGTCTAAGATATTGCCTCCACTGATAATTTATGGATATCAAAAATAATATTATTGTTAATCCATTCCCCACATCCATTTTTTTTATCTATGGATTCCCTTCAATTGAAATATTTTTCCAAATTTTTCAAGCTTGATCCCTATAAGAAGTTCCTTAGCACTTTACATAGTTGTTTTTTGAAATACCATATTATTTTGAGTAGGTGAGGATAATTTTTCCTTCATTATTCTAAAAAAATTCACATCCATTACTTTTCTTCATATTTCCTTTGGAAGCACCATCAACTTTAATTTGATGAGAGCAATTTTTGGACATTTCCATTTTATCATAGATAGATATAAGATCCTTTGTGTTAACTCCATTATCATAGATGGCCCTTGTATATAGATTCAAAATCTATATACAAGTGGTTGACACCTCTTTTTCCTCTTGAAACATCCCATGTTGAGCTCCATGCTTGTAAACATTTGCAAGAGAGACAATAATACAATTCCAGTAAATAGTGGTAGGACCAATCCTTCACAAAATGTATAATAATTTAGCTTTAAAACAATTCATTCAATATTTCATCAAACTTTCCAATGTTGATGGAGCTACCAATATACTCTTTTTTTAATAAAGTTTCCACAAATGGTGTAAGCAAAGGGATAATGAAGAAACAATTACTTTGATATTTTTCTAACCTCCTTACATAAGGCACACATAAAAGGTCCATGATATCCTCTTCTTTGTAGACTCTTACCTATAAGAATTTTGCTTTGGAGTTCTAACTCGAATAATGATTTTGACCTTAAAGAGGGATAAAATTGATTAAAAAATACTTCAAAGGGAAATCTTTGAAAGTAGGAAACTTTGATTTTCCCAAGTCCTTATATCACAACTTGATTGAGTATCCATCATCTCCTGATATTTTACAAACCAATGCATCTTTCTATGTAAAAAAAAGGATAAATGAAACTCTTGAAGCATCCTTTGGAGCTCATTCATTGTTTGTTTGAAGTCCTCTTTCCTAACCAAGTTGCTAATAAAAATTCAAAACATAAAATTATTGCTCACATTAATATAATTTTTTATCTTTGAACCTTTGTAAGCTAAATAGGCTTGAGTCAATGGTTACGATTTTAAACTAAAAATATAAAGATAAGCCTTCAACCAATTATTGGATAAAAAATTATGGAATCCTGCTTATTGACTAACCATCGTATATGTTTACTCTCTGATATGAAATTCCATGTTTCCAAACCCCTAGGTAGGGTTCACTTACTAACAATTTTAGTGCATTCCCAAAACAAATATATTTTTAAAATAACATTTTCACTTAATTCTTTCTTTTGATTTTGAATAGTCTCCAACCAAAACTTGCCCCAAAATCCAAATTTACAAGGTCCCAATTTTGCAAGCCTTCTCTTTCAATATTATTTTCTCTACAAACTTGTCCCACTTGTAAAAAGATAAATATAAATTTTATTTGCATCCTTTATTAAAAAAATTATACAAGCTAGTGTTTTAATGGCACATTCTAAGAGATGAAATTTTGTCCACTATAGTATATGTTCTCCTTAGTGTAGTGTGCGCATGCAGTATTAATCTCATATTGATCCAATTGTGGGACTTGAGTGGTTAATGATCCCCATCACTTTCTAAAATCTTTTTCAATGAAGTATTAGGCTTAGAGATGTAAGCTCTTAGTCTTGCTTACATGGGATTCATCACCCCTATTAACATTGAGTTATAGTACATGTGTGGGGTGTAGTGTGGGGAGATAGTTGGCCCTCTTGGTTTCTAATTGGTTCTTTGTGATGTTCTTATTCTTATACAAGTTTTTTTTGGGAATTGTGTGGGCGGAGAGTTAGCTCTATTGCTTTCTAATAAGTTTTTTGTAATGTTATTATTTGTGATGCTCTTTTTTTATATTAGTTGTTGTTCCAAGTGGCATATTTCTATGATGAGTTGTTTTCCACTTTAATATATTTTCTAAAAAATCTCCTTAACTTTGTCAAATTTAAATGCTATAATTATTTAAAATCTTGAAATTATAAAAATATATTATTATATAGCCTTTATAGTTGAAAACATGTGAAAAACTATTAAAATTTTATATTATCAACCAATCAAAGAAGACTTTATTTTATCCAAATCCTTACAAAATATATTACTTTCAAATGTAAAATTAATTATATGCTTGCAAGATGTATGTCCACTTTAGTCAAATTTTCAAGTTGTTTCTATATGACACATTGTATAATGCTAGAGAAAAACTTTAGTAGATGATAAGCATTTGTATTCTACCAATAGGAACTATTTGTCATCTACCTCACAAGGTATATGTCCACTATTTGTTTTTTTAATTATGACACATAATGCTCGAGAAAAAATTTGGTAGATGACAAACATTTGTAATATATAAAGGAGTCAAATTAATGACTAAATATTTTATATATTTGTCAAATTTAAACCAAAACAAATATTGAGAAGTTTTGCAATCCACTTAATACATTCAACATAAACACATGCTATGTGTTTTACAATTCATTGCAAGTAACAACTCTCACAATATGTAAATATCCTATCCTATTAATATACCTATTAATGGTTTTGATAGGTGTGCGATATTATAGGACATGATTATTCACATCTAAATTTTAGAACCAAAAGCATAAAATACATCTTGGAAATCAAAATAGATACATTAGATGTATAATTCTATGTTTGTTTGTGATGGTAATCTAGACACTTAAGACCTAGATTTGAAATTTTTTTACCCATATTTGAGAAGTACAACATTTTAAATAACAAAGAATGTCATTTTTACGTTTTACTATAAAATATTAATTCTTTAAACATTTATATAAAATAATATATATTTTGAAATAGTTGAAAAAAAAGACCCAGGTATTGTAGGTGAGTTGGAGAGGAGAGGGCAATCCTCCAAGGGAGGTCCTAGGTCTGAATCTCCACCCTACCAAAAAGTTAAATTGGCTACCCAAAATACAATTGATAATGTTGGTGCAGGCAGGGCCGAGCACAACTCCTGGGTGACTTTGACGGTGTAGATCCCCCTGGTCGTGGTCTCTCAGACCAAGGCAGCCCCGCAAAGGATTTTTCGCTTAAAAAAAATAGTTGAAAAAAATAACTATAACATAGTTATGTTGTACTAGAGTGCAAGTCGAAAGTGAGTGCAAGGCAAAAGTGAGCCTCATTAGATAGTATTGAAAGAAATTTATATTTGAAAGCCTTATTGGGAAGATAGGATGCCCTAGCTGGGAATTGGGATTGTCTAGTTGAAGTATGGATGCCCAAGTTAGAGATAAGCAAAGGAGCGATTATATAACAAGTTTAATCCAGGTAGCATATATTACATCAAAAGTGATTATTAAGGATGAGATGATCAAGCATGATATAATGGTTCTTAAAAGCATAGGGTTAATACATAAGTTCCATGGATACTCCTCGGGTATTTGGAAATTCAAAATTGGATCAAGTGGAAGTTGATATTGAATTCAAATTATTCTTTGACTTTTCTTCTAAAGGTTATTTTCCTCATTATCTTTTCTTGTTATGAAATTGGGGATAAAATAATGGGTGGTGGCCCATGATTTAGCTAGAAATATACCCTCTATTTAATACCATGAAGTGATTTTTTTTTTTAAGACAAAAACTATTAAGAAGCTTTTGGTGTTGGTTAGACTTTTTGGACTTCCATATCAACTTATCAATAAGGATGTTTTCAAGAATATTGAAAATACCCTAGGGAAATTCATCAAGGAGGGACTAATTATTAAGGAGCAAAAGCATGCTATATATACCTAAATATGTGTTGTTATGGATATTTCAAAACCTTTGACACAATCCATTAAGATTAAATCTAAATCAAGAGAATGGGATCAATAAGTGGATTATGAAAATATTATATTTTGATGCCACAATTGTTATGAGACTGGACACATGGAAAGATATTGCAAAGTGAAAACTATGAAGAAAGAGATAAAATTTTGGCCATGAGATAATCTATAGGACAAAGCAAAAAAATCATAATGTAATAGAAGCTAAATAGAACCAGGATATTCCATTCCAAAAGAAAAAGCAAAAAAAAAAACGTATCTACGATATTATATGGCAAAGGGTATCATAGCTTACATGGATCAACCATTATAAGAAAAAAATAAGGATACAAGGGATGAGAAAGTACAATATGTAAGTTCAAATTTAGAAGATATTAAAGGTGCAAAGGAAGATGTGGAGAAAAATCCTAAAACAAAGACAA
Organism: Wollemia nobilis; assembly: GCA_028583015.1. NCBI lineage: Eukaryota > Viridiplantae > Streptophyta > Pinopsida > Araucariales > Araucariaceae > Wollemia > Wollemia nobilis. The sequence continues at coordinate 5,131,014 of JAQPPZ010000380.1, read as the reverse complement.
CATAAGAGGTCAAGTTTCTTCCAAGTAAATTATCTCCATATTCCTCAAGCAGTATAGAATCCTCTCGTGATACTAAAAATGAGAGTGGTGGAGAGATTATCCCTTTCACTTTAAGGTTTAAATAGTAGCATAATATTGAAATGATTATGGAGGAAATCCTTAACAATTTAGGTTTTTAGGACAACATAAGAAAGTAATTATGAAAGAGTGTCCTTACATTTTAGGGTTTTTAGAGCAACATAAAGAAGAGTGTGATTTAAAGTTATTCCTTGCACTTTAAATTCTTTAAAGCAAGATAAACCTATAGATGATAAGTCTTACTATGCAGTGTGATAATATTGAAGAGATTGATGAAGATTAAAGTGCTGGTGGGAATGAAAAAAGAGAGGAAGACCTAAGAAACAAAAACAAAGAGAAAAATAAACTCAAAGGGATATTGATATGGGAAAATAAAAGTAAATGTTGCAATTGTTAACAAGAAGTGGGGCTAAACCCACAAATTAAAATAAAAAATGATGATGAAAATATTATTTTGGACTATTAGGGGCATGAATAAGAACCCTAAAAAAATTATTAAGAAATTGTTAGGTTATTTTTTTTGTGAGAGAACAATGGGTTATACTCGGGTCCCCCACCCTTAACAAATCATAACTCAATAATTTAGAGCTTGCTAGTTTACAGATAAATTCAAAATTTATATCAATTGAGTTGCTATAGCTAGATACCTACATCATCTTCATAAAAATTCTGAATTCTTGCTTTTCATTTTTTGGATCTTCTTCAATTTTTAGTGTGAATACAAATATTCTAAAATTCAGCATCCTTCTTCTTGATATTTTCATATAGTAGCCTTCATAATACCAAAACTCCACCCCTAATGTCTATGAATTACATCTTAGTAGAGTACTATTTCCAAAAATTTGTGCTACTATAGTCTACTTTACCAAATCTAGATTGCTAGTTTCCTTTCTAAAGCATAAGTGCAACCACAAGAATTATAATAAGTAGTTTATATGAAAATACATTAATGTTATAAAATAAAATAAATATTACCAATGGAAAATATTAAAATAAATCTTAATCATTATTTGATTTAGGCAATCAACATTTTCTTGTCAACTTCAACTAAACTTACTACTTCCTCTAACCATGGAAAAGAAAATTTACCTCATGATCCTCAATTAAAACCTCTCTATTGGCTAGCCTATCTACACATTTGTTCCCTTCCCTTAACATATGTGACCTAATTTCTCTAAACTCTGTAGCAAGGTATTGTATTTCTATGATTATCTCTTGTATGTTCCATGGAACCTTTGCTTTTTTCAAAATTGTATTTATTACTATTGGTGAATCACCTTCCATCTATACTATGTTCCATTTTATTTTTTTGTATTTTTAAACCTTTTCAAAGTCGCAAAAGCTTCAACTTCATTATTTATCTTAAATCCACTATTAAAAGCATAATGAGACAAAATTTATCCTCTAATATTTAATTATTCCTCCTTTTACTAGTCCTAGTGAAGAACACAAGCTTATACTGAGAGGGAGGGTGAACAGTATAAGACCACTTTTTACTTTTTCTTCCAATTCAATATTATGTTGTGTAAAGATAGTAGTATCAATAGCAGTAATCAAAGCAATGCACAAAAACCATACACAATAGAGACACCACAATTTACGTGGTTCACCCAATGTGGGCTACTCCACGGAGAAAATATTTTACTAAAACTTTCTCAATCAATCTCTTTGGGAATCACTCCCAATTACAATGTTTATGGATCTCTGTCCAAAGGAGATGTTGATCCCCTAATCTCAAGTTCATGGATCTCTTCCATAGGAGAACTCTTTCCCCTTCTGCTCTGGCTATGTGATCTTCTAGAAGACTCTGTCTCTCTATTGCACTAACTGGTGGACCTCTCTCCACTTGAAGACTCCTCACTCAGATCTGTCTTCAACTATGTTGGTTGCTGGATCTCTATCCACTGAGACTCTATCCTCTATACTCTATCACCTCCAAAGCTCTATCAATAGGCTCACTAAGAACCTGCTCAATAGGCTCACATAGAACTTGCTTAACAAGCTCACCAAGAACTTGTCCAAATCTGCTCTAGCAAGCTCACCAAGAACTTGCCCAAATCTTCTCTAGCAAGCTCACCAAGAACTTGCCCAAATTTCTCTAGCAAGCTCACCAAGAACTTGCCCAAATCTGCTCTAGCAAGCTCACCAAGAACTTGCCCAAATCTACTCAAAATTTCCCAAACTATCCTCAAATCTGTCCCAACACTGTCCTCAAATCTATCCCAAAGGCCTTCTCAAAGGCTCAATCAATCATGCTCAAGTAGTACTCAAAATGAACTCAACAATGAATGGCAATCTCAACTCAAATTAACTTCATAGAAGCATAAAGAGAATTGTTAGAGACTCAATATGTTCTAATCTCACTCTCAACTCAATCTCAACTCAACTCAAATTCAACTCAACTCAAATATCATAGAAGCATAAAGAGAATTGTTAGAGACTCAATATGTTCTAATCTCACTCTCAACTCAAATCAACCTCAACTCAACTCAAGTCTTATAGAACCATAAAGAGAATTGTTAGAGACTCAATATGTTCTAACCTTAATCTCAACTCAACATAGAATGATGGAATAGTTTGTTTCATAGAACTTGAACAATCACTTCACACATCACTTGACTAGGCTCAATCAACTCAACTCAACCAATCATCACAAGGGACAACTCTCTCTCACACAACCCTAGTCCAAGTATGTATCAACCAACTCAAATGTTTCCAACAATGCTCAACCACAAATCTCACATAACAATGATACTCATGTTCTTTTCTAACTCAAGTTCTTTCACAACCAATGGGCTTCAACAACTATGCTTATCAAACAAGGTTTAGACACAACTCTCAATTCATAAAAACCTTGAAGCATTCAACCAACCACTTTCGAAAAGGAAACCACAAACAATCCTTTTCCCTCCAATGATATTTCAGAAATCAACCACCATAAACAATCAATAGGAGAATGTGCCCATACCTTTTATGAAGATGAAAAAACCTCTTTGTAAATCTGCCACAATCACAAAATTCTTTTGCCAATCTTCACAAGGGTTAGTAGATCACAAAATAATCAACATTACTCCACTTTTCAATAATCATCACCAAGGCCTTTAATTGCACAACTTCCTTATCTCTCCTAAAACCACTTGTACCATAAAATAAAATAAATCAAAACATTGCATAACCTTTTCACTCCCAAAACCACTTATACCATAAAATAAAATAAATCACAATATTGCATACCTTGTCACCTCATGAAAGAATTAATCCTCTTGAAAAAGAACAAGGCAAACTTCACTTTTGGAACCCCTTTGCAAAATCAGAAATATCTCTTTACACACACCTTATTTCTCCTTCTAAATAAGTTAGTCAAATAGCCCTCGAAATAAGCTTTTCGACGATATATAATATGCCCCCTTTCCAAAATAAATTGAAACCTTTACATATATATATATCTGCCAACCTCCATTAATTGCACATAGGTCGGCCCTCCATTAATTTAAACTTAAACTTTAAACTTTAATATCTTCATCACCGGAGGTCCTTTTTCGATGAAACAAAATTCCACCTTGGCTTTTAAGAAAATCCCTTTCCACATAAGCCCACCATGGTTTTAAATAAAACCTTTTATTTTGCCTGCCTTGGTTTTCATAAAAACCCTGTAAATATCCATGCTTTCCAAAATATCATAAATGCTTATCTATGAAGTTATTTTTCCACCAAAACCAAATCCATGTGACATCAATGATCCATGTGACATCAATGACAACATAAAATACCTCAAATTACTCAAATTTCCAACAATCTCCCCCTTTGTCATTGATGGCAACACCTCTAATGCAAACACCACAATCACTGCAAAAACCATCTCTGAGAATCAAAGTTGCTCCCCCTGACTCAATACTCTCTATGGAGGCTGCTCCCCTAACTCAATACTCTCTTTGGAGGCTGCTCCCCCTAACTCAATGCTCTCCCCCTAACTCAATGCTCTCCCCCTTACTCAAATCTCTCCCCCTTTGACATCAATGGCAAAAGGGACACCTATGGGGCTAAAATATATGACTCTTAAGCTTAGCCCCCTCACCACCTTCTCTCTTGAGGTGATTAATTTTGGGGTGGGAGTACCTTTACTCCCATATTACATTGATTCTTTCCTCTATCAACTTCCTTCCATGTTTTTTTGATATCCTTCTCTTGATGAATTACTTGATCTTCTTGTCTTGAACCTGTTTGACCTTCTTGCCTTGAACCTATTTGGAATTGAGTCCTACACCATCTTGCAATATGCCCAAAGTTATTGCAATTAAAACACTTGATATTGTAGCCTTTGGATGGTGCCCATGTCCTGAATTCTTTCTTGAAGTAATTTCCATATCCATTCCTTTCCTGAACCCTGTATTGTGAAGCTCTATTTTCATGACCATTATGACCATGACTTCTGAATTGTGTAGCTCTAAAACCAAAACCATGTTGCTCATTTCCTTTGCACTGAAAAGCTCTATGACCAATCCTGTTGCATGAGAAGCAATGTCCCTGAAAACCATACCTTCTTCCTTTGAAGTTTCTTCTAGCAAAATCAAACTTCTTTGATCCATGGATCCTGCAATGTATAGCCCTGTGTCCAAATCCATTACAAGAAAAACAATATCCTTGAAAAGCCCTTTGTTCATGCCTTGGTTCCTCATACCTTTCTTGACCATTATCCTTATGATCATCTTCAACTTGTGCATTGCATCCTTGAACCTTCTTTGTAGCATCTAAAACCTCTTCCTTAGTTTCTTCCTTGCCTTTCTCTTCAAGAATTTCTTTTCCCTTTGAACTTGATTCACCTATCTCAAAACAAGAACCAAACTGAATATTTGGAGCCATAGGAACTTTGGAACTTTCCTCACAAATATTAGGTGCTTCTTTGCTTTCATATTTTAGAACTTCCTTTCCTTTTGAGTGTGATTCCCCAAACCTGAAATATGAAACCTTTGGTGCTTTGGAATCTCCCTCTTCTTTTTCTTCATTTGTGTTAAGTAGCAAATTGGCACACATCTCTATAGCCTCTGAAATGCAAGTATCCATTTCTGCTGCTTCTTTTTCTTTGAGAACTAGTTCTTCCTTATAGATTTCTGAAATGAAACCTCCTGATACAAATATAGGACCTTGTGTACTTATTTTTTATTTCCCTTCTTCATAACCAAGCCCTGTCTTTATAAATGGATCTCATTGTAAATCCAAAAAATTATCCAGTGTTTTTGAATTTCTTTGAAATCGTGCTAACTCATTTATGTAGGTCCCCAAAATTTTCTGATCTTCTTCTTCTAACTGATCACATATTTCTTTCCTCTCCTTTAGTTTCTCAGAAATAGTGATGCCAAACTCTTTTGATTCTTGAAGCTCTTTTTCAAAATCTTGAATGTGTTGATTAAGCATCATATTGACTTTTTCATTTTCTTGAACCTTATTTTCAAGCCTCTTGATTTTCTTTTTCAACCTCCTGATTTTCTTTTCTTGTTTTGTGGAATTCTCTTCTTCATCATCACTGCTGCTAGAATTATCACTAGAACTGTTGCTTTCTTCTTCAAATAAACTTTCCTTGTTGCAATTGTTGTAGTATGTGCAATCATCATCTATATGCCCAAAATCTTCACATATGAAGCATTTTAGTATTCTTAGACCTTTCTTGTACCTATCTGCTTGCTCAATGGCTATGGCAAGCTCTTCATGTCTTTCTTCAATAGATTTATCCTCTTCTTTAACTTCAATACCTAGGAATAGATGTTCTTGTTTTTCTTCATTTATTCCAAATAATGTACATTCTTCTTCATCTAACTGATCTTTATCACTGTAATCTGAACTATCACTTGCTTCTACAATGTAGTAAGATTTCTTAGCCTTACGAAAAAATTTCTTCTTCTCATACCTGTTTTGCTTGAATCTGTCATCTTTGTCATGCTTATGCTTTCCATCTTCTTTTCTTCTTTGACCCTATTTTTCATCATCACTGATTTCTTCATGTGGACACTTGTATGCATAGTGACCAAGATCACCACACTTGTAGCACCTGACTTTCCTTATATCTTTGAAATTCCTTGAGTCCTTATTCCTTTTGATGAAGTTAGCTTCCTCATCATTTTCTAAAACTCTATCTATTTCTGAAACTTTTCCTTTCTCTTTTTTTGAAGCCTTGAATGCAATCTCTTTTATTGGAGCTTGATGCTTACTTACCCTCATCTCATAAGTTGTGAGAGTACCTTGCAATTCTTCCATTGTTAACTTGTTGATATCCATTGTTTCTTCTATTGTTGAAACCTTTGCATCATATTTCATGGGAAGTGATCTCAAAACCTTTTGAGTAACTTCTGATTCTTTCATCTCAAAACCTAGGCCTCTCATAGTGTTAGTAATCTCATCAACTCAAAGTAAGAACTTTGCAATATCTTCAGAATCTTCCATTTTCAATTCCTCAAATATTTTTCTATGAGTTTGTAGTTTTGCCAACTTTACCTTGGAATCTCCTTCATAAGTATTCCTCAACTTGGTCCACATCTCATTAGCTGAAGTACATACCATGACCTTTGCAAAATCTGTCTCACGTAGCCCACTCAAAATACAATTCATTGCTCTTGCATTGATCTCAACCAATTTCCTGGTAGTCTTATCTTCCTCGGGATCACCTTCAACCTTATACTCTTTTTCAACCATCTGCCATACCTCATATCCTTGTGATATCAAGTAGTTCTTCATTCTCATGCTCTAGAAAGCATAATTGTTACCATCAAACAATGGAGCCTTATTTGAAGATAATCCTTTCTGTGAAGCCATTTGTGTTCTTTGTAGAATCTGCCCTCAAGTTGTTAGCCTTTTCGAAGGAACCCACTCTGATACCAATTGAATAACACAAGCTTATACTGAGAGGGGGGTGAACAGTATAAGACCACTTTTTACTTTTTCTTCCAATTCAATATTATGTTGTGTAAAGATAGTAGTATCAATAGTAGTAATCAAAGCAATGCACAAAAACCATACACAATAGAGACACCACAATTTACGTGGTTCACCCAATGTGGGCTACTCCACGGAGAAAATATTTTACTAAAACTTTCTCAATCAATATCTTTGGGAATCACTCCCAATTACAATGTTTATGGATCTCTATCCAAAGGAGATGTTGATCCCCTAATCTCAAGTTCATGGATCTCTTCCATAGGAGAACTCTTTCCCCTTCTACTCTGGCTATGTGATCTTCTAGAAGACTTTGTCTCTCTTTCACTAACTGGTGGAACTCTCTCCACTTGAAGACTCCTCACTCAGATCTATCTTCAACTATGTTGGTTGTTGGATCTCTATCCACTGAGACTCTATCCTCTGTACTCTGTCACCTCCAAAGCTCTGTCAATAGGCTCACTAAGAACCTCTCAATAGGCTCACATAGAACCTCTAATAGGCTCACATAGAACTTACTTAACAAGCTCACATAGAACTTGTCAAATATGCTTAGCAAGCTCACCAAGAACTTGCCCAATTCTGCTCTAGAAAGCTCACCAAGAACTTGCCCAAATATTCTCTAGCAAGCTCACCAAGAACTTGCCCAAATCTGCTCTAGCAAGCTCACCAAGAACTTGCCCAAATATGCTCTAATAATATCCACAAATCTGTCCCAAAATTATCCTCAAATTTGTCCCAAAGGCCTTCTCAAAGGCTCAATCAATCATGCTCAAGTAGTACTCAAAATGAACTCAACAATGAATGGCAATCTCAACTCAAATTAACTTCATAGAAGCATAAAGAGAATTGTTAGAGACTCAATATGTTCTAATCTCACTCTCAACCCAAATCAATCTCAACTCAACTCAAATCAATCAACTCAACTCATAGAAGCATAAAGAGAATTGTTAGAGACTCAATATGTTCTAATCTCACTCTCAACTCAAATCAACCTCAACTCAACTCAAGTCTTATAGAACCATAAAGAGAATTGTTAGAGACTCAATATGTTCTAACCTCAATCTCAACTCAACATAGAATGATGGAATAGTTTATTTCATAGAACTTGAACAATCACTTCACACATCACTTGACTAGGCTCAATCAACTCAACTCAACCAATCATCACAAGGGACAACTCTCTCTCACACAACCCTAGTCCAAGTATGTATCAACCAACTCAAATGTTTCCAACAATGCTCAACCACAAATCTCACATAACAATGATACTCATGTTCTTTTCTAACTCAAGTTCTTTCACAACCAATGGGCTTCAACAACTATGCTTATCAAACAAGGTTTAGACACAACTCTCAATTCATAAAAACCTTGAAGCATTCAACCAACCACTTTCGAAAAGGAAACCACAAACAATCCTTTTCCCTCCAATGATATTTCAGAAATCAACCACCATAAACAATCAATAGGAGAATGTGCCCATACCTTTTATGAAGATGAAAAAACCTCTTTGTAAATCTGCCACAATCACAAAATTCTTTTGCCAATCTTCACAAGGGTTAGTAGATCACAAAATAATCAACATTACTCCACTTTTCAATAATCATCACCAAGGCCTTTAATTGCACAACTTCCTTATCTCTCCTAAAACCACTTGTACCATAAAATAAAATAAATCAAAACATTGCATAACCTTTTCACTCCCAAAACCACTTATACCATAAAATAAAATAAATCACAATATTGCATACCTTGTCACCTCATGAAAGAATTAATCCTCTTGAAAAAGAACAAGGCAAACTTCACTTTTGGAACCCCTTTGCAAAATCAGAAATATCTCTTTACACACACCTTATTTCTCCTTCTAAATAAGTTATTCAAATAGCCCTCGAAATAAGCTTTCCGACGATATATAATATGCCCCCTTTCCAAAATAAATTGAAACCTTTACATATATATATATATATATATATGCCAACCTCCATTAATTGCACATAGGTCGGCCCTCCATTAATTTAAACTTAAACTTTAAACTTTAATATCTTCATCACCGGAGGTCCTTTTTCGATGAAACAAAATTCCACCTTGGCTTTTAAGAAAAGCCCTTTCCACATAAGCCCACCATGGTTTTAAATAAAACCTTTTATTTTGCCTGCCTTGGTTTTCATAAAAACCCTGTATATAGCCATGCTTTCCAAAATATCATAAATGCTTATTTATGAAATATTTTGGCCACCAAAACCAAATGTGATCCATGTGACATCAATGACAACATAAAATACCTCAAATTAACTCAAATTTCCAACACCTAGATTTCCTTTAGATGCTCCACCAAAATTCAATTTGATGAACTCCACTTCTAATGGTTTCCCTTTATATTATTTGCCTTCTTTTTGTTTCTCTAGTACCCAATTGTTGGAGGTATTACATTATTTGGTCATGTAAATAGTTTATGGAGTGTTTAATATTTAATATTTAGATATCCCGGGGGGACAACACAATGGTTCAAACTTTGGCTCTTCTTTGGGAGGTCCAAGGTTCAAACCGTGGCGTGGGCAAGTGTGTGAGGGGGTGGGTGTGTGTTAAATTCCCTATTGATAAGCATAGCTCTTGACTTTACGAGGGGTTATGGTTGGGAGGAGACTGCTCAACCCTGTGCGTTGGTCGTAGGGGTTTCTCACACTAACCAAATCAAAAAATAATAATAATATTTAATATTTAGAGTAGGGTGTGTTTAAATATTTAGTGTGTGTTTAATATTGAGCTCTATAGTATGTTTCATTTAGTTAAATGTGTGAGGTGTCTTGTGTGTAAGTGAGAGTTATGAGTGTTAGATGTTATATCTAGAAGTAGGGAGTTATGAGCAATAATGAATGACTTTGTCATCATGTAATATGTAAGATTTATTATGTAAGAGAGGAATGTGAAGAGTTGGTTCTCTCATGAGTTTGAGGAGAGCAAAGGTCAAAGAGTCATGTAATGTGAAGAATATCATATATCTTTATATTGAAGATAAAGCCATGTATTATGTATCGAAGTAGTATTGCATTTATGCATTGCTATAGTAGATGTATTTTCAATAAATTTTTAGTGAGTTTATTTTGCATTGTTTGAGTGATTTATATTCATTGAATCCTTTGATATTCTTGAGATATTATTTGATCTTGGTGATTAATAATTATGTGAGAACAATGGTGATTTGCTAACAATGGTATCAAAGCCTCATTGGCAAGATTTAAATTTTTTAGACTTCTAAGGTAGAGATAAAATTTATCTCAGCCCAAGTAGAAGGTTTACCACAAAGGAACATTTGATAGAAATATTGCATCAATTGAGATAGCAATTAGAAGATCATGTTTGAAAGGAGCCAAGCCTTATAGAAGGAAGACCCACATTTGTAGAGGACAAGCAAAGATCATGTTTGAAAGGAGCCAATCCTTGTAGAAGGAAGACCTACATTTATAGAGGACAAGCAGTCAGAATACCATATTTAGAAGAAGTGAGCCTTGAAGATGAAAGGCTCACGGTTGCACTAAAGTTATTTATGATCATCTAAAGGGAATATGAGAGATTAAAGAAGAAGAGAAGAAAGAAGAAATAAATTGGGTTGAGTTCACCTAATTATTGAAGAAAATGAGGGATGATATTGCCCAAATTTGAAGATAACCAACTAAAAAGAGTGCTAGCAAAATTGTAGAAGAGAAGAAGATTTTTTTTTATTAATAAGCTATGTGGGGCTTCTATTGGGGGTCACTCCCATTAAAATAATAAAATATCACATTGCTCTCATTACATTTTTAACAAGTTAATTAAAACATATGCAACTTTACCTCTCTCAAATATATTCTTCATGTGCCTTTCTATCAAAGATATTCTCCATCTTCTTCAAATTGCTAAGTTTCCACAATCAATTCTTTTTTTACTATTTTTCTTCTATAGAATATGTTCTTCCTCCTTCAGAGTGGAAATATCTGAGAATATATTTTTGCACTTCAAGTTCCTAAGGTAATATCTAGTTATAACACATTTTACATGATCTTTATTTTTAGAAAAATCGACTACCACTGATTGTTTCATAATTAGCTTCAAGAATACTATCTGAGGTGCTAATATTTTCCATGAAAATGATTACATGGTCTTTAGTAACCATTTTTTATTTTATCAATGATCAAATTTTAATTCTCCTTTCAGAGTTGAGTCCTATGTTTCTTGGTTAATTCCTGCTAGACAATTGGCATAGCTGGAGGATGAGTTTCTTCCTTGTGAAATGGGATGTCTGAAGGTTCAAGATCATTTGCGTGTAGGGACTTCTCCTCCACCAAGGAAGAATTAGAGCATGATCATATGACTGAGCATCTCTTATTCAGGTGGCCATATTGTTGACTACCATAACATCTCAAGGAGAAGTCTTCATATTCAATATTTTAGATCCATTTCCCTTTTCTTGAGGAGATAGTAATAGATTGAGGTCAAGGAACAAAAGCATCCATCCAAATAGCCAATCTTGCTTTACTTGTATTAATTTACTGGACAAATTTTTCTTTGTTTGGGTATCCATATACTGGAATGCACCAATGGCATGACAAATTTTGGAAAATATCTTCTCCTCCCAAAACACCATAGGAAGAGAAGAAGAATTTCTAGGTAAGGAAGATTTAATTATTTAAAGAAAGTGATTTTATTTTTTGGAAGGAGAAATTATTACTTGGAGGAAGGAGGAATTAATATTATTACTAGGATTTATAAGAATATTTTTGGGAGATATAAGAAGAATATATTGTCCAAAGAGAAAAAAAAAAAATCATTTGAAAGATATATTGAAATTGAAGGAAAAAAGAAGATTGAAGGAGAAAAAATTGAAGAAGATAAAAAATAAAGAAAGTAGAAAATTGGAAAAAGTGAACAAATTAATATTTGAAGAAAAAGAAAATTTATGAGAGTCATAAGAAGAAATTGAAGAAGAAAAAATAAAGAGAATTATATAGAAGCAAGATTGGAAGAAGAAATTGAATTGAAAGAATTATTGAATGAAGATATAAGAAAAATAAAAATCAATTGGTTGAGGTAAAATTAAATAAGAGAATATTGAAAGAAAATTTGAAATTAAAATTGGGAGAAAGAATAAGAAATATTGATTTGAGAAAGAGATTTTATACAAGCAATGATTGTGAGAGAAAATTGTAGCCCAATCCATTGCTAGAAAAATTGGGTGGAAGTTGGCATAGGCACCTCTTGAAGGGAAGACTTAGTATAAGCTATATTAGAAAGTATAACCACGAAGCACAAATTGAAAAGCAGAGCAAGTATCGAAGAGAAGTTGGATAAGGAATTGAAACATTAGAGCATTAGGATGATAAGAATGCACCAACAATAGTGTAAGTATGAGTAATAATTGTGGAAGAATAAAGTGCCAATTGAAAGGAAGAAAATTTTTATTTACATGAGGATATTTCAAAGTTTTTTTTTAAATTGGAGGTAACATACATGAATTAAGCAACTTTTTTTTAAATTGATCACATTTTATTTGAAAATATCTTTGGACTATCCTACTAATATCAATATGAAGAACACAAGCTTATACTGAGAGGGGGGGTGAACAGTATAAGATCACTTTTTACTTTTCTTTTCCAATCAATATTATGCAATGTATAGATAGCAATATTAATAGTAGTAATCAAAGAAATGCATAAATCACCATACACAATAGAGACACCACAATTTACATGGTTCACCCAATGTGGTCTACTCCACGAAGAAAATCTCTCACTAAAATTTTCTCAATCAATCTCATGGGAATCATTTCCCTATTACAATGTTTATGGACCTCTATCCAAAGGAGACATCAATCCCCTAAATCAAGTTCATAGATATCTATCCACAAGAGACACCTATCTCCTAATATTTGCTTTGGTTGGTGATCCTCTAGAAGACCTCTACCTCCACTTTCCTTAGAAAATAGAACTTTATATATAGAAGACACCTATCTTCCCTACTCTAGCTAGAGATATCTGTCATCAACTCTATCACCTAAAAATATCTATTTGAATTATGTACTAAACACAGTCCATCGGTCTAGCAAAAATTTATTCTCAATCTCTATCTTTGGTCTGGTATAAACCTATCCTCAAATCTACACCAAACTCTATTCTCGAATCTATACTAAACATAGTCCTTTGGTCTAGCACAAATCTATCCTCAATCTCTATCTTTGATTTGGCATAAACCTATCCTCAAATTTGCACTAAACTTTGTCCTCGAATATGTACTAAACACATTCCTTCGGTCTAGCACAAATCTTTCCTCAATCTCTGTCCTCAAGCCTTAACTCAAAGCTTGAATCAATCTCAAATCAACTCTATTGGATCTGCCTCAAACCTTAACTCAAGGTTTGAACAAATAAATCAATCAACTCTACTCTCAAGCCTTCTCAAATACTTGTCTCAAATTTGCATTTTAAGCTTTCACAAAAGCTCACACCAATCATTCCACAAGTTCTCTCTAGAAATTTTTTCAATCTGCTCAATAAGTCCTCTCAAGAACTTATCCAAATCTGCTCAATAAGTCCTCACAAGAATGATGAGCAGGGTGCAGCAACAGTATTGTCATTGTTGTCAACACAGTCAGACAGATCGGTTGATGCAGTGGACAGGATTTAAGAGGATCTTCAGAGTATGTACAGTGATTTTCCAAAATATAGAAGTGGCATATTTGAGAAAAATCAAAAGAAAATCACAAGGAAGAAAATTGTCGCGATATCGTGACATGTTGAGCAAGAAAGGAAAACTGTCATGATATCACGACATGTTTGGAGAGAAAGAGAAAGAAAACAAAACTATCATGATATCGCGCCATGTTTGGAGAGAAAGAGCAAGAAAGCAAAACTGTCACGATATCACGACATGTTTGGAGAGAAAGAGCAAGAAAGCAAAACTGTCACAATATCGTGACATGTTTGGAGAGAAAGAGCAAGAAAGCAAAATTGTCGCGATATCGCGACATGTTCGGAGAGAAAGAGCAAGAAAGAAAAACTGTCACGATTTCGTGACATGTTGGAAGAGAAAAAGACAAGTAGAAAAAGTGTCACGATTTCGTGACATATTGCAAGAGAAAAATGTGTCGTGATTTTGCGACATGTTTCATTTTCGCGGTCCAAAGTGAAGAGAAAGAGGAGAGAGAAAAAGGTGTCGCGATTTCACGACATGTTTCATTTTCGCGGTCCAAAGCGAAGAGAAAAAGGTGTCACGATTTCGTGACATGTTTCATTTTCGTGGTCCAAAGCGAAGAGAAAGAGGAGAGAGAAAAAGGTGTCGCGATTTTGCGACATGTTTCATTTTCGTGGTCCAAAGCGAAGAGAGATTGTACGAAAGAAAAAGTGTCGTGATTTCACGACATGTCGCATTTTCATGACTTGAAGAGAGCAGGAAGGCAGAGAAGGAAAAGTGTCACGATATCGTGACATGTCGCATTTTCGTTACTTGAAAAGTGCAGGAAGGCAGAGAAGGAAAAGTGTCACGATTTCGCGACATGTCGCATTTTCGTGACTTGAAGAGAGCAGGAAGGCAGAGAAGGAAAAGTGTCATGATTTCGTGACATGTCGCATTTTCGTGACTTGAAGAGAGCAGGAAGGAAGAGAATGAAAAAGTGTCACGATATCATGACATGTCGTGTTTTCGCGACTCGAAGGTAAGAGAAAGTGCCAAGGAGAAAAAGTGTCGTGATATCGTGACATGTCACATTTTCGCAACCCAAATGCAAGAGATAGAGCAAAGGAGAAAAAGTGTCGCAATATCGCAACATGTCACATTTTCGCGACTCTAGGAGGAGAGAGAAAGTAAGAAGGCAGAAGTGTCGCGATATCACGACAAAAGTAAAAAGGAAGAGTACGGAGGCAAAAGTGTCACGATATCGCGACATTTTATGTTTTCACGGGTACAGGCAAATAGAAGCAGCAAGGAGGCGAAAGTGTCACGATATCACGACATGTGTTTTCACGGGTGCAAGCCGAGAAGAGGACAAAGAGGCAGAAGTGTCACGATTTTGTGACAGGTCGCTTTGGCACAAGCTAAAAATAGAACCCAGCCGAAATAAGATATGTGATCGTTAATCGAAGTTAAACAGTAGTTATAGGGGTTGTTACAAAAGAAAATCATGCAGCTAATAAAAGAACAGTCGAAGAAGGAGAAATCTAACAGTCGTATAAATAGAATCGAATATGCATGCATGCATAGAAAAGAATATGAACAGTCATGACCGAGAAGACAAACAGTCATGGTAGGGGTATATGTGTAAATTCGTAACATGCATTGTGTTTGACGAAAAGCCTACCCTATATATATACAAAAGTAGTTACAGTTCGAAGGCGTTACAACTGACAAGTGTCGCATGAGAAATGAAAGGAGTTACAACTGGAGTTACAAAAATACGATATGGGTATAAAAGGTGGTATGCACGGAGGATTACGAGCTACTAAAATTATGTGAAAGTGCTACAATAAGGGTGTTGAAAGAGTGCTACAAGAAGAGTATTAAGCAGAGCAGTGAGAGCCATAAAAGAGCAATAAGCAGAGTGTGAAGAGTGTGTGTGTTTTGGTGAAGAGTGAGAGAGGTTGGGTTAGCAACAGACCAGTCAGGGTCTTGTATAAGCGAAGGCATTCTTATGTCAATTTGATAGTTTCAAAAGTGCAGTTCAAGTTAGTGCTTGAATTAGGGGTTGGTGCTCCTTTTTGTAGGTGCAAATAAATTAGGGGTTGGTGCTCCTTTTTGTTGGTGCAGATAAACCAGGGGTTGGTGCTCCTTCCAGTGGGTGTTGGTAAAGTGATTGTAAAATTGGTATTTTACAAAGGCTAGATTTGGATGGGAATCCAAGCAGTCATTTTTTAGGAGTAGCCAAATTGGTGAACCTCGTTACATCGTGTGTTGTGGAATGCTCTCTTGTTATATCTGCTTTATTGGGTTTTAAGCTTTCTTTGTTTTGACATTAATAGTTGAAGATTTAAGTTTTTAATAGCTACACTGATTCACCCCCCCTCTCAGTGTCATTGTGAGACTAAAAATTAGTATCAGAGCCAAGTTCCTGAACAAGCTTAATCGGCTAAGGTGATCTTGGAAGTGAGACAATGGCAGGTGGTGAAGGATTCTCATCAAACAAAGCACCATTGTTTGACAGAACTAATTATGCATTCTGGAGACTCTAGATGCAGACATATTTGTGTTCTCTAGGATATGACATTTGGGAATCAATAGACAGTGGATACACCATACCCACCACTCCTCAAACCGATGCTGTCGATAAGAAACTGTTTGAGAATAACTCTAAAGCAAATAATGCTATCATGTGTGGTTTGGTGGACAGCAAACTGATAAATATCATGAGTTGTAAAATGGCAAAAGATATGTGGGACAAACTAAGGAGCATTCATGAAGGAGATGGCAAGAACAAGGAGGCCAAGTTACAAATGCATCGAGCTCAGTTTGAAGCATTAAATATGAATGAGGATGAGAACATAGAGGCATACATGCTGAGATTTAATGGAATCATTAATGTGATTAGAGGACTCGACGAGGAAATGGAAGATGCTGTCGTGAAAAAGGTACTAAGATCTCTTCCCCAAAGATTTGATTCCAAAGTTTTTGCAATAGAAGAAGCTAAATATCTTAATACTTTTAGTATGGATGAGATGCATGGTTCTTTAACTGCATATGAGATGAGAATAGAAAAAACTAAACCCACAGACAGAGAAGCTGCTTTTAAAGCACATAATAATATAAAAGCAAAACAAGAATCCGAGGAAGAAGAGACATCAGATGAAACAGAAGAAAACTTTGTTCGAAAACTAATTAGGGGAAAAGGAAAATACAGAGGAAAGCTACCATTTAAGTGTTTCAACTATGGAGGCGTTGGGCACTTTGTAGCTAAATGTCCTCTTAATGAGAAAAGCAAAAGTGACGAAGGTTCACACCAAGAAAGAGGTGACTGGAAGAGGAAACCAAACTTTAGAAAAGGAAAATTCAAGAAGAAAAGTTTCATATCCAAGAATGTCAATCCTTCAGAAGACAGCTCTGGTGAGGATTCTAAAGAAGAAAAAAGTGAAGCTCTTTTTATGGCATTTGAAGAAGAAAAAACAGAAGAAAAATAGGAATGCAATAAAAACCTTGAGGCTGAGGCTGAAGTAGATCTAGAAGGTGAGTTGTTCACTGCACTTAAAGAACTGAGTTTAGAAAGGAAAAATAATAAGAAAACTTCAAGAAAGTTTGAAGATGCAAATGAAATCATATCCAGCTTGAAAGTACAGATAGATGAATTTAAGAAAATATCTGAAGAATCGAAGTACAATTAACCGTGAAAATAGATGAGTGCAGCAAGTTAGAAGAAGAGATTGTTGGTTTAAGGATACAGCTAGAAGATATGAATCAAAAATTGACTTGTTATCACAAACTTGAAGGAAGTTCTGTGAAGCTGGACAAGATAACCTAAGGACTACAGGCATCAAATTTGGTTTAGGTTTCTTCGAAGGAGAATCATCAAATGGATCAAAGGCCATAACTATAGAACCCATAAAGAATGAAGATAAGATCAGAGTTGATCAAGAAAAAATGAATCATGCTAAAGAAAGCAATAAAGCCAAGCAAGAGAGGAGCATTGACAATGATGGATTCACCAATGTCACTCATCAAAAGAGAAGAAGATTTATGGCTCCCACTACAAAATGGCAAAGACCGTCACCTAGGTTCACTCATTCCTTTTTTGGTTATTGTTTTAAATGCAATGATTATGGTCATAAGATTTCAGATTGCAAGTATAATGTAGGACAAAGGAATTTTACCAGTAGAAATGTTTTTTCACCATTGATGGATTATGCAGTAGAATGTTATAACTGTCATAATTTTGGGCACATTGCAAGAAATTGTCGAAGTACATTTATAGCAAATAAACATTAGGGAAGAAAATTTCAACCAAATGGTTTGAGACAAAATAGAAAATTTTCAAAAAAACATACACAGGCTACTGACAAAGAAAAGTCAAAACAAGTGACCAAAACTATAATCAAACCAGAGTGGAAAGAAAAGGAGCGACCCAAGGAAGAAAGTGAATCCTTGATTGTACAGATAGCATTTAAAGCACAGAACAAATCTGCACCATGGATACTTGATAGTGGATGCTCAAGTCATATGACAGGTGACAAACAAAAATTTGAGAAGTTACAGAAATATGAAGGTGGTTCTGTAACTTTTGGAAATAATGATGGAGCTAAGATAGTTGGCAAATGATCAGTTAAGATCAGTGATGGAAAAATCAAATCAAAAGAAGTCTTGTTTGTGATTGGTCTGAAGCATAACTTGTTAAGTGTAAGTCAGATTTGTGACAGAGGTCATGAAGTTATTTTCAAGAAGCAGGGTTGTGGAGTCAGAACAACAAATCGTGGAAAGCTGATAGCAATTGGATCAAGGACATCTGGCAACCTGTATACTCTCTCAGAGACTTCAGAAGGAGCATGCTTGATTAGACAGGAAGAAGAAAATTGGTTGTGGCACAAGAGGCTCGATCATATCAGTTTCAACAATCTAGTAAGAATCAGCTCAAAAAGGGCAATAAGAGATATTCCTATTGGGACTAAAACTGAAAGGGATTATTTTATTGATAAAGATGAGTTACATATATAGGCAGAAGGCCTATATGAAACACATGACACTTGTCAAGAGAAACTGACAAGTGTCAAGGTGAAGGCATAGTGCACTTTAACTCTAACATTCCCCCTTAAAGTGCACTATCCTAACTAAAGAAGAAACAAAACAAGTCAACATTAGGTAACATTCCCCCTTAATGTTGACTTCTCTAAAACAACCTATCATCCTCTTTTATTTGGTCTAGGCTCATGCTCTTTGTGCTTGGCTCTCCAACTATGAATAATGCTAGATCCACTATGTATACATCTCGGTCTGTTGCCTCAGGGTCAGCCACTTCAACGGGTCTGTTGCCACTGGGTCAGCCGTCTAAGTGCCTCAGGGTCATCATGGGTGCCTCAGGGTCAGCCACATCTGGGTCTGTTTCCTCTGTAGGTCATCCTCAGAGGATGTTGCCACTCGTAGGTCACTGATTAGATTCACCATGAGGATGAAGTCCTCCTCATGGTGAACTCAATATAGAAGGTCTCGGTCTTTGCCAAAAATGCACCTAATGAAAGGAAAAACTAGCCATATAAGAGTGTCGAGCTCTGTCGAAAATGCACTCAATACACTAAAATGAGCCATAGATCAAAATAGGAGGAGAGAAGAAGAAAAGAAGAGAATCTTCTGAAGTGTCTTCGTCTGTAGTCTTCAGAAGTAGATCTGAAAAAAACGTCGAATAGAGTCTAGGGTGTCTATGTCTATAGTCCCTAGTATAAGTGTCCTTATGGTGACCATGTCATCCCACCAAAATGCATGGGTAACCAGCCACTGCATTCGCCAAGTGTATAGAAAAGATCACTAGGTACAAGGATCACATATGAAATTACCTTGGGAGTGTCGGGTACAACCGAAAGTGCACTCCAAGGTAGAAAAAAATTTGAGGCTAAAAAAACTAAATTGAAATGGCCTCAAAATTAGAATATTACACCACCATAGTGTCCGTCGCGAAAAACCATTTCCAACGACTATAAATACCCCTATATTCCATTATCAAAGGGGCCTTCATCATAATGAAAAACAACATGCCTCTCCAAGACAACAACTAAAACCTCGCACTATGGCGGCATCGCTCTCTGGCAAAAAAAAAAAAGTCTCTCAATTTTCCCTTACAAAAGAATTACATGGGCCTATATAAACCACCCACTCTCATGTTTGTCTTACATGCCAATAAAGTGCTCCTCCACTTTATGAAAAAATAGTCTTAATTTTCCCTTGCAGGGGAATTACAATGGCCATCTAGGCTGTCCACCTAAAATAAATTCCCTCCAATAAGTTTGCCTCCCATGAGATCATAAAATAAAATAACATTGGCCATTGTCGGCCACTTTTCATGGACACCCCTTACAATATAAATCAATGGCCCTTTTCCATTTTTAAAGACATTATGTAAAAAAATTTGACTTTAATATTTGACTTTTAAATATTAACCCTTAATGTCTCATCCTTCACCTCGGCGACCACCGCAGCAATTACCCTTCAAATTTTAATTACAACGGCAGCAATTTTCCAACCAAAAAATACATTTGAGTGGAGGGCCCCACCACCTCTCTTCCGCAGCGCGCCCGACAGCTGGACTCAGATCCGCCTCCACGTCTCCCCGCAACTTCAACGACAACTATTTCACATGCCAAACCCGACGGTCCCGTGGCAGCACTGGAGGACTAGTGCAGAGCACTTGAGGTGTCTTCTAGAGAGCCCTTTTTGAAATTTAGTCCTCTGCATTTCCTTCTTCAACCCGGCTCATATGTCTTCCCAAAAAATTGACGCAAACCCTTCGGAGGATTTGCACCATTTCCAGAAGGCACCAACTGGAAACTTAGGGACCAGTAGAGCCCCGTAGCCATGGATTCTTTGGTGAGCTCAATCCCCTGCTAATATCAAACTGCGTGAACCGTCTGTATATTTTCATGAAATGGAGCATTCACCTGCACCTGATTTTTGTCGCTTTGTTGCCATTTAATCGAAGTTCGTGAGATCAAGTATGTATTAAAGAATCAAGCAAGCACTGCAAAGTGGAGAGCTTTTTGTAATAGCAATCGGCGATAACTTCAGTGGCCGTTATCTACAGACACAACAAGGGCCTGGAAAACCCAGTTTTTTTAACCTGAATGGGTACATGGTGGGCAATTGCTGTACAAACTACTTTTATGGACAAAATCTTGAGTGCAATCAACATCCTTACATAGCTGTTCAAGGCCAGGGACAATTGGAACTGGCTTCAGAAGAAAATAATTCAAAAATTGTTAAGGGGATTGCCTATATTGGTCAGTCCAAGGCTCAAAAATCTGTTTCCAGCCTATTCAATCCAGTCGGGGATTATGAATAAGTCTAAATCTAAATCCAAAGTGGAGTGCAGCACATAGAGAAAGAACTTTCTGCAGTGGGAAATCATCGAGTGTCTATATCTATATTCTTCAATTCTCTGAAGTCATGGATTCAAAACAAGGGTTGGGGTGGAATTTAGTTATTGTTGTCTGCAGAGCAGGAAGCTCAGCACATTATTTCTTCTGCTAGATCCGCAAAAAAATGGCTAGATTGAAACAGGCCATAGATGAAACAACATTGGCAGAATAAGGGCCACCCCCATTAAAGCCACACCATCCCAACCACAAAAAAAATAGCTCCAGCCAGCATAAGCAGCACATTGTTCGTAAAACACCACGACCTTTCAACAGTAAAAAAAATAACTATGAACGCGAACATCCACAGGCTGCGTCCGTGACTTGTCATCCGAATAAAAAAACTTCAGCTCCTCCATACTGTTGAAATCCATTTCTGCGGCTCATCCTCACAGAAGTTCACCACCACATCGCCATTGCTCGGAAAGACTGAATCACCGGTTTCATCTCCAGCAGCAGCAGAATCAACACCCGCTGCCCTAAAAAACTAAAAAAATTCTGACCAAACCCTTATGCAAGCAATATGTATTTCAACACCATCTAAATTTTTTTTTTAAATTTCCCAAACTTTTAAAAAATTTTACCATCTGGTTTCTGATCCATCAAATGATGGAGAGCATACTCCCTCGATAAAAATTTAAAAAAAATATAGGAAAAAAAATGAGGGGGAGGGAGGATTTCCATGAGGGAAATCCCCCCTCAAGGGGTTTCACAGGGCAGGGAAAGCCCGCTCTGATACCAAATTTTGGGACTGAAACTGAAGGGGATTATTTTATTGATAAAGATGAGTTACATATATAGGCAGAAGGCCTATATGAAACACATGACACTTGTCAAGAGAAACTGACAAGTTTCAAGGTGAAGGCATAGTGCACTTTAACTCTAACAATTCCCACCATTGGTAAACCTTTAAATAGCATTTGTGCTTCATGCCAAAAGGGTAAGCAAACTAGAGCCACATTTAAAACAAAAGAGTACTTCACAAGCAAACCATTAGAACTAATACATACTGATTTATGTGGACCCATGAGAACACAAAGCATAAATGGTGACAAATACTTTATGTTGTGCATAGATGACTATTCCATGATGACATGGATACTATTTTTAAAGCTTAAATCAGATGCCTTTGAGATGTTCAAGATTTTCAAAAAACAAGTTGAGAATCAAACAGGAAAAATGATTAAATGTGTGAGATCAGATAGAGAAGGAGAGTTCATTTCAGAGGAGTTTGCAGAGTACTGTCAAAAATATGGGATTAGGAGACAGTTTTTAGCAACAAGGACACCTCAACAGAATGGTGTGGTAGAAAGAAAGAACAGGATAGTGCAGGAAATGGCACAGACTATGTTGACTGAGAGAAAAATAGCAGATAGATTTTGGAAAGAGGCAGTCCATACTACGGTATACATCCAAAATAGGTGCATGTTGAGGACACATGAAAGAAAAACACCATATGAGTTGTGGTTCAATAGAAATGCAACAGCAAGATACTTTAAAGTTTTTGGCAGTAAGTGTTACATCAAAATAACTGAAGATAATCTTGGTAAGTTTGAAGATAGAGCCGATGAAGGTATTTTTCTTGGTTGTTCGACAAAAAGCAAATCCTACACATGCTACAACAAGAGGCTAAAGAAAATTGTGGAGAGTGCCGATGTTAAAGTTGATGAAGGTAAGGAACGAGAAATAAGCTATAAAGAAAACTACCCAATTTATGAAGAAGTCATTGAAGGAGATGAGGAAAAAGAAACGGAAAAGAAACAGAAAATTGAATCAAATGATTTAAGTAGTGATTCAGAAGAGGAAGAAAACAAAAAATTCAAAATAGGCAGCTGGCAGAAAAATCATCCTAGAGAGCAGATAATTGGAGACCCCATAGTTGGTGTTCAGACAAGAAAAAGAGTAGTAACTACTCTCTATTATCCAGCATAGAGCCCAAAAATATTGCTAAAGCAAGCAAAGATGAAAGTTGGATGACGGCTATAAATGAAGAATTAGATCATATCGAGAAAAACAAAACCTAGGAGTTAGTACCAAGACCTGCAAATAAAAATATAATCGGTACTAAATGGATTTTTCGAAACAAATTGAATGAAGATGGACAAGTAGTAAGGAATAAAGCAAGATTGGTCTGTAAAGGCTATGCACAAGTTGAAGGCATTGACTTTGAGGAAACCTTTGCACATGTGGCTAGACTAGAGGCAATCAAAATGTTTCTAGCTTTAGCAGTTCACAAGAATTTCAAAGTTTATCAAATGGACGTGAAATCAGCATTTCTGAATAGAAAACTTGAAGAAGAGGTCTATATTGAACATCCTGATGGTTTCCAACTTGATGATAATCCCAACTTCATTTGTAAGTTGAAGAAAGCATTGTATGGCTTGAAACAGGCACCCAGAGCATGGTATGCAAGGCTAGACAACTATCTTACTCAACAAGGGTTCAAAAAGGGTATGGTAGATAGCAATTTGTATGTCAAAAAAGAGAATGGCCATCTCATTGTCCTTGTTGTATATGTAGATGATATCATCTTTGGCAGCAGCAATGATAAGTCGTGTAAGGATTTAGCAAAGTAGATGCAAAAAGAATTTGAAATGTCAATGATTGGTGAACTTTCGTATTTTCTCGGACTGCAAGTTAATCAAAATGAGAAGGGCATATTCATTTCTCAAGTTAAATATGTGAAAGAGATGCTAAAAAATTTCACAATGGAGGATTGTAAGCCTGTTAGCACTCCCATGACAACAAGATGCAAGTTGAGCAAGGATGACAAATCTCCAAATGTTGATCAAACCATGTACAGATCTATGATTAGGAGCCTATTGTATTTGACAGCTACCAGACCAGATATATTGCAGGCAGTTTGCATAATAGCATGATTTCAGGCAAGTCCCAAGGAGACTCATGTGACAAAGAGTGAAGAGGATTCTTCGGTATCTAAAGGGTACTATGGAGTATGGGTTATGGTATCCAAAAGGTAATGACTTCACTCTTATTGCGTATTCAGATGCAGATTGGGCAGGATGTGTCGATGACAGAAAGAGTACCAGTGGAGGTGCATTCTATCTTGGAGACAAGGTTGGTTGCATGGCACAGTAAGAAACAAGAATCGGTCTCTTTATCCATAACAGAGGCAGAATATATTGCAGCAACTACGTGTTGTACGCAGGTTTTATGGATGAAACAAACCTCGAAAGATCTTGGCATTAACTTCGGTGAGCCAATTTCGGTTAAGTGTGATAACACCAGTGCCATTAATATCTCAAAGAATCCAGTTATGCATTCTCACACAAAAAATATTGCTATCCGATATCACTTTCTGAAGGAGAAAGTTGCAGAAGAATAGGTAGAGTTGGATTTTGTCCCAACTACAGAGCAAGTAGCGGATATCTTCACAAAACCGTTGCCCAAAGAAAATTTTGAGTACCTTCACAATAAATTGGGAGTGGTCATGCTTCCCAAATACTGACTAGCTATCGGGACCACATTCTTAGGGGGAGCATTTATATATTTGATTATCTTTGTGCTCATATTTGTAATTTTTGCTAATTGTCATAACGTGTGCCTAAGAATGTTGTGCATGGACTCAGGGGGAGTCTGCAGCAGCCCTTTGGTATTATTGTCAAAGGGGGAGAAGAATTATAGGAATGTGCATGTGTGTTGCCAACAATTCCAAAGGGGGAGATTGATGAGCAAGGTGCAGCAACAGTATTATCATTGTTGTCAACACAGTCATACAAATCGGTTGATGCAGTAGACAGGAGTTAAGAGGATCTTCAGAGTATGTACAGTGATTTTCCAAAAGATAGAAGTGGCCCATTTGAGAAAAATCAAAAGAAAATCACAAGGAAGAAAACTATCGCGATATCGCGACATGTTGAGCAAGAAAGGAAAACTGTCATGATATCGCGACATGTTTGGAGAGAAAGAGCAAGAAAGCAAAACTGTCACGATATCACGACATGTTTGGAGAGAAAGAGCAAGAAAGCAAAACTGTCACGATATCACATGTTTGGAGAGAAAGAGCAAGAAAGCAAAATTGTTGCGATATCGCGACATGTTCGGAGAGAAAAAGCAAGAAAGAAAAACTGTCACGATTTCGTGACATGTTGGAAGAGAAAAAGACAAGTAGAAAAAGTGTCGTGATTTTGTGACATATTGCAAGAGAAAGAGGAGAGAGAAAAAGGTGTCGCAATTTCGTGACATGTTTCATTTTTGCGGTCCAAAGCGAAGAGAAAGAGGAGAGAGAAAAAGGTGTCGCGATTTCGCGACATGTTTCATTTTCACGATCCAAAGCGAAGAGAAAGAGGAGAGAGAAAAAGGTGTCGCGATTTCACAACATGTTTCATTTTCGTGGTCCAAAGAAAAGAGAGATTGTATGGAAGAAAAAGTGTCGCGATTTCGTGACATGTCGCATTTTTGTGACTTGAAGAGAGTAGGAAGGCAGAAAAGGAAAAGTGTCACGATATCGCGACATGTCGCATTTTCATGACTTGAAAAGTGTAGGAAGGCAGAGAAGGAAAAGTGTCACGATTTTGCAACATGTCGCATTTTCACGACTTGAAGAGAGCAGGAAGGCAGAGAAGGAAAAGTGTCGCGATTTTGCGACATGTCGCATTTTCGCGACTTGAAGAGAGCAGGAAGGAAGAGAATGAAAAAGTGTCACGATATCGCGACATGTCGCATTTTCACGACTCGAAGGTAAGAGAAAGTGCCAAGGATAAAAAGTGTCGTGATATCGCGACATGTCGCGTTTTCATGACCCAAAGGCAAGAGATAGAGCAAAGGAGAAAAAGTGTCACGATATCATGACATGTCGCATTTTCGT
Source organism: Wollemia nobilis (assembly GCA_028583015.1). Lineage (NCBI taxonomy): Eukaryota > Viridiplantae > Streptophyta > Pinopsida > Araucariales > Araucariaceae > Wollemia > Wollemia nobilis. The sequence continues at coordinate 5,105,119 of JAQPPZ010000380.1, read as the reverse complement.
GACTCTAGGAGGAGAGAGAAAGTAAGAAGGCAGAAGTGTCACGATATCATGACAAAAGTAAAAAGGAAGAGTACGAAGGTGAAAGTGTCATGATATCGCGACATGTTATGTTTTCGTGGGTACAGGCAAACAGAAGCAGCAAGGAGGCGAAAGTGTCGCGATATCATGACATGTTCTATTTTTTCGGGTGCAATCCGAGAAGAGGACAAAGAGGCAGAAGTGTCATGATTTCACGACAGGTCACTTTGGCGCAAGCTAAAAATAGAACCCAACCGAAATAATATATGTGACCATTAACTGAAGTTATGCAGTAGTTACAGGGGCCGTTACAAAATAAAATCATGCAGCTAATAAAAGAACAGTCGAAGAAGGAGAAATCTAACAGTCGTATAAATAGAATCGAATATGCATGCATGCACAAAAAAGAATACGAATAGTCATGATCGAGAAGACGAACAGTCATGGTAGGGGTATATGTGTAAATTTGTAACATGCATCGTATTTGACAAAAATCCTACCCTATATATATACAAAAGCAGTTACAGTTCGAAGGCGTTACAACTAACAAGTGGCGCATGAGAAATGAAAGGAGTTACAACTAGAGTTACAAAAATACGATATGGGTATAAAAGGTGGTCTATGCGGAGGATTATGAGCTGCTGAAATTGTGTGAAAGTGTTGCAAGAAGGGTGTTGAAAGAGTGTTGCAAGAAGAGTATTAAGCAGAGCAGTGAGAGCCATAAAAGAGTGGTAAGCAGAGTTTGAAGAGTGTGTGTGTTTTGGTGAAGAGTGAGAGAGGTTGGGTTAGCAATAGACTAGTCATGGTCTTGTATAAGCGAAGGCATTCTTATGTCAATCTGATAGTTTCAAAAGTGCAGTTCAAGTTGGTTAGGGGTTGGTGCTCCTTTCTGTAGGTGCAGAGAAATTAGGGGTTGGTGCTCCTTTCTGTTGGTGCAGATAAACCGGGGGTTGGTGATCCTTCCAGTGGGTGCTGGTAAATTGATTGTAAAATTGGTATTTTGCAAAGGCTGGATTTGGACGGGAATCCAAGCAGTCATTTTTGAGGAGTATCCAAATTGGTGAACCTCGTTACATCGTGTGTTGTGGAATGCTCTCTTGTTATATCTGCTTTATTGGGTTTTAAGATTTCTTTGTTTTGGCATTAATAGTTGAAGATTTAAGTTTTTAATAGCTACATTGATTCACCCCCCCTCTCAGTGTCATTGTGAGACTAACAATGAACTTATCCAATCTCATAGAAACATAAAGAGAATTGTTAGAGACTCGATATGCTCTATACTCAACATAATGCTCAATTACTTTCAATAACTCCTCTTAGAAACATACAGAGAATTGTTAGAGACTCAATATGATTCACATTCACCTCAATACTCAATCACTTTCAATCACTCTTTCATAAACATACAGAGAATTGTTAGAGACTCAATATGTTTCAACTCAATACTCAATCACTTTCTCAAATCAATTCAGAATATAGAATATTTTGTTTTATGGAACTTGAAAAATCACTTCACACATCCACTTGACTAGGCTCAACCAACTCTACTCAACCAATCACTTAATGAAATAATTCTTGCTCACAAACCTTGGTCCAAGTATATGATCACTCACTCAAAATGTTTCCAACAATGCTCAACAAAAAATCTCACATAATAATGATACTCATGTTCTTGTCAAACCCTAGTTCAAGTTCTTTGCTCAACAACTCACTTCAACAACAATGCTTATAAAACAACCCTCACATAACAATGATACTCATGTTCTTTTCAAACCCTAGTTCAAGTTCTTCATATAACCAATGGCTTCAACAACAATGCTTATAAAACAAGGTTTTAATAACAACTCTTTATTCCAGAAAACCTTGAAGCATAAACTCAACACACTCAATAAGGAAACCTTAATCAATTCATTTTCACTCCAAACTTATTTTCAGAAAACCAACCAATCAACTCAATTATGGAAGAATGTGCTCATACATTTTTCTTGATGATGAAGGAACCTCAAATATCTGCCACAACCACAAACACTTATTTTCCAAGCTCAAAGAAGTTATAATATCATAAACTCCCTCAAAAATACAATGTAAATATCAAAACACTCATACACCTTATAACTCCATCTTTATGAAAACATTCATCAACATATAACAATAATTGGCCAAATACACCTTCTAATCTCCCAATTAAAATAATATTCAATATTAAGAATAATATCAATAAAATCACCTCATAATAATCAATCTTAAATTTACCCTTTTGATAAATCAATCATGTAAAAATAACTTCATGTAAAAATAAATTTTACCCCCTTATCTCTCCTTTTAATCAACAATTAAAATTCAAATTAATCCCCTTTAACTTTAACCCCTTATAACTCCTTTAAATTATATTTAAAACTTAGGCTTAGTAAAAATTAAAATTAAAATGTTTACCTCTGCCTTAGGTGAGACTTGAACCTTCGATTGCCACCTCCTCGTGCGCCCTAGCCATAGCCTCAGCTATCATGAGCGCTAGGCGCTCGTTTAACACCAAGCGAGCACCACGTGCTCCATATCCCTTGTTAGCACCAAAAACAAATCGCTTGCTCCTCACGCCAAAACAATCCCACCACGATTTGAACACGGGTATCACACTACCCAAGCACCTTAACTCCCAACCAAGTGCTGCTAGGCCACTCTGTCTAGTTGAATAGGGTTTCTTGTCCTATGGTAACTTCAACCTCCTCCTTGGTGCTAAAAACAACTTTGTCTTCTTCCCTTCTATTGCCTTCGATTTTGAAATTGCACGATTAGAACATGGTTCGAACACCTTTCAAAATTGCCATTAAGGCATGTATTAATATACAATGCCTCCCCTTTCCTTGGACGTCGGCGCATTTCGATTTTTCACCTTAACCTTAGATGTTGACGCATTTTGATTTTAAATAATTAATTTATAAATTATTTAAATTCTTTAGAATTTAAATCTTATAAATTAATATTTAATTCATTTGGGTCTTATTAAGGCTAAAAGCCTTCTCTAAATTTACCACCTTGTATAAGTAATATTTATTTTATAAAATTTAAATTCAAATTGAATTTAAATATTTTATAAAATAAATATTAAAACCTCCTTTAGCTTTTCAAAAAGCTTCCTTGGGTTTTTATGAAAAACCTTTTATTTTCTGCCACCATCGGTTTTAAGAAAAACCTTTTACTTGTGCCACCATTGGTTTTAAGGAAAAACCTTTTATTTTTTCTCACCCATGGTTTTAATAAAAACCCTTCTAGCTTATGCTTCCACATAATATTAAAAAATATTATGAAGCTCTTTTGCCATTAACCTTTGCATTGTATCTTGACATATTTATTGACATCAATGATGACTTTGTTCCTTGACATCAATGACAACTTGAATCAAAATATCCAACAATCTCACCCTTTCTCATTGATGGTAGCCCAAATTATTTTTACCAAAAACTTGACCTTTCCTTTGTTTTTCTCCCCTGGGACATTACTCCCCCTAGCTCAATGCTCTTTTCAAATATCTCCTCTTTACTCACATACCAAATCTCTCCCCCTTAATCAAATCTATCCCCCTTTGACATCAATGGCAAAGGCTCACCTTTGGTGCTTGTGGCTAAGAATGAGTCTCTTAACTTAATCCCTCTCCTACCTCCTCTTGAGGTGGTTAAATTTGGGGTGGAAGTATTTCTACTCCCAGCAAGAACTATTCTTTATATTTATCCTCTTTTATTCTTATCTGATCATTTTGATTCCCCTGAATGTTCCTTTCCATGTCCATGTTCCTATCCATGTCCACACTCCTGTTCTTGTTCATGTTCATATCCATGTTCATGTTCCTATTCAATTCATGTTCATATCCATGTTCATGTTCCTATTCATATCCATGTTCATGTTCCTGTTCCTATTCCCTGTTCCTCGTTCTCGTTCCTGCTCTCTGCTCCTGCCTCGTCTCGCTCCCTGTCCTCGTTCCTCGTTCCTCGTTCCTGTTCATATCCATATTCCTATTCCTATTCATATCCATGTTCCTGTTCTTGTTCCTATTTTTGTTCCTATTCTTGTTCATGTTCTTGTTCCTATTCCTGTTCATGTTCATGTTCCTGTTCCTGTTCCTGTTCCTATTTCTATTCCTATTCCTGTTCCTATCCATGTTCTTGTTCCTATTCTTGTTCTTGTTCCTGTTCCTGTTCATACTTGATTCTGGAATGTCTGCTCTACACCACTTTGTTGTGTGACCGTCATTATTGCACTTATAACACTTAATGGTGTTATTCCTTGAAGGTGAAAATATCTTAGTATTTCTCCTAGTGAAGCCATATCCTCTTTTGTCATGAACCCTGCAATTCATTGCCTTGTGACCAAACTGATTACATGAGTAGCAATACCCATGGAAAATTTATATTTTTCGTCTTTCATATGTCCTACACTGTGAAGCCATATGCCCAAACCTGTGACATGAAAAACATCTTCCATTGAAACTTCCTTGTATTGACCTCATTGGTCTCTTATTCTCTCTTGACCTATTCTGATTGTTGTTCCATTTGTTTCTTCTTTGTGCATTTTTCATGTCCTTGTTGAACTTTCTATTGTCCAACTCATCCTTAGATGTCTCACTTTCTCTTACGTTGTCATATTCTAAAGTGTCTTCATCTAAAGTTTCTTCTCCTCCAAAATTTGAGATTGACTTTTCTTCTTGTTTCTTTTGAACCTATTCAAAACCAAGATTTGTTTTGCTTGATGTAGGATTTTGTATCTTTATGAACTTATCTAAATTCTTTGAGCTATTTTTAAACCCTTTTAGCTTGACTTTGGATTCTTCTAAATCTTCCCTTAGTAAGGCTACTTCTTGTACTAACCTTTCACATTCTAAGACCTTTGCTTCTAGCTTATCCTTGAATTTCTTTGTCTTAGCCTTTGATTTATCTAGATCCTCTATAAGCATTCTTATCTCTTCATCACATTCTTGAAATTGAGATTCTAATTTAGAGTTTTGCTTTCTTACCTTCTTTACTTTTTCAAGAGCATAGATAATTTCTCCCTTAATATCATATCCTTCTTTATCTTATTCTTCCTATATTTGTTTGTCTTTTTCCACATCTTTATTTTCTTTTGACTTGTCTTCTATAGGATCATTTTCTTCTTCTTTTAGTGTCATTAAAATATTTTCTTCTGGTCCTTCAAGTGCATCCTCATATTCATCATCACTAAAACTATAACCATTCCTTGTACAACTATATTCAAGATGTCCAAAGTTACCACATCTAAAACACTTGAGAATTATTGGAGCCTTATTCTTAACTTCTTTTTCTTCAATCATGAATAGAACTTCATCTCTATAATTATCTGAAAAACTAGCATCACTATCACTTGAGTGCTTACTTGCTTTGTCTGCATAGTAGCTCCTCTTTTGCCTTTGAAAGAACTTCTTTCCTTGTCTGCTTTGTCCATCCTTGTTTTTCTTTTGATGCCTGTATCTTTTTTATTCCCTATTTTTGTAATCTTGTTTTTCTTCATCATTGTTATTCTTTGCTTCTTGACAATCAGTTGCATAATGACCAAACTTTCTACAATTGAAACATCTAACATATTTTGTATCTCTAGATATTCTTGAATCCTTATTCTTTTTGCCATAATTAACTTCTTCATCACTGGATGACTCATTGTTTGATTATGAATTCTTACCCTTTATCTTCTTGATTGCTTTGAAGGTTGCTTCCTTCTAGGGAATAGGCTCTTTTGTTCTTAATTCAAAAGTTGTAAGAATACCAAACAAAATATCTATTGTCAAAGAATCACCATCCTTTGACTCTTCTATAACAAAAATATTTTCACTAAATCTTTTTGGAAGAGATCTTAAGATCTTATCACAAATATCTTATTCTTCAACCTTAAGTCCACGTCCTTGCATAGCATTAACAACCTCATCAACTCAAAGTAGATTAGTACTAATGTTTTCCTTATCCTTCATTCTTAAATCTTCAAGTTGTCCTTTGAGATTTCCTATATTTGCTTTCTTGACACCTTTATCTCCTTCATATATACATTGCAACTTATCTCACATTCCTTTTGCATCTTGACAATGCATACCTCTCAAAAGTGCATTCATTGCAAACCTCTCAAAAGTGCATTCATTACTTTTGAATTGTAATTTTGTAGAATATTACCTTCCTTATCTATAGGTTGATCAATTGAGGGGTCGTATCCATTTTCAACTGCTTTCCAAACTTCATTGCCAAGTGCCTTCAAGTAGATCTTCATTCTCAAACTCCAATATACATAATCACTTCCATAAAATACTGGTACTGATTTATCTGAAGGTCCATTCTTAGAATCCATTATGTTCTTGTTAGAATTTCCTTCAAGATATTAAACTCTTCCAAAGGAACCCGCTCTGATATCAATTGAAGAACACAAGCTTATACTGAAATGGGGGGTGAATAGTATAATACTACTTTTTACTTTTATTTCCTAATCAATATTATGCAATGCAAATATACAAATATCAATAGTAGTAATAAAAACAATGCACAAATCACCACACATAATAGAGATACCACAATTTACGTGGTTCACCCAATGTGGCCTACTCTACGAAGAAAAATCTTTCACTAAAATTTTCTCAATCAATCTCTTGGGAATCCTTTCCCTATTACAATGTTTATGGACCTTTGTCCAAAGGAGACACCAATCCCCTAAATCAAGTTCATGGATCTCTATCTATAGGAGACACCAATATTATAATATCTGCTCTGGCTGGTGATCCTCTAGAAGAACTCTACCTCCACTGCCCTTAGCAAATAGAACTCTATCCACAAAATACACATGTCTTCCCTGCTCTGGCTGGAGATTTATGTCCTCAACTCTATCACCTCCAAAGCTCTATCTAAAATCTGTACTAAAAATAGTCCGTCGATCTAGCAAAAATCTATCCTCAATATCTATCTCTGGTCTGGTATAAACTTGTCATTAAATATGCACCAAATTCTATTCTCAAATATGTACTAAACACAGTCCTTCATTCTAGCATAAATCTTTCCTCAATCTTTGTCTTTGGTCTAGCACAAACCTATCCTCAAATCTTCACCAAACTTTGTCCTCAAATCTATACTAAACATAGTCCTTCAATCTAGCACAAATATTTCCTCAATGTCTATCCTCAAGACTTAACTCAAAGCTTGACTCGATCTCAAATAAACTCTATTGGATCTACCCCAAACCTTAACTCAAGGTTTGAACAAATCAATCAATCAACTCTACTCTCAAGCCTTCTCAAATACTTGTCTCAAATATACCTTGTAAGATTTCACAAAAGCTCACACCAATCAGTCTACAAGTCCTCTCTAGAACTTTGTTCAATCTACTCAATAAGTCATCTCAAGAACTTATCCAAATATGCTCAATAAGTCCTCACAAAAACTTATCCAATATCATAGAAAAATAAAGAGAATTGTTAGAGACTCAATAAGCTCTATACTCAACACAATGCTCAATTATTTTTAATCACTCCTTTTAGAAATATATAGAGAATTGTTAGAGAATCAATATGCTTCACATTCACCTCAATACTCAATCACTTTCAATCACTCTTTCAGAAACATACAGAGAATTGTTAGAGACTCAATATGTTTCAACTCAATACTTATTCACTTTCTCAAATCAATTCATAATATAGAATAGTTTGTTTTATGGAACTTGAACAATCACTTCACACATCCACTTGACTAGGCTCAACCAACTCTACTCAACCAATCACTTAATGAAATAATCATTGCTCACAAACCCTAGTCCAAGTATATGATCACTCACTCAAAATGTTTTCAATAATGCTCAACAACAAATCTCACATAACAATGATACTCATGTTCTTTTCAAACCCTAGTTCAAGTTCTTAGATCAACAAATCACTTCAACAACAATGCTTATAAAACAACTATCACATAACAATGATACTCATGTTCTTTTCAAACCCTAGTTCAAGTTCTTCATATAATCAATGGCTTCAACAACAATGCTTATAAAACAAGGTTTTAATAACAACTCTTTATTCTAGAAAACCTTGAAGCATTAACTCAACACACTCAAAAAAGGAACCTTAATCAATTCCTTTTCACTCCAAACTTATATTTAGAAAAGCAACCAATCAACTCAATTATGGAAGAATGTGCTCGTACCTTTTTCTTGATGATGAAAGAACCTCAAATATCTGCCACAACCACAAACACTTCTTTTCCAAGCTCAAAGAAGTTATAAGATCATAAAATCCCTCAAAAATACAATGTAAATATCAAAACACTCATACACCTTATCACTCCATCTTTATGAAAACATTCATCAACATATAACAATAATTGGCCAAATACACCTTCTAATCTCCCAATTAAAATAATATCCAATATCAAGAATAATATCAATAAAATCACCTTCTCATAATAATCAATCTTCAATTTACCCTTTTGATAAATCAATCATGTAAAAATAACTTCATGTAAAAATAAAGTTTACCCCTTATCTCTCCTTTTAATCAACAATTAAAATTAAAATTAAGCCCCTTTAACTTTAACTCCTTATAACTCCTTTAAATTATATTTAAAACTTAGGCTTGATAAAAATTAAAATTAAAACGTTTACCTTCGCCTTAGGTGAGACTTGAACCTTCAATTGCCACCTCCTCGTGCGCAATTGAAGGTCTCACACTGCCCAAGCACCTTAACTCCCATCCAAGTGCCGCTAGGCCACTCCGCCTAGTTGGATGGGGTTTCTCCTCCTATGGTAACTTCAACCTCCTTGTTGGCGCTAAAAACAACTTCGTCTTCTTCCCTTCTACTGCCTTCAATTTCGAAAGTGCATAATTATAACATGGTTTGAACACCTTTCAAAACTGCCATTAAGGCATGTATTAATATACAATTCCTCCCCTTTCCTTGGACGTCGATGCATTTCGGTTTTTCACCTTAACCTTAGATTATTTTTATTTTAAATAATTAATTTATAAATTATTTAAATTCTTTTGAATTTAAATCTTATAAATTAATATTTAATTCCTTTGGGTCTTATTAAGGTGTAAAGCCTTTTATGAATTTACCACCTTGTATAAGTAATATATATTTATAAAATTTAAATTCAAATTGAATTTAATATTTTATAAAATAAATATTAAAGCCTCCTTTAGATTTTCAAAAAGCTTCCTTGGGTTTTTATGAAAAACCTTTTATTTTCTGCCACCATCGATTTTAAGAAAAACCTTTTACTTGTGCCGCCATTGGTTTTAAGGAAAAAATCTTTTATTTTTGCTCACCCATGGTTTTAATAAAAATCCTTTTAGCTTATGCTTCCACATAATATTAAATTTATTATGAAGCTCTTTTGCCATTAACCTTTCATTGTTCCTTGACATATTTCTTGACATCAATGATGACTTCGTTCCTTGACATCAATGACAACTTGACTCAAAATGTCCAACACAATACGTACAAGGAAGTTATGGATTTCATGAAATTTGTGGATAATTCAAAAAGAGTGGTTACAACTATGGATGCGAAGATTGCTAATCATAATATAGATGCCTTACTACAAGACAACGAGTTTTATTTCTATAACGATGTCGAAAACACTTATGACATGATTAGTATTGAGATGGATCTTGATTGGTTTTAGTAGGAAATTGAGGCCATTGAGAAAGATCTTGAAGACTTGCACTTACTAAATAATGAAGAGAAAGTGCCTAAAATATTTCGAGCAATGGAATTGGCAGAGTGGAATCATGTAGCATCGACTTATTGCTTTTATAAGATAGGTAAATGGATTCTAGCCAATAATTATAGTAATGTGGAGCTATAGGCATTGCTTGACAATATGGTGACATCTGGGTACTTTATATTGCAACCAAGCAACGATATAGTGAAATTTAGGTTTAGAACAATGCAAAAATAAAAACATTTTGTGTATATTTGATATCTACCATTCACTAAGCTACAAAGATTTAGTTTCTAAGATCATTCTATTTCTAGATAATGATGAAATTATTTTGGAGAAGACAAATGGTATCTCTAAGAAATTGATGGAAGAGTATATAACTATGACAAAAGAATATAAATTGTTGGGATTAGAAGAGAAACCGAAAGAGTTAATACAAAAAAATCAAAGATGCATAAGAACATTTGATAAAAAAGAAAAGATTGTTTTAATGGATGCATAATATCGAGAGCTTCACATGGAAGATTGTGATAGAACTATCCATAATTTATTTGTTTCCTAATCCTTGAAGTGTTTGTGATATGGCCCCCACTATACATTTGGATTCAAATACATAGCATACAATGCAACTCGAAAATATTTGGACGAAGAAAAGCAAAGAGATGCCCACTTTAATGGGCTGAAATAAAACTTAGCAATATTAAAAATTAAAAAAAATATACCAAAAATGTAATGCAAGGGTGTTGGAGGTATTACATTATTTGGTCATGTAAATAGTTTAGGGAGTGTTTAATATTTAATGTTTAGATTAGGGTGTGTTTAAATGTTGAGTGTATGTTTAATATTTAGCTTTATAGTATGTATCATGTAGTTAAGTGTGTGAGGTGTCTTATGTGTAAGTGAGAGTCATGAGTGTTAGTTGTCATGTTTAGAAGTAGGGAGTTATGAGCAATAATGAGTGACTTTGTCATCATATAATATGTGAGATTTATTATATAAGAAAATAATTTGAAGATTTGGTTATCTCGTGAGTTTGACAAGAGCAAAGATCAAGAGTCATTTAATATGAAGAGTCTCATGTTTCTTTATATTGAAGACAAAGCCATGTATTATGTATTAAAGTAGCATTGTATTAATGCATTGCTATAGTATATGTATTTTTAGAAAAAAAAAATAGTTAGTTTATTTTGCATTGCTTAAGTGATATTTGTTTATTGAATCCTTTGATATTCATGAGATATTATTTGATCCTAGTGATTAAAAACTCTTTGAGAATAGAGATGATTTGCTAACACCAACATTATAATTGTATTTGATGACTTGACTTCATCTACCAAGGTTATTTGCTTTAATATTAGGGATTTGGTGAGTTGATAAGGATGGTTTATCCTCCTCTATGGATAAACAAATCTTCCTTTACATTGTTGGAATATATTACATTATTTGGTACATGCCAATGTACCACCTTGGGTACATTATTAGATTAGGATAATATCTTAGATTAAGGTTTGAGTAGTTACTCCATGCAATGTAATAAATACACAAGTGTTAGAATGTGCAATGATGTAAATGTGCATGTAGTCCACATGTACATGAGTCATAGGATAGGTAGTTGAAGAGTCATGGGCCAAGGGGCATATCTCCCTATATATATGCCTTTGACATAGAGAGAGTGAGAGAGAGGAAGTATAGTGAGTTTAGTAGGTACAATGTAGCTCATGCATTTTTTATGGAGTGTTCAAGTCCTCCATTATATTACATTGTACTATTTTTGTGAGCTTTCATTAATGGCTATTTTCTGAGTTATTGCATAAGTCTCTCATATAATTTTCCTGCATATTATATTACCATTATCATATAGTTAACATTGCTTGCTCATTTTAGATCTTGTGGTTGCATTTCCTTTAATATAGATCATTAAAAACTAACATACATTACCTCTATATTGCTTTCCTATTCTTTAAATAATATTCTATTCCTTTCCAGCCATACAATCTAAAGTAATGTATCTTTTAATATATCCTAGATTGTCTATAAAGCCTCACTTCTAAAAGTGCTTTGCCAGTATTTTAACCATTATTGAATTCTTCCATTCATCACCATGCATTTACCAAACATATTAAGAATACATTGCCATAATTTCTAGACTATTGAGCAGTGTCCCAAGAGACGGTCTATACTCTCCTCCTCCTTTTTACATAGAACACATTGTAAAGGGCCATGAAAACCCAATTTTATAAGGTTATCCCAAAATAAAATTCTTCTATGACTTACTATCCAAACAAATATTTTGACTTTATGAATGTTTGGGCTATCCCAAATATCTCTTCATATTCTTGTGGTATTTCTATTATGTTGGTGCTTTACATTATATTTGCTTCTTATTGTGTATTATCCTAAGCTATTCAACTCTCAAATCAGCTTATCCTCAACACCCCTCAAAATAATCATAGTTGTTATATTTTTACCCTACTATCTCCTAGAAACAATGTCTAGTATACTTGTAAAAATATATTATTTCCATTTGTATCTTCCTTCCTAATCCTTGTACATAATGTTTGAAACCCTATCATCAAATTTATCTTGAAGTAATCTCATCCATGGTTTCAAAATTGGGTCTAGAAGAGTGGTTTTTTATCACACCAAGTATCCATCCAAATAGATTTTTTTCTCCACCCACCATTATATTAGACCTTTAATAACTAGATCAATATTAAGGTTAGGTCTATAGGCTCAACATATTAGAAGAATTCTTGTCCATTGTCTTTGACTCTCTTTGTACAATCTCCAAATTATTTTTTCTGTAAGAGCTAAGTTTGCATATGTAAGAACTCTTAAACCAAGACCTCCCATTGTTTTATCATCGCACACCTTGCTCCATTTCACCAAAGAGAATTTCCTTTTATCATGTAATATTTACCATAAAATGGCCACATAATATAGATTAAACTTTTTTCTATTGATTTTGGCATAGTATACAAGCACATAAATATTGAAATGGCTTGTAAGATTGATTTAATTAAATTCACTCTTCTTGCTAATGATAACCATCTACATTTCCATGTTGGCATTTTATTCTGAAATTTACTTATATATGGATTTCACAATTCTATCCTCATTCTCCCCTCAAATAAGGGCATCCCTAGATAAGTTGTTGATAAATTACCTTCTCCATTTGAAATAACCTGCATATCCTTGTTTTGATTCTAGTTGGAGTGTTTAGAAAGTAAATTTTCTATTTTGTCCTATTAACTTTTTGGCCTATCACTCTTTCATATTCCTTTAATAAGTTATTCAAATCCCTAGCCTTGTTTGTCCCTTCCCTCCAAAAAGGGTTGCATCATCTACAAATTGTTGATGGATGATATTGTCGATGTTATTATTGGCCTTAAGTCCACTTATTAGCCCATATTTGTTAGCCTTTTTCAAGTTCCTACTCAACACCTTTTCCATAATAATGAATAGCTATCTATATCTAAGACCTCTATTAAATTTAAATGATTCTATTACTAAACCATTGACCAACATTGAATATGATACTATAGAGACACAAGATTTAATCCATTTGACCCATACCTTTCCAAATCTAAACTTTTCTAATACTACAAAAAGAAAATCCATATAACCCTATTATATGCTTTACTCATATCAATTTTTAAGATCATTGCTCTCTTTTATTGAAGTTGTTGAATGCATAACTTCATGAGCTATTATGATATCCTCCATAATTTGTCTCCCTTTCACAAATACTCCTTGCTATTCTAAAATATTTTTTTCTAATAGTGGTCTTAACCAATTTGCCATCACTTTGAAGATTATCTTATATGTTATATTACATAGGCTTATGGGCCTAAATAAATTAAACAATTCTACATATTTCATTTTAAGAATCGGGGTAAGATATATTGCATTTAATTTATAAGATATGTATTGTTTTACCCTAGATTATTCCACAAACACTAATAATTAATCATTCACTATATCCCAATTATGTTAATAAAATACTATAGAGAGTCAAACCATTCTTGGGGATTTATCCTTATCAAAGATAAAAGAGCTAAATAATTTTTTCAAAGTAATAGGCTCCATAAATTCCCTATTGTATTCATATGTTAATAATTGAAGGTACTTCTTGTAGTAGTTATCATTAAGAACTTCAAATTCTTATGATCCTAGAATATTTTGGTAAAAAAACCTTACTTTCTTTCTAATTTCACTATTGTCTTCAATTCAAACCACTTTTATTGATATAATTATACTAATTCTAGATGTCGATCTGTATACTATTGCCATCATATGAAAAAACATTGTGTTTTTATCTCCTTTTAACCAAGCTTGTCTCTATTTTAATCTCCAAAAATTCTCTTCCTTACTCAAAATATTATGATATTCACTAAGAAACTCCCTTTCCTTTGAGCTTGGATTATTATGCTCAAATTTTTGGAATTTTGAAAGTTTCTCTTTTAGTTCTTCTTTCTTCTCTAAAATATTTCCAAAATTTTTCTTATTCCATTCTTTTAATATATATGTCATTGATTTTATTTGTTTTGAAAGTGTATATAACCCACTATATCCTGAAGAATTTCATGTTTGTGCTATCATATTAACAAATTGAGGATGGTCTTCCCACTTCTACTCATATTTAAAAATAGTCTATTTTTTAATTCACTTACTCTCATTTTAACTTTTATTGGCCAATGATTTGAACCAATCCTTGTCAAAGTATTACTTTTAGCATAATTACCTTCATCTAGCCAATGATCTAAGAGTATTCATTTGTCTATTTTTTTTACTATTAGGTTTTGGCCTCTCCTACTATTTGTCCATGCATAGTTGTCCTCTTCAAACTCAACCTCCCATAAATTATTGTTTTAAATAAAAGCTAAGAAATCTCTTATACTTTGGGTTATTTTCCTAATTCCTCCAAAATTTTCATCCAACTTGGTTATGGCATTAAAATATTCTATGATCATGAATTGGGTTTCTTGGTCTTTACTTATCATAAAGGCTTCAATCCCACTTCATACTTCTAAAGTATCTAAGTTTTAGGTCTATAAACATTGATAAGGATGAAATGAATATCTGTAAAGTAGCATGTGACTAATGAGGCCATCCAATGCCTAGCTTTATGAATGGTTGAACATGAGGTTCTAATAAAATTCCAACATGTTAGAATTTCCCATTTCGCTCCTTTATAATCCACCACATTCCGTTCACATCTTGCCCATAATGCTTTCATAGTTTTGAAAACTTCTTTCTTTATCATTTTACTTTCTTGGATACAAAGAATATTAGGATTATTACTTAAACAAAGGTCCTAGATATACCTCTTCTTTAAGGGGGCATTGGCACCCCTTATATTCCATGAGATATTAATCATGTATCACTAAGAGTTGTTTGCCCCATCTACGAATTACCAATATCATTTTGTTGTTTGGTAAAGAGAAGTTCAACCGACCTAGATTATATTCCTTTCTCTATGTTTTCTCTTCCTTCCCTAACTCTCGCCTAATAATTTTAAGGGTTTTACTCTTTTTTTCTTTCTTGTATTAGGAGTATGTCTTATTATTTTATTCTCAAATATTCTTTTACAACTTTTATTTTCATTAGATTTATATACTACAAAACGTTTGACTTGTCCTACTCATTTTTTAGTATTTTCTTATTAATTGTAGAGGTATTAACATCTAACACTACATTTTCTCTACCACTTTTCTTCTCCTAAATGGTGCATGGTACTTCAAGAGAGTCTTCAAAATATAACGAGGTACATTCCTTAGGTTTAGCAAGAATGTTTATCCCTAAATCAAGATCATATTACATAGATGATTCGTTAATATTTTGATCTTGTTGTATTGTATCCTCTAAGCTCTAATCTAATTTTTTCATAGGGTAAATACTCAAAAGAATTGGTATTTCTTCTAATATCCCTCCTTAAAGGTCTCCATTTTTTATTTAGTTTCATCTGTTTGGACCTATTTTTTGCAAGTTAAAACCATCCTCATCCATATCCATTTGTAAATTTCTCTTACGGTTTTCTACATTTGTTTCTATTTGACTCTTTTTATAGCATGATCTCTGAATATGCCCCACCTGATAAATATTCTACATCTAAAAAATGTGTTTTCATATTCTATGGTTTGGATCCACAACTTACCCCATACTTAAGAATGACTGATTTTGGTAAAGGTTGCTTATATCAATCATAATCAATATCCAAGCATAAATACCCAAGAATACATTTTTTGTAGTTTCTAAAATTTCAAGGAATTATCCCAAAATGTTGCCTATTGCCCTGAAGGTATCCACTTTATAGAATTCAATGGGCAACCCATACATCCTAACCTAGATAGGTACTAGGGATAGATTTATGCTTTTGTTCAAAATCTTCACACTAGTGGGTAAGGAAGAGTCATACTCTTCCCATAAACCAAGGACACCCTTTTACGATTCTATCTCTTTTCTCCTTGGAACAAAAAATAGCTATAAATAAACCTTTAGGAAGAAAGGATAGACTTACTCCTAGAGGCTTCCAACTCCTATTAATACATTTTATCAAGGCCAAATCCCTTGGCCAAGGCCCATTAAATTTACCATAAATTATTCTATCTTTGAGTAGCAAGGATCACTTCTTTATGAGGTCCTCACTAACCTCTACTACTAGGTATGATTCTAAGGATTTAGCTATAAATCTGTCCATGGGAAGGAAACTATGACTTAAAATCTACTAAAATTAACCAATATATGCTATAGCAATTATATTATTTGGAAATAAACCTATAATAATTCGAATGCAAAAATTCCAAGATAATGAAGGTAAAAAATAAATTCAGCTAAAAAATTATATGCCCAGATAGAATATCTTGCCTCATTGATGCCCTAGCTCTTCATTGCTCCTCCCATCATTCAAAGCCTAGATGATAAATATCTATAATTTCATTTTCTACGACTTGAAAAATCATCACTACCCTTATTCCCAATGCCTAACTTTGCAAGGTCATATCTCCCTCAATAGTGCACAAATTCCTTTATATGGCCACTCATAAAGCTCTTTAAATTCTGCATAAATTGATCCAAGAGTCATCTGAATTAGATAATCCTTCACAAAGAAATGACCCCTAAAATATGAGCATTTTTAAGGAAAAACTTGCCCTAGTGTTGCGCTAGTTTCGAATGGTTGTCTTCACATGGTCATATCTCCCTCAATAATGCTTGGATACTTTTGAATGACCACCCAAAAGTGTTAAGTTGTTATAGACAATATATTTATAGATATGAAAACTAAGCAACAAATATTTTAGTTATTTATGATGTTAAATATCATCTTCACAAAATTTAAATTTCATAAGGCAACTGTATGAGTGAGATTTTATCTCTTAATACCAAGGAGTTTATTGCAAAAACTTAATAGTTTGAGGAATATGACAAAAATATTTGATAGAAAGGCAAATGAAATCTATCTTCGATAGAAAACCAAGTTGAATATAGTTTAATTAACTTAATAGCAATATAATAATTTTTTTATGGGAGTGGCCTCCAATAAAAACCACATATGGCTTATTAAAAAGAAAAATTGTTGTATTGCACTCTAGTTAGATGTAAATTTAAAGTGTAAACATAACATCTATAAATTTATTTATTTGTTTAAGGGAAAATGGACAACTATCAGAGGGATGTAATTGTCATATGTTCTTACATTTTTTACAACAAAAAATTAAAATTCCTTTTTAAAAAATAATGTAAAAACATATCTAATATAATTTAATGAAGACTAACATTAGCTCCTTAGAATAAGTGGGTTTTGTAGAGAAACCTCTCATAGACAATATTATCTCCTCTGAATAAGGGGGTTTTATAGAGGGTAAGCAGATCTTGGATGGTGTGCTTCTAGCTCAGGAGGCAATCCACTCAATGCTAAAATTTGGCAATAGAGGAATGTTCATAAAATTGGATACATCAAAGGCTTATGAGATGATGGATTGGAGCTTCTTGTCAAGGATGATGGAAGCCTTCAACTTCTCGTAGAATTGGATAGAGTGGGTCATGAGTTGCATATCTACTTTGACATACTTAGTGCTAATCAAAAGTCTTCCCTCATAACCATTTGGAGCCACTAGAGGCTTTTGTTAGGGAGATCCTTGTTACCTTATATTTTTCTCATATTGGCTAAAGGCTTGGGATGACATATCTTGAGGAGAAGACAATAGGGTTTGTTCATAGGCATCAAGGTGGGTAAGGAGGTTTTGATTCACCTATAGTTTGTGGGTGACACATGATTGATGAGAGTGGACAACCTTAGGGAAGCAAGAATGATCAAATATACTCTTAATGTTTATCTTTGGGTCACAAACCAAGTCATCACCAATAAGAAATCCAAAGTAGTCTTCTTCAATCTTGACTAAAGGCTTTAGGATACAATTTTAGAGATCTTGGGATTCATGAGGACTTCTCTCCTTGTGGTCTATTTGGAGGCCCCTCTTCATTTTAAGAAACTAAAGATAGTTAGGGAGGAATATTTTGGACCGTATAAAATAAAAAATTAACCATTGGTCTCACAAATGGTTAATATTTAGGGGTATATTATATTCTTTGTAGTAAGTTATTCAAGCCATGTCAATCTATAAATTTTCTATAATTGCTACTCCACATACCATATGGAAAGAGCTGGACAAGATGGCTATACTTTTTTTATTAGGAGGAGCAAAAGGAGAGAGAAAATGAGTGTTTGTAAGCTAATACAAAGTAAGTCAGACCAAGGCAAATGGAGGTTTGGTCTTGAGGAGATTAGAGCTAATTAATAAAGCTTTGGCTAGAAATATTTATTAGATGTGGATCTCCCAATCAACTTCTTTATTCAATAGAGTTTTAACTAGTAAATATTTGGGATAGGTGAATTCGAATGAGGTGAGTCATTTTCCTTTAATTGGTAATGGGTCCCTAGTGTAGCAGACTCTAAAGCTAGGATCTCAAGTAGTGAAAGATGAATTATTTTGGAAAGTGGGGAGAGGGGAGAAGGCAATATTTTGGACAAATATGGGATTAATAACCACCTATCATTGTCGAATTTCCATAACTGCAACTAATAAAAACAACCATGGAAAGCAAGGGTTGGATCAAGATTGAAAGTTATTTCAACACCAGTCAGTTGGGGGATTATACGTTTAAACATATTAAGAAGTTAGATGAGTGGCCAATTCTAATCCCTATGGAATTGTCACCCATCATGAAAAAATATTGGTAGAAATATTTCTCACAAGTAGGGATGAGGAGGATGATTTATCTAGGGATATGAGAGCCTTGGAGTCTACACGGTGAAGGATGAATATGAAAATATCCTTTTAGAACCTCCTCCTCATGCATATTAGGTTGAGGATTGGAGAAATATTTGGTAATCCAAGGATTGGACAAATGTAAACTCCTTTGATTGCAATTCATGCACAATAGAATTCTTAATTTTGATAATATGAGGTGTAGAGGAATAGTTGGCCCATCCTAGTGTGTTTTATTCTATAAAAATGAGGAACTTGATGTTTAAGTTCCCATTCGCATGCCATATATGGAAGAGGCGGTTTTTAGCTTATAAAATCCAAGCCAATGGTGATATGAACCAAATTAATATTTGGGAAAGATTTATGAGGGAAATTTTTAAATCCCAAGCTCTTCATATCAGGTGGAAGCCTGGATTAAACATTATTTGGTGGCAATTATGGTTGGAGAGAAATGGTAAATTTTTTAGAGAAACCTTTTCATCCTTGGATGGCGTATGGCAGGTCATTTAGAGCAAAGTCAGAGGAACTATAACAGTGTATGCTAAAGAGGAAAATTAGGATAAGATAGGGATGATGGAGAAGGAAGTTAAAGTGTTGGAGGGGAAAGATAGAGCTAGTTGGAAAGCACCCCAAAAGGCTAGATTAAAATTAATATTGATGGAGCTACAAAATACAATCCAGGTAGAAATTGAATTGGAGTAGTTTGTAAGAACCATGTTGGGACAATGATCTGTTGGTAGATATAGGGCCTAGACAAGGACATAAAAAATGAAGCAAGAGCCTTAACTATCAAATCCGCTTCTATATGAGTGGTAAGACAAGGTTATAGGAGATCGTAGAATCTGATTCTTAAATATTGGTAGGAGCTCTAGATTGCATGAGAAACTTTACTTTGGAAACATGGAGGTTGAGGATTCTTATCACCCAAATTAAGGAGTTGTGGAGGGAATTGGATGATGTGATCATTGGATGGGTAGAGCTCTTAATACAATGATAAAATTCTTGGCTAAGACAGGTACTGAGAAGGAGGTAGGGGTTCAGTGACATAGTGGTATGGCTATTGAGGATGAGAGGATTAGGTAGGTTGGTGAGAAAATCCAACATTTGGCTAATTTGGACAACCATTGTAAATATATGGTTTAGGAGATTTGGTTCTTAGGATCTTGGTATTTTGAGTTATAGAAGTTTGTTGGAAAGTTAAAAGGAGGAAACGAGTGCTCTTGCTAGCTAAGGCTATGAGGAGTCTCATTCCAACTTGTAAATAACCTTTGTTTTAGTATAATTTTTTCAAATTCTTTTTAATGAAGACAAACAAAATATATAGTATGACAAACATATTTTTAAGATCTCAGGTAATATTGTTTGATCCTACTAAATATGTAAACATAGGGTGTACAATTAGAAAGTCTTTTTTAATTATTATCTTATTTAGTAATTAAAAAGTGCAAATTATAAATAATAAAGAACGGTATATATATATTTTTAATATGAAATAGTAATTTTGTAAACAATTATACCAACATAATATATATTTTGAAAAAAGTTAAAAAATAAATTATAATATAATTATATATTTTTAAATACATAGGGGAATTAGTAACATCATTGAATGTTGCCACTATAAATCCTAGCCTACTGGGTTAGACAAAGTCAAGGGGATCTTGACCCTCTGAGGCATCAAACTAGGGTAGCCAATCGACAAACACTCGACTGCTACCATCTAGCCTATTTGCTATAATATAATTATATTACACTCTTACTCTTATTAGATGCAAATTTTGGAGTATAACATTGTATTTTCAAAGTTTTTTTTTAATAGGTTGAAAATTCGAGGGTATATCAGGGCCACCTTTCTTGTGAATTGAACTTGGGTCTCCATTAGGAAAGCCCAATGCCTTTTGCCATTGTGATGTCCCTGTGGTGTCCCTCGGGATATTTTTAAAGTTATTCAAATTTAAAAAAAAAATCAACGGATGTATTTGTCAACTATAGGTTCTTTTGTAGTAAAGAAAAAATACAAAGAACAAAATTAGTATAAAAATATAATTAAATAAAGTTTAGGAAACACTGATTTGGTAAATAGGCAAACATGCTATGTACAACTATAGAGTCATTTTTATAAATGCAAGCTTATTGTAGTGGTAAGGATTTTGGCCTCTCTTTGGGAGGTCTAAGGTTCAAACCCCACTCAGTAAAAGGGGATTGAGACCCCTCATAAAAACTTGTGTAAACTCATTGAAGAAAAATATAGTCATTTTTGGGAGTGCGAGCAAGGAGGAAGTGTTAGCTAAAAAGGAGTGCAATCTGAGATTTAGTCATGGCATAAGAGCAGTAGGTTCATCTGGAGTGCATCAATGCTTCAAATCCTTACCACAAATGCGTAGAATATTGTTTCCAAAAAATTGTTGAAGTGAAGAAACACTGGGAAAAAGAAGAGACAAGGGCTATTGCGAACCAAGAGGGAGTGCAAGTTGGGAGTGAGTGCGAGGTAGGAGAGAGTGCAAGCTAAAAGGGAATGCAAGTCGAGAGTGAGTGTGAGCCAAGAGCAATCCCCATTAGCTAGTATAAAAGGAAAGACATATTTGAAATTCCTAATGGGAAGTCAAGATGCCCTAGTTGGAAGTATGGAGGCCCAAGTTGGAGATAATTAGAAGAGCAAATACATGGCAAGTTCAATCCAGGTAGCAGATGTTATACTAGAAGTGCAAGTTAAGAGTCCTTTTTGGGAAGTGTGAGTAGGGAGGAAGTGCAACTATAGAGTCCTTTTTGGGGAGCATGAGCCAAGAAGAAGTGTAAGCTAAGAGGGAGTGTGAGACAAGATTTAGTCATGGTAGAAGAGTAGTAGGTTCATCCTAAGTGCATTAATAGTTCAAACCCTTACCATGAATGCATGGAATATTATTTCCAAAAAAAATTTGAAGCAAATAAATATTGAGAAAAAAAAGATATGGGTTATTGTGAGCTAAGAGGGAGTGCAAATCGAGAACAAGTGCGAGGTAAGAGCAAGTGCAAGATGAGAGGGAGTGCAAGCTAAGAGGGAGTGCAATTTGGGAGCGAGTGCAAGCTAAGATCAAGTGTAAACTAAGAGGGAGTGCAAGCCAAGAGCAAGCCTCATTAGCTAGTACGAAAGGAAAGTCATTTTAAAGCCCTAATGGGAAGTCAAGATGTCCTAGTTGGAATATGAAGGCCCAAGTTGAAGATAAATAGAACAACGAATACATGGTAAGTTAAATATAGGTAGCAGATGTTACACCAGAAGTGAGTATCAAGGATAAGATGATTGAGCATGATATAATGGTTCTTAAAAGTAGAGGGTTAATATGTAAGTTCATATATCATAACCAGGGTTTTTGGAGATTCAAAATTGGATCAAGTGGAAGTGGGGATTAAATTCAAATTACTCAATTAATTTTCTTCCTAAAGGTTTTTTCCTCATCATCTTTTCCAGTTTCGAAATTAGGGATAAAATAATGGTTTGTGGCCCATGGTTTAGGGGAAAAGATGCACTTTATTTGAGACCATGGAATGAAATTTTTTCTATTGAGATAAACTATTAATAAGCTTCAATATTAGTTAGGATTTTTGGACTTCCATATCAACTTATAAATAAGGATGTTTTGAAGAATATTGGAAATACCCTAGGGGAATTCATCAAGGAAGGATTAACTACTAAGGAGTGAAAGCATGCTATATATACTCAAATATGTGTTGCTATGGATATTTCAAAACCTTTGCCACAATCCATTAAGATTAAATCTGAATCAAGAGAATGGAATCAACAAGTAGATTATGAAAAAAACATATTTCATTGCCGCAATTGTTATAATATTGGACCATGACAAGAGTTTACAAAGTGAAAACTATGAAGAAACAGACAAAAAAATTCTAACCATGAGATAAACTTCAAGACGAAGCAAGAAATCATACAGTAATAGAAGCTAGATTGGATCAAGGATATTCCACTTTAAAAAAAGAGGTAAAGAAAGCCAATCTACAATATCATTTAGAAATTTTAGAAGGAATTAAAGGTGCAAAAGATGATGCAGAGAGAAATTCTAAAACAAAGATGACAAAAGAGGTCAAGTTTATTCTAGGTAAATCATCTTCATTTTCCTCAAGTAGTATAGAATCCTCTTTAGGTAATAAAAGTGAAAGGGGTGAAGATGTTATCCCTTGCACTTTAAGGTTTCAAGAGCAACATAATAAAGAAATGAGGATGGAGGAAACCCATAACAATTTAGGTTTTTTAAGGCAAAATAAGAAGATAATTGCTATAAAAGAGCATCCTTGCACTTTAGGTTTTCTAGGGCAATATAAAGAGATTATGCTTTTGAGGTTATTCCTTCCACTTCAGAACAAGGCAAATATAAATATGATAAGTCTTACTATGAGCAGTGTGAGAAGATTGCAGAGATTGATGAAGATGAAAGTATTGCTGAAAATAAAAAAGAAAGTGTGAGAAGATTGAAGAAATTGATGAAGATAAAAGGGTGCAGCGCAACAGTTCGGGCTTTAGCTCTTCTTCAAGAGGTCCAAGGTTCAAACCGCAACGTGGACGAGTGTGTGAGGGAATGAGTGTGTTGTGGCTTTGTGTTAAATTCCCTATTGATAAGTATAGCTCTCAACTTTAGGAGGGGTCATGGTTGGGAGGAGACTTCTCAACCCTATACGTCGGTCATAAGGGTTTCTCATAATAACCAAATAAAATAAAATAAAAGTATTGTTGGGAATGAAAAAAGAAAGGAAGACCCAAGAAGCAAAAACAAAGAAAAAAAGAAATCCAAAGGGATATTGATATGAGAAAACAAAAGCAAATATCACAACAGTGGACCAGGACTTCAGAAGATGAGCATGGGGCTATCACGCAATATGGCAAAGAGTTATTAGGTCTTTGCAGCATATACAATTTGATTATTTGCAATGGGATGAAAAAATGGAAAATTTCAGGAAAGTATACATGCAAAACATATAAGGGACAAAGTGTAATAGACTATGTAATATGCTCACAATATTACATACCAAAAATAGAGGAGCTAGAAGTGGAAGATTCTCCAGTGGAACTTAAGTCAGATCACAACCCAATTGTTATGAAACTTCGAATGCATGGAGACAAACGAAGGGAAAAACACTTGCAAGACAATCAAAATAAATATCCTCACAAGGGAAACATTCTCTTAACATATGAAAATCGACAGAATTTTAGAGCAGTATTAAATAACAAGTTACAGGAAAGGGAAGAACCACATCACAGTAGTAGAGATTACAATAAGAGTGAATGGTTAATGCACGTTATTCAATAAGCTCTAAACAAATACAAGAGAGCTAAACCTAAAAAGAAAGAAAGGAATAGCTTCCCAACCAACCCATGGTTCGATGAAGATTGCAAAAAAATGCAAATATTACTAAAGGAACCAATGGGTAAAACAAGAGCAAACAAAAAAGCATATGAGAAACTGGTAAGGGAAAAAAAAGAATACACTAGAACAAGGAGGAAAGAATTGATTTACTTAGGGAAGCATGAACCAAAGAAATTTTGGAAGGAACTAAGCGTGAAAAGGATGCAAACTGAAAATAACATAACAGTTAATCAGTGGTTGGAGTATTCAAAACAACTGTATCAGCGTAGTAACCAACAGGAGACACCCCCTACTATCATTGTCAAAAAAGAACTTTTCACAATTGAAGACATTATTCAAGGAATAAAAAAGTTAGCAACTGGTAAAGCCCGTGACATAGACAATCTTCAAGCAAAGAATATAAAATGGGGGGTAGATATCTTGGCACCACAAATCAAAGAAATTTTCAATGAGGTCATACAAAATGGCTTCCCTATTGAGTGGACAACTAGCTTGACCATTCCTTTGTTTAAAAGTGGAGATGTAAATAATCCCTCAAACTATTGAACTATCATGATCAACCTTCTATTTGCAAAGTTTTTTGGGAGTATGATAGAGCGTAGGATCAGCATATGGGCAGAAGAAAAGGGAAAGAGAGCAAAGGGGCAAGCGGGTTTTAGGCCCAAGCACTCAACTATTGATCATCGTATCACGCTCAGACACAGTGGAAAAAATATGGGACAAAAAAAATGAGGTTTTTTGTTGTTTTGTAGACTTCAAAAAGGCATTTGACACGATGCCAAGGAAAAAATTATGGAGCAGAATGGAAGAGCTAGAGGTTCCAATTCACTGCAGGGCAGCAATTCATAGACTATATGAGCATGTAAAGGCTAGAATTAGAACACAGGAAGGGTTATCTGAATGTTTTGGTAGTGACATAGGTGTCAAACAAGGTTGCTCTCTATCTCCGACCTTATTTGGGCTGTACATTGACAAGTTAGAAGAATGGATAAACAAATTTGGGGGAGAGGGTGTGCATTTAGCCAAATATGTGGTAAAACTCCTCATGTATGGAGATGATGTAATTCTTGTGGCCAAAACGACCTAAAGATCTATAAGATCACCTTCAAGCTCTAGAACTCTTTTGTAAATAAGTTGGGATGCAGGTGAACACGAGCAAAACAAAAATTATGTTTTTTTCAACAAAAAAGAAGCAACAACTCAAATTTCAGTTTGTAGGAGAACCGCTTGATGTAGTAGTAGAATACAAATACCTGGGCATAGACTTTCATGACAAACTTAATTGGAATACATGTAAGATGAAAAGAACTCAAAGTGGTTGGAGAGCACTATATGCACTTCAAAACAGGTGTAGGAATACCGAGTTGCGGGACTGGAAGACCACCAAGGTCTTATTTGGCCTACTTGTTACACCGGTTCTGTTGTATGGTTACGAGGTGTGGGCTAGTGGCACAACAAATGCAAAATGGAGGCAAATAGAAAGGATTCAAAAATATCTAATCACAAACTTTCTCAAAATTAAGGCCACAACCCCTTATGAAATTATTCTAGTTGAAACTGGAATGTTTCCTTTAGAAGCAATTGCTATGACCAAGTTGTTATGTTACTTGAAAAAAACAGAAACATGACAGATGATAGATGGCCTAGGGCAGCTAGGGACGAAGAGTTGCATAGACAAAAGAATACATGGATGAAACAAAATAAAAAAATAGATGAAACGTTGGGAAATCAACATAAATGAATGCTCAAATGTCAACAAAGACAAAAAATTATGTGAATGAAAAGTTCAGAAGTGGAATGTGGAAAAATGCAAGCAAGAAAAGACAATATTATATTGCAAATTTTAACCCAACGTATGACCACAAGGAAAAAGCGTATATAGGCGCTGAAATCAAGTGGAAGGAAAAAATACTCATTTCTCAGATAAGGACTAGCTCTCATAGGCTTAGATGTGAAACAGGGAGATGGACAACGCCAAAGAACAATGGGAAGAAAAGATATGTACTCTATGTAGCACAGGGGTAGTAGAGACAAAGGAACACTTCATCTATAAATGCCCGAGTTTTTTAGATATCCATGACAAATACAAAGAAACACTTGAGAACGAGTTTATGGCAGATTTATTTGAAAACAACAAAATAAAAAAAGTTGGGGAATTGCTAACACAAATAAGAAGGAACAACCTTATCAAAGATATTAAAGATCATATGATATGATTTGAGTAATTGTACTTCCATATTTGAGGTCCCTTGGGTCTCGCGGACGTAATTAAAATCTTTCATTTCATTTCACAAGTGAATATCAATCCCAGAAGTGAGTTCAATCTAGATAACAGATGTTACACCAAAAATGAGTATTAAGGATGAGATGATTGATACTCGCTTATTTGTTTTTCACTGTGACATAGGGAAATGTTATTTTTCATTTTAAATGGATTGGAAAACTTTAGATGGTCTCATTCAAACGTTTTATTTGAACGCCACGAAAGATCACACTAAATCTTGAGGAAAATGTAAAAAGTCGTGCAAGTCTAGAGCTATCTAGTTGCCAACAAGGTGGATAACACCCATATCCCATATCCGCTCTGGGTCTTTGTTCTAGTGGATCTCCTACCTCATTTGCACAGCTGCTTTATGGATAAGTCAAGAGAAGAATTCTACTGATTGGAATGGCCAACAGCGCTGGATTTGTACACTGCACTCATTACGTTGCATCCTCAACTTCCCGGCCATGTCAACCCCTGAAGAGATGGGTGCCTTCAAGAAGTTTTTCTTCAAAATTAACCTTTACACCCACTAGACATAGACACCCACAACAACAGGTTATCATCTGTCACTCTTCCTCTTCCAACACACAACTTAGAGCACTGTTCTAATTCATTTTCGCTGTTTTTGCACTCGCAGATATCTGGCAATGCAGATGGGTGCAGCGAATGGAGTGAAGCAGCTCAGATTTTAGGTCGCTCAAGCCTTGCTGCTCTTGTTGCTGCAGCTCTCTGTTTTGTAGACCCTGCATTAGCATTTAAGGTTTGTTTACAGAGACTTTATGTCTGGTTGATGAATTTGAATTATCATTACTTATGGGTGTGCAGTGACAGCTGCATCTTAACAAGGATTAAGTTAACATCTATGCATTCAGAGTGCTTTCCTACATGTGGGTTTGGACGGTTTGATTTCTATTTCATGGATTTTGTTTAATTCCTTTTGAAGTTAATGTTCTATGGTGCGTGTTACAATTTGTGTTTGAAAAGAAGTGATAGGTTATTTGTTCATGGATGCTTGTTGACAGTGTTGTTTCAATGAGCTGGCGTAGGAACTTATTTAGTCACAAAAAACTGGACTACCCAGTTAGGCCTTTCTTATTCGTGGATTGTTTGATGGCTGTATGTGAGTTTTTTATGCATGTAGAATGCAACACCGATTGTATTCGGGCACCCATGTACGCATTTATAGTGCTTTCTAATAGAACTATCATTTTCTTTGAATTACAAATTGCAAAACTAATAGGAATTGAATAAATCTATGACCTGGAAACAAAAGTTTTAAGAACCCACGTATGAAAAAAGCACTATGAATGCGTACATGGGTGCTCCATTGTTGTTGAATTCTACACGCAGAAAAAAAAATCATTTACAATCATTAGACCATCCATGAATAAGAAAGGCCTAATTGGTAGCCCGATTTTTTTCACTAAATAAGTTCCTAAGCATGCCAATTGTACTATGTTCCATGGGTACTACTCTGGGAATTTGGGGGCATGTTCCATGGGTACACGTCCTGGGATTTGTGGGCCATCCCAAAAACGCATTCTGCCATCCCAGAAAGCCATCCCGCCCTCTCACGAAACTTCATGGAAGTGGATGTTAGAAACCGCTTTCCTTTCCTTGTCTGACTGTTGATATTTACCTTTAATTTTTCTTTTATTATTTTGCAATGCATTTTACAGTTCCTATTTAATTAACTGCCAGTTCCTAAGGGAAACATTGGATTAAAAGTTTTGGCCATTTTTCATCGTTAATCTAAATTAGGAATTTTTTTTTTTCATTTCTTTTTACTGAAATTTGTCTATACTGACGAGTGCATTGTTGAAGGGAGGTGGACCTTATGGTTCAGAGGTTACTCGAGGGGCAGATCTATCAGGAAAGGATTTTAGTGGAAAGACTTTGGTCCAGCAAGACTTCAAAACAGTATGTATAAATCTGTAGCTGAGACTTAGCACGAATCTTGAGTTAATTTCATTGGAGTAGTGCAGTGTGATTTATTTTAGTGTGAGCAGATTGGGCTTGCATCACATAACAATGTTGATATTCTTAAAGTTTATCTGACATTAGGTTTTGTGTATAAATCTTTTTGGCAGTCAATCCTACGGCAAGCCAAATTCAAGGGTGCAAAATTGGTTGGTGCTAGCTTTTTTGATGCAGATCTAACAGGTGTTTTACTGCATCCTTGCATTTCTTTTTTGGTGGACTATTTGAAGTGTAAGCCACTTGTTTACATTGATGCTATGTCTTCTTTTTGCAATACATGTATCAATTGCTAGTGATAGACTCTTTGAAAATGCAAGGCGCCTGATCTCTTCATACAACTTTCTGCGATCATAAAGAATAACCTCACAAACATCTGAGTTAATTGTTTCAAGAGGTACAATAGTAGTTAAAACATATTGGAAAAAGAAAGAGAACGATTCTTTTTGTGCTGTAAATAAAACTACATTAATCATTTACAAATGCCATCAAAGAGAACATGATATACAATTGCAAATTCTTGGCATGGCCTTATGTGTTGGAAAGTTGTGGCTTTAGGTTTGAAAATAAATCCAGTGTAAAACATTGAGAGCTTGAAAAAATAGAGAGTATTCAAAATATACCAGAAGGGACATGAAAATTCAAAATATATATGCACTATAGAGTCGGTAGCATTGAACACTAATAATATGACGAGCGCATAAGAAACAGATAAGCATGCTACATAAATCAGTAACCTTCCGCACTTTGCAATTGAAGGCTGCAGACTTTGGTATTGATAGCTGCGGGCTGTTAGAAAACCTTGGCCTTAAGATCTTTGTTGCCTTTCTGATAACTTGAGCAGAAGGTGCCTCCACTTGCCTTATGGCTTTCTGAATGTAGTTTATTACATCTTGCATGGCAGAAATTTGGTCTGACTATCCTACATAAATTTTGAAGATTTCATACAAAGCATAATGAAACCCGTTATAGTGTTTGGATTCTTGGAATGCCAAGAAAGAGATCAGTAGCCACTGCATATTTTTCCAGTGCTTCAGAGTGCCTGGATCTTCTGGTGTTTGATTCAAATTCTTGGACAAATTCAAAGCATTATTATCATATGATGGCTGATAGTTACCAGGTTTGTTTGAAAAGAAAAATATGTTCAGTCATCTGATTTTTCCAAAAAAATTCAGTTTGTTTCATTGAAATATTAAGAATTAATATATTAAATTTATATAAATAATACACACAAAATATGTTTAGATTTAAGTTTGTTTTTTTATTGGCCAGATTGTATTTAGGTTACATTTGGCTTTAAATTTAGGTTAGTTAAGCGAGATTAGATTATTTTTATTGATGTTACTTATGTGTTTCTTTTTTTTTTTAAATTTCTTGATCGATGTAAAAATATTTACAAACATTTTCAATAAAAACTAAAAAGGTCTATCCAAAATGTTTGGATTGGATCGAATCTAGACCAGGTTTGGCCGAACCTAGTAACTATGCTGAAAATGGTATTTTTGTATGCTGTTAATCCAGCGGTGGTTGCAAGAGTCTGGAATCCTCTGTTTTGTATTAGTTCTCGGGACACACCTTCAACTAGGAAGGATTGATCTTTACACACACAATTGAACACAATATAAGAACAGAAACAGATAGGAAAAATGACAATTACTTAAGTGGTATGTAAAATGAAAGGTTCTTCTACCTTTATGAGATTAAAATCCTTAAAGTGTCGCTACCAGAACACCCAGAGACCAAATATAAGTTTATAACGAACTTAAAGAAATAATACAAGCAAATGCATATTGGCAATATGATGTCACACTTGAATGAGATATAGCAACTATAAGATAGCCTCTGCTGCACATAAGCAATTTTAAGCATACTTGTGTGTCTCTAGAAGATGGTGTTATGGTGCATTTTTGCCCAGAGGGCAGACTGCTTAAAGACATGAAGGCTGTGTATTATTTTAAATACTTAACTGTGTTTTATAACGACGATGAATATGTTGTCTCTTTTTCCTTAAATGCTAGAATCCTATAGACTCTCCAACGAACTTTTAAAGGGATAGGTTGCAAGGAGTGCTCCTTCAGTGGTCTCCAGAGTGCTATAATGGTATTATATGTGGTCATCATTTGAGTAATGAATGCGGGTATCATCTTGTATGACATGCTATTATGTCAGATTATACAGTAGCATCGAATACTTCATTGGAAGAGTCATGTGAATTGTCATGAGCTCATAATTCAAGAATCCCCATTTGCCTTAGAATATGGGTCAATCATAGAAGTAGGAGGGCAAAAAATTAGTTAGATCTTTCCCTTACTAATAGTCTTGTCTATGAATTCAGCTTAAGAAACGCTCTTCCTGACTTATGAAAACAAATTTGATTGACTTAAATTAACTTAAATGAAATTATTGACAGCAAGTGTACTTTATGAATCTCCAAGAAAAAGTTTGATATCTAAATGTATCCATACTCTAAATGCATAACCTTTGGCAATGCATAGTTGGATGTGAGAGCCTTGTGCAAGTTACTTTTCTTGTCATTAATGAGGATAAGCATAGTTATAGCCATGTTTAGTAGTTTGAGTTTTCTGACCTAACTATGGTTGCCTTCAGTCAAGATGTTCTTTATGAACAGATGTGCATATCAAGAAGAAATGCTTTTCCTTTTAATGGATTTAAGAGAGGATTGATGCCCAACCAGATCTTCACAGTGGGGTCAACATTTTGAATTGATGGATTGTCTTAACCAACTAGTATCTCCTTTCCAGTTACATTTCTTTGCAGTGATATCAGTTATCACTGCCTACCTTAATACATAAGGCCGTAATACCTATTATCATTTGCATCTTACTTGAAGCCAACAGGTAGTAATTAAATTTCTCTGCAGTTATATCACTCCACAACTTAACACTTTATATGCCCTAATACCTATATTCTTGGGAATAAGTACTTAAAGGCTAGCGCTCTTTAACTTAGTGCTTAGCAGGTAGTATTTGTCAATTAGTAGTTGCAAATTGTTGGTGAGTCATACTTCCAATTACAATAAGTGATAGCCCTTTGGTCATGGACAATTTTAAGTGGTGATGAGAACATAAGTTAGTGAACTTTAGACATTTGGTCAGCCATGGCTCATTTTCGTTTTATGTCGCAAAACAACTTCTAGAATAGCAACAACAACAGTGATACTAAAAAATGCAGAAACAGAAAGCATTCACCAGAACAAAGTTCAGATTCCACAGCAATAAATCAACAATAGTGAATAATAGATCCAATTTTGAAATCATCAAACAATCCTAGTCACTTGGAGAGGGCACAATCTCATAGCCACTTAGAGAGGGCAAAGTCTCATATGCACACCAAAGGCGACAGAAGATTACATGTACGAATGATGAAACAACTATACCATAAATCATCTATTTATAGACTATAACAACTAACAACCCTAACCCTAATGCACAAGGGTCGACTAACCTAACCAAGTGCTTAAGCTAATAATAATAAAGATAGCTAACATGGCTATATTGGAGCTCTTACATGGCTCCTCCCCTTAGAAAGCTTTGTCCTCAAAGCTGGAAATGAGTGGAGAATGCTCGCTGTCTCCCACGTTGCATCTTCATCTGGTAGATTCTGCCACTTTATGAAGAAAGACCGCAAATTATGGATTCGGGATTGCAAGACTGCTTCCACATGGAGGTTGATCTGCCCTTCTTCATCTAGTACTGGAATCTCTGTCTAAGACAACACGTTTTCACTAATAACCTATTTAAGACAAGAAAAATAAAAGACAAGATGGATTTTGGAAGTAGAAGGAAGCTCCAACACTTACAAATTCGGCAAACCACCTTGTAAGGACCATAGAATTGTTGAGGAATATTACATTATTTGGTACATGCTAATGTACACCCATGGTACCTTCGTGGTAATGTTAATATTAGAATAGGGTTGAGTCTATAGTTTAGACTTTAGAGTGTGATCTATATTTCCCCTTTTATGTGAGTGTAAATGTGCAAGAAATGCTCAAGTGTCATGTAAGAGTGCAATGTGCAGGAAATGCACAAGTGTCATGTAAGTTAGAGTGCAAGTGTAGGTTGAGAGAATGTGCACAAGTGTCTTGTATGTAAGAGTGCAAATATGTAATGTGAGGAAGTGCACAAGTGTCTTGTATGTAAGAGTGCAAATATGTAATGTGAGGATGTGCACAAGTGTCCTAGATTAGGAGTGCATGTAGAAGTGTAAGATTCATGTGTGCAAGTGTCTTAGAGTCAAGTGTCCATCTAGTATGCAAGTGGCAAGTTGATAAGCCAAGAGTCATGAGACTTGGCATATGGAGAGCAATAGTCAAGTACTTGAAGAGTCACATCACTATGGCTATATTATGGAGACAATGCTCCATAGAATGTATCGAATAGAATCTGATTCATATATCACATTGTAAGAGGGTGAGAAGTAATAAAGCTTGTATATGGATTTTTGAGCAATTAATATTGTAAGTTTTCTTCATGCATAGTTCATGAATGATTTAGGCTATTTCAATTCATATTTCAGTATATAAATGAATGTTATTTCTTTATTATATAAGCCTTGATATACATATTAATTTGCTCATATATTTCTACTCATTATAAGATTATATTGACCTTTAATATTGTGGCTATTTTTATTTGGGACATGTGTAATATTGTGAGATAACCTGTGATATTTTGTGGTAGTAAGGCTTAAAAAGCCAACAAGAATCAGGGTGCAAACTTCTGATTGGACTTGGTCTTCAGGGACAATTGTTTGTAAGGTTAGAGCCACAAAAGACCATATCATCTACTGCAAATTCGAACAGTGCAAATCCTGCTGCTGCTTAATACGGTTTTGTGCCTGACAAATATTATCTTTGAGGAGTTAGAGAACAATTTGACATTACTGAAGGAAATCGTCTGTGGGCCACCTTGGAGAACCCTGGAACATAGTCTATCACAGATGGTGGTTTTTGGCCATACAATGCCTAAAATGGCCAAAAATAATAAGTATTATACCTCCATTTGGTTAACCATTTAAACCACTGATATTGTTTGTCTTGGGCAAAAAATTTGAGGTAAGTACCCAAACATTTGTTCACAATTTTTGTTTGGCCATCCGATTGAGGATGATAAGAAGAGGTCATATTCAATTGAGTAACATTGAGAGTCAACAACTCCTTCCAAAAGTTGGTGAAAACTGGATCACGATTACGGACAATTGACTTGGGCGTACCATGCGGTTTGAAAACAAAGTCAAGGAATACCTTGGCTACCTTGCTAGTAGTGAAAGGGTGTTGCAAGGTATAGAAATAAGCATACTTCGAAAGGCAATCCACCTTGACAAAAATTGCTATTTTGCCCTTGATTTGGGAATACCCTCAATGAAATCCATGGAGATGTGCTCCCATTGGCAATTGGGGATAAGCAGGGTTTGCAACATGACAAGCGATTTAACTGTTTCCCCTTAGTTCTCTAGCATACCTCACATTCAATCACAAATTGTTTGACATCTACTTTCAGTTCTCTCCAAGAAAAAAACCGCTTCAATTGCTAATAAGTTTTTAGAAACCCCAAATGCCCTTCTAATGGTGAAGATATAATTCCTGAAGAATACTGTTCTTGACCTTGGAAGACTGAGGGAGATAAATACAATCCTTCTTCCTAGGGACCCTTCAATATAAGAGAATAAGAAAGTGGGTAGGTTACCTGCATCCACATTATGAATTATGTGAATTTTTACAAGATCCAAATGCCATTCCTCATGAAGCTGGGAAAGCTACTGAGGAAGGAGACCGAAGATAGCATTGACAACAATTGTGTCCTCATATTTGTGAGAAAGAGCATTGATCATCACATTTTCCTTTCCTTTCTTGCATTCAATGACAAAGTCATACCCTAACAACTTGGTCAGCCATTTGTTTTGTCTAGACATGAGAGATGTTTTAAGAAATGTTTGAGGCTACTATGATCTGTTTTGATAATAAAGTGATGACCCAACAAATAAGGCTTCCATTTCAATACCGCATGCAAGATAGCTAACATCTCCATTCTTGCTTGAGAGTTGCTTACTTTCAAAGGCCAAAAGGTGTTTGTCCTACATCAAAACAACCCCAATTCTTGGGGACCTCGTCAATATAAGAGAATAAGAAAGTGGATGGGTCACTAGCCTCCACATCATGAATTACATGAACTGTCACAAGATTTGGATGCCATTCCTCACGAACCTGGGAAAGCCACTGAGGAAAGAGACTAGAGATAGCATTGACAACAATTAAGTTCCCATATATGTGAGAAAGAGCATTGACCATCACATTCTCCTTTCCTTTCTTGCATTCAATGGCAAAGTCATACCCTAACAACTTGGTCAATCATTTGTTTTGTTCCAAACGTGAGAGATGTTTTAAGAAATGCTTGAGGCTACTGTGGTCTGTTTTGATAATAAAGTGATGACCCAACAAATAAGGCTTATTTCTCTACCACATGCAAGATAGGCTAATGTCTCCTCATAAGTGGAATGACCCACATTCTTGCCTGAGAATTGCTTACTTTCAAAGGCCATAAGGTGTATGTCCTACATCAAAACAACCCCAATATCTATTCTTGAAGCATCACACTCAATGACAAATGACTTGCTGAAGTTAGGAGTAGCTAAAACAAGGGTGGTGCACATAGCCTCCTTTAAGGCATTGAAGGCCTTGGTAACTACATCAAACCAAATAAAGGCATCCTTCTTGGTGAGAGGAGTAAGAGGAGCTGCAATCTTCCCATAATTCCAAATTATTTTCTTGTAATACCCTATAAGACCTAAACTTCTTCTAATTTGCTTGAGGGATATAGGAAAAGGCCAATCCTGCATGGCCTTGAGCTAGTGGGGCTCCACCTTGACCTCCTTTATGAGACACAATATGACCCAACTATTTGTTGTTTACGAAAATCATGAAGTGCGACTTTCTCTCGTGACCGCAGTTCAACAAATGGATGGGAAGGAGTCTACTCTTCCCAACCTCCGGATTAGAGCTAGTTCCCTTCTAACTTAGGTAAAATGTGAAAAGTAATCTAAATATACAAAAATAAATCTGATCTACTTTGTTAGGGAAAAGGGTGCAAGAAAACAATTGAAACAAAGGAAGAAAAATATGACCAAAGCCATAGCAGTTTCAGTGTGATCCAATGATGAATAACCCTGAAGAGAAGGGCTTTGGGAGAAAAGAAGGTTCACCTGCCAAGAAAACAGCAACGAGAACAAAATTCGCTGATCTAGAAGTACAAATTACTTCCACCGTCTGCCCCACGACCATCTTCACTTCACTTCCACCCCCTATTTCTTCTATTCCTATCACATTCCGCCCCTCTTATTTCTTCTGTTCCCTCTTCTCAAATCTCCATCACTTCTTTTGCTATGCCCATCTCACCTCCAATAAGTGCAACCTTAGTCTAAAGGTTGCTAGCAGGCTCGCTTGTGTTAGAGTTACTATGCTAGAGTAGCTATAAATTATTACCTCATTTGGTAATTTGTAAGATTCACCTAGGTAGAGTTTATTTACCACATGGTAAAAAGTAGTTTGTTACTTTTACGGTTTACCATTAGGTTATTTACCTAGGTTAGTAAGTTAGTCATTGTAGTCATTTTGACTACATTAGTTGTTAGTGGTTAGCGCTTAATTAGCTTAGCAGGTTTGTTAGCTAAGTTTGGGGATAATATTTTATATTATTCCTAATGCTATTCCTAGCTACCTAATGTACTATTTAAACCTTTGCATATTAATATATTTGTCTAATGCTTCTGTACCAATTTCTTACATTGGTATCAGAGCGACGAAGTCTCACCTGGGCACTCGGAGCGAACCTGGACAAGGTGGGCAGCAACTCGTTCCAGTTGGACCAGGGGCCCAAATCCCGATACACGGGACCCCTTGGACAGGACCCACCTCTCGAGGCACCTTAAGGGAGTTCTTTGGAGGACACAAAAATCGAGGTCATTTGCGTGATTACTCTCCTTGTTTGCGCTCTACAAATTTCTCCTGGTTTAATTGGCTCGTAGGCCCGCAGATCTGACAACATCTGTCAGACCTGTCAGGCCTGACAGGCCACGTGGGCAGGCGACCGCCTGCAGAGAGCGTACCGCCCATAACAACGTGGGACGACCCACATCTCTGGGCGGCCCACCTCCTGCAGAAGAGGCCCACGTAGGGCATCCCACGTCACTTGGGCGCGGCCCATCTGAGGGCAGGCGGCCCCGATCCACGAACCGCCAACAACTACGGAACCCCACTGACGCATCCCTGCCAACACGGATCCTGAAGCAATCTATCTCTGACACGAGCGACCTGACATTGGCACTTGACGATCTGACGCTGACTAATATCACGCTGATTTGCTGATATCGACATGTGACAACTTCAGCATCACGAAATCCGAGCCAATTTGATCGGACCTGCTGTGCTGGCGGTTGACGTGGAGGCTGAGTTGATGTGGCAACACGATCCCCGAGGTGACAGTTGGCAACTTCGTTTGATGTGGCAGCTGACTCGGCAAGCGGAAGTTGCGTGTGCGAGAGGGTTTATGTGGTGTGCATTGATAGGCTGGTGACGTGGCGATTTCTCTCTCCACTTGGCGGAGCGGATAGATCCCTGCTGATATCACCTGGG
This sequence comes from Wollemia nobilis, assembly GCA_028583015.1. NCBI lineage: Eukaryota > Viridiplantae > Streptophyta > Pinopsida > Araucariales > Araucariaceae > Wollemia > Wollemia nobilis. The sequence goes on along the minus strand of JAQPPZ010000380.1, from coordinate 5,067,886 downwards.
CACGGATCTGGAGGTGGTGACTTGGCGCTTACTGAGCGCTGACTTGGACCTGACACGTGGACACAGACAGACGTGACACGTGGTGACAAGCCATGTGCCACTGGACCAGACACACTGACGACACGTGGCGGACTAGTTATGTGTCACGATGCTGACAGACTCCACGTGGCTGGCAACAAAACCAGCCACGCGGGGGATTGACTGCCCGCAGGCAATCAAAGAGCACTATGTGCTCTGTTGCTTTTAAGCAACTCAAACATCGCCGCAGGGGCGATGTGGGACAATTAGTCCCAAGCCTTCTAAAGGCTTTTTGATTTCCGCTTGGTGGCGGAAATCGCCTTCAAATTGAAGGCAACCCTCCATGTTTCCCATCGGGCTAGCTAGCTCGACTGGTGAAGTGGGCCAGTGCTAAAACTCCCGACAAAATGTTGGGAGTTCGACCCCCGTCGGGATTAGGCCCTTCTTTTTAGATAAAGAGGGCAAGAAACAAAACTCGCCAGAGTCCAAAATTTTTTGCGCTCATCAAAAGGCAAAGTTTTTAATTTTTTTTTTTAATTTGTTTTTTTTTTTAAATTAAAAGTTTTTATATTAATAATTTAAATATAAATTATGTTTTTAAAAATCATTTTTTTATAAATTGATTTTTTAAAAAAAACATAATTTTATTTTTATTATTAATTCAAATTTTATGATTAAAACTTTTTGTTTAAATTTTGCACATTAAATTAAAAACAAAGGGGGAACCTATTTTTTTGCAAATTCAAACCAAAAGCATGATTTTTTTTGTTTTCTCCACAAAGGGGGATATAAGACAAAGAATACCATTTTTTTTGCAAAATTAGGGAACCTCTAAAATCTTCTCAAAACCTTGTTAATTTTGCAAACAATAAAGGATCAAACTTGAATTCTTTTTTGCCAAATTGTAACACAAGGAGACACAAAATTTTGCAAAATTAAAAGGCAAATTGTGCATTTGTTTTCTCCAAGGAGGAATATAACAAAAGAAATTGCACATTATATTTTTTGCAAAACTGAGAAGAAATTGAAGACCTTGGGTCCATAAAAACCAAGTCGTGTGTCGACTGGTTCTGGAAAGCCTTTCAAACGTGGGTCGTGTGTCGACTTGACTTGAAAGGAGTGCTACTTTGTTAATTTTGCAAATCAAAGGGGGGAAGACAAGAAATTGTATTTCTTTGCAAAATTGTAACACAAAGTGAGGAGCACTTAAAAATCAAAACTTGTTTATTTTGCAACACAAAAAGGAAAGGCAATTGTTTTATGCCACATTCTTTGCAAAATTGAAAAACAAGAGGAGACATAGAATATCAAATTTTTGCACAACACAAATCAAAATTTTGTTGCAAAAGTTGGTAATAAGGTGCATTTTCGATATTACTCGACACCTTTATTACAAATTGGCAAATTAGGTGCATTTTCGGTTGCATCCGACACCTAAGTGATAAAAATTTTGTGGGCACTCTTTGATTGATTATTGCATTTAATTTCTTGTTCTTTGCAATTATAAGTCATCAAAATCAAGAGCACTCAAAACCCCAAAATTTCACAATAATTTGTGTAATTCATTGCACAAGTATAAGCCATTTTTAAAATTGATATTCTCTCCATACAACCCTAAAATTCACTCTTATTTGTTTGGCTCAATATCCTCAAACTGATTATCCCTCTTCAGGAGGATTTTCAGGCAGGTGCCATTAAATATCTTTTTGAGTGAATTCTCTTTCACTTCTTATTTGTTTGGCTTAAATATCCTCAAACTGATCATCTTTCTTCAAAGAGAGTTTTTAGGCAGGTGCCATTAAATACCAATTAAGAGTGAAAGAAAGATCATCTTGGTGCAAATTCTAGAACCTTCATCATGGCAACTATCAACAAATACCTAAATGATACACAATTGCTTAAAGGTCCTAACTATTCAGCATGGAAAACCAAGATGAAAGCCATCCTTACTGTAGAGGAAATGTGGGATTTAGTGGATGGCACTGAAACAAGACCCACATCAACAGGAGCAGATCAGAAAGCATGGGACAAAAAGAACAATCGTCTTCTCATGTTGATTCTCCTAGCTACTACTGATGAGATCCAACCTCACATAAGTGAAGCTAAAAATGGTAAAGATGCATGGGATGCACTTTGTACCATTTTTGAAGGCAAGAATCAATCGACTATTCTAAACCTTCAAACACAACTTCATACACTCCATATGAAGTCAGGAGAATCAGTAGAGCTATTCCTCTGCAGAGTGGCAGAACTGAAGTCAAAGATGAATGCTTTAGGAGCAAAAGTAGAAGATACTATCCTGACTTCAGTAATATTGAGGGCTCTTCCAGAATCCTACAAGATGTTAATAACATCCCTTAATGTATCTCAAAGAACAGTCACCTTTGTGGAGTTAGTCAATTTGCTTCAAATAGAGGAAGCAAATCAGCTCCAAAGCGATGAAGTGTCAAACAATGCACTTTACTCAAACAATCAAGGTGGAAAGAAGAAAGGAAACTTTCAGAAGGGAGGCTCATCTTCAGGATCATCTTCAAAAGATAAGGGAAAGCAACCTCAAAAGAAGTTTTGCACAAATTGTAAAAAGGACAACCATGACACCAATCGGTGTTGGTTTAAAAACAAGCAAAACAAAAATGGCAAAGGCACATCACAAAGGCAAAATAGACAAAGAGGCAATGTTGCTAGTGAAGTGTTTGATTCCGATTCTGATTCTGGTTCAGAAAGAGCACACAAAGTGCTCATGGCTAAAACAACATTGTAAAGGGAAACAAATTTGTCACCCTAGGCAAGCACCATTCTCACTCTCTTTTTAGGCTTCATAAATAGCATAAGTTTTTGTTTGAAGTACTTGCAATAAAGGGGTGATTGTACCTCTTTTTAGGCTTCATAAATAGCAAACTCTTTTTGTTTGAAGTACTTGTAATAAAAGGGGGGATTTTTCTGGTGTAAAATTTGCCTAGGAGGCAATCTTTGTAAAAGCCTTAACAAGCTTCATGAGTTGCATATCTTTTGCAATTAAGGGGGGATAAACATTTCTTTCCTACTTCACACAATTTTTTGTAAAAAGGGAGGAAGACTTATAAGGGTGCATTTTCGACAACGACCGACACCTTAGTCACACTTCTTGCAGAAATTCCATTACAACATGTTTTGCAACAAGGGGGGAAACTTATAAGGGTGCATTTTCGGCAGCGACCGACACCTTAGCTACCTTATCAAAACTTTTTGCAAAATCATATTGTAACCGAATGAACCTCGTATGTAGTGATCTACTCTAGTACACCTAGCGGTTGCAACGGTTGGTTACCCATGCAATCCGGTTGGATGACAAGATTACAATAAGGACATTCGTTGATGTGAAGACAAAGTGAGGAATGACCCACTTTTTGCTTAGAGCAGCCAGAGCACTGTGATAGAGCCCGAGCTAGAGCAAGAGCCAGCAGATCAACATATTTTTCACTGTATTGGGGCAGTTATATACATTACCCAAATAATGTAATAAGGGGGGATGTTAGAGTTACTATGCTACAATAACTATAATTATTACCGTTGGTCATCAGATCTGCCACAGGAAAGGATTTTGGGAAGTGTACGCGCCCTAGACCTGGACCAACATTGAATGGCCGAGGGGAAGAGATGCCCCCCGTGCCAATCTCCGGAGAAAGGCCGGCTCCTTTACTAAACTACTTGGTGTTTTGAGCTAAGAGTGCAGGAAAGAGATGAAAATAGTAAGGGTGCAGGAAAGAAATAAACAGAGTAAGGGAAAGAATGTCAATGGATTTAAGAGGGAAAGAACCAACAACACGATTACTGGCTAACAGCTCGAAATAGCAGCAATAAATACCAAGAATAAAATAAAATGAACGCAATACTAGCCTTCCTATGTATCCTCTAGACGAGTTCCGGGATTACCCTCCCCTTAGGTCGAAATCCAGATTTCAGAATTACGACGGTTAGGAAATAAGTGAATATAGCAGAAACACTATCCACAGGCAGCATACAAGAAAACTATCACAGCGTTCTCTCCCCTATGTATCCTTCGGGAAAATTCCAGGGTTCTATTCCCAATCACATACCTAAATCCAGAATTCAGAATTACAGTATGCAAATGAAGAAATGAGATAACAGAAATAATCACAGAAGGCAGCATACAAGAGAGAAATGAGGCCCGAAGCTCTTAGTATTAATTGCAGGAAATCAAGTTACAACAACTTTCTAGCATAAAGTTCCCCCCCTTTTTTCATTACAATACATGGGTTTTTATAGAGGACCCAACCCTCTGAGCCATCAATGCACAAAATCGATGAGTACATCCTCGAAAACCAGAGAAGTCGTATCTCGGTACTCCCGTGACTGAGCTCTCAAATCCTTTTCTACAATTAGCAGTTGTGACCGGGTCAGCCGGGGAAATTCGCATTTATGAGCCGCCTGACTCGTCCTAGGCTTCTCCGGGTGCGGGGCTCGAGTGGCCGCCATGTCCCGGGCTCTCCTTCTCATACTGATATTTCTTTTTAGGTTGCCAAAAATGAGCCCCGAGTCTTTCGGAACGTAAAAATTCATTTATGAAGCACTCGATTGCCTCGGAAAAATACCCGGCCTTGAAGTGCGTACCCCTAAAGCGCTTCGCCAATTTTCAGTTCGCGACCCTGCTTCGCAATGGATGTGAGCCGAAGCGGGTCTATCTTCCTTGGTCATGCACTTCGCACGAAGGAACTTCTCAAAATGGCTTCGCGGATGCTAAATGCCGAAGCAGATATCCCTTCTCAAAACAGGGCTCTCAATCTTTCATTGCTTCGCTGGAAAGGTGTGTTAAAGGCCGCTTCGCGAGATTCACTGATGGGATGTCAAAATGCTTCGCTGCGAACCTTCTTCAAAACTGCGGTTCCGGAGTTTTTCGGCAGAAGTGCATTCTTGCCTTAGAACACTATTCTGCCTTTTCACGGGCCACTACTGCTTCGGTTGAAAGTACTTAACACAAAAGCTATCCGAAGTAGATGCTTCGCGATAACCTCGGGCGAAGTAGAAATGGTTCGCTAGTAGAGAGGTCCGAAGTGAATGCTTCGCTGAATTCTTACCGAAGCAATTTTTTAATACTTGAATTTTTTTCAAATCGTGCTTCGCAAGGTTTTCGCCCGAAGCAACTGATTGGGCTGCTTCGTGTGCGAAGCTCTCTTCATGCCTTCGTAACCTTGGACCGCGATCTGGACTTCCCTGCTTTTCTTTCTTGGCGAAGCTGTCCTTCTTTTTGTTCAGCGAAGCTTCTTATCTTACCCTGTTTTGCTGGCGAAGTGACCTGCCAGCCTTAAAATTTTTTCATCGTCGGGACGAGGAGGTTCGCCGGAGTTGGGGCCGAAGTGGATGCTTCGCCAGGCTCAAGCCCGAAGTGGCAACTTCGGCAGCGTTCTGGGCGAAGTGCCCCTCATGCCTTAGAATTTTTTTCGAGCCCGAAGTGGACTTTTGCTGGATGTACTTCCCGGGCCATAACTTTTGATCCGCTGACCCGATCACCTATTGTAATATATCGCTAGAAAGCTTGCGAAAAGATCTGCAATAATGAGACATCAAAAGATCAATTCGTCCACTTTATCATCCTCTTTTAGGGCCCGCGAAAATGCCAACGCTTCTGCGTGTGATTTGCCGATTTAAAGCTCCATACTTAGGCAAAATTTTGTCAAAAAATTTAATGTGGCAAAAATGCCAACATTCTTGGCGGCTCGCGGGGCATTTAGCTTGTCTGCATGCAGAGATCCTAGGCCTTTATCCATTGGGCAACAAAGTCATCCCCGCTGTCCCCCCTTCTGACTGTCCACTGACGGCAGCAAACTCCTCAACTTTTTTGGGGCCTTCTCTTTTCTTCTCAGCGCTCCTCTTGCCCATTCTGGCTGTACAATTGCCCAAGCGCTTGATCTGAAAATGACAGCGCCTTATATGGCACTGAACTGCTGTGCCAGGGGATGCTAAAAACAACACCTGAAAACTGCTATCTCTTTGGAGCGCTAAAAAGAAACACACACAAACTAAACTAAAAACAGAAAACTGTACTTAAGCTCCTAAGCAACACTTAGTGCCCTTGGCACTTTATTTACCAGCCGGGCTATTTACAGTATTTACACAAAAGTTTTCGGGTGCCTATCCGGTGAATCTGCAGTGTTCGGACCAGATCTGATTGTACTTCAATCGATCTTTGAAGTCCGACTGGCCTCCCAAAGTTTTCTAGGTTGCGAACAGGGTGTAACGTGGCAGGTCATCATGCATGCCAGTACCCATACAGTTGACAAATAATGTGGCAAAGGGATTTGCCACATGGGGGTCTTCCTCGGTTACCGGTTGTAGTGGTGGTTGAAGCCAATACCACCATTTTAGAGAGTCCACTGGCTACGGACTCTTGAATACGGGCTCCTCCAACTCCTTGATGTGACAACAGGACTTTTCCGGCAATAGGCCTTCTTCCAAGATCTCCTCAGGCTCAGCCTCTTGGTGAGGTATGCTTGTTGAGCCTTGGCCGAATACTTGCGTGCTATGCTCAGGGATACAAAAAGGGTGCAAAACCACGCCCTCTTCGCACTCATAATCTGTTGCTTGAGCCTGTTCCCCTTCTTGGCCCATCTCCTGCTAGAAACTGCAAGCAACCATATTATTCATCGCTTGAGCAGTGCTTGCATATTCCCATTGTTGGCCTTGGACGAGATATGCCTCTTGAGCTCCACACAGCTGCATTTCAGGTCTCTACACAGTATGAGGGATTTGCCATGGTGAATACTGCGCGGGATAGACAGGAGCAGCAACCACCGGAGAAAGTGATGGAGTTTCTACCCATTGCCACTTTCCTGATAGGAGGAGAAGCTGCTCTGCTTGCACTGCTTCCTCAAATATTTGACGGAATCTATGTTCACCTGATTGCAGCAAGAGGAGGCTTATGTCCGGGTGGAAAGCCCGAACATAGAAGAGGTGGGCCTGGGCGGGTGTCGGCTGGATCTCCCCTGGAATTCTCTTCCAACTTCTACAGAATCCAACATTGAAGTCTGTGATGCTCTCCAGAGGTACTCTCGTGATGGTGGAGAGGTGCATCAAAAGCTGGAAGGGATCCTGAGAGCCGTCAAATGTGTTGATGAGTGCTCCCGCTAGGTCATCCCATGAGCAGATGCTCTTACGCCCGAGCAGTCTGTACCACTGCAGCGCCCTTCCTTCCAAAGACAGGACCAGAAGTCTGATCATGACATCTTCGTGGATTATGCCATGGAGGGTCGCTAGAGCAGCAACATCTTCAAGGTGTTCTTGTGCCATTCCCTTGGTGCCATTGTATTTTGTTAGGGTTTTCAGGGCACTTTTGGGAATCTCGTGCCAACTTTGGAGATTCAGAGGGCCGGGATCATCCCAGCTGGGATGGCACACCTTTGCCATTATAGCAGTGGTCTGCAGAGATCGCGGTTCTCGTCACTAAGTCAGAGTCGCTAGGTGAACATTCTTTTCTCCGCTTGTGAGATCAAGGCTGCTCACCAAACCTTGATTCCTCCGGGGTATCTTTTTTCAGCTTTAAAAGGCGCCTACGATCAAGAAATCTGGATCTTCAGCTCAATCAGAGTCGCTAGGTGATTTTGCCAGATGAAGGCAACCAGAGATTCAACAAACTCGGGCTTCCTTAAAACATGGAGACTTTTGGTCCCATCGGGCGTGCCAGAAACTGTTGGTCATCAGATCTTCCACAAGAAAGGATTTTGGGAAGTGAACGTGCCCTAGACCTGGACCAACATTGAAAGGCCGAGGGGAAGAGATGCCCCCCGTGCCAATCTCCGGAGAAAGGCCGGCTCCTTTACTAAACTACTTGGTGATTTGAGCTAAGAGTGCAGAAAAGAGATGAAAATAGTAAGGGCGCAGGAAAGAAATAAACAGAGTAAGGGAAAGAATGTCAATGGATTTAAGAGGGAAAGAACCAGTAGCACGATTACTGGCTAACAGCTCGAAATAGCAGCAATAAATACCAAGAATAAAATAAAATGAACGCAGTACTAGCCTTCCTATGTATCCTCTGGACGAGTTCCAGGATTACCCTCCCCTTACGTCGAAATCCAAATTTCAGAATTACGGCGGTTAGGAAATAAGTGAATATAGCAGAAACACTATCCATAGGCAGCATACAAGAAAACTATCACAGCGTTCTCTCCCCTATGTATCCTTCGGGAAAATTCTAGGGTTCTATCCCCAATCACACACCTAAATCCAGAATTCAGAATTACAGTATGCAAATGAAGAAATGAGATAACGAGAAATAATCACAGAAGGCAGCATACAAGAGAGAAATGAGGCCCGAAGCTCTTAGTATTAATTGCAGGAAATCAAGTTACAGCAGCTTTCTAGCAGAAAGTTCCCCCCCTTTTTTCATTACAATACGTGGGTTTTTATAGAGGACCCGAACCTCTGAGCCATCAATGCACAAAATCGAGGAGTACATCCTCGAAAACCAGAGAAGTCGACTCCCGGTACTCCCGTGACTGAGCTCTCAAATCCTTTTCTACAATTAGCAGCTGTGACCGGGTCAGCCGGGGAAATTTGCATTTATGAGCCGCCTGACTCGTCCTAGGCTTCTCCGGGTGCGGGGCTCGAGTGGCCGCCATGTTCGCCGAGCTCTCCTTCTCATACTGATATTTCTTTTCAGGTTGCCAAAAATGAGCCCCGAGTCTTTCGGCATGTAAAAATTCATTTATGAAGCACTCGATTGCCTCGGAAAAATACCTCGCCTTGGAGTGCGTACCCCTAAAGCGCTTCGCCAATGGATGTTAGCCGAAGCGGGTCTATCTTCCTTGGTCATGCGCTTTGCGCGAAGGAACTTCTCAAAATGGCTTCGCGAATGCTAAATGCCGAAGCAGATATCCCTTCTCAAAATAGGGCTCTCAATCTTTCATTGCTTCGCTAGAAAGGTGTGTTAAAGGCCGCTTCACGAGATTCCCTGCCCGAAGTGGATGCTTCGCTGATGGGCTGTCAAAATGCTTTGCCGCGAACCTTCTTCAAAATTGCGGTTCGGGAGTTTTTAGGCTGAAGTGCATTCTTGCCTTAGAACACTATTCCGCCTTTTCACGGTCCACTACTGCTTCGGTTGAAAGTACTTCGCACAAAAGCTATCCGAAGTAGATGCTTCGCGACAACCTCGGGCGAAGTAGAAATGGTTCGCTAGTAGAGAGGTCTGAAGTGGATGCTTCCCTGAATTCTTACCGAAGCAATTTTTTAATACTTGAATTTTTTCAAATCGCGCTTTGCAAGGTTTTCGCCCGAAGCAACTGATTGGGCTGCTTCGTGTGCGAAGCTCTCTTCATGCCTTAATAACCTTGGACCGCGATCTGGACTTCTCTGCTTTTCTTTCTTGGCGAAGTTGTCCTCCTTTTTCTTCTTTTTGTTCAGCGAAGCTTCTTATCTTACCCTGTTTTGCTGGTGAAGTGACCTGCTAGCCTTAAACTTTTTTCATCGTCGGGACGAGGAGGTTCGCCGGAGTTGGGGCCAAAGTGGATGATTCGCCAGGCTCAAGCCTGAAGTGGCAACTTCGGCAGTGTTCTGGGCGAAGTGCCCCTCATGCCATAGAATTTTTTTCGAGCCCGAAGTGGACTTTTGCTAGATGTACTTCCCGGGGCCATAATTTTTCATCCGTTGACCCGATCACCTATTGTAATATATCGCCAGAAAGCTTGCGAAAAGATCTGCAATAACGAGACATCAAAAGATCAAATCGTCCACTTTATCATCCTCTTTTAGGGCCTGCGAAAATGCCAACGCTTCTGCGTGTGATTTGCCAATTTAAAGCTCCATACTTAGGCAAAATTTTGTCAAAAAATTTAATGTGGCAAAAATGCCAACATTCTTGGCGGCTTGCGGGGCATTTAGCTTGTCTGAATGCAGAGATCCCAGGCCTTTATCCATTGGGCAACAGAGTCATCCCCGCTGTCCCCCTTCTGACTGTCCACTGACAGCAGCAAACTCCTCAACTTTTTTGGAGCCTTCTCTTTTCTTCTCAGCGCTCCTCTTGCCCATTCTGGCTGTACATTTGCCCAAGCGCTTAATCTGAAAATGACAGCGCCTTATATGGCACTGAACTGTTGTGCCAGGGGATGCTAAAAATAGCACCTGAAAACTGCTATCTCTTTGGAGCGCTAAAATGAAACACACACAAACTAAACTGAAAACAAAAAACTGTACTTAAGCTCCTAAGCAACACTTAGTGCTCTTGGCACTTTATTTACCAACCGGGCTATTTACAGTATTTACACAAAAGTTTGCGACATGATTGGCATGCTGCCACCACAAGACTGGCTTCGGGTGCCTATCCGGTGAATCTGTAGTGTCCGGACCAGATATGATTGTACTTCAGTCGATCTTTGAAGTCCAACTGGCCTCCCAAAGTTTTCTAGGTTGTGAACAGGGTGTAACGTGGCAGGTCATCATGCATGCCAGTACCCATACAGTTGACAAATAATGTGGCAAAGGGATTTGCTACATGGGGGTCTTCCTCTGTTACCGGTTGTAGTGGTGGTTGAAGCCAATACCACCATTTTAGAGAGTCCACTGGCTGCGAACTCTTGAATACGAGCTCCTCCAACTCCTTGATGCGACAACAGGACTTTTCTGGCAATAGGCCTTCTTCCAGGATCTCCTCAGGCTCAGGCTCTTGGTGAGGTATGCTTGTTGAGCCTTGGCCAAATACTTGCGTGCTATGCTCAGGGATACAAAAAGGATGCAAAACCACGCCCTCTTCGCACTCATAATCTATTGCTTGAGCCTGTTCCCCTTCTTGGCCCATCTCCTGCTGGAAACTGCAAGCAACCATATTATTCATCGCTTGAGCAGTGCTTGCATATTCCCATTGTTGGCCTTGGACGAGTATGCCTCTTGAGCTCCACACAGCTGCATTTCAGGTCTCTACACAGTATGAGGGATCTGCCATGGTGAATACTGCGCGGGATAGACAGGAGCAGCAACCACCGGAGAAAGTGATGGAGTTTCTACCCATTGCCACTTTCCTGATAGGAGGAGAAGCTGCTCTGCTTGCACTGCTTCCTCAAATATTTGAGGGAATCTATGTTCACCTGATTGCAGCAAGAGGAGGCTTATGTCCGGGTGGAAAGCCCAAACATAGAAGAGGTGGGCCGGGGCGGGTGTTGGCTGGATCTCCCCTGGAATTATCTTCCAACTTCTGCAGAATCGAACTTTGAAGTCTGTGATGCTCTCCAGAGGTACTCTCGTGATGGTGGAGAGGTGCATCAAAAGCTGGAAGGGATCCTGAGAGCCGTCAAATGTGTTGATGAGTGCTCCCGCTAGGTCATCCCATGAGCAGATGCTCTTACGCCCGAGCAGTCTGTACCACTGCATCGCCCTTCCTTCCAAAGACAGGACTAGAAGTCTGATCATGACATCTTCGTGGATTATGCCATGGAGGGTTGCTAGAGCAGCAACATCAAGGTGTTCTCGGGCCATTCCCTTGGTGCCATTGTATTTTGTTAGGGTTTTCAGGGCACTTTTGGGAATCTCGTGCCAACTTTGGAGATTCAGAGGGCCGAGATCATCCCAGCTGGGATGGCACACCTTTGCCATTATAGCAGTGGTCTGCAAAGATTGCAGTTCTCGTCACTAAGTCGGAATCGCCAGGTGAACATTCTTTTCTCCGCTTGTGAGATCACGGTTGCTCACCAAACCTTGATTCCTCCGGGGTATATTTTTTTAGCTTTAAAAGGCGCCTACGATCAAGAAATATGGATCTTCAGCTCAATTAGAGTCGCCAGGTGATTTTGCTAGATGAAGGCAAGCCAGACATTCACCAAACTCGGGCTTCCTTAAAACATGGAGACTATTGGCCCCACCGGGCGTGCTAGAAACTGTTGGTCATCAGATCTGCCACAGGAAAAGATTTTGGGAAGTGTACGCGCCCTAGACCTAGACCAACATTGAAAGGCCGAGGGGAAGAGATGCCCCCGTGCCAATCTCCGGAGAAAGGCCGGCTCCTTTACTAAACTACTTGGTGTTTTGAGCTAAGAGTGCAGGAAAGAGATGAAAATTGTAAGGGTGCAGGAAAGAAATAAACAGAGTAAGGGAAAGAATGTCAATGGATTTAAGAGGGAAAGAACCAATAGCACGATTACTGGCTAATAACTCGAAATAGCAGCAATAAATACCAAGAATAAAATAAAATGAACGCAATACTAGCCTTCCTATGTATCCTCTGGACGAGTTCCAGGATTACCCTCTCCTTACGTCAAAATCCAGATTTCAGAATTACGGCGGTTAGGAAATAAGTGAATATAGCAAAAACGCTATCCACAGGCAGCATACAAGAAAACTATCACAACGTTCTCTCCCCTATGTATCCAATTTTTTCCAGGGTTCTATCCCCAATCACATACCTAAATCCAGAATTCAGAATTACAGTATGCAAATGAAGAAATGAGATAACAGAAATAATCACAGAAGGCAGCATACAAGAGAGAAATGAGGCCCGAAGCTCTTAGTATTAATTGCGGGAAATCAAGTTACAACAACTTTCTAGCAAAAAGTTCCCCCCATTTTTTCATTACAATACGTGGGTTTTTATAGAGGACCCGACCCTCTGAGCCATCAATGCACAAAATCAAGGAGTACATCCTCGAAAACCAGAGAAGTCGACTCCCGGTACTTCCGTGACTGAGCTCTCAAATCCTTTTCTACAATTAGCAGTTGTGACCGGGTCAGCCGGGGAAATTCGCATTTATGAGCCGCCTGACTCGTCCTAGGCTTCTTCGGGTGCGGGGCTCGAGTGGCCGCCATGTCCGCCGGGCTCTCCTTCTCATACTGATATTTCTTTTCAGGTTGCCAAAAATGATCCCCGAGTCTTTCGGCACGTAAAAATTCATTTATGAAGCACTCGATTGCCTCGGAAAAATATCCGGCCTTGAAGTGCGTACCCCTAAAGCGCTTCGCCAATTTTCAGTTTGTGACCCTGCTTCGCAATGGATGTGAGCCGAAGCGGGTCTATCTTCCTTGGTCATGCACTTCGCACGAAGGAACTTCTCAAAATGGCTTCGCGGATGCTAAATGCCGAAGCAGATATCCCTTCTCAAAACAAGGCTCTCAATCTTTCATTGCTTCGCTGGAAAGGTTTGTTAAAGGCCGCTTCGCGAGATTCCCTGCCCGTAGTGGATGCTTCGCTGATGGGCTATCAAAATGCTTCGCCGCGAACCTTCTTCAAAACTGCGGTTCGGGAGTTTTTCTGCCGAAATGCATTCTTGCCTTAGAACATTGTTCTGCCTTTTCACGGGCCACTACTGCTTCGGTTGAAAGTACTTCGCACAAAAGCTATCCGAAGTAGATGCTTCACGACAACCTCGGGCGAAGTAGAAATGGTTCGCTAGTGGAGAGGTCCGAAGTGGATGCTTCACTGAATTCTTAGCGAAGCAATTTTTTAATACTTGAATTTTTTCAAATCGCGCTTCGCAAGGTTTTCGCCCGAAGCAACTGTTTGGGATGCTTCGCGTGTGAAGCTCTCTTCATGCCTTAGTAACCTTGGACCGCGATCTGGACTTCCCTGCTTTTCTTTCTTGGCGAAGCTGTCCTTCTTTTTCTTCTTTTTGTTCAGCGAAGCTTCTTATCTTACCCTGTTTTGCTGGCGAAGTGACCTGCCAGCCTTAAACTTTTTTCATCGTCGGGACGAGGAGGTTCGCCGGAGTTGGGGCCGAAGTGGATGCTTCGCCAGGCTCAAGCCCGAAGTGGCAACTTCGGAAGCGTTTTGGGCAAAGTGCCCCTCATGCCTTAGAATTTTTTTCGAGCCCCGAAGTGGACTTTTGCTGGATGTGCTTCTCGAGGCCATAATTTTTGATCCGCTGACCTGATCACCTATTGTAATATATCGCCAGAAAGCTTGCGAAAAGATCTGCAATAATGAGACATCAAAAGATCAATTCGTCCACTTTATCATCCTCTTTTAGGGCCCGCGAAAATGCCAACGCTTCTGCGTGTGATTTGCCGATTTAAAGCTCCATACTTAGGCAAAATTTTGTCAAAAAATTTAATGTGGCAAAAATGCCAACAATTACCTCATTTGGTAATTTGTAAGATTCACCTAGGTAGAGTTTATTTACCACATGGTAAAAAGTAGTTTGTTACTTTTACCATTAGGTTATTTCTTTTTACTTTTTACCTAGGTTAGTAAGTTAGTCATTGTAGTCATTTTGACTACGTTAGTTGTTAGTGGTTAGCGTTTAATTAGCTTAACGCGTTTGTTAGCTAAGTTTGGGGATAATATTTTATATTATTCCTAATGCTATTCCTAGCTACCTAATATACTATTTAAACCTTTGCATATTAATATATTTGTCTAATGCTTCTGCACCAATTTCTTACAGCTTGCTCTAGTCTTAGGGCCATACCATCCGCCATTATCAACTTACATCCCATATCAATAACACCGTCATTAATGTCACCATTGTCTACTATTCCATCACCATTATGCTTCCTTGGTCCTCCATGCCACAAGTGTCTTAGTGCCACCTCATGTGTCGTCATCTCAACCCTTCTCATCACCCATCATCACCCTGTGTGCACCATTGTCTATGTCATTGCATCAAACTAATATCTTCACCCTTGTTGGTCCACAGGTCCTTGCAAGTAGAATGACACTCTTCCCTCCAACAACATTAGTTTTGCTACGAGACAACCTCAATTTTCACTCCATGCCCAAGAATAAGGCACAATCTAGGATCTTGCATCAATTGGGATTGACATCCCCATGAGTCAATAGAATTATAGTAGCTTGCTACTACCATCATACTTTGAACGAATATCCATCGCATAAGCTGAGGCAAAATACAAAGCAGTGAATAAATCAATGAAAATTGGCTATTGTCTAAGAGCTATGTTCGGTGCGCCTTGTTCTGCAATAGTGTGTTGCACTCCTTAGAAGTGCACCCTGCTAGCTAAAGTGCCCTGTGGTCTTCTTTCAAAGCGTTTTCTAAGTCCGTGGTGTGTCTCGATCCTCAAAAATGTGCCCCACTTTGTTCTAGTGTGCCTATTTTGTTCCGGTGCATCTTGATTTGTTTCAGTGCGCCTCGCTTAGCTTTATGTGCCCCATTTGTCATAGTGGATAAAGATGATAATGTCACCTTATCACCTCATAACTATTACCATTGTAAATTGCATGTTTTTAACTACATTAGAAGTAGAGTAGGCAAAAGTTTTTAAGTATAAATAAGAGATTCATTCTCATTGTAAATATCCTTTGGCAATTCAAGAAAGGTAGAGCTACTTGTTCTAATCTAGTATGTGTTGTATCAAGACCTTGCAATAAATAAAGAATCCAACATGGTTCATGGATTTATTGTGTCAAGTGACCTCCTCTTTCATGGAATGTGGTGTTAGTGGCTCTGCCCTTCTTCCCTTTTGATAGTCTCTTTTCCTTGTCCATTGTAGGTATTCCAGATCTCAGACACTGAAATTGCCACAACTTCGATCGTATTTTTCTTTCTTTGTTTCAATTATTTTCTTGCGCCTTTTGCTTAACAATAGTAGACTATATTTAATTTATATACTTAGCTTAGATTTTACATTGTTTTGATTAGATTAGCGGGGAACTGGCCCAAATCCGGAGGTTGGGAAGAATAAATTCCTTCCCATCCATTTGTTAAACTGTGATCACAGGTGCAAATCTCACTTGACGATTTTTGTGTTCAACAATATTCCACTTCAGATTCCCCAAAAGAACATTTGGACCTCTTGGAAAATAATTGTTCCTTTTGTAAAAGGTGGAGGACTTTGTCAACATGAACTAAATGGGCTTCCAAAGACTTACTATAAACTAGAATATCATGAAAGAAAACCAACACAAACTTTCATAGAAGACAATGGAAGATATAATTCATAAGGCTTTGAAAAGTGGAAGAGGCATTAGTAAGTTCAAAAGGCATGATCAAGAACCCATAATGACCCTAATTTGGACAAAAGACCATCTTTGGAATATACTCTTCTTTACCCTAATTTGATGAAACAAAGAACACAAGTCAAACTTAGTAAAATATTTAGCTAGTTCATCCAACAAATCATCAATAATTGGGATAGGAAACTTCTTTTGGATAGTAATCTTGTTGAGGGGGCAAAAATTGGGATACGTGCACCAAGAATTGTTCTTGCAACAAACCATGACTATCGGGGATGAATAAGAACTGGTGCTAGGATGGATAATACCTTGCTCCAACATCTCTTGAACCAACTTCTCTATTTCTGACTTTTGGGGCTGGTGATAGTGGTAAAGATGAACATTGAGTGGTTGACTTCTTGGTACAACGTGGATGGTGTGATCATGAGTCTTCTTAGGTTAGAGACCCATGGCCTTGTTGAAGGCTAAAGCATATATATCAACAAGAGACTGCATGTTAGAATTAAGCTCTAGAGAGGACTACTTAGTGGCTTGTACTTCCATGCAATTAATTTGGGCAAAGAAGACTCCATCACCCTTCTTTAGGATCTTTTCTATTTGGTAAGAGCCAATCCTAGAAGGCAGAGGTTGGATACCTTGGAGAAGAATGACCTTGCCATCTTCAGTCCATTGTACATACAATCGTTGTAGATTAAGAGTAACATCCCCTAACTGAGACAACCATTGAGCCCCCAAGATGACATCTGCACTACCTAGTTCCATTGCATAAAGATGGTTGGACCAGGTATAGGAACCCATCTAGATATTGACACTTGCAATACAATTCACACATTGAGCCTTTGATCCAGATGGATTGCGGAGTGCGGAGTGCAGAATGCGGACTGCAAACTGCGGATTGTGGATTGTGGACTGCGGAATGCAGAATACTTAGCAACAATGGTGGACCTTCCACATTCCGCATCTCACATCACCAAAGTTGAACTATCATGACTCTTCGCCTTCCACCAAACTTGTACATAAACATGTAATTTTGAATCAGAGGGCAATTGGCAGAAATCTCTTCTTAGAGATTGCTATCTCTGTAATTTTGTTCTAGATTAATGAAATTAGCTTGTTGTTTTTGCAACACCATTCCTGTTTTTGGTTTTGACTCTAGATCCTTGTTTCATGAAGTTTGGATCAATGGTATTGGAGTAGTCAGTTTTGTGAATGTATGATCCCAAAGACGAGATAAGGCTATCAGAAGCTTGGGTGCCAGATGCACGACCCTTTGACTATCTACCTAGCTGTTTCAAACAATCTCAGATGGCATACAACACCGAGACAGTAGATCCTTTCAAAAAAATGGTGGATGAAGCCCTTGAAAGACAAAAGATTCAGATGTTGGATCAATTTTGCTCAAATTCTTGAGCGGCTGCCATCTTCTAGCACTACAACACAACCATTCGGTGCCCCAACACCATTCAAAGTTGAGGTGAACTTTGATATTCCTGTTTTTAAAGGAAAAATCAATGCAGAAGCAGTGGAGAATTGGCTGGATTAGCTATCCACATTTTTTCGTAAATTGCTTCTTCGATAGGGAGAGGATCACTTTTGCCCTTCTAAAAACATCAATATCAATCGGGAATTGGTGGGAAGTATACAACCAAAATCAAGAACATTCAGAAGACCCTACATAGGACGAGTTCCTGGAAGCTGTAAAAAATGAATATTACCCAGTAGGCACTTATGGAGATTTGTACATGCGATGGCAACGATTACATCAAGCTAAACAACAGTCAGTTCAAGACTATATTGATACTTTTTATTCACTGTCTGCAAAACTTGGCATCCAAGACACCGAGATGCATTGAATTCTCAAGTATCGTAGCGGGCTACATTGGTACATAAGGGAGGACATGGACTTCTTTGAATTCAAGACATTGGGTGAAGCATACAAATTTGCAATCAAGATCAAGCAAAAGCACAAATGTAAAAATAAGAAAGGAGATAGTTCGAATGACAAGAACCAAAATACCAAGGGTTTGCCCAAGAAAGGCAAAGGTGATAATCCAAAGCAACTAGACAAAGAGAGTCAAAAACAAAATCAAAATTGGAAGTAGAAGAAAGAGTCAAGATAAGAAGCCCCAAAAGAAAAAGAATGGGAAATGGTGTGAGTACCATAAGAGCAACCGACATTCCAGAGAAGAATGTTGGGCAATTCAGTCTCTATTTGTTGAGATGCAACCCTCTACGTCCACTACACCAACACGTTTTTTAGCCAAGGATAAAGGTAAGTAGATTATGGAGGTTGAACCACATGTGACCATTGCTACCTCACTCTCTATTGCACGAATCAAAGTAGAGGAGCCACCTGAGGAGGAGCAATTATTTCACTCACAGTTTTGGGTAAATGGTAAGCCTTAACATTTCATTGTTGATAGTGGAAGTCAAAAGAATTTGATTTTTGCTGATATTGTGAAGAATCTAAATCTACTTGTGAAGCCTCACCCACAACCATATAATATTGGATGGCTGAATTGAGGGAGAGATATCCATGTCACTCAACAATGTCTTCTCTCTTATGCCATCAAACCATTTAGAGATGAAGTTTTATGTGATGTTGTTCCACTAGATGTTTATGATGTGCTCCTTGGCCAGCCATTTATGTGGAAGAGACATGGCATGTATGAGTCAAGACCCCACAAAGTCATCATCACTCTTGGGGACCAGCAATATAGGATACTAGAGGTAACTCCTTCCACCTCTATTTCCCTTATCAGTGCTAAGCAATGCAAAAGGATGATTGGAAAAACAAAGTAGTTTGTTCTCTTGATGATCAAGCCTCAATCTACAAAGAAGACGGTTGCCACCATAGTGACCACACAATCATCACAACAACGACAAATGGACCAGATCGTAGCAGAATATGATGATATCTTCGAGTCACCCACCCGAGTGCCACTTCATTGTGAGGTAAAACATTTTGTCGATTTGGTTCATGGTTCTCCTTTGCCTAATGCCCTTGTTTATCATAGATCAGTTATCGAAAATGATGAGATCAAGAGACATAATCAAGAATTAATTCGAAAGGGCCATATCAGACCAAGTTCTTCACCTTTCAGCGGTCCAATTGTCATGGCACCAAAGAAAGATGGCACATGGAGACTCTGCATTGACTACCGGGCTCTAAACAAGATCACCGTGAAGAATTGATATCCATTACCTTGGATTGATGATCTATTGGACCAGCTACATGGTGCAAAGTTCTTCACCAAGATTGATCTCAAATCTAGTTATCATCAAATTCCCATTGAGCCCATGAATGTGTGGAAAACTGCATTCAAATCCAAAGAGGGTTTGTTTGAATGGTTGGTTATACCTTTTGGCTTGACTAATGCACCAAAAAATTTTATGAGAATGATGGATGACATTTTGCGGCCCTTCACCAACTCATTTGTAGTTGTGTATTTGGATGACATTCTCATCTACAACAAGACATGAGAACAACATTTGCAACATGTGCAGGAAGTGCTCCAAACTCTTCGGAAGCACAAATTATATGCCAACCTAGAGAAGTGCACAATTGGCATGAAGCAAATCTAGTACCTTGGGTACATTGTTAATGAGGAAGGTGTTCATGTTGATCCTAAAAAGATTCAGGTTATCCAAAATTGGCCAACTCCAAAGACTCTCATGGAGCTTCGCAGCTTTCTAGGTCTTGCCAATTTCTATTGCAAATTTGTTTTGGGATTTTCACATATTGCATGGCCATTGAACCAGGTAGCCAAAGGCAGAGCCAAAGTCAAGTTCCAATGGGGAGAAACACAACAAAGAGCCTTTGAGAAGCTGAAAGCTCAATTGTGCTCAACACTTGTTCTTGCCCTGCCAGACTTGAGGCAACCTTTTGAGCTGATGACGGATGCATCAGACTATGCAATGGGAGCTGTCTTTATGTAACAAGGCCACCCTGTTGCATATCAAAGCAAAATTTCCAGTGAGGCTGTTAGGAAGTACCCCACATATGACAAAGAACTCTATGCCATTATTCAGGCCTGCAAATAGTGGAAACACTGTATCCTGGGCAAAGAAATGATCATTCACATTGATCATAGACCTTTGGAATTCATACAAACACAGAGCAAGCTCAAGAACGAGAGGCATCGGAAATGGACCAATACAACAATTTCACTTGATCATCCGACACAAGAAAGGAAACGCTAACTCGGCTGCAGATTGCCCGACCTTGACTTTGTTGAAACATATCAAGCTCTTCCATCAGGTAAGCATATTTCTGATTTCTATTTGTAGGGACATCTCTGTCACATGGGACACATCTGTGTGCTCTCTGCTGAACGACTGAAGATGATATGGGAAGCACACTTCAACAGGGTAGCAGGTCACTTTGGTGTCAAGAAGACTCTAGCCATTCTTCAAAAACACTTATTTTGGCCAAAAATAAACGATGTGGAAAATACATCAAGTCTTGTACACCTTGCACCATTGCAAAACTAATCAACAAGAAACAAGGCTTGTATACACCCTTGTCGGTACATGCCAATCTTTGGGAATCTATCTCCGTGGATTTCCTCTCGGGTTTGTCTATTTCCAAACATGGTAATGATTGTGTTTTTGTGGTAGTTGATCGCTTTTCCAAAATGGTTGTCATGATTGTTTGCAAGAAGAATGTTACAGCTAAGGAGATTGCAAAACTCTATTTCAGCCATGTATGGCTTCATTTTGACTTGCGAATGTATGAAAGCTTGCTGAGAATAATAAAAGAGAAAAGTCGTCTTTTGCCCCATGCTTTTTCCTTGCACACTGCAGGGTTTTCCACGTATAATCTAGATGAAGGTGGAGGATTTTTTGGTTCAGAACGACTAAGCCCTAGCCTTGGAAGGGCTCGCGGGTAAACCTGATAGCATGTCAGATGAGGAGTGGTTAAAGCTGGATAGGAATGTGATGCCTACAATTTGTCTATGCCTAGCAAACTCTGTCTTGTTCAATGTTGCTAAAGAAAGGTCCACAGAAGCCCTTTGGAAAAAGCTTGAGAAGTTTTATGAGACTAAATCAGCAACAAATAAGGTCTTCTTGAAAAAATAGCTTTATAGCCTGAGAATGGAGGGTTCATTTGTGGCTGATCATTTGAATGAGTTTAATACTTTAATCAGTAAGCTGGTCTTTGTTGATGTGAAGATGGGGGATGAAGATAAAGCAATCACCTTACTTTGTTCCCTTCCGGACACTTGGGATCATTTGGTGATGACCATCAACAATGCATCATTTGGAGCTCTAAGAGTTGATGATGTTGTGACCCGCTTTGTTGGTAGAAGAGTTGAGGCAAAAATCGTTGCTGGAACCCTCAACGAATGAAGCCCTAGTTATGAGAGGTCGATCTAACGAAAGCAGTCAACAAGGTAGTGTTGCCACATTTTGCACGGGGTGCCATGTTTTCAAATTTTGTAAGTATGCTGCTCTTCCTTCCCTCCATCCTTCTTCCCTTTCTCCATTTTTCCTTTCTTCCCTTTCCTTCAGTTTCATTCCTCCCTTTTCCCCTTTGTACTTCCCCCAGTCAAAACCCCAAAACAGAGCAAGCATTCCCTGAAAAATTCTAAGTGTCAGGGCGCAACCCGACTTCGCAGCGAAGTCGGGGTGCGCCCTCAAGTTGGAGCGCACTAGGGAATGCGAAGTGCGAAAACAGGCTGAAAAGGAGCAGAATTTGGCTAAGTGTCAGAGCGCAACCCGACTTCGCAGCGAAGTCGGGGTGCGCTCTTCTTCCTGTGCGCACTTGGGAAACAAGTGTTTGCAAAATTCAGCTAAGTGCGGAGCGCAACCCGACTTCGCAGCGAAGTCGGGGTGCGCTCCCCCTTTTGTGCGCAGTCCGAACAACGGCCGAAACAACCAAGTGCTGAAGTGCGCAACCCGACTTCGCAGCGAAGTCGGGCTGCGCCCTCTGACCGGTGCGCAGTTGGGCAAGATCCATCAAGCAGCCCAGAAATTGGCTAAGGCACGGAGGCCTCCCCAACTGCGCTGTTCCCCACCTGCGCTACCCGATGGCGCTCTGATCCCAGGCGAAGTTGGACAAACTGCCTTTCAAGGCAGACATGTGTCACTCATCAGAATTCGACAAGTGTCCAGCCTCGGGATTCGAGCCGAGATGTGATGGGAAAAGGACAAGCATGGACCGCATTACCTACGCCACTGCCTCCATTTAAGCTGATGCAAAGTTCCATCTACCACAGCTACCCGCATTCCTGCTGACTAGAAGTTTCACCCGACGCACTGCCACGTAGCTGTACAACTTTCAGGGAGACCTTGCTGCAAGTACAGTCCTCGCCGACAGAGTCAGCATCAGCAACTCTTCTGCCGCTTTTGTCAGCTATTGTCCGGTCTGGGACTTTGTGCCCGTAATTGTAATCGGGGGAACTTGGGCTATAAATAGCCACACCATTTCATTGTAAAAGGGTGGAAGGGGAATATACTGCTAGGGAACCATTGTAGCTATACGTTTGCTTCTGAATGCAAGACACATACTTGGCTCTGCTTACTGTCATCATCTTTTATGCTGCCTTTCCTTGTCATTTCTGCCTCATGTTTCTTATTTCATTGCTTACTGTTATACTGAACTCTGGATTCCAGTATTTGATGATTAAGTATTCCTGGAATGCATAGATAGAGGATACATAGGATGCATGATAGCTGTAGTTTCTATGGTGTGTTTTGTATTTAATTGTTGTTAGTAGTGGTGATTGATCGTTGTCGTGCTGCTTATTCCCCCCACCCAACTCCAATCACATTTGGATCTCTTTCCGCACTTTATCTCTTTCCCGTACCCTTAGCTAAAACACTAAAAAACCCACAGGAAGCCGGCCTTCTCCGGAGATTGGCACGGAAGGCATTCCTTCCTTCCGGCCTTTCAATCTGGTGGGCGAATCTGGGGCGCATTATACCAAATCCTTTCCTAATGGCAGATTCGTAACCAACGCTTTCTGGCACGCCGTGGGACATGGAAGTTTCCCACCCCAAAACAGAATCGAAGCACTGGTGTTCGCTTCATTGCTATTAAAATCGGAACACCTGGCGACTCTGCAAGTACCTGAATATTCTCTGAGTCCGTGAAGACCGGTCCGAACGCCTTCATGCAAACGAGAAGGTGGAGAGCAAGGAATCCGGGAAACCAGCCTGATCTTTACGAAATCGACATTGCCGCTCCAGGAGAGCGCGTCAGGCTGGCTGACCACCAAGCTCGCATAGAAGAATCCGAGCCCGAAATCGAAGAGGCCGAGGCTGAAGAGCAATCTACATCCTCGGAAGGTACCGATACCGAGTACACTACCGGAGGAGAAGAAGAAATGGCTGCTCAGCAGAATGACGATGATCTCTTCCCGACGGTAGACTCCACGGGGCCCTTGGCCCTAGTCGGACAGCAAGTTGTGCCCCCCGCTGCCTTAAAGTCCATCCCTACCTATGATGGCTACGGCAAGACGGCGTACGAACACATCCAGGACATTCTGGCCCTGGCTGCGCTACATTCCATTACAGACGAGAGTGTCAAGACCCGTCTACTGGCCCTTTCCCTAAGGGGAAAGCTTCTCTACTGGTGGAGATCTCTGCCAGAGGGATCTATCACGGGGTGGCGCCAGCTGGCTGGTAGGCTCGTAAAAGGATGCAACGAGTCTGCTGATCCCTCTTCTTTGTTGCATCAGTTCCAAAGCATCCAACGACACCCCCAAGAGGAGGTGTCGGACTTCAACATACGGTTTGCGAGGTCTTGGAAACGAGTACCTCGCGAACTGCGACCTTCAGCGGGTCAGGCTGCGCACTACTACCTGAGGTCTTTCAACTCAGACATCTGCCTGTTGCTGAAGATAGCCCGAGTCGACTCATTCCCTGCCCTGTACGAAGCTGCCCAACAAGCTGAAATGGACATAATCTCCATAGGCAGACTCCCGCATAGGGTACAGCCACCCATTTACCCTGACTTTCCTCAATCCCAGTACCCATCGGCCTCTGGTGTGATGCCGTCATCTTCAGGACAGCACCCCCAGCAGCAATGGAATCCGGCGCCGGTCGTAAATCCCTACGGCCCGCCACAAATTCATTATCCTAACCCGCCGCCTCCTCCTCCGCATTATCCAACACTCCCAGCTCCCCCTCAGTATGCGCAGTATTCTGCACCTCCTCCATTGGCTGCATTACCTCCGCCAGCTCAGTTGCCGCCTCCAGACAATGATATTCAGAACAAAATCCTCCAAGAGGTACGGGCTCTGGCCTCTGGATATCATACCATGTCAAATGACATGACTATACTGAAGAAGAAGCAGGCCCAGATGGAATCTGTTCCAAGGAGGCCATATCCTCCTCCGGCACTGACAAAAGATCAAGCCGCAGAACGGCAAGTTCAGAGGCGCCCCCCTGCAAGAAATGCTGCCATCGAGGACCAACTTGGCACTTCTGACCAGGTTAACTGGTGCTCCACGTGCAACGACCCGCATTCAGAAGAAGATTGCACACTGCACCAGCATTACCTCCAGACTCTGGCGGGCAGCGCCATAGAAGATGAAGAACTTTACATGATCCTGGACGATGAAGGCAACTTTGCCGTCCCAGAGGAAGATCTGGCGTTGCCCCTTGCCAAAGAAGACAGAAAGCCTGTTGAAGCTGCTGCAAAGCCATTGAAGGTATACGCCAGGAGAGAAAAGGCGCAACCTGTTGGGCTGCCACCTGACAAGAGGCTGTGGCCTTACACGGCCAAGGAAAAATTGCCTGCAGCAAAGCCTCCCGCAGCAAAAGCTCCCCAGCTCAGCCTCCAGCTGAGACCAAAGAACAAGCCCAGGAGAAGCTGAGATATCCGTCTCTGACAAAGAGACAGAGAGTCGAGGCCACGCAGCAATACCGGACCAAGTATGAGCCTGCGAAAGAAACGGAGGGAGCTAGCACTTCAGGCTACAACATAGTGGATGAGCTAAAGAGGACTCCCGCAAGGATAAGCATGTATGACGCTCTTCTGCTCCCAGGGCAAGTTGATCTGCTGCAGGAGTCTTTGAAGAGCATGAAATATGGCAAGCAGATACAACCTGTTGTTCTGGTTCAACCCCTGACAGTCTCCGCCACTGGGAAGAACAGACCACCTCCCTTCTATCTGTCATTACGGATGCAAGGGTATATCGTACACAACTGTATGGTGGATTCTGGTGCCTCCACGACCGTTATGCCAAGGGCCGTCTACGACGAAATCGGGATGGAATATACAAGGAGCAGCCAAGGTGTGCTGCAACTAGACGGCACCCCTGTCAAGACAGTCGGTGTCATTAAAGATATCCCGATCCGGCTGCACAAAGCTCTTGACATAGTGGTCATTCAAGAAGTCGTGGTTGTCGACTTGGAACCCTACTTCGGCATGTGTCTCTCCAGGGAGTTCATTGCGAAGCTGGGTGGGTATCTGTCTCTGGATTACTCGCATATGGAAGTGCCCTTCAAAGGAAGGAGACTGAAGATCTACAACGAGAAGCCTTCCACATTTCTAGTGGAGAAGATACCCGGAGAAGAGTCGTAGGACTGCATGGTTCAGCTGACAACGGAAGAACTGGTGGTGGTAGACATGACAGAGCAAGCTCTTGAGCTATTGCAAGTGGAGGATGAGTTCTCCTTGCTGGATTTCAACGCCATGATCGAGACTGAGCAAGGCTGCTACACCGTCATTCAGCCTGAGAGGCTTGACCAGTCAGCCAAGAAAGAAGTAGGACCTGCACCAGAAAAGCTATGGCAGCTCTTCTTTGATGGCGCCCGATGCAAAAATGGCGCCGGTGCAGGCGTACTCTTGGTTTCCCCGACCGGGATCCAGAAGGACTACACCTACAGGCTGGCTTGGAGCTGTACCAACAACGCGGCAGAGTACGAAGCCCTGTGCTTGGGTTTGAGAAAAGCGGAGAGACTGGGGATAAAGCATCTGCAGATCTTTGGCGACTCAGAGCTGGTGTGCAACCAGATTACGAACAAGTGCGCCTCCAAGAAGCACTACCTCAAGGCGTACCGTAATCGGGTCTGGGACCTGATGGAGTCATTCGACTCATTGAATGTCAAAGCCATATCACGTGAGAAAAACAAGCACGCTGACATTCTGGCGTCTGTTGGAGCCAGGTACGTTCCGGCTAATGACACTGTCTATAAGCCGAAGCCGGTTCGTACCATCTACAGGCCTTCTGTGCCTGATAAAGACACCCACTGGCAGGTGTTTGACTGTGACGAGGAGATCGTCACTTTTTTGGTTACCGAAGCATGTACAATCGAAGGTAGAGACCCTGATGACGAGCAATATGAGGGGTTAATACGGTTAAAGAATAATCATGTCCCGAAAGGACTGATTACACTAGAAAGTCTCTTTGATCAGAATGACAGAGCGATATCACACAGGATCAAAGTAGACCCCAAGCAAGTACGTCGACCTGGAGCTTGAACCTGGAAAGACAATCAAGGTCGGAACGGACTGCACCGAAGAGGAACTCGAGCAGATCAGATCATTGTGCGGAGAGTTCCCCGATATAGTAGCCTCGGTGCTACCAGGACTTGAAGGGGTATGACAGACAGATAATCCAACATACCATTGAGCTAGAAGATGGTGCGAAACCATTCCGACAGAAGCGAGGGTCTGTAAACCCGAAGATTGAAGCCATGATGAAAGCCGAGCTCCCGAAAATGCCTGGAAGCCAAGATAATCTACCCCATCAAGCATTCATCCTGGGTTGCGAATCTGGTTCCCGTGAGGAAGAAGAACGGAGACATTCGTCTCTGCGTAGATTTCAGAAATCTAAATCAGGCCTCACTAAAGGACCATTACCCGCTTCCCCAAATCGATCAGATCCTCCACATAGTTGCTGGAGCGCAGAGATTCTCCCTCTTAGACGGATTTTCTGGGTACAACCAGATCTGGGTCAAAGATGAGGACCAAGCATAAGACAACGTTCACCACCAAATGGGGAACGTTCGCCTATCGCCGCATGCCCTTCGGCTTGTCCAATGCTGGCGCCACATTCCAGAGAGCCATAGACCTGGCCTTCCGAGAGCTGCTTAACAAGATCATTGTCATCTACTTGGATGACATGACTGTATTCTCTCACAGAAGAGAGGACCATGCTTCCCACCTGCGGCAGATATTTGAGAGATGTCGTGAATTCGGCATTTCCATTAACCCGAAGAAATCGGTCTTCGCGGTAAGAGAAGGTAAGTCGCTGGGACATGTCATCTCCGAGAAAGGCCTTGAAGTGGATCCTGACAGAGCCGAAGCCCTCCTCCGCTTGCCCGCCCCAGCCGACAAGAAGGGGCTACAGTCCTTCTTCGGCCAGATCAACTTCGTAAGGAAGTTCATACCGGACTTCGCACAAGTGATCAAACCCATGGCCGAACTGCTGAAAAAGAATGCCGAATTCCTGTGGACTGACGAGAGGAGGCAGGCCTTCGAGGAGATCAAGGCCAGAATTGCACAAGCTCCGGTGTTGATAAACCCGGATTATTCCAAGGACTTCATCCTGTACGCGGTGGGAGAACCCGAGAGTTACGCCGCAGTCCTGACTCAGAAGGGAGACGATGGCGAAGAGCGCCCCATAGCGTTCTTAAGCCAGGTGATTCAGCCGCACGAGGAAAAGTACAATTTTATTGAGCGGCAGGTTCACGCAGTCATGAAGTCTCTCCGAAAGTTCAGGCACTTCGTCTCCCAGAGCCGGACAACTGTCTTCGTGATACACCCGGACGTCCGGAACTTCATCATACAAGGGGAGCCGGGTCACAAGAGAGCAGGATGGATTGCCAAAATCCAGGAGTTCGACATCGAGGTACGGCCAACAAAGCTGATCAGAGGCCGAGCCTTGTGCCAGGAGCTGGCCCGAAGCGCTGCAGCCGAGATATCTGCCTGTAAGTGGGAAGATCCGACAGCAACCACCAACCTAGCCAACTCCTTATCAGAGGAAAATGACCTGGTGAGGTATTTCTGCACCGGGAGATGTCCAGATCACCTCAATGCCTCACAAAGAAGGAGGTTTCGGCTAAATGCCTTGAGATACACTCTTCGCCCCGAGGGGCTTTACTTCAAGAACATTGACGGCATCCTGTTGCGGTGCGTCAAGAAAACCGACCAACCCAGGGTCCTTGGAGAATTTCACTCCGGGATGCCTGGAGGACACCATTCTGGAAGGCCTACGGCCTTGAAAATCATCAGAGCTGGGTACTATTGGCCCACTCTCTTCACATACGCACATGCGGTCTGTGTAAAATGTGATAAATGCCAGAGATTTGCTGGCAGAAACAGAAAAGCACCCCTGCCCCTCCAACCAATTCAGGCCGAGACTCCGTTTCAGCAATGGGGTCTGGACTTCATCGGGGTCATTACGCCTAACTCTGCAGCAGGGCACAAGTTTATTCTTACCGCCACCGATTACTTCACTAGGTGGGCAGAGGCGATCCCCACGAAGAATGCGGACCAGGAAACGGTCATTGGGTTCCTCGAGAGCCTCATCACCCGTTTCGGGGTCCCGGAGTCAATAGTGACGGACAACGGTCCGGGGTTCGCAGGCGCTGTACTCACGGAGTACACCAGCAAGTACGACATCTATCACAAGATGTCTTCTAACTACTACCCGCAGGGGAACGGCCTGGCTGAGTCCACCAACAAGAATCTACTGAAAATTGTCAAAAGGACAGTAGAGAAGAACAAGAGGACTTGGCACCTACTCCTGAATCGGGCGCTGTGGGCGGATAGAATATCATTCAAGAAGTCTATCAAGACATCCCCCTACGCGCTCGTGTATGGCAAGGAGGCAGTCCTGCCAACCCACATAGAAATTCCCGCACTCTGGATGTTGGATGAAGAGAGAGTCAGCGGGGATCCAGTGGACGCCAGACTGTGCCAACTGCTGCAGTTAGAAGAAGAAAGAGAAAAAGCATACCAGGCCTTCACCAAGCATGCTGAAGCGACCCAAGGCTGGTTTGCAAAAGGCACCACCGCCCGAGTTTTCAAAATCGGGGACCTGGTGCTGAAGTGGGACTCACTGAAGGCAAAGCCGGGCAATCACGGCAAATTTGACGCCCTCTGGGAGGGTCCCTATCAGATAGCTCGGGTGAACCAGTATAATGCATTCGTGCTCCGGGACATGGAGGGACAACTTCTCCCCATTCCCGTCAACGGGTTCCACCTCAAAATTTATCACCGCTGAAGGCACCCAATGGGTCCTTGTAAATATTTCTTTTCTGCATTTTTTATCAGCTTGTATATATTTATTTCAGCATTTCAGCTTTTAGTTTGCTAGAGCCTAAGTGAAGCATACAGCAAACCCCGACTTCGCAGCGAAGTCGGGCATCGCTCCCGGAGCAGTGCGACATCGGGAATTTGAGAAAAGAAAGCTGGCAAAAAAGGCAAAAATTTGACTAAGTGCTGGGTGCGAACCCCGACTTCGCAGCGAAGTCGGGGTGCGCACCGTCTTGGGAGCGCAGTTGGGAAGAGCAGAGCTAAAACGGCTAAGTGTCAAAGTCGATCGCGCCTTTTCGGGCGAAGTCCGACTGCGCAAGTAAACCTGGGCGAAGTCGGAGT
This sequence comes from Wollemia nobilis, assembly GCA_028583015.1. Lineage (NCBI taxonomy): Eukaryota > Viridiplantae > Streptophyta > Pinopsida > Araucariales > Araucariaceae > Wollemia > Wollemia nobilis. The sequence continues at coordinate 5,038,430 of JAQPPZ010000380.1, read as the reverse complement.
GCGCTCATTTTCTGGGCGAAGTCCGAGTGCGCCCTCAGTTTTGGGCGCACCCTGAATGACCTATCACAGGAAACATGAAAAATTCTAAGTGTGGGCCCAGACAGCGCAGTACGGCACAGTGCGAAGTTGGGTCCTGGGCCAGAAATTCTCCCTCAAAAGGTGTGCCCAGGCGGCGGCTATGACGTCATCAAAGGCACGAAGTCCGAAGAAGTTTTAATGATTGCGCGACTTTCAAAAATGATGTCATTAAGAAAGCAAGGCGCATTAGGACCAACTGCAACTAGGGTACGCTTTTCAAGGTTAAACCCATGCACAACCGCCAAAATATTATAACGCTCCCACCAACTTCCGGCAAATCACCTTAACCCCTGCCCTGGCGCCATTAATGCTGAAATCCTTGTCTAGAAAAAGGGCCCTGGCGTACTCAAAAAATCCAAATTGTCTAACCGACTCTGAGCTGCAAAGTCCAGAATTGAGCAATCAATAGCCAGAATCTCTGTCTCTGCCAATTCGAGCAGAAAAGAAACGATGGACAAGGGGAAAGCGCCAATGCCGGCGCAGTCCAGTGACGCAGAACCTGAAGCCGAGGAGCAGACAGAATCCAGCGCTCATGAGAGCGAAGCGCCGCAAGAGCAGAAAAGGAAAACCCGGACGAAGAGAAGTCGAGGGCAAATTCCGCCGCCCATCAATCGCCTGGCCGGGTACAAGGATGGCGAATTTTCTATCAGCCTCACCAAGCTGCGGCTGAATATTGCGAAGTGGGCTGACAAGGTTTCGCCCTCACATCATGTCGGGGCTGCGTACAAGTCGAACCTGTACTGGTTCTTCTGCCCTCCCGTCCATCAATGCCCGGAGCTGATTGAATCCATTGCGGCATATTACAAACCAGCTGCCCGGCAAGTCTGCGACAACAAGGGAAGAGTGTTGTTCACACTCTTCAGGGAGAGCGTCCAGCCAGCGTTCGCCCCAGGGCTTCAGTACGACCCCGACGCGATTGTCAGGAGGATTAATCTGGATGAACAGACGGGCAGATTCACGCAGACAAAGAGGATGAGAGAATTCCTCGACTCGGAGCTGAAGACTCCGCTGGCAGCCGGACAATGGCCGACAGGCCCCATACCCCTGGACAGGTTCGAGAACAAATACATATACATCATCCTGGCATGGGTACTCGGCTGCGATTCTGACAAAGTGGTACGCCCGTACCAGCTGGCGCTGGCGAGAATGCATCCTGCATGGCGAGTTCTACGACTCCACGGCGCAAAGGAGTGGGAAGCGCCCTATTTTCTTCGACTGGGCAGACTGGCTGGCATACGCCATGCATTCCAACCTGGTCAAATTGCAGCAGAAGCAGACAACAGAATTTCGGCTCTGTTCGTTTCTAACATGGTTGTGCCTGTACCACACTCACTACCGGATCAGAGTTCCCGACTTGAAGAAGGTAAACGAAAAAGGAGAGCCGCTGCCCGTGTATGAATGGACCGAGATCCTGTACAGAAAAGGGTCATTCTATGAGTTTAATTTTAAATTTCTGTGCATGGTCCTGGGGCTGTTCAATGGTGAGGCATCCCGCCCGCCAGAGGTCATGACAAGCTATCTGAGGAAGCACAAGTACGGGGACACCTTCCGGCTGACGCAGGGCATCGTAGTCAGAATCTACGGATTCAAGGGGAAGCCGTTCCTGCTGCCCTACTTCTGCACTGACCACCAGTTCGGGATGGAGATTGCGCGCCAGATGGACTATGTCGAGGAAGAGTTCGGCCAGGGAAAGAAAAAGGGCCATATTTTCCAATACCCTATTACCTGGGCGAATATTCAAGTACGCGAGATTGGACAGCACGTCTACCTCGAACGGGAACTCATCGACATGGGCCTAATAATGCTGCCGCAGCGCTGGAAGTACGACCCAATTGGGGTCAGGGGTAAATTTGCACACATCTGCCCGCGAGCAGAGATCATGCAGGAAAGGGGCAACAGAACAGGTGCAGACCTTGAATGGCACATTGAGCAGATGCAATCATGGCCTCCATGGCATGATTTTTACTGCGAAGAGGTGGCGTATGACCCAGAGCGAAACCCGGATCACCGGTTAGATTCAGCGGGCTTCAAGAAATTCCTCTCCAAGGTGGCGCCCCTCAACTGGCAAAAGGACAAAATCACTGAATGCTGGAAGATGAGATGCCGCACGCAGCACGACAAATCCAACCGGAAAACGCTGGCCGTTGATGATGAGTTTTCGGCCCTATATGATCAATACGCTGACACGTGGCGGCCTTTCGCATTTCGAGATTGCGTTCCCCGAGGCGCTAGGAAAAGGTATACAAGGAGGTCCTCGTCCCAGCAATCGTCTACTCCCGGAACTTCCAGCGCAACGCCAGCAAGCAGTCAAGTGGGCCCAATGTTGCCTCCAGCTCCTGAAGCATTACCCGAAAGGGCGCAACAGCCAGAAAAGTCAACTCCAGAGGTGGCCCCCCAAGCGGAAAAAGCGCCAGAACAGCCAGCTAGTGGAGCGGCCGCGGCGAACATCCTCCCGTCTAGACCCCGGTACAAGTTTACCGTGGGCACATCGCAGCTTGCCGCCCCAACCTCCTCTCCCTCCTTTGAACCAGCTACAGCGCCAGAAGAAAAGAAGAGGAAGAGGAGTGAAAAGGCCAAGCGGCCTAAGGAATCTGTACAGCAGCCGGCCGCAGCGCAGACAGGGACAGCCGCGCCAGAAATCGTCTCACTAGACAGCCCTGAAGCAGAAGCAGACACTTGGGCTGCAGACGTCCTCCAAACAGCGACTCAGGCGGAGCCCGCAGGTACGTCCACTTCTCCGCTCCCCCAAATCCCAGTCGGCCCTGCCATAACGCCATCCCCCATTGTATCAGGGCAAGCCCTAGTTCCATCTTCTTCATCTCAGACCACTCAACCCTCGCACAACCCACATTCCTTTGACCAGTTCGCCCAAGACCCTAACGCTTTCCAGTCCCTCAGCCAAACCCTAGAACCCTCGCCTGCGGCCAGTGTCGAAGCTATACATACATCGCCGCGCCGCTCACCTCCATTGTTCAAAACCCCACCAACGCCCTCCACTCAGCCGCTCACTTCCCCTAGGACCCGGTCGCCCTCAAAAGCGACCACGCCTTCTGGAATACCTCCTACTTCGCTGTTTGCAGGGAAAATGCCGCAGCAAGATCAGATGTTGGAAGACCTCGACTTCATGCAGATCGCAGATGACCAGCCTCTGGCAGCAAGAGCCGCAGGGTGTTCCGCCTCTTTCCTTCAGGGCGTCAAACGCAGAAGGGCCGAGGAAATAGCTGCCCCGGTGAAGCGCACCAAGTACGACTTGGACAGGAGAGTGCTGAGAACTGAAAAGTTGGTTCCAAAAGTGAAGAAGCCTCTCCGGGAGATGACCGAGGCAGACTATGAGCATCAAGTCAAGGAGAAGAGCTTTGATGACATCAACGAGGAATACGAAATCAACGGCATTCGTCGCAGAACCGATAATCTCCTTGTCAAGCGACTTGAGAATCAGGAGGCGCTGTTTCAGCTGCAGAATACTTCAAGGCAGCTGGAGGAAGATCTGGCTAGGGCCACCGCGCAGCTGGGGTCTGCACAGCAGGAGATCGATGAACTGAAAGCCCAGCTGGCCGCCTCTCAGCAGGAGGCCGCAGCGCAAAAACAGACAGCCGAACAGCTGTCAGAGGAGAAAAAGGCAGCACTGGAGCAGGTCTCTCAGCTCCAGGATTCATTGAAACAGGCTCTGTCACAGCTTGAGGAGAAAACATCACAGACGACGGCCTTTTCAAAGAATAAGATCAAGGAGATGCGGGCTGGTCTGCTGTAGGGATGCAGGCCCAACGTTGTCAGATCTATATCGGTCCTGGATTTCGCATCCAGGATCCAAGAAGTATCTGCCCAGGGAAAGCCTGTGGTAGAGGAGGCCGAACACCAAGCGAGGCAATGGCTAGACTTGGCTATGAAACTTGAGGAGTATGAGCGCAAAGGCCTCCGATTTCCCCCAATGTCCCGACTTGCCTCAGAGTGGGCAGATGCAAGGGTAACCTTGCACATTTATTTTGATAAAACAGAGAAGATAAGGGCCGCCAGGAAGATGCTGGACTCATTAGACCATGAAATGAGCATTTGCCTGGCCCCCTTCAACACTCTGTCTGAACACGGGTGCCCGAGCTTCGTCAAGGATGGCGAGTTTCTGACCCTTGAGCAGGTGAACCTGAATTGGCTGTCCTTCGAGGCGGACACAGCAGAAATTGATAGCTGGGCTGAGCCAATCCAGGAAGCTCAGGTCACCCAGATGGTGTCAAGGTACTGCAAAATCAACACCTCCCTCAAGGAGTTGGGAGAAAGATACGACACCATCGACCTGCATGCGGTTGCTGCATTCAGCGCAGCGCTGAAAGAGGTCAGCGACTTAGGGCCCTTTCAAGCAGCAATCTGGGACCAAGCCAAGGCCGCATACGATCGCATCCGCGAGCGGGAGGCCGACAATGAAGTGAAGGGAAACCATTCAGGTTCAGGAGGAGAAACAGAAGAGGCAACTGCCGAAAGTGAACCTGAAGAAGAACAGTTGCCCGGGAAGAAGCCGTCAGAGCAGCGGAAAGCAGGGGAAGGGAGTTCCTCTGCGCCCAAAGGATGAAGGCCTGGTTCTTTGCGTCGAGGCGAGCTCGACACCCCGCGAGCCGCCAGGAATGTTGCCACATTTTGCACGGGGTGCCATGTTTTCAAATTTTGTAAGTATGCTGCTCTTCCTTCCCTCCATCCTTCTTCCCTTTCTCCACTTTTCCTTTCTTCCCTTTCCTTCAGTTCATTCCTCCCTTTTCCCCTTGTACTTCCCCCAGTCAAAACCCCAGAACAGAGCAAGCATTCCCTGAAAAATTCTAAGTGTCAGGGCGCAACCCGACTTCGCAGCGAAGTCGGGGTGCGCCCTCAAGTTGGAGCGCACTAGGGAATGCGAAGTGCGAAACAGGCTGAAAAGGAGCAGAATTTGGCTAAGTGTCAGAGCGCAACCCGACTTCGCAGCGAAGTCGGGGTGCGCTCTTCTTCCTGTGCGCACTTGGGAAACAGTGTTTGCAAAATTCAGCTAAGTGCCGGAGCGCAACCCGACTTCGCAGCGAAGTCGGGGTGCGCTCCCCCTTTTGTGCGCAGTCCGAACAACGGCCGAAACAACCAAGTGCTGAAGTGCGCAACCCGACTTCGCAGCGAAGTCGGGCTGCGCCCTCTGACCGGTGCGCAGTTGGGCAAGATCCATCAAGCAGCCCAGAAATTGGCTAAGGCACGGAGGCCTCCCCAACTGCGCTGTTCCCCACCTACGCTACCCGATGGCGCTCTGATCCCAGGCGAAGTTGGACAAACTGCCTTTCAAGGCAGACATGTGTCACTCATCAGAATTCGACAAGTGTCCAGCCTCGGGATTCGAGCCGAGATGTGATGGGAAAAGGACAAGCATGGACCGCATTACCTACGCCAACTGCCTCCATTTAAGCTGATGCAAAGTTCCATCTACCACAGCTACCCGCATTCCTGCTGACTAGAAGTTTCACCCGACGCACTGCCACGTAGCTGTACGACTTTCAGGGAGACCTTGCTGCAAGTACAGTCCTCGCCGACAGGAGTCAGCATCAGCAGCTCTTCTGCCGCTTTTGTCAGCTATTGTCCGGTCTGGGACTTTGTGCCCGTAATTGTAATCGGGGGAACTTGGGCTATAAATAGCCACACCATTTCATTGTAAAAGGGTGGAAGGGGAATATACCGCTAGGGAACCATTGTAGCTATACGTTTGCTTTCGAATGCAAGACACATACTTGGCTCTCGCTTTACCGTCATCATCTTTTATGCTGCCTTTCCTTGTCATTTCTGCCTCATGTTTCTTATTTCATTGCTTACTGTTATACTGAACTCTGGATTCCAGTATTTGATGATTAAGTATTCCTGGAATGCATAGATAGAGGATACATAGGATGCATGATAGCTGTAGTTTCTATGGTGTGTTTTGTATTTAATTGTTGTTAGTAGTGGTGATTGATCGTTGTCGTGCTGCTTATTCCCCCCACCCAACTCCAATCACATTTGGATCTCTTTCCGCACTTTATCTCTTTCCTGTACCCTTAGCTAAAACACTAAAAAACCCACAGGAAGCCGGCCTTCTCCGGAGATTGGCACGGAAGGCATTCCTTCCTTCCGGCCTTTCAATCTGGTGGGCGAATCTGGGGCGCATTATACCAAATCCTTTCCTAATGGCAGATTCGTAACCAATAGGTAGATCACAGTCCAGATCTAAGTCAAAAGGACGCAAATTGAAAGGGAGGTGTTGGCATTATGGGAAGCCAGGGCACTCCAAGAAGGACACCAGAAGACTGTGCCATATACTCCACAACAAAATGGTGTGGCTGAGCGGATGAATCGCACAATCATGGAAAGTGCAAGAAGCATGCTTAGCACATTTGGGTTGGAGAAAAGGTTCTAGGCAGAGGTTGTTAATACAACTGCTTACCCTATTAACAGGTCACCTACAATTGCGTTGGATGGACAAATTTCAGAGGAGGTTTGGTGTGGTAAGCCAGTTAATTACTCTCATTTGCGCACCTTTGGTTATGATGCATTTGCCCATGTGCCAAAAGAAAACAGGTCAAAACTTGACCCAAAGTCAAGGAAATGTGTTTTTTTGGCTATGGAGATATAGTGAAAGGGTATAAACTGTGGGATCCTACTGCCCACAAGGTAATTATTAGTCGGGATGTTATTTTTAATGAAAAATCCATGCAAAGGAAAGAGGTACAACAAACACCTGAAGTTGTAACTGTTGAAGTAGATATGAGCAAAGCTGAAAATGAAGATAAGGTTGTTGAAGTTTTTGAACAGCATGTAGATCAGCAAGTTCAGCAGCCTGAACAGACACAAGACCAAGAGCCACAACCAACATAACATTGAGTTAGAAGATCTACATGTCCACAAAAACATCCGGACAGGTATTCTCTTGATTTTCAGCCCTCTTTTGCTTTGTTAACTGATGATGGTGAGCCTAGCTCGTTTCAGGAAGCTGGAGAATATGAAAATGCAGATAAGTGGAGGAAAGCCATGAACGAGGAGATGGAATCACTTTGGAAGAATGAAACGTGGGAACTTGTGGATCTCCCACCTAGAAGAAAGGTTGTTGGTAACAAGTGGGTGTACAAAGTAAATAAGAACAGTGATGGGCTGTTGGAATGATATAAAGCTCGCTTAGTGGCAAAAGGTTATGTGCAAAAGTCAGGTATAGACTTTAATGAAATCTTCTCTCTAGTTGTAAAACTGACTACTGTTAGAGTTTTATTTGCACTTGTGGCATCACAGGATTTAGAGCTGGAGCAGCTTGATGTAAAAACTGCTTTCCTGCATGGTGATCTCGAGGAGGAGATTTATATGGATCAGCCTAAGGGCTATGAAGAAAGAGGCAAAGAGCATTTGGTTTGTAGACTTAAGAAATCTCTGTATGGATTGAAATAGGTGCCAAGGATGTGGTACAAAAAATTTGACAGCATGAAGAGCCAAGGTTTCAGTAGGAGTGAAGCTGACCATTGTGCATACTATAAGAGGTTTGATGATGTCAGTTTTATTATCTTGCTGTTGTATGTTGATGATATGCTAGTTACAAGCTCTAGCATGAAGAAAATCAATGATCTTAAGGATCAGATGGCTAGGACGTTTGATATGAAGGATTTAGGAGCAGCAAACAAAATTCTAGGGAGGAAGATACACAGAGACAAAGCTGGAAGGAAGATCTGGTTATGTCAAAAGACATATAGAGAAAAGATTCTACAACACTTCAATATGCAAAATGCACAATCAGTTTGTACCTCGCTTCCGCCAGTCTTCAAATTGTCTTCCAAACAGTGTCCTAGAACAGAAGCAGAGAAGACAAGCATGTCTCGTGTACCGTATTCATTAGCAGTAGGAAGCCTCATGTACACCATGGTGAGCACCAGACCGGATATTGCCCAAGCAGTGGGAGTAGTCAGTTGGTACATGGCGAATCCTGGTAAGGAGCATTGGAATGCAATGAAGGGGATATTTAGATATTTAAGAGGCATTTCAGATGCTGCCATTTACTTCGGATTGACAAATTTGCAAGTTAAAGGTTTTGTGGATTCTGATTATGGTTGAGATAGAGATGAGTGAAAGTCCACTACAAATTATGCTTTCACTCTTGCTGGTTGAGCTGTGAGTTGGATTTCTAAGTTCCAGTCTGTGGTGGATTTATCAACCATTGAAGCAGAGTATATTGCAGCAACTCAAGCTAGCAAAGAGGCAATTTGGCTAGAGCGACTGTTGAGTGACTTCAAGATAATGTAGGGAAAGACTGCGTTGCATTGTGATAGTCAAAGTGCTATTCAGTTAGCGAAGAACCCAACATTCCATGATCACACCAAACACATTGATGTCCAATACCATTTTATAAGAAATGTGGTGGAAGAAGGTAGGATCCCGTTGGAGAAGATTGATACTAAAGTGAATCCTGCAGAATGCTTACAAAGTCGGTCAAGAGAGAGAAGTTTGAGTGGTGCAAAACTTCTCTGGGCTTGCTGAAAACGTGATAAGGGCAACATTGGGTAATTGGCACTTGGATGGAAAACAAAGGCAAAGAATTCCTATATATCGACTTCAAGTGGGAGAATGTTAGGAGGTGAAGTCAAAACCATATCTCCGATGTTCTTCAGCAGAATGGTGCATGGTGGTGCAGCTTTTAAAGTGCTTTTGCTTTTAAAGCTTTTTTTATTTTAAAGCTGCTTTTGCTTTTAAAGTTGTTTTGTCTTTTGAAGCTGCTTTTGCTTTTAAAGTTGTTTTTGCTTTTAAAGCTGCTTTTGTTATAAAATGCAGTTGATAAAAGCAGTTTTTTAAATAAATTGCTTTTATCTGGAATGTGCCACGACTTTTTGGAATCTAAGTTTGTATTTCTATAAAAAGGGGAATGCCCCTTGCATTTGGACAGTGTGAATGTATGAAAGCTTACTGAGAATAATAAAAGAGAAAAGCTGCCTTTTGCCCCGTGGTTTTTCCTTGCACATTGCAGGGTTTTCCACGTAAAATCTCATGTACTGTTTTTTGTTGTTTAGCTTGCTTGCTTTTAATTTCGTAACATCTTGCTCATGATCCTTTGTTTCAGTTGCTGACTCCTATTAAAAGGGACAAACTCTTCATCCTTCGAGACTGCTTCAGCCTCCACTTCCAAGTGGAATTTACTGCTCCTCACAATCTTGATTTTGAGGATGGCATGGTCGACATCTATAATAGAAGTATCCTGGTGGATGCTCATTATTGTGGTTATTGAAGTATGGCCAACTTGGATTGAAATCATGATGTGGTTGGAGGTGAGGCAATTGGAACTTCTCTTCAACTGCATGACCTAAACACTCAACATCGTGGAGGGTATACAAATAATGCATATCTACCTCCCCCTTGATGTTATCCTTAAGGCCATGATGAAAGGTTGATACCACCAACGCAAAATTCAAATGATGGATATATGTGAGGAGTGCCATGTATACATTGCATTATTTCTCTACCGTGCTTGTTTGTTTGGTTTGCATCACATTGACCACATAACAAGTAGACAGGCTCATAGCAAATTTGAGTAGGGAACATCTTCTTGAACTCTAGCCACAAAAAGTGATGAGCACGATGCTTGACTTCCCATAGAAGCCATTGATGAGCATGGGTACCCAACTTAGAAGCAGCCAATATGACATGACCATTATTAGGAACATGGTGTAGGCATATGATGCAATCTATGTTGGCTATCCAACCATGCGGATTTGTGCCCTCAAAGGTTGGAATATCAATTCGAGGAACGAAAACATCATGAGACCATTCAAATAAAAAGGCAACACCTCCTACGAAAGGATCAAGATCAATAGCAAATTCTAGGTTAAGTTCCCCCATACTTGGAAGAGCTCCCATGGCAATGTGGCTATGCATGTGGACCAAGTGGGAGTAATTGGGATCTTGCTTGAAAGGCGATTGCTAGAAGAATCATGTGTCCAGACTTCGTATGCTAGAAGGACCTTGGATCATGTTGTAAGGTGGCTAATGGAAGTTCTTTGGATCTTGAAATTGGAAATTCTTGATAGGAGGGTTTTCTGATTGAAATTCAGGCCCCTTCTGTTTATCTTGTTGTAGCATCCTTGAAACTTGATGGAAATTGTTGTCCAGTAAATGCTTGGTGTGGGCAGGGCCAACAAGGCACTACCCAAATAATTGTTCCAATTGGGTTTGGATTTTATCTGGCTGCACGAATATCTCTTGCTGTCGATAACCAATGTTGGATGACTTTTTGTTCAGCCTTTCGCACTCATGTGACAAATAATCATGAAGATCATAGGAAATGCTTGGAGGAAGGGGATGGAAACCCGTTGGAGGAGTACTCATGGTGCCTAAAGTAGCAAAAGTATGCAGGTCAAAGCTATTGATGTGTTATGGTATATCATGGTCCTTGCCTAGGTTTCTTGGTTGTCGTTTCTTTCTGCTCATGCAATCATCATTGGATGAACCTGTGCCCTACAAATGCCCATTGATTTGTGCCCAACCAAAGGAGGCCAAGGGTTCTCTCATACACTATGAACCGATGGTGAAACCCTAAATATGTCATTGACTGCTTAAAAAAAAAGTGTTATTGGAGATATACCTTGTTTTGATCAGCTTGACAAGACGATCAAAATGAGATAGGTCCCACAAGTGTCCAAGCGCCTCAGATATATCCCCCCCCCCAAAAAAAAAAAATTTGGGAAACACAAGCGGTTACGCCTAATTCTCAATATTATAGAAAAAGTTTGTGCCAAAAGATGGTAACAGAAAATAATTGGATAGAAGTTACCTGATGGGAAGAATACAGATCTGGCTGAAAGAGGTTATGGAACAATTGGCACCCCCTTCTACCGTTTTTTGCACTGTCATAGGGAGCCAAGATCGATGCTCTACTACCACTTGTAACAAAACAATTTCTAGAAATGGCAACAACAACAATTAAACTCAGAAATGCAGAAACAAAAAGCATTCACTGGAACCGAGTTCAGATTCCACAACAGTAAATCAACAATAGCAACAGATCCAGAATCTAAATCACCAAAAAATCCTAGCCACTCGGAGAGGGATGAGTTTCATAGCCACTTAGAGAGGGCAAAGTCTCGTATGCACACCAGAGGTGACAGTTGATTACAAGTATAAATGAGGAAACAACTACAATATAACTCATCTATTTATAGACAAACAACTACCTACCCTAACCCAAATGCTCAAAGGGCTGACTAACCTAACATATGGCCCAAGCTAATAATAATAAATATAGCCGATGTGGCTATATTGGACCTGTTACATTGTATTTCTGTTAGGATCTCATCCTAACCCTTAATGTAATAACTTCCTTGATGTAATAATTCCTAGTGAACGTGGGTAGTACCCATGATTAATATTTTGTAATGTTCTAAGTTTTAGCTTAGGTAGTGCCTATGACAAATGGCACCCGTTTCTATGTAACACATGGTAGATAGGTTAGGTAAGGTGGCATTGTGCATGTAATTCGTGTGGCATTATGCATGTAATTCGAGTGGCATTGTGCATGTAATTCAAAGTGGCACTATGCATGTAATTCGGGTGGCATTATGCATGTAATCCAGGTGGCATTTTGCATGTAAGCCAACCTTGGAAGGAAACTCTTTAAATACCCGAAAAGGCACCAATGTAATCATCTTTTTGCAAATTAATGAAGTATTGAAGGAGGTTGCCCCCTCGAAGAGGCCTGCGATTCTATCTATTGTGAGATTGTTCCTTTTAAGTAGTTTTTGTTATCATATGCAATTAATTCTGAATATTGTTATAATGTTTCTGTGAGTTTATTTCCAAGCAAATGTGTGAGAGTGTGTTTATTTGAGTTGAGAGTGTGTTGTTTAGTATATTTTATAGCAGGATCCTAACAAGTGGTATCAGAGCGCTTTCCAGGGCCAAGTTCTGCTGCAACTGCAATGATTCTTGCCATCCAATCTGCCTGTTAGGTATAAATTTTGTGTTTTTTCCTTTCCTTAAAAAAAAATCCAAAAAATACAGTGCATTTTTTTCCAGACCAAAAAAAAAAAAAATCTTTTTAGTTGAGTAGGTAGAAACCCTGTGCCGGGGGTTTTAAAATATCGTGAAGGATCTGTCGTTATTGGCTAAGCTAGATAGCCCATAAAGCGTCTAGTGAAGTGAGGGGCGATCAGGCTCCAATACCCAGGGCCTCAGACAGAACTCGCGCACGGACTTGAGCTCCCACGTATCTTCGGGTATATCGGGAGACCATCTAGGTTTAAACAAAATTTTAGCCATTAGGAAGCTTTTCGGCCTTGTATTACTCATAGTCTACGGGACACAACATCCTGGACGATTACCCTCCCGTATTGTCAGAGAGGCAGGTAGTGTGCTCAAGGGTATGTGTGGAATCCTCCTTGAGTAGTGGCCTAAAATATTGGTCCGAGCACTATTGTTCGTCACTATCGGTATATTAGAGGGCCTATGGGTGGTACATACTCCTCTACCTAGCATTCCCTGGTTCTGTTAAAACTTCAACCTGTAAAAAATAAAAATATAAAAAAATCAAACCTCCCTATTCGTAAACCTGCATTTCAAATCCCCAAAAAGTGAGCATATGAGAAAGGAGTCCTCTACTAAAAAAATAATAGAAAGAACATGCATTCGGGATAGACCATGAGGGTGACACTTAAGTCGACAGTCTGGAGAATAACAATCAAATTTACAATGGCAGATCCACGGTCGAAGTCGGAGAGGTCAGCACGGTCGAGTCGAATTTACGGTTTTAGAGTCGAACAGAATTGTCGTAATAGTCACCTACAAAATACGAGAGAATCTTGGAGCTAGTGAAGTCAGGACTGAGCCAACCAGTGAAAGCATGACACAAGGCCAGTTATAGATAGTGCTCCAGTACCCAACTTTTGCTCTGTAGCTCAGAATCAAAAACTGTAAACACCGTTAGACTTTGCAAAACAACATATAAAAAAAAAAAAAGGGGTGCCAAAAAGTAGTGTTGAGAGATATAGCTCATTGTGACCACCTCTTCGAGCTGATTGTTTTGATATATAGCACCCAAGCACTTTTTTGGGCACTTACTAAAAATAGTAAGTCCTAAAAACTCAATTCTATTTTTAGTAACTGGTCACAAAAGGTTTCAAAATGGCCCAGGGTACCCGTGGACATCAAAAGGAACTAGACCACTTGGAATCCTTAACAAAAGCCATTGAGAACTTGCACTCGGCTTTTCACTCCATAAGGGAAGAAGTCCAAGGTCTTCGCCTAGAGCATGAGGCCACCAGTAACCGCTTAGAAGAAGCGCTAACAATGAAGTAGACAACAAACTAAAAAGAGGACCCCCCAAAATAGAACACCAAGCTGAGGGTTCTACAAGGAATCATGACCATGAACCATCCTTCAGAATGCCCAAATTGGACTTTCCCAAATTTAGTGGGAAGGATGTTGATGGGTGGCTATGTAGGGTTGATCAATTCTTTAGACTTCATAATGTCCCCATATTTCATCGAGTCCAGATGGCTTCCTTTAACTTGGAAAATGAGGCTCTACACTGGTTTCAATGGTTACGTATTGCCAACCCAAATCTCTCTTGGGAGAATTTTGAATCCCAACTACTCACTCGATTTGGTCCTAGTGAGTATGAGGACTTTACAGGGGCCTTGACCAAACTACAACAAACAGGGTCAGTCCGTGAATACCAAGCTCAATTTGAAAAATTGGCCAATAAGACAAGAGGATTGATTGAAGGGGTTCTTCCCAGAGTTGTTATATCAGTGGGTTGAAGGTGGAACTCCAAGCGGAAGTAAGAATGTTGAAACCACAAACTATGATGGAAGCTATTAGTTTGGCCCGTTTGGCCGAATCTAAACTCTCTGCCCAAAGGCGCCCATCAAAGTTTCCTCAAAATAGACCTTCATTTCCTCCTCGATCTCAACACCCGATTGATAATAAACCTGTTGCACCCAAGCGCCTAACCACAGAAGAGATGGATGCACGTCGTGCCCAAGGATTATGCTACAATTGTGATGAAAAGTTTTTTAAAGGGCATAAGTGTGCACACAAAAAATTGTTCTTGATAGATGTTGAAGAACACGATGACTCGACCAGAGTGATGAGGATGAGGACCCTCCGAAACACCTTCTCCACAAGAAGAAGTGAAACAGGAACCTGAGACAACAATTACAGTCCATGCTCTTGCAGGCATTACTACTCCACAAACCATGAAGGTTGTGGGATTTTTCAAGGGCCAACGTCTTTCCATCCTTATGGATTCGGGAAGCACGCACAACTTCATAGACCCTAGAGTGGCTCAGCGGGAAAATTGCTATATCCACACTTGTAATTCCTTTGAGGTCATGGTAGCCAATGGGGGAACCTTACCTTGTAAAGGAAAATGTCGCAATGTTAAAATCAAGATAGGGGACTATGAACTCAAGCAGGACATGTTTGCCCTCCAGTTGGGCGGATGTGATATTGTTTTGGGATCTCAATGGTTGAGTACATTGGGCACTATCAGTTGGAACTTTGCTGAACTCTGGATGCAGTTCTCCCAAAATGGACAAACACACATCATCAAGGGCTCCCCGGCAGGAACACCTCAAATTATTAGTTCAAATGGCATGGAGAAATTGCTAAAGAAATCATCACGTGGGGTCATTGCACAACTATTCTCCATCCAACCATCCACCTCTCCAATGGGTGAAACTCCATCAGACCTACAACAGATTCTCCACAAACATGAGGCCATATTTTTAGAACCAACTACACTACCACCGCATCGCTCTCACGACCATGCCATTCCATTATTGTCGGATAGTGCACCTCCCAATATCAGACCATACAGGTACCCTCATGCCATGAAGTCAGAGATTGAGAAAATGATACAAGAATTACTCAAGGCGGGTATCATTCGGCCTAGTACTAGTCCCTACTCTGCACCAGTCTTACTGGTCCTCAAGAAGGATGGCTCCTGGCGACTGTGTATTGACTACCGAGAACTCAACAAGATAACTGTCAAGGATAAATTTCCTATCCCTGTGGTTGATGAATTACTAGATGAATTACATGGGACCATGTACTTCACCAAGCTAGACCTTCGCTCTGGGTACCATCAGATCCGGCTCAGGGATGAAGATATTCCTAAAACTGCTTTTCGCACTCATGAAGGTCATTATGAATTCTTGGTAATGCCATTTGGTCTCACAAATGCTCCTTCCACATTTCAAAGCTTGATGAACAACATCTTTCGCCCTTTTTTGCGGAAGTTCATCCTTGTGTTCTTCGATGACATCTTGATTTACAGTCACACATGGGAAGAGCATCTCAAGCATGTAGATCAAACCCTACAACTATTGGCTGACCATCAACTGTTCGCAAAAAGATCCAAGTGTTCCTTTGGTTTGACTGAAGTGGAGTATCTGGGACACATTGTCTCAAAGGATGGTGTCAAGGTTGACCCTAAGAAGATCCAAGCAGTCCAAGAATGGCCGAAACCTCGCACTCTCAAGGGACTTCGAGGATTTTTAGGGCTTATAGGCTATTACCGTAAATTTGTCTGTAACTATGGAAAGATAGCCGCCCCCCTCACCTCCATGTTGAAGAAGGATTCTTTTACTTGGACAAGGCCAGCTGAGCAAGCATTCCTAGAACTCAAGCATGCCATGACCACCACTCCAGTTTTAGCCATGCCAGACTTCTCTAAAAAATTTGTCATTGAAAGTGACGCTTCTGGTCGTGGTATTGGGGCGGTATTGATGCAAGAAGGATGCCCTTTGGCTTTTACCAACAAAGCCCTATCTGATCGCAATTTAGGGAAATCCACATATGCCAAGGAAATGATGGCAATATTGCATGCAGTCCTACATTGGCGACCTTACCTCATTGGGCGCCATTTCTCCATCAAAACTGACCACCAGAGTCTGAAATACTTTCTAGAACAACGGGTTGCCACCCCCGAGCAACAAAAGTGGGTATCAAAACTCATGGGCTATGATTATGACATCACGTACAAAAAAGGAAAGGAAAATCTTGTGGCGGATGCTCTCTCTCGCCAATTTGAGACCCTTAGTATGTTGTGTGCCATTTCTGCACCATTGCCCCAATGGATTGAGCCCTTACGTCAGGAAATACTTCAGGATGCAGATTTGAAAGACTTGGTTGCTTCACTTATGGATGACCCTGAGTCTACACCAGGATATAGTTGGGATGGCCAGGATCTGAGTTACCATCAACGCCTGGTTCTTCCTCCTAAGTCCCCACTTCGAGAGCTCCTCATGAAGGAATCACATGCTACTCCATCTGCTGGCCATTCAGGGTTCCTCAAAACTTATGAGCGACTCAAGCGCACCTTCTTTTGGAAAGGTATGAAATAGGACATTCGCTCTTTTGTAGCTGACTGCGACACATGTCAAAGGATGAAAGGGGAAACAGTGCGCTCTCCGGGCACTCTTCAACCATTGCCGATTCCAGAGCAGGTGTGGACTGACATCTCCATGGACTTCATAGAAGGGCTACCTAAATCGGGAGGCAAGTCAGTTATTTTCGTAGTAGTGGACCGCCTTTCAAAGTATGCTCACTTTTGTGCCCTAGCCCATCCTTACACAACATCCACTATTGCCCAAATTTTTCTTGACTCCATCTTTCGCCTTCATGGCATGCCAACCTCCATTGTATCTGATCGTGATCCCACCTTTACTAGCAATTTTTGGCAAGAGTTGTTTAAGTTGCAGGGGACTCAGCTCAAAATGAGTTCAGCCTACCATCCGCAAACGGATGGTCAAATAAAGGTTGTAAATAAATGCTTGGAAACCTACCTTCGCTGCTTTGCCTCCGATCATCCTACTCATTGGGCAAAATGGCTTTCCTTGGCCGAATGGTGGTACAACACTTCCTATCATACCGCCACCAAACTCACACCGTTTGAGGCAGTTTACGGGCGCCCTCCACTCACGCCTTCCTCCTACATTTCGGGCAGCTCCAAGGTCCAGGCCGTTGACAATGCTCTGAGTCAACACACCGAGGTCCTCCGCCAACTCAAGCAAAATTTGAACATGGCCCAGAATCGGATGCGCCAACAAGCTGATCAGCATCGTTCTGAGCGTAGTTTTGATGTGGGTGATATGGTCTTCCTTCGCTTACAACCATACAAACAATCATCCCTACAACTTCGCAGGTGTCAGAAGCTCGCTCCAAAATTCTATGGTCCTTATCAGGTTCTACAACGGATTGGCCCTACGACTTACAAATTGGCTCTTCCCCCCACTTCCAAGCTCCACCCTATTTTTCATGTTTCCCTTCTCAAGAAAGTTGTGGGCACAAAGGTACGAGGTTCAATCAACACTTCCCGAATTGGATGAAGAAGGCTCCATCTTACTCGCACTGAGCAGGCTGCTTGGATCGTCGAACTCGCACTCTGTGCAACCGTACCATTACAGAGGTCCTTGTTCGGTGGCATGGGCTTCAACTTTGAGGATGCTACATGGGAGTCTCTCCATCAACTCCAGCAACAGTTTCCTCATTTTCAGCTTTGAGGACAAAGCTTCTTCAAGGAGAAGGGCATGTTAGGATCTCATCCTAACCCTTAATGTAATAACTTCCTTGATGTAATAATTCCTAGTGAACGTGGGTAGTACCCATGATTAATATTTTGTAATGTTCTAAGTTTTAGCTTAGGTAGTGCCTATGACAAATGGCACCCGTTTCTATGTAACACATGGTAGATAGGTTAGGTAAGGTGGCATTGTGCATGTAATTCGTGTGGCATTATGCATGTAATTCGAGTGGCATTGTGCATGTAATTCAAAGTGGCACTATGCATGTAATTCGGGTGGCATTATGCATGTAATCCAGGTGGCATTTTGCATGTAAGCCAACCTTGGAAGGAAACTCTTTAAATACCCGAAAAGGCACCAATGTAATCATCTTTTTGCAAATTAATGAAGTATTGAAGGAGGTTGCCCCCTCGAAGAGGCTCTGCGATTCTATCTATTGTGAGATTGTTCCTTTTAAGTAGTTTTTGTTATCATATGCAATTAATTCTGAATACTGTTATAATGTTTCTGTGAGTTTATTTCCAAGCAAATGTGTGAGAGTGTGTTTATTTGAGTTGAGAGTGTGTTGTTTAGTATATTTTATAGCAGGATCTTAACAATTTCCTTGTCCTTGTTTTTTCATGCCACAAATACAAAGCTGCATATTTCAGAATATGGATTAATTTAAAGTTGGTTTTAAAAGTATTTTGACAGGCATCCACTTTTAGGTTTCATTAATATCTGTAGTTTACCACCCCTATTTCCCAAGTTGAATCAAGTCTAAGACAATTCTTGTACATATTTTATTTTTTTCAACCTGGAAAGAGTCTGTTGTTGATCTAACTTCACTAAGTTTTGTTTTTATTTTTTATTTTTGTGTTAGGAGCTGATCTGTCAGATGCTGATCTTCGAGCGGCAGATTTCTCACTGGCAAATGTGACAAAGGTGCAGGAATTGGACCTTGCTTAAATCTTTGTATCAATTTTATATTATCTTTAAGTTTCCAGTCTGTTTCCATTGTTCTCAGGTAACAAACTTAAATTAGTCTGCACCACTTGCTTTATGTACAGGAAAACCTTAGAAGTAAAGTATAATATGTTATTTCTAGGGGTGGATGCCTATGGTTTATACATTTACTCCTTGATGAATGTTGCACCAGTAACACACGTATAAATATATAGCAGTGCTTATTCACTTGATGTAGTCTATACCTTATACAGTTACACTGCAAGGAATTAAGATGAATTTCATTCAGAATGAAAAAACAAGATATATACTACTGATGCACATCAAGACATTTTCTAACATGAAATTCCTTGCTTGTTGTATCGTTTTGTCTTTCTTCTGAAATGCTATGTATGCCATAAAAGCAGCTAACTGCAAAATTTGCTTGTACATATGACATATAACAAATTATTGTAATATATTGTCATTGTGAACATGTATTCTAGTATGTCTGTTATGAAAATAGGCATCACAATTGCAAAATACTAAAGACATCTTGAAACATTACAGGAAAGTAACAGGAAAAGCTAAAAACCAAGGATACATCTGGAAGCAGGATTGTCAAGTATGACTTTAAATCGCAGATATTGGATGAAGACCTAGAGATGTGTGTTGAACATGCAACTATCTATCCTTTATTGGTTATACAATTTGTGAGTACAAAGACATGGAGGATTGGGGAAAAACAACCATAATTGCATAGATATTATGCTTTAACGCCTCCTTATATATATATAATATAAGAGACTGTTTACGACAAAAGAGATTTTGGCATATAATCAACTGAGTACAAAATAGCAAACTCATGATAAAATAGCTCATATTATTTCCTTGCATAACAAAAGGATTTGTGACATATGCATCATGTCCTCCACCTCTTTGAAGGCCTTATTGCTAAAATTGGAGAATAATGCCCACTGATAAAAGACCTGCATTAGAAATGCTAGTTGCAGGTCGAAATTAAAATGCATGTAGTTCAGACCACCTGCAATAAGATTTCAAAGCATATAGTGTAAGAGCTTAAAAAATGTGGGAACATAGCTTCTGATCTGAAAGACATCCAAGATTCTCTAAAAGTTGGTAGTTTGACTGCAATTAGCATGTCAAACAATCTCTAGTTGGTAATGAAACCAATCTTTCATAAGGGATGTGTAGATCAGTAGTGAGTGTAGGGAAATTTTCTTTGTAGCCCCCCACTTCACTCGAAATCTCAATTGGAAGCGGGATAGGCTAAAGAAGGCGGTCGGAATACACTTTTGACTTCGGTCGGAAGGAAGGGACGTCAAGAGAAAGGTGGAGTCCAAGAGCCACATCGGCCGTTAAATCTTCCGTTGCCGGTCGGCCCTTATCTTCTGCCCAAAGTTGACAACATTGAGGGCATTAAGGCCCGTGGGTTGTCGATTTTCCATCTGATGGTCTGCGTGGTCCTTTCGATAGAGGAGAGCTTGGAAAGGAGAAAGGCGCTATTGCCTAGACAAGATCCAAAGCTAGATACATGGCGGCCAATTGGGAGCCTGAGGAGAAAGGCACTAGTGCCTAGACGAAGAAGGGCCGCCATTGGCCGAAAAAGATCCTGCCTCAGCCGAGGACATGTGGCAGCCGTGTGCATATAGAAGGCAAGCAAAAGGGCATTTAAGAGGACACCTGCCATTGGCCACTGAAGTTGACTTCTGCGGTCCTGTTAGATCCAACCGCATGGAAGTTGCAATGATTGCCTGTCACACGAAGAAGCCTACCTTGCCACTTAGTGGCAGTCAGAAGAGCCATGCCCGCTACGTCAGCAAGCGGGGCAATCCAGGAGAAACGCGGAGAGAGCTTATGGCGCAACCATTCCCAATGCAACAACATCAAGACATGTCAACGATGATTTGTCATTCGAAGGTCCAAAAGCCCCAGGCTTTAATGGCCTCGGATCTAGAGACCTCGAAGTTGTTGACTGCTATTACAGAAGGATTTCGGCTGCAGAGAAGAGCAGAATTTGCAGACCTTCTGCACACATTTTTGGAGAGAAAGGACCCTCCTCTTGGCTTACACATAGTCCCGAGTTTGCATTGTAAAGGGATCGGGAGCTGTCTGCTTGTGCCTATTTAGCCTTGTGGGCTCCTCCTTTCACCCCCCTCTTTTTGGTTGTAATAAGTGCAACTCAAGCCTCGAGTTGCTGTCTAAGGAGCATTGAGCCTCTCTAGGCCGCATGCCTTGTAATCATTTCTAGCACATTAATGGAAGCTGTGACTAATTTCACTCTGTCCTCCTTTGATGTTTTTTTGATTTTGGGTTGTGTGGAATTTATTGTGTTCATTCTAGCTATTAGACAGTGGTGCGTGTGTTCATTAGTGGCCACTTATTTCAGTCAGGAAGGGGGACTTCATTCTTTGCGCATCGCCCCCATAACTTAGGTTTTATTTTCTATAGCATGTACTTTTGTGACTCTTTACATTTCCTACAATTTTTACTTTCATTGCAATTCATTTCCCTGCAGCACACCCCCCCTCAAAAGAAAATTTGGCCTTAGCTTGCGAAGGCCCCAATGCGCCAAGGATTAAATCCGACGAGGATCCAGCCTCGATTAAAAACCCTTGAGGTTGCCCCACAGGCAATCCCCTTCGCTTGCGGCGCTTCCTGTTGTGTCGCTCTATGCAAGGCACGGGTGTCCTTGGCACGTCGGACTTCCGACCCAACGGGTCGGTGCATTTTGAGACGACAACAATGAGAAACTCCAAAAAAGGCTGGAAGCATTAAGACATAATATCTTGAGACAAAATCATGATGGCACTCCCAAATACAAAATGTTGAAAGATGTATTATTGATTTAAAAAATTTGTAGGTACTGGACATGTGCTGACTGAATCTGTTCCTCAAAGAACAGGCACAGTCCTTGAAAGGTCTCTCAGGCCACTCACAAAGATCAGCATTCTCAGCACTCACCGTCAGTGCAATCTAACCATCAGTGCAATCTACTAACCAGTACCACATAGTGGTCCAATAAGCAACCTCATGTACTGGTTCAACCACATAACTACCACTAACTATCTGCATTAACAAGGTTGTTAAACCCTATACATGAACCCCCATACATAAAATAAGTATACTTTAATGTTTAATCTAACCAAGTATCAGCAATCTAATATGTGACATTGTCCCCAAAAAAACCCATTCTGGGGTAAATATTTTGCATCTAGGCAAAGCAAGACTTGAACCCATACCCCTTTAATAATAATAGAGTCCTACTGTCTAAAATGTGGTGGATATATGGTTCTACATGACATAAAAATAGAAAGATGTTTTTTGAACTCTAATGAGAGTGCTTTGGAGCCCTGGGAAAAGCTGGAAGAAGCTTGTAGTGCTTTTTGTAACTCCATTGTGCCTGCCCCTTTGTTTTTTATCCATCCTTTAGTGCCTCCTGTGCATCTTCATTGTTGGAGGGCCTCCCTGGATTACTTGGACATGTGTTTCCTGCATAAACTCAAAGTGGATGTTTTTGTCTGTCCCAAAATGAATACGATGGGTAAATACTGAGAGCTACATCATTTACTGTATTGTCTAAGACACAGACATCACCTTTGAGTGTGTAATGACCTATGTGTAGCTATAAACTCGGCACCCCGATTTTGGAGATTTTATTGGCAACTCAGGAAAACCCGGCAACAAAAAGAAACTGAAGAAAATTTTTCAATTAAGAAAAAAAAACATTCTAAACAACAATTGGAGAGCCAAAAAGCTGATTTTATATTAGATATTCATAAAAAGTGAGTACAATTACAGTTCATGATCATCAAATCCAACCAAATACATCATACAAATGCAAAATTCCAAAATATAAAGCAGTTAAACTACTTTTTGTTTTCCCCTCCTCCCCCTTGAACTAGATGGTTTGCCTTGGCTCTGAATAGGTGGTTGAATTGGAGGCTTCTTAGGTATGAGATCATCATGGTATATCTCCTCCAATCCTCTCAAATGTTGAGGATCATTACTGCTGGAGGCGGTTCCATGGACCTCACCAAAAGAATCCATCTATTTTTCCAAAGGGGAAGAAGAAAAAAATGAGAAATAAGTAGCTAATCTAATGCCCTAGGGCCTAGCCTATGTGGTTGAGGAAAAACAAACAAAAAGGGAAATTTGGAAAAAATATAAATAAGAAACCCCTAGGTTTTGCGCCCCCCCTCAAAAAATTGCTTTTGAAAACCTCCAATTTGATCTTCAAAAGTGGTTTAAATTTAGTGTTTGACCTCTGATAATAATTTGTTCACAGCTGGAAAGAAGAAAAAATGAGACCAAATGGCCTTTTAAAAATAATTATGCGAGTTTTGCTGAGTTTCTTGCGAGAAAACGGTGAGGAAAAGCTCAAAATATTGCCGGGAGTAGGCAATTTTCTCAGCACGGAGGACCAAAAAAAAAAACTCACTGCCTGCGATTTCTTGCAAGTTTGAAACCAGTGATTTTTCTATGGTATGAACCATAGTTGAGAAAATCTTTAAAAAATCCCGATTTGAGCCGATTTTTCCAGATTCACGGCCTGGCCATTTTTTTGCTAATTTTGCCGATATTTTGCCAAAAAATTGTGATATGTATGAAAAAAGCTTTTTTACAATGAAAATTTGCATTTTCTTTGGTTTTTTCAATGAAAAATTTGCCGATTTTTGCAGGATTTTATCCCAATTCCCGATTCTTTTCCAAGCCGATTTCGATCCGATTCTGATTTTCTCAACTATGGTATGAACCATGCCCGTTCACAGTTGTACTTCTGGTCTGGGATACTAATTTTGAATTGTTGAGAAGCATCAACCTCAAGGTCCAACCTTTGTACTTATATTCAATCTAAAGATTGAGAGTGTTGTCAAGAATAAGATCAATCATGACAAGGACTGTTGTATGGATGTTGACAGGTGCATAGAATACGAGAGGTTATAGATAACCATGTCTAGACATGGCTGCAAGTGATGGTGAGGGTTCCATTGTTTTTGTGGACGGAAGAATCAGCACTTACATTTCAAAAAATAAAAATTGCCATAATAATTAAGAGGATTTGTTTTATCAATGGCATGAACTCAACCGGTTGAATACCTCGACTTTCAAGGAGGACACCCAGGTTCAAATCTTGTTAGACGATACATGCATGATTGCCAAGTAGTTGTAATACCACTATGTGGTCATGATGTGATACGGGTGGGGCCCAATTCAATCCCATATAAACAATTAAAATTAAATAAAATTAAGAGGACTTGTTTTAGACTCTGTTTCTGTTGTAGCCAGATAAAGCTTTTGAGGGGCATAGACATGACCCTCCGATCATGGTTCAGAGCATTTCCAACAAAGGTTTTGGGATTGAAGTGTGGGGTTTTTCATTATTTTTTTGTTGTTTAGCATCTTATTGATGCCACATGGTCATCTGATAGGGAAAAGAGATTGCGAAAAGTGATCCATATTTATTTCAGATGCCCTTGCCAAAAAAATGATTCTTTTGAAGCTTTTAGGGCATATTTAATTCTTCATACATAGTGGAGTGCAGATTTGGTATGTATGTCATTGCCTTACACTCCAGCAGTTGATATTCTCTGTGTACTCTTCAACATCATGCTTTTGAAGCAAGTGTGTGATTTGAATATCACAGGTTTCATCTCAGTTCTGATCATCCCTTCTCAGCAGGCCCATTGTGAAGTCATTGAAGTGTTGATACTGGTTTTATTTATCCATAATGTTGCCTATGTTTGTGCTGAGCTATTTGAGAGTTGTAGTGTTGTCTCCAACTGCTTCTTTGTACTCTACTTATTTGGCGTTTCTTCATGGCCATCTGAAATTGATGCATCTAGGCATTTACTTTAATCTCCTCTCCAAAGTTGAACTAAGGGATCGACATCTAGAGGTTGTAGGAGGCTTTGTGTGGCTGCTTCTTATTGAAGGTTCCTCAGCCTCCCGAGTCAAAAAGAGAGGGGCTATCTTCTCTATATATATGAACTGGTATTAGTTATTCCCTTCACATGGGATGTTGTAAGCTTTATTCTGAGTCACAGAAAAAAAAACTGTAATTTTTTGTTTGTGTACCAGAAGAGGGGAACATTAATAGATAATAGGTCAAAGCAATTTTGTTTCAATTTTCTTATTTTTCTACTGTGGAAACAAAAGATAAATGTTGTTGAGTGCATACAGTAAAACTTGACACAATAGGAGTAAATAGAAGAGCACGGATGGGGATGATTAAGAAATGAACAATGTGAACAAGAAGCCTGCTCTAATACCGCAGTAGCTGACTACTACTATTGCTTCCAGAACTTCATTTCTGTCATGCAATTGGTATGAAAATGTGAAGGGACCAAACCAGGACTTCATAGTTGCTTCACCTTGAGCATTTTCCACTCCATAAAGCACCCACTTGTTGAAGCGCCTAGCTTGCCAGAGAACCCTGCCCATCAAAGCAACCTGAAATAAGGGCTCCTCGCTTCGTGTCTGTATTTAGTAAACAGGATAAGGATGATGTAATCACC
Source organism: Wollemia nobilis (assembly GCA_028583015.1). NCBI lineage: Eukaryota > Viridiplantae > Streptophyta > Pinopsida > Araucariales > Araucariaceae > Wollemia > Wollemia nobilis. Next base: position 5,013,367 of record JAQPPZ010000380.1, on the reverse strand, counting down.
TCATAATTATCACCAAGGTACATTGTATGTAGTCCATTTCGTGGCTACCAATTCAAGTATAAATAAGAGCTGAATGCTCATTGTAAGGGTCTTTTGGCTACCTAGCATACCAAAACTACTCTCTAGAAATAATTGTACTTGAAATTTTGAAATCAATAAAACAAAGGATTGTGCTTGACATTCATGAATTATTGTGTTTAACCTTTAATTTATGGATGTGTGGAACTAGTAGCACTACTCTTCTTCCCTCTATTAGTCATTTTTCTTTGTGATATGAATGATTACTTTGGAGATCTCATCATAGTGAAGTTATTTGGTATCTATTGGAGTTGTTGATTGCACCAACTTTAAACTTGCTACGGTCTTGGCCGTATTTTGCATTTTGTTTCTCTTTCACCCTTTACTCTCAAGTAGAAGTAGGTTAGATTTGTTTTTCTCACATTATTTTGCTTATTGAATGTTTTAAACTAGTTTTTCTCTTGCATTTAAATTTTTAAGTTTTTAGTTTTAGATCTCATGCTTTGTAGCTTTTCATGCAAATGGTGATTCTGTTTTTAATCCAGAATCTTGCCTAACTTGTGATTTGTGATTCTTGTGTTTTTAGGAAAGGACTAAAGTGGCAACAAGAGAAGAGAGGAGTGAGCAGGAATGAGATTGTGTAAATATTATTAAAAAAAGCTAACTACTCTTCGAGCGCCCTGCTCTCTAAAGCGATCTTGCTCCTTGAGTGACCTACTCTCCGAGCAACCTCGTTTTTCGAGCACCCCATTCATGGAGCATGAACTTGACCCTCCAAATACGTTAACTCATCGCCTTTCGATGTAAATTTCGAGCTTCTCTCTTTGGCTTTGTTTTTGAAGACAAGATCCAAATTACAATTAACGGGGAAAGGGAACGACCTTGTCAAACTGTTCACTTACCAAAAGAACTTGAAGAAGACAAGTGCAACTATTTGGGTACTTGTTGCCACATTTTGCACGGGGTGCAATGTTTTCAATTTTGTAACAGTGCTGCTCTTCTTTTTTCCGCTTCCTCTATTTTCCTCTCTTCTTCTCTCCCTTTCTCTTTCTTTCCTACATTCTCTTTCTTCCCCCCTTTCTTGGAGCCCCTTAGTTGAATTTTAGACTTGACAGCGGTTATCTGAAAAATGGCTTAAGTGTTGGTGCGAAGTTCGCACTTCGCCCAATGTTGGTGCGAAGTTCGCACTTCGCCCAGTTTTGGTGCGAAGTGCGTACTTCGCACAGTTTTGGTGCGAAGTCCGACTTCGCCCCTCTTTCTGGGCGCACCTTGTAACTCGGCAGGCTGACAGAAGAATGATAAGTGTTGGGGCAAAGTCCGTACGGCGGCAGATACCAGTTTTCACCTGTGCGCTGCGAAGTCGGATTGCGCCCTTGACAGGTGCGCAGTAGGGAAACAAACTCGGAAATACACCCAAGGCATGAAGGCCTTCCCGACTGCGCTGTTTTCTGCCCGCGCAACCCGATGGCGCTCTGATCCCAGGCGAAGTTGGATAAACTGCCTTTCAAGGCAGACACGTGTCAAACAGCATCATCCATCATCTGACAAGTGTCCAGCTTTGGGATTTGAGCCAAGACGTGCCGAGCAAAAGGACGAGCATGGGTTGCACTACCTGTGCCAGTGACCTCATTTAAAGCTGATCTGAGGTTCTACCTGCTCCAGCTACCCGCATTCCTGCCGAGAAGAAGTTCTGCCCAACACACCGCCACCTAGCTGTCCAGCTTCCAGGAAGACCATGCTGCGGGTACAGTCCGGTCCGACAAAAGGTCAGCATTTGCAGCTCTTTCGCCGCTTTTGTCAGCTATTGTTTGACTGGGACTTTTGTGCCCATTAATGTAACGGGAGGGACTCGGGCTATAAAAACCCACCATGATTTCATTGTAAAATGTGGAAGGGGAATGTCTGTTAGGGAACCGTTGTAACCGTGCTTCTGCTTATAAATATAATTTGTATGCCTGGTTCTGTTCTGCTGCTTTTATTTCTTTATGCTTTATGCTTTACGCTTCCCTGTGTCATGGCTCGTTGATTCGTTTCAGCATTTGGTGATCAAGCGCCTTTAGCATTGTTTGTGCCATGGCTTGTTGATTTATTTTAGCATTTGGTGGTCAAGCACTTTTGAACTTCATAGACTAGATGTGGTAGTAGTTCCATCAGTTGTGTGTTACGTTGCTGTCCGTAGTGGTGATTGATGCGTTGTCGTGCTGTTAGTTCTCCTTGTAGGGAGAATGTTTGCTAGGGGACCATTGTAGCTGTGCGGTTAAATTCTCTGCATGACACATATACCTGGTTCTGACATCTCTTAGTTACTTTCTGTTTTGAGTTTCCGTACGTAGTGGTGATTGATGCATTGCCGTGCTGTTAGTTCTCCTTGTAGGGAGAATGTTTGCTAGGGGACCATTGTAGCTGTGCGTATATTGCTTAGTACAGAAAGTACACTTAGATTTTGCAGTTCTCAGTCATGCTTTGTATTTATAATGCGATAAGTATTGGTGATTGCTGGTTGCCGTACTGTTAGTTCCCCCCCCACCAACTCCAAGTACATTTGTAAATTCTTTCTGTTCATTTATCTCTTTCCTGCACTCTTAGCTTAAACATAAAAACCCCCCAAAAGGAGCCGGCCTTCTCCGGAGATTGGCTCGGAAGGCATCTCTTCCTTCCGGCCTTTCATGCTGGTGGGCGAATCTGGGCGCGTTACCCCAAAATCCTTTCCTCATGGTAGATTCGTAACCAACAGGTACAAGCCTTGGATCACCCCTCAAAGGAATCACAGGTCGAGGAAGTTAATTCAAACTTAGAGGAAGAACAAAAAGTATTTGCTTCAGACATGATACTTGTAGAAGCTACTTAACAAGATCAAAACCATGATCCTGTTGTGGAACAAGTGGAACCTTACCTTTAGATAGGACAAAAAAGTGGGTCATAGAACTCACCACCAGATACAAAGGCAGTCTAAACCCCCTTGCACGGTCTTCCTACAAGCCTTTTGAGTACGCCTACCATAAGTGGGCCACAACATCAAGTAGTACCTCTGGATCAACAAACCCCAATGTCTCAACAGGTGACACAAGGGTTGCAGGTTGCACCCAATAAGCCACCTAGTCCCCAAAATCCTCAATTCCAACACCATGGGCGGCAGATCACTCAAAAAGCATTACAACAATCCCAAAACCCTCAGCTGTTGCAAGGTCAACAAACACCTGTTGGGTAGAATCAACAAGCCCTTATGGGGCAATTACAACATATGCCTCAGAGCTCTCATGGACCCATGACCCCACACTTGCAATAGGCGATTACTACACAACATCCACAAGTTGTAGAACCTGCAGCCATAGTAGAGAAACCTGGAATTGAAACGGAATCGGTCTAGGGAGGGAATTGGAAATCCGAAAAAATCGAGGGAAAAAATCAGCAAAAAAAAAAAAAGGGAGAAAACGCAAATTTTCATTGAAAAAAAGTTTTTTTCATGCATATCACAATGAATTAACATTATGCAAATCAAATATTAATGATTTAAGATTGTAAGATTAAACTGCACATGAAAGTGGCAAGTGATACATCATACAAGGGTCAAGTTTAAAGTACCATGAAGTGACAAAACACATCTTGTATTGCTTATAATATGAAAAGGTACAAATTACAAAATGTCTCAAAATGCCTCAATAGGCCCACTATCTATTGTCTTGCAATTCCTTTTGCCCTAGCAAAAGACCTAGTCTCTCTTTGTTGACGTGCCCTTGCCGCTTCTTGTGCATGTGCCTCTTTTTGGTCCTTGGTTGTTATCTCCTCCGCTAGGTCTTCAAAGTGTTGTAATTCATCCAAGGAGAAGAGAGGCTCTTCTTGCTGCTCCTGCACCACATCTATGATCCATTCAGATGATGGATCAATGTCACTTAGGTCAATAGGTTGAGTACTTGTTTTTTCAAAACTTCTTTGGTGGAGGCGAAGGTTGTAATGCACAAACACAAGATCATTCAACTTTTCTTGTGTAAGTCTATTGCACTTCTTGGAGTGTATGTGCTCAAACATACTCCAATTGCGCTCACAACCTAAAGTGTTGCATGGTTGAGATAAGATTTTGATGGCCATGCACTGCAAATTGGGCTTAAAATCACCAAAGTCCTCCCACCATAAATCTAGAAACAACAAAAAAGAAAAAATTCAATATTTCACATGTAAAATAGTAAATTGAGATTATTTTTTAAAACAAAATCAAAAGACAATAAATAATAATTCAATGAGGGTTACTTGGCCTCAATGTTGACCTAGCACTCTTGCATTGTTGGGATGGGAATTGGCGGACATGACATTCCTTATAATCTTGTATCTCTTCACGCGTTTTATCGCGCAATTGTCTATTAGCTGAGAACATGCGGTCAATGCAATCTTGAACACCAAGCTTCACCTCATAATCGGCATGAAATGTAGGAGAATAAAAAATTTGGGGGTTCAAGTAGTAACTTGCTACATTAAGAGGGCTATGGATTTGAGATGTCCATCGGTTATCAATGATTGTCTAAATGGGATATGTTGGTCACAAATCTGCCACAGGAAAGGATTTTGTACGTATACGCACCCTAGACCTGGACCAACATTGAAAGACCGGAGGGAAGAGATGCCCTTCGTGCCAATCTCCGGAGAAAGACCGGCTCCTTTACTAAACTACTGGGGGTTTTAAGATAAGAGTGCAGGAAAGAGATTAAAAGAGTGAGGGTGCAGGAAAGGGATTAAAAGAGTGAGGGTGCAGGAAAGAGATAAAAAGTACAGAAAGAAATGTAAATGGCTGATTTAAAGGGGAAGAACCAGCAGCACGATCACTAACTAATACCTTGAAGTAGCAGCAATAAATACAAAGAATAAAACGTAAATGAACACCAAGCTAGCTTCCCTATGTATCCTTTGGAAGAGCTCCAGGATCCACCTATCTTCCTACGCCTAAATCCAGATTTCAGAATTACAGCAGTTGGGAAAATACATGAATATAGCAGAAACACTAACCACAGGCAACATACAAGGAAACTAACACAACGTTTGCTCCCCTATATATCCTCCAGGAGAATTCCAGGGTTCTGTCCCCAATTACACACCCAAATCCAGGATGCAGAATTGCAGTATGCAAATGAAGAAACAGAATAGCAGAAATAATCACAGAAGACAGTATACAAGAGAGAAATGGAGCCCAAAGTTCTTAATATCAATTGCAAAATCAAGATACAACAGTTTTCAAGCAAATGTTCCCCCCTTTTCTCATTACAATGCCTGGGTTTTTATAGAGGACCCGACCCTTTGAGCCATTAATGCATTGGGTTTACAAGGACACTTTTGGCAGCTGAAAAATTGCGCTCGCCTTCTTATGCAAATGAAATTTCCCATCCTATTTCTAAAACTAGTTGCAGGGCCACGTTGGACGGAGAAAGTCGCATTTATGTTCCATGGGCATGTCTCGGACTCATACTCAGTCTTGGAATGTGTACCCCTTGGGAGTAGTGCCATTGTCAGGAGTGACCTTGGGGGAGCTTCGCTGAATTTGCACTCGTAGTAGCTGCCTCGCAATGCAATCGAGCCGAAGTGGAGGTCAGGAGGATGGAAAAAATCCCCTAAGTCAAAATGGCCTCATGAGAGGGTGGTTCGCTGAAATCTAGCCCTGGAAACAGCTTCGCTAAAAAAATTGGCCGAAGCGGGCATTTAATTTAATTCTATCCGAAGTGGCCAACTTTGTTGTAGGGAATGAGGCGACCCAACTCCCTGTTTTGCTGCTTTTCTGGAAAATGGGTGCTTCGCTGAAGAAGGGGGCCAAAGTGATACTTCGGAGAAGCTTTGGCCGAAGCTCCCCCACTGCCTTAGAAATTTTACCAAGCTCAAAGTGAGCTTTCTGCCTATTTTCTTCGGCGAAGCTGCCTATTAACCCTTCTTTGAACGAAGCTGTCCCTTTCTGCCCTCTTCTGTTGCTGTCTCAACGTCTAAAAAATGCCTTTGCTGGAGTTCGCCCAATTCTGCTGGAGTTCGCCCGAACTGGGTCCGAGGATGAAGCCCGTTGAACAAATGGCCCGAAACTAGGGTTTGGTAGGAGTGGAGGCCGAACTTGGAGGTAAACCTGCTTTAGTGTTTTTTGGGAGCATGCTAAAACCAAAGTTCACTGCAATCCGCCCTCGGAGCTGAGGTTCGTAGGTGATTTAGACGAATTTGAGCATTTCTGGCCGACATAAAGGGTTTTGGCCGACATTGAGATTCTGGTCGATGTTGGGATTCTGGTCGATGTTGGGATTCTGGATGACATTGGAATTCATTCCTGGCCGATGTGGAGGTTCACGGCCGACATTAGCTTTGCTGGCCGACATGAACTTCGGGGGCAAAGTGGAATTTTTTGGCCGACTTAGAGCACTTTGGCCGACGTGAGGTTCGCAGTCGACATGAGGTTCAGAGCCGACATACTTCGGGGGCGAAGTGGAGTTTTTTGGCCGACTTAGACATTTTGGCCGACGTTGAACATTGTGGCCGACATTGCACTTCGGGGCCGACATTGCACTTCGGGGCCGACATGAACTTTCGCTGAAGTGGAGGCCCGAAGTGGCAGTTCGGCCAAATTCTGGGCGAAGTGCCCCTCTTGCCTTAAAACTTTTTCTGTCAACTGGATGGAGGTTCGCTAAAACTGTGGCCGAAGTGGATGCTTCGCCAGGCTCAAGCCCGAACTTAGCGCTTTTCTGGGGATGGTTCGCTGGGAACATTGGCCGAAGTGCAACTTCGGCAATTTTCTGGGCGAAGTGACTTGGCAGCCTTAAACTTTTTTCATCATCGGGACGGGGAGGTTCGCTGGAGTTGGGGCCGAAGTGGAGGTTCGGCGACCAAAGAGCCCGAAGTGGCAACTTCGGCAGCATTCTGGGCGAAGTGCCTCTCATGCCTTAGAATGTTTTCAAGCCCGAAGTGGACTTTTGCTGGCTTTGCTTCCGGGGCCATAACTTTTGATCCGTTGACCCGATCACTTATTGTAATATATCGTCGGAAAGCTTGCGAAAAGATCTGCAATAATGAGACATCAAAAGATCAATTCGTCCTCTTTATCATCCCCATTTAGGGCCCGCGAAAATGCCAACACCTCTGCATGCTCTTTGCCGCTTTGAAGCTCCATACTTAGATAAAATTTTGTAAAAAAATTTAATATGGCAAAAATGCCAACAGGATCATATTTGGTGTGGACATATTTATAAAATGTAGTAATTGCCTCTTTTGCCTTGTCTATTGCCTCATATACAATCCCATTGCAAATTGTTCTCCATCAACAAGACAAAGAACCTTCACCAAAGGCTTTGACACTTGAAAGAAAAGGAAAAATAATTTAAATGAAAATATTTTACAACAAAAATAAAATAAAATAAATTAATAAACTTAGTCTTGTACCTTGATGGCCTCATCCATAGCTATCCAAAAGGCCTCCTCAAACAAATAAGTATATACATTCTGCCCCTTAGGTGAGATTTGGTATCTTGCAACTTGTTCGGAATTCCAATCATCGCTCACAAACATTTGCTTCAATGACCCTCTTGCATCATAAATGCTCTGCAATGTCACAAAGTTTGTGGCAAAGCGTGTAATTCCAGGCCGCACTAGCTCCCTCCCATTAGTAAATCGCCTTATGAGGCCAAGGACCCATGCATGGTTGCAAATGAATTTTGTGATAGCCTTAGCCTTCTGCACAACCTCTGCCACCCAAGGTAATTTCCCGATGTCCTCGAGGAGCAAATCGAGACAATGGGCTGCACATGGGGTCCAAAAAATAGTGGGGAATCTCTACTCCAAAATATTACCGGTTGCCTTATATGTTGTTGCGTTGTCCATGATGATTTGGACAACATTCTCCTCCTTGACCTTCAACACAACCTCCTTCAACAACCCTGCAAGCATTTCAGCACTTTTAACTTGTGCCGATGCATCTATTGACTTGAGGAATGCAGTAGGCGCCTTAAATCCTATGCCACAACTTGCGATGGCATCTATCATGCACCGCTAGTATGGAGACCTTGCCACATTGAAGGGAATGTCAAAATAATACCAAAAAGTGGCAATGGCTGTCCTTGCTGCATTGTGCTTCTCTTGGTTCCATGTGGCCATACCCTCAAGCATTGGTTGTGCCCCTGGCACGGAACACTCTACAAAATGGGACTCTCCCGTCCCACTATCTGCTTGAGCACATGATGGACTTGAACTCTCCTGCTGAAACCGACTAAAGCTGCTGCCGATATGGGGAATTTGAGAAGGGGGGGTTGACATGGCCTCGGTTTGACTTCATTTGAGATCTCTTTTTTCCTTTTAGCCAGAGATCATGGCCTCTATTTTATTTTTAATTTCATCCGGCACCTTAGAGCATGGCTTGACATCTTTGCTGGTTCTCCTTGCCAAATGGAATTTGAGGAGGAAAATGCCTCCACTAAAATGTTCATCACAAAAATTGCATATAGCTTCCCCTTTCTTTTCCCCTTGCGATCCATACGCACATGTTGGATCTTTTGTTTTCGTTTTTTCTATGCCTGCATATGGAAACAAGTAAGACCAAAGTTACAAACAATTAAAAAAAAAAAACCCTAAACCCTAGACTAGGGTTTAGCATTTAAAATTGAAACATTGGCAGCTGAAAAAATGGGCTTGCATAATTGGGCAACATTGAGCAATATTTATTTAAAGGGAGAGAAAAAAAAAACTAAACCTGAAACCCTAGACTAGGTTTTAGGGTTTAAACTTGAAAATTGAAATATTGACAGCTGAAAAATGGGCTTGCATACATAGTTATCAGGCAGCAATATTTACTTAAAAAGAGGGAAGAAAAAATAAAAAATCCTAAACCCAAAACCCTAGACTAGGGTTTAGGGTTTAAACTTCAAAGTTCAAACATTGACAGCTGAAAAATGGGCTTGCATACATAGTTATCAGGCAGCATTAAGCAATATTTACTTAAAGAGGAAAAAAAAAAACTCTAAACCCAAAACCCTAGACTAGGGTTTAGAGTTTCAATTTTAATTTGAAATATTGACAACTGAAAAATGGGCTTGCATACATCAGGCAACAATATTTAGTATTTACTTAAAAGGAGGAGGACAAAAAAAAAACCTAAACCCGAAATCCTAGACTAGGGTTTAGGGTTTAAACTGAAAACATTGACAAAAACATTTGCAAACAGCCCTAATCTAAACCTTGTTTCAATTTAAAAAAAAAAAAAGAGTTTTCAAAAGTTTTTCTTACCTCGGATGAATCCTCTGGGTGGTTGTTGCTGGCTGCTAGATTCCTTCAAACCACAATCCGCTTGCTCTTAGGATGCCCTAGTGTGTTTGGGTTGGGGAGATAGCAGGTAGGCAGACTCCTTTTGTCGTTTGCAAGAGGTTAAATGAAAGCCATCCAAAAGAAATTTCATCAATCGTCCGCAGCCAATATGCATGCGACCGTGGCTGATTTTAAAAACAAAATTGAAATTACTAATTTTTTCAAAAAATTGCCAAAGAATCCTGGAATCGGCGATTCTTGGCGATTTGTCACGGCAAATGATAAAATTGCCAAAAATTAGGGAATTGACAATTTTTGCTACTATGCTTGCAGCAACAGAATGCACAAAATCTATAACATGTTGCACAAAACCTACATCAATCGGTGGTCCAAAAGTTGCTATCACAAGCCCCTTAGCATATGCAACCACAAGTTGTGCAGAATACACAACATTAGATGGCGTAGAACATACAACAAAATCCATTAACCCAGCTTCAACAAACGTTTCAGAACCCTAACGCTGCTCAGAATCCACAGGTACAAATGGGACAACCCCTGCAAATTGTTCCTTTCTAGCAACACTAACCACAATAGGGTGTTCAAAACCAATTGCAACATTTCGCGTAGAATGCCCCACACAAATTTTCTCAATTCCCTAAGCAACAACTCTAAAACTTGAAACCTGTTGGGAAAATTTTTCAAATGCCACTAAACCTTCCATTGCACATGTACGGAAGACAGCCAAGACAACCGGCATACCAAGCACCCTACGAGCAAGGACACCTTCCTCCCCTTGCATTACCTGGGGAAGGTAAAATTATTCTAGAAATTGATGCTTCTAATATTGGACGGGGAGCTGTTCTTAAAGAAAAGACAGAACAAGGAGAAATTGTTTGTAAATACTCATCTGGTTTATGGAATTAAGGTCAGAAGAAATATCATTCTACTAAGAAAGAAATCGCTGCTGCCATCAAAGCCATTGATAAATGCCAGTCGTATCTCCGTAATTAGCCCTTCATTCTCAGGAGAGATTACAAAGGTTTATCTTCTATCCTTAATCAAGACATCAAGAACAGGGCTGATAAAGCTATTCTGGTAAGATGGCAAAATTATCTTTCTTATTTTGACATAGAGTTGAACATGTTGCAGGAACAAAAAATGTGCTTGTAGATTTCTTGTCCGGCGAAGCCTCAAATATTCTTGCAATTACTATTGGTTCAATCATTGAAGATGAGCAGACAGAATTTGACTTCCATGTTCTATCCAAAAGAGCTATTCCTAGTAAACTATTGAGGCCAGTTGGGTTCAGAAGACTGAATTAATGCATTCAGTCTCATTCACTCTTCAAACTAATGACATAGTACCCATAATATGTAATTATCTGATTGAGATCACCCCAAGAGAAGTCATTCATGGATCTGTGCTGAAAGTTCTGTATGACATAGTCATCTAATCCTATAGGAAGTCGTACTAGAAATCTCTGTTTGAGCATAGGATTAGTAGGGTCTCTGGTCTTATATGAAAGATGCAAGAAATCTTTATAGTATGCAGCATAGAGGGCTATCTGCATCATCTTTTGTTCAGAAATATTTTCTTCATTTCTTAATGATCCAACAAAGTTTTTGGTAAGGTAGTAAAGCAATCTAGTTACCTGGGCAGGTTGTGAGGTGCCTAGTATTTTTCTACCATATACATCAACTTCTATTTGTACATTATGTCCTTATTTCTTCCTTCATTCTGTTAGGTAGTGTCTCCCGACATTTTCTGAGTTCGCTTGTAAAGCCATCAATTAACATGTCGACAACTTGGGCTTTAGACATACCATCACGACCAAAGAGCTGAGTGGCCCAACCAACCATTGTCTGAATTGTAATTTCTATGACATCAGTGGTTTAACCATCGCTGTTCCAACCATAGTTGAGAAAATCTGCAAAAATTCCCGATTTGCCGATTTTTTCCCGATTCACAGGCTAGCCGTTTTTTTGCCAGTCTTGCCGATTTTTCCCCGAAAATTTCTGATATGCATCAAAAAAGCATTTTTTCAATGAAAATTTACATTTTCTTCTGTTTTTTCAATAAAAAATGCCGATTTTTTGCCGATTTTTTCCCTGATTTTTTGTCGATTCCGATTCTTTGCCGATTTTTAAACCAGCTGATTTACTACCCAATTCCGATTTTCTCAACTATGGTTCCAACTATGGTAGGCAGCGCATAGAGGCCTGGCTGTTTAATTTAGAGGATTCTGAATGAAAGAGCCTTGAGGGATTGTATCAGCAGATGACAGTGGAGGAATGTGGTTTGATGGTGTTTCAAGAACAAGAAGTAAAGAACAAATATCATTTTATGAAGCAACTAATATCTTCTGAAATATGCTACATAAAGTATCTAGATTATTCCAGCCCAAATCTGAAATCTCTATATCTACATGATTAGAAATTTCAACTGCAAATATATTTCCTCCATGCCAAGAAATGGTATTTTTTCTTTTTTCAAGTTCTTTTAGGACCTCTATCCCTTTAGGATCTTATCTTTCCCTGATTTCTTCTAGAGTCTGACTGATGGTGATGTCTCTGTCAGCAGCTTCTAATAAATTCTTTATTTTAAGAAACGTCTTTCTAGTCTAGAGAATATATCAGACAGAGTAGACTTTAACCTTTTTCCTCGCTGTACTGAAGCAGCAATTGTATTATTATTCCAGTTTAGAAGTTTAATTGCACTGTCTGATGGTGTAGAGGGTTCAATACCTTTATATGCTAGCCGAAAACAAGCAGGAACATACTGATCTTTGGAATCATCAAAATCATAATATGATTTTAATGGAGGATCAGCTGTATCTGTTTCAGTGTTGCTAGATTTCTTTATATCATACCACCACCTCTGTTTAGGATCAGAACTAGAGGGTTCTGATGGTGAATTGGAAATCACACCAATAATGAGCCTTTGGGAGGAAGGATCCTGATGAGTATGGGAAGATTCATCTTTTACATATTCTGTATTAGAGGCACTGGATGGCCATGGAGGAATCTTTGGAGAAAATGTAGAAGTGTTTTGGGGACATGCAGGCCATTGGATGGTAATGCTGACAAATATGGATATTATTGCCATGAAATGTATGAGCAGGATGAATTTTGGCAACAATATTTGATGTACAAGTTGTATAATCTATTTGCCACTGTTGTGGAATGGGAACACTATTAATAGAGCCACGGGTCAAGGTATTGAAATCTAATAATTTTTTGGCAGAAGGCATGCCATGGAGAATGTGGGGATCATTAGTACTGTTGGTTACGAATCTGCCATGAGGAAAGGATTTTGTGTTAATGCGCCCAGATTCGCCCACCAGCTAGAAAGGCCGGAAGGAAGAGATGCCTTCCGGGCCAATCTCCGGAGAAGGCCGGCTCCTTGGGGGGTTTTATGGTTTAAGCTAAGAGTGCAGGAAAGAGATAAAGAAACGGAAAGAATTTACAAATGTGATTGGAGTTGGGTGGGGGGAACTAACAGTACGACAACACATCAATCACCACTACTTACTGCATCATAAATACAAAGCATGACCGAGAAGCGCAAAACCTAAGTATACTTTACGTATTAAGCGGTGTACGCACGGCTACAATGGTCCCCTAGCAAACATTCTCCCTACAAGGAGAACTAACAACACGACAATGCATCAATCACCACTACGTACGACCACATAAACGGAAAGCAACCAAGAGATGTCGGAGCCGGGTATATGTGTTATGCGAGAGAATTTATACGCACGACTACAATGGTCCCCTAGCAAACATTCTCCCTACAAGGAGAACTAACAACACGACAACGCATCAATCACCACTACGGACGACAACGTAACACACAGGCGATGGAGCTGCTACCACATCTATTCTATGTATCCTCTAATCTATGAAGTTCAAAAGTACTTAGCCACCAAATGCCGAAATGAATCAACAAGCCATGACACAAGCAATGCTTCGGGCACTCGATCACCAAATGCTGAAACGAATCAACGAGCCGTGACACGGGAAAACGTAAAGCGAGAAATATAAAGGAGAGGCGACATAAAAAATAAAAGCGATGAGAACGAGAACCGGGCATATAATTTATAT